>CP139509.1:314028521-316596403 GCA_021014915.2 Artemisia tridentata subsp. tridentata | reverse complement strand
TAAGGTTCTCAGCACTAGACTTTATGAATTCGTCCGATTCCTTTTCAGGAATAGTGCTAAGAGGCTCATCCCCCATGATAAGAGAGTCCTTGGGTGAGAGTGATGTGATTGCAACAGACTGAGGGAGTTGAGAAACGCTATTGCTAACAGGAACAGTACTCTCCTCGTCGTCCTCATCTTCGTCATCGAGCATGCACGCCTGATTAAACAAGAAACGGTTATGTGCTGCTCGTTCTATGGCGAGTAAATCCTCCATAGATTCACCATGACGATCTTTTTTGGTTTGTTTAGCAGCCCAGGCATTAAATGCATTCCTCACATCATGAAGTTTTTGGAACACATCTTTAAAAGTAGAATCCAAAAGATCATTCCTAATATTATGAATTTCTTGGAATGAATCTTGAGGAAATGGCTGAGGCTGCGTTTGAATAGGTTGATACTGTGGAGGTTGGTTATGATACGAATAATCATAATTGTTACAAGGACCATGCTCATAGACAAGCGGGGTCCTCGTTTGACAATCGGAATTATAGTGCGGACCTCCACAGTACTCACAACAGTAAAACTGTTGTGGTGGTGAATAAGATGAAGATGTGTCAAATCCGGGTGATGTCTGATTGTTATAAAGGTTCTGCTTATAGACAAGCATGTCTCCCGTTCGACAATCAAATCCCGGATGAGGACAACCTCCACAAAATTCACAAGAATATGTTTCCATCTCATGGTGCGGGGGTTGGTTAAGGAAATTGGTTGTTTCATTGTAGGGATTTTGGTCATAGACAAACCCGTTTCCCGTATTCACAATGCTACAACCTTGGCAATTTCCACCATTTGGAGGTCCCCCACACCATTCACAACCGTAGTTGTAAGATGTAGACATAAAAAGAATCAAACGTGTAGAGGGTTAAGAAGATAGAATAAAACGTTTAGAGGGTGAGAAAAGGAATTAAACGGATAAGAGGGCAAAGAAGAATCTTTTTGGATTTTTAATAACATTTTTTTTTTTTTTTTTTTTTTTTTTTTTTTTTTTTTTTTTTTTAAAATCAAAGGGAAAAAAGGAAAATAAATTTAGAAATAAAAATCTTTTTGGGGTTTTAATAAGAAAATATTTACGAAACACGCAACGACAAACGAGATTTAAAAACTCGCGTCAAGCCTTCCCCGGCAGCGGCGCCAAAATTTGATCGGTTAAAATCAAGTCGTTATTTATTTCCAAAGAATACAGCGGAAGTTGTATTCCCGGGTCGTTATCCCCAACGAAGGCTGAATGGAATTTTGTGATCTCGGTTTGTGAATACGTGTTTTGAATGGTTAAACAAAGATGAGAGTTTGGGTTTTTACGCTAAAATACGTGAACATAAATTAAAAACGATTAAATATCTAAGAAAAACTATAATCTAAAGTGCACCAAATTAAAAACGTAAACAAAAGCTAAAAACGTAACTAAACGATAAATGACAAAACGATGAAATATTAAACCTACGGATTCCAAATTAATTTTCCTATGTGCTAAATGACAAAAGATAATTTTGAAAAAAAAAAAAGAATTACATTTTTCTGAAATTTAAATAATTAAATACGAATTAAAAACTAATTTTAAGAAAATAAATGATTAACAATACCTAAAATGTTTAAGGACAAATAAGCTACAAACCCATAAAGGGTCTACTGATCCAACATGCACAGGACAAAGGGCTTACAAGGCTGCTGATCTAGGCTACTAGTAAGCAAGGGATTAAGCTCCTAAGTACAAAGTAAATTGAAACAGATTGAGTTCATACTACAAACTACTAGCAAAACAAAATTCAACATCTAAATCCTACTTTAACTATACTAAAATTAAGATCAAAAAAAGCTAGTGAGGCAACACTAATAAAAAATGCAAGCTGCTAAGGGGACTGTAAAGCAACAAATAACCATAAGCACTTAACTAACTTCTAAACTAACAAGAAGCAATAAAAAGGCAGTATCAACCAATCCAAAACTAAAACTCGCAAGCTCTAAACTAACTTACCAAGAACTAACATAAGCAGTGACAAGCAAATAATAAGCAGAAATAAGGCAGTAACATCAAAGACTAAGTAGAAATAAGGCAGTTGACCGAGGTTGACCGAGCAAAATAAAAACAAGAAACTGGAAATTATTTTGGCTTTTAATGGGATTTAAAGGCTAAACTTAAAAGAACTACACATAAACTACAAGAGCTAACCTTTAAACTACCAAACTAACCTTCAAACTACCAAGAGCTAAAAGAGCAGTAACAAGCAATTAACAGAAAGAAAAATAAGCAATGAATTACGCAGTTGACCAAGTTTGACCAACAAAATAAAACAAGAAAAACTTAAAACCTCGAATTAACAGGAAATTAAATTAGAGTGAATTACAACTTGAATTTAAATACTACACTAAAAAACATTAAACCATAAAAATGGTCAACATCTTTCTAAAACATGAAAAATGGGACAAAAAATAATCGTGAGTTCGGCCACATCTATATATATCTTCTATTTTGTGTTTTTCTTGTGAGAGAGTTCTTGTGCTTCAGTCTTGACCGTTGGATAATCTTGCTCACCACATCTTTAATCTTTGGCCGTTTGATCAACTTTTTACCCACGGATTGCTGAGGTGGAGGTGAAACACGTGAGGTTCTTTTGGAGTGAGGTGGTAGATGTGGAAAGGAGAAAGTGACTGGGGAAGGGTTTGGGGAAGTGTGGATTTGGCGGATTGTTTATTTGGGGAAGAAGAAAGTGATTAGGGATTTTGACTAATTCTTTTGGGGATTTGACTATTTGTGAGTTCCGGTATTAGTATTTAAGTTAGAAGGGGTTGGGTCGGTTTTAGTTTTAAGGGTATATGGGCCGGGTTTGATGTTAAATGAATTAAGTGGGCCGGTGATGTTAAATGAATTAAGTGGGTTGGTGTGTTTTGTTGTGGGCTGAAGGTGGATTAAAGGTTGGGGTGATTAGTTGTTTTAGTTAAGGTGGGTTGTGGTTTTAGTTGAGTGTCCGGTTGGTGTGATTTTTAGATAGAGTTTAGGATAAATTTAGGGACCAAAATTGCCATTTATTATTCCAAGGACCAAAAATTTATTTTTTTATTATTATTTTTTTTATTTTCTTTTTCAAGCTTGAGGGACTAGACTTGCCATTTATGCAAATTTTGTTTGTTTTTCAAACGTTTTCAATCATTTTGCATATGAAAACACAAAAACACATTTCAAAGATATTTTTAACATTTTTTGATCGTTTTAAAGTGTTTTTGGTTGTTTTGACTCGAAAATTGGACGAAAAGATATGTGTAAAACGACACATATCAGTACAAAACAATGTGAAACTCACCAACTATTTCATAGTTGACCGTTTTTATCATTCTTTTTAGGTGATCAGGTGAAAGTGAAAAGTTAGTCGATGCATTCATGGATTTTCATACTAGTCAAGTTCGGACTAAAAGACAATGACTTGTTTAAAACAATTACAATGTTATCTCTTTTCAGACTTGTATTTTGAAGTGACAATGTAATTGTTGGGATTATTTTTATGTATCATGCATGGTGTTGTTCTATCATCTTTTGCGATGTATATTGATTGCGTCGCACATCGCATTTCTGCCTTTGGCGGGGTGTGACACATATTTTAACACTTGAACCTTTGAAAAGATAATTGTGTAAGACAATTGTTTTCGGCATACATGATTAATCAACTTAGTTTACATATCTAAGTGAGTTACTAAAACATTATAAGATAAGCAAGCTATCAAAAACACATAAGCAAGTAAGGTAATCTATGCCTAATGCAAGAACAATTTAGCAAACTCAAGTAATGTAGCATAGGTTCTATTTAGACGTAATTCAGAAAACTAGTGGCAAACATGTAATGTTCATGGCATGTGTGTTAAGATATAAAAGTAGCTCAATTACAAGTAGAAATGATCACATTATAATATCAAGTAACACAATTAACACAAGAAAACACACATAATCATTTCGCATAACACACATAAAGGTATTTGTTATCGTTTTGTGTGTTAGATACAACAATGTATACTTAGATTGATTTAAAATAAAATAGTTTCCTCCCCATTTCAAAAATTAGTTAAGATTAATATTTTGAAAAGATAAAGACACCATTTTTCAAAGATTCATCGACTAGAAGTTTCCGACTCAAAAGAGAGAGTAAAATGCAAGTTTTACGTTAAAACGTAACACAAGGTTTTGACCAATATGTAGTATTTTGCATTTATGATTTAATAAAATTTTGAATCAATACTTGGAAGTATTTTTAAATGAAAGTAGACTCAATTACCTTTAAAATGGTGGGTGACACGACTCCTACGGACTTACGGTTGATTTTATATGACTTTTCAAAGTTGACCCAGTTTTGGTGAAGGTCCCTTAAAAAGTGACGGTCCCATAAATATTTAAAGGACCGTCCCATGTATTTGGGACCGTCACCAGTACTCAGATACGCATTTTTTGAGTATAAATTCATTTGGTGACTTATTGGACTTAAGGAACTCGTTTATGCACATAAAACACGTGTTTTGGACGTCATTATAATTCTTAAGACTTAGAACAGAGAATACCGACACTTCCAAACTCTTTTGAGAAAATTTACCTTCAAGCTAGTATACGAGGTGCATTTAACTAACAAAACTAGTATGAATCAAGAAAGAAAGCATTCTAGTACAAATTAGGCAACAAAAACACTTTTTATATTTAATCACCCTTCATGAGAAATTTGATACAAGGACCGTACTCTATTTTAAAAAGCACTTGTTTTGAAAACTAGAGCGACGTGGCTCTGATACCAATTGTAGAAACGTAGAGGGGGTCAATACGTTTTCGTTTAAAATCTAAAACCTGTCGTATCAAATTTCCGATCAAGCGTGGCTAAATATGAATAGTGGTTATTGACAGTAATAACGACTATGATTATCTATATCCAACTTACAAAAGCAATTAGACAGATAAGAATAAGAGAAGAGACAAACATCAGAAACACTGGGACGGTCTTTTAAATGCTTGGACGGTCCCATATATTTGAGGGACCGCCGAGTATTTAGGGGACCGGCGGCACTGGGTTAGAAATATGCATAATTCAATAAGCAGGGATAATCACAATATAAGCAATAAGCCACACAAACACAAACTCAATGCAGGTGTAAATATAGAACAATAAATGCAAGAATAAAAGGTAAATAGGTAAGTAAAGAAAATGCAAACCAGACACGATAATTTATAGTGGTTCGGTCACGAAGCACCTCTTCACCCTACTCTACTCCCCGAGTACCCAACTCGAAAGTTACTTCACTAATCAACAAGCTCCCTTTAGTCGGAACAAACCGTACACCAACGCTTACACCGATTAACGACACTAAGCGGAATGTCGAGTTCTAATCTAGGCTAGAACCAATCCAAACACAATCTACCTGATCTTCGCGATCAACACGATCAACTTGATCACCGCGATCAACCCGATCAACAAAATCTACCCGATCAACACGATCTACCCGATCAACACGATCTACCCGATCTTCATGATCTACACGATCAACTTGATCACCACGATCAACCAGATCAACTCAATCTACCTGATCAACACGATCTACCCGATCAACACGATCTACCCGATCCACAAGATCTACCCGATCTATATACAACACCTCACGGATTTACACATCGTCCGGATACACATGACACTCTACGGACTTACACAATCGTCCGGATGACACTTCACGGACTTACACATCGTCCGGATTTACATATTACAAAAGATATTGACTCGATCTATATGTAACAAATGTTACACGTGTACTAACTAGGCTTCATAACTTCGTATCTAGTTGATTACGAAAGTTCTTCTCTTTGCACTTGAAGGGAGGAAGAAAGAATCACATTTAAACAAGATTCGAACAAGTTAATGTGATCAAAGAGGGTTAAATAAGTGATCGAGAAAGGACATAAAATTTTGTGCTAAAGAGGTTTAAGTTTTTCTGTGGAAAATGGCTCAGTATTTATAGCCAGCTCAAGGAGCGGGGGACGGTCCCTTAAATATTGGACGGTCCCTTATATATAAGGGACCGTCACCTATTTAAGGGACCTTCCCGGCAGTTTTTGTCCTTTAGTGGTGAAATGTTATCTGGTGAAAATTTAACTGATTTGGGCGGGAAAAATAGTTGTTGGGGATTTCAAATTTATTTTTCTTATTAAAACATTTCTTTATAAATACAAAAATAATTTGTATAATTTATTTTTGTAAAAAGGTTTTGTCACATTTATAGAAATGTGAGATTTAAGGACAAAAATAATTCGTTGATCACTTGACAAGTTTGAAGTATTGTTTGTACATACCTTAAGTGATTCAGACTTGAGCCATCGAGAGATGTTGATGTATGCATACATTGATGATTTGTGTAAACGAGTAACTTGTGCACTTTACGTTATGTATTACAAGTTACATATTTGTCATCATTAAAACATGAAGACACTGTACAGATTAAACGTCGTAACGTTTGCACTAACAATCTTAATAGAGTTGACATCTATAAAAGAAAAAATGAAATTTTTTGGCTTAAACCAAGTGCTCTTAATGGACGGGAAAAAGAAATTTGGTCGGCTTATCTACATTATAATGCATTTAGGACATTTTCTTAAATTGTAAGGCTTAAAATTCAGACTTTTTAACTTTCTTATTATAGAAATATATGTTTATTGCTAAATATAACAGCTAAACATTCAAATGTAGTAGAGATTGTAACTGCTAACATTTATACGGCTAATTGTAACATCTACATTTATATGGCTAATTGTAACCACTAACATTTATAGAGCCTGTTGTAACAGCTTGTTTAAAAACTCCAGCCCTACAATATTGCTACATAATAAAATCAAGAATTAGACTTCTACAATAAAGAAAAATCTACTCATTTCTTCCCTGTCTCCTAAAAAACACGCAATGCCTCTTTGTTTTCTCTCTCCAATAACAACATTGGACCCCTTCTTTACTCTCTCAGTTATTACAGTGGACTAGGTAGTTTTGGTAGGTAGTTTTGTTGTTGGTTCGGTGAGTTTGTGCTTTCTATTTCGCTCTAGCCGGTTCCCGTTGAGTTTTAGACAGTTGGTGGTGTTTTCGGTGGTTTTTGTTTGGTTTTGCTTTTTACAAATAGCTACTATCCTCACCACTTCACTACCATCGGTTATCACAACCACCGTGGACTCCAACACAACCGAACACAACTCATGCCGACCTTCAAGCTGCGAGAAACCGGTGTTCATCACCGTCGTCGGATCACCACCGCCACCATAAAGAAAATGACACAAAAGGCTTGTATCATTGGTTTCTGTTGTTCGGATCAGGGGTGGATCTACAGCCACCACAGGGTATGCACTTGCATACCCTGTGATTCCTCGTCGTAGTGTAAAAAAAATTGGTTTTTGGAGTTTTGTTAATGGATTTACAGAGAGTGCATACCCGGTTGAAATGAGGTGCATACCCAATCCAAATTACCATCATTCAGATCTTCAAATAATTAAAATGCGTAAGATGAAAGAGAAAGAAGGTTTTACCAGTTATATGGAATAGCAGTTGTTTTGATGAAGAAGAAGGAAGGATGAAAATACAGATAGGCCCATTTTAAATGTACATATATGAAAACGAGTTATTATTTGTCAAGCCCAACCCACACATAAAAAATTTCAATTTACATTTTACAGATGCCCTGTTAGTAGTTGTTAACTTGTTATATTCTTTAACGTTTCTTATTTTTTTGTTAGGCACTTTGGCAAAGAATGTTAAACGTGTTCTTAAGGATCTTTTATACTCAAAAAACTCTTGACTGTTTAGATACGTAGTCAAACGTGTGATTATTTAATTATTAAACAAGAAAAAGGGAAAAGTGACTATCAAGATCAGGTTAAAAAAAATCCCAAGAAACCCGACCCGTGAAACCGACCTGAACCAAAAAAAATGTAGTCGAAAAAAATACATTTATAAAGTATATAGTGCATACCCCGTGTTTAATTCCTAGATCCGCCACTGGTTCGGATAACAAACCTTCTCCATCTCAACAAAGACAAAAAGTGTTGCTTTGTTCGAAACCATCATCGAAGATAGTGAGCAAGAAAATTTGAAATCATTCAAAGATTCTTTACAATGATTTATAGATATCTTATTCTTGTTTATTTAGGAGAAAGAAAGTCGGTATAATCTTTTTTATTAAAAAAAATAAAAAATGTTAGGTGAAGAGATTTAGATGGTTGCATTTTTAGAGAAAAACAAAGAATAGGATTGGACTAATACTAACAATTTGGATACAACAAAGACAAGTGGGCCGTATTTTTTTATTTTACCAAGTACTAACAAAGAAACATAAAAGACCAAATTTTTGTCATAAATTTTGGACCAAAGTTTGGTTACATGTAGATTAGGAGGTGTATATTTTATATCGTATAAATATAATGAAATCCCATTGTACTTTAACTATTCGCGACGTAATTTGACCTTATACCTCTATCATATTACCGACTAACGCTTCTAAATGGTTTCCACGTTGCACGAGTAGTCTACAATTTGTATATTACTAACTAGTTTTGTTAGGTCAACAATTGACCCAAATGTCCCTGACAATCATTTGAATATAAAATAGCCCAGACACTCACTGACAGAATATCAGTGATCATCTAACTCACTGATGATTAGTGAGAATGTCTCTCCTTAATAAAGGGATGAAGCTCAGACAGTATTCTTCAAAAGAGTTGGCAAAGACCAACTGAAGAAGCGCTTTAACTCAACTAATGCAGTCTCAGTGAGTAAGGTACTTGAGCAAACATCAGGGACACTGAGATCTGAAAAATGTCTCTATATCCCTGATAGCCTTCCTCTCATTGACAATGAACACCTCACCAACTTTAATCTAACTGATCAAGAAGTTATGAATGATCAACATGACTTCCTGAACAAGGCTCAAGATTCAGAGACATAAGGAATCTAGGATGAACTGATTAAAGAAGACAAACTCACTGAACGTCAACAACAGAAGTTTAGTTCCTAGATATCGTCAAAGAGTTATCTTGCAAACTTACTAAGTGCTTATCAGCCAGTATGTACAAGGAACTCTAACTCAGGAACAGGGGATTCTCAAGGGAAGGAATACCTTGATGATCTCTAAGCTCTCTGATCAAAGACCAAGAAAGTTATGTGAAGACTATAGTGTTTAAGCGGGAAAACCCTTGGGAAGATAAACTTTGTTCCTTCCCAAGACACAAAAGAAGCTCATGGGAACTCGGTGTTGTCAACTCCGGTAAACCAAAAGGACATTAAGGCTAGATGTCTAGGCACGTGCCTATCTACGAACAGTTGGCAAGATCATTATTCCCACGTGAAGTAACAGTAATCTCTCCGCTATATAAACCCGTTCCAACCAATGCAGAATGTGCGCATTCAACGAGAGTAAGAAGTGAGAATTCCATAACATAGTTAGAGTGTTAGAATCCTCAACACACTTAGAACCCAAGCCTAGCTTGTTTCTTTGTGTCTCTTAATTTGTCTCTCACCGGAGATAGCCGTCTGCAACTATCATCATTGAAAAGCCAACCAAGTCATTAGTGTGTCTATGTGGGTTCTTGAGTAACCTTTTAATTTCGCCCATCATGAATCATAAACTCGTTATTCTTTCCATGTCCAAATGGCACGTGTTTATGTTTATTTCGTTAATTCATGAGTTGCTCAAGTTAAACCGGACCAACAAGTGGTATCAGAGCGGGTGGATCATTCTTATGATCTAGATCCGTTCTTAAATGACTACTAATAACCTACAACCACCATCCTCTACAAAAACCCTAACATCAAAATCCCCTCCATAAGATCCTCGAGTGTCCTCCTCAAACAAGAAAGTTACATTCAACCTTTATGGTGCAAGGAAATGCTCAAACTGCCTATCCACAATCTTTCCCTTCACTCCACCTCAGCACCACCAGTTCTTAAATACTGGTGGAATCTTCATGGGAACTTAGTTCCATGCAAGCTATGAGAGTGGAAACATCCAAGGATGTAATATGGTTAATCTCAGTAACAACCATATTTGAAGTGAAAAATGGTGGATCATCAGAGGCTATTAAAAGGGAACAAATAGGGAAGAGGATATGTCGTTAGGAAAGATACAAATCATACATCATCCTCAAGGAACTTTGCCTAACGACGTCAAGCAACAAAGGATGAAAATTCCTAATTTCTCATCCTTGTTGCTGCCCAGCCCGGAAGCACAAAGGACATGGTTGCCGGCTGGGTTAAAACGGAAAAGCTACTTAGCTCTACCCGTCTATCAGACCATCCAGTAAACAAAACAGTCCCCCATCTGAGCAACCAAGATCAACCACTGAGGCAAGATCAGCTGGTTGATTAGGGTTGTTCGATAACCAGGGACTGGAAAGACTAAACCGGGTAGTACTTTCTTACTACCTGATGGGTCTACAAGACTCTGGCCAGAGTGGTTGCTGGTTCTCCAAGGCACTGAAGTACGAAGACGCTGGACTACAAACTAAAAAGGTTGCAGAACTGAAGATAACAGATTCAAGCTCCAGAGTCTATTTGTACTTCATCAGCATCAATAGAATTAGGTATGATAAATATTGTAATTCTTTGATGTAATAATCAGTATGTAAGAAGAAGCCATTGCTCACTTACTACTTATTAAGCTTAGATAACTTGTAATTCTAGTCATGGAGAGATTAATGAATCAAAAGGTGAACTAATCTCTTCTTTCATGTAAACTATGAATAGAAAGGTCTAAACTTCTCACTAACTATCAGTGATCCAGAGAGTATACCTCACTGACAGCTTGTTCATAGCATCAGTGAGTCACTCTCTGAGGCCCGGAGCAAAAATGCTCAGGAGGTCTATCACTCTAACTGATAGACATTCAACAAAGGAACTGAGTTCCTTAAACTTGAACCATAACCATAAATGCATGAACTCCAAAATCTTTTACTGAAGTTGCAGCTTTTGAGGGGGGAGAAAGCATTTATGAGAATCTATGATAGCCATAAACTGAAGATGTGAACCTGGTGCACAAATCATCAAGGACTGAGTTCACACACAATAATTGTTATAAAGGCTTGAGCAGAACAAGCATCAAGGAACATGACCCTGAGCACACAACAGAAGAAATGGTTCAAGATAACAAAGAATCTGTTTTTACTGAATGATATGTATGTTTTTCTTTGTTGTAAATCAGTTTGTAAGAAGAAGCCTTTTTGCTCACTTACAAACTGTTATTAGCTTAGGATATCTATGATTAGCAAGTTTTTGCTAGAACTGAAAAGAAGAAAATCCTAAGCGAAACCCTGAGAAATAACACTCCGGAGGCCCTGAGCAATAATGCTCAGGAGAACCTGAATAAAAATGTTCAGGAGGACATCATCAAAAAGTTGGACTACCCTGAAAATGAAGAGTCAGGAGACCCTGAGAAAGAATACTTAGGAAGCCCTGAGCAATAATTCTCAGGAGACCCTGAACAAAAATGTTCAGGAGGTCATCATCAAACTAAAGAAGAAACACCACTACCTGAGGATAAAGTTCGGATAAGTGAAGATCGAACCAAGAATGAAGATGGTGACTAAAGATGAAGATAATAGCCTAAAACTTCATCTTCAACAAAAGGTATCGAAGACTAAAGCTTAAAACGACATTGTTTATTTTAGATCATGCTTGTAAATCAGAGTATAAGAAGAAGCCGTTATGCTCACTCATCTCTGATAATATCCAACAAGTAATATCAACAGAACCAAAAACAATAGTCGTATATCATACCTTTGTTGTAAATCAAAGTATAAGAAGAATTCGTTATGCTCACTTATCTCTGATAAAACCTGGGCCATCTTTATGTTCAAATAGGGGGAGATTGTTGGGTCAACAATTGACCCAAATGTCCCTGACAATGATTTGAACATAAAATAGCTCAGACACTCACTGACAGAATATCAGTGATCATCTAACTCACTGATGATCAATGAGAATGTCTCTCCCTGATAAAGGGATGAAGCTCAGATAGTATTCTTCAAAAGAGTTGGCAAAGACCAACTGAAGAAGCGCTTTAACTCAACTGATGCAGTCTCAGTGAGTAAGGTACTTGAGCAAACATCAGGGACACTGAGATTTGACAAATGTCTCTATATCCCTGATGGCCTTCCTCCCATTGACAATGAACACCTCACCAACTTTAATCTAACTGATCAAGAAGTTATGAATGATCAACATGACTTCCTGAACAAGGCTCAAGATTCAGAGACATAAGGAATCTAGGATGAACTGATTAAAGAAGACAAACTCACTGAACATCAAAAGCAGAAGTTCAGTTCCTAGATATCGTCAAAGAGTTATCTTGCAAACTTACTAAGTGCTTATCAGCCAGTATGTACAAGGAAGTCTAGCTCAGTAACAGGGGATTCTCAAGGGCGGGAATACCTTGATGATCTCTAAGCTTTCTGATAAAAGACCAAGAAAGTTAGGTGAAGACTATAGTGTTTAAGCGGGAAAACCCTTGGGAAGATAAACTTTGTTCCTTCCCAAGACACAAAAGAAGCTCATGAGAACTCGGTGTTGTCAACTCCGGTAAACCAAAAGGACATCAAGGCTAGATGTCTAGGCACATGCCTATCTACGAACAATTGGCAAGATCACTATTCTCACGTGAAGCAACAGTAATCTCTCCGCTATATAAACCCGTTCCAACCAAAGCAGAATGTGCGCATTCAACGAGAGTAAGAAGTGAGAATTCCATAACATACTTAGAGTGTTAGAATCCTCAACACACTTAGAATCCAAGCCTAGTTTGTTTCTTTGTGTCTCTTAATTTGTCTCTCACCGGGGATAGTCGTCTGCAACTATCCTCATTGAAAAGCCAACCAAGTCGTTACTGTATCTAAATGGGTTCTTGAGTAACCTTGTAATTTCGCCCATCATAAATCATAAACTCGTTATTCTTTCCATGTCCAAACGGCATTTGTTTATGTTTATTTCTTTAATTCATGAGTTGCTCAAGTTAAACCGGACCAACAATTTTGAAAATATAAAATTAAAAATATTGTTCGCTAAAATTATGTTACAGGGTACTTGCCGCCACCTCCGCAACGCGCGAGTACCCTGCTAGTTAGATAAAAGGTGCCAATCATAGCATGCAAATCCCTTGTACACAAAAAAGTAAGAAAAATCAACTAATGTGACCCGACCAATCGGTACGAGGAGCGAGGCACCAGATATGACTTCCAATATCAGTCTAGCACTCGTCTAACCATGCACCTTTCATATCTTTCCATATTCAATTATCTATTAAACTTGCCGTTCTATTTTCGCCTTTGTTTTTGTTTCCCATATGCTTGCCAAGCATTTTAACGTTAGAGAAGCGTAACAAAACACACTGAAAACAGAATGCACCAAACTGTGACAACATAAATAAGCATTATTACAATAATTATCTTGAACAAGTGTGCTATTTCTTTTATCAAAACTCCAAATGGAACATTTGTACATGAACTATTATGAAATAATACGAAACACAAACATGACAAATCTACGAATGAAATAAGCATCCACACTTCAGATGCATGATCGATAACAGGTAAAAGAAACCTTTGATAGTCCATTGTCCAATATAGACTGTCAGCACCAGCAAAGCTTCCATTTAGTCTTTGTGAGAGTAGGAATCCATAGGAGGAAGGAACTTGGCATACCTTTCGGATTTTGCACCTGATTTGTGATCGTAGTACTCAACAACTGCAGCTCCAGCTAGTGCAGCTAGTGTGAGAGCTTGTGCATGCAACCTGATCAAGAAAAACAGCCACGAGAAGTTGGTCAATATTGCACATCCAAAAACGCATAAAATGCAGAAAATAAAAGCCACAATCTTAAGTTATATCTAAGAGTGAACTTTCCAAATAATCTATTTGCAACTCAAATAGAGGTGGCAAGATGGTCAGGTGGGTAACAGCTCAAAATTGGGTTCAGTTCGAGACCTATCAATTTTGAGTAAAAGCCGAAAGAGACAGTTCAGGTGTTCATTCAAAATAATAATAGAGCATTAAAGTAATAGAATTAATCACATAAACAATACTATATCATAATCTTTTGGATTTAGAAGGTTATATGCATTAAGAATAGACTTAGGTGGCTTTCAACGAGTTCAAATCATTCCCCTTTTAAGCTAAAACTGTTTGACTTGAGCCATTAACCCGTTTGAAATATGACCCAACTCAAATCAACCCATATGTAAGTTAATGTCATCTCTTTAGCATACCATTTCTGAGTGAACTGACCAAGAAAGAAACGATAAAAGATAGCTGAAAACAAGCAATTGATTGATCCAAACAAGAGTGGAACGGCATTAAGTGTGATAAGTAGTACTTAAGCCGACATTTTCTAGTTACGAATTATTTGTAACGTATACCACAAGGAGATGACTTTATAGGCAAGTAAAAGAATGTCGAGTTGTCGGTCCTTATGAAGACCTCTACAACAACAAGCATTTTATTTGAAAATTAAACACGAGAGCGACAAGGCCTCAACGGAATGCCATTCTTACGTTTTGCCATCTATACAAGATAAAATGACCCGCATGTTATCCAATCTTCACAATGAAATTTTCAACATGTAAAAAAATAACAACCCAAAACGCAGATAGAAACCTAAACTTAATTTGTATCCTCAAATATTCTTCTAGACTTTGGAAATATTACGTAAAATAAACCGCACTTTCCGAGTGCAGCATTTTATATCACAATCCCGAAACAATCCGCTAAAATTCTACCGACAATGTACATAAGTCACAGGTGTGTTATAATGGAATCTGATAACCATATAATTCATTTAATGTCACCTGGGGAGTACTAACATAAAATCGTGTGTCATTTTAGCTTTCCAATCAAACTCTATGAATTTAAGGTATCGAACTTAATTTTGTGTGAAATGTAGGATTTTAAAAGGTTTTCTCGTCTTTTCGAAAGATGTTATCAATCATTTTTGTGCTGAAAATGGTCAAAATAATGTGGTGTGTCATTCAAGTTGAACATTTAAAACAACTAAAATTTTCCCATAACCTCTTTCGAAGAGTAAAAAAGATTAACTTATCCATTAATACTATTAAAACAAGGTTTTTGCTTAAGTCATCTTTGACTAGGTGTCACTTTTTTATTGAACAACAGAATGTTGTAACCAGTCATGTAGGCAATGATGATTCGACGAGGATAGTTGTAAAGATTGAATAAAACTTCAACCTTGGGCTTCTTAGCTTTATGCAACTTCGAGTTACACCTTACCGTCGAGTATTTTACTTTCTTTGATAAGGAATGGAATTTGTATGTTATATGGTAGATTTTCTGGGTTTGTGGTACCAAGTACCAATTACATTAATTTGATTCATGCATATTCGTTGAATAGAAAATAACCTTTGGTTAATTTGTGCTTGTGCTAGATTTCTATAGTCGGGCTTGACGTTTATTGAATGTACTAACCGGTGCACACCGGGGTTAGCCACCACAAGAAGAAAAAGAAGATGTTGCTCCAAAGAGGTGAAAAGACGATTTTCTAATGTCATGCTTCAGTTTGGAGGCTCACAAGGTTATCCCTTAAAAATTAATATATCTTTCCATACAAGGTATTCTAAACGGGTTAGCCACAACAACAACAACAAGAAAAAGAAGATGTTGCTCCTAAGAGATGAAAAGACGATTTTCAAATGAAGTTTGCGCAGATTAATTAAGAGTAATTGTTGGGTTTTAGGCAACTGATGTTTCTTTCTTTTTTCTTTTCTTTTTTTTTAAAAAAAAAAAAAAAAAAAAAAAGGGGAAATCGCGCCGGAGTTTATATTAATAACGAAATTTACATCAAATGTTTAACTTATAGACCGAGCCACACCTATAGACTATTAAAGAACACAAAAATGGCCAGGGGATTGGAAATACCATTAAACACCTCCTTCAGGTACTAAGAGACACAACGCAATAAGACATTAAGACCAGAAACTCGGCTCCAACATAACACGACCAATTTTAACCAGATAAGGGTGTTTGGAGTCAGTTTAAGTTTTTGATTCTATGACTTTGATGAAAGGTCTGTCACATGGGTGCTTGGATTTAGATTTAATTTTTGTTTTGCCATAGGGGGTGTTCGGATTCAGATTTAATCTGGGGTCTTTCATAAGGGTGTTTGAATTCAGTTTAAAAATTTTGGGGTCTTTCATAGGGGTGTTTGGATTTGAAAAATGACTAATGATATTTATTGCAATTTTTTCCCAATAACTTGAACCATCTTATATCCTTATTTCACTACACTCATGTGTAAATATTATTGATACAATTTGGGAGGATATAGAGAAAATGAAATGGGAGGTTTATGAAAAAAATTTCATGAAATATGCTTTTGTCTTCTTTTTTTCTAATCAAAGACTACACATACAAAAACAATATTTTCATAACATTACATGTAAAATTGAACCTAGAACCGTTGGAGAGTTGGTTGTTTTTTCAGATTGTTTAAACAAACATCAAGATATTGTGATTGTTTAACTTGAAACTTTATTGGGTAATATTATTTTTTCTATTAACAATAAAATAAGATCAATTCAAACATTCCGTGTATGAATAAGAAATGCAAGGGTCATCCTCTTAAACTGAAATCAAGGTACTCCATTTATGTTGTGGGCAGACATTATAGAGTGTGTAATTGTTTAAGAAATCCTATTAGACTTATAGTTATAGTTTTTCTTATATGCCTATTTTTTTTACCATATACAGCGTTATGAAGGATTCATTAAGCTATGACTCATAAACTATTTGGGTAAGCATATGATGCCATAACTTTTACTCAAGCTTATAAGCATGACATGATTTTTAAGTACACCAATTTTGAATTTGAATTTGATAAATGGGTGAGCTTTGGGGGTGTTTGGGATATTGCGTATTTTAAAGCGCTTATCTGCATCTGCTAATTTTTAACAAAGGTTATGTTAGTGTAAAATAGTCAAATAAACAATTAATTTTTCAACACCTAAACTACTTATTTTTAAGTAGATAAAGTGATAAACACATAGATAAGCAATTCCAACCAACCACCCTCTTTATACCCATTGGGTTTCTTTAAGAACCTTAATAGATTATGCCTTATTGTGTTTTAGAAAAGCTACTAAGCTATATATAAGTGTTTGGATAACGTTATTTCATGGGCTTGTGACGTTTTTGGAGGAGAAATAAGCTATAAAGCCAAAGCTTTTGAGTCTTTTTCTGTTGTTGTTTTGAGTCAACTTAGGCTGCTATATATGTCAATTTAGGCTCTCCTATAGGGCCATTTTAGTTGTTGAATTGGGTCACTTTTGGCTAATAGAATCAGCCATTTTGGAATGGAACTGAAAGTTCAAATTTACGTATTTGATAAACAAAATGTGTATGAATGAATAATTTTAGGGTCGTTTTAGCTGTTGACTTAGGTCACTTTTAGGTTTAATATTAGGTCACTCTCGAATGTCATATTGGTTATTTTTTGCTGCAAATTTGAATCATTTTGGTTGTTTTTTTGAGTCACTTTTGGCATTAAATATTGGGCCACTTTTTACTGCTATTATGGCTCATAGATGTTCCTAAACTTGGTGGTGTTACTCAAACCGTTTCCATCTATTGTATTACTCAGAAGTTGTACTTTTCAGCACACTCTGCACTCTGGAACCCCGATTATCAAATACTAATATTTGCATGAATACCTAGACTTGAAACATTGTGCTTATATTTGTATGCCCCAGAGAATACTAATATTGTTTAAATCCGTGTAGCTTTTCATGCTCTTACAGTACATTTGTTTTATTAAATGCATATAAAAAATAATATCCCTGTCATTCAATCGATCCTAGGCTATGTTTTCTTTTTTGTATATAGTTGATTCAAAAGTCACCATCTAAGTTTACACCTTTACGAAAACTCTAGGTTGTAACAATTTTCCAAAAATTTATACGTATCTGATCTGATTTAGTTATTTCAATAGCATGTTAACTTTAAAGTCTAAACTATTGGCAAAGCAAAATGTATAGAAGAATTTTAATTCGCATATTTTTTACTTTCAAGCTTGATTTAAACAGCCCGGGTTTTAAACTAGTATACCTTAAATTGAGAATACATTTTTGTGGGATCTACCCTTTCCTAAGGCCTAACAAAAATAAAAGATGGATTACCTTGCGTGAATGATTCTGACGCTGGTTTTCATACCAGGCTGAGACCAATTGTAAGCAATTGATCCAGCAATACCACTCAACCACAGAGTCCCTATAAATAAAATCAGGTTTAATAATAAATATTATAAAAAAGGGGAGGGAGGGGTTTGAAGAAAGAAAGAAATAGAAATATGTATACCAACAGCACGAAGTTTATGTTCAACGATCCATTCACGCATGCTTTGAATTTGAGATTTCGCAGAATCCGACGACGACATCTTCTTTTTTTTATCTTCTTCAAGATATTTTTATGTTTATGTTTAGAAAAAAAAGATATTTATATTTATATGAGTTTGAAGAAGAAAATAGGAAGAGAAAGAGAAAAAGGAGTTTGTTTGCAATCAAACGGTGGGCGGGTTTGGAAGACGCCATCGAATCGTGTACCCAAATATATACTACCTCCGTCCTATGTTTATGTCCATAATGAAATCTTGGGATGTCCCAAATTAAGTGTCCAGGGAATATTTCAACCAATGAGAAGAGACTTTAGTGGGTAATATTGATATTTGATTGGTGGAGAGTGTAGTTAGTGGAATTTCCTAAAACTTTGTGCATTTAGAAAGTGGACACTTAATATGGGACGGAGGGAGATATATACTACTTTGGTAACGTGTTTATCACCAGAACTACTAGGCTTGCCAACGTTGACCCAACCACCAATGTTATAGCTCAATGAGTCATGACTTGAGTTAACCCGGCACATCATTTCAACACCACCAAAAGATCTCCTTTTATCATAATATCAAATAACACCACATTTTGAGACTACATTTTTTTTTAAAAAAATACAATTTACAAATTAATGTCTTAACTAATATTTCAATCCTTAAATATTCACTAATATTTCATTCACTAAATAGTAATACAAATTACAAATACTATTACAAATACTTTAAAAAAAAAAAAAAACAAACAAACAAACAAACAAAATTAAATTTAAAAAACATGCTCAAATTTAAAAACTAATACATAAACTAAAGAAACATGACTAATCTTCATCTACTTCAACAAAATCTGCACGTTCACGCCAAATATGCTCCATAAGCAGTCGTTAGAGATTAAGATGAACAGTTTTGTTATGTATTTCTTTTGCCTTTCGACGATGCATATCACATCTGTCAATCCATCTGTCTTGCCTATGACGTACAGAATTCATCCACAGTTCTTTGTATTCACTTAGTGCAAACTTTTGATCCAATATGATGCAAGAATACATGATTCTACATATCTTGGTAACCTGGTAAGCACGTGCTGGTTGTTGTATTATTCTCCAGCGTCCTTGGAGAACACCAAAAGCACGTTCGATATCCTTTCGTGCACTTTCTTGTCGCCTTTTAGAGAAAGTGTGTTTATCGTCTAAGGTATTTGAGAACGATTTGACGAAAGTTGCCCACTATGGGTAAATTCCATCGGCTAAGTAATACCCCTTTTCAAACGCAACTCCATTTACTTGATACGGAGCTACAGGGGCGACATCATCAAGAATGTCGTCGAATAACGACGAATTATCTAAAACATTGTTATCGTTATTCGAACCCGCTACACCAAAAAATGCATGTCAAATCCACAAATCGTACGACGCAACAGCTTCAAGCATTATAGTCGGGTATTTTTATCACCCCTACCATATTGCCCATGCCATGACACCGGACAATTTTTCCATTCCCAATGCATACGTAAGTTGGATACGGATCCATTGTGAAAGAATTTTTTTTTAAATAAAGAGGGTTTTAATTTTGTGTGTGAAAAATGGTTAGATAGTTGGGGTCTATATAGGTAGGTTTTTGAAAGAAAAAAATTATAAATTTTGAAAACAAAAACTAACCGTTGCCTAGTTAAGTTATTTTTTATATATTTATTTATTTTTAGTTTTTGAATTCTACCACAAAATATACGTTGAGAGGGTGTTTTGTAATTTTTTCTTTTTTCATTTTTTTTTTTTTTTTTTTTTTTTTATTTGAATGAAACTAGCCGTTGGAGGGGTTGGTTTTGTCAATATGCACGCTCGTTGTGGCGTTGATCTACTAACGTAGATCATAACGCAGACTTAACGCACATATGCTCAGAGTGGTAACGCATATATAACGTTAGCCAGCTAGGACGAAACGTCGTTGGGGCGTGATGACTCCCAACCCTCTTATATGAATCAGCAGTAACGGGAGCTCAATTTAATTTTGATTTATAACTCAATTTTTGGTAAAGATTTTAACTTTTTTGAAATGCATTTCTAGTATTTACATAATTATACATTTATACCCGTTAGCAGTAAGAGGTAGTTGTTTGTTTAAAAATCGTGTTTCATGACATTGGTGTAACTGTAATTATAAAATGTAAAACAAGCAAATGCTTACAGCTTGTCGCTTGCCACTTCTTCAAGAAGCATTTAAAATTGGAGCCGTTAAAGTGTTGCCAAACAAGCAAATGTTTACCACTTGTCGCTCCTAAACGCTTTTAAAATCATGTTGCCAAACATGACCAAATCAGTGTTAAATATACTCATTTCTATTAAACTCAATATTATCAATTAAAACCGCACTGTTTGTTAAATTTTTTCTCTTAACTACAGCTAAACAAAAATCATGTACCTGATCACTTTTAATATTGATGTCACCACTTTTAATGAGTTTCTCTTACCTCTTAAAATGTTACAACTTCAAACAATATAAACGAACTTCAACTGTATTCTATAATTTGCTTATTACATATGATTATTATCTGATTGTTCAATATCACATAATATCTTTAAAAACATCAAAACACCGCCTTAATTGTCGATATATCAGTCACATATAGCACAGACGATGTTGCTGCTTATATTTCCAGTGCAAAGTTCACCACACAACTCACTTGGACACAAGATGGAAACTACCAACACTTCCAAATATATTTCGTTTTCAATGAAATACATCAACTTTCTTGGATGGTAACGAAATAAGTTTCTGATAAACATTACCCAAATAAACAAGTCTCTTACAACCAATACTGACTTCGAGATTGAGTCCTGTCTGAACCATTCCTGTGTCGAAATGACCCACCCCCTGACTGATGGAATGGACGGTTAGGATCTCTTTCCCAAATGTTGTGTTCAGTAGAGACAGATGATGCTGACAGATTATAGGAACTGGACCAACCACGAGTCTGGTCAGAAGATGTACCATACTGACTAATTTGCACTTGACCGTTTGATCTATGTGGCCCAGTTGGAAGGGGCGTGCGCATGGCTGGTGAATTTGTTGGTTGCTGAAAATAGGCTTGAAAAGCCTGGGAACGCTCTTGTGCCCGTGCAGCACTACCAGGATGAGTCATGTATGAACTATTGGAGCTGGGAGTTCGAGTAGAAGAACTGCACAAACCACAAAAATAAAATCCTCTTAATAAGAGTTTGGATTGTAATTTCAAACTAATTATCGTATTACTGACGGTTGTGTTATAAAGAGTAAATTCCGAATGTTTGGTTATACAGGTTTAGTTTGGGTGTCGAAAAATAAAGGGTAAAATAGAAAAAATAAATAAAATAAAAAACACCTATATCAACTCATTTAAACGTAATATAACCAAGACTATGACTCTCATCTCCTTTCACCAAGAGTGTCCCTTTTGGCATTTTATGTAATTGTTTCTTAGATATGCAGAAGTTATTACACTTAACGAATCATCGAATCGAACCATTTCAACTTCAAACAACCAAAGGACATGTAAACACTATCGCCTATTCTCCGACAATTCCATCTTATTACACAGCTAATTATTTAACTATACAACTTCAAATAGCAAAAGCACAAAAAAACACCATCTCCTAACACCATTTTAATACAAATTACCTAGTCCTACAAAGCTTTTTGTTAAAACTGATGATCCAATTCAGACTATTCAAAATCATATAAATATGTAACTGCTTTTAGAACACAAGTCCAAACAACTCCTAACATAACTTAATAAATCAAATTGCCCTAAAATAACTAAACAAGTCATTATCAGAAACTCCAAAAACAAAAGAAATTAATAATAATAACAATGTAGGATATAATCAAGCGATTTACCTTTGGCCAACAACAAACGGATGATGCACATAAGATCCTCTTGACATGTCAGCATTTGTCCTAGCTGGTCTTCGAGGCATAGTAGAGGGATGATCAGCATGGGTTTGATAATGGAAATCCATGGCCGGGAAACCATATGAATTTGGTATTTCACTTGTAGCTGATTGGCTGTTCCATTGGTTATTATACCCAGATGGTCCCTCAGGTACGTTTGCACTGGTATTTGAGGAGGTTGATGGGTGAATTGGCTGAACATATGCAACGTATGGACATATATGAGTAGCAGATGATACAGTTCCATGTTCACTAAAAACAGCATGCTGTCCAACAATATCATGGTCTGCACAAGAGAAAAAGAAAGCAAACACTAATCACAATATTCCAGACAAATGAAGGTGGATGATAAGTGGGTAATGTGTTAAACTATTATTTTTTGTACTCTTAAAAACGGGCCAGATCGGCTTGGGTCAACCCAAACAAATTTATAAATTTCTTTAAAAAGTACTGTGTAACATTTAAAATTAAAAAAAACAATATTATTACTACAAGAATCTAAATCTTTGAATAGAAACATTCAAAAGGTTGTAAAGATAAAGACAGACCTTGGTGACCTTCAACTAAATTAGCGTGTTCCCTATAAGCTAAGTTTGGTTATTTGACGCGTTTGAGATAAAGCTTAACCCAAATTAACACATTCATATGTGAACAGATCAAAATTTCCATTTCTAGTTCCCAATAATGTTAAGGTTTTTAAAAAAATATGTATAATCTAAAATTGGTTATCTGACCCGTTTGAGATATAGCTTTAACCCAAATCAACAGGGAAGTTAAGATTTTAATATGTAAAATAGGATCAAAATCTTTTTTTGTTATTTCATGAACAAGAATCAAAATCTTACATGCAGTTGCCGGAAAATCCACTTCGCTGCACAAAAATAAGAAAATTAAAAGAAACGTCAGAACTTTTTATTTTTATAATGAGAATTGCATACATAAAAGAGAGTTCGTTGAACTTAAGAGTCAAAGACTGCATTGTTTGATTATAAAGAAAAAATGACAATTTTCGGAGCAATTTTGTCAGGTAATTGACGCTCCTTCTCGAATTTGATGTGTTATTCTCGACTCAGTTCACAATAAACTCCTAGTTGTATACATTTGCTTAATTTAACTAAACAAACTGTCACAATTGTATCTTTGCCATTGTCAAATTTAAATGCTTTTTTAGCTGGTTTACAAAAAAAAATTCTATTACTAACTTGCCAATCAAATTATCAAATACGTCTTTAGTAAACCATTAGTTTAATTGATATGCAATTCATTTTTAGTGGGAATGCGTAGCATGTAAATCAAGCTCTGCACAATCTTCTCTTTTAGGAAGCCTTAATCTATTTTGTCTTAGTAACACTACCATAGTTTACCACATAGCTTCAATTTTCGGAGCAATTTTGTCAGGTAATTGACGCTCCTTCTCAAATTTGATGTGTTATTCTCGACTCAGTTCACAATAAACTCCTAGTTATATACATTTTCTTAATTTAACTAAACAAACTGACACAATTGTATCTTTGCCATTGTCGAATTTAAATGCTTTTTTAGCTGGTTTACAAAAGAAATTCTATTACTAACTTGCCAATCAAATTATCAAATACTTCTTTCGTAAACCATTAGTTTGCATGATATGCAATCCATTTTTAGTGGGAATGTGTAGCATGTAAATCAAGCTCTGCACAATCTTCTCTTTTAGGAAACCTTAATCTATTTTTTCTTAGTTAACACTACCATAGTTTCATCAGATAACTTCAATGGTTAAGGTATTGAGATCTTCTGATATATGAAGAAACTCTTGGTCCAATACTTCACAGATGTCTCGTTTGCTTCACTAAGCTACTAAGTGGCTTTTAACAAACTTATAAAAATTCGTTGATATTTTTGGTGGAATATATTTTACCGGGTGGAAGGCCCTTTACCCAGAAAATAAAAATTCGTTGATATTCTGCTTTCTCCCCCTTTAAAAATTCAAGATTTTAGATACCTTAAAATTCTATATACAGCTTCAAGCACTAGTCCACCTGAATGAATGAAACTGCCAACACCTATCGCACAGGACATCTAGATGGGTGTGAAAAATACTCATTTTCCAATAAGTCTTTCACAGTATTCCTTGTTCTTCACAACTGAAAACTTTGCACTCCCTTTCTCAAACTTCTCTCTTTGAAGTATTCAATAGCCCTTCAAATGGTTTTGGTTGCTTTAAGGCGTGCAGCCTTGTTTCAACAAGTAGATCTTTCTATGTTAAAAAAAAGTAGAAACTCGTTTCAATTAATTATAGTCAAGTTGTCATTCCCCTTCGATTATTTCTTAATTACTAACAAGTTTCTACTACATACCCCCTCTTCTAATTTTAGTTTACTATCTAACTATAACCGTTCCTCAATTTATTACATATGCCCAATGATGTTTAACCAAGTATGTATCTTTTTTCTATAATCCAACAAACACAAAAACCAGAAGGGTTAGATATTTGATTTCAGAACCTTGACTAGTCTACTTTGTTGGTTCATACAATTTCCTTGAAAGACTTTTTCCTTCAAAACTCCAATTGGAGAACAAAATTTTGAATCTCATCAACGCTGTTAAACCTCAAAGCTCAAAAACTATACCTAGTGATACTCATTTTAACCAGTAAGGCAAATGTCAGTTGATGATCAATTCCATAGGTGTTCGTGAGAACCCTTTTGCCCTATTCTTCTCAACATTATCATTAATGTAATAATGATGCAATTAACATTGAAAACACATTTACAATCCATGACCTTTCTACCATCTTGTTTATAAGCGTTCTTTTCACCTAAAACGACTAATTTATATTTACAGATCATTTGGGACCAACATATAATCAGAAATCTAGCAATATAAGCTTTATAGCTTTGGATATTCTAGCGATATATGCTTAACTTCAATAAAAATTTTGTAACATGTGTATTTTGAGATTAGATGACGGTCAGATATCAAGTGTACACCTTTTGCTAATAGATGGTGTAGAAGTGCAGTTACCTTATTGTTGCTAGCAAGTTACATCAAAATTTGTAGAAATCAAAGTACATTGATTGCTAGAATTGAAAAGGAATCTACAGACTCGTGGACTGGATGTTATAAAGTAATAGGTTTACATCAGCCAAGAGTTCACGTACGTTTACCTTTGGCTTCTAGAATCCTGATGCTTGGAAGTTCTAACGAACAGCTGAGTGTGATAGATAACTTTTTACTAGCTTATGTCCCTTCCCTTCATATAAATGAGAAGCTCAAAGTTTTATTAACTTGTGCAGTATTGGTCCCACTGTCTGTAAGCTCAAAACCTATCACCTCTATAACTTTATCAAACCTATACTGTTTTGCATTTTTGATGTGTGTGTTTTTGTTCTTACCTGGGTCAAATCAAAATGGTAACCGAAGTTTCAGAGAAGCATGACATGGATGTTAAAAACTAAGATTATTTTTGTATGATGATATAAATGATTTCTTCACACATAAAGGATCATCTCTTGAAGTTATTACCAAAGTACTGCCTACATTAACACGAGAGGTAACTCAACCTCCGATCTAACTTCCTACTTGCTAGTCTTGCAAGTTTTCCATGGATACACCAACAAGTCTAGTTTGGCTACCACACAAAAACCTAATTGTGTCAATCTGAGCTTTCTGATAGTTAGCAGTACCTAGCCAAGCCAAAGGCTGGAAAGAGCATTTAGGGGCTGTTTGATAAAAGAAATGATTTAGCACTGAATCAGTTAGCGCCCTGAATGATATAGAATGATCTGTATGAGCTTGGTTCTGAATGAAAATTGAGTGTTTGATAGGCATTTTGAATAACGATCTGAATGACATAAAATTACATTCTAACAACCTTGCGTCTGATTTCAAGTTGAATAAATCATTTTACTATTACAACGATAAAACTTATAAATAAAAAATATCTAAAATTGACATATCCATAGAGATTCAAATGGTGAAATGCAATCATTATTCTTTTTCTTTCACTTTGTAGTAATTAATCAAGCATAAGCCCTTAAGCATAATTCAGAACTCGCAAAAGTATTATATTACGATAAAATGTGAATAAAGCAACCGAGTCCAAAAATATGTAACTGATATGGGCTCCACATCACCATGTCTCAAAATACAAGAATCATTATAAAAGGGTAAGCAAAAATGCCAATAAAAAGTTTCTCGTTTTTATGTGAAAAGAAAAACATAATTCAAAAATTGTTGAAGACTTGTACTAAATACCGGAATGAATGTATAAAAAAACAAAGTCTAATTCAAATTAAACAATGAAAGTATAAAATAAAATTGAAAAAGGCATTTGACACAAAGAAAACCTTGAAACTATAAAAGGGGGCAATCTAGAAAACATTTATATGCTGACGACTGAAGAGGTCCATCTACCCAAAATGGTTCAGTAGCTAAATAAATTGGTCGGAGCCTCTACTAGTTTTTATCAAACACCCCAAGCACTGACTGAATTAGAGTTTGTCTCTTAATTGGCCCACTAAGAAGCTATCAAACACCCCTTTTACACTAGAGGAGATAATTATGATATATTTCCGGATGGCATGTCGTATTGAAGGTGGGTGGTATATTAGTCAAGGAATCACTTGTGAATTAATAGCTAAAAGGATTTAAGAGACCGGGTATAGCTTAAGAAAGGATCAAGCTGTCTAGACCATTTCGAATCTCATTCTTCCTTAAAATCGTCTCATCAATCATATAGTACTGCCTCTTCAAGCAATTGAAGAGGTTTTATAAAGCGTGATGCAATCCGTCGCGATAAGGGTCAAAAAGCCGAGGCGAAAGCACATGCATAACGTACCCAAGGCAACAATTTAAAACAAATACTTTTAAATTATTTATTGTACACAAAACACATTAATACCACATTTGATACCAAAAGATACCGTGCATTCTCATAGTTTGAGATTCCATATCACTAAAATATATTAATAGTCTCATAGTTTGGCCAAATTGGACCCACATATTACACGTAAAACCCATTATAAGAAGCCCAATAGACATTAGTAAGTCCAAATTTATGTTATAAAGTCTAAAGTACATGATGAGCCAAAAAGCGCCGATGCATGCCTCAGGTGATGCGTGCGCCTCACCACGCATCCCGTGATCGCAACGCATTAGGGTGTCTGATGCAATTGGGCTTGCCATGCACAAACGAGGGAGAAATAGCTTACTTTTTAACATTCTTTTTCATCTACCAACTTACAACTCTTTTGTTAAGTTACTCATCCTGTTTGTTCAGCTTAGACCATCTCCGATGTATGCATTAAAACACCCAATTTGGTGTAATTTCTGGTGTGCTACGTTTACCAATGTCTTTTTACACCAAATTTGATGCAACACCAAATCCTTGCACCAAATAACTAAAGCATAAATTTGACATATTTTACAAAATAAAGAAACATGTTTAAGTTATTTTGTATTCAACTTTATTACAAAATGTTTTTTAAAATAATATATTTTGAATTTGAGAGATATTTGATGTGTACATTTAAAACACATATTTGATGTAATAAAAAGATTTCAAATTTACAACAAATTTAGTGAGCCATTTGGTGTATACACTAGAGATGCGGGGTTAAACTATACGTTTTTCTTGTTAGTTCATCATTACAATTTGATGTATAGGAAAGATCGCATATTTTCATACCTGGGATGTTTTATTCGGATTATGCGATAGTCTAGAGTGAATTTGTGGAGACTCAATTGTCTCTTGGATTCTAGACTCATAACATGATACGAACCCATCCCATACTAGGCCCGCATCAAGCCATAAGCTAGGTGTACAACTCACTCCAAAAAGTTGGCTTGTAAGAGGAGAGAACAGGTAGTCATATAAGCCACCAACCAAACCCATATTTGGCCTATGTGGGATTGTAACAATAGCCGAAAAAGAGGGTGCCAACCGTGACAAAAGAGGACGTCGGTTCTTCAAAGTGCGGGGTATTATTACGATCTCACATCTCGGATTAATGATTTTAGGCCTATATCTTGCTGCAATGTTTTATTCAAATGTATTAGCAAGATTATTGCTAACCGTATTAAGAGCAACCTAACATCCTTAGTTAGCTTGAACCAATCAGCGTTCGTTCCGGGTAGGAGGATTTCGGATAATATTTTACTTACTCATGAGCTTATGCATAATTATCATGTAGATCGTGGTCCTGCTAGATGTGCTTTTAAAGTTGACATTCAAAAGGCTTACGATACTGTTGATTGGAACTTTCTGCGGAATATTCTTATTGGTTTTGGTTTTCATTCCCGTATGATTGGTTGGATTATGGAGTGTGTTACGTCGACTTCCTTCTCCATTAGTGTTAATGGAGTGCTGCATGGTTATTTTAAGGGTAAGCGGGGTCTTCGGCAATACTCTTGTCATGGAGATCCTTACTCTTATGATGCATCGTCGGGTTCGCAATTCTGAGCTGTTTACTTTTCATCATAATTGTTCTAATTTAAATACTATTAATCTGTGTTTTGCTGATGATCTATTTCTATTTGCTCATGGTGATGTTAATTCGGCTGGAGTTATTATGGAGGCGTTGGACAAGTTTAAGCAAGCATCTCGTCTTATCCCGAGTTTGCCTAAAAGCACTGCTTACTTTTGTAATGTTCGTAATCATGTTAAGCATGCCATTTTACAGGTGCTTCCGTTTGATGAAGGTCGCCTTCCGGTTAAGTATTTGGGAGTTCCTTTGGTCACTACTAGATTGATTTTTAGAGATTGTAAAGAATTGGTTGAGAGGTTATCTAATCGTATAAAGGACTGGAAGAATAAATCTCTCTCATTTGCTAGTAGACTTCAGCTTATTCAGTTTGTTCTCTCTTCTATGCATATCTACTAGGCTTCGGTATTTATTCTTCCGTCCCGTATCATTCATGATCTTGAACAGCTTATGAGGGGTTTTTTATGGGGCCATGGTGATGGGCGTAGGGGTAAATCTAAAGTTGCGTGGGAGGTAGTTTGTTTACCTAGGCAGGAAGGTGGTCTTGGGATTAGAAGACTTGATACTTTTAATAGTGCTTTAATTACATCCCATATTTGGAGTATTATCTCTTCCGAGTCCCTTTGGGTGAAATGGATTCATGTTTATAAGTTACGGGGTCGTAATTTTTAGGAAGTCCCTTGTCGTGGTAATATGTCTTGGAGTTGGCGTAAGATTCTTCAGGTTAGGCTCCTTGTTCGAAATTTTATATTGTATAAATTAGGGGATGGATCTAAGGCTTCAGCTTGGTTTGATTCTTGGTGTTCGTTGAGCCCTATCTCTCATATTGTCTCATCTCGTGATATTCACCGTGCTGGTTTTAATTCTAATTCTTCTGTCCAGGATAGCATTGCTTTTGATGGATGGGCCTGGCCTAATGATTGGATGGTGTGTTATCCCTCTCTTGGTTCATTATTAGTTCCTCAATTAGTGGAGGATGTTTAGGCCGTTCTCGGTTTCTTTGGTTTGGGATAGTATTAGGCCTCATGGGAATAGTGTTGATTGGTATCACTTGGTGTGGTTCTCTCATCGGATTCCTAGACATGTGTTTCATTTGTGGTTGGTCATGAAAAGGCGGTTACGGACTCAAGATATGCTTAGGCGTCATGATGATTCTAATACTGACCCGCTGTTGTGTTCTCTTTGTGAGATGAGACCGGATTCTCATGATCACCTTTTCTTTGCTTGTTCGTTTTCTATTTGGGACTCCGTGAAGTTGTTTGCTGGATTTAATTCTATACCATCTACTCTTTGATGATATTATTCGGTTTCTCATTTCCGCATCCAAGTCTCGGTCAGTAAGTGTTGTCTCTAAGCTTTTGTATTTGGCAAGAGAGGAACAAGAAGATTTTCAAGAAGATGAAAAGATCTTAAGCGCAAGTGGTGGATCTTATCAAGTCTACGGTTTGTCTGAAGCTTCTCACATGCAAATTCAAGAAGAAGGCGAATGTGAAAGATTTGTTAGAAGTTTGGCAATTGCCGCTCTCTTTGATGCATTCTTAATGTTGTGTCCTCGTTCTGAAGATTTCATGGAGCGTTGGCTGATTGGTGGTTGTTCGAGTACATTGGCTATTGCTTTTGGCGTTTCTGGATGTTCGTTTGGAGATCCAGGTGCGAGCTGTACTCTTTCCTGGGACATCAATTTCCTTCGAAGCGGCTGATAGATAGTTGTGGAGATTCTTGCTCCTGCTATTGGTTTTTTCCTATTGGTGTTTTAGTTATTGTATGGTATAGCATTTGTAACGCTTAGTGGCATGTCACAAGCGATTTAGTGGGTAGTTCAAGCGTTGCTTGAGGTTAATGTGGTACTTCAGCCACATTGCATTGTACTTATTGTTGCTGTTTATATATATTTTACCAGGGTGAAGCCCTTTTACCCAAATATGGGTTTGGTTGGTGGCTGATAAGTCTAGGTGTTCCCTCCTCCTACAAGCTAGCTTTTTGAGTGAGTTCTACACTTTGTTTTATGGCTTGATACGGGCCTAGTAACGGATGGGTTCGTATCACCACATTACACACACCAGAAAGTACAACATTTATTGCAAGAAACTAGTATCTCACATTATCACCATCTAGTCACTAGCATGGTTCAAGCAACGGGAAAAAATGGACTAAAACAAATAAGATAAAAAAAGGTGCTTACTCAAACGTAGTAGCGAGCTGAGTAAATCCACCATATGGGCACCACAATGACTGCAAAAAAATGACAATTGCAACATGTTTAACATCCAAGTCATATCTATCTACTAACATGAATTTTGAAGAGAGTAAAAAGCAAAAGAAGTTGAAGTCATACAGCAGTACAAAACCATAGTTGAGCAAAGCCCTGATAAATATATCACATACAAATGCACTTTTTTATCAATACTGAATCACAAAATGACATTGGTCACTCGGTGTCTCGGTGCATCAAGGTGGGAGTACCAGGAGAGAATCCATGTTGTATGAACTAACCTTATTCCCTTGCAGTTTGCAGAGTGGTTGTTTTCACAGCTTGGCCGGTGACCTTCCAATCACAAAGAAGTAACCATAACAGTTACTTTGTGAGGACTGGGTTTTCTTGTTTAAAAATGATGGCTACATTTCTCAAAATCGGTAGTATAGTGATTGATTAAAAACTGTAACACTATGATTGAAGGGTCGGATTTCATTCACCATTCAGCAATTTCATAAAGGCTAACGAGGATTTTAGGCATGTACAAATAAATGTTTCCAAAAATTTTAATGGGTTTTAGCAGTAAGAACACTATATTGACTTTAAACATGTGTAGTTTTCTTTAAAGCAATACGACTCTTCAACCAAAGGGTTACACCAAAATGATGAGGTTTTGCAGCAGAAACTAGAGACCAAAATGCAGTCGATTTATACTAGGAAATAGAAGTGATTTTCTTTTAATAAAATAAATATAAAAGCATCTGAGAAAGATGTATAGAACTTACAGCTTCAGAATAGCTGAGTTCATAAACTTCGTCGTCATTGACCAAGTCATCAATGTTTAACTCGGGATATGGTCGGTGACCGTCTGCATACAGCCATTGACCTTTCTCAACTTTTCTGCAGTTGGGACATTGCATCACCCCCTTGACATTAAACGCAGAACCAATGCAATCTGTACCATAATTATATAAACGTATAGAAAACATTAAATCCCAGCACAGATACATTTTGACAATTCAAATTTGATTTTGGACGGTCAAGATCTATGCTTGATATGACTTGATCCAACTCTTGAGATGAATAGAATACAATATTTGTAAGTAGTTTGCAATAGCTACAACCATATTAATTTGAAAATTAAGAATTATGTCTGGTAAACACCCTTGATAGGTAAACAAGTTTTGCGCACCACCAAATAATTTCATAAACCAACTCCCTAAGGGGATGAGATGAACGGTTTTGTTTGATGAAAGGATTCACAAATTCAGTTAATTTTTTATTGAATAATACAAAGCACAATTATTGATAATAGATGTCTATTCTAAGAAATAAAGTAACATTTTCCGGATACATTTAGGGGTTTATTTATACGTGGATCATGATCTCTCTCTCGATTCAAGCAGTCAATTCATGTTTAAGGTTTAATTAAGGGTGGCATGAGATATAAGATCATGAAATTACATAACTTATACTCTACACAGGGGTTTATCTTTGGTTCCCAAACCGCTAGAAGAAGTATTGAGCGAAATCCTAACAATAAAGTCTACTTAATTCAGATAATTAAACTATGAATAAGTGCAAATCAAACGAATGGTTGATCTACATCTAGGGGAATTGAATATGCAAACAATTAGATGAATAAAAAAACAAAAAAAAACAAAAACAAAAAAAAAAAAAAACGGACCGAGATGGAATTGATGAGAGCATTGGAGCTTAGCCCAAGCGCGATCTCCGAAATCGGTAACATCCTCGAGACAAATCGAACACGAAACTTTTCCTCCACCTTCTTCTGCCTCTTCCAAACCCATTAACTTACTTATATTTTATTATAACAATTCTTTCACAAATCTCAAATCCAAAACCCCTCCTACCTCTCTTTCAATAGTTATTATTCTTTTCTTTTTTTAAGAAATAAAAAATTAAAAAAAAACAAAAAAAACAAAAACAAAAACAAAAATTATGAATAAGATATATGATGAATAAATAAGGACACGGGGTTTATATATATGAAATGAATGAGAGAAAATAGATGTGAACAAGGGAGGGAGGAAGGAAGATGATGGTTTCACGATTCTCACCTCTCTCTCTCTCTCTCTCTCTCTCTCTCTCTCTCTCTCTCTCGCTCCCTTTTACATTTTCTTTTCTTTTACTGTATTATATATGTCTCCATTGACTTCCATTTATTCATATTTTCAAAACTAGATAAAATATCTACCTATGTATAAAGATTGAGGGGCTGTTTGATTGCTGCTTAATTACATCATTCAGCGCTGATTTTTAATATATGAATCGTACAGCACGTTTGATAATTCTAAAATTTGCCACTGAATGACAAATAAAGCGCTGTACGATTTTGCATGATAACCCATGCTAACCGATTCAGTGGGCCTTTATCTTACATCTCTCTCCCACGTGACTATTACTTTCATGTGCACATTATGTCATCAACCCATCATCCTCCATTATAGCAACTTCTTTTATTTCTTGTAACATTGTAATTACCTCCAACATGTTAGGTCTCTTTTCGGGCAACTTGATCGTACACTCAATGGCAACCCTGGTCATCATGTCCAGCTGCTTCTCCTCCGTCCCACTACTATTTACCCTAGTCGATTTAACCCATTTCGTCACATCATCCGGAATCAAATCATGGTGCTATGAAGCATCCTTTCCTGTTAGTAGTTCGAGCAACACGACTCCATATGAGTACACGTCTGAGGTTGTGGTTGGTTCGTTGTGTGATTCTGTGTTGTGATGGAATAAATTGATGAGTTGTTGCTACCAGACTTTTGTCCTCTATATATTAAAATAACCTTTGAGTGGGCTATGTATTATGTGGTGGTCAAATATTATGAGGCTATTTAAATGGTTATTTTCTTTTATTCAAAAAGCACACTAAATGTTTATCAAACAAGTATTTTCATTCAGAAACATTTTCACTCAGCATCGTTGAATTATTCAGCATCTTTGATTCACTCAACGCTAAATAATACAGTTTTATCAAACAGCCCCTGAGTTACCGTGTATTGAATGTGAGTATTAATGTCAGAAGCTAAATAATTTTATTAGAAGATTAAGCTAAGAAAATTCCTTAACGTAAAGCTTCTTCTGAAAGCTTTTAAAGTTACATAAATATACAAGTCATACATTAATAAAATAAAATAAAAATAATAATAATAAAAAAAAAAGTCAATCTATAAAGCCTCATCGATGTGGCTTGCGTTTAAGACACTCAAAAAAAACGAGGGTAAGCATTTGTAAAGCCTCATTCAAGAAGTCTGCCTTTAAGACACCACCAAAATAACTCCTTGCACAGTATCAACATCTCCTTTCAGCTACAGTTTCGAAACAATACAACTGCTCAATAATATATGGACACCAACTCATCCAAGAGTATGTCAAAACATCCAAAAGGTCAGCCACGTGATTGAGCTTAATGGTTCAACCTTAGTCAGAAAAGCTACCGCCCACGTCGATTGCTTTGTTAAGCATCCCTTTCATCATGGACTTTGAGGACATCCAACCTACTGGAAAAAAGTATCTTATTGGTAAACAATTCTTTCCTTTGACAAAAATTCCTGCGCTACAGTTACATCAATATTGATTGTTGCATATGTATGGTTTCTGCCATGTAGACGTTATTGGTTACGTTACAACTGTCGGCAAATCCGCACAACCGATGACCGGGTCAAAGAACCTCGATTTTAACCTTACAAATGAGAAGTGATGTATTCTTTCTATAATTACATGTATGATCCATCCCCCTGTGGTCTTGGTTTCAAAGTACACACCTTTGGCAAGCACAATGAAGACATATAACTAAACCTACACTACAAGCTTCAACTATGGTAAGAGTTGATACTTGGAAGTCCAAGGCCACAAATCTGACGAGGCTTTTCATTTGGCAAACAGTCCTGAAACAAATCATCAGTCAGATGTCATTGTATGTATTTTGTATAAAGTCACAAAATAAAAAACAGGGTAGCATAAAAAAAACAATAACCATGAAAAAAGAAATGGAATACAAATAGTTCAATTTAGTGTTGAAAAGCACCAAAAATATGTAACAGTGAGAAAAACACTAAAATTACAAGAAATTTCATTTACATCTCACAAGTCACAACAAGTACCTTTTTTGGAGTTTCTACTCTAAACAGTTGTTAAAGTATACCCTGAATCAAGTATGCATATGCTTCTAGAATATCCAAATCCACCGTGGTAAGTAAACTAGCAAAGGCAGTGAACTTAGTAAGGATGTTTTGTTGATTTGAGTGTTGTAGTTAGAATTAGTTTTCAGGATTTTATTGGTTTGGCAAGGATGATGTTTGGTATTGTGAAGTGTAAAGAGGTTTAGTGATTCAAGTGAAGTTTGTTAGTGGGTGGAATTCATTTATGAATAACGTGTATTGTGCTTAATGGCCTTATTGTTCATAAGTAAATAATAAAATAGCGAGAACCTAAAGGATATATGAAGCAAGATGTTACAACCAGTAGAATAAGGTTTTCCATATAATAGTGTATGCCAAACTGTTATAGGTGATGATGAATATGAAAAACATATTAAAATAATTAAACGCAGCGGAAACATCACCTAGAGACGGATCCATATAGCCATATGATCAATCAATAAATAAATATAACGGTTTTATACCTTTGTAGCGTGATCATGGATTCACCAACACACCAATACCCACGAATGGAAAAAGAAACCCTAAGAGATCAATGAAGTCAATCTCTTCTATGTGTAAAACACACTACACGTCCTTGATCACCAATTGATGCTAGTCTTGACCCCGTGACAATGATCCTTGCAACCACCTACAATAGATTGAGCAAAAAAGGGATGAAAAACACAAACCCTAGATAGGTTGTGTTTTTGTGCCGTGAGTTTTTGAGAGGAAAAGAGGGAGAGAAAACTTGGCAAGTGTTAAATGTAATTGATCTCCGTAATGACCAAATCAATTAGGAGGTTATAATAGAAAAGTTACACTTAACCCCTTGATCTTTCCCTCTTGTTTTTCCCTTCATGACCGGCCACCATATGGGCCCACAATGGGCTTGCCCATTGTTGGTCTACTCCAAAAACGCTAAGTCTTAGTATTTAATGGCTCGTTATAGATCCCGAGTTATGTAGTCGTTTATATATTGTAAATACGATAAATACAATCTATAAAATGATGTCTCTGTGTATAAGTGTGTGACCTCATAGGCTCACATATGTCTAGTCATATAATTATTTATTATGACACGAGCATACTCCAACAGCTCTCACTTGCGACGTCATAATAATCAAGTAATTATACAAGCAAAGGTTAGCGTCTAGAAACACGCCAATGCCCCTAGAGATATGTGAGAATTGTTTCTCAAACGTCTCATTTTAAATGGTTTATATGTCATATATCCTTTTGTTACAGATACCATGTTGAACATTAGACATGGATCAAATGTCATTCTAATTGTTCAATTATTATGTTTCTCGATACAGGTATTGAACAGGATTACCAAGTGGATTAAGATTCATCTTAATCTCATTTGGGTACGGCCATACAAACATCCGTCCAATTCATCGAGGGGCCCAATAGTATCTATCTCCATAACACGTGGAGGAACAAATCCCATTTTGACTGCACGTGTCATTCATGTGTTTCATATCACTCTTGAAGATGGTTTTTATAACTACCTTATTCAGGACAGCGTTTAACCATATCAAGGAATGAATTCACGCATGCAAGACCTACTTGCATCTCAAGTCTAAGGATAAGAGACATAACCAATTACGAGATTCACTCTTGATGCCGATCCATGCAGTGAATACTCGTAGGTTGGGTCAGTCCAATGTTCATCACAATGAACAACATGTGAGTTTGGTGGAATCATCAATTAATATCTATTCTTAATAAATATCAGCAACACGCTCACATTTGCTTTAATTCGATGATACTCCCGTATCGTCAACTGGCAATGGACAATTTTAGAATAAATAAATTATTCATGGATTAAACATGCAAATATAGAACACAGTAGTATAAATGAAGATGATCATACCAGGTATATCAATTCATTATATAATACGACTGCTTACAGTTCCATTATCCAAATACTAAAAACAGATATGCATAAGACTACTCATAGGTCGGAATCTGATGTTCCCACCATGATCAAATTATGTTGTACAAGACAACAAGTAGTCATCTGAGTAAACTTTGAGAATACTTGTTTCAAAACTCATAAAAGGTTTGAATGATGATTGTCCTTTTTATGTGTGCATTCAAGTACAATACGAGTATTGCAACAATGCATTCCATGGGGTGTTTGAAGCTAGCAAAACACCTACTTTAGACAGTCATATGAACAGTTTCTCAAACTGTAAAGTATTCTTATTCTTTTAATGTATAACGCATTAATGCTCTCAGTCGAGCACATCTAGTCAGCAATGTCATCATTCATGATGACATCCTACCACGACTAGGGTTGAGCATCATCTCAGTTAAATAAGCATCAGTGTATGCAAACAAAACATAGCTCCTCAAATATCCGTAAACGTTTGAACATATCTTTGGTCCTTTGTAGGTCCATTATAATGTTCGTTTAACAATTATCTAATGACTTTCACTTAGATATTTGTTGTTATCAACTCATCTTGCATTCATGCAAATGATGTAAATAGTCCAATGCATAATACGACTTACATAATGAATCCTTCGGTTAAACTTAAGGTTTCCATTCATGTGTTCAATCTCATCAAGTGAGATTGATCATTGAGACTCCCCTCAATAACGTGTCATATTGTGTTTAGACTTAATAACCGGTTATGTTTATTCTAATAAACATATATATAACAAGGTTGTATGTCTTATTTTATAAATCCCTTAAGAGAAACTTCATTCCAAGCTAAGGATTAAAGTCTAGCTTAGATGGAATATTGTTTCTAATATCTTAATGACATATGAGATTTAAGAAAATAAATACAATGCTCCAACTTGTTCTTAGTGTACTTAGGAGTAATCTTATTAATCAAAATCAAATTAATGATTTTATAATTAACTTTAGATCTCTGCTCCTAGATGCATGATCTAATCCACACATGGATTCTTTTATCTTGTATACATAATAAAGATTATATGGATTCATAAACCCTTTTGATTACTCATCGTCCTCGCAAAGGTAATCAACAAGAAAAGAGTTTTGATATCCTATTGTCATATTTCATTTACATGAAAACATGTATGACAATTAATCATCTTTATACATTTAATGTTTGTAGGTAGGAAGATTTAATCATAGTCAATTTCTTGAGTACGAGTAAACTCCTTTTACTACGCGTGCATTAAATGTGTGTACAAGTTTGTCCTTTTGAGTCCTCTCATCAAGAAACTCATTCTTAACCTCACAGTCTAACTGATTGGTAAAAGATCAATCAAACTCCATGAGTGATTGTCTTTCAAGGACTGCATCTTAACATTCATAGTTTTTAGCTATTCATCAGATACAAGATCTGATAATGCATTTCTGTAGTTAACAGGTTCACAATGACCCTCTAACTTATTATAGGTGATGTTGAATATATAATAACATATTAAACAAATAAACGCAGCGGATAACATCACCAACAACGGATCCGTATAGCCATATGATCAATCATATAAATGAATATAACTATTATACCTTTGAAGCGTGATCACGGATGCACCAATAACACCAATATTACCAAGATGAGATGGAGAAATCCAAGAGATCAATGATGTTGATCTCTTCTAAGAGTGATACACACTACATCTCCTTGATTACCAATTAGATGATAGTCTTATGCTTGTAACCTTGAACTAGCAACACATACAAAATGTTTATGAAAATGTGGTATGAAAAATAAAACCTTAGGAGGGGGAGGAAGATGGTGCCGTGAGGTATATGGAGAGGAGAAGGAGAGAATCACTCTTGTTATGTGGAAAGTATTAAGTGTGATTAATATGATTAATCCTTGATTGATCTTATCAATTACACACTTACACTTAGCACCTAGTAAAAGCACCATAAGTCCCTCCAAGCCCTCCATAAGGTCGGCCACCATAAGGGCCCACAATGGGCTTGCCCATTGTTGGTCCAATCCAAAAACGCTAAGTCTAACTTAGTATTTAATGGCCCGTTATAGATCCCGAGTTACATAGCCGTTTATATATTGTAAATACGATAATTACAATCTATAAAATGATGTCTCTGTGTATAAGTGTGTGACCCCATAGGCTCACATATGTCTAGCCATATAATTATTTATTATGTCACGAGCATACTCCAACAGCTCCCACTTGCGACGTCATAATAATCAAGTAATTATACAAGCAAAGGTTAGCGTCTAGCAACACGCCAATGCCCCTAGAGATATGTGAGAATTATTTCTCAAACATCTCATTTTAAATGGTTTATATGTCATATATCCTTTTGTTACAGATACCATGTTGAACATTAGACATGGATCAAATGTCATTCTAATTGTTTAATTATTATGTTTCTCAATACAGGTATTGAACAGGATTACCAAATGGATTAAGATTCATCTTAATCTCATTTGGGTACGGCCATACAAACATCCGTCCAATTCATCAAGGGGCCCAATAGTATCTATCTCCATAACACGTGGGGGAACAAATCCCATTTTGACTGCACGTGTCATTCATGTGTTTCATATCACTCTTGAAGATGGTTTTTATAACTACCTTATTCAGGACAGCGTTTAACCATATCAAGGAATGAAATTCCACGCATGCAAGACCTACTTGCATCTCAAGTCTAAGGATAAGAGACATAACCACTTGCGAGATTCACTATTGATGACGATCCATGTAGTGAATACTCGTAGGTTGGGTCAGTCCAATGTTCATCACAATGAACAACATGTGAGTTTGGTAAATAATCACCAACACGCTCACATCTGCCTTAATTTGATGATACTCCCGTATCATCAACCGACAATGGACAATTTTAGAATAACTAAATCATTCATGGATTAAACATGCAAATATAGAATACAGTTGATATAAATGAAAACGATCATAACCAGTACATCAATTCATTATAAATATAACTGTTTAACATTCCAATTATTCAAATACTAAAAACAGATCTACATGAGACTATTAGCAGGTCGAAGCCCAATGTTCCTAACATGCTCTACATGTTTGGTACAAGGCATTGGCTTCGTAAAAGGATCAACTAAGTTGTCATCTGTGTGAAATTTGAGAAGACGAATATCACCACTTTTGATAACTTCTCGAATGTAGTGAACCTTCTGACGAAAGTGTTTGGCACCCTTTAGAACACCTGGTTCATTGGCTATGACAATGGCACCGGAATTATCACAGTACATATCCATAGGTCGTTCATTGCTGGGGACAACGCCAAGCCCAGAAATGAATTTCCGTATCCAAATCGCTTCCATTGCAGCTTCAGAAGCAGCTATGTATTCAGCTTCTGTAGAGGACATTACAATAGTGCTTTGTTTGGCACTTTTCCAGTCAATAGCACCTCTATTCATGACGAAAACATATCCTATCTGGGATTTGGTGTCATCACTGTTGATGCAAATAATGTTCTAAAAACGTTATTTATATCTTTCGATTACTTCACGTTTTGAAGATGACAAAATGTGAAATCACGATACGTTAAAATTAACGTAAACAAGTCTTTAATCGAAAGATCCCGTTTCTACGCAAATCACTCTTGAACAATGTTACAACTTGAACTAGTGATCAAAGAAGTGAATTTATGTTTTGAAAATTCACATTTTAAATGGGACAAAACATTTTTTCAAAAATACACATGACAAATTATTTTAGAAATATTAAGAAATGTTTTAATGGAAAAATAAGTTTGAAAATCACAACAGCTATTTTTCCCCCCAAAATCAGCTCCAACCTTCCCCAAATAAGTTTTCACCAGAAAAGACAAAATTTGGAGCGTCCTAGTCTAGGACGGCTCCACGGTACCGTTAAATTTAACGGAGCCGTGGGGTATTTAAAGGAGCCGTTCGTACCATTTTTTCTGTAACGTTCAGATTTTTCTTGCCTATAAATATCAACCCCTTTCACAGTTTTAGGCACCCTTCACACACAGAAAAATCCCCTAGCTTAGTTCTCTCAAACCTTTCACTTCTTTAGATTAGTTTTCTTTGTTTCAAGAGTGATCCAATCATCCTTCAAGTGATCCTTTTCATACCTCTTTATTAGCAAGAGAAGAACACAAGTATCCAAGTAGATATAAGGTGTTGTCATCCCTCTTCATTAGCAAGAGAAGAACACAAGTATCCAAGTAGATACAAGGTGTTGTCATACCTCTTCATTAGCAAGAGAAGAACTCAAGTATTCAAGAAGATACAAGAGTTATAGTAGTTAGGTTTTTGTAACACTTGTTACAACCTTGTTGTATCCTTGTATACATCAAGCTTTCTTATCTTTTGTGAGTGAGAGTGAAGATCAAGTGTGATCTATAGAGATAGTGAACATCTCTTATAGCCATTGGGCGTGTGTGATTGATCAAGAAGATCAAGGGTCGATAGATTAGTGTTAGTTGAGTAGAGTGAAGTGAGTGTTGATCATTGTGACCGTGTTGAGATCTTGGTGATCTCTTGAAGCCATTGGGCTTGAGTGTTTGGTCACGTGGACCTTGGTAGATTGGTGCTACCTAAGATTAGCACTCGACATCTAGCTTAGTGTCGGTAATAGGATAAGCGACATGTACGGTTTTCTCCGCCTGAAGGGAGGTTGTTGATATAGTGTTTGAAACTCTCGAGTGTGGTACTCGGGGAGTAGAGTAGGGCGAAGAAGAGCTTCGTAGCCGAACCACTATAAATCCTCTGTCTCAGTTTAATCTTTCCAACTCTACTCTTTACTTTCATTTGTTTATATTAGTTTGTTTAGTGTATAGTTCATATTGGTGTTGATTGATTACACATAGAGATCGAATCAAAGTTTCCAATAGCCAACTTTTAAAACAAGATTTTTAAAAGGATTTTAAACCGGTAAACTATTCAACCCCCCTTCTAGTTTCCCACAATTGGTATCAGAAGCCACGTCAGTCAAGTCTTTAAAGTATATTGTATTTTAAAACTTGAATCGATCAATGGATTCCGACAAATATCTAGAAGGGCAATCTATGCAAAGACCACCACTTTTCGAAACCGATTGTTTTATATATTGGAAAACAAGATTCGAAACGTATGTGAAATCAAAAGACATTGATCTTTGGCATATTATTATCGAGGGTGACTTTCAACCTATTCAAATGAATCCGGAAACTAAAAAGGATGAAATAGTTTCTTATGATAAACAAAGTGATGAACTTAAAAGGAAATTAGCCAAAAATAATGAGGCTAAAATGATGATTTATAATGCTTTGCCTAAAAAGGAATTCGAAAGAATTTTCATGTGTAATACGGCAAAAGATATTTGGAAAACTTTGTTAGTCACTCACCAAGGTAATAACCAAGTCAAAGAGAACAAGATAGATCTTCTTGTTCAACAATATGAACAATTCTCCATTTCGGAGGATGAGTCAATAGATAATGCTTTTGCTAGATTTAATACTATTATCACTAGTCTTAAAGCTCTTGATGAAGGTTATTCTAGTAAGAACTATGTTAGGAAGTTTCTTAGAGCTCTACATCCTAAATGGAGAGCAAAGGTCACTGCCATAGAAGAGTCAAAGGACTTGGCGGCATTGTCACTCGATGAACTTATAGGAAATTTGAAAGTTCACGAGATGATCATCAAGAAGGACTCCGACATTGTCAAAGGCAAAAGCGAGAGAGTTAGATCTCTAGCATTAAAGGCCAAGAAGGAGTCCAGTGATGAGGAATGTTCGAGTTCCGGTAGTGAAGATGAAGAGTACGTACTAGCCGTTAGGAACTTTAGAAAGTTCTTTAGGAGGAAAGGTAGATTTCCTAGACAACCTCGCGATGAGAAAAGGTCATCCCAAAGAAATCATGATGAAAGAAAAGGGACAAGTGATAGGAAATGCTATAGATGCGGAGATCCTAATCACTTCATAGGAGAATGTCCTAAGCCACCAAAATCCAACAACCAAAGAGCCTTTGTAGGAGGCTCTTGGAGTGATAGCGGTGAAGAAGAAGAGAAGAAGCCTAACGATGAAAAGTGCCTAATGGCTCAAGCTTCTAACGAGGTACATTCCGACTCTTCTTATTATAGTGATAATAATTCGTCAATAGATGATAGTGAATTGCATGACGAATACAACAAACTATGCGTAGTTAGTACTAAGATCTTAGGTAGAAACACAAAACTTAAGTTAAAACTACAAGAACTAGAACTACAAGTCCTAGAACTAAAAGATCAAGTCAAAAGACTTGAGAAAAACAAGGAAGTAGACTTAGGATGTGGGTCATGTATAAGTCTTCAAATAGAAAATGAAAAGCTTAAAGAAAATGCTTTAAGAATCATTAAGTTTGATGAAGGAACTAAAAAGCTTAATGATATACTTGAAAATATTAGATATAGTGAACATGACCGTTCGGGTTTAGGATTTGACCCAAATCAGGCTTCTACAAGTGGTACCAAACAAGTTAAATTTGTAATGCCTGAAACGTCTAAGTCTGAAGGGGACGACACCACTAAAGGTACAGACGGCACCACTAAATTTAGTGGTACCGTGGTACCGTCTGGTGCTGAAGACGAAACTGGGTCAATTTTAAAAAGTAGCCTAAGTCCTAAACCGAGTCACATAGTTAAAAATAGTTCTAGTGTGTCTACTCCAAATAAAAGAGAGGTTAATAGCTCTTACAAACCATTGTCATCTCCCGAACATGGATTTGTAAAGCGTGACACAAGGTCGACTACTCCTCCGCCTAGAAAGGTGAACTCTCCCGAACCTCGGTCTAGAACTCCTCTACCGAGAGGTAACTTTAGAAGACAAAATCATCCAAGTAACTTTCCCGTAACTTGGAATGATCGTCCACCAAAAGGTTACTTACCATGGGAAATGTGACCTCTATTCTCACATCCTAAACTAACGGAACAAATGCGTAGGATGTTTGACTCTAACAACTTTGGACCCATGAGATATTGGGGACCAGATGTTTGAACTTTTGTTTTGCCAGGAAAACATGAGTGTAAATGTAACACCCCATCCCGATAAGGGTAAAGATGTCATAATAATGGTTTCATATCAGATCAAACAAAGCATACATCAACAATAATACAAAGGTTCTCAAGGGTTACAATAAAATTCTGAAATTTACAAGGTTACAAAGGAAACAAAAGCTAAATACTAAGTCTGCAAATGAAAATCCTTCTACAAGTCTCTACTTCAAAATAACTATCAAGGTCTTCTAAGTCCAAAAGTCTCTTCACTCATACCCAGCTTCCAACTAAACCTGCCGCGGGAAAAAGAAACGCGGCTGAGCTTAAAAAGCTCAGTGAACAGATATATAATATACGGAAACGAAAGCAAAAGAAAACGAGCATACATGGTATAGTGCAAATGGAATATCATAAGGTATAGACAAAGAATATAATAATGATGGAATGAAAAGAAAGGAAATAAAAAGACATAAAAGGATCAGCAATCCACCACGAGCCCAGAAACAAACCAAATCACATCATCTCAAATATAACCAAATAAAGTAGCTAGCTCCCAGATATGTGAAAGACGTGTATCGCACACACCATCAGTCACTGATGAGGCGAAAAGTGTACCGCTTTTAAGGGGTCATTTAAGCCCGAAATCGTATTTATTTGATCAAATATTGCCCTAAATCGTTCCTTTTGTCATTTTAGGTACTTTTGAGGAGAAATCTGGAAAAGGAGGCATTTTGGACGTTTTTGGAGCATTAAAGTGAAGAAAATGGCAAAGTCTCAAGAATCGGCTAAAAGTTACTCTTGACGGCGTCACAATTAACATGGGACGGCGTCATGCCTTGGCAAGAAAAGTTGGATGTGAAATTTACTCATGACGGGCCAGTGAGTTTGCATGAGAATTCTGACGGCGTCACGCTTTAACTAAATCAAGGGCGTCACGGCTTAAATCATAAGGGGACGGCGTCACGTTCATGATCCGACGGCGTCAAACATTGATAAGCCAGAATGGATTTTTGAAGAGCTAAAGAGGGACGGCGTCAAGATGGTCATCCGGGAACCCTAAAAGCGGCGAGGTGACGGCGTCACAATGCATAAGGTGACGCCGTCAGATGTCAAAGTCTATATATAGTTTTCTAATTTTTTGTCATTAAGAGGGGAGCTTAGTGTGTGGAATTTTGGGATAAAACCCTAAGACGATTTTAGCTACTTTTTCAGGGCTTTTTGCCTTGAGATCTTCCATGTTTCATTGAAAGATAAGTTATCAATTAATCATTCAATATGTCTATGTGTTGTTTGATTCTATCTTATGCTTGTCTTTTGTTTAACATGTTAGGCTAATTTTATCTTGTGTTTGCTTAGATCTAATGAAACCTAGCTATTGATTATTGGTTGTTAGTGTGTTATTAGTTGTATTGGATGATTGTTTATCTATGTTAGGCTTAAGAAAACTGGCTAACTTCCTATTCGGTAACTTGCTTGAACGTCTTAAGAAACATGAACCAAACGCGTACTAAAGGTTTTTATGGTTGTATTTAATGCATAAGCGAATTCTAGTGATCCCATGTTAGGAGCTTCCTAGCCGGCTCGACATAGGAGTGAAGTAGGAGCTTGTAGAGTTTGGGGAAGTAAGTACGCCACCCCACGAATGGTATTAAGGAATACACCCGTCATCCACGCGACTAATACACACTAATTAACCGGTAAAAGATAGTTAGGGAGTAAGGAAATCTAAGTAAACACATTTCCTACACATAAGTTTCTCACCACTTTTCATTTTTGTTATTTTATTTTATTTGCATTTGTAGTAATTTGGGTTAGTTGACTAGCAACTAATTCCGCCCACTCCTTCAAAACCCGAGATTTTACTTGCTTTTATAAATTATAAAAAAACATAAAAAGAATCTTCCTCAACCCTTAGACCTAATTAGAGTAGCCTTTCACACCTAACGAACACTATTCCCTGTGGAGAACGATCAATCCCCCGTACTTACCACTACACTATACTACATCGGTCAGGTACACTGCCTGGTGGGGTTGTAAGCCTCTTGAGATCCCTCGAGAGGTAAAACCTGTTGTAAGGTTGCAAAACCCACGCATCAAGTTTTTGGCGCCGTTGCCGGGGAATAGTTATTGTTTAGGTTGAATTTTTATTTCTATTAGGTCTACTCACTAGATTCCTTTCTAGTGAGATTTTTATTTTATTTTTCTAGGTTTTCTTTAGTCTATCTATTTTCTTCGTGTCTTTGTTCGTAACCATTACCGTCCGACATCATGGAAGATGGTAATATCCTTAACCCACACAACCCACCACCACAACAACCACCACCACCTCCTAGAGCCCGTACTTTAGGAGAGTATTCCCGTCCTAGCCACCACGGCTATCGAAACACCATTGAGCTCACTCAAGGAGCCAATATCACACCCTTGCGATCCGACACCATCCGGTTGGTGCAAAGCGGATGCGCATTCCATGGACTTCGTTCTGAAGATCCTAATCAACATCTCAAGGACTTTCTTAAAATCGTTGATTCTATAGACCTTGATGTTGCCACTCGAGAGACGACCCGATTGCGTCTCTTCCAATTCTCTCTGCGGGACCAAGCTAGTCAGTGGCTAGAACGTCAACCCGCAGGATCCATCACCTCTTGGGATGATCTCACCACTCGTTTCCTTGCTCAGTTTTTCCCACCGGGAAGAACTACCAAGCTAAGGAATGATATCTTGATGTTCCAACAACGTCAAGGCGAAACTCTCTACGAGGCATGGACTCGATTCAAGGACTTACTCCAAAAAGTCCCTCACCATGGCATAGAACTTTGGCTCCAAGTCCAAATCTTCTATGACCATATCAATCTCTCCAAAAGGCAAACCATTGACCAATCGGCCGGTGGCAAGCTACGTGATCTAAGTGCGGAACAATCATGGGCTCTCCTAGAGGATCTTGCTCTTTATGACAACGAAAGTTGGAGTGATCCCCGTGATTTGAATAAAACGGTCAAGGCAATATCTTTGCCTTTGAACAATTCAAGCACTTCCGACCGTAGGATCATAGAACTTGAAGACCAAGTCAAGTTTCTCATGAAATCCTACGAGGCTCCTAAACCTTCAAGCCAAGTGAACAAAATCACTTCTTCATGTAAATTATGTAGTGGTCCCCACGACACTCATGATTGCATGGAACTTCCCAAACAGGCTTTCAAAGAATTCGCATCCTCGCGAATCGATAAGGCGGGAGATAAGTGGCTCGCCACTAATTATGGGCCCAAAAATTCCGAAGATGGGTATGAGGCATGGAAGAATAAGCCAAATTTTAGTTGGAACCTAACTCGTAGCGTATCATTCAATGACTCTACCCCGCTCACCTGGTCTGAACATTATCCTCAGCGACACACGCATAAACAACAAAATCGCGAGGAATCACTGCAAAAATTCATTCTCTCTCAAGAAACACAGCTTTCCAAACTTGAGAATCAATTCAGACAACAGCAAGTTGATATGAACAACAAGGTTGATAACCTGTTAAAGGTTATCAATGATCGCCTTGCTGGCAGGTCAAATTGTGAGTTGGCACGAGTTAATGAGATCAAATCTGTTACGGTAACCCACCAAACACCCCCTCCTGTAAAAATCAAGCACCCTAGTAAACTTTTCAAATACATATCACAGAACGAAAAAAAAACAGGAGATACTCATACCCCTTCGAAACCTCTCCACTTCGTGAACACCATTACAACAATACCTGTTCCTAAACCAAATCTGGACCAACAAACAGCCAAGAATGTGGACAATGAAATGGAGGGTGAAGTTCCCGAAAAGAAACCCGAGGCGCCCGACTACTATCTAGACTCACCAAAGAACTCGAGTACAATAAAGGTGAGTGATGAGGAGGGCTCGGAAGAGAAATCCGAAATGCCTCATGGGCTTGCAGGACTGCTGGACCGCCCCCTGGTAGAGGAACTTGAGAGGGGCACAGCAAGGTCGCCTATGGGATTCGGAGAGAGAATAGAGGATGGCGCTCCTAGGGTCTTTAAGATTTCTTGCACCACTAGGAAAAAGTTTATAAAAGATGCCTACATAAACCCCAACTCTTCTATAAGCGCAATATCCCTTTCTCTATATAATGAAGCCTTCACTGAACAAGTCAAATATGAAGGGTCTAATATCATCGGGGTAATAAGGAGGGTACCAATTGTGATAGAAAAGTTCCTCTTTCATATCGAGTTAACTGTAATTAATAACATGAACCCTATCATCAGCCCACCCTTAACTGGCCTTGTTCTAGGCAAACCATTCATAAAAGCAACGGGAGTGATACTCGATGAGGATGATAGGAGTGCATTATTTACCGATGGTGTCAGGAAAGTGATTTTTCGGGATGGCTGTGAAGAAGTGTATGAGTATCAACCATCAGCGAGTAGCAACACATGGGGGTTACGCGGTAGAAGGCCTGGCCGAATTAAGCGATGTGATCCGAATAATCTCAAAATACCTTGCATGATTGGTCACAAGCATTTTTATAATGTTTACATCGACACATGTTTACCCAAAAATGTGATGTCCCTGTTTCATTATAACAACATTTGCAGATGGGGGATGATTCATAAAGGGAAGGACGACATTGGCATAGATGATGATGTACAGGTGTTTGTAGGAAACATGACATTCACTATGAGCTTCGCAATCGTCGATAATATCGAAAAGTACATCGATCCCAGGTTATCACAAGTTGTTTTTGGGGCACCTTTTTGCAAGGCCACAAGCTTGGTTGTGGACGAGCTCAATGGGATCATGACTTTCACCGATGAGATTAGGGAAATCTCATACCAAACGCCTCACAAGATGAGAGAATTCAAGGAGATTGATTATGATGGGCTCGATAGGTTAAGTTCCCAACTAGTGTTGTGTGATGATGATGTGAGAAGGGGATGTAAGGACACTTTTGACCTGTCAAGTGGATTCTTTAAGCATGATAAGGAGCTTAGTTCTAAATACCGAAATAATCCCTTTGATCTCGAGGACCCGAAATACCTTCACTATGAAAGTGATTCTGATAGAGAATCGAAGGAGAATGGCCTAGGAACCGTGACCGATGATGGAGTCACGTAATGTACGTGACTTTGAGTCTAGCTACAAGACTCGTTAATAAAGAAAGGCGCTTCTTGGGAGGCAACCCAAGCTTTATTTATTTTATTTGCTTTGTGTGTTCATTTGTTTGTGTGTTTGTTTTATTTGTTTCGTATGTGTGTGTAATTTTTATTCTTATTGATTCATGTTAAAAACTAATTGTGAAAATGCTTTATTTTGTTTTTAACTTCGTCTTAACTACATATAAAGGTATTTTGCAAAAGATAAGTGTAAGGGAAATCTAAATCGGTTTATTAGAACACAAATGAACATGAATCATAATAATAATAAGTTAGCATACATATTTGTATTTGTTTGAGTCAAATGCTTGTATCGAGTCATAATGATGTTTTGCAGAATTTCCAGGAAGTAAGGTAAAGGTTTTTCCAGAAATTTTCCGGAAACTTAAAATGAAAATTTTTGTCAGGTCATTTCTGACGGCGTCAGGGGTTATAACCTGACGGCGTCAGATTTAATTTCCAGAAATTTTTGAAAATTTTGTTTTCATAAAAAGTTTTTATTAAAATCTCCAACTTATAATCTCCAGGAATCTGCAAAGTTATCATTCCACAAGCATTATATCCTTATATATAGATTTTATCCCGCCGATGTTATGCAGGTTTTCGTGTTTGTTTTCTCAGGTTCAACAGGTTATTTTGGACAAGGAAATGTTTTGAATCAAGCTTATGGCGATGCATTAGTCATGGAGCTTCAACATTCTCTTTGGAGGAAGATTTAACCGTGTAATTTCATTATCCAACGAGCGAATCAGGGGAGTATTTGATTTCATTCTTTTACTTTATGCTTTTACATTTGTCATTTGAACATTGGGGACAATGTTCATCTTAAGTGTAAGGGGAGGGTAAAAGTACGATTTTAGAAAATACAATTGCGCTTGATTTTTGTTTGTTTAATAGTAGATGTGTAATAAAACTGAGAGAAATACTTGTTAAGGTAATTTTAGTGCCAAATTTAAAAATTTTTTTTTTACAACATATAGGAGTGAAACTTTGATCTTAATGAGCGTCTCACGGATAGGAGTTATATGACTAGCACAAAAACCGTACCACTAAAAAATTTTCCACCCCCAAATATGTGAGGTTCGCCCCTAGAATTGGTAGGAAAAGCATTTATGCTATGATGTGTGTACCGGTAGCACTTAGATTCTAGAACTTGCGTTAGGACCATTCCAAGGCCACAAGTGAGACTACATTCGTGTAGTTAGATTTATTACATGATAAGAGGCATTAGGATTAACCCATGTTTTACACCTGTGTTTTTGTTATAATTACATTGGCTACATTAGTCAAGTAATTCTCCCACACCCTTTGCGTTGTACTCATTTTTAGTACACGATACCCCTAGTACACCCCTCAGAGCCTATCTTTTCGTTTCGACCTTTAAGCATTTTACTTAAAGGAAGAATTTGTTACACCCCACTAAAATGTACACCCAAATCGCCTTAGCCTACCTTGTATGCACTCATTTTTAGTGCATTATTGTGACAACATTTGTTTAAACCCAAGTTAATTATCTAGTTGATTACATGGTTGCTAAGTCGAGTCATATCCTTGTACATATTGTTTTGGGACGATTGGGACTCATGGGTAAAGTACTAGTGTAATGGAGTAATGGGGAAGAACATCATTTATTACCCCCATATGTGCTAAATGTTTTAAAAGTACTCCAAGTTTTTCAATTATCTTAATTCGAGTCATTAGATTAGTATTTGTAAAGTTATGTAAAAGTTCAAGTGTAAGGGATGCAACGCCCCTATGATGTATTATTTTGGATGGTAGGGTAAAAGTGTATGCAAAAAAAAAAAAAAAAAAAAAAAAAAAAAAAAAAAAAAAAAAAATCAAGAAAAATACAAAAAAAATGAGAAAAAAAAAGAAAAATAGAAAAAAACATACGGACTACCATCCCGTTTCATTTTATGTTTATTTTATGTTTATGTTTTGTTATTTTCTTTCATTAGCTTAAGATCGAGTCTAGTCTTGGCTTAGCAACATTGTATAGTACATGTAATTGATCAAGATCTTTAACTCGCCACCAGTAAAATATCCTTTATCCAACAAAACCGTGTTTTCCTTTTCCCTACACCTAACGTTATAACCCATTTAAAAGCCCTCTTTGATAGTTTATCTTAGGTGCTTACGCCTAGTGGAGGAGGTTTTCGATCCTTTCCCAAGCCTATGGTAATCTATTTGCTATGACAGGTAGTGAGAGATATTTTCCGTTTTCATTTATGAGATTTATTTTGATGACACTTGAGAGATGTGAGTATCTAAACACTACTTGTGAGGTGCTAGTATGTAATCTCCGTGCTTATTATGATTGAAGTGGAACGAATATTTGTTGTAATTACTTTTATGTTTGCATTAAATGACCCCTAACTTGTATTTTGATTAGAATAAAAGCGCATTTGCTTGAGGACAAGCAAATCTCAAGTGTAAGGGTATTTGATGAGGCGAAAAGTGTACCGCTTTTAAGGGGTCATTTAAGCCCGAAATCGTATTTATTTGATCAAATATTGCCCTAAATCGTTCCTTTTGTCATTTTAGGTACTTTTGAGGAGAAATCTGGAAAAGGAGGCATTTTGGACGTTTTTGGAGCATTAAAGTGAAGAAAACGGCAAAGTCTCAAGAATCGGCTAAAAGTTACTCTTGACGGCGTCACAATTAACATGGGACGGCGTCATGCCTTGGCAAGAAAAGTTGGATGTGAAATTTACTCATGACGGGCCAGTGAGTTTGCATGAGAATTCTGACGGCGTCACGCTTTAACTAAATCAAGGGCGTCACGGCTTAAATCATAAGGGGACGGCGTCACGTTCATGATCCGACGGCGTCAAACATTGATAAGCCAGAATGGATTTTTGAAGAGCTAAAGAGGGACGGCGTCAAGATGGTCATCCGGGAACCCTAAAAGCGGCGAGGTGACGGCGTCACAATGCATAAGGTGACGCCGTCAGATGTCAAAGTCTATATATAGTTTTCTAATTTTTTGTCATTAAGAGGGGAGCTTAGTGTGTGGAATTTTGGGATAAAACCCTAAGACGATTTTAGCTACTTTTTCAGGGCTTTTTGCCTTGAGATCTTCCATGTTTCATTGAAAGATAAGTTATCAATTAATCATTCAATATGTCTATGTGTTGTTTGATTCTATCTTATGCTTGTCTTTTGTTTAACATGTTAGGCTAATTTTATCTTGTGTTTGCTTAGATCTAATGAAACCTAGCTATTGATTATTGGTTGTTAGTGTGTTATTAGTTGTATTGGATGATTGTTTATCTATGTTAGGCTTAAGAAAACTGGCTAACTTCCTATTCGGTAACTTGCTTGAACGTCTTAAGAAACATGAACCAAACGCGTACTAAAGGTTTTTATGGTTGTATTTAATGCATAAGCGAATTCTAGTGATCCCATGTTAGGAGCTTCCTAGCCGGCTCGACATAGGAGTGAAGTAGGAGCTTGTAGAGTTTGGGGAAGTAAGTACGCCACCCCACGAATGGTATTAAGGAATACACCCGTCATCCACGCGACTAATACACACTAATTAACCGGTAAAAGATAGTTAGGGAGTAAGGAAATCTAAGTAAACACATTTCCCTACACATAAGTTTCTCACCACTTTTCATTTTTGTTATTTTATTTTATTTGCATTTGTAGTAATTTGGGTTAGTTGACTAGCAACTAATTCCGCCCACTCCTTCAAAACCCGAGATTTTACTTGCTTTTATAAATTATAAAAAAACATAAAAAGAATCTTCCTCAACCCTTAGACCTAATTAGAGTAGCCTTTCACACCTAACGAACACTATTCCCTGTGGAGAACGATCAATCCCCCGTACTTACCACTACACTATACTACATCGGTCAGGTACACTGCCTGGTGGGGTTGTAAGCCTCTTGAGATCCCTCGAGAGGTAAAACCTGTTGTAAGGTTGCAAAACCCACGCATCAGTCACCAAATAAATATAACAATAAACAAATAACATATACAGATAACAGGTCAAATCTAGGATGCACCCATACGCCCCCTCAGACAATCAATAATCATAATCATAATGGCCATAGCAGATAATAAATAAAGGACGGAACAGGTCATCACTCTCCTGCCCTAGAGTCATGTCAGAGGTGCGTCAATGACATGGACATGAAACCCTCATGCCTAATGATTGGCTCGTAATATCAAACTGTAGGTCAAGGTCAAATGTACTAACAAAATAATCAAAAGTCATATCTTAAGGGTACATGGCAAAAGGTTCATGTCAAACAGTCCAGAATAACTATCAAAGGTTCAAATCAGAGTTTATCAAATTAAGTTTTATCTCAAAGTTAAGTTCAGATTATAAGGACTATATCAAATGGTTTAGAAAAGAATTTCACAGGTTCATAATTAAAGTTCGTAGCAAAAGTTCATTTTAGAGGTTCCTGTCAAAAGTTCATTTAAAACATTCCTTTAATCATGGTTTTTAAATAAATGATCTTTCCGAATAGTTTTCATAAAATAATCTTGCAAAACGGTTTTTCATAAAAATATTCTTTAAACTAGTACCCACAAAGGTTAACAATTGTCATATAAAAATAGTATCATATCACCACCCATAATCATTCTTTTAAAATAACTGATTTTTCTTAAAACATTTCCATGTCATAATTAAAAAGGTTTTCACATTTATTTATCAAAATCAAATGAACCTTCGAATGTGATTTGAATACTAATATATAACAAGGTAACGAACGAATATCAAATGGATCATTATAGAGACTCAAAGCAAAAAGGGTCATATCGAACATCAAGGTCAAAATGAATCAAACAAACGAACCAAAGTGTAGGGGAACATAGCAATGGTATAGGAAATCCTAATAAGGAAAATGAAAAGCTGAAAGAAAAGGGAATGAAAACCCTTACTGACAAAGGGCAGAATATCTGTACCTTATTAGCAGAACACAAGGATAGCAAATGACAAGAATCAAATTACTCCTTCCTCGAACCTAAGGGAGTAGAAGACAGAATGACAAGTGATTTTTAGTTATTTTTCCCTTTTAAGTAACTTTCCTTATTTAGCAGGTTTACCGAATTATCAAGTTTATAATATCACATATTAGGTTAAGTCATTAATCAAACCTTATTATGGGATTAAGGTATATTTCATCAGTTACAAAAGTTTAGGGTTAATTATGACAAGTATACATAGTTTAGGGTTATAATTGTAAATTCATTAGATTCAAAGGTTTAAAATGAAAATACTTTAAGTTACTGATTTAAATACTCATATTATTCAGAATGGTATTTTAATCCCTTTAGTTTCCCAGTTTACAGTTTATACCCTTTAGTTATATAATTTACAAAACAAACCCTACATTTACATAATTCATGTTTTAATCCCTATGATACTTATATTTACCAAACAAGTACTTTATTTTACAAATTTACAGAACATCACCTCAGAATTATATGAAGTACGAATTAGACCCTCAGAATTTAGTAATTACACAATTGGTCCCTTAACTTTACAAAACTTACAATTTAAATCATAATTTATCTATAATTACATACCAAGCCCATAAATACTCAAAATTACACATTATACTCTTTATGAAATTATTTACACAAAATAACTTCAAGTTTCCAGAATTTACACTTTTAGTCCCTCTACTTTAATTAATTACAAATCGACCCTTATAAATATAATTAATTCATTTTCTTGCAACATTTACACTTAGGACCCTCAAGTTATATTTTTCCCACATTCCTACTGACTTATATGACATTACAAAAATATCCCAGAAGTTTCAAAGTTGGCAAAACAAACCCTTATAGTTTTAAGAACCAATCGTATAGACTTTTTAATTTGTAAAACCAAACCCTACTTCTATCCAATCATTATGCCATCATTATTCCTTCATTACTAGCATTAATTACATCATATCTAATCACATAAACCCTAACCCTAATCGTTCTAGGGTTTTCTTCCTAATTTTCTTTATTTTTCTTTTAAATCCGATCCAAACATAAATCAAGATCAATTATTCCGAGCTTCTAAAAATCACATGGTTATTTTTCTAGGCTTATATTATCAGTATAGAATATGTAAAAATTATAGTTACACTCCAGAAAAATCGTATGACAATATTTGGAAATTACGTGTGTTTTATCTCTTTTAATTTTCGTACGCATGATTAAGCTTGCATGATTCATGTTTAACATTTTTACTGAGTTATATTCGACATAAAGATCATTAGAAAAATGCTAGATTAACATTAGAACGTAAGAATTAGTCGTGTGGATTTATACCTATCGTATGCAACAAGTCAAACAAACAAACGCACCACGATCGAACGAAGACTTCAATACTCCAACTCTTATTTTTTGTAGCTCCCTTACACCTTGATGAACTATAGAAAAATGCTTGCTCAGGTCCAGAAGATCGAATGGAGGCTTGGTCGATTTTTGTGTGTGTCTATATTAGGGTTTCGGCAATTAGGGTTTTTAGAAAATAATATGGTTTGTGTTATACTTATCAAAACCGACTAGGAGGGGGATATATCCAGATTTTCGGCCCAAATATTATCACAATATCACACTTTGATTTCTTGTATAATTTCTTAAATTAGTTTGTATTTATCTTAAATAAAATGATTTTACAAAATATAATTAGATTTATTTAATTTATTTTCGGCCCATATATATGTGTATATGTGACTTTATGATTTTTGGACATTCAAAAATAATGTAATGTTGTCCCAGAAATAAATTTACTTGATATGTAGCTCATTTTTCAGAAGTTTGGAATTGTTTCGGAATTTTATAAGTTATTTATTTAGGTTTTATGGTTTCAGGGGTAATTTGGTCATTTACATGCTTTCTAAATTTCAGGTATTACAACTTCTTCCCCTCTAAAAAAAAATTTTCGTCCTCGAAAATTGAAGTGAAACGAAACGGAAAGCATAACGGACCGCGAACGGGAATGAAGTAGGACGGAAAACAAACAAAGACGTACCGGATCCAAATACGAAATGTAGATAACTAGCTCGTATCGATTCTTCGGTTTCCCAAGTAGCCTCACGCTATGGGTGATTCCTCCAAAGAATCTTTATGAACGGAATAACTTTATTTCTCATGACTCAAATCACAACGAGGTGGTTTCAAATTCCTCAGAAGGAGACAAATAATTTGATTTGATTCAAAAGGTCCATGCAACATAAAATGGATGATAGGTGAATCTTCAGGATCTCTTATGAGATACGAACAAGATTTCAGATCAATTTAATTGTATCGACAGCAAAGAGTTTTACAAGAATTCAAGACTTATAACTGAGGTCAACAGAATGAAAACGAGAGTCCAAACTCATCCAGATATTTAACGAACGAAGGTAGAGTATACGCATAGGTAGGATGAACCTAACGTCTCACCAATCACGGATAACCCAACGGAGATTCTAATTCTAAACTTCTTAGATACTCCCCAAGATATCCTATGCCTACAACAAGTGCACGTTATATGATGTAAGTATTATCACGTTGGCCAGACGTCATAATACTGGCATCATATAAATATGCCCTTACGATGGTCATACTTTATCTCAAGTCGAAATCAAAACCACCTATCTTAATTCACCTAGTACTTCTATAGTCTCAAAGGTCAACAAGATCAATTGTCATAGACAGGAGGGAAAACAAACTATTCGCAAGAGTATCGAAATTCCAGGTTTCCTAGCAAAAGTGGAGTACGCCGTCACAAGCATCATATCTTCCACAATTCGCCAAAATCTCTCAAAACAAAGCCGTCACCGACATACTAAAATGAACACGAACAGAAATGCTTCTAGGGAACTTAAATCAGTAAAGGATCTTATTACTATATAACGAAACTTAAGAGGGTCAATGGAAATGGAAGTTATTCGTCAATAACTTCGGCGTTCACAGAATCAATTCTTCCAACCATAAAGGTCTGTTTCTAAACTCCGTCCATTCAACACATCCAATCTCCTCAAGTCCGGTTAATCTGTCTTCGTCTGTCCATCCATCGGAAAGTGAAACCAAAATCGGGAACTTGTGTCTGGTTTGTCGAGCCTCCTGCAGTTCTTCTTGGAATGTGATGGGGTAATGTGGATTTCTGGCACGATCTTTGAATCTCTTCATCATCCAGTCTGCTTCCGCTCTCAATTCATCTTAGTACAACCAAGATGAATAGGAAAATTAGACTGCATGTCTTCATCAGCTCCAGGTTTGCCATCTTGACTAAATTTCTTCTTCTGCATCGCCAACACTTCAACCTTGTAAGGAATGTCTTTACTCTTCAGAGTAGCCGCCATTGTTGTCAACTCCAGGTCAGGCAATGAAATCATTTTTCTGATATGTCTTTAGTTGTCTTTGATGCATCCGAAACTTCCTGTGCGGTAAGTGAATATAACCGAGTCTCTTTCTGATTTATCCCAAAGATTGTTCCACCTGAAGGTATGGCAGCAAATTTCTAATTTTTAGCTTTTCCGAACTCCATTCTCAACTAAGCTGTTTCTATCTGTTCACGAATTTTCTCCATGGTATCGTCAGTTGCAAACATCTTCCAGAATTTTTCGGCAGAGTTTAAAGGATTTCAGTTCTCCATTCTATTGTTGGCTTTGACCACATGGTGATAGCTTTCAAAGCTCGCGGGATTTTAGGAAGTATCCTAAATTAAGAACATCGTTGTCTCAACAAATATCAATCTCTCAGTATGCACAAATGACTAACAAGGTGCAAAGATGATTTTCATGCTCGTCCTCGTCTCCGAATGTACTATTAAGTCATACAATGACCATTTGTCCAAGTACTCATGAGAAAACGTTATTTATCAAGTTTACAAAACAGTCAGGGCTTTAGCTAATACTATTAGCGTCCCTGATTGTCATAGCAGTCATTTACGAACACAGAAGGCGATTCTAAAATTAATTCATCAGAAGGAAACTTCGCACTCTGAAATTAAACAAACATGTAGTCGTTTCAGGGAGGATGAATATTGGCTCCTAACAGTAATACGGTTCAGCTATCTCCAGTCACCATCCTTCTTTATCGCGAACGAAACTAAAACACGCCCAGAATATACACTTAGGTAAACTCACTTCCTGGTCTTCGGTTGCTGCTCTTCTCGGTCCCTTAAATCAGTTTATATGATCCCGGACATATCTGAAAGACATCTTCGCTTGGTGACTAGACAATCTCTATCAAATCCTACTTCACGCTCTGGTGGAAAGTTTGGTGGTCCAATCAGGAATTTATGTTCAGAAAACTCAGGTTGCCCAATAACTCTCAAGATAAGGTTCATTCATTGGTGCATGGAATGGATTCTAGAACGACTTCAATACTAGGGATTTCTAAAGGGGTATCTTAATGGATGCCAGAAAACCAAGGCAACCATGGGAAATCAAAGTTCTGGCTTTCATAGCCGAGATGAGCTTGACAGACCTAACAGGTTGAGAGTCATGATACACACATATCACACATGAATTTTTCCATAAATTGCTCAAGCCTTATTATTAAATACTCGGGAAAACCCATAATCCAACGAAATCAGTACAATATTAATGCCAAAAAAAAAAACCTAACACAAAATTCTAAACAATAATAACACACATGGCTCGAGCTCTATCTCTATGCCTAGATCGCGTTACTCGCGGTGGACTCCAAGTCCGATTCCACTTCATCTTCTTCGCTAAGCCATCCGTTTCGGTTCCCCTCAGGCTGTGGCAGTGGTCGTCTCGCAAAACCATCCTCAGAGTTCCTTCCTTCATCTCCTACGTCGTCCACAAATCCATACAAATTGTGAGGCTCAGCCCGCACTACTCCTCCTTCTTCTATGAACTTGGGACACCTTCCCGGGTACCTAGTCACAAAGCCGTTTCCATCGGTTACCTCCGTCTCGTGCAGATGTATCTCTTTTCCACTTATATTTACCACGGTCATCCTTTCTTCAATCCGGCATGGCCACATACTAGCAGGGATCGAAATCCTCCTGTGAGTCCTTCTCAACTTACCAATCCTTTTTCGGCCAGTAGCGAAAACAGTTGCCCAACGATACTTGGTGCGTGCTGAAGGTGCCATGCGTCTGAACGATTTTGAAAATGATTAACGAAATATGCAGAATAAGCACGAATGGAAAGACAAAACAGAATCCTAATGTCTACCCAAATCCTCACCGGTCAAAACTTACGTTCCTATGGGGAAAATCTTAAAGCAATTTTCCAAAGGTTGTCCTACGAGCGCCTACAGGAAAAACTTAGTGGTCCTAACTTACACTGGTCAAGGGTAAATGTATTACAAATCGCAGCCTGTCTCTCTGATACCATAAATTGTAACACCCCATCCTGATAAGGGTAAAGATGTCATAATAATGGTTTCATATCAGATCAAACAAAGCATACATCAACAATAATAAAAAGGTTCTCAAGGGTTAAAATAAAATTATGAAATTTACAAGGTTACAAAGGAAACAAAAGCTAAATATTAAGTCTGCAAATGCAAATCCTTCTACAAGTCTCTACTTTAAAATAACTATCAAGGTCTTCTAAGTCCAAAAGTCTCTTCACTCATACCCAGCTTCCAACTAAACCTGCCGCGCGAAAAAGAAACGCGGCTGAGCTTAAAAAGCTCAGTGAACAGATATATAATATACGGAAACGAAAGCAAAAGAAAACGAGCATACATGGTATAGTGCAAATGGAATATCATAAGGTATAGACAAAGAATATAATAATGATGGAATGAAAAGAAAGGAAATAAAAAGACATAAAAGGATCAGCAATCCACCACGAGCCCAGAAACAAACCAAATCACATCATCTCAAATATAACCAAATAGAGTAGCTAGCTCCCAGATATGTGAAAGACGTGTATCGCACACACCATCAGTCACCAAATAAATATAACAATAAACAAATAACATATACAGATAACAGGTCAAATCTAGGATGCACCCATACGCCCCCTCAGACAATCAATAATCATAATCATAATGGCCATAGCAAATAATAAATAAGGGACGGAACAGGTCATCACTCTCCTGCCCTAGAGTCATGTCAGAGGTGCGTCAATGACATGGACATGAAACCCTCATGCCTAGTGATTGACTCGTAATATCAAACTGTAGGTCAAGGTCATATGTACTAACAAACTAATCAAAAGTCATATCTTAAGGGTACATGGCAAAAGGTTCATGTCAAACAGTCCAGAATAACTATCAAAGGTTCAAATCAGAGTTTATCAAATTAAAGTTTTATCTCAAAGTTAAGTTCAGATTATAAGGACTATATCAAATGGTTTAGAAAAGAATTTCACAGGTTCATAATTAAAGTTCGTAGCAAAAGTTCATTTTAGAGGTTCCTGTCAAAAGTTCATTTAAAACATTTCTTTAATCATGGTTTTTAAATAAATGATCTTTCTGAATAGTTTTCATAAAATAATCTTGCAAAACGGTTTTTCATAAAAATATTCTTTAAACTAGTACCCACAAAGGTTAACAATTGTCATATAAAAATAGTATCATATCACCACCCATAATCATTCTTTTAAAATAACTGATTTTTCTCAAAACATTTCCAGGTCATAATTAAAAAGGTTTTCACATTTATTTATCAAAATCAAATGAACCTTCGAATGTGATTCGAATACTAATATATAACAAGGTAACGAACGAATATCAAATGGATCATTATAGAGACTCAAAGCAAAAAGGGTCATATCGAACATCAAGGTCAAAATGAATCAAACAAATGAACCAAAGTGTAGGGGAACATAGCAATGGTATAGGAAATCCTAATAAGGAAAATGAAAAGCTGAAAGAAAAGGGAATGAAAACCCTTACTGACAAAGGGTAGAATATCTGTACCTTATTAGCAGAACACAAGGATAGCAAATGACAAGAATCAAATTACTCCTTCCTCGAACCTAAGGGAGTAGAAGACAGAATGACAAGTGATTTTTAGTTATCTTTCCCTTTTAAGTAACTTTCCTTATTTAGCAGGTTTACCGAATTATCAAGTTTATAATATCACATATTAGGTTAAGTCATTAATCAAACCTTATTATGGGATTAAGGTATATTTCATCAGTTACAAAAGTTTAGGGTTAATTATGACAAGTATACATAGTTTAGGGTTATAATTGTAAATTCATTAGATTCAAAGGTTTAAAATGAAAATACTTTAAGTTACTGATTTAAATACTCATATTATTCAGAATGACATTTTAATCCCTTTAGTTTCCCAGTTTACAGTTTATACCCTTTAGTTATATAATTTACAAAACAAACCCTACATTTACATAATTCATGTTTTAATCCCTATGATATTTATATTTACCAAACAAGTACTTTATTTTACAAATTTATAGAACATCACCTAAGAATTATATGAAGTACGAATTAGACCCTCAGAATTTAGTAATTACACAATTGGTCCCTTAACTTTACAAAACTTACAATTTAAATCATAATTTATCTATAATTACATACCAAGCCCATAAATACTCAAAATTACACATTATACTCTTTATGACATTATTTACACAAAATAACTTCAAGTTTCCAGAATTTACACTTTTAGTCCCTCTACTTTAATTAATTACAATCCGACCCTTATAAATATAATTAATTCATTTTCTTGCAACATTTACACTTAGGACCCTCAAGTTATATTTTTCCCACATTCCTACTGACTTATATGACATTACAAAAATATCCCAGAAGTTTCAAAGTTGGCAAAACAAACCCTTATAGTTTTAAGAACCAATCGTATAGACTTTTTAATTTGTAAAACCAAACCCTACTTCTATCCAATCATTATGCCATCATTATTCCTTCATTACTAGCATTAATTACATCATATCTAATCACATAAACCCTAACCCTAATCGTTCTAGGGTTTTCTTCCTAATTTTCTTTATTTTTCTTTTAAATCCGATCCAAACATAAATCAAGATAAATTATTCTGAGCTTCTAAAAATCACATGGTTATTTTTCTAGGCTTATATTATCAGTATAGAACATGTAAAAATTATAGTTACACTCCAAAAAAATCGTATGACAATATTTGGAAATTACGTGTGTTTTATCTCTTTTAATTTTCGTACGCATGATTAAGCTTGCATGATTCATGTTTAACATTTTTACTGAGTTATATTCGACATAAAGATCATTAGAAAAATGCTATATTAATATTAGAACGTAAGAATTAGTCGTGTGGATTTATACCTATCGTATGCAACAAGTCGAACAAACAAACGCACCACGATCGAACGAAGGCTTCAATACTCCAACTCTTATTTTTTGTAGCTCCCTTACACCTTGATGAACTCCAGAAAAATGCTTGCTCAGGTCCAGAAGATCGAATGGAGGCTTGGTCGATTTTTGTGTATGTCTATATTAGGGTTTCGGCAATTAGGGTTTTTAGAAAATAATATGGTTTGTGTTATACTTATCAAAACCGACTAGGAGGGGGATATATCCAGATTTTCGGCCCAAATATTATCACAATATCACACTTTGATTTCTTGTATAATTCCTTAAATTAGTTTGTATTTATCTTAAATAAAATGATTTTACAAAATATAATTAGATTTATTTAATTTATTTTCGGCCCATATATATGTGTATATGTGACTTTATGATTTTTGGACATTCAAAAATAATGTAATGTTGTCCCAGAAATAAATTTACTTGATATGTAGCTCGTTTTTTAGAAGTTTGGAATTGTTTCGGAATTTTATAATTTATTTATTTAGGTTTTATGGTTTCAGGGGTAATTTGGTCATTTACATGCTTTCTAAATTTCGGGTATTACAGTAAATAAATTTTGGAGTCTAACAAAAGGAGTATGATGTATTATCAAACAAGTCTGGTGACGCAAAAGTCAAGTCGTGTCTTATATGCTCAACATTCAACAAAGGTAGTCTTATCTTCTAGTTTTAAGAGCAACACCTCAGGCACAGGTACGCCTTCTTAAAACACCCTTTGTTAGTAGTAATGTTTGGCATGAAATAGTGTAGTTAGAATCTAACATGGTAGGCACTATAACATAGAAACTATATTCACATCTCATCATGTCAAACTCAACTTGTCCAGAAATGTTCGATGATCGCTTGAAGATCATGCGTGACAAGTTTGAATTAAGCATTGATGAGTGAATCAAGTTTCCTTCCTTGCACATAAGTAATCTTGTCTAAATTAAGTATCTGTTTAAACTTATGTATACTATATGTATGAGATACATAGTTTAAGTAATATTCTTAATTGACACTGACGCCCATATCCGCAAAAACGAAACTCACAAGAGACGAAGAAGGTGAGTGAGCGGATATAACTAGGTTAGGGGCATAATAGGTAAAGTTGTTTACCTAACGGCAAGTAGGTCCATTATCATGAATAGTGTTGGCTTTGTGCCCACTTGTAAGAAGTGTCCCAAAACCTCTTACATCAAAGTGTTTAATGTATCATACCATACATTAAAGATACTACACACTTGAGATTACAATATCTTGAGGAGATTGATGTAGAAAATGTTTCTATACAACTCTGATAATGTAAGAGTTAATGTGGATTGAAACATAAAGAGTAATGTTTGTACCTTCATAGGTTGATTTACAAACATCTTGGTTCCCCAAGAAACAAACTGTTCTTATTGTCTCTACGACCGAAGCCGAGTACGTAAGCGCCGGAAAGGCATGACAACAAACACTATAGATGAGGCAACCTCCTATGAAGAGTAGCAGTCAAGATGCCATTAGACTTGACCGGGAACCCTGTAGTTTGCTCTTGAACGAAGCTCGTCGAAGTACGTCATCTCCTCCGTCTCTTGAATAACAACATTGTCAATTCACCAACCAATACGTTCTCGTCACCCCACTCATGACTATTTAGATAATTCTTTCGAATTATTAAAGTCATCGTCCACCTCTCTCCTCATGACCTCTTAATAATTCACTTGAAACATTAACGTCATTTCTCACGTCTTCTTTCATGACTCATTTGTCATTTCACTCACATCGCCTCATGACTCTTAAGTCATTCCTCTCATCCCGCTTATGACTATTTCGATATTTCACTGGAAATATTAAAGTCATCTCTCGCGTCATATCTTATGTACGTTTTATCCCTTCTATGACTCCTCAAATATTTCACGGGAAATATTGAAGTCATTCTCCATAAATCACCCATGACTTCTTAAGTCATCTATCTAACTCATCTCATGACTTTTAGAAATTCCTCTAGAAATTCTAAGTCATTCCCTCACAACTCGTCACATGACTTATTAAATATTTCATGGGAAATATTATAGTCATCCACCAAAACACGACTCATAACTTCTATTTATTTCAAGGGAAATACTAGAAGTAAATCCTCATCCAATGACAACTTAGTCAATTTCCTTGGAAACACTAAGGTCATTTCCGGTCATCCCATTTAATCGTCTTTCGTCAAAAAGTTTATTAGGTATAAACTTTTTCCTCGTGTCAAAAAGTCTTACTAAATAAGTAAGATTAATCAGCCAAAAGTCAAAACGGAAGAAAAATTGGACCATCAGATATACGGCTCCATTAAAGAGCCACGGCTCCATTAATGTTTAATGGAACCGTGGAGCCGTGCATCTGAAAAACGCGCCCATTTCCCTTTCTTCTGCACAGACTTTCCTAACACACCCAAAAACACTTTCACTTGCTGTCAAAACCGAACCATAACACCTTAATTCAACTAAACTCTTGCAAATCAAGATTGAGGCATTGGAATCAACAAATCCTAATCACAACATCACTAATTGTAAGTAAATCACTCTTAATTTCATTTAATTTGAGTCTAGGGTTTGTTCTTGAGTATAAATCCGAATTGGGGATTTTCAAAATTAGTTAAACCCTTGTGAAATTAAGACTAGGATTAGACAATGTAGCATTCACATGATTCCCTAAACCTAGGATTTCCAAAAACCCATTTATGTTGCAAAACCTAATCCGAAATTAATCACTAAATTCGGATTATGATTGATTATTTGTAATGGAATCATGTTTAGGATTACTAAAATTGGATTAGGAACGTTCTGCATTAAAGCTTTTCAAACTAAAAGCTCGTTGGCGCCATGTTGAGGCGTTTGCCAAACAACCCAGTTCGATCATTTTTCAAAAAATTTCACAAGTCTAGGATCATGAAACCTTTTTCATGCATTGTTGATGCAAATTAAAAACGTTTTTGCATGCATACATGAACTCTCAAATATGGGTCGAAGTACATAATTGATATGTATTGTTCGACATATTTGATTGAGCAAAAGTGAAGTTAGGAGTGTTTGGGTAATCTCATTAGGATAGTTTTAGAGTCGAGATTGCCGCACCTCCACATTGTTTGCATTTAGGCACACACACTAGAAGTGTAATCATTAAAATGCAACGAACTAACATATACAAAATTTTTTTTTGTAGACAACAATGCCTCGAAATGATTATCAAGATACCAGACAATACATTCTTAGTACTCTTGAAAATCTAAACATTCCTGATGAGCAAAGAGCTTATTTCGCAAAAGTCCAAAATCGATACATACACGAAGGGCGTGTAGTCGATGCACTCTATGTCACGACAGACAACATCCGTGTCTGTTTCCCTTCTATCAAGTTCAATTGTTTATACAAAATAAACGATCAAGTCTGTCCTCATTTTGTTCTCGAGTTTTATAGTCGAGTCCGTACCTTCACTGATGATGATGGTAATGTCTTTCTTGATTTTTGGATTCAAAACCAAAATATCATCCTGTCTGTCTCCGAGGTTGGACAAATTCTTGGTGTTCCTGCATATGGTCAATGTGCATACACTGAAGACCATTCTCTTGAGTCTCTCTTCTATAATCTTGAGGATGTAGGTGCCTATCGCACTGAAATTCCCGACCTCGAGTCTATCAAACAAGTCATCCAAACAACTCGAGTCGTCCACACGTATCAAAAGCGTGATGGTTCAATTGTCCACCTTGACCCAAACCGTATCTACCTCAAAGAGCTCCTTCCCTACCTTAGAAGTTGGGAACTCCTTCTTCGTGAGAACGTGTTGAGCCTTGCTAGCAACCGTGATCACGTCTCTGCGAGTCTCGCCCATATGCTCTACTATCTTAGTATCGAGGAACCTTATAACCTCGCATACTATATGGTCAAAAGGATGACCAATATTCACAGTCGTTCGGATAAGCTCATGCCATATGGTATGCTGCTTACTCGTCTTTTCCATTGGGTCATGGAACATTTTCCCAATCTCCAAAGTGTCGACTATGTCCTAGTCAATCCTGTTATGAAACCTCTTGGTGGACCACGACGTCGCACAAAGCAACGTAAGGACAAAGGGTCCAATCGTGGTCGTAAATCCACTTCCGACATTCCTCTCTCATACTCTTCCTTCGGTCACGAATCATCATCTCAACATATGCATGCGGATGATGATGAGGTGAATGAAGAAGGAACGTCTTGTCCACGTTCTCCTTCTCCCGACATCTACTTTGACAACCTTGACACCTCATCATTTCGACGTACAACCGACGTCGAAAACGGGATGGTCAACCTATCCTACATGATGAGAAGGCAAACTACAATGTACAATAGACAAGTGGAGATGCATGAGCAAACTATCGGGGGATTCAAGTCCATCGGCAAGGCGATCAAAGGACTTGGGAACAAGATTAAAAAGTTGGGGAAGAAACGAGACTAGTTAGGATTAGCTTAAGTAGTACTATTAACTTAAGTATTATTAAGCTATTATAAATAAAGTCATGGCATTAACTTGCTTGGAATGTTTCCTTTTAACATTTTAACACTTGAACATGGTTAATTCTCTTGTTAATTAATCCTCATGTTGGTTTATCTTGCCTAACTCATGCATGTTAGCTTATTTCATTACATGCACTAGATGTTAAAAATGCTTGGATTCATGCATGCTTAATAGTTACCTAAATACATAGATGATCACATGATCATGTTAGTTGCTAGTTGAAACTAGCTTTAGGAATTCTATGTGTTTAGTGATTTGAGGCTTTGAGATTTGCAGCCAATGGATTCCCCAGAAATTTCCCCATTTAGGCTGCCTAAAACCTGCAGACCTGGAAAGAAGGTCAAAAGAGCCCACGGCTCCATTAAATAGGCCACGGCTCCACTAAATTTAGTGGTGCCGTCGTACCTTTAATGGTACCGTGCCTCTGGAAGACGAATTTAACAATTCTCTTTCACTTTTTGACTTTCTTTTCCTGAAAAACTGCAAACAAAACCTGATTCCCATGCACCCAAATCCCCAAATCCAACATCCTTTTCAACCTTGCATGCTTATGATTTGGCTATTTAAGCTAACATCATGCATTGCCATCCTTACACCCATCCTTACACCTTCACACTCACCATACAACCATCATGGGATCAAGAGTATTCAAGAAACCTAGATTCAACATCAAACCAACCAATCAAACTACTATAGTTGATCAATGGATCAAGAGTATTGACACACCTCAATCATCAACTAAACCTATCACCAATGACATTGCCTTCATTGATCTCACCTTGGATGATGAAGATCAAACCTACATACCCATAACCTCTACCAAATCATCATCTTCCTTCACTATACCTCAAGCTCCATCTAAGGCAACCTCTAACAAACCCACATCCTCATCCTCCACAACAAGAACCAACACACACTCATCTCAACTTAGTCCCATTCACCCTTTAGCCTTAACACTCAACTCATCACCATCAACTTCCCTTGAATTGGGAACCAACACAACACCCTCATCACTTTCACCATCACCACAACCTCTTGCTCTCACCCTCACCTTATCACCAATAACTCCACTTGAATTTGGGAGCAACACATCTTCACCTTCCATATCACCATCACCTCAACACTTAATGGGTTATCCCATCCTTTATCCCCTACACACACACACCTTAAGTTGTGCTTGTTGCCATCACAACTTTGAGCTCATCATGAACCTTAGAGATGAGCTTAGCTTTAGGTTTTCATACCTAGAACACCTCCTCACACCACCCATGGGACCCATCATCCTTCCACCACCTCCACCACCCAATAGCCCAAACTAAACATGATTATGTTTAGTCCCTCTCAATAAATGATTAGGAACCTTTTGAAGTTGGAAGCAAATCTAGAAGCCTCATGTTACTTTAGATGTTTATGTGTCTTCTTGTTAGTTTAATTTGCTTTCCTATTGTAGTCATACTTATGTATGACATTTATTTTATATTTATGAAATGTGCTTTTCATTTTGGCTACTTAGTCATATTTTTTTTGTGTGGTTGGATATTTGTCAAATGTGCTACTTGTTAGATATTGTATATTTGTTGTCTAACCTTGTTTTGTAGCACGAACCATTGCTCAATTCCTTGTGTTCTCCAAATGAGGGGGAGTACACATCAAGGGGGAGCCTTCGTCACTTTTTTGATTAGACAAAAAGGGGGAGAAATGGGAGTAAACTCATTAAAAACTTGTTAAAACTAATTTTAACCTAACATGAGTTTATATTTTGTCATCATCAAAAAGGGGGAGATTGTTGATGCAAATAATGTTCTAAAAACGTTATTTATATCTTTTGATTACTTCACGTTTTGAAGATGACAAAATGTGAAATCACGATACGTTAAAATTAACGTAAACAAGTCTTTAATCGGAAGATCCCGTTTCTACGCAAATCACTCTTGAACAATGTTACAACTTGAACTAGTGATCAAAGAAGTGAATTTATGTTTTGAAAATTCACATTTTAAATGGGACAAAACATTTTTTCAAAAATACACATGACAAATTATTTTAGAAATATTAAGAAATGTTTTAATGGAAAAATAAGTTTGAAAATCACAACAGCTATTTTCCCCCCCAAAATCAGCTCCAACCTTCCCCAAATAAGTTTTCACCAGAAAAGACAAAATTTGGAGCGTCCTAGTCTAGGACGGCTCCACGGTACCGTTAAATTTAACGGAGCCGTGGGGTATTTAAAGGAGCCGTCCGTACCATTTTTTCTGTAACGTTCAGATTTTTCTTGCCTATAAATATCAACCCCTTTCACAGTTTTAAGCACCCTTCACACACAGAAAAATCCCCTACCTTAGTTCTCTCAAACCTTTCACTTCTTTAGATTAGTTTTCTTTGTTTCAAGAGTGATCCAATCATCCTTCAAGTGATCCTCTTCATACCTCTTCATTAGCAAGAGAAGAACACAAGTATCCAAGTAGATACAAGGTGTTGTCATCCCTCTTCATTAGCAAGAGAAGAACACAAGTATCCAAGTAGATACAAGGTGTTGTCATACCTCTTCATTAGCAAGAGAAGAACTCAAGTATTCAAGAAGATACAAGAGTTATAGTAGTTAGGTTTTTGTAACACTTGTTACAACCTTGTTGTATCCTTGTATACATCAAGCTTTCTTATCTTTTATGAGTGAGAGTGAAGATCAAGTGTGATCTATAGAGATAGTGAACATCTCTTATAGCCATTGGGCTTGTGTGATTGATCAAGAAGATCAAGGGTCGATAGATTAGTGTTAGTTGAGTAGAGTGAAGTGAGTGTTGATCATTGTGATCGTGTTGAGATCTTGGTGATCTCTTGAAGCCATTGGGCTTGAGTGTTTGGTCACGTGGACCTTGGTAGATTGGTGCTACCTAAGATTAGCACTCGACATCTAGCTTAGTGTCGGTAATAGGATAAGCGACGTGTACGGTTTTCTCCGCCTGAAGGGAGGTTGTTGATATAGTGTTTGAAACTCTCGAGTGTGGTACTCGGGGAGTGGAGTAGGGCGAAGAAGAGCTTCGTAGCCGAACCACTATAAATCCTCTGTCTCGGTTTGATCTTTCCAACTCTACTCTTTACTTTCATTTGTTTATATTAGTTTGTTTAGTGTATAGTTCATATTGGTGTTGATTGATTACACATAGAGATCGAATCAAAGTTTCCAATAGCCAACTTTTAAAAAAAGATTTTTAAAAGGATTTTAAACCGGTAAACTATTCAACCCCCCTTCTAGTTTCCCACTATCACGATCCGTCTCAAAGCTTGCGTCAGTGTAACAAGTAACACTGAGCTCACGCTTGACATTACCACCATAAACAAGAAACATATCTTTAGTATTTCGCTGATACTTTAATATGTTCTTAATAGAAGTCTAGTGACATTCTCCTGAATTCTTTTGAAATCTACTCGCTAGGTTCTGATAGAACGCTACATCAGGTCTAGTGCACCTAACCGCATACATTATGGATCCTATAGCCGAAGCATAAGGGATTCCTTTCATCCTCTTCACCTCTGCGGGTGTAGAGGGTCCTTGAGTGTTACTCAATTCTGTATTTGGTTGCATTGGAAGACTTCCACGTTTGAAATCTTGCATCCTAAATCGCTTCAGGATTTTGTCAATGTATGCACTTTGACACAAGCCGATTAACCGCTTTGATCTATCTCGATAGATCTTGACTCCAAGTATATACGCAGCTTCTCCTAGGTCTTTCATGGCAAAGCAATTTCCAAGCCAGGATTTTACATCTTGTAGCATTGGAATGTTGTTTCCCATGAGTAATATGTCATCGACATATAAGACTAGGAACACGATAATACTTCCACTAGTTTTCATATATACACATGGCTTATCGAGATTTTGAGTAAAACCAATCTTCTTGATTTCCTCATCAAATCTCTTATTCCAACTTCTGGATGCTTGCTTTTATCCATAAATGGATCTTTGAAGCTTGCATACCTTGCTGGGATGTTTGGGATTCACGAAGCCCTCAGGTTGCACCATATAAACGTCTTCATTCAGGTGGCCGTTCAAGAAGGTTGTCTTGACATCCATTTGCCAAATCTCATAGTCATAGTACGCTGTTATGGCTATAAGAATCCTAATTGCTTTAACGTCTGCAACAGGCGAGAAGGTTTCTTCATAGTCAATCCCGAAGGTTTGAGTGAAACCTTTTGCTACTAGACGAGCTTTATAGATGTGTACATTGCCATCCATGTCGGTCTTCTTCTTGAAGAGCCATTTACTCCCAATGGTTTTAGCATTAGGAGGTAGGTCGACTTCGACCCAGACATCATTGTCTTTCATGGATTGCATCTCCGCATTCATAGCTTCGATCCATTTATCGTGTTCAGGACTCGATAATGCATCTCGATAGTTAGCAGGTTCACCATGATCCCCTAACTCATGTTCCTCAGCATCGACATAGAAACCATATCGCTCAGGTGCTTGAGGTATCCTTGCGAATCTACGAACGGGAGCAACATCTTGATGAGGTTCAACATTTTCATCTTCAGTATCATTTTGATGTTCACTAGTGTTACCAGAAGGTTGTGCATCTTCCTCTTGAATTTAATCAAGGTCTACTTTGCTCCTACTTGCTTCCTCTGAAATGAGACTATTCTCAAGAAACTCAGCATAACGAGCAACAAATATTTTGTTCTTGGGTGGGTAGTAGAAGTAGTAACCCATTGTTTCCTTTGGGTATCCTACTGATCCGTGCTAAAGTGTATATATAAATAGTATCAAGACGACGGATACGTGTGATACGCGGGAATTGACAAGTCAACCTCTTAGGAAAAAGGCCAATTTACAAATCCCGTGAATACGATGTATGTGTGTGATACCAGGTAAGTGATTACCCAGGTCGTGTCCCAACGAGGTGTGAATGGACAATCGTTTAAGGTTTGGAATTAGAGTGACTGATGATTGGGATATGGAATTTTTGATTTTTAATTCTAATTTAACAAATGAGAAACAAATTATCCCGGGAAAATTAATATTTACTAAATTATAATAAAAACGCGAAACAAGAATTCTAAAAACGGGCTAAAAACTGAAATATTTGGAAATCTATTCTTACAAGTGCAAAATTATTTTTCTTAAATCCTAAATAATAAAGGAAAATTTTAGAAAAAAGATTTATATTTTTCTGACTTTTATATTTTTATTTATTAATTAAAAACTATTAAAAACTAATTAAAAGGTTTAAAAATAGTAAATGACTTTGGAAAATTCTGAAAAATTGCAGGTAAATCTAAAATATTATTCTTAATCTAGGAAAAATAAAATCAGAAGTTATCTAAACACTAATAAGCAAATGGGCTAATAAGCAGTTTGGAAATAAGCACTAAAATAAGCACTTAAGCACTAAAAAATACCACAAGCTCAGAAATAGTTCAAACAACTTATTTAAGCATAAAACAACTTAATTCAAACAGCTTAACTCACAGAATAAGCCAAATAAGCAATTTGGCAGATTCAAAATAAAGACAGAAAAGGCAGCTTAAACCCCTACTTGCAGATCAAAGTTAAGCACTCAATTAAGCTGATTAGTGGGAACTTATGGGGGCAAAAGCTTCCTAGTACTACAGGCTACACTAAAACCAAAAATGCCCAAATTTTAAGTTCATTTCCTTATCTAAGTAAGCACTAGATCAGATGGTCTATGGAAACCAAAAACTGATGCAGGTATGAGCAGTTTCAAGTGGGCTTATTGCAGACAAATTATAAGCTAGTTAATAAGCTCTAAAGTGCAATCCCAGATTAGAAACTGAAAACCTATACTATAAGCTATTTGTAAACTAAATATAAGGCACTAAGCTTAATTGGATAAGCCAATATTAAGCTGAGATCAGCAGCTAATGATGCTGTTCTGCTCAGTCTATACTGATGCAGTATAGGGAATTTTGGACTCAAATCTTTCAAGACTAAATGATACTAAACCAAACTTTGTATATCAACTGAATGGATTCAAGGGAACTCAGAAAAGCCAAGGATAAGGTCCTAATGAGCTTATAGCTTAATATGGCTTATTATGACAGTTGAGTTTCTAGATTTTGCACAATCCACTCAAATCTATAAAAACTATTAAATTAACTCTAAATTACTTGAAAACAACTAATGTAGACTATTTTAAGCAAGATCAAAACTGAGCTTATGGCAAATGTACAGTGGAACACCAAAATTACCCATTTTGACCATAGAACCAAACACCCCTTTTACTAGGCTGTTTTTGGATTTTCAAGGAAAACAGGAATTTTAAGCTGAGCTTTGGAAAGACAGATTAACAACTAGCTATGATGAGCACTAAAAAGCAATTTCTAACAGAATTAAGCTATATAATAAGCAGTACTTATATTAAGCTATTTTTTGGTTTTTATGAGATTTTAAAGCAAAATTAAGTAAAGGCTATTTAAAACTGATAAAACAGATGAAATACAATTATAAACTATTAATAAGCAGAAAATTACTATAATAAGCTAAAATTAAGCTATAGAACAGTAAACTAGAAAATAATGCAAAATATTAGAAAATGGCTTACAACTGAATGGGGCTATGAAACAAAGGGAACTGATCAGAACTAAACTTGGTTTGTCAATACCAAGTTAAACACCACTCAGCTTATCCTCTCCAGCTTAACTCCACCAAATTGCTTCTTTGACTTTGTTGACTTTTCTGGTTTTTTTTCTTGGAATAGAACTGAATTGAACTAGAATAGGCTCACACTAAGCTATATTAAGCTTGTATGAGCTTATTCAAACAGTAAATAAGCTTTTTGATTAACACTTAACTTAATTCGAATTTAACAGGAAACTTGAAAACATGGAATTTCATTAACTTGGGAAATCAGTACAAAACAGAAGTAATTTAAGACAAAAGACTTGAAACAAACTTGAATTGACAATCCAAACTTAAATTGAAACTAAAAATAAGCAATAATTAAAATCTACACTACGAATGGTCTAAAAGCAGGGACAACTCTATTCTTGGTGCCTTCATTTCTTTATATAGCATTCCAAAAAGCATCTCTGATCAATTTCGAGCAAATCCCACCATTGAAATAGCCTTAATCTCATCTTAGCCGTTAATTGGCATTTTTGGCGGGAAAATAGTCAAGTGGATTTTTAACCTTTTCTGAGCACATGGGCATGTGAGAGAGGGGATAAGCATGTGGGATGATGTGGGAAGATGGAGTGTTTCAGTGGAAGGTGCAGGGATAAGGGGTGGTGGATTGTCAGGGATAAGGGGTGGTTTTAGGTGGGTAGTGGGAATGAGGGTGATGGGTTTGACTGTGGTCAACGTGGTATTAGCTAATGGGAAACCGGGTTGGGTATTTTGGGCTTTGGTGTGTTGGGCTTGTAGCTGGGTTGGTTTTATTAGCTGGGTTTAGTATTAAGGATAGAATTGAGTTAAGGGTTTGTTAAGTTTAGGATTGGAAATGGATTTGATGTAGGTTAAAGGACTAAAACTGCCATTTCTGAAATTCCAGGGACCAACTGTGTCATTTTTGCAAAATTACTTTCAGGGGCTAAATTTGACAAGTTGACATTCTTGAGGGTTGACTTTGACAATTTAAGTAATATCCCGGTCCAAACTTGTAAATTTCTTCCCCGTCCTCGGCTTTTCACGCTTTTCCAATCTTGTGCTCGGTTTTGTCTGTTTTTGCCCCGTTTTCAATCCTTTTGTACCTGAAACACATAAAAACACAAACCAAGAATATTTGCAGTATAATATGGTCTATTTGGGTGTTTTTGGTCATTTTTGTGTCTTATATGGGTATAAAATGATGAGTATTTACACACTCATCAATCCCCCACACTAAGCTATTGCTAGTCCTTAGCAATCCGATCATATAAAGTAATGAAAGGATCAAAAGAATACCAAGTATACCCCGTTTTGATTTTTTTATACACTGCAAGAATTTTAAACTTAGAACAAAATATATAACGTGCTTGATTTCCAAAAATTGTATCATGGAACGGGATTCACACAAAACGGGTGTCTCCAGGGAATTGTAATCGTCATCCTCTTTTTTATACTCCCAACTAAGCTTAAACTCAATGTGCAAATGCTTTTGAAAAATGCTAACACTACTTATACCAATTATCTATGTAAGCCGAAACTTAACTTTTCACTCCTACAATTTATTTAAGTTAGGCGACTGTGCTCATTTTCAAAATTTTGACCGTAAAAATTGACATTTATTATGGTTGTTATTTGTTTAAGTCAAATACTAATTTACCGGGAACCTCGAAAATCTAAGGATCGAAAAGGGCCTTTTCCATGTAGCGGCTTTCTTCTCGGCACATCCCAAACCAGTTGGTTTTAGGTGACCAGGCTTTTGACACCTTACAGAGAATAGTACCGGAATCAGCGGAATTTCGATTTCAAAGATTTTGGATATTCCCACTAAGCTAGTATTAAATATTAACTAAATAACAACAAACGATCATTTAGAGATTAGAGACTCAAAGGTGAGATCACTCCATGTAACGACTTTCTTCTCGGCACATCCCAAACCAGTTGGTTTTAGGTGACCAGACTTTTGACACCTCACAGAGAATAATACCGGAGCTTTCGGGGTCTTTGAAATCAACAATCTACTAAATTACCGTTTAACTTTTATACAAAATTGACGAATCCAAGTTCAAGTTCCGATTTAAATTTAAAAGAAAGCAATTTTCCTACATTTATACAACACATACTTCTGTATTTTTGCAACATCAGAATTTATTGCATTTTGCAATATCATTCCATTTTTGCATTTTGCAATATCATTCCATTTTCTTATTTTTCTTTTTCATTTTCTCATTTTTTCATCATCATTTTTTTTATATACATACATAAATGCTTTCTCAAAAATAAAAATAAAAAGTTGAACTCGGGCTCTAAAATTGTATAAAAATTCGTTTTGCATAACAACATGATTTTAATGTTCAAACGTTTGAAAACAGCACGTATTTAATCAGATTAGTTATCTCCTGGGAGGAAAAAGCCATTGATTACTTGTATAAGCTCTAAAGAAAACCAACTATTCTACGCTTAGCATTTTCATTTGCACAAATCGTAAAACCTTAGTCTAACCGTTAAGGAAGCAGCCATATCAATACTCTGGCAGAGTCAGGATTCCCTTTGTTCTAACCTAATCAAGACTAAACACTTCTTTTTTTTATTGCAATTACTTATCTAAAAACGAAAAAAATTTTAAAATTTTGGCCAAAACGGGGGTACTAGGGCACTAGAAGGTACATAAGTGACAAAATTCGAGAGAATTCCCCCCCCCACACTTAGAATTGAATATTGCCCTCAATATTCAAAGTACCGGCTATTATGCCGATACTTAGAACGTAAAAAGGTAATACTAATAGCCAAGTGTGTGAAAGAAATCTCATTTTTCACAAACAGGATTAAAAAGATATCCCTAGATAATCGTTAGCAAAAGGATAGGATATTGGGCGGCTGGATTGAAAAACAGGCGCGTCAATCATCACGATCCAAGGGAAACCTGCAAACAAGGGCAAACAACACACAAACAAAGCACAGTAGAGGAATCCCCCCACACTTAGTGTCAGAAAATAGAAAGAAATCATAAACATGGGTTGTCACCCATGTGGTGCTAATGTTTTTGTTCACTGAGTCACTAGCTTGACTCGACCCCGAATTCATTTGTTCATGGGGAAGCATGTGGAAAAGAAAATCTCCATCGGACTTTCATTCAAAATGTTTCGATAAACATTGAAGTTCTTGAAAGTTCCACTCCGATGAGATACATCCGGCTCAAAAGAATGATAAATTGAGATGCCGAGGTCAAAAACTTTGTCCTTATTCCCAAACGAGTGAGGGAAAGGACAAGCTACCTTATAAGTACAGAAAGGTAGAAAAACTCGAACGACATATGTGAAGTCAATATAATGGCGATCCTCAACGGGAAATGTCACATATGTCGGAGAAAGATCAATATCAGGATTAAGAGTTGAGGTCACATCATCAAGTTTATGAATAATAGAGTCCTTGACCTCATCGTTTTCTAACTCTTTATCAAAGAGAGGATTTATTTTGCTAGAAAAGCACTCATCATCAAATTCAAAAAGAGAATTCGAATAGACTTTGAGACTTTCATTTTGAACTTCCTCATCAGAAATTGATTCATCATCACTAGAGGAAAAATCATCATTTGAATTGAAAAGGGGATTAGAGAAAATCCCGAAAAATTCATCGTTTGAATTGAAAAGAGGGTTAGAAAACGTCCCGAAAAAATCATCAGTAGTGTCAAGAGGTTGATCACTACAAAAAGAACTATCACTTTCACTATCGGATACATCCTCAGACTCACTTGGGGTTGGGATAAGGTTCTCAACACTAGACTTTATGAATTCGTCCGATTCCTTTTCAGGAATAGTGCTAAGATGCTCATCCCCCATAATGAGAGGGTCCTCGGAGTCCATATTCGGAAAGAATGATGTGATTGGAATAGACTGAGGGAGTTGAGAAATGATATCACCCAAAGGAATAGTACTCTCCTCATCGTCTTCGTCTTCGTCATCGAGCATGCAAGCCTGATTAAACAAGAAACACTTTTGTGCTGCTCGTTTTACGGCGAGTAAATCTTCCATAGATTCACCATGACGATCATCTTGGGCATGTTTATCAGCCAAATTTTTAAGTTCATTTTGCACATCTTGAAGTTTTTGGAATAAATCTTCGAAAGATTCTTCAAGAGATAGCTGAGGCTGAGTTTGAATCGTTTCATACTGTGGAGGTTGGTCATGATAAGAATAATCAAAATTGTTACAAGGACTGTGCTCATAGACAAGCGAGTTCCTTTTTTGACAATCAGAATTATAATGTGGACCTCCACAGTACTCACAACAATACGTTTGCTGTGACTGATTCGGTGAATTATATGGATAATGGTCATACCCGAAGTTTTGATTACATGGATTTTGTTCATAGACAGACGTATTCCCTGCTTGACAATCAAAACTTGGGTGTGGACCTCCACAATATTCACAAGAATATGTTTCCATCTCATGGTGTGGGGGCTGGTTGAAAAAGTCGGGTGTTTCATGGTAAGAATAAGGATTTTGGTCATAAACAAACCCGTTTCCTGATTCCACCATGCTACAACCGGGACAATTCCCACCATTATGAGGACCTCCACACCATTGACAACCATAGTGGTAAGATGAAGACATAAAGAAAAAGAATTAAACGGATAGTGGGAGAAGAACAATATTTTTGGGTTTTTTGGTTTTTGGTTTTTCAATTTTTTTTTCTTTTTTTCTTTTTTTTTTTTTTTTTTTTGAAAAAAAAATTAAACGTTAAATCAAACAAGCGTACGGTAGCTCTCTGAAAGAAAAACGCACAGAGTGGCGGAGGAGCAAAGGTGGGCGATAAATGCTCCTTAAAAACCCGCTCCTTTCGGTTTGTCAATTTAATGCCAAACCTCCTGAAACCTCCGTTAGAGTTTGTTTATCAATCAAAGGTGAGCCAAATTCGCAAGCGACACAAAGGCAAGTTTTAATCTGATGTTTGAGAACTTATTATGATAATACTCCAAGTTGAGGAATATTATATTGATTTTGCTTTTATATTTTATTTTACAATAAAACGAGAATGTTTTTGGGTTTTTATTTTTTATATGATAATATATATAAAAGAAAAGAAAAATATTTTTGTATTTTATGGGGTTTATGGGAAACAGGAACTTCACAAGGAAGGATCTCAAGTCACTAATCGTTTAGACCTAAACGATATTATCGCAACACAACCTCCCCGGCAGCGGCGCCAAAATTTGATCCGTGCTAAAGTGTATATATAAATATTATCAAGACGACAGATACGCGTGATACGCGGGAATTGACAAGTCAACCTCTTAGGAAAAAGGCCAATTTACAAAACCCGTGAATACGATGTGTGTGTGTGATACTAGGTAAGTGATTACCCAGGTCGTGTCCCAACGAGGTGTGAATGGACAATCGTTTAAGGTTTGGAATTAGAGTGACTGATGATTGGGATATGGAATTTTTGATTTTTAATTCTAATTTAACAAATGAGAAACAAATTCTCACGGGAAAATTAATATTTACTAAATTATAATAAAAACGCGAAACAGGAATTCTAAAAACGGGCTAAAAACTGAAATATTTGGAAATCTATTCTTACAAGTGCAAAATTATTTTTCTTAAATCCTAAATAATAAAGGAAAATTTTAGAAAAAAGATTTATATTTTTCTGACTTTTATATTTTTATTTATTAATTAAAAACTATTAAAAACTAATTAAAAGGTTTAAAAATAGTAAATGACTTTGGAAAATTCTGAAAAATTGCAGGTAAATCTAAAATATTATTCTTAATCTAGGAAAAATAAAATCAGAAGTTATCTAAACCCTAATAAGCAAATGGGCTAATAAGCAGTTTGGAAATAAGCACTAAAATAAGCACTTAAGCACTAAAAAATACCACAAGCTCAGAAATAGTTCAAACAACTTATTTAAGCATAAAACAACTTAATTCAAATAGCTTAACTCACAGAATAAGCCAAATAAGAAATTTGGCAGATTCAAAATAAAGACAGAAAAGGCAGCTTAAACCCCTACTTGCAGATCAAAATTAAGCACTCAATTAAGCTGATTAGTGGGAACTTATGGGGGCAAAAGCTTCCTAGTACTACAGGCTACACTAAAACCGAAAATGCCCAAATTTTAAGTTCATTTGCTTATCTAAATAAGCACTAGATCAGATTGTCTATGGAAACCAAAAACTGATGCAGGTATGAGCAGTTTCAAGTGGGCTTATTGCAGACAAATTATAAGCTAGTTAATATGCTCTAAAGTGCAATCCCAGATTAGAAACTGAAAACCTATACTATAAGCTATTTGTAAACTAAATACAAGGCACTAAGCTTAATTGGATAAGCCAATATTAAGCTGAGATCAGCAGCTAATTATGCTGTTCTGCTCAGTCTATACTGATGCAATATAGGGAATTTTGGACTCAAATCTTTCAAGACTAAATGATACTAAACCAAACTTTGTATATCAACTGAATGGATTCAAGGGAACTCAGAAAAGCCAAGGATAAGGTCCTAATGAGCTTATAGCTTAATATGGCTTATTATGACAGTTGAGTTTCTAGATTTTGCACAATCCACTCAAATCTATAAAAACTATTAAATTAACTCTAAATTACTTGAAAACAACTAATGTAGACTATTTTAAGCAAGATCAAAGCTGAGCTTATGGAAAATGTACAGTGGAACACCAAAATTACCCATTTTGACCATAGAACCAAACACCCCTTTTACTAGGTTGTTTTTGGATTTTCAAGGAAAACAGGAATTTTAAGCTGAGCTTTGGAAAGACAGATTAACAACTAGCTATGATGAGCACTAAAAAGCAATTTCTAACAGAATTAAGCTATATAATAAGCAGTACTTATATTAAGCTATTTTTTGGTTTTTATGAGATTTTAAAGCAAAATTAAGTAAAGGCTATTTAAAACTGATAAAACAGATGAAATACAATTATAAACTATTAATAAGCAGAAAATTACTATAATAAGCTAAAATTAAGCTATAGAACAATAAACTAGAAAATAATGCAAAATATTAGAAAATGGCTTACAACTGAATGGGGCTATGAAACAAAGGGAACTGATCAGAGCTAAACTTGGTTTGTCAATACCAAGTTAAACACCACTCAACTTATCCTCTCCAGCTTAACTCCACCAAATTGCTTCTTTGACTTTGTTGACTTTTCTGGTTTTTTTTCTTGGAATAGAACTGAATTGAACTAGAATAGGCTCACACTAAGCTATATTAAGCTTGTATGAGCTTATTCAAATAGTAAATAAGCTTTTTGATTAACACTTAACTTAATTCGAATTTAACAGGAAACTTGAAAACATGGAATTTCATTAACTTGGGAAATCAGTACAAAACAGAAGTAATTTAAGACAAAAGACTTGAAACAAACTTGAATTGACAATCCAAACTTAAATTGAAACTAAAAATAAGCAATAATTAAAATCTACACTACGAATGGTCTAAAAGCAGGGACAACTCTATTCTTGGTGCCTTCATTTCTTTATATAGCATTCCAAAAAGCATCTCTGATCAATTTCGAGCAAATCCCACCATTGAAATAGCCTTAATCTCATCTTAGCCGTTAATTGGCATTTTTGGCGGGAAAATAGTCAAGTGGATTTTTAACCTTTTCTGAGCACATGGGCATGTGAGAGAGGGGATAAGCATGTGGGATGATGTGGGAAGATGGAGTGTTTCAGTGGAAGGTGCAGGGATAAGGGGTGGTGGATTGTCAGGGATAAGGGGTGGTTTTAGGCGGGTAGTGGGAATGAGGGTGATGGGTTTGACTGTGGTCAACGTGGTATTAGCTAATGGGAAACCGGGTTGGATATTTTGGGTTTTGGTGTGTTGGGCTTGTAGCTGGGTTGGTTTTATTAGCTGGGTTTAGTATTAAGGATAGAATTGAGTTAAGGGTTTGTTAAGTTTAGGATTGGAAATGGATTTGATGTAAGTTAAAGGACTAAAACTGCCATTTCTGAAATTCCAGGGACCAACTGTGTCATTTTTGCAAAATTACTTTCAGGAGCTAAATTTGACAAGTTGACATTCTTGAGGGTTGACTTTGACAATTTAAGTAATATCCCGTGACCGGATCTAAACACACGCTTTGTGTTGGAGATACTTTGAGTATATACTTGATAGCACGCGGAATTTACTACCAAGTACTTAGAAGAATATGAGTTCGTGTTTGGTGATTGATTAAATAAAACAATAAGAACAACGATATCAACCAAACTTATCACTTCAATATATCGAACGATTACAATAGATCTGTATGTATTCGTATATGAAACCCTAATCTAAGGATCTCCTTTTATAATGTAAAGAGTCCTTTACACGTTAAACATCTAATCGTATCATTCTATACAAATAAGATATTTACCATATCTTTTCTATAATTATCTTCACACGGTTTCATCTTGATCTCATAAGCAGTCCTAACTGTTCTTCCTTCAGCAGTTCTAACTGCTCTTCCATCAGCAGTCTTAACTGTCCTTGTATCAGTTGTCTAAACTGTTCTTCGATCAGCCGTCTAAACTGCTTAAGTTTAATTCCCAACAATCCTCCCCTAAACTTATGATTTCGATGCAAATCAATAAGTTTCTTGAATTAAACTTCTGATTTCGTTGATGGGGTGGATTCTTTCAAACACTTATCTTTAAACTCGAAACACTTTGGGAATTATCTTCATATATCACACTCCTTTGACCAACCCTTCAAAAATTACCAAAATTAATTTAATTCCATCAAGGAATTAATTCCTTATACCAACCCAAAGTTAATTCTGCATATCAACCACGCATTGAATGCCATTAAACCTTCATTAACTCTATAAAATCTCGCATATCCACACAAAATCTTCTTCAACACAAATCTTTAATTCTTCAACCACAATGAATTCTTCTCCACCAAATATCATAGAAATCTCATCTGATTCTTCATCTGACTCTGAAGATTCAGGATGGAACAACTATTTTCCTCCAAACTATTCTTCAACTTCAAGAGTTAGTCTTTCAAAGAAAAAGACTGAAGTATCCTCGTTCGATGAACCTTCCTCCGATGAACTTTCTCCTTATGTTGATGATTCATCCTCCTCTTCGTCTGACTCGTCTGATTCTTCTGACAATGATGAACTTCAAAAACTATCAAACTTACTCACAAAAGAATTTGAGAAAGCAACATCCTCAGTGAAGATCCCTGTTCCAAAGAAGAAGATCTCTGTTCCAAAGAAGAAGCCTGAGAAGAAAAAGCCTGAGAAGAAACAATTTCCATCTCCAAGATCAGTAATACTGGCACTTCCTTGCAAGAAGGTGTCTGAACTCATGGGTAGCAGAGGAGCCCGCAGCAAGACCATGCCAGATATCACTGGAAAAGGAAAAGGAAAGCTTGAGTAGTTGTGTTGTCTTTTGTGTTGTGTAGGATGTTTTGTTGGTAGTTGGTATAGTTTTTGTTGGTTTTTCCTTGTAACCGTATGAAGCTTTGTATTGAATCCATCTTTATAATGAATAGACTTTAAGCACTTCTTTATAATTCATCTCTGACTTCTTAATTCCTCCCCTGAATTTCATAATCATCAATCATCTTTAACAGCAACTAGAACAAACTTTAATTCCTCCCCTGTTTGGAAGAATCCTCACCATCAGATGAATTAGAACATAAGTATCCAAACTCAGCATCAAATAAGACCATTTGTACAAGTTACCATCAATTCAGGTGTTTAAGTTTCAAACTGCTCTCAACACTTCCAGATGTATTACCTTCTGAGAGAGGTGTATCACAGAGCATAAACTCAGTAGGAACTAAGTTTTGAACAATCAGTACAAACTGGTGAATCCAGCAGTTCAGACTGTTAACTCCAGCAGTACTAACTGTTAGCAAAAAGTTTTCAGAGATAAAATCAGATTTTGAATTTTAAATTGTGGATTCGAAAACAATTTTGTCCACTTATAGTTTTTAGCAAACTATCAGCTATGAACGGATTTGACTTGTCTTTACCAATAGCCGTTTGCTATGGACTAGCCAACTCTTCACACATAGATTTGGTGAGTTGATAACCAACCAGTTTTTGGTAAACTGTCAACCATAAATGGATTTGAGTAGTCTTTACCAGAAACCGTTTGATCTGGACTAGTTGATTCTTATGTTGATTAGACATGGTGAATCAATTACCATTTGTTGTGTGACAAGCATTCACACTTGACAATCCAAACCACCATACTTTCAAAACACAATCCAAAGCAAAAAGCTTTTCTTAACCTGAAATGTTAGTCCAAAACCAAAGAAAACGCAATACATAATATTCTCTTTTAACAATTTATTCCATTTGACTAACAAATTCACAAGCAGTCTTAAAAACATTCAAAAAGTCTCAACTATACAAATAGCACAATTAACAGTACACAATCCAAAAACATTTACACATTAATCTTTTGAAGGATTAAGCATTCCAATACTTGTTACCAAGTACTGAAATCTGCTTACATCAAAACCTTTTGTTAAGAGATCAGCAAAGTTGTTATCAGTGTGTATTTTAACAACTTGTATTAACTTCTTTTCAGCATAGTCTCTTATAAAATGATGTCTAATTTTAATATGTTTAGTTTTTGAATGTTGAACTGGATTTTTAATGATACACATTGTACTGTTATTGTCTATATGTATAATTGTGTTTAAGAAATTGTACCCATAATCAAGCATCTGGCTTTGAATCCATAGAACTTGAGCACAACAACTTGCAGCAGCTACATATTCTGCTTCAGTAGTAGATATAACCACCATAGTCTGCTTCTTACACTGCCAAGAGATTAATCTTCGACCTAAGAACTGACAACCACCCGTTGTAGACTTTCTATCCATGCTAGCACCAGCATAATCAGAATCAGAGAATGCAACAAGATCAAATGCAGACTCTTTAGGATACCATAGCCCTAAGTTAGGCTGTCCCTTAAGGTATCTGAAGATCCTTTTTACTACCGTGAGATGAGACACCTTAGGATTGACTTGGAATCTTGCACATGCACATACAACAAACATGATATCGGGCCTAGAAGATGTAAGATACATCAGAGACCCAATCATAGATCTATACATGTGCACATCCACATCTTCACCACTGTGATCCTTTAATAACAAGTGTGTCTCCTTGTCAATTGGTGTGCTAGCAACCTTGGCATCTGTGAATTGAAATTTTCTTAAAATTTCACCAACATATTTATCCTGAGAGATAAATATACCATCTGACTTTTGCTGTACTTGAAGACCTAGAAAGAAGGTAAGCTCTCCCATAGAACTCATCTGAAATTGGTCTTTCATCAGCTTTTCAAACTCCTTACACATCTGTTTCTTTGTAGAACCAAAAATGATGTCATCTACATAGACTTGTACTAGTAGAATATCACCCTTGTCCTTCTTAATAAAAAGAGTTTGATCAATTTTCCCTCTATGAAACCCATTCTTCAGTAGATATTTAGCAAGAGTTTCATACCAAGCTCTTGGAGCCTGATGCAATCCATATAGAGCTTTCACCACCTTATAAACCTTGTCAGGATACTCTTGGTCTATAAAACCTGGAGGTTGTGAAACATAAACCTCTTCATCAATAGTGCCATACAGAAATGCACTTTTCACATCCATTTGATAGACCATAAACCCCATATATGAAGCATAAGCAAGAAATAATCTTATTGCTTCAATCCTGGCAACTGGAGCAAAAACTTCCTCATAATCTATACCCTCCTCCTGAGTATAGCCTTGAGCAACCAATCTTGCTTTGTTCTTTATAACAATGCCCCTCTCATCCTTCTTGTTCCTGAATACCCACTTTTTACCAATCACTCTCATTCCCTTTGGTAGATCAACCAGAACCCAAACATTTTGAATTTTGAATTGAAGTAGCTCTTCTTGCATAGCTTCAACCCAATTTGATGATTCTAAAGCCTTTAACACATTCTTAGGTTCAACCTGAGATAGAAAACATACAAACATACACTCATTCTCATCTTCATGATGTTTCTCTTCATAAACCACACTGAGAAATCCATGATGATCTGGGTCTTGAATTTTCCTTCTGGTCTTGACTCCAGATTGTACATCTCCTATGATATTGGTAAGTGGATGATTCCTATACACAATAGTATGGGGAGTAGAAGGAACTGCATAGCTAGTAGGCTTGTTTTGTAGACCATCTCCAAAGAAATCAAAACCATCAGCTTGAGAAGCAGTATCAACTGGTGTATCAAGATGAGGTTGACTTGGTCCAGCAGTCTCAATATTTTGCTCAGCAGTTGGAACTTGAGGTTGAGCAGTGCTAACTCCATTGGAACTGCTCGTTGGAATTTCAGCTTCTTTACCATTCTGATCACTTGTTTCAGCAGCATATTTCTCTTTATCTACACCACTTGATGAAGGAATATCATCTTTCTTTGTAGAAGACTCATTCACAGGACTTTCTTCCATGACAGGTATGAAAATGCAATCATCATCTTCCTCTTCTGAACCTGCATCATTGTTAGTATTTGTACCTGTAACAGGCACATAATTCATGGAATCTGAAAGACTGTCAATATCAAAGATCCAATCTGGACCTACACCTGCAACATTAGGGTTATTGTCCAAAAATTCTATGTGCAGATTTTCTTCTACTTGCTTGGTGCTTGTATTGTACACCCTAAAAGCCTTACTGTGCAGAGAATAACCAACAAAGAAACCTTCCTCAGATTTCCCATCAAACTTTCCTAGTTGGTCTTTGGTATTAAGGATAGTAACATGACAACTAAAAGGTCTCATGAAGCTTAAAGCAGGGGTTCTACCTCTAAGTAACTCATAAGGAGTCTTATTGTGAGGTTGTACAACTAAAACCCTATTCAACACATAACAAGCAGTGCTAACTGCTTCAGCCCAAAATGAAACTGGTAGCTTAGAGTCAGCTAACATTGTCCTAGTAGCCTCTATAAGAGTCCTATTCTTCCTCTCAGCTACACCATTTTGCTATGGGGTTCTAGCTACACTAAACTCCATCTTAATACCTTTTTCTCTGCAAAAGTCATCCATCACTCTATTCTTAAATTCAGTCCCATTGTCACATCTGATTACTTTAACCTTCTTATCAACTAGGTTTTCTACTTCAACAATAAGGGTATTAAGTATTTCACTTGTCTCATCCTTAGTTTTCATAAAGAATACCCAAGAAAACCTACTATAATCATCAGTGACAACAAGGCAGTATCTCTTAAAATTCAAGCTATTCACAGAGGTAGGACCAAACAAGTCCATATGCAATATATACAAAGCTTGAGAAATAGAGTTCTGGGTCTTTGGCTTACATGAGGCTCTGTGTTGCTTACCCTTAAGGCAAGAAACACAAGTTTGGTCATTCAGAAAAATTTTGTTTGGCGAACCTCTTACAAATCCATGTTTAGCAATATTGTTAATGGTTTTAAAATTAACATGACCAAGCCTCCTGTGCCATAACATTGATTCTTCCAATGTGGCTTTTGCAACAAGACAAGTAAGTCCAACCTTAGGAACTAGTTTATTCATCTCAACACTGTATGTATTATCCTTTCTAGGGATTTTAAGCAATACTTGACTTTCATCAGGTAGCTTGAAATCAGGGGAAAGTATAAGACAATCAGTATTAGTAAATAAAACTTTGTTCTGTTTATAACAAAATTGTGATACACTGAAAAGATTGTACTTAAGTTCTGGTACATAATACACATTCTCAAAATCAAGGTTACCAGTTTTAATTACCCCTTTACCAGTAATTCTTCCTCCAACACCACCACCAAAGACAACTGGTCCTCCATCCAGAGCAATAAAGTCTGAAAGATATGACTTGTTGCCTGTCATGTGCCTTGAACATCCACTGTCTGAAAATCCTCTATCTTCTTTGTCATTTGAGGGATGTTCCTGCACACAAAATAAAGGTGTTAGTTTCTTTTGGGGATCCAAACCATCACTGGTTTGGATCTGCCTTGTGCATCAAGATGAGAAAACTTGTTTGAGGTCTTTGATGCACCATTGGGTTTGGTAAAATGTCTATCCCAATGTGCTGAGGCCTTGACAGCATTACCCCAGTTTCCCTTAACATTTAAGTGCCTAGCAGTCGGATTTGGTGGTCTAGCAGTTGGAACTGCTGACCTAGCAGTTGGAACTGCTTGTTTAACCTTAGGCACCCACCTCTGATTAGCCATTGCTGTTTTCTGATAAAAATGCCTTTTAACTGTTTGTGCATGATTTGAAAATTGTTTTGCACTAGAAACAGTTTGCTTGTTTTTAAACCACTTATTTTGACTAGCAGTTGAAATTGTTTTGATGCCAGTCTTTAAAATAACAGCTTTATGTGACATCTTGTGATTTGCATTAGGGTTTGTCAATCTAGTTAGACCATTTTGATTTACCCTAGCATTATTATTCCTGTTCACCCTTGCATTCCCAGTAACCCTCTTTTTCCATGGGTTAGAATCACAATAAGCAGCCATATGCTCAAAACTTCCATAAACAAAACATACTTTTCTAATCATAGCAAACTTATCATTCATAGTCTTAGATTTTGAATGATTCCAATTTCTATGACTACTCTCAGAACTTGATGATCTGTTCTTAGTCCTATACATCTCAGCATATCTAACATTTTTCCTAACTGGTTTTATGTTTTCAGTCTTAACCACTTTAGGAGCATGTTTAACTTCTACCTTAACACCATTAGGTTTTTCCTTAACCTCTACATTCTCATCATCAGATGTCCACTCCTCAATAGTTGGAGCATCTGAGTTCCTATCAGAGGACATCTTTTCCTCAGAAAGAGATTTATCACTAGCACTCACAAAAGCATCCTCTGCCTTAACAAATTTAACAGGATTCTCACTAATCTTAACACCATATCCAGGAAATTCCATATCCTTAAACTCTTCTAAACCTGTATGAGCTAAATTGATTCCTGGTGGAGCAAACATTCCTCTAAAGGGGGGGGGGTGCAACTGACTTATAACCTAAACCAGATTTAGCTTTGTTAAGTATTTGACTCTCTACAATCTTTTTAACTCTATCTGAAGTATATTCAAGAGTGTCTACACTTAACTGGATGTTTTCTTTCTCCTTTTTAAGCTTCTCTAGTTCATATACAAGTCCACTCATTTTATTATCTTTTATTTCCAATTCCCTCTTTAAAAGACCTATCTCATTAGTAAAGTTTGACTCATTCTGTTTATAAAACACAATTTGTTCTTCTAAAATAGCTAATCCTCTTTTATGATTTGACAGACTAAAACTTATTTGATTATATTCAACTCTAAGATCATCATACTGTTTCTTAATATTTTCATAATGTTTTAAAGCATGACAAGAGTTTGAACATTTTTCAGGTTTATATACCTCAGTGTTTGAGAAAGCCATCAAACCCAAGTTAGTTGGTTCCTCTTCTTCCTCCATGAAGCTCCAATCAAATCCAGCTCCATCTACAGCTACCATAGCCTTGGAAGAAGGCTCTTCAACATTAACTGTTCTCCTTGACCCTTGCTGATTCTTAAACCCTTGACCCTGGTTGCTTTGTTGTATTGGATCTCTACATTCCCTGGCAAAGTGTCCCATCTTGTGACAATTAAAGCATTCCACCTTAGACTTATCATACCCAGCAACATCTCTTCCATTGAAAGTAATCTTATTCCCAGTCCTTTGGTAACACTTCTTAGCCCTGATGCTTATCAAAGCCAACTGCCACTTCAAATCCATAGCTTCCAAATCATCTTCAGCAATTTGAAGAAGATCTTCATTAAAGATCTTTGACCCACCAGACTGTTCTGATACAAATGCATATATGGTCTCATCAGTCAAGCCAGCAGTGCTAGTTTTTACACCAGCAGTGCTAACTGTTGGTATAGCAGTACCAACTGCTTCTTCATCTTCATGGTTAGAACTGTTTGAAGAAGATACAAAAGCCATATTCCCTGAACTGGAACTGGTGCTACTACTTTTCTTGACCTTTTGCTCAACAATCTTGAGATTATTGTAAAGCTCATTCATTGTCATATTCTCCAGCTCTGGTTTATTGCTCCAAACCACAACATAAGTGTTCCATTCAGCAGGTAAACTATTTAGAAACTTCATGTTGAGATCTTCTTGAGGTATCACAATCTTCAACACAGTGAGTTGACTGATGATCTTTTGAAGCCTATTAAAGATTTGATCCAAAGTTTCATTGCTTGATGCAGTGAAGTTCTCATAACTTTGCTTGAGTAGGGTTTTCTGTGCTTTCTTGGTAGCTTCATTGCCACCAAATCTTTCCACCACTGCTTCAAAAAGAGTTTTAGCCGATTCGTAATGGCTAAAGTTCAGCACTTGATCATTAGGAATTGCCATTAGTAACAAATTCCTAGCCTTCTGATCATTCTTCTTTTTGATTCTCTCCTCGTTTGTAACTGGCTCAGTGTTAAGCTTTGTGACCTTGGAACCATCAGCACGTGTTTCTTCAACAGCAACTGGTTTGAAGGAATCACCATTGATAATAATGTCCCATAATGCATAGTCTTGCACCATGAAGTATTGCTCTATCCTGAGCCGCCATAAGTCGTATTCATTTTGTTTCAGCATGGGAAGTTTAGCAAGGATTGAGGTTTGAGGTGTCTCCATGTCCATCTTCTTAGATTGCTAGTGAGTAAATACTTCTGATTCTTCTAAACTCAACGTATCAAAAACCTTGGTCTCTGATACCACTTGACCGGATCTAAACACACGCTTTGTGTTGGAGATACTTTGAGTATATACTTGATAGCACGCGGAATTTACTACCAAGTACTTAGAAGAATATGAGTTCGTGTTTGGTGATTGATTAAATAAAACAATAAGAACAACGATATCAACCAAACTTATCACTTCAATATATCGAACGATTACAATAGATCTGTATGTATTCGTATATGAAACCCTAATCTAAGGATCTCCTTTTATAATGTAAAGAGTCCTTTACACGTTAAACATCTAATGGTATCATTCTATACAAATAAGATATTTACCATATCTTTTCTATAATTATCTTCACACGGTTTCATCTTGATCTCATAAGCAGTCCTAACTGTTCTTCCTTCCGCAGTTCTAACTGCTCTTCCATCAGCAGTCTTAACTGTCCTTGTATCAGCTGTCTAAACTGTTCTTCGATCAGCCGTCTAAATTGCTTAAGTTTAATTCCCAACATCCCGGTCCAAACTTGTAAATTTCTTCCCCGTCCTCGGCTTTTCACACTTTTCCAATCTTGTGCTCGGTTTTGTCTGTTTTTGCCCCGTTTTCAATCCTTTTGTACCTGAAACACATAAAAACACAAACCAAGAATATTTGCAGTATAATATGGTCTATTTGGGTGTTTTTTTTCATTTTTGTGTCTTATATGGGTATAAAATGATGAGTATTTACACACTCATCACCTACAAAGATACATTTGATAGCTCTAGGCTGAAGTTTGTTAGGTGTGTCTCATTTCATGAGAGCCTCACAACCCCAGAATTTCAAGTAAGACAGATTAGGGACCTTCCCATGCCATATTTCATATGGTGTCTTATCAACCTTCTTGGTTAGAACCATGTTGAGAATTCGTGCAACAGACTCTAGAGCATAACCCCAAAAGGACATTGGCAATATTGTTAGACTCATCATAGATCGAACCTTGTCTAGCAAAGTTCGATTTCTCCTTTCAGATACACCATTATGTTGTGGTGTGTATGGAGGAGTGAATTGTGAGACGATCCCACACCTTTTTAGATGATCTAAAAACTCTTGACTCATATATTCACCTCCTCGATCAGATCGAAGAGCCTTTATGGTATTGCCGAGTTGATTTTTTACTTCATTTTGAAAGACTTTGAACGTTTCAAAGATTTCATGTTTGTGTTTAATCAAGTAAACATAACCATATCTACTGAAATCATCAGTGAAAGTAATGAAGTAGTTAGCTCCTTCCCTAGACATTGTTCTAAATGGGCTACATACGTCAGTATGTATGAGTCCAAGTAGATCTTTAGCTCTTTCTCCAACATGGGAGAAAGGCTTTCGTGCCATCTTACCAGATATGCAAGAAATGCATTTATCAAATGACTCTTGGTCAGTTGACTCTAAAAGCCCATCGCGTTGCAGCTTCGTAATGCGTTGCTTGTTTATGTGGCAAAGACGTCAATGCCATAGAAAAGTGGAATCCAAGTCACGTTTAGATTTCTTTTTGCTAACATTATATATAAAACCATCGTTTGAAATAGAATCACGCATATCAATTTCAAAAATACCATCACGAGGAATAGCATTAAAATAAAAAACATTATTCTTAGAAACTGAAATGCCAAAATCCGTAAAAGTATGAATGTAACCATCATCTTTCAAACGTGAAAGTGAAAAAACACCTCTAGTGATAGTAGGTGCAAAATGGAAATTATTCAAAACAATAACTAGTCCATTAGGGAGGATGAGATCAAAGCTCCCTATCGCTTCGACAGCTGCACGGTTGCCATTACCAACGTACAGGTTCAAAGCTCTTGTTTCAACTTTGTGCTTCCCCTAAGACCCTGCACATTATTACAAATGTGAGTACCACAACCTGTATCATATACCCAGGATTTGTTAGGAAAAGTATAGAGTTCTATAGTGAAGATACCTGATGTGCTAGCGCCGCTAGCTTTGTTCTTCTTTAACTCTTCTAGGTAGACCGGATAGTTCCGTCTCCAGTGCCCCTTCACTCCACAGTGGTGGCAGGGGGTGTCCTTAGCCGGGTGCTCCTTCTTGGCAGGTGGGGGGACTTTTGGTTTGGGGGCATAAGCACGCTTACCCTTGCCCTTACCTTGTCCTTTGCCATATGCCGGCGGCTTGTTCTTTTTCTGGATTCTGCCTTGCTTGATAGCTAGGACCATTGGAGCCTTCTTGGGCATGCCTTTTTCTGCAAGTTTAAGCATGTTGTGCAGTTCAGGAATGGTCTTGCACATGCTGTGCATGTTGTAGTTCTGCAGAAATTGATCATAATCCTTCGACAGTGAGGTAAGAATCAAGCTCACTCCAAGGATTTGAGGCATGGGGTATCCCAGACGCTCCATTTGGTCCAGATAGCCTTTCATTTTCATGACATAGCTACTGACCGATTGGCCCTCCGCCTGCTTGCAAGCATGAAAAGCTTTGACAGTGTCAAACAGTTCTTGCTCAGCTTGCTGTTCGAACATGGTTTTCAGTTCTCTCAGCATGTCAAATGCTGCAAGGTCCTCTAAGTTCTTTTGGAGCTCAGGAGTCATGCTTGCAAGCATGAGACAAGCCACCTTTTGTTGCTCATTAACCCTATGAGTGTAGGCGTTACGAATAGTAGCGGAGGCATTAGCAGGAGGTGCTTCAGGTAAAGCTTCTTCCAGATGGTAAAACTTTTGTTCAGCCTTGAGGACGATCCTCAGGTTGTGATACCAGTCCAAAAAGTTGTTACCATTCAATTTCTCTTTTTCAAGAATTGATCTGATTGACGAGTTGTTGATGGTTTGATTAGGAGTTGTCATCTACAAAATAAACAAAGTTCAAATTTTAGTAAGTTTCAGTAATTAATCCATTTTTTAAAATTAACTACCCAAGTTTACCATATTAAAACAATTAATTTTACGAAAAGGCTAAGATCCTCATTGAGGTTCCACCATCACATCAGTTGATCTGCTAGCAATGGTGGATTCAATAGGTAGGTAACATCGATCAATTGCATTACAATTGCAACTCTTAGAACTTTATGGGACTCATGGCACTAGTGAACAAGCAACTAGTGTCAAGCTGGCATGTTTAGTCCCATCTTTGCCTCGGGTTAAGGTCTAACCACTTAACTCGATTAAGTCATCCAATTTGAAAACGTGTGAGAATATATCTAGGTCCCACGCATAGAGAATAGTCACCTTGGGTTACAATTCAACCTAGGTCTCACGCATAGGCAAAAGGTAATTGCAAGTGTTCTCAACAATTGGACGGCATGACTTAAATTTTGATGGGTAAAATATTTGATTTGGATCAAAAAGTGTACGAAAGAAGCATGCATTCATTCTTCGTAGCACAAGTTAAAAACTTTTCTTAACTTAAGTCTAATCATTGTTTTAATTTATGTGTGTCAAGTTGTCCATTTTCAAGACTAATATAAATTCTAAGTGGATTATAATTAAGTTTGGACAATACAATAATTAAATAAACAAGCTTAACAAGTATAACACTCTGTTCTAGAGTTTTTTTAAGAGTAAAGTAAAGTAAAGTAATGCAATGTAAAGAAATAGGGAAGAGTGGAAGTAAAGTTTATAGATTTTTACATGTTCTTTAGTTTATAGTAAAGTAAAGCAAATGAAAGTAGGTGGTCCCATTTTATAATTTTTATATTTGTGGAATTACTATTATAACCTTGCTCCATAATAAATGCACACTAAGGACAAAGGTTCTTTTTGTCATTTAACTCTTTTGATTTTTGTCTTATTCACTTTCATCCACTTTCACCCCAAATATGGGTTGAAAGTTTTGTTAACAAAACAAGCACACTTCCTCCCTTTTTCATCCACTTTCACTTCCCTCCTCTCCTACTTTTTTTCTTGAGAACACAAAAATATTTCATTCCTTTCACTTTCACTCCCAAAAAAATCTTGAGAACATAGTGTAAGTGTTATTTAGAAAACAATCATTTTAAGTTTCAAATCCAAATTTAAACTTAGTTAAACTAAATCATAAGACTTAGTTTAAATTGGTTTGTGTTTCGTTTCAAGTTTTTAGAAAACAATTTGCGTTTTACATATAATCATAGCATATATAAAAGCAACCAAATAAACACACAACCACAATATGCAAAGCCTCAACCGATGAAAATCCTATGCTTGGTCTCGTGAGCCATCATGAGAACCAAGAGTCAACTAGGGACATGATACACAACCACACGGAGGGCTCCCACTTGCTCCAAGACGATCATGAGCAAGTAAAAGCCCATTATGCACATGGAATATAGATTCTGTCCGCCCAGTTTTTCTGTCTTTGGAGGGCCAAAACGCCTAGAAGGATTCCTCCTCTTGATTTGGCCCAAACTTGAAAGTTGTAGGCCCATGTCTTGTAAACCTGTACGAAAACATTTAGCCCCAAACTCCTTACCAATCTCCTCGAAATCGCGTTTTCCTGTAGTGTGTCCAGCAGCCATTCTTCGGTCTTAAGTCTTTCATTCTTTTGCCATTCCATTCCAAGCTTCGGTTACATAATATATGAAGTAAAATACAACTAATCTACTTCCTATCTATTGTAAAAATGCCCAAACAATGGCAAAACCAAAATGAAATACATTACATAAGAGCCGAAACAATGGCAACCCCAAAAACAAGAAATTAATGACAAATCACAACAACACATGGCACAAGTGGTCGAGGTTTTCATCGGCTTTGCATATACACATAATAATACAATAATATTATGAACAAAACAAGGTGTTGGCTAACTCCATGGTCAAACATGCATGTATTTGCCATGGATACAAAATTAATAACAAGAATTCAATAATTAGCCAACGAAACGAAGAAATTAATTAACTAGAATTAAAAACCCCGAATGGTACTCGTGTCAAATGGCCTTAGGTTCAAAACCCATTGATATTATGACCTTCTAGTTATCATTTTTCCACAGAAAATTAAGCCATAGGGGCTGTTTTGAAATCGTTTCACAAATCGATCAAAATAATGCGTTTTAGGCCATTTTACGCGTACCCGAGAAGTAAAAAAATATAGCATACGCATAACAAATGGCTATGAGGTAAAAAATCACAGATGTTAAGACCTCTAAAGGGTCGACTTTTGTGAGAAAATAGAGCCCTAGGGGCTGTTTTAATTGGTGGTTTCATAAATCATCAAAAAACACCCGTTTTAGCCACTTTTATGCATACCCGATCATATGGCACACATGATGGCTCGTGATACCACTATAGGTGATGTTGAATATATAATAACATATTAAACAAATAAACGCAGTGGATAACATCACCAACAACGGATCCATATAGCCATATGATCAATCATATAAATGAATATAACTATTATACCTTTGAAGCGTGATCACGGATGCACCAATAACACCAATATTACCAAGATGAGATGGAGAAACCCAAGAGATCAATGATGTTGATCTCTTCTAAGAGTGATACACACTAAACTTCCTTGATCACCAATTAGATGCTAGTCTTATGCTTGTAACCTTGAACTAGCAACACATACAATATGTTTATGCAAATGTGGGATGAAAAATAAAACCTTAGGAGGGGGGGGGGGGAGATGGTGCCGTGAGGTATATGGAGAGGAGAGGGAGAGAATTACTCTTATTATGTGTAAAGTATTAAGTGTGATTGATATAATTAATCCTTGATTGATCTAATCAATTACACACTTACACTTAGCACCTAGTAAAAGCACCATAATTCCCTCCAAGCGCTCCATAAGGCCGGCAACCATAAGGGCCCACAATGGGCTTGCCCATTGTTGGTCCAATCCAAAAACGCTAAGTCTAACTTAATATTTAATGGCCCGTTATAGATCCCGAGTTACATAGCCGTTTATATATTGTAAATACGATAATTACAATCTATAAAATGATGTCTCCGTGTATAAGTGTGTGACCCCATAGGCTCACATATGTCTAGCCATATAATTATTTATTATGACACGAGCATACTCCAACACTTATATCCCCTAGCATTGATACAACAACTATATCATTCAGGTGCAAGAGGTATCCTTGCGGATCTATGAATGAGTGCTATCATTTTTTGGTTTAACATATGCATGTTCAACCTTAGTATGACATTAGCAAGTGTACTCAGAAGGTTGCTCTTGAATAACTTCAAGATCTAAAGGTGCTCCCACTTGCTTTTGTAAGTAGAGACTAATCTCTAGATACTCAGGATCTTGAGTAACAATAAATTGTTTTCAAGTGGGATATCCAAAATACATCGTTAGTTCTTGACTCTAGTTTATTAATTATTTACTCTTAGGTATTTAACAAATCAGAGCTTTAATCAAGACATAATAAGATTAATCCCATGCCATAATACAACGGTGTCTTAAATTCCTTCTGGGTTGGAACCATATTGAGTGTACATATGGCACATCCAATTTTCTAACCTTGATAGCTTTGGAGGTAAAACAGTTTAAGTCATCAAAGATCAAACAATATCTATAGAGTTTGATTTTCCATGATGGACATACCATAAAGTTGTGGTATTCCACGTGGATTGATGTTGCGAGACTATCCCACAACTTATTAGATGAACTTATGTTCTCTGGCTTACATATCTGCCAACCAAGTCAAACCAGATGGCATCAATAGTATTTTTAGCCTACTGCAGACTTTATATTATGAGTCTTTGAACAAGTCAATGACTTCATGTGCATGTTTTGACTAGAAAACATAAACATTAAATATTTTACTATACGTCGTAAGTGTACATGTCTTTAACAAGAAGACATAACAAGTTAACGTCTTACTTTACGTTATAAGTCTTTCAACAATTAACGGAATTGATGTTTGTGTCTTTACAAGAGACCTAAACATATTCAACTAAAGTAATTACGAGCGCCGACTAGTAAATTTCATACTTCATGATTATGAATTTTCAAGAAAACATAATCATATTTACTAAACAATTCAGTGAATATGTTGAAGTAGCTTTTCATGTTATCTTGATATTTGTTCTAATTAGGGCAACATACATTTTATGTGTAGAAGTCCTAGTAGAATCTTAGTTTCTTACCTTGCAGTCAAGAAAAACCATTAGTCATATTGTTATATGTTGTACCTTGCACACAATTAAGATTTCTCCCACTTGTGCATGGCACAACATCATGAGAGTATACAGACAACACTACGCTCGTTTGTTTGTATGAGCAATATGACAATGTCTAAGATAACATATGATTTTTAGTCAAAATCAAAATATAGATATGTAGAACTTTATCGTTTTAATGATGAATCATGCATAACAAGTTTATAGATAACATTTCAGGAAGCAACATTAGGAACGCGACAAGTTATCTTATAAAATTTATGCAATGGTTCTTATATAAACTATGATGCTTAACATGTGGAAAGTAATGTATTATTTCAAGACAATCTGGAAATAAGATGGGCAACTTGCAAGGTAATAAAGCTTATAGCTCCCACTGGATTAGACAACATTACAAGTGTTTCGTCACCAGTAATATAATCACGTAGCTCCCACTGGATCAAACAACATTTATAAGTGTTACATCACCAGTGGAGAGTGAGTGGCGATTGGGTACTTTCCTTCTTTCTTTGAATATCTACACATTATTGCTAATGTGAGTCACTTTGACTAGTAAACATGTACTTATGTATTCAAGGAAGTGCATCAAGTTCTAACATATAGATGATGGGCTAGCCATCATTGCTATTTTAACTTGAAAATAGGCATGCATTTCCTCCATAATTGGTCTACTATACCACAAGGGTATGTAGGACCTTAGTAGGTTTATTGGGTTAAGACAAACTGCTAGGTAATCATGCTAGTAATTGCCCTTACCACTTTGCGGTTTATTGATATTTCCGTCTTCTAATTATTTAAACTCATTTTAGTTTGGTAGCTATAGAAAACGTGTTCTCTAGTTATCCAAATATCTTATATTTCTTCAAGATTTCAAAACCGAAACTAAGGTTATAAAACAACCTTGAAAGAATAAGATGTGTAACCATACTTAACCATTTTGTCTTTTACAAGACATCACGATTTCTAGAGTAGGTGTTCTTTGAGTTTGATTAGAATTAGAAAAATTCAAATATTCCTATTATGGCTTTTCCTCATAAAGAAAAAGGATAGGAACAAGTCTCTTTCTTACAAGGAAAGAACGACTTAGTTCGTCCTTTTAACAAGAAAAGAACAAACTCTTGTTTACGGTTTGTGTTGCATTAATTCATTAATTGAATTTACAAAGTTCATTTTTAGTATTTTCGATAATTATCCTTTTCTAATTTAACTACCCCATGTTTACAATTTAAAACAATTAATTTTCAAAAAAAGGCTAAGATCCACATTGTGCTTCTACTATCACATCAGTTGATCTGCTAGCAATAGTAGATTCAATTGGTAGGCGACGATCACCAATTGTATTACACGTACAACTCTTAGATCCTTATGGGACTTATGGCATCTAGTGTCAAACAACTAGTGTCATGTAGGCATGTTTAGTCCCATCTTTGCCTCGGGTCAAGGTCTCACCGCTTAACTCGATTAAGTCATCCAATTTGAGAACGTGTGAGAATATATCTAGGTCCCACGCATAGAGAATAGTCACCTTGGGTTATAATTAAACCTAGGTCCCACGCATAGGCAAAAAGTAATTGCAAGTGTTCTCAAGCGATTGGACGGCATGACTTAAATTTGTGACGGGTAAAATATTTTGAGGTGAATAAAAAAGGTGTATGAAAGAAGCATGCATTCATTCTTCGTAGCACAAGTTAAAAAATTTTCTTAAGTCTAATCATTGTTTTAATTTATGTGTCTCGAGTTGTCCATTTTCAAGACTAATATTAATCCTAGGTGGATTATAAATAAGTTTGGACAATACATAAAATAAATAACAAGCATAACAAGTTTAAGTGTTATTTAGAAAACAATGATTTCAAGTTTCAAATCCATATTTAAACTTAGTTAAACTAAATCATAAGAAGAAGAGGTACATCTGAAGCTTTTACCTCTTCATCTGCAAACCATGTCTGCAGAAGAAGAGGTACATCTGAAGCTCTTCATCTGCAAGAAGAAGACCGTTTGTTTTTTGTGCTATTGAAGTACTTTTTTTTTTTTTTTTTTTTTTTTTTTTTTTAACTAATGTTTTGTGATATGGAGTATCAAAGACAAGTTTTCGTCCGTTTTATACGTTATCATCCGTTTTATACATTTTTATACGTTTTCCTTCATTTTTTACGTTTTAGTACGTTTTCGACCGTTCTTTTACGTTTTGTCTGTTTTTTTACGTTTTCATCCATTTTTTACGTTTTGGTATGTTTTTTTAACGTTTTCGACATTTTTTAAAGTTTTCATCCGTTTCTTTACGTTTTGGTACGTTTTTCAAGTTTTCGTCCGTTTTTTATTTATTTACGTTTTGGTATGTTTTTTTAACGTTTTCAACATTTTTTATGTTTTCGTCTTTTTTTTACTTTTTTGTCTGTTTTTTAACGTTTTCATCGGTTTTTTTACGTTTTTGTCTCTTTTTTACGTTTTTTTACGTTTTGGTACGTTTTCGACCCTTTTTTTAAGTTTTCGTCTGTTTTTTTACGTCATCATCTGCTTTCTTACGTTTTCGTCTGTTTTTTTACGTTTTCGTCCGTTTTATACGTTTTCGTATTACTTTTTAACGTTTTCGTCCGTTTTTTGCATTTTGCTACGTTTTTATTACATTTTCGACCTTTTTTTACATTTTTCGTCTGTTTTTACGTTTTCGTTTGTTTTTTATGTTTTCGTATATTTTTTCACGTTTTTGTCCGTTTTCTTACTTTTTTTACGTTACCTCCGTTTTTGTACGTTTTCATCTTTTTTTTACGTTTTCATCTGTTTTTTTACATTTTCGTCCGTTTTCATATGATTTCGTAAGTTTTTGTACCTTATCTTTTGTAAAAAAATGGACAAAACGTAAAAAAACAAACGAAAATGTAAGAAAACGTAAAAATACAGACGAAAACGTAAAAAAACGATCGAAAACGTACAGAAACAGACGAGAACGTAAAAAATGGATGAAAACATAAAAAAACACACGAAAACATAAAAAAAAAGACCAAAACGTAAAAAACAGACAAAAACGTAAAAAAACAGACGAAAACGTAAAAAACGGATGAAAATGTAATAAAACAGAAGAAATGTAAAAAAACGGATGAAAACCGACGAAAACGTAAAAAATGGTCGAAAACGTAAAAAAAATTGACGAAAACGTAAAAATATGGACGAAAACGTAAAAAACTAACGAAAACATAAAATAATGGTCAAAAACGTAAAAAAACAGATGAAAACGGACAAAAATGTAAGGAAAGGGACGGAAACGTAAAAATAATGGATGAAAACGTAAGAAAACGGACTAAAACGTAAAAAAAACAGACGAAAACGTAAAAAAACAAACGAGAACGTAAAAAACAGACGAAAATGTAAAAAAACAGACGAAAACATAAAAATAGGGATGAAAATGTAAAAAAAACAGGCGAGAATGTAAAAAACGGATGAAAACGGACTAAAACGTAAAAAAAATGGACGAAAACGGTCTAAAACGTAATAAAATAGACGAAAACGTAAAAAAAGCAGACGAAAACGTAAAAAAAGGTCGAAAACGTAAAAAAATGGACGATAACGTAAAAAACGAACGAAAACGTAAAAAAACGGTCGAAAATGTCAAAAAACAGACGAAAACGTAAAAAAATGGACGAAAACGCAAAAAAAAGGAAAACGTAAAATAATGGTCGAAAACGTAAAAAAATAGACAAAAATGTAAGGAAACGGACGAAAACGTATAAAAATGATATTGAGAAAGAGATGTAGGGTTTGTGAAAGAAGAGGTAAGAAGTGAAAGATAATGTCTGAAATTTAGAAAAGGAAAGAAGTGAAAAGAACCACTTATGTCTGCAAAAAAACAAACATAAACCTCTGCCCTCCCGCAGACAAAAGAAGTGAAAAGAGGGAAAAAATGCTTATTGTGAAAAAACAAACGACACATTAGTTTAAAAATGGTTTGTGTTTCGTTTCAAGTTTTTTTGAAAACAATTTGCAATTTACATACAATCATAACATATATAAGAAGCAAATAAACAAACACACAACCACAATATGCAAAGCCTCAACCGATGAAAATCCTATGCTCGGTCTCGTGAGCCATCACGAGAACCAAGGGTCAACTAGGGACAAGCCTACACAACCACACGAAGGGCTCCCACTTGCTCCAAGATAATCAAGAGCAAGTAGAGGCCCATTATGCACATGAAATAATGAATCTGTCCGCCCATAATTTCTATATTGGGAGGCCCAAAACGCCTATAATGAGTCTTCCCCACTCTTAGGTCCAAACTATAAAGTTGTAGGCCCATGTCTTGTGTACCTGCAAAAAACAAATTTAGCCAATAACTCCTGACCAATCGCCAGAAAACTCCGTTTTACTGCAGCGTGTTCCAGCAGCAATTTTCCGCGTTTATGTCTTTCACTCTTTTGCCATTCCATTCCAAGCTTTGATTACATTATATATGAAGTAAAATACAACTAATCTACTTCCTATCTACTGTAAAATGCCCAAACAATGGCGAAAACCAAAATGAAATTCATTGCATAAAAGCCGAAATAATGGCAAACCCAAAACAAGAAATTAACGATAAATCACAACAACTCATGGCACAAGTGGTCTAGGTTTTCATCGGCTTTACATATACACATAATAATACTATAATATTATGATCAAAATAAGGTGTTGGCTAACTCCATGGACAAACATGCATGTATTTGCCATGGAAGCAAAAATTAATAACAAGAATTAAAGATTTAGCCAACGAAACAAAGAAATTAATTAACAAGAATTAAAAACCCCGTTTGGTACTCGTGTCAGATGGCCTTAGGTTCAAAACTCACTGATATTAGGACCTTCTAATTATCATTTTTTAACAGAAAATTAAGCCATAGGGGCTGATTTGAAATTCTTTCATAAATCGATCAAAATAGTGCATTTTAGGCCATTTTACGCGTACCCGACAAGTATACCAATTAACATATGCATAACAAATGGCTATGAGATAAAAAATCATAGATATTAAGACTTCTTAAGGTTCGATCATTTGTGAGAAAATGAAGCCCTAGGGGATGTTTTAATTGTGGTTTCAAAAATCACCAAAAAACACCCGTTACAGCCATTTTTTATGCATACCCGATAATCATATGGCACATATGATGGCTCATGATATCAATATAGGTGATGATGAATATGAAAAACATATTAAAATAATTAAACGCAACGGAAATATCACCTAGAGACGGATCCATATAGCTATATGATCAATAAATAAATAAATATAACGGTTTTATACCTTTGTAGCGTGATCACGAATTCACCAACACACCAATACCCACGAATGGAATGAGAAACCCTAAGAGATCAATGAAGTCAATCTCTTCTATGTGTGAAACACACTACACGTCCTTGATCACCAATTGATGCTAGTTTTGACCCCGTAACAATGATCCTTGCAACCACCTACAATAGATTGAGCAAAGAAGGGATGAAAAACACAAACGCCGTGAGTTTTTGAGAGGAAAAGAGGGAGAGAAAACTTGGCAAGTGTTAAATGTAATTGATCTCCATAATGACCAAATCAATTAGGAGGTTATAATAGAAAAGTTACACTTAACCCCTTGATCTTTCCCTCTTGTTTTCCCCTTCATGGCCGGCCACCATATGGGCCCACAATGGGCTTGCCCATTGTTGGTCCACTCCAAAAACGCTAAGTCTAACTTAGTATTTAATGGCCCGTTATAGATCCCGAGTTACGTAGTCGTTTATATATTGTAAATACGATAAATACAATCTATAAAATGATGTCTCTGTGTATAAGTGTGTGACCCCATAGGCTCACATATGTCTAGTCATATAATTATTTATTATGACACGAGCATACTCCAACAGCTCTCACTTGCGACATCATAATAATCAAGTAATTATACAAGCAAAGGTTAGCGTCTAGCAACACGCCAATGCCCCTAGAGATATGTGAGAATTGTTTCTCAAACGTCTCATTTTAAATGGTTTATATGTCATTGATGAGGCGAAAAGTGTACCGCTTTTAAGGGGTCATTTAAGCCCGAAATCGTATTTATTTGATCAAATATTGCCCTAAATCGTTCCTTTTGTCATTTTAGGTACTTTTGAGGAGAAATCTGGAAAAGGAGGCATTTTGGACGTTTTTGGAGCATAAAAGTGAAGAAAACGGCAAAGTCTCAAGAATCGGCTAAAAGTTACTCTTGACGGCGTCACAATTAACATGGGACGGCGTCATGCCTTGGCAAGAAAAGTTGGATGTGAAATTTACTCATGACGGGCCAGTGAGTTTGCATGAGAATTCTGACGGCGTCACGCTTTAACTAAATCAAGGGCGTCACGGCTTAAATCATAAGGGGACGGCGTCACGTTCAGGATCCGACGGCGTCAAGCCTTGATAAGCCAGAATGGATTTTTGAAGAGCTAAAGAGGGACGGCGTCAAGATGGTCATCCGGGAACCCTAAAAGCGGCGAGGTGACGGCGTCACAATGCATAAGGTGACGCCGTCAGATGTCAAAGTCTATATATAGTTTTCTAATTTTTTGTCATTAGGGGGAGCTTAGTGTGTGGAATTTTGGGATAAAACCCTAAGACGATTTTAGCTACTTTTTCAGGGCTTTTTGCCTTGAGATCTTCCATGTTTCATTGAAAGATAAGTTATCAATTAATCATTCAATATGTCTATGTGTTGTTTGATTCTATCTTATGCTTGTCTTTTGTTTAACATGTTAGGCTAATTTTATCTTGTGTTTGCTTAGATCTAATGAAACCTAGCTATTGATTATTGGTTGTTAGTGTGTTATTAGTTGTATTGGATGATTGTTTATCTATGTTAGGCTTAAGAAAACTGGCTAACTTCCTATTCGGTAACTTGCTTGAACGTCTTAAGAAACATGAACCAATCGCGTACTAAAGGTTTTTATGGTTGTATTTAATGCACAAGCGAATTCTAGTGATCCCATGTTAGGAGCTTCCTAGCCGGCTCGACATAGGAGTGAAGTAGGAGCTTGTAGAGTTTGGGGAAGTAAGTACGCCACCCCACGAATGGTATTAAGGAATACACCCGTCATCCACGCGACTAATACACACTAATTAACCGGTAAAAGATAGTTAGGAAGTAAGGAAATCTAAGTAAACACATTTCTCTACACATAAGTTTCTCACCACTTTTCATTTTTGTTATTTTATTTTATTTGCATTTGTAGTAATTTGGGTTAGTTGACTAGCAACTAATTCCGCCCACTCCTTCAAAACCCGAGATTTTACTTGCTTTCATAAAATTATAAAAACATAAAAAGAATCTTCCTCAACCCTTAGACCTAATTAGAGTAGCCTTTCACACCTAACGAACACTATTCCCTGTGGAGAACGATCAATCCCCCGTACTTACCACTACACTATACTACATCGGTCAGGTACACTGCCTGGTGGGGTTGTAAGCCTCTTGAGATCCCTCGAGAGGTAAAACCTGTTGTAAGGTTGCAAAACCCACGCATCAAGTTTTTGGCGCCGCTGCCGGGGAATAGTTATTGTTTAGGTTGAATTTTTATTTCTATTAGGTCTACTCACTAGATTCCTTTCTAGTGAGATTTTTATTTTATTTTTCTAGGTTTTCTTTAGTCTATCTATTTTCTTCGTGTCTTTGTTCGTAACCATTACCATCCGACATCATGGAAGATGGTAATATCCTTAACCCACACAACCCACCACCACAACAACCACCACCACCTCCTAGAGCCCGTACTTTAGGAGAGTATTCCCGTCCTAGCCACCACGGCTATCGAAACACCATTGAGCTCACACAAGGAGCCAATATCACACCCTTGCGATCCGACACCATCCGGTTGGTGCAAAGCGGATGCGCATTCCATGGACTTCGTTCTGAAGATCCTAATCAACATCTCAAGGACTTTCTTAAAATCGTTGATTCTATAGACCTTGATGTTGCCACTCGAGAGACGACCCGATTGCGTCTCTTCCAATTCTCTCTGCGGGACCAAGCTAGTCAGTGGCTAGAACGTCAACCCGCAGGATCCATCACCTCTTGGGATGATCTCACCACTCGTTTCCTTGCTCAGTTTTTCCCACCGGGAAGAACTACCAAGCTAAGGAATGATATCTTGATGTTCCAACAACGTCAAGGCGAAACTCTCTACGAGGCATGGACTCGATTCAAGGACTTACTCCAAAAAGTCCCTCACCATGGCATAGAACTTTGGCTCCAAGTCCAAATCTTCTATGACCATATCAATCTCTCCACGAGGCAAACCATTGACCAATCGGCCGGTGGCAAGCTACGTGATCTAAGTGCGGAACAATCATGGGCTCTCCTAGAGGATCTTGCTCTTTATGACAACGAAAGTTGGAGTGATCCCCGTGATTTGAATAAAACGGTCAAGGCAATATCTTTGCCCTTGAACAATTCAAGCACTTCCGACCGTAGGATCATAGAACTTGAAGACCAAGTCAAGTTTCTCATGAAATCCTACGAGGCTCCTAAACCTTCAAGCCAAGTGAACAAAATCACTTCTTCATGTGAGTTATGTAGTGGTCCCCACGACACTCGTGATTGCATGGAACTCCCCGAACAAGCTTTTGTGGACTACGCATCATCGCGTACCGACGGAGCGGGAGATAAGTGGTACACTTTCAAGCCCGAGCCAAACCCTTATGGTGATTCATATAACCCCTCATGGAAAAATCACCCGAACCTTAGGTGGAAACAAAACCAAAACACACAACAACCCAATTCTTCCAACCCACCTAATCGTTTCCAATCAAGCGGTTCCAACTCGAACCGTACTTTCAACAACAATCCTTCCGGCAATGGTAGTACCAATAACTTTGAAGGATTGATGTCTCAATTTATGGCATCTCAAGAAGCTCGGATAGCTAGATTCGAGACCGAATTCAATCAACAACAAACTGAGATGACCAATAAAATTGACAACTTGTTGAAAGCCCTCCATAACCAAGTGTTATCACCTCCACATAAGGACGCTAGGAACACAAATAGCGGACCCCAAGTAAAAGACCCCTCTTCATCCAAACACGTCCACTTTGTCAACATTGTCACTATTAAACAAATTGATAGGAATGAAGATAATAGTGAACCTAAGGATGAGGATAGGAAAGTCGAGGTTGATAAGGAAGTTAGGACAAGTGTGATTGAAGAAGTAGATGATGATGAGGACTACTTCAATAGGCTACCCACTAAGGAAGAGCGCGCATATCATACAAACTTATTCGATGACCCCGAAACACCATACTTCCTAGGTAAACCAATCATTGAAATAGGCGACCCTTCTAATCTCAACATACCATGCAACATCGGACATCTACATGTGTGGAAAGCTTACATCGACCTTAGATCGCCCATAAACATCATGACTAGAGCCCACTACAACTTGATAATGAAAAATCAACTTGGGTATAGGATGTTCCCTGACAAGGGTTGGATGAGTAACTTCACGGGAAGAGTTAAGGGATTACCGGTTTATGTAGGAAACTTCACCTATGTCACCGACTTTGTAATTGTAGAAGATATCCGTCCAATAGTCGATGCATCCTTGACTCAAGTGGTTTTTGGAAAACCATTTGTTGAGGTCTCTAGAATGACTTATGAACCTTCCTTAGGGATAGTTAGATTTAAGGATGAGACCGATGAAGTAAGCTACCAAATGCCATATAAGATAGAACAATTCCAACACTTGTCAAATGTTGAGAAGGAGCTTAAACAAGCGGTCTACTATAGGAATGATAAGGATAGAAGTAAAGGAGTAGACTATGTTATGGAAAGGATATTCGGTTTCTACAAGGATTGTTTGAAATTAGGACCGGAATATAAAACCGGGAAGGAGAATGGCCTAGGAACCGTGACCGATGATGGAGTCACGTAATATACGTGACTTTGAGTCTAGCTACAAGACTCGTTAATAAAGAAAAGCGCTTCTTGGGAGGCAACCCAATCTTTATTTGCTTTATTTGCTTTGTGTGTTTATTTGTTTGTGTGCTTGTTTTATTTGTTTCCGTATGTGTGTTTAATTTTTATTCTTATTGATTCATGTTCAAGACTAAAATTGTGAAAATGCTTTATGTTGTTTTTAACTTCGTCTTAACTACATATAAAGGTATTTTGCAAAAGATAAGTGTAAGGGAAATCTAAATCGGTTTATTAGAACACAAATTAACATGAATCGTAATAATATTAAATTAACATACATATTCGTATTTGTTTGAGTCAAATGCTTGTATCGAGTCATAATGATGTTTTGCAGGATTTCCAGGAAGTAAGTTAAAGGTTTTTCCAGAAATTTTCCGGAAACTTAAAACGAAAATTTTTGTCAGGTCATTTCTGACGGCGTCAGGGGTTATAACCTGACGGCGTCAGATTTAATTTCCAGAAATTTTTGAAAATTTTGTTTTCATAAAAAGTTTTTATTAAAATCTCCAACTTATAATCTCCAGGAATCTGCAAAGTTATCATTCCACAAGCATTATATCCTTATATATAGATTTTATCCCGCCGATGTTATGCAGGTTTTCGTGTTTGTTTTCTCAGGTTCAACAGGTTATTTTGGACAAGGAAATGTTTTGAATCAAGCTTATGGCGATGCATTAGTCATGGAGCTTCAACATTCTCTTTGGAGGAAGATTTAACCGTGTAATCTCATTATCCAACGAGCGAATCAGGGGAGTATTTGATTTCATTCTTTTACTTTATTCTTTTACATCTTGTTATTTGAACATTGGGGACAATGTTCATCTTAAGTGTAAGGGGAGGGTAAAAGTACGATTTTAGAGAATACAATTGCGCTTGATTTTTGTTTGTTTGATGGTAGATGTGTAATAAAACTGAGAGAAATACTTGTTAAGGTAATTTTAGTGCCAAATTTAAAATTTTTTACAACATATAGGAGTGAAACTTTGATCCTAATAAGCGTCTCATGGATAGGAGTTATATGACTAGCACAAAAACCGTACCACTAAAAAATTTTCCACCCCCAAATATGTGAGGTTCGCCCCTAGAATTGGTAGGAAAAGCATTTATGCTATGATGTGTGTACCGGTAGCACTTAGATTCTAGAACTTGCGTTAGGACCATTCCGAGGCCACAAGTGAGACTACATTCGTGTAGTTAGATTTACTACATGATAAGAGGCATTAGGATTAACCCATGTTTTACACCTGTGTTTTTGTTATAATTACATTGGCTACATTGGTCAAGTAATTCTCCCACACCCTTTGCGTTGTACTCATTTTTAGTACACGATACCCCTAGTACACCCCTCAGAGCCTATCTTTTCGTTTCAACCTTTAAGCATTTTACTTAAAGGAAGAATTTGTTACACCCCACTAAAATGTACACCCAAATCGCCTTAGCCTACCTTGTATGCACTCATTTTTAGTGCATTATTGTGACAACATTTGTTTAAACCCAAGTTAATTATCTAGTTGATTACATGGTTGCTAAGTCGAGTCATATCCTTGTACATATTGTTTTGGGACGATTGGGACTCATGGGTAAAGTACTAGTGTAATGGAGTAATGGGGAAGAACATCATTTATTACCCCCATATGTGCTAAATGTTTTAAAAGTACTCCAAGTTTTTCAATTATCTTAATTCGAGTCATTAGTTTAGTATTTGTAAAGTTATGTAAAAGTTCAAGTGTAAGGGGATGCAACGCCCCTATGATGTATTATTTTGGATGGTAGGGTAAAAGTGTATGCAAAAAAAAAAAAAAAAAAAAAAAAAAAAAAAAAAAAAAAAAATCGAAAAAATCAAGAAAAATACAAAAAAATGAGAAAAAGAAAAATAGAAAAAACATACGGACTACCATCCCGTTTTATTTTATGTTTATTTTATGTTTATGTTATTTTGTTTCTAGCTTAAGATCGAGTCTAGTCTTGGCTTAGCAACATTGTATAGTACATGTAATTGATCAAGATCTTTAACTCGCCACCAGTAAAATATCCCGTATCCAACAAAACCGTGTTTTCCTTTTCCCTACACCTAACGTTATAACCCATTTAAAAGCCCTCTTTGATAGTTTATCTTAGGTGCTTACGCCTAGTGGAGGAGGTTTTCGATCCTTTCCCAAGCCTATGGTAATCTATTTGCTATGACAGGTAGTGAGAGATATTTTCCGTTTTCATTTATGAGATTTATTTTGATGACACTTGAGAGATGTGAGTATCTAAACACTACTTGTGAGGTGCTAGTATATAATCTCCGTGCTTATTATGATTGAAGTGGAACGATTATTTGTTGTAATTACTTTTATGTTTGCATTAAATGACCCCTAACTTGTATTTTGATTGGAATAAAAGCGCATTTGCTTGAGGACAAGCAAATCTCAAGTGTAAGGGTATTTGATGAGGCGAAAAGTGTACCGCTTTTAAGGGGTCATTTAAGCCCGAAATCGTATTTATTTGATCAAATATTGCCCTAAATCGCTCCTTTTGTCATTTTAGGTACTTTTGAGGAGAAATCTGGAAAAGGAGGCATTTTGGACGTTTTTGGAGCATAAAAGTGAAGAAAACGGCAAAGTCTCAAGAATCGGCTAAAAGTTACTCTTGACGGCGTCACAATTAACATGGGACGGCGTCATGCCTTGGCAAGAAAAGTTGGATGTGAAATTTACTCATGACGGGCCAGTGAGTTTGCATGAGAATTCTGACGGCGTCACGCTTTAACTAAATCAAGGGCGTCACGGCTTAAATCATAAGGGGACGGCGTCACGTTCAGGATCCGACGGCGTCAAGCCTTGATAAGCCAGAATGGATTTTTGAAGAGCTAAAGAGGGACGGCGTCAAGATGGTCATCCGGGAACCCTAAAAGCGGCGAGGTGACGGCGTCACAATGCATAAGGTGACGCCGTCAGATGTCAAAGTCTATATATAGTTTTCTAATTTTTTGTCATTAGGGGGAGCTTAGTGTGTGGAATTTTGGGATAAAACCCTAAGACGATTTTAGCTACTTTTTCAGGGCTTTTTGCCTTGAGATCTTCCATGTTTCATTGAAAGATAAGTTATCAATTAATCATTCAATATGTCTATGTGTTGTTTGATTCTATCTTATGCTTGTCTTTTGTTTAACATGTTAGGCTAATTTTATCTTGTGTTTGCTTAGATCTAATGAAACCTAGCTATTGATTATTGGTTGTTAGTGTGTTATTAGTTGTATTGGATGATTGTTTATCTATGTTAGGCTTAAGAAAACTGGCTAACTTCCTATTCGGTAACTTGCTTGAACGTCTTAAGAAACATGAACCAATCGCGTACTAAAGGTTTTTATGGTTGTATTTAATGCACAAGCGAATTCTAGTGATCCCATGTTAGGAGCTTCCTAGCCGGCTCGACATAGGAGTGAAGTAGGAGCTTGTAGAGTTTGGGGAAGTAAGTACGCCACCCCACGAATGGTATTAAGGAATACACCCGTCATCCACGCGACTAATACACACTAATTAACCGGTAAAAGATAGTTAGGAAGTAAGGAAATCTAAGTAAACACATTTCTCTACACATAAGTTTCTCACCACTTTTCATTTTTGTTATTTTATTTTATTTGCATTTGTAGTAATTTGGGTTAGTTGACTAGCAACTAATTCCGCCCACTCCTTCAAAACCCGAGATTTTACTTGCTTTCATAAAATTATAAAAACATAAAAAGAATCTTCCTCAACCCTTAGACCTAATTAGAGTAGCCTTTCACACCTAACGAACACTATTCCCTGTGGAGAACGATCAATCCCCCGTACTTACCACTACACTATACTACATCGGTCAGGTACACTGCCTGGTGGGGTTGTAAGCCTCTTGAGATCCCTCGAGAGGTAAAACCTGTTGTAAGGTTGCAAAACCCACGCATCAGTCATATATCCTTTTGTTACAGATATGTGAGAATGTAAACCGATCCTAACCCTACCCCAGGATAAACCCGGGAGTAAAGAGACTACTTCCAACGAGACCTCCGGCAAGTGCAGGTGTGTGGGTGAGAGAGCAAAAATGAAGAAAACCAGAAAAAAGACAGCAGGCAAAGCAGGCTAAACAAGCAAACATGCACACAGAGCAAAAAGGAACCAACAAGCGAACATAAGAGAAAAGGACAATGCCAGCAAAGCAAACGCCAGAGAAGAGCACAGAAAAAGGCAAAGAGGCAAGGGGACACGGGCAAAAGCAAAAGCAAAAGCAAAAGCAAAAGCAAAAAAAGAGCAGAAGCAAAAACGCATACAAGTCAGAGAACAAAAGCAACAAGAAAAATGAAGGCAAACCTAAGGGAGCAGCACTGAACGGTCATCGCTCATTATAAAATTTTAATAACACATAACAGGAAGCCGCTAATTCTATTCCGATTAAAAAGTATCTGCTCTAAATTTGGAAATCCAAAAAGCATGTAAAACCTCCATGGAATCTTATAAATTATTTGATTTCAACTTTTAGTTCAGGTTAATGTTTATAACTTAGTTTTCATTGTGATTAAGCAATGACAGTAGGCCATTAACATAAAAAATAAACCACTTCTTAAAGCAATCAAAAACAATATTATGTGATTTGAATAAAGTGCAAACATGTGAAAAGTATCTTTGATTGTTGTTTGAAATCAACCAATTATGCCTACCCCATTTAGTTGGTGTTTGGATGTGCATCCCAAATGCCTCAATATTGAATTTATCTCAATATTGGTCTTTACCTTGCTTTACTTCGGAGATGTTGACGAACACATTCACGTTTTTTTGAGACACTGATGAATTGATGATTGATTAAAGATCTGTGTAAGCTTTGATCCATGGAAATGTTTAGGGTTATTTGTTGGTTTAATTGACTTTTATGTAAGGATGAATTTTGGGGTCAAGTTAAAGGGGGTCTGTACAAAAGAAATGATTTTTTTATGAAAGACATGGAAGGTTTTAAGAAATTCTTTATAAAGTTATTTTTACATTTTAAGGTTGTTCAAATACAAGTTTAAAAAAAATAATGTGTTATACATTAACTTATTTTATATTAAGTTTGTTTTAAAAAATATTGTGTTATAAATGATGGAAACTTGCAAAACGGTCCCATTCTAATTCTTAACATAATATACATACGAAAATAAACTAAGATGAAATGTTCGTTTAGATGTTGAATGACTTTTAACCACGAGATTAATTGTTCTAATCTCATTCATGTTTTTATATTTATGGTTAAAAAGTTACACTTTCACAGTTTCACCCTTTAAAGCTTTTCTTATACATAGATTTTCATCTCATTTCAAATTCTTTCTTTGGTAGGTGATTTGTAGTAAATTATATTCCCAAATAGATAAAAAGATCACTTGAGGACAAATGATAATTAAACCTTCCGGGGTCGTATCCACGGCGAGAGATGTATTGAAATTCACGTTTTTGTCTTTTGTTTTATGCTTGATTATCGAATATTTTTGGTTGGTTTTTATAAAAGATTTTAAAAGCTAAATTGATTAATAAAACTACAAGCAAAATAATGATATAAGATCTAAAATATGATAATAAAGGATATGCTTGTCAAGTGAGGTGAAAAGATCATCGAATGTGAATTATCGTTCAAATTTGTTGAATTAATACCCTTCTAAAAAACTATTTTCTCACAACATTGGTTTATTTTGAAAACAATTTTTTATCTTGGTAATAATTACTAGATTTACTTAATTAATTATTCTAACAGCTTATGCCCGTTAAAACAACCAACTAAATAGATCTAAAATAATCTAAAAATTATTAGTTAGCAATATTTTAATTTTATTGAATTAATGATTGATTATCGTAACGGCTTTTGCCCGTAAAAATAATCAAAAATCAATCCAAGTAAACAAAAGATTACTAACCAACAATTTCTTAGTGTTCACACTTAATTCTCAAATCACTACTCACTTCATATAAAATTTCTACTAACTACGCATAACTACTGATGCAACAATAACAATTTCAACAATAATAAACATAATTCTACACTAAATATTTAAACTAAATTATTTAAGAAGAGAAAAGATAAGAAAATAGAACCCGATCTATGCAACGAGACGAATAAAACCACCCGATCTTATAAACTTACACAAACACTAAAGATTATTTCTTTATTAGCTTCTATTTTACCAACTAGCTAATAAAGTTGTGAACTTTATGCACTAATTAGTTTAATAAAAACTATTAAAGTTATAAACTTTAGAAAATAAGCTTAGCTTATAAGACCCTTAAGCTCCTCGCCTTAGATGTAGGATAAGATGCATAAAAATCAAAACTTTAACAATGTTAGGATGAATAAGCAATAATATGAATCAAATAAGCTATGAATAAGCTAATTGATTTAAAAAGTACTAAACTTTAATTGAAGTAAGCTATGAATAATCTAAAAGATTAGATCTAAATCCATCCGAAACTAAGGTGTTCACTTTGAAAAGTAAGCTTGGATCGGGTATATTTAAGGATTAGATCTAAAAGAATATGCTAAAGTGTAGCTTATTTAAGAAAAACTACTCAAGTTGAAAGCTTTGTAATAAGTAAATAAAAACTATTTAGATCTAAGATAATAGAGTAGATTTGAAAAGAAAAGTACTAAATAAAAAAGTGCTTATTTGAATAAGCTATAAAGAAGCTTATCAAAAAAAGCTAAACTTTTTACCCTAAAAATAAGCTATAAAGAGGAGCTTATTTAAGATAAAAAGAATATGAAAAGAGCTTAAAGTGAATAAGCTATAAGAGAGCTTGGTAAACCAAAATAAGCTATAAGGAAGAGCGTATTGGCTTATTAGATGAAAAAGAAAAGAAAAGAAAATAGAAGAGAGAAGATAAGAAGAAGAGATAAGCTAAGTTATATCAAAATAAGTCATCTTCATTAAGCAATAAAAAGAGTTGGTACAATAAGCACTTGATAATAAGCTAAAACTATTATAATAATAAGCTAAAAGAAAATAAGCTACAAAACTAAATTACTCTCTCTCTAAAAACTGCTCCTAAGAAAGAAATAAATTTGTGTGTGTGAATATGGTCCTCCGAATGAGTGTCCAAATGCATCAGTTTATAGCCCGCACAATGATGATCTTGATCCTTCTAGCATCATCCAATCATTTAGCAGCCAATCATTATGCCACCTCGTACCAGCCTTGTCACGTCTGCCACGTAGCTTCTTGTGGTTTGCTGGAAAATTGATAGTGTGTATGAGAGTAGAATAGTGGCAGAGAGTCACGCATCTTTTTGCAATTTATTTTGGAATGTGGGGTTCAAACACTAGCCATAACATGCATATATTTCCCTTTATAAATTCACGCTGGACTTGGTCTTCAATTTCTATATTTGTGCCACGTGGCGCTATATGAATGGATGAAAAGAAGATGGTGTGTGAGAGTGAGATGAGAAAGGGACTTCACTTGCCAATGGGAATTAATTTAGGAGCGTGAACTACAATTGCTGCTTCCAAAGCAATATACAAACTTCCCTTTTTGTTAAAATAAATAGTTGGGCTGGGCTTCATTTGGGACACGAATGCAGTTGTAGACCAGGCAAAGATGACAAAAACTATTATTTTTCAAAATTTGCAACATTGAGATGTAGGAATTTTCAAAAGGGAATGGAAGTTGCAATGGTGCTGGGACCCGCTCCTTTCTAGAAGATTTAATTTCAACTTTGGATAGATTTGCTACTTTATACCCCTGGTCTTTAATTTCAGTCCTTAATAATCACTTGAATCTTGGGCTTGACATACTTTCGGACTAAACTTGATAATATTAAAGCTTCATCTTCGGGCTTTAATTGGGCTTCCATATAAGTGCGATAAATCATTGAATAAGCTCTAATATCTTCGTCTCGTGCCCATGGACTCGTAATTTCATGCTATTTCCAATGGAGTGTTCGGGTAATTACCGTTTTTGCTTTGTTTTCAAACCCTTGAACCTGCAAGACATAATAACACAAACCAAACATATTTGCAATATAATTTCACATATTTTATGGTTATTAGTCCGTTTTAGTGTGTTTTCTGGTATAAAAATGATGTATGTTTAGGCACACATCAAAATCCCCCACACTAAGCCATTGTTGGTCCCACACGCAATGTTTATCACACACGTTGTGAAAGAAAATCTTTAAACCCACTTAACTAAAAATCCCTCACATCAAACAAGAACAGAAATATGTTCGTTAATGGGTATACAAATCTTTTGATTTGAAAACGCCCCGTTTTAACTATTAAATAATTAAAAGATAAAAGGAATTTAATTCAAATTATTTAAAATGCTTTAAGAACGGGAAACAAGCAAACTGGGTGTTTCCAGGAGACAAAGATCATCATCCTCGATTTTCACAATCCCCAAACCAAGCTTAAAATGAAATCACAGCTAAATATAAAATTAAATGCTAACACTACTCATATATGCTAATTGTGTAGGCGCAACTACTCCTTGCTCCCTTATTCCTAGTTCCTCTAAGGATTTTATTTTGAAAAACGAGTTTTTCTTATTTCGATAGATTATAGTCTTATAAAGGCACCCGATTTAGACAATACTTAGTTTAAAATCCTTCCCTAAAGAACTGCTGCATATAGAAATGAGGTCCACATCAAGGTCCTAATTTAACACGATTTAGGAGATACCCTTTTTATTTCATCCGAAACAACTCATCTACGAGTCCAGAGACAGAAGCTTTATTTAGATATTCCCGGAGTCGAAATTTGGCATTATTAACATTATTATTAAGCAATATTAGCCCTCGGCCCTTTAAACAACTGAAACAACGGGAGCGAACCGTCAGGAAACAGTAGTCTTATTTTGACCTTGGGAATTTCCTCCACCTTTTTGAAGTCTGAGTCAATGGGAGCGAACCGTCAGGAAACAGAAAACTTTTATGGCTTTGGATTATTATTATTATTTCCTCCACCCTTTAAACAACTGAGTCAATGGGAGCGAACCGTCAAGAAACAATAGTCTATTACTGCTTTGGTTTATTACACATTTATTAGGCGCCAAATCCCGAGTCATGCGGTCTTTCAACATCCGAAACAATAGCAACTAACTATCAGGATTCAATTATTTTATTTCCGCGCAACACTGACAGTACCCTGATGTGTAGCCAACTTCCATAAGCAGGAATTCTCTAAAAAATGAGTAAAAACTAAGAATTATAAAACCCGTGCATCTTTATTTATTGAAAACTTTATTTTTGATATGTTTTTAAGCTGGTGGGAGCAAAAAGCCATAATTAAAATTCCAAGTGTGAAAGGGGAAAACTATATCAGATAAGCACATATGATAAAGGATTTCCCTAGATATAACAATGCAAATGATCGGAGACCGAGTGTTAAAGGGTTTGAAAACAAGCACGGAGGTCTTCACGATCATAGGGAATCCTGAAAGAAAAAACGGATACCCACAAAACACAACAAGGAGAGAAGTACTCCCCCACACTTATGCTGATACCACATCACACTTATTTAAAATAAAAAGAAAAATAAAATAAAGGGATAATTCCAAAAATACCCTAGTTGCCCTTTGCTTTTTCTTTTCTAGACGGAATCTTTTCTCCTTCCGAAACTAGACCAGGGCAACCTGTACAATTGGGCAACTCTAACCAGCAAGTGACAAGTGTGACTTTACGGATTAAAAGGTAAGGCAACTTGTGTACTTTATGGGCAACTGGTGTACTTTTGGGGCAACTGATGTACTTCATGTCGGACAAGTGGCTACACATGGTTGGGTAGTTCAAAGTTGCCCAGTTGCCCGGTCTACTTTCAGAAGGAGAAAAGATTCCGTCTAGAAAAGCAAAAGCAAAGGGCAACTAGGGTATTTTTGGAATTATCCCTAAAATAAAATAAAGATAGATAGATAGATAACACGGGTTGCCTCCCGAGAAGCGCTTGTTTATTAATGAGTCGCTAAGCTTGACTCGCCCCCGAATTTAGTTGTCCATGGGGGAAAAATGGAGATCCGGGACACCCAAAGTAGGGATGTCCCCTCCGTGGTAGTGCTTGATCCGATGGCCGTTTACCTTAAAGTTTGGACCATCGGGTTGGGATAACTCAACGGTACCATAAGGAAACACTTTAGTAATAGTAAATGGCCCGGACCAACGGGACTTCAATTTCCTCGAGAAAATCTTCAATCTAGAATTAAAAAGAAGAACACGATCACCGACATGGAATTCTCGATTTTTGATTTTTGAGTCGTGAATCTTCATTGTATTTTCCTTATAGATCAAAGAATTCTCATAGGCTTGGTCCAGAAGTTAATTTAATTCATTTAATTGAATCTTACGGTGATCACCCACAGTCTTAAGATCAAAATTAGTCCATTTTAAGGCCTAGAAAGGCTTTGTGCTCGAGCTCAATGGGGAGATGACAAGCTTTACCGTACACAAGCTTATAAGGAGTACAACCAATAGGGGTCTTAAAGGCGGTACGGAAAGCCCATAAAGCGTCATCTAATTTGTCAACCCATTTAGCATGATGCTCACCTACTATCCTCTCTAAAATCCTTTTTAAACCACGATTAGACACCTCCACCTGGCCACTAGTTTGAGGATGATACGAGGTAGAAAGCTTATGTAAAACACAAGGTCTAACTTTATCACACACAAGGTAACTCGTATATAGCACAAGAGAGATGGATCGTGTATATATGCCTTGTATATGTAGAAGAATAAGAGAAGAGAAAACTATATTAAAACACACACAAACACACATACTCGATCACCTTCTAAATGAGGTGTGGAGTGCAATATATAGTACAATGCAGGAAACCCTTATGGGCTTTCCATGGGCTTTGATACATCATGGATTGGACTTTGTTACAACTTATGTGAAAATGGAATAACATGACTTAACTCTTAACCAATTAGCTTGGTCCAATACATGATCCCTTAGACTATTCTATTCTAAGTATACACGACACAATACAAAGCTATAAATACCAAATGACCATTACTTTTTATTCAAAGCTAACAATCCCACCCTAAGGGATGGTCATTCAAATGATGCTCTGTGTGATTAGGTCTTTAGTCTTCGATGTCTTGAACTTTGTGTGTCGTTGTAGAATAGTCTTTGTTCTATGTTCCTTCATGCTTTGTGATCTTTGATGTAATCGTCTGAAGATCGTTCTTGCCTTTGAGCAACATATTCATGGGTTTACAGTGTCGTTTCTTCCATCATACTCATACTTCTTGATAATACTTTGATCTTCATACTTATGTCGTCCTCACTTGATACATGAACTTGTTCTTGACATTTTGATTAGCTTCTTGACTTTGTTGTAACACTTTGTCTTTAACTTGATCTTTTTGTCTTAAACTTTTTCACTTGAGCTTTGATGAGGTTGATCTTCATAAGTATGAGTATGAGGAGATGTAGATGTTGTGCTGTATGATGATGGTTGATGGACTTTTCTCAGTACCTGCATAAAACAGTTAGTAATAAAGTGTCCAGTACTTATAGGTTTGGACTTCGAGATTGTTAACAGCATATTGTGAAAACTTTCTCTACCAAGGCCGTTCCTGAACCGGATGCCCCCGAGAGAGCTAACTCAGATACACAGAAGTGTATCCACGATTCAGGGGAGCCGCTGAAGTATACCGGAGTATCATTTCACGACTGTAGACCGTTTAAAGCAAATAACCATCATGATATATAAGGCAAGATCCGTAGATCACATTAAGACTCTTGTACACCTTGTGTCCTTTTTGGTGAACACAGGTGTATTATATTGAAAGTGTACCTTAAGAGATTTTTAATGAATCTCATGGTTCTAGACTCGATAATGTGCGTTTTGGTTTTAGTAGACGGAGGCATGGGGCAGAGTGCCACCTTTTCAATATCAACACATCTCGGAGTGAGAGGCCGATAGATTGTGTAAGGTTCTTCGTGAGAAATGAAACAAATATCTTTTAAGAGATATCTGAGTCGCTAGGAGGGGTTGTGCAACGCGTCACTGGGTCCATGACGTCTTGTCTTCAATATCAGTATCAACTTTGTGATTACCGATAGCAGATGTATTGACCTGGTTTCTGCCCTATGTTTTCATGGAGGGATATTTCTTTTCACCCTCTCATAAACTTTTCTTTTTCATTCTTCAACCCTTTCTTTCTCCTTTCTCATTTACTCCTTTTTTTTCAATCTTACCTAAGGACTTCTAATTCTAATCTATTGGAATTGTCCTTGGGTAGATCCCTTCGGCTCTGGCAGATCATATGATATAAACCTAACCATAATTACCTTATTACTCTATGATTATCCTAGATTCGTTGATCACATACCATAAAACCTTTTGTGAAAATCTCTTAAAGTGTTTATGAATAAAACACATTTTTGTTAACACTTCGAAAGTTTTGCATTTATCAGAAATACTCCCCCTACACATGTGCTTATGCATTTTTAAGATAAGTATGCACATGGTGGGTAGAGTTCGCACATTTGAATTGATCGATTTTCAGTGAATATGACCTTTGCGGGACACGTTTACATCACTAGTTAGACTAGCTTGAAATTATTACCCGTCCCGGTCATATTCAAAGATAATCTCTCGAATTGGTACATTCTACTCAGACAAGTCCTTTGCGAGACACGTTTCCATCACTCGATAAACCAGCTTAAAATTATTACCCGTCCCGAACAAGTCTTTTCGATAAATGACATCTAAATTTCGTCAATTCGAGGGTTTAAACTGAGTCGAGCTCTTTTTGAGATTTAATCCACGATTTTTAAACATTTTGATCACATTTTAATCACGTCTTCTCCCCCTCAAAAATAGCATGTCGTGATATTTTTGATATCAACTGATTAAAAGAAAGCTTTTTGGAGAGATAGACGGATTTGAGCATGAAATTGGAACATTTTTGTTTTTCATTTTTTATAATCCCCCTTAAATAAAGCATGTTTTTTCGGGTTTTGAGGGAGTTATCTTGAGCACATAATAATTTGAAAGATTTTGAAAAATCTTTTGAAAAATCTTGATCATGTGCTCAATGATTCTTTATTTTGTCTTTGAAATTACGAGTCCTGATCTGAAATAATCAGAAGTCATCATTGTAGCCTTTATTTGAAATCTTTTTGAGTTGATGTACCCGGGCTCAATTTTTAAAAGATTTCACTTTGAAGCTTGGGTTTGGTACTAAAGTATACGAAACCCATCGTGAAGAAATTTTGAGAAACGACATGTTTTAGAAAACATTTAAATGAACTCTCGCTCAAGCATCATGTCCGTATCATTGTTGGATGACATTTCTAGATACGTACAGAATATCGATTATACGAGAGACATGTCGTGAGAAGAATATTTTTGGTTTTTTGATTTTATATTGTTTTTGTATTTTTGAAGGTTTTCTATTTTTATATTTTGTTTTTGATGGTTTTTCAAATTCTGTATTTTGTTTTTGTTGGTTTTTCAAATTTTGTATTTTGTTTATCAAAAATATTTACAGCGAAGCTATTTTGAAATCATTTTCAAGAAGATTCGAGAAGACTTTCTAGCTCCTCAGGAGTTAGGCTTCGCATGCTAATTCGTTGAACTAAATTGTCAAACCTTTCTATGTGTTCTTTGATGAAGTGATAGCGGATTCTAATATGCCTGGTCTTTGAGTGTTGTATTGGATTGCACGAGATGGCTATGGCACTTTTCGAATCATAATACATAGGTATTCTGTCAAAAGTAAAGCCATAATCTGTGAGCTGTGTCCTCATCCATAGAACTTGGGTACAACACGCAGATAGAGACACATACTCGGCTTCTGCGGTTGATAATGCAGTACAATCTTGTTTCCTTGATGACCAGCCTACTAGCTTTTCACCCAAAAATTGTGCTCCACCTGATGTACTTTTTGCTGTAACTTGGCAACCTGCATGGTCGGCATTTGAAAATGCTATTAGTTTAAACTCGGAATCCTTTGGATACCAAAGTCCCATGTTAATGGTTCTTCGTAGGTACTGAAAGATCCGTTTGACCTCTTGGAGGTGAATTTCAGTAGGCCTTGCCTGAAACCGTGCTAATAAGCAAACAACAAAATGAATATCGGGTCGACTAGCAGTAAGATACATGAGAGAACCAATCATGCTCTGATATTTCTTCAGATCCATGGGTTTCCCAAATAAATCAGCACCTATTTTTGGTGAAGTGACCATTGGTGTACCAACAGAGTCACAATTTTCCATACCATGTTTTTTCAAAATCTTAATTGTATATTTAGCTTGATTAATAAAAATACCACGAGGGGATTGGTGTATTTGTAAACCAAGAAAGAATTTTAATTCCCCCATCATGGACATTTCAAATTTTTTTTTCATGAGATTTTCAAAATGTTTTGAATGTTTTGGATTAGTGGACCCAAAGATAATGTCGTCCACATAAATCTGAACAATCAAAATGTCATCTTTATATTTTCTTGTAAACAAGGTAGAATCAACTGTTCCTTTGGTGAAATTGTTTTGGATAAGGAAAGATGATAGTTCGTCACACCACGCCCTTGGAGCTTGTTTTAAACCATAAATGGATTACTTTAGCTTGTAGACGTAGTTTGGATGTTCTTTGTCAACGAATCCGTCTGGCTGACTCACATAGACTTCTTCTTTCAAAGTACCATTAAAGAATGCTATCTTGATGTCCATCTGATAGATTGTGATGTTTTTGTGAGCTGCATAAGCTAAGAATATCCTGACTGCCTCAAGTCTTGCTACTGGCGCGAATGATTCTTCGAAATCTATCCATTCTTCCTGTCTGAATCCTCTAGCCAAGAGACGAGCTTTGTTGCGAATGAAAGTCATTTCTTCATCCTTTTTGTTCTTCCATAACCATTTAAGATCAATGACAAGTTTGTCAATTGGTCTTGGAACTAATTCCCATGTATCATGTAACTGGTATTGAAGAAGTTCTTCCTGCATCGCTTCTATCCATGCATTGTCTGCCATCGCCTCCCGAATGTTCTTAGGTTCTTTTAGGCTAACTGCGCAAACATAGACGCACATGTCGGGATCAGTGGCGAGTTGTCTTCTCGTCTGAACTGGCCTTGAAGGTTCACCAATAACTTGATCTATTGGATGGTCTTTAGTCCACTTAAGTGTAGAAGGTTATCTTAGGTTTAACGTATGTGTGTTAGATGGTTCATATAACCTTGAAGAAGATTCAGCAGAGACCGTTGTTAACGGGTTTTCGAACACTTCTTCTTCTAACGTAGCATCGTTTTGGTGTTGCTCTTCTTGAATTGGTGTATTGTGGTTTTGCTCATCAACTCTTGGTAGAATAATTTCAATTACTGGAGTTGCTGGAGTAGATGTTGATGATGTGGAGGGAGTTGGTGCGTTAGCTTCGATGGTTGTTGATGCATCTTGTGGTGGTGGTGGTGGTGGTTGATGGTTTTGAGCGGGTGCATCGGAATGTTGTTGTGATGCATTTGTCGAAGTTCCACCGTAGTATTCATCAAACATAAACTCGAAGAAATTTTCCAGTTCTTGTTCTGTAGGTTTTTCATTGTTAGTTGACTGAGCTCCTTGAGGTACGAGTCATGAACTAATATGTCCAGAAGTCTGCACATTTGGTACGGGTCCTAATCTGTTTTGATTAGAAGCCATCGGGTTAAGCGCGGGTTCTAGAGCGAGTCTCTCAGAAGCCATTTGTGAAATCTCGTCAAACTTCACATTCATCGTCTCCATTATCCTTTTAGTTCTTCTGTTATACACCCGTAATGCCCTCGAGTTTTCTGAGTAACCAATGAAGATTCCAATATCACCCTTAGCTTTCAGCTTCCCCAGATCTTCTCTGTCGTTCGTTGGATAGCACAAAGTGCCAAACACGTGAAGGTAAGAGATATCAGGTTTTCTGTTGTTCACAAGTTCATACGGGGTTTTATTGAATCTTGGATGGACTAGGAAATGGTTCTGAGTGAAACAAGCAGTGACAACAACATTAGCCCATAAGAATAGTGGTGCACTAGAATAAATCAGCATCGTGCGAGCAGCTTCCATAAGAGTTCTGTTTCTTCTTTCAATTACCCCATTCTGCTATGGAGTTCTGACAATAGATGTCTGGTGTGTGATTCCAGTATCTTCAAACTAGGTTCTTAACTCCTGGTTAGTAAATTCTGTGCCATTGTCTGTTCTTACAATCCTTACTAGAGTTTGAAGTAGGACTTGAATACGCTTCAGAAAGGTGATGATGATGCCTGGTGCTTCGTCTTTTGACCTTAGAAACTTTATCCATGTATATCTTGAATAGTCATCGACGATAACAAGAATATACTTCTTCCCATTTATGCTTTCAACTCTCATTGGGCCACATAAGTCCATGTGCAACATATGTAACTTATCTACCGAACTGGGTTCGGTTTTTGGTTTATATGTTGCCCTTTTGCTTTTACCTTGTTCGCATGATGGACATAAGTGATCCTTGGTGTATTTGAACTTAGGAAGTCCGTTGAGGATGTTGTCTTTGGCTAGCTTGTTGATGGTGTCAAAGTTGAGATGGGATAATCTTCTATGCCACAACCAGGATTTTGTTTCGCCAGCTCTTGTCATAAGACAAATTGGTGATGAAGAGGCCATTTGGTTGATGTCAATAGTATATAGATTAGTGCCACGATTCCCAGTTAAGAGATCATCTCCAACCAAATTTCTAACGAAGCAAGTGTTTCTCCTAAATGCAACCTCTAAATCTGCATCACAAAACTGTCCGACTGAAAGCAAGTTGTGTCCCAACCCTTCGACGTAGTAAACTCGAGTAATTAAGTAGTTCCCAAACTGAAGATCTCCATAACCCAGAATAGCTGCTACATGATTATTTTCAAAGCGTACAGTTCCCATGAACTTCCATACGAAGTTGATCAACAGCTTAAGATTTCTGGTCATGTGCTTGGAGCAACACGAGTCGACGATCCAAAGACATATTTCGATAACCTGCGAAGAACAGAAGATTTTGCATTTGGAAACCGTTTAACATTTGGTTCCATGGGGTTAGAGGTAACATCTGAATCACACTCATTGAAGGTTTCTACTGGTTCTTTTGGAACCGCTTTTAATTTGCCATTCACGAGTATGAATTCTTTACCCGTTGGTTTCCAGACACACAACTTAAGATAGTTCCTAGGCAATTGACTACTAGTGGTTGACCTACATCCTGCAATTAATATTTTAACATATCTAGATCTAGCACTAGTTGCTTGAGGAACATCTGTCTGTTCAAGCATCACATTCACATTCTTAGAAACACAATCATCATAAGCATTTTTAGATAACGATTTCTTGCACATTAAACAAACAGAGTCATTACATGCACTAGAAACAGTACTTTTAACATTACATCCAGATGATAAATGTTTCTTATTAGAAAGCGATAAATTCCTAGGGTGTTCTTCTACTTCTTCATTTTTATTCTGGCATCTACTCTCAGAGACAGACGAGACTCTATTGTTCCTTGTATTGCTCCTAGGCTATAGTCTGCTGCTCTTAGAGGTGCTTTCTATTCTTGTAGAAGGTAAGGCACACACATTAGGATTTATATTATTGTCCTTTGAAGTTGTTTTAGCAGTCCTAGTCTCTTTTGGATTATCTTTTACACTCTTGTCTATAGCCCTATATGTTTAGGATGTAGAGGTAGACGCAATAGTGGGACTAATCCTATAAAGCCCGGGTGCTATCACATTTGATGTTTCGACAATCGCTTTTCCTTTTTCTTTTTCATTTGGATTGGGCAAGGGTGTTGGAGTGACTGGTTTTGTAAAATCATTTTTCACATCAACTTTTGGAACAGATTGAGAAATTGACATTTTTGGTTTAACAACCGGTTTGTCCGAAGTCGATGGTTTTCCAAACTTAGTTTCCTCACTCTTCCCTTTTTGACTTTCTAGCTGAGACCTCAAAAGATCATTTTTCTCTTTCATGTCTTTGTAGGCACGCTCATACGAAAATTTGTCATACGTGCATTCCTCGGCTTTGCGATCAAGTTGTTCAAAATATGATACATTTTCTTTTTCAAGTTTCACAAGAGCATTTTCACATTTTAAAACAATTGCAGAAGTCTCAGCTCGCAGTCTTTCATCATCTTCTACAAAATATGTTTGTAAAATGATGGACATAATATCAGTCGATAAAGCTGCTTTGAAGAGAGAATCATTGTGGTTTTCCAAAACTTTGATGTGCTCAATGTATTCATTAGATTCCTTCACCAGGGATTTGTGGTCCTTGACAAAGTCGGCTGTTTCTTTCAAAATTGCTTATTCAACATGAATTACTCTCGCATGAATGTTATTGAGTGGAGTAGTAATTTCTGTTTCAAACACCTTTTTCATTTCAGCATGAAAACTTGAATGCCAGTTGTTGATACTAATATTTGTTTTGGATGCAACAATACTTTGAAGTGTTTCAATTCTCTTTTTAGGATCATCCAAATATCTTCTAGCATCACTTGTGTTAAAAGGATTGCTTGAGGACATTTGTTCCAAGTTTGAAAGATTTTTATAAACAACTTTTTGTTTTGTTGAAACAACTGGTTTTTTGGAAACCTTTGGTGTCTATTTTTGTTGAACAAAATTTACTCCAGAAAGTATGTTAAGTTTGTTATAATCAATTGGTTTTATTTCTGGGTTCTTTTCTTTCATTTTGATTCGACTCTCTTCAGCAAGCTTAATTGTTTCATCAGAATCCCGAACAGTGGGAGGATCATGTTTAGCATATATTATATTTCTATTGTACAACACATTCTGTTCTTTCTGAGCTTTCTTGAGAGTATAAGGGTTTTCAAAACCGATAGACATTTTCTTTATTGTGTGCAAAAGCGGGTTTGGATCTTTAATTAGCATATGAATTGTTCGAGCAGAATGACCCATTTTACAAGCAAATCTTCCAACTTTTTAATTGTTTCTTTTTTCTCAATGATTTCATCAAGAAGATCATTTTCGCGTTTTGAAAAATCTGCTTTCAACTGTTTCTTTTCTTTTTCAAGATCAGAACAAGTTGATGTTTGTTTACAAAGTTGGTTTTTCAAATCAGAAATTTCCGCGTTTAAGGATTTTATTTTCATGTTTAAGTTAACATCGAGTGTATCAAACTTGATTTGCAATTGTTTTTCTCCTAAAATGGAATTTTTGTAACTAGTTTCTAATTCTGACTGTCATGTTTTATGAAACTCAAAAGCTTTTTCGTTTTCCTTATACCTCTCAAGCTCAGCGGTCATTTTCTCATTCGCGGCCTTAACATCGCGATTGACCTTTTTAACTTTCTCAATCTCAATACTACAATTGTTCAATAATGATTCAAAGAGAGCACATGTTTCCTCATCATTCTCAGTGTACTGTGATTCTAAGCCTCCATTAGGATTCATATATGGAGTTGCTAAATCAATATTGGCGTGTCCATGTATGTATCATAAGTGGGTGCTAGAATCTCAGGATACCGTTCCTCATGAGGCGAAATATCAAATATTTCATCATTGTGAAATGTAGTGAATGATGGTACCTCAAAGACTGCATTGGTGTGATAAACAGTAGGTGTCTCAGAATCCGTATCATACTCAGCCTCCTGAAGATTTGCCATGAATATGCAGTTTGCATCAATATCTTCAATGTCTTCCATATCATCCATGATTGCCAAAAAGTCATTTTCTTCTGCATTCAACTGAAACCCTGCCGTTTCCTTTTGTGCCAACAGCACTGCTTTCTGCAGATAAGCTAGATCTTTCTTTTTCGGCTTGGTGGGATAGTTCCTTGCCATGTGACCGACTCCCTGACAGTTAAAACACTTTACTGGATTACCCTGATTCACATTTTTAAAATTCCCAGCAACTGGAGCAGCAATATTACCAATCTGATTACCAACATTCTGATTCCCAACATTCTGACCCCTCTGATTTCCAACAACTTAACCCATCTGATTTCCTGCATACTGACCCATCTGATTCCCTGCATACTGCCCTTGATTACCTATCTGAATTCTAGTAGCATATCCTTGCTGATTCCCCATAACTCCAACCATTTGTCCTTGTTGACCCATGTTGAAACTCGGCTGTGCAATCTGCCTGTTTCGAGTGTTCGATGAAATCCTTTGGTTGTTGTTAGTTGGAGTGGAATAGCGTCCTTGGAATGCCTTTGTCAGAAAAGCAAATGCTTGTGTTAAAGCAGCAGTGGACTCATCATTGTCAGTGAACTCTGGTTCTTGGAATTGTGGATATTGTTGTTGTGGAATAACTTCTTGTTGTTGTGGGTAGAATTGTTGTTGTGGTATGACAGCAGTTTGTTGTTGTGGAACATATTGTTGTTGCATGTAGTTGTGAGTGGAAGATGATGATGATTGTGTATTCACTAGTACAGGTGTTGGTGTTTGAGCAATTAATGCAAGAGGATCATGATTCTTTGCTAATTTCTCTTTCCTGACTTCATTTGCCTCAGCCTGTTTTTGCTTCAGAAAATCATAGAGCTGATCATAGTTCACCTGGTGTAGATCCTTGGTTTGGTTGACAATAGTGACAAATCGTCCCTATTCTTCTGGAAGATTGTTGATGAACTTGATGTTGCTTACAATTTGTCTTGGTGTCAACTTGTTTCTGATGAGCTCGTTCATTAAGGTACAAAACCTGGCGTAGTAGAATTCAATGGGTTCTCCTGGAGTAGATGTAAACTTCTCCCATTCAGTTAGTAGCTTGTTTTCAACATCTTGTTGCCCAATTTCTGTGCCATGACAAAGTCTTCTAACTTGTTCCCACATATCATAGGCAGTTTCACAACTGTCAACAACAGCAAAGATTTCTCGTGGTAATCCTAGTTGGATTAAATGCATTGCCATATCATCAGCTGCTATTTGCTTCCAGTCTTCTTCTGTGTATTCTGCTTCTGATTGTTCACGAAAGAACGGTAGAACAGGAGGTGTTCCAATTGGTTCTCCAGGATCTTGAACTTGACGAGGCTTGAATGGTCCATTCTGGATGGATTTGAGCAGGAGTTTACCATCAGGTTTAGTTTTGATGTAGCGAAGCATACGGCTCGTCCATGGAAGATATCCACCTTTTTCAAGCATAGTAGGACGGTTTTCTGCACCGGCTACATGAATGTCTTGCTGAGTTTCCATTGATGAAGTTTAGTATGATAAAGTTGATCTTGGATCGGTGCAACAAAATTGGAGTTGTGTTTGTTGAAGGTTAAATTCAGTTGTTATAGTGAAGTTCTGGTCTTAAGCTTATGATCGTTTGAAGTTTATTCTTTAAAAAATCAATCAACAGTCAATTCTGATAAGTTATGGTGAATTCTGATAAAATTTGTCCAATTCCGATAAATCTTGCCAAATTCTGATGGATTTATGGTGAATTCCGATGAGTTACTTGCAATTTAGATGGATTAGGGCACGTTTGGAAATTATACAATTTCGACAGAAGTTCAAATCCGACAAGCTCACAATTCCGATGAGTTTGAAGTTGCAATTGCGACAATAGTGACAATTCCAACAAAGTCCTAATTTCGACAAAATCACAAGAACACAATTCCGACAGAATCACGAAATTACAATTTCGATAAAAATTACAATTTCGATGGAATTTGAATTTCGACAAAATTTGAATTTCGACAAATCTATCTAATTTGCAATTTTGATAAAATCTATCTAATTTGTACAAATTAGACGATGTTTTCATTGTCGAAGTATTCCACACACTTATACAAGCACGGGAATACTGAGTTCTCGTTTGATCTCGAAGAAACTAAGTTCAAGTAGAATTTCGAAAATCCTTCTGAATTGCGACAAGCTTCCGAATTGCGACAAACTTCCAAATTGCGACAAACCCTAATTGAATTCCGACAACCCTTACTTATCTGAATTGCGACAAGGCTTAGAAATTCGACAAACCCTAGAAACACTGAATTGTGACAAACCCTAGAGCACAGAATTTCGACAAACCCTAGTAGTCTGAATTTCGACAAACCCTTATACAAGGAATTGCGACAAAAGGACTGCTCGAATAAGATCAATATAGCGACTAAATTACAAACTTCTAAGCTGATTTTCATGATCAAATATCTTCAAAAACTCGTAAATAATTATAAAGTTTCAACCTTTATTGCCTTTATACAAATTTAGCCAATTTCGATAACAAGCTAAAGCCTTTTTCACAATGCAAGACCAGTTTTTGATGATAAGAATCGATGTAAACTACCAAAACTCACTAATTATATGTAAATAACTTTGAAAAACAACAACTTTTAACCTAAAATGCATAAAAATCAAAGCTTTTTAGCTTAAAGCTTACGTTTTTATTGATAAAAAACGCACCTTTATGCTATAACTTCAAGCAAAAAATGAAATAAACAAACTCCTAAATCAATGTTTGGCTATATGATACCACTTGTAGAACACAAGGTCTAACTTTATCACACACAAGGTAACTCGTATATAGCACAAGAGAGATGGATCGTGTATATATGCCCTGTATATGTAGAAGAATAAGAGAAGAGAAAACTATATTAAAACACACACAAACACACATACTCGATCACCTTCTAAATGAGGTGTGGAGTGCAATATATAGTACAATGTAGGAAACCCTTATGGGCTTTCCATGGGCTTTGATACATCATGGATTGGACTTTGTTACAACTTATGTAAAAATGGACTAACATGACTTAACTCTTAACCAATTAGCTTGGTCCAATCCATGATCCCTTAGACTATTCTATCCTAAGTATACACGACACAATACAAAGCTATAAATACCAAATGACCATCACTTTTTATTTAAAGCTAACAACTTATGTTTAACACCATATTTTCCATGAATTTAGCAAATTGATCATTACAAAAATGCGTACCTCGATCACTAATAATGGCTCGTGGGATTCCAAATCTGGAAAATAATTGTTTAAAAAATTTCACAACTACTTGGGCATCATTTGTGGGTAAAGATTTTGCTTCCACCCATTTGGACACATAATCGACAGCCACGAGAATATACATGTTCCCTCGTGAATACGGGAATGGGCCCATAAAGTCAATGCCCCATACGTCAAAGATCTCTCAAATTTGAATAGAATTTTGGGGCGTTTCGTCCCGCTGTGAGATTTTTCCTTGACGCTGACATGAGTCACAATTTTTGACCATGTCATGGGCATCATTATAAATGGTAGGCCAAAAGAAACCAGAATTGAAAACTTTCTTTGCGGTGTAGTTCGGGCCATGATGTCCTCCGGTGGGACCATGGTGACAAGCAGCTAGAATATCCATAACTTCTTTCCCGTCCACACACCGCCTAATTATTTGGTCAACACAGATTCTAAACAAATAGGGGTCATCCCAAAAATCATGTTTAATATCCTTGAAAAATTTCTTCTTTTGCTGGGATGACAACCCTTTTACAAGCACATTACCCGTTAAGTAGTTGGCAATATCAGCAAACCACGGGGGTTCATTATCGTCACGAAGAGAAATCATATTCAGGGACTCGTGTGGAAAATTATCATTCATTTCTGTTAGTGTAAACATTACGACGTTTAATCTATACAGTGTCTTTATGTTTTAATGATGACAAACATGTAACTTGTAATACATAACGTAAATTGCACAAGTTACTCGGTTACACAAATCATCAATGCATGCATACATCAACATCTCTCGACGGCTCAAGTCTGAATCACTTCAGGTATGAACAAACACTATACCAACTTTGTTAAGTGATCAAAGAAAATATTTTTGTCCTTAAACCTCACATTTTTATAAATGTGACAAAACATTTTTACAAAAATAAATTAGACAAATTATTTTTGTATTTATAAAGAAATATTTTAAAGAAAAATAAATTTGAATTCCAAATTCCCAACAACTATTTTTCCCGCCCAAATCAGTTAAATTTTCACCAGATAACATTTCACCACTAAAAGACAAAAACTACCGGGAAGGTCCCTTAAATAAGGTGACGGTCCCTTATATATAAGGGACTGTTCAATGTTTAAGGGACCATCCCCCGCTCCTCCTGGTGCCTATAAATACTGCACTGTTTTCTCAGAAAAATTAGACCTCTTTGGATAAAAATATTATGTTCTTTCTTCCTCCTTCTTTGATCACTATAACTCTTTGGTACGTGTTTATATGTGATCCTGTCATCCTCTATCTCATGTGCAAGAGAAGAACACTCGAGGTCGTCAAGAATCGAAGTGTTATAATGTAGTCTATACACACATACGTAACTTGTGTTACGATTCTCTTCTTCCTCCAAACTATCTCTTTTGTACATTAGTGTATCTGACTTGTGTGTGAGTCATGATTAGGTGTTTAAGTGTAAATCCGGACAAAGTGTAAGTCCATGGATGATTGTGTAGATTAGGACGATGTGTTCGTCCGTAGGTGATTGTGTGTAGATTAGGACGGTGTGTATGTCCATGGGTGTCCGTGTGTAGATTAGGGCGGTGTGTACGTCCGTGTGTAGATTAGGACCGGGTGAAGGTCCGTGAAGACTTGGATTGGGTGATGATTCAAGTGGATGAGGTGTACGTCAGTGTAGCCACGTGGGCTTGTGTGTAGATTGGTTCTAGCTAGGATTAGGACTCGGCATTTCGCTTAGTGTCGTAAATTGGTGTAAGCTTTGGTGTACGGTTTGTTCCACCTAAAGGGAGCGTGTTGACTAGTGAAGTAACTCTCGAGTTGGGTACTCGGGGAGTGGAGTAGGGCGAAGAGGTACTTCGTGCCGAACCACTATAAATCATCGTGTCTGGTTTGCATTTTCTTTACTTACCTCTTTACCTTTTATTCTTACATTTATCATTCAATATTTACACCTGCATTGAGTTTATGTTTGTGTGGCTTGTTGCTCATATTTTGATTATGCCTGCTTATTGAATTCTGCATATTTCTAATCCACTGCCGACGGTCCCCTAAATACCTGGCGGTTCCTCAAATATATGGGACCGTCCAAGCATTTAAAGGACTGTCCCAGTGTTTTTGATGTTTGTCTATTTCCTTATTCTTATCTACCTAATTGCTCCTATAAGTAGGGTATAGATAAACATAGTAGTACGTGACATATATATTTGTTATAACTGTCAATAAACACTGTTCATATTTAGCCACGCTTGATCAGAAATTTGATACAAAAGTTTTAAGATTTTAAACAGGAATGTATTCACCCCCCCCCTCGACGTTTCTACAATTGGTATCAGAGCCACGTCGCTCTAGTTTAAAAAAAAAATAGTTTTTAAAATAGAGTACGGTCCACGTATCAAATTTATCATTAAGAGGGATTAAATATGAAAAGTGTTTAGTTGGTAAATTTGTGCTAAAATGCTTTGTTGCTTAATTCGTAATAGTTTTGTTGGTTAAATGCACTTCATATACTAGCTTGAAGGAAATGAATTTATACACGAAAAACGTTTTTTTGTTTACTGGTGACGGTCATAAATATATGGACGGTCCCTTAAGTATTTGTGGGACCGTTAGTATTTAAGGGACCTTCACCAGAACATGGTCAATTTTGAAAATTCATATAAAATCAATTGTAAGTCTGTAGGAGTCGTGCCACCTGCCATTTTAAAGTTAATTGAGTCCACTTTCATTTAAAAAATTCTTCCAAGTATTGATTCCAAACTTAGTTAAGTCATAAACTCAAATTACTACATAGTGGTCAAAACCGCGTGTTACATTTTAACGTAAAACTTGCTTCTTGCTCTTTCTATCGAGTCGGACATTTCTAGTAAATGAATCTCTGAAAAATTGTGTCTTTATCTTTTGAAAATATTAATCTTAATTAATTTTTGAAATGGGGAGGATTTTTTTTATAAAACAAAATCAAGCAATTATACGTTGTTGTATCTAATACACAAAATGAAAGCGAATATCTTTATGTGTGTTATGCTAAATTGTTCTTGCATTAGACATAGATTACTTTACCTGCTTATGTGTTTTTGATTGCTTGCTTATCTTAAAATGTTTTAGTAACTCACTTAGATATTTAGATTAAGTTGATTAATCATGTATGTCTAAAATAATTGTCCTACACAATTATCTCTCCAAAGGTTCAAGTGTTAAAATATGTCACCTTAAAATATTTAACACTTCATCAAACTTTCAACATGATTTCTGTAATATGTTCACAACCATAACACACTAGATATATAGATTCGGCCTAGAATGTTAGAGAGAGAGTGAGATGAGAAGTTGAGAACTAGAGAGAGAAAGTGATGTGTATTAGGTTGAAAATGTGAGAAGTTCCAACCCTTCCCATGTGTGGGAAGGGGTACTTATACTACAAGCATAGATGCCCCGTGTGGGCTGTGGAGTGAGCTGACAGTGGGTAAAGACCCGACCCAACTCCACGAATACTATAATAACTAAACTAATACTGATAATCCTACGAGCTACTTAATGCTAATAGATACTCGGGGTGACCAAGTCTTTCACTTGAATATTTATATTCCTAACAATCTCCCCCTAAGGGAGGTCACCCCAAAAATTACACTTTGAATTCTAGCATTCTATTACATAGATTCGAGTTCCTAGCTAGTAGTCTTTGATTCTTCATAGTTCGCAATCCTTGTACTTCCAGCAGTGAACTTTTGATGACCATTCTTTTGTCTTGGATGATCTTTAAGGATTCTTTGAGGTCATCATCCAACATACGTCTTCAAGTCATCATGTAGCAGTATCGTTTCCATGTGATGTTGTGATCTTTGGACCGACATGCTCACACTTTTCTGGATCATGATTTTCAGCATCAGAGTTGCGGAAGCAGTGTTGAAGGTCTTTCATTTATCATGATTTCTTGGATTATGATGATGAAGTGTGAGCATGGGGTGATGAATCGACATATTTTCTGCAATCAGCTACAACCGCCAAGGATTCCTGCATACGACAGTTAGCAATAAAACGTCCGGTACTTACAGGTTTGGACTTCAAGATTGTTAACAGCATATTGTGAAAACTTTCTCTAATCCTTACCAAGGCCGTTCCTAAATCGGATACCCCCGAGAGGGCTTACAAGATCTACCGAAGTACATCAACGATTAGGTAAGTCGCTGGAGTTCACTCCATGACTGTAGGCCGTTTAAAACCGCCGCGACCACTAAGCGTAATCCACAAGGAATTACCGAAGTGACCTGCTTTCAGAACTGTTTGATGTTGACCCTGGCAGAAATTTCCATTCAATCACGGAGAATTACATTTGTAAGTTCCCTCATAAATGTTCTGGCAGATTGCTAAGATCTGCGTAGGACTTGTAAGTTTACAACTGGTGTCCTTAATGTTGAACAACCAGTGTAGATGTATCATGTGTTCCTATGAGATCTTATGATGTATCTTGCGGCACTAGACTCGATAAGTGTAATTTTGGTAGTCGGAGACTGGAGCAGTGTCTCCTGTTTCAATATCAACATAACTCGCAATGAGCGGTCGATAGATTATGCAGGGTTCCCCGTAAGAATGAAGTAAGTTCTTTTAAGAGAACTTGAGTGGCTAGAAGGTTTAGTGCAGTGCGTCACTGGGTCCATGACGTCTTGTCTTCAATACCGGTGTTACCTTAGTAACCACCAGTAGCATATGAATTGAACCCGGTTTCTGCCCTAAGGTTGAATAATTGGAGGGTTATTTCTTTTCACCCTTTCTCATTACATTTCTTTTTAATTCTTCAATCCCTTCTTTCTCCTTTCTCATATTACTCCTTTTTTTCATAATCATACCAAAGGTCTTTCTAATACTCTAACTATTCGGTATTGTCGTTGGGTAGATCCCTCCGGCTCTGGCGGATCATAGGACGGTTTTCCTAGCCTTAGCCACCTTATAACTTCATGACTATCCTATGTTGCCGTCAACCAAATCTTTGAAAAATTTCTCAAAATGTTTATTGTTGTAGAACACATTTTGCTAACACTTTGAGAGTTTCGTAATTTTCAAATACTCCCCCTTAACATGTGCTCATATGTTTTAATTTTAAAATTTTCACATGTTAGGTAGAGTTTACACTTTGTGAATTGATCCACTTTCAGTGAACATGTCCGATTCGAGACACGCTTATATCACTAATTAGACTAGCTTGAAATTATTACCCGGCCTGGTCAAGTCCACATAAAGTTTCTCGAAACGGTACACTCTACTCGGACAAGTCCTCTTCGAGACACGCTTATATCACTGGTTAGACCAGCTTGAAATTATTACCCGGCCAGGACAAGCCCTTTCGATTAATGACAGTTTTTATTTCGTCAATTCATTGGTGAAGTCTGAGTCGCGCTCACATGATATACTACCAAAGATGCCACATTCTTTTTATCACCACAAACCATTTGCTCCCCCTCAATATGTGCATTGAGATACAAAAGGGTTTAGCACATATGGGAGAGCTTACATTTAAGTCCAAAACAACACATTTTATCAGGTTGCATATTTAAATCACATTCTCTCCCCCGATAAGAAATTTCAAACCTTTTGAGATTTTGTGATCCCAATTGATTTAAATATGTTTAGAAAATGTAATACCTAAAAATCCAAAATGTGCAAAATGACCAAAATGCCCCTACAATTTTAAAAATTGATTAAAAAGCCTATAAATTACCAAATAAATTCCAAACCTTCGGGAATGAACTAGATATGAAGCCAAATAATTTTTGTGTCTACAATTTAACATTTAGAAATGTACAAAAGTATACAAAGAATTAATAGGGCCGATTTTTATTATTTACGTATTATTATTATTATTATTATTATTATTAATCCAAATTAAATTAAATAAATACAAGATAATTACAAATAAAGTTAGGAAATTATCAAAATCAGTATTTGAGCTTAAATATACATTCTTGGGCCGAAATATATGATCCCTTATCATATATACACGTTTTCTTATTTATTATATATATAAAATATATACCGAAACCCTAAAAACCCTTCACAAAAATTCGATCAGCCTTTATTCGATTAGGGAAAATTCGTGTGCTATTTTTCTGGTGTTCTAAAATATGTGAGGAAGCTTAGAAAATTGTTTGGAGGTCGTGGGATTCGTTCGTTGATCGCTAGTGATTTGTTTTGTCGAATTAAGCTTAACGAGAGGTATAAATTCCTATTATCCCTTGTACACGTTTGATCTTGCATGTAGTATTTTTCTTATGTTCTTAGTATCATATAAGATCTAAATAAAATATATAAATCGAACCATGCTAGCTAGATAAATCGTAATGATTTTTGAGAGCAAAAACGTATTAAAAATCCATAACAAGCTATACGATTTTTCCAGGGGTTGTAATTATTTATTTTGGACTTTATACGAATTATATGATCTAGGAAAAATGCTTGAGCGAATTGTAGAAGCTTAGATGGATCGTAGCTAATTTTTGTTATAATCGGATTATTATATATCGAATGAAAAAAATAAAAAGAGAAACCCTAGAACAAATTAGGGTTAGGGTTTTTATACTTAAATCTGGACATTTAATGCTTACTAATGATTGGTCATGATTGGTTGATGATTTAGAGGAACTAGGGTTTTGTTTTGCATATTAAAGGTGTTATACGATTTAAAAATAAATAAGAAGGGTTTGTTTTGTCAACTTTGAAACTTAAGGGTTATTTTTAAAATGTTAATTAGGTCAGTACAAATGTATAAAAATTATAAGATGAGGTCCTTATGTGTAAAATTTGCAAGATTATGATTTATTTGTTATTTTATGGTTCGAATTAGAATTAAATAAATTCGAGGGACTAAAAGTGTTAATTCAGGAAACTTATGATTATTCTGTGTAAATAATATTATTAGGGAGATAATATGTAATTTTAGGTATTTATGGGTTAAATGTGTAATTATAATAAAGTAAAGATGTAAATTGTGATATTTGTAAACTAAAGGGACTAATTGTGTAAATATGTAAAATATGGAGTGTAATTCGTACCATATGTTAATTGTGAGGGTATACTCTGTGATTTAGTAAATATGAGGGCTGATGATGTAATTATGAATATAGTGTGGGTTAAATTGTAAATTATGTAACTATAAGGTTTATTTTGTAACTTTAATAACTAAAGGGTGTAAATTGTAAATAATGAAACTTAAAGGACTAAAGTGTGATTCTGAATCCATTATGTGTTTTAAACTAGTAATTTGTAATAATTTCATTTAAAAACCCTTAACTTTGATACAATTACATTTAAAACCCTAATTTATAGAAACTTGTCATAATTAACCCTGAATTATCACAACTTGCTAAAATGTACCCTATGTCCATAATATGCTTAAATAAAGACTTAACTTAAGTTAAAATACTTAAATCTTTCTAAATATGGAAACTTTCTAAAAATGGAAACTTACTTAAAATGGAAAGGCAAGCTAAAATAAGTAATTAAAAACCAATTGTAATTCTCTTCTACTCCTTTAGGTGTGAAGAAGGAGAAGTCTTGATCCGTTCAGTGCTTTCTATTCTTGTTTGTTTTGCATTCATAATAAGGTACAGATATTCTGCCCTTTTCAGTAAGGTGCCTTCGTTTTCTTTTGATTCGTTGATATTGATTCGTATTAGGATTTCCTAAGCCATTGCTATGTTCCCTATTCTTTGATCCCTTTGACTTTGATTAGATATGTACCCTTGGCCATGATCCTTTGATATTTGGACTTAGACTATTTGGACCTTTGCTTTGATCTAGACTTTTGACCTTTCAGTTTGATACCCGAGCCAAGTTCGTTTCCTAGCCATGAAGGTAATGTGGCTGTGTCATTGATGCACCAATGGCATAACTTTAGTGTGGTTGAGTGATGTTCCACACCGTCCCCATATTGTTCGTAACGTGCACATTATATTTATTATTGGCCTATATTATTGTTCGGGGGGCGTATGGATGCATCCTAGGTTCGTGTTCGTATTAATGGATATTATATTATATTGTTCAGTGATTGATGTTGTGTGCAATATATGTCCTTCACATTTGAGAGGACTCCCCTCTCTGGTTACTATATTTGGTTTGTTCGGGCTCGTGGGGGATTACTGATCCTTTTATTTCCTTTCTTTTCATTTCATTCTTATTATACTCTTTGCCTTTGACTTATATATCCCAATGCACTAAACTAAACATGTTCGTTTCATTTGCTTTCGTTTCCGTTGGTTATATATATCTGTTCACTGGGCTTTTTAAGCTCAGCCGCATTTCTTTTCCTGCGGCAGGTATCTAAGCTAGAAGCTGGGATTTTCCTATGGGATTGAGAGTAGAGATTAGAAGAAGATTCTACCTTAGTTACTACCTTTATTTATGACATCTGTTAGACTGGATTTCATTTCGTCATTACTTCCTTTGGATTATTTATTATCATTTGAACTCATGTTGGTTTTAAGCCGTGTTGGCTGAATTTCTTTAATGAATTTGTTTAAGACTTCCGCTGTGTATTATGTATGTTTGCTTTGATTTGACACCATAATGTGATGCTTCTACCCTTGTCGGGTTGGGGTGTTACAATTTATGGTATCAGAGCCCAGGTTTGCGACCTTTAGTACATAAGTCATGGCCTGTGAATCATATGGACCCTAGGATTTGACCCTTAGGACTTAAGATTTGACTGGTGAGGATTTGGGTAGACATTAGGATTCTGTTTCGTCTTTCCATTCATGCTTAATCTCCCTATCTTTGCTAACCATTTTCGAAATCGTTCAGATGGTGAATACGCGTTTTACCCAGTACACTGATGGACAGGATGCCCATGATTTCGACGCCATGATAGCCGCTGCTATGGCTAATGCTCTTCCTCAGTTGGTGACCCAAATCACCAATGACATCAGAAATGGTGCGGGTTCATCAGGAGGTAATGGTGCTGGTTCATCAGGTGGTGGTGGTGGCGGTGCTCCACCTGCTGGTATTCATGTTTGGATCGAAAGGTTCAATAAGCTCAAACCTCTTTCTTTCCGGTCTGCTGCCACTCCCACAGAGGCAGAGGATTGGATCACTCATGTTGAGAAGCTGTTCAGAGTCTTGGGTTGTGCTGACGAATTCAAGACACGTTTGGCCACATTCAAGTTTGAGGGTGATGCGCTGAGATGGTGGACAGTGTATGTTCAGTCACAGGAAGAGGATTTCGCGGATACTTGCTCATGGGAGGATTTTTGTGGCATATTTTATAAGCAGTATATTCCGGTGTCTGAGCAGCAGAGGTACGAACGAGAGTATGGGACTATTCGTTAGTTGGATCGAGAGTCGTCTGGGGAGTTCATGCAGAGGTTCATGAGGTTGGCTAGTTTTGTTGGGCCAGATGTTACGGGTAATGCTCAGCGTCAGGCTAAGCACTTTAAGTGGGCATTGAAGAAGTGGGTATTGGATCGTATTGTGAACACTGAGTATGAGGATGTTGCTGCAGTTGCGAATGATGCCCGTAACATTGAGTTGTTGCATGCTACTGAAGGAGGTTCGAATAAGAGAGACAGGGATGGAAATCGTGTGGACTTCAAGGGACAGGGTCGTCAGGACCAGAGGCAGGATCATAGGGGTCGTCAGGACCAGGGATATGAGCAGAGAGGTCGTCAGGACCGAGGATATGATCAGAGGCGCCAGGATTTCAGGAGTCAGGATTAGCGAACTTTTGGTAGGAATGGAAATGACCGGCAGGGTCAAGGTAGTAGCAACCCGCGTCAGCTCAGAGATCAGTCGACTCGGGGTTCGCAGCAGAATTATCATTCGGGTTCTTCTGGTCAGAAGAAGTCTTTTGAGGCGTTACCTCCTCCTCCTCTTTGTACTACTTGTGGGAAGCCTCATCCCGGGGTTTGCTACAAGGCTACTGGTGGATGTTTCACTTGCGGCTCTACTACTCACAAGGTGAGGGATTGTCCCCAGGAGAAGCGGATTGCACCAGTGAATTCATCTAAGTCAGCTCCTACTTCAGGTCGTGTTTTTGCCACTACTCGTGATCAGGCGGCGAACTCTTCAGGTACCATTACCGGTTTTCTTTACATTGGTGATCGTATTGTTTTCGTATTATTTAATACCGGTGCCACGCATTCCATTATATCTAATTCGCTTGCCAATAACTAAATATAACCCCAACTCCATTAACTAATCAAATATCCATTTCAAACCCAATGAAAACCCATGTAATCATTGATAGAGAATATGTGAATTGTCCACTACGTTTTGATGATTGTGTTCGTCCCGCTAATTTGCTCCCGATCGATATGATCGATTTTGACGTTATTTTGGGCATGGATTGGTTGGCTGCTCATAGGGCTACCCTTGATTGCAGTGCCAGAGATGTGATCTTTGGTAATGTTCATCAACCCGACTTTGTTTATCATGGTTCTCAACCTCTTAGGTCTGTTAAGATCATCTCGGCTATGAAAGCCAGAACTTTGATTTCCCATGGTTGCCTTGGTTTTCTGGCATCCATTAAAGATACCTCTTTGGAAGTTCCGAGCATTGAGAGTCTTCCTATTGTTCGTGATTTTGCCGATGTGTTTCCCGAAGAACTTCCTGGTCTTCCTCCGGCTAGGGAAGTTGAGTTTAGAATTGATCTCGTTCCAGGTGCTGAACCTATCTCCAAAGCTCCGTATCGTATGGCGCCCATTGAACTAAAAGAGTTGAAGGAACAGTTGCAAGAACTCTTGGGGAATGGATTCATTCGACCAAGTGTCTCTCCTTGGGGTGCGCCTGTTTTGTTTATGAAGAAGAAGGATGGAAGCATGCGTCTTTGTATTGACTACCGTGAGCTTAACCGTATTACGATCCGAAATCGTTACCCTCTTCCGCGCATTGACGACTTATTTGATCAGCTGCAAGGGGCGAAACATTTTTCTAAGATTGATTTGAGGTCCGGTTATCACCAGCTTCGGGTGAAGGAGCAGGATATTCCCAAAACTGCGTTTCGAACTCGTTACGGTCATTATGAATTTCTGGTTATGCCTTTTGGTTTGACCAACGCGCCTGGTGTTTTTATGGATCTTATGAATCGAGTATTCCACGAGTACCTCGACAAGTTCGTTATTGTCTTCATTGATGACATCCTTGTGTATTCGAAATCTGAGGAGGAACATGAGCAGCATCTCCGAATTGTTTTGGAAATTCTTAGGCAGCAGAAGTTGTATGCAAAATTTTCTAAGTGCGAGTTTTAGTTGAGTCAAGTTGCTTTCCTTGGTCACATTGTATCTGCTGATGGTATCACCATGGATCCATCAAAGGTTGAGGCTATCACCAAGTGGCCGAGACCTACCAATGTGACAGAAGTTAGGAGTTTTCTGGGGCTTGCTGGTTACTACAGACGGTTTGTTGAGGGTTTCTCGCGTTTGGCTTTGCCATTAACGCAATTGATGAGGAAAGGAGAGAAGTTTGTTTGGACAGAAGAGCGGGAAAATAGTTTTGAAGAGCTGAAGAAGAGATTGGTGTCTGCTCCTATTTTGACTCTTCCATCAGGTTCTGGAGGTTTTTAGATATATAGTGACGCGTCAAAGAAAGGTTTGGGTTGTGTTCTTATGCAGCACGGGAAGGTTATTGCTTATGCTTCGAGGCAATTGAAACCTTATGAGGAGAATTACCCGACTCATGATTTAGAGTTAGCTGCTGTTGTTTTCGCGTTAAAGATCTGGAGGCATTATTTGTATGGCGAGTCATGTGATATCTTCACTGACCACAAGAGTCTCAAGTATATCTTCACCCAGAAGGAACTTAACATGAGACAGAGACGGTGGTTAGAACTTCTGAAGGATTATGACACGAACATTCAATATCATCCGGGTAAAGCTAATGTTGTTGCCGATGCTCTTAGTCGAAAATCTGGAATGATTGCCAGTTTGGAGGTAGAACCTCATATTCTCAAAGACTTAGAACGTTTGGACATAGAGTTGTGTATTCGTCGCGATGTTGGTTATTGGGCTAATCTTAAGGTTGAGTCTAATCTTATCTTACGGATAAAGGAAGCGCAGAAGGATGATGGTGAGCTTTGGTCTGTGGTTCAGAATGTTGAAGAAGGTAAGCAGACAGAGTTCAGTGTAGATGATTTTGGCGTGGTTTGGTTTGAGGATCGTCTTTGTGTTCCAAATGATCCCGAGCTTCGTGAGGCTATTCTATCTGAGGCACATAGTTCCCCATTCACTATTCATCCTGGTTCCACCAAGATGTACAGGGATCTTAAGCAACATTTTTGGTGGAGTGGTATGAAGCATGATGTAGCTTCTTTCGTGTCTAAGTGTTTAACTTGTCAGCAAGTCAAGATTGAGCATCAGAGGGCGAGTGGTTTGTTGTAGCCTTTAGAGATTCCGACATGGAAATGGGAAGAGATTTATATGGATTTGTTATCAGGGTTACCTCTTACTAAAAGAAAGCATGATGCGATTTGGGTAGTTGTTGATCGACTAACCAAGTCTGCTCATTTCTTACCTATTCGTATGGATTACCGTGTCAGTAAGTTGGCGGAGATTTTTCGACAGGAGATTGTTAGACTTCATGGTATGCCAAAAGCTATTATTTCAGACAGAGATCCGCGGTTTACTTCTCATTTTTGGAAAGGGTTACAGAATGCTTGGGGTGCACGTCTTAAGTTTAGTACGGCTTTTCATCCGCAGACAGATGGTCAGTCAGAAAGGACCATCCAAACCTTGGAGGACATGTTGAGAGTGTGTGCTTTAGAGTGGACAGGAAGTTGGGATGAGTATTTGTGCTTGGTGGAGTTTGCTTACAACAACAGTTGGAATGCGAGCATCCGAATGGCTCCATATGAGATGTTGTATGGGCGGAAGTGTAGAGCGCCAGTTTGTTGGAATGAAGTGGGTGAACGTCTTATTGAAGGTCCGGAAATTATTGAGATCACTAACGAAAAGGTGGATGTTGCTAGAGAGAAATTGAAAGAGGCCCGTGCTCGTCAGAAGAGCTATGCAGATAAGCATCGTCGCGACTTAGAGTTTCACGTTGGAGATCACGTATTTCTTAAAGTATCGCCATTTCGTGGAGTTAAACGTTTTGGAATCAAGGGCAAGCTTAGTCCTCGATTTATCGGACCATTTGATATTCTTGAACGCATTGGAGAAGTTTCTTATCGTTTGGCTCTACCGCCTCAGTTATCGCATGTTCATAACGTCTTCCATGTATCTCTTCTGAGGGGATACAATTATCATCCTTTGCATGTGGTATCCTATCCATTTGATCAAATTCAGCCTGATATGTCTCTTCCGGAAGAGCCGGAAGCTATTTTGGATCGTCAAGAACGAGTCATGAGAAATAAAGTTATTCCGTTCGTAAAGATTCTTTGGAGGAATCACCCAGAGCGTGAGGCTACCTGGGAAACCGAGGAATCGATACGAGCTAGTTATCCACATTTCGTATTTTGATCCGGTATGTCTTTGTTTGTTTTCTGTCCTATTTCATTTCCGTTTCTTTGCAAATTTCGAGGACGAAATTTTTTTTAGAGGGGAAGAAGTTGTAATACCTAAAAATCCAAAATGTGCAAAATGACCAAAATGCCCCTACAATTTTAAAAATTGATTAAAAAGCCTATAAATTACCAAATAAATTCCAAACCTTCGGGAATGAACAAGATATGAAGCCAAATAATTTTTGTGTCTACAATTTAACATTCAGAAATGTACGAAAGTATACAAAGAATTAATAGGGCCAATTTTTATTATTTACGTATTATTATTATTATTATTAATCCAAATTAAATTAAATAAATACAAGATAATTACAAATAAAGTTAGGAAATTATCAAAATCAGTATTTGAGCTTAAATATACTTTCTTGGGCCGAAATATATAATCCCTTATCATATATACACTTTTTCTTATTTATTATATATATAAAACATATACCGAAACCCTAAAAACCCTTCACAAAAATTTGATCAGCCTTTATTTGACTAGGGAAAATTCTTGTGCTATTTTTTTGGTGTTCTACAATGTGTGAGGAAACTTAAAAAATTATTTGGAGGTCGTGGGATTCGTTCGTTCATCGCTAGTGATTTGTTTTGTCGAATTAAGCTTAACGAGAGGTATAAATTCCTATTATCCCTTGTACACGTTCGATCTTGCATGTAGTATTTTTATTATGTTCTTAGTATCATATAAGATCTAAATAAAATATATAAATCGAACCATGCTAGCTAGATAAATCGTAATGATTTTTGAGAGCAAAAACGTATTAAAAATCCATAACAAGCTATACGATTTTTCCAGGGGTTTTAATTATTTATTTTGGACTTTATACGAATTATATGATCTAGGAAAAATGCTTGAGCGAATTGTAGAAGCTTAGATGGATCGTAGCTAATTTTTGTTATAATCGGATTATTATATATCGAATGAAAAAAATAAAAAGAGAAACCCTAGAACAAATTAGGGTTAGGGTTTTTATACTTAAATCTGGACATTTAATGCTTACTAATGATTGGTCATGATTGGTTGATGATTTAGAGGAACTAGGGTTTTGTTTTGCATATTAAAGGTGTTATACGATTTAAAAATAAATAAGAAGGGTTTGTTTTGTCAACTTTGAAACTTAAGGGTTATTTTTAAAATGTTAATTAGGTCAGTACAAATGTATAAAAATTATAAGATGAGGTCCTTATGTGTAAAATTTGCAAGATTATGATTTATTTGTTATTTTATGGTTCGAATTAGAATTAAATAAATTAGAGGGACTAAAAGTGTTAATTCAGGAAACTTATGATTATTCTATGTAAATAATATTATTAGGGAGATAATATGTAATTTTGGGTATTTATGGGTTTAATGTGTAATTATAATAAAGTAAAGATGTAAATTGTGATATTTGTAAACTAAAGGGACTAATTGTGTAAATATGTAAAATATGGGGTGTAATTCATACCATATGTTAATTGTGAGGGTATACTCTGTGATTTAGTAAATATGAGGGCTTATGATGTAATTATGAATATAGTGAGGGTTAAATTGTAAATTATGTAACTATAAGGTTTATTTTGTAACTTTAATAACTAAAGGGTGTAAATTGTAAATAATGAAACTTAAAGGACTAAAGTGTGATTCTGAATCCATTATGTGTTTTAAACAAGTAATTTGTAATAATTTCATTTAAAAACCCTTAATTTTGATACAATTACATTTAAAACCCTAATTTATAGAAACTTGTCATAATTAACCCTGAATTATCATAACTTGCTAAAATGTACCCTATGTCCATAATATGCTTAAATAAAGACTTAACTTAAGTTAAAATGCTTAAATCTTTCTAAATATGGAAACTTTCTAAAAATGGAAACTTACTTAAAATGGAAAGGCAAGCTAAAATAAGTAATTAAAAACCAATTGTAATTCTCTTCTACTCCTTTAGGTGTGAAGAAGGAGAATTCTTGATCCGTTCAGTGCTTTCTATTCTTGTTTGTTTTGCATTCGTAATAAGGTACAGATATTCTGCCCTTTTCAGTAAGGTGCCTTCGTTTTCTTTTGATTCGTTGATATTGATTCGTATTAGGATTTCCTAAGCCATTGCTATGTTCCCTATTCTTTGATCCCTTTGACTTTGATTAGATATGTACCCTTGGCCATGAACCTTTGATATTTGGACTTAGACTATTTGGACCTTTGCTTTGATCTAGACTTTTGACCTTTCAGTTTGATACCCGAGCCATGTTCGTTTCCTAGCTATGTAGGTTATGTGGCTGTGTCCTTGATGCACCAATGGCATAACTTTAGTGTGGTTGAGTGATGTTCTACACCGTCCCCATATTGTTCGTAACGTGCACATTATATTTATTATTGGCCTATATTATTGTTCGGGGGGCGTATGGATGCATCCTAGGTTCGTGTTCGTATTAATGGATATTATATTATATTGTTCGGTGATTGATGTTGTGTGCAATACACGTCCTTCACATTTGAGAGGACTCCCCTCTCTGGTTACTATATTTGGTTTGTTCGGGCTCGTGGGGGATTACTGATCCTTTTATTTCCTTTCTTTTCATTTCATTCTTATTATACTATTTGCCTTTGACTTATATATCCCAATGCACTAAACTAAACATGTTCGTTTCATTTGCTTTCGTTTCCGTTGGTTATATATATCTGTTCACTGGGCTTTTTAAGCTCAGCCGCATTTCTTTTTCTGCGGCAGGTATCTAAGCTAGAAGCTGGGATTTTGCTATGGGATTGAGAGTAGAGATTAGAAGAAGATTCTACCTTAGTTACTACCCTTATTTATGACATCTGTTAGACTGGATTTCATTTCGTCATTACTTCCTTTGGATTATTTATTATTATTTGAACTCATGTTGGTTTTAAGCCGTGTTGGCTGAATTTATTTAATGAATTTTTTTAAGACTTCCGCTGTGTATTATGTATGTTTGCTTTGATTTGACACCATAATGTGATGCTTCTACCCTTGTCGGGTTGGGGTGTTACAGAAAATATGGGAGAAAATGTGGTCAGGTTTAATATGTGCTGATAATGGAACATACTAATGCTCCCCCTCAATCAATGAGGGAGTGAGTTTGTGTCAGATATGATGAGTTTGAAAGATATTTGAATTAAAAAAATCATACACTGACACATAACAACAAGTTTCTTTAAATTCACTGCTTATTATGTAAAAAGTGACTTGTTTTTGATGATATAGAATTTTAAAATCATCACTCTCCCCCTCAATCGATGACCCGTCTTCTATTTAAATAACTGTAGTCATTGATTGAGTGATAGATTTTTTTATGAAAAGTTCAATTCTGATTGATATTCAAAAATCATGGTACCACCAAGTTTAGCACAAATACTTTCCTGAAGAATCATAGATGGAAAAGTATCTGTGTTGTAAAGAAGACTTCTTTTCTTATACGAGAAATGATGCACTGAAACGTACATCAAATCGAAGAAACGTGGATATAAAGTAATCCATGCCTGGGTGAACTTCACCCAGTGGGAGGAACATCCGTCTTTTTGGCGACGTGCTTTCTCCATGATGAAGAACTGGTTACAATCTGAAGTAACTGCAAGCCGATAAGACATGTTTTAACAGTTTATTTGAACTTCTACTCGAGTTTCATTTAAAGTCCCGTGTCATTATTGAATGACATTTCTAGGACCGTAAATGTTATCGATAAATAGAAGACATGCCTAGAGGAACTACTTTTGGTATTTTTGTTTTTTTCTGATTTTTATGGTTTTAATAGGTTTTATATTTTTCTATTTTCTTTTTGGTTTAAAATATATACAAACATATACAAGGATATATGAAGCAAATCCTTTACTCATCGTTTTCTTCTTGAAGACACTTAAGGGTTTCTGGAGTCAAACCCTTCATGCCAAGTCGCGGGAGAATAAATTGGAATCGTTCTCTCGGGAGTGCCTTAGTGAAGATATCAGCCAACTGAAACTCGGTCCTCACGAAGTAAAGTTCAACAACCCCTTTCTCAACCTGTTCCCTTATAAAGTGATGCTAGATATTGATGTGCTTTGATCGGGAGTGTTGGACATTGTTGCAGCAAAGAGTTATAGCACTTTTGTTATCACAATACAGAGGAATCTTGTTGTATGCAAAGCCATAGTCCGATAGTTGAGATCTCATCCATAGGATTTGAGCACAGCACGCAGACATGGCAATGTATTCAGCCTTTGTGGAAGATATAGACGTGCTCATTTGCTTCTTAGATGACTAGCTTACTAACTTTTCCCCCAGAAACTGAGCACCTCCCGGCGTACTTCGACGAGTATCTTGACACCCCGCATGGTCTGCATCTGCATAGGCCGTGAGTGCCATGGCGGTGTCCTTAGGATACCAGAGACCCATGTGAATAGTTCCTTGAAGGTATCTGAAGACCCGCTTTACCGCTTCCAGATGCTTTTTGGTGGGCTTGGACTGGTACCGAGCATACATGCATACCGCGAACAAGAGATCTGGCCTACTAGTGGTGAGATACATTAGGGATCCGATCATACTTCGAAACTTGGTTTGATCAACAGGGATCCCAGAGAGGTCTTCGTCCAACTTCGATCTCTCAACCATAGGAGAGTCAACAGGATCACTTGAATCAAATCCAAATTTCTTCAATATTTCATTTGCATATTTGGATTGATTAATGAAGATGCCTCCAGGACTTTGATAGATTTGGAAACCTAAAAAGAACTACATTTTTCCCATCATAGATATTTGAAACTTAGAACTCATCTCTTTAGAAAACCGCTCAAATTCCATAGGATCAGTGGAGGCAAAGATAATGTCATCTACATAGATCTGAACGTGAAGTAGATGTTTGCCCATTTTCCTAGTGAATAGCGTAGGATCAACAACACCTTTGGAGAATCTGTTTGCCAGAAGAAACTTAGACAAGGTATCATACCACGCCCTAGGTGCCTGCTTTAAGCCTTAGAGGGCCTTCTTCAAGCGATAGACGTGAGTAGGACGATCAGGGTCCACAAATCCTTCAGGTTGACTCACATAGACTTCCTCTTTCAAATCACCATCTTAGAATGCTGTCTTGACATCCATTTGATAGACTGTCATATTTTGATTGGCAGCATTAGCGAGAAAGATTCTGATGGCTTCAATTCGAGCAACCAGCGCAAATGATTCTTCGAAGTCTATGCCCTCTTCTTGTCGACACCCCTTTGCAACAAACCGTGCCTTATTTTTCAGAACATCGCCATGCTCATCGAGTTTCACTTTGAAGATCCACTTTAGAGCGATAATCATTGCACAATCTGGGTGAGGCACTAATTCCCATACTTCAAGTCGATCAAACTCATGAATTTCTTCTTGCATTGCAGTAAACCAGCAGTCTTTAGACAAATTGAAATCTTTGGGTTCGCCTTTGGATAGTATGGAATTAAAGAAGCACCATAATGCATCGGTGGCAAGTTGCTTTCATGTGGATACCGGACGAGAGGGATTTCCAATGATGTTGTCAATCGGATGATCATTGGTCCATTTTCTGAGATGATCATGTGGTTGAGGGTATTGAACTGATGTTGCCATGTTAGGATCCCTTGAAGAAGATGTCTCTGTAGAAGATTCAGGAGCAAATATATTCTCAAATGGAACATCATCAGCAGGAGCAAAAGGATTCACTTCAAAAGAATTATCTACTGCAGAGCCTTGCTGTACCGAAGGAGATTGAATATTTGATGATGATGGTGTGTGACTGGTAGCTGGTGCATCTTGGCTGATTGAGACAGATACAGATGGACCCTCTGAATTTTGTAGAATTGGAGCATCAGCAACTGGAGGTACCTGTGGAGCTTCAGTTGTAGTATCAATCGTTGGTGGCTCAAAGTATTCATCAAACATCGGATCAAACAAAGTCTTCAACTCTTCACTGGTAGGGGGTACATAAGGAACTGCAGGAGTGGGATGCTGTACAAGACCTGAACTAATTGGTCCAGGAGACAAAAGATTAGGTGCGGGTCCAGAACTTGTGTATCCAAGAACCGTTTGATCAGTCAGCTCATCGAATGTCACGTGAATGGTTTCCATGATTTGTCGGGTTCGTTTGTTGTAGATTCGGTATCCCTTGCGATCTGGTGCTTATCCAACGAAGAATCCTATGTCTGCTTTAGCCTTTAGTTTTCCCAGATCCTAACTATCATTTGTTGGGTAGCTAGAGCACCGAACACTCGTAGAAAGGAGAGATTTGGCTTCTTGCCATGTATCAGCTCATAAGGAGTTTTAGAAGATTCAGGAGCAAATATATTCTCGAATGGAACATCATCAGCAGGAGCAAAAGGATTCACTTCAAAAGAATTATCTACTGTAGAGCCTTGCTGTACCAAAGGAGATTGAATATTTGATGATGATGGTGAGTGACTGGTACCTGGTGCATCTTGACTGATTGAGACAGATACAGATGGACCCTCTGAATTTTGTGGAATTGGAGCATTAGCAACTAGAGGTACCTGTGGAGCTTCAGTTGTAGTATCAACCATTGGTGGCACAAAGTATTCATCAAACATCGGATCAAACAAAGTCTTCAACTCTTCACTGGTAGGGGGTACATAAGGAACTGCAGGAGTGGGATGCTGTACAAGACCTGAACTAATTGGTCCAGGAGACAAAAGATTAGGTGCGAGTCCAGAACTTGTGTGTCCAGGAGCCGTTTGCTCAGTCAGCTCATCGAATGTCACGTGAATGGTTTCCATGAGTTTTCGGGTTCGTTTGTTGTAGATTCGGTATCCCTTACGATCTGGTGCATATCCAACGAAGAATCCTATGTCTGCTTTAGCCTTTAGTTTTCCCAGATCCTAACTGTCATTTGTTGGGTAGCATAGAGCACCAAACACTCGTAGAAAGGAGAGATCTGGCTTCTTGCCATGTATCAGCTCATAAGGAGTTTTGTTGTAAAGAGTATGTATCGAGGATTGGTTTTGGGTGTAACACGTTGTGGCAATTGCTTCCGCCCAAAGAAACATCGGTGCCTTGGAAAATATCAGCATGGTTCGTGCAGCTTCCACAAGAGTACGATTTCGTCTTTCAACAACGCCGTTCTGCTGAGGAGTGCGTGGAACACTTTTCTGGTGAGTTATGCCAATACTTTCATAAAATTGAATGAGTTGGTTGTTAACAAACTCAGTCCCATTGTTAGTGCGAATGATTCTGACGGTTTTGTTAGTCTTACTTGCAGCTGTTTGATAAGTGATGACGTATAGTCTACACCCGGGTCACGAACCCGATTAGTAAACAATACTAATAATTAAGCCCACCACGTATGGGCCGCAACTGGACTACCAGTTATGCGGCTTGGGCCGACAAGGCCCAAGCCCAAAGTTATTTCCGGATAGGATATCGAGTATCTCCTAAATAAAGGGGATATATACTAAATATCCGATGTCGGCTAACACGCCGAGGAGTAGGGAACACGAAACCTACTAGGGTTTCATGCATATATAAAGGGCACCCAAGCCCTCGGTAAAGGTACGATCTACTAAAAACCCTAACTCTTCGCTAAAACCCTAAATTCGATTACTTACTCTCACGCCGGAGGATAATCGGGGGAGACAATCCCTCAATAAGCCTAACGGTGTTTGTTCTTTTTCTTAGTGCGCAGGTTCCATCAAGCATTAAGAGTTAATTGGTACAAGAATAGAAGTCCTCACAAGGAACGCCCAACTTTTGTATCAACAAGTGGCGCCATCCGTGGGACCCTACACTAAGAATTTTACCAAAAAACTAGAATGACGAAACACGGAAGTCACAAGAGTCCGCATGGGAAGAAAGCGCATGATGACCCACTAGGGAAGAAGCATCAAGCGGATGCGCCCCCTAAGCAGGCCCCTGGGACAACCAGCACGCCTAGAAGCTTAGGAGCGTATTCAGATCTGGTCTTTCCTACAGTGGAATCACTTACCAAAACTACCCCCGCTGTTACAACAAGTACTAGCGCGGTAGAACTGGAGTGCACTCCTCTTAACATGCCAGAGGTGAACTTCACTGAACCTCCCAATGCGCCTATCCGAAACAAGGATCCTACCTTGGAAACAGACTCCATCGCGCTAGAGGGAGTCACTTCCGAAAGGATGAGTAAACCTAATAAACAACTCGTTGAGTAAGAGGGTTGCAAACCCATCAACTTTGGATCACGAATCCTTGTTAAACACCTTGCGCTCAAGACGTTGGTGCAAGTTCCTTACGCAACCCACGATGGATGCGCACTAGGGCACACTGTGCGCGTTTAACAACTCAGGAAATCAAGACTCTTGATTCCTTCAAGTAAAATACGACAAGTAAACTTACACAATACATAGACGACTATGATTTCTTTCTTTACATTAAGTTGAAAAAATTCAATTAACGACTACGGTCCTTACTTAAGGAAATTCATACACGATTATGATTATTCTTTTCTAAGTACGCTTAGACACTTAAAGATATCTTCACGCAAGGATACATAGGTCATATAAGAACCACGAGTTCAAAAGCATAAATATTTGGAAGTTGTAAAAACACTAAGTACAAAAGCAACCTTTTATTCATAGAATACGTTTCTACAAAAAGACTTGTACAAAAAAGCTAAATGCTATATGTACGCCTTAGCTGGCTGGAGCCCCCACTCAAAGCCGTTTCCTTCGCATCCTCGAGTCGATTCAACAACTCTGCCTCATCAAGGGAAACGGTGGCCACTGAAACAGGCACACCATCAGATCTAGGCAGATGCGCAGCGCCTATGCCGCACAGAATGGCCTTCCCTGTCACGCCCTTCTTTCTTGCGACCCTGGAAACATGAGCATTTAAAGACCTTTGCAAAGAAACCTCTTTCTCAAGACGGAAAGGATTCAGAAGGTCGCGAGGTTGAGCAAAAAACGGGTACCTTCAACTGCGCTACGTCAGGCTTCAAGTAGAAGTCCAACTGCTGATCTGCATTATCCTGCAGATGCCTGGGAAGAGTGAGCCCCGCCATGATCACGCTGATAGGCTGATCCTGATCACGCTCCAAACGAGCGATATGCGGAAGTTCAAGCTTCTTTAGCTCTTCCATGGCAGCAACAAGCTCAGCTCGGGCATTCGCCTTGTACCCAGGGACCTCCGCAAGTGGCACAGTCAACAACTTGGCCTCATCAAGCTTGTCTGCGGCTAAAGTCTTACCATGCGCAATAGCGCAATCCACAACCTTTCCGAAGGACGTGGTGACCTCGGGATGCTCCAAAGTACACATGGCAGCCAGGCGAAGACCATGACTGATCAACCACCTACGAAATAACACAAGTGTTAATAAGGGTCTCAAATATACACAAGTTATAAAGAGATAGAAGCGGAATGTACCTGCGCTCAGCTACGGACTGAACCATGTGAGGGTATAGCTCCTCATCATATTCGATGCTGAGCTTGCGGAGCTTCTCTTCTTGCGTCTTCAGCGCAAGCTCCACTCGGCTACGGAACTCTTCAATATTGGCAAAGTGCTTGCTCCTATTCTGTTGCAAGTACTTCAGCGCCCATAAAGAATTTCGCTTCTGAAGATCCGCAGCAGCACGCTCCTTCTCCAGCTCAGCCATCACCAACATCTTCCCCTCCCCCAACCTTTGCGCAGACGCTTCTGCGCGCTCCAGTTTAGCCTTGGAGCTCAGCTGCTCAGCTTTAGAGCTTGCTAATTCAGCCTGCACAGACGCTAATTGCGCCTGCAGTCTGGAAACCTCCTCAGACTTGTGCACCCTTACTTGCGCCAACAACTCTGACTGGCGCACAGCGATGGAGGCCAGCTCCTCCATCGAAGAGTCAAACGGACTTGACTCCTCTCCAATATCCCTCGGTGAACGCGCCCCGTCCAGAGCATGACTCACCTCGGGTGGCGCACTCCCATCTAGGACGCCAGCGTCCTCCACAGGCTGTTCACTGCACGAAAGATCAAGAGGCAAGGTTAGCGCACAGTCAAGCATACACAAAATCCTAAGGAATTGCTAAAAAATACTTACATAGGGGGAGGAGTCGAGAACACGTCCCTCTCAGTCTCAGCCGTGGACGCACCTCCACCAGACTTCTCAGCATCCACACTGAGGACACGAAGGAACAAAGTTAGAATAAAGTATAACTTGACAAAAGTTCATAACTAGTAACTACGATACTTACTCCATCTGCACTTCAGTAAAAGATGGGCTCTCCTCAACCTCAGTGCGCGGCCTCTTGGAAGAACTTTCACCACCACTACTAAGCGCCCTCTTGCGCGTCAGTTGGGAGGACTCCTCCACCTCACTGTCAGTCTCCTCTAAATGAATAAGCGTTTTGCTGGGCGGAGACTGCGCAGTGTCAGGACCCTGCTGCACAGGAGGAGCCACCTCTTGCAGCGGCTCAGCTACCACCACATTAGGGGAGCCCTCAGACTCTGGGATAACCAAGTCCACGACACGCCCTGCCGTTGCCTCCAGAATGGTCTGCTCACCATCCCCCAGAGGACGCACCCCCACTGCTACGGCACGCGGATTCTCCAAGTTAACAACCGCAAAAAGATCCATCTCTGCGCAATAAAGTAGACAAAGAAAAGCAAGTTACATAAAGTATGGAAAACGAAGAAACGCTTACATTAATAACGACAGAAGGAGCACCCACCCGTGCCATCCGCATTCAAGAATGTGGGAACCTCTGTCTCATGCTCGAAGAAGTTGCGACTGATGCCCATATGCACCAGGAACGCTTCGGATACGGTTTGATGGGAATACGGTTCTCATCAATGAGCGCCGCATGATCGACGTTATACCACGTCTCCGGGGGGCGCTCATCCTTGGGCAGAGTGGCACGGGTGTAAAATGGAAAGTGGGAAGGAAAGACGGCGGCGTCAATCCAGAAGAATTTCTCCCTCCAGTCCTTGAGTTTATCCACCTTCTTCACATAGCATTGTAACTTACCTACGCGCTTCGCGAAAGTAACCCACCCATTTGACCACGTCGCGTGATAGAACGCGCGGAATAATTGGAGGGTCGGGTGAATCGCTAATAAGCGACAGTTCACCTCAAAATTGGCGATTTTCCCAGCACCAATACAGTGCAATTGGGAGATGTGGAGCTCGTAATAATTGAGTATATCACTCAAGAGCACGGAAATGGGTACGCGCTGATTCGCCCACTCGAATGGTGTCATTTGGACCTGGCACCTCTGGGTGCAGATCATAAGGGATAAAATAATCCGAGGTGAACTGATTCAGTTCATCTTCGGTTATGTCAGAAGTAAAATCCTGAAGTTGCATAACCATTTTGTGATTCAGAATATGTGCGCACGCGCTATTACCTTTGAATTATCGTTCTCGAAAGCGGATTTGAAGATGTAAAAATGGTGGAATTGTGATTTTTTAACTGTGGACAACACAGTGAATGGAGGCGGAAGTTTATATAGTTTCCCCATCCACCACAGATGATTGACACGTGTATCCCACTATCTCAAATTGTGTGGATAGGACGTATGAGGGTACAAGACAAGTGGGCAACCTCTCCACTTCCCGAGGTACCCAAATTGCACTTTTTTGGACTAGATACTTAATACGTGTATTTTTTTTTTTTTTTTTTTTTTTTTTTTTTTTTTTTTTTAGGCGGTATATTTTTGAAACCTTCCCGCGTACGCGTGGGGAATAATTTCGACACGACTTTAGTCTAGCATCCGCAGGTTTTACCCTGCGCACACTAGACTGGGGGGACATGATGACGTATAGTCTACACCCGGGTCACGAACCCGATTAGTAAACAATACTAATAATTAAGCCCACCACGTATGGGCCGCAACTGGACTACCAGTTATGCGGCTTGGGCCAACAAGGCCCAAGCCCAAAGTTATTTCCGGACAGGATATCGAGTATCTCCTAAATAAAGGGGATATATACTAAATATCCGATGTCGGCTAACACGTCGAGGAGTAGGGAACACGAAACCTACTAGGGTTTCATGCATATATAAAGGGCACCCAAGCCCTCGGTAAAGGTACGATCTACTGAAAACCCTAACTCTTCGCTAAAACCCTAAATTCGATTACTTACTCTCACGCCGGAGGATAATCGGGGGAGACAATCCCTCGATAAGCCTAACGGTGTTTGTTCTTTTTCTTAGTACGCAGGTTCCATCAAGCATTAAGAGTTAATTGGTACAAGAATAGAAGTCCTCACAAGGAACGCCCAACTTTTGTATCAACAATAAGTTTGATGATAACTTCTGGAGTCTCGTCCTTGGTTCTCAGAAACTTCACCCATGTGAACCTATAGTAGTCGTCGACCACTACAAGCACATATTTCTTCCCATTTATACTCTGCACTCTCATTGGTCCGCATAGATCCATGTGAAGGGTGTGAAGAACTTCCATGATGGTGTTGACAGTTTTGGATTTGTGAGTATGCTTCTTGCTTTTGCCCAGTTGACATTCAGAACACAAATGATCCTTTTCAAACTTCAATCTGGGCATACCTCGTACAAGATCCTTACGAGTAAGTTCATTTATGGTGCCGAAGTTTAAGTGATTTAAACGACGGTGCCAAAGCCATGATTTGTTCTTTGAGGCCTTTGACAGCAAGCAAATAGGAGAGGACCGCATCATTTCTTCAATAGAGATGGTGTATAGATTAGTACCATGACTGCCTTTAAGGAGATCAATACCATCCAACTCTGGAAATTACACTGTCACCAAACACATAATCTCTATAACCCATAATCGCCCTGGAAATTACACTGTCACCAAACACATAATCTCCATAACCCATAATCGCCCCTAAATGGTCGTTCCCGAATTTAAATGTCCCGATAAACTTTGTCACGAAATTCTTGCGCCGTGAGCGATCCCCGGTCATATGTTTTGAGCAGCCTGAGTCCAAATACCAAAGGACGATTTGTACGACCTGCATTTGAAAACAGACAACGATGGATAACTGAAAAAGGTGGATCCCCACGTGCAACTGGGGTCCGTTTGGTTAGCACAAACAAATTCTGGATCTACAAAAATCATAGATGCCATGGTATTCACATTGGAAACTTCACTAGTAGATGAAATGGACCTAGTTACAGGGCATTGTTTCTCTAACGGGAAAATTCTACTAGTTGGCTTCCATTCCTTAACAATCACTACTTTATGATTAGTCATTCTAGTTAAGGGGCACTTATTTCCTAAAGTGAATTTTCTTCCAGTGGGCTTCCATTGATAACCAACATTATTAAACAGATTTCCTGTTGTTTTCCAAATCTGCTTACTCAGTTCAGGTTTCCTAACATTCTTAACTGGGGATCGTTTTGGAGACATCAAGAATGACACAACACAAACATCATGATTACCAGAAATTAAACATTCGTTACATGTTTTACAGAAAGCATTAGAATTCGAATTAATTACAGTACGCTTATATCTAATACTAGAATCAACACGATTCTTTTTGATCAAATCAAACTTATTGTTCCAAAGGTGGACTTCTACTTTCTTCTCATAAGCACTTTTAGCTGGCGCAGTCCTATCTTTCTTTGTAACACCCCCAAATTTGATTTGTGGCAGCGGAAGATTAATCTGGGTGTTACGGTGAGGATCGAAAACAAAATTTTAAGAAAACAGCCTAAGACGGCATTTTTAATATACATAGGTCCATAATACAAATCCAGTTATAAAATATTACATCAGAGTGCTAAGGTTTTATTTAAATAAACATTATTTCAACTGGATTACAACTTATTTTACACCATTTATTGCAGATAGGGTATGCCTGCTCCATGCCTTGCCGTGCTCTCCTAGTTCCCTGAGATACATGCTTAAAAGTCAACATAATGTTGAGTGAAATCATGGAGTTTATAGTTTAAATATCAGTTCAATCACAAGTAAGATTGTATTGGAGATACAATCAGTTTAAAATATTGATATTGCAGTTCATATATTGCCCTAAGTCTCATGACACGCAAACGTTAACAAAGTATCGCCTAAACGAAGGTGCACACCAAATTAATGATGAAACTCTGCCCTCATGTAATAGGTGATTTTGCCAATTCCTATTTTTCTCAAATATAATGCATCGCGACTAATACGACTAGCAAATAGCATTCCGTCACAGTATTAGTGGGATAGGTCGTCAACCTCTAATAGATCTATTCATTATATTCGCGTTCACCGCAGTGATTAATGGCTCATGATAAAGGGTCTTGTGGCAACATGTGTACTTAGGCATATATCAAGTCAGGTAGCATACAGAAAAATACTTGTGATTTATTTATAGCATGTATCCCCCTCACGGAGTTTAAAAATTATAAAGAGTTAAAAAGTGAGGCCATGACTCACCTTATGCGTTCCTGGTGATGGTAAAAATAACTCAGAGGTGATTATAATAACTTCGATATAAAACCTGGTAAATATATAAATATCTGAGAATCTTACTAATTTCTAGTGTGTATGAGTATGAGTGGTGGATGATGATTATTTAACGATCTAATGAAGATGTTATGTGCTTATGATGCTCGTACTCTCGTAAGATCATAGTTTCAACAATTAAATAAAATATTACTATGAAATATTTCTATCGCTATTAACTAATATGCAAATATAATGCAATGTGCATATAAAGTAAAGATAAGGTGCAAAAATGAAAAGGAAAATAAGAATGGCAAGTTATAATAGTTTTTCCTTGGTATTTCCAGATTTTACATTTTCTACCCTAACCGTGGGTCGCGTTACGTCGTTAGTCCTTATTTTGTCCGTAGTCCAATATCAGTCCAATACTTGTCCAATAGTCCATATAAAGCTTGAAGTTTAATAATATGTCAATTTCAGTCCCTTACAACTGTTTTTACAGTTTCAGTCCCTTAGTTTCCAGGTTTGGCAGTTTTAGTCCTTTACGGTTAAGTCGCGTTACATTTTTAGTCCTTTTCGCGTATAAATGACGGGAAAAATATTCTGAAAATTTTTATAACTTTATTAAGTTTATTTTAACTTATTTCCATTTATTATTTCAGAAAATAAATTAGTTTTGTATTAATGGGCCGAGTAACGGTTTGTAACATGGCCCGTTAAGGGTTTTAGAGGCGAGGGCGCGAAAACTGTTTTGGGCTTGGATTTAGGTTATTTTTAGGATTCCAAAAATATATCATATGGGCCTGATGGGCCTTGTTTTCGAAATTCCTTGTTGGGCTTTGGTTTTGGCCCAAACCGAAGTTATATAATTTTTCTGAAAATGGTTGTTAACTGTTAACGATGGTCGATCAAAAGAAGACAGTTTGGGTGTGATAACGAGTTCGTGAGGTTGAGCTTGAAACATGAAAAATATAGTTGGCTAGTTTGTCATTCGGGTGGTGTAAAAATTTAGCTAGGTTATATACGAAATTTCGCAAATATAGTTAGAGTTTTTGAGTGGGTCGCATGGAGTAATTCTTTTGTAAAATAGGTCATGTAATTTTTCTAAGCATTGACACTTGTCGAATGACTCTAAAAAGGAATTGTTTGTGTGTCGAGACAGTGTTATGAGAGGGATCTCAAAACACGAAATATTTAGCTTACCATGTGGGCTATCGAGATGGTTAAAAATATTTGGGTGTTGCATGAAAGGATTCGTTTTAAATACATCGTGAAAAGGCTTGTTCGAGTGGTTTCTTTAACTAGTACAGTCTTGGTTATTTTTATGTTTTCTCTTTATCCGGTTTAGCGAGGTGGGTTTTAAGTCAAGTTAAGGTGGTAGTCAAGAGTTGGTCATATGATAGGCGTGACTTGGGTGAGTTGATCACTTAAGTTTTAACGTGTTTCCTCTATATTTTGTTAACCCGGTTGAACTCGTATGTCCTACTATTTGAATAATATGTGTATGTGGCTACATGAAATGTTATTATATACGACTGAAGCAAGGTGATGCATGATGTGTCTATATATGTTAACGTGTGAAGTAAATTTTGTGACAGTGTGTGACATGAAATAAAATGGAATGTTCAAAAGGAGTAGCAAATATGCATGCATGGGATTTGTGATAGATATAATTAGAAGAGAATGTGGGGACTTACAACACCTTTTGGAAAGGTGGTAGAGACTTATGGCTCGTCGAGATGAAACACGAAAAGAACAACAACTTGCTTCGAACGTCCTATTCTTACCCAGTTAAGTTTACTGTCGAGACAAGGTAATTTTATTTGAAGGTATGGTGATATTGGAATAAGGGTGAAGGTAGTGGTGAGTTCGAATGAGATACAAAAGAAGGCTAGTGAGTTGAAGTGGTTGTAACTTGAGCGGATTTACTTTGCTTCCACATACACGACAGGATGGTTTTGTATTGTTTAAGGAATATAGTGATGTTGATGAAAGGTGATGGTGATAGAAGATTGACAAAGGACAAGTGGAACGGTTTATATAGCTAAAATATCTTCACATGTATTGAATATGATTGAGGCTACTGTTAAGGAAGGACACTTGTGTGATGTTTTCTTCATTTGAGTGTGAGAGTGACCATATCTTTGTATTCTAGTTCTTGTTTCTTTACATTCTCTACGTGTACATGTTAGTTGTCCACAAATTATATTACTCTTTTACTTTTGCACTTTGTAATGCCATATTGATAAGTTGGCGTCAAAATGGTTACAGCCAACATATATTTAACGTCAAGTTGCCAAATGTTATATTTAGTTGTGTTCTTGCTGTCACAGTGGTGGGTTTGTATGTGTATTATTAAGTGTAAGTCGTGCTAGATATAATTAAGGATGTCGAGTTCTAAAAAAAAAATGGGTTGTGAGTAAGGTAAGAAAATAATGAAGGTGACTAACGAGTTAGTCTTGATGTCGTGGGTTTGATGGGTTGCAAACTTGGAGTTGGGTTTTTATTGTCTAAAATGTAGAATGGTTGTGTTCGAGTCCTTAAGTGGTGCATGGGTGCTTTTTGTACATATGTTATGTCGAGCAGTTGGGTAAGAAAAGAAGCAAAGAGTGTAACAATTTAAACATAAATGGGTTGAGTGGCTGTGGTGTTGAATTGGGTGGGCAGTTGGCTCGATGGGTTATTGGCAATTAACTAGTTCGATGGGCTTGTGGGTAATAGGGCTAAGGGGTGATTTTTGGGTCGAGTGAATGTGGCCCAAATTGGTTAATAGTGTTAAGTTAGGATTATTGTGTTGTGTTTTGGTTTAAGTGAGATTATGTGATAACTAATTTGGTTAAGTGTAGTGATTAATTAATTGCATAGGGTTACTTGTCATTGTTTATAAGAAAGTGATGTTGTGTCGGAGAGATATAATCCCTAGCGTTGTGTGTTAAATTTATATATATATGTGCGTATATATAATGCATGGTTACTAGTAATAATAATGAAAAGTTCAAATTTCTAGCAAAAATAGGCGTTGGGAAACATAAATACGAGACTATTATTAATCACTGAGATTTATTACAAGGGTTTTTCACAGGGTCTTACAGTACTCCTCTCCTCATTCGAATTCCGTCCCGGAATTCAAGTCTAAAATGGCTACTAAGAGTGATTTACGGGAATAAGTGGGGAAATTTCTCACGAATTTGATCTTCGCGTTCCCATGTGTACGTTGGTCTCTTTAGAGTCCATTTCACTTTCACAATGGAATACGGCTTTGCTTGAGTTGCTTAACTTCTCTATCCATTATCTCTACAGGTTCCTCGGTGAATACAAGTTTGTCGTCCAATTTAATCTCTTTCAGTGGAATGACGAGAGTCTCGTCCGATAGGCATTTCTTAAGTTGAGAGACGTGGAATGTAGGATGTATCCTACTGAGTTCTTCCGGGAGTTCTAACTTATAGGCTATTGGACTATCTCTCGACGGATTTTGAGACGGTCCAATGTACTTGGGTTGAGTTTTCCACGCTTTCCGAAGCGTATCATCCCCTTCCAGGGCGAAACTTTTAGCATAACTCTATCTCCGACTTCAAACTCCATGGGTTTCCTTCTTACATCTGCATAACTCTTTTGTCTGTCACGAGCGGCTTGGAGACGATGTTTGATTTTGAATATTTTCTCGGTTGTGTCGTGGATTAATTCTGGTCCGGTAAGCTGCATATCACCAACTTCTGTCCAACAGATAGGTGATCTGCACTTTCTTCCGTAAAGTGCTTCGAAAGGTGCAGCCTTCAGACTAGCTTGATAACTGTTGTTGTACGAGAATTCAACCAATGGTAGGTGTTTATCCCAACCTTTTCCGAAGTCAATCACACATGCTCTGAGCATATCTTCCAAGGTTTGGATTGTCCTTTCACTTTGTCCATCAGTTTGAGGATGATAAGCGGTGCTCATGTCCAATTGAGTACCGAGAGCTTTCTGTAAGGATTGCCAAAATCCTGAAGTGAATCGACTGTCTCTGTCAGAGATGATAGAGATCGGAACTCCATGTCGGATTATGATTTCCTTGAAGTACAACTGAGCGAGTGTGTCCAACTCGTCAGTTTCTTTGATAGGCAGAAAATGAGCTGATTTGGTTAAACGGTCGATGATAACCCAAATGGTATCATATCCGGCCGACGTTCTTGGTAATTTGGTAATAAAATCCATGGTGATTCGTTCCCATTTCCAAACTGGTATCTCCGGTTGTACAAGTGGTCCAGAAGGTTTCTGATTTTCAGCTTTGACCCTTGAACAAGTCAAACACTTCCCAACATATGTTGCAATGTCGGCTTTCATGTTTGGCCACCAATAGAGTTGTTTGAGATCTTGGTACATTTTGGTGGATCCGGGATGAATGGAATATTTAGACTTGTGAGATTCATGCATGATAAAATCACGAATACCTCCATAAAGAGGAATCCAACATCTTCTCTTGAAGCATAACATTCCATCGGATCTTCGTATGAGTCCGTTTTCCCTTTCAATCATGCCCTTAATGTTCTCCTGAGCTCGATTCTCTTCCTGAAGAGCTTCTGATTGGGCCATGAGTATTTGAGATGGGAGTGGTGAATGAATTGTCATTTCTAATGATCTAACTCTAAGAGGTTTAATTCTTTCTTTTCTGCTCAAGGCATCGGCCACGACATTTGCTTTCCCGGGGTGGTAGCAAATTTCACAGTCGTAGTCGTTGAGTAGTTCTATCCATCGGCGCTGTCTCATATTCAACTCCTTCTGATCCAGTATGTGTTGAAGACTTTTGTGATCGGTGTATACCGTACACTTTGTACCATATAGGTAATGTCTCCATATTTTAAGAGCGAATACTACCGCTCCTAGTTCTAGATCATGAGTGGTATAGTTTTCCTCATTCTTCTTGAGTTGTCGAGACGCATAAGCTATGACTTTGTCTCTCTGCATTAGTACCGCACCTAAACCATGATGCGATGCGTCACAATATACTACAAAGTCGTTGTTTCCGTCTGGTAACGCTAGAATTGGTGCTTCACAGAGTTTTTGTTTTAAGAGTTGAAATGCTGATTCTTGTTTCTCTTCCCAGATATACTTCTTGTTTTTCTGAGTGAGTTCTGTCAAAGGTTTTGCGATTTTGGAAAATCCTTCTATAAACCTTCGATAGTAACCAGCGAGTCCTAGAAATTGTCGAATTTCAGTGGGAGTGGTGGGCGAAGCCCAACCTTTGACTGCTTCGATCTTGGCGGGATCAACGTGAATTCCTTGACTGTTGATGATGTGGCCTAAGAATTGAACGGTGGAGATCCAAAAATCACATTTGGAGAATTTTGCATACAGTTTTTCTTGTTTGAGTACACCCAAAATGGTTCTCAAATGTTCCGCATGCTCGTTTTTGTTACGCGAGTAGATTAAAATGTCATCGATGAATACGATTACGAACTTGTCCAGATATGGCTTACATACGCGGTTCATTAGATCCATGAACACTGCAGGTGCGTTGGTAAGACCAAATGGCATTACGCGGAATTCGTAATGTCCGTATCGTGTTCGGAAGGCTGTTTTGGGAACGTCTTCTTTTCTGACTCGTAGTTGGTGGTATCCTGATCTTAGATCAATTTTTGAGTAAACACTTGATCCTTGCAGTTGGTCAAATAGATCGTCTATTCTTGGTAATGGGTATCGATTTTTCACTGTGAGTTTATTCAACTCTCTATAATCGATGCACATCCGGAATGTTCCATCTTTCTTTTTGACGAACAGGACTGGTGCTCCCCAAGGTGATGAGCTGGGTTGGATGAATCCTTTATCTGACAATTCTTTCAATTGCTCAGATAATTCTTTCATTTCGGAAGGGGCTAACCGATATGGTGCTTTTGCAACAGGTGCTGCTCCAGGCACTAAATCGATTCGAAACTCTACTTGCCGGATGGGTGGAATACCTGGCAAGTCTTCAGGGAACACTTCTGCAAACTCATTTACAACTGGCACTTCTTCTAGTCGCTTTTCTTTCTCTTTCGATTTATTTTCCGTTACTTGGACTAAAAATGCGTGACATCCTTTGTTTATGTATTTCATGGTTTTGATGTACGAGATGATATTGAGTTGGGTTTTGAAGTGGTTACAACGGACAATAAGTGTTTCATTGTTTACGGGGATTTGGATAACTTTTTCATCGCAGATGATCCGGGCACGATGTTTGGATAACCAATCCATACCCACAATTGCGTCAAAGCTTCCAAGTTGGATAGGCATGAGATCGATTGGAAATGAGTTGTTTTGGAGAGTTAAGGTGCAGTTTTTGAGTATAGTGTTGGTGTTTAACAATTTCCCGTCGGCTATCTCAATTTCATACGAGGTGTCTAATTCTACAGGCGTTATCTTAAGCAATAAAGCAAATGAAGTAGATACAAAACTTCTATCGGCTCCAGAATCAAATAATATTTTAGCACTATTTTGATTCAGTAAGAAAGTACCCGTAGTGACGTTGGGGTTTGGTGACACGTTTCCATCTCCGAGCACGTAAACTCTTCCTCTGGCAATCTGATTGATATTCTTGGGGCAGTGGCTTTTATAATGACCCGCTTCACCACAACCGTGGCACTTTACTGTTACTGGATGCGCATTCGCTCCCGTGGCTCGACAGTCTCGGGTCACATGACCTATTTTCCTACAGTTACCACAAATGGCGGTACAAGGTCCTGTGTGATGCATCTTGCACTTGTTACACTGGGGTTTTGTTCCAGCATAAACTTTTCCTTCGGCAGGTGTGGCCACATAAGCTCTAGCGGCTTCTTGTCTGCGGTTTTGATGTTGATGTCTGTCATTTCTGCTTTGCTGATGGTCTCTACTACGGTTGCTTCGATCATTGTTGCGGTAGTTCCTGTTGTGATTGTAGTAACTGCTACTGTTCCGGCTGTTGTTGCCAAAGTTATCATAGTTCCTCTTTTGCCCAATGACCGTGGATTTAGCACTTCGTTTAAGCTCTCGATTCATCATTCGTTGAGCAAACACGAATGCAGCTTCAAGGGTCTTTGGATTGGATGCGGTAACATCTCCTTCAATGCTTGAAGGTAGTCCCTCCACATATTTTTCCAACAGTTTTTCAAAGTCGGGTACCATGTGTGGACACAAAAGAGATAGTTCTAGAAATCTTCGGTTGTATGTACTGACATCACAGTTCTTCACCACTAACTCGTGAAATTCATCTTCAAGTTTTCTCATCTCCGTTCTTGGACAGTACTTCTCCAGCATTTTATTCTTCAGATCGGTCCAAGAGATTTGATATGCTGCTTCAGCACCCATTATCTTGACGGTAGCATTCCACCAAGATAGTGCATCTCCCCTCAGGGTTCCGGTGGCAAAAGTAACCTTATTGTTTTCAGCACAGTTGCTTCTCATGAATACCGTTTCCATGCACTCAAACCACTGGCCTAATTCAGTCACTCCTTCCACACCTCTGAAGGTGGTGGGTTGACAACTCACGAATTCTTTGTAAGTGCATTTACGTGGAGTAGATGCCTCACTTTCATTTGTTGTTCCCATAGTATTGCTTGAATGATTTGCTGCATCGGCCTTGCGTGCTGCAGCGATGCCTTCATCAATCATTCTTCAAACCTCTTCATGTGTTAGTGTTACGGTTGCGTTGGTGGTTTCGTTGTCGCTGTGTGCCATTTTCTATTAATGTCACAAGAATACAGATTTAGAATTCGGATATAATAGCTGAGTATATGCACAATGTAATCATGGTGTGAAATGATAATTAAATTGAATATTTGCCCATAATTATGATATCTCTGTAGTTTATAAATTTTACAGATGTGGGATTATTAAGGAACAATCAATTTAATTATGCAAACTGGATTTCATGTCACCATATTTATGTGTTCAGATTTTGCAATATTTACACAATTAGAGAATCATAATAATAACAGGTAACATCACGACATGTCTGGATACAATCACAATACATACGAACAACCATAATACATAAGTTAACAGATATATAGTACATTACTACCAGCATTACAACATTAATAACTTGATCAGTTGAGTTTATACAACAAAACGATACAAGAGTCTTTATTAATTGCCACATGCGGCAGACTACAATGTCTCAAACTATACAATCATGCTAACTATGTCTACTGCTCAGGTCTATCCGTATGTCTCGTGAGCTCTGAGATCTGGTCTCTGAGTCTCTGTATCTCTGCCTGATGCTCCATCTGTATGTCTCCCATGAGTCTCTCTAATGTGTCGGCTCTACGCTGTGACAGGTGAGCCTCCCAAGCTAAGTCCTGGCCCTCTCTACGTAAGGATATCGCGTGGGATCGGGTATCTGCCAAGTCTGTCTGCATCTGTCTCAGGCACTGCTGTATCACTGCTCTGTTAGAAGCCAACCTATGCAGAGTATCGCTGATAGTCCCTGGAGAATCCAATGGAACATGGTCGGTCATCCGAAGAAGTGACTCAATCTGCTCTCCGTGGCCCTCGAGTCGTGTCACTACTGTGGATGGGATAAGGGTGTGGGTGACTACCGGTCTAAATCCTTCCCAAGCATCATGGGTCTGAGCCGGGGGAGTGAAACCAGGAGGGTAAGGTAATGATGGTGAGGATGGGTGTGTCTGGTCTGTGATGCGACGTCTACTAGATGAAGGAATATCCTCTGCAGGAATCGGATCCCGCTGTCGAGGTGGTAGTGGATATGTCTGGGTATGTATGTCAAGTACATGGTCAGGTAGTGGTGGTGGTACAACATGATGGGGCTCGGGTAAATCATCAGCAGGGAGCCATTGCTGACTCTCATAGTACAAGTCAACAGGGGGTGGTATGTAAAAAGGAGAGTAGGTGTCGTAAACAAAATGTGGTGGTAGCGTAGGTGCTGGTAAAACTGGCACATGTATGTCATCTAATAAAGGTATAGCGGCGGCTCCACCCTCTAAAAAGGGCTCAATCGCGTCGGGCACAATCTCTGGTACCACAGCATCGGGAAGTACGGGGGACGTGACTGATGCTAGTGATCCCTCGGAGTCCGGCTCCGATGATATACTAAAGTGAGTGATAAACGACATAGTACTGTAATAATCCATGTATCGTAGAATAAGTAACTTACTAACATCAAGTGGTGTATTATAAGCATATGATGATCTAGTTATGCACAGTAACTATCAAGTATGCAGGGGCTCATATATGATAATCCTATTGTATAACATACCGAGCACGGCAGCAAGCAGGCATGGAGAGTTTAAGGTAACATGGTGTATAATTAATTTGTTTGAAAAATGTAGTTATAGTCCAACGTTTAAAAACATTTGGTTCTCTATAACCGAAGCTCTGATACCAAACTGTAACACCCCCAAATTTGATTTGTGGCAGCGGAAGATTAATCTGGGTGTTACGGTGAGGATCGAAAACAAAATTTTAAGAAAACAGCCTAAGACGGCATTTTTAATATACATAGGTCCATAATACAAATCCAGTTATAAAATATTACATCAGAGTGCTAAGGTTTTATTTAAATAAACATTATTTCAACTGGATTACAACTTATTTTACACCATTTATTGCAGATAGGGTATGCCTGCTCCATGCCTTGCCGTGCTCTCCTAGTTCCCTGAGATACATGCTTAAAAGTCAACATAATGTTGAGTGAAATCATGGAGTTTATAGTTTAAATATCAGTTCAATCACAAGTAAGATTGTATTGGAGATACAATCAGTTTAAAATATTGATATTGCAGTTCATATATTGCCCTAAGTCTCATGACACGCAAACGTTAACAAAGTATCGCCTAAACGAAGGTGCACACCAAATTAATGATGAAACTCTGCCCTCATGTAATAGGTGATTTTGCCAATTCCTATTTTTCTCAAATATAATGCATCGCGACTAATACGACTAGCAAATAGCATTCCGTCACAGTATTAGTGGGATAGGTCGTCAACCTCTAATAGATCTATTCATTATATTCGCGTTCACCGCAGTGATTAATGGCTCATGATAAAGGGTCTTGTGGCAACATGTGTACTTAGGCATATATCAAGTCAGGTAGCATACAGAAAAATACTTGTGATTTATTTATAGCATGTATCCCCCTCACGGAGTTTAAAAATTATAAAGAGTTAAAAAGTGAGGCCATGACTCACCTTATGCGTTCCTGGTGATGGTAAAAATAACTCAGAGGTGATTATAATAACTTCGATATAAAACCTGGTAAATATATAAATATCTGAGAATCTTACTAATTTCTAGTGTGTATGAGTATGAGTGGTGGATGATGATTATTTAACGATCTAATGAAGATGTTATGTGCTTATGATGCTCGTACTCTCGTAAGATCATAGTTTCAACAATTAAATAAAATATTACTATGAAATATTTCTATCGCTATTAACTAATATGCAAATATAATGCAATGTGCATATAAAGTAAAGATAAGGTGCAAAAATGAAAAGGAAAATAAGAATGGCAAGTTATAATAGTTTTTCCTTGGTATTTCCAGATTTTACATTTTCTACCCTAACCGTGGGTCGCGTTACGTCGTTAGTCCTTATTTTGTCCGTAGTCCAATATCAGTCCAATACTTGTCCAATAGTCCATATAAAGCTTGAAGTTTAATAATATGTCAATTTCAGTCCCTTACAACTGTTTTTACAGTTTCAGTCCCTTAGTTTCCAGGTTTGGCAGTTTTAGTCCTTTACGGTTAAGTCGCGTTACATTTTTAGTCCTTTTCGCGTATAAATGACGGGAAAAATATTCTGAAAATTTTTATAACTTTATTAAGTTTATTTTAACTTATTTCCATTTATTATTTCAGAAAATAAATTAGTTTTGTATTAATGGGCCGAGTAACGGTTTGTAACATGGCCCGTTAAGGGTTTTAGAGGCGAGGGCGCGAAAACTGTTTTGGGCTTGGATTTAGGTTATTTTTAGGATTCCAAAAATATATCATATGGGCCTGATGGGCCTTGTTTTCGAAATTCCTTGTTGGGCTTTGGTTTTGGCCCAAACCGAAGTTATATAATTTTTCTGAAAATGGTTGTTAACTGTTAACGATGGTCGATCAAAAGAAGACAGTTTGGGTGTGATAACGAGTTCGTGAGGTTGAGCTTGAAACATGAAAAATATAGTTGGCTAGTTTGTCATTCGGGTGGTGTAAAAATTTAGCTAGGTTATATACGAAATTTCGCAAATATAGTTAGAGTTTTTGAGTGGGTCGCATGGAGTAATTCTTTTGTAAAATAGGTCATGTAATTTTTCTAAGCATTGACACTTGTCGAATGACTCTAAAAAGGAATTGTTTGTGTGTCGAGACAGTGTTATGAGAGGGATCTCAAAACACGAAATATTTAGCTTACCATGTGGGCTATCGAGATGGTTAAAAATATTTGGGTGTTGCATGAAAGGATTCGTTTTAAATACATCGTGAAAAGGCTTGTTCGAGTGGTTTCTTTAACTAGTACAGTCTTGGTTATTTTTATGTTTTCTCTTTATCCGGTTTAGCGAGGTGGGTTTTAAGTCAAGTTAAGGTGGTAGTCAAGAGTTGGTCATATGATAGGCGTGACTTGGGTGAGTTGATCACTTAAGTTTTAACGTGTTTCCTCTATATTTTGTTAACCCGGTTGAACTCGTATGTCCTACTATTTGAATAATATGTGTATGTGGCTACATGAAATGTTATTATATACGACTGAAGCAAGGTGATGCATGATGTGTCTATATATGTTAACGTGTGAAGTAAATTTTGTGACAGTGTGTGACATGAAATAAAATGGAATGTTCAAAAGGAGTAGCAAATATGCATGCATGGGATTTGTGATAGATATAATTAGAAGAGAATGTGGGGACTTACAACACCTTTTGGAAAGGTGGTAGAGACTTATGGCTCGTCGAGATGAAACACGAAAAGAACAACAACTTGCTTCGAACGTCCTATTCTTACCCAGTTAAGTTTACTGTCGAGACAAGGTAATTTTATTTGAAGGTATGGTGATATTGGAATAAGGGTGAAGGTAGTGGTGAGTTCGAATGAGATACAAAAGAAGGCTAGTGAGTTGAAGTGGTTGTAACTTGAGCGGATTTACTTTGCTTCCACATACACGACAGGATGGTTTTGTATTGTTTAAGGAATATAGTGATGTTGATGAAAGGTGATGGTGATAGAAGATTGACAAAGGACAAGTGGAACGGTTTATATAGCTAAAATATCTTCACATGTATTGAATATGATTGAGGCTACTGTTAAGGAAGGACACTTGTGTGATGTTTTCTTCATTTGAGTGTGAGAGTGACCATATCTTTGTATTCTAGTTCTTGTTTCTTTACATTCTCTACGTGTACATGTTAGTTGTCCACAAATTATATTACTCTTTTACTTTTGCACTTTGTAATGCCATATTGATAAGTTGGCGTCAAAATGGTTACAGCCAACATATATTTAACGTCAAGTTGCCAAATGTTATATTTAGTTGTGTTCTTGCTGTCACAGTGGTGGGTTTGTATGTGTATTATTAAGTGTAAGTCGTGCTAGATATAATTAAGGATGTCGAGTTCTAAAAAAAAAATGGGTAGTGAGTAAGGTAAGAAAATAATGAAGGTGACTAACGAGTTAGTCTTGATGTCGTGGGTTTGATGGGTTGCAAACTTGGAGTTGGGTTTTTATTGTCTAAAATGTAGAATGGTTGTGTTCGAGTCCTTAAGTGGTGCATGGGTGCTTTTTGTACATATGTTATGTCGAGCAGTTGGGTAAGAAAAGAAGCAAAGAGTGTAACAATTTAAACATAAATGGGTTGAGTGGCTGTGGTGTTGAATTGGGTGGGCAGTTGGCTCGATGGGTTATTGGCAATTAACTAGTTCGATGGGCTTGTGGGTAATAGGGCTAAGGGGTGATTTTTGGGTCGAGTGAATGTGGCCCAAATTGGTTAATAGTGTTAAGTTAGGATTATTGTGTTGTGTTTTGGTTTAAGTGAGATTATGTGATAACTAATTTGGTTAAGTGTAGTGATTAATTAATTGCATAGGGTTACTTGTCATTGTTTATAAGAAAGTGATGTTGTGTCGGAGAGATATAATCCCTAGCGTTGTGTGTTAAATTTATATATATATGTGCGTATATATAATGCATGGTTACTAGTAATAATAATGAAAAGTTCAAATTTCTAGCAAAAATAGGCGTTGGGAAACATAAATACGAGACTATTATTAATCACTGAGATTTATTACAAGGGTTTTTCACAGGGTCTTACAGCAGTCCTATCTTTCTTTGTATTGCGACTAGGCTTTGACCCGCTAGCTTTAGTGTCACTGTTTACTCCTGTAGAAGCAATGATGGGAACATTAGTTTGTTTCACTGCCATTTGTTTTTTCGGTTTTGATGTGCTGGGTACAAATGTTTTTGGTGGTACATCAAAGGTAACATGCTTGTTCTTAGTCATTGATGAAGATGCAATAAACCTATCTCGCTTGTTATCAATCTTAGGACATGTGCCAATGACGTATTCTAAGAGTTCCTAAGATCGTTTAGTGAGGAAGCAGGCATCTACAACTGCACTATCTAGTGGTTTCTCTATCCTATCCTCTTTTACAGACTCACAAAGAATGTCAAGACTATCCTTAAGATGAGTGAGATAAACTTGATGAGCTGACCTATTGTTTCTAAGAGGAAGCGGGATAGACACAACATCAATTTCATATTTTCTACACGCAGAAACCTTTGGAACAACATTTTCACTAGTGATGATTGGCATTTTCCCTTTCACCTGAGTCTTTAGATTCTTAATCTCATTTAGCAAAGAAGTTATCTTTTCATTGTGATTGTTACGTGTAACTTTAATCAAGTCATATAACTCTTTGTAATGTTGTTTGATTTTTGAATTTTCAGCTTGAAAACACTCATTTTCATATTGTAATTTATTGATGGTGTCTTGATAGTGAAAATTCTGAGAATCTGAAGACGATGGTTTATGGGTGCCAATCACATCACTCTTGTTTGATTTTAACTGGGCAATTTGGGCCCTCAATTTTCGAATCGTGTTAGTGTGAGCTTGGATTTGTTCATCTCGTTTGCTTAATTCAAAATATGCATCAAATTCAGAAGCATCTAAAGATGTCTTGGCATTTGAGATTTTAACTCTTTCTTCTAAATGTTGATATTTTTATTGCAAATTAAGATTATCAACCTCTAGTTTTGAAAAATGCCTGACCATGTTATCATGATCATCGTTTTGGATTTTCTCATGCAATTTTAAATTCTCCCCCTCAAGCTCAACAACACGATTCTGGGAAACATTCAATGCAATAGACAACTCATGAAATTGACAAGCAGTTAATGCAGCATCAGTAGCAGTATAAAACACATCATGTGCAATACATCTAGCAATAAAATTCTCATTGGTGATGAGAATGTTCTTTCTCTCAACCTCACGACTCTTAAGTTCTATCGCATTTTGGGACACTTCATTTTCCATATCTTTAAATACCTCTTTCATCTCTTTTACTTCAGTTTTAAGGGTTTTTTGCAGGTCCTCAAAATGTTCCTTGAGGAGTTTAAACAATGGAATAACCTCAGTTAAGTAACACTCTTTTGTTAGTTCAAAACCCCTTTCCCCTTCAGTAATTCCCATTGGCGTAATTCTCTTCTTACATGTTTTATCAAAATTAGCAAATAGTTGACTAAGAACATATATGCTAATTAGAGTTTTACATTCGGTGGGAAGAGTTAAAGGAACTAAGTGCCTGGGTGTATTGGGTGGGTACACCGTTGCAGCAGCTATTTTTCTAAGGGGTGGAGTTTTGGCTTTAAGTTCATCCGCCTTTCTCTTTTCTACATCTAAAGACCAAAATATCTGTTCTAGTGTCAACTTAGTTTGAGGTGCAAAAATAGTCAATCGGTTCTCCTCATAATAATCATGGGGTTTGATTATGACTCGATTGGCTATACATTTGGGATCCTTCATTTTTTCAGCCATTCTTTCTCTACATATTACTTCTATCTCATTACTCTCTTCAAATGATGACACATCGGGAGGGGCATGACCAGGCTTAAGCATTACATTTGCATCATATAAGGCACGTTGGGCAACTTTAACACTCTTAAGTAAAACTGATTTAGGTTCACCTACATCCTTTTCACTATTTTCATCACACAACCTTTTATGCTTTTGAATCATTTGAGCAGTTTGTCTGGTCTGGTCTTGTGTGTACAACTTGTTTTCAATCTTGTTCTTTAACGTTTTAAGTCTGGAAAAATCATTTAAGAGTTTTGTTTCTTTTTCTTTGAAATCATGTTTTAGTGTAATTACACTTTCTTGTATCTCCTGTTTTTGTTTTAACAGTTTGATCAAGTTGTTTTCGTAAAGAATATAACTCCTTTTTCAATGTTTCTTCCCTTAAATTACGTTCAGTTATGAATGTACGCATTTGACTATCCATTTTCTGCTCACGTTCAGCTAGCTCAAATTTTGCATGTTGTTCATATATGGCCACCTGATCTTTATAGATGTTAAGTCTAGTGGTCAAGGTGTCATCGGGGATAAACACGGTGTTCTCATGCAACTTACAAGCATTATCTACAATAGAAGATGCACTACTTGGTACAACAGACACGTCGTTATGATTCACATATTGTTCGTATGGAATGATATTACTATTTCCAATATTAACAGTATCTGATTCAACAACATCTGTCTGTTGTACTTTGTTAGGAATCTTCTGTTCATCAACCATACTATGGGTGTCATAAAGCTTTAGTACCTCAGATATGATTGATGCATTGGAAGGACCAGCTTGTTGTGGTGATGAGCCTACGAAGATAGATTAGCCATGAAGATGGTATGAGCAGTGGGTTCATCATCAACATCTGAGTCAAAGGCATCACTGTCATCAGCTTGGAAGATGTTGGGATCATTTAGTGCCAAGTCCTGAACTGGTTGATAATCCACATCAGCATCAAACGTATTCCCCCCATTACCAGCAAGAAACAATAACTCTTCTTCGTCTAAAACTGCTCTATTCTCTTGAGCTTGCATCAACAGCATCTTATCTTTGAAGTAGTCAGAGTTCTGTGGACGCTTTGATTGAGTGCAGTTCCTTGCTATGTGTCCTAGTCCACCACAATTGTAACACTTGGGTTGCCTTCCTTGTGCCTGATTAGCATTCCCAACTCTGTTCTGTACATTACCCCGACCAATGTTCCTTTGATTCACATTCTGCCTTCCCTGAACATTCTGAACCACAACCCTTCCATCCTCCACAATTGCTTGATTACGTGGGTTTGATGAAGTTCGAAGTTGGTTGTTGGTTTGAGGGAGTGTTGTTCTGAACTGTTGGACAAGTAAGGAAACTTGGTTGGAGAGATTATCAATCATCTTGTCAGTATGAGAGTATCCTGAATCTAGTTGGGAGTTCACAGCAGATGGTGGGTGCAATGATGATTGGACAAATGATGTCTGATTCTGTGATGAAAAGGGATGGTGATAAACTTGATCATGTGAGGATTGATTGATCGGCTGAACATTTGAGATAAAAGCAAGTGGATCATTAGTTGTTGTTGGATTGAGTTTTTCCCTCAGTTGACGATCATAGACAGCATGCTTTTCATGTTGTTGTAAGTAAGCATACAACTGTTCATAATTGGTTTGTCTCAATCCTTTTTTGAGCTTCACGGCTGTAACAAATCTATCCCACTCAGGTGACATGTTGTTCACAAACTTAGAGTTGAGCTGGATATTTGGCATTGTCATCCTGATGATCCTCATGTCATTCACAAGCCTGTGAAATCTCACATAATAGTCAGTGATGTTTTCGCAATGATTCATCTTGAAATGCTCAAACTCATCATACAGCTGAGATTCACGATCTTCTTTGGTCAGTTCAGATCCAGCCAGAAGCATTTTAACATTGTCCCAAATAGCTTTGGCTTCAGTGTTAAAGTTGATAAGTTTGTAAACATCTTTGGGTTGTCCTTGAATCACAATGTTCGAAGCTCTAATGTCAGCATCATAACGCTTCTTCTCCTCCTCATTAAGATCGTTGTACTCATGTGGCCTGTCGATTCCAAAACTGACAGTTCCATTCTCGTTGGTAGTGACAGCATCTCTAGTGCTGCCCATTTGAAAGGGTCCTTCATCAATAGATTTAAGAATGTTGACACCATTCTCTTTTCCCAAGCAGTACAATCGTATTCTTTCTGCCCATGATTCATAATCCGTCCTATCAAGCATAGGAGGGCGGGTATCAGACCCGGCAGCTTGAATGTCATCAGAAGACGTGCTCGCCATGATGTAAACTTGCACGGGATTTTACGATTCTATGATTTAAACCGAGAAATAGGTTCTTTCGCGGGATTTTACAAAAATCAAGAATAAACCGCGATTTGATTACTTGTAGTGAGTTATCGTAATGAGTTGAACAAATTCTCAGTCACTATTTGAGTCAAACCACAGTCAAGAGTATTACTTCAGTACCAAAACGCAACAGTCAAAACGCAGAACCTCAGTACCAAAACGCAGTCACACTAGGCAAACCACAACAGTCAAACCGCAAAACCTTAGTACCAAAACGCAAGATCCAAAACGCAGTCATACTAGGCAAACCGCAACAGTCAAACCGTAGAACCTTAGTACCAAAACGCAAGAACCCAAAACGTAGTCACACGAGGCAAACCGCAATAAGATCAAATAGCAAGACAGCAAAACACAAGGCTTCAAAACGTAAGACTCAGCAAAATGCAGAACTTGGTCAAACCGCAGAAACCACAAAACGCAGAACCCTCAAAACGCAACTTGGTCAAACCGCAGAAACCACAAAACGCAGTCAGAACCAGACAAAACACAAAGGACAAAGATGTCACTTTCACTGCGATTTGTCTTTTTCCTTTTTCAGTTAAAAACCAAAACGCAACCCTAAATCCGATCAAACCGCAACCAAAGACTTCCAAAAACTATCCCAACCCGCAACTAAGAAAATACTACTGAGAGTCAAAACGCAACGAGGAAAATCACTTCAATCTTCCAAGAAACTCTCCAACAAGGCCGTAGAAAAGCAAGAAACGTTCCTAGTACTATTTGTGAGCATGAAAGTACCAAGTTTTAACAAATCTATTCACAAACACAGCTCGAATCTTGATTTGTCTCCTTTTTCTAGTCGAACCACAAAACAAAAAAGAAAACCACAAAGAACAAGCCACAAATTCGTGAACATGCAATCACTCGAACCTAACCATGGCTCTTGATACCAATTGTAATATGTTCACAATCATAACACACAAGATATATATATAGATTCGGCCTAGAATGTTAGAGAGAGAGTGAGATGAGAAGTTGGGAACTAGAGAGAGAAAGTGATGTGTATTAAGTTGAAAATGTGAGAAGTTCCAACCCTTCCCATGTGTGGGAAGGGGTACTTATACTACAAGCATAGATGCCCCGTGTGGGCTGTGGAGTGAGCTGACAGTTGGTAAAGACCCGACCCAACTCCACGAATACTATAATAACTAAACTAATACTGATAATCCTACGAGCTACTTAATGCTAATAGATACTCGGGGTGACCGAGTCTTTCACTTGAATATTTATATTCCTAACAATTTCTAAAACATTACATGCACTTGTCTTGGTTGGCCATAGGTTGTCTAATCAAGAGAAATGTTTATAATAATACATTAGTATTTAAGTAAAAGAAAATGTATTTTTGAACCTTGCATGTATTTGAACATACACTAATTGTTTCACACATTTAGTATTTTACAATAGTTGTGTATTGTATAAAAATGGTTGGGTTAATTATTTTTATACTCATGAAATGTCAAAAACTATGCATATTATACGTAATAATAAATAGTTTTTCACACAATGAAAATATAGGACAATCTTGAAGTAGTAAGTTAACATGTCATTATTATTAACCTCACACATATAACTCATATTAAATTTAATGAAGCACATTCCATTAATCCTTAATTATTTTCTCTATTAAAAAGAGTGGTCGTGAGGGTCAAGAAAGATTTCGAGCATATATCAATTCATTATTCAAATTATGATTGATATCATTATCAAATCTAATTGACAAGTTTTCGAGTTTGGACATGAAATTGGAGTCATTATTTATTTAGCTTCAAGATAAAATCTAAATATAACAAAATATATTATCTTGAACCTACATACTCAATCACACTCGATTGTTATGAAAATAATGATGTCCTTCTCAAGACGAAAAGAATATGCATCGGATCATAACTCACACTTGTGTTGAGAATGTCATATTGAGTCTTCTTGTCCAATGGTTGTGTTCCAAATATTAAACTAATATGTTTAAAAAAATGCTTAAAATACACAATGAAGTAGGATTGACGACTTGGATGTTTCATCCAAAATATTCAAGCAATTTACATTGCAACGCAATTTGTAAATGTCAAGTAAACAAACAACATATGTAGACTTGCTCATGAACGAGATCACTGACAATGATGAATCAACTGCTGCTTTGACACAAGCATTTGCGTATATGACTAAGGCATTCCAAGGACGCTATTCTACACCAACCAACAACAATCAAAGGATTTCATCGAACACTTGCAACAGGCAGATTACTCAGCCGAGTTTCAATATGGGTCAAGGAAGTCAAATGGTTGGAGTCACTGGGAATCAGCAAGGATATGCTACTGGATTTCACGTGGGTAATCAGAATATGCAGAATGCAAGAAATTAGATGGGTCAGTTTGCAGGAAATCAGTTGGGTCAGTTTGGTGGAAATCAGAGGGGTCAGAATGTTGGGAATCAGCAAGTGGGTAATCAGATTGGGAATGTTGCAGCTCCAGTTGTTGGAAATTATGGAAATGTGAACCAGGGTAACCCAATAAAGTGTTTCAACTGTCAAGGTGTAGGTCATATTGCACGTAACTGCCCTACCAAGCCAAAAAAGAAGGATCCAGCTTATCTGCAGAAAGCATTGCTGTTGGCACAAAAGGAACAAGCAGGGTTTCAGTTGTCTGCAGAGGAAAATGATTTTATAGCTCTTATGGATAACATGGAAGACAGAGAGGACATTAATACGAATTGCATCTTCATGGCAAATCTTCAGGAGGCTAAGTATGACACTGATTTTGACACACCTCCTTTTTATGACACAAATGCACTCTCTGAGGTACCAATCTTCAATACAGGCCACAATAATGATATATTTGATATGTCTCCTCATGAGCCACAACATTCTGAGACTCCAGCACCCACTTATGATACATACCTGGATACGCCGAGTAGTAGCAATATTCATTCAGTAACTCCAAATATGAATCATAGTGGAGGCTCAGTTTCACAGCATGCTGATAATGATGAGGAAACATGTGCTCTCTTTGAATCATTATTGCATAATTGTAGCATTGAAATTGAGAAAGTAAAAAAGGTCAATCGCGATGTTAAGGCCGCGAATGAGAAAATGACCGCTGAGCTTGAGAGGTATAAGGAAAACGAAAAAGCTTTTAAGTTTCATAAAAAACGACAGTCAGACTTAGAAACTGGTTATCAAAATTCCGTTTCAAGGGAAAAACAATTGCAAATCAAGTTTGACACACTTGATGTTAATTCACACATGAAAATAAAATCCTTAAACGCGGAAATTTCTGATTTGAAAAACCAACTTTCTAAACAAAAATCAACTTGTTCTGATCTTGAAAAAGAAAAGAAACAGTTGAAAGCAGATTTTTCAAAACGAGAAAATGATCTTCTTGATGAAATCATTGAGAAACAAGAAACAATCAAAAATTTGGAAGATTTGCTTGTGAAAATGGGTCATTCAAGTCAAACCATTCATATGCTTATTAAAGATCCAAATCCGTTTTTACATACAATGAAGAAAATGGCTATCGGTTGTGAAAATCCTTATACTCTCAAGAAAGATCAGAAAGAACATAATGTTTTGTACAATGGAAATATAATATATGCTAAACATGATCCTCCCGTTGTTCGTGATTCTGAGGAAACAATAGAACTTGTTGAAGAGAGTCGAATTAAAATGAAACAAAAGAACCCAGAGATAAAACCAATTGATTACAACAAACTCAACATACTTTCTGGAGTTAATTTTTTCCCTAAAAAACAAACACCAAAATTTTCCAAAAAACCAGTTGTTACAAAACTGTTTTCAAAAAAAAAAAGTTGTCTCTAAAACCCTTTCAAACATGGAACAAATGTCCTCAAACAATCCTTTTAACACAAGTGCTGCTAGAGCATTTCTAGATGATGTTAAAAAGAGAATTCAAACACTTCAAGGGATTGTTAAGTCTAAAACTACTATCAGTATTAACAACCGGCATTCCAGCTTTCATGCAGAAATGAAAAAGGTGTTTGAAACCGAAATTACTATTCCATTGAATAACATCAATGCGAGGGTAATTCATTTTGAACAAGCATTTTTGAAAGAAACAACTGACTTTGTCAAAGACCACAAATCCCTGGTTAAGGAGGCTAATAAATGTTTTGAACAATGCAAAAATTTTGAAAATTTGAATGACTCTCTCTTCGAAGCAGTTTTTTCTACTGATATTATGTCTTTAATTGTGCAAACATATTCTGTTGAAGACGATGAAAGACTGCGAGCTGAGACCTTTGCAATTGTTTCAAAATATGAAAATGCTCTTGCAAAACTTGAAAAAGAAAACGTCTCATATTTTAAACAACTTGATCGAAAAAACGAGGAATGCAAGTATAGCAACCTGTCGTATGAGTGTGCCTACAAGGACATGAAAGAGCAAAATGATCTTTTGAGGGCTCAGCTGGAAAGTCAAAAAGGGAAGGGTGTAGATACTAAGTTTGCAAAACCATCGACTTTGGACAAATCAAATACTTCAAAACCGATTGTCAAACCAAAAGTGTCGATTTCTCAATTTGTTCCAAAAGTCGATGTGAAAAGTGATTTGACAAAACCAATCACTCCAAAACCCTTACCCAAACAAAAATAAACGATTGTTAATAAAGGAAAAGCGGTTTTCAAAACACCAAAAGTAATAGCAGCTGGCCTTTATAGGATTAGTCCCACTATTGCGTCTGCCTCCACATCTAAAACATATGGGACAAACGATAAAAGCATAAAAGATAATCCAAAAGAGACTAGGAAAGCTAAAACAACTTCTAATGAAAAAAATGTAAATCCTAATGCGTGTGCCTTACCTTCTACAGGAATAGAAGGCATCTCTAGGAGCAGCAGACTACAGCCTAGGAGCAATACAAGGAACAATAGAGTCTCTCCTGTCTCAAAGAGTAGATGCCTGAATAAAGTTGAAGAAGTAGAAGAACACCCTTGGAATTTACCGCTTTTTAATAAGAGACATATGTCATCTGAATGTAATGTCAAAAGTATTGTTTCTAATGCATGTAATGACTCTGTTTCCTTAATGTGCAAGAAATGTTTATCTAATGATGTTTGTGATGATTATGTTTCTAAAAATGTGACTGTTACACCCAAACAGAAGAACGTTCCAAAAGGAACTAGTGCTAGATATAGATCAATGGGAAGACTAATTGCACGATTTAGGTCAACTACTAGTAGTCAAATGCCTAGGAACTACCTTAAGTATTGTGTATAGAAACCAATGGGTAGTGAGTTCATACTCCAGAATGGCAAATTGAAAGCTGTTCAAATTGAACCAGTAGAAACTTTCTATGAGTGTGATCCGGATTTTACCCCTAACCACATGGAACCAAATTCAAAACGGTTTCCAAAAACAAACTTTTCTGTTCTTCGCAGGTTATCGAAATATGTCTTTGGATCGTCGAATCGGGTTGCTCCAAGCACATGATCGGGAATCTAAAGCTGCTGATCAATTTTGTCTAGAAATTCATGGGAACTGTACGCTTTGGAAATGATCATGTAGCAACTATTATGGGTTATGGAGATCTTCAGTTTGGGAATTATTTGATCACTCGAGTTTACTACGTCGAAGGGTTGGGACACAATTTGTTTTCAGTCGGGCAGTTTTGTGATGCAGATTTAGAGGTTGCATTTAGGAGAAACACGTGCATTGTTAGAAATTTGGTTGGCGATGATCTCTTAACTGGAAATCGCGGCACCAACTTGTATGCTATCGACATCAACCAAATGGCCTCTTCATCACCAATATGTCTTATGACAGGAGCATGCAGAACAATGTCCTGGCTGAGGCATAGAAGATTATCCCATCTCAATTTCAACACAATCAGCAAATTAACCAAAGATAACATCGTCAATGAACTTCCTAGGTTCAAATACACCAAGGAACACCTATGTCCATTATGAGAAAAAGGAAAAAGCAGAAGGGCATCATATAAACCAAAAACCATTACCAGTTCGGAAGCAAAGTTACATATGTTGGACATGGACTTGTGTGGCCCAATGAGAGTTGAAAGCATAAATGAAAAAAGTATATTCTTGTTATTGTTGATGACTATTCAAGATATACATGGGTTAAGTTTTTGAGGTCAAAGGACGAAGCACCAGGCATCATCATAACCTTTCTGAAGCGTATTCAAGTACTTCTACAAGCTCCAGTAAGGATCATCAGGACAGACAACGGCACAAAATTTACAAATCAGGAGTTAAGAGCTTACCTTGAAGATGTTGGAATCACACATCAAACATTAGTAGTCAGAACTCCACAGCAGAATGGGGTAGTTGAAAGAAGAAATCAAACTCTTGTGGAAGCTACTCGCACAATGTTGATTTATTCTAGTGCACCGTTATTTTTATGGGCTGATGTTGTAGCCACTGCTTGTTTCACTCTGAACCGTTCCTTAATCCATCCAAGATTCAATAAAACACCATATGAGCTAGTGAATGAAAGAAAACAGGATATCTCTTACCTTCACGTGTTTGGCGCTTTGTGTTATCCGACGAATGACAGAGAAGATCTAGGAAAGCTGAAAGCTAAGGCTGATATTGGAATCTTCATTGGATACTCAGATAACTCGAGGGCATTCCGGGTGTATAACAGAAGAACAAAGAAGATAATGGAGACGATGAATGTGAAGTTTGACAAGATTTCACAGATAGCTTCTGAGAGACTCGCTCTAGAACCCGCACTTAACCCGATGGCTTCTAATCAAAACAGATTAGGACCCGCACCAAACCCGCAGACTTCTGGACACATTAGTTCAGGACTCGTACCTCAAGGAGCTCAATCAACAACCACTGAAAAACCTTCAGAACAAGAACTGGAAAATTTCTTCGAGTTAATTTTTCATGGATTCTATGGTGGACCTTCGATAAATGCATCACAACATCATTCTGCTGCACCCGCTCAAAACCATCAACCACCACCAGCACAAGATGCATCTACTACAATCGAAGCTGACGCACCAACTCCCTCAACCTCATCTACATCTACTCCAGAAACTCCAATTCTTGAAATTGTTCTACCAAGAGTTGATGAGCAAAATCAAAACACACCATTTCAAGAAGAACCAACACATAATCAAAACGATGCTGCGTTAGAAGAAGAAGTATTCGAAAACCCGTTTGCAACGGATTCTGCTGAATCATCTTCAAGGTTACAAGAACCATCTAACACACATACGCTAAACCTAAGGTACCCTTCTACACTCCAATGGACTAAAGACCATCCAATTGAACAAGTTATTGGTGAACCTTCAAGACCAGTTCAGACGAGAAGACAACTTGCCACTGACCCCGAAATGTGCATTTACATTTACTTAATCAGTCTCAAAGAATCAAAGAACATTCGGGAAGCAATGGCAGAAAACGCATGGATAGAAGCGATGCAGGAAAAATTCTTCAATACTGTTTACATGATAGTTGGGAATTAGTTGCACGACTAATTGACAAACTTGTAATTGATCTCAAATGGTTATGGAAGAACAAAAAGGATGAAGAAATGACTGTAATTCACAATAAAGTTTGTCTCGTGGCTAAAGGATTCAGACAGGAAGAAGGGATAGATTTCGAAGAATCATTCGTGCCAATAGCAAGACTTGAAGCACTTCGGATTTTCTTAGCCTATGCAGCTCACAAAAACATCACTATATATCAGATGGACATCAAGACTGCATTCTTGAACGAAACTCTGAAAGAAGAAGTGTATGTGAGTCAGCCAGAAGGATTCATTGACAAGGAATATCCAGACTACATCTACAAGCTAAAGAAAGAAATTTATGGTTTAAAACAACCTCCAAGAGCATGGTATGACGAACTATCATATTTCCTGATCAAAAACAATTTCACCAAAGGAACTGTTGATCCTACCTTGTTTACTAGAAAACACAAAGATGACATTTTGATCGTTCAGATTTACGTAGACGACATTATCTTTGGGTCCACTAATCCGAATCATTCAAAATATTTTGCAAATCTCATGAAAAGGAAATTTGAAATGTCCATAATGGGGGAACTTAAATTCTTTCTTGGTTTACAAATTCATCAATCCCCTCGTGGTACTTTTATTAATCAAGCTAAATATACAATTTAGATTTTGAAAAAACATGGTACGGAAAATTGCGATTCTGTTGGTACACCAATGGTCACTTCACCAAAAATCGGTTCTGATTTATTTGGGAAACCAATCGATCTGAAGAAATATCGAAGCATGATTGGTTCTCTCATGTACCTTACTGCTAGTCGACCCGACATTCATTTTGTTGTTTGCTTATTAGCAAGGTTTTAGGCAAGGCCTACCGAACTTCACCTCCAAGAGGTCAAACGGAGCTTTCGGTACCTACAAAGGACCATTAACTTGGGACTTTGGTATCCGAAGGATTCCGAGTTTAAACTAATAGCATTTTCAGATGCCGATCACGTAGGGTGTCAAGTTACAGCAAAAAGTACATCTGGAGGAGCACAATTTTTGGGTGAAAAACTAGTAGGCTAGTCATCAAGGAAACAAGACTGTACTACACTATCAACCGTAGAATCCGAGTATGTGTCTCTATCTGTGTGTTGTGCCAAGTTCTTTGGATGAGGACACAACTCATAGATTATGGCTTTACTTTTGACAGAATACCTTTGTATTGTGATTCGAAAAGTGCCATAGCCATCTCGTACAATCCAATACAACACTCGAAGACCAAGCATATTAGAGTCCGCTATCACTTCATCAAAGAACACGTAGAAGAGGGTACTTTTGAATTATTTTTCGTGAAGACAAATTACCAATTTGCCGATCTATTTACTAAAGCTCTTCCAAAAGATAGGTTTGACGATTTGACATGCGAAGCCTAACTCCTGAGGAGCTAGAACGTCTTCTCGAATCTTCTTGAAAAATATCTTTCAAAAAGCTTCGCTGTAAATATTTTTGAAAAACAAAATACAAAATCTGAAAAACCAACAAAAACAAAATACAAAAATAGAAAATTTTCAAAAATACAAAAACAATATAAAATCAAAAAATACAAAAATATTCTTCTCACGACATGTCTCTCGTATAATCAATATTCTGTACATTTCTAGAAATGTCATTCAACAATGATACGGATATGTATAGATGCTTGAGCGAGAGTTCACTAAAATGTTTTCTAAAACATGTCGTTTTCTCAAAATTTTCTTAAACTATGGCTTTCGTATACTTCAGTACGACACCCGAGCTTAAAAAGATGAATTCTGATTATTTAAGATCAGGACTCGTACGTTCAAAGATGAAATCATTTTCAAAAGTTCGAGTATAAACAATCGAAAAGATTTCAAACAAAAACTCGTTTCTACAAAAAAAGACTTATGTACATTTTTTTTGTACATAACTCGTATTTCAAAAAGAGAACTCCCTCCAAACCCTTAATTGATTTTAAATTTCTGTTTGAAATATGCTTTTTTAAGGGGGAGTATAAACATAAAAAATGTTCGGATTTCATGCAAAAATAAATCCGTCTATCTCTCCAAAAGCCATTCTCTTAATCAGTATATATAAAAATATCATGATATGCTATTTTTGAGGGGGAGAAGACGTGATTAAAATGTGATCAAAATGTTTAAAGATCGTGGTTGAATCTCAAATGAGCTCGACTCAGATATAACCAACGAATTGACGAAGCTTAAATGTCAGTAATTGAAAAGACTTGTCCTGGACGGGTAATAACTTCAAGCTGGTCTAACCAGTGATGTAAGCGTGTCTCGAATAGGACTTGTCTAAGTAGAGTATACCGTCTTGAGAGATTCTCTTTGAACTTGACCAGGACGGGTAATAATTTCAAGCTAGTCTAACTAGTGATGTAAATGTGTCTCGAATAGGTCTTGTTCACTGAAAATTGATCAATTCAAAAGTGCGAACTCTACCCAACATGTGTAAATTATATAAAAATCATATAAGCACATGTAAAGGGGGAGTATTTCAAAAAATGCGAAACCCTCAAAGTGTTAACAAAAATGTGTTTTATAATCATAAACACTTTGAGAGATTTTTACAAAAGGTTTTATGGCAAGTGATCAATGAACCAACCTAGGATAATCATGGAGTAATAAGGTGATTAAGGTTAGGTTTATGTCCAATGATCTGCCAGAGCCAGAGGGATCTACCCAAGGACAATTCCAATAGATTAGAATTAGAAGTCCTTAGGTATGATTCAAAAAAGGAGAAATGTGATGAAAGGAGAAAGAAGGGTTTGAAGAATTAAAAAGAAAAGTTTGTGAAAAGGGTGAAAAGAAATAGCCCTCCAATAAACTTAGGTATCGAAACCGGGTTAATACATCTGCTATCGGTTATCACTAAGATGATACCGGTATTGAAGATAAGACGTTATGGACCCAGTGACGCGCTGCACAACCCCTCCTAGCTACTCAGGTATCTCTTAAAAGATATTTGTTTCATTTCTCACAGAGAACCTTGTATAATCTATCGACCTCTCACTCCGAGATATGTTGATATTGAAAAGGAGGCCCTCTGCTCCATGCCTCCAATGACTAGAACCAAAATGCATGTAATCGAGTCTAGAGCCATGAGATTCATTAAAAGATCTCTTAGGATACACTTTCCAAAACATACACTTGTGTTCGCCAAAAAGAACATAAGTTGTAAGAGTCTTATATGAGATCTACGGATCTTGCCTTATCTATCGTGATGGTTACTTGTTTTAAACGGTTTACAGTCGTGAAGTGATACTTCGGTAAACTTCAGTGGCTCACTTAAATTGTGGGTATATTTCGGTATATCTTTTGTAAGTCTTCTTGAGGGTATTCAATTCAGGAACAACCTCTGTAAGGATTAGAGAGGGTTTTCAAACTATGCTGTTAATTCTCTCGAAGTCTGAGCCTATAAGTGCTGGAAATCCCGCCAAGGAGATTCCTTTCATGAATCGAGTCCTTGAGACGAGGGTCATTACATGGATTTATCCAATGTAATGATAACTGTCCCTCAACGAATTCGGATGGCTGATGTACCCGAACAAGGTGAATGGAATCAAGACATTCATCAATAAAACAATCGTAGTGATCTATTCTCTAAGAAAAGTTCATCGTGATCGATTGGTGATTTCAACTAACAATATCAATGCAGGTACTGATGAAAGTCCCCTTGGAGAAAGACCGTGCACTATCATTTCATTCATCAACATCTTCACCTCCACATACTCATACTTATGAAGTTCATCCTCAACAAGCTCAAATCAAAGAATGTTCAAAGACAAAAGAAGTGAAAGACAATGAGTTACGTCAAAGTTAAAGAGCTAATCAAGAAGTCAAGAAAAAGTTCAAGTATCAAGTGAGGAAGACATAAGTATGAAGTTCAAATTCTTTCCAAGAAGTATGAGTATGGTGGAGAAGACAACACAATGAATCATTTGAAGATGTTGATCAAAGGCAAGAAAGATTAAGAGATTTCAACAACGATTGCAAAGCATGAAGGAACAAAGGATCTAGCACAACTGTTACACAGTAAGACTCAAAGTTCAAGACAACAAGCTTCAAAGATCTAAGATCAAGATCACAAAGAGAGATCTCAATGATCACCCCTTAGGGGGAGATTGTTAGCAATAGAAGTGTTGATCATCAATGGAATTAATGAGAAATCTCAATGATCGCCGCTTAGGGGGAGATTGTTAGAAATAGAAGTGACGATCATTATTGTGTCATCGAGTCTTGTAATAATGCTATAATAGTTTAGTATTCTAGTTAAGGGTAAACGGGCTTGGCTTAATCTACTATTGTATAAGGTTATGTCTAGTCAATTACAAAAGCCCAAGCCCGACCCATCTCTCTTATCTTAACTATAAAAGGAACATACTCTTCATTTGTAAGGTGTGCTTGAGTGTGTATTGTGTGTGTTTTGCTTAATAAGATTTCTCTCTTCCTTCTATCTACTGTCTCTCTCTACATACATGAATTCATCTCTTGTACCACCATTCGAGCATCATAAATAGTGATAAGGTTGATTTATATAAGGTCCTACATAATACATCATCAATCTTCAAGAAGTTAACATGTATTTCAAAAGGATAATTTATATCCTATGCATCTCATTCTCCTTGTAACATGAATGGTTATATTACAAGAGAATACATCATATCTTGCTTAAAAAATATAGAACATTAGATTTTTTAAGCAACCTAATACAACGTGTGTCACTACTTAAACAAGTAATATTCGTTAATCACACGATAACTAAAATACTTGTTTTCATAAGCAATTCATAAGAGTGAAAAGTTTATCCTTTTAAATAAGCATATTTGTCAAAAGATACAATATGTTTTCTCTCAATGATATAATGTAAAACATTACAAGATCTATTTAGGCAAGTAACCTTAATTAAACTCCCTTTCTCAAGATTTACTATGGAGTATTCTTGAAGCAAGTAACCTTAATTAAACTCTCTTTCTCAAGATTTACTATGGAGTATTCTTGAAACCAAAACATGTTAAAATAACAACTCAACAAACAAAGATGTCATCCATAAGGTCATGTAATACACCATCTAAACCAAACAACCTCCAAATCTTAAACACATATTTAAAATATTGTGCTTGCCGTTTTAAGGATTTTGTGTAAGAAATGTCGTCTTCATTAAACGGCTTTTAAAATATGGTTAGGACATGTATTAGCGGAATCGGCTAATTTCATCTTTGGAAAACTTCAATGGGAAAATATAGGAATTCCATTTTTTCTAATATGAGAATGGCTACTGGAGAACCTATTGCACTAGAAATTCAATTTAACCTAACGGTTGAATTGCTTCCAAGAGAGAAGTTGGGTTTGTGGTAAACCCGTAAAAATGATCGTGTTTAGCCTTAATTGAGCACCGCTAGTGATAGTCTCATATCCATTCTCAAACTTGAAAATTTTCTATTCCTACATTTGACTAAAGATGTTTTACATCGATGATCTTTGTCTCCCGTTAGGATTGCATTTTAAACAAGTAGTAATTAGGATTCTTCTTGACAAACCTAGATTACTTGCATATATGTGTTTAATATTTGAAAACAACAATATGATTAAATGTCTTCATGCTTTCTTAAATGCTCAATGCCTACTTGTTTAATTATTGAATGCTTGTTCATTAAAAAGATATTGCTTTGAATTAGCTTTTCTAATGTTATATTTCTTGATATATTTCCTTGATACATGCTCTTATATGCTAAATGTCAACATGTTTTACTTAATGCTTGCATTCATAGTAATCATGCTTTGTATGCATCTCTTTACATGACTTACGTGTTATTTGTGCACCCACACTATCTCGATTTAATATATAATGGACTAGGTATACCTATTTTGATAACTTCTTAGATGTCATATAGTCTTACACGTTAATATCTTTGATTATTATGTGATGCCTGCTTAAATGACTTACATTTCATTAATCACCATCTCGCTCTCTTCCAAATAATCCACTCTTTTGTCTAGGAAAGATTACTCACACACTTCTCTACATTCTTCACTTATAACCTATACCTCTCCTCTTGTTGGTCTGGTTTTACTTGAGTAACTCATGAATTAACAAAGTAAACAAAAATACATGCCGTTTGGAAATGAAAAGAATAACGAGTTTATGATTCATGATGGGCGAAATAACAAGGTTACTCAATAACCCACTTAGACACACTAATGACTTGGTTGGCATTTCAATGAGGATAGTTGCAGATGGCTATCCCCGGTGAGAGACAAATTAAGAGACACAAAGAAGGAAGCTAGGCTTGGGTTCTAAGTGTGTTGAGGATTCTAACACTCTAACTATGTTATAGAATTCTCACTTCTTACTCTCGTTGAATGCGCACATTCTACTTTGGTTGGAACGGGTTTATATAGCGGAGAGATTACTATTGCTTCATGTGGGAATAGTTATCTTGCCAACTGTTCGTAGATAGGCACGTGCCTAGACATCTAACCTTGATGTCCTTTTGGTTTACCAGAGTTGACAACACCGAGTTCCCATGAGCTTCTTTTGTGTCTTGGGAAGGAACAAAGTTTATCTTCCTAAGTGTTTTCTGCTTAAATTCTATAGTCTTCACCTAACTTTATTGGTCTTTGATTAGAGAGCTGAGAGATCATCAAGGTATTCCTGCCCTTGAGAATCCCCTGTTCCTAAGCTAGAGTTCCTTGTACATACTAGCTGATAAGCACTTTGTAAGTTTGCAAGATAACTCTTTCACAATATCTAGGACCTGAACTTCTGCTGTTGATGTTCAGTGAGTTTGTCTTCTTTAATCAGTTCATCCAAGATTCTTGTTGTCTCTAAATCTTGAGCCTTGTTCAGGAAGTCATGTTGATCATTTATAACTTCTTGATCAGTTAGATTAAAGTTGGTGAGGTGTTCATTGTCAATGAGAGGAAGGCCATCAGGGATATAGAGACATTTTTCAGACCTCAGTGTCCCTGATGTTTGCTTAAGTACCTTACTCACTGAGATTTCATCAGTTGAGTTAAAGCGCTTCTTTAGTAGGTCTTTGCTAACTCTTTGAAAAATACTGTCTGAACTTCATCCCTTTGTCAGGGAGAGACATTCTCACTTATCATCAGTGAGTTAGATGATCATTGATATTCTATCAGTGAGTGTCTGGGCTATTTTATGTTCAAATCTTTGTTAGGGTCATTTGGGTCAATTGTTGACCCAACAATCTTCTCCTATTTGAACATAAAGATGGCCCGGGTTTTATCATAGATAAGTGAGCATAACGGCTTCTTCTTATACTATGATTTACAACAAAGGTAAGATGTACGACTATTGTTTTGATTCTGTGTGATACTACTTGCTGGATATTATCAGAGATAAGTGAGCATAACGGCTTCTTCTTATACTATGATTTACAAGCATAATCTAAAGTAAACAATGTCGTTTTAAGCTTTAATCTTCGATACCTTTTGTTGAAGATGAAGTTTTAGGCTATTATCTTCATCTTGAGTTACCATCTTCATTCTTGGTTCGATCTTTACTGGTCCGAGCTTTATCCTCAGGTAGTGGTGTTTCTTCGTTAGTTTGTTGATGACCTCCGAAACATTTTTGTTCAGGGTCTCCTGAGCATTATTGCTCAGCTGAGTATTCCTTGTCAGGGTCTCCTGACTCTTCACTTTCAGGGTAATCCAACTTTTTTGTGGAAACCGTAGAGGGGGGGGGTGAATACGTTTCCATTAAAAAACTTAAAAACTTTTTGTATCAAACACCCGATCAAGTGTGATGTAATATGAAAAGTGTCAACAATGATCATATAACATCTAGAGATGAATAAAGTTAACTACAACACAAGCACAATCAAACCATGACACATACATAATCAACATAACATAAGCAACTAGCCACACAAACATAAACGCAATGCAAATATAAGTATAAAGCGATAAAGAATAAAATGAAAGTAAAGAGATAAGTAAGAAGGCGCAAACCGGACACAATGATTTATAGTGGTTCGTTCACGAAGCTCCTCTTCGCCCTACTCCACTCCCCGAGTACCCAACTCGAGATTTACTTCACTAATCAACAAGCTCCCTTCAGGCGGAGAAAACCGTACAACGTTGCTTATTCTTATTTCCGACACTAAGCTAAATGTCGAGTACTAATCTTAGCTAGTACCAATCTACCAGGATCCACACGATCTCCTTACGATCTACCCTTGATCCACTTGATCAATACACAAGCCCACAAGCTACAAGAGATCTCCAAGATCTCAACAAGATCATAATGATCTACTCCCACTTGACTCGATCTACCCGATCTACCCTTGATCTTCTTGATCAATCACACAGGCCCACAAGCTTCAAGAGATCTCCAAGATCTCGACAAGATCACAATGATAAACCCTCACTTGACTCAATCTACCCTATCTACCCTTGATCAACTTGATCAACACACTAGCTCACAAGCTACAAGAGATATTCAATTTTTCTATAAGATCACAATGATCTTCCCTCACAAACTCTCAAAAGAGAAATGATCTTGATGTATACAAAGATACAATTAAGTGTGTAACAAATGTTACAAGTGCTCTAACTACAACTACAACACTTTGTATCTTTGTGATACTATGTGTTCTTCTCTTGCACTAGAAGAGGAATGAAGGTGATCTCTTGGTGGGATGAAAGGATCACTCTTAAACAAACTAAGACTTTCTAAATGATCAAAGAAAGTGATCTAAATGAGGAGGGATTAGACCAGAGAAAACTGACTGGAAAAATCAAGTTGGAAGTGTAAAATGGTCCACTATTTATAGGCAAAGAGAAAACTAGCCGTTATAGAGGGACGACACCACTAATTATCAGACGGCACCACTAAATTTAGTGGTACCGTCGGTACTTTAGTGGTACCATTGACGCTCCTCCGTTTGTTTTTAGTGGGGAAGGTTTATTTGGGAATGTTTTGAGCTGTTTGGGGGGGGGGGGGTGGAATGACTGTTGGGATTTTTTAAACTTATTTTTCAAAATAAAACATTTCTTTTTAATTCAAAATTAATTTGTAAAATGTATTTTTGAAAAAATGTTTTGTCACATTAAAAATGTGAAGTTTAGAGAAAAATATAATCCTTTGATCATTTGTCAAGTAGTAGATTTGTTTGTCCATACCTTGAGTGATTTACGTCGGGATGGAAATCTACGACTTTGTTGAAGCATACTTGAGACGTCGAGAGGTGTTGATGTAAGTATGCATTGATGATTTATGTTTACAAGTAACTTGCGCATTTTACGTTATGCATTACAAGTTACATGTTTGTCATTATTAAAACCGAAGAAACCGTTTAGTTTAAATATCGTAATATTTGCACTAACAATCTCCCTCTTTTTGATGATGACAAATATGTAAACCGTAACACACAGTAAAATGTAAAAGTTACTTGTTTACACTCCCTTCTCCCCCTTTTGTTGAAGCAAAAAGGTAGTTGCCTTGAGCTCTCCCTTGAAATCAATCTCTACTCCCCCTTATTGAATTACTTTCCTTTCTCCCCAGAAAGGCGAGCTTGCATCATCCTAGTGAAGTCTTCTATCACCACTTGTGAAGACAACTCCATGCTATGTATTCAAATACCCCCGAGCTAGCCCTAGCTCAATGCTCCCCTATGGTAATTGAATCCCCTTGTTTATTCACCTTAGTATCTAGCGGATCCATGGATCAAATTCTTACAAAGGCTTTTCCTACATCAAGGGTTAGCTTCATGTAACATAATATATAAAAGTATAGGAGCAACATTATAGGGATAGAATACACATAGCAAGACATGCAAGGGTTAAACTATGTAAGTGTCACAACCCAAAAGTGTGCCAGAAGACTAAAGACCAAAAAGAAAGCCCAAGAAAGTTGAGCGACACAAAAAGATGAATGCATATTGCAATTCAAAGACACTTGAGTGTCACAACCCGACCAACAACCTAATATGTAATTGTTCAATCAATCACACTAACAAGAACGAGATTCGTTCGTTTACTGACACACAAAATGACTTCGTCCAAGTTGTCATTGGGAAGGCAAGTTCTAACAAACCTTTTGAACAACATAATCATCTACCTAAGATGATTGGTGTTAGGATGGTTTAGATTAATATATCGTTTGCACTGGCAATGTGATGCATGATATATTTCAAAAGAGAAAAAAGAAAATGTGCATGTGATCCTAACCGGATTGGGGGTGGATATCTCTAACGGGGTTGAGGTAACGAAGTTCTAGATTTCTAGTTTGGATGATCCTAGTTGTGTGTTAGATATAATTTGGTGCATGAAGGGTTTCGTGTGACTGTGAGGATTGAAGGTTGTTGAACTAACTACCACTTATCCAAAGTGAGGAATAGTTTTAAGGTTTGAGTATGATGATCGATGGGTTAAAGGTTCTTAGACTAACTATCACTGTCAAGAGTGAAGTGTAGCTAAAAGGTTTGAGTGGGATTGATATAAGGGTTGAAGGTTTTGAAACTAAATATCACTGTCAAGAGTGAAGTTTAGTTATAAGGGTTGAGTGTGAAGATAAGATGCAAGATAAGCTTGCAATGGTGAGACCTTATATAGGCAAGAGTTGTGGGATTCGACTTAAAGTTGGTGGTAGTGTCCTATGGTGTAGTGAGGGAATCTTAGGGTGTATGTGAGTTTGCAAAATTTTGCAGATTTAAGGTTAGGGATGCAGGGATCTAGAGGAAACAGTGAAAATTCGTCAAACAAGAGCACGGTACCACTAAATACCGCACGGTACCATTAACTTTAACAGTACCGTGGCCTATTTAATGGTACCATGACCTGAAAGTCACGAATTTTCCTGTGCAGCCTAGTTCTGGGCAGCTAAAGGGAAGTTTCCTAGTGAATAAGAACCACATTTGTGTGTTCTTGAGAGTGTTTGTTGAAAGACTATATGAGTGTGTTTTCGCTCCCCCTTAATCGATGACCATCCGGACAAGATGTGAAAAAAAATAAATAAGAAAACAAACGTTGACGGAAGCGATGAGCTTAGTAACGTCATGACAAGTGGTGGATAACATACAATAAACTTTACCTTTGAAGTCACGTAGCTCTTCTCAATCATTGTGAATATTCATAGAATATTCATATGATGATGCATGTGATCACGTGGAGATATCCTAAGGGTTAAGAAGATAAAATCTTCAAGGTGTGAGGTTAGTGATAAGGCTCTAGTGGGGTTATCTATATTGATGAAGAAGGGTTATCTCAACGTATCCTAGCGGTTCATCGTTTGAAGTGTGTGGAAGATGAATGGGATGCCGAAGCATTGGTAGTGTTTAGTACCTTGCGGAAGTGAAAGGGAAAAGGCTAAGGAATCAGAAGATAGATAGAATTTATTCTGATAGGAGACAGTTCTGGTTCAAGACTACATCGAGTGGGTTTCGACAGTGTTTTTGAAACAGTGAGAATTGAAAACAAAATAAACTGTCTCAGCAGACAACGGTCCTACGGTACCATTAAATTTAGCGGTACCGTCCCCTATTTAAGGGTACCGTGACCTGCTGAGGTCAGTTTTGACCCAGAATTAGATTTTTGACACAGAAATTTCACATATGTTGTGATTTTTCGGGACCTTGGATTTAAAGGAATTTATACCAAATAAATTCTTTTATGAATGAATCCAACGGGATTCGATGAACGTTGATCGAGAACGAGAGATGACATTTAATTGCATTTCGCAAATTAAATATACTTTGAATATTTCGGATAAAATATTTAAGTTGTCATTGGAATTTAAGAGGGTTTTACGAATAAATCTCGCTGATTTAGTGAGACTTTTCGACACGAGGAGAGAATTTATACCTAATAAATTCTTTTTACGAAATGAACGGTACTAGACGAGAAGAGACAACTTTTATATTTCCGAGGAAATACATAGGTAGTCATTAGAGCGATGTGAAGGATGACTTAATATTTTCAGTGAAATATTTAAAAAGTCATGAGACGAGACACAAGATATGACTTCAATATTTCCAGTGAAATATTCAAGTAGTCATAAGAGCGATGTGAAAAATGACTTAATATTTCCAGTGAAATATTTAAAAAGTCAAGAGACGAGACGTAAAGGATGACTTCAATATTTCCAGTGAAATATTTAAGTAGTCATGAGAAGGATTTAAAGAATGACTCAATATCTCCAGTGAAATATTTAAAGAGTCATGAGACGAGACGCGCGAGATGATTACAATATTTCTAGTGAAATATTCAAGTTGTCATAAGAGGGGTACGAGGGATGAGTTTAATATTTCCAGTGAAATATTAAAAAAGTCAAGAGACGAGACGTAAGGGATGACTTTAATATTTCCAGTGAAATATTTAAGTAGTCATGAGAGGGATTTAAAGAATGACTCAATATTTCCAGTGAAATATTTAATGAGTCATGAGACGAGATGCACGAGATGACTACAATATTTCCAGTGAAATATTCAAGTATTAATAAGAGGGGTACGAGGGATGACTTTAATATTTCCAGTGAAATATTTAAATAGTCATAAGATTTATGGAATATGTTCCATCATTCCTAGACCTAGACGAAGATGGTTAGAGGATTCTCGTTTGAGAGGTTTGGTTGATTTACGGATTTCGATGTGCTTTGCACGCAAGTGTTTCACGGGGTTTTGAAAGACGTAACGCAGGGCCTATGGTGCTGATTCACAGCAGGGTTTGGAATCTTAAGAAGTGTATAGTCACACGAGGATGAAAGGAACTACTAATCACTTATATAGTAACTCGTGAGTCCTTTGTCACCCGAGGGTTGATGTTAGCTTTTAGCTTTTGGATGAGCGTTTTAACATATGTTGTTAAAAGGCTTGAATATGATGTTTCGGATATGACATTTAACATTTGCGATCGCAAGTTAAACTTACTTGAATATTTTGGATGAAATATTTAAGTTGTCAACCCTACTCCGAGTTCTACTAGGTTTGTATCTAACCTTCCCATGAAAAAAGGGTGTATTACTTGGAAGAAGGCGAAGTGATGACCAGGGAATTAGGACAACTTCGCGACTACTTTAACTTATAGGTTTTGACACTAGTGTATGAGTATATGGCTTCTAAGGGTTCATAGTGATAGGCATACCTAATTCATAATGTGTCAAAAGGATATAGTGTGGGTGCAAAATTTACAATCAAATCATGTAAAATGCACATAAGGAATAAATGCAAACATCATGCAAAACATGATAATCATTTAGCATTTAAGATCATGAAGACATTTAATCATATCTTATGAGAACATGTTATCATTTTGAAACACATATGTGGGATGCAAGAAATCTAGGTTTACTAAGGAAGATCCTAATTACTGCTTGTTCAAAATGAAATCCTAACGGGAGATAAAGTTCACCGATGTAAACTATCTCTAGTCAAATGTAGGAATGAAAATTTTTCAAGTTAGAGAATGAGTATGAGACTATCACTAGTGGTGCTCAATTCAGGCTAAACACGACCATTTTTACGGGTTATACCACCAACCCAACTTCTCTCCTGGAAGCAATTCAACCGTTAGGTCAAATTGAATTTCTAGTGCGATAGGTTCTCCAATAGTCATTCTTATGTTAGAAAAATTCAAATTCCTATATTTGCCTATCGAAATATAGCAAAGATGATATTAGCTTATTTCGCTAATATATGGCCTAATATGACTCAACTAACCATACTTTGAAATTCGGTTAAGAAAATGACATGTCTTACTCAACTCCTAACAAAGGCAAGTGAAATGTTTTAATTTCGTGTTCGAGATTTAGAGGTTATTTGATGGAGATGGTGCATTTTATGATCTCTTGGACAACATCTTTGTTTGTTGAGTTGTTACATGTTATTTTAACATGATTTGGTTTCCTAGAACCAAGAGACACTCTAATGTGACACCATGTAGAATCTACTACATCATGTGTGTTTCAAGAATGCTCCTTTGCATATCTTGAGAAGGAATCTAGTAAAGGTTACTTACCTGAATAGATCTTGTGAGTATTATATTTAAAATGAGACATACTATATGTTTCAACAAATATGCTTTTCTATGAGGAAACTTATCACTCTTAAGAATGCTTAGAAAAACAAGTATTTTAGTGTATGACCAATTTTACTTGTTTATGCAATGACACATGTTGTATTGGGTTATTATTCAACTCTAATATCCTATATTTGTTAACAAGATGCAATGTATTCTCTTGTAACATAACCATTCATGTTACAAAGAAAATAAGATGCATAGGATATAAGTTATCCTTTGTCAATCTTTTGATAAGAGAAATACATATGATATTCTCAAAGATTGATGACTTTACATAAAAGTTAATAACATATTATGTGTGACACTTTTACTAGACATGTGATTTTGAGTGTTGAGTTGTTCATGAGCAAAGTTTACATATGTTGTTTGTTTGCTCGTGTTTAGTTTTTCAGAAATGACACATTTACTAGTTTCATTGCAATGTAAATTACTTATATATTTCGGATGAAACATCCAAGTTGTCAATCCTACTTAGTTGTGTATTTTATGCACCTTTTAAACATATTAGTTTAATGTTTGGAACATAACCATTGGACAAGGAGACTCAATATGGCATCTTCAACACAAGTGTGAGTTATGATCCGATGCATATTATTTTTGTCTTGAGAGGACGCCATTATTTTCATAACAATCGAGTGTGATTGAGTATGTAGATTCGAGATAATATATTTCATCATATTATGATGTTATCTTGAAGCTAGACAAATAATGACTCCAATTTCATGTCCATACTCGAAAACTTGTCAATTAGATTCGATAATGATATCAATCATAATTTGAATAATGAATTGATATGTACTCGAAATCTTTCTTGACCCTCACGATCACTCATTTTATTTTTTTTTAAGGAATGTGTTCCATTTATTCTAATACTAGTTGTATGTGTGAGGTTAATGACATATTAAGTTACTACTTCGACATTGTCATTTATTTTTATTTGAGAAAAACTATTTATATTATTAAGTATAATATTCTTAGTTTTTCGACACCTCATTAGTATAAAAATAATTATCTTAACTATTTTTATACAACATACGTAAAATACTAAATGTTTAAAACATTTTGTATATGTGTTAGATCAATGCAAGTTTAATACATTTTCTTTTACTTAAATACTAATGTATTAATATGATCTTTTATCTTGTTTAGACAACCCATGGTCAAGCAAGACAAAATGATGTAATGTTTTAGAGATCATGTTACAGATTTTATGAAAGTGTTAAGTATTTTGGGGTGATATACTTTTTACACTTAAACCTTTTGAAAAATAATTGTGTAAGACAATATCTTTCGACACACATGATCAACCAACTTAGTTTCTATTCCTAAGAAAGTTACTAAACCATTTTAAAAACTTGCAACATATGCAAGAAAAATGGTCTATGCCTATATGCAATTCAAACTAATTACTCAATATAGTGCAAGTGATTTAACATGAGCCTTATAAACGCATAAACCGAAAAACTATAATAAACAAATAGCAACAAGGCATGAAAGATACTTATACTTATAGATAAAATTAGCTCAACTAAAGATAACAATAAGTATACAAAAATATTAACTAACAATACTAAGACACAAAGAAAAACAAATAGTCATTTAGCACAACACACAAAACTACTTATCGTCATTTTGTGTATTAAGTATAACAATGTACACTTAGCTTGATTTTATTTGACAATGAATTATTTTCCACCCCATTTCAAAATTTGATCAAGTTCAACACTTTGAAAATATGAATACATCAATGTGTGATGTTCTCTTTGTAATTTGACAAAAAATTTGTGCAATCGACATGACCGGAAAGGACTCTCTGTTACAAATCAAAGACTCTCGTAAACTTTACTTTGCAATCATTTTCTAAAATTATTTTTAAATGAAAGTAGACTCAATTACGTTTAAAACGATGGGTGGCACGACTCCTACGGACTTACGATTAATTTCATATGAATTTTTGAAAATTAACCAATTCTAAAAAACAGACGAAGGTACCGTTAAATTTAGTGGTACCGTTCGTATTTAATGGTGCCGTCCGTTATATTTAACGGTATCGTGACCTGTAATTACAGTTTTGAACAAAACCAACTGCATCACCTTACGACTCGTTCTATAGACATGACCAGACAATTACAAACTCTATTCTTTTATTTGTTTAAGAAAACCTTCAAGCTATTATGACAAAGTATACTTAACAACAAAACTTGTAAGTATTAAGCAAGTAAATACTTTTCATATTATATCCTCCTTCATGGGTAATTTGATACATGGATCGTACTCAATTTTAAAAACAATTTGTTTTAAAAATTTGAGCGACGTGGCTCTGGTACCGATTGTGGAAACCGTAAAGGGGGGGGGGGTGAATACGTTTCCATTAAAAAACTTAAAAACTTTTTGTATCAAACACCCGATCAAGTATGATGTAATATGAAAAGTGTCAACAATGATCATATAACATCTAGAAATGAATAAAGTAAACTACAACACAAGCACAATCAAACCATGACACATACATAATCAACATAACATAAGCAACTAGCCACACAAACATAAATGCAATGCAAATATAAGTATAAAGCAATAAAGAATAAAATGAAAGTAAAGAGATAAGTAAGAGGGCGCAAACCAGACACGATGATTTATAGTGGTTCGGTCACGAAGCTCCTCTTCGCCCTACTCCACTTCCCGAGTACCCAACTCGAGAGTTACTGTGAAGGATTATACAAACACTTGGGATGTTAATCTTAATAATGTGTTTGGGATATTTAGGAATGAATGTGCTTTAGTACGCGGAATTTACTATAACACACTTAAAAGAAACAAAGGTGGTGAATATGTAAACGTGAGTTATAATGAACAATGAATACAACTTGAATAACACAAAACGATTCAATATTATTGATGAAATAATACGGATGATCTAACTATCACCAGGATTACAAAAGTAACCTTGAATCTTTGATTTGTTAAGGATTTGTGAATAAGTAACTAGGTTACTAGAGAGGTTGTTCTATTTTTGGATACTGCTAAGGTTATTAGTTGGAAAATCAGATATCTCAAAGATGGTGACTAAGGGATCCTTTTATAGGATAAGGACCCCTTATTACAGGTTGTCAAGTTGTTTAATATAATAAGATACTTAGACTTTCTAACCTACTAATTACAACTTTCAATGTAAACTACTTTGTATATTATTCTGCACAACATAGAAGACTGAACTACTTCTACTTAACGTGTTACATTGTACAAAGACTAATAATACAACTAAATATCTACAAATAAATATCTATCAACTTGATCATCAACTTGGCAGGACCTTCTTTAACTAGTAGTACCTTCTCACCCAGAAGGTATTGTTAGTACATCTTCAACTTCTTTAAGATCAACTAGCAGGCTTAATACTTCATCTGGCAGGCTCTTTGACTTGAACATTTTATTCCCAACAATCCTCCCCTAAACTTGTTATTTTCTTTAAAATACACAAGTTTCTTTTGAATAAAATCCATACCTTGAGGATCTGAGGGAACTCTTCCAAAACTTTTACTCTCTATTCTTCCTTTTTCTTTCACATTGCTCAAAAATGCTCATTAGCAAACTTTGAACAACTTCTGACTTTTCTTCATCTTTATCACATCTTAACCTCTTTGAAATCATGGTTGTAAGAACTTCATAGCTCAGAGGATACTCTTTTTCAGCCAACATAAAGAGCTCAATCCCACTTTGCCTATAAAGAAGATGAATACTGCTAAGACTTAGAAATTCCCATGTGGTTGTAGAATCATGATATGGAAACTTCCAATGAACATCTTTTGGATTAGGATCATACATTCTATTGAACTCTACCCAAAGTTCTTGTTCCTTAACATCAGTGCTAGAATTTGTGTCTAGCCTAATTTGAACTAGATTCCACAATTCTTCTAAGTCAGCTCTGTCACATGCTCTTATTAGATTCTCAAAGTTTTTGAAGATAGCAGTTTGACCCCCAACCCTGGTTATTTTCCATGACTTTCCTGATCTATCATGGTGAATCTCCCAATCAATAATAGGGTGTCTAGACCTAATTGGATCAGCATGTATAATTGTTAGTAAAGCAATTAACATTTTACTTACTTGCTCTGGATCCAATTTTGCTTCTTTCTTCTTTTGAGCATCTTTCTTTTTCATTGAAGGCTTTGCATCAGATGGGATTTTGTAGTAACAAGTCTTGTAGGCATTCAGATAAAGGAAATGAATTTCTTCAGGAGTTTTCTTCTTTAGTTGAGATTCAGTCCAATTGGCTTGATTCCTTAGAAATTTCTTCATGAAATTCACTTGATCTTTTGGAGTTGAGCCCACCTTAAAACATCTTTTCTGACTTTCTTGAATCTTTTGAAAAATATCATCCAGAGCTGCTTCTCTATATTTGTTGTTGATAATGGTTTCAAGCTCTGCTGTTTTCTCTTCAGTAGTAAGATTCTTGTCATCCATGATTATGGAAGCCTGACCTCTCACAATTGGATCATTAGCAATAATCCATTGCATCTGTGCATCAAATGTTTCCTGAGCAGCTTGAGTGTCAAGAAGAGTTTAAGCAGCATCTTTTTGTTCTTGCATTTCTGCAAGCAGTCTTGAAGCTTCTAAAGCCTTTTTCATTTCTTCTTCATGAAGCCTTTTGGAGACTTCCTCATCTAAGGCCATCTGCACTTGCTCTGATTTCTTCAACCTTTTAGGCTTAGGTTCATCATCAACCATAATTTTCTTGCCCTTGTCTTTTGGTGTAGGTTCTTGAGATGAAGTAGCAGATTGCTCATCAGCAATAAATAACCTCCCTTGAACAAACAAATCCCCTTGAGGTTGTAATTCCCTCTTTCTCTTGTAAACCTTTTTAGCAAAACCTCTATAGTCCATAGCCAACAGCTTCTCAATCCTAGCAGGCTCTTGCTCTGCTTCAGCAGGCCCTTTTGAACTAGCAGGCTCTTGCTCTGCACCAGCAGGCTCTTCATCATATACCTGAGTTCCTTCATGAAAATGAAATTGAGCCTCTTCTTCATCTTCTGAACTACCCATCCTCCCCTTTTTGGAAGAGTGACCCAAACTTTCAGCATCTGATCTTGAAGAACTAGATAATACCAACTTTGAAGATCTTTTACCCTTTAGCATCTTCACTTCATTCTCCAATTTCTTAACCCTTTTAACTAACTTGATGTTGATCTCAGAAAATTTTATGTTCTGAATTTTAAGAGCATTTTCTAAAAGCTGCACCTTCTCCTTGAGTTCTTTCACTGTCTGAGAATCCAGACTTTGATGTGGAGGGGATTGGGATGGTGAGACATGATGTGATGGTGTTGGTGGTGTTGCAGATGGTACTGGTGATGGGATTGGTGATGAAAGATGAGTTGGTGATATGTAACCAGGTGAAGAACTTGATGATGGTGATTCAGATGATGGTGTTGGTTCTTCAGCATGTTGTGGTAACATTTCATCAAAAAGTGGTATTTCTTCCCCATTGAAACCAATTTTCATGTTTGAAAACACCTTGTGTGAAAGTTTAGGTGTTTCATAAAGAGAGTGTGGGGGAAGTAACAAATGTTTTGATTTTGTGATGATGCATTGAATAAATCTGGGATACATCAAAAACTTTGTTAGGCTATCCACATTTTTAACCAATCCTTCAAAAATATGTTTGGAAAAATTGAATTTTCTGTTTGTTGCCAAGCAAATGAGAGCTGTAGCCATGTTTCCACTGAACTGCTCCCATGAGGTTTTCTTTTGGCTTAAACAATGAAGGATTGTATGGATCAAAAATCTCCATTGTGGAGTAAAATGCTTTTTAAGAAAGGTGAGTTTAGTAGAATCAGCATTATACCCCATTCTTTCCAAATTTTCAAAAATTTCAGTATCAGGCAATTGACTAATACCATCTGAATCATCCAAATGAAGATGTCTTCGAATGGATGACTCAGTAAGAGTCAAGGTTTTGCCATCCACTTTGGCTTTTATCCTTTGGTCTCCATTTTCAGAAGTTTTAACTTTAGCTGTTTGCCAAAATTGTAAAATTTGAGATTCATACATAGTGGGATTTACAAGTAAAGCAAACCTGATGTAAGAATCATTTAAAAAGTCCACTATTTGATGAAAAGAGGCATTATCCTCAGACTTTTCCAAAAATGCTAACTGGTTGTGACGTTTAACAAAAGTTAGAATAGCCATGGTGAAAATTAATGAAAAACTTGATTAGGATGGTGGGATTTGATGGTGGTACTGGTAGAAGATGAAAGGTGAGAGTTAATTGTGATAAGGACTGATGAAAGATATTATGAGAGATTTACTTTTAACCGACAATAAAGAATTTATAATAAGTAAATGAAGAGGCGGTTAAAAAGATCTTTTATATGAGAAATATAATATAATATAACATCAGAAATTTACAGAATTACCCCAACGGCTAAGTTTAACTACCAGGCCCAACGGCTATAATTTTTACTGACAGGCTCAACGGTTATCTAGCAGTACCATTTTACTCTACCAGTACCAAAATTTGAACTACCAGTACCTTTGAAAGTAAATTTTACTTGGCAGTCTCTTGGAAATTTTAGCAAAAATCCCTTATAGTTTTTAGCAAACTATCAGCTATCAACGGATTTGATTTGTCTTTACCAAAAGCCGTTTGCTTATGGACTAGTTAACTATTTACTGTTAAGTATGGTTAGTTAAATACCATATAGTTTTTGGTAAACTATCAACCATCAACGGATTTGATGTGTCTTTACCAAAAGCCGTTTGCTTATGGACTAGCCAGCTCTTAAGTTTGTAAAATTTGGTGAACTGAATACCAATTCCATATTGACCTAAAGATGGTGCAATTTCCTTGGATGGAGGAAATATAAGAGGCAATGATGCTGTGTATCTTGGATGCTTGGTTCAACAAGTGAAATCATCTAACAGCATGCCTTTGCATTGAAACTTTCTTGAGTTTGATCTAGATAGAACTTTCTCCTTTAGGAATGCTTCATCCCTTCTGAATATATGATCTATTTTTACCATTTTCAACCTCTACATCATCTTGTATGCTCTTGTCTTCTCCTTCCATATATTGGTTTTTCTTCCATTCTGGGCTATTATTTCCTCCCCTGAGAGTGTTACCTCCCCTGAGATATAAATAACTTATATTTCCTTCTTTTTGTTTGGAAGATCTCTTGTTTTGTTATTAACCTGAAATTTGTTAGTTGCAGACCAAAAGAACAAAGTGCAAAGCACTTGTTTTATAGCATTGTAAACTTTTAAGCATCAAGATGAACAAAACAGAGCAAACTTTAAACTAGCAGGACCAATTATGAACTGTCAGTACCTTTTGACTAATTAGCAGTACCATGTTTAAAAGCCAGTACCAGTTATTTTATGTACAAAAACACAAGTTTTTCAAAGATTAATCATTCCAATACCTCCTACTAGGTATTTGAATCTACCTAAATCAAAAGCTTTGGTGAGAAGGTCTGCAAAATTCTTTTCAGAATCAATTTTGACAACTTGTATTAACCTTTTCTCATTGCAATCTCTTATGAAATGGTGTCTTATTTCAATGTGTTTTGTTTTTGAGTGTTGAACTGGATTTTTAATGATACAAATAGTACTGCTATTGTCAATGTAAATAATGGTGTTAAGAAAATTGTACCCATAGTCAAGCATTTGATTTTGGATCCAAAGAACTTGCCCACAACAACTTGCACCAGCAACATATTCTGCTTCAGTTGTAGAGTTGGCCACCATTGTTTGCTTCTTGCATTGCCATGATATGAGTCTGCAACCAAGAAATTGACATCCACCAGTTGTGGATTTTCTGTCTAGGGTTGCACCAGCATAGTCACTATCAGAATAAGCCACCAAGTCAAAAGATGATTCCCTTGGATACCATAGACCCAACCTAGGTTGACCCTTGAGATATCTAAAGATCCTTTTGACTGCTGTGAGATGAGAAACTTTGGGATGTACTTGAAACCTTGCACATACACATACTGAGAACATGATATCTGGTCTTGATGATGTAAGGTACATCAAGGACCCAATCATTGATCTATAATTGTGCAAATCCACATCTTCACCCTCAGCATCTTTTAGTAACCCCTTTTCTGAATCCATTGGTGTACTTGCAACCTTAGAATCAGCAAACTGAAATTTCCTTAGGATCTCTGCTACATACTTATCTTGGCTGATAAATATGCCTTCAATTGATTGTTTCACTTGGAGACCCAGAAAGAAAGTAAGTTCCCCCATGGAACTCATTTCAAACTCTACACACAACTCTTGGTCTGTGGATCCAAAGATAATGTCATCAACATAAATTTGCACCAGCAAGATGTCTTTCTTGGTTCTTTTGATGAACAAAGTTGGATCAATCTTGCCTCTTTGGAATCCATTTTCTAATAGATAGAAAGCCAATGTTTCATACCATGCCCTAGGAGCTTGGTGTAGACCATAAAGAGCCTTGGTAACCCTATACACCTTGTCTGGATACTCTGCATCAATGAAGCCTGGAGGTTGAGAAACATACACTTCTTCTCCAATAGTACCATACAAGAAGGCACTTTTAACATCCATTTGGTAAACAGTGAAGCCTATGAAAGAAGCATAGGCCAAAAATACCCTGATTGCTTCAAGTCTTGCAACTGGAGCAATAACCTCTTCATAATCCACTCCTTCTTCTTGAGTATATCCTTGGGCCACCAATCTTGCTTTGTTTCTGATCACAATCCCCCTTTCATCTTTCTTGTTTCTGAACACCCATTTGGTTCCAATTGCCCAATGACCTTTGGGTAAATCAACCAGTTTCCAAACCTTCTGAAGCTTGAATTAAAGAAGCTCTTCTTGCATTTCTTCAACCCAACTTGGATCATCTAAGGCTTTGTTAATGTTTTGGGGTTCATTCTGTGAGAGAAAACATGAAAACAGGCATATGTTGGCAACTTCATGATTCTTTTCTTCATAAACAGATGAGATTAACCCTTCTAGGTCTAAAGATGAGACTTGAGTTCTTGTTCTAACACCAGAATCAATGCTAGCAATCACATTATCAATGGAGTGAACTTGTAGGAACTTCATAGGTAAGTGGAAGATTGCCAATCCCCACATTTTCTGGTAAAGAATCATCTGATTGGACATTTAATGGTTCAGCAGTACCAACTTGTGAACTGGCAGTACCATCTGGTGAACTAGCAGTACCATTTTCATTTGCACTACTTTCTTGATTCTCTTGACCCTGAGTTCCATGATCATCTTCAGTACCTTCATTTGTTGTAGTTGAAGGTTCTTCATGACTTAAAGATAAATCCAACCCTTTCCAAATTGGCATCCAGATGTAATCTTGATCTTTAGGTGTTTCAACATTGTCTTCAAAACCTGCATTGTCATTAGTATTTGTACCTGAAACAGGCACATAATTCATAGATTCTGAAAGCCTATCAGTGTCAAACATCCAATCTGGCCCAATGCCCTTAACATTTGGTAGTTTCTCTTGAAACTCTATGTGCAGATTTTCTTCCACTAGCCTAGTGCAACTATTATACACCCTATAGGCCTTACTTTGCAAAGAATACCCTATCAAATAGCCTTCATCAGCTTTTCCTTCAAACTTTCCTAGATGATCTTTGGTATTGAGAATAGTGACATGACATCCAAAAGGTCTCATAAAACTTAAGATGGTGTTCTACCAAAGAAAAGTTCATAAGGAGTCTTTTTATGTGGTTTAATCACAAGAACCCTGTTCTGCACATAACAAGCAGTACCTACTGCTTCAGCCCAAAATGAAATAGGCAACTTAGAGTCTACTAACATTGTTCTAGCAGCCTCTATTAGTGTTCTATTTTTCCTTTCTGCTACTCCATTTTGCTGTGGGGTTCTAGCTACACTAAATTCTCTTTTTATTCCTTTTTCTTTGCAAAATTCATCCATAACCCTATTCTTAAATTCTGTCCCATTGTCACATCTAATTACTTTCACTTTCTTATCAACTTGGTTTTCTACCTCAGTTATATAAGATTTAAGAATCTCACTAGTTTCATGCTTAGATCTTAAAAAGAAAACCCAAGAAAATCTGCTGTAATCATTAGTAACTACAAGACAATATTTTTTACCATTCAAGCTACTCACATTAGTAGGACCAAAAAGATCCATATGAAGCATGTATAAAGCTTGAGAAATTGAGTTATGGGTCTTGGGCTTACAAGAAGCTCTATGTTGTTTGCCCTTTTGACAATCAACACAGGTTTGGTCATTTTGAAAAATCTTTTTGGGTAAACCTCTAACCAAATCATATTTTGCAATTGTATTGATTGTTTTAAAGTTTACATGACCAAGCCTTCAATTCCAAAGCATAGATTCATCCAATGAGGCTTTTGCTACTAAACAAGTTAAACTCTCCTTAGGATCAATGTTCTTTAAATCAACACTGTACATATTGTTCCTTTTTGGGATTTTAAGAAGGATCTGACTTTCATCAGGAATTTTAAAATTAGAAGAAAGAACCATACATTCATTGTCAGTAAAGAGAACATTGTTCTTTTTGTCACACATTTGTGAGACACTAAGGAGATTAAATTGAAGCTCTTTCACAAAGTACACATTTTCAAAATCTAATTTACTGGTTTTGATTGTACCTTTACCAGTAATCTTTCTTTTGATTCCTCCCCCAAAGGTAACATATCCTCCATCAAATGTTTTGAAGTCTGTGAGGTAAGACATGTTGCCTGTCATGTGCCTTGAACATCCACTATCTACATATCCTTGATCAGCAATATCAGTTGAATGTTCCTGCACATATATAGACATATTAGTTTCCTTGGGGTACCCAAGCCATGACTGACTTGGGTTTGCCTCTTGCATCAATGAAATCAAACCTCTTTAGGATTGTTGATGCACCTTTTGATTGGAGTGGTCTCCATATCCAACATGCTGAGGACTTAACAGCATTTTCCCTTTTAATCCATTTTGTGGTCTTTGGTCTGTCAGTACCAATTTTGGCAGTACCATTTGGTCTAGCAGGACCTTTTGGTTTTGGTCTCCAATCTTGTGTTTTTACCACATATTTCTTTTCAATGGGACTTTTCACAACTCTTGGTGCATGTTTGAAAGTATTTCTTGCACCCTTAGTAGTTGGTTTTGAATTAACAGGCTTATTTGGTCTAACAGTATGATTAACTTTTGGTGTGTTAGACTTAACAAAACATTTTCTGGGGTTTGTTCCATTTTTTTTAGACCTTGATGTACTCCCAGAAACCCAATTGTTACAATAAGCATGAGTATGATTAAAACTACCACAGTAATAGCAAGCCTTATTGTACATAACAAAATCATCACCAAGTTGGTGTGACTTAAGATTGTTCCAATTTCTTTGGCTACCTCTAGGTTTGCCATTTCACTTAGTACAACATTCAACTGATTTCTGAACAGTTTTAGCCTTAGTCTTAATCTCTACACTTTTAGGACTGGGTGGTCCTACTTTGTTTCCTTTGTTTGAAACAGTCTCAGTTTCCTCATCATCAGATGTCCAATCTTCAATAATTAGAACATCTAATCTCTTATCAGTGAGCACCTTTTTGTTAGAGAGTGAAGCAACACTAGTACTCTCAAAAGGTTCACTTTTCTCTATAGGTTTCTCTAGTGGTTTATTGGTGAATTCATGTAAACCTGATTCTGCAAGATCTAATCCTGGGGGACAAGGGATTCCTCTGTAAAGAGGTGGACAAGTATTGTATCCAATCCCAGATTTGATTCTCTTGTTCATTTGATTTTCAACTATGCTTCTAGTACAATCAGAAGCAATTTCCAAAGTGGTAACAGTTAGTTGAATATTATCTTTTTCCAATGTTACTTTAGCACACTCAGTTCTTAACATATTTATTTCAGCATATTTCAAAAATATTTCCCTATTAAGAATGGCTTTAGTGTCAGAAAAAGTGAGTTCATTTTCCCTAAAATGGATTATCTGCTTCTCAAGTTTGGCCATACCACACTTATGATTAACTAGGTGTTGATGAGTGTTTCTTTGTTCTACTTTCAGTTCATCATAAAGTTTTATTAAAGTTTGTAATTCTTCAAAAACTTTACAAGTATTAGAACATTTAGTAATTTGTACCTCAGGATTGGAGAAAGCCATTAAAGCCATGTCATCTGAAGTTGACTCCTCTTTACCCATAAAGCTCCAATCAAAACCCATCCCATCTATAGCTACCATAGCTTTAGGCTCAATGATTTCCATAGCCTTGCTCTTATTTTCAAAGCCTCCTTTGTTCTCAAAGCTTCCTTTCTTCTCAAAGCTTCCCTTGTTCTTGTTCTCAAACCCTCTTCCCTTATCATCCTGCTTCTTTGGTCTTCTACACTCTCTTGAGTAGTGACCCTTCATGTGGCATTTGTAACACTCCACTTTAGACTTGTCATACCCAGCAGGCTCATTACCATTTATGATAATTTTCTTTCCAGTCCTCATCAGTAATTTCTTAGCCCTTATGCTCAGAAGTGAAAGTTGCCACTTTATGTCCATTTCCTCAAGATCATCATCATTGATCTCTTGAATATCTTCAAAAGTCAATATGGAACCATTGTGTTGTGATGTCAGGAAAGCACACCCAATTGTTTCATCTAGAATTGTTTTGGTACTGCTAGAAGTATTGGCAGTACCAAAATTTGTGTTGGCAGTACCTTCTTCTCCATCATCTTTTTCTTCATCTACTACCCTTGAGGTGCTTGGTGATGACACAAAGGCCATATTTCCTGAGCTTGAACTGGTAGACTTCTTCACTTCATGCTCTACTATTTTGAAGTTGTTGTAAAGATCATTAAGGCTCATTTGATCAATATCTGGTTTGTTTTTCCAGACAATGACATGCATGGCCCATTCAGAGGGTAAACTCCTAAGAATTTTGGAGTTTAAGTCTTCTTGAGATATCATCACTTCATGAATGGCTAACTGACTTGAAAGCTTTTGTAGTCTATTGAACATGCTGTCCAAAGACTCATTTGTTGTGGCTGTAAAGTTTTCAAACTGATGTTTGAGGAGAGTTTTCTGAGTTTTCTTGGTGGCATCATTTCCACCAAATCTAGCCACAATAGCTTGAAAAAGAGTTTTAGCACATTTGTACTTGTTGAAGATCAAAAGCTGGTCATTTGGAATAGTCATGAGAAGCATACTCCTGGCTTTGAGATCATTTCTCTTTTGGATTCTTTCTTCTGCGGTTGCAGGGTTTACTTGCAAATTTGTTACAATTGCATCGTTCACTGTGGAGGTGGTGATTGTAGGTTTGAATGAGTTTCCTTGTTCAATGATCTCCCAAAGTGCATAGTCTTGCACTTGAAAGTATTGCTCTACCCTCAGTCTCCACATATCAAACTCATTTTGTTTGAGTAATGGAAGTTTTGCAGCCACATTGGTTTGAATGTGTTCAACGTCCATTGTTCTTTTAAATCGTAAATATCAGCCTAGCTCTGATACCACTTGTGAAGGATTATACAAACACTTGGGATGTTAATCTTAATAATGTGTTTGGGATATTTAGGAATGAATGTGCTTTAGTACGCGGAATTTACTATAACACACTTAAAAGAAACAAAGGTGGTGAATATGTAAACGTGAGTTATAATGAACAATGAACACAACTTGAATAACACAAAACGATTCAATATTATTGATGAAATAATACGGATGATCTAACTATCACCAGGATTACAAAAGTAACCTTGAATCTTTGATTTGTTAAGGATTTGTGAATAAGTAACTAAGTTACTAGAGAGGTTGTTCTGTTTTTGGATATTGCTAAGGTTATTAGTTGGAAAATCAGATATCTCAAAGGTGGTGACTAAGGGATCCTTTTATAGGATAAGGACCCCTTATTACAAGTTGTCAAGTTGTTTAATATAATAAGATACTTGGAATTCTAACCTACTAATTACAACTTTCAATGTAAACTACTCTGTATATTCTTCTGCACAACATAGAAGACTGAACTACTTCTATTTAACGTGTTACATTGTACAAAGACTAATAATACAACTAAATATCTACAAATAAATATCTATCAACTTGATCATCAACTTGGCAGGACCTTCTTTAACTAGCAGTACCTTCTCTCCCAGAAGGTACTGTTAGTACATCTTCAACTTCTTCAAGATCAACTAGCAGGCTTAATACTTCATCTGGCAGGCTCTTTGACTTGAACATTTTATTCCCAACAATTACTTCACTAATCAACAAGCTCCCTTCAAGCGGAGAAAACCGTACAACGTCGCTTATTCTTATTTCCGACACAAAGCTAAATGTCGAGTACTATTCTTAGCTAGTAGCAATCTACCACAATCCACACGATCTACTCACGATCTACCCGATCTTCCCTTGATCCACTTGATCAATACACAAGCCCACAAGCTACAAGAGATCTCCAAGATCTCAACAAGATCACAATGATCTACTCCCACTTGACTCGATCTACCCGGTCTACCCTTGATCTTCTTGATCAATCACTCAAGCCCACAAGCTTCAAGAGATCTCCAAGATCTCAACAAGATCACAATGATCAACCCTCACTTGACTCAATCTACCCTATCTACCCTTGATCAACTTGATCAACACACTAGCTCACAAGCTACAAGAGATATTCAATATCTCTATAAGATCACAATGATCTTCCCTCACAAACTCTCAAAAGAGAAATGATCTTGATGTATACAAAGATACAATCAAGTGTAAAACAAATGTTACAAGTGCTCTAACTACAACTACAACACTTTGTATCTTTGTGATACTATGTGTTCTTCTCTTGCACTAGAAGAGGAATGAAGGTGATCTCTTGGTGGGATGAAAGGATCACTCTTAAACAAACTAAGACTTTCTAAATGATCAAAGAAAGTGATCTAAGTGAGGAGGGATTAGACCAGAGAAAACTGACTAGAAAAATCAAGTTGGAAGTGTAAAATGGTCCACTATTTATAGGCAAAGAGAAAACTAGCTGGTATAGAGGGAAGGCACCACTAAATTTAGTGGTACCGTCGGTACTTTAGTGGTACCGTGGACGCTCCTCTGTTTGTTTTTAGTGGGGAAGGTTTATTTGGGAATGTTTGGAGCTGTTTGGGGGGGGGGGGAAATGACTGTTGAGATTTTTTTAACTTATTAAACAAAATAAAACATTTCTTTTTAATTCAAAAATAATTTGTAAAATATATTTTTGAAAAATTGTTTTGTCACATTAAAAATGTGAAGTTTAGAGAAAAATATAATTCTTTGATCATTTGTCAAGTAGTAGATTTGTTTGTCTATACCTTGAGTGATTTACGTCGGGATTGAAATCTACGACTTTGTTGAAGCATACTTGAGACGTCGAGAGGTGTTGATGTAAGTATGCATTTATGATTTATGTTTACAAGTAACTTGCGCATTTTACGTTATGCATTACAAGTTACATGTTTGTCATTATTTAAACCGAAGAAACCGTTTAGTTTAAATATCGTAATATTTGCACTAACATTTTTGTTTGATGATGACCTCCTGAACATTTCTGTTCAGGTCTCCTGAGTGTAACATCCGGTAATTTTTCAAACCTTTTTACTAGCCAAATATTTTATTTTTGCATCATTTGAGTATTTAAATTTTTTCTGAACTTATTTGAACTTGAGAAACGAGAGATATCTTGAGAAACGAGAACATTGTCCCTTTATTGAACTGGCACAACCGAGAAAGCACGAAACGAATCGAATTTGCCAAATAAATTAACTTCGAGAAAGTTATACGTATTTATACTCGTTTTCAATGGAAAAATTATTTCGAGAACAATGGTGCAAGTTTCGTAATTTTTCTAGTCCGTTTGGTACGTCAAATGGGTCCCGCAGTGATTATATTAAAAATTTACCAAAATTTACCCTTTCACCCCCTCTGCCCTAAAGTTTCACCCCACACCCCTACTTCGGTTTGGACGACTTTAGCCCCTCCCAACATAATAAAAACTTCACTTTTCTCTCTCCTCTCATAACTCACACACATAAACACTATTCACTCCCTCTCTCTCAACACCACCTCCGGCCGACCACCACCGTCGCCGTCCGACCACCACCGTGGCCAGAAAATTTTCCGGTCAAACCTCCAAATTTCACCAAAACATAGATCCGACACCCTCTTTATTTCTGGAGCACTTGAGCTCGAACGGAGACCATTTGATACCCGAACATCGCCACGCCGCTGCCACTGTCCATACACCATCACCGCCACACCTTCCCCCTTCATCCTTTCTCTCGGTAAAACACTAATGCGCCCCCACCCCCTTTATTTTATTAAAACCGAAAACCCTAACCCTAGATTTTTAATAAAATTGTCTATATTTTAAAACTTGTTTGAAAACCTTTTGTTTTGCTTTAAAACCGTTTGGATCTAAAAGATTTGGCAGTGAATCGTTCAGACTCGGTCTGAGTTGGGTGACTCACTGAGTCAACTCGTGTTGACACGGGATGAGTTTGTATTGTTTTTGATTATCTGGTCTTGTTTGATTGTTCCCCTTGGTTTATAGCTTGGTTTGGATTTGATTTGGATTTGTGTGTGGATTTGGTCTCGGTCGAGGGCTACGGCTCGTGAGGAGTCGAGCCGTGACTCGTGGTGAGTCACGGCGTGGGGTTGTTTATTGGTTATTTTGTTTGATGGTTGTGTTTAGGTTGGATTTGTTTGATTTCGGGTTTGTTTGGTTGAGGCCGAGAGCCATACGGCTCGGATAAGGTTAAGCCGTGATTCAAGGCGAGTCACGGCAAGGGGTGTTATTTAGTTGGTTAGGTTATGGTGTTTATTTGGGTTATGTTGCGGGTTTGGATTTGGATGTGTTTGAGTTAGCAGAGAACCACGAAGGTTCGGATAGAGTCGAGTCGTGACTCATGGGAGTCATGGCAATGGTCGTTATGTTTGGTTGTATCGAGTTGTGTTTAGTCGAGACTCACGGGTGTCTCGGCCGTGTCGTACTCGAGGATAGAAAACCTCGAGTCAACTTTATATTAGTTTTATCATTTATTTTATTTTTCTGTTACTTATTTATTAATTTATTTATCGATTGGTGTTTCGAAAAATATTGGATAATATAGGATATGATTTGGACTTGGACTTGGATATATATTGGATAACCTTTGCTTGGATTGAGATTGGACGTTATTGGATTTACGATATTAGTCGATAGGCCTTATGGACACTTTTGATACTTGAGACGGAAGGGTATGTTAGACTCATAAGAGTTTAACATATTTGGACTCGAACATGCTCAAAATGGTCGATAAACTTGACAACTAATATATACGCGAATGATAGTGTCCAATTATATATATAAAACTTGTAAATGTGACGATAAAGCTGATATTATTCAAGAGTCGTAATGGCTCGGAAATGTTTTACAAACGGACGCATCATGTCCAAATTTCGATAAAATCTTTTATAACTTAATCATTTATGATTACTGTGGAAAACTAGAAGGGGGGTTGAATAGTTTTACCGGTTTTTAAATCTTCTTAAAAACTTTACTTTTGAAAAACCTTGATTCGAATCTTATGTGTAATCAATCAACACCAATATGAACACTAGACTACACTATCTAATATAAACAATAAATGTAAAGAGAAGAGATGGAAAGATCAAACCGGGACAAAGAGATTTATAGTGGTTCGGTCACGAAGCTCTTCTTCGACCTACTCCACTCCCCGAGTACCACACTCGAGAGTTTCAAGCACTATGTCAACAAACCTCCCTTCAGGCGGAGAAAACTGTACAACGTCGCTTATCCTATTGTCCGACACTAAGCTAAATGTCGAGTGCTAATCTTAGCCAACACCAATCTACCTCGATCTACTCGATCCTTTCAACTTTACACAATCAACACCCTTGACTCGATCTACCTGATCTACCCTTGATCTACTCGATCAATACACTATTCCACAAGCTACAAGAGATCTCCAAGATCTCGACAAGATCACCATGATCAACCCTCACTTGATTCAATCTACCCTATCTACCCTTGATCAACATACTAGCTCACAAGCTACAAGATATATTCAATAACTCTATGAGATCACAATGATCTTCTCTCACAAACTCTAAAAAGAAAAATGAACTTGATGTATCGAAATATACAACAAGTGTATAACAAATGTTACAAGTGCTCTAACTACAACTACAACACTTTGTATCTTCTTTGATACCTTGTGTTCTTCTCTTGCACTAGAAGAGGAATGAAGGTGATCACTTGGTTGGATGATTGGATCACTCTTTAAACAAAAGAAAACTAAACTAAATGATCAAGAAGAGAAAATTTGATAAGGGTATTGAACTCAGAAAGTTCTGTGTGAAAAAGGATGCTCAAAAACTATGAAGAGGGCTGGTATTTATAGGCAGAAAAATTCTAGCCGTTATGGGGACACGGTACCGTTAAATCACCCACGGTACCACTAAATTTAGTGGTACCGTGCCAGACAAAAATGCTCCTCTTTTTGTCTTTAGTGGCGAAAACTTATTTGGGGAAGTTTGGAGCTGATTTTGGGGGGAAAATAGCTGTTATGTTATTTGAACTTATTTTTCCAATAAAACATTTCTTAATTATTCAAAAATGTGAAGTTTTAAACACAAATTTACTTCTTTGATCATTTGTCAAGCTGTAAATTTGTTTGTGCATACCTAGAGTGATTTGCGTAGAAATGGGATCTTTCGACTAAAAACTTGTTTACGTTAATTTTAACGTAACGTGATTTCACATTTTGTCATCCTCAAAACGTGAAGTTATCGAAAGATATAAATAACATTTTTAGAACATTATTTGCATCAACAATCTCCCCCTTTTTGATGATGACAAAACCTAAACTCATTTTAAGTTAAAATTAATTTTAACAAGTTTTTAATGAGTTTATATCCCATTTCTCCCCCTTTTGTCGAAGCAAAAAGGTTGCTAAAGCTCCCCCTTGATGTATACTCTCCCTCGTTTGGAGGACACCAAGGAATCGAGCAATGATTCTTGCTACAAAACAAAGTTAGATGACAAATATACAATATCTAACGTGTAGCAATCACAACAAATATCCAACCACAAACAAAAAATGACTAAGTAGCCAAGCCCCCAAAATAAAACAACCACATAAAAATCCCATTCATTCATAAAAACAAATGTCATACATAGGTATGACTACATAACAAACACAAAGAGAAACAACAAGAAGCATAAATCCTTAATGACTAGAGGCGAGCTTCATTTCTAAAAGGGTCCTAAAGGTTTATTGTTGAAAACTAAACATGGACATGTTTAGTTATGTGGGCTAGGAGGAGGTGGAGATGGTGACATGATTGGGGGTGGTGGTGGTGTCAATAGATGCTCCACATAGGAAAACATGAAATGTATCTCATCTCTCAAGGAGAAGATGAGGTTACGGTTGTGAAGGCAACATAGGCAATTAGAACTATGTAGATATGAGGTTGGATTGGTTGTCCCATGATTGGGGAAGGAGGTGGTGGTGAGTTAGTTGGTGATGGGGTTGGCATGGTATAATCCAATGGAGTGATGGGTGAGAGTGTGTAGTCCATGGATGATGGAATTGTGTTGAGAGAGGGAGATGATGAATATGTGGTTCTAGTGGAAGAAGTCTTGGAAGGAGCATTAGGTGGAGATGGTGAGTGAGGAGTGGCTTGGGAAGGTGGTGTTGTGACTTCATCATCTTTTGTTAGATTAACAAAGAGAGGTTTGGATGGTGGTCTTACGGTTATCCTAGGTTTCTTGGAAATGTGGTTTGTTGATCCTTGTGTGGAAGACATGGTGATTAAGTTGTGTGAGGTTGAAGATGATATGCAAGATAAGCTTGCAATGGTGAGGCCTAATATAGGCAAGAGTTGGGGGATTTGAATTAAAGGTGATGATAGTGTCCTATGATGTAGTAAGGGAATCTTGGGGTGTATATGAGTTTGCAAAATTTACAGGTTTGAGGATTGAGGTTCAGGGATCTAGAGAAAACAGCGAAAATTCATCAAAAAATGGCACGGTACCACTAAATACCACACGGTATCGTTAAATTTAACGGTACCGTAGCCTATTTAACGGTACCATGACATTGGAGTCACGAATTTTCCTGTGCAGCCTAGTTCTGGGCAGCTAAGGTGAGTTTTCTAGGGGGACTATTTGCAGGAAATGTTGGTGCCTCAAATCACTAAAGATTTATTTGCCTAATGTGTTCCATATTAAGCCACTCCTAGCAAATAAAGATTATTATGTAATTTGCTAAGATAATCCATAAGCATGCAAACATAAGGGACAAAATAATCTATCAACCAAATATCACATAAAGGAATTCATGCAAGGTGATAGATTAAATATCAAGCATGCAAGATGACAAAGAGTATTAATCCCTAATATAATTTGTCATAGATAAATCCTAATTATGAAAATAGTTCCATTGGCTTGAGCACACCCACATTCATCTTCACTCGATGAGACATCATAACACGATACCGAACTGTCATCATGATTCCCTCGAGATGATGTATATTCCCAATAGAGAGAGGTGTAGGTGGTTTAAGTTAAAGGAGCCATGGTGGGATTGACAAGGACATATCGATTGTTTTAGAGGTGAGGGAATGAGTTTATGACAACCCGATATAGACGAGTCAACAACATGCCATAGGGTATCGCCTTATTTAGTCGACCCCTGACACCGAAAATTCTTCTTGCCACAAAGTAAGCGAGATTGTAGGGTTTCTCGGTGATTAGACAATACAACATATGAGCACAACACGCCAGAAGGTGCTCACGGTTGTGAGGAAGACAAAAGACATTTTCACGAATGACTTCTATCCATCTACGTAGATGTGGATGAATTTCATCAACATATACTTTGAGTGGATCTAATTCATACTCATGAGACTCACGGAACTCAATTTCACCATTTTCGTTGAGAAAACCATGAACTTTTTGAGGAAGATGAATGTGCTCTTTAATCGCACGTGGAGTGGGAATGAGGGTATTGTAAGGACTGGACTCAATTTGGTTATTCGTGAGGGTTTTGAGAGACCAACCTTCCATGTAGGAACATTGTCCATGGTTTGGAAGTTCAAGAATGTTAGCAAATTGGTCAAGAGTGAGTGAGATTTCTTAGTTTTGTATCACGAATTAGAGAGACAAATTTGATACTCGTTATGTACGAGTTTAACTTGTCTATAGAACTCAAGGACAAACCAAGGACAGATTAGATCATTAATCTGAAACAAGCAATCGAATCCTATTTCTTGAAACATAGGTTGGATATGATCATGATTGAGAAAGGAGGACTCGACAATACGTCCTTTGTGGGAAAGACGAGACTCTAGGTGACGGAAGCTTTGTATGTGAGAAAGTGGGGTGTTTGTTCAATTGATGGTTTGAGAATGTAATCGGCTGTCAGTTTATGATCGTAATCAAACATGTGATATCTCTTGTTACCTATGAAAAATTTATCAAAGATTAACATTGAGAATATTTTATTTAAAGACACGTGCCTAGTGTGTGCCTATATGCAAACTATGTGGAGGTGCGGTAATCTCGACTCTATAACTAAAATAATGATATTACCCAAACGCTCCTAATCTTCACTTTTGTTCAAACGAATATGTTGATAAATACGTATTGGTTATGTAAATCAATCAATATTCGTGAGATCATGTATGCATGAGAAAAACGTTTTTAGTTTGTATCAACAATGCACGAAAAATGTTTCATGATCCTAGTTTCGTGAAATTTTTTGAAAGCAATGGAATTGGGGTGTTTGGCGACTTCAATGTTTTGGCGCCAAAAATTTGAAAAGTTAGGATGTTAATGACTCCTAATCCTAATTGCAAGTATTCTAGACATGATTCCTCTTAAACATACTTAATCTAGTAAAAACAAGGGTTGAATCAAAATATGTGATTAAAGTGGGTTTATGCAAATCCTATGTTGAGGAAATCATGAAGGTTATACATTGCCTAATTCTAGTCCTAATTTCATAGAGACTCAATCAAAATTGAAAAACCCCAATTCAATTTTCATGTATGAACAAGCCCTATAGACTCAAGATTAAAGAAAAATAGAGTTAAATGACTAACAAGTCATGTTGAAAAGGTGAAAGTAGTTGGTAATCTTGAGAATCAATGCCTTGAATTAGATCTTGAAGGGGTGTAATTGAATTTTGGGTTGTGAGGTTTGGTTTTGACATCAATTGCAGAAGTTGGGAAGGTTTAAACTGAATAATGTGGGAAAAAAGGACTGAAATACGGGTTGTATCAGATACACGGTACCACGGTACCATTAAATTTAATGGTGCCATGCCACTTTAGTGGTGCCGTGATCTGCTGGGATGAATTTTCGTCCCATTTTGATTTTTGACGAATAAGTCTCGCTATTTTAGTGAGACTTTTTGACACGAAAAAAGAATTTATACCTAATAAATTCTTTTGACGAGGTGAAACCTAGACTAGACGAAAGGAGATGACTTTAATATTTCTAGTGAAATATTTAAATAGTCATGAGATTTATGGAATATGTTTCATCATTCCTAGACCTAGACGAAGATAGTTGAAGGACTCTCGTTTGAGAGGTTTGGTTAGGATGTCGGCGATATTGTCTTGAGAGGGAACTCTCTCAATAGAAATGTTTCCTTTCTGAACATTATCGCGAAGGAAGTGGTGACGAATTTCGATGTGTTTATTACGAGAGTGTTGAACGGGGTTTTTGCTCAAGTCAATAGCACCTTTATTATCGCACATAATGGGAATGTCATCTAGATGGATGTCATAGTCATTAAGAGCTTGTTTCATCCATAGCGCTTGTTGACATGCCTTTCCGGCGCTTACATATTCGGCTTCGATCGTGGAGATAGCAAGAGCCGTTTGTTTCTTGGAGAACCAAGAAGTTAGACAACAACCCATGAAGGTACAAATGCCACTCGTACTTTTTTGATCTACATAATCTCTTGCATGATCAGAGTCGGCATAGACAATAGTTTCTACACCGGTCCCCTTGGGATAGAATGATCCCAAGTGTATAGTGCCCTTAATGTATCGGAAGATACGCTTAATCGATTCATGGTGAGAGGTTTTGGGATCCTCTTCGAAGCGAGCACAAAGGCAGACACTAAACATGATGTCAGGCCTACTTGCCGTGAGGTATAATAAACTTCCTATCATACCTCTATACTTAGTGCTATCCACGGACTCACCTTCTTCATCTTTCGTGAGTTTAATTTCCGTGGACATGGGAGTTTTCATGGGCTTAGACTCTTCTAAACTAAATTTCTTAAGCATCTCCTTACTATACTTAGATTAATTAAAGAAGATACCATCTTCCATTTGTTTTATTTGTAGACCAAGGAAGAAATTTAATTCGCCCATCATGCTCATCTCAAACTCGTCACGCATGATCTTAGAGAAATCATCGCACAGTTCTTTACAAGTTGAGCCAAATATGATGTCTTCGACATATATTTGAACAATGATGAGATGTGAATTGCGTTTCTTCATGAAAAGTGTGTTGTCAACCACTCCGATGGTTTATTCATGTTCAATCAAGAATGCCTTTAGTCTATCGTACCAAGCTTTAGGGGCTTGTTTGAGACCATAGAGTGCTTTCTTGAGTTTATAAAAATGATTCGGTTTCTTGAAATCAACGAATCCTGGAGGTTGCGCAACATATATCTCCTCGTTGATATAACCATTTAGGAATGCGCTTTTCACATCCATTTGGTATAATTTAAAGTCTAAGGCGTAAGCATAGGAAAGGAGTATTCTAATAAACTCTAATCTAGCTACGGGTGCATAAGTTTCATCGTAATCTATTCCTTCTTGTTGGTTATAGCCTTGTGCTACTAACCTTGCCTTATTCCTAGTTACGACGCCATTTTCGTCGAGTTTATTCCTAAACACCCACTTAGTTCCTATGATGGTTTGATTCTTAGTTGGAGGTACTAAATCCTAAACATGGTTTGCGGTGAATTGATTTAACTATTCTTGCATGGCAACTACCCAGCTTTCATCCTTAATTGCTTCACCGACATTCTTAGGTTCTACGGTAGATATAAAACAAAAGAAATTACTTTTGTTTTGTGCTTGTGACCTAAGATTTCTTTGGTTTAGGTTTCCTATGACATTTTCAATGGGATAGTTCTTGGATTCCTTAATGTTGACAACTTCGTCAACATCAACTATTTCATCCTCAATGTCATTTTCTAAGGTTTTCTTGCCATTAACCTTAATGGCTTCTTCCTCATCTAAGTCATCATCTACCAAGGGTGATGTCTTAGTTGGTGGAGGAATTTCATCGAATGTCACGTTGAGTGATTCTTCGACTTTCATTGTTTCCTTGTTTAGGATAACATAGGCTTTACTATTTTGGGAGTAACCTAGGAAAACACCTTCGTAAGACTTTTGGTCAAAGTTGGTGAGGTAGTCTTTAGTATTTAGTATGAAGAATTTGCTTCTAAACACTCTAAAGTAATCAAGAGTAGGTTTCCTACCTTTCAAGATCTCGTATGGTGTTTTTCCTAAAATAGGTCTAATTTGAATCCTATTTAGTATGTAAGTTGAGGTGTCCACCGCATTACACCAAAACTTTTGCGGAATTGATTGTTCATTCAACATCGTTCTACTCATCTCTTGTAGAGTATGATTTTTCCACTCAACTACCCCATTTGATTGTGGAGTGCGTGGAGCTGAGAAATTGTGTGTAATACCATTAGCATCACAATATACTCCAAATTGCACTTCATTATCAAATTCCCGACCATGATCCGTCCTAATAGAAACTATTGTACACCCTAGTTGATTTTGGACTTTCTTACTAAAGATTTTGAATTCCTCGAAAGCTTGTGTCTTATTCTTAAGGAATCTAGTCCAAGTATACCTAGAGTAGTCATCAACTATTACTAAGGTGTAGTAATTTCCTCCATAGCTCCGTACGGCGGATGGACCAAATAAGTCCATGTGAAGGAGTTCTAGGCATCTAGAGGTCGAGACCATATTCTTAGCTTTGTGGCTAGAGTGAGCTTGTTTTCCAACCTTACAAGCATCACAAAAGAGTTTATGAAACTTAATATTAGGTAGGTTTCTAACTAGTTCCTTAGACGCCAATGATTGTATCAAACGCATATTGGCATGACCTAGTCTCCTATGCCATAGAGTGGAATTATCATCTATGGTTGCTAGGCAAATCTTATATTGAGGCTTATTTCCTATTTTCATAACAAATAAGCCATTTTTCCTAACTCCTCTGCCTATGGTTTTGCCATTCTTAGTGATCTCACTACCTTCTCTGGAGAATATAACTCTACACTTATTGTCTACCATTTGGCTAATGCTAAGCAAGTTAAATCCTAAGTTATCTACATGCTCAACATTTCTAATAGTGAGGGAGTTTTGAGTAATCGTACCTTTGCCTATTATGTTGCCCTTAAGTTTGCTACCGAAAGTGACATTACCTCCGTTGTACGCCTTGTATGATGAGAATAGACTCCGGTTACCCGTCATATGATTAGTGCATCCACTATCCTTGACCCATTCGTCGGGCTCCAAGTCGATTCCCAAGCATATCTATTGAATAAGATAAACATTCAAACATTTGGTCCCCAATATCTCATGGGTCCAAATTTGTTAGTATTAAACATCCCATGAATTAGTTGCATTTGGTTAGGATGTTGGAACGGAGGACAAATTTCCCATGGTAAGTAACTTTGTAGTTGACGGTTATTCCAAGTTACAGGAAAGTTACTTGGATAACTTTGTCTTCTAAAGTTACCTCTCGGTAGAGGTGTTCTTGACCGAGGTTTTGGAACATTTGTTTTTCTAGGTGGAGGAGTCTTTGACCTAATGTCGGGTTTTACAAAACCAAGCCCGGGGGTTGACAATGGTTTGTAAAAGGTTTTGACTTCCTTTTTACTAGTAATAGGTATTTTGACACTATTAACAACTATGTGATGTGATTTAGGACTTGAATTATTTTTCAGATTCGACTCAGTTCTGTCTCCAGTCTCCGATGGTACCATGGTACCACTAACTTTAGTGGTGCCGTCTGTACCTTTAATGGTACCGTCAACTTGTTCGACAGAACTTGAGGTTTTGACAAATTTTACTTGTTTCGTTTTACTTGTCAAAGCTTTATTCGGGTAAAATCCTAAGCCCGCTCCAGCATGTTCACTGTACCTAACGTTTTCAAGCATATCATTAAGTGACTTTGTCCCTTTTTCAAACTTAATGATCCTTAAAACATTCTCTTTGAGTTTTTCATTTTCTACTTGAAAACTTATGCATGATTTGCATCCTACATCTATTTCTTTATTTTTCTCAAGTCTTTTAACTTGACCCTTTAGTTCTAAAAGTTGCACTTCGAGTTCATGCAATTTTAATTTTAGTGTTTTGTTTCTACCTAAAATTTTAGAACTTACTTCGCATAGTTTATTATATTCGTCATGTAATCTATTGTCAACTATTGACGAATTATCATCACTATAATAAGAAGAGTCGGAATGTAACTCATTCGAAGCCTGAGCCATTAGGCATGTTTCATCGTTGGGCTTCTTCTCATCTTCTTCACCGCTATCACTCCAAGAGCCTCCTATGAAAGCTCTTTGGTTGTTGGTTTTCGGTGGTTTGGGACATTCTCCTATGAGATGACTAGGATCTCCACATCTAAAACATCTCCTATCACTCGTTCCTTTCTTCTCAACTCGGTTCTTTTGTGACGGCTTCTTGTCATCACGAGGTTGCCTAACGAACCTACCTCTTCTCCTAAAGAACTTTTTAAAGTCTCTAACGGCTAACGCATACTCTTCATCTTCACTATCGGAATCCGAACATTCCTCATCACTAGACTCCTTTTTGGCTTTAAATGCTAGAGATCTAACTCTCTCGCTTTTGCCTTTGACTATATCGGAGTCTTTCTTAATTATCATCTCATGAACTTTCAAGTTTCCTATTAGTTCATCAAGAGATAATGTCGCCAAGTCCTTTGACTCTTCAATGGCGGTGACCTTTGCTATCCATTTAGGATGTAGAGCCTTAAGAAACTTCCTAACATAGTTCTTGCTAGAATAACCTTCATCAAGAGCTTTAAGACTAGTAATAATAGTATTAAATCTAGCAAAATCATTATCAATAGATTCATCTTCCGAAATGGAAAATTGTTCATATTGTTGCACAAGAAGATCTATCTTGTTCTCTTTGACTTGATTATTACCTTGGTGAGTGACTAACAAAGTTTTCCAAATATCTTTTGCCGTATTACACATAGAAATTCTGTCAAATTCCTTTTTCGGCAAAGCATTATAAATCAACATTTTAGCCTCATCATTTTAAGGCTAATTTTCTTTTAAGTTCATCACTTTGTTTACTATAAGGAACTATTTCATCCCTTTTAGTTTCCAGATTCTTTTGAATCGGTTGAAAGTCAGCATCGGTAATAATATGCCAAAGATCAATGTCTTTTGATTTCACATACGTTTCGAATCTTGTTTTCCAATATATAAAACAATCGGTTTTGAAAAGTGGTGGTCTTTGCATACATTGCCCTTCTTGGTATTTGTCGGAATCCATTGATCGATTCAAGTTTTAAAATACAATTTACTTTAAAATCTTGACTAACCTGGCTCTGATACCAATTGTGGAAAACTAGAAGGGGGGGTTGAATAGTTTTACCGGTTTTAAATCTTCTTAAAAACTTTACTTTTGAAAAACCTTGATTTGAATCTTATGTGTAATCAATCAACACCAATATGAACACTAGACTACACTATCTAATATAAAAAATAAATGTAAAGAGAAGAGAAGGAAAGATCAAACCGGGACAAAGAGATTTATAGTGGTTCGATCACGAAGCTCTTCTTCGCCCTACTCCACTCCCCGAGTACCCCACTCGAGAGTTTCAGGCACTATGTCAACAAACCTCCCTTCAGGCGGAGAAAACCGTACGACGTCGCTTATCCTATTTTCCGACACTAAACTAAATGTCGAGTGTTAATCTTAGCTAGCACCAATCTACCACGATCCAATCGATCCTCTCTACTTCACACAATCAACAACCTTGTCTCGATCTACCCGATCTACCCTTGATCCACTCGATCAATACACTATTCCACAAGCTACAAGAGATCTCTAAGATCTCGACAAGATCACAATCATCAACCCTCACTTGACTCAATCTACCCTATCTACCCTTGATCAACTTGATCGACACACTAGCTCACAAGCTACAAGAGATATTCAATATCTCTATGAGATCACAATGATCTTCTCTCACAAACTCTCAAAAGAAAAATGAACTTGATGTATACAAAGATACAACATGTGTGTAACAAATGTTACAAGTGCTCTAACTACAACTACAACACTTTGTATCTTCTTTGATACCTTGTGTTCTTCTCTTGCACTAGAAGAAGAATGAAGGTGATCACTTGGTTGGATGATTGGATCACTCTTTAAACAAAAAAAAACTAAACTAAATAATCAAGAAGAGAAAATGTGATAAGGGTATTGAACTCAGAAAGTTCTGTGTGAAAAAGGATGCTCAAAAACTGTGAAGAGGGCTGGTATTTATAGGCAGAAAAATTCTCGCCGTTATGGGGACACGGTACCGTTAAATCACCCACACCGTGCCAGACAAAAACGCTCCTCTTTTTGTCTTTTGGTAAACTTATTTGGGGAAGTTTGGAGCTGATTTTGGGGGGAAAATAGCTGTTATGTTATTTGAACTTATTTTTCCAATAAAACATTTCTTAATTATTCAAAAATAACTTGTAAAGTATATTTTTGAAAAAATGTTTTGTCACATTAAAAATGTGAAGTTTTAAACACAAATTTACTTTGATCATTTGTCAAGTTGTAAATTTGTTTGTGCTTACCTAGAGTCATTTGCGTAGAAATGGGATCTTTCGACTAAAAACTTGTTTACATTAATTTTAACGTAATGTGTTTTCACATTTTGTCATCCTCAAAACGTGATGTTATCGAAAGATATAAATAAAATTTTTAGAACATTATTTGCATCAACAATTACTTAATGTCCAAAAACCTTTTCAAAACTTGTACGTTTTCTTCCTAAATCATGACGATATAATAACTATTTGGGAATTAGGTAAAATACCGAAACTACCTATTGATGTTTTTCTTTCTTGTTTAATTGTTTCATTTTCTCTTTCTTATTATTATTTCTTGTTTCTTTTCTTATTCCTTCTCTCTTTCCTTTTATCTTTTCTTAAGTGTTCGTTTGTGTTCGCCAATTTTTATTATTTTCTTTTCTTAACTATCCACATGAGTCTTAAACGTTTTTTCTTTTTTTTTCAAACGCCATTGAAACTAAACTATTTTTATTCAAATACGAGTATTGCTTTATAAATCATTACTAGGATTATTTCTGAGACATGTCGTTTAATTGTTAGGTTGTGCTGAGGTTCATTTGCCGTGCTATACCATCTAATTAATTGTGATATCTCGTTTCTCTATTACTAAGGTGTGATTCGCAGCCCCACTTTTACTTTTAAATTGTTTATAAACCCATGTGGGAGATACATGCTATTTACTTATTTTTATGAGCACAATTGTTTATTGGTATGCTATTCCTGACTGAAATGATAATGCTAAGTACCGTCCTTGCCAAAAGCAAGTCCCTCGATCATGAACCATTAATCACTTGCGAGTGAACGCGATTATAGTTTTTAGGCCTATAGGAATTGACCCTCCCGCCATGTTGACTAAGGTCGGTCTGCATGTGATGTACTATATTCGATTTTCACTAGGTATCTGGCAAATTACCTAGCTTTAGGGGCAACTATTATATTATGATATTCCGCGGTTACTGTCAACTTACGCCAAGGTTATTGGTACCAGTTAACGCTTTGTGTGTCATGAGCTTAGCAAAATTATTTGACGCTTACTTGATATCTGTATTTGTTACTTATATCTTCCAGACTTAAAATCTTGTGTTCAACTGCTTTATTTATAAAACCTATAGATTACACTCAACCTTTGTGTTGACTTTTTAGCATGTTTTATCTCAGGTAATTGATGCATACTTGTGGGCACTGGGAGTGGCTGAAGACTTTTGATGGCTATCTTTTTCTTTTACTATCTGAGAGGATTCGATACACTTGAAGGGTGTTAGTCTTTTTATAACGTGTGTATATGATATCTTGAGTTAATATGATTAAGTATGCGGAATCTACTTAACCACACTTAGAAGGTTTATTTGGTTATGGAAATGGAACAGTTATGTTTGTTATTGAACAATGAGCACAGAAAGTTTATCACCAAACGATTCAGTATTATTCAAAATAATACGAGTGATCTTCACTATCACTAGGGTTACAAAAACCTTGAATCTTATGTTTCTATGTCTTATGATATTGTTGTGTTTGTTCTTGAGAGATATTAATTAAACACTCACTTTTAGTCACTCAAGCACTTTTTATATTTAAGCTAAGATCTCTCATTTATAGTCCAAGAAAGATCTTTACAATATTGTCAAGTCTAATCGAACACATGCTTGAGTGTGTCAGTCATTAAGATACAACATGTATCTGTGTTTACAACTTGTTGACTGAGCACATGATAAGAGATATTATCTACCATATATCCTTGACTTTTATACACAAATGTCTTTGCATACATATCTGATCAGCAGTAGAATACGTGTACAGTTATCTGTTCAGCAGTAGAATCTTGATACTCTAGCAGTAGAATTCTTGCGGCAGCAGAATCTCTAACACTAGCAGTAGAATGATACTTAGTGTATTTCTTTGAGCAGAACTGATCTTTTGAACATGTAATTCCCAATACTAATCTTCAGAACATTTAATTCCCAACACTATCTATCTTTACTATCTTTTACTATCTTATCATTCGAAAAACCTTTTGAACTATGTTTTATTTCCGCTGCAACTTATGTTTAAGAGTCTTTTAAAATCTAAATGTTTAATTTTGTATTCGAATGATATGTTTTTGCTAAAACGTCTCGTTATGAGATCGTTTTCTATGGATGTGACTGTCTTACCCCTCACGTAGTACCCCAAGCTCCATTCCGCTGCCATATTCCGAGTTGGGGGTGTTACAGAATGGTATCAGAGACACTGTTTATAGAGAACGAGATCATACTCGATTATAAACAGTTTTGTGTGTATCAAAACGTTTTCGAAATCGATAGTCATCAGCCCTCCGTGCCACTTCGCTCTTTAATTGCTTTACTTAAACTTTTATGTGTGCATGCTTTTGCACTATTATATGCTTGGATTTTCCGCTGCTATCTTACTTCATATAAAAACTATTTTTATAAAACAAATTTGGCTAGAAATTTTATACTTTTCGATACTTCTTGTAGAGTATTATGTCTAAATTAGTCCCTACCATTCAGTTTTCAATTGAACCCATTGAGCACCCACTTGCACAACCAAGTCCAGAGGAGGACCCACACCCCGTTGATGATGATGAAATTGAGGTTGATGATGAGATGGATGATGATGAGGAGATGGATGATGATAACGATGATGATGAGGAGGAGGAGCCGGAGGACCTCCCTATACCACTTTCACCAGCAGTGTCAGATATTACTTACGAGTCAGTACTTTAGACGCATTGGGTCATGCACTTACTACAAAGGTGATGTCTATGTTTGAGATTGGTGAGTATTCGACTACACATCGAGTTCCCCCTACAGAGCTCAAGGCCGAGCTGAGTCGTTTGAGGCAGGATATCTCTTGGTGCCAGGGCCATTATATGTCGATGTCTAGGCGATTGTGTGGTGACAGTCTGATGTTTTAGAGTTAAGGAAGGAGATTAAGGGAGATAGGAGAGCTACAGGTGATTTTTATGTGGAGTTGTATGAGCAGGCTCTGAGGTTGAGTTCTACAGAGAAGGTAGATACAGAGATTCAGGAGCGTTTGGCGTCATTAGAGAAGAGGATGACAGAGGTCGAGAAGATTGTGGAGAAGTTGGACCTTGGAGCAGTGTTCATTGATATTGATTGTCGTTGTTACCGGCGTAGTATTCAGGAGTTGAGGGACGAGTTACATGCCATGCAGTGGCAGGCGTACTATGATAGGATGGCGAGTTTCCGTTTTGATGACAGTATTGATGTTTTGGCTATGTATGGGGGAGATTGTCAGTGAGAGTGTGGTGATCATCTTATTTATGGTAGTTTAGTGTCATGATAGTGGTTTACCTTTGTACATACTAAATTGAATAGTTTCAGTTAGTAGATTTTATCAGAAACTTGTAATCGTTTTGCATATCTTGTAAGACTTATAGCAAGTATTAAATCTATGATGTATTTTGGTGATGTACTATTATTGATGTTGAATGCGTGCTATATCATGATGATATCATGGTATTGTTTATCTTGTGATGTGATTCTGTTACGTTAATCAAATACTTACAGTGTTGTACATCTGTAATGATTGATAGAATTATGCCGCCTAGGAAGATGACTCCAGCTGCGATCCAGAAGTTGATTGATGATGGCATTGCCGCGGCGCTTGCCGGGCAAGCGGGTGTTGGCAACCTGAATGTTGGACAAGCAGGAGTGCAAGCTGTCAATGATAACCGTTTCTGTACTTACAAGGATTTCATGAATTGTAAGCCTACTACCTTTAAAGGAACTGAAGGAGCTGTTGGTTTAATTCAGTGGTTTGAGAAAATGGAGTCAGTGTTTCTAAGGAGTAACTGTTCTGAGGATTGGAAGGTGAAGCATGCGACAGGTACCTTGGTGGAGCATGCATTGTCTTGGTGGAACACTTATGCTCAGGATATGGGGTTAAAGAACGCTTATAATACTTCATGGGAAGTGTTTAAGAAGGAGATGGTCAAGAAGTATTGTTCTCGTAGTGATATGAGGAAGTTGGATACTGAGTTCTACAATTTGGCTGTGAAGGGTGTTGATCTTGCTACTTATGTGCGTCGATTTCAAGAATTGAAGGTTTTTTGTGCTCACATGGTGCCAGATAATGAGAAATTACTGGAGAAGTTCATTGGTGGTTCACCTTCCAGTATTGAAGGGCACATGACATCTTACAACTCTCAGACTCTTGATGATGCTATTCGCACATCTGAATGACTTATGGATCAAGTGGTTAAGCATGGCACTGTTCAGAAGGGTAATAACTATGACAACAAACGAAAGTGGGAGGATAACAGGAGGAACAACAACTACAACAACTTCAACAACCGCAACAACAATAGTCACCCTCACCATAACCATCACCACAACAACAACAACAATCAGTACCGTAACAACAATCATCACCACCAGCAGAACAGAAGACAAGAGACTGTTAAGGCTTATGTGGCTGCACCAGCACAAGTCGGTGGGTATGCTGGGCTGCATCCATTTTGTGATAAGTGTATTCAGCATTACGTTGGACCATGCGCAGCTAAGTGTCAGAAATGTCTGAAGACAAGGCATATTGCTAAGAAGTGTAAGAACAGAGCTGTGACCAATGGAAATGCCACCCGGCTAGTGGTAACTTGTTTTGGATGTAGAGAGCGTGGTCACTGCAAGAGTCATTGCCCAAAGAACACTGGTCGGAGAACTGAAGGTGCTCGTGGTAGAGCATATGCAATGGGCAATGGGGAGCAGCAGCAGGATCCGAATGTAGTGACCGGTACGTTTCTACTCACCAAACTTCGTGTTAAAGTTTTATTCGATTATGGTGCCGATATGAGTTTTTTATCTTCTACGATTTCACCACTACTTAACCTCACCCCTACCTCCTTAGACACTAACTATAGTATTGAAGTAGCTAATGGCAACTTAGTTAACAGTTGTACCGTAATCCGAGGCTGTACCCTAAACCTTCTAGATCACCCGTTTAGTATCGATCTCATGCTCATTGAACTCGGAAGCTTCAACGTAGTGGTTGGTATGGATTGGCTATCCAAATATCATGCGAGTATTGTTTCTGGTGAATGAGTTGTTCATATCCCTCTCAATGGCGAAACCTTGGTTTTCCGTGAAGACCGTAGCGGAACCCGTTTGAATATCATATCTTGTATTAAGACCTTGAAATACATCGAGAAAGGATGTCATGCATTCCTAGCACATGTGTCTAAGAAGGAGTCGGGAGAGAAGCGACTTGAGGATGTTCCGATTGTGCGAGACTTTCCTGAAGTATTTCCTGAAGATCTTCCTGGACTTCCATTGATTCGACAAGTGGAATTTCTGATTGACCTAGTTCCGGGAGCTGCACCCGTAGCACGTGTACCGTATCGACTAGCTCCGACAGAGATGCAAGAGTTGTTGGATAAAGGGTTTATTCGACCTAGTTCCTCACCCTGGGGAGCACCAGTGTTATTCATGAAGAAGAAGGATGGATCATTTAGAATGTGTATTGACTACCGTGAACTGAACAAGCTAACTGTGAAGAACCGCTACCCGTTACCTAGAATCGATGATTTGTTCGAAAAGCTACAAGGATCAGGTTACTACTCCAAAATAGATTTACGGTCAGGTTATCATCAACTCAGATTCTAGGAAGAGGATATTCCCAAGACAGCGTTCAGGACTCGATATGGCCACTATGAGTTTCAAGTGATGCCCTTTGGTTTGACAAACGCACCTGCTGTATTCATGGACCTCATGAACCGAGTGTGTAAACCATATTTGGACAAGTTTGTTATAGTTTTCATCAACTACATTTTGATCTACTCCAAGAGTGAAGAAGAACACAAGAAACACCTGACGATAATTCTTAAGTTGCTCAAGGAAGCGCAATTTTACGCAAAGTTCTCTAAGTGTGAATTTTGGATTCGCAAGGTACAATTTCTTGGTAATGTGATTAATAGAAAAGGGTTACATGTGGATCCCGTGAAGATCAAAGCTATTGAGAACTGGCCAACGCCTTCTAACACAGAAATTCGTCAATTTCTGGGATTGGCTGGATATTACAGGAGATTCATCAAAGGATTCTCCAAAATATCTAAACTGTTAACTACGTTAACTCGAAAGGATAAGAAGTATGTGTGGGGAAAGGACGAAGAAGAAGCATTTCAAACCCTGAAGCAAAAACTTTGCAGTGCAACAATTTTGGCACTACCAGATGGAGTTGAAGATTTTGTAGTTTATTGTGATGCATCATATGAAGGGTTAGGAGCAGTTTTGATGCAATGAGGGAAAGTCATGGCATATGCTTCCCGAAAACTTAAGACTCATGAGGAGAAGTATACCACATATGATTTGTGTAGGGTATTCACAATGCAAGAAACACTTGTTTGAGGCCTTGATATGGATCGAATGGAAAAGAAACTAGAGAGAGAGATGGGAACTTCTAGTGAGAGAAACACTATGCGTATTAGCTTGAAAATAATAAGACTTCCAACCCTTCCCTTGCAAGGGAAGGGGGTATTTATACTTACTACATAATATGCCCCTAGCGGGCTGTGGAGAGAGCTGACAGAGGGTAAAGACCCGACCCACTCCACAATACTAATTAATAACTAATCTACTAATAATATTACTGATAATCCTATGAGCTATGATGTGCTAATAAGTACTCGGGGTGACCGAGTCTTCAGCTGAAAATTCATATTCCTAACAATCTCCCCCTAAGGGAGGTCACCCCAGAAGTAATGTTCTGAATTTCAGCACATCTTCCTTGGATCTTGACTTCATAGCTCGTAACCATCGATTCTTCAATATCATAGATCGTTGTGCAAACATCCGTGATCTTCAGATGACTTCTCTTTTGTCTTGGATGAACTTTGAGTAATCTTTGAAAATATCATCCAACTTGAGTCTCCAAGTCATCTTTCAGTAGTAGGTCTCCATGTGATGAAATATACTTAGAGCCGACATGCTCTCACTATATGGCGTCATGATCTTCAGCATCAGAGTTTGCGAAAGCTGTGTTGAAGGTCTTTTGGGTGATCATGACTTTGTTGAATAATAATGATGATGTAGTGTGAACATGTGGTAGAGGATTGGCATCTTTTCTGCAATCAGCTACAACAGCAACCAGCTACAGCATTCCACAGCTACAACCGCCAGAAGTTCCTGCATAAGATAGTTAGCAACAAATCGACCGGTACTTACAGGTTTGGACTTTGAGATTGTTAACAGCATAGTGTGGAAACTCTCTCTAATCCTTACCAAGACCGTTCCTAATCGAAAACCCACAGAGGGCTTTTTAAGACTATGCCGTAGCATTTCAACGATTAGGTGAGTCGCTGGAGATCACTCCACGACTGTAGACCATTTGAAACCGCCGCGACCACTAAGCGTAATTCACGAGGAATTACAGAAGTGACCTGCTTTCAGGGCTGCTTGATGTTGACCCTGGCAGGAATTTCCATTCAATCATTGAGAATTACATTTGTAAAGTCTCTCATGAATGTTCTGGCAGATTGCTAAGATCTGCGTAGGACTCATAAGTTTACAACTGGTGTCCTTAATGATGAACAACCAGTGTAGAAATAATCCGTGTTCCTATGAGATCTTATTGTGAATCTCGTGGCTCTAGACTCTATAGTGCGTTTTGATTTAATGAGCGGAGGCTGGAGAAGACTGCCACCATTTCAATATCATCTAACTCGGAGTGAGAGAGACGATAGAAATGTATTGAACTCCTTGACAAATGAAACAAGAGTCCTTTGAGGGACCTTGAGTGGCTAGGGAGGGTTGTGCAGCGTATCACTGGGTCCATGATACTTTGTCTTCAATGCCAGCAATCAACTAAGTGATTCTGACAGCATATGTATTGACCCGGTTTCTGCCTAAGTTGTAAGGAGGGCTATTTCTTTTCACCCTTTATCTTTACAATTCTTTTTCATTCTTCAACCCCTTCAGTGCTTATCGAGACTTCATAACTAACACCTTGTTGGGTTTATTCCAGTGTTAGCTCCATCTCAGACGGCACTCTTCCCTTATACACATTTCTCCTTTTTAATCATACCTAAGGACTTCTACACTAACTAGTGGATTGTCCCTGGGTAGATCCCTCCGGCTCTGGCGGGATCGTGGGAACTTGAACCTAACCTAACCATCCTTATAACTCCATGCGTTAATTAAAATGGCCGGTCTTTAGTATTCATCCACGATTGCCAAACCAAATCTTTGAAAAATCTCTCAAAGTGTTCATGATTCTGAAACACATTTTTGCAAACACTTGAGAGTTTTATATTTTTCAAATGCTCCCCCTCAACATGTGCTCAAGTGATAGTTTTATAAATTTGCACATGTTAGGTAGAGCTCACACTTTTTGAATTGATCCACTTTCAGTAAACATGACCGATTCGAGACACGCTTACATCACTAGTTAGACTAGCTTGAAATTATTACCCGGCCTGGTCAAGTCCACAGAAAGTTTCTCGAAATGGTACACTCTACTCAGATACATCTTTTTCGAGACACGCTTACATCACTGGTTAGACCAGCTTGAAATTATTACCCGGCCAAGACGTATCCTTTCGATTGATGACAGTTCAAGTTTCGTCAATTCATTGGTTAATTCTGAGTCACGGTCACATGAGATGCCAAATCCTTTGCTCCCCCTCAATAAGTGCATTGACGTACAACTGAGCACTTATGGGAGAGTTAACTTCCTTCTCCAAAATATTTTGCTCCCCCTCAATATGTGCCTTGATATACAAAATGGTTTAGCACATACGGGAGAGCTTACATTTACTTCCAAATCATCACATTTTATCAGAATTTCATATTTAAATCACATTCTCTCCCCCGATCAGAAATTTCAAACCAATTGAGATTTGTGATCCCAATTGATTTAAATAAGTTTAGAAAATTTGGGAGAAAATGTGGTCAGTTTAAATGTATTCTGATTTAGGAGCATACTATGCTCCCCCTTATACCACGAGAGAGTGTCACTGCTGATGTTGCACAAATTTGGCAAGGTTTCAGAAATTTGAACAAGTACTCTCCCCCTTAATTAATGACCCGTTTTCTATTAAAAGAGCTGTAGTCATTCAATTAAGCGACGAATAATTGTGAAAATTTTACTTCAATTTACCACCTTGTGTAACATCAAGACTCTCTTGAAGAATCAAACAAGATAAAGAGTCTGATGAAAAGACGACTTCTCTTCTTGTATACGAAGTGATGCACTGAAACGTACATCAAGTCGGTGAAACATGGATATAAAGTAATCCATGCCCAGGTGAACATCACCCAGTTGGAGGAACAGCCGTCCTTTAGGCGACGTGCTTTCCCAGTGTGTATCATGGGTTGCAGTATGAAGTAACTGCAAGCCATTAAGACATGTTTTAACTGATAAGTATAACTTCTGCTCGAGCTTCATTTAAAGATCCGTGTCATTGTTGAATGACATTTCTAGATCCGTAAATGTTATCGATAAACAGAAGACATGCCTAGGTAGGACTATTTTTGGTATTTTCTGATTTTTCGATTTTTATGGTTTTTATAGGTTTTATATTTTTGTATTTTCTTTTTGATTTAAGATATATACAACTATGTACAAGGATATAAGAAGACAATCCTTTACTCCTCCTTTTCCTCCTGAAGACACTTGAGGGTTTCAGGTGTCATGCTCTTCATGCCAAGGCGTGGGAGAATAAACTGAAACCTTTCTCTTGGGAGGGCCTTGGTGAAGATGTCAGCTAACTGATACTCTGTCCTCACGAAGTATAGTTCCATAATTCCTTTTTCCACCTTTTGCCTGATGAAGTGATGCCTGATGTCGATGTGTTTAGACCTGGAGCGCTGAACATTGTTACAACAAAGAGCAATGGCGCTTTTGTTGTTACAATATAGGGGAATTTTGTTGTATGTGAATCCATAGTCTGAAAGTTGTGATCGCATCCAAAGGATTTTTGCACAGCAAGCAGACATGGAAATGTACTCAGCTTCAGTAGATGATATGGAAGTACTCATCTGCTTCTTAGAAGACCAACTAACCAACGTTTCCCCTAAAACTGAGCTCCTCCTGAAGTACTGCGACGAGTGTCTTGGCATCCCGCATGATCAGCATCCGCATAAGCAGTTAACTCCATTGCTATGTCCTTAGGATACCAGAGACCCATATGAACTGTGCCTTGAAGATATCGGAAGATCCTTTTCACTGCTTCAACATGCTCGTTGGTTGGCCTGGATTGATACCGAGCACACATACACACAGCAAACAGAAGATCTGGTCTGCTAACCGTGATGTACATCAAAGATCCAATCATGCTTCGATACTTTGTTATATCCACTGGAATCCCTGAAGGATCTTCATCCAGCTTTGTTCTATCAACCATGGGAGTGTCAACAGGTTCACTTGAATTGAATCCAAACTTTTTCAAGATCTCGTTGGCGTATTTGGATTGATTAATGAATATGCCTCCGGGACTTTGAGAAACTTGTAATCCTAAGAAGAATGACATTTGTCCCATCATGGACATTTGGAACTTGGAATTCATCTCCTTTGAAAAACTATCACATTCACTAGGATCTGTTGAAGCAAAGATGATATCATCTACATAAATCTGAACTAGTAGTAGATGGTTTCTTGACTTCCTGGTGAATAGTGTGAGATCAACAACACCCTTGGAGAATCCGTTCACTAGGAGGAACTTGGACAATGTATCGTACCATGCCCTTGGCGCCTGTTTTAACCCATAAAGAGCCTTCTTCAAGCGGTAAACATGAGTAGGATGTTCATCATCCACGAATCCTTCGGGTTGACTCACATAAACTTCTTCCTTTAAGTCACCATTCAAGAATGCTGTTTTGACATCCATCTGGTAGACTATCATATTACGACTAGCGGCATTTGCCAGGAAGATTCTTATAGCTTCAATTCTAGCAACCGGAGCAAACGATTCTTCAAAATCAATGCCCTCTTCTTGTCTGAATCCTTTAGCAACTAGCCGTGCCTTGTTCTTTAACACATCTCCATACTCATCAAGCTTCACTTTGAAGATCCACTTTAAAGCAATGATCATTGCAAGCTCTGGAAGAGGCACTAATTCCCATACTTCAAGCCAATCAAATTCATGGATTTCATCCTGCATAGCCTAGAACCAGCAATCTTAAGTCATTGCTTCTTTGGCATCTTTTGGTTCGACTTTGGACAGTACAGAATTGAAAAAGCACCATAGTGCATCAGTGGCTAGTTGATTACGTGTGGATACTGGACGTGAGGGATTGCCTATGATGTTGTCGATTGGATGATCACTGGTCCATTTTCTGAGATGGTCGTGAGGTTGAGGGTTTTTAACCGATGTAGCAGTGCTGTGTTCTTCAAGAGAGGGTGTGTCTGATGAATGATCAGGAGCAAATATGTTTTCAAAAGGAACCTCATCAGCAAGAGCAAAAGGATTATCTTCCAAAGAATGGTTATCTGCAGATTCTTGTAGTACTGGAGAGGATTGAGTATTTGATGATGAAGGCGATTGACTGGCAGCTGGAGCATTGAGACTGACTGATACTGAAGCTGTTGGGTTTTCTGTGCCTTGCGAAGCTTAAGCCTCTGCCATAGGAAGTACCGCTGGTTCACTTGGGATGGTTTCATTCGATGGCTCAAAGTATTCATCAAACATAGGATCAAATAACTTCTTCAACTCCTCATACGTAGGTGGTACAAAAGAATCCGCAGGCGTGGAATTCTGTACAAGTCCTGAACTAATGGGTCCAGGTGTCAAAAGTTTAAGATCGGGTCCAGAACTAATTTGTCCTGAAGCAAGTTGCTTACTCAGTTCATCGAACGTGACATGAATGGTTTCCATGATTTTACGGGTTCTCTTATTATAGATTCTATACCCTTTACTGTCTGGTGCATATCCAACAAAAATACCTACGTCTGCTTTAGCCCTTAACTTTCCCAAGTCTTGACTATCATTAGTAGGATAGCAAAGTGCGCCAAACACACGGAGAAAGGAAAGATCTGGTTTCCTATTATGAATTAACTCGTAGGGAGTCTTTTAATGAACAGGATGAATTAGAGATCGGTTTTGGGTAAAACAAGCTGTTGCTATAGCCTCTGCCCAGAGAAACATCGGTGCCTTTGAAAATATAAGCATGGTTCTTGCAGCTTCCACCAGAGTACGGTTCCTTCGTTCGACAACACCGTTCTGTTGAGTAGTGCGAGGGATACTTTTCTGATGCGTGATGCCAATACTTTCATAGAAATTGCGGAGTTGTTGGTTAACAAACTCAGTACCATTATCAGTGCGGATGATTCTGACAGTTTTATCGAGCCTTACTTGTAGCTGTTTTATCAGTTTATTGATAACCTCTGGAGTTTCATCCTTGGTTCTCAAAAACTTTACCCATGTGAACCGAGAATAATCATCTACTATCACCAGAACGTACTTCTTTCCATTTATGGTTTGTATTCTCATTGGACCGCACAAGTCCATGTGGAGGGTATGAAGAACTTCCAAGTTGGTGTTAATGGTTTTAGGCTTGTGGGTTTGTTTCTTGCTTTTGCCCAGTTGACATGCAGAGCAGAGATGATCTTTCTCATATTTTAGTCTGGGCATCCCTCTAACAAGATCTTTACGGGAAAGATTATTTATGGTACCGAAGTTCAAGTGGTTCAAACGACGATGCCACAGCCATGATTTTGTTTTAGAGGCTTTAGAAAGCAAGCATATGGGAGAGGACTTCAACATTTCTTCAATCGATATGGTGTATAGATTGGTGCCCCGACTGCCCTTGAGGAGATCTATACCATCCAATTCTCTGACGAAACATGTATGTTTTCTGAAAGCCACTTCCAGATCTGAATCACAAAATTGACCCATAGAAAACAGATTGTGCCCTAATCCTTCCACATAATATACCCTTGAGATTACACTGTCACCAAACACATAATCTCCATAACCCATAATAGCACCAAAGTGGTCGTTCCTGAATCTAACTGTCCCGATAAACTTTTTCACGAAGTTCTTGAGCCGCGAGCGATCCCCAGTCATATGTTTTGAGCAGCCTGAGTCCAAATACCACAGGACGATTTGTACGACCTGCATTTGAAACCAGACAACAATGGATAACTGAAAAATGTGGATCCCCACGTGCAATTGGGGTCCGTTTGGTCAGCACACAAATATTCTGGAACCACAGAGTTCGCAGATGCTACTGTCTACAGTGGAGACAGTACTAGAGGCAGGACAGGACCTATGTGGAAGGCATTGTGACCCTAAAGGCAATAATCTACCAGTTGGTCTCCATTCCTTAACCTTCACAATTTTATGTTTATTCATTTTAGGTAATGAGCACTCTTTTCCTAAATTGAATTTCCTTCCAGTGGGTCTCCATTCCTTAACTTTCACAATTTTATGCTTATTCATTTTAGGTAATGTGCACTGTTTTCCTAAATTGAATTTCCTTCCAGTGGGTCTCCATTGATAGCCTACGCTAGCAAATGTTTTTCCTGTTGCTTTCCAAACTTTCTTGCATGTTTCAGTTATCCTAACATTCTTAACATGGGGTGAAGCAGAAGACATCAAGAAAGACACAACACACTCATCATGATTAGCAGAAATTAAACAATTGTCGCATGTTTTACAGATAGCATTAGAATTCGAATTAATTACAGTACTTTTGATACTAGAATCAAAACGATTCATCCTACTCATTGCAAACTTATTGTTCCTAGGTTGGGCTTCTACTTTCTTCAAGTGATCATTCTTAGCTGGCGTATTCATATCTTTTCTTGCATTTCCTCTAGACCTTGACCCGCTAGCTTGGGTGTCACTTTTTACTCCTGTAGAAGCATTGAGGGGAACATTAGTTTGTTTTTCTGTCACATGCCTTCCTGATAATGATGTGTTCGGTTCTGATGTTTTAGGTGGTAGATCAAATGCTACATGCTTGTTCTTAAAAGTGGATGATGATGCAACAAGTCTATCTCTATGGCTGTTAAACTTAGGAACTGAGCCTATGGCATATTCTAAGTTTTCCTGAATCCTTTTCGTGAGATTACAAGCATAAACAACAGCCCTATCAAGTGGCTTATCAGTTCTATCCTCTTCAACTACCTCACGAAGTGTGTCAAGGCCCTCTCTAAGATGATCGAGATATGTTTGATGGGCAAAGCTGTTATTTCTAAGGTTAAATGGAATGCGCCCAACATCAACATCATACTTTTTACTAGCAGCAGCCTTTGGTGCATCACAATTACAAGTGGTGCATAGCATTTTACCTTTCACCTGAGCCTTAAGATTCTCAATTTCATTTGTCAAAGAGGTTATTTGATCATTGTGATTGCTTCTTGTAACTTTTATGGAATCATATAACTCTTTGAAATGTTGTTTGACCTTAGAATTTTCTTCTCGATAACACTCATTTTCATGATGCAGCTTATTTATGGTGTTTTGATATTGAAAATTCTGAGAATCTGAAGGCGAAGGTTTATTGGTGCCATACACATCACACTTGTTAGTTTTCAATTGGGCAATATGGGCCCTCAGCAGTCGAATCGTGTTCGTGTGAGCTTGAATTTTTTCATCTCGTTTGCTTAATTCAAAATAAGTATCAAATTCAGGAGCATCCAAGGATGTCTTGTCATTTGATATTTTGAGTTTTTCATTTAACTGTTGATGTTTCATTTGCAAATTTATATAATCAACTTCAAGTTTTGAAAAACGTTTAACCATATTATCATGGTCATCATTTTGAAAAACGTTTAACCATATTATCATGGTCATCATTTTGAATTTTGTCAAGCAATTTTAAATTCTCCCCCTCAAGCTCAACAACACGATTCTGGGTGACATTTAATGCAATAGCATACTCATTAAATTGACATGCAGACAATGCAGAATCAGTAGCGGTGTAAAATACATCTTGTGCAATACATTTAGCAATCAAGTTGTCATTAGCAATGAGTATGTTTTTTCTTTCAATCTCACGACTCTTAAGTTCTATTGCATATTCATTCACCTCATTTTCCATGTCTTTAAACACTACTTCCATTTCTTTTATTTCGGCTTTAAGGGCAGTTTGCAACCCTTCAAAATGTTCTTTAAGTAGTTTAAAGAATGGCATGACCTCAGTTAAGTAGCACCTTTTTGCATGTTCAAAACACCTTTCCCCCTCAGTAATGTCGGTGGGTGTAATTCTTTTCTTACATGTTTTATCGAAATCAGCAAACAGTTGCCAAAGCACATATAAGCTAATAAAGGTTTTGCAGTCAGTGGGAAGAGACAAAGGCACCAAATTCCTAGGTGTATTGGGAGGATACACCGTTATGGACGCAACTTTTCTAATGAGGGGGGTGTTGGCCTTAAGTTTTTCTACCTTAAGTTTTTCATTATCTTGTTTACAGAATATCTGTTCAGGTGTTAACTTCTTTTGAGGAGCAAACACAGTCAAACGATTTTCCTCACTATAGTCATGGGGCTTGATTATTATTCGTCTGGCTATGCACTCGGGATCCCTCATTTTCTCATTCATTCTTTCCTTTGTTCTCTCACTCATCTCCTCCTCCTCTTTAGTGTATATAAGCTCAGGTGGGTCATGATTAGGCATAAACATCACATTGGAATCATTTAATGCAGGTTGGGCTATCTTAGCAATCTCATGAATAGCTAATTTAGATCTACCTACATTGCTTTCACTATGCTTGTCACTTAACTTTATGTGCTTATACATCATTTGGGCAGTCTGTCTGGTTTGGTCTTGTGTGTACAACTTATTTTCAAGCTTATTTTTTAACGTCTTGAGTCTAGAGAAATCATTTAAAAGTGTTGTTTCCTTTTCTTTGAATTCTAGCTTAAGTGTAGTTATACACTTTTGTGCTTCCTGTTTCTGTTTGACAGACTGTTCTAGCTGACTTTTCAAAGAACTCAACTCTAATTTTAATGTTTCTTCTCTTACTCTAGACTCTTTAATAAGTGTACTCATTTGACCATCTAATTTCTGCTCACGTTCATTAAGCTCAAACTTAGCACGCTGTTCATACATAGCCACTTGTTCTTTATAAATGTTTAGTCTGGTGATCACGTTATCATCAGGGACAGGCAATTTGTTCTCATGGCACTCACATGCATTATCTATATTACACGCATTATCTAAGGCACATACATTACTTATAACACAAACATCATTATTGACAAAAGATTCACCATTTGGTACATCAGGCGAGTTGTTGTGATTCAAATACTGTTCATATGAAATAATATTGCTATTTTCCATGTCAACATTACTTGTGTCAGAAACATCTGCCTGATGTACTTCTTTGGGATTCTTTTGTCCCTCGACAATATTATATGTGTCATAAATTTTTAGTACCTCAGATATCACAGATGCATTAGAAGGACTAGCTTGACGAGATGATGAGACCAGGGAAGACAAGTTAGCCATGAAGATTGTTTGAGCCGTAGGTTCATCATCTACATCAGAGTCAAATGCATCACAATCATCTGCCTTGAAGATGTTAGGATCATTAAGTGCTAGATCCTGAACTGGTTACTCATCCACATCTTCATCAAAAGTATTTCCCCCATCACCTGCCAAGAACAACAACTCTTCCTCATCCAATACAGCTCCATTCTCTTGAGCTTGCATTAACAGCATCTTGTCTTTGAAGTAATCTGAGTTCTGAGGACGTTTAGGTTGATTGCAGTTTCTAGCAATGTGTCCAAGCCCCCCACAATTATAACACTTGATCTGTTTCCCTTGACCCTGATTGGCATTCCCTGCTCTATTCTGCACATAACCTCGACCCATGTTTCTTCCAGCTCTCCCTTGCACATTCTGAACCACAATTTTCCCATCCTCCACCATTGCTAGATTGCGTGGATTGGATGAGTTCCTTAACTGATTGTTGGTCTGAGGGAGTGATGCTTGAAACTGTTGAACCAGTAATGATACTTGATTGGTGAGGTTGTCAATCATTTTTTCGGTCTGAGAGTAGCCTGAGTCAAGTTGAGAACTCATAGCAGGTACTGGTGAGTGAAGTTGATGATATCTTGGGTTGGATGATGATTGGGTCGTTGGTAGAACATTTGTCATGAACGCCAGTGGATCATTTGTAGTTGAAGGATTTAGCTTTTCTCTCAGCACCCGATCGTAGGTAGCATGCTTCTCATGTTGTTGCAGATAGGCATACAGCTGTTCATAGTTGGTATCCCTTAAACATTTGTTGAGTTTGACAACAGTAACAAATCTGTCCCATTCAGGAGTCATGTTGTTCACAAACTTTGAGTTTAGTTGGATATTGGGCATAGTCATTCTGATCATCCTCATATCATTCACCAACTTATGAAATCTCACATAGTAGTCTGTGATATTCTCTCCTGGGTTCATTTTGAAATGCTCGAACTCATCATACAGCTGTGACTCACGATCTTCCTTTGTGAGTTCTGACCCTGCCAACAACATTTTAACGTTGTCCCACACAGCTTTGGCTTCAGTGTTGAAATTGATGAGCTTGTATACATCCTTTGGTAGACCTTGAATGACAATGTTTGAAGCTCTAATGTCAGCATCATAACTCTTCTTTTCTTCTTCATTAAGATCATTGTAGTTTCTAGGTCTGTCGATGCCCAAAGTTAAAGTCCCATCTTCACCAGTTGTAACAACATCTCTGGTGGTACCCATCTGATATGGTCCTTCGTCAATTGACTTAAGAATGTTAACTCCATTATCTTTTCCCAAGCAGTAAAGTCTTATCCGTTGTGCCCAAGACTCATAATCCGTCCTATCTAGCATAGGTGGACGAGTGTCAGATCCTGCTGCTTGAATATCTTCTGATGATGTGCTTGATGTGGTAGCCATAGTAACTACGGGATTTTACAGATCTTGTGATTTAACCGAGAAATCGAATCTTTCGCGGGAATTTCTAAAATCACCAAGACACAAACCGCATACACGCCTGAGAGACAAACCGCGTGGATAAACAGCACAGACAAATAGTCTAGACAAACCGCATACACACCGCAGAGACAAACCGCGTAGACACAAACCGCATACACGCTGCAGAGACAAACCGCGTGGACAAACAGCACAGACAATCAGTCTAGATAAACCGCATACACGCCGCAGAGACAAACCGCGTAGACACAAACCGCATACACGCTGCAGAGACAAACCGTGTGGACAAACAACACAGACAAACAGTCTAGACAAACCGCATACACGCCGCAGAGACAAACCGCGTAGACACAAACTGCATACACGCCTCAGAGACAAACCGCGTAGACACAAACCGCTTGCACGCCTCAGAGACAAACCGCGTAGACACAAACTGCCAAACACGTCGCTTTCAATGCTTTTTGTCCTTTTGTCTAAACTAGTAATAAGACAAACCGCGTCTTCGAAATGACACAAACCGCGTCCAAGAACTTGTCTAAGGCACACAAACCGCAGCGAAGAACACTTGAATAAACACCCACGAATCACCCAAAATCACCACACAAGTCTTAAATCTGTGAATTTAACCACCAAATACTACTCTTATACTGTTCCTAAGCTAGAAAGTACAAGGTATAACAACTTCTAATCACTAAACAAGGCACAAAATGAAATTTTTGTTACTTTTCTATTCGAACTAAATAACCCCAAAAACTAGGCAAATCCGTGAATACCAACTCTCATGGACCTAACCATGGCTCTTGATACCAATTGTAGGGTATTCACAATGCAAGAAACACTTGTTTGAGGCCTTGATATGGATCGAATGGAAAAGAAACTAGAGATAGAGAGATGGGAACTTCTAGTGAGAGAAACACTATGTGTATTAGCTTAAAAATAATGAGAGTTCCAACCCTTCCCTTGCAAGGGAAGAGGGTATTTATACTTACTACATAATATGCCCCTAGCGGGCTGTGGAGAGAGCTGACAGAGGGTAAAGACCCGACCCACTCCACAATACTAATTAATAACTAATCTACTAATAATATTACTGATAATCCTACGAGCTATGATGTGCTAATAAGTACTCGGGGTGACCGAGTCTTCAGCTGAATATTCATATTCCTAACAATTTGGAGTTAGGAGTAGTGGTTTTTGCACTTAAAATGTGGAGGCACTACTTATATGGGACGAAGTGTATTGTCTTTACCGATCACAAGAGTCTTCAACATATTTTGGATCAGAAGGAGTTGAATATGAGGCAACGAAGATGGTTGGAAACCTTAAGCGACTATGATTGTGAAATTCGATACCACCCGGGAAAAGCGAACATCGTGGCAGATGCCTTGAGCCGGAAGGAACGGTTGAAGCCGCTACGAGTTCGAGCTTTGGTTTTGACTATCAATTTAAACCTTCCCGCTCAAATTCTCCATGCTCAAGAAGAAGCCGTGAAACAAGAAGATCTCAAGAGTGAGGATCTTTACGGTATGATACAGAAGAAGTTTGAGAAGCGTTCCGATAGAACTTTGTGTTTTAAGGGAAGAAGTTGGGTACCACATTTTGAAGGATTGCGAGACTTAATCATGCTCGAGTCTCATAAGTCAAAGTACTCTATACACCTAGGATCTGACAAGATGTATCACGATCTCAATGAGTTATATTGGTGGCCAAACATGAAGGCCGACATTGCCGATTATGTTCGCAATTGTCTTAAGTGTGCTAAAGTTAAAGCCAAACATCAGAAACCGTATGGTCTTCTACAACAACCCGAGATTCCCGAATGGAAATGGGAACGGATTACGATGGATTCCATCACCAAACTTCCAAAGACTTCAACAGGTTTCGACGCTATTTGGGTTATAGTCGATCGACTAACGAAATCAGCACATTTTCTACCTATCAAAGAGAACTATAGTATGGACAAGTTGACTGGACATTATGTAAAGGAAATAGTATCGAGACACGGAGCACCGATATCTATCATCTCTGACCGAGACAGCAGATTCACTTCTAACTTTTGGCAATCACTTCAGGATGCCTTTGGCACGAACCTCGACATGAGTACCGCATACCATCCACAGACCGATGGTCAAAGCGAAAGGACTATTCAGACTTTAGAAGACATGCTTCGAGCTTGTGTGATTGATTTCGGAAATGGATGGGATGTCCATTTGCCTTTGATTGAGTTTTCATACAACAACAGTTATCACGCTAGCATTAAGGCTGCTCCGTTTGAAGCACTGTATGGTCGTAAGTGTCGGTCACCTATTTCTTGGGATGAAGTGGGAGAAGCTCAGCTTATTGGACTAGATATTGTTCTTGAGACAACCGAGAAGATTGAATAGATTAAGAACCGATTGAAGGGTGCCAGAGACCGACAAAAGAGCTACGCAGATGTGAGACGTAAACCCCAAGTGTTTCAAGTTGGAGATAAGGTTACGCTGAAAGTTTCGCCATGGAAAGGTGTGATACGATTTGGCAAGCGAGGAAAGCTGAAACCTAGGTACATTAGACCGTTCAAGATTTTGAACAGGGTTGGTCTAGTGGTTTACAAGATAGAACTACCGCCAGTGCTTAGTAGAGTACACCCCACTTTTCACATGTCAAATTTGAAGTAGGGTTTATCCGATAAGACAGCCGTAATTCCACTGGATGAAATTCAGATTGATGAGCAATTGAACTTTATTGAGGAGCCCGTCGAGATTATGGAACGTGAGGTCAAACGACTAAAGAGGAGCCGTATTCCCATTGTAAAAGTCCGTTAGAATTCCAAGAGAGGACCCGAGCTCACCTGGGAACGCGAAGACGAGTTCAAGCGCAAGTATCCTCACCTTTTTGAAACCGGGACTGATAAGTTTAACTGAAATCCGGGATGAATTTCCCAATATGATGTATGTGCTGTAACATCCGGTAATTTTCCAAACCTTTTAACTAGCCAAATATTTTATTTTTGAATCATTTGAGTATTTAAATTTTTCCTGAACTTATTTGAACTTGAGAAACGAGAGATATCTTGAGAAACGAGAACATTGTCCCTTTATTGAACCGGCACAACCGAGAAAGCACGAAACGAATCGAATTTTCCAAATAAATTAACTTCGAGAAAGTTATGCGTATTTATACTCGTTTTCATTGGAAAAAATATTTCGAGAACAATGGCACAAGTTTCGTAATTTTTTGAGTCCGTTTGGTACGTCAAATGGGTCCCACAGTGATTATATTAAAAGTTTACCCAACTTTACCCATTCACCTCCTCCGCCCTAAAGTTTCACCCTACACCCTCTACTTTGGTTTGTTGACATTAGCCCCTCCCAACATAATAAAAACTTCACTTTTCTCTCTCTCCTTTCATAACTCACACACACAAACACTATTCACTCCATCTCTCTCAACAGTACCTCCAGCCGACCACCACCGTCGTCGTCCGACCACCACCATCGTCGGAAAATTTTCCGGTCAAACCTCCAAATTTTACCAAAACATAGATCCGACCCCCATCTTTATTTATGGAGCACTTGAGCTCGAACGGAGACCATTTGATACCAAAACACCGCCACGCCACCGCCACAGTCCGTACACCACCACTGCCGCACCTTCCCCCTTCATCCTCTTTCTCGGTAAAACACTCACACACCCCCACCCCCTTTATTTTATTAAAACCAAAAACCCTAACCCTAGATTTTTAATAAAATCGTCTATATTTTAAAACTTTTTTCAAAACCTTTTGTTTTGCTTTAAAACCGTGTGGATCTAAAAGATTTGGCCGTGAATCGTCCAGAATCGGTCCGAGTTGGGTGACTCACCGAGTCAACTCGTGTTAACTCGGGGTGAGTTTGTATTGTTTTTGATTATCTGGTCTTGTTTGATTATTTCCCTTGGTTTGTAGCTTGGTTTGGATTTGATTTGGATTTGTGTGTGGATTTGGTCTCGGTCGAGGGCTACGGCTTGTGAGGAGTCGAGTCGTGACTAGTGGTGAGTCATGGCGTGGGGTTGTTTGTTGGTTATTTTGTTTGATGGTTGTGTTTAGGTTGGATTTGTTTGGTTTTGGGTTTGTTTGGTTGAGGTCGAGAGCCATACGGCTCGGATAAGGTCAAGCCGTGACTCGGGGTGTTATTTAGTTGGTTAGGTTATGGTGTTTATTTTGGTTATGTTGCGGGCTTAGATTTGGATGTGTTTGAGTTAGCCGACAACCATGAAGGTTCGGATAGAGTCGAGCCGTGACTCATGGGAGTGACAGAAATGGTCGTTATGTTTGGTTGTATTGAGTCGTGTTTAGTCGAGACTCACGGGAGTCTCGCCCATGTCGTACTCGAGGTTAGAAAACCTCGAGTCAACTTTATATTAGTTTTATCATTTATTTTCTTTTTCCGTTAATTATTTATTTATTTATCGATTGGTGTTTCGGAAAATATTGGATACTATGGGATATGATTTGGACTTGGACTTGGATATATACTAGATAACCTTTGCTTGGATTGAGATTCGACGTTATTGGATTTACGATATTAGTCGATAGGCGTTATGGACACTTTTGGTACTTGAGACGGAAGAGTATGTTAGACTCATAAGAGTTTAATATATTTGGACCCGAACATACACAAAATGGTCGATAAACTTGACAACTAATATACACGCGAATGATAGTGTCCAATTATATATATATATATATATATAATATGTAAATGTGACAATAAAACTGATATTATTCAAGAGTCGTAACGACTCGGAAATGTTTTACAAACGGACGCATCATGTCCAAATTTTGATAAAATCTTTTATAACTTAATCATTTATGATTAATTAATGTCCAAAAACCTTTTCAAAACTTGTACGTTTTCTTCCTAAATCATGACGATATAACAACTATTTGGGAATTGGGTAAAATACCGAAACTATCTATTGATGTTTTTCTTTCTTGTTTAATTGTTTCATTTTCTCTTTCTTATTATTATTATTTCTTCTTTCTTTTCTTATTCCTTCTCTCTTTCCTTTTATCTTTCCTTAAGTGTTCGTTTGTGTTCGCCAATTTTTATTGTTTTCTTTTCTTAACTATCCACACGAGTCTTAAACGTTTTTTCTTTTTTTTTTGAAACTAAACTATTTTCATTTCAAATACGAGTATTGCTTTATAAATCATTTCGAGGATTATTTCTGAGACATGCCGTTTAATTGTTAGGTTGTGTTGAGGTTCATTTGCCGTGCTATACCATTTGATTAATTGTGATATCTCGTTTCTCTATTACTAAGGTGTGATTCGTAGCCCCACTTTTACTTTTAAATTGTTTATAAACCCATTGGGGAGATACATGCTATTTACTTATTTTTATGAGCACAATTTTTTATTGGTATGCTATTCCTGACTGAAATGATAATGCTAAGTACTGTCCTTGCCAAAAGCAATTCCCTCGATCAGGAACCATTAATCACTTGCGAGTGAGCGCGATTATAGTTTATAGGCCTATAGGAATTGACCCTCCCGCCATGTTGACTAAGGTTGGTCCGCATGTGATGTACCATATTCGATTTTCACTAGGTATCTGGAAAAGTACCTAGCTTTGGGGGCAACTATTATATTATGAAATTCCGCGGTTACTCTCGACATATGCCAAGGTTATTGGTACCGGTTAACGCTTTGTTTTTCATGAGCTTAGCAAGATTATTTGACGCTTAACCGATACCTATATTTGTTACTTACATCTTCCAGACTTAAAATCTTGTGCTCAACTACTTTATTTATTAAACCTATGGATTATACTCAACCTTTGTGTTGACTTTTTAGCATGTTTTACCTCAGGTAATTGATGCATACTTGTGGGCACTAGGAATGGCTGAAGACTTTTGATTGCTATCTTTGGCTTTTACTATCTATCTTTACTATCTTTTACTATCTTATCATTCGAAAAACCTTTTGAACTATGTTTTATTTCCGTTGCAACTTATGTTTGAGAGTCTTTTAAACTTTAAATGTTTAATTTTGTATTCGAATGATATGTTTTTGCTAGAACATCTTGTTATGAGATCGTTTTCTATGGATGTGACTGTCTTACCCCTCACGTAGCACCCCAAGCTCCGTTCCGCTGCCATATTCCGAGTTAAGGGTGTTACACTGAGCATTATTGCTCAGGGCCTCCTGAGTGATGTTCATAGGGTTTCGCTTAGGATTTCCTTCTTTTCAGTTCTAGCAAAAACTTGCTAATCATAGATATCCTAAGCTATTAACAGTTTGTAAGTGAGAAAAAAGGCTTCTTCTTACAACAGATTCACAACAAAGAAAACATATATATCATTCAGTAAAAGCAGATTCTTTGTTGTCTTGAACCATTTCTTCTGTTGTATGCTCAGGGTCATGTTCCCTGATGCTTGTTCTGCTCAAGCCTTTATAACAATTATTGCGTGTGAACTAAGTCCCTCATGATTTGTGCATCAGGTTCACATCTTCAGTTATGGCTATCATAGATGATCAGGATTTATTTGGTACCTTTTTAAGGGATCATTTAATCCCAAAATCGGATTAATATGATCAAATATTGCCTCAAATAATTTCTTTTTGTATTTTAGGTACTTGGGACGAGAAATCTGGAAAGCGGCACTTTTTGGACGTATTTGGACGAAAAAGTGAAGAAACCGACGAAGTCGCGAAAAACCTGTCAGACCTGGACATCTGACAGCGTCACACACTACAACGTGACGCCGTCCCTTGCTATGAAGTTGGAATTTTTGGCTCAAGATTATAAAGTGACGCCTCAAAGAATTTTGAAGAACATACAACCTGACACCGTCAGGTACAAAATAAAGGAGGGAGTAATATTTTAAGCTATAAAGAGACGACCCAGAAGATTTATAAGATGATGGCCTCATGTCAATCATGACGCCACCATCACGGCGACTTGCACAAGACGAAACCCTAGATGCGGCGCTCCGACAGCGTCACGACCTAAAAGGTGACGCCGTCAGCATTGTAAACTTATATATACTTTCTCATTTTTTAATTAATTCGTGTAACACTTTGGAGAGGGAAACCCTAGATTATTTTTACTACCATTGTAAGGCTTTCATAGCCTTTGAACTTCATGTTTCAATAAAAGATAAGTTATCCCTTTAATCATTCGTTATGTCTATGTATCGTTTGATTATTTGTTTATCTTTTCTTTGCTTTAACATGGTAGCTTAAATTTATTTGTGTTTGCTTAGATATAGTGAAACCTAGTTATTGAAGATTGATTTGTTGTCTCTTGTTTAGTTGATTGCCTCGCGTTAGGCTAAAAAAACTGGCTAACCTCTTATATGTAACTAGCTTGAACGTCTTAGAAACGCAGCTGTAGTGTGCACTATTGGTTTTTCTCGTTATATTTATTGCGTGACTTGCGGCTTATAGATCCTGGATAACTTAATAGACTTTAAGGGATTTAGGGTAGACTAAAACTCATAGAGTTGGGGACTTCGACACCTCCCCACGACCAATATTAAGGAATACAGCGCTTCAACTAATAAAAGGACGTGACAATTCAACAAATCAGTAGGAGATAACTAGGGAGTAATTATATCTAAGTAAACACGCTTTCCTCTCATAAGTAGTCACCACTTTTATTTTGCATTTTAATTAGTTTTAGTTAATTTTATAATTAATAGTTTTTGAGTTAGTTGACTAGCAACTAATTCCGCCCACTCCTTCAAAACCGAGACTTTTACTTGCTTTCATAAAAAATAATAAAACGACAAAAAGAATCATCCCTCACCTCTAGACCTATCTCGTCATACATCTTGACCTAACAACACTATTCCCCATCAATCCCCCGAAGCAACCTATACTACACTACAGCGATCAGGTACACTGCCTGGAGGATTGTAAAACCTTTTGCGAGGGTTACAATTTCTCGCATCAAGTTTTTGGCGCCGCTGTTCCTATCAAGTGAGATTTTTATCTCGTTTAGGTTTACTCACTAGATTCCTATCAAGTGAGATTTTTATTTTCTTTTTATTAGCTTCTTTAGTCTATCTTTTCTTTGTACCGTTGTTCGTAAGAACTTTTTCATCGACTATTCCGTTTGCCATTATGGAAGACGCGAATTCATCCGTTTCACCTAACGCAATGATTTCGTTGTGTGACCAAATTGAGAGGGAAATTAGTGAACTTAGGGAGCTTAATAGGTTGATCGATAATGAGCTCAATAATGCAATTCCTGCATTAGATGACACTTCTACTATAAGTGATGATTCTGATGTTGGGCTTGAAGTATGGGGAACAATGGTTCTAGACATAGAGGAGGAAAGTGAAAAGGAAGGGTTAGATGAGGAATATTTGTTGGGAATTAGATTTGATGATTACAAAACTACATATGCATAAATGATGAAACGTGAAACACCAGGGACTTAATGTAATAAATTAGTTAGCTTCTTGTGAAAGCTAGGTTTTCTTGTAAACCCTATTTATAAAGGGTGTTAGGGGCGGCAGTAATAGTATCCAGAAAAAGTAGAACTCTCCAATGAGAGTCTAATAGAAACGTGTATGTACACGTTAGGTAGTAGTAGATCTATGTAATAGTTTGTTTATTTAATAGAGATGAGCACGCTTGAATAAATAAAACCTTGTTTAACATTATTGTTCTTTGTTAATTCCGCTGTGCACAACAATAATGTTTGTAAAACATATCCTAGATGGGCTTAAACGATCTCAACAATTGGTATCAGAGCGGGTTGGCTCTCGATATCTAGGATCTACAAGGTTGTTGCTGTTGGAGATGGAGCAGATTCGAAGGAAGAAGAGCAGATCTGGAAAAGGTTTATCGTCGACAGCAGCAGATCTTGAAAATTTTTGAGGTAATCGTTATTTTTTTAAGGGTATCGATTCTTCTATTTTTGTGATGGCTAAAGTATCCTCGTACTGATTGAATAATTGGTCGGTCAATGAATTGAATAGGTCGGGGAGTTATTATTTGTCGCCTACTGATTCCTGTTTCGTTAATTAATTGGTCGAATGTTATTTGTGGGGTCTGTGATCATTAATGGTGGTTTATCAGTATGAAGGTTCGTTTGGAATTGTGCGATTAAAGACTGGCAATAAATTGGTAAACCTCGTACAGTGTGAATAAATGAGTTTGTCGCTTATGGTTTATTAAAAGGATTTAATCGAATGGAGTTGCTGTTGTACGTATCGATTAGTGCATATGGAATACTGATTTTGATTGTCACGTGAATTTGGTTGTGGGTTTCGATCAGAGTGATGATTATTTTATTGTTGATATCATGTGGGCTCATTGGTGAGCTTATTGTATTTATTCTACTGCTCGCCTTCAAAAACAGTACTGCTCGTTGTACAGTTAAGTCTGCTAGTATTGGTGATTAATTCTGGTTGGTGGTGATTAATTCTGGTTGGTATTCAGTTAAGTCTGCTGGTTAAGTCTGCTCTTGGGAATGTTAATTCTGCTCACTTTATTTTAATACTACTCATTTGGATATTAGTACTGCTGAGCTTTTCACTTTGTACTGCTCACCTTAACAGTTAGTACTGCTCTCGGAATTCGTTTGTACTGCTGGTTTGTGCTGCTAGAGCAGTTTTGGATCGCGGATAGAACTTTATTTTTATGGCTTGTTTTGGTGATTATTTGAAGAAGACAATTGAATATTGCTTATTTGATATTGTAGTTGAGTTTCACAGGTGCGTGTTCTTATCATATCTCAAAGTGGGTGTTACACTTTGGAGATAACTTGTTTGTGTATTAATGCGGTGACAAAGACTTGATGAATCTAGCAAAGGTGTGTGATCTACAAAATAGGGTGCTTAATGCTCACATTTGCTATTACTTTAAGGAGTTACGTTGTAGTGCTCAGTGTCTCATATAGTTGAGGATTTGTCAAGAGGTTGCGACCTACTTCTAGTATGAGGATTTCCTGGGAATGAAGAACAGACTTAAGTCTGCTGGTGACATGGTTAAGTCTGTTAGTGTTAGTTAAGACTGCCAGTACAAAGTTAAGTCTGGCAGACATAGTTACATAGTTAAGTCTGGTCATTAGAAATAGTTAAGTCTGTTTATGTTATCAGAATAGTTTGTTAGCTATATATTAGGAAAGGACATAAACCATGGGGGGTAAGATTGATTTGCAGCTTATCGTGTGTGGTGACATGTTCAAGAAGATCTTAAGGAAGCATTGAAGATTGTTTCATGGAGATAGTTTTGTAATATCAAATAGGGGAAGATTGTTGGGAATTTGATTTGATGATTACAAAACTACATATGCATAAATGATGAAACGTGAAACAACAGGGACTTAATGTAATAAATTAGTTAGCTTCTTGCATTGCCAGGAAATCAATCTTCTACCAAGAAATTGACAACCTCCAGTTGTGGATTTCCTATCAAGACTTGCTCCAGCATAGTCACTATCTGAATAGGCTACCAGGTCAAATGATGACTCTCTAGGATACCAAAGGCCCAAATTGGGTTTTCCATTTAGATACCTAAAGTTCCTCTTCACAGCATGAAGATGTGAAGTCTTGGGAGTAACCTGAAAACGAGAACAAGCACAAACTGCATACATAATATCAGGCCTAGAGGCAGTTAGATACATAAGAGAACCTAAAATGGATCTGTATAGGTGCACATCCACATCATCAGCATCTTCATCATTGGTTAATGGCACCTTGTTGTCCATTGGAGTGACTGTTGTCTTCACATTTGTAAGATCAAACTTCTTCAACATCTCAGCAACATACTTGTCTTGAGAAATGAAAAGTCCATCTTCCTTTTGTTTCACTTGCAGTCCAAGAAAGAATGTGAGCTCACCCATTGAACTCATCTGAAATCTTCCTTTCATCAATGCCTCAAATTCTTCACACCAAGACCTTTTTGTGGAACCAAAGATGATATCATCTACATACACTTGCACTAGAATGATATCCTTCTTGTTCCTTTAAATGAACAAGGTCTTGTCAATGACACCCCTCTTGTACCCATGCTCCTTAAGGAATTTGGAGAGTGTAGCATACCAAGCTCTGGGAGCTTGATGTAAACCATACAAAGCTTTGGTGACTTTGTAAACCTTCTTGGGATGAGCAGGATCAACAAAACCAGGAGGCTGATGAATATACACTTCTTCTTCTATAATGCCATACAGAAAAGCACTTTTGACATCCATTTGATAAACTATGAATCCCATGTAGGATGCAAAAGCCAAAAATAACCTTATAGCTTCAATTCTAGCCACAGGTGCAAAAACCTCATCATAGTCTATCCCTTCCTCTTATCTATATCCTTGGGCCACCAACCTTGCCTTATTTCTGACCACTACTCCTATTTCATCCTTCTTGTTCCTGAAGACCCACTTTGTGCCAATTACTTTTGCTCCACTTGGTAGATCTACAAGAACCCATACCTTTTGTAACTTAAACTACAAGAGCTCTTCTTGCATTGCTTCCACCCAACTCTCATATTCTAAAGCTTCAGAAACCTTGGTAGGTTCCTTTTGAGAAAGGAAACATGCAAACAGACAATGTTGTTGATCTTTATGATTATTCCTTTCCTGCTTCTTGACAAAACTTAAAAGTGCATGAGCTTCTGATTGTTTCTGCACTTTGCTTCTAGTTTGAACAGCTGACTTAGGATCACCAAGTATTTGACTCTTTGGATGAATGTTGTGGATCCTAAGTGTAGGAGTTGGACTTACATCCACTTCTGTGGGTAAGTTCTTGAAATCAGTAATCACACCTTCATCATCATAAGAAGCTTCATCAAAGATTCCTTCACTTGGCTTATCAAAGATTTCAAGCTCTGGCATCTCAGAATTATCAAAAACATCAACTTGAGTAGGATCAGACTCAGCAGAATTAACTGAAACACTACCAGAATTAACTGAGTTAGTACTGGTAGCCTTCTTTCCAAGATGCTTGTCAGCCAATGCATTCAATTCATCTCTGAAAGATAGAACATCTTCTAAAACATTTGTAGGAGAAGCCTCTTTCCCTTGTGCTTGTGGCTTAGAAACAGTCTCCTTCTTCTTTGTAGAAGATTTCCTTGTGTCACTAGAAGTTGCATCAGACTTGACCATTGATGTGGGAACAACAATGAGTTCGTCATTCTCTTCTTCTTGCTTAGAAGCATTTGCATCAGAAGCAACTTGAGTACCTGCATTGTTAGTTACTTCTTGGGAACCTGCATCAGGGTTAGCTTGATTCTCAATAGAAACAGGAATATAATTCATAGAATCAGTGAGATAATCAATATCAAACATCCATCTATAACCTATTCCTTTCACATTAGGTTTCTCCTCAAGAAAGTCAACATGGAGAGTCTCTTCTACCCTTTTTGTCACTAAGTTGTATATCCTAAAGGCATTACTACTTAGTGAATATCCTACTAAAAACCCCTCATCAAATTTTCCTTCAAACTTGCCAAGCACACTAAGAGTATCTAGAATGGTAATATGGCACCCAAAAGGTCTTATGTAACTAATAACTGGTTTATGGCCAAATAAAAGCTCATAAGGAGTTTTGTTCTGAGGTTTAGTCACTCTTACCCTATTAAATATGTATCTGGCAGTATTGACTGCTTCAGCCCAAAAAGTGGTTGGTAAAAGTGAGTCTGCTAGCATAGTCCTAGCTGCCTCAATTAGGGTTCTGTTCATTCTTTCAGCAACTCCATTTTGTTGTGGAGTTCTAGCACTACTATACTCTTGTTTTATTCCCTTGTTACCACAAAATTCAAGCATACTTCTATTCTTAAACTCTGTGCCATTATCTGATCTAATGATCTTAACCTTATGATTGAGCTGGTTTTCTATCTGCCTAATGAAAGTTTGAAGTAAGATAGTGGTTTCATCCTTTTTAGACATAAAGAATACCCAACAAAATCTAGTACAATCATCAGTAATGACAAGGCAATAACTAGCATGATTTATGTTTTGCACAGAAGTAGGGCCAAAAAGATCCATATGCAAGGTGTGTAAAGGCTTAGTGATGGTCCTTTCTAATTTAGCCTTACATGAAGCCCTATGTTGTTTACCCTTATGACAAGCAACACATGTATGGTCATTCTTAAAAACCTTGGAAGGTAAGCCTCTAACTAGGTTATTCTTCACAAGTTTGTTTAGGTTCTTAAAGTTTATATGACCCAATCTTCTATGCCACAATTTAGATTCATCAATAGTGGCTTTTGCAATCAAACAGGCAAAACCTTTTGCAGGATCAGGTGTCTTCATATCAAAGCTGTACATATTGTGTTGTCTAGGGACTTTTAGGAGTATCTGATTTTCATCAGGCATCTTAAAGTCAGAAGTCAACACAAAACATTCAGTTTTAGTAAAAAGCACCTTATGCTGCTTATCACAAATCTGTGATATTGAGAAAAGATTAAATTGCCCAAGTTCTTTCACAAAAGACACATTATCAAATTCTAAATTGCCAACTACTATTCTACCTTTACCAGTAATGTAGCCTTTGCTACTTCCAAAAGTAACAGAACCTCCTTTGAATTTTTCGAAATCCTTTAGGTGATCCTTGTTACCAGACATGTGCCCAGAGCACCCACTATCAAATATGCCTCTATCTCCCATGTTCTTGAGTGGATGATCCTGCACATAAAGAAGAGAAATTAGTTTCTCTTAAGGACCCAGGCCTGAGAAGGCTTGGGTCTACCTTGTGGATCAGCATATTTGTAAGTCTTATATGAACATGATCCACTGTTGTTTTGGGATTTATAAGTAAGTTCATTCTGAAATGGATCCCAAGACCAACATGCTGAGGCCTTAACAGCAGACCCCCCATTTCCCTTTACAGCATTAGAATTTGACATTTTTGCTGTATTTTTACCAATGGGTCTCCTCACAGGTGAGTGTGATTTAGCAAAATGATTTCTCTGATTAGTTTTGTTCACCTGTGGTCTGTGTGCAACTGGTTGTCTAGGTCTAAACGTATCAACATACCCAGAATTAACTTTGGGCTTAACAGAATTAACTTTTTGCCCAGAATTATGATTTTGCCTACCAGTATTAACATTTGGCCTAACAGAATTAACATGCGATCTACTAGCATTAACTTGTACTGGTCTAGGAACAAATTTATTTGCATGATTAACTCTGTTTACATTATTCCACACTGGCTTGGCCATCACATTACCAGTATCAACACTTCTTTGTTTCTTAAGCTCAGCCTCTCTAGCCATTCTCTTTTCATGAAAATCACAATCCTTAATTAAATGACTAAGACTACCACAAACAAAACATCTTTTCAAGCCAAAAGAGTAACCTTTCCCTATCTCTCTTTTCATTCTATCAGACTTGGGTGACTCTTGCCTTTTAACAGGTTGCCTAGGAGTTTTTATGTGTGAGACACAACTAGGTTCAACTGTTTTAGGTTTTGGTGCAGACATCACTGGTTCACTATTCTTAACAGGTTTAGACTTAGACACCTCTTTTGGTTCACTTTCTGGTTCTGATTCAGAGTGCTCAGAGATATTTCCAATGGATCCTCCACTGTCATTAGATTGACAGGTAGAATACTCACTTGATTTATCATCTGAGTTACTTGTTTCAGGCTTTTGAGGTCCCTTCTTACCATAAACAAACAAAGAATCATCAAGATCATTCGCTGGTTTAGGAGTGTAATATCCATTTAATGGAGGTGGAACTCCTTTGAAGTTGTCAGTTTTTGTGAATCTATTGTATACAGGTTTACCAACAAAGTCATCATCTCTACTAATGAACACAGTTCTTTCCATTTCTTCCTCATAGCTTAAAATCTCACTATCGGATTTTATCTCATATCCTAGACCAATTTTACAAGTTGAGCTCATACCAGAAGCTATTAATCTATCCAGGTTTTTAGCAGAACTTTTCCATGAGTCTATTATTTTCTGCAATTCTTCCCTATCTTTTACAGCTTTCATTCCAATTCTCCTATATCTTTTAAGCTTTTCATCTTTTTCATAAATTTCATTTGCTTGAAATGTAAGCTTTTCATTTAAGGCTGATTGCTGTTTTTGATAAGTGACAATTTGAGCTTCTAAAGTCTTAACAGCATTAGTATAAGCAAGTATTTTAGCTTCCTGGTCACCTATATGTTGCATTTGTTCATCAGACAATGTTTTAAGACTATTATATGATTTTATGCAAGTTTTGGAACACAAGGATACCTCAGTACTAGAGCCAATAGCCATGAATGCATGATTTGGTTCTGTTTCCTCATCAGTGTGCTCTCCCCAGTTAACTGCACCAGCTTCCAAAGTCAGCATACTCATTTGATTCTTCTCCAGCTTGTCTGCTTCTTGAGAGTCTGAATCTCTCTTCTTCTTCCCATCAGTAGTCACCTTTTTTGTGCATTCCCTAGCAAAGTGACCAGTGTTGTGACACCTATAGCATTCAACATTCTTCTTGTTAAAACCAACTTGTGTCTTCCCATCAAATCTGATATTTCTTCCAGTTTGCTTGTAGAACTTCTTCACTCTAAGAGTAATCATTGCTATCTGCCACTTTATGTCCATCTCTTCAATGTCTACATCATTTATCTGTTCAAGATCTTCACTAATGACGTCCTTCTCTTATGATCTTTTAGCAAAGAGTGAGTAGACGACTTCATCAGCAAAACCAACAGGAACTTCTCTTTCTCTCGTATTGCTTGAAGAAGTTTCATAGACACCAGAATTAAAACCACCAGAATTAACCTTGCTAGAACTGCTCTTGCTTTGGGAGACAAAAGCAACATTAGCAGCACTTGAAGATGCCTTTGAAGCACCTTTGATGTCATGTTCAAAGACCCTAAGATTGTTGTACAAATCATCAATTGACAAAGTGTCAAAATCTTCTTTCATTCTCATGTTCATTGCCACATTTGACCATTATTTTGGCAAAGATCTGAGAAACTTATGATTTGCATCTTCATTAGATATAGCAGCACCATGATCTTCCAACTGTCAGAGGAGATGTTGGAATCTGTCATACCCTTTTTCCAATCCTTCAGAACTGGTTACGGTGAATGTTTCAAACTGTTGTTTGAGAACAGCTTTCTGCATCCTCTTCGAATTAGCATTCCCTCCAAACCTTGTTCTGATTGCTTCCCAAATCTCCTTAGCATCATCCATTCCATGAAATCTTCTTAAGTGCTCCTTGGGAAGAGCCATCAGTAAGATGGTTCTTGCTTTCCTTTCCTTCTCCACAGCATGAATCTCTGCAGCAGAGACTGGTGGAAGTACTCTAACAACACCATCCTTACCAACAGAGATCCTCTTCTTTGAGTTTTCATTCTGAATTACCTTCCATACATCATTATCAATGTACTTGATGAACTCAAATAAGTACATTTTATTACTATCATTTATCCTAATTATTTGACTTGTTTTATTATATTATGTATGAGGATTGATACTTAATCGTTTACTTTTGTAATTCTCAGGTAAAAACAAGCATTTGGTGAAACTTGGCGATTTTGGACTAATTATGGAGCAAACCATGCAAGAAGTTAAGAGTCTACTGAAATGTACAAGATCAAGACAAATCTGCTCCAGATGCGCCGCATCTCACTTATTACATACGGCGCATCACTATCCAGATTTCACCAGATACGATCCAAGATACAAGAGGACATGCGCCGCATCTACTTATGGGGTTACGCCGCATCTTCTGGCGGTGTACGAATATTCCTGAATATATTAATCTTGGACCCCACGCGAAGTTAAGTCAATGCGCCGCATCTACTTACTAGATGCGCCGCATCTTACCCTCAGACAGAAACTATAAATACCCCAGGACCAGACGAATTTCAAGAGCCTTTAGTCGAACAAGTACGAAGACCAGAAATACCTAAGGCCGAATTCAGACGAATAGGCAGCACAAGACACACCCAAACGAAGAATACAAGAGCTGTAAGAAGGTGCTGCATGTGTTTAATTCATTAAGTAGTTTTGTTTTATTGTGTTAGTAAACTTTAATTCATCAAGATTGGTGGCTTGTGTAATGTGACAACGGAAAGATTGCACTTCCTTAAAACTGCTTTCTCATTAATTAAAGTTTATATGTTGATGTCTTTGGTGACTTTTATTAGTGCATTGATAACCTCTGTGTCTAGCTGAGCATTGATCGGGTCGCCATGCCTCTGCCCTCGCCTATTTATTAGATCGCCTATGCATTCTATCGTCTGTAGAATAGTAGGAAGAAAGATAAATAGGATAGTCATAAGTAATCATTAAGGGTTTACTCGCCGATAAGATTAGAACCAACGAGAAAGGACTTAATCTCGGTGCGTTGCATCGAACTATACACTTCATATAAAACTAGCAATAAAACAAGTGACAAACTACTTATCTATCAGGACAGATCTTCTTATTGTCTCGAGTATTTATCTGTGTACGTGTGTGCTATTCGCTGATTCGTGCCTATTGGTTTAGTTTATTATTTAATTGCAACCAAATCGTGCCAGTCTCTCAGGCTGAACCCCCTTGCGTTAGAATAGGTTGTATAGCTAACTTAATATATTAAAATACTGATTAGAATAACGAGATAATACGTTCCACTCTTAGTGATCGACACTCTACTTACCATTATATTCATACTGACCGGGTACACTGCTCGTTAAGTGTGTGTGTTATTGATAAGTCGGCTAAATATAAATTTAAAACTTGAGTAGGCATTAATACTGCTAAACCGCAACGACACATTACACCGCATCAAGTTTTTGGCGCCGCTGCCGGGGAGTGAATTGTTATTATCCGGTAATTTGATTAGTATTTTAATTAGGTTTTTAATTTTTTTATCTAACCGCTAATTCTGTTGTGTATTAGATTAATTTGCATTCATTGTATTATTTTGCATATTTTCTGTTTTTGTGTGTTATTTGTTTGCTTTTCTTTGTGTTTATTTTCGTTTGTGTTTATTTGTTTTTATTTTTCGTATTTTTTGCATACTGCTATCGTTGTACTAGGCTAAATCGAACGATACGGCGCATCTGATCTCTCAGATATGGCGTATTGCGTTTAATTTTTATAAAATACAACGCGTTTAATTAATTCGATACGACGCATCTTTTCCCCAAGATACGGCGTATCTGTTTTTGATAAAAAAATTTTCTAAATGTTAACGCCATACGACGCATCTGCTTTAGCAGATACGGCGTATCTATTATTTTAATTAAAAATAGTTTTCAAATTATTAAACAGATACGACGCATCGATATCTGTCGATACGGCGTATCTTCTGAATCAAAAATCTTATATTTTGAAATGTAACGAAAATACGGCGCATTAACCTTTGTTAATACGACGAATATAATTTGATAAATATAGTTGATTTTTGATATTTACTTTGATCGGTCCGCTACTCTCGTGTGCAAGTTGTTTATTTTCAGGATAAATAATGACTCGAGCAACACCATGAAAGATTACATTCTGAACCAAACCGAGAGAAGCTAGCTGGAGTGATCGAACATAAGACTGCGAGAGTGAAGGAAAACTCAATACTGGTAACATTAAACGTCTTAAGTTCTTGAAATATAATTCCAGGTAACCTCTTCGATTATTCAACCAGCCCAAAGGGAAGTTCTCTACAATATAATCTCAATTTTATTATCCATATTATACATCTGATTCAAATTGTAATCTTAATTTTGTATGCTTAAAAATGATATTTGTTCCTAACCTCAGAATAAATCCTTATCCACTAAACAATAAGATTACAATCATTAATAAAACGTTTATGCCTATTGCTCTTATTTTGAATTACATAACATCATATGGTATGACCGTTTTACCCCAATTCGATGTATAAAGGATCGTGTTGCGGAGGCCAAGGTACGTTCCTTATTTAAATTTCGTTCACTAACATAGAGATACGGCGGATCTAAATATCCAAAGCGCCGTATCTCTGACCAACTAGGACTCATTGACTAGTCAACGAGATTAAATGGATACGGCGCATCCCGATTTTCAATACGGCGCATCGTTTTGCCCTATAAATACGACGGGAATGCGCCGGATCTAAAATTTTTACCACAAAAACTCACACAGTTAAGAACTTACACACAGTGAAATTATACTCTAAATCCGAATATTTATCTCGAATCCATCCTCTAATCCGATCTATAATCCTTCACCTAATCATAAATTTATGGTAATTGTTCTATTTCGATTTAATCTTGTTTAATATGAAAATTAGGGTTTATGTGATTAATTCGATTAGGGCATATGATATAGAGATATGATTAGGACTTGTGTTAGATGATCTCCACCGTATCTAACTTGCATATATCATCGAATTTCTGGCATAATTTGATTTGAACGAAAATTTGGATTTTGAATTCGATTGTGAATATTTAGTGGGAAAATGGATTAGTAGCATTGTATTGAGCTTTTTATGATGAGTAAATAATACTGTGATATTGAGTGGGAGTTTACGTCACGGATACGGATTCTTGAAAAGCCTGCCCGATCCCCTTTATTTTATACTGATATGCTTTTAGATGCGGCGCATCTCGGTTAATTGATGCGGCGTATCGACCTATTTCCAAATTAATAAAATTCTAGATACGCCGTATTACTTAATCTAGATACGACGCATCCCAATACGCCGTATCTCATTTCTTGCTCCGCATCTCTTATATTTTGTGCAGATACGCCGCACTGATTAAATCAGATGCGCCGTATCTACCTCACTTGCAGACTGCTTACTAACTTTGAAAATTTATTTCAGATGGCATTACCAGAGGTTGCACAACGACATCAGTGGTTACGTTTCGAGAATATGGGACTGACCCCTGGCACCTTGGAGGATTACTTACGGAGACTTGAGTCGATTTACTTTAAGAGAATATTCAGGGTACAGGTTTTGGATTTCGCTGATGTGGGATTGATTGGGGGAGGACATGATGCTGAGAGTTTACGACGTAGGATGGAGATGGTAGTTAATGGTGATGATGAGGAGGTGGTATTCAGATCTTCTGCTTGGGATAGATTGTTCAGGATTGACGAGCCCTTGGTGAGGGAGCTCATGATGGATTTTTTCAGTACGGTCTACTACAGAGAGACGGATACTGGGTTGGATATTGCTGACACCCTTGTGTTTAGACTGGGTGGCGTTCCGAGGCAGATGTCTATGAGACAGTTCATTTTGGCCATGGGTTTGCATACGGTTGAGGAGCTTGAGTCAGATGGGTTTGCCAGATATTGGGATGATAGTTTGAGAGCGGTCCCTGACAGGGCACTATTCGGTGATTACTGGGACAGGATTTCTTCGGGGGGTGACATCCTTACTTCTACCCCCTCTTACACTCTGATCAGGGAGCCGATGAGGAGGCTGTGCCACCGTCTGATAGCACTTACCATTGCTGGGAGGGGTCAGTCACCTGAGAAGGTGACCACTCTGGACCTCTTCCTCCTGAGGAGCATGGATGAGGGGTTGTCAGTGAACATCCCCCACTTTTTGGCACACTACCTCCACCGATCAGCTGCAGGGAGAGATCGGAGGAGCCATATGACTGGCGGGCATTTTGTTTCTAGGCTGGCCCGCCATTTCGGAGTGATTGGAGCGGAGATTCCAGCGGGGCTGGAGGTTGTGGTGACCCATCTCCCGGTTATTGACAGGGATTACTTGGTTAGACTTGGGATATGCCAGCTGACTATGGGAGATTACGTTTGGGTAGGATTAGGGCCCACCAGAGCTGCAGGGCCAGAGGCGGAGCAGGGAGGTCCTCCGGGAGCTCCGGCTGCTGCTCCAGCCCATCAGGAGGAGCCGCAGGCACCAGTACCCCCACCAGTCCCTGTATGCACGGTGAGTCAGAGAGTGGACGTAGTCGAGGGAGAGCTGAGAGCCTTGAGAGGCGTTGTTGATGGTATGAGGAGGGACTCAGAGTGGCTGGTTACGAGTATGAGCCGACTATTGGAGCAGCAGGGTATTACCCACACTCGTCCAGATGGTACTCATGTTTCTGGAGTGACACTTGCGTACACCCGCAGAGTCCGACCTAGGACTGATGATGCCAGCACTTCAGGGACCCATCCACACGACCACACTGACCCTTGATCTCTTGATTCCACGTGTTATTTGGCATTGTTCCATGCACATTATTATTATTCTTTTTGGATTGTACTAATCGATATTCTCATTTATGCATTTGATGTTTCAGTTTATATTTCTTAACATGCTTGACAAAGACTGGCATTAAGTTCAGCATGATAATACGAGAGGACATGAGAGAAAACCATGGAACAAGCCATTTTACAACAGACTGTTAACAGTCTGTCTGGTGAACACATGCGCCGCATCTGGTACAACAGATGCGCCGCATCCTATCCTTTATTTTGTTTTTATTTCGTACTTATTCCAGGATCGATACGGCGTATCTTCTTCCATAAGATACGGCGCATCGACTGACCTGATGATTTTCATTTTTAATTTTTATGTTTTATTTTAACTAACTACTAATGTATTATGCAAGTTTGAACCTTTCTTAACTTAGGTGTGTTTTAAAGCCTTGGTGGTATTATAGATTCCTGCATTTCCTGTGGATACATCTATTATGAAGGTTAAATGTTCTAATCCACAAAAAAGATGATTTTTACTCTTATACAAATGGAGGATCATTCCGAGCAAATCTCAGGGGAGTTTTTCTGTTCTAATTCTTTTATTTTCCAGATTTTAACCTTTTATACAAACAACGAGGACGTTGTTTAACTTAAGTGGGGGGATTGGAGAATTAGAACACTTAACACTTACTTGTCCTAAACTTTTCAAATTATGCTTAAAATGCGCTTAATATATCAAAACTTAAAATTTTTTAGCATGTTTTTGTTTAAAGTCTAAGTTGCATAGCTGCACACATGACGTTATTTTCAAAAATTGTGATTTTTCAAAACTCACAAATCTATGAGTGTGCCGGTGACTTGTAAACTTTAGAACTTGGCTTGTATACTATTCGAGACCACCATAATAAGTATTATTTATATAATTGGAATGACTTGTCTAAATTGGTAAAATTTCTAGGATTACACCCAAATAGCCTTATATGTTATGTGTTATTAGCTAACTACACTGGTTAGTTAACCCCCGTATAAACCCTTTTGTTACTCTCATTTTTAGAGTAAGATACCCCTAGAAAAACACTCAGAGCCATTCCTTTCGTTTCTTACACCTTTGTTAAAATGTTTCGTTACACCCTTACACCTTAGCCTACCCTGTAGATTAAAATCCGTGGTTGGTTAATTGCTTTAGGCAAAGTGTGTTTCCTTACATTACCTGTGTTCGCGTGCGTAATTCATTATCTTTGGTTAGGTCGGGAAATTGCACAATGCAATTGGAGTGAAAGTAAATATTGTATATCTTTGAGTTTATTTTTCGTGTGTTTACTACTTTCATTATTACCGTTATTTCTGAAGTTATGAAAAGTATGGAAAAATTATCCAGAGTTATCGTTATAGTGATGTGGTGAAATTTTACACATCTATGTTTATGTTTAAAGTAAAAAAAAAAAAAAAAAAAAAAAAAAAAAAAAAAAAAAAAAAAAAAAGAAAAGAAGAAAGTTGGATGTTTGTTTTAACCAACTTATGTAAAGTTTTGTATTAAGTGGTCGATATCACTACTATTTGTTGTATATTATATTTATGGATTGAATGGGAGTTGGCAGTTATGGGAACGCCAACTAAGGTTTATTCTTTGATTAAGATCTTGTTGAGTATAATTCGTGTCTACCTAAAGCGTTTGTTTCAAGTGTTAAAGCGTGAGTTATTCTATGATATGAGTCTTATTCATGGGATGGTTGGGATAGTGATTAACCACACTTAGGATTTTAATTTATCTGTTTTGTTTATTTTTTATTTTACACCAATTTGTATCCCAAATATTATCCATACCCTATATTATTCTTGATCCCAACCTTTGATTTATTGAGATTAGGGATTTGAGCAATCTTAAGTATCGTAGTCGTGGATTCGACTATGTATTTATGATTTTGTCGCCCTTTTTGATATAATATTATTGGTAAAGATTACTTGGTCCTATCTTTAGCCTATTCGAGTTAAGGATTTGAGCAATTGCAAGTATCGTGTTCGTGGATTCGATCATGTATTTGTGATTTTGTCACCTTTTCTGGAATTTGAGATCGATAGAGATTAAGGAGAATAATTAACCCTTTAAGCCTAAAAAACCCTTTTTACCGCTTTAGACTTGTTATTCCTTGGCTTTAGTGGGGGAGATGTGTATACTTGCCAAGCTTATGATAGAATATTCGTCACGACTGGACAGTTAAACGATAAGATTTGCTTTTATCAAATTATTTAATTTTTACTTCTAATTCGTTAAGTGTTTGGTTGTGTGATTATGGCAAAAATGAATATATGCTTAAATATAAAAATAAATCCTAATATCTTTTAGGATACATTTTCATAAGATTAATTCTAAGGTTTACTTGGGGACAAGTAAAGTTCAAGTGGGGGGATATTTGATGAACTCAAATAAGTACATTTTATTACTATCATTTATCCTAATTATTTGACTTGTTTTATTATATTATGTATGAGGATTGATACTTAATCGTTTACTTTTGTAATTCTCAGGTAAAAACAAGCATTTGGTGAAACTTGGCGATTTTGGACTAATTATGGAGCAAAACATGCAAGAAGTTAAGAGTCTACTGAAATGTACAAGATCAAGACAAATCTGCTCCAGATGCGCCGCATCTTACTTATTACATACGGCGCATCACTATCCAGATTTCACCAAATACGATCCAAGATACAAGAGGACATGCGCCGCATCTACTTATGGGGTTACGCCGCATCTTCTGGCGGTGTACGAATATTCCTGAATATATTAATCTTGGACCCCACGCGAAGTTAAGTCAATGCGCCGCATCTACTTACTAGATGCGCCGCATCTTACCCTCAGACAGAAACTATAAATACCCCAGGACCAGACGAATTTCAAGAGCCTTTAGTCGAACAAGTACGAAGACCAGAAATACCTAAGGCCGAATTCAGACGAATAGGCAGCACAAGACACACCCAAACGAAGATACAAGAGCTGTAAGAAGGTGCTGCATGTGTTTAATTCATTAAGTAGTTTTGTTTTATTGTGTTAGTAAACTTTAATTCATCAAGATTGGTGGCTTGTGTAATGTGACAACGGAAAGATTGCACTCCCTTAAAACTGCTTTCTCATTAATTAAAGTTTATATGTTGATGTCTTTGGTGACTTTTATTAGTGCATTGATAACCTCTGTGTCTAGCTGAGCGTTGATCGGGTCGCCATGCCTCTGCCCTCGCCTATTTATTAGATCGCCTATGCATTCTATCGTCTGTAGAATAGTAGGAAGAAAGATAAATAGGATAGTCATAAGTAATCATTAAGGGTTTACTCGCCGATAAGATTAGAACCAACGAGAAAGGACTTAATCTCGGTGCGTTGCATCGAACTATACACTTCATATAAAACTAGCAATAAAACAAGTGACAAACTACTTATCTATCAGGACAGATCTTCTTATTGTCTCGAGTATTTATCTGTGTACGTGTGTGCTATTCGCTGATTCGTGCCTATTGGTTTAGTTTATTATTTAATTGCAACCAAATCGTGCCAGTCTCTCAGGCTGAACCCCCTTGCGTTAGAATAGGTTGTATAGCTAACTTAATATATTAAAATACTGATTAGAATAACGAGATAATACGTTCCACTCTTAGTGATCGACACTCTACTTACCATTATATTCATACTGACCGGGTACACTGCTCGTTAAGTGTGTGTGTTATTGATAAGTCGGCTAAATATAAATTTAAAACTTGAGTAGGCATTAATACTGCTAAACCGCAACGACACATCGCACCGCATCAGTACTCAAGGTAATGCTCCATCTCCATGGCCCAGATATCATACTCCTCCTTCTTCAGAATTGGTAGTTTTATGTTTGAGATAATGGTTGTTGCAGGAATGTTTTGTTGTTGTTGTTTTGGTCTACTGGTGTCTGATGCATCATCATCATGTTTCGAAACTTCATCATCACTAATATGAGTAGAGTACTCATCATTGGCCTGTTGAGACATTGTGCAGAATTATGGAGTGAATGAGTGTTTGTGGTTTGTGTTTCTTCTTACTCAGAGTCCCTCTATAGGCTCTGATACCACTTGGAGGTCCACAGTTTATGGATCTAAGTAGCCTTTGTAAGACAATAGATAACTTGAATAAATCCAAATTAATCTATGTGAGAAACTCTTAACAGTGAATTGATTGTTAATGCGGAATCTTAACAAGCAATGAGTGTGAAGAACACAATTGATAACTAACTTCGTATATTACTATTAAACTTTCACTAGTATCACAATTGTTACTAACTTCACAATGCCGTAGGGTTCCTTTTATACTCTCAGGAAACCCTAATGTTACAAAACGTGTGAAAGGATAAACATATCTTCTAATAAGATATCTAATACGACTATATCCTTTCCTAATATATAGCTAACAAACTATTCTGATAACATAAACAGACTTAACTATTTCTAATGACCAGACTTAATTATGTAACTATGTCTGCCAGACTTAACTTTGTACTGGCAGTCTTAACTAACACTAACAGACTTAACCATGTCACCAGCAGACTTAAGTCTGTTCTTCAAAAATTCCCAACAATATTTTAATATATACCCCACTGAGGAGGAAATAGCATACCATAGGAACATAATTGATACCCCTCGTCCCTCTTTTATAAGAATAGACCCTAAAGTTAAGAGAGGCAACCCTTGGAACATAAAGATCTCATGCATGATTTGATACAAATACATTGAACAAGCTTACATTGACTCAGAATCCCCAATCAATGTGATGTCTTCAATTGTTTACATTGATATAATGAATACGCGACTTGAACCTAGGAAAGACCCCAAGTATCCCAGAGGAATTTGTAACTTTGTTGGAAGAGTTAAGGGTTTACATATCTTTGTTGGGAGCTTTACCTATGTCGCTGATTTCATGATTATAGAAAGATATAGTAAGTGTTATAGATAGTAGCTTATCTCATGTTGTGCTAGGTAAGCCATTTGTTGAAGAATCCAAGTTGAGGTACAATCGGTTAGAAGGGACGGTTCAGTTTTCCAATGAGACCAAGGAAATTACATATAGGATGCCTCATAGGATGAAGGAATTTCGTTATGTATCCAACTTAGATAAATATAAAATTAATGCATTTGAGGATACTAATGAAGAGGATAGGAAAAAGGGCATGAAATATGTACGGGAAAAGAGGAGCCTCTTCTATAAGAACTGTTTAACCCTAGGACCAAGGTATAAAGTTGACATGGAATTTGTTAAGGGGATTAAGTATGCAATTGAGAAGAAGAGTAAGAAAACGTAATAGGCCACGACTTTGAGACTAGCTACAAGACTCGTTAATAAAGAAAAGTGCTTCTTGGGAGGCAACCCATGTTTCATTGTTTGTTTGTTTGTTTTTATTTTATTTGATTTCATATATATGCTACATCATAATTGTTTATCGTTCATGGTTTGAATAATTTTGTGAAAATGCTTTATTTTGTTTTTAACCTCGTCTTAATCACATATAAGAACGAATTCAAGCATGAAAGATAACAATTGCTGATTAGCATATATATATTTGTGTGTTTGTTAGATTCAAATGCTTGTATCGAGTCACAATGAATGTTTTGCAGAATTTTCAGGTTTTTAATAATCAAATTTTTTCCAGAAATTTTCAAGAAACAAAATGCAAAAATACTGTCAGGTCTTACCTGACGGCGTCAGGGTTTACCACCCGATGGTGTCAGGCACTGTAGCAGCACAGTTTTCCAGGATTTTGTTTTTCTGCTGGAACTTAGTTTTTGAAAATTTTCAGAATTTTTAATTCTCCAGGAATCTGTAGACATTTATTTTGCAAGCATTATATCTTATTCGCTTTCTAGGATTTAATTTTTATATATATAGTGTTTACCGCCAATTTTATGCGAGGTTTTGTGTTTCGTTTTCTTAGTGAATTACAGGTTATATTGGACAAGAAGATAAAGATGAAGTTTGTTGAGCTCTTATAGCATTTATTTTCTTGGAGGAGGATCTAACCATGTTTTCACATCGTCCGTGCCGAACAAATAAGGGGAGTATTAGTTTCTTTCATCTCTTTTATTTTTTCCGTTATCATAACTTTGATGCTTTGTAAGAACATTGGGGACAATGTTCAGTTTAAGTGTAGGGAGGGTAAATTGGGATACCTTAGAAACAATAACTTCGCTTGATATTTGTTTTGTTTAAAAGTAGATGTGTAATAAACTAAAAGAGATATTTGTTAGGGTAATTTTAGCACCAAATTTAAATCTTTTTTACAACATATAGGAGTGAAACTTTAGTCTTAATAAGTGTCTCATGGATAGGAATTATATAGCTAGCACAAAAAACCCTACCACTCAAAAAATTCCACCCCAAAAATGTGAGGTTCGCCTTTAGATCTTTAGGAAAAAGCATTTACCTTTAATGCTTATGTGTGTACCGGTAGTATATAGATTCTAGAACTTGTGTTTGTAATGCATCCCGAGATCGCTAGTCAGACTACATTTGTGTAGTTAGGATTTACTAAATGATAAGAGGCATTAGGATAACCCTTGTTTTAAACCTGTATTATAATTACGTTGGCTTCATTAGTCAAGTAATTTTCCCACACCCTAGCAATGTACTCATCTTTAGTACACGATACCCTAGTACACCCCTCAGAGCCTATCCTTTTAGCGGTTCTCGTGATATTTCGGTGGATTCCAAAATATTAATGAAGAACATTGTTTATAATCCACCCCTAAATATACACCCAAATTGCCTTAGTCTACCTTGTATGCACTCACTTTTAGTGCATTATTGTTATTTGTTAAACCCTTTGTCAATTGTCTAATTGGTTACACAGTTGCTAAGTCAAGTCATATCTTGTACATACAGTTTTAGGACGATTGGGACTCATGGGTAAAGTACCAGTTTTTTATGGAGTAATGGGGAAGAATGTCATGTGTTACCCCCATATGTACGTTAATGTTTAAAGTACTCCACGTGTTTTGATTTTATTAATTCGGGTCATTAGTTAGTTATGTGTAAAGTATGTAAAAGTTCAAGTGTAGGGAGGTTGCAAGATCCCTTTGGTGTATTATTTCGGATGGTAGGGCAGGACTGTATGAAAAATATATATATATATATATATATATATATATATATATATATATATATATATATATATATATACAAAAAAAAAAAAAAAGAGAAAGAAAAAAATTGAAAAAAATGATAAAAAGAAAAAAAATAGAGAAAGACAAGAGAAAAAAACATACGGACTACCATCCCGTTTCTTTATTTTTGTTTAAGTCAAGTAAGTGTCAAGAAAAATACAAAAAGAGTTAGTAGTTAGCGAGTTGAGTCCTGTCTTGGCTTAGCAACGCCTCATTGTACATGTAATTAACCAAGATAATTGCCTTGCCACCAGTAAACTTCCCTTTAACCAACAAAACCGTGTTTTTCCATACCCTTACACCCAACGTTACAACCCTTCAAAAGACCTCTTTGATAGTTTATCCTAGGTGCTTACGCCAAAGTGGTGGAGGTTTGATCCATTCTCAAGCCTATGGTAATTTACGTGCTATGACAGGTAGAGCGCGTTGTATTTTCCTGTTTCCATATGTTATATCACTTTATACACCCGAGAGATGTGAGAATCCAAACACTTAATGTGAGGTGCTAGTATATAATTTTCGTGCTTGCTTTGACTAACGTGGACCGATTATGTGTTGTAATTACTTTTATATTAATGTTAAATGACCTCTAACTTGTATTTTGATGAGTGTAAAAGCATATTTGTATAAGGACAAGCAAATCCCAAGTGTAGGGATATTTGATAAGGATTTATTTGGTACCTTTTTAAGGGTCATTTAATCCCAAAATCAAATAAATATGATCAAATATTGCCTCAAATCGTTTCTTTTTGTATTTTAGGTACTTGGGATGAGAAATCTGGAAATCGGCACTTTTTGGACCTATTTGGACGAAAAAGTAAAGAAACCGACGAAGTCGCGAAAAACCTTTCAGACCTGGACATCTAACAGCGTCACACGCTACAATGTGACGCCGTCCCTTGCTATGAAGCAGGAATTTTTGGCTCAAGATTATAAAGTGACGCCTCAGAGAATTTTGAAAACTTACAACCTAACGCCGTCAGGTACAAAATAAAGGAGGGAGTCACGTTTTAAGCTATAAAGAGACGGCCCAGAAGATTTATAAGGTGACGACCTCATGTCAATCCTGACACCGTCACAATGGTGACTTGCAAAAGACGAAACCCTAGATGCGGCGATCTGACGGCGTCACGACCTATAAGGTGACGCCATCAACATTGTAAACTTATATATACTTTCGCATTTTTTCATTAATTCGTGTAACACTTTGGAGAGGGAAACCCTACACGATTTTTACTGCCATTTTAAGGCTTTTACAGCCTTTGAACTTCATGTTTCAATAAAGATAAGTTATCCCTTTAATCATTCGTTATTTCTATGTATCGTTTGATTATTTGTTTATCTTTTCTTTGCTTTAACATGGTAGCTTAAATTTATTTGTGTTTGCTTAGATCTAGTGAAACCTAGTTATTGAAGATTGATTTGTTGTCACTTGTTTAGTTGATTGCCTCGCGTTAGGCTAAGAAAACTGGCTAACCTCTTATAGGTAACTTGCTTGAACGTCTTAGAAATGCAACCGTAGAGTGCACTATTGGTTTTTCTCATTGTATTTATTGCGTGAGTTACGGCTTGTAGATCCTGGATAACTTAATATACTTTAAGGGATTTTGGGGAGACTAAAACTCATAGAGTTGGGGACTTCGGTACCTCCCCATGACCAATATTAAGGAATACAATGCTTCAACTAAAACAAGGACGTAACAATTCAACAAATCAGTAGGAGATAACTAAGGAGTAATTATATCTAAGAAACACGATTTCCTCTCATAAGTAGTCACCAATTTTATTTTTCGTTTTAATTTGTTTTAGTTAATTTTATAATTAATAGTTTTTGGGTTAGTTTACTGGAAACTAATTTCGCCAACTCCTTCAAAACTGAGACTTTTACTGCTTTCATAAAAAATAATAAAAAGACAAAAGAATCATCCCTCACCTCTAGAACTATCTCGTCATACATCTTGACCTAACGACACTATTCCCCTAGAGAATGATCAATCCCCCGGATCTACCTATACTACACTACAGCGATCAGGTACACTGCCTGGAGGATTGTAAAACCTTTTGCGAGTGTTACAATTTCTTGCAACAAGTTTTTGGAGCCGCTTCCGTGGAATAGTTATACAATTTCTTGCATCAAGTTTTTCGAGCCGCTGCCGGGGAATAGTTATTGTTCAGGTTCAATTTCTATCTCATTTAGGTATACTCACTAGATTTCTATCAAGTGGTATTTTTATTTTCTTTTTATTAGCTTTCTTTAGTCTATCCTTTCTTTGTGCCGTCGTAAAAACTTTTTCATCGACTATTCCGTTTGCCATTATGGAAGATGCGAATTCACCCGTTTCACCTAACGCAATGATTTCGTTGCGTGACCAAATTGAGAGGGAAATTAGTGAACTTAGGGAGCTTAATAGGTTGATCGATAATGAGCTCGAGAATGCAATTAGTGCATTAGATGACACTTCTACAATAAGTGATGATTCTGATGATGGGCTTGATGTATGGGGAACAATGGTTCAAGACATAGAAGAGTTAAGTTAAAAGGAAGGGTTAGATAAGGAATATTTTAATCTATACCCCACTGAAGAGGAAATAGCATACCATAGGAACATAATTGATAATCCTCATCCCTTTTTTATAAGAATAGACTCTGAAGTTAAGAGAGGCAACCCTTGGAACGTAAAGATCCCATGCATGATTGGATACAAATACATTGGACAAGATTACATTTACTCATAATCCCCAATCAATGTGATGTCTTCAATTTTTTACAATGATATAATGAATATACGACTTGAACCTAGGAAAGACCCCAAGTATCCCGGAGGAATTTGTAACTTTATTGGAAGAGTTAAGGGTTTACATATCTTTGTTGAGAGCTTTACCTATGTCGCTGATTTCATGATTCTAGATGTGGAAAACTAGAAGGGGGGGTTGAATAGTTTTATATCCTTTTTAAATTTTTATTGTGAAAACTTTGTTTACTTTTAAAACTTAGATTCGAATTTATGTGATCTCAACTCTTTGAACAATATGAACAATGTGTATATAAGTAAATATAAATAAGTAATGCAACTAAGGTAATAAAATGAAATGAAAGTTAGAGATGGAAAGATCTAACCGAGAGACAAGAGATTTATAGTGGTTCAGCTACAAGGACACCTTCCTTGCCCTACTCCACTCCCCGAGCACCTAACTCGAGAGTTTTATTCACTATGTCAACAAGCTCCCTTATGGCGGAGAAAACCTTACACAACTTTAGCTTACACCGGCTTAACGACACAAAGCTAGATGTCGAGTTCTAATCGTAGTGATGAAGCGAAAAGTGTACCGCTTTTAAGGGGTCATTTAAGCCCTAAATTGTATTTATTTGATCAAATATTGCCCTAAATCGTTCCTTTTGTCATTTTAGGTACTTTTGAGGAGAAATCTGGAAAAGGAGGCATTTTGGACGTTTTTGGAGCATAAAAGTGAAGAAAACGACAAAGTCTCAAAAATCGGCTAAAAGTTACCTATGACGGCGTCACAATTAACCCCAGACGGCGTCATGCCTTGGCAAGAAAAAGTGGACGTGAAATTTACTCATGATAAGCCAGTGAAAATAGCATGTGAATTCTGACGGCGTCACGCTTTAACTTGATCAAGGGCGTCACGGCTTAAATCAAAGAGGGACGGCGTCACGTTCAAGGTTCGACGGCGTCAAGCCTTGATAAGCCAGAATGGATTTTTGAAGAGCTAAAGAGGGACGGCGTCAAGAAGGTCATCCGGGAACCCTAAAAGCGGCGAGGTGACGGCGTCACACTCCATAACGTGACGCCGTCAGATCCAAAAATCTATATATAGTTTTCTAATTTTTTGTCATTAAGAGAGAGCTTAGTGTGTGGAATTTTGGGAGAAAACCCTAAGACGAATTTAGCTTCTTTTTCAAGGCTTTTTGCCTTGAGATCTTCCATGTTACATTGAAGATAAGTTATCAATTAATCATTCAATATGTCTATGTGTTGTTTGATTTTATCTTATTCTTGTCTTTTGATTAACATGTTAGGCTAGATTTATCTTGTGTTTGCTTAGATCTAATGAAACCTAGCTATTGATTATTGGTTATTAGTGTGTTATTAGTTGTATTGGATGATTATTTATCTATGTTAGGCTTAAGAAAACTGGCTAACTTCCTATTCGGTAACTTGCTTGAACGTCTTAAGAAACATGAACCAAATGCGTACTAAAGGTTTTTATGGTTGTATTTAATGCACAAGCGAATTCTAGTGATCCCATGTTAGGAGCTTCCTAGCCGGCTCGACATAGGAGTGAAGTAGGAGCTTGTAGAGTTGGGGAAGTACGTACGCCACCCTACGAATGGTATTAAGGAATACACCCGTCATCCACGCGACTAATACACACTAATTAACCGGTAAAAGATAGTTAGGGAGTAAGGAAATCTAAGTAAACACATTTCTCTACACATAAGTTTCTCACCAACATTTTATTTTCAGTTATTTTATTTTATTTGCATTTGTAGTTATTTGGGTTAGTTGACTAGCAACTAATTCCGCCCACTCCTTCAAAACCGAGATTTTACTTGCTTTCATAAAAATATAAAAACATAAAAAAGAATCTTCCTCAACCCTTAGACCTATTAGAGTAGTCTTTCATACCTAACGAACACTATTCCCTGTGGAGAACGATCAATCCCCCGTACTTACCACTACACTATACTACATCGGTCAGGTACACTGCCTGGTGGGGTTGTAAGCCTCTTGAGATCCCTCGAGAGGTAAAACCTGTTGTAAGGTTGCAAAACCCACGCATCAAGTTTTTGGCGCCGCTGCCGGGGAATAGTTATTGTTTAGGTTGAATTTTTATTTCTATTAGGTCTACTCACTAGATTCCTTTCTAGTGAGATTTTTATTTTATTTTTCTAGATTTTCTTTAGTCTATCTATTTTCTTCGTGTCTTTGTTCGTAACCATTACCATCCGACATCATGGAAGATGGTAATATCCTTAACCCCCACAACCCACCACCACAACAACCACCACCACCTCCTAGAGCCCGTACTTTAGGAGAGTATTCCCGTCCTAGCCACCATGGCTATCGAAACACCATTGAGCTCACTCAAGGAGCCAATATCACACCCTTGCGATCCGACACCATCCGGTTGGTGCAAAGCGGATGCGCATTCCATGGACTTCGTTCTGAAGATCCTAATCAACATCTCAAGGACTTTCTTAAAATCGTTGATTCTATAGACCTTGATGTTGCCACTCGAGAGACGACCCGATTGCATCTCTTCCAATTCTCTTTGCGGGACCAAGCTAGTCAGTGGCTAGAACGTCAACCCGCAGGATCCATCACCTCTTGGGATGATCTCACCACTCGTTTCCTTGCTCAGTTTTCCCACCGGGAAGAACTACCAAGCTAAGGAATGATATCTTGATGTTCCAACAACGTCAAGGCGAAACTCTCTACGAGGCATGGACTCGATTCAAGGACTTACTCCAAAAAGTCCCTCACCATGGCATAGAACTTTGGCTCCAAGTCCAAATCTTCTATGACCATATCAATCTCTCCACGAGGCAAACCATTGACCAATCGGCCGGTGGTAAGCTACGTGATCTAAGTGCGGAACAATCATGGGCTCTCCTAAAGGATCTTGCTCTTTATGACAACGAAAGTTGGAGTGATCCCCGTGATTTGAATAAAACGGTCAAGGCAATATCTTTGCCTTCGAACAATTCAAGCACTTCTGACCGTAGGATCATAGAACTTGAAGACCAAGTCAAGTTTCTCATGAAATCCTACGAGGCTCCTAACCCTTCAAGCCAAGTGAACAAAATCACTTCTTCATGTGAATTATGTAGTGGTCCCCACGACACTCGTGATTGCATGGAACTCCCCGAACAAGCTTTTGTGGACTACGCATCCTCGCGTACCGACGGAGCGGGAGACAAGTGGTACACTTTCAAACCCGAGCCAAACCATTACAGTGATTCATACAACCCCGCATGGAAAAATCACCCAAACCTTAGGTGGAAACAAAACCAAAACACACAACAAACCAATTCTTCCAACCCACCTAATCGTTTCCAATCAAGCGGTTCCAACTCGAACCGTACTTTCAACAACAATCCTTCCGGCAATGGTAGTACCGATAACTTTGAAGGATTGATGTCTCAATTTATGGCATCTCAAGAAGCTCGTTTAGCCAAGTTTGAAGCCGATTTCAAACAAAAACAAAGCGAGATGACCGATAAGATTGACACCTTGTTGAAAGCCCTCAATGACCGAGAAATGGGAGCACTCCCTAGCAACACGGTCAAGAACCCGAAACTAAACATCAACGCTATTTCATCGGTTTCGTCCCCTAGTTCTTGTCCACAATATTATTCGGTCAATTCCATGAGCACGTGTTTCAAACAAACCCAAGTCGTTCCAAATGACCAAGAAGTTATGACATCCAAATTGGTCAACAACATAGTTGAAAACACCTCCCACTCAAAACCTTGACGAAGAATTCAAGGAGCTCCACCTTGAAAGTCCGGTTGTTGATGAGTTGGATGAGAAGAAGCTCAAGTTAGGCGAAAAAGGGACCGCCTTTGTTCAAAACAAGCTACCTAAGAAGTTAGATGATCCGGGCTTATTTGTTCTACCTTGCAAGATTGGTAATTCGGAGGCTTATGACACATTAGCCGATCTTGGATCAAGCCTTAACCTACTTCCGTTACCTCTCTACACCTCTCTAAAACTTGAAAAACTTGAAGAAACCGAGGTGATAATAGGCTTAGCGGATGGAAGTGTTGCTTACCCGGTTGGAGTAGTTAAGGACGTGTTAGTGCACATTGGAAAACTAACCATTTTAGCCGATTTCCACGTCCTTGATATGGTTAGCGACCCTACATGCCCCTTGTTGATAGGTAGAGGATTTTTGGCGACCGCTAGTGCTATGATTGATTGTAAGGAATCCAAGATAGCGGTAGGAGAAGGAGATACTTGGTCAGTCTATGATGTTAAGAAACATGCCTATGATACTAGTGAGGAACCAACACCACATTGGCTAGAATCAAATAGGAGACCATCTAGATATGGACCTTGGATTGATAGAGACTTCATAGGACCCCAACGCCCATTTTACCTAGAAGAGGACTTTGTTAACCGAACGCATACGGTAGAGCAACTCTTGGCTAGGGACACCGAATTGGATCCATTTGAAGATTCTCTAGTTTTTAGAAAGATGATTGATTTCCTAGGAGTTTTGCCAATTAACCTAGGAATGAATAAGTGGATTTGTGAGGAAGATGATCATAAGTGGAATTGGGATAAACCACCCAAAGATGGAGATGGGTCATGGCATATTAAGATGACATTGTATGACCCGGATGGAGAGAAGTTTGAAAAGATATATCGTACTAAGCGGACCAATAGGAAACTTCAATCCAAGCTTAACCCTAAAGACGTCCTCGATGACGAGCTTACTTACATAGGGTAGCGTGACTTTGAGTCTAGCTACAAGACTCGTTAATAAAGAAAAGCGCTTCTTAGGAGGCAACCCAAGCTTTATTTTATTTATTTGCTTTGTGTGTTTATTTGTTTGTTTGTTTGTTTTTATTTGTTTCCGTATGTATGTTTAATTTTTATTCTTATTGATTCATGTTCAAAAGTAATTTGTGAAAATGCTTTATTTTGTTTTTAACTTCGTCTTAACTACATATAAAGGTATTTTGCAAAAGACAAGTGTAAGGGAAATCTAAATCGGTTTATTAGAACACAAATGAACATGAATCGTAATAATAATAAATTAGCATACATATTCGTATTTGTTTGAGTCAAATGCTTGTATCGAGTCATAATGATGTTTTGCAGGATTTCCAAGAAGTAAGGTAAAGGTTTTTCCAGAAATTTTCCGGAAACTTAAAATGAAAATTTTTGTCAGGTCATTTCTGACGGCGTCAGGGTTTATAACCTGACGGCGTCAGATTTAATTTTCAGAAATTTTTGAAAGTTTTGTTTTTAAAAAGTTTTCATTAAATCTCCAACTTATAATCTCCAGGAATCTGCAAAATTATCATTCCACAAGCATTATATCCTTATATATAGATTTATCCCGCCGATGTTATGCAGGTTTTCGTGTTTGTTTTCTCAGGTTTAACAGGTTATTTTGGACAAGGATATGTTTATGGAATCAAGCTTATGGCGATGCATTAGTCATGGAGCTTCAACATTCTCCTTGGAGGAAGATTTAACTGTGTAATTTCATTATCCACCGAGCGAATCAGGGGAGTATTTGATTTCATTCTTTTACTTTTTGCTTTTACATCTTGTTATTTGAACATTGGGGACAATGTTCATCTTAAGTGTAAGGGGGGGTAAAAGTACGATTTTAGAGAATGCTATTACGCTTGATTTTTGTTTGTTTAATAGTAGATGTGTAATAAAACTGAGAGAAATACTTGTTAAGGTAATTTTAGTGCCAAATTTAAAATTTTTTACAACATATAGGAGTGAAACTTTGATCTTAATGAGCGTCTCACGGATAGAGTTATATGACTAGCACAAAAACCGTACCACTAAAAAAATTTTCCACCCCCAAATATGTGAAGTTCGCCCCTAGAATTGGTAGGAAAAGCATTTATGCTATGATGTGTGTACCGGTAGCACTTAGATTCTAGAACTTGCGTTAGGACCATTCCGAGGCCACAAGTGAGACTACATTCGTGTAGTTAGATTTACTACATGATAAGAGGCATTAGGATTAACCCATTGTTTTACACCTGTGTTTTTGTTATAATTACATTGGCTACATTGGTCAAGTAATTCTCCCACACCCTTTGCGTTGTACTCATTTTTAGTACACGATACCCCTAGTACACCCCTCAGAGCCTATCTTTTCGTTTCGACCTTTAAGCATTTTACTTAAAGGAAGAATTTGTTACACCCCACTTAAATGTACACCCAAATCGCCTTAGCCTACCTTGTATGCACTCATTTTTAGTGCATTATTGTTACAACATTTGTTTAAACCCAAGTTAATTATCTAGTTGATTACATGGTTGCTAAGTCGAGTCATATCCTTGTACATATTGTTTTGGGACGATTGGGACTCATGGGTAAAGTACTAGTGTAATGGAGTAATGGGGAAGAACATCATTTATTACCCCCATATGTGCTAAATATTTTAAAAGTACTCCAAGTGTTTTGATTATCTTAATTCGAGTCATTAGAATAGTTATTTGTAAAGTTATGTAAAAATTCAAGTGTAAGGGGAATGCAATGCCCCTATGATGTATTATTTTGGATGGTAGGGCAAAAGTGTATGCAAAAAAAAAAAATACAAAAAAAAAAAAAAAAAATACAAAAAAATGAGAAAAAGAAAAATAGAAAAAACATACGGACTACCATCCCGTTTCATTTTATGTTTATTTTTATGTTTTTGTTATTTTGTTATTTTCTTTCATTTGCTTAAGATCGAGTCTAGTCTTGGCTTAGCAACATTGTATAGTACATGTAATTGATCAAGATTTTTAACTCGCCACCAGTAAAATATCCCTTATCCAACAAAACCGTGTTTTCCTTTTCCCTACACCTAACATTATAACCCATTTAAAAGCCCTCTTTGATAGTTTATCTTTGGTGCTTACGCCTAGTGGAGGAGGTTTTCGATCCTTTCCCAAGCCTATGGTAATCTATTTGCTATGACAGGTAGTGAGAGATATTATCCGTTTTCATTTATGAGATTTATTTTGATGACACTTGAGAGATGTGAGTATCTAAACACTACTTGTGAGGTGCTAGTTTGTAATCTCCGTGCTTATTATGATTGAAGTGGAACGATTATTTGTTGTAATTACTTTTATGTTTGCATTAAATGACCCCTAACTTGTATTTTGATTAGAATAAAAGCGCATTTGCTTGAGGACAAGCAAATCTCAAGTGTAAGGGTATTTGATGAAGCGAAAAGTGTACCGCTTTTAAGGGGTCATTTAAGCCCTAAATCGTATTTCTTTGATCAAATATTGCCCTAAATCGTTCCTTTTGTCATTTTAGGTACTTTTGAGGAGAAATCTGGAAAAGGAGGCATTTTGGACATTTTTGGAGCATAAAAGTGAAGAAAACGACAAAGTCTCAAAAATCGGCTAAAAGTTACCTATGACGGCGTCACAATTAACCCCAGACGGCGTCATGCCTTGGCAAGAAAAAGTGGACGTGAAATTTACTCATGATAAGCCAGTGAAAATAGCATGTGAATTCTGACGGCGTCACGCTTTAACTTGATCAAGGGCGTCACGGCTTAAATCAAAGAGGGACGGCGTCACGTTCAAGGTTCGACGGCGTCAAGCCTTGATAAGCCAGAATGGATTTTTGAAGAGCTAAAGAGGGACGGCGTTAAGAAGGTCATCCGGGAACCCTAAAAGCGGCGAGGTGACGGCGTCACACTCCATAACGTGACGCCGTCAGATCCAAAAATCTATATATAGTTTTCTAATTTTTTGTCATTAAGAGAGAGCTTAGTGTGTGGAATTTTGGGAGAAAACCCTAAGACGAATTTAGCATCTTTTTCAAGGCTTTTTGCCTTGAGATCTTCCATGTTACATTGAAGATAAGTTATCAATTAATCATTCAATATGTCTATGTGTTGTTTGATTTTATCTTATTCTTGTCTTTTGATTAACATGTTAGGCTAGATTTATCTTGTGTTTGCTTAGATCTAATGAAACCTAGCTATTGATTATTGGTTATTAGTGTGTTATTAGTTGTATTGGATGATTATTTATCTATGTTAGGCTTAAGAAAACTGGCTAACTTCCTATTCGGTAACTTGCTTGAACGTCTTAAGAAACATGAACCAAATGCGTACTAAAGGTTTTTATGGTTGTATTTAATGCACAAGCGAATTCTAGTGATCCCATGTTAGGAGCTTCCTAGCCGGCTCGACATAGGAGTGAAGTAGGAGCTTGTAGAGTTGGGGAAGTACGTACGCCACCCCACGAATGGTATTAAGGAATACACCCGTCATCCACGCGACTAATACACACTAATTAACCGGTAAAAGATAGTTAGGGAGTAAGGAAATCTAAGTAAACACATTTCTCTACACATAAGTTTCTCACCAACATTTTATTTTCAGTTATTTTATTTTATTTGCATTTGTAGTTATTTGGGTTAGTTGACTAGCAACTAATTCCGCCCACTCCTCCAAAACCGAGATTTTACTTGCTTTCATAAAAATATAAAAACATAAAAAAGAATCTTCCTCAACCCTTAGACCTATTAGAGTAGTCTTTCATACCTAACGAACACTATTCCCTGTGGAGAACGATCAATCCCCCGTACTTACCACTACACTATACTACATCGGTCAGGTACACTGCCTGGTGGGGTTGTAAGCCTCTTGAGATCCCTCGAGAGGTAAAACCTGTTGTAAGGTTGCAAAACCCACGCATCACGTAGCTAGAACCAATCTCAAAACTTAAACACGATTTAATCACACCTTCTTCTTCACGACTTCTTCACGACTTCTTCATGACTTCTTCACAACTTCTTCACGACTTCTTCACAACTTTTTCACTATCACTTCACAACTAAGCACAACCTATGTACACTTCTACTTCTTCACACCTTCACTACTTACACACCTTAACAACACAACTTCACTACTTACACACTAACCTATCCCAAACAATTATTCACACAACTATCTAACAACAATACACAACTTATATACAAATATATGATGACACAAACAACTTAGGTATCTAAGTTGCAATACTTCTTCTCTAGTTGTTGAAGGAGTATTCTTCTCTTGCACTTGAATGAAGGAAGCTTGGATCACTTGGAAACCAAAGCTTAAGATTATATGATCAAAGGGTTTTTGAAGATATGAAATGAGATTTACAATAGAAAGTTTTAGTGTGCAAAAGGTGAGTAAAAATCCAGGGGAAGGCTGGTATTTATAGGCAGAAAATCTGGACAGCTGGAACCTACTGGAGCGGGGCCGGCCCCCTTAAATAGGGGGTGGTCCCCTTAATTTTAAGGGGGCCGCCTAGCATAATTAAGGGGGCCGCCCTTCCTGCCCGTTGCCCAGTTTTGTCTTTTTGTAGGGAAGGTTTTTCTGGAACATTTTTACTGATTTTGGTTAAATTTTTGAATTCATAAATTTATAATGAATTAAACCTTTTTATTTATTACCAAAAATGTTTTTCTAAAAGATATAAAATGTTTTTGACATTTTATAAAAAAGCTAGTTATTAAGAAAATGTTCCTTTGATCATATAATGCATTAAGCACTTGTTTATTCATACCTTAAGTGATTAAGTTGTAGAAATGAATATTTACAACTAAATACTTGTTTATTTGATAAGTTTATGTTTAATGAGTTTATATTTTGTGATCATTAAAACATAGAGATATGAATAATGTTTTTAGGCATTATTTATGTCAACAATCTCCCTCTTTTTGATGATTACAAAACTTAAACTTATTAAATCCAAAAATTTATTTTTGGACAAGTATTTAGTGAGTTTATATTCACTTCTCCCCCTTTTTGTAGAATCAAAAAGTTTATGCCGACAAGTTTTAGAAACTAAATTTGTCGGGACGAGAACTCCCCCAAGATGTTTACTCCCCCTCGTTCGAGGGCACCAAGGAGACGAGCTATGGAAATTTTGGCTGCAAAAACAAGTTAGGAGACACAAGATACATATACATAGCAAAAATATTTAGAACAACCAACTAATTTATTTATGCATTCAAGATGATCGTATATAACATATGAATCATCATTACATTACATAAACTACTTGAAACATAAAGATTACAACATAACTAGAAACACTAATGGTCCTCATATTGCCAAAGAGAGCGATTGGACTAGCTTGCGACACAAAAGGGTGAGGGATTTTATTTTGAGGCGGAAAGCATGTGGATGGGTTTTAGTTATGTGATGGTGAGGGAAATGGAGCGGATCCAATGATGTTATATCGTTGTAGGGGAGGAATGGAATGAGGACGAGTGAGTAGATATTCGATCCAAGAGATATCTTCACTTAAGTGGAGAATTTGTTTTTGAAGGAAGATGCAACAAGGGCAATAGTGGGTGTGGTTTGTAACTTGATCCAAGTTAAGAGAGTGGGGTAGGCAATTTGAGTATGGTGAGGATGGAGGTTGTCCCTTGTTGCGTTGTGTGAGGTGCATAGTAAGGAGATCACTAAGATCATGGATTTGGTTAATCTCTTCATGAAGCTTTTGCCTTTCATGAATGGGGATTTGGTTATTTGGTGGAAATGGATGGTATTGAGGTGAAAAGTTTGATGTTTGACCAAGGTGATGAGGGTTTTCAAGGATTCCATTGAAGTTGGTTTGATGTTTAGGGGAGTAGTTTGGAATGAATGTGGATGTTTGGCCAAAATGATAGGGTTTGTGAAATTGTTCAATGGAATGAGGTTGTGATCTTGGAGAGTAGTTGGGGATGAATGATGATGGAGGTGTTGGTTGTCTAGTCGCACCATTTGTGATGGGCTTGTGGTGAGGGTGAGGTTTTCTTTTCCACCCGGATTTTAAGGTCATCCTTGCTAGCGTTGAGGTTTTTGGCTTTTGGTTGATAGGAGAAGACATGATGGGATGATTGAATGTGGTGAGATATGGGGTTATTTATAGTGGATGATTTGTTTTGTTTAGGAATGGATAGGCTTGTTGGGTGATTAGGATAGAATGTGTTTGTGAATTTGGGGAAGTATAGGATCAAATGGGCTAAAAAGCAGAAAAAGATTATGTGAACCCGTCCAGCAGATGGCCGGTCCCCTTAATTATGGGCGGTCCCCTTAATAATTAAGGGGGCCGCCTTATGAATTAAGGGGGTCGCCCATCTGGTACCTTTCTGGGTTCCAGAAATGGATTTTTCTGCAGAAATAGGTGAGGATGGCTATGTTTTGAGTTTTTGGTTTTAGGCAAGTCCCACTCTTTGAGGCAATAAAGAAACATATTAAGCATGCATGGCATATAAGATAAACAAATAAGCAAGCAATAAGTTATATCTAGCAATTTAGAGAATTAAGGAAACTAATCATCTAAGGCAAGGGTAATGGAGCAAAGGCACTAGAAACTAATGGGAATAGGTGATGGAACAATTGTGAGGATGTGATTAATAAGCTTGTTCTAGTGTGTGCCTATATGCAACAAATGTGGAGATGTGATTGTTTCGACTCCTAAATGCAAAAATTTCCTAAGAAACAATCCAAGGTCTCCTTGATTTGATTTTGCTCAATATATGAATATCAAAGATGTATATATTAGATTATATACTTTGACAATTCATGTGAGATCTTTATGCATGAAAAAAAATGTTTTTAGCATTATTCAACAATGTAAGAAAAATGGTTTTCATGTGTTTTCCTAGATGTGAGAATGATTTGTAGAAAATAGATTGGGTTTTGTTTATAAATATGTTTATGAAAAAAAAATATCCCAATATTTTATTTTGTGCAAAACAGAATCCTAGACTCAGATGGAAGGAAAAAAAAATTTTACAGACAGATGGCCAGTCCCCTTAATGACAAGCCGGTCCCCTTAATAATTAAGGGGACCGCCTTTATAACATTAAGGGGTCCGCCCATCTGGAAAAAAAATGTACCAAAAATGCAGAGAATTCAGTCAATTTGTTCCATCATCCCTAGGCCTAAACGTAAGTGGTTAAAGAGTTAACGCTTCAGGGACTTAGTGAATATGTCTGCTAAGTTATCTTCCGATGCAACCTTTTCTATAGATATGTTTCCTTTTTGAAAGTTATCGCGGAGGAAGTGGTGGCGTATTTCTATATGTTTAGTCCTAGAGTGTTGAACGGGATTCTTACTTAAATCTATAGCACCTTTGTTATCACACATAATTGGGACATCATCTAACCTAATGCCATAATCTACGAGAGCTTGTTTCATCCATAGTGCTTGTTGACATGCCTTTCCAGCGCTTACATATTCGGCTTCTGTGGTAGAAATAGCAAGAGTGGTTTGCTTCTTCGAGAACCAAGATGTTAGACAACATCCCATGAACGTGCAAATTCCGCTAGTGCTTTTTCTATCCACGTAGTCTCCCGCATGATCCGAATTCGCATAGACGATGGTTTCTATGCCGGATCCCTTAGGATACCATAATCCTAAGTGTATAGTGCCTTTAATGTATCGGAAGATACGCTTAACCGCTTCTAGGTGAGAGGTTTTGGGATCCTCTTGAAAGCAAGCACAAAGGCAGACACTAAACATGATATCCGGTCTACTTGCCGTTAAGTATAGTAAACTACCTATCATTCCTATATACTTAGTGTTTTCTATGGACTCACCCTCTTCATCTCTTGTGAGTTTTACTTCTGTAGACATCAGTGTTTTCATGGGCTTAGCGTCTTCTAATCCAAATTTCTTAAGCATTTCCTTAATGTACTTAGATTGATTAAAAAATATTCCATCTTCTAATTGTTTTATTTGTAATCCTAGGAAGAAATTAAGTTCACCCATCATACTCATCTCAAACTCATCATGCATGATTTTGGCGAATTCATCACACATATCCTGACAAGTCGATCCGAATATAATGTCGTCGACATATATTTGGACAATGATGAGATTTGGGCTTTTCTTTTTCGTGAAAAGAGTGTTATCAACCATTCCCATGGAATAATCATGTTTAATAAGAAATGCCTTTAATCGATCATACCAAGCCTTGGGAGCTTGTTTGAGTCCATATAAAGCTTTCTTGAGTTTATAAACATAATCAGGTTTTGCGAAGTCAATGAATCCTAGAGGTTGTGCCACGTATACCTCCTCATTGATAAAACCGTTAAGGAATGCACTTTTCACGTCCATTTGAAATAACTTAAAATCTAGGGCGCATGCATAGGCAAGTAGTATTCTTATAGATTCTAATCTAGCTACGGGGGCATAAGTTTCGTCATAATCTATTCCTTCTTGTTGATTATATCCTTGGGCAACTAACCTAGCTTTGTTCCTAGTAACTATTCCATTTTCGTCTAACTTATTTCTATAAACCCACTTAGTTCCTATGATGGTCATGTTCATGGGATTTGGGACTAGTTCCCAAACGTCATTAGTCTTAAATTGATTTAGTTCTTCTTGCATAGCCATAACCCAACTTTCATCTTTTAATGCCTCATTTATATTTTTAGGTTCTATAGTTGATAGGAAACAAAAGAAGTTATTTTTATCTTGAGCTTGTGATCTAAGGGTTCTTTGATTTAGGTTTCCTATTATATTATCTAACGGGTGTGATTTAGATTCCTTAACATTTACTATTTCGTTTTCACCTAATATTATATCTTCATTATCATCGCCTAAGGGTTTAATTTTACTAACCTCAATAGCTTCTTCTTCAACTAGGTCATCATCTTCTAGGGGCAATGTCTTAGGTGGTGGTGGAGTTTCATCAAAAGTTACATTTAAGGACTCTTCTACTTTCATAGTGTGTTTATTAAGTACTATGTATGCTTTACTATTTTGTGAATACCCTAGAAAGATTCCTTCGTACGACTTAGGATCAAACTTAGTAAGGTAATCTTTTGTATTGAGAACAAAACATTTGCTCCCGAATACCCTAAAGTAATTTAATTAGGTTTTCTACCTCTTAATAACTCATATGGGGTTTTTCCTAAAATTCGCCTAATTGAGACTCTATTTATTATATATGTTGATGTATCTACGGCATGGCACCAAAATTTTTGTGGGATAGATTGTTCATTTAGCATTGTTCTACTCATTTCTTGTAATGTTCGATTCTTTCTTTCTACTACCCCATTTGATTGTGGAGTGCGAGGAGCAGAGAAATTGTGAGATATCCCATTTAAATCACAATATTTTCCGAATTGCACTTCGTTATCAAATTCCCGACCATGGTCCGTCCTAATTGATACTATAGAACATCCTAATTTATTTTGAATCATTTTACTAAATATTTCAAACTTATTAAAGGCTTCGGTTTTATCACTTAAAAATCTAGTCCACGTGTATCGTGAATAGTCATCTACAATTACTAAGGTATAACGATTACCTCCGTAACTCCGCACAGCGGATGGACCAAAAAGGTCCATGTGTAATAATTCTAGGCATCTAGTAGTGGAGACTATATTCTTAGCTTTGTGACTAGCATGTGCTTGTTTTCCTATTTTACAGGCATCGCAAAAGTGTTGGTCATATCTTAGGTTAGGAAAGTTTCTAACTAATTCTTTAGAGGCTAGGAATTGTATTTGTTGCATATTTGCGTGACCTAATCTTCTATGCCACAATGTAGAGTTTTCATCTAAGGTTGCTAGGCATATTTTATCTTCCGGTTTATTTCCTAGTTTCATAACATATACGCCACCTTTCCTAACTCCTCTACCTATGACCTTTCCGTCCTTAACTATTTCGCTATCTTTACTTGTAAAAGTAACCCTACACTTATTATCACATATTTGTCCTATACTAAGCAAGTTATATGTTAAATTATCTACATGCTCAACATTTTCAATAGTTAGGGAGTCTTGAGAGATCGTACCTTTGCCAATGATTTTTCCACGAAAATCACTACCGAAAATAACATTAACTCTGTTGTATGCCTTGTAGGAGGAGAATAGCTTCCGGTTTCCCGTCATGTGCTTCGAGCATCCACTATCCTTAATCCATTCTTCGGGCTCCAAATTTATCCCTAGACATATTTCATCGGTGGCTTGAGCTACAAGGCACTTTTCATCTTTCGCTTTTTCTGATTCATCTTTGTCGCTATCGCTCCATGTTCCACTAACAAATGCGCTTTCGTAATCATAACCCGGTGGCTTTGGACATTCGCCAATGAGATGGTTTTGGCTTCCACATCTAAAGCACTTTCTTTTCCCGTAGTTATCATTTCTATTTCTTTGAAGCGATCTTCTTTCATCTCGCGGTTGTCTCGTGAATCTTCCTCGTCTCTTGAAGAATTTCTTGAATTCTCTCACGGCCATTGCATATTCTTCGTCTTCACTATCGTCACTTGAATCGTCATCATCACTAACCTCCTTTTTTACTTTTAGCACAAGAGTTTTTATTTGATCTTTCTTACTCTTGACCGTTTCAAAGTCTCTCTTTATAATTTCTTCATGGACCTTCAAGTTGCCAATAAGTTCATCAACCGATAGCGTCATCAAGTTCTTCGATTCTTCAATAGCCGTGACCTTCGCGCGCTGATGAGTGTGTAAATACTCATCATTTTACTCCCGATAAAGACACAAAAACGACCAAAAACACCCAAATATATTGCAGATATCCTTGGTTTTGTGTTTTATGCGTTTCAGGTACAAAGGATTGAAAACAGAGCGAAAACGAGTATTTTTGGATCGATTCGACAACAAGTGTGCATTTGATCAAGATAAGTCAAAGTCAAAGTCAACCCCCAAAATACCAAAACAACACAAATGATCCTTGGATTTATTTTCAGATTTTGGCAGCCATGGTCCCTTAATTTTCAGAATCTACAAAAATGGCCCCTCAAAGTTAAACCCATTTCCATCCCTAATCCTAAATCCCAACTCAACCCACCTTAACTAAAAAGCCCAACCCATAAAGAAAGTTACCCGAGCCCAAACAAAACCCAAAACCCGGCTTATGTTGTGATAAGATTATTAGGTCAAAAATATTTCTGACTTATCTCTTCCTTCTTCCCCATGCCTTTCCCGCTCAACTCAACCCGTACACCATCACCTCACCACTTTTTGTACCTCTCCCAACATATGTGTTCCCCTTCCCAACTCCCCATGACCTACCACCACTCCCAATTCAGCTGCCATCTCACCCATCCGAGGGATAAAGTGGGCGCCAAGTGATTCTGTGGCCAAGATCAGTTCATCTTTAATCCAATGGTGATATTACACTTCAAAGAAGCACAAGTATCATTTTGTGAAGATTTATCTCACAAAAGAAAAACAAGAGGAAGACCTCAGCCTTTTCTAGTTTTTTAGTATAAATAGAGATTTGATTTCATTGTTGTAGTTAGGTTTTATTTAGCTAAAAAATTCTAAGGTACTTGTTTTTTTTCTTTATTGTAACTTTTCTTTTCAGTCTTGTAATTCATTATTAATGAAATTTGAAGTTTTTCTTAATTAGTCAACCTTGGTCAACATACTGTACTACTGCTTATTTTACTGCTTATTGCTCTTTTTGTGTTTATCTGTTCTATGTGAGGTATAAGTAAGTCATTTTGGCAGTTAGTATAAGCTTATTCCCAGTATTGTTAAGAAAACCTTAAAAAATCAAAAAAACAGTTAGGTATAGTTCAGCTTAATTTGTGCTTATTCATGGTTTGAAAATTTCTTATATCAGTTTTAACAAGTCAGTAAACCATTTATAAGTCAGTGCAATTAGTTAGAGTGGTGGGTCTCAGTTTCAATTTTAATCCAGATCATCTAAAGGAGTGTTTGGCTATTGGGTTAAAATGGGTAATATTGGATCCACTGTTCTTATGCTTATGGATGAATTTTGATTTTCTCTAATTTAACTTAGATAAGCTGTTTTTAGGAAAATTTAAGTTTATTTGAAGGATTGTGAGGTTTTGTGAAGTTGTTGTGAGTTATAGAATAGGGACTGTTAAAATAAGCTTAGTATCAGCTTATGCATTTTAAGCTCTTGTGTTTGGTAGTTCTAGGTTCAAATTATCCCATTAACTAAGACAACATGAGTTGGACTGAATTGATTTGGAATTGCAGTTGTCTTGACCACTAGTGGTAATTATCTGCACATCAGACAAAACTTGCAGCTTGTTTGTCCCACTAGATCCACTTCTCAGCTTATTTTTAAGGACTTAAAAAGCTGATTTAGGCCTGATATTTGGTCCCTGAGTTATTTGTTGTATGAATTTTGATTATTTTCTGAGTTTGAGGTCAGAGCTTATTCCATTGAGCTCAATCAGAGGCCCAAAGTGCCTCTCTTGGGCTGATATTCCCCTGCACACTTAGTGCAGCAGCAGACTCTTCTTGGATTGATTGGCTTATCTGTGCTTTTTATTGCTTATTTTTTATTCCTTTAGCCTATTGTAAGGTGCCTTGTAGATTTCAGTTCAATTGTAGCTTCTTCATATATCATTAGCTTTAGAATAGCTTATGTAGCTTATTTGCATTGTTCTTAGCCATTTCCCATTTTTTTCACCACTGATCACAGATAAGCTGTTCCGAGCTTATTTTGTTGGTGTTCAAAATTTTTTCAATTTAAAGTAGCTTATTCTCACTCATTAAATCAGTATTCATAAAAGAAAAACAAAAAAAAGGGGTTTTGCAAAAAGAGACATAAGCAGGATTCGAACCTGGGACGTTTCCATACAAAGACATACACACCTACCATCTGCTCTCAGTTCTGTTTATGTTTAATATTCTTATTTTTGTTTTTATAGTGGATTTGTCCCATTTTAGCTTATAACTGCTTAACTGCTTATTTTGGGCTTATTCAGTAGCTTTTTCTGCTCCAAACATTTTTCATAGATTAGTTTTAGTATAATTTAATCTCTGTTAATTTTTCATAATTTTTACTTTTCATTTAGTATTTTTCCGAATTAAATTTAGTTTAATTAGTTTTTAATTCGTAATAAAAAAATAAAAAAATCAAAAAAATAAATTTCTTTTTTTCAAAATTTTCTTTTGTCATTTAGGATTTATGAAAAATAACTTGGCACCCATAGAGTTAATATTTTTAGATTTCACATTTTAAACTCGTTTTTAGATTTTCCGAATCGCGTTTTTAGTTTAAATTAATTTACGTTTAATTTTTCCTTGTAATTTGACTTTCCAAATCTCATTAGAATTAAAAAACACCAAAAATTCAAATCCAATCATCAAGCATTTTAATTCCTAACCGATAACAAAATCCTCGATTCACACCTCGTTGGGACACGACCCGGGTGATCACTTGCCCGGTATCACACACATCACATTCACGGGTTTTGCAAGTTTGACTTTTCCCAAGGTTTGACTTGTCATTTCCCAAAGTATCACGTGTGCACGATACTATATTTATATATATATACTACACACGGATCAAATTTTGGCGCCGCTGCCGGGGAGGTTGTGTTGCGACAATATTGTTTAAGGTTTAAACGATTAGTGACTTGAGATCCTTCTTCACGAAGTTATCACTTCCAAAAAATTATAAAACACAAAAATATTTTTCTTTTCTTTTATATATATATTATCATATAAATAACAAAAACACAAAAACATTTTCGTTTTGTTGTAAAAATAAACAATAAAAAGCATCATCGAGAAACATTCGATAGAATACTACCTAACTGGGGGTATGACCATTAATAAGTTCCCAAACAAAAGATTAAAACTTGCCTTTGTGTCGCTTGCGAATTCGGCTCACCTTTGATTGATAAACAACCTATACAAGTGGTTTAAGGTAGGTCTTGACATTAAATTGCAGACCGAAGAGAGATCCATTCTTCTCTCTCGCCACTCTGCGCGTTTATCTTTTGAAGAGCTACCGTACGCTTGTTTGATTTAAGGTTTAAGTTCACTTGTGTTTTGCCTCGGTCTTGTTTTAATTGAAATTGTTTTTGTTAGTGCATGCGCACTCGTTCTTCTCCGTCGACAAGCCCTTTACGTGAACTCGTACATTCTACGGGAAGACGTAATCGAAGACGTAATCGTAGGCATTCCGCCTCAATAACCGAACCCGAAGTTCGTGCTATTCCTAACCCCGTTCCTCCCATTGTCACAATGGCAGAGGAACGTACCATGTGTGAGCTTCTCCAAACACCCACCGAGGGTTACGGAGATGCTATTGTTGTTCCGAAAATCGTTGCCGATAGCTTTGAGCTTAAGACATGGGTTGCTATCCTTAGTAACCGCGAGTCAATATTTCGGATTTGAGGGGGACGATCCTCATTCCCACATTCGATGGTATAACAAGATCACCTCTACCATCAAATACCGAAATGTCCTTCAAGAGGCAATCAAATTGCTTCTTTTCCCTTTTTCTCTCGAGGGGGCAGCCCGAATTTGGCTCGAAAAACAACCCCCTTGTTCTATTGAAACATGGGAAGATTTGGTGTCGAAATTTGTGAATGAATTCTTTCCTCCATCAAAAACCACAAGCCTTAAAAATGAAATCACCAAATTCACTCAAAAATTTGATGAATCCTTTAGTGAAGCGTGGGATCGTTTTAAAGAATTACTTCGCAAATGTCCACACCATGGTTTCTCCGAGTTACATCAACTCGATACCTTCTATAATGGTTTGAACCATTCCGATCAAGACTCTCTAAATGCCGCCGCCGGTGGTAATCTCTTGTATCGGACGACTAAAGATGCTTTAGCCATCATTGAAAATAAGTCTAAGGTTCGTACTTCACGAAGCAAGCAAGTTATTTCTCAAGTGAATGCTTCACCTTCTACTTCATCTCCCGTGAGTTCTTCTAGCACCGATGCTAAGATTGACAAACTCACGGAGGCTATTCAAGCTTTGGTTCTTTCCAAGCAAAAGAAACAATCTTCTCCACAAACTTCTTCACCCACTCAAGTCAAAGCGGTGGAAGAAACTTGTGTCACTTGTGGTGGTCCTCATGCATACTACAATTGTACTGCCACCGATGGTAGTCGTTGTGATGTTAATGCGGTAGCCGGGTCTTTCAACCAAGGAGGTAATCAATACCGTCCTCAATTTGACCCGAACTATCGTGTTAGCAATCAAAATGGACCACCCGGATTTTCTCAACCCAACAATCCAAATAGATTCAATCAAAACCAACCGAGAGGGCAAAATGTTCAAAATCAATTTCAAGCCCCGATCAATCAATACCCAAATCAAGGTGGTAATTTCAATCAAGGCTTTCAAGCTTCGAATTACCAAGCCCCAATTGCTTCCTCAAACGAACTTGCTAATTACATCAAAGCAAATGAAGCAAATATGAGGTCAATGCAAAATCAAATCACCACCTTGAAAAATGATTTTCAAACTTCAATTTCAAAACAAGGTCATGAATGATCCGTGCTAAATAGATATAAATATTATGCAACGACGGATACGCGTGAATAATTACAAACTACCCCTTTGTGAAAAAGGATACTTGCAAAAACTCACGTTCGTGTGTAGTGTGAAGACAGGTAAGTAATTACCCGAATCGTTTCCCAACGAGGTGTGAATGGGCAAACTGTGAAAAGCTTTGGATTAAAGTGACAGATGATTTAGATATGAGATTTTGCTTTTTAATAATTCTAAATAACAAATGATAAACAAATATGCACAAGAAAATTAAACGCGAATTAATAAATTAAAAACGCGTAACAGAAAATCTAAAATGGGGCAAAAACTAAAATATATGAAATTTAAAACCTAAAAATGTAAAATTACTTAAAACTTATTTTAAAACTTAAATTATATTTTTAACACTTTTTATTTAATTATTATTAATTATTTACTTATTTAATTACTTATTAAACTATTTAAATTTATAAAAAATACTAAATAAACAAAGAAAAATCTAAAACTTTTTCTATAAATATTATTAAGATGAAAAGAAGCTAAGAAAATTATAAAAATGAAAATTACTTAATTAAAAATTTAAAAAGATAAATTCTATTAAATAGAAGCTATCACTATTTTTCTATTTTTGATTTTCTTAAGGTCTAAAAATATAATTATATTTTTCCTGGATTAAAAATGACAAAAGAAAATTATGAAAATTAGATAAATATTTTTCTGATTATTATTTTATTTATTATGATTTAATTACTATTATAAACTAATTAAAAAGATTAAAAATACTAAATGACTTAGGAAAAATCTGAAAATTTCAGGTTAAGTCTAAATTAATATTCAAAAGCTATGAAAAATAAAAGCAGAAGTTATCTAAGCCTAATAAGCTGATTTGGGCAGATAAGCAGTATGCAAATAAGCCCAAAATAAGCTAAAAAGCTAGAAAAATAACCAAATGATCAGGACAGGCTTAATACACTATTAGAAGCTTAAAACAACTAGAAAACACAAATAAGCACAAGTAAATAGGAAGATAAGCAGTAGATCAGTAGGCTAGGCTTATGCAGAAAATTCAGGTAAACAGCCCAACTTGCAGACAGATTAAGCACACTAAATAAGCTGAGAAGCAAAATATTATGGGGGCAAAAGCTAGCCTGTACTATGAGCTATCTTAAAAACTAAAAAGCCCCCTCACAAACACACCAATTGAAGTCACATTTCCCCCTAGATCAGATGGGAATCAGCACTTAAACCTGATTTTTTTTTTTACTTTTGCAGTAAAACACAAAAGTTGACTTTGGTGAGTTTTGATCCTATTATACTAACTGAGATTGCAATAATAAGCTATGATAAGATGATTTTAAGCAATCCTAACAACCTATGAGCTAGTATGACAGATATTGAAGCCTGAATCCTAACAGTGAACATATAATGAGAGATTGAAAGTGATTTTGACTTTCTACTGATTAAGTACTGATTTTTAATGTTTCTCTGAGTTATTCTTAACTAATGTAACATGTATCAACAGCCAATAACAACACAAACACTCAGCAACACAACTGAATCAGTTATAGCCAAACAGTCCTTAAACCAACTGAATTTCTGAGTTTCAAAGCAACTGATAGATTTAAACCACAACAATGATTTCAAACACTTTCTTATGATTATAACAGACTAATCAAGCATGAAAATCCAATAGTAGCAGCAAGAAACACAGAGATGGACAATTTGCTATTTTGACTGTGAAAATGGAATTTTAAACAACAACAATTTTCAAAGAACAAACAACCTAATTTAAGCTATATTATGACTAACATATGACAAATAAACACAGAGAAACAAGATTAAGCAGCTTAATAATAATAAAACAATAAAATGCTAAATATGAGGAAATGGCTTACAAATGAGTCCAGACTGAAAATAATTAACCAAGGACTGATTTCACTACCTAAGGCTTCCCAAGAAGCTACTAAACCCAAGGCATTCCAAAATCAACCTTGCTCCAAGCAGTTTCCATCATTTCTTTTGCTTTTTGATTAATGACTAATTTTTTTGTATTTTTGAGTTTTCTGATTACAATTGGTTTTAAGATTACTAAAAGCTTTCAGAAGCTTTAAAAGGAGCTTATGTGAGCTTAAGAGTCCAAAATAACTACAAACAACAAGATTTAAATGACAAGAAAATTAAGGGTACGATTTAAGCATAACTTGAAATTCAAAGATAGATTGAAAAGTGGCACTGTAAATAGGTTTATTACACTTTGTCAAGGAGTAATAAAACACTGAAAGCTGTAAATTACAATTTAATTAAGAAAGACAGTAAAAGCGTTTAAGTAAAATTGACCAAAAAACTAATTCTCTGATATGGTTTCTTCCTTGCTTCTTCTTTTCTTTATAGATAATCTTTTGAGTCCCACTTGAGTCTCTGAGCAAATCCCACTTGATCTTGGCCTTTGGATTCACTGATTTCATCCTAAACGTCCATTTGGCATTTTTGGCGCCAAAAGGTTACCACTAACTCTGATAATCTTGAAAAATGGGGGAAGAAGCATTAATTGTATTTGGCTTGTTAGGTAGCGTGTTTGAGGAGGGGGAATAGGTGGAGGTTTAGAGTAGCTAGCTGTGGAGGGTGAGGTGGTGAGTGGTTTCAGGTTTGGCGGTAAACGGGGTGGTACTGAGGAAAGGGATAAGAGGTTTGACTGGGGTTGACTTGGGTCGGGTTATTTGTTGTGTGGATTGGGCTTGGGTTTTGGGTATATAATAACTGGGTTGGGGTAAAAGGGTAGTGGGTTAGGTTTAGTTTTAATAAGTGGGTTTTATTTTTAGTTTAGGGTCCGGTTGTTAGTTTTAGCACAAGGACCATTTTGTAATTTTATGAAAGATGAAGGGTTGAAACTGTAATATCCCAAAAGTTATCAAAAGGGTCTATTTTGCCAATTATAAATAGCACAAGGGTTTTATTTGATAAATTACAATTTTAAATACCCGAGGACTAGTTTTGCCAATTTTGAAACTTGAGGGGTAAAAGTTGCCATTTTTAGAAAACTTTCATCCAGGGATTAAAAGTGACATGTTTGATATCCCAAGGACTAAAGTTGACTTTTCTTTCATTTTAAACCTTCAAGGACTAAATCTGCCAATTTGTGAAACTTTAGGGACTGAAAATGACAATTATGCAAACTTTGTTCGTTTTTTCACTTGTTTTCAATCTTTTTGTTCCTGAGTCATATAAAAACACATTTTATGATATTTTCAGTATTTTGAAGCATATCTACATGTTTTTAAATGTTTTTGCAGATAAAATGTGACAGAAATGATGAGTATTTAGACACTCATCAATCCCCCACACTAAACTATTGCTAGTCCCTAGCAATCTTTTATGAAGTTTTAATAGATTTTTCTCTTTACCAAAAGCCATTACTTCTGGAGTAGCCAATGTTTTAGTATGTGATACCTTGGTACAATGATAACCAAATGATTTTGAGCAAATCATCAGCTGTCAACGGTTTTGATTTGTCTTTACCAAAAGCCGTTTGCTTCTGGACTAGCCAACTCTTAGATAAAACACAGCTATTATCTTTGGTGATCTGATTACCAATATGGTTTTCCACTGCCTTTACCACAAGCCATAACCTTGCGGGCTAGCCAACTCTTCACTTATAAAGATATGGTGAGTCGAATACCATACAATTTTTGGAAAATTGCAAGCCATCAACGGATTTGAGACATCTTTACCAAGAGCCGTTTGCTCTCGGATTAGCCAATCCTTATGTGGGTTAGACATGGCGGACTGATAACCATTTATTGCGTTCTAAGTGAGAAAAAAAAAATTAAATTTTGGCTAAAATGGGGGTACTAGATGGTACATTTGATCAAATTCGCTAGAATTCCCCCCCCCCCACACTTAGAACTGAATATTGCCCTCAATATTCAAAGTACCGGTTGTTAAACCAACACTTAGAACGTAAAAAGGAAATACTAATAGCCATTTATTTTATATACACACGTTTTTTTTTTTTTTTTTTTTTTTTTTTTTTTTTTTTTTTTTTTGAACATATATACAACATGTGGGGCATCTCCCCCACACTTGGGTGAGACATGGGTGAAAACCCATGTTTTACTACTATTTTTATTAACCGAGTCGCTAGCTTGACTCGACCCCGAATTCATTTGTTCATGGGGAAGTAAGTGGAAGAAACCATCTCTATCGGACTTTCATTCAAGATGCTTGGATAACCAATTGAACATAAGAAAGTTCCACACCAATCAGATAAATCCGGCATTTAAACCAATGTTAGATGGACAATTCCGGGGTCAAAGGTAATATCCTCACTCCCGAATGAGTAAAAGATAGGGGAAATCACCGGGTAGGTGAAGGGAAGAAGAGAGATCTGAACAGCAATTAAGATAAGAACTTCCTCCTCAAGAATTGCATATTCGAGTGGAGGAGGAAAGTCCTTAAACTTGATCTCCGGAAATTTATCAGTTTTCTCAACTGACTTAATTTCCTTTTTATAAAGTTCAACGGGAGGGAGAGTAGGAGAATTGTCCTGATTCAACAATTTCTCAAGAAGAAGAATATCTCCCTCCAGATCAATCTCAGCGTTATCAATTCCTTCAAGAAATGAATCACACTTGAGAAAAGCCTCGATCTCTTCCAAATTGGAATCATTTCCCTCAAACGGAGTGAGAGAAGGGGAAGAGTCGGAAATGACAGGTAGAGAAGATGTGGTGGGAACCCCACTCACAGAATTATGAAAATAACCAACACTTTCATGAGAGTACTCCTTTGAAGCAACATCAATGACATCGATTCGGTTAACCGATGCAGAATTATAATTTGAGGAGTACCTCGAAGTTTGATCATGGTTAAAGGTAACAGCTTCCTTATCCACACGCAATGTGATCTCATGCTTAAATACATCAATAAGAGCATGGCCCGTTTTTAGGAATCCTCTTCCAAGAATGAGAGGAACCTTTTGATCTGCGTCGAATTCAACAACCACAAAGTCAGCTGGAAAATGGAACTTACCTACTTTCACAAACACATCCTCGGCAATGCCGCATGGATAAGATATGGTTCGATCTGCAAGCTCAAGAGTCATGCAGGTAGGAGTAAGAGCCGGAAGAGAAAGTTTCTTCCATACTGAATGAGGCATCAGGTTGATGCTTGCACCAAGATCGGCCAAGGCATAGCATTCAACCATTCCCGGAAATACACAAGGTAGTAGAAACTTTCCAGGATCTCCAAGCTTCTCCGGAAGCTTTTTCAAGATAACTGCTGAGCAGTTCTCATTTAACGGAGTTTTAGCCATTTCAATCAGTTTTTCCTTGTTGCTTAACAAGTGTTTGATTGTTGATGCAAATTTGGGCATCAGAATGATAGCATCCGCAAAACTTATGTCAAAATGTAATTCCTTAAAGATTTGAAAGAATTTGTCCATTTGTTGACTAGCCTTTTCACGGAGCTTTTGCTCATTTAAGCGCGATGGGTAAGGAATGTAAGGTTTGGATTTAGGGACAATGACTTCCGGAGTCTTAACAGATTCAAAGACAACTCCTGGTTTGGATTTCTTTTTAGGGACACCCGGAGGATAGACTTGTGTTGTACTTTGTGGGCTTGGAATTTGCACTTTGTCCGTTGTATCCTCCGTCTCTTTCTCCATTTCAAACAACGGAGGAGGAATAGGACCAGAGGGTCCCTCATAAGCAGCACCACTCCGAGTGGTGATAGCTTTGACGAAAGTGGTATCTTCGTCATCATCATCACTGTCATCAAGCACACTGACAGGAACAGCATTGAGCATCTCGGAATAATATCTGGCTGTTCTTTGCTCACTAAGTTTGGTTGACAAACTTTTAACCGTAAATCGTGATAGAGTTGGATCTATTCTTGACGGTTGAGGAGCAATTGTGGGTGTAGAATTTTGGATAACCGAAGGTTGGACGTATTTAGCACTTCCATTGTTAGAGGGAAGTACCTGGTCCTTTATCACCTTGAGTCCATCATGAGCTTTACCACTATGTGTAGTGACAGCTTTGAGTTCACCCCTTGGGTTGACAACAGTGTTACTTGGGAGACCTCCCGAAGTAGAAGGTGGATTGAGATGGTCCATGAGACTGGCAAACATATTCTTAACTTCGCTTTGAGAATGATCGATTTTGTTTGAAAGCTCAGTTCCTTGCTTGTGTATTGAGGACTGGAATTCATTCTTCAAATTAGAGATTTGATTTTGCATTGCCTTCATATTGGTCTCATTAACCTTGATTTAGCTATCAAGTTCATTCGAGAGAGGTCTTTGGGAATTAGGAGCTGAATACCCTTGATTACCCCTTTGGGGTGGGTATTGATTGTTCGGGGCATGATATTGATTCTGCGTGTTTTGCCCTCTTTGCTGATTAGGATTAATCCTATTTGGATTGTTAGGGGGAGGAAATCCGGGTGGTCCATGTTGATTGCTAGCACGGTAGTTTGTTTCCACTTGAGGATGGTATTGGCCACCTCCTTGATTGGAAGATCCGGCTAAAGCTTTGACTTCAAATGCATTGCCATCGGTGGCAGTACAATTATAGTAAGCGTGAGGACCACCACAAGTAACACAAACTTCTACCTTTTTGATTTCAGCAGTGTGAGAAGTTTGCGGAGCGGACTCTTTCTTTTGTGTGGAGAAAACCAAAGCTTGAATAACCTTCGTGAGTTCAGCAAGCTGAGTATCAGTACTAGACTGACTCACGGGAGATGAAGTAGAAGGACCAGCACTAGCCTGAGAATTATATGGTCTGGCTCGTGCAGTGCGGACCTTTGACTTATTTTCAATGAGTGCAATGGCTTCCTTAGTGGATTTGCTCAGAAAATTACCTCCAGCTGAGGCATTAAGAGAATCTTGGTCAGATGGGTTTAACCCATTGTAGAAAGTGTCCATTTGCATCAAATCGGTGAAACCGTGATGAGGACATTTGCGGAGCAATTCTTTGAAACGATCCCATGCCTCTCCAAATGGTTCATCAAACCGTTGAGAGAATTTCATGATTTCATTTTTGAGATACGTGGTTTTAGAAGGAGGAAAGAATTCATTCACGAATTTCTGAACCAAATCTTCCCATGTTGATATCGATCGAGGGGGTTGTTTGTCAAGCCAAATCCGGGCTGCCCCATCGATGGAAAACAGGAAAAGAAGAAGTTTGATTGATTCCTCAAGGACATTTTTGCATTTGATGGTGGATGTGATTTTATTGAACCATCTAATGTGATCTTGAGGATCGTTCCTGTCAAAACCATAGAATTGCCGCTGGGTTACCAGGTTTATCAACCCAGTCTTAAGCTCAAAATTCTCAGCCACGATGGCTGGAACAACAATGGCATCTCCGTACCCATTGGTGGGAGCTTGGAGAAGCTCATTCATAGGGCGGTCTTCTGCCATGATGATAGTGGTTATGGGATCAGTACGTATCTCGGGTACGACTGATGGAGCAGAACGTCTTCGAGGTATGTTTCCAAGCTCACGAAAAGGGCTTGATGACCTAGAAGAACGAGTGCGCATGCACTTTTAGCAAAATTTTCAATTAAAATCAAGATCGAGAAAAAACACAAGTGAACTTAAACCAATAATCAACAAGCGTACGGTAGCTCTCTAAAAGATAAACGCACAGAGTGGCGGAGAAGCAAAGGTGGGCAATTAATGCTCCTTAAAAACCCGCTTCTTTCAGTCCGACAATTTAATGTCAAACTATCCTTAAACCTCCGTTATAGTTTGTTTATCAATCAAAGGTGAGCCGATATTCGCAAGTGATACAAAGGCAAGTTTTAAATCTTTGGTTTGGGAACTTATTATGGTCGTACCCCCAGTTAGGTAGTACTCTGTCTTGGTTCTCGATGGTTAATTTTATTGTTTGTTATTTATTAAAGAAAACGGAAAATGTTTTTGGGTTTTTATTTTTTATATGATAATATATATATATATATAGAAAAGAAAAGAAAAATATTTTTGTATTTTTATATTGTTTATGGGAAATAGGAACTTCTTGGAAGAAGGATCTCGAATCACTAATCGCTAAAACTTACACAACTGTCGCATCACACCTCCCCGGCAGCGGCGCCAAAATTTGATCCGTGCTAAATAGATATAAATATTATGCAACGACGGATACGCGTGAATAATTACAAACTATCCCTTTGTGAAAAATGATACATGCAAAAACTCACGTTCGTGTGTAGTGTGAAGACAGGTAAGTAATTACCCGAATCATTTCCCAACGAGGTGTGAATGGGCAAACTGTGAAAAGCTTTGGATTAAAGTGATAGATGATTTAGATATGAGATTTTGCTTTTTAATAATTCTAAATAACAAATGATAAACAAATATGCACAAGAAAATTAAACGCGAATTAATAAATTAAAAACGCGTAACAGAAAATCTAAAATGGGACAAAAACTGAAATATATGAAATTTAAAACCTAAAAATGTAAAATTACTTAAAACTTATTTTAAAACTTAAATTATATTTTTAACACTTTTTATTTAATTATTATTAATTATTTACTTATTTAATTACTTATTAAACTATTTAAATTTATAAAAAATACTAAATAAACAAAGAAAAATCTAAAACTTTTTCTATAAATATTATTAAGATGAAAAGAAGCTAAGAAAATTATAAAAATGAAAATTACTTAATTAAAAATTTAAAAAGATAAATTCTATTAAATAGAAGCTATCACTATTTTTCTATTTTTGATTTTCTTAAGGTCTAAAAATATAATTATATTTTTCCTGGATTAAAAATGACAAAAGAAAATTATGAAAATTAGATTTATATTTTTCTGATTATTATTTTATTTATTATGATTTAATTACTATTATAAACTAATTAAAAAGATTAAAAATATTAAATGACTTAGGAAAAATCTGAAAAATTCAGGTTAAGTCTAAATTAATATTCAAAAGCTATGAAAAATAAAAGCAGAAGTTATCTAAGCCTAATAAGCTGATTTGGGCAGATAAGCAGTATGCAAATAAGCCCAAAATAAGCTAAAAAGCTAGAAAAATAACCAAATGATCAGGACAGGCTTAATACACTATTAGAAGCTTAAAACAACTAGAAAACACAAATAAGCACAAGTAAATAGCAAGATAAGCAGTAGAACAGTAGGCTAGGCTTATGCAGAAAATTCAGGTAAACAGCCCAACTTGCAGACAGATTAAGCACACTAAATAAGCTGAGAAGCAAAATATTATGGGGGCAAAAGCTAGCCTATACTATGAGCTATCTTAAAAACTAAAAAGCCCCATCACAAACACACCAATTGAAGTCCAATTTCCCCCTAGATCAGATGGGAATCAGCACTTAAACCTGATTTTTTTTTTTACTTTTGCAGTAAAACACAAAAGTTGACTTTGGTGAGTTTTGATCCTATTATACTAACTGAGATTGCAATAATAAGCTATGATAAGATGATTTTAAGCAATCCTAACAACCTATGAGCTAGTATGACAGATATTGAAGCCTGAATCCTAACAGTGAACATATAATGAGAGATTGAAAGTGATTTTGACTTTCTACTGATTAAGTACTGATTTTTAATGTTTCTCTGAGTTATTCTTAACTAATGTAACATGTATCAACAGCCAATAACAACACAAACACTCAGCAACACAACTGAATCAGTTATAGCCAAACAGTCCTTAAACCAACTGAATTTCTGAGTTTCAAAGCAACTGGTAGATTTAAACCACAACACTGATTTCAAACACTTTCTTATGATTATAACAGACTAATCAAGCATGAAAATCCAATAGTAGCAGCAAGAAACACAGAGATGGACAATTTGCTATTTTGACTGTGAAAATGGAATTTTAAACAACAACAATTTTCAAAGAACAAACAACCTAATTTAAGCTATATTATGACTAACATATGACAAATAAACACAGAGAAACAAGATTAAGCAGCTTAATAATAATAAAACAATAAAATGCTAAATATGAGGAAATGGCTTACAAATGAGTCCAGACTGAAAATAATTAACCAAGGACTGATTTCACTACCTAAGGCTTCCCAAGAAGCTACTAAACCCAAGGCATTCCAAAATCAACCTTGCTCCAAGCAGTTTCCATCATTTCTTTTGCTTTTTGATTAATGACTAATTTTTTTGTATTTTTGAGTTTTCTGATTACAATTGGTTTTAAGATTACTAAAAGCTTTCAGAAGCTTTATAAGGAGCTTATGTGAGCTTAAGAGTCCAAAATAACTACAAACAACAAGATTTAAATTACAAGAAAATTAAGGGTACGATTTAAGCATAACTTGAAATTCAAAGATAGATTGAAAAGTGGCACTGTAAATAGGTTTATTACACTTTGTCAAGGAGTAATAAAACACTGAAAGCTGTAAATTACAATGTAATTAAGAAAGACAGTAAAAGCGTTTAAGTAAAATTGACCAAAAAACTAATTCTCTGATATGGTTTCTTCCTTGCTTCTTCTTTTCTTTATAGATAATCTTTTGAGTCCCACTTGAGTCTCTGAGCAAATCCCACTTGATCTTGGCCTTTGGATTCACTGATTTCATCCTAAACGTCCATTTGGCATTTTTGGCGCCAAAAGGTTACCACTAACTCTGATAATCTTGAAAAATGGGGGAAGAAGCATTAATTGTATTTGGTTTGTTAGGTTGCGTGTTTGAGGAGGGGGAATAGGTGGAGGTTTAGAGTAGCCAGCTGTGGAGGGTGAGGTGGTGAGTGGTTTCAGGTTTGGCGGTAAACGGGGTGGTATTGAGGAAAGGGATAAGAGGTTTGACTGGGGTTTACTTGGGTCGGGTTATTTGTTGTGTGGATTGGGCTTGGGTTTTGGGTATATAATAACTGGGTGACTTCCAAAAGCTTGATGAATGCTTAGCCTTGGCCGATCTTGGCGCAAGCATCAATCTAATGCCTCTTTCCGTATGGGCAAAGCTTTCTCTACCGGAACTTACTGATACACGAATGACTCTCGAGCTTGCAAACCGATCGGTTACTGTTCCGAAAGGTATTGCCAAAGATGTCTTCGTGAAGGTTGGCAAGTTCCATTTTCCTGCTGACTTCGTAGTAGTCGATTTTGATGTCGATCCCCGTGTCCCCCTTATTTTGGGAAGACCATTCTTGAAAACGGCTCGTGCATTAATCGACGTCTACGAAGGTGAAATGACTCTTAGAGTCGGTAATGAAAAATTGGTCTTAAATATTGAAAGTACTTCAAAATATCCTCTCAAGCATGATAGCGAGTCAATTAACCAAATTGATATCATTGATACTACATGCGAGGAATATTTTCATGAAGTGCTAAGTGGCAATCCCACTTCTTCAGACCATACCAATGCTCTCTCTTCCCCTTCTCTCACTCCATTTGAGGGAAGTGACTTCATTTTGGAAGAGATTGAAGCTTGTTTAGCTTGTGATGCAACTCAATCGGAAATTGATGAAGGTGTGTTTGACATGGAGGGAGACCTTCGTCTAATTGAGAAGTTACTTAATGAAGATCCATCATCTCTCCCTCCGAAAGAACTTCATAATGAGGAAATCACGTCTAGTGAAAATCCTATTGATCCACCGGAGGTCGAACTTAAGGACTTACCGCCTCATCTCGAATATGCATTTTTAGAGGGTACCGATAAATTACCCATCATAATTGCTAAAGATTTAAATGATGAGGAGAAAACCGCTCTCATAAAGGTTTTAAAGTCACACAAGCGAGCCATCGCTTGGAAACTTTCCGACATTAAGGGTATTAACCCGGAATTTTGTACACACAAGATTTTAATGGAAGATGACTTTAAAACGGCGGTTCAACATCAAAGAAGGGTTAATCCAAAAATTCACGAGGTTATCAAAAAGGAAGTTCTTAAACTCCTTGATGCCGGCTTGATTTACCCTATCTCGGATAGTCCTTGGGTGAGCCCCGTTCATTGCGTGCCTAAAAAAGGTGGCATTACCGTTATTACAAATGATGAGAACGAGTTGATTCCTACTCGATTGGTGACGGGATGGCGTGTATGCATTGACTACCGAAAGTTAAATGACGCCACCCGTAAAGACCACTTTCCTCTTCCATTCATGGATCAAATGCTCGAAAGACTAGTGGGAAACGAGTACTATTGTTTCCTCGACGGTTTCTCGGGTTACTTCCAAATTCCCATTGACCCGCAAGATCAAGAAAAGACCACTTTCACGTGCCCCTATGGAACTTTTGCCTACCGACGCATGCCGTTTGGCTTATGTAATGCTCTGGGCACGTTCCAAAGGTGTATGTTGGCCATTTTTCACGACATGATCGAGAAAACTATGGAAGTCTTTATGGACGATTTCTCGGTCTTTGGGGATTCTTTCACCACATGTCTCTCCCATTTAGACAAAATGCTTCAATGTTGTGAAGACACTAATCTTTGTCTAAATTGGGAGAAAAGTCATTTCATGGTCACAGAGGGCATTGTCCTCGGCCATAAGATTTCTAAGAGTGGGATTGAGGTCGATAAGGCTAAAGTTGATGTTATCGCTAAGCTACCTCATCCCACTACCGTCAAGGGTATTCGGAGTTTCCTTGGTCACGCCGGTTTCTATCGTAGATTCATTCAAGATTTTTCCAAAATTGCCCGGCCGATGACTCGTCTCCTTGAAAAGGAAACTCCATTCATTTTCTCACAAGAGTGCATTGAAGCTTTTCAAACTCTAAAGAAAAAGCTTACTGAAGCAACGATCTTAGTTGCCCCCGATTGGGACCTACCTTTTGAACTTATGTGTGATGCAAGTGATTTTGCCATAGGTGCGGTCTTGGGGCAACGAAAAGCAAAACATTTTCAGCCTATACACTATGCTAGCAAAACTATGACCGAAGCTCAAGCACATTACACCACGACGGAAAAAGAATTATTAGCCGTGGTATATGCTTTCGAAAAGTTTCGGCCATACTTAATCTTGTCTAAAAGCATAGTGTATTGATGAAGCGAAAAGTGTACCGCTTTTAAGGGGTCATTTAAGCCCTAAATCGTATTTATTTGATCAAATATTGCCCTAAATCGTTCCTTTTGTCATTTTAGGTACTTTTGAGGAGAAATCTGGAAAAGGAGGCATTTTGGACGTTTTTGGAGCATAAAAGTGAAGAAAACGACAAAGTCTCAAAAATCGGCTAAAAGTTACCTATGACGGCGTCACAATTAACCCCAGACGGCGTCATGCCTTGGCAAAAAAAGTGGACGTGAAATTTACTCATGATAAGCCAGTGAAAATAGCATGTGAATTCTGACGGCGTCACGCTTTAACTTGATCAAGGGCGTCACGGCTTAAATCAAAGAGGGACGGCGTCACGTTCAAGGTTCGACGGCGTCAAGCCTTGATAAGCCAGAATGGATTTCTGAAGAGCTAAAGAGGGACGGCGTCAAGAAGGTCATCCGGGAACCCTAAAAGCGGCGAGGTGACGGTGTCACACTCCATAACGTGACGCCGTCAGATCCAAAAATCTATATATAGTTTTCTAATTTTTTGTCATAAGAGAGAGCTTAGTGTGTGGAATTTTGGGAGAAAACCCTAAGACGATTTTAGCTTCTTTTTCAAGGCTTTTTGCCTTGAGATCTTCCATGTTACATTGAAAGATAAGTTATCAATTAATCATTCAATATGTCTATGTGTTGTTTGATTCTATCTTATTCTTGTCTTTTGTTTAACATGTTAGGCTAGATTTATCTTGTGTTTGCTTAGATCTAATGAAACCTAGCTATTGATTATTGGTTATTAGTGTGTTATTAGTTGTATTGGATGATTGTTTATCTATGTTAGGCTTAAGAAAACTGGCTAACTTCCTATTCGGTAACTTGCTTGAAGTCTTAAGAAACATGAACCAAATGCGTACTAAAGGTTTTTATGGTTGTATTTAATGCACAAGCGAATTCTAGTGATCCCATGTTAGGAGCTTCCTAGCTGGCTCGACATAGGAGTGAAGTAGGAGCTTGTAGAGTTGGGGAAGTACGTACGCCACCCCACGAATGGTATTAAGGAATACACCCGTCATCCACGCGACTAATACACACTAATTAACCGGTAAAAGATAGTTAGGGAGTAAGGAAATCTAAGTAAACACATTTCTCTACACATAAGTTTCTCACCAACATTGTAATTTCAGTTATTTTATTTTATTTGCATTTGTAGTTATTTGGGTTAGTTGACTAGCAACTAATTCCGCCCACTCCTTCAAAACCGAGATTTTACTTGCTTTCATAAAAATATAAAAACATAAAAAAGAATCTTCCTCAACCCTTAGACCTATTAGAGTAGTCTTTCATACCTAACGAACACTATTCCCTGTGGAGAACGATCAATCCCCCGTACTTACCACTACACTATACTACATCGGTCAGGTACACTGCCTGGTGGGGTTGTAAGCCTCTTGAGATCCCTCGAGAGGTAAAACCTGTTGTAAGGTTGCAAAACCCACGCATCAAGTTTTTGGCGCCGCTGCCGGGGAATAGTTATTGTTTAGGTTGAATTTTTATTTCTATTAGGTCTACTCACTAGATTCCTTTCTAGTGAGATTTTTATTTTATTTTTCTAGGTTTTTCTTTAGTCTATCTATTTTCTTCGTGCTTTTGTTCGTATAAGATTTCCATTGACTCTTCCGTTCACCATTATGGAGAACGCGAATCCACCATACCACCAACCACGTAATTCACCCACTCCATATGACATCTTGATGTTTAAACAACAAAAAGATGAACCTCTCTATGATGCATGGACTCGTTTTAAATATTTACTCCAAAAAGTCCCTCATCATAACTTCGATTTTTGGTCCCTAACTCAAATCTTTTACAATCATGTCGACCGACATGCCCAAAGGGACATTTACCATATTGCCGGCAGGGATATTAGGGAATTAAGTGCTGAGAAAGCATGGGAAGCTATTGAGAATTGTGCCCAATATTATTATATGGTAGACAACCCAACAAACATTAATACAAGTCAATTGACCACAAATTTCAAGGATCATGAAACAAGTTTGTTTGGGGATGAGGGTAGAGTTGAGGTACCTAAGTGCATGTCATGGTTAGGCACTACCATAATACAAGATGAACACATAGGTGATCTTAATGAGATGGAGGATATAGTAGAAAACCCAAGCCCACCAAGTACCCCACAAGTCCTACCATCATTTGAGGCATACACACCACCCGTGACTTACCCGGAAGAAGTAGAAGAGACTATAGGAACCCCAATAGAGGTAGAGCCCTTGGACCAAACACAACTAGAAGAAATAGGTTTGAATACTTGTAGTCATAACCTTTCTTTTAGTTCTATGGAAGTTCCTAGTTTTGATGAACCGGAGCCTCAACCAAAACCGCTACCTAATCTTCCATCCTTAGATGTGAATTTAGGAATTGAAAAAGGTCCCGATCAACCCATCAAACCATATAGTCCGGATAGTCTTACGTTGGAGGTAGTAGACTCTAGGCCTTGTAGAGAGGAAGCTAACATAGGAGTGGACCATGACCTTACATACTTACATCACCCATTTATGATTGATCACAAGAAACATTATGGGTTTAAACCGGGTTTATTAGGTCAAGATGGATTCCCAACTAGGAGTCTCTCTAAGTTGATAGAAGATGATCCCTTTTTAGGAGGAAACTCAAAATCACCCATTGACCAAAGTGAACTAGGCAAGGTTATGATGAAAGGAGCACACCCCTTTGAGCATATAATTCATCCACCACTCTTTCCTCACGTGGCATACTCCTACCGAGCTGGTGTGTATCGCTACTATCACCCGCACTTAATCCTAAGTGTAGGGAAAACCTCTCCTTTATCCATTAAATAAGGGTAGAGTCAGGCTCATGACTCGAACAAAAACAAGCGCTTCTTGGGAGGCAACCCAAGCTTTATTTGCTTTATTTGTTTGATTGTTTGTTTATTTAATTTTATTTGTTTCCGTATGCATTTCTTATTCTTTTTGTTTACTGTTCATGTCTCAAATATAAATTGTGAAAATGCTTTATTTTGTTTTTAACTTCGTCTTAACTACATATAAAGGTATTTTGCAAAAGATAAGTGTAAGGGAAATCCAAATTTGTTTTTAAGAACAAGATTGAACATGAACGATAACAATGAGATATAAGCATGCATATTAGTATTTGTTTGAGTCAAATGCTTGTATCGAGTCATAATGAAGTTTTGCAGGAATTCCAGGAAGTAAGGTAAAGGTTTTTCCAAAAATTTTCCGGAAACTTAAAATAAGAATTTTTGTCAGGTCATTTCTGACGGCGTCAGGGTTTATAACCTGACGGCGTCAGATTTAATTTTCAGAAATTTTTGAAAGTTTTGTTTTCATAAAAAGTTTTTATTAAATCTATAACTTATAATCTCCAGGAATCTGCAAAATTATCATTCCACAAGCATTATATCCTTATATATATAGATTTATCCCACCGATGTTATGCAGGTTTTCGTGTTTGTTTTCTCAGGTTTAACAGGTTATTTTGGACAAGGAAATGTTTTTGGATCAAGCTTATGGCGGTGCATTAGTCATAAAGCTTTTAACATTACTTTGGAAGAAGATCTAACCGTGTTACTTCATTATCCACCGAGCGAATCAGGGGAGTATTTGATTTCAATCTTTTACTTTTTGCTTTTACATTTGTTATTTGAACATTGGGGACAATGTTCATCTTAAGTGTAAGGGGGGGTAAAAATACGATTTTTAGAGAATGCTATTACGCTTGATTTTTGTTTGTTTAATAGTTGATGTGTAATAAAACTGAGAGAAATACCTGTTAGGGTAATTTTAGTGCCAAATTTAAATTTTTTTACAACATATAGGAGTGAAACTTTGATCTTAATGAGCGTCTCACGGATAGGAGTTATATGACTAGCACAAAACCGTACCAGTAAAAAATTTTCCACCCCCAAATATGTGAGGTTCGCCCCTAGAATTGGTAGGAAAAGCATTTATGCTATGATGTGTGTACCGGTAGCACTTAGATTCTAGAACTTGCGTTAGGACCATTCCGAGGCCACAAGTGAGACTACATTCGTGTAGTTAGATTTACTACATGATAAGAGGCATTAGGATTAACCCATTGTTTTACACCTGTGTTTTTGTTATAATTACTTTGGCTACATTGGTCAAGTAATTCTCCCACACCCTTTGCGTTGTACTCATTTTTAGTACACGATACCCCTAGTACACCCCTCAGAGCCTATCTTTTCGTTTCGAACTTTAAGCATTTTACTTAAAGGAAGAATTTGTTACACCCCACTTAAATGTACACCCAAATCGCCTTAGCCTACCTTGTATGCACTCATTTTTAGTGCATTATTGTTACAACATTTGTTTAAACCCAAGTTAATTATCTAGTTGATTACATGGTTGCTAAGTCGAGTCATATCCTTGTACATATTGTTTTGGGACGATTGGGACTCATGGGTAAAGTACTAGTGTAATGAAGTAATGGGGAAGAACATCATTTATTACCCCCATATGTGCTAATAATTTTAAAAGTACTCCAAGTTTTTCAATTATCTTAATTCGAGTCATTAGAATAGTTATTTGTAAAGTTATGTAAAAATTCAAGTGTAAGGGGAATGCAATGCCCCTATGATGTATTATTTTGGATGGTAGGGCAAAAGTGTATGCAAAAAAAAAAAAAAAAAAAAAAAAAAAAAAAAAAAAAAAAAAAAAAAAAAAAAAAAAAAAGAGAAAAAGAAAAATAGAAAAAACATACGGACTACCATCCCGTTTTATTTTATGTTTATTTTATGTTTTTGTTATTTTCTTTCATTAGCTTAAGATCGAGTCTAGTCTTGGCTTAGCAACATTGTATAGTACATGTAATTGATCAAGATTTTTAACTCGCCACCAGTAAAATATCCCTTATCCAACAAAACCGTGTTTTCCTTTTCCCTACACCTAACGTTATAACCCATTTAAAAGCCCTCTTTGATAGTTTATCTTAGGTGCTTACGCCTAGTGGAGGAGGTTTTCGATCCTTTCCCAAGCCTATGGTAATCTATTTGCTATGACAGGTAGTGAGAGATATTATCCGTTTTCATTTTTGAGATTTATTTTGATGACACTTGAGAGATGTGAGTATCTAAACACTACTTGTGAGGTGCTAGTTTGTAATCTCCGTGCTTATTATGATTGAAGTGGAACGAATATTTGTTGTAATTACTTTTATGTTTGCATTAAATGACCCCTAACTTGTATTTTGATTAGAATAAAAGCGCATTTGCTTGAGGACAAGCAAATCTCAAGTGTAAGGGTATTTGATGAAGCGAAAAGTGTACCGCTTTTAAGGGGTCATTTAAGCCCTAAATCGTATTTATTTGATCAAATATTGCCCTAAATCGTTCCTTTTGTCATTTTAGGTACTTTTGAGGAGAAATCTGGAAAAGGAGGCATTTTGGACGTTTTTGGAGCATAAAAGTGAAGAAAACGAAAAAGTCTCAAAAATCGGCTAAAAGTTACCTATGACGGCGTCACAATTAACCCCAGACGGCGTCATGCCTTGGCAAGAAAAAGTGGACGTGAAATTTACTCATGATAAGCCAGTGAAAATAGCATGTGAATTCTGACGGCGTCACGCTTTAACTTGATCAAGGGCGTCACGGCTTAAATCAAAGAGGGACGGCGTCACGTTCAAGGTTCGACGGCGTCAAGCCTTGATAAGCCAGAATGGATTTCTGAAGAGCTAAAGAGGGACGGCGTCAAGAAGGTCATCCGGGAACCCTAAAAGCGGCGAGGTGACGGTGTCACACTCCATAACGTGACGCCGTCAGATCCAAAAATCTATATATAGTTTTCTAATTTTTTGTCATAAGAGAGAGCTTAGTGTGTGGAATTTTGGGAGAAAACCCTAAGACGATTTTAGCTTCTTTTTCAAGGCTTTTTGCCTTGAGATCTTCCATGTTACATTGAAAGATAAGTTATCAATTAATCATTCAATATGTCTATGTGTTGTTTGATTCTATCTTATTCTTGTCTTTTGTTTAACATGTTAGGCTAGATTTATCTTGTGTTTGCTTAGATCTAATGAAACCTAGCTATTGATTATTGGTTATTAGTGTGTTATTAGTTGTATTGGATGATTGTTTATCTATGTTAGGCTTAAGAAAACTGGCTAACTTCCTATTCGGTAACTTGCTTGAACATCTTAAGAAACATGAACCAAATGCGTACTAAAGGTTTTTATGGTTGTATTTAATGCACAAGCGAATTCTAGTGATCCCATGTTAGGAGCTTCCTAGCCGGCTCGACATAGGAGTGAAGTAGGAGCTTGTAGAGTTGGGGACGTACGTACGCCACCCCACGAATGGTATTAAGGAATACACCCGTCATCCACGCGACTAATACACACTAATTAACCGGTAAAAGATAGTTAGGGAGTAAGGAAATCTAAGTAAACACATTTCTCTACACATAAGTTTCTCACCAACATTTTAATTTCAGTTATTTTATTTTATTTGCATTTGTAGTTATTTGGGTTAGTTGACTAGCAACTAATTCCGCCCACTCCTTCAAAACCGAGATTTTACTTGCTTTCATAAAAATATAAAAACATAAAAAAGAATCTTCCTCAACCCTTAGACCTATTAGAGTAGTCTTTCATACCTAACGAACACTATTCCCTGTGGAGAACGATCAATCCCCCGTACTTACCACTACACTATACTACATCGGTCAGGTACACTGCCTGGTGGGGTTGTAAGCCTCTTGAGATCCCTCGAGAGATAAAACCTGTTGTAAGGTTGCAAAACCCACGCATCAAGTTTTTGGCGCCGCTGCCGGGGAATAGTTATTGTTTAGGTTGAATTTTTATTTCTATTAGGTCTACTCACTAGATTCCTTTCTAGTGAGATTTTTATTTTATTTTTCTAGGTTTTTCTTTAGTCTATCTATTTTCTTCGTGCTTTTGTTCGTATAAGATTTCCATTGACTCTTCCGTTCACCATTATGGAGAACGCGAATCCACCATACCACCAACCACGTAATTCACCCACTCCATATGACATCTTGATGTTTAAACAACATAAAGATGAACCTCTCTATGATGCATGGACTCGTTTTAAATATTTACTCCAAAAAGTCCCTCATCATAACTTCGATTTTTGGTCCCTAACTCAAATCTTTTACAATCATATCGACCGACATGCCCAAAGGGACATTTACCATATTGCCGGCAGGGATATTAGGGAATTAAGTGCTGAGAAAGCATGGGAAGCTATTGAGAATTGTGCCCAATATTATTATATGGTAGACAACCCAACAAACATTAATACAAGTCAATTGACCACAAATTTCAAGGATCATGAAACAAGTTTGTTTGGGGATGAGGGTAGAGTTGAGCCACCTAGCTGCATGTCATGGTTAGGCACTACCATAATACAAGATGAACACATAGGTGATCTTGATGAGATGGAGGATATAGTAGAAAACCCAAGCCCACCAAGTACCCCACAAGTCCTACCATCATTTGAGGCACACACACCACCCGTGACTTACCCGGAAGAAGTAGAAGAGACTATAGGAACCCCAATAGAGGTAGAGCCCTTGGACCAAACACAACTAGAAGAAATAGGTTTGAATACTTGTAGTCATAACCTTTCTTTTAGTTCTATGGAAGTTCCTAGTTTTGATGAACCGGAGCCTCAACCAAAACCGCTACCTAATCTTCCATCCTTAGATGTGAATTTAGAAATTGAAAAAGGTCCCGATCAACCCATCAAACCATATAGTCCGGATAGTCTTACGTTGGAGGTAGTAGACTCTAGGCCTTGTAGAGAGGAAGCTAACATAGGAGTGGACCATGACCTTACATACTTACATCACCCATTTATGATTGATCACAAGAAACATTATGGGTTTAAACCGGGTTTATTAGGTCAAGATGGATTCCCAACTAGGAGTCTCTCTAAGTTGATAGAAGATGATCCCTTTTTAGGAGGAAACTCAAAATCACCCATTGACCAAAGTGAACTAGGCAAGGTTATGATGAAAGGAGCACACCCCTTTGAGCATATAATTCATCCACCACTCTTTCCTCACGTGGCATACTCCTACCGAGCTGGTGTGTATCGCTACTATCACCCGCACTTAATCCTAAGTGTAGGGAAAACCTCTCCTTTATCCATTAAATAAGGGTAGAGTCAGGCTCATGACTCGAACAAAAACAAGCGCTTCTTGGGAGGCAACCCAAGCTTTATTTGCTTTATTTGTTTGATTGTTTGTTTATTTAATTTTATTTGTTTCCGTATGCATTTCTTATTCTTTTTGTTTACTGTTCATGTCTCAAATATAAATTGTGAAAATGCTTTATTTTGTTTTTAACTTCGTCTTAACTACATATAAAGGTATTTTGCAAAAGATAAGTGTAAGGGAAATCCAAATTTGTTTTTAAGAACAAGATTGAACATGAACGATAACAATGAGATATAAGCATGCATATTAGTATTTGTTTGAGTCAAATGCTTGTATCGAGTCATAATGAAGTTTTGCAGGAATTCCAGGAAGTAAGGTAAAGGTTTTTCCAAAAATTTTCCGGAAACTTAAAATAAGAATTTTTGTCAGGTCATTTCTGACGGCGTCAGGGTTTATAACCTGACGGCGTCAGATTTAATTTTCAGAAATTTTTGAAAGTTTTGTTTTCATAAAAAGTTTTTATTAAATCTATAACTTATAATCTCCAGGAATCTGCAAAATTATCATTCCACAAGCATTATATCCTTATATATATAGATTTATCCCGCCGATGTTATGCAGGTTTTCGTGTTTGTTTTCTCAGGTTTAACAGGTTATTTTGGACAAGGAAATGTTTTTGGATCAAGCTTATGGCGGTGCATTAGTCATAAAGCTTTTAACATTACTTTGGAAGAAGATCTAACCGTGTTACTTCATTATCCACCGAGCGAATCAGGGGAGTATTTGATTTCAATCTTTTACTTTTTGCTTTTACATTTTGTTATTTGAACATTGGGGACAATGTTCATCTTAAGTGTAAGGGGGGGTAAAAATACGATTTTTAGAGAATGCTATTACGCTTGATTTTTGTTTGTTTAATAGTTGATGTGTAATAAAACTGAGAGAAATACCTGTTAGGGTAATTTTAGTGCCAAATTTAAATTTTTTTACAACATATAGGAGTGAAACTTTGATCTTAATGAGCGTCTCACGGATAGGAGTTATATGACTAGCACAAAACCGTACCAGTAAAAAATTTTCCACCCCCAAATATGTGAGGTTCGCCCCTAGAATTGGTAGGAAAAGCATTTATGCTATGATGTGTGTACCGGTAGCACTTAGATTCTAGAACTTGCGTTAGGACCATTCCGAGGCCACAAGTGAGACTACATTCGTGTAGTTAGATTTACTACATGATAAGAGGCATTAGGATTAACCCATTGTTTTACACCTGTGTTTTTGTTATAATTACTTTGGCTACATTGGTCAAGTAATTCTCCCACACCCTTTGCGTTGTACTCATTTTTAGTACACGATACCCCTAGTACACCCCTCAGAGCCTATCTTTTCGTTTCGAACTTTAAGCATTTTACTTAAAGGAAGAATTTGTTACACCCCACTTAAATGTACACCCAAATCGCCTTAGCCTACCTTGTATGCACTCATTTTTAGTGCATTATTGTTACAACATTTGTTTAAACCCAAGTTAATTATCTAGTTGATTACATGGTTGCTAAGTCGAGTCATATCCTTGTACATATTGTTTTGGGACGATTGGGACTCATGGGTAAAGTACTAGTGTAATGAAGTAATGGGGAAGAACATCATTTATAACCCCCATATGTGCTAATAATTTTAAAAGTACTCCAAGTTTTTCAATTATCTTAATTCGAGTCATTAGAATAGTTATTTGTAAAGTTATGTAAAAATTCAAGTGTAAGGGGAATGCAATGCCCCTATGATGTATTATTTTGGATGGTATGGCAAAAGTGTATGCAGAAAAAAAAAAAAAAAAAAAAAAAAAAAAAAAAAAAAAAAAAAAAAAAAAATGAGAAAAAGAAAAATAGAAAAAACATACGGACTACCATCCCGTTTTATTTTATGTTTATTTTATGTTTTTGTTATTTTCTTTCATTAGCTTAAGATCGAGTCTAGTCTTGGCTTAGCAACATTGTATAGTACATGTAATTGATCAAGATTTTTAACTCGCCACCAGTAAAATATCCCTTATCCAACAAAACCGTGTTTTCCTTTTCTCTACACCTAACGTTATAACCCATTTAAAAGCCCTCTTTGATAGTTTATCTTAGGTGCTTACGCCTAGTGGAGGAGGTTTTCGATCCTTTCCCAAGCCTATGGTAATCTATTTGCTATGACAGGTAGTGAGAGATATTATCCGTTTTCATTTTTGAGATTTATTTTAATGACACTTGAGAGATGTGAGTATCTAAACACTACTTGTGAGGTGCTAGTTTGTAATCTCCGTGCTTATTATGATTGAAGTGGAACGAATATTTGTTGTAATTACTTTTATGTTTGCATTAAATGACCCCTAACTTGTATTTTGATTAGAATAAAAGCGCATTTGCTTGAGGACAAGCAAATCTCAAGTGTAAGGGTATTTGATGAAGCGAAAAGTGTACCGCTTTTAAGGGGTCATTTAAGCCCTAAATCGTATTTATTTGATCAAATATTGCCCTAAATCGTTCCTTTTGTCATTTTAGGTACTTTTGAGGAGAAATCTGGAAAAGGAGGCATTTTGGACGTTTTTGGAGCATAAAAGTGAAGAAAACGACAAAGTCTCAAAAATCGGCTAAAAGTTACCTATGACGGCGTCACAATTAACCCCAGACGGCGTCATGCCTTGGCAAGAAAAAGTGGACGTGAAATTTACTCATGATAAGCCAGTGAAAATAGCATGTGAATTCTGACGGCGTCACGCTTTAACTTGATCAAGGGCGTCACGGCTTAAATCAAAGAGGGACGGCGTCACGTTCAAGGTTCGACGGCGTCAAGCCTTGATAAGCCAGAATGGATTTTTGAAGAGCTAAAGAGGGACGGCGTCAAGAAGGTCATCCGGGAACCCTAAAAGCGGCGAGGTGACGGCGTCACACTCCATAACGTGACGCCGTCAGATCCAAAAATCTATATATAGTTTTCTAATTTTTTGTCATAAGAGAGAGCTTAGTGTGTGGAATTTTGGGAGAAAACCCTAAGACGATTTTAGCTTCTTTTTCAAGGCTTTTTGCCTTGAGATCTTCCATGTTACATTGAAAGATAAGTTATCAATTAATCATTCAATATGTCTATGTGTTGTTTGATTCTATCTTATTCTTGTCTTTTGTTTAACATGTTAGGCTAGATTTATCTTGTGTTTGCTTAGATCTAATGAAACCTAGCTATTGATTATTGGTTATTAGTGTGTTATTAGTTGTATTGGATGATTGTTTATCTATGTTAGGCTTAAGAAAACTGGCTAACGTCCTATTCGGTAACTTGCTTGAACGTCTTAAGAAACATGAACCAAATGCGTACTAAAGGTTTTTATGGTTGTATTTAATGCACAAGCGAATTCTAGTGATCCCATGTTAGGAGCTTCCTAGCCGGCTCGACATAGGAGTGAAGTAGGAGCTTGTTGAGTTGGGGACGTACGTACGCCACCCCACGAATGGTATTAAGGAATACACCCATCATCCACGCGACTAATACACACTAATTAACCGGTAAAAGATAGTTAGGGAGTAAGGAAATCTAAGTAAACACATTTCTCTACACATAAGTTTCTCACCAACATTTTAATTTCAGTTATTTTATTTTATTTGCATTTGTAGTTATTTGGGTTAGTTGACTAGCAACTAATTCCGCCCACTCCTTCAAAACCGAGATTTTACTTGCTTTCATAAAAATATAAAAACATAAAAAAGAATCTTCCTCAACCCTTAGACCTATTAGAGTAGTCTTTCATACCTAACGAACACTATTCCCTGTGGAGAACGATCAATCCCCCGTACTTACCACTACACTATACTACATCGGTCAGGTACACTGCCTGGTGGGGTTGTAAGCCTCTTGAGATCCCTCGAGAGGTAAAACCTGTTGTAAGGTTGCAAAACCCACGCATCATGTATACGGATCACTCGGCTCTCAAATATCTCTTTGCAAAACAAGATGCAAAGCCGAGATTGCTCCGATGGGTTCTCCTCCTACAAGAATTTGATATCACCATCCGTGATAAAAAAGGATCCGAGAACCTTGCTGCTGATCATTTGTCCCGATTAGAGAATCCTCATCAAAGTGTGCTCGAGAAAAAGGAAATAAATGAAACATTTCCTCTCGAGACACTGAACATGGTATCTTTTCGTGGTGATTCTAGTACCCCATGGTTTACCGATTTTGCAAATTACCATGCGGGTAACTTTGTTGTAAAAGGGATGTCGTCCCAACAAAAGAACAAATTCTTCAAAGATGTGAAGCATTACTTTTGGGACGATCCCTACTTGTTTAAAGTGTGTGCGGATCAAGTCATCCGGCGGTGTGTTCACGGCCAAGAAGCTGTTGAAATTCTTAAGGCTTGCCACAATGGACCCACGGGGGGACATCATGGTGCCAACTACACCGCCAAGAAAGTGTTTGATTCCGGTTTCTTTTGGCCCACAATCTACCGTGATGCCCATGACTTAGTCAAATCTTGCGACTCTTGTCAACGTCACGGGAAGATTTCTCAAAAAGATGAAATGCCACAAAACGTCGTTCAAGTTTGTGAAATCTTCAACGTTTGGGGCATTGACTTTATGGGCCTATTCCCGTCTTCACGAGGGAAAAAGTATATACTCGTGGCTGTCGATTACTTGTCTAAATGGGTTGAGGCGAAAGCACTCCCCACCAACGACGCCCGAGTAGTGTGTAAATTTTTGAAAATTCTCTTTGCTCGGTTTGGAACTCCACGTGCTATCATTAGTGATCGTGGTACGCACTTTTGCAATGACCAATTTGCAAAAGTCATCCTTAAGTACGGTATTACTCACCGTCTTTCTACTGCGTATCACCCACAAACAAGTGGACAAGTGGAAGTTTCAAACCGTGGTCTAAAAAGAATTTTGGAAAGGACCGTAGGTGAAAACCGTGCATCTTGGTCGGATAAATTGGATGATGCACTTTAGGCCTTCCGTACAGCTTATAAAACACCCATCGGGTGTACTCCTTACAAGCTTGTGTACGGAAAGGTGTGCCATCTACCGATCAAGCTCGAGCACAAAGCTTATCGGGCCTTGAAGCATGCAAACTTCGACCTAAAGTCCGCGGGTGATCACCGCAAAGTTCAACTCAGTGAATTAAATGAACTTCGTGATCAAGCCTACGAGAATTCTTTGATCTACAAAGAAAAGACAAAGAAGATCCATGACTCAAAAATCAAGAACCGCGTTTTCAACGTTGGTGATCGAGTCCTTCTTTTTAATTCTAGATTAAAAATATTCTCGGGTAAGCTCAAAACCCGTTGGACTGGACCATTCACCGTTGCCAAAGCTTTTCCTTATGGTACCGTCGAGTTATCTCAAAACGACGGACCAAACTTCAAGGTGAACGGTCATAGGTTGAAGCATTACTTTGGAGGGGACATACCATCCATGGTTGTCCCGAATCTCCAAACTTTCCCCATGGACCAATGAATTCGGGGTCGAGTCAAGCTAGTGACTCGGTTAACAAAAACATTAGCATTGCATGGGTGACAACCCATGTTTCTGATTTCTTCCTATTTTCTAACAACTGAGTGTGGGGGAGTCCCACTGTGCTTGCCTTTTGTGTGTTGTTTGCTCTGATTTTCAGGTTTCCCTTGGATAGTGATGATTGTCGCGCCTGTTTTCAATCCAGCCGCCCAATATCCTATCCTTTTGCTAACGATTATCTAGGGATATCTTTTCAACCTTTTTGTGAAAAATAGAGATTTCTTTTCCACACTTGGCTATTAGTATTACCTTTTTACGTTCTAAGTGGCGGCATAGTAACCGGTACTTTGAATATTGAGGGCAATATTCAATTCTAAGTGTGGGGGGGAATTCTCTCGAATTTTGTCACATGTGTACCTTCTAGTCCCTAGTACCCCCGTTTTTGACCAAAATTTTAAAATTTTTGTCGTTTTTAGATAAGAAATTGCAATAAAAAGTAGTGTTTAGTCTTGATTAGGTTAGAACAAGGGGAATCCCGACTCTGCTAGAGTATTGATCTAGCTGCTTCCTTAACATTTAGACTAAGGTTTTACGATTTGTGCAAATGAAAATGCTAAGCGTAGAGTAGTTGGTTCTCTTTAGAGCTTATACAAGTAATCTATGGCTTTTTTCTCCCAGAAGATAACTAATCTGATTAAATACGTGCTGTTTTCAAACGTTTGAAGGCCAAAATCATGTTGTTATGCAAAACAAATTTTTATACAATTTTGATATAGAGCCCGAGTTCAACTTTTTATTTTAATTTTTGAGAAAGCATATAAGTCCTAAGCTACGGTTCTAAATCGACCCTTGGATCCTTTATTCCGAAAGGCGTTTAGGTCTTGGTTCCCGTGAAGTTCCGTTAATTTATGTTGCACAAGGAAAAAAAAATGATGATGAAAAACTGAAAAATTGAAAAAAAAATATAATAAAATAAAATGGAATGATATTGCAAAATGCAATAAATTTTGATGTTGCAAAAATAAAGATATATATGTTAATAAATGTAGAAATTGCTTTCTTTTAAATTTAAATAGAAAGTTGAACTTGGATTCGTCGATTTTGTATAAAGGTTAAACGGTAATTTAGTAGATTGTTGATTTCAAAGGGGTTCGAAATCTCCGGAATTATTCTCTGTGGGGTGTCAAAAGCCTGGTCACCTAAAACCAACTGATTTGGGATGTGCCGAGAAGAAAGCCGTTACATGGAGTGATCTCGTCTTTGAGTTTCTAATCTCTAAATGATCGTTTGTTGTTATTTAGTTAAGTATTTAATACTAGCTTAGTGGGAATATCCAAAATCTTTGAAATCGAAATTCCGCTGATTCCGGTACTATTCTCTGTGGGGTGTCAAAAGCCTGGTCACCTAAAACCAACTGGTTTGGGATGTGCCGAGAAGAAAGCCGCTACATGGAAAAGGCCCTTTTGATCCTTAGATTTCTGAGGTTCCCGTTAAATTAGTATTTGACTTAAACGAATAACAACCATAATAAATGTCGATTTTTGCGGTCAAAATTTTGAAAATGGCACAGTCACCTAAATTGAATAAATTGTGGGAGTGAAAAGTTAAGTCTCGGCTTACATAGATTATTAGTATAAGTAGCGTTAGCATTTTTACAAAAACGTTTGCACATTGAGTTTAAGCTTAGTTGGGAGTATAAAAAAAGAGGATGACGATTTTAATTCCCTGGAGACACCCATTTTGTGTGAATCCCGTTCCATGATACCATTTTTGAAAATCAAGCATATTATTTATTTATGTTCTAGTTTAAATTTCTCGCATCAAATAAAAAGTCGAAACGGGGTATACTTGGTATTCTTTTGATCCTTTCATTACTTCATATGATTGGATTGCTAGGGACTAGCAATAGCTTAGTGTGGGGGATTTGATGAGTGTGTAAATACTCATCATTTTACTCCCGATAAAGACACAAAAACGACCAAAAACACCCAAATATATTGCAGATATCCTTGGTTTTGTGTTTTATGCGTTTCAGGTACAAAGGATTGAAAATGGAGCGAAAACGAGTATTTTTGGATCGATTCGACAACAAGTGTGCATTTGATCAAGATAAGTCAAAGTCAAAGTCAAAGTCAACCCCCAAAATACCAAAACAACACAAATGATCTTTGGATTTATTTTCAGATTTTGGCAGCCATGGTCCCTTAATTTTCAGAATCTACAAAAATGGCCCCTCAAAGTTAAACCCATTTCCATCCCTAATCCTAAATCCCAACTCAACCCACCTTAACTAAAAAGCCCAACCCATAAAGAAAGTTACCCGAGCCCAAACAAAACCCAAAACCCGGCTTATGTTGTGATAAGATTATTAGGTCAAAAATATTTCTGACTTATCTCTTCCTTCTTCCCCATGCCTTTCCCGCTCAACTCAACCCGTACACCATCACCTCACCACTTTTTGTACCTCTCCCAACATCTGTGTTCCCCTTCCCAACTCCCCATGACCTACCACCACTCCCAAGTCAGCTGCCATCTCACCCATCCGAGGGATAAAATGGGCGCCAAGTGATTCTGTGGCCAAGATCAGTTCATCTTTAATCCAATGGTGAGATTACACTTCAAAGAAGCACAAGTATCATTTCGTGAAGATTTATCTCACAAAAGAAACACAAGAGGAAGACCTCAGCCTTTTCTAGTTTTTTAGTATAAATAGAGATTTGATTTCATTGTTGTAGTTAGGTTTTATTTAGCTAAAAAATTCTAAGGTACTTGTTTTTTTTCTTTATTGTAACTTTTCTTTTCAGTCTTGTAATTCAGTATTAATGAAATTTGAAGTTTTTCTTAATTAGTCAACCTTGGTCAACATACTGTACTACTGCTTATTTTACTGCTTATTGCTCTTTTTGTGTTTATCTGTTCTATGTGAGGTATAAGTAAGTCATTTTGGCAGTTAGTATAAGCTTATTCCCAGTATTGTTAAGAAAACCTTAAAAAATCAAAAAAACAGTTAGGTATAGTTCAGCTTAATTTGTGCTTATTCATGGTTTGAAAATTTCTTATATCAGTTTTAACAAGTCAGTAAACCATTTATAAGTCAGTGCAATTAGTTAGAGTGGTGGGTCTCAGTTTCAATTTTAATCCAGATCATCTAAAGGAGTGTTTGGCTATTGGGTTAAAATGGGTAATATTGGATCCACTGTTCTCATGCTTATGGATGAATTTTGATTTTCTCTAATTCAACTTAGATAAGCTGTTTTTAGGAAAATTTAAGTTTATTTGAAGGATTGTGAGGTTTTGTGAAGTTGTTGTGAGTTATAGAATAGGGACTGTTAAAATAAGCTTAGTATCAGCTTATGCATTTTAAGCTCTTGTGTTTGGTAGTTCTAGTTTCAAATTATCCCATTAACTAAGACAACATGAGTTGGACTGAATTGATTTGGAATTGCAGTTGTCTTGACCACTAGTGGTAATTATCTGCACATCAGACAAAACTTGCAGCTTGTTTGTCCCACTAGATCCACTTCTCAGCTTATTTTTAAGGACTTAAAAAGCTGATTTAGGCCTGATATTTGGTCCCTGAGTTATTTGTTGTATGAATTTTGATTATTTTCTGAGTTTGAGGTCAGAGCTTATTCCATTGAGCTCAATCAGAGGCCCAAAGTGCCTCTCTTGGGCTGATATTCCCCTGCACACTTAGTGCAGCAGCAGACTCTTCTTGGATTGATTGGCTTATCTGTGCTTTTTATTGCTTATTTTTTATTCCTTTAGCCTATTGTAAGGTGCCTTGTAGATTTCAGTTCAATTGTAGCTTCTTCATATATCATTAGCTTTAGAATAGCTTATGTAGCTTATTTGCATTGTTCTTAGCCATTTCCCATTTTTTTCACCACTGATCACAGATAAGCTGTTCCGAGCTTATTTTGTTGGTGTTCAAAATTTTGTCAATTTAAAGTAGCTTATTCTCACTCATTAAATCAGTATTCATAAAAGAAAAACAAAAAAAAAAGGGGTTTTGCAAAAAGAGACATAAGCAGGATTCGAACCTGGGACGTTTCCATACAAAGACATACACACCTACCATCTGCTCTCAGTTCTGTTTATGTTTAATATTCTCATTTTTGTTTTTATTGTGGATTTGTCCCATTTTAGCTTATAACTGCTTAACTGCTTATTTTGGGCTTATTTAGTAGCTTTTTCTGCTCCAAACATTTTTCATAGATTAGTTTTAGTATAATTTAATCTCTGTTAATTTTTCATAATTTTTACTTTTCATTTAGTATTTTTCCGAATTAAATTTAGTTTAATTAGTTTTTAATTCGTAATAAAAAAATCAAAAAAATAAATTTCTTTTTTCCAAATTTTTCTTTTGTCATTTAGGATTTATGAAAAATAACTTGGCACCCGTAGAGTTAATATTTTTAGATTTCACATTTTAAACTCGTTTTTAGATTTCCCGAATCGCGTTTTTAGTTTAAATTAATTTACGTTTAATTTTTCCTTGTAATTTGACTTTCCAAATCTCATTAGAATTAAAAAACACCAAAAATCCAAATCCAATCATCAAGCATTTTAATTCCTAACCGATAACAAAATCCTCGATTCACACCTCGTTGGGACACGACCCGGGTGATCACTTGCCCAGTATCACACACATCACATTCACGGGTTTTGCAAGTTTGACTTTTCCCAAGGTTTGACTTGTCATTTCCCAAAGTATCACGTGTGCACGATACTATATTTATATATATATATACTACACACGGATCACGCGCCATTTTGGATGCAATGCCCTAAGAAATTTCCTTACACAATTTTTTCTAGAAAAAGTCTCATCAAGTGCTTTTAAACTTGCGATGATTGTGTTAAATTTAGCAAATGCATTATCAATAGATTCCTCTTCAGGAATTGTAAATTGTTCATATTGTTGAACAAGAAGATCTATTTTGTTATCTTTGACTTGACTATTACCTTGGTGAGTGATTAGTAAAGAATCCCAAATTTCTTTTGCGGTTTGACACATAAAAATTCTTTCATATTCTTTGCGTGGTAACGCATTATAAATTACCATTTTAGCCTCATTATTTTTTGCTAGTTTCTTTTTTAAATCATCATTTTGTTTTTCAAAAGGTACAATTTCATCTATTTTAGTTAGGGTATTATATTGAATAGGGGGAAAATCACCATAGGTAATAACATGCCAAAGATCAAGATCTTTTGATTTCACATAAGTTTCGAATCTATTTTTCCAATAAAGAAAACCATCACTTTCAAATAGTGGTGGTCTTTGCATAGATTGCCCTTCTAAATATTTTAAAGATTCCATAGATCGTTTCAAGTTTTAAAATACAGTTTATTTTAAAAATCTTGTTTGACCTGGCTCTTCATACCAATTGTGGAAAACTAGAAGGGGGGGGTTGAATAGTTTTATATCCTTTTTAAATTTTTATTGTGAAAACTTTGTTTACTTTTTAAAACTTAGATTCGAATTTATGTGATCTCAACTCTTTGAACAATATGAACAATATGTATATAAGTAAATATAAATAAGTAATGCAAGTAAGGAAATAAAATGAAATGAAAGTTAGAGATGGAAAGATCTAACCGAGAGACAAGAGATTTATAGTGGTTCGGCTACAAGGACACCTTCCTTGCCCTACTCCACTCCCCGAGCACCTAACTCGAGAGTTTTCTTCACTATGACAACAAGCTCCCTTATGGCGGAGAAAACCTTACACAACTTTAGCTTACACCGGCTTAACGACACAAAGCTAGATGTCGAGTTCTAATCGTAGCTAGAACCAATCTCACAACTTAAACACGATTTAATCACACCTTCTTCTTCACGACTTCTTCGCGACTTCTTCATGACTTCTTCACAACTTCTTCATGACTTCTTCACAACTTTTTCACTATCACTTCACAACTAAGCACAACCTATGTACACTTCTACTTCTTCACACCTTCACTACTTACACGCCTTAACAACACAACTTCACTACTTACACACTAACCTATCCCAAACAATTATTCACACAACTATCTAACAACAATACACAACTTATATACAAATATATGATGACACAAACAACTTAGGTATCTAAGTTGCAATACTTCTTCTCTAGTTGTTGAAGGAGTATTCTTCTCTTGCACTTGAATGAAGGAAGCTTGGATCACTTGGAAACCAAAGCTTAAGATTATATGATCAAAGGGTTTTTGAAGATATGAAATGAAATTTACAACAGAAAGTTTTAGTGTGCAAAAGGTGAGTAAAAATCCAGGGGAAGGCTGGTATTTATAGGCAGAAAAACTGGACAGCTGGAACCTACTGGAGCGGGGCTGGCCCCCTTAAATAGGGGGGCGGTCCCCTTAATTTTAAGGGGGCCGCCTAGCATAATTAAGGGGGGCGCCCTTCCTGCCCGTTGCCCAGTTTTGTCTTTTTGTGGGGAAGGTTTTTCTGGAACATTTTTACTGATTTTGGTTAAAAATTTGAATTCATAAATTTATAATGAATTAAACCTTTTTATGTATTACCAAAAATGTTTTTCTAAAAGATATAAAATGTTTTTGACATTTTATAAAAAAGCTAGTTATTAAGAAAATGTTCCTTTGATCATATAATGCATTAAGCACTTGTTTATTCATACCTTAAGTGATTAAGTTGTAGAAATGAATATTTACAACTAAATACTTGTTTATTTGATAAGTTTATGTTTAATGAGTTTATATTTTGTGATCATTAAAACATAGAGATATGAATAATGTTTTTAGGCATTATTTATGTCAACACTAGAAGATATAGGAAGTGTTATAGATAGTAGCTTATCTCATGTTGTGCTAAGTAAGCCATTTGTTGAAAAATCCAAGTTGAGGTATAATCGATTAGAAGGGACGGTTCAGTTTTCCAATGAGATCAAGGAAATTACATATAGGATGCCTCATAGGATGAAGGAATTTCGTTATGTATCCAACTTAGATAAAGATAACATTATTGCATTTGAGGATGCTAATGTAGACCCATCAGGTAGTAAGAGAGTACCACCTGATTTAGTCTTTCCAGTCCCTGATTATCGAACAACCCTAATCAACAAGCTGATCTTGCCTCATTGGTTGATCTTGGTTGCTCAGATGGGGGACTATTTTGTTTACTGGCTGGTCTGATAGACGGGTAGAGCTAAGCTGCTTTTCCGTTGTAGATCAACCAGATTTTAACCTAACCGGCAACCATGTCCTTTGTGCTTCCGGGGTGGGCAGCAACAAGGACGAGAAATCAGGGATTTTCATTCTTTGTTGCTTGACGTCGTTAGGCAAAGTTCCTTGAGGATGATGTATGATTTGTATCTTTCCTAACTACGTATCCTCTTCCCTTTTTGTTCCCCTTTAATAGTCTCTGATGATCCACCATTTTTCGCTTCAAATATGGTTGTTACTGAGATTAACCATATTACATCCTTGGATGTTTCCACTCTCATAGCTTGCATGGAACTAAGTTCTCATGAAGATTCCACCAGTGTTTAAGAACTGGTGGTGCTGAGTTGGAATGAATGGAAGGATAGTGGATAGGCAGTTTGAGCATTTCCTTGCACTAGAAAGGTTAAATGTAACTTTCTTGTTTGAGGAGACACTGAAGGATCTTATGGAGGGGATTTTGATGTTACGGTTTTTGTAGAGGATGGTGGTTGTATGTTATTAGCCGTCATTTAAGAATGGCTAAAAGTTATTAGTAGTCATTTAAGAACGGATCTAGATCATAAGAATGATCCACCCACTCTGATACCACTTGTTGGTCCGGTTTAACTTGAGCAACTCATGAATTAACAAAGTAAACATAAACATTTTCCATTTGGACATGGAAAGAATAATGAGTTTATGATTCATGATGGGCAAAATTACAAGGTTACTCAAGAACCCACTTAGACACACTAATGACTTGGTTGGCTTTTCAATGAGCATAGTTGCAGACGGCTATCCCCGGTGAGAGACAAATTAAGAGACATAAAGAAGCAAGCTAGGCTTGGGTTCTAAGTGTGTTGAGGATTCTAACACTCAAACTATGTTATAGAATTCTCACTTCTTAGTCTCGTTGAATGCGCACATTCTGCTTCTGTTGGAACGGGTTTATAAAGCGGAGAGATTACTGTTACTTCACATGGGAATAGTGATCTTACCAACTGTTCGTAGATAGGCATGTGCCTAGACATCTATCCTTGATGTCCTTTTGGTTTACCAAAGTTGACAGCACCGAGTTCCCATGAGCTTCTTTTGTGTCTTGGGAAGGAACAAAGTTTATCTACCCAAGAGTTTTCCTGCTTAAATGCTATAGTCTTCACCTACCTTTATTGGTCTTTGATTAGAGAGCTGAGAGATCATCAAGGTATTCCTGCCCTTGAGAATCCCCTGTTCCTGAGCTAGAGTTCCTTGTACATACTGGCTGATAAGCACTTAGTAAGTTTGCAAGATAACTTTTTGACGATATCTAGGACCTAAACTTCTGTTGTTGATGTTCAGTGAGTTTGCCTTCTTTAATCAGTTCATCCTAGATTCCTGATGTCTCTAAATCTTGAGCCTTGTTCAGGAAGTCATGTTGATCATTCATAACTTCTTGATCAGTTAGATTAAAGTTGGTGAGGTGTTCATTGTCAATGGGAGGAAGGCCATCAGGGATAGAGAGACATTTTTCAGATCTCAGTGTCCCTGATGTTTGCTCAAGTACCTTACTCACTGAGACTGCATCAGTTGAGTTAAGGCACTTCTTCAGTAGGTCTTTGTCAAATCTTTAAAGAATACTGTCTAAGGTTCAGCCCTTTATCCGGAAGAGACATTCTCCCTGATTATCAGTGAGTTAGATGATCACTGATATTCTGTCAGTGAGTGTCTGGGCTATTTTATGTTCAAATCTTTGTCAGGGTCATTTGGGTCAATTTTTGACCCAACACCTCTTTCCAAACATTCTCTAATCATTTGTAAATTCTCTTTATACCCAACAAATGATTATATGCACTTTTCCATATAATCCCAACATTCCTATAAACATTCTTTATCAAATCCCTAAATCTTTCCTTAATCATTATTGCCCAATTCTTTTCTTTCTTAATGGCAATATGATTCTCACATAATCAATCATTTGATTATTTCTATCCTTGCATCTGGGAAAAATAGAGAAAACTGGAAAGACTCTGCACCCCACTGTTGACGGTCCCAAAAACATATGGGTGGTCCCTTATATATACGAGACCGTCCCTTTTTTACAGGACCGTCCCCAGTAAAGGTGTCATGAACTGGTTCACTGTTTTTCTTTTTCTGCATCCTTGACTTACCACCTTCTGGTCCAGTTTCTTTCTCCTTAAACAATATTTTGAACCATCCTACACCATGCCTTGTCCAAAATAACAACCATTTTAATCACTTCACTCTTCACTCTCCTTTATCATCTCCTTCATTCTCTTCTTTCTAGGACTTATTCATACAATTGGTATCACCCATGAGAATTCCTTCAAAAACTTCTTCTTCTTTTTCTTCACTCTCTAGACCATATTAAGAGTCCATAGTACCATCCCTCTTCTCACATCCACCTCTTCTTGATAAAATACCCAACAAAACTAGAATAGTATGTACCATCTTTAAATTCTCCTATCTTCCTGAATTCTTTTCATCCTCGCTCATTGTAAGTGAAAATGGTCCTTTCATTGTTTCTCTACACACATCTCTTCTCATTCCCTTCAACATAAGCCTAAATTAAACCACTATCTTCAAATATGAAGTCTCCTATCTTCCTTCTCATCTTTACATCATCTTGCCAACCTTGGCTTAAAACCCTCTTTCTTAATTTCCGTTCATCCTCTCCCAATTCTCCACTTTAAAGAGTCATCTTCATTCTCATCTAGGAGCATATCATCTTCACTCTATATCACCTAGACATTAGACACTTATCTTGGAAGAAGTTAGAGAATGGTGTGTTAATATATAATCAATAATTATATATGTTTAGTTTCAATTCCTTTCGTGCCATACTTTAGAATACTCATATTTGAGTCATGCATGTATTAATCTCCGATAATGGCTTGCTATATATATCACCATTATTATATATATGTCCACTTGTCTACTAACTATGTTTTGTAGCATTCCTTCATCGCTCGATTCTTTGGTAGCCCAAACAAGGGGGAGCATTTGCAAATGTCAAACTTGTTTGCAAATCATTGACGCATCTACACATTCCTTGATATGTGTAGTCTACCTCTATGATGCTACTCATATCCTTTTACATACTTTGTTGCTTGAAACTAACCCTTGATGTAGGTTAAGCATTTGCAACATATTTGATTCATGGATACGCTAAAGTCAATGGTGTTGGGTCTAATAGTTGAGTTGATAAAGACAATACATGTAAAACATGAAGGACTAAAGATGACAAAGGAAGAATTCTTCAACAAGATAAAGATTACAGAAGATCTTTTATATTTATAGAATATATCCTTCGTAACCCTAATCCTCTATTATATAAAGAGGGTTAAAGGCGTTCATTATAGTGTGTATGTGTCAAGATGTAGTCGACTAAAAGTGTAGGTTGTGTCTAGGCATCGAGTTCCTATAATGGATGCCTAGGTTTTGTATTGTTATTGTTAGGAGATGATGGCGAAGAACCTTATTGATAATAATAATATTCTTTATGTTATTCCGTTGTGCTTATTATTATCATTGTGCTTATTGTTTATCCTAGATCAAGGTCTAAACAACCTAGAGTCCAAAACGGTCCAAGAACTTATAGATGGTGTGGTGCATAAGTTCTATCAGGTGGTATCAGAGCGGGGGGCTCTCAATCTAGGGATTATACAAGGTTTACTATCAAAGAAGAAGCAGTTTTTAAGAAGGTACGATTTGGTTGTTAAAAGGTATACACGAATTTTTTTTTTGGTATCGATTTTGTTTTACAAGGTTTACTGGTGACAAAAGAAAATAACACAAATCGATATTATTGCAATTAATCTACTCGTCGTCTAGTGCATGGTAATTATTTGGCTGATTTACATTCAAACCTCGTACTATAAAGAATTAATTGGTCGGTTGATCAGCAAAATATTATTCAATCATTGGTGTATTAGATTGGTCGAATTTAATAGAACGTGGGCAACATGATCATGGGTCGGTAGCTTTTTGTTAATTAATTTTGATTGTCGGATAGTGCATACTGTTGCGTTTGTGATTTAAAAACACAAGACTTGCCATATTCCTATTGGTTGGGAAAGATTGTGTTGTAATCGAACCTCGTACGAATTAAAGGTTATCGGGCTGCTTTAATGGTTCGCATTTAATATCGAAGATATTAGTAATTGGTCATTTAGTGGATTTTTTTTATGTTGCTTTCAGAAACTTTCTACTGATACGCTTATCATTACTGTTGTTACGTACATTATTACTACTGTTCGACCAAGATTAATACTGCTACTACGTTTCGAGTTACTGCTGCTCGACATATTTTTCTACTGCAGTCATGTTTTTCTACTGCTAGCTTTGTCCGATATAAATTGTTTGTACTACTAGTATTATTCGATATCGGTCAGCAAATAGTTTTGGTTTTCGGATAAGTTTGAAGTTTGGATGGTTTACACGCACAGAAGGTTATTGGTTCACGCACACGAGAGTTTTGATTTTTAGATTTGGTTTATGTTCGTTAAAGATTTATGGCTCGAATTTATTTTCTTATTCGCGAAGAGGAGTATTTGTTGCTTATTTGATGATGCAGTGGAATTTTTCAAGGTTGTGTTTTATTATATCTTAAGGTGGGTGTTACACTTTAAAGGTAAATTGTTCATTCGTTTAGGTGAATACGAATTGTCAAACACTTAAAGGAGTTACGTTATTGTGCTCAGTGATTTTTTTCAAGGGATTGCGATCTCCCTATACGTTAAGTATACGTTCGAAGTCGTTTTTAGTACAAGACATAAGACAAAAGGTTGGTTTCTTCTGCTTCAGCATCAAATTGGTAATGATTAGTTTTCTTCAACATTATATAAAGCCTACAGAATTGGAGATTCAAATGGTTAACATATGGGTTTCAGGGGAAGCTTAAGTGTTTAAATGATTAAACATTTATATGCTACATCGAGGTGAAGGTTTTTATAGTTGCTAGTTGGCATTTTTACTGAAGATTTGGGATTTTTCTGTCATGGATTCATTTATAAAAGAAAGCATTTTAGTGTTCATTCATGGAGGGCTATTCAAGATATTGGAAGACTAAGTTGGATGTATAATACTGATTCATGATTATGAAGATCAGAGTTGCATACCTTTGTCCCCTAATTGATGATGACAAAAAGGGGAAGAATATTTTGAAGATTGCAGCTTGAAGATCCTTGATGATTTGCATGGTGTAAGGGGAAGTCGCATGTTTCATGACATATTAACTTCAGGGGAAGTTCATGCTTATTGGTTTTGTCATTATCAACTATGGGAAGATTGTTGGGTCTAATAGTTGAGTTGATAAAGACAAAACATGTGAAACATGAAGGACTAAAAATGACAAAGGAAGAATTCTTCAACAAGATAAAGATTACAGAAGATCTTTTATATTTATAGAATATATCCTTTGTAACCTTAATCCTCTATTATATAAAGAGGGTTAGAGGCGTTCATTATAATGTGTGTGTCAAGATGTAGTCGACTAAAGGTGTAGGTTGTGTCTAGGCATCGAGTTCCTACAATGGATGCCTAGGTTTTGTGTTGTTAGTGTTAGGAGATGATGGCGAAGAACCTTATTGATAATAATAATATTCTTTATGTTATTCCGCTGTGCTTATTATTATCATTGTGCTTATTGTTTATCCTAGATCAAGGTCTAAACAACCTAGAGTCCAAAATGGTCCAAGAACTTATAAATGGTGTGGTGCATAAGTTCTATCAAATGGGGATGCAATGAGCTAGGTGGAGCTCGGAAGTAGCTGGGTACATGGTTCGGAGTTGGTTAAACCATGGTGATAGGAGCAAGGCTTCACTAGGATGATGCAAGCTCACTTCTTTGAATGATGGGATTCGGGATCGTCTAATACATTCAAGGATCATCCTTCAACCTATATACTCTAGTCTTCTTCTCAAGTCTTCCTCTCAATTTATCTTCTCAAGTTGTCCTCTCAAGTCTTCCTCTAATACAAGCAAAGACATCTCTTCTTCTCAAGTCTTCCTCTCAAATTATCTTCTCAAGTCATCTTCTCAAGTAATCTTCATCTACATGCTCAAGTCTTCTTCATCTTCTCAAATCATCTTCTCAACTCTTCCTCTCAGTTCATCTTCTCAAGTCTCTCCTATTTTCGCCGATCTTCTTTCTATCTCTACATTGGCGACACCTTTTTGATTCGACAAAAGGGGGAGAAAGAGTGTAAACAAGTAACTTCTACACTTTACTATGAGTTACAATTTACATATTTTGTCACCATCAAAAAGGGGGAGATTGTTAGTGCAAACGTTACGACGTTTAATCTATATAGTGTCTTTATGTTTTAATGATGACAAACATGTAACTTGTAATACATAACGTAAAGTGCACAAGTTACTCATTTACACAAATCATCAATGCATGCACACATCAATATCTCTCGACGGCTCAAGTCTGAATCACTTCAAGTATGAACAAACACTATACCAACTTTGTTAAGTGATCAAAGAAAATATTTTTGTCCTTAAACCTCACATTTTTATAAATGTGACAAAACATTTTTACAAAAATAAATTAGACAAATTATTTTTGTATTTATAAAGGTTTTAAAGAAAAATAAATTTGAATTTGAAATTTGAATTTGAAATTCCCAACAACTATTTTTCCCGCCTAAATCATTTAAATTTTCATTAGATAACGTTTCTCCACTAAAGGACAAAAATTGTCGGGAAGGTCCCTTAAATAAAGTGACGGTCCCTTATATATAAGGGAATGTCCAATGTTTAAGGGACCATCTCCCGCTCCTCCTGGTGCCTATAAATACTACACTGTTTTCTCAGAAAAATTAGACCTCTTTGAACAAAAATATTATGTTCTTTCTTCCTCCTTCTTTGATCACTATAACTCTTTGGTATGTGTTTATAAGTGATCCCGTCATCCTCTATCTCATGTGCAAGAGAAGAACACTCGAAGTCGTCAAGAATCAAAGTGTTATAATGTAGTCCACACACATACGTAACTTGTGTTATGATTCTCTTCTTCCTCCAAACTCTCTCTTTTGTATATTAGTGTATCCGGCTTTTGTGTGAGTCATGATTAGGTGTGTAACTGTAAATTCAGAAAAAGTGTAAGTCCGTGGGTGATTGTGTAGACTAGGACGATGTGTACATCCATAGGTGATTGTGTGTAGATTAGGATGGTGTATACGTCCGTGGGTGTCCGTGTGTATATTAGGACGGTGTGTACGTCCGTGTATAGATTAGGACCGGGTGAAGGTCTGTGAAGACTTGGATTGGGTGATGATTCAAGTGGACGAGGTGTACGTCCATGTAGCCACGTACGCTTGTGTGTAGATTGGTTCTAGCTAGGATTAGGACTCGACATTTCGCTTAGTGTCGTAAATTGGTGTAAGCTTTGTTGTACGGTTTGTTCCGCCTAAAGGGAGCGTGTTGACTAGTGAAGTAACTCTCGAGTTGGGTACTCAGGGAGTGGAGTAGGGCGAAGAGGTGCTTCATGCCGAACCACTATAAATCATCGTGTTTGGTTTGCGTTTTCTTTACTTACCTATTTATCGTTTTATATTTACACCTGCATTGAGTTTGTTTTTGTGTGGCTTGTTGCTCATATTGTGATTATGCCTGCTTATTGAATTCTGCATATTTCTAACCCACTGCCGACGGTCCCCTAAATACCTGGCGGTCCCTCAAATAAATGGGACCGTCCAAGCATTTAAAGGACCGTCCTAGTGTTTTTGATATTTGTCTATTTCCTTATTCTTATCTCCCTAATTGCTCGTGTAAGTAGGATATAGATAAACATAATAGTACGTGACATATATATTTGTTATAACTGTCAATAACCACTATTCATATTTAGCCACGCTTGATCAAAAATTTGATACGAAAGTTTTAAGATTTTAAATAGGAACGTATTCACCCCCTCCCCCCCTCTACATTTCTACAATTTCCATTTCATCGAGTTTCCCTTTATAAGATTTCCGAGTCTACTCAAATGATCAGCCGCTAGATTCTCTGCTCCTTTTTTATCCCGAATTTTGATATCAAATTCTTGAAGCAGGAGAATCCATCAGAGTAATCTCGGCTTAGCATCCTGTTTAGCAAACAAGTACTTTAAAGTCGCGTGGTCCGTATACACTATTGTCTTAGATAAGACAAGGTAAGACCGGAATTTCTCAAACGCATACACTACCGCCAATAATTATTTTTTCGTGGTGGTGTAATGCGTCTGAGCATCAGATAAAGTTTTACTCGCATAATGTATTGGCTGAAAGTATTTGTTCTTTCGTTGGCCCAAGACTGCACCTACCGCAAAGTCACTAGCATCACACATAATCTCAAATGGTAGGTCCCAGTCAGGGGCCACGAGAATAGGAGCCTGAGTCAATTTCTTTTTAAGATGCTCAAATGATTCAAAACGTTCTTTTGAAAACACAAACGGAGTTTCTTTCTCTAAGAGATGGGTCATGGGCCGGGCTAATTTGGAGAAGTCTTGAATAAATCTACGATAAAAGCCGGCATGGCCCAAGAAACTCCTAATCCCTTTAACCATAGTAGGAGGAGGTAATTTAGCAATAAAATCAACTTTAGCACGATCCACCTCGATACCATTCTTAGAAATCTTATGGCCGAGGACAATACCCTCTTAAACTATAAAGTGGCACTTTTCCTAATTTAAGACAAGATTGGTGTCTTCGAACCTTTTAAGCATCATGTCTAAATGGGATAGGCAAGACGAGAACGAATCCCCAAAGACCAAAAAATCATCCATGAAAACTTCCATGGTTTTCTCAATCATATCATGAAAGATTACCACCATATACCTTTGAAAAGTTCCTGGGGCATTGCAAAGACCGAAAGGCATCCTACGGTATGCAAATGTCCCATAAGGGCAGTTGAAGGTGGTTTTTTATTGGTCTTGGGGATCGATAGGAATTTGAAAGTACCTAAACAAACCATCAAGAAAATAATAGAATTCATTCCCAGCTAAATGTTCAAGAATCCGGTCCATGAAAGGAAGAGGAAAGTAGTCTTTATGGGTGGCTACATTTAATTTTCGATAATCGATACAAACACGCCATCCCGTGACCAATCTGGTTGGAATTAACTCATTATTATCATTGGTAACCACCGTCATACCACCTTTTTTCGGTACGACATGCACAAGACTAACCCAAGAACTATCCGAGATATGGTAAATCAATCCAGCATCGAGAAGTTTGATAACTTCTGCTTTAATGACTTCATGAATTTTTGGATTTACCCTTCTCTGGTGCTACACAGCAGGTTTAAAGTCATCTTCCATCAATATTTTGTGGGTGCAAAAATTAGGATCAATTCCCCTGATATCAGATATTTTCCAAGCAATTGCTCGTTTGTGTGTCTTTAAAACCTTAATAAGCTTGTCCATTTCCTCCCTCTTCAAGTCTTTTGCGATAATTACGGGTAACTTTTGTTGGGTTTTAAAGGCTTCTTGAGTTACTGCTGCTTGCATGATTAAGAATGCTCATGGTTTACACAGGAAATGCTCTAAGTCATTACTGTTGCTAGTTATGATGATTAAAGCTGCTTATGGAAGTTAAGACTGCTAGAGTACATTCAGACTGCTGACAGACTTCAAGGAAAAATACTCTAAGTATTTAATGCTGCTAGAAGGAAACTTATGCTGAAGACTTAATGCTACCAGAGTAAAGTGTTAGTACTGTTGAGTGTTTGTTAGTACTGCTGGAGTATTAGAGTCGGTTTATGTTAATAGATTTTTCTTGTATAGAAAGTTATTGTAAGCCGACTAGGACTCCTTAGTCTATAAAAGGAGGTCCTAGGGCATTGTGTTAACACATGTTTTTTTATAGAACTTCAAGGTTGTAAACCCTAATACTGTTGAGTATTCGTATTATATCAATAATATTGAAGAGTTTTGTTTGATACAATTGTGTTCTGTATTTATTCTTATATTGCTATAAAGTTCTTTTTAAGATCAAATACAAGATTCCGCATTGTGTTTGATAAACTTCAAGACAGTTTCTATACTTAATTGTTTTTTATTTATCTAAGATAACTAAACCTTACAAGCTAAGGAATTCGATCAAGTATATTGCTGGGATCAACAAGTGGTATCAGAGCTTGTGATCTAGAAGCTGTGATAAAGAAGAACATGTTTAAGCTCAAATTTGTTCAGATCTTACTACAAACATGGATTCAGAATCTACACATATGATCACTTCATCAAAGGTTCCAATGCTCAAGTCTGGTGAGTATGAACTTTGGAGAATGAGAATAGAACAGTATATTCAGATGATTGACTACTATATATGGGAAGTCATTGAGAATGGTGATACCTTACCAGCTGTGGAAACATCTGCTACTGGTGTCAAGACTTTTGTGCCCATTAAGTCTGCTGAAGATAAGGCACAAAGAAGATTGTAAGTTAAAGCTAGAAGCACTCTCATGATGGGCATTCCTAATGAACATCAGTTGACTTTCAATCCTATCAAACATGCTAAGTCTTTGTTAGCAGCTATTGAGAAGAGTGATGAGTGTCTAAATACTCATCATTTTATTCCCATTTAAATTGCAAAAACAGCCAAAAACACTTTGAAAAGTCACATAATGCTACAAATATCCATAGAATATGTTTTTATATGATTCAGGTACAAAAGGATTGAAAACAGGTGAAAAATGAGCTAAGTTTACAAAATTGACAGTTTCAGTCCCTGAAGTTTCATAAATTGGCAGAATTAGTCCCTGAAGGTTTAATTTGGAAGATAAGTCAACATGAGTCCTTGGGAAATCAAACATGTTCACTAATGGTCCCTGGAATTAATTTTCACATTTGGCAGCAATAATCCTTAGATTTTCAGGATATTACAACTTTGGTCCCTAAGACGTAACTAAAATCCAATCCCCAACCCACAAACTAAACCCAATTACCAAGCCCAAAATTCCCAAACCCAATCCAAAATAAAAACCCAACCGACCCTTTTAGTTAACCCAGAGTTTGACTTCGGTCAAACTCTTCTTCTTCAATACCACCATCCTGCCAATACCATACCACTACCACCCACCGTATTTCTCTGCCACCACCCCCCTCTTCCTATCCCACTCACCTAACATGCCAAAAGGTATTTAATGCTTCTTCTTCATCTCACTCAACCAACCAAGTGGTATTTTCCACTTTCCCAGTTTTCTCGCCAAAAGTCCATTTCAATGGCTCAGATCGATTCAAGACTAACCAAGGGTGCATAATTGCTCAGAGGAAGATAAGAAGCAAATCCCATTTCAGTTTTAGTATAAATAGAGCACCAATGTAGCCCAAAGAGGCAAGTAGTTAATTTAGATAAATCGTATTTCATATTCAGTAGTTATAATCTTGAAATTTTTGAATTCCAGTTATTAATTCAAGTAATTTTCAGTGATATTGTTATAATTTCAAGCAATCTTTTAATCATATTCAGTTATTATCAATTTTCAAGTTGTCTATTAAGCTTAATAATCTCAAAATCCATTCAGATATAATCACAAGCCTCCACACCCTTGCTATAAGCTTATACGAGCTTATCATAGCTTGTTGTAGGTTTATATTAGTTATAACCTGTTCTTAATTCAAGAAATGGAGAAAGTCAACAAAAGTCAAAGCTAGCTCACAATAAGCTATTCAAAAGAGAAAAGCTATTCAGGAAGGCTTTTTCTGGGTTTCTAGCTTGTTATTAACAAGCTAGGGTTGTCCTGATCTTTAGTTCATTATTTCCTAAGATATCAATCAATTGTAAGCTTTTTCTCAATTTTTGCTTAATTACTCTTTTCACTGTACTAGTGCTTATCTTTAGCTTATTGCATTGTTTTTCTGCTTATTAATAGTTTCCAAGTATATTTAATCAGTTTCATTGGTATTTAAATAGCTTTTGCATCATTTTGCTTAATTATCTCATAAAAAGTCAAAATTAGCTAAATATAGCATAGCTTGTTAAACTGCTTATTTTTCTTTTAAAAGTTGCTTAATAGAGTTAAACTAAGTTGGTTAATAAGTAAAAACCAGAAATTATAAGTTAAACTAGCTTGTGCTAGTTAAAAACCAACACAGAACACCAATAAGGGGTGTTTGGTTCATAGCTTAAATTGGTCAAACTAGCTTGTTACTGTTCATTGACCATTTTCCCAACTTGGATCTTGCTTAAAATAGTTCAGATAAGCTGTTTTTAAGAGCTTTTAAGCTTTCTTGATAGGACTTGTGATTTTGAGCCATCTATGGACAATTTAGAACCTTAACTGTCCAAATAAGCCATTAAAAGCAATAAGCTCATTTGTGCCTTAACTTTGGCATTTCTGTGGTCATCTAAGTCCAATTAGAATAGTTAATAGAGTTGGATTGGTCTGCACACCTCTGTATACCAAGTCTGCACACACAGACTCAGTATACACTGAGCAGTCTGAGCTTTTAAGCTACTGTTCTCAGCTTGTTATTAGCTTATTCCATTAAGCTGAGACCCTGATTTTTGGTTTGCAAGTAGTTCACCTAGCTAACTTTTAGATTATCATCTGGTATTTCACATTAGAGCTTATTTCGTAGCTTAAAATCAGGTCTGCCACTCCCCCATTTCCCTGCCCTGAACCTGCACAAACCTCAGTTGATAAACACCATCTGATCTAGGGTTAAATTGAAGTTCAATTGGGTGGCTAGATTTGGGGCTTTTTGGTTTTTAGAGTAGCCAGTAGTACTAGCAATATTTTGCCCCCATAAAAGTCCCACTTATCAGCTTACAGAGTGCTTAATCTACTCTGCAATTTGGCCATTTTACTGTTATTTCTGCACAAATCTTGAATCTGCTCAATTGCTTATTTGGCTTAGTCTGTGAGTTAAGCTGTTTAATTTAAGTTGTTTTATGCTTAATTAAATTTTTTGAACCATTTCTGAGCCTTTGGTAATTTTCAGAGCTTTTTAGCTTATTTTTGGGCTTATTGCCAAACTGCTTTTCAGCCCATTTGCTTATTAGGGCTTAGTTAAGTTCTAATTTTATTTTTTCTAGATTAAGAATAATATTTTAGATTTTCCTGCAAAGTTTCAGATTTTTCTAAATAGGTTTAGTATTTTTTATAATTTAATTAGTTTAAAATAGTTTTTAATTCATAATAAAAAATATAAAAATCAGAAAAATATAAATCTTTTTTCTAAAATTTTCTTTTATTATTTAGGATTTAAGAAAAATAATTTTACACTTGTAGGATTAGTTTTCTAATATTTCAGTTTTTATCCCGTTTTTAGATTTCTAGTATCGCATTTTTAGTTTAATTTGTTTAAATCTTAAATATTTCAGTGAGAATTTGTTTCTCATTTATCAATTAGAATTAAAAAGCAAAATCCAAAATATCTAATCATCAGTCACTCTTATCCAAACTTTCAACGATTGCCCATTCACACCTCGTTGGGAAACGACCCGGGTAATCACTTACCTGGTTTCACACTACACACAAACGTGAGTTTTTGCAAGTATCCTTTTTCACAAAGGGGTGATTTGTATTTATTCACGTGTATCCGTCTGCATAATATTTATATATACACTTTAGCACGGATCAAAGAGATTTGGAGGGAATGATGCTACTAAGAAGACTAGGAAGAATCTTTTGAAGCAACAATATGAGAACTTTGCTGCTCTAAGTTCTGAGAATCTTGATCAGACCTTTGACAGACTTCAGAAACTTGTCAGTCTATTAGCACTTGTGGAAGTAATAATTCCCCAAGAGGATATAAATCAGAAGTTTCTAAGAAGCTTGTCACCAGAATGGCATATACACACTGTGGTATGGAGAAACAAGGATGATCTAGATACAATGAGCATAGATGATCTGTAAAACAATCTAAAAGTGTATGAACCTGAGTTCAAAGGGTCATCTAGCTAATCTTCAAGCATACAAAACTTGGCTTTTGTGTCCTCCTCCAATAATAGTTCTAGCAGTACTAATGAACCAGTTAATACTGCTCATGGAGTTAGTACTGCTGGTACTCAAGTTAATACTGTTGGGTCTACAACCCTTGATAACTTGAGTGATGTTGTTATCTATGCATTCTTAGATGGTCAATCTACTAGTTCTTAGATTATGCATGAAGAATTGGAAAAGATTCATCCAGATGATCTTGAAGAGATGGACTTGAAGTGGCAGATGGCAATGTTGAAAATGAGGGCAAGGAGATTTTTTAAGAAGACAGGAAGAAACCTCAAGGTCAATGGCAGGATAACATGGGTTTTGATAAATCCAAGGTTGAATGCTACAACTGTCACAGGAAGGGACACTTTGCAAGGGAATGCAGGGCACCAAGGAGCCAAGACTACAAGAATGGATAGAGCTCAATGAAAGCTATGTCTGAGGAACCTAAGAATTCTATAGCTTTGGTGTCTTGTGATGGTTTGGGTGGATATGATTGGAGTGATCAAGCAACAGAAGGACCAAACTTTGCCCTCATGGCCTATTCTTCTTCTTTATCAAGTTCTGACTCTGAGGTATCTAATGATTCTGGTTGCTCTTATAAATCTTGTTTAGATGTTGTTGAGGAACTTAAGTTTAGGAATGAAAACTTAGGAGAAGAAATTAAGAAGTTAAAGTTAGATAACTTAGATTATAAAGTTGGTTTAAAATCTGTTGAGCAAAGACTTGAATTTTTAAAACAGAATAAGTTTGAGCATGTAGAGAAGATTAATGTTCTAGAAAGTAAGCTTTATGTTAAAGAAAATGTCATTAATGAACTTACTAAAAGGATAGAAAAGGATCAAAAAAGAAAAAGATGCAGCTTATCAGGAAAAAGAAAAATCAAGTTAAGGTCTTAAGTTTGCATCTGATCTAGTGAATAAGACAATTGAGTGCCAACTAATGAGGAAAGGTAGTGGCATAGGCTATAATAATGTTCCTCCTCCTATTAAAATTGCATTTGCACCTCCTTTGAAAGAATTGTATTGTTTAGTTGATGTTAATGATATGCATGTAAGTGAGAATAGTAAGTCTAATGAGGAGAAACCTAAGGTTGAAAAGAAATATCCTGATGCACCTATCATTGAAGATTGGGTGTCTGATGATGATGAGGAATAGGTGGAGTCTACACCTAAGTTAGAAGGTAAAACAGTTAAACCTAGTGTTAAACAAGTTGAGTTTGTCAAACCTAGTTTTGGTAAAAAGTTGTCTAGGAAAACTGTTGATTTCATTGAACAACCTAGGTTGTATACTAACAAACCTAGAGGTAACTAGAGAAATTGGAATAACATGATGTCACAAAGGTTAGGGAGTGACTTTGAGATGTTTAACAAGGCTTGTTATCACTGTGGTAGTTTTGAACATTTACAGAAAAATTGTTATTACTATCAAAGACCTGTTTGGAACTATGCTAAAAGAAACATGGTTCCAACAGCAGTACAAATGAGATCTGGTTTAGTATCAGTTAATACTGTGAAGCAAAATATTTTTAAACCAGCAGTAGTGACTAATACTACTAGATCAGTTAGTACTGCTAACTCAAAAAGAATAGTGGATGGTGCTAAATAATTGTCGAAATTTTCAAAAAGAGCACATTCTGCCGAAAACAGGTCCATTCAAAAGAATACAGCATTTAGTGCTGCTAAGGCAAAAGCAGTAGTTTCTGCTGCTGAGCCAAAGGCAATTACTGATACTGTTTTTGGAAATCATTTTTATGTTGTAAAGGCCTTAGCTTGTTAGGTCTGGAAACCAAAAGTTAAAGTTTTAGACATGTTTCCAGAAATAGCAGTGCATCAATAGTTTTAAAGAAATACAATTACATTGATGCACAAGGCAGATCCAAGTCAGTAATGGCTTGGGTCCCCAAGAGAAACTGATTTTCTTACTTTATGTGCAGGGCAATCCACATGTGGAATTTGAGGATGAAGGAGTTTTTGACAGTGGATGCTCTAGACACATGACAGGAGACATGTCCTATCTTCAAGATTTTGAAGAAATTGATGGTCGATGTGTTGCTTTTGGAAGTAATCCTAAAGGAGAGAAAATCATAGGAAAAGGTACAATAAGATCTGGTAAATTAGATTTTGAGAATGTGTACTTCGTAAAAGAGCTTAAGTTTAATCTTTTTAGTGTCTCACAAATGTGTGACAAAAAGAACAGTGTTCTTTTTACTGACACTGAATGTTTTGTCTTGTCTCCTGACTTTAAGTTGACTCATGAAAGTCATGTTTTGCTTAAGGTTCCTAGAAAAGACAACATATACAGTGTCAATCTAAAGAACATGGTTCCCAAAAGAGGTTTGACTTGTCTCTTTGCAAAGGCCTCATCTAATGAATCTAAGCTTTGGCATAGAAGGCTTGGACATTTAAATTTCAAAACAATGAATAAATTGGTTAAGGGAAACCTTGTAAGAGGGTTACCTTCAAAAGTTTTTGAAAATACTGAAATCCGTGTTGCTTGTCAGAAGAGAAAACAACACAGAGCTTCTTGTAAGACCAAAGCAGTGAACTCTATAAGTTAGCCTTTACATATGTTGCACATGGATTTATTTGGACCAACATTTGTGAAAAGTTTGATGAAAAAGATGTATTTCCTAGTTGTCACAGATGATTATAGTAGGTTTACTTGGGTTTTCTTTTTAGCATCTAAGGATGAAACTAGTGGCATTCTTAAGGCTTTCATAACTAGGATAGAAAACCTAGTTAATCATAAGGTTAAAGTTATAAGATGTGACAATGGAACTGAGTTCAAGAATAGGGATATGAACCAGTTTTGTGAGTTGAAAGGTATTGAGAGGCAGTATAGTGTAGCTAAAACTCCTCAACAAAATGGTGTTGCTGAGAGGAGGAATATGACACTAATTGAGGCTGGTAGAACAATGTTAGCTGATTCTAAATTACCTACTACTTTTTAGGCTAAAGCAGTTGATGAGTGCCTATTTACTCATCATTTTATACCCATTTGATACATAAAAAATGCTAAAAACAGCCAAATATACCATATTATACTGCAGATATCCTTGGTTTATGTTTTTTATGCGTTTCAGGTACAAAAGGATTGAAAACAGGGCAAAAACGGACATAAACGAGCACGAGATTGGAAAATCGTCAAAAGCCGAAGCCGGAGAAGAAATTTACGAGTTTGGACCGGGATATTGCTCAAGTTATCAAAAGTCAACCTCCAAGAATATCAAAGTGTCACAAATAGTCCTTGGAGATAATTTTCAGATTTGGCAAGAATGGTCCCTGGATTTTCAGAATTTGCAAATTTGGTCCCTTAACTTAAAACCATTTCATATTAAATCCTATAACTACTCAACCCTATTATCCAAATAATTAACCCATAAACAAACCCAACCCAGCCCAACCAAAAACATAAGCCCAATCCTACCAATCCCACACCCCGTTTTATTCCTTTATTTTAGTTCAAAACCAAGTCAAACTATTCATTCAAACCCACCCTTCTTGCCGCCAAACCAAAACCAGAAACCACCCTTATCCTTGACAAACCACCATGCCCTCACCATACTTTTATCTTACACACTCAACCCTTCCCTCCCCTCCAATAGCCTTTAGCTAGTACATCCTCACGTGATACCCATTGCTAGTCTGTAAAACCACCAACTCGTTTTCCCGCCAAAAACCAATTGGAAGGCTGAGATGATTTCAAGATAATCCAATGGCTGGGATTTGTCAAAGGAGCTGAGAGAAGATTATGGAGTGATATAAAACACCACACACTCACACAGTTATCAGTTAGTAGATGTTAGCTTAAAATAGGAGTAGAGTAATCTAGTTAATATAGTCGAATTTAGATAAAGCTTAGTGTTTAGCTTAATTTCAATCTTTTGTAACTCTAGTTTCAGTCCTCAGTTAAATTTCACAAGCATTGTACTTTTCAGTTATAATTTGAGTTAAATGATAATTCAATACTTTAAATTTATTACTATTTCAAGTTCAAAAGCTTCTCTTTCCAGTTTAATAAGCTAACATAAGCCTGTGACAGCTTGTTGTTAGTTTATTGTTGCTTAATTTAGTTTCAATTTCCAAATATTCAAAAATAGTTAAAAGTCAGCATAAGTCAACTTAGCTTATTAGCTTATTCCAGTCATGTGCTATCAATTTTCATGGCTTATTCAATTTTGTTATAGCTTTATATGAATCTGCCTTATTAGCTTCTAGCTTACATGTTAATTTCCTTAGCTTAATACTCATAACAGTCTGCCTAAGGGGTGTTTGGGTTAATGGGTTAAAACGGGTAAAAACCTAGGATCACTGTTCATGTACAATTTATGACTTTTAATCTTTCCTATTTTAGCTTATTTAGTCAGTTTATAGGAGCTCTTGAGCTGTTTTAAAGTTTTTTAAGGATTTGAGTTGGATAGTAGTAGCTTAGGTAAGCAACTATGCTGATAAGCTTCTCAGAAGCTTAGGCTTATTCAGCCCTTGTTGTGGTATAATTATGTTCTATTTTAGTAGTTAAATTGATGTTAAAAGGATAGTTTCATGTATTTTTCAGTTTGATGCAGTTTTCACCTCACCTCAGTGTATCAGCAGACTTCAATAAGTTTTCCCATTTTTTAGCTTTTTCTTTTTATTTTTCATTTGTTCATCTTAAGTTGTAATAAGCTGGATTTTGGTACAGACATTATTGGCTAGCTAATCTAGTTGTTAGCTATTTTTAGGAATTTTTTAGATCAGCTTATAGTGGCTTATTGACAGCTTGAAAAGGGCTGATTTTGCCCTGCACCTCAACCATATCAGCAGCCCATTTGCTCATTTAGTTGGAACTAGTGCTTATTGGCTTTTGTCAATTGCTTTTTCTGATCCCATAGCTTATTCAGCCACCCTTAGTGCATCTCAGCTCATTCCAGTCACTCATAGCTTATTAGAATGGCTTAACAGCCATTAGCCCCATTTACCTACTATTTCTCTCTTTTGCTTATTTAGTGCTGTTCTGAGCTTATTTGTAGTTTCTTGTGGCTTATTCCTGTTTACTTTTAGCTTATTGTTGATTATTTACCCCTTTTCAGTTCCTTTTTAGCTTTTTCATAGCTTATGCAATCATTAGAGTAAAACATTAGCTTATTTCATTGAAAAGCCCACTGATCAGTCTTGTAGGCTTATTTCTGAGCTTATCTTTGAGTTTCAAAAATAGTTGTAGTTATTAAATATGCTTATTTTCTAGTGCTTAATAGGTTTATGAAAAGAAAAAAATATATATATAGTTTAAGAAAAAGCCAAGGCCAGGGTTCGAACCCTGGTCTCCTGACTCACAAGCACACAGCCTTACCAAATGCCCTAGGGTCTTTTTCAGTTAGTCTTTACACAATTTTTTATTTAACCTTTCTTTTCAATTTAAGCTTATTTCACTTTTTAGCTAGTTAACTGCTTATCTGAATAAGCTGTTGGTCCCATTCTAATTTTCCTAGGATTAGATTATCATTAAGTGCTTTCCTGTAATTTTTCATAATTTTTCAATTTCATGTAGTATTTTTAATTCATTTTTCTTTTTGATTCAGTTTTTAATTCATAATTAATTAAATAATAATCAGAAAAATATAATTCTTTTTTCTAAATTTTTCTTTTATTAAATAGAACTTAGGAAAATTATTTTGGCATTTCTAGGATTAGATTTTCATCATTTTGACGTTTAGGCTCGGGTTTTCCCGGTTTAAACGCGCGTTCTTAGTTTTCTTTTTCGTTTTTAGCTACGCTACTTTAGATTATCATTTTCCTTACTTATTAAGTCGTTTTTAATTTATGTTCACATATTTTAGATTAAAAACCCAAAATCTCTTTGTTTTCACTATTCAAACACGTAATCACGAACCGAATCACGAATTCCATTCAAACCTTCGTTGGGGATAACGACTCGGGTTTACATATTTCCTTTGTAAATCCTTGGAGAAAAATACGTGTTGATTTCTTTTGAATCAAATTTTGGCGCCGCTGCCGGGGAAGGTTGAAGCGAATTTTTAATTCTAGTTTGTCGTTGCGTGTTTTGAAGACCCTTCTCCCGAGAAGTTATCGTTTTCTTCGTAAATATTTTCTTATTAAAACCCAAAAAGATTTTCTTTTCAAATCTATTTTCCTTTTTCTTTTGTGTTCTTCAAATGTTTCTAAATCTTAAAAACCAAAAACATTCTTCTCATTCCTCTTATTCGTTTAATTCTTTATCTCTCACCCTCTGTCCGTTTAGTTCTATTTTCTTCTTATCCCTTCTTAATGTTTAATTCTTATGTCGTCACTCGACTATCACTATTTTCATTGTAAAAATCCAGTGGTGATGATCTTCGTTGTTCCAAGTGTTCGTGTGAGCGGTGTGGAAATAATGCACCAGACGGATCTTGTTATTGGTGTGAATTATCCATCAAATTAAATCCTAATTCCTTCAATGATTCCCAAGGTCTTTCCGACTACCCTCCACAATCCCAGCCATCTCCAATCAATCAACATAATTTCTTTAATTGTGGAGATCCGTCGGGAGATGATTCACTTTGTGAACGATGTTTTTGCAAGAAATGTGGGTTTACTCATGAACTTGGTGTATGTTGCACTTCTGAAATTGGAGATACATTTACTTATCCATATTTTCAAAATGATTTCAGCCCTCTTCAGAATTTATTTGGGCAAGAACCGTGTTATCAAAACTTCAATGATACATCGTTTCAAAATTTCCCAAATAATCTTTGTGCAAATTATGGAGGTCCTCACCAAAGTGTTAATTGTCAAACGGGGCACATGCTTGTCTATGAGCAGGTTTCGTGTAACAATCAGAATTTTGGTTATGACCAATATCCGTATACTTCTCTGAATCAACCACAACAAACTTATTGTTGCGATTACTGTGGAGGTCCGCATTATGATTCTGATTTTCAAATGAGGGACTCGCTTGTCTATGAGCATGGCCCTTGTGACAATTATGACTATTATTGTCATGACCAACCCCCACAGTATCAAACGGTTCAACCTCAGCCTCAGCCATCTCCTCAGGATTTGATTTTCAATGATGTATTCCAATAATTTCAAGATGTGAGGAATGCATTTAATGATTTGGCTGTTAAACATACCCAAGAAGATCGTCATGGTAAATCTATGGAAGATTTACTCGCCGAAGAACGAGCAGCACAAAAGCGTTTCTTGTTTAATCAGGCTTGCATGCTCGATAAAGAAGATGAGGACTACGAGGAGAGTGTTATTCTTATGAATAATACCATTTTTCAACTTCCTCAGTCTATTGCAACCACATCCACATCACCTAATTTGGACTCCAAGGACTCTTTCATTATGGGGGATGAGCATCTTAGCGCTATTCCTGAAAAGGAATCGGACGAATTTATAAAGTCTAGTGTTGAGAATCTTATCCCAATCCCAAGTGCGTCCGAGGATCTTTCCAATAATATGTGTGATATGCCTTTTGAGGATAATTCTCCTTCCTTTGAGACTTTAAAAGATCATTCTGAGATTTCCTCCAATTATAAAAATGATGGTACTTCAAGTGATGACGATTCTTTATCTTGTGAAGACATCGATTATTTTGAGGCATCACCTCCCCATTCTGAGCTCACCAGCTTAGAGGAAGTGAAGGATTTTGTCCCCAAAGATGGAGAGATTGACACAAATGTATTGAAAATCAAGGACGATACACTCCGTGAAAAATTATTGAATATCAATCTTCTCATTTCCAAGATCGAATCATTAAATAACAATCCAACTCCATCCACTGACTCAGTGCTTAAATGTCCCCCCTCATTTCTCGTTGAGGATAGTGATTTTTTCTCGAGTGGCAGTCCCACTTCTCATCCCGATCTTTCTATCTCGACTTACGAGCCATTTTGCTTTGATATCAATCATACGGAAGAGACAAGTCGTGGCAGTACCACTACTCTGCTTGTATCTCTCCTCCTGAGTATGATTCATTTTCCTTTGATCAAGATCCCGAGAAGTTCTCCGGTGAACTCTCTCATGACATATCTCCTCCGGAATATGATCATTTCTATTTTGATCTTGAGGATGATATTGGCTTGGAGGGAGGTGTATTCTATCATAAGAGTTTGCTTATTGATGATACTACCCTCACCCTTCCTCCCGAGATGTCTACATTTGAGGATGAAGAATGGATCTTGATTGTTATCAAAATCTTTCTTTCTTTTCTCAAATATCTTGTGACTTCTCTTCTTCTTCACTCGTTCGGGAGCGAGGATACCATTTTTGACCCTGGCATCTCCACTGATAGTTTCTATTACTTAGAGTCGGGTGTATCTCATCGGAGTGGAACTTTCAAGAAATTCAATGATTATCCAAACATCTTGAATGAAAGTCCGATGGAGATTTTCTCTTCCACATGCTTCCCCAAGAACCAATGAATTCGGGGTCGAGTCAAGCTAGTGACTCGGTTAACAAAAACATTAGCACCACATGGGTGACAACCCATGTTTCTGACTTCTTTCTATTTTCTGACACTAAGTGTGGGGGGATTCCTCTACTGTGCTTTGTTTGTGTGTTGTTTGCCCTTGTTTGCAGGTTTCCCTTCACTGGTATAGAATGTGGCTTTCGTCACACCCAAAATGCGTGACTATATGCATATAGTCACACACGTTTTTTTGGGTGTGTGTGACGAAAAGTCGCGCCACCGTAGGTATCATATGGTCACATTGTTTAGTTTGTGGCCGTTTTCCTTGAAAAAGAGTGACCAAAACCCGAATATGTGTGACTAATTAGGCACAAGTTTTGTTGGATTCATCAGTATGTGTGACTATTTCCCATCCTATGGCCACATGAAAATATAATAAATGTGAAGTTTGTGATGATTTAGTCACACAGCGTGTGTTGTTTTTTTCGAGTTAGTCACATACAATTTAAAAAACAGTGGCCAAAAGTGTTAATAAGTGTGACCATATGCTGTTTGAAGTGAAGAAATGTGTATTTTGTGTAACTATTGATCATCCAATGGTCACATGAATTCTTCGTTTGTGTGGCCTTTGGTAATATTTAGTCACACAAAGCATGTTTGTTTTGGGTACTTAGTCACATACAATTAAGCATAAAGTGGCCAAAAGTGGTAATAAGTGTGACCATATGCTGTTTTAAGTGAAGCAATGTGTATTTTGTGTGACTATTGATCATCCAATGGTCACATGAATTCTTAGTTTGTGTGGCCTTTTGTAATATTTAGTCACACAAAGCATGTTTGTTTTGGGTATTTAGTCACATACAATTAAGCATAAAGTGGCCAAAAGTGTTAATAAGTGTGACCATATGTTGTTTTAAGTGAAGAAATGTGTATTTTGTGTGACTATTGATCATCCAATGGCCATATGAATTTTATGTTTGTGTGGCCTTTTGTAATATTTAGTCACACAAAGCATGTTTGTTTTGGTTATTTAGTCACATACAATTAAGCATAAACTGGCCAAAAGTGTTGATAAGTGTGACCATATGCTGTTTAAAGTGAAGAAATTTGTATTTTGTGTGACTATTGATCATCCAATGGCCACTTGAATTTTATGTTTGTGTGGCCTTTTATAATATTTAGTCACACAAAGCATGCTTGTTTTGGGTATTTAGTCACATACAATTAAGCATAAAGTGGCCAAAGGTGTTAATAAGTGTGACCATATGCTGTTTAAAGTGAAGAAATGTGTATTTTGCGTGACTATTGTTCATCCAATGGTCACATGAATTTTTAGTTTGTGTGGCCTTTGGTACTATTTAGTCACACATCGAATTAAACAAAGAGTGACCAATAATGTTGGAGCAGAGTTGCTACTGCTAGTACTAAGGTAGTCCTGCTGAAGCAGAGTTACTGCTGCTAGTACTATGCTAGTGCTGCTGGAATGAGTATATATATATTATATATAAAACAATATTAAAAACCACAAGAAATTTCAAATTGAATTAAACTCGAATGTATATAACTGGACAGAATATACAATTGTAATGTCGTACTTAATTAATCAAATATCTAAAGACTTTTGAACCTTCACCCCCTTAGCAGTTTGCCTTAAGTCGTTAGCAGATATATATTGTTTCTTCAATGGTGCCTGTGGTACACATTTAGTCACATGGTTTGTTGGTGTAACCTGTAGTAAACAAAAGACGCTTCTATCAAACATTGAATTACATATGAATAATTGTATATGTAGGTTGAAAAAACACATGTACGTACCACCTCATCAAAAATAACTTGATCCTTTGGCCATGCAACGAAACTACCTTCAACATTCTTAACTATTTTTAACCCATTATTTGCTACGTCCGGTACGCATGCTGCATCAACTAATGATTCATCAATCGACACTTTGTAGCAATCACTTGGGAGTGGTCGGTTATGCAGCACTTGCTTTCCATGAGACTGGTATACGGTACCCAAAGCAACAATATTTGTATGCTTTATAATCCACAGTTTGCACTTAAGTGTCTACAAAAAAAGAATTTTTATGTATATATCAGAAATTATTTAAACAAAAGAATAACAAGAAACATGTTGAAATACATACTGTTGGCAGTGCTTGTGTTAGAGACACATCTTGTTGCGATTGGGAATCTGGAGACCCGTTTCGTCACTTCTTTTGCTTTGGCTTATTGGGTCTGACAGTTTTAGCAAGTTCCTATATGTATATATAAAACACGTTACATTATTTAAACAAAAGAGTAACAAGAAACATGTTGAAATACATACTGTTGGCAGTGGTTGTGTTGGAGACGACACATTTTGTAGCGATTATGAATCTGGAGACCCGTTTCGTCGTGACTTAAGGTTATGCTTAGGCCTGACAGTTTTAGCAGCAGGTTCCTATACGTATATATAAAACACGGTACATTAGTCGATCATGTATGCAAAATTCAAAAATCAAAGGGCGATCTTTTATTACTATACTTACCATTGTTTTCGTTACCTTTTTAGAAGTTTCAAGGCCATTGGATTTCTCCTCAATTCCCGCATCTTTAGGACTTACAACACCACTTGTCTGAGTGCCATTGGAGTCACCTGCAATATTGTCAATGGCCATTGGAGTCACCTGCAATATAAATTAAGAAATACAGTCACTCATCAGTTTATGTTCAATGCCTAGTATCATTAGCATCAGTGGTGTTAGCATTAGAAAATGAAATTGTTAACAACATAAAAAATGGCTTACAACTGAGGCTATTGGCGATGGTTCAGTTGGCAGAGTTATATTCATCCCTTTATCATTCAACTGTTGCAGAATTTGAGCAAGCACTTTATTTGTGTTTTCCACCTCACCGGATAATTTATTGACCTGCACATCTTTTTCGGTCATCTCGGCGGACAATTTCTTGATTAATTTTATCTTTTTCTTCACGCTCGCGTCTCTCATTATCCAGTTGAGTTTGAAGTAAGGCAAGTTTTTCATCGGCTTCTTGTTTTCTTCGAGGAAGGCCAAAATACTCTTTGTATGTTACTGCACCTCCCACTCCTCTGGCATAACCGCCCTTTTCCTTACCAAATACAAATGTCATGGCATCAGTGCCATCATCAAAACTCGAGGTTCCTTCCTTGATCTTGTCATCAGCTTCTTTCTACACAAAAAATATAGGAAATGTTGGGATTAAAAGTCTTCTTGATGCTGTTAGAGTAACTACTGGTATACAAGCTACTACTGCTAGTACACAGTTAATGTTGCTGCTATATAAGCATAATAATAGAATTAGCAGTCAAACTTACAAGTTCATCTCCCTTTGATTTAATATCATCATTTGGGTATTCGCCGTCTTTGTTTACCCTTCCTTTCACCCACATTACATAACGGGGGGGTTCTTCATCCACTTCAATCTCTTTATTTTGGATCTAATAAACATCAAATGCATACACATGTAAAGTTAAACCAAGATAAACGAAAATATGAGGATGCTTACACATGTACAGTTAAACCAAGATAATCGAAAATATGAGGGTATTAATGCAAATGTGCAAATTGGGCAATGTAAACAGATTCATTTCTCATACTGATCGTCTCTTAATTGGTAAAACAAACATTGTGTAATCTTACCATTTTCTCTTTGACATAAGCATATCCACCTCGTCCCATTTTATGCTGATAAATATTTTGGGAACGCGCCATTTTACCTTTCTCAGATTTCTCCTAAAAACACAAAATCATAAGGCGTTTAGATGCGGTAATGCTGTAAACTGAAAATAATAAAATGACATATACACTTAATTAAAGATGACTAATTAAAACCTTGTATGCTTCGTTGGTCGTGTATTTAACATACTCGACCCAGTCTTCTGATTTCATTATTGTATTATATAAGTCCGGGACTTCATTCAGTTTGGAAGGTGTATTTAGGTTGGGCAAAATGTAGTTGAATTTGAGCTTCCTTCTGTAATTCCTTAGCATTTTACCAAGACGAATCATTATTAATTTTCTGTATTCCACGTCAACAACAAAAAATTTCTGAAAAGATTAACACAATGTTGTTAATTAGTTGCACATAATGTAACTGCATACATAAACTTATGTAGTACTGGGTTACAAAATAGTATATATGTACCAAGATTTCATCCCATAGTTTATCTCTTGATTCTTTACTCACCTTCTTCTAGTGTAGAATCTTCACACCTATCTGCTCACGAGCCACATCTCCTAAAAAACTCACAAACACTGCTCTATTTTCCCCTGTTACCCTACCGAATGCATCGAAGGTTACCTTGAGCTTTATTGCACCAGGTTTGTCATGCTTCGCGCGAAACTTTACTAGCCTGGTTGAGCCCCTCTTAGCTAGTATCTCAGGTGCTTGGTTGGTTACAGGCTCATCTATATCTTCTTCATCAGAATACTTTTCGAATTCATATTCTAAGGCGTTATCATCATGTACAATATGATCAGGAGGAAGCAAAGTATGGTTATCAACAATGGGTTCAGTTTCCATGACTCTTGAGCAACAAAGGGTAAAAGAAAATGATTATGGCTTAGCTTGGAGAGTAATGGTGAGAGAAGATTTGATTTTTGTTTTTTCTTTGCAGTCTTTTTTTTAAGGAGAGAAAAGAGGCTATACACCAAGAATATGAATCGTTGTGATTCAAAAAATTTCAATCCAAAAATTTGCCTCCAAGTTGTAATTTGAAATTAACAATTGAATTATTTGAAAATTTTGCCTTTGAACCTGTTAATTAAAGCATAAACTTGAATAAATCAAAATTTTGGCTCCAAATTTTATAGAGTACTATCTTAATAATCGCAAATGTATCATACTGTACAACCATCACATCAACAGTACAAACTACTACCCATTTAACAAACCAAAATACTTACATAATTACCAGTTATTGTACCCTTACTAATTACATTTACAAAACACAAATTACTAATTACCTTTTTGTTATTTGGATTCATTGTTTGCGTGCTTGTGTTTGCCAGAAGAATGTGTGTGTTGATTAGGGTTTATTGATTTTTGTGTGTGTTTACAAATGACCGGGTAAAGGGATTAATTGCAGGTTGAATATTGAATTTGTGGTTTGGTTTAACTATAGCTGACGTGGCAAGATTTGTAAAAAAAAAAAAAAAAAAAAAAAAAAAAAAAAAAAAAAGCTAATGGTGATGACGTGGCGGTGAAATCCGGCTATAGCCGGTAAATAGGGATGGCAACGGTTCGGGTTTGGGGCGGGTTTTAGTGTACCTGTAACCGAACCCGTTTATAATATACCCGTACCCGCCCCATATCCCACCGGATACCCGATTAATATTATCCATCGGTTTTTCGGGTTTCCCCGCGGGTATCAATTATCCGTAGTTGAATATTATATGGACAAAATTGGCGGTATTAAGATTAAGTCACGCTAAAATCCACCGACAAAACAAAAGAAAATACTCTAACCACTCCCAACAATAACTCAGCTTTAAACTTTAACACACTGCCACGTTAGCTTTAACATACTCACCCTTAATTAACTGAGCTTTAGTTATACACAAGATGTTTAACGAATGAGCCGAGATGATATGGTTATACACGAGATGTTTAACGAATGAGCCGAGATGATATGGTTGTATACGAGATGTTTAACGAATGAGCCGAGATGATATGGTTGTATATATACGAGATGTTTAACAAATGAGCCGAGATAATATGGCTGTATACGAGATGTTTAACGAATGAGCCGAGATAATATGGTTATACACGAGATGTTTAACGAATGAGCCGAGATGATATGGTTGTATATGAGATGTTTAACGAATGAGCCGAGATGATATGGTTGTATACGAGATGTTTAACGAATGAGCCGAGATAATATGGTTGTATACGAGATGTTTAACGAATGAGCCGAGATGATATGGTTATACACGAGATGTTTAACGAATGAGCCGAGATGATATGGTTGTATACGAGATGTTTAACGAATGAGCCGAGATGATATGTTTGTACATGATCAACATACCCAACAATAACTCACGCAACCTTTCGACCCTGTTTCATCATTTCTTAAAAGAGTTTAATTTCTAGACCAACCCTGATAGCTGGATGGTCTTGAGGTAACTCACGCAACCTTTTGACCTCTGGATCAGCACGATTATGCATCTGTAGCATAATACGAGTTATCTCACCTAGCAAATTGTTAATCAATTTGAGTTCTTTTTCTTATTCATTGCGTAATCGGGTGAGGATAGCCTTTTGTACCTCTGCTAGTTAATTTGTTAGCCACAGTGTTTGTGTTAAAATTAGTGATACTTGCGAGAGAGTTTTATAAGAAGTTGTGTGAGAAAACGAAGTGTTGTGAAAGTGGCTTTGATAATGGAAAGCCGTTAAACTAGCCGTTGGAGGCTATTTTAAAAATCAGATTGAAAGTAAAAGTAACCGTACGAGTATTATTCAAATTCAAACGTAAAGTAACAGTACAACATATTAATAACGAGCGGGATATTTAAAATTTAAAATTTCAAATTCAAATTAAACAAAAGGGCGGGATATATTTAAAATTTATCAATTCAATTCAAATTCAATTCAATTTATAAATTGAAAATAAAAGAATCTAGCTTGGGCGGGATATATTTATATCCATTTCAAATTCAAACTCATCTTAAAAAACGTGTGGATTTCTATCCTATAAGAACCTTTACAACGCATAACGCAGCGTTGCGTTAAAGGGCCAAAATCAGACATTTTATAAAAACTTTAACGTTTTCTAAAGTATCAAATACAAATACATTAAACATGAAATAGAAATACATTAAATGTCAAATAAAAACTACGTTAACATAAACAAACATTGATTAACATAAACAACATACGATTAACATAAACAACGAACGATTAATAAAAACTATCATCTGAATCTGGGTAACCATCTTCAGAGGATTCGGAAGGTGTGAAAAAACCAGACTCCCACCTTTGCCTACGTTCTTCATCCTCCCTGGCTTGCCGCTCCAAACGATCAGCTTCCTCTTCTCTTTCAAGTGCTTCCATTTCCAGGAGGACTTGCATATCTGCTTCCTCTTACCTAAGTTGTTCCTCAGTTAACCCAAACGGATTTGGGTCTTGGTTGGGAACCGGTGGATTTTGCACCGGTTCATTTTCAGGTTGATTATTCACAGGAAAATTTTCCGGTTGGAAAACCGGAAAGATATGCTCGGGTGGAGTATGGAATTTTTCATTTTCGCTAGGTGGGCTTGGAAACTGTTGGCCAAAATCCTTTTGGCGAGGTGGGCTTGGAAATTGTTGGCCAAAATCCTTTTGGCGAGGTGGGCTTGGAAATTGTTGCCCGAAATCTTTTCTGGAAGACATCTTGAATTTGAGATGCTTGGATCTTAAGTATTTGAGAAGTTTGGAATGTGTTTCTGTGTGACTTGTGCTTCAGAAGCATTGGTATTTATAGGGTACAAATGCACACGTTTTATTAACGTGACTTTGAATTTTAATTGTTGGGGCTAACCTGCGTTAACGCAGCGTTAATATGTTGTACTTTATCTTACGTTTGAATTTGAATTTGAATTTTAATTTTAATTTTAATTTTAATTTTAATTTGGTAAGGCTGAGTTATTGTTGGAAGTGGCCTAAATATACCCATACTTCTCAAACACAAACACATTCAGACTGCTATAGATATTAAAGCATGTATTTACATTAAACATGTACTAGAAAATATCAATTACCCTAATGAAAAAGTCAATTAGTCATTAAAGTTAGCACACAAATTACATTAAACATCATTAATATAGAAAATATCAATTACCCTAATGAAAAAATCAATTAGTCAATCCAACACCAAACACACTTCTAGATCAACTACACTAGTCAAATCCAAACCAAACACAAACCAAATCCGATCAATATTATCCATCTATTTACTTTTGGCGCCTCTCGATGGTCCCTCTTCCCGCCTAAAGTATTGGGAACCGTTCGTATACCTCTCTAGCCTATTTGTACAACTCGACATGGAAAACCGTTCATAATCAACCGTTCATATACAACTCCTTTGATATTTTCATTAGAAAATAAATTTCAAATTTCAATGGCTGACTCCTCTTCAACTCCTTCTTCCAACAAAAACAAACGCCCAAGGGATGATTCTCCTCCACCAATGCCTGAAAAATATAAAAAATTTTGCATATCCCAACATATTTGGGAGAAATGTAGTGAAGGCCAGTATGGTGTTGAAAACGCATTGATAGAAATTCACAACAAGCGTATAAAGATGTTTGAAGAAAGGAACAAGAAAGATTTAGAGGTAATTGAGGAGCATCAGAAGAAAATTGAGGAGAGGAACAAAAAAATAGAAGAAGAAAGACAGAAAATAGTTGATGTTTACAGAAGTATTGAAGCTAGTAAATATGTGTCTTAATGTATCTTTTCTTTATATATTTTGCCTATTTAAATGTAAACTTATTTTGACTTGGTTTAATATATGAATGCAGTTATTATTACAAGTTTATGATATTTGAATGCAGTTATTATTATTGTACTGCTAGGTAAACAATTGTACTACTAGCGAAACGTTGTACTGCTGGGTATCCTTTTAGCAGTGGTTGGGAGTGCAGGGTAGTTTGTATCACTTTTTACTTAAAGGGTATAAACCCCCAATTGCTGCACATAATCACATTCACGCACACATTACTCTCTCTCTTCCACTCCCTAATCGAATTTTAATCGTCAAATTGCAAAACCCCCAAATCAAATCATAATGTCGAACCTAACTTTTACCGAACCTCATAATAATGTTGCCTTTTTAGAAAAATCCAATGAGTCTGTAGATTTTACTGAGATCATTGATTTCCTTAATGCAAGCTATATTAAGTTTGCATTAACAGTAAAACCTACTATATATACTTCCAACATTATCCAGTTTTGGTCGTCTCCTAAGGTCAAAACTATTAATGGGGAAGCACAAATCCATGCCCTTGTAGATGGGCAGATGATTATCATTACAGAGGCGTCTATTCGAAGAGATCTTCTCCTAGATGCTGCTAACGGAGTTGAGAATCTTACAAATACTACAATCTTTGAAAAACTTGCACTGATGGGCTATGAGAGATATACAGATGCTTTAAAGTTCCAAAAAGGTAATTTTTCTCTTCAGTGGAAATTCTTAATTCATACTGTCTTAGTGTGTCTAAGTCCAAAGACCACTGCATGGAATGAATTTAGTAGTAATTTAGCTTCTGCTATAATTTGTTTGGCTGAAAATACTCAAAGATTTAATTTCTCAAAATTAATTTTTGATAGTATGGTTAAGAACTTGGATAGTTCTTCGGCTAAATATTTTCTATATCCAAGGTTTTTGCAACTCTTTTTGGACAACCAATTTAAAAAAAAGAAAAGTCACAAAAATGTTTATCCCACTCCCTGCCTTACCAAAAAGGTTTTTGCTAATATGAGGAGGGTTGGAAAAGATTTTTCAGGGAGAGTGACACCTTTGTTTCCAACAATGTTGGCACTAGCCCAAACCCAAATGGGTGAAGGTTCAGCAATCCCAGCTGGTACCCATCACACACCCACAGAACAACAACAACAGACCTATAAACGTAGGACTAACACCAAGAACACTGAGCTACCTCAGGCTAGTGGTTCTATACCAACTGTTGCAGATGAGGATGTCACTGGGGGGGAGAGTGACATGTTGGAAAGGGCTGCCACTACTGTGTCTAGCTTAGCAGCAGCACTGGACAGTGGTAACATCATTAAGACCCGAACCAAGACAACTTCTAATGAAGAAAGTTCCTCTGGAACTGATTCAGGTGAAGGTCCCAGTCACATGGAAACAATGTGGGGTTCGGATGTTCATCCTAGGGGTGAGACTGAACTTAACTTTTCCAGTGATCCACCTCTCGGGCTAGGTAACACAAACCGAAGTGGTCAGGATAGTATGCAACTTTTGAATGAATTGAAGGATACCTGTGCCAAGCTGTTTGCACAAATTGGTGATCTGCGAGCAATAGCTTCTTCCCAAGATGGAGTCATCAAAGCTCAAGGTGGGGAGATAAAGGCTTTGAAGAGAAGGGTTAGGTATTTAGAAGGAGTCAAAGGATCAAGAATTCCCAAACAAAAGGTTAAATCTTCTAAAGCTTCTAAGGATGCTCCCAAACAGGGGGGGAAAGAGGCAAAGTTTCAGGGGAGGATAAAGAGGGTGAAATTATTGGTGAAGAGAGTGATCCAATGGAATTTCTAGTTGCTGATAACCAAGGGAATGAAGCGGTGATGGATAGGCGTTTGGGCAAGGTTACAACTGTTGATAGTGAGCCAGTTATTCCTGCTAGTGACCCAGTTATTCCTGCTAGTGGTCCAGTTATTCCTGCTAGTGAGCCACTTATTCCTGCTATTCCTGCTATTGATAAGGTTAGTTCTCTATACTGAGACTGAAGTTAGTATTGCTGCTATTGATAAGGTTAGTGCTACTGAGACTAAATTTATTCCTGCTATTGATAAGGTTACTGCTACTCAAGGTGATGATGATATGACTATGGCTCAAATATTAACAAAGATGAGGAGTGCAAAACCTAAGGCAAAAGGAGTTGTCATTAAAGAGCCAGTATCAGTACCAAAAACACCATCAACAACTATTTCACCATCAGAAAAAGGCAAAGGTTTGTTGATTGATGAACCTAAGAAGAAATTTAATTTTCCGTCACCTAGTCAACAACAACAACAACCAATGATTACAGATGAAGAATTGACAAGACAAGTGGCTGATCTTGATGCTCAAGAAGCTGCTCAGATTCTTTTAGACAAGGAGTATGCAGAAAAATTACAAGTGCAAAAAAATGCAGAGTTAATAGCTTCATGGTTTGAGGAAAGGGCTCAGGTTGAAGTTGATTGTGAGCTTGCTAAAATAGTACATAAAGAAGAGCAAGATAAGTACTCAGTAGATGAAAAAGCCAGGATGCTGAAAGAAATTTTTGATGCAAAAAAGAAGAAGTTTGCAGCACAAAGATATGCAGCTAAGAAGAACAAGCCACCCACTCCAAAACAAAGAAGAGATCTCATGTGCAGGTATTTGAAGAATGTGGCCGGTTGGAAACTAAAGGATTTGAAATTCTTGGATGATAAAAGAATTGAAGAATTATATGCAATTGCCATGAGAAACAATGAACGCTTCTTGAATGCTGAGGTGGTGAAGGGCAGTGAAGAAAAGAAAAAAGAGAAAACAAGTTCAAAGAGAGCAGGTGAACAGTTGGAAAGAGAAAGCAGTAAAAAGAGAAAACAAGAACAAACTGAGCAAGCTGTTTCAAATGAACAAATGCAAGCTCACACTGAACTTGCAGTTGTCTCTGTAGGAGAAGCCATGGATGCACAACCTTTAAGTGTCAAACAACCCATTGTTGATTATAAGTCTGGATCTCATGGGGAAACAGTTTATTACGATATTAAGAGGCATGATGGTTCTTCTAGAAGGTTTGTAAGCTTTCTTCACATGGTTCATAATTTTGATAGACGAGATATGATAGCTCTATGGAAATTACTTAAACAAAGATTTCGTAATAAGACACCAGAACAAGCTTATGATAGAGAAGTCTGGAATTACTTGAAGGTAATGTTTGAACCAAATCCTGAGGATGAATGTTGGAGAAGACTAAAGCACAATACTGTTAAAGAATGGAAAATTTTTCAACAATGTAGAGTACATGCTTTAACTGTAAATGAGTTGGTGATCTACATGCTTGTAGAAAAGGATTACCCTTTAAAGTTTCACAAAGACATTCTACATCAGATGTTGCGTGGGAAGAAAATACTCAAGCTTCAGCTTAAGTATGATGACATGGCATATGAACTGCTCAGGAAGATGGGAGAGTATCTAGGACCCAAGAACAAGAAATAGAATTAAGACTGCTAGAGTTATAGTTATTACTGCTAGAATGTATAGTTATTACTGCTAATGAAATAACATATTAATTATACAACATATCAGTTAAATTACATTTACACTGAAAGACAACATAGCATTTCTTGCAGGTGATTCACTTGGTTAATTGACTAGCAGGTGAATCACTTGGTTTATGAGTTGGAGGCTCTTCATTAGGTTTTTGACTTGCAGATTCTTCACTTGGTTTTTGAGTTGCAGGTTCCTCACTTGGTGCTTGACTTGGGCATACTCCACTTGCTGTTTGAGTTGCAGTTGGTTTACTTTCTTCATCACGACTGCCCAAGTAAGCACCAACTCTTGTAGATGCATTAATATGTAAGCCAATTACATATCCACTACTATCTGTTGTAGTTGTCTTTTCCCTTGTAACACCACCTCTACCAGTATAAGATGGGGTTCCCCTTCTTTCAAGGCACACTGGACAAACATACCACCTGAAATCCGTATAAGGGGGACGCCGTGCAAAAAAGGTCAATCCAGCCTTGTTTTCACTTTCAACCCAACAGTCAATGCAGACCATTTGACAACCATTTTGTGCATCCATGGTGAAAAGCAATTGATATGATAAAGAGTTGATGATAACTGGGGTATTATATAATGCAGCAAAAAAATTGATATAATACGGTACAATTAATGTGGTTGTTGAACAACTAGCTAGATAGGATTAGAAGACAACATAAATGCTTACAATGGAGCCAAAACATTGAGATTTTGAAAATTTTGACTATAGTCACATGAATATTTCACAGTGTGACTATTTTGAATGTATTGGTCACATATAATACCCTTATAATGTGGCCATAAACATAATTTAGATACACATTTGTGGTATGGTGTGACTATTGTATAGCCTATAGTCACATGATTGTGCTACAATTAAATGTGACCATACACATTAGGAATTGGCAGGCAAACACACACTTAACTTTAGACACACATATTAACTTACGTGACTATTTGTATCGAATTTTGTCACACTTAATCATGTATGCCTATGGTTTAGTGTGACCATATATGACATTTGGTCACATTGTTCAAGTGTGTGCCTAAATTTTCAACAAAAACTAGCAGTTACGTTTAAATAATGTGTGACAAACTTGAGTATATGATTTAGCCACATACACAATTACTTCGTGTGACCATATATGGATTTTGGTCACACTTTTCAATTGCGTGACATATATTTGTCACATATGTATATATATAGTGTGACTAATGTTTCAACCTTATTTGTATCCGTCACACGTCCCAAATTATAAGTGACTAAAAAATCAAAAAAAATTTTACCAGATACGTATAGTCACGAAAATATTCGAATGTGTGGCTGTAGCCTCAGATGTAATTCCGAAATGATCACACAAGTCGGATCAAGTGTGGCTGTTTATTTTATTCTGGTACATTTAGTCACATAAAAAAGCGACTGTGTGGTTGTTCGAAAAACAGCATGTGTGACTAAATCCACATTCTAGCGTAGTGCTTAGATCGTGATGATTGATGCGCCTGTTTTCAATCCAGCCGCCCAATATCCGATCTTTTTGCTAACGATTATCTAAGGATATCCTTTCAATCCTGTTTGTCATAATGAGAATTCTTTCACACACTTGGCTATTAATATTACCTTTTTACGTTCTAAGTGTCGGCATAATAGCTGGTACTTTGAATATTGAGGGCAATATTCAATTCTAAGTGTGGGGGGGGAATTCTCGCGATTTTTGTCACATATATACCTTCTAGTGCCCTAGTACCCCCGTTTTGGCCAAATTTTTAAAATTTTTTGTCATTTTTAATAAGAAATTGCATGAAAAAGAAGTGCTTTGCACCAAAAAAAAATGTTTAGTCTTGATTAGGTTAGAAAAAAGGGAATCCTGACTCTGCCAGAGTGTTGATCTGGCTGCTTCCTTAACGATTAGACTAAGGTTTTACGATATGTGCAAATGAAAATGCTAAGCGTATAATAGTTGGTTTTCTTTAGAGCTTATATAAGTAATCTATGGCTTTTCTTCCCAGGAGATAACTAATCTGACTTAATAAGTGCTTATTTTCAAACATTTGAACACACAAAATCATTTTTTTATACGATTTTGAAAAATACTAGTTCAAAGCTTTATTTAAACTTCGGAACAAGCATATGTCATAGTAATGCAAAATGAAAGTGATACGTTGCTTGAAAATTGCAAAAAGTTAAGTAATAAATATATGTGCTAAAAAAGCTACGGTTCAAGATCGGCCCTTGGATCCTTATTTTTGGAAGGCGTTTAGGTCTTGGCTACCCTCTTACACCGGCCCTTGAACCTCTAATTCAGGAATGTGTTAGGTCTTGGTCTAACACCCTTGGATCCTCATTTCAGGAATGTTTAGAGTCTTGGAACTCTTCGTTGTAACGGCCCTTGGATCCTTTATTCCGGAAGGTGTAAGGTCTTGGTTCCCGTGAAACTCCGTTAGTTTATGTTGCACAAGTAAAAAAAAATGAGAAAATGAAAAGAAAAAAAAAATGGAATGATATTGCAAAATGCAATAAGTTTTGATGTTGCAAAAATAAAAATGTATGTGTTGAATAAAGTTTTGAAACTTGCTTGTTGTAAATTTTAAATCTATCTTTCACCTAGTATTAGTCAAAATCTTATAAAAACGTCGATTTTTTGTGATCAAAATTTTGAAAATGAGCACAGTCACCTAACTTGAATAAATTGTGGGAGTGAAAAGTTAAGTCTCGGCTTACATAGATTATTAGTATAAGTAGTGTTAGCATTTTACAAAAAAATTTGCACATTGAGTTTAGGCTTAGTTGGGAGTATAAAAAAGAGGATGACGATTTCAATTCCCTGGAGACACCCATTTTGTGTGAATCCCGTTCCATGATACCATTTTTTTGAAATCAAGCATGTTATCAGAGAATATTTGAGCAAAGAAGAAAAGAGGAAGTAGCTAGTCTTGCTATGATAGATGAATTAAATGAATGGGATGACATTCAAGCTAAATGTGAAGCTGATCACATGTTAGCTCAACAAATGTGGCAAGATGAATAGGAAGAACTATCATTGGAGGAAAAGGCAAAGCTCTTCATGAAATTTCTAGCTGACCAAAAGAAGTTCTTTGCAAGGAAGAGATCTGAAGCTAAAAGGAACAAACCACCTACTCAGGCACAGAGAAGGAATTATATGCAAACCTATCTGAAAAATATGGGAGGATGGAAACAAGCTCAATTTAAAGGGATGAGTTATAACAGAATCAAAGAAGAGTTTGACATAGTTATTAGAAGAACAAATACTTTCATTGCTATGAGTTCAGATGAAGTAGTGGGGAGTTCAAAGAAAGTTAAGAAAACTGAGGAAAGTGGTAATAAAAGAACAGGGTCAGAGTTAGAGTCTGAAAGTCTTAAGAAGCAGAAAATTGAAGAATTGAGAAGCTTAAAGGCTGAGCAGGCAAAGAAGGAGCAAGAAGATGCAAAAGCTAAGTTAATACATTTAAGTGAACTTGCTTCAGACCAGGATGAAGAAATCATTGATGTTGTTCCATTGAAGACCAAGGTACCCATTATTGACTGGAAGACATGACATCATGGAAAAACTACATAGTGGGAAATTATAAGGGTTTGTGGAACATCTCAAAGATTTGTTACTTTTGCACAAATGCTCAGGAAGTTTGACAGAGAAGACCTAGAGACATTGTGGGGACTGGTTAAAGCTAAGTATGGATTAACTAGGCCTGAAAATATTTTGCATATAATTCTCTGGGGTGATCTAAAGATAATGTTTGAATGGCATCATGAAGATAGTGTATGGAAAGAACATATTGGAAATAAAGTTGTGCTTTGGAAACTTTTTCAAACATGTGGAGTACATACTGTGATGATGAGAGGAGGATTACAAATCTAGATGTTGGTTGAGAAATATTATCCCTTGAACAAAGCTACACTTGACATAATGTTGAATAAAAATGTAAAACTGAAGATTGATTATTGTTCTGAGATGGTTTATCAGTTGCTCAAGAAATTGGAGAAACAACTCTATGGTGCTGATTATAAGAATATAAGGAAATAGACTATTTGGAAGCATCCTCCTGGTGAAGGTTCAAGGTTTGATTGAAACTTGATGATTTTAAGGGAAAATATCAAGTTTAGGGGAGGATTGTTAGGTTTTAAAGGCTTCTTGAGTTACTGCTGCTTACATGATTAAGACTGCTCATGGTTTACACAGGAAATGCTCTAAGTCATTACTGCTGCTAGTTATGATGATTAAAGCTATTTATGGAAGTTAAGGCTGCTAGAGTACATTAAGACTGCTGACAGACTTCAAGGAAAAATACTCTAAGTATTTAATGCTGCTAGAAGGAAACTTAGTGCTGCTAGCTCTAAGTTACTACTGCTAAAGACTTAATGCTGCCAGAGTAAAGTGTTAGTACTGCTGAGTGTTTGTTAATACTGCTGGAGTATTAGAGTCGGTTTATGTTTATAGATTTATCTTGTATAGAAAGTTATTGTAAGCCGACTAGGACTCCTTAGTCTATAAAAGGAGGTCCTAGGGCATTGTGTTAACACACGTTTTTTATAGAACTTCAAGGTTTTAAACCCTAATACTATTGAGTATTCATATTATATCAATAATATTGAAGTGTTTTGTTTGATACAATTGTGTTCTGTATTTATTCTTATATTGCTATAAAGTTCTTCTTAAGATTAAATACAAGATTCCACATTGTGTTTGATAAACTTCAAGACAATTTCTATACTTAGTTGTTTTTTATTTATCTAAAATAACTAAACCTTACAAGCTAAGGAATTCGATCAAGTGTATTGTTGGGATCAACAACTTTGAAGTTCCCTCTAAAAACACGTATTCGAGGTGGGAAGGTAAGTGTATTGCTGGGATCAACAACTTTGAAGTTCCCTCTAAAAACGCGTACTCGAGGTGGGAAGGTAAGTCCTTAAGTTCTAATTCAGGAGGTTCTTCAATTGAAGATTTAGTCATTTTGGTCTCATCATTTTTAAGCTCTTTAGGAGGGAGATCTTTTGTGAAATCTTCATTTAATAATTTTTCAAGTAAAGAATATCTCCCTCTAAATCATAAGTACAATCATCAATTTCCGGTGAAATTGAATCATCTAAAGCAAGAAAAGCGTCGGTCTCCTCCAAGAGAAAATCACTATCCCCAAAGGGGGTAAGAGACGGGGAGAGAGACGCGACAACAGGATCAGAAGATGGAGTAGGACTACCACTCAAAGGATGAATCGATTTTTGAATATTTAACACCTCGTGAAAATAGTCCTCGCATGTATTGTCAAGGATATCAGTTTGATTGATCGATTCATCTCCATGCTTGAGAGGATATTTTGAGGTGCTTGCAATATTGAGGAACAATTTTTCATCACCGACTCTAAGAGTCAATTTTTCTCCTTCAACATCGATTAAAGCACGGGCCGTCCTCAAGAATGGTCTCCCCAAGATAAGGGGGCACGAGGATCGACGTCATAGTCTACGACAACAAAATCAGCGGGAAACGTAAACTTTCCCACTTGTACAAAGACATCCTCAGCTATACCAATCGGGTAAGCAACCGATCGGTTAGCTAATTTGAGAGTCATACGAGTGGGAGTATATGAGTGAGGATGAACCTCATCTCATCTTGGAGTTCATGAACCATAATCTCGGTTCTTTCACTTATCCTTGCGGTTCTCTCATAATGAGAACTGTCACACCCCCAAATACCTGATTTGCAGCGGAATGGAATACCTGGGGCGTGACTGCCATAGCATCACAGTTACAGTTACATTGAACGAACTAGAGTGTCGTTTTAAAAGTACATCGTTTGATTGATTAAAACATTCAGAGTTTACAAAAGTTAGGTCCCAAAAGATAATTCAAGTTTTGCGAAAAGAAGTTTGTTACAAATCAAACGATAGTTTAAGTGCATAAAATTCCGGGTGAGACGCGTCGTCACCGCGACTCCTAGATAAGTCAATATGCCGGTTAGGATGTGAATGCCTTAATTACCTGAGAATACACGCTAAAAGGGTCAACATAATTGTTGGTGAGTTCATAGGTTTAAGTAAATAAGTAAAGTGCGGACCACAAGATTTCAATAGCATGACAATCATAATAAGTTTAACGTCATAGCCAAAAATATATAAATACAGTGCCTAAGCTCATGACCCCGAAGCTCGACGAATTGGTATGCAATTAAGCACAATAATAAATTCCCCAAATAAGGGTTTGCCAGACACTCGGAAATAATCCGAATGATATGCGTCCGTTTACCCAGTTGGCGCGACCAACCCGGACGGGGTGTCAACCCAAATAGATCTATTCATAACATCCGCGCTTACAAATAATTAACGGTTCATGATACGTAGGGGACTTTAATGGCAATGTGGTAACTTAGGCAAAGTAACAGTTTTAGTACTTCTGTCCGTATGTAAAAACAAGCAGTGTATTCTCACCCCGAGGGTTTAGAAATCATGTATAAACAATGTAAAAGTCGGGGCTATGAAACTCACCTGATGCGATAGCAACAATGATAAATATGGATATGATGAAATGAGGCTCGGTCTCTAACCGCGACCTATTATGAATGATATGATCTAAGGTAAGCAATGATACAATGCAAACATGCAAATACGTATGTTAAGGATACCACTTGTTGATTTTGAAAATAACGTTTATCGACGAAAAATACATTTTTGACGTCTCGTTAAGTTATAAACTACGTTTCATGTAAATATGTTGAAACAGTACTCCACGATCCTCATTTGATGTTATATTGGCAAATATAATGTTTTCGTCGAAGTTTAACATTTTTCATAACTTGAAAATATGCCTAAATGGCCTCATAAAACTAGTCGTGAAATATTGTACGTTAAGTGTTAGTGAATAAGCTTGGCGTTTTTAGAAACCTTATAACTTTACCTTGAATTCATATGTTTGTCATTTTGATTATACGCATCTTGATTAATTAGAAAATCGGCTAGCAATGTTATGCCTTGTAAAAATACTAGTTTTTACACTTAGAAAATATTTCTATTAGGGGCTGTCAAAAATAAATAGAGTTCGTCGGGTTTCAAACGTGTATATCTCGGTCGTTATAAGCTCGTTTTCTACGTTCTTTATATCCACGGCTTCGTATTAACATGTACTAACATATTTTCAGTAGGTCGGCTCATCTAGATCACGTCTAATGCCTCGTTTGGTCCTTTGAAGTTCGGCAAACAGCACGCAAATTTGCATAACTTGCTACTAATAAAACTTGAAAATACATGGAATGGAAGAAAAAATATGTAACTCACTTACTTGAATATTTGAGGTGGTTTGGAAAGAAATGTATAAGAAACCTAGGGATTTTTATTTCAAAATCCTAGCTAGGAGTGTAAATGGAACTTGTTTATAACTTGATCTTCAAAAATTGATGGATGTTCTTGGTGTTCTTGTGTTGGCCGAGCAAAGAAGGAGAGGAAAAGAGAGAATATTGAACTTATTTGCTAGTTGGTTTGTTAAGAATGAATGTTATGGAAATTGATTCAAGATTATGTATACATGAAACATTAATGGTTTTTGTCTAACAACTAAGAATTCTTGGAGTATTAGGCAAAAAGGGGGCGGCATGTGTAAGTAAAAGAGATGGATTTGATGGTTAATTAAAGATCTTGTCCCCATTTAGATAAGTATTAGTGTGTTTAGTGTATACAATAGGTGTTATCGGGTACCGTGTTAACTGGAAATAAATCGTGACGAGTTAAAATAAAATACGACGAAGTTGTAAAAATTGTAAAATCATATTCCTTGCAAGAATCAGGTGTTAGAATAATTATCGGGTTGAAATATCGCAAGCCGACGGGGTTATAAGCTCCTAACGGAAAATATAGCAATTGGTTTAAAAACACCGGGTAATGTAATAATATAATCTTTATATCATTATATTTAGTGTGAAAATATATTAAGATCATAGTCGGGAGTGTCGGGTATAATGTTAGTAGTAATGTCTGAGTGGTAACGTTTAATAAATAAATGAACATACGTTAATGAAAATCACACAAACCCGTGCATGACCTAATATGATAATGATGTTACTGATGATATGTAGACTACTCAAGTCTATATGACGTGTCCTTACTGATGATGCATGAATACGCAGTGAAACCATACTGGTTACGCGAATTTGAATACCCGTAAACCTAGTTTACGAAATGATGAATGATAACCATGAATAGTTGTAGGATCGTGCCTTCTTGATAGATCTTATGAGCTGGTTAAGATCAATAGAATGTTTATGTAATCACAAACAAACTAAGGGAGACTCTAACTATTGAACTACTGTTTACGCGGAATATAAACAATAGAATTGAAAGAAGAAGAACTAGTAACTCTTGATCCTCTATGGATCTTTGATTCACTAATGAAATTGTTTTTCAATATGTTACAATATCAATGGCTGTGTGTTTCTTTTATATTCTCAAAAACCCTAATCCAGCCCATTACAAGAAGATATGCCCTATCACTTCCTAATATAACTCGTGCATATCCTTACCTTCTAATAATACGGAAACAAAATAATAACTACCAGCAGAAACAAACTGCTACTAACAGCAGGAACCATACCAGCAGGAACTACATACCTGCCAGTAGGAACACAACTATACTAACAGCAGTAATGAAATAAAACAAAATATACTAATTCCTAACAATTCTCCCCTAAACTTGAATTTGACTAGGTTAAGTTCAAGTTTCTAGATAGATCTTTGACGTCCAGGGATAGAGGATTGAACCAGCAGCATCAGAAAGTAACCAACACAACACCATCTTTAAGCATATGTGGAGCAGCAGCAACAGGAATATCTGCAATTCATAATCTGGTTACCCCTGATATGCAATGCACTTGAACTTCACAGCAACAATGACATATTGTACATCAAAACATTTAAGTTTCATACTATTCTCAACACATCCAGGTGTGTTAACTCCTGTGAGAGGTGAATAATTGAAAATTAATGGATTTGATGTCTCTTTACCAATAGCCATCACTACTGGAGTTGCCAATGTTTAGGTGTTTAAGACCATGGTACATTGATAACCATATGATATTTAGTAAATCAACAACTATAAATGAATTTGATTTATCTTAACATGTAGTCGTTTGCTCAAGACTAGCCAATTCTTAGATTGAAGATAACCTTTGATGAATTGATTACCAAATATGGTTTTCCACTGCTTTTACCACAAGCCATATACATGTGGGCTAGCCAATTCTTTGGAAACCCAAAAAGGAGTAAAATCCATGGCGAATTGAAAACCATTCAACTCTTAGTAACGAAACATCGGTGAGGTGAGAACCCTATAGTTTTGAGCAAACTATTACAGCTATCAACGGATTTGATGATCACACCAGAGCCGTACCCTCATGGTGAGTCAACTCTTTCTTGTCTGCTAGACATGGTGTGTAAACCCCAAAATTTACCACAATCTGAAATGACCAAAATACCCTCTAATTTTGAATTTTAAGAACTTATAAAATACGCTATAAATTAAAATTTGAGTTATGTAATGTGTTATGACTCGAGACCATACAATATGAACACATAATCTAAAGTATTATATGAAATTGTACAAGAACTCATGAATAAAATTATGGCACATTAACATGTCACATATAGGCCAAGTTTATTTAAAAGTCATGCACAAATAATTAAAGATAAGTATGAAATATTTTTTCTAATTTGGAAGGTAATAATCACAATTTAAACACTCCATAATTTTGGCCTAATTCCCCCTATTTTCCCTCATCAAAACCGAGTAAACCCTCCCCCTCTATCCCCATATTGTCTGCATTCACAAAAAATAAGAGAAGAAAAAACCCTAGCATCTTCATCTTGTTCGATCCATCAAGAAGAAAACAAGGAGATCTTGATCTTGTGTTCTTGTTTCATTCATATCACAACAAGGTAATTATATACATAACACATTTAATCCATTTGAAATTCTTGAACAAAACCCTAATCGACCTCTTTTTTTTTTTTTTTTTTTTTTTTTTTTGTCATTCGATCCAAACAAGGAGAAGGAAGGAAAGAGGAGTTGTGATTCGATCTTGTGGTGTTCTTGTTCTTCGTTTGGTCTTCAAGGGTAAATTTGTATCATCCTTCTTGTTAAATCCTTGTCATATTCGATCCACTCTTGATGTTCTTGTCAAATTCATGCATAAATTAATAAGAGAAAAGATCACATGAAATTATAAGTTATTCACATAAAATAACAATCTTAAAACCCTATTATGAATCGACTTATGTATTTGAATCTGAATTTAATTGATATGAACATGTTAAAACCTTGTAAGAATCGACCCAATGTGTTTTTGTATCATATATGAAGGCCTTGTGTCAATAGATGAATTTTTGAATTAGTTACACATAAAATAATGAAACCAGTTTCTGACCAGAAAATTTAGGCCGACTTTAATCGATTGGATCTTGTTGATAACAAAGTGTATTTGGGTATTTCTGGAGTCTAAAAATAATTTCAAGGAAAGAGCTTTCTGGGAAAATTAGCCTTGTAATTTTTAGAGGTCGGGAAGGCAACTTTTTTATTTTTAGAATGTCAAGTGTCAAACTGAATTCGTATGTCTGGAAAAATCGTCAGTGTTTTTGATTTTTAGATTGCAAACCATGTCGAATTATAAGGTGCTCTTTTAACTTAGTAATATTTCATATGTCTAGTAATTACTGGAATGTTTTTAGATTTTTATAAATTTTTTTGAAGGGGTAACATAATACAAACTTTTTGTATATTAAAACTGATCAGTAATCTGGACGAATTGGCTTAAGGGATTTTTAAAATATAGTAATACTAAATAATAAATTCTAGAAAAATTAGGGTAAGTTCTTAAGACATTTAGGTACGTGTTTGAATTTTTGGGGATTTTATTTCTGAGTTCTAATATGATTAATAAATTCGACAAAATAGGTCCAGTTCATACATAAAATCTGTTAAAAGTGAAAAAGGGATTAAAAAGGTATCATGTGTTTATTTTCTAGACTAAAGGGTTTAAATGGTCATTCTTTTAAAACTAAAGGACTTAACTTGTGAAAACATGTAACTTGATAATATTTACACTTTACACCCTAATCTTACCATAATGACACTAAATCCCTAAACTTGTTACAATTGCATAATGAACCCTAAAACTTATGAAACCTAAACTATGAACCCTAAACTTATGTAAATGGCATTATGAATCTTAAGTTACTAAATATGGAAAGCTACTAAATAAGGAAAGTACTAAAAATGGAAAGCCGACTAAAATGAGCAATCTGATTTAAAATAAGTCATTAATAAGACAATCATGAATTCGTGTAGATTCGCTGAAGAAGGAGTTGCTTCCGATCTTTATGTTTTCTGTTGTGTTTGTACGTGCGGTCTAAGGTACAGATATTCTACCCTTTTTCAGTAAGGGTGCTTTCGTTCTCATGACTTTCTTGATCTTGATTCATTAGGATTCCCTAAGCCATTGCTATGTTCCCTAATGCTTTAATTCGTTCTTCATGATCCATTTGACATTCGTCATTATGACCCTATGACTTAAGTATTCGAATCACTTGATGCTTAGAAGGTTCATTTGATTTTGTAACTGGATGTGAAAACCTTCTTGATTTTATCATGGAAATTTTTGAGAAAAACTAATTTTAAAGGGATGTTTACGAACGATGCGATACTACTTTTATATGAAATTTCACTAAACTTTTATGAAAACTATTTTTAAATACAACCTTTATGGAAACCGTTTTTAAAGATCATTTTTATGGAGACCATTATTAAAAGATTTCTTTAAATGGACTTTTGATAGAAACCTTTGAATTGAACCTTGCTATGGACCATTTGATTTCGAACCTTTGATTATGAACCTTTGAGATCCTATGCCTGCTATGTTTCCCTTAGTTGATTCATGACATTCATTGTATGATTGTCATTCCTATGATCCATTCTGACATTTATTTAAATGTCTCTACCATGCTATGCTTATTTGTTTGCCATGCTTATTTGAGTTACTATCTTGTTTCTCTTGCCATGCTGGATTATGATTATGTATGCTATGATAGATCTGTGCCTGAGCTTAACTAGTTGTGGAGGTAGCATGACCGTGTCTAGGATGGCACCCTAGGCATGACACTCCCGTAGAGGTGTGATAGATCTACGGCGTTCCCCCCCTTATGTATATGTATTATATCGCGATCACTATTGGCCAACCTTATGTGTGCTTAGTCTAGTACTGACATACATACTTATGTTAGGGAGCGTATGGATGCATCCTAGGTTTTATGTTTTATGTGATTATGGTGACCAGGTGGTGTGTGCCTTGCACTCCTTCTCACACTTTTATTTTATTTACTTAGAGGTCTCCCCTCTTCGTATACTTATTATGCTTTGGTATGATTTGACGGATTATGTATGTATGGAGTTCTTATGGCACATCCTTACATGACTTTCCTTATTTCATTTTCTCTTGATTCATTACTTATTCTGTTCTCATGCATTCTTGATTCGTTGTTCTCCTGAAAATTTGTATGACTTCATGATTATGCTTTTCATTTTTTATTCTTATTCTTTCATTACTTATGCTTATTTACCTTTATGTTATGTTATATATATATATCTGTTCACTGGGCTTTTTAAGCTCAGCCGCATTTCTTTTCCTGCGGCAGGTTTTAGTTGGAAGCTGGGTTATGAGTGGAGAGTACTTTGGACTTAGAAGACCTTACTAGCTATTTTGGATTAGAGATGACTAGAAGTAATTGTGATTGTAGATTTAGAATTTATTATTGAATTTTCCCCATGTAACCTTGTATTTTAGATTTTCCCTTTGTAACCTTTGAATTTTATTTGTATTATTTAAGTCTTATGCTTGTGTTTGCTTTGATACGTCACCATAACGTAATACTTCTACCCTTATCGGGTTGGGGTGTTACAATTCTGGTATCAAAGAGACAGGCTGCGGCTCGTAATACATTTACCCTTGGCCTGTGAAGTCGGACCATTAAGTTTCCACTGTAGGCGCTCATAAGATAACCTTTGAGAAATTTGCTTTAGGATCTCTCCATAGGAACGTAAGTTATTACTGGTGAGGAATGGGTAGACTAGGACATCTATGTAAGTAGCATTGCTCTCGCATCACTCTGATTCGTGCCTTTGCCCTTAGTTAAGCCTTATAAGAACATTTGTTTCAGAGGTTAGAACGTATGGTCAACATAAGTTTAGTAACCTAGTTAGATTGGAATACCTCAGGAACTACGTGAATACCTTGCACCATTTAAGTTTCACTTCCTGATTTTGATCTCCACTTCTGATCTGTTTGATAAACAGTTTGATACCTTCCCGACCATCCCGAAGGTCATTTAACCCTAATGTGTTTGACACATTCTATGAATTCGTTACCCGTGCTGGATATAAATGTATCATCTGATACTACTCAGTCCTGCAAATCCATCACTACTCCTATGAGAACTCTGGCGATTATAGACTATGGATATAGGAAGTTGTACTTTCCGCCCCTTGAATGATGAACCTTGTCTACCAACCAGTTCCCTGGAAGGATATGAAAAAATATTGTCTCAATATGAAATGGCTAACTGAGCATGATGATGCTGATAACTGATATTCCATACATCTCGCTTTTGACAGTTATATGATGTTTGCATTACTGATGATTCACAACCTACCTGCCACTTATGCTAAATAGCTAAACAAAATTCCAACACCTTGAACTATCCGTTTATCTATCTCAACACAATGATAAACCGTGTACTTGACCTTGATATATGAACTACCCGTCTGGTTTAACGACCGTATTCGTTCTACGGATCTATTTACTCTTGATATATTTGACCTTGAGGTCTTTCGGTTACGGATTGGATGGCTCTTCGTGCAGCTACCATAGACTACCATATCTGAAATGTGACTTTTAACAATCTGCTTCACCCTACTTTTGTTATGATTACTCTCAACCGCTCAAATCTGTTACGATTAATGCTGCTATGGAAACATTTACTTCGATCTCATTTGATTGTCAAATTTTCTCCTGACACCTATTAGTATCCACCCTTAGAAAGCTTTGGCATTGGAAGTTTTGTTGTACAAATTTTCTGGTGTTTTCTGATGAACCTCTTGGGATTCCCTCCTATTTGAGAAGTAGAGTTAGCATTGAACTGATCTCAGTTGACGAAACCATGATGCCATAGAAATTGAGAGATTGAAGAAACTGATGGAATATGATTTTGTTCACCTCAGTGTTCTCTTTGAATGCTCCTATTTGTTTATGAAGAAGAAAGAGGGAAGTATGTCACGACGTATCGACTATCGTGAATTTAACCGTATCACTATCCAAAATCATTATCCATTTCCGCGTATCAATGATCGATTTGGTCTATCTTTGAAACTCCGTATCAGACGGCCTCATTTAGGTTTGAAGGATTGAAGAAGCAACCACAAGAACTTCTAGGAAGGGAGATGACTAACTGAGAGTAACCTCCGTGAAGCATTTCAGTTTTATGCGTGAAGAGGAAGATAGGTGATGTGAAGTAGATATGAAGTTTTCACTAAGATGATTCATGAAGCTATTTTTGTACTCGTGGCGATCATTATGAGTTTTAAAGGATGCCAATTTTATTGGCTAATAGAATCATGTTTTTCGCGAGTAGTTGGACAATTGTCATAGTATGACAGTGTATTTGTGCTCAGAGACGAATGAGGAACAAGTAGATCATCTTTGTATTAAGTAGGATGACCCTTTGTTCTGGAAGAGTAGATTTGATTGGCGTTCAGAGATTGTAGCAGACAACACTACCAGGTATTCTGAGATGACAGCAGTTTGACATGCAGTCTTGCTTCTCTATTCATTTTAGTTGTACTAAGATGAATTGAGAGCAGAAGCAGACTCGCGAATGGAAGAATGCACAGTGATCATGTCAGAGATTCACGTTACCACACCACAGTGTCCAGAAGAGGTGCTGAAGGCTTGAGGGACCAGACTCAAGTTTATAATTCCTTTCCACCCTATGATCATATGGACAGACGTAGACAGACTACTTGGAATTGGAAGAGATTTGAAATCACGTATTTGAATGGATGAATTTTGAAGCAAACGTTTGTGTTTGGAAGAGTTGATTCTGTGAAGGATGAAGCTATTGATGACGTAATTCACTTACTCTTAACCTACCTAAGTTTCCATTACCTGATGATAAGATCCTTTGAATGATTTAGGTTCTCTATTAGTAATTTCGTTCTGTGTTCATTCTGCGTATGTTGGATGATGGTTTTGTTATGCGAATTTTGATGAAATATGGAAGGAACCTAGAGATTTATGTTTAGGAATGGGCGGATTTTGAAGCAACCATTTATATTGGCTGAGTTGATTTCGGTGAGTGATGAAGGATTGACGCTATTAACGATGTACTTTAATTCTAATAGACATTCTGGGATTTCCGTTACTCTTACGAATAGTTTCGTTCTTCTTTTAGTTATGTTGTTTGATTTTGATGACCTCTGAGACTGTAGAAGGATTAGGTGGATTAAGATAGGTTATTTTGTTCACGGCTTGAGATAAAGTATGACCATCATGAGGGCATATTTATATGATGCCAGTATTATGACGTCTGGCCAACGTGATAATACTTAAATCATATAACGTGCACTTGTTGTGGGCATAGGATATTTCGAGGAGTGCCTTAGAAGCCTTAGAATTTCTGATAGCTGCTGGAGATTATCTGTGTTAGTGAGACTTTAGGTTCATTCTACCTATGCGTTTAATCTGCTTTCACCGTTATGCGATTTGATATGTCTGGATTCTCGTCACGCGTTTTGCTAACCTCTGAACTTTCGATAATAATCTTAGGTTCTGTTGTAGAGCTTTCTACCAGTTGATGTTATCAAACAATTTGTTTTCGGTCCGTATGGATTCAACCTGCTACTATAAAGAAGTACACCTATACGTTGCCATATGTGCATTTCCCATTCGTTGATCTGTTCAGCTACGACCTGCTATGAGTTGAGATGTGAGAATTTGGAGTCTGAGGAAAACAAGATTCTGTCTGTTTATGAGGATACCTTTGATCTGAAGTGTTAAGCGTTTATATCACTCTCATATCTTCTGCGATTCAATACGATTTCATCTGTTGTGTCCTTTCTTCTTCTTATCCATGGATGAGATATCCGTCAACCCTACGTCTTCCTAGTATCTCTTCTGAGGGGATACGATTATCATCTATTACGTTTGGTATATTATTCTTTTGATCTGGATTCAGTATGGTATGCCTTTTCTGAGGAAACCGAAGCTTTTTGATCAGCAAGATTGAGTCATGAGAAACAAGTCTTTCACATTTCTGTTCATACTCCGTTGTGTTTCCGTTTCATTTTCTCTTCAATTTTCGAGGACGAAAATTTTTTGTTAGAGGGGAAGAATTGTAAACCCCAAAATTTACCACAATCTGAAATGACCAAAATACCCTCTAATTTTAAGAACTTATAAAATACGCTATAAATTAAAATTTGAGTTATGTAACGTGTTATGACTCGAGACCATACAATATGAACACATAATCTAAAGTATTATATGAAATTGTACAAGAACTTATGAATAAAATTATGGCACATTAACATGTCACATATAGGCAAAGTTTATTTAAAAGTCATGCACAAATAATTAAAGATAAGTATGAAATATTTTTTCTAATTTGGAAGGTGATAATCACCATTTAAACACTCCATAATTTCGGCCTAATTCCCCCTATTTTCCCTCATCAAAATCGAGTAAACCCTCCCCCTCTATCCCCATATTGTCTGCATTCAAAAAAAAAAAAAAAAAAAAAAAAAAAAAAAAAAAAAAAAAAAAAAAAGAGAGAGAGAAAAAAAAAACCCTAGCATCTTCATCTTGTTCGATCCATCAAGAAGAAAACAAGGAGATCTTGATCTTGTGTTCTTGTTTCATTCATATCACAACAAGGTAATTATATACACAACACATTTAATCCATTTGAAATTCTTGAACAAAACCCTAATCGACCTCTTGTTTTTTTCTTTTCTTTTCTTTTTTTTTTTTTTTTTTTTTTTGTCATTCGATCCAAACAAGGAGAAGGAAGGAAAGAGGAGTTGTGATTCGATCTTGTGGTGTTCTTGTTCTTCGTTTGGTCTTCAAGGGTAAATTTGTATCATCCTTCTTGTTAAATCCTTGTCATATTCGATCCACTCTTGATGTTCTTGTCAAATTCATGCATAAATTAATAAGAGAAAAGATCACATGAAATTATAAGTTATTCACATAAAATAACAACCTTAAAACCCTATTATGAATCGACTTATGTATATGAATATGAATTTAATTGATATAAACATGTTAAAACCTTGTAAGAATCGACCCAATGTGTTTTTGTATCATATATGAAGGCCTTGTGTCAATAGATGAATTTTTGAATTAGTTACACATAAAATAATGAAACCAGTTTCTGACCAGAAAATTTAGGCCGACTTTAATCGATTGGATCTTGATGATAAAAAAGTGTATTTGGGTATTTCTAGAGTCTAAAAATAATTTCAAGGAAAGAGCTTTCTGGGAAAATTAGCCTTGTAATTTTTAGAGGTCGGGAAGGCAACTTTTTGATTTTTAGAAAGTCAAGTGTCAAACTAAATTCGTACATCTGGAAAAATCGTCTGTGTTTTTGATTTTTAGTTTTCAAACCATGTCGAATTAGAATGTGCCCTTTTAATTGAGAAATATTTCATATGTCTAGTAATTAACGGAATTTGTTTAGATTTTTATAAATTTTTCTGAAGGGGTAACATAATACAAACTTATCGTATATTAAAACTGATCAGTAATCTGGATGAATTGGTTTAATCGATTTTTAAACTATAGTAATACTAAATAATAAATTCTGGAAACATTTGGGTAAGTTCTTAAGACATTTAGGTACGTGTGTGAATTTTTTGGTATTTTATTTCTGAGTTCTTATATGATTAATAAATTCGACAAAACAGGTCCAGTTCATACATAAAATCTGTTAAAAGTGAAAAAGGGATTAAAAAGGTATCATGTGTTTATTTTCTAGACTAAAGGGTTTAAATGGTCATTCTTTTAAAACTAAAGGACTTAACTTGTGAAAACATGTAACTTGATAATATTTACATTTTACACCCTAATCTTACCATAATGACACTAAATCCCTAAACTTGTTACAATTGCATAATGAACCCTAAAACTTATGAAAACTACACTATGAACCCTAAACTTATGTAAATGGCATTATGAATCTTAAGTTACTAAATATGGAAAGTTACTAAATAAGGAAAGTACTAAAAATGGAAAGCCGACTAAAATGAGCAATCTGATTTAAAATAAGTCATTAATAAGACAATTAAGAATTCATGTAGATTCGCTGAAGAAGGAGTTGCTTCCGATCTTTATGTTTTCTGTTGTGTTTGCACGTGCGGTCTAAGGTACAGATATTCTACCCTTTTTCAGTAAGGGTGCTTTCGTTCTCATGACTTTCTTGATCTTGATTCATTAGGATTCCCTAAGCCATTGCTATGTTCCCTAATGCTTTGATTCGTTCTTCATGATCCATTTGACATTCGTCATCATGACCCTATGACTTAAGTATTCGAATCATTTGATGCTTAGAAGGTTCATTTGATTTTGTAACTGGATGTGAAAACCTTCTTGATTTTATCATGGAAATTTTTGAGAAAAACTAATTTTAAAGGGATGTTTACGAACGATGCGATACTACTTTTATATGAAATTTCACTAAACTTTTATGAAAACTATTTTTAAAGACTACCTTTATGGAAACCGTTTTTAAAGATCATTTTTATGGAAACCATTATTAAAAGATTTCTTTAAATGGACTTTTGATAGAAACCTTTGAATTGAACCTTGCTATGGACCATTTGATTTCGAACCTTTGATTATAAACCTTTGAGATCCTATGCCTGCTATGTTTCCCTTAGTTGATTCATGACATTCATTGTATGATTGTCATTCCTATGATCCATTCTGACATTTATTTAAATGTCTCTGCCATGCTATGCTTATTTGTTTGCCATGCTTATTTGAGTTATTATCTTGTTTCTCTTGCTATGCTAGATTATGATTATGTATGCTATGATAGATCCGTGCCTGAGCTTAACTAGTTGTGGAGGTACTATGACCGTGTCTAGGATGGCACCCTATGCATGACACTCCCGTAGAGGTGTGATAGATCTACGGCGTTCCCCCCCCCCTTATGTGTATGTATTATATCGCGATCACTATTGGCCAACCTTATGTGTGCTTAGTCTAGTACTGACATACATACTTATGTTAGGGAGCGTATGGATGCATCCTAGGTTTTATGTTTTATGTGATTATGGTGACCAGGTGGTGTGTGCCTTGCACTCCTTCTCACACTTTTATTTTATTTACTTAGAGGTCTCCCCTCTTCGTATACTTATTATGCTTTGGTATGATTTGACGGATTATGTATGTATGGAGTTCTTATGGCACATCCTTACATGACTTTCCTTATTTCATTTTATCTTGATTCATTACTTATTCTGTTCTCATGCATTCTTGATTCGTTGTTCTCCTGAAAATTCGTATGACTTTATGATTATGCTTTTCATTTTGTATTCTTATTCTTTCATTACTTATGCTTATTTACCGTTATGTTATGTTATATATATATATATATATATATATATATATATATATATATATATATATATATATATATATATATATATATATATATATATATATATATATATATATATATCTGTTCACTGGGCTTTTTAAGCTCAGCTGCATTTCTTTTCCTGCGGCAGGTTTTAGTTGGAAGCTGGGTTATGAGTGGAGAGTACTTTGAACTTAGAATACCTTACTAGCTATTTTGGATTAGAGATGACTAGAAGTAATTGTGATTGTAGACTTAGAATTTATTATTGAATTTTCCCCATGTAACCTTGTATTTTAGATTTTCCCTTTGTAACCTTTGAATTTCATTTGTATTATTTAAGTCTTATGCTTGTGTTTGCTTTGATACGTCACCATAACGTAATACTTCTACCCTTATCGGGTTGGGGTGTTACATGGTGAGTTGATTACCATTTATTGTGTGGTGAGAAACCAACACTGTACCTGCAAATGATATATGCCAACAGCTAAAAGATACACGTTAGGTTTTTTTTTTTTTTTTTTTTTATCAAGAGCAGCAGAAATGGTGTTACCAGCAGGAACGTAAACACTGCCAGCAGAAACCAAAGCACTACCAGCAGAAATGGTTCAAGCAGAGCAGCAGAATCAAAAAGTAGTAGCAGAATGAAGTCTAAAGCTACATATCTGACACACGTGAATAAATATACTGATCTTGAGTAAACATTAACTCACGTTTGACCACCGATGATTCAACCAAACGACAAACCATTATTGCTTCACTGACCCCACATTGCTATCATCAATCAGATCCAATGGTTGACCAATGTAATATATTCATGCTTCACAGTCAATAAAAATAATCGACAAATCCATTTGACCATAACCCCCACACATCGAGAAGCAATTGGTCCCACATATGCAAAAATTAAATAAAGATACCGATCCATGTGAGAGCAATATAATAACTAACAGCAGCATCCAATACCAATTAATTGTCCATTTGACAATTCAGCCCCATTAAATTGACCAAAAATATTCAACAGTAGCAACCAATAATAGGAAGCGACAAATTCAACAGCAGCATTATTTTAGTTAGTGAACACAAACAAACTAAAAAAATTTTAGATAACACAAAATATACAACAATAAGCCTCCCCTTAGGCTTATGCCTCCCCTTAAATCCAGCAATTATGTCTCCAAGAACAACCTCCTGTGTACTGAACATCAGTTTCCCATCTTTGTCCCCCCATATACATTGGGTCATAGTAAATAAACCTATAATCATTCTGAAATAAAGAGCTTGTAGGTCTGTGAAAAGGTCTAGCAGCATTCCTTTTCCAATTAGCAGAATTAGTTCTACCAGCTAGAACTGGCTTACCAGCAGGAAAAGCTGCGGGTCTAAAAGGCCTACCAGCAGAAACAGGTGCTGGTCGTTTTGCATTACCAGCAAGAAATGCAGTTGCCTTAGGGACATATGGGGGTATATTCTCTATATTTTTCCATACTGATCTAGGTTGTTGTTGTTCAGCACACACACCCATTCTACTCTCATGATAATTACAGTCTTTAATGAGATGAGAGTAACTACCACACACAAAACATGATATCTTTCTAAATGATTTGTTTTTTACCTAACTTTTCTTATTACAAACCAAATTATCACTACCATAATTAGAGACAAAATTGTTTTTATCAAATTTAAGTGAAAAAGAAGCTGTTTTTGAAATAGATTCATCATCAGCCACTCTTGTGGGTAAGTCATTAGGCCTATGTGTGGCAGACTTATCACTTGAATCACATGTGATATATTCATCAGACTTGGGTTGAGAGGATTTGTCACTGTTAGAACAAGAGACAAAGTCTTTAGTTTCACAGTCTGAAGTAGGCAAGTCAATGGACTTTTTGCCATAGGTCATGTGTGATTCATCAAAGTCTGTTTCAGTGTGGGGAGAGTTAGGCATAAAAATTCCTCTTATAGGTAGAGGAACAACATTCGTTCCTCCTTCTTTGACATACTTTATAGGAATTTGATAATTTGGCTCCTTAGGGGTAGGGTCAAATATACTTGGGTCACTAGGGTCATAAATATCATCTGGCCCAATATCATACCCCAATCTCCTCTTACACCTTACAGACTGAGTACTGTTATTTAATTTGACTAGGTTTTTAGCTGATTCTTGCCATGCATTATGTCTAGCCAATTCAGTATCTAACTTAGCCTGTAATTCCTAATTTTCTAATTTGACCTTAGCATTTTGAGACTCAGAATATTTAAGCTCATTAGTGGTGTTTTCTAAATCTCTCTGCAAAACCCTAACCTTTTCCTCATATGCTAATTGATTATTTTGGTACCAAGCTTTTTGTTTTTCTAAAGTTTTAACAGCCTTTTCATAAGCTTGAACTTTAACAAACAATTCTTTATATTCAGGCTCTATTTCATCATACTCTTTCTTAAGTGCAGCATATGTATTATGACAACCAAAAGGACAATTTTGTACCTGTGATGAGTAACCCATCAAAGCAATTTCTTTATCCACATCTGCCACGCTTTCTGTCTCATGTCCAGCAACCATTTCCCTAACTTGAGTGGCACATCTTTCCTCATCATTTCCCTCATCTTGTGACCAGTCCACCATGGAACGAATAGGTAGCAAATATTTAATCTTCATGGCAAATGTCTCAAAAGAATCATCTGATCCGAATGAAGTCATTGTATGAGGGTTTAAGAGATTTATTTCAAAGGGTTTGACTGATTCCACCAGGCTTAACAAATGTCAGACAAGAATTAACAATCACTGCCACCAATCCACAATTAATTCACAATCAACAAAAATTAATCAGTCCCACACAACTGACACCACTTTTCATCAAATAACTAATAGAAGGCGACAAAAAGGGTTAACAGCAGCTTTGACCAATAAGCCGACCACGTCACTTCACAAAGTGATAAATCCCTAAACGAATGATGATCACAGTCCCACGTTGTAACGTATGACCCCACAAACAGACACCAATTAATTCAACACCGACCAATTTAAACCATTTGTGCTAGCGACAAATCGATCAAATCCAATCACAATTCACAAACAGCTGATCAGTTATGCCAAAAAAAAATAAATACGATTACCTCAGATCTACTACTGACTTCTTCTTTCACAGAGACTCTAACCTGGCTTTGATACCACTTGTAGGATCGTGCCTTCTTGATAGATCTTATGAGCCGGTTAAGATCAATAGAATGTTTATGTAATCACAAACAAACTAAGAGAGACTCTAACTATTGAACTACTGTTTACGCGGAATATAAACAATAGAATTGAAAGAAGAAGAACTAATAACTCTTGATCCTCTATGGATCTTTGATTCACTAGTGAAATTGTTTTTCAATATGTTACAATATCAATGGCTGTGTGTTTCTTTTATATTCTCAGAAACCCTAATCCAGCCCATTACAAGAAGATATGCCCTATCACTTCCTAATATAACTAATGCATATCCTCACCTTCTAATAATACGGAAACAAAATAATAACTACCAGTAGAAACAAACTGCTACTAACAGCAGGAACCATACCAGCAGGAACTACATACCTGCCTGTAGGAACACAACTATACTAACAGCAGTAATGAAATAAAACAAAATATACTAATTCCTAACAATAGTGATTTCCCTCCGGGAATGAATAGTGTTTTGTGAATAGTAAAACTTTTGAAAACTTCTAAAAGTCTCAAACTGACTCCGAAAATAATGAATAGTGAAATGATGAATAGTGATTGGTGAATAGTAAATAATGAATAGTAATCCCGAGAATATCAATTTGTCGAGGTTTGGAAAATGACCAGAAATTGTGATTTGTGACAAGAACAATCATGGCGGGGAAAGTTTGGAGATAGACTAGGTTCATTTGTTGGTGGTGGTGCATTGGTGGATTGGTGGTTGAGATTTGGTGGTGGAGCATTGGTTGATTGGTGGTTAGGATTTGTTGGTAGAGCATTGGTTGATTGGTGGTTGGGATTTGGTGGAGCTATGATTGATGATAGCAAAGTGGTTTGAAGTTGCATAGCTTCATGAAGGTGGGAGTCCACCATGTTGGAGAAGGCATAGAGGTTAACAAGTTGATCATGGATCTCCTCTTGTGTTTATGGGGGATCAATCCACATGGATTCCTCAATGTCCCTAAGAGAAAAGGATTGAGGTTTTTGAGATTGAGGTTGTGGTGGAGCATGGTCTCCATATAGTGGCCCATGGATTTCCCTATAAATAGGGTTAAAAAGTAGAGGTTGAGGTTGGGATGGTTCACTATGAGAGTTTTAGTTGGAGGTGGAATAGTGATAATGATAGGTGATGTTGGTGGAGGTGATGAGTGTGTAAATACTCATCATTTTACACCCGATAAAGACACAAAAATGACCAAAAACACCCAAATATATTGCAGATATCCTTGGTTTTGTGTTTTATGTGTTTCAGGTACCAAAGGATTCAAAACAGAGCGAAAACCGGTATTTTTGGATAGACTCAACAACAAGTGTGCATTTGATCAGACAAATTTAAAGTCAACCCCGAGAATACCTAAACTACACAAATAGTCCTTGGAATACATTTTCAACTTTGGCAGCCTAAGTCCCTGAACTTTTGGATTTTACACAAATAGTCCCTAAAAGTTTAACTCTTTTAAACTAATACTAAACCAAACCAATCCCTATCACTACCCTTAACCTTTTAACCCATTATCCCAGCCCAAAGATAAAACTAACCCAAGCCCAAAAATACCCCAACCCGGCCAAATTGTTTTAGTTAAACACATTAGGTCAAACTTCCCTCTTCTCAACATCTCCTTCCCCAAACTTTTCTCGCTTTTCCCCTTCTCCAGGAAACCAACTCCAGACAACTTTCCCCGACAGCTTTGTCTCCTTCACCCATTCCCCAAACACCTAACCAGCCACCCTATTCCTCAAACCCAGTGATAATTCACCTTTCCCTCATCCAGGTCACCAATCCGAGTGACAAATTGGGCGCCAAAAAGAAATCAAAGGCCAAGATCGCTTCTTTTTAATCCAAGGGTTAGGAAATGCTCCAAAGAAGCACAAGTGAGTCCCCAGGACTGTTTTACCTCACAGAAGAAGCACAACAAGAGGAATGAGGATCCTTAGTTTTTTAGTATAAATAGAGTAGATTGTACCAGTTGAAGTTTAGGTTTATTTTAGCAAAAAATAGTTAAGGTATTGTAATTTTTCTTTAGTATTGTAATTTAATCTATTAGTTAATGAAATTCTGAGTTCTTTTATTGGTCAACGAAAGTCAAAGTGTTCCATTATTGCTTGTTTTAAATTTCTTTTATGTTCTGAGATTAATTTATGTGTGTATGAATTAGATTGATATTACTTTAGAGGTTAATAATTGAAAAAGCTCGAATTAGTTTAATTCAGTTAGAGTTTGGTTTTAGACTGTTATGGGTCATAATGGGTAATTACTATTCATTGGTCATTCTGGAAAATTTGCTTAAGCTTAATCTAGATAGATAAGCTGAGTTTGACAGGTTTTGAGTTATTTGATTTAGTATTTAAGGTTGAAACTGTTGTGTTAGCTTTCTAGTGGAGAATCCTGATTCAAGGTTTCTTGTTAGTTGTTAAGTAGGTAATTGTGTTATATTAGTTAGTTGCATGTAGTTTAATAGTCAGTTGCTTTTCAAACTCCTCACAAATCCTATCCTCAGAATCTGCTTATAGCAGACTTCTAGTTTTTTTGTTGTTTTTGCCTCAAATAGCCAATTTCAGTTTCAATATTAATCTAGTTAAAGTAGGTTTCAGTTTCCAATTTTTGTTTTACTCATAGCTTACATGGTAATCTCAATCTGTTTTAGCTTATTTCTGCATTTCTAGCTTATAATGTTAGCATATTATTGTCTGCAAGTTAGCCCCATTCAGCTGCCCTGAACCTGCTCAGCTATTGTTCACTTGGACCATCTGATCTAGGGAGGAATTGGATAAGCAATTGTGGATGGATTTTAGGCATTTTAGGTTTGTAGATACCCTGTAGTACTAGGATGCTTTTGCCCCCTTTAGTTTCATTTTTCAGCTTATTGTGAGTGCTTAATCTTGGTCTGCAAGTTGGGCCTAGAATTGCTTTTTCTGTCCTTATGCATGCACTGATCAGCAGCATAACTGCTTATTCCAGTAGCTTATTTGTGCTTTTTTTTCTGTTGTTTTAAGCTTCATTTAGTTTATTAAACTGTTCCTGAGCTTTTTGTAATTTTTGGTCAAGTTTAGCTTATTTTAGCTTATTTTCTAAACTGCTTATCTGCCCAAAACAGCTTATTAGGTTTAGATAAGCTTTGCTTTTATTTTTCTTAGCTTTTAAATATAATTTTAGAATTACTTGAATTTTTCCAGATTTTTCTATTTTCATTTTCTATTTTTAAATCATTTTATTAATTTAAATTAGTTTTAAATTCATATTAATTAATTAAAAAGTCAAAAAAATATTTTTCTTTTTCCCAAAATTTTCTTTTGTCATTTAGAATGTAGGAAAAATAGTTTGATACCCGTAGGATTTATATTTCATAGATTTCATGTTTTAGTTTATCACGTTTACGTTTTTAATTACGTTAATTGTTTTTAGTTGTAATTTTTTTTTTTATTTCCTAGCCTATTTATTGTTTCCGTAGTTGTAATCCAAATCCAAAATCTCTCAAATTTTTATATCTCAAACACGATTCACAAACCCGATCTCACAAATTCCATTCAACTCTCATCGGGGATAACGAACCGGGTCACACATACTTCACTTGTGTTTCCTTGGAAATAAATATGACTTGATTTTAACCGATCAAATTTTGGCGCCGCTGCCGGGGAGGGCTGTAGCGAATTTTAAAATCTCGTTTGTCGGTTCGTGTTTTATAAACCAATCTTTGTGAAGGTTTATAGTATTTTTGTGAATATTTTCTATAAAAAATATATATATATATATATATATATATATATATTATTTATATATACTTTTCCTAAAGTGTTTACAAAACCAAAAAAATAAATAATATATCCTCACTTTATTGAAAGTGTTGTAAACCAAAAAAGATCCAACAAAACAAATCGTGAGTTAATTATTTTCGGAATATCTCAAAATTACAACCTATACAAGTGGTTTAAGGATGGTTTGACATTAAATTGACGAACCGAAAGAGGCGGGTTTTTAATCAGCTTTCGAGCGGACCTTTGCTTCTCCGCCACTCTGCGAGTAGTTTTGTGAGAAACGAATTTTGATTGACGAATCGATCCCAAAAATATTGTGTTAATATCCAAAAATATTTTCATTTTCAAATTTGGTTTTCTTTTTAAACTTTTGTTTCTTTGTGGTGTATGAGCACCCGTGCTTCTTCACCAAATCTTCTTTCACCAATTTCAAATCCCGAAAGAATTATTCGTCGAGGTCGACGTCTTGATTTTCAAGACGTTGAAGATATGGCTGACGATAATAACACGGGTGGGAATCATAATAATGTGCCAGCTCCCGATCTCCGAACGATGGAGGAGTTGTGCCAACCAACCATGCAAGGACGGGGCGGACCTATTGCTCCCGTCAACATCCAAGCCAAGGATTTTGGACTTAAGCATCATATGATCCAACAAGTCCAAACTTCGTGTCAATTTCATGGTTTGCCGGGTGAAGATGCAAACAAGCATCTCGATAAATTCATCACGGTAACCCAAAGTATGAAACAACAAGGGGTCACCGATGACGCCCTTCGCTTGTATCTTTTTCCTTATTCGTTGACGCATCATGCCACCGCTTGGTTTGATCGTCTTCCCAAGAATTCAATTCATAGTTTCGATGAAATGACTTCAAAATTCTTGGCAAAATATTTCCCACCGTCGATGGTGGCGAAATTGAGAAATGATATAAGTAACTTCCGCCAGCTTCCCAATGAATCTTTATTCGAAGCATGGGAACGTTACAAGCTTTCAATTGATCGGTGTCCTAATCACAATATGTTGCTTGTTACCATAATAGACACATTCTATAATGGTTTAACATTAAGACATCGTGACACGATCAATGCTGCGGCCGGTGGTACCTTTATGAAAAGGCGACCCGAAGAGTGCCAAGATTTAATTGAAAATATGACTGCCCACCACAATTATTGGGATTCCTCTGCCGAGAGGACCGAGTCAACTAAATCTATCACTACGGACTCTTCACCCGATATTACCGCACTCACTAAAAGGATGGATGATTTGTCCACCGCTGTCTTGAGAATACATCAAAATCAGATTCAAAATAACAATAATCATCAAGTCAATGTGGTCAGTCAAAGCTGTGAAACATGTGGTGGTCCACACCCGTATTTTGAGTGTCCAGCCACCAGTGGCAACACTCAAGAGAGCGTTTATGCTGCTTCGGGATCCTATAATTAGGGAGGTAACACTTACCAACCCCAAGGAGACCGTAATCTTTCAGCTATCGTTCCAACAATTTTCTTGGACCACCCGGTTTCAACTCTCAAAATCCAAATGGGCAAAACCGAAATGCCCAATTCAATCAAAACCAAAACCGAATGAACCAAGGTTTCCAAGGTTCTCAAAATCAAGGTTTCCAAAACCAAGGTTTTCAAAACCAAGGCAATCACCAAGGTTTTCAAAACCAAGGTAATCAAAACCGAGTTCAAAATCAGGGAAATTTCAACCAAAATCTGGGGAATGTTCAAAACCGAGGTCAAAATTTTAATCAAAACCAAGGTTTAAACCAAAATCAAACGTCCACGGAGGAATTGTTGAAACAATTCATGAAATCCCAAGATGAAACCAATCGGTTGATGGCCACCCAAATAAATGAGATCAGAAAGTCTTTAAATGATCGACCCTCGGGCTCAGGAACTCTTCCTAGCACCACGATCGCTAACCCGAGGGGCGATGTAAAGGCGATCACAACAAGGAGTGGTGTCCAATACAAAGGACCCAAAATTCCGACTACCTCTTCTTCTCTTCCTCCCAAGGTAGTGGAAATTGAGACCGAGGAGACAACGGACAAAGTGCATTCTTCAAGTTCACAAAGTACCGCACACGTCCAACCTCCGGTCGACCAAACTCAAATTCCGGAACCCGATGTTCCGAAGACCAATCCTAAGCCCTCGATTCCATATCCTTCGAGGCTTAATGATCAGAAGCTTAAAGAAAAAACCAATCAACAAATGGAAAAATTCTTCCAAATTTTCAATGAATTGCACTTTGATATAAGCTTCGCCGATGCTCTCGTTCTTATGCCCAAGTTTGCATCTACACTAAAAAGTTTGCTAAGCAACAAAGATAAGTTGACTGAGATGGCAAAGACCCGCTTAATGAGCAATGCTCGGCGGTTCTCCTCAAAAAGCTTCTCGAAAAGCTCGGAGACCCCGGCAAGTTTTTAATCCCATGTGATTTCTCGGGGATGGTTCAATGCTCTGCCTTGGCCGATCTTGGCGCAAGCATTAACCTTATGCCACTCTCGGTATGGAAGAAATTATCTCTTCCCGAGCTTACATCCACTTGCATGACACTCGAGCTAGCGGACCGTACTATAACGCGTCCACTTGGAATAGCCGAGGATGTCGTTGTAAAAGTAGGAAAGTTCCACTTTCCTACTGACTTTGTTGTGGTAAACTTTGATGCAGATCCTAGAGTTCCACTCATTTTGGGTAGAGCTTTCTTAAGGACGAGCCGTGCTCTCATTGATGTATATGCTGAAGAATTAACCATTCGTGTTGAAAATGAAGAAGTCATGTTTAACATCAATCAAGACTCTAAACCTCGAACCACCAAAGGCAACGTTGCTACGGTTAATCAAAAATATAATATCGTAATTGCTTCCGAAAGAATTGATTCGATACTTTCAAGATTCGAGGTTAAGAGTTCTTCAGAAAAATGTGCTGAGCTTAAATCAATGAAAATTACCCCTGGCACAAGCAAATGGTTTGAGAAATGTGCTGGGGAAGTAAGAAGTGTTTTCGATTACGATGAACAAGATCCGGAGACCACAACGGAAGTGGTGAAAATTTCTAGCTCTAAGAGCACACCACTTGTCCCATCTCCGGAATCGGTTTGTCGTATCGAGATTGTTGATTCTATGGATGGAACTAAAAATTCCACTCCTATTTCCGCACCAATCATTTCCGACTCTTCCATTACTTCTCCTCCGATTGAGGGAAGTGATATCTCTATGGAAGAGCTCGAGGTGTTCTTATTTGATGCTCCAATTTCGCCGGAAATTGTTGAGCCCGATGGTGATCCGGGGGGAGATGCTCCGTTGTTAGAAAAAATGATGTTTGATGAACCATTATTTTCCCTCCCCCCGAAGGAAGTTGTTTTTGAAGATAAGCCGTTAGATCCTTTGGAGCACGAGCTCGAGGATCTTGTTCCCGAATATGAAAATTTTATCTTTGAAACGGCTGACGAGAGTAGTGGCAATCCCACTTCTCATTCTGATTTTTCTCTCCCGGCTTATGAAGCCTTTTCTTTTGATATCGATCTTTTGGAAGAGACGAGTAGTGGCAGTACCACTTCTCATGCTTGTATCTCTCTTCCCGAGTATGACTCATTTTTCTTTGATGAAAATGATCCGGCTATTGAAGAGTTCTCCGGTGAACTCTCTCAGCCGGAATTTGATCATTTTTATTTCGAGATTGAGAATGACTCAAGTGTGGGGGGAGATGTTATTGATCTTAAGGATTTAGTTCTTGAAGATTTTATCCCGACCCTCCCTCCCATTGAAGACAATATGGCCTTTGATGATGACGAGTTTTTAATGATAATCATAAAAATCTTACTTCTCTTCATCACATATGGTGTGATCTCTCTTTCCCTTTTCTCCTTCGGGAATGAGGACACCATCTTTGACCCCGGTATCGCCCCTAATAGTTTCTTCTATTGAAATACCGCGGGTTGTATCTCATCGGAGTGGAACTTTCTCATGTTCAAGTGTTTATCCAAACAATTTGAATGAAAGTCCGATTGAGATTGGTTTTCCACTTGCTTCCCCATGGACAAATGAATTCGGGGTCGAGTCAAGCTAGTGACTCGGTTAACAAAAATATTAGCAACACATGGGTAAACGCCCATGTTTCTGACTTCTCTCTTTTTTCTAACACTAAGTGTGGGGGAATTCCCACTGTGCTTGCCTTTTGTGTGTTGTTTGCTCTGATTTTCAGGTTTCCCTGAGATCGTGATGATTGATGCGCCTGTTTTCAATCCAGCCGCCCAATATCCGATTTTTTTTTACTAACGTTTATCTAGGGATATCTTTTTAATCCTTTTTGTGAAAAATGGAGATTTCTGTTCCACACGTGGCTAGTGGTATTACCTTTTTCCGTTCTAAGTCTCGGCATAATAGCCGGTACTTTGAATATTGAGGGCAATATTCAATTCTAAGTGTGGGGGGGAATTCTCGCGAATTTTGTCACATAAGTACCTTCTAGTTCCCTAGTACCCCCGTTTTGACCCAAATTTTAAATTTTTTGTCAGTTTTAAATAAAAGTGTGTTATGTTTAGTCTTGATTAGGTTAGAACAAAGGGAATCCCGACTCTGCTAGAGTGTTGATCTAGCTGCTTCCTTAACGTTTAGACTAAGTTTTTACGATTCGTGCAAATGAAAATGCTAAGCGTAGAATAGTTGGTTTTCTTTAGAGCTTATATAAGTAATCTATGGCTTTTCCTCCCAGGAGATAACTAATCTGACTTAATAAGTGCTTATTTTCAAACTTTTGAACATACAAAATCATTTTTTCATACGATTTTGAAAAATACTAGTTCAAGGCTTTATTTAAATTTCGGAACAAGCATATGTCAGAATAATGCAAAATGAAAGTGAGACGTTGCTTGAAAGTTGCAAAAAGTTAAGTAATAAATAAATGTACTAAAAAGCTAAGGTTCAAGATCGGCCCTTGGATCCTTATTTCCGGAAGGCGTTTAGGTCTTGGCTACCCTCTTACACCGGCCCTTGGACCCTTAATTCTGAAAGGCGTTAAGGTCTTGGAACTCTCCGTTGTAACGGCCCTTGGATCCTTTATTCCAGGAAGGTTTAAGGTCTTGGATCCCGTGAAACTCCGTTAGTTTATGTTGCACAAGTAAAAAAAAAAAAATGAAAAATGAAAAATGATGAAAAAAAAAAAAAGGAAATAAAATGGAATGATAATGCAAAATGCAATATATTTTGAAACTTGCATGTTGTGAATTTTGAATCTATCTTTCAACTAGTATTAGTCAAAGTTTTATAAAAACGTCGATTTTCGTGATCAAAATTTTGAAAATCAAGCACATTCACCTAACTTAAATAAATATGGGAGTGAAAAGTTAAGCCTCGACTTACATAGATTATTAGTATAAGTAGTGTTAGCATTTTACAAAAACGTTTGCACAATGAGTTTAAGCTTAGTTGGGAGTATTAAAAAGAGGATGACGATATCAATTCCCTGGAGACACCCAGTTTGTGTGAATCCCGTTCCATGATACCATTTTTGAAAATCAAGCATTTTATCTATTTTGTTCTAAGTTTAAATTTCTCGCATGGAATAAAAAGTTGAAACGGGGTATACTTGGTTCCTTTCATTACTTCATATGATTGGATTGCTAGGGACTAGCAATAGTTTAGTGTGGGGGATTGATGAGTGTGTAAATACTCATCATTTTACACCCGATAAAGACACAAAAATGACCAAAAACACCCAAATATATTGCAGATATCCTTGGTTTTGTGTTTTATGTGTTTCAGGTACCAAAGGATTGAAAACAGAGCGAAAACCGGCATTTTTGGATAGTCTCGACAACAAGTGTGCATTTGATCAGACAAAGTCAAAGTCAACCCCGAGAATACCTAAACTACACAAATAGTCCTTGGAATACATTTTCAACTTTGGCAGCCTAAGTCCCTGAACTTTTGGATTCTTACACAAATAGTCCCTAAAAGTTTAACTCTTTTAAACTAATACTAAACCAAACCAATCCCTATCACTACCCTTAACCCTTTAACCCATTATCCCAGCCCAAAGATAAAACTAACCCAAGCCCAAAAATACCCCAACCCGGCCAAATTGTTTTAGTTAAACACATTAGGTCAAACTTCCCTCTTCTCAACATCTCCTTCCCCAAACTTTTCTCGCTTTTCCCCTTCCCCAGGAAACCAACTCCAGATAACTTTCCCCGACAGCTTTGTCACCTTCACCCATTCCCCAAACACCTAACCAGCCACCCTATTCCTCAAACCCAATGATAATTCACCTTTCCCTCATCCAGGTCACCAATCCGAGTGACAAATTGGGCGCCAAAAAGAAATCAAAGGCCAAGATCGCTTCTTTTTAATCCAAGGGTTAGGAAATGCTCCAAAGAAGCACAAGTGAGTCCCCAGGACTGTTTTACCTCACAGAAGAAGCACAACAAGAGGAATGAGGATCCTTAGTTTTTTAGTATAAATAGAGTAGATTGTACCAGTTGAAGTTTAGGTTTATTTTAGCAAAAAATAGTTAAGGTATTGTAATTTTTCTTTAGTATTGTAATTTAATCTATTAGTTAATGAAATTCTGAGTTCTTTTATTGGTCAACGAAAGTCAAAGTGTTCCATTATTGCTTGTTTTAAATTTCTTTTATGTTCTGAGATTAATTTATGTGTGTATGAATTAGATTGATAGTACTTTAGAGGTTAATAATTGAAAAAGCTCAAATTAGTTTAATTCAGTTAGAGTTTGGTTTTAGACTGTTATGGGTCATAATGGGTAATTACTATTCATTGGTCATTCTGGAAAATTTGCTTAAGCTTAATCTAGATAGATAAGCTGAGTTTGACAGGTTTTGAGTTATTTGATTTAGTATTTAAGGTTGAAACTGTTGTGTTAGCTTTCTAGTGGAGAATCCTGATTCAAGGTTTCTTGTTAGTTGTTAAGTAGGTAATTGTGTTATATTAGTTAGTTGCATGTAGTTTAATAGTCAGTTGCTTTTCAAACTCCTCACAAATCCTATCCTCAGAATCTGCTTATAGCAGACTTCTAGTTTTTTTGTTGTTTTTGCCTCAAATAGCCCATTTCAGTTTCAATATTAATCTAGTTAAAGTAGGTTTCAGTTTCCAATTTTTGTTTTACTCATAGCTTACATGGTAATCTCAATCTGTTTTAGCTTATTTCTGCATTTCTAGCTTATAATGTTAGCTTATTATTGTCTGCAAGTTAGCCCCATTCAGCTACCCTGAACCTGCTCAGCTATTGTTCACTTGGACCATCTGATCTAGGGAGGAATTGGATAAGCAATTGTGGATGGATTTTAGGCATTTTAGGTTTGTAGATACCCTGTAGTACTAGGATGCTTTTGCCCCCTTTAGTTTCATTTTTCAGCTTATTGTGAGTGCTTAATCTTGGTCTGCAAGTTGGGCCTAGAATTGCTTTTTCTGTCCTTATGCATGCACTGATCAGCAGCATAACTGCTTATTCCAGTAGCTTATTTGTGCTTTTTTTTCTGTTGTTTTAAGCTTCATTTAGTTTATTAAACTGTTCCTGAGCTTTTTGTAATTTTTGGTCAAGTTTAGCTTATTTTAGCTTATTTTCTAAACTGCTTATCTGCCCAAAACAGCTTATTAGGTTTAGATAAGCTTTGCTTTTATTTTTCTTAGCTTTTAAATATAATTTTAGAATTACTTGAATTTTTCCAGATTTTTCTATTTTCATTTTCTATTTTTAAATCATTTTATTAATTTAAATTAGTTTTAAATTCATATTAATTAATTAAAAAGTCAAAAAAATATTTTTCTTTTTCCCAAAATTTTCTTTTGTCATTTAGAATGTAGGAAAAATAGTTTGATACCCGTAGGATTTATATTTCATAGATTTCATGTTTTAGTTTATCACGTTTACGTTTTTAATTACGTTAATTGTTTTTAGTTGTAATTTTTTTTTTTTATTTCCTAGCCTATTTATTGTTTCCGTAGTTGTAATCCAAATCCAAAATCTCTCAAATTTTTATATCTCAAACACGATTCACAAACCCGATCTCACAAATTCCATTCAACTCTCATCGGGGATAACAAACCGGGTCACACATACTTCACTTGTGTTTCCTTGGAAATAAATATGACTTGATTTTAACCGATCAGGAGGTGTTGGAGTACTTAGAGTCAAGAAGTTTTCATTTCGGATGGGTGATGAGATGTTAAAAGGTGAAGAGTCTGACGATGATGAGTTCAAGTTTACGAAGCAACATGGTTTGACACTAATTCTAGCGGTTCTTCTTGGTGGTCTAGTGGAAGGAGATGAGTTTGTTGATTTAGTCATATTAACTTTGCTTAAGAAATGCTAAGATTCACAAGAAGTTGTGGTGAAGGTGTGAAGAATGATAATCCTGGAGCACTTAATTTATAATGTTCAAGGTTTGTGAAAGAATGTGCATTGATTTGATGTTAATCCATTCAACATTGATCTTTCCTAATGATTTGGAGGTGTTAAGGAGCTTGTCTAATCACTAAAGTCAACCCAATAGAGGTAAGTTGAGTGAAAGAGGAAAGATATGCAGTTAATGTCATGCAATCATTACAAGATCTTTGAGGTCATAGACCCACAGATTGTAAGGAACCAAATTCAGGGTTCCTTCCTTTATAGAGAAAGGTTCCTTGAGGTATTTTTGAGAAATTTCAAATTTTGGTGGGAAATGCTTATTCTATTGGTCCAAGTGAGATGACATGATCCTAATGTGAGTGAATATTAGTGAAAAGTATCCTAGTAACAAAAATGAGTGATCTAGAGTGCGGGATTAAACAAAAATTACAAAAATATACCTGCAGGCTGGCGGAACCCTATTGTTGGTTCCGTCTAATCCGTCAATCAAAATTTGGTGGTACCAAATTTTTGGAAGGACGGAACCAAAAATTTTTGGTTCCGTCCCATCCGCCAGGCCAAAATCCTTAACAGAGGGCATATTTGACCCCCCGAACCCCGTTCAAATCCCGTAATTTCTCCTAAAACATGTGTAATTAATTAGTTGTGATTAGAAAACAACAATAAAATAGGTATTAACACATGTATGGGTATAGATCAAGCAGAGGCTAAAAATTTCACTAATAATGTGAAAAAATATGAAAATTGATAACATCAAGATGTTATCTACCTGCAAGACATGGTTAGTTCACATAATCGTCAAAAGTCAAGTTATCATCCTATGAATAGAGAAATACACCATAAATCATTATTTTTGAGACATTGTACCAAACACTCATAAAACCTCTCATTGCATGTCCAATTTCTTGTTAATCTTGGTGAGGAACCTTCCAATGCACTTGAACATTCCTCTTGTTTGCTTGAACTCTTCTGATTGGTTTTCAAGAACTGGAAGTTGTCGAAAGTAGTCACGTGGAGGAAGCTTTGAGTTAGGGAGTCCATCCTCGGAGCTATTTGATGACGATGATGAGGAAGTTGGAGGATGAGGACGTTTCCCTTAAGTCTTTGCTACTCTCTTAACACTTAATGGAACCATGGTGTGGTTGACAAGAGAGTAGTCAAGACAAAACCCTTTAGCATTTGGTGGGATAGGTGCAACGGATCTATAGAGACGGGTGAGAAGCATCTCGTAGGGAAGAGGCAGTGGTTCCTAGCATGGGTATGTCGGCCATCCTTTTGGCAACATAGTAGGCTAAGTTGAAAGGTTGGCGGGTTGAAAAACTATATAGCATGTAACAAAGACAAGCAATGTGATCACGGTTACCTATGGTGCACATGACATTTTCCCTAAGGACTTCTTCCCATTTCTTGAATTAAGGTTTGAGTTCATTGAGTTCCATGCCAAATGGGTCACGGTTGATTTCATTATCCAAACGGGTTGTCCTAGTATCCAAAGTTCTTGGAAAGAAAAGATGGTCTTGGATTATTTCTTTGTCAACTAGAGGAGTGTCGTATGGAGGAATATGATCAACGATTGAGTCAAGGATTGAAAGGGACCATTTATCCGAGTAAAGGCATGTACCTTCACATGGAATTCCGAGGATTTCCGCAAATTGATGAAGAGGTATGTTGAAGTCATTTTGGTTTACTTTGAATTGAATTGACATGAGTCCATGATCATTACTTGTGAGAATTACGCTAGCATAGAATTCAAGGACAAATCTAGGACAAATTTGTTCGTTAATGTCTAAGAGACCATCAAAGTGAATGGTTGCAAGTTCTTGACGAATGTTTGTGCCTTCTAGAAAGGATGGGTCAATGGTTCTACCCTCATGAAAGTAACATTTTTCTAGAGCTTTGAAGATTTTGACTTGTGCGAGAGTAAGGCCCTTAGTCTTATGATGTTTCGGAATGTAGTTGAGAGTGTCTTTGTGGTCATAGTGAGTTGCGGGAGGCATGTTTGATCCTAGATACAAAAATTACACACTTTAGTCGAAACTGATGAGAATTTTGATATAATGTTCTAGTGTGTGCCTATATGAGGACAATGTGGAGGTACGGTTATCTCGACTATTTTTAATGCATAAAAAGAATTTCTTTAGCAATTTTGTAACAAAACGAGAGATAACCCAAATGCTCCTAAATCAATGTAGCTTCGATTGAATGTACCCAAAAATACATATTGGTTATGTACTTCCTTTAGCATTCAAGAGACATTATGCAAGTGATGTTTTAAACATAACGTTTTTATTTGTATGAACAATGTGAAAAATTATATGTCCTAATAGTGAGAAGCTTTTTACAAAAATTTGACATGGGGTTTTTAGTAAATCGTGATAATGTCTTACAAGATGCAATTCCTAACTAAGGGAAACATTGTTAGTTATGTAATTTACAAATGTACTTCATGATCTACCTAAGAAAATGCATAATCCCCAAGTTTGGGTTTGTGAATAAATTAGAAACCCTGGACTCAGAATTGAGAAAAGAAAAGTAGTAAGGAAGCTTACAATGTTGATTTGAGCTGAGATTAGTTGAAGGAGATGCCTTAATTTTGAGAGTATCCAAGAAATACATCTTCATAAGACTTTGGGTCAAATTTGTTGAGGTAATCTTTAGTGTTTAAAATAAAACATTTACTTCCAAACACTTTAAAGTATCCAAGTGTAGGCTTTTTACCTTTATATAGTTCATATGGTGTTTTGTTCAAAAATGGTCGAATTAATACTCTATTTAAGATATAGGTTGAAGTGTCAACGGCGTAACTTTTGTGGTATGTTTTGTTCATTTAGTATTGTTCTACTCATCTCTTGAAGAGTCCGATTTTTACGTTCTACTACACCATTTGACTGAGGAGTGCGAGGAGCCAAAAAATTATGTGATATGCCGTTGGCATCACAAAAGTTTTCAAATTGTATTTCGTTATCAAATTCACGACCATGAACCGCTTTTATTGACATAATACGACTATCTAGTTGGTTTTGAATTTTCTTACTAAGAATTTCAAATTGATCAAAAGCTTCATTTTTACTTTTCAAAAACTTTGTCCAAGTGTATCTTGAATAATCATCTACTATGACCAAAGTGTAGAAGTTGCCTCCATAACTTTGTATAGCGGATGGACCAAATAAATCCATATACGAAAGTTCTAGACACCTAGATGTAGACACCATATTTTTAGCCTTATGGCTACTATGAACTTGTTTTTTAATTTTGCAAGCATCACAAAAGTGTTGGTCATATTTCAACTTGGGTAAGTTCCTAACGAGAACTTTTGAGGATAGAGATTAGATAAGTCTCATATTAGCGTGGCCTAAGCGTCTATGCCAAAGATTTGAGGAATCATCTAATGAAGTTAAGCAAAGTTTATCTCTAGAAGTTTTATCAATTTTCATGACGTATACGTTGTTTTTCAAAACTCCTTTTGCTACGGTTATTCTATCTTTTAGTATTCTACTTTTGTTTTCACTAAATAGAACATTATACTTTTTACGGCATAGTTGACTAATACTAAGTAGGTTGAATCCTAGATTATCAACATGAGCAACATTAGCAACAGAGAGAGAGTCATGAGAGATAGTACCTTTTCCGATGATTTTGCTTTTCAATTTGCTACGAAAAGTGACATTACCTCCATCATATTCTTGGTAGGTTGAGAAGAGGCTCTTGTTTTACGTCATATGCCTTGAACAACCACTATCTTTTATCCACTCGCCGGTTCTAATTCGACTTTCAAGCATACCTAAGTTATATAAAAACTCAAGCATTTGGTCCCCAATATCTCATGGGTCCATTTTGGTTAAATATCCCATTAACTTGATTCATGTATGGAAACGATGGATATGAGTTCCATGGCATATAGTTAGGAGCTTGATAATGTCTAGGGAAGTTTTGATTCCAACCATTATGATGATAGTTGGGTTGTGCGCTGTAGTTACTTTTTGGAAAGAGGCGTTTGGGAGTAGGTGTTTTAGGCCTTTGTTGAGTAGTTTTGGATCTATACTCATTTTAAGCAAGTCCTAATCCTAATGTAACAGCTGGTTTTTGTTTAGTTTCATTTGTAACAACTTTAGATTTCTTTGTGACTTTAACGAATTCAGTTTGAGCCGATTTGCTATCTTTTTGTTCACCTGAGGAACTCACGGAACCAAATGGTTCAACGGACGGAACCAAATTTTTGGTTCTGTCTGGTCCGTGACTTCCTGAGGTGGTTGGAGCAGTTTCTTGCTCCTTTTCGGCTTGCTTCTTTAGACTACTTAAATCTCCTAATTTCATAAATCCTAGTCTAGTTTTATCATATGGTAATTTCTGGATTTTCATTATTTCATCCGCACAACAAATACTCTTATCAAATCTTTTGAACTTTGAATTTTGTTTGATGAGATCATTATGTGTGATTTTAAGTCTTTCAATTTCAAGTCTGAGCTCTTGACATGATGTACATACCGTGTCAATGGCTTTACTCTTTTCTAAACGTTTTGCTTTTTCTTTTAATTCATAAACTTCATTTTTCAAAAACTCCATTTTAGTTTTTAAAAACTTATTTTTTTTAATGATTTTTAAGCTAAGTTCACACAGTTTGTTATATTCTTTTTGTAATGTATCATCATCAATAGAAGAGTAAGATGAGTCAGAGTGTACCTCATTTGAGTCTTGAGCCATGAGAGCAATTTCGTCATTCTTTGGTTCCTCGTCGTCATCTTCGCTTTCACTCCAAGCACCACTCACAAAAGCTCTTTGAGTTTTGTTTTTAGGTGGCTTTGGACAATCTCCTATGAGATGGCTTGTGTCTCCACATCTAAAACATTTTCTTTCAACCTTCCCTTTCTTATCATCATGATCTTTTTGGAAAGGTTTCTTGTCATCTCTAGGTTGTCTTACAAACTTTCCTTGTATTTGAAAGAACTTTTTGAAATCTCTTACGGCCATGGCATATTCTTCATCTTCACTTCCCGAGCTAGATTCTTCATCATCACTTGACTCCGTTCTTGCTTTTGAGGCAATGGACTTGACTTTTTCCTTTTTGCCTTTAACAATCTCTGAGTCATTCACCATCACCATTTCATGAACTTTGAGGTTTCTAATTAACTCGTCAAGTAATAACTTTAAGAGATCTTTAGATTCTTCAATAGCCGTCACTTTTGCTCTCCATTTTGGATGAAGTGCTCTAAGGAATTTCCTGACAAAGTTCTTACTACGAAAGGATTCATCAAGTGCTCTGAGAGAGGTAATAATAGTATTAAAACGAGCAAATGCACTATCAATGATTTCATCTCCAGGAATACTAAATTGTTCATATTGTTGAACAAAAATATCAATTTTGTTATTTTTGACTTGTGAATTTCCTTGATGAGTGATTATTAAATATTGCCAAATTTCTTTAGCGATTTTGTACATAAAGACTCTTTCAAATTCCTTTTTAGTTAGAGCGTTGTAAAGCATCATTTTTGCTTCATTATTTTTTGCAATTAACTTTTTTTACTCATCACTATGACGAGTAAGTGAAGTATCCTCATCTCGACCAATTGCGATATCTTTTATAATAGCTTTATGATCACCTTCTATAATTATATACCATAAATCTATATCTTTTGATTTTACATATGTTTCAAAATGGCTTTTCCAATAAATAAATCCATTTGGTTCAAAAAGTGGTGGTCTTTGCATAGATTGCCCTTCTTTAAAGTTTTCAAAATCCATGGATCGTTTCAAGTTTTAAAATACAATAAATTTTAAAAATCTTGAGTAACGTAGCTCTTGATGCCAATTGTGGAAAACTAGAAGGGGGGTTGAATAGTTTTACCGTTTTTTATTTCTTTTTATTATTTATCTTTGTGTGAAATGACTTAATGTATGCAAACAAAATGACAATAAAAAAGTGCAAGAAAGATAGAAACGATCAAACCACAACACGAGTGTTTGTAGTGGTTCGGTCTACAAGGACTCTTTTTCCTTGCCCTACTCCCCTCCCCAGTATCCAACTCGAGAGTTTTCTTCACTAGTCAACAAGCTCTTTTATCCGGCGGAGAAAACCTTTACACGTCGCATACACATTTCCGACACAAAGCTAGATTTCAAGTTCTTTTATAAGGGTACAACCACTCCCGTCACACAATGTATTTTAAGGACTAAAATACTAATCGATCACTATTAGAGGTTTATGATAGTTTGGTACAAACAATGATGTATGAACAAATACAATTCACACAATGACAAACAAACAAGTCTTGCAACATTTTGTTGAAGCTTGTAATGCTTTGATCTTCTTGCTACAAAAAAACTCACTAAAATGAAATAAGAATGAGTTAGATATAGAGAATGATGAATGAGAGAATGTATATTGTTTTATGTATGTAAGTGATAATCAAACAACATAGTGTGGCTTGCTATTTATAGGCACCAAGGCCAACAAACCACGGATCAGACGGAACCAAATCAAGGGTTCCGCGGGGACCTGACAGAAAATCTTCACAATCTTTTATCAAATCTAACCAAAATATGCACCATATCTTTCAAGGATTCTAGAGTGATAATCTAAACAAAATATTCACCATATCTTCCAATGATCCTATGCAATCTTATATTAGAGTAGGATAATCCATGGAGTGATGTAAAAATACAATTTCATTTTAGATTAACATGTTTATGAAAGTATACTTGTAAAATGTATATACTAGCTAGCTATGTAATGTTTAGTTTGTGTTTAAGAAAGACTTGTGATAATATATGTAAGAGACTTAACTATATTTATGCTTTGCTAAAATAAAGTTTATAATTGTCGTTACCAAAATATAGCAAAGATCGTAAAATATAAATAACATTTTTTAGATGATATTTGTTCTAACACAAAGGATGAAGATATCATTGCTACAGCTGTCGCTTCATTGAGAACTATAAGTGGTTATGCTTTTGTGAGGGTGCCTTCATATTTGGAGACTATACATGAGTCCCATGTATACTTAACCATGCAATCTTACTTTCAATAAAGATAAACGCAAGTTGGATCAAAGGGAAGATAACCTTCCTAGGCATTACCAATTGTTTGGATGCATTATGTATTACATTTCTCGGTAACTTTTCTTGACATGAAATCCTTTTAGATTCATTTGCAGAACAAGTATTAATAGTTTTATTTGTAGAAAGATGGCAATGGAGATTGAGTATAGAAGAGATCAAAAAATTGAAGGATAATTGCGGGTGACGGTATTGTTGCCAACATACAAAATTCAAGTATCGTTACAAGAGGTTGAGCCGAATTTCGGGTATGAAAGGCACTTCATGATATTTTTATGGTGTTTATGCTTGTCAGGGTTTTTTTTTTTTTTTTTTTTTTTTTTTGATATTTATGATTGTACTAAATGAATGTGAGGTTGTAAATTAACCAAGAAATCATATTATCAATGTACTTTATTGTTTGCATTCTATTGTTAATGTTTGGTAGCATATACAAGAAAATTTGTTTTGTATATCAAGTCAATATGTTATCTTCTAATTTATATTGTACATGTAGATTGATTGTAATAGTAGTTTGCTAACTTGTTCTTGTTAAAGAAAAGGAGAAAAATAAAATAAATACATAAATTAAACCAATTCAACAAAAAGGATGATGCAGTGTGCACAATGACCAGAGATTTAGGGGTGGTATGGCCAAAAAAAATGAAAGGTCAAGTGGTGAAGATTGTGGTCATAATGGGTAAGATTGTGGTTAGTGGATGTATCAGGTTGACAAACGAGCCAACAAGCCTCACCCTTTTATCATGTGTGTCCCATCCAATATCAATTCTTTAATTGAATAAGGATGGTTAAAATTTTTGGTTTACTTAAATGTTCTTTTACATTTTATCTGTTTGGAATGCATTCTTAATAGTGTGTCCTATACTTTACTTACCCACAACATTTGTTCTAAACTAGGTTGTAAACCCGCGCGTTGCCGCGGGGTGTTTGTATATGTAAGGTAGCCGAAAAAAAAGAGGTCAAAAGTTACCATGTTGCGTTAGAGTGTTATCATGTCTTAGGAAATATATCAATGTTTAATAATTAATAACTAACATAAATATGACACGATAGTAAGATGACATGATACTAACAAAAATTGTCGTATACCATATAACGTTTGCATAGGATCGTTGTTTTTGAGGCAATAAAGCTAAAAGTAACATACCCTTTGTATTAGAAATCGAAAATTATAACTTTGGTGAATATATATATATATATATATATATATATATATATATATATATATATATATATATATATATATATATATATATATATTAAAAGTTTGGTGGGAATGCAGCGGTTTTTTTTTTTTTTTTTCCTCTGATATTTCTAAAAGGTACTTATAGATTAGGGTTTCCGCCAAAAAATCGTGTGTCAAAACTGTTACTAATTTAGAAAGACAGTATTATAAGTTGATGTACCGCCAAAAAACCGTTAATACCGTCTTTCTAAAGCATCAATCACCCAAAAATCGTCTGTCAAAAAACGTTACTAATTTCTGCATATTAAAAAGTATCGAACCTAAACATAATAGATGTTTGTCAAAACCGAATTACAAAGTACTTTAGGAAGAAGTGTTGCATTAAACTGAACTACAAATTACTTTAGGAAGAAGTGCAAAAATGTTAAAAGCACTTGTTGCAATGTAATTTGATCAAGTTTAAGCACCGAAACGAAAATGTAAACCTAATAGAAAATAAGAAAAATATCATGTTTAAGCAACATATTGTTAATATAGAATTTTCCAAAAAACTAATAAGATATGAACTGCAAAAATAGGCTAACCAAATTGTAAGTACACACGGTCATGTTTTTATCAGTTTATTACCACACTCTATTTGAGTGAAGATAAAAGAAGCTTCAGTAACATTTTGTGACAATAATACGTATGACATCAGCAAATTGGCTACCCTAGTAAGCATTAATCAGTTAAGTTGTTAAGTATAATAGTTGAATGTAGTATATGCCTAGAGCAAACTTACATGGCGTTCTACTATAATGCAATATAGCTCCGTGTAAATATGTATGTTCCGACCCCTTTTCATGAACTTCATCCAATATTATTGTAGAGTATCACCTAAAGAAAATCCTTTTGCGACATGAAGATGATGTCAACCCCATTACTGTCTCATTGATCACGGCCTTAACACTACATACTAAAAGAAGAGGGAAAATAGAAACTTACAACTCTAAAAGCAATATTCCATCAGTCATTAATGGAACAATTGTCACAAATGCTCTCGTCATGCAACTCTCGAAGCAATATGCCGGACGACGCGGTTGTGAAACACCAATCCCGCCACTCCGACCTCTACAATAATTGCATGGACTTCGTTAAAAATCTGCAATATTTCAAGCATTAATTAAATATAATAAAACAGGGTTTAGTGTAATGTTAATTATAAACTTCATAGTTATTGCATAAGGATAACCTTATGTAATTGATATATGATACTTAATAATTAACCAATTGGTGAGGATAATAATGTTAAAGTTTATATGCCTAAACTTGCATTTGAAGCGACGTCAAGTACTCGATTGCTTCATCTAACATTGAAGCATTCTGCTGTTAAGGGTTTTGCTGACTTTCCTGTTTTAAAAAAAAAGTTCTATAGTTGAATATTAGATACCAAATAACACCTTATCAAACTTTGAAACTATATAAGACAATTAAATATAGTAGACTTACCCCCACCATGTTGAGCCATCACCTCCTGCATTCGTCTTTGCCTGATGGCTTCGTTCTGGGTCAGCCTGTAACACAACCAAGCAATGTTATAAGCAATTATATCTAGCACAATACGAAGACGACCAATTTTCATAATCCTAATCTTCTATGCTTCATAATCACTTCATGTCATTGACCAACTACTAAATAGCCACTGCCTTTACCTTAAGACAGGCCCCAATTAAAGAGTAACTACTTCACTCATTAAAATACCACTCATTAGGGAGTGTTTGGTTTAGCTTATTTCCGCTGCTTCATATCTCGATGAAGGAATACAAAAATCACATGATACATTAAATGGGATAGAAATATAGTAAACTTGAAAAAATAATAAAAGGGAAGTTATAAACTTATGAGGCACAATCATTATAAAATTGTCGCTGAATATGAGAATTTCCATTATGATACAACGGCAACATTCATACCTGAGTAACGGCTCTGTCTCACCGAAGTTTTGAATGGACGGGCATCAAGTGTAAAATGTGATGCTGTACCCGGTCAACGTTGACGCACTGCTCTTGTAACACCCCAACCCGGCAAGGGTAGAAGTGTCACGTAAATGGTGACATATCAAAGCAAGCATAAACATACGACTTACATAATACAATAGAATTTCAAAGGTTACAAATGAAATACTAAAACTACAAGGTTACAATGAGAACAAAATAAAATACTAAGTCCAAAATGCATATCTCTTCTAGTCATCACTAAGTCCAGGGTAGCAATCTAAGCCCAAAGCACTCCACTCTTAACCCAGCTTCCAACTAAAACCTGCCGCGGGAAAAGAAACGCGGCTGAGCTTAAAAAGCCCAGTGAACAGATATAATATAAACGGTAATGAACAAACGAATATATAAGACAAAAGAATAAGAAGTAATAAGGTACAAGAGTAAGGTAAAGGACAGTCATCTACCACGAGCCCAAAACAAATCATATATCATAGTCCTGTCTTCGTCATAATCATATAGAGGGGATGCCTCTCAAATAAGCTGATAATATAAGGGGTGGCCTCATGTACCAGTTGGAGTGATCAGCTCCCAAATTTCGTGAAAGACGTGGATTGCACCCATCATCAGTCACCAAATACAAATATATCAAATCAAATCTGTCCACAAATACGGACAACAAATCTAGGATGCATCCATTCGCCCCCCAAACAAATCATATTGGCCATATCAAATCATATCAAAGTGAGCTCATATCAAATCAAATGGGGACGGTGTAACCAAATCACTAGGGCTACACACTAGTCATGCCAGTGGTGCATCAAAGGCACGGCCATGTTACCTTCATGGCTAGGAAACAAATTTGGCTCGTAGTGTCAAACTGGGGTCAAAGGTCAAAGGCTCAAATGTCATAGTCCAAATGTCAAGTCCATGTCAAAGGTTCATATTAAAGGGTTCATATCAAAAGTTCAAATATCAAAGTTCAAATGCTAAGGGTCCCAATTGCCAAAAGGTTCATATATCAAAGGTTCACAATCAAAGTAGGGAATCATAGCAATGGCATGGGAAACCCTAATACGAAAATAAAGTGAGAGCGAAGGCTCCTCATTCAAGAAGCAGAATATCTGTACCTTATACCAACGCAAAGCACAAATCACAATGAATAAAGTGGAAATGGACTCAGTTCCTCTCCTTCTTCACACCTAGAGGGGTAGACAAGTGTTACAACACTTTCCATTTTAGGTAACTTTCCATTTTAGGCAGGTTTCCATATTTAGTAAGTTTCCACTTTTAGAAAGTTTCCTTATTTAGAAAGTTCTCATACTTAGTAATATTTCCAAAATCTCATTTAGGTTAAGTTATAATCAAATTATCCAAAGTTACATTTTCACCTTTGAAGATTTCATACTTTACACTTTTAGCCCCTTAGTTTTCCAAATTACACAATGTACCCTTAGTTTATTACGTTGTACGATTAGGACCTCTAAAATACAAGATTACAAAACAAGTCCCTCAAATTAATGCTTTTACTTATTTGGTTCCTTTATTTATGTTTCTATCCTTTATTTATTAATAATTATACATTAGGTCCTTTAATTATCACAATGACACAAAACCCCTTTAAATATGATTTATTACACGACTTACCCTCAAGTTTCATGATTTACCATTTATAACCCTTAGTTTTGGAAAATTAACAATTTACAACCTTTTTACATATCTTGACAGCCTTTAAGTATTATCTAGACCCGTTTTAAATAATTTATAAACCATATCAAACCTTCGAAATAAAATCTATAAAAATTCGCAGACGTTTCTCAGGGTTTTGAGTATTTTAGATAATTTTTCCAGATTTTATTAAGTGATCTAGGTACGAATTAAAAATCCTTTTCCCCAACCTGTTCCAGAACCGGATCACTTAAAAACACCCGACCATTATCCATCTACTAACCCAGTCTAGAAAAATTTATAAAATTCTACAAAAATTCCAGTAATTAGCTAACATGTGTTATATTACCCAGTTCAAAGGAAATGTTCTAAATCGTTATGGTTTTAAAATGAAAAATGAAAAACCCGACCTGTTTTTCCAGACTTCATGAATCCGACCAGACACATAAATTTTCAAAAATCAAAAAGTAACCTTCCAGGCCTCCAAAAATTACAAACTAAATTTTCCCAGGTAGCCTCTTCATTGAACTTAGTTTTAGACTCAAAAACCATCCCAATACCCGTTCACATCATTGAGTTATAGCCGGTTAAAGTCGAGTAAAATTCCAGGCCAGTAGCAGATTGTCACAGATTCATATATAACTTAGGTTTTGGTCATCCCGTTCATTAGTTCTTTATACCAAACAACTTTGGGTGAGTCCAAAACACATTATGGTCAATTCATATCAGTTTATTACACATTCAAACCGAATTAATCCTCACCAAAACAGTTTGATCGATCCATGTTTTAAGTTTTAGGTTTTTCTTTAGTTTTATGATTTTATGTGACAAAGTTTTGATCTATGATTCGAATAGAACATTAATATGTGAATAAATGATAGAACAAGCGATACTATACCCTCGTAGACCACGAAGAACACGAACACAAGGATCAAAACACCACACGAAAATCTTTCCTTCCTCCTTCTTCCCTTGTCGATCGAATGGGGACAAGACAAGGAACAATTAGGGTTTCTTGCTAATAAAACAATTCATAGGGACTTGAGGCTTGAAGAACATGTTACCTTATGATGATTGACACAAGAATGGAACAAAATTAGCCTTCCTTTGGTCTCTCCTATGGCTCGACAGCAGCCCTCAAAAATGACAGCAGAACTTTTTGTTTTAGGGTTTTCTCTTGTGTGTTTGTGATGTTCAGTTAGTATGTGGTGATCAAAAAGGGATTAGGCTATTTTGTAGAAGCTTTGGCCGACATTTAGAGAGGGGAGGGAGGGCTTGGATCGGCCCCTAGGCCCAACCCACAACATCTATGTTAAATTCCATCAATTCCCTTATTTCTTGAATATTTCTTACACGCAACGATTTTTAGTACAAAATTAAATATATACTTATTGAGTTTTCGGTTCAAGTAACTAAGTAATGTGTTATAAATATTATTGGTAGCTCGTATAATTATCTTATGGGGCCTCATAATCATTTCATGTCATATTTGTTTCGTTTTCATAGGTTTTGTGCTTTATTTGTAAGTTATATATGTTTTAATTAAATTTCAAAGTTATGAGGGCATTTTGGTCTTTTAATACGTTTTAGATTTTCGGGTTTTACAACTCTTCCCCTCTAAAAGAAAATTTTCGTCCTCGAAATTTGCAAGGAAGTAGAAATGAAATGGAACTGAATTCAAATAGAGGCATATCAGATCAGAATACAAAATGAGGGTAGTTAGCTCGTATCGACTCTTCGGTTTCCCAGGTGGCTTCTCGCTCTGGGTGATTCTTCCAAAGAATCTTTACAAACAGAATTACTTTGTTTCTCATAACTCGAACTTGTCGATCGAATAGTCCTGGCTTCCTCAGAAAGACTTTTTGTTTCAGGATTCACATCAAAAGAGTAATATGCCAGACTTAATAGGTGATAATCGCATCTCATCAGGAGAGATATAAGGAAATTGTTGGTTTGACGGATATTCGTCTGTAGGATAGAGATAGACAAATCAAATGAGATCGTATTGGATTATAGCAACATGAGAGTAATATACACGTTCAACTCTTCAGATTTTCAAATAGTCTCAGCCTCAAAATAACCTTTCCAAGGTATTCTCACAAATAAACAAATCTTGTTTCCTCAGAATTCTCAATCTCATATCTCAACTCATGTCAGATCAAATGAACAGATTCAACGAATGCGAAACGTATATATAGCAGAATATAGGTGTACTCCTTCATAGAAATAGATCGAATTCATATTGATGGGAACATACCGTTCGGTGACATCAACCGGTAGAAAGTTCTACAACGAAACTTAAGATCATTATCGGATGTACAATGGTCAACATCGCGTGTCGAGTCTCCAAACGTATCAAATCATATAATGGTGACAATAGATTGAACGTATCGGTAGAATGAACCTAAAATCTTACTAACACAGACAATCTCAAACAACTATCACATTTCTAAGGCTTCTAAGGTACTTCTCGAAATATCCTATGATCACAATGAGGGTACGTCATGTGACGTAGGTATTATCACGTTAGCTACTCGTCATAATACCAACATCAGATGAGTATACCATCATGATGGTCATACTTTATCTCAAGTCGAAATCAAACCGCCTATCTTAATCCACCTAGTACTTCTACGGTCTCAAGGCCAACAAAATCGGATGTCATAGACAAGAGAGGAAGCAAAATTTTCCGTGAGAGTATCAAAATCCCAAATTGTCTAGCAAAAGTGAGGTATGCCGTCACAAGCATCATATCTTCTACAATTCGTCCAAAATCTCCCAAAACAAAGCCATCATCGAATATATGTGACAAAATGGTCACGGAACTGAAATGCTTCTAGGGAACTTGAATCACAAAAAGATCTTATCACTATATAGCAAAACTTAAGAGGGTCAACGGAATGAGAGTTAATTGCCACGAATTTCAGCCTTCATAAAACTAGTCTTCCCAAACGTAACGGGTTCGTTTCAGAAATCTACTCCTTTCACACGTCAATCTCTTCAAGTCCGGTTAATCTATCTTCGTCTGCCCATCAACCTGGAAGTGAAATCCAAACTCGGAAACTTGTGTCTGGTTTGTCGAGTCTCCTGTAGTTCTCCTGGAATGTGATGGAGGAATGCGAATTCCTAGCATGCTCTTCATCATTCAGTCTACTTTCCGCTCTCAATTCATCTTAGTACAACCAAAATGAATAGGGAAGTGAGACTGTACTTCTCCATTAGCTCCGGGTTCGCCGTCTTGACTGGATTGTCTTCTTTTGCATCTCCAACCTTCTGTCTTGTAGAGGACGTCTTCACTCTTCAGGGTAGCCGCCGTTATTGTCAACTCCAATTCAAGTAGTGCCGCAACTCTTCTGACATGTTTCTAGTTGTCCCGCTGCATACAAAAATTTTCTGTGCTGCCAGGGGTATCTCCGAGTCTCTTCCTGATTTATCCCAAACTTGTTTCGCCGAGGGTAAGGAAACTAACTTCTATTTCAGCTTTTCTCAAAACTCCATTCTCCGATCAACTAAGCTGTTTCTCTTGGTTCACGAAATTTCCAAATGGTATCTTAAGTTGCAAACATCTTCCAGAATTCCTCTGCAAGGTTCAAAAGGTTTCAGTTCTCCATTCTGTTATCGGTCTTGACTCCATGATGATAGTTTTCAAAACTCGCGTGGCTGAAAGAGATACCCTCGATTAAGAACATCGCTGTCGTAATAATGTCAATCTCTCAGAATGTACCGATGACCGTCGAATTTCTATCGAAGTGCAAAGATGATTTTTATGTTCTTCCTCGTCTCTGAACGTACTATTAAGTCATACAATGACCATTTGTCCAAGTACTCTCGAGTAAACATCATTTATCAAATTCGCAAAACAATCAGAGCTTTAGCCAATACTATTGGCATCACAAATCGTCATAGCAGTCGTTTACGAATATGGAAGACGATTCCAAGAATAGAATTCAATTCATCAGAAGGAAACTTCGCGCTTTGAAATTAAACAACTACATAGTCGTTTCAGGGTGGAGGAACATTGGCTCCTAACAGTATTACGCTTCAGCCATCTCCGGTCGCCTTCCTTCTCTATCGCGATCGAAACTAAAACACGTCCAGAAGATACTCTTAAACAAACTCTATTCTTGATCTTCGGTTGCTGCTCTTCCCGGTTGTTCAAATCAATTTATATGATCCCGAACACATTTGAAAGACACCTTCGCTTAGAGACTAGACAATCTCTCGGTATCATGTCAATTCCTACTTCACACTTCGGTGGAAAAACATGGGGTTCAGTCACGAGTCATATTCAGAAAACGCAGGGTGCCAAATACCACTCAAGGTAAGATTTATTTATTGGGTTCCAGGAAAAAAACTTCATAGCCGCGAAAGTAACACACGAGTCTCCAGAGTAATGGTGATAGCAAAGGGTTTAACAATCGGTAGTCGTAGTAGGGAGTTCAACATTGCTGCAAACGTTAAAGGTGAGACATAGAAGGGTAATTGTCAATACTTGAATGCTCAATCAACCAATTCCTTGTCAGAATTAAAATCGAAGTTAATTATCCAAAGAAAGACGGTTCACAAATCAAATCTTTTTGTTCAACAAAGAGAGGGAACATTTTCATATTCATGGTAACAACCATAAGACTTCTCATAGGGCCAGAGATGGGTGAAACAAAATCAATTGGTGTCGGAAGATTCATAAATACTTTTCAAGAGCAAAAGACAATAAGAGAATACATCAAGTACGTCATTGCCATGGGGATTCTCAGAATGATCGAAAAGGCATCGAATTTAGTAACGAAAGGAGCAGAGGTCAGAGTCAATATATCAATTAGTGTCAGACAATTTCATTGCAATTCTCAATGTCTTCCAGATTTAATCAGGTTCAAATTTTCAAGCGGTGCAAAGTGTAAGCTTCTAATTTCTAAAAGTGATATCAACAGGGTCAAACCAAAAGCAAGGCACGAATCAGAGTGATGCGGAAGCAAAGATACTTAAATAAATGCTTTAGTCTACCCATTCCTCACCGGTCAAAACTTAGGTTCCTATGGGGAAATCTTAAAGCAATTTTCAAAGGTTGGCTTACGAGCGCCTATAGGGAAACTTAGTGGTCCATAACTTACACAGGCCAAGGGTAGATGTACTACAAGTCGAAAACCTGTCTCTGATACCACTTTGTAACGCCCCAACCCGGCAAGGGTAGAAGTGTCACGTAAATGGTGACATATCAAAGCAAGCATAAACATACGACTTACATAATACAATAGAATTTCAAAGGTTACAAATGAAATACTAAAACTACAAGGTTACAATGAGAACAAAATAAAATACTAAGTCCAAAATGCATATCTCTTCTAGTCATCACTAAGTCCAGGGTAGAATCTAAGCCCAAAGCACTCCACTCTTAACCCAGCTTCCAACTAAAACCTGCCGCGGGAAAAGAAACGCGGCTGAGCTTAAAAAGCCCAGTGAACAGATATAATATAAACGGTAATGAACAAACGAATATATAAGACAAAAGAATAAGAAGTAATAAGGTACAAGAGTAATGTAAAGGACAGTCATCTACCACGAGCCCAAAACAAATCATATATCATAGTCCTGTCTTCGTCATAATCATATAGAGGGGATGCCTCTCAAATAAGCTGATAATATAAGGGGTGGCCTCATGTACCAGTTGGAGTGATCAGCTCCCAAATTTCGTGAAAGACGTGGATTGCACCCATCATCAGTCACCAAATACAAATATATCAAATCAAATCTATCCACAAATATGGACAACAAATCTAGGATGCATCCATTCGCCCCCCAAACAAATCATATTGGCCATATCAAATCATATCAAAGTGAGCTCATATCAAATCAAATGGGGACGGTGTAACCAAATCACTAGGGCTACACACTAGTCATGCCAGTGGTGCATCAAAGGCACGGCCATGTTACCTTCATGGCTAAGGAAACAAATTTGGCTCGTAGTGTCAAACTGGGGTCAAAGGTCAAAGGCTCAAATGTCATAGTCCAAATGTCAAGTCCATGTCAAAGGTTCATATTAAAGGGTTCATATCAAAAGTTCAAATATCAAAGTTCAAATGCTAAGGGTCCCAATTGCCAAAAGGTTCATATATCAAAGGTTCACAATCAAAGTAGGGAATCATAGCAATGGCATGGGAAACCCTAATACGAAAATAAAGTGAGAGCGAAGGCTCCTCATTCAAGAAGCAGAATATCTGTACCTTATACCAACGCAAAGCACAAATCACAATGAATAAAGTGGAAATGGACTCAGTTCTTCTCCTTCTTCACACCTAGAGGGGTAGACAAGTGTTACAACACCTTCCATTTTAAGTAACTTTCCATTTTAGGCAGGTTTCCATATTTAGTAAGTTCCCACTTTTAGAAAGTTTCCTTATTTAGAAAGTTCCCATACTTAGTAGTATTTCCAAAATCTCATTTAGGTTAAGTTATAATCAAATTATCCAAAGTTACATTTTCACCTTTGAAGATTTCATACTTTACACTTTTAGCCCCTTAGTTTTCCAAATTACACAATGTACCCTTAGTTTATTACGTTGTACGATTAGGACCTCTAAAATACAAGATTACAAAACAAGTCCCTCAAATTAATGCTTTTACTTATTTGGTTCCTTTATTTATGTTTCTATCCTTTATTTATTAATAATTATACATTAGGTCCTTTAATTATCACAATGACACAAAACCCCTTTAAATATGATTTATTACATGACTTACCCTCAAGTTTCATGATTTACCATTTATAACCCTTAGTTTTGGAAAATTAACAATTTACAACCTTTTTACATATCTTGACAGCCTTTAAGTATTATCTAGACCCGTTTTAAATAATTTATAAACCATATCAAACCTTCGAAATAAAATCTATAAAAATTCAAAGACGTTCCTCAGGGTTTTGAGTATTTTAGATAATTTTTCAGATTTTATTAAGTGATCTAGGTACGAATTAAAAATCCTTTTCCCCAACCTGTTCCAGAACCGGATCACTTAAAAACACCCGACCATTATCCATCTACTAACCCAGTCTAGAAAATTTATAAAATTCTACAAAAATTCCAGTAATTAGCTAACATGTTTTATATTACCCAGTTCAAAGGACATGTTCTCAATCGTTATGGTTTTAAAATGAAAAATGAAAAACCCGACCTGTTTTTCCAGACTTCATGAATCCGACCAGACACATAAATTTCCAAAAATCAAAAAGTAACCTTCCAGGCCTCCAAAAATTACAAACTAAATTTTCCCAGGTAGCCACTTCATTGAACTTAGTTTTAGACTCAAAAACCATCCCAATACCCGTTCACATCATTGAGTTATAGCCGGTTAAAGTCGAGTAAAATTCCAGGCCAGTGGCAGATTGTCACAGATTCATATATAACTTAGGTTTTGGTCATCCCGTTCATTAGTTCTTTATACCAAACGACTTTGGGTGAGTCCAAAACACATTATGGCCAATTCATATCAGTTTATTACACATTCAAATCGAATTAATCCTCACCAAAACAGTTTGATCGATCCATGTTTTAAGTTTTAGGTTTTTCTTTAGTTTTATGAATTTATGTGACAAAGTTTTGATCTATGATTCGAATAGAACATTAATATGTGAATAAATGATAGAACAAGCGATACTATACCCTCGTAGACCACGAAGAACACGAACACAAGGATCAAAACACCACACAAAAATCTTTCCTTCCTCCTTCTTCCCTTGTCGATCGAATGGGGACAAGACAAGGAACAATTAGGGTTTCTTGCTAATAAAACAATTCATAGGGACTTGAGGCTTGAAGAACATGTTACCTTATGATGATTGACACAAGAATGGAACAAAATTAGCCTTCCTTTGGTCTCTCCTATGGCTCGACAGCAGCCCTCAAAAATGACAGCAGAACTTTTTGTTTTAGGGTTTTCTCTTGTGTGTTTGTGATGTTCGGTTAGTATGTGGTGATCAAAAAGGGATTAGGCTATTTTGTAGAAGCTTTGGCCGACATTTAGAGAGGGGATGGAGGGCTTGGATTGGCCCCTAGGCCCAACCCACAACTTCTATGTTAAATTCCATCAATTCCCTTATTTCTTGAATATTTCTTACACGCAACGATTTTTAGTACAAAATTAAATATATACTTATTGAGTTTTCGGTTCAAGTAACTAAGTAATGTGTTATAAATATTATTGGTAGCTCGTATAATTATCTTATGGGGCCTCATAATCATTTCATGTCATATTTGTTTCGTTTTCATAGGTTTTGTGCTTTATTTGTAAGTTATATATGTTTTAATTAAATTTCAAAGTTATGAGGGCATTTTGGTCTTTTAATACGTTTTAGATTTTCGGGTTTTACAGCTCTAATGACCGCAATCTATTTTCTTGAATGGCAATTATGCTGCAATCTTCTCTCTGACAATGCTGATGTGGTTGTGAAAAATAAACAAAATGAGTCGGCCTATAAGTCTTAAAAGCGACCGTTGGATAAATATCCGTCACGTAGGTGTGGTCAAAGTAGTAACAAACAACCTGAAAAAGGAGTGTTCTTGCTTATTTCATTACGGTAGCATAAGCATTTGGCCTAAATTTGGATATCCGACTCCAAGAATAAAGTTAGATACAAGAATCTGAGGTCACGGAACTTTCAAGGCTGCAAAAACAAAACAAAAAATTCATTAACAACTTGCTATAACCTAGCTACCATATACGATAGCATTTCAATTAATTAAAACTTCACCCATGAAATGTAATGATGTATGTCAAACTTTACAAATGAACAATTAACTTTCCTCCAATACGAAAAAATTCTACAACGTCTTCGAATTGGGCATCAATGTCACCACATATACTTTCAAGCATTTAAACCGTCACATGTTTAATAAGTCCTTCCCAAATTTTGCATTTCAGCCAGGTGACCCCTTCCTTGGGTTTTTGGCCTTTCGATTTTGAAAACATCCACTGTTTACAAAACTGCCATTATGCTCATCTTTGTCTCAATTTCTATCAAACACTTTTCTTAAAAACTATGTACATGACAATGTCGAAAAAAAGTAAATAGTTAAGAGAGTGGATTGACCATTGCTTATGCCATTCCATGTAGCCTCAGTCCCATCCCTGCGTATTCCAGTAAGTGCCATGCATTCACCTAAATATTCCAGCAAAACATAAAGTTAAATTTTACACAAAAAAAAAATAAAAATAAAAAAATAAAAAATAAATAAAAAAAAAAAGAAAGAAAGAAAAATAAAAAAAAGGCATATCCTTGTGCATATGACAATTTATTTTAAGAAGAGAAGTGTGCCCAAGAATGGGAGAAAAAGATGGCATTTGTGTTGGTAAACCATGATTACGTGGCAATATTTGAAGCGTTTTAAAGGCACCTACTTTAATATAAAATGGGATTGGCCAGTTTACGAACGATGATAACAATTTTCGTTCAGTGATAATTCAAGAATAGTGAAGACTGTATATGATGCTTTCTTTGGTAATTGTTGTAACTTAAATAAAACCACTGCTGAAAATACTGCACAAACGGCAAGTTAACTATAACTTTTCTTACCTCTCTGTATGGCTTAGCTGATGCACTTTTACCCTTCTTACTGTTCGACACAACTTGCAAAACGTTATGTCGGGAAGGTGTAAATATTATATTAAAGTAATGACAATGAGAAAACTACTCTAACCTCAAGCACTTGTTGAAACTCAAAAAACCAAACACCGATCTATGTCTAAACCACCACTACACAATCAAATCATCACTGCTCGCTGCTTTGTAGTTACAGCGACACACCAAAACCAAAACCATCTTTATCACTTACTATACTTTTAATCATCACCAATAACAATAAAAGATTCGATAATATCAGTAACTCAAATAAGTACATGCACTTACTTCAGTAAATTAATTTGATGAATTTTTTTTGTTTTTTTCCATGCCTTTATATTCATCTTCTTGGCATCTGCAAACCTCCAGGTTTTAACCCAACAATATCCATATTTAAAGCTCAGTCTGTAAATAATCACAAAACCAAGAACGACCCGATAAGCATAAGTGCATAACCATTAATTGTAGTAAGATCATAAACACTCAAATACACAACCACATGCCGTGTCTTATTCTTCTTAGCAACTACTGGAACCCGGTGGAAAGTAGAAGATCGAGGAGTAGTGGATAAGTTCAATATTAAACAACACCAAAGGGCGGTGCAGTTTATTTATTAAATAAACACACAGGATGGGTAAACTAAAACACAAATGAACACAAATTCAATTTACATTATTCATTAAGCTAAATTGTTGAAACAATATTCAAGAAGAACATACTGGTGGATATAAGCAGTGCCAAGCAGCTTATTGAAAACAACTTATTTAACTCACAAATGATCATATTCTCAAAACACAAACAGCTTATTTAACATACCCATTATGCTTAAAAAATAATGGAACCATTATTCAACGTACCTCAAGGTACTGCAAGTAAGATGTGAAACAAAGGGAAAAGTACCTATATTGCCGAAAGAATGTCCATTTGTGCTTCACCAATGGCGTTATCTTTTCTTCTAAGCACAAAGCTAACAGTACTTGCATTGGTGCCTCAATGCCTGCAAAATCACATACCATGGTTAAATACTATTTGGTACGTTATATTTGTTTATATTATGTCACTGCTCATACTAAATTTAACCAAAAGTGCTTATATCCATACATATGGTTATTCAAACACCTTATTTCACTTTTTGGTCTCCCTAACCGGTCTCCCAAGCCGCTTCTCAAAATCGTACGTAACCCCTAAATAAACAAAACAAAGCATCAATTAACTCAATACACTAAAATCACCAAAAACCTCAAAACAAAAAAATTGTTTAAAGCTTGCCTTTTACAACATTATCATAATACATATAATCAACTACTAACAACGGCAAACTAAACAGGTTACAATGTTTTCAAGTTTCGAGCTATGTCATCCTCGATCCAGCTTCCTTCATAAGAACCTTGTTGAGCAAAGAAGACACCCTTCAAACTGAAGGAAAAAATAAAAATAAAGTCATGACTATACCTACACTTCCAACACTCTTAGGCCTATCATCAAACACATTGTAGCCACAACTCCATCTACACTTTCCACAACATTAACCACAACCACGACCCCAATTCCTAATTCACCAAAAATTAGACCGATTATAACTTTCCTAAATTTTTTTGATAAGCTCGCTTTTTCAGTCTTATGAGCTTATTCACTTGAGCTCAAGAACTTTATAAGCTAATAAGCTCAAATGGATAGCCTCATCAGCCCACAAAAATGAGTTTATCAAATTTTCAGCAACCTTCTAACTCCTATGTCCATCAAATAAACTTATGAAAACAACCCCTAAAGTCATAATAAGCTCCTATGTCCCCCAAAAATTACAACAAAACTTAGCCTAAAATTCAGTCAGTGCAAAATAAATACCTCAAAAGGGTTTGTTGCAAACACCATCAGCAAGCCAACCTGCAAAAGAAACCAACAAAAACCCTAAAATTAATGAAACTCTAATCGAAAAAATAAAAATAAATAAACACCATAAAATTTAAAAACCATAAAATTAAACAAAATTAAACCACCATAAATTCCAGTTTAATTAAACCCCAAATTTAATATCCATACTTCAATTTATTCGAAATTAAAAATAATAATAATTATTATAAATGAGATGGAGGCTACCTTTCTTCTTCACCCGATCATTGGTAGATGATAGATGTTTCATCATCCTCAATTTTTTCCCTCTTTTTCGATGTATGTGTTTTGTGTGTGATGTATGGATACGTTTAGAAGAAGAATCCAGAGAGACAGATGTATATGAGACAACCACACATCAACAAAAAAATCCGGATCCTCCCACTAACCACTGTTCCCCCATTTAAAAATTAGTTTCCTGTTCATTTCACTGTAGACTAACACACATAAATCACTATAGACTCTTCGGAGGCGGATCGGACAGTTTTCTTCTGTCGATTTTTTTTTTTTTTGGTTCCGGACCTTGGAGATAAAGAGAGGTTAGAGAGAGATGTGAGAGACACCAAAGTTAGATCCGAATGAAGTTGGGTATTTTTACCCGGTTGGGCCTATTGGCCCCCTAAAGGACCTACTTGCAAAGCTATGGTGAATAGTACGCAGGTATTAGTATAGAGATATAATGTCAATAGTATAAAGATTGATCTAATTAACAAAATACTTAAATTTTAATTTTTGAAAGAACCAAAGTACTTATTGCTTCTTCTTTTGCACATACATCTAATGCAATTAGCAAATTAGCTCAACTTCATCCAATAGTACCTTATCAAAAACTAAGATGTAAGTTATTTGTTTTGTACATTGCACTCAACATACTCGTTAATTAGACGGTAACCAATAAAGAATATTTATAAAATTTGTTTAGATAAAAACGGATGGAATTCCCTCTATATATTATGGAGCAACATGTCTGGCCAACAACGGATAAGCAAATATTTTTTCAGCGGAATGCGAATAAACAAATACTACTTTTCGAGCGGAGAGTGAATAAATAAATATTTTGTGGGCGACAGACGAGTATTAAAAAAAAGGATTTATTTTTTATTTTTTGTTTGTATAATGTGTTAGACGGACAAAATCATAATCGTATGTATCTTTGTTATTAAAAAATATGATGAATATAAATTTCGTTTTCTAAAGTATGTATAGTAAATTTTTAATACAAATGTTAGAAGTTTTGTTTTTAAAACTTGGGTATTAGTCTGTAACCCGCCGCAAAGCGCGGGCACAAGATACTTGTTAAATTATATAGGTTGTATCTTTGGTGCAAAGAAAATAAACTAATTAAAAGGGTTGTTAATACAAATATCGTCCCAAAAACGTTATTTATATTTTACGATCTTTACTTAATTTTGTTAATGACAAATACAAAGTTTATCTTTAAGCAAAAGCATAAATAAGATTAAGTCTTTTACATTTACAGTGATAAGTCTTTTAAAACACATTTACACATTACAAGTTTACTAGGAATAACATTACATACATTTACATGTTTATTTCTTAAATTAGAAACTTTATTTTCTAAATATTAGGATGACATCATGGCATGCATCATGAACACAATCTTGGAAAGATTTTGAGATATCTTGTTTAGATCTTCAAGCTAAAGAGTTGACATTTGAAGATATGGAAAGATTGTGCAAGATATGGAAAGATATGGGAATATCTTAGTTGGCCTGACATGGCGGATCCAAAGCCATACAAAGGCGGATCTAATTTTTGGGATCCGCCGGATCCACCAACTGTTGCTCAGCTTTGCCTATAAATAGCAAGCTGATCATTTGGCCATTTTCATCACTCGTATAGCTTAAATACATACTCATTCATCTATATATCACTAACCCATATCATTCTTTCATTTCATTGTTCTTTCCTTTTGTAGCAAAGAAGATCACAGCATATAAGGATCAACCTTCTGTTGTTATCCTTTTAGTATAGAGTCTATGTGATTTTGTTTTAGTTCACACATCATTGTTTGTATCATTTATTCAGTAGAGTTTGGTTAGTGTTTTAGTCCTTAAAACACAAAGAGTGTCGGGAGTGGTTGTACCCTTGTAAAGAACCAACGGGAGTGGTTGTACCCTTGTGAAAGAACCAACAGGAGTGGTAGTACCCTTGTGAAAGAACCAACGGGAGTGGTTGTACCCTTGTAAAGAATGCGGTGTTTAGCTTAGTACCGGATAAAAATTAAGCGACGTGTAAAGGTTTTCTCCGCCTAGAAGGGAGCTTGTTTCTTAGTGAAGAAAAACTCTCGAGTTAGAGGCTCGAGGAGTGGAGTAGGGCAAGGAAGAGAGTCCTTGTAGCCGAACCACTATAAACATCTGTGTTGTGTGGTTTGATCTTTCCTCTCTTTACTTCTTTACTTATATTACTTGTTTGTGTGCTTGATTGTTTACTTTACTTTGGAATCACGTTAAGTATACAAAGATAATTAATTTTAAAACGGTAAAACCTATTCAACCCCCCTTCTAGTTTTCCACAATTGGTACCAGAGCAGTGTTACTCAAGATTTTCAAAATATATTGTATTTTAAAAACTTGAAACGATCAATGGATTTTGAAAACTTTAAAGAAGGGCAATCTATGCTAAGACTACCGCTATTTGAACCAAATTGTTTCATATATTGGAAAAATTGCTTTGAGACGTATGTGAAGTCAAAGGACATAGATCTATGGTATATAATTGTAGAGGGTGATTACAAGCCCATAAGTAATGATATTCCAGGTGGTCGGGATGTAGGTACTTCTCTTACTCATCACAGTGATGAGCAAAAGAAGTTGATTACCAAAAATAACGAAGCCAAAATGATGCTTTACAATGCTCTACCTAAGAAATAATATGAAAGAGTTTTTATGTGTAAAACGGCTAAGGATATTTGGCAATCATTAATCATCACTCATCAAGGGAATTCACAAGTCAAAGATAACAAAATTGATCTTCTAGTTCAACAATATGAACAATTTGTTATCTCTGAAGATGAGACCATTAATAGTGCATTTTCTAGGTTTTATACTATTATTACATCTCTTAAAGCACTTGACGAACCTTTTTCTAGTAAGAATTTTTTTCAGGAAATTTCTAAGAGCACTCCACCCGAAGTGGAGAGCAAAGGTGACAACTATTGAAGAATCTAAGGATCTTTCAAGTATGACACTGGACGAGCTCATAGGAAACCTCAAAGTTCACGAAATGGTGATAGAAAAAGACTCAGAAATAGTTAAAGGCAAGAAGGAAAAAATGAAGTCCATTGCCTTGAAAGCTAGAGTTGAGTCAAGTGATGAAGAATCTTGTTCTAGTAGCGAAGACGAAGAATATGCCATGGCGGTAAGAGATTTCAAGAAATTCTTCAGGAGACGAGGAAAGTTCGTTAGACCACCTCGTGAAGAAAAGAAATCCTTTCGAAAAGACCATGATGATAGGAAAGGAAAGGTAGACAGGAAGTGTTATAGGTGTGGTGATTCTAGTCACTTAATAGGAGAATGTCCAAAGCCTCCAAAGAACAAGTCTCAAAGAGCCTTTGTTAGTGGAGCTTGGAGTGATAGTGAAGGAGATGATGATGAGCCTAAGAACGACGAAGTTGCTCTCATGGCTCATGACACAGAAGAGGTATATTCTAACTCATCATACTCTTCTATAGATGATGAAACCTTAGAAATAGAATATAACAAACTGTGTGATATAACTTTAAAAATCATAAACAAAAACAAGTTCTTAAAAACCAAAATGACACTTTTAGAAAACAAAGTTTATTGGCTTAAAGAAAAGGAGATACGAATGGAAAAAGGTAAAAATGCTAAAGAAACGTGTGTGCCGTGTTAGGAACTTAAATTAGAATTAGAAACACTTAAGTCAACACAGGAAGAACTTATCAAACAAAATTCTAAGTTTAGAAAGTTTGATAAAAATATAAGTTGTATAGATGAGATAACAAAGATGCAAAAATTACCTCATGATAAAACCGGACTAGGTTTTATGAAACTAGGAACCTTAAGTGAGTTTAAGAAACAAACAGTGAAAGAAAAAGAAACTGTTCCAACTGAGTCAGACACCCACAGATCCGATGGATCCAAAATTTTGGATCCGCCAGTTGTACCCAAGGGATCTGTCGGTACTGTTGATGAACAGAATGTTCTTAAACCAAATCGTACTGAATTTGTTAAGGTCACTAGAAAACCTAGCACTAGTACAACTGTTAACAAACAAAAACCATCAGTCTCTATAGGAAAAGGCCAAGTTAGAAATGAGTATAGAATTAAAACGATTCAACAGACACCTAAAACCAGTTTTCCCAAACACCCCTTTCCAAAGAGTAACTTTAACTCACAACATCATTATCAAAATAATTGGAACCAAAACATGTCTAGAAACTTTCAAGGTCCCAACTTCATGCCATGGAACACTTGTCCACCATTTCCATACATGAACCATGATAATGTTATGTTTAACCCAAACGGACCCATGAGATATTGGGGACCAAACGCTTGAGTTTTTCTTGAACTTAGGTGTGCTTGAAAGTTGAATTAGAACCTGATGAGTGGATTAAAGATAGTGGGTGTTCAAGACACATGACGGGAAACAAAAGCCTTTTCTCAAACTACCAAGTGTACGACGGAGGTAATGTCACACTCGGTAGCAAGCTTAAAAGTAAAATCATCGGAAAAGGTACGATTTCTCATGACTCTCTCACTATTGATGATGTTTCTCATGTAGATAACTTAGGATTTAACTTGATTAGTATTAGTCAATTATGCCGCAAAAAGTATAACGTCCTTTTCAATGAAAATGGAAGTAAAATACTTAAGGATGGCATAACCGTTGGAAAATGTGTTTTAAAGAATAACGTTTACGTTATGAAACTAGACAAAACACCTAAAGACAAACTTTGTCTCACTTCTTTGGACGATAACTCAACTTTATGGCATCGATGCTTAGATCATGCTAATATGAGGTTAATTCAATCCTTATCATCTAAGGAACTCGTTAGGAACCTGCCCAAGTTGAAATATGACCAACACTTTTGTGATGCTTACAAAATAGGAAAACAAGTTCATAATAGCTATAAGGCTAAAAACATGGTGTCTACATCTAGGTGTCTAGAATTATTACATTTGGATTTGTTTGGTCCATCCGCTATACAAAGTTATGGGGGAAACTTTTATACTTTGGTAATAGTAGATGATTACTCTAGGTATACATGGACTAAGTTTTTGAAAACTAAAAATGAAGCTTTTGATAAATTTGAAATCTTAAGTAAGAAAATTCAAAATCAAATAGGAAGTAACATAGTGTCAATAAGAACCGACCATGGTCGTGAATTTGACAATGAAATCCAATTTGGAGCTTTTTGTGATGCTAATGGCATAACTCATAATTTCTCAGCTCCTCGAACCCCTCAATCTAACGGTGTGGTAGAACGCAAAAATAGGACAATTCAAGAAATGAGTAGAACCATGTTAAATGAACAAAACATACCTCAAAATTTTTGGTGTCACGCTGTAGATACATCCACATATATTCTAAATCGAGTTCTAATTAGACCTTTCTTGAAAAAGACTCCATATGAGTTATACAGAGGCAAAAAGCCTATTTTAGGATATTTTAGAGTGTTTGGAAGCAAGTGCTTCATTTTAAACACAAAGGATTATCTCACCAAATTTGACCCAAAGTCGTATGAAGGTGTATTTCTAGGATATTCACAAACTAGTAAAGCATATATAGTTTTGAACAAAGAAACCTCAAGAGTCGAGGAATCATTGAACGTAACATTCGATGAAAGTCCACCTCCCTCTAAGACATCACCTTTGGTAGATGATGACTTAGTTGAAAGTCAAATGGTTGATAATCAGGAAAATATTGAAAGTGAGAAAGAAGATGAACCGGTAAAAAGAGAAATAGTTAATATCAAAGAAACCAAAAGTCATCCATTAGAAAACGTCATAGGAAAAATCAATGAAAGAACATTAAGGTCTAAAGCTCAAAATGAAAGTAATTTCTTTTGTTTTGTTTCAACAATTGAACCTAAAAATGTTAATGAAGCCATAAAAGATGAATCTTGGGTCATTGCGATGCAAGAAGAATTAAATCAATTTGTTAGAAATGACGTTTGGACATTAGTCCCACAACCTAAAAATCAAACCATAATAGGTACAAAATGGGTTTTTAGAAACAAAATGGATGAAAATGGAGTAGTGTCTAGAAACAAAGCTAGGCTAGTAGCACAAGGCTACAATCAACAAGAAGGTATAGATTATGATGAGACTTTTGCACCCGTAGCTAGACTTGAGTCAATTAGGATATTACTTGCATATGCTTGTGCATATGACTTTAAACTATTTCAAATGGATGTCAAAAGTGCTTTTCTAAATGGTTTTATTAATGAGGAAGTGTACGTTGCACAACCTCCCGGCTTTGCCGATTTTGAAAAACCAAATCATGTCTACAAACTTAAGAAAGCATTATACGGACTTAAGCAAGCACCAAAAGCTTGGTATGATCGACTTAAGACTTTCCTAGTTGACCATAAGTATACCATGGGCCTAGTAGACAACACTCTCTTCACCAAGAAAAAGGGATCACATATTATCATAGTCCAGATATATGTAGATGACATTATATTCGGTTCAACTTGTCAAGAGTTATGCGATGAATTTTCGAAAATCATGCATGATGAGTTTGAAATGAGTATGATGGGGGAACTAAACTTTTTCTTAGGTCTCCAAATAAAACAATTAGAAGATGGGATATTCTTCAATCAATCTAAGTATATCAAGGATATGCTTAAGAAATTTGGCCTTGAAGATTCTAAACCTATGAAAACACAAATGTCTTCCGAAACCAAACTCACCAAGGATGACGAAAGTAAATCTGTATATAGCACTAAATATAGAGGGATGATTGGTAGTTTACTCTACCTAACGGCTAGTAGACCGGATATTATGTTTAGTATTTGTCTATGTGCACGATTTCAAGAAGATCCCAAAAAATCCCATCTTGAAGCCGTTAAATGGATATTTAGGCACATAAAAGGCACTACACATCTAGGATTATGATATCCCATAGGGACGAGAATGGAAACCATAGTGTATGCCGACTCAGACCATGCTGGTGATTATGTTGATAGGAAAAGTACAAGCGGTATTTGTACTTTTGTAGGACATTGTCTCACCTCATGGTTTGCTAAGAAACAAACAGCCCTCGCCATATCAACAACTGAAGCCGAGTACGTGTCAGCAGGAAAAGCTTGCCAACAAGCACTGTGGATGAAACAAGCTCTCGTCGACTATGGAATTGTACTTAACGACATTCCCATTCTTTGTGACAACAAAGGAGCTATCGATCTTAGCAAAAATCCAATCCAACATGCTAGAACCAAACACATAGAAATACGTCACCACTTCCTACGTGACAATGTTCAAAAGGGAAACATCTCAATTGAGAAAGTTTCCTCAGAGGACAACATTGCCGATATCCTCACAAAACCTCTCAAGAGAGAACCTTTCAACTATCTTAGACTTGGTTTAGGATTAATGGAACCTAGTGAGTAGATTAAACTTTAACTCGAACCTTAGATTAACCAAACACGGCAATAACCAAACCTGTGTTCTGATCCTGCGGATCCAAACGACAACAAGGGCGGATCCCTTGTCTTGGATCCGCCGGATCCGTCACTTGGTGAACAGGTTTTTATATATTAAATAAACTCCTGTACTATTCATCACACTTACCAACACTCAAACACCTACTGGAATTCGACCCATAATTCACTAAACTCACAATTTAGGCCATCTTTCTCAACCAAATTGAGCTCTAAATATCACTGTAAGTATTCTTATCATGTATACATTCCTGATCTGCGTCTAGGATTTCTATTTCATGCACAAAACCAAAACTAGGGGTTTATGCATAATTCTTGAAAAATCATGAAGCATATTTACTAAATTGCATAACAAATCATGTTTTTCATAGTTAGGAATTGTATCTTGTAGTACACTATCATTATTCATCAAAAACCCCATGAGAAATTTTTGCTAAAATCTTCTCACGACTAGGAAAAATTGTTTTTGAACATTGTTCATACAAATACAAAAACGTTGTGTTTTAAACATCACTTGCATAATGTCTATTGAATGCTAAAGGGAATACATAACTAATATGTATTTTCGGGTACATTCAAATGAAGCTACATTGAAGTAGGAGCGTTTGGGTTATCTCTCATTTTATCATAAAACTTGCATAAACAAAATTTTCATGCATCAAAAGGAGTCGAGATAACCGTACCTCCACATTGTCCCCATGTAGGCACACACTAGGCATTTATACATATTTTCGATAATTTCAACTAAACTATATAATTTTTTGTGTTTAGGATAACTATGCCTCCCGCAACTAATTATGATCACAAAAACACCATCAAATACCTTCCCAAACACCACAAAACCAAAGGTCTCACCGAAGCTCAAGTAAATATTTTTAAAGCACTAGAAAAACGATATGTCCATGAGGGTAGGGTTGTAGACCCCTCATTCTATGAAGGTACCATTCTCCGCGAGCAATTAGCCGCGATTCATTTCGATAGTCTTCTAGACATTGATGAGCCCATCATCCCTAGGTTCATTCTCGAGTTCTATGCTTCTGTAGGACTTAGTTCTAATGATCATGGATACATGAACATTCACTTTAGAGTCAATGGATCCCAATTCAACATTCCCTTAGATCAATTTGGAGATGTCTTAGGAGTTCCAAGTCAAGGAACATGTGTCTATTCGGATAAATGGTCATTGACAATCTTAGAATCAAACCTTGATCGAACGGCACCATATGCCACACCTTTGACCGCAAAAGAAACCATTCGGGAGCATCTCTTCTTACCTAGGAACAACCCAACTAGGTTGCATCGAGGTCGTCAAGTAAATAAAGATCCTTTTGCCATGGAACTAAATGAACTTAAGCCCGAATTTAGAAAGCTAGAAGATGTGTTAAGAGCAAATGTCATAAGCACCGTTGGGAATCGAGATCATATCAACGCTTGTCTTTGTTATATGATGTATTGTGTGTCAACCCATCAACCTTTCAACCTTGCATACTACATCACCAAACGAATGGCCGATATTCCGGTACAAGGTACCACCGCAATGCCCTACAGGATGCTCTTGACTCGTCTCTATAGAGCCTTTGAACCCATTCCTAGAAATGCTTTAGGATTTGTTCCCAACTACGCCGAGATAGAACACACTTTCGTTCCTCTAATTGATCATAGGGTAGCGGTAGCAAAAGGTAAACGTCAACATCCTCCTACATCATCATCATCATCATCATCAATGAGTGAGGATGACGGCTTGCCAAACTCTAGGATCGCTCCACCTGAGTACTTGAGTCATCTTCCACCAATCCCTAATGAATCAGCGGAATTTCGACAAACCAAAGGAATGGTGAAGAATTTGGGGTGTTGGATCATGAAACTTTACAAGGGTTACAAGAAATTGAGCAAGAAGTTAGCTTGAAAGGAGTGTTTGGCATTAGACGTTTTCAAACAATGATGTGTTGAACATGTATGGTTCTTAAGACATTATGTTAGTACTTGACATGTGTATGAACTAACTCAATATTGCAGGTCGATAACACATGTTGTTATCAATTTTCCGAGTTTAAGCCCCCGTTTAGCTTAACTCCCTTTATGGTAAGATTCTATGATCGGATTAATTTATGTGCAAACGTGTGTTAGAATCTATATATTTAGTATATCTGTATCATATATTAGCTATTACATATGTTTTAGGAGATTTTTTGGGTTTTGACCAAGAAATGCGAAATTTGACATTCATTCTGTTAAGAATCTGACCTTCAATAAGGCGGATTTGGCGGATCCCAGTTTTTGGATCCGCCTAGTGTATCTCTTGGCTCCGCCAATCCTGAACCCGCGGATTCCACGGCTCCCAAATTTTGGATCCGTATTTGTTGTCGATTGGATCCGCGGGTATCAACAGTAACATTTTCCAAAATTCCCGACTAATCCCGATAGTTAGCTTTTGGATTATAGATTTTAGAATATCCTTTACTGATAATTAGACTCTTAGAACCTTAAGAAATCAATTTCCCACCAAAATTTGAATTTTCAAATTTTCCTAGTGAGTTACCTTTCTAATACAAGCAAGGAACCCTTTTCTGGGATCCGTCAAATCCGTGGGAACATCATATCAACAGATTTTCCACTTACTCTTTGCATTAACTGCAAATCTTCTACAATTCACTCAACTTGAGCTCTATGGTTTGACTTAAATGATGTGACTAGCACAAATTTCTGTTCCAAATCATTAGGAACCAACATTCTCCATTGGATTTACATCAAATCCAAACACAACTTTCAAAAATCTTACTGTCTATAAATTAGGATGATCAAAACTCACTCACTCACCATCCTCTCTACATATTTCCTGTACTTTCTTAGCTACACTATTAATCTTAACCATGACAAAATCAAGTAACTCATCCACTAGCAGACCCCCAAAAAGAATTGCTCGTATTAGTGTTAAGCCTTGTTGTTTCATAAACTTAGCTAACTCATCAGAGGAGGAATCATCCCCTCTTAATATCTCTTCACCAATCGCAAATGAGAATTTTCTCAATCTTGCTACTCCAACACCATCTCACACCACTATCTCCACACCACCACCAACAATCACACATGTTGCTACAACTCCACTTCCTGCTCCAACTCAACCTAGCAAATCACCTTCACCACCAAAGTCACCACAACTTCAGCCTCTAGAATTATTTAGGACTCCACCTACATCACCACATCCATATCTTGATGAGTTGGAAGACCTTCCACCAAGATCAACCAATCCTCCACCCATGACCTTTGAAGGTCAAGAACCAATGTTTTTTCATCCGCTTTATCAGGATATCCACGGTTCTTTATACCGTGATGCACCACCACCTCAACCTCAAACACAACCTCTCTCACCCACATCCACACTAATTGCCATTGATGAGACAATGTGGATAAATGAGCCACAAACCCAAGAAGAGATCAACGAGGAACTAGCCCGCCTCCATGCTCTCTCTAATATGGTGGATTCCTGTAACACCCCCAAAATATCACAGCGGAAGATAGTTCACTGGGGTATTACTTCCTAGCACAAAGTACAAGTTACAGAAAATGACTCTATAAAAGAGACGTTTTTAAAAGTATTTCACATTTGATACATTAAAAGCTCAGAGTTTGCAAAAGGTCCCAACAGTTTTCATAAAACACAATGTTTTCAAAAGGTTGCAAATGTTATAGACATAACATAAATCTTTAAAATATAGTCTCTTCAAATGTGAAAATATGCCGAGTCTTCAAAATATATCCGTGCGACTCCATCCAAGACCTTCATGCCTTCAAACCTGATATAAAACATGCTAAAACGTCAACACAAAGGTTGAGTGAATCCATAGAGTTTAATCGTAAGCAATTGATCACAATATCATTTATAAAAGCAACTAAGCAACAAATGCAAAGTTTAGTAAGGTTATTATTGCCCTAAGCTCGTGACCCCGACACTAGCGTTTCTGTTTTTTAATAAGCCCTTCATACATAGGTAATAGCCACACCTATCATTTGTTATGAATACAATACACACGACTGCCTTATAAGCACGTACCTGCATGGGGAGTGCTGTTACCAATAGATCTATTTACTGTATACAATTCACGATAAAGGGACTTTCGGCTATGGGAAACTTAGGCAATAATAATAACACGATCGCATACAATTTCCAAAACATTGTGATCATAAATATTTATAGCATGTATCTCCCCCACGGAGTTTATAAAACAATTTGAAGTAAAACTTGGGGCTATGAACTCACCTTGAGTAGTGAAGCGAAAAGTGTATCGCTTTTAAGGGGTCATTTAAGCCCTAAATCGTATTTATTTGATCAAATATTGCCCTAAATCGTTCCTTTTGTCATTTTAGGTACTTTTGAGGAGAAATCTGGAAAAGGAGGCATTTTGGACGTTTTTGGAGCATAAAAGTGAAGAAAACGGCAAAGTCTCAAAAATCGGCTGAAAGTTACCTTTGACGGCGTCACATTTAACCCCAGACGGCGTCATGCCTTGGCAAGAAAAAGTGGACGTGAAATTTACTCATGATAAGCCAGTGAAAATAGCATGTGAATTCTGACGGCGTCACGCTTTAACTTGATCAAGGGCGTCACGGCATAAATCAAAGAGGGACGGCGTCACGTTCAAGGTTCGACGGCGTCAAGCCTTGATAAGCCAGAATGGATTTTTGAAGAGCTAAAGAGGGACGGCGTCAAGAAGGTCATCCGGGAACCCTAAAAGCGGCGAGGTGACGGTGTCACACTCCATAACGTGACGCCGTCAGATCCAAAAATCTATATATAGTTTTCTAATTTTTTGTCATTAGGTAGAGCTTAGTGTGTGGAATTTTGGGAGAAAACCCTAAGACGATTTTAGCTTCTTTTTCAAGGCTTTTTGCCTTGAGATCTTCCATGTTACATTGAAAGATAAGTTATCAATTAATCATTCAATATGTCTATGTGTTGTTTGATTCTATCTTATTCTTGTCTTTTGTTTAACATGTTAGGCTAGATTTATCTTGTGTTTGCTTAGATCTAATGAAACCTAGCTATTGATTATTGGTTATTAGTGTGTTATTAGTTGTATTGGATGATTGTTTATCTATGTTAGGCTTAAGAAAACTGGCTAACTTCCTATTCGGTAACTTGCTTGAACGTCTTAAGAAACATGAACCAAATGCGTACTAAAGGTTTTTATGGTTGTATTTAATGCACAAGCGAATTCTAGTGATCCCATGTTAGGAGCTTCCTAGCCGGCTCGACATAGGAGTGAAGTAGGAGCTTGTAGAGTTGGGGAAGTACGTACGCCACCCCACGAATGGTATTAAGGAATACACCCGTCATCCACGCGACTAATACACACTAATTAACCGGTAAAAGATAGTTAGGGAGTAAGGAAATCTAAGTAAACACATTTCTCTACACATAAGTTTCTCACCAACATTTTATTTTCAGTTATTTTATTTTATTTGCATTTGTAGTTATTTGGGTTAGTTGACTAGCAACTAATTCCGCCCACTCCTTCAAAACCGAGATTTTACTTGCTTTCATAAAAATATAAAAACATAAAAAAGAATCTTCCTCAACCCTTAGACCTATTAGAGTAGTCTTTCATACCTAACGAACACTATTCCCTGTGGAGAACGATCAATCCCCCGTACTTACCACTACACTATACTACATCGGTCAGGTACACTGCCTGGTGGGGTTGTAAGCCTCTTGAGATCCCTCGAGAGGTAAAACCTGTTGTAATGTTGCAAAACCCACGCATCAAGTTTTTGGCGCCGCTGCCGGGGAGTAGTTATTGCTTAGGTTGAAATTTTATTTTTATTAGGTCTACTCACAAGATTCCTATCAAGTGAGATATTTTCTTTTTATTTTGTAGCTTTCTCGTAGTCTATCTTTTCTTTGTAATTTTGTTTGTAATTTGCTTCAAATGGACTTTTCACTTAGATTTCTAAGATTGCAAGATATGGTTGAGTGGCTAGAACACCAAGAAGTTCAAAATACCTCATTTAGAGACACTTATGAATCATATGAGCCTTCACCTAGGATAGATTCTTATGAACAACCTCCATGTTTAGGATCTTGTTTTAGTGAGGCTAATAGGAAAAGCGACCTAGTTTGCCAAGGAATTGTGGATAGAGCCGTATCAATAAATCATAAGTTGGATGAAGCACTAGGTTTGTTATTATCACTACCTAAGAAAACAATTGACGAGGATATAGGTGATCTTGACACGTGGAATAATGAGGTAAACACCATAAGCCCACAAAATACTCAACCATCATTTGAGGCACCCACACCGCCCGTGACTTACCCGGAAGAAGTAGAAGAGACTTTAGGAATCCCGATGGAGGTAGAACCCTTGGACCAAGCACAACTAGAGGATATAGGTTTGCACACTTTTAGTGATGACCTTACTCATAGTTCTAGGGAATTTCCTAGTGTTGATGAATTGGAACCTCAACCTTTACACAACTTTTCATCCTTAGATTTACATCTAGGAGAAAAAAGAGGAACCGACCCACCCATCAACCAATATTATCCGGGTAGTTTTAGGATGAAGGAAGCCATTCACTCACCCCCTTCACCTCACGTGGCATATTCACACCCTAAGGGTGTGTATCGCTACTTTCACCCGCACTTAATCCTAAGTGTAGGGAAAACCTCCCCTATTTTTGTTAAATAAGGGTAGAGTCAGGCTCGTGACTCGAACAAAAACAAGCGCTTATTGGGAGGCAACCCAAGCTTTATTTGCTTTATTTGTTTGATTGTTTGTTTATTTAATTTTATTTGTTTCTGTATGCATTTCTTATTCTTTTTGTTTACTGTTCATGTCTCAAATATAAATTGTGAAAATGCTTTATTTTGTTTTTAACTTCGTCTTAACTACATATAAAGGTATTTTGCAAAAGATAAGTGTAAGGGAAATCCAAATTTGTTTTTAAGAACAAGATTGAACATGAACGATAACAATGAGATATAAGCATGCATATTAGTATTTGTTTGAGTCAAATGCTTGTATCGAGTCATAATGAAGTTTTGCAGGGATTCCAGGAAGTAAGGTATAGGTTTTTCCAGAAATTTTCCGGAAACTTAACATGAGAATTCTGTCAGATCATTTCTGACGGCGTCAGGGTTTATAACCTGACGGCGTCAGATTTAATTTTCAGAAATTTTTGAAAGTTTTGTTTTTAAAAAGTTTTCATTAAATCTCCAACTTATAATCTCCAGGAATCTGCAAAATTATCATTCCACAAGCATTATATCCTTATATATAGATTTATCCCGCCGATGTTATGCAGGTTTTCGTGTTTGTTTTCTCAGGTTTAACAGGTTATTTTGGACAAGGAGATGTTTATGGAATCAAGCTTATGGCGATGCATTAGTCATGGAGCTTCAACATTCTCTTTGGAGGAAGATTTAACCGTGTAATTTCATTATCCACCGAGCGAATCAGGGGAGTATTTGATTTCATTCTTTTACTTTTTGCTTTTACATCTTGTTATTTGAACATTGGGGACAATGTTCATCTTAAGTGTAAGGGGGGGGGGGGTAAAAGTACGATTTTAGAGAATGCCATTGCGCTTGATTTTTGTTTGTTTAATAGTAGATATGTAATAAAACTGAGATAAATACCTGTTAGGGCAATTTTAGTGCCAAATTTAAAAATTTTTACAACATATAGGAGTGAAACTTTGATCTTAATGAGCGTCTCACGGATAGGAGTTATATGACTAGCACAAAAACCGTACCACTAAAAAAAATTTTCCACCCCCAAATATGTGAGGTTCGCCCCTAGAATTGGTAGGAAAAGCATTTATGCTATGATGTGTGTACCGGTAGCACTTAGATTCTAGAACTTGCGTTAGGACCATTCCGAGGCCACAAGTGAGACTACATTCGTGTAGTTAGATTTACTACATGATAAGAGGCATTAGGATTAACCCATTGTTTTACACCTGTGTTTTTGTTATAATTACATTGGCTACATTAGTCAAGTAATTCTCCCACACCCTTTGCGTTGTACTCATTTTTAGTACACGATACCCCTAGTACACCCCTCAGAGCCTATCTTTTCGTTTCGACCTTTAAGCATTTTACTTAAAGGAAGAATTTGTTACACCCCACTTAAATGTACACCCAAATCGCCTTAGCCTACCTTGTATGCACTCATTTTTAGTGCATTATTGTTACAACATTTGTTTAAACCCAAGTTAATTATCTAGTTGATTACATGGTTGCTAAGTCGAGTCATATCCTTGTACATATTGTTTTGGGACGATTGGGACTCATGGGTAAAGTACTAGTATAATGGAGTAATGGGGAAGAACATCATTTATTACCCCCATATGTGCTAATAATTTTAAAAGTACTCCAAGTTTTTCAATTATCTTAATTCGAGTCATTAGAATAGTTATTTGTAAAGTTATGTAAAAATTCAAGTGTAAGGGGAATGCAATGCCCCTATGATGTATTATTTTGGATGGTAGGGCAAAAGTGTATGCAAAAAAAAAAAAAAAAAAAAAATAAAAAAGAAAAAATAGAAAAAACATACGGACTACCATCCCGTTTCATTTTATGTTTATTTTATGTTTTTGTTATTTTCTTTCATTAGCTTAAGATCGAGTCTAGTCTTGGCTTAGCAACATTGTATAGTACATGTAATTGATCAAGATTTTTAACTCGCCACCAGTAAAATATCCCTTATCCAACAAAACCGTGTTTTCCTTTTCCCTACACCTAACGTTATAACCCATTTAAAAGCCCTCTTTGATAGTTTATCTTTGGTGCTTACGCCTAGTGGAGGAGGCTTTCGATCCTTTCCCAAGCCTATGGTAATCTATTTGCTATGACAGGTAGTGAGAGATATTATCCGTTTTCATTTATGAGATTTATTTTAATGACACTTGAGAGATGTGAGTATCTAAACACTACTTGTGAGGTGCTAGTTTATAATCTCCGTGCTTATTATGGTTGAAGTGGAACGAATATTTGTTGTAATTACTTTTATGTTTGCATTAAATGACCCCTAATTTATATTTTGATTAGAATAAAAGCGCATTTGCTTGAGGACAAGCAAATCTCAAGTGTAAGGGTATTTGATGAAGCGAAAAGTGTACCGCTTTTAAGGGGTCATTTAAGCCCTAAATCGTATTTATTTGATCAAATATTGCCTTAAATCGTTCCTTTTGTCATTTTAGGTACTTTTGAGGAGAAATCTGGAAAAGGAGGCATTTTGGACGTTTTTGGAGCATAAAAGTGAAGAAAACGGCAAAGTCTCAAAAATCGGCTGAAAGTTACCTTTGACGGCGTCACATTTAACCCCAGACGGCGTCATGCCTTGGCAAGAAAAAGTGGACGTGAAATTTACTCATGATAAGCCAGTGAAAATAGAATGTGAATTCTGACGGCGTCACGCTTTAACTTGATCAAGGGCGTCACGGCTTAAATCAAAGAGGGACGGCGTCACGTTCAAGGTTCGACGGCGTCAAGCCTTGATAAGCCAGAATGGATTTTTGAAGAGCTAAAGAGGGACGGCGTCAAGAAGGTCATCCGGGAACCCTAAAAGCGGCGAGGTGACGGCGTCACACTCCATAACGTGACGCCGTCAGATCCAAAAATCTATATATAGTTTTCTAATTTTTTGTCATTAGGTAGAGCTTAGTGTGTGGAATTTTGGGAGAAAACCCTAAGACGATTTTAGCTTCTTTTTCAAGGCTTTTTGCCTTGAGATCTTCCATGTTACATTGAAAGATAAGTTATCAATTAATCATTCAATATGTCTATGTGTTGTTTGATTCTATCTTATTCTTGTCTTTTGTTTAACATGTTAGGCTAGATTTATCTTGTGTTTGCTTAGATCTAATGAAACCTAGCTATTGATTATTGGTTATTAGTGTGTTATTAGTTGTATTGGATGATTGTTTATCTATGTTAGGCTTAAGAAAACTGGCTAACTTCCTATTCGGTAACTTGCTTGAACGTCTTAAGAAACATGAACCAAATGCGTACTAAAGGTTTTTATGGTTGTATTTAATGCACAAGCGAATTCTAGTGATCCCATGTTAGGAGCTTCCTAGCCGGCTCGACATAGGAGTGAAGTAGGAGCTTGTAGAGTTGGGGAAGTACGTACGCCACCCCACGAATGGTATTAAGGAATACACCCGTCATCCACGCGACTAATACACACTAATTAACCGGTAAAAGATAGTTAGGGAGTAAGGAAATCTAAGTAAACACATTTCTCTACACATAAGTTTCTCACCAACATTTTATTTTCAGTTATTTTATTTTATTTGCATTTGTAGTTATTTGGGTTAGTTGACTAGCAACTAATTCCGCCCACTCCTTCAAAACCGAGATTTTACTTGCTTTCATAAAAATATAAAAACATAAAAAAAGAATCTTCCTCAACCCTTAGACCTATTAGAGTAGTCTTTCATACCTAACGAACACTATTCCCTGTGGAGAACGATCAATCCCCCGTACTTACCACTACACTATACTACATCGGTCAGGTACACTGCCTGGTGGAGTTGTAAGCCTCTTGAGATCCCTCGAGAGGTAAAACCTGTTGTAAGGTTGCAAAACCCACGCATCACACCTTAAGTAGTGGAGTGGAAGAGCACAAATAAAGATAACCGAAGAACCGAAGTGAAACTAGAAAGGACCTATAACAAGAAACGTGTCTAAGAGAATGCTAATTTAATAAGAGAATGAATGAACATAATTATACTTGATTCACATGGCCAAGGCATCACACTATGGGTTTTAATTAACAATTCATATGTTCATGGTTTCCAAAAATAGTAGTTCCCGAGTTGTTTACCCCTCACATTTCCTAGTTTTTACTAGCGGCTGAAAACTTTTCCCGACTTCCAAAAATCACTACTTGCAAACCGTAAGTCGAAAAATTATGTTCTTTATATCCCTAGTTTCCTTTAAGTCCCTAGTATACTGTAAAAATAAGTTTACTCAAAAGTTTGCAGGTCTAACCACTTTTTATAAATTTTCTTTACAGATATGTCCTAAAGACAATTGTGACTGAGTTTTACGTCTTACCGAATCGGCCGTAATTTGAAATCTACAGGTCCTATGAAGGTGAGGCCAATTGGAGGTGATAGCTCTATTTGTCTAGTACAGGTTACATATTTAGTTTTCAAAAAGTTATGGCATAAAACTTGATTTTTGCCCCGAATGCCAACAGCATACAGAATCTGACCCTTTTTACCATAAAATTCATAGTTTAATCATCGGGTGTCGTCACGGGATTCGCCACCCGGGGAAATGACCACAAGACATAGATCTACAACTACATATTTTTATTTTTGATCCAAAATCTACTAATTAGTACAGTTAATTCTATTTATACCAATGGTCTGCAGCAGTCCCAAGTTTTCCTACCAAACACTAATTTTGATGTATTTCCCAAACCGTGATAGCTATTAAAGTGAACCCACTTTGAGAAGTTAGATTAAGATGCATACTACTAAGATTAGCTTTCTTATCCTACATTCTATAGTATTAACTTGGAGTTTATCTCGTTTTCCAAACAATGTTCCAGATTTGACTAGCAATCATAAAATGGCCATAACTTCCTCATCCGGAGGAGTTGATAACCCATCCAATTCACCACATCAAGCCTAATACTTTATCTAACCACCCATGTAATTTGTTCACAGGCTCCAGGCCAAAAATTTGGAGAACTAGCCCCGTTTACCTACTGGTCTCAAAACAGTCCACTAATCCTTCCTCTATTTCATCATAAACACTTCCAAACCACAATCACCCTTAACCACTACCCCTAATGAATCAAGTATAATATGCACATGATTTAGAAAGACCATTTACAGAAGTGAAATCAATATTTCATTGAAAGATGAAAACTCATTTACATGTAACAAGAATCAAAGAAAATGGTGAGATTAACTTACTAGAAGTGAAAATCACTAATAACCTTTCTAGGGTTTGATTGAAGATGACCAAGAACTCTTCAAATCTTTGATTAATATCACCATCTTTTGCAAGGATCTTCAAGAGAATGTTATGGAGATGATTTTGTGATTAATTGATGAGATGATAGTGGAAAATTGATGGTGATGTTGGTGTGGTTATGGCTAAGATCGAACAAGAAGAAGGAGAGGAAGAAAATTATTTGTGGGTCGATATAAACAAGAAAGAGGGAGGAGTGTATTATTTATTTTGATAATTTTAGGCTTATAGTGTATAGTTTGGTCCCGGTAATTACTAATGTTAAGCCCTTAAATCTCAAAACTTAAAACTGGACAACATAAAAACATAATACTTATAAAAATGTCAAAACTTATCAATGTACTCCAACCAAGTATATTAGATGTGCGATAAGTTTAATGCAGAGCGTGTACGTTGATAAAACCTAATAACATAGGTTTGAGCACGCGAATTACGTAAGAAATAAAATACTCACGTAAAAATGATAGAATGACAATAGTTCATATTAAATATGACTATTGGTGAAATATGGGTATTTTGAACACATAGACTTATCCTAGTCTTGTGTCGGTACGCATTGTGTGATTTTTCACATTTTGCGAGATATCTTCTCGTTAAATAGACAGAGGTGAACGAAAGCGTTCAGAGAGTAATAATTCAAAGAAAAGTGAATTATTTAACTTGGAATATTAATGGTTACAGTATTTGCTTTTACGTTATGGTAAAAGTCAAATAGTCAAGAAGTAATAGTCAAATTCAACTTTGGAAAGTCAAAGGGCAAAATAGTCATTTTGCCTTATGAAATTTTACGGGTTGTTACAATTCCCGCCTTGATGAAGCAATGGATCTCCAAACCATCTTGATGAACTCCATCCCAACTCCACCATCATCTCACCAACAACCACCACCACCATCAAGCAACCAATCACCACCACCACAAAACAATGAGCCTACCCTTCCTCCCGGTTTTCCAAGACATGATTGCTCTCATTTCGAGAGGACCGCTCATTTGGCCCAAAGGACCAACATTTTAGTCCATGAGCTCCAAAATGAAATGAGGTTCATTTTGAACCACATTCTTGAGCGTCTCAACGCAATCTCTCATCCTCCTCAATAGGAGCTCTATAGTTTCCTCTTACAGGAACTATTTAGGATGTTGTTTTAGAATTTTCCTTTAGGATTTATTTTCTTTGTTTAAATGTAACATCATTTTTTCCAAGTAATGAATGTTATGTTTTTATGCTTGTGGGTGATCAACATTAAGCATATTATCTTATTTTAGATTACTAACATCATAGTATAGTTGTTTTTAACTTCACATAATGCTTTGATCAAATGTACATTAGGTACTAAATTTTGATCAAACTCTTCATTTTGACTTTTTAAAGTCAAATGGGTTGACCTTCTTGTTTGGTTGACCATTGCATATGCATTTTGCTTCTTGATTGAAGTTGTTCATTACTAACTTTTCTTTTATAGCATCTCATACTCTTGAAATGTATACGTTGGTACTATAGCAATGGGGAGTATACATCAAGGGGGAGCATATCATAGTCTAACCATTTATTTTGTAAGATCATACATCATATCCTTGTTACTCCATTTAGGGGGAGTATAAATCAAGGGGGATCTTTAAAGTTCTCAAAATCGCATTCCGCTACGCATATCTTCTTTTTGTTTCGACAAAAAAGGGGAGAAAGGATTAAGTTCCCATTACTGTGAAACATCACAGTGCATACTTTTTGCTTAAAATAGATTTTAAAACTTGCATAAACTAACTTAATCTATATTTTTAAAAGACTCATCCTTATTTAAGCTCTTTACTTAAAAACACACTTTATGTTTTGTCATCAACAAAAAGGGGGAGATTGTTAAAACAAATATCGTCCCAAAAACGTTATTTATATTTTACGATCTTTACTTAATTTTGTTAATGACAAATACAAAGTTTATCTTTAAGCAAAAGCATAAATAAGATTAAGTCTTTTACATTTATAGTGATAAGTCTTTTAAAACACATTTACACATTACAAGTTTACTAGGAATAACATTACATACATTTACATGTTTATTTCTTAAATTAGAAACTTTATTTTCTAAATATTAGGATGACATCATGGCATGCATCATGAACACAATCTTAGAAAGATTTTGAGATATCCTGTTTAGATCTTCAAGCTAAAGAGTTGACATTTGAAGATATGAAAAAATTGTGCAAGATATGGAAAGATATGGGAATATCTTAGTTGGCCTGACATGGCGGGTCCAAAGCCATACAAAGGCGGATCCAATTTTTGGGATCCGCCAGATACACCAACTGTTGCTCAGCTTTGCCTATAAATAGCAAGCTGATCATTTGGTCATTTTCATCACTCATATAGCTTAAATACATACTCATTCATTTACATATCACTAACCCATATCATTCTTTCATTTCATTGATCTTTCCTTTTGTAGCAAAGAAGATCACAGCATATAAGGATCAACCTTCTGTTGTTATCCTTTTAGTATAGAGTCTGTGTGATTTTGTTTTAGTTCACACATCATTGTTTGTATCATTTATTCAGTAGAGTTTGGTTAGTGTTTTAGTCCTTAAAACACAAAGAGTGTCGGGAGTGGTTGTACCCTTGTGAAAGAACCAACGGGAGTGGTTGTACCCTTGTAAAGAACCCGGTGTTTAGCTTAGTACCGGATAAAGATTAAGCGACGTGTAAAGGTTTTCTCCGCCTAGAAGGGAGCTTGTTTCTTAGTGAAGAAAAACTCTCGAGTTAGAGGCTCGAGGAGTGAAGTAGGGCAAGGAAGAGAGTCCTTGTAGCCGAACCACTATAAACATCTGTGTTGTGTGGTTTGATCTTTCCTCTCTTTACTTCTTTACTTATATTACTTGTTTGTGTGCTTGATTGTTTACTTTACTTTGGAATCACGTTAAGTATACAAAGCGAATTAATTTTAAAACGGTAAAAACTATTCAACCCCCCTTCTAGTTTTCCACAAGGATAAATTGCAAAAATGGTCCATAAAGTAGCCCAAATGCGCAAGGATGACACCGAGACAAATTTTGTTGCAAAAACGACATTAATGTTTTACTTTTTTTGCAAAATAGCCACCGAGATCTACTTTTTGCTAACGCCTGTTAGTTATCTCGTTAAGTGCCTCGTCACTATGGGTATTATTGTCATTTCATTGTTCACTGTTGCTTTAGGGACAAAATTTGCAATTTAAGTTTTGTCTATTTTTTTCACAGCCACCACCACCACCACCCTCTACCACCACACAACCAACACCACCACCACCCTCTACCACTTACTTTTAACTTCTAAATATTGTATCATTACTAAATGCAACCTTTAGATCATACCAGATTAGTTGTTTTCTAGTAATAATTGACTATGACTCTAGGCTTTATGGTCCATAAATGAAAACAAAGTAGCTTGCTAACAGACTTAGTGTCAGTGGTACCGGGTCATAAATAACGGTTTTAAGGCTGGGCATATGTATATTCAATTTGAATGGGGAGTACTAGGATGGGAAGGTGTATCTCTATCGTACAAAGACTTAAAAAAACTTTTGAATCAAATAGACCCCGCAAAATGTGATGAGGGTTTTAGACAATTTCTTAAGAATGAAGTTGAGAAGATGAACGATTTCTTCTCAAGAAAGGAAGAAGAATACAGGGAAAGATTCCAGGTACTTAACTGTATCTACTCAACCAGTTTAAGCCTTTAAGGTATCATTACGAATATATTTTTTGTGCCAATTGCATGGATCAATTCATGAGAGATGCCACAAATTCCAGAATTCAGTTTCAGTATAGTTATTTTGTAAGTAAATACGCAGGAGTTGAAAGATGAGATAGCTGAACTATGTAGCGGTGAAGATGCAACTCAAGTGATAATGGAACTACTGGAATTCCACAATCAATTGGTTTTGCTCTTTCACTACCATGTTCTCAATTGTGACGGTACACATACTCCTTGTATCAAGTTCATTACACAGGATAAGAATATCATCATCTTAGTCAAATTTCCTTGGACTGTACTAAGTACCAATAAACAACAGGATTTCTGAAGATTATCAAGAAGTACAGGAAGAAAACTGGGAGAGTGTTTAGGTTGTCATTTATGCAGGGAGATAATCAACAATTAGTATTCATAAAAAAAAATTCAATCGACAACCTTTTGGCAGAGTGTGGAGAGACTCTAAGACAACTGGTGCACACACAACGTGTGGAAAATTAGATGGGGGGTTGAATAGTTTTACGTCTTTTTAATTTTATTATGAAAACCTTTATTTATTTTTAAAACACTTAGATTCAAGTTTGTATGAAAAATAAAACTTGAACCTTATTATTAGTTGTATATATATTCTTTTAAATTGATTGTAAAAGTTTTGGTTTCTTGAATGGAGTTTCAAATTTGATCTTTATGTGAAGTCGACCTCTAAGTAATACTAACAATTATATAAGCCTATGTGTATGAAAGTAATGACGATGTAAGTAAATAAATAAATAAGGGATGGAAAGATCTAACCGAGACACGAGAGATTTATAGTGGTTCAGCTACAAGGACACCTTCCTTGCCCTACTCCACTCCCCGAGCACCTAGCTCGAGAGTTTTCTTCACAACTTCAATAAGCTCCCTTATGGCGGAGAAAACCTTACACGACTTTGGCTTACATGGGTTTAGCGACACAAAGCTAAATGTCGAGTTCTAATCGTAGCTAGAACCAATCTCACAACTTCACAACACAACTTGTACACAACTTATTCACGAAGACTTCACGACTTCAACATAACGGCTTCACAACTTCTACACAACGGCTTCACGACTTTTACACGACGACTTCACAACTCCAAAGCTACGGCTTCACGACCACGACTTCACACCTTCTAAGCTACGGCTTCACGACCACGAATTCACAACTTCTAAGCTACGGCTTCACGACCAAGACTTCACAACTTCTAAGCTACGGCTTCACGACCAAGACTTCACGACTTCTAAGCTACGGCTTCACGACCAAAACTTCACAACTTCTAAGCTACGGCTTCATGACTTCAACATGACGACTTCACAACTTCTGAGCTATGGCTTCATGACTTCAACATGAAGACTTCACAACTTCTAACCTACGGCTTCATGACTTCAACATGACGACTTCACAACTTCTGAGCTATGGCTTCACGACTTCTACACCATGACTTCACAACTTCTACATGACTTCTTTACACCACACCTACTTATACACCTTCTTCACTACTTACACACTATACATATCTAGTCACTTATGTTTACACCTTATACACACACTTTACACAAATGAATGAATGATTTACAATTATGATACACCAACAACTTGGATGGAAGAGATACACCAAGTTGTAATACTTCTTGTCTTGAAGGATAGAAGTATTCTTCTCTTGCACTTGAGAGGTTGAAGCTTTGGATCACTTGAAACAAAAGCTTATAATTATATGATCAAAGGGTTTTTGAAAATGAGATCTAAACCAGAAAGTTTTTAGTGCAAAAGGTGAGTCAAAATCCAGGGGAAGGCTGGTATTTATAGGCAGAAAAACTGGACAGCTGGGAGCTACTGGAGCGTGGCCGGCCCCCTTAAATAGGGGGGCGGTCCCCTTAATTTTAAGGGGGCCGCCCAAGCCAACCGTTGCCGAGTTTTGTCTTTTTGTGGGGAAGGTTTTTCTGGAACATTTTTACTGATTTTGGTTAAAAATTTGAATTCATAAATTTATAATGAATTAAACCTTTTTATTTATTACCAAAAATGTTTTTCTAAAAGATATAAAATGTTTTTGACATTTTATAAAAAATCTAGTTATTAAGAAAATGTTCATTTGATCATATAATGCATTAAGCATTAGTTCATTCATACCTTAAGTGATTTTAGTTGTAGAAGTGAATATTTACAACTAAGTACTTGTTTATTTTATAAGTTTATATTTTAATGAGTTTACATTTTGTGATCATCAAAACATAGAGATATGAATAAATATTGATAATGTTTTTAGGCATTATTTATGTCAACAATCTCCCCCTTTTTGATGATTACAAAACTAAAACTCATTAAATCCAAAAAGTTATTTTTGGACAAGTATTTAGTGAGTTTATATTCACTTCTCTCCCTTTTTGTAGCATCAAAAAGGTTGAGCCGACAAGTTTTAGAGACAAAATTTGTCGGAACGAGAACTCCCCCTTGATGTGTGCTCCCCCTCATTTGAGGGTACCAAGGAATCGATATATGGAATACTTGCAAGAAAAATATTAAAAGCACAAGCATATATATAGCAAAAATAAGCATGCATATAAAGACATTCACTAAAAATGTTGTGTATCAATACACAACCATCCAAGATTATATTCAATCCTACATTAGCTAGTAAGTAATGCAATCTACATAATCATTCTAGGAGTACATGATCTTCCAAGGGGCTTGCACACAAAATGGTTTGAAAAATTATTTTTGATTAAGCATTGCATATGCTTAATTTGGTGAGAATGAAGGTGGTGGTGGTGTAGTGGGTGAAAATGGTGGAGGTTGTGGTGGAGGTTGGTTGTTAAGCATGTGTTCAAGGGATGAAAACATGTAGTGTATCTCTTCTCTAAGACCAAAGATGATGGTTCGGTTGTGGATGCAACAAAGGCAATTGTCTCCATGGGCTTCAAGTAAAGCCCAAGGGATGGGAAAGCATGGTGGTAGTATTGGTGATGATGAGAAATGAGCATCAAGAGGTGTTATTGGTGATATGGAAATGACAAGTTGGGTGAATGGAGGTACTTGAGTAGGAGGTGGAGTTGATGCTCTTGATGGTGGTGATGATAGGTGTGAGTTGATGTAGTTATTGATGGATGAAGTGGAAGGTATGGATGAAGATGATGTGCCATGAGTGGAGGGTGTTTTTGATGGTGCATTTGGTGCACTTGGGGATGAACATTGAGGTGGTGGTGATGGAGTTTTGGTGTCTTGGAGATGATTTTGGTGATAGCATGGTGAATGAAAATGGGTGTTTGATGGAGGTGATGGTTGATTTAGGTAAGGTTTGGAGGTTTTGTGGTAAAATTCCAATACCAGTTCGTCCTTTAAGAGAAATGGTAGCTGGGGCTAGATAAAAGGGGTCGCAAGATGCAAAAGAAAACAGTAAATTTTACTGCCCAGATGGCCGGTCCCCTTAATTGTAGGCCGGCCCCCTTAAAATTAAGGGGACCGCCTAGGGAATTAAGGGGGCCGCCCATCTGGTGTTTTCCCAGGCGACCAAATTTGAAAATTTTCCAGAAAAGGGTCATTTTTAGGGTGTTTTTGCAGCAAGTTCCATTTGAATCATGTACATCAAGAATGATTAAATAGTGGCATAAACATGTTAAATACGCATGCATACATTTAAAACATATTATGGAATAAGCATGTTATTAATCATCAAGCATGTATATATATCATGATATTGAGTATACAAGCAATAAGCATAACAATCATATATTAAAGACAAGAAATAAAGCATTCATTAGTTGAAAATAATTATGTTAAAAACATAATTATTGATACAACACATATTTTGCTTATAGCATACAATAAGTAGAAAATTTTAAATTGCCTAAGAGATCCATTTAACTTGCTTGAGACATGAAAAACTTGAATTATTTTGGATGGATGATGGTAAAGAGGGGGTAAAAATGTTGGATTAATGGGGTTGTAAGTTTGGGTGTATGGATGTTGGAGAGAGTGTTGATGGAGGAATTGGAGGTGGAGAGCTTAGACTTGACCATGTTGAATGAGGGTTTTGATGTTGTTCAAGTGGTGGTGTTGGATTAGATCTAGTGAGAAGATACTCAATCCAAGTGAGACGCTCATTTAAGGCGATGGTTCGATTTTGGAGAAAGATGCAACAAGGACAATTGTTGACATGTTTCTCAATTTGACTCAAGTGATGTGGTGATGATGGTAATGATGGTGAGATGGATGGGGATGGGTCTAAGTTGCTTTGAGCAAGGTGCAAAGCAAGGAGAGCATTAAGCTCATGGGCTTCCTTGAGTTCTTCAATGAAATTCAAGTGTTGAGTGGAAGGTGATGATAATGGAGAGTGGTTGTTATTTGGTGGAAGTGGTGGTGACACTCTTGGTGGTGGAGACATTTGTGAACTTGGGTAATTATGAGTGAATGAAGGTGGACATATGGATGATTGGTTATGTGTGTGAAAGGGTTCATTAGGATGAGGTTTAGGTGTTGGTTGAGTTTGAACAACATCATTTGTTGGGTTATGGCAAATGTCAAGCTTCCTCCTCCAAATGGGACTCACTGAGATTTTAGCAACTCTTGAAGGCTTGGATCTTGGGTGGTTAGATGATGACATGTTTGGATGGATGATATGGATGAGCATTTATGATGAAGTTGGGTATTTATGGTGTAGTGATGATGTGATTGTGGAAGGTAAATTTTGGTGGGTGGTTTGTGACAAAATGTGTTTGTGAATTTTGGGAAGTATAGGATAAAATGGGCTAAAAAATAGAAAAAGGGAGCAGCACCTTCGACCATCAGATGGCCGGTCCCCTTAATTAAGGGGCCGGTCCCCTTAAATATTAAGGGGGCCGCCCATCTGCTGATTTCCAGGTTACTGGAAATGGGTTTTTGGCAAAAAATTGTTGAAAAGGTTGTGTTTTTGGGTTTAGTTTCAAGCAAATCCAACTTCTTTTGAGGCAATTTAGGATTTAATAACTTATGTATGCTAAGCATATTCATTAGACATTATTATCTAGCATGCAAACAACTCATTTAGCATGTAACATATATATGTTAGACAAGAAAACACTACATAGCACCAAGTAATTCATAGTATCATATTTAGGAAGATTAATAAGCAAGTTAAATAATCCTAATGAATATCTATGTGCATGGGAATGTGAAGTTGTGATAGCATGGACTTCTAGACTTGTACCAAGTGAGGTCTTAGTGAATAAATTATGGTTATTTTCAAATTTAGTTCACTTATAAATGTCACATACATAAATATAGATGACAGATATGAGATCACCATGCATGATTTAAAGAAATATTTTTGGCATTATTCAACAATGTTTGAAAGTGGGTTTTTATGTAGATGTGAAAGATATATTAATGAAATAGTTTTGGCTTTATTTCAAAATGTTTTTATGAGGAAAGAAAACATATTTTTCCAATCTTTGGTTTTTGATAAACACGTAATTATGGACACAAGTTTGGAAGAAAGGTAGGATGGTGAAACATGTTTAATAGAAATGTGTCATAATCTTTTGAAAAATCATTTTTCCAAAATGTGAAGTTTTTGCAAATTTAAAAACAAGTCCCATTAATTATAGGTTTAAACATAGTGGTTTATAAAAGATCTCATGCTCAAGGGTATTGGTTAAGTCTATTGTCACATGCTACCTCTTTCTACATATCCTATGGCATTTAAGCATGTATTATGACTAAATACAAAAATACATCATATCAGAGTAGTTAGAGAAAAACAAAAGCTATTATAATGACAATGCATTCAACAACTAAACAAATAATTACGAAGGCATGCAGTCAAATCACATAGGAGCAAGTAAACATCTAGAAATTTTATATATGCAAGATGACATACATCTAGGAATGAAAAGCTCTAGTGAAAAGCAAAGTTCACAACAATAAACTATCGTTAGGTATATTTAGGAAGAATAATGTATTCAAGTTGGAGAATGAGTATGAGACTATTACTAGTGGTGCTCAATTCAGGCTAAACACGACCGTTTTTACGGGTTACACACACCCAACTTCTCACATAGAAGCAATTCAACCGTTAGGTCAAATTGAGTTTCTAGTCAATAGATTCTCCAGTAGTCATTCTCTTTTTAGAAGAAATTAAGTTCCTAAATTTACCTATCGAAGAGTACCAAATATGAAGATTGCTTGGTTTACTAATACTTAGGGGGGCTAACTAAAGGGTTTCTAGTTCATTAAGCCACAGAACGAATATAACTAAAGTGTAAAGGCAAAGCAACCTATCAGACTAAGCGTATCCTAAGGCATTAATAAGATTATATGCATGAAGTAATTACTTATGAAATTTAAAAAGAGAACTTACCTCACGTCCTAGCTTTTCTTCGTAATGTCTCAGATGATGATCGACGTGTGAATGATAGGTGAGTCGGATGATGATCTTCTCCTTCGTCTATGTCACTCCATGATTTTGGATTGAGTTCACTTTGGAGTTGATTCATGTAGTCTTCGTCGTTAACACCTTCATTAACAACATTTGAACTAGTAGCACATGTATCTATTTTATCTAAATGTTTATCTATTAAATTTTCTAAGATGACTAATTCATGTACAAGATCAAAATCTTCATCTTTGGCTTGGCATTTTTCTTGATGAAAGTTTAAGAGATTTTTCCAAATATCATTTGCCGTTTTACAGAAGAATATTCTTTCATATTCAACTTTCGGCAAGGTTTTATAAATAATTATTTTAGCTCTATTATTTATGTCATTCTTTGTTTTCAAATGCTCAATTTGACTTTCAAAATCCGTTTTTGTTTGACTTTCAAAATCTGTTTTTGTTTGACTCTCAAAATAAGTTTTTGTTTGACTTTCAAAATATGTTTTTGTTTGACTTTCAAAATCACCAATCGAAATGACATTCCAAAGATCTAGATCAATAGATTTCACATAAGTTTCAAATTTATTTTTCCATTCAAGAAAAGTATAGTTTTCAAATAGTGGTGGTTTTAGCAAAGATTCCCCTTCTAGATATTTTTCGAATTCCATAGATCGATTCAAGTTTTAAAATACAGTATATTTTAAAGATCTTGATTGACGTGGCTCTTGATACCAATTGTGGAAAACTAGAAGGGGGGTTGAATAGTTTTACGTCTTTTTAATTTTATTATGAAAACCTTTATTTATTTTTAAAACACTTAGATTCAAGTTTGTATGAAAAATAAAACTTGAACCTTATTATTAGTTGTATATATATTCTTTTAAATTGATTGTAAAAGTTTTGGTTTCTTGAATGGAGTTTCAAATTTGATCTTTATGTGAAGTCGACCTCTAAGTAATACTAACAATTATATAAGCCTATGTGTATGAAAGTAATGACGATGTAAGTAAATAAATAAATAAGGGATGGAAAGATCTAACCGAGACACAAGAGATTTATAGTGGTTCGGCTACAAGGACACCTTCCTTGCCCTACTATACTCCCTGAGCATCTAGCTCGAGAGTTTTCTTCACAACTTCAATAAGCTCCCTTATGGCGGAGAAAACCTTACACGACTTTGGCTTACATGGGTTTAACGATACAAAGCTAAATGTCGAGTTCTAATCGTAGCTAGAACCAATCTCACAACTTCACAACACAACTTGTACACAACTTATTCACGAAGACTTCACGACTTCAACACAACGGCTTCACGACTTCTACACAACGGCTTCACGACTTTTACATGACGACTTCACAACTCCTAAGTGATGTAGTATTTTTATTCCAAAGGAAAATCCAACGTATGCGTTTTCCCCGGGTCGTGTCCCAACGAAGGTCGAATTTGAGTTGTCATTACGTTTGTCGAATATGTGTCGTGAATGTGTGTGAAAAGAGAGTGATGATTTGTGATTTTAATACTACGAACAATGAAATATTAAATGAAATTAACTAATTAAGCTAAGGGTACGATTATACTAAGCATACTAATCTAAAAACGCAATTTGAATTTTGAAAACGTTACGCGACGAATTATAAAACGTAATTAAAAAGTGATTTTCTAAAATTTAAGTCCTAAAAATGCAAAATAATTTTTCTTAAATCCTAAATATAAAAAGAAAATTTTGTGAAAAAGAAAAATATTTTTTTGACTTTTTAATAATTTTTTATGAATTAAAAACTAATTTAAACTATTTAAATGATTTAAAAATATTAAAACAGCTTGGAAAAATCTGGAAAATTCTGAGTAAATCTAATTTTTAATTCTAAATCTAGGAAAAATAATTTCAGGAACTGGTTAAGCCTAAATAAGCAGAACAGTGGGAATAAGCAATTTGAAATAAGCCAAAAATAAGCAAAAGCTAACCAAAAATTCCAAAAAGCTCAAAAATGATTTAACAGACTAATTTAAGCTCAGAACAATCATAAGATAACAGATAAGCACAATGAATAAGCATAATAAGCAGAAAAACAGTAGCAAATCAAATGTAGTAGTAGTTACCAAACAAGCAGTTTTGCAGCTTATTTATAAGCTAACCAGAGCTTAATTGGGAAAACCAGAAGCTACTACTGAAAGCCTATATGAAAAACTATGCTCAGACCAAAATCGCCCAAATTCTGAGTCCAATTACTACTCTAATAGAGGCTCAGAACAGAATGGTTGGAACTGGATTTGTTATGCAGGCCAATAGCCGTCCTATGAGGGCTTAATGCAGACTAAAATTAAGCTGCTAGATAAGCTCAAAATGCAACTACCAGATATTGTACCTAAAGCTTGAACTACTAGCTATTCTTAAATCAAAATCCAGACCCTCAGCTTAATTAAATAAGTCAGAAAATAGCCTAGAACAGTAGCTTAAAGAGCTATGTCTGCACTACTATTCTGTGATAGCAGAAATGGAAAATTGGCGCAAAACTTGTGCAATCTTTGAGAAAAATGAACCAGCTCTTGGAAACCAACCTTGACAAACTCAAATGACCTAGAAACACCAAAATTAAGTTCCAAATAAGCTCAGCTTATGCTGAGCTTATTGAGTGCTGATTTTTCCTTAAAAATCTCCTATAAACCAAAAGCTTCTATATGAGCTATAAACCTCAATCTTCCTACTGATTTATGCTAGTAACAACTTAACTAAGCTTAATCAAGTTCTATCTACTTGCAATTGAACAGTAAAAGCTCAAACAGACCCTTATCCAAACACTCCCTTAACTATACTAACTTGCAAAATTACCCTTAACCTAACTAATTTAAGCTAAGATACCAACTAATCTATCATTACCTAAGCTACTAAATAACTAACAAACAGAAATCAACAAGCAATAATCACTGAATCTACTGAACTTAAATTGTGCAGAAAATTAAGCTAGAAATGAAATGGAACTTACAAACTTATCCCTTAGCTAGAACAAAAGGATTTTCCAATGAAGCCTATCTTTAGATAGGCCAAGCACTTCCCAATTTTGCTTGATCTACCAGAAATTAATCCAGGTTCATGATCTTCCTTCAACAGTTGACTTTTGTTGACTTTTTTTGATTTTTTGAGTTTTGGTCCAGAATTTAAACAACAATCACTTACAATAAGCTATTAAGCTTATATAAGCTGATATTAAATGAAAAAACAGCTTAATGAAGCTGTGTTTAAACTATTTTTTTTATTTTTAAAGTATTTTTCAATATTTTTGGATTTTTGGAATAAAATGAACAATAATGAAAAATGTGAATTAAAGTAAGCTGAGAATAGTGAAAACAGGCTAAATAAGCAGTTTAAGCTAAAATTAAAACTAAAGAGACACAAATTGGAAAAACATCAAACTAACTTTTCATTAATGAAACTTTGAAATTACAAAATGAAATTGAAATTAAAGCTGAGATTACACTAAGAAAAGCAGTAAAGTAGACAAGAAAATAAAGTAGTAACAATTTTTTAAAACATAAAAATTGGACGAATCTTAATGAAGGAGGAGGTCCTCTATTTATAGCCATCAACTAAAGTTTCCAGGCTTGCCAGGTCACCAATCCGTGTGCATTTGAGCTCTTATCAACCCTTGATCATTTCTTGGACGCCAATCTTGCAACCTTAGCCCTTGGATTAAATTTGGTGAGGTGTTTGGTCCAATAGTATCCTGCCACGTAGCCCATTCGTGTGTTTCTGTGCTAGTCTGACATCTGACACCTAATGATTTGACAATCATACCCTTAATTGTAGTAATTTTTAGGTTGGGGTAACTAGGGTTTATCCTGGTAAAATTTGGGGAAGAACAAAAAGGCGCGGGTGTGTTTGTTTATTTTTTTTTATTGTTTGACTGCTATTTATTTCACTTTGACCGGGTGGGTTTTGGGTATGGATCGGGTATTGGGGTTATTATTAAAAGAAATGGTTGGGCTTGTGGTATTTGTGAAGTGGGCTGGGGTTTAGAAAATAGGTGGTTGGGCTTTGTTTGTATTGTAATGGGCTTGGTGGGTTTTTTCTTTTAATGTGGATTAGGATTTAATTGTAACCGGCTTTGGTTTTGGTTATGGGATTTTTAAGTTTTTGGTTTTAACAAAAATACAAGGACCAATTGAGTATTTTATGAAAACTCAAGGGACTAGTATTGCCATTTCTCCAAAATAAATCCAAGGCTTCATTTGTCATTTGATGATCCTTCAAGGGTTGACTTTGACTTTTTGCTTCCCGGCTTCGGCTTTAAGTATCTCTTCCATATCTCGTGCTTGGTTTTCCGTTTTATCTTGATTTTTGTCATTTTCTTCGATATCCGTGCCTGCATATGTAAAAACACAAAAACACAATATATTTGGCATAATTGGTTAGTTTTTGGTCTATTTGGGTCCGGTTTTGGTCAAGAAAAGGTATGTGTTTAAGCACATACCACTAAGCTACGGCTTCACGACCACGACTTCACACCTTCTAAGTTACGGCTTCACGACCACGAATTCACAACTTCTAAGCTACGGCTTCACGACCAAGACTTCACAACTTCTAAGCTACGGCTTCACGACCAAAACTTCACAACTTCTAAGCTACGGCTTCATGACTTCAACATGACGACTTCACAACTTCTGAGCTATGGCTTCATGACTTCAACATGAAGACTTCACAACTTATAACCTACGGCTTCATGAACTTCAACATGACGACTTCACAACTTCTGAGCTATGGCTTCACGACTTCTACACCATGACTTCACAACTTCTACATGACTTCTTTACACCACACCTACTTATACACCTTCTTCACTACTTACACACTATACATATCTAGTCACTTATGTTTACACCTTATACACACACTTTACACAAATGAATAAATGATTTACAATTATGATACACCAACAACTTGGATGGAAGAGATACACCAAGTTGTAATACTTCTTGTCTTGAAGGATAGAAGTATTCTTCTCTTGCACTTGAGAGGTTGAAGCTTTGGATCACTTGAAACAAAAGCTTATAATTATATGATCAAAGGGTTTTTGAAAATGAGATCTAAACCAGAAAGTTTTTAGTGCAAAAGGTGAGTCAAAATCCAGGGGAAGGCTGGTATTTATAGGCAGAAAAACTGGACAGCTGGGAGCTACTGGAGCGTGGCCGGCCCCCTTAAATAGGGGGGCGGTCCCCTTAATTTTAAGGGGGCCGCCTAGCAAAATTAAGGGGGCCGCCCAAGCCAACCGTTGCCCAGTTTTGTCTTTTTGTGGGGAAGGTTTTTCTGGAAATTTTTACTGATTTTGGTTAAAAATTTGAATTCATAAATTTATAATGAATTAAACCTTTTTATTTATTACCAAAAATGTTTTTCTAAAAGATATAAAATGTTTTTGACATTTTATAAAAAATCTAGTTATTAAGAAAATGTTCCTTTGATCATATAATGCATTAAGCATTAGTTCATTCATACCTTAAGTGATTTTAGTTGTAGAAGTGAATATTTACAACTAAGTACTTGTTTATTTTATAAGTTTATGTTTTAACGAGTTTACATTTTGTGATCATCAAAACATAGAGATATGAATAAATATTGATAATGTTTTTAGGCATTATTTATGTCAACACAACGCTCTTCAGATTAACATAAACACAACATTCCGCCCTCTGTATTGAGCAGATGTAAGGCTGTATATGGGCTCCGAGAAAATGCAGAAATTTCTATGTATTTATATTCTGTGCTGAATGATGAGTATCTATATAATTCATATTTCTATTGATAAATCTTGGCTATATGGTTCATCCGAGGAGAGAATCGGGTTCAAGAATATGTAAAAAGAAAAAATAGTTACTTAAAATGATTTACTACCTTAAATTTTCCTTCACTCTCAAGTTCATATCTATCCATTAATTACGTTGCAATGTTAAATATCTTATCACATGTTCTTAGTGGTAAACTCTTCAACACGTGTCCCTATTAAGTTGTAATCTCAATCAACTAATCTGGTATGATCTAAAGGTTGCATTTAGTAATGATACAGTATGTAGAAGTTAAAAGTGAGTGGTAGAGGGTGGTGGTGGTAGAGGGTGGTGGTGTTGGTTGTTATGGTGGTAGAGGGTGGTGGTGGTGGTGGCTATGAAAAAAATAGACAAACTTAAATTGCAAATTTTGTCCCTAAAGCAACAGTGAACAGTGAAATGACAATAATACCCTTAGTGACGAGGCACTTAGCGAGATAACTAACGGGCGTTAGCAAAAAGTAGCTATCGGTGGCTGTTTTGCAAAAAAAAAAAGAAACATTAATGTCGTTTTTGCAACAAAATTTGTCTCTGTGTCATCCTTGCGTATTTGGGCTACTTTAAGGACCATTTTTGCAATTTACCCTAATTATATATATATATATATATATATATATATATATATATATATATATATATATATATATATATATATATATATATATATATATATATATATATATATATATATATATATATATATATATTACATTTAGCGGGATTCATTTAACCCGTTTGTTTGTCCAACCCGCTCCATCCCTGACCCGCCTACTAATTTGGTGCTCTACCCTGTTCATTGTCACTCACAACCATAGTTTTTCTTTTAGATCCGAAGGGGGCTGCTCAAGGACCGAAACCTGAAGGCCATTCAAGTTTGTTCGATCTGACCTTTGGCAGCTACAGTTGCCTGTGAGGGGATGAACATGAAAAGCAATAGTAACCCCAATTTTTTAATCATTTTATGGCTGTTATTAAGCTATATGTTAGTACGGTCATTTTTATCCTTATTTGTGGCCACATTTTTTTTTCTCTGAGATGATAAAGGTGGGTTGTTTCTTGAAGCTTCTTACCTCATAGATGTTGAGGTCTGAAATCCAGAGAAGATCCATTACAGTAGCTTTGGTACCTTTTTTTTTTTTTTTTTTTTTTTTTTTTTTTTTTTTTTTTTTTTTAATTTTGTTGATTTTGTAAAGCGATTTGTTTGTTTTTTTATTTGTAATTTGTTGTCGGCTTCTTTCCTGTGTAGAAAATTGTTTTAGGGTTAATGATGAGTTGTTTTGGGATTAGGGTTTTTTAGAGTTCGATTCTTCTGATGATATAGGATTTCTGTTAAGGTTGTTGTTTGAGGATTAGCCATAAAGTTGTTTTGGGATTAAAGATCTTTATAGTTGGATTGTTTTGATGATATAGGTTATTTGCACTGATGATTTTTATTGAGGTTGTTGTTTCAGGATTGGTCTATAACTCTTACTTTTTCGGGTTGTGCTTATGCTCAGTAAGTGCTTTTTTTAAAGGATATTCTTGATGGATTTAATTATAATAAAAACTCAAATAAGTTGTTTATAGTAAGGTGATGATTATCTGCTTATAAGCATAACAAGCTATTTAAAATAAGTGAATTACGAGCACCTCCTTATTTATTAATGTGTCATGATGAGGTTACTTTATATAAGAAAATGGATTTGTACAGTTGAGATCAAAAGGTAGGGGATACCTTTTGTTTATGCTTAAGTTGTGATTCAAAGTAAGATTCAAAAGCGTCATTAAAGCATATATAACTCTTACTTTTATAAACAAATACTAATTATTATTATTATTAAGTGTCATCAATTGACATTTTATTTGTTATAGTAGGAGTGTTTTCGTAGTGATGACGGATTATTGCATATGAAAGCAGCAGATGATTAGTTTCTATCGTTATAGTCGAATTATTTGATTATTTTAATTAGTTGTCTGATTGTGATTATCTGATTGTTTAAGGCTGTTTTAGATATGAATAACTTATAAGGTGTCATCACTGGTGGTTGAGCTTAGGTGAAGATTTGTTATGTGGTGTTTGGGATAGTGTTTTGGTTGTTGTTATCATATAATTGTGTTTTCAAGTCATGGATAATTACTTTCTGGTGTTTGCGTAATTGGATATATTTAAACTGATTCCACTGATATAGTGTCAAAGAATCAACTTTGGATGCTCAGTCATGTATCAGCGTAATAAATACTGATTTTGATTATCTGTTCAATTAAGGTATTTTACAACATCTATCTCTTACAACCCGTTTCGTTACCACTGATTAACTGATTATTAGCTGCAATGACCTTTGTACTAATGGTTTCCCATTAATGTGAGTATGTTGTACGTGGTTAAATCGTCTCCCTGGCTCAAGTAATACAATGATCATTAACTGAATTATTGATAGGAAATTTATAATCAAAAGTATAATAGACTACCTTAAAGTGTGTTGGATGAACACTTTATGATGTTTCTACGTTATTTTACTATAGAATTTGCAACAAGATTTGAAAGCAAACTCGGGCACTCATCCTTTTGAAGAGGTATCATTTTCCTCGCTGCTTTCTTTTTATTCTGTTAGAAAGTTACAGATTATGTTTGCTTAATTTTGGTTTGTCATTGAAAAAGGGTATTTGTTATTGTGTGCATATTTTGAGAACTGGTATTGTGACATTCTCCGTATGTTGGCGGGGCAGCATCACAAAAGTGATGTTTACAGCCACGGCGGGTTGATAACACGTTCTGAGTCTGGTATTCTCATTGCCTTATGGTATTTTTTCTGTTCAATGGTGTGGATTTTTAAAACATGCCAAATCTACCTGTATCTTGGCGGGGCAGCACTACGGAAGTGGTGTTTGCAGCCATGGCGGGTTGCAGGCGCATTCTACACAAACTGAGTATCTTGGCGAGTTAACCTTACACAAGTGGTATGCGTGTAATTTGAAGTTTCACGAGGCAATGATGAGTCTAGGGGTGGGGAGGACTATAGACGAGGCCGTTTACATCTTGGCGCGGCAACTTACTAAAGTTGCAGCCATGGCGGATGTTCTATCTCATCATTTTGCTCCGCTATTGATGTTATGTATAATAAGAATGGTCGCAGTACTGATTATCAGAAACTGTGATGAATCTCTGCAGATATGACTAACGTTGTGATTGTCTGCGCGTTGGCGGGGCAAATCAGTAGATTTGCAGCCATCACGGATGTTTACGCTTTTTTCGATTCACACCCTATTTGAGTGTAACACCCCAACCCAGCAAGGGTAGAAGTATCACATTAATGGCTTCATATCAGATCAAACAAAACATACATTCAATAGTAATACAAAGATTCTCAAAGGTTACAAATGAAATACTGAATACACAAGGATACAAGGGAAAACAAAAGCTAATTACTAAGTCTGCAAAAGCAACTCTTTCTAATGGTCTCTACTTCAGAATAACTATCAAAGTCTTCTAAGTCCAAAGTCTCTTCACTCATACCCAAAACCCGTCGTCCTGCTTATTACCTGCCGCACACGAAAAGAAAACGTGCGGCTGAGCTTAAAAAGCCCAGTGAACAGATACATATACAAAGCAAAGAATAACGAAACAGAAATATAATGAAGCACTGGAAATATCATAAGGCATAATCAAAGCAGAAGAATAGAAGGAAAAATATATAGGATAGTCATCTACCACGAGCCCAGAAACTCAAAGTCATAATCTCAACATCATAATCTCAAAGTCATAATCTCACAATCAGAGGGGATACCTCTCAGGCAACCAGATAATATGAGGGGTGTCCTCATGTATCAAAAGGGGTGGAGTGATCAGCTCCCATAAATGTGAAAGGCGTGTATAGCACACATGCACCAGTCACCTCAAAGTCATACTCAAAGTCATAGTTAAATCCACTAAACATACATGCCTAGGATTGCAATCCATACGCCCCCACTCAAAGTCATCTCAAAATCATAATCTCAGAATCATAATGGCCATATCATAATATAAAAGGGGACGGCGTGAGAAATCACTCCCCCACACAGGAGTCATGCCAGTGGTGCATCACAGACATGGCCAGGTTACCTTCCTGGCTAGGAAACAAACAGGTGGCTCGGGTATCAAACTAAGAGTCAGGTCTCAAAGTCATGCAAACGGGTTCATCTCAAAGTCATATCAAGCATATCTCAAGGTCATGTCAAAAGTGAATCTCAAAGTCATATGAAAAGGTTCATATCAAAAGGTTCATAGCAAAAGGGTCAAAGCAAAGGTTCATAACTCAACATCGAAGCATAGGTGATAAGACACCCTTTCATAAAAGAGTAGAGTATCCGTACCTTATCCGATAGCAAAACAAACCAAAGGCAGATCACAAAACACCGGGTTACTCCCGCTTCAGCGAATCTACATGAGTTATAATTGTACTTATAAGTTTCATAGCTCTATGATTTCATAGTTTCTTAATCATAAGGTTTCATTTTAGTTTCTCTCCATCTTAGGTAGCCTTACACATTCAGTAACTTTAGTTATTATCATTCTTGTTTATCAACTTATTAAAGATGACCATGTTAGTAGGTTGAGGTTCATAATGCCTTTTACATAAGTTCAAGGTTAAATATGACAAGTTTCTATAAGTTAGGGTTTTTAATTGCAAACATCCCAAAGTTAAGGGTCTTGAATGAAAATATTGCAAACCACTAATTTAAGTGCATCATTTATTCAGAATCACATCTCCCGTCCTTTAAGTTTCATAGATTACACATTACCCCTTGATTTACCAAAATCACAAAATAAACCTTATAATTATACAAATTACACTTTAACCTTATTATGCTCATCATTACACAACTAACCCTCATATTTACTAAATTACAGATTATACTCTCAAATATAAGTGTGGCACGAATCAAACCCTCAAGTTTCATAAAATTACACATTTAGTCCCTTTAGTTTTTAAAATAACACGAAACACCTTTCAAAACCCTTTTTATACTTTTCATCAGGTTCTAACAGTTTTAAGCTTGAAATTGTTAGGTTTTCTATAAATCTAAAATTATATAAGAACTCAGAAATAAATTCCCCAAAAATTTCCAGAGATGAAAAAATGTCTTAAGTATTTTATCTAATTTTTCCAGATTTTATTAAGTAACAAAGCTATGGATTAAAATTCACTTAAACCAACTTGTCCAGATTTCTGATTGATTTTGCTATACGAAAAGTTATTACTTAGAAACCTTTTAAGAAAAATTCAAAAAAATCTACAAAAATTCCAGGAAGTAATAGACATCTTAAAGATTGCCCAGTTCAAAGGAAACCTCCTAATTCGACACGGTTTGGAAACTAAAATTCAAAAACCCGGACTGATTTTCCAGACTCACAAATCCGATCAGACACATAATTTTCTAAAAATCAAAAGTAACCTTCCAGGCCTCTAAAAATTACAAACTAAATTTTCCCAGGTAGCCATTTCATTGAACTTAGTTTTAGACTCTTAAAACACCCAAAAACTCGATCACATCATTTAGTTACAGCCGGTTAAAGACGAACAAAAATCCAACTCAGAAACAGCCATCACAGAAACATGTCCATCTTAGTGTTTTCGTCATTCAAATCATTAGTTCTTGGCACCAATCGATTTTGGGTGAGTCCATAACACATTTAGGTCGGTCTATAACAGATTTAACATGATCACAATGAATTATTTCAACACAAAAGTTCAGCCGATTCATTCATACGATTTTAGGGTTTTGTTAGTTTATGATTTTATGTGGTTCTTATAATTTATGTGACTATATATTTTGACAAACACATTCAAATGGATCGAATCATGACACGAATTTAACAAGGAGGATGCAATTACCCTCGAAGGCCAAACGAAGAATCAAAAATACCACAAGATCAATTTACCACGCCTCTTTTTCCTCCTCTTCTTCTTTGTGGTGATCGAATGAAACAAAACAACAAGAGGAACGATTAGGTTTGATCCTATAAATTCGAAGGGTAAAATTTATGTGTGTTCAATTACCTTTGATGCTTAGTTTGGATCGCATAACATGGACAATAGTAGAAGAGTAGCAGCAGATCGAATGAAAGGATGAGAATGATGATCAACTTCCTTTCTTCTTTCAAAGTGGATCGAGCATATTTGTTTTTAGGGTTGTTTTTCTTGAACCGAATATGGAGATGGAGTGGAGAGAAATTTTTAGGGTTTTGGTGAAAAAGACTGTTCGGTTATAAGAAATAAAAGGGAAGCCGTGTTTTTTTGATTGGGCTTAATAAGGAAGGGACTAAATTAGTGGGATTATAGTATTATTCAATTTAAATGCACATTTATACTCCTTAGTGATCCTAGGCCGAAATTTCTTGATGTATATAGCACAATGTCGCCTAGTTTAACTTAAGTGCATGGGATTATTTATTTTGTGATATCAACATTATAGTGTAAGGTTTTATTGGAGCTTAATTCATTACATAACTTAAGATATAATCAATTTAGGTTGAGTATCAATTAATGTTAACTATATTATTTTCATAAGTTATTAAAAATTCAAATTTGAGGGCATTTTTGTCATTTCGGATTGTTTATATTTTCGGGTTTTACAACTCTTCCCCTCTTAAAAAGAAATTTTCGTCCTCGAAAATTGAAGTCGCAAGGTTAAACAAAGTCGTAGCAAGTCGCAAAAGTTCATCACGACATTTTCACGCCCGAGGAGGTTCATCAAAAGGATCTTCAGACCAAATAGTTTCTCATGACTCAAATCAAAACAAGGTGGTTTCAAATTTCTCAGAAGGAGAAAATAAGTTGATTTCTGATCAAAAGGTCCATGCAACATAAAATGGCGATAGGTGAATCTTCAGAAAGCTCATATGGAATACGAATAAGATTTCAAATCGAATTAATTGCACCAGCAGTAGGAAGTTCTAAAAGGAGTTCAAGACTTATAACTGAGGTCAACAGAATTCAAATCGAGAGTTCAAACTCAATCAGATACCTAATGAACGAAAGCAGATTATACGGATAGATAGGATGAATCTAAAGTCTCACTATTCGCGGATAATCCAACGGAGTTCAAATTCTTAACCTCTTAGGTACTCCCCAAGATATCCTATGCCCACAACAAGTGCACGTTATATGATGTAAGTATTATCACGTTGGCCAGACGTCATAATACTGGCATCATATAGATATGCCCTCATGATGGTCATACTTTATCTCAAGTCGTAAATCAAACCACCTATCTTATTCCACCTAGTACTTCTACCGTCTCAGAGGTCAACAAAAACAATTGCCACAGTCAAGAGAGAAAACAAAACTATTCGCAAGAGTATCAAAATCCCATATTGTCCAGCAGAAGTGGGGTATGCCGTCACGAGCATCATATCTTCCACAACTCGCCAAAATCTCTCAAAATAAAGTCATCACCGAATCATACGAAAGATAAACACGAACTGAAATGCTTCTAGGGAACTTAACCATAAGAGGAACTCATTACCAGATAACGAAACTTAAGAGGGTCAACGGAAATGAAAGTTAGCCGTCAGAACTTCGGCCTTCATAGAATCAATTCTTCCAAGCATAAAGGGTCTGTTTCAAATTTTCGCTCGTTCAACACATCCAATCTCCTCAAGTCCGGTTAATCTATCTTCGTCTGTCCATCAGCCGGAAATGAAACAAGGATCGGGAACTTGTGTCTGGTTCGTCGAGCCTCCTGCAGTTCTTCTTGGAATGCGATGGAGTAATGTGGATTTTGCCACGATCTTTAAATCTCTTCATCATCTAGTCTGCTTCCGCTCTCAATTCATCTTAGTACAACCAAGATGAATAGGGAAGTGAGACTGCATGTCTTCATCAGCTCCAGGTTCGCGATCTTGACCAGAATTTCTTCTGGTGCACCGCCAATACTTCTGTCTTGAAAGGAATGTCTTTACTCTTCGGGGTAGCCTCCGCAGTTATCAACAAATATAAATCTCCCAGAATGTACAAATGATCGTCAAATTCCTAACAAGGTGCAAAAATGATTTTCATGTTCTTCCTCGTCTCTGAATGTACCATTAAGTCATACAATGACCATATGCCCAGTACTCATAAGAAAATATCATCTATCAAATTTACCAAGATCGTCAGAACTTTAGCTAATACTATTAGCGTCACTAACCGTCATAGCAGTCGTTTATGAATACGGAAGGCGATTTCAAGAATAAGATCAATTTATCCGAAAGGAAAAACTTCGCGCTCTGAATTTAAACAAACATATAGTCGTTTCAGGGTGGAGGAATATTGGTTCCTAACAGTATTACGATTCAGCTTCCAGAATTCAATACATATCTCCTGTCATCATTCTTCTTTATTGCGAACAAAACTGAATTACGCCAAGAGAATGCACTTTAAGCAAACTTACTTTACACTCCGGTGGGAAACTTGGTGGTTCAATCAGAAATCGTGTTTCAGAAAATTCAGGGTGCCCAATAGCGTTCAATACAAGGTTCATGTTCAGAAAACTCAATGTGCCAAAAGGCTTCTACGATGAGGTTCATTTATTAGTGTACGAAATGGTTTCTAGGAAAACTTCATAACCATGAAAGTAACACACGCGTCTCCAGAGTAATAGAGATAGCAAGGGTTTGACAATTGGTAATCGTAGTCGGAAGTTCAAAATTGTTGTAAACGCCCAAAGGCGAGACATAGAAGGGAAATTGTCCATATTTGAATGCTCAATCAGCCGATTCCTTGTCAGAATAAAATCGAAGTTAACTATCCCAAGATAGACGGATCACAAGTCAAATCTTTATCATTTAAAAGTGAGAGGGAAAACATTCTTATCCTCGTGGTTACACACCACAAGGCTTTTCATAAGGACAGAGATGGGTGAAACGAAATCAAATAGTGTCGGAAGATTTTTAGATACTTATCAAAAGCAAGAGACAAATAACCAAAACATATCCAATACGTCATCGCCATAAAGGTTCTCAGAATGCCCGAATAGGCATCAAAGTGATTAACAAAAGGATCAGAGTGAAACGTGCGCCTTTATCAAAATGATTAACGAAAGAAATCTGAAGATAAGGATCAAATAGTGTCAGACAATTATTATGAAATTCCTCAATGTCTTCCAATTTTAATCGGGTTCAAATCTTAGGTGGTGCAAAACATAAGCCTTCGCTTTCCAAAAGTGATATCAACAGGATCTAGCCCAAAAGCAAGGCACGAATCAGAGTGATGCGGAAGCAAAGATACTTAAATGAATGCATTAAAGTCTACCCATTCCTCACTGGTCAAACTTAGGTTCCTATAGGGAAATCTTAAAGCAAAATTTTCAAAGGTTATCTTACGAGCGCCTACAGGGGAAAACTTAGTGGTCCTAACTTACACAGGCCAAGGGTAAATGTATTACGAATCGCAACCTGGCTCTGATACCATAATTGTAACACCCCAACCCAGCAAGGGTAGAAGTATCACATTAATGGCTTCATATCAGATCAAACAAAACATACATTCAATAGTAATACAAAGATTCTCAAAGGTTACAAATGAAATACTGAATACACAAGGATACAAGGGAAAACAAAAGCTAATTACTAAGTCTGCAAAAGCAACTCTTTCTAATGGTCTCTACTACAGAATAACTATCAAAGTCTTCTAAGTCCAAAGTCTCTTCACTCATACCCAAAACCCGTCGTCCTGCTTATTACCTGCCGCACACGAAAAAAAAACGTGCGGCTGAGCTTAAAAAGCCCAGTGAACAGATACATATACAAAGCAAAGAATAACGAAACAGAAATATAATGAAGCACTGGAAATATCATAAGGCATAATCAAAGCAGAAGAATAGAAGGAAAAATATATAGGATAGTCATCTACCACGAGCCCAGAAACTCAAAGTCATAATCTCAACATCATAATCTCCAAGTCATAATCTCACAATCAGAGGGGATACCTCTCAGGCAACCAGATAATATGAGGGGTGTCCTCATGTATCAAAAGGGGTGGAGTGATCAGCTCCCATAAATGTGAAAGGCGTGTATAGCACACATGCACCAGTCACCTCAAAGTCATACTCAAAGTCATAGTTAAATCCACTAAACATACATGCCTAGGATTGCAATCCATACGCCCCCACTCAAAGTCATCTCAAAATCATAATCTCAGAATCATAATGGCCATATCATAATATAAAAGGGGACGGCGTGAGAAATCACTCCCCCACACAGGAGTCATGCCAGTGGTGCATCACAGACATGGCCAGGTTACCTTCCTGGCTAGGAAACAAACAGGTGGCTCGGGTATCAAACTAAGAGTCAGGTCTCAAAGTCATGCAAACGGGTTCATCTCAAAGTCATATCAAGCATATCTCAAGGTCATGTCAAAAGTGAATCTCAAAGTCATATGAAAAGGTTCATATCAAAAGGTTCATAGCAAAAGGGTCAAAGCAAAGGTTCATAACTCAACATCGAAGCATAGGTGATAAGACACCCTTTCATAAAAGGGTAGAGTATCCGTACCTTATCCGATAGCAAAACAAACCAAAGGCAGATCACAAAACACCGGGTTACTCCCGCTTCAGCGAATCTACATGAGTTATAATTGTACTTATAAGTTTCATAGCTCTATGATTTCATAGTTTCTTAATCATAAGGTTTCATTTTAGTTTCTCTCCATCTTAGGTAGCCTTACACATTCAGTAACTTTAGTTATTATCATTCTTGTTTATCAACTTATTAAAGATGACCATGTTAGTAGGTTGAGGTTCATAATGCCTTTTACATAAGTTCAAGGTTAAATATGACAAGTTTCTATAAGTTAGGGTTTTTAATTGCAAACATCCCAAGGTTAAGGGTCTTGAATGAAAATATTGCAAACCACTAATTTAAGTACATCATTTATTTATAATCACATCTCCCGTCCCTTAAGTTTCATAGTTTACACATTACCCCTTGATTTACCAAAATCACGAAATAAACCTTATAATTATACAAATTACACTTTAACCTTTATTATGCTCATCATTACACAACTAACCCCCATATTTACTAGATTACAGATTATACTCTCAAATATAAGTGTGGCACGAATCAAACCCTCAAGTTTCATAAAATTACACATTTAGTCCCTTTAGTTTTTAAAATAACACGAAACACCTTTCAAAACCCTTTTTATACTTTTCATCAGGTTCTAACAGTTTTAAGCTTGAAATTGTTAGGTTTTCTATAAATCTAAAATTATATAAGAACTCAGAAATAAATTCCCCAAAAATTTCCAGAGATGCAAAAATGTCTTAAGTATTTTATCTAATTTTTCCAGATTTTATTAAGTAACAAAGCTATGGATTAAAATTCACTTAAACCAACTTGTCCAGATTTCTGATTGATTTTGCTATACGAAAAGTTATTACTTAGAAACCTTTTAAGAAAAATTCACAAAAATCTACAAAAATTCCAGGAAGTAATAGACATCTTAAAGATTGCCCATTTCAAAGGAAACCTCCTAATTCGACAGGGTTTGGAAACTAAAATTCAAAAACCCGGACTGATTTTCCAGACTCACAAATCCGATCAGACACATAATTTTCTAAAAATCAAAAGTAACCTTCCAGGCCTCTAAAAATTACAAACTAAATTTTCCCAGGTAGCCATTTCATTGAACTTAGTTTTAGACTCTTAAAACACCCAAAAACTCGATCACATCATTTAGTTACAGCCGGTTAAAGTCGAACAAAAATCCAACTCAGAAACAGCCATCACAGAAACATGTCCATCTTAGTGTTTTCGTCATTCAAATCATTAGTTCTTGGCACCAATCGATTTTGGGTGAGTCCATAACACATTTAGGTCGGTCTATAACAGATTTAACATGATCACAATGAATTATTTCAACACAAAAGTTCAGCCGATTCATTCATACGATTTTAGGGTTTTGTTAGTTTATGATTTTATGTGGTTCTTATAATTTATGTGACTATATATTTTGACAAACACATTCAAATGGATCGAATCATGACACGAATTTAACAAGGAGGATGCAATTACCCTCGAAGGCCAAACGAAGAATCAAAAATACCACAAGATCAATTTACCACGCCTCTTTTTCCTCCTCTTCTTCTTTGTGGTGATCGAATGAAACAAAACAACAAGAGGAACGATTAGGTTTGATCCTATAAATTCGAAGGGTAAAATTTATGTGTGTTCAATTACCTTTGATGCTTAGTTTGGATCGCATAACATGGACAATAGTAGAAGAGTAGCAGCAGATCGAATGAAAGGATGAGAATGATGATCAACTTCCTTTCTTCTTTCAAAGTGGATCGAGCATATTTGTTTTTAGGGTTGTTTTTCTTGAACCGAATATGGAGATGGAGTGGAGAGAAATTTTTAGGGTTTTGGTGAAAAAGACTGTTCGGTTATAAGAAATAAAAGGGAAGCCGTGTTTTTTTGATTGGGCTTAATAAGGAAGGGACTAAATTAGTGGGATTATGGTATTATTTAATTTAAATGCACATTTATACTCCTTAGTGATCCTAGGCCGAAATTTCTTGATGTATATAGCACAATGTCGCCTAGTTTAACTTAAGTGCATGGGATTATTTATTTTGTGATATCAACATTATAGTGTAAGGTTTTATTGGAGCTTAATTCATTACATAACTTAAGATATAATCAATTTAGGTTGAGTATCAATTAATGTTAACTATATTATTTTCATAAGTTATTAAAAATTCAAATTTGAGGGCATTTTTGTCATTTCGGATTGTTTATATTTTCGGGTTTTACAACTCTTCCCCTCTTAAAAAGAAATTTTCGTCCTCGAAAATTGAAGTCGCAAGGTTAAACAAAGTCGTAGCAAGTCGCAAAAGTTCATCACGACATTTTCACGCCCGAGGAGGTTCATCAAAAGGATCTTCAGACCAAATAGTTTCTCATGACTCAAATCAAAACAAGGTGGTTTCAAATTTCTCAGAAGGAGAAAATAAGTTGATTTCTGATCAAAAGGTCCATGCAACATAAAATGGGCGATAGGTGAATATTCAGAAAGCTCATATGGAAATACGAATAAGATTTCAAATCGAATTAATTGCACCAGCAGTAGGAAGTTCTAAGAGGAGTTCAAGACTTATAACTGAGGTCAACAGCATTCAAATCGAGAGTTCAAACTCAATCAGATACCTAATGAACGAAAGCAGATTATACGGATAGATAGGATGAATCTAAAGTCTCACTATTCGCGGATAATCCAACGGAGTTCAAATTCTTAACCTCTTAGGTACTCCCCAAGATATCCTATGCCCACAACAAGTGCACGTTATATGATGTAAGTATTATCACGTTGGCCAGACGTCATAATACTGGCATCATATAGATATGCCCTCATGATGGTCATACTTTATCTCAAGTCGTAAATCAAACCACCTATCTTATTCCACCTAGTACTTCTACCGTCTCAGAGGTCAACAAAAACAATTGCCACAGTCAAGAGAGAAAACAAAACTATTCGCAAGAGTATCAAAATCCCATATTGTCCAGCAGAAGTGGGGTATGCCGTCACGAGCATCATATCTTCCACAACTCGCCAAAATCTCTCAAAATAAAGTCATCACCGAATCATACGAAAGATAAACACGAACTGAAATGCTTCTAGGGAACTTAACCATAAGAGGAACTCATTACCAGATAACGAAACTTAAGAGGGTCAACGAAATGAAAGTTAGCCGTCAGAACTTCGGCCTTCATAGAATCAATTCTTCCAAGCATAAAGGGTCTGTTTCAAATTTTCGCTCGTTCAACACATCCAATCTCCTCAAGTCCGGTTAATCTATCTTCGTCTGTCCATCAGCCGGAAATGAAACAAGGATCGGGAACTTGTGTCTGGTTCGTCGAGCCTCCTGCAGTTCTTCTTGGAATGCGATGGAGTAATGTGGATTTCTGCCACGATCTTTAAATCTCTTCATCATCTAGTCTGCTTCCGCTCTCAATTCATCTTAGTACAACCAAGATGAATAGGGAAGTGAGACTGCATGTCTTCATCAGCTCCAGGTTCGCGATCTTGACCAGAATTTCTTCTGGTGCACCGCCAATACTTCTGTCTTGAAAGGAATGTCTTTACTCTTCGGGGTAGCCTCCGCAGTTATCAACAAATATAAATCTCCCAGAATGTACAAATGATCGTCAAATTCCTAACAAGGTGCAAAAATGATTTTCATGTTCTTCCTCGTCTCTGAATGTACCATTAAGTCATACAATGACCATACGCCCAGTACTCATAAGAAAATATCATCTATCAAATTTACCAAGATCGTCAGAACTTTAGCTAATACTATTAGCGTCACTAACCGTCATAGCAGTCGTTTATGAATACGGAAGGCGATTTCAAGAATAAGATCAATTTATCCGAAAGGAAAAACTTCGCGCTCTGAATTTAAACAAACATATAGTCGTTTCAGGGTGGAGGAATATTGGTTCCTAACAGTATTACGATTCAGCTTCCAGAATTCAATACATATCTCCTGTCATCATTCTTCTTTATTGCGAACAAAACTGAATTACGCCAAGAGAATGCACTTAAGCAAACTTACTTTACACTCCGGTGGGAAACTTGGTGGTTCAATCAGAAATCGTGTTTCAGAAAATTCAGGGTGCCCAATAGCGTTCAATACAAGGTTCATGTTCAGAAAACTCAATGTGCCAAAAGGCTTCTACGATGAGGTTCATTTATTAGTGTACGAAATGGTTTCTAGGAAAACTTCATAACCATGAAAGTAACACACGCGTCTCCAGAGTAATAGAGATAGCAAGGGTTTGACAATTGGTAATCGTAGTCGGAAGTTCAAAATTGTTGTAAACGCCCAAAGGCGAGACATAGAAGGGAAATTGTCCATATTTGAATGCTCAATCAGCCGATTCCTTGTCAGAATAAAATCGAAGTTAACTATCCCAAGATAGACGGATCACAAGTCAAATCTTTATCATTTAAAAGTGAGAGGGAAAACATTCTTATCCTCGTGGTTACACACCACAAGGCTTTTCATAAGGACAGAGATGGGTGAAACGAAATCAAATAGTGTCGGAAGATTTTTAGATACTTATCAAAAGCAAGAGACAAATAACCAAAACATATCCAATACGTCATCGCCATAAAGGTTCTCAGAATGCCCGAATAGGCATCAAAGTGATTAACAAAAGGATCAGAGTGAAACGTGCGCCTTTATCAAAATGATTAACGAAAGAAATCTGAAGATAAGGATCAAATAGTGTCAGACAATTATTATGAAATTCCTCAATGTCTTCCAATTTTAATCGGGTTCAAATCTTAGGTGGTGCAAAACATAAGCCTTCGCTTTCCAAAAGTGATATCAACAGGATCTAGCCCAAAAGCAAGGCACGAATCAGAGTGATGCGGAAGCAAAGATACTTAAATGAATGCATTAAAGTCTACCCATTCCTCACTGGTCAAACTTAGGTTCCTATAGGGAAATCTTAAAGCAAAATTTTCAAAGGTTATCTTACGAGCGCCTACAGGGGAAAACTTAGTGGTCCTAACTTACACAGGCCAAGGGTAAATGTATTACGAATCGCAACCTGGCTCTGATACCATAATTGTAACACCCCAACCCAGCAAGGGTAGAAGTATCACATTAATGGCTTCATATCAGATCAAACAAAACATACATTCAATAGTAATACAAAGATTCTCAAAGGTTACAAATGAAATACTGAATACACAAGGATACAAGGGAAAACAAAAGCTAATTACTAAGTCTGCAAAAGCAACTCTTTCTAATGGTCTCTACTACAGAATAACTATCAAAGTCTTCTAAGTCCAAAGTCTCTTCACTCATACCCAAAACCCGTCGTCCTGCTTATTACCTGCCGCACACGAAAAGAAAACGTGCGGCTGAGCTTAAAAAGCCCAGTGAACAGATACATATACAAAGCAAAGAATAACGAAACAGAAATATAATGAAGCACTGGAAATATCATAAGGCATAATCAAAGCAGAAGAATAGAAGGAAAAATATATAGGATAGTCATCTACCACGAGCCCAGAAACTCAAAGTCATAATCTCAACATCATAATCTCCAAGTCATAATCTCACAATCAGAGGGGATACCTCTCAGGCAACCAGATAATATGAGGGGTGTCCTCATGTATCAAAAGGGGTGGAGTGATCAGCTCCCATAAATGTGAAAGGCGTGTATAGCACACATGCACCAGTCACCTCAAAGTCATACTCAAAGTCATAGTTAAATCCACTAAACATACATGCCTAGGATTGCAATCCATACGCCCCCACTCAAAGTCATCTCAAAATCATAATCTCAGAATCATAATGGCCATATCATAATATAAAAGGGGACGGCGTGAGAAATCACTCCCCCACACAGGAGTCATGCCAGTGGTGCATCACAGACATGGCCAGGTTACCTTCCTGGCTAGGAAACAAACAGGTGGCTCGGGTATCAAACTAAGAGTCAGGTCTCAAAGTCATGCAAACGGGTTCATCTCAAAGTCATATCAAGCATATCTCAAGGTCATGTCAAAAGTGAATCTCAAAGTCATATGAAAAGGTTCATATCAAAAGGTTCATAGCAAAAGGGTCAAAGCAAAGGTTCATAACTCAACATCGAAGCATAGGTGATAAGACACCCTTTCATAAAAGAGTAGAGTATCCGTACCTTATCCGATAGCAAAACAAACCAAAGGCAGATCACAAAACACCGGGTTACTCCCGCTTCAGCGAATCTACATGAGTTATAATTGTACTTATAAGTTTCATAGCTCTATGATTTCATAGTTTCTTAATCATAAGGTTTCATTTTAGTTTCTCTCCATCTTAGGTAGCCTTACACATTCAGTAACTTTAGTTATTATCATTCTTGTTTATCAACTTATTAAAGATGACCATGTTAGTAGGTTGAGGTTCATAATGCCTTTTACATAAGTTCAAGGTTAAATATGACAAGTTTCTATAAGTTAGGGTTTTTAATTGCAAACATCCCAAGGTTAAGGGTCTTGAATGAAAATATTGCAAACCACTAATTTAAGTACATCATTTATTTATAATCACATCTCCCGTCCCTTAAGTTTCATAGTTTACACATTACCCCTTGATTTACCAAAATCACGAAATAAACCTTATAATTATACAAATTACACTTTAACCTTTATTATGCTCATCATTACACAACTAACCCCCATATTTACTAGATTACAGATTATACTCTCAAATATAAGTGTGGCACGAATCAAACCCTCAAGTTTCATAAAATTACACATTTAGTCCCTTTAGTTTTTAAAATAACACGAAACACCTTTCAAAACCCTTTTTATACTTTTCATCAGGTTCTAACAGTTTTAAGCTTGAAATTGTTAGGTTTTCTATAAATCTAAAATTATATAAGAACTCAGAAATAAATTCCCCAAAAATTTCCAGAGATGCAAAAATGTCTTAAGTATTTTATCTAATTTTTCCAGATTTTATTAAGTAACAAAGCTATGGATTAAAATTCACTTAAACCAACTTGTCCAGATTTCTGATTGATTTTGCTATACGAAAAGTTATTACTTAGAAACCTTTTAAGAAAAATTCACAAAAATCTACAAAAATTCCAGGAAGTAATAGACATCTTAAAGATTGCCCAGTTCAAAGGAAACCTCCTAATTCGACAGGGTTTGGAAACTAAAATTCAAAAACCCGGACTGATTTTCCAGACTCACAAATCCGATCAGACACATAATTTTCTAAAAATCAAAAAGTAACCTTCCAGGCCTCTAAAAATTACAAACTAAATTTTCCCAGGTAGCCATTTCATTGAACTTAGTTTTAGACTCTTAAAACACCCAAAAACTCGATCACATCATTTAGTTACAGCCGGTTAAAGTCGAACAAAAATCCAACTCAGAAACAGCCATCACAGAAACATGTCCATCTTAGTGTTTTCGTCATTCAAATCATTAGTTCTTGGCACCAATCGATTTTGGGTGAGTCCATAACACATTTAGGTCGGTCTATAACAGATTTAACATGATCACAATGAATTATTTCAACACAAAAGTTCAGCCGATTCATTCATACGATTTTAGGGTTTTGTTAGTTTATGATTTTATGTGGTTCTTATAATTTATGTGACTATATATTTTGACAAACACATTCAAATGGATCGAATCATGACACGAATTTAACAAGGAGGATGCAATTACCCTCGAAGGCCAAACGAAGAATCAAAAATACCACAAGATCAATTTACCACGCCTCTTTTTCCTCCTCTTCTTCTTTGTGGTGATCGAATGAAACAAAACAACAAGAGGAACGATTAGGTTTGATCCTATAAATTCGAAGGGTAAAATTTATGTGTGTTCAATTACCTTTGATGCTTAGTTTGGATCGCATAACATGGACAATAGTAGAAGAGTAGCAGCAGATCGAATGAAAGGATGAGAATGATGATCAACTTCCTTTCTTCTTTCAAAGTGGATCGAGCATATTTGTTTTTAGGGTTGTTTTTCTTGAACCGAATATGGAGATGGAGTGGAGAGAAATTTTAGGGTTTTGGTGAAAAAGAATGTTCGGTTATAAGAAATAAAAGGGAAGCCGTGTTTTTTTGATTGGGCTTAATAAGGAAGGGACTAAATTAGTGGGATTATAGTATTATTCAATTTAAATGCACATTTATACTCCTTAGTGATCCTAGGCCGAAATTTCTTGATGTATATAGCACAATGTCGCCTAGTTTAACTTAAGTGCATGGGATTATTTATTTTGTGATATCAACATTATAGTGTAAGGTTTTATTGGAGCTTAATTCATTACATAACTTAAGATATAATCAATTTAGGTTGAGTATCAATTAATGTTAACTATATTATTTTCATAAGTTATTAAAAATTCAAATTTGAGGGCATTTTTGTCATTTCGGATTGTTTATATTTTCGGGTTTTACACCCTGTTTGAGCCTCATAAACATTTTTGTCTAATTTTCCATGTTCTTGAAGGTTTGCCTACTATTGCAGATACCTTAGAAACCGTTTAAGCTACTCATGATTAGCGTTGCTGATAATTTTTATTCAGGTTGTTGTTTCAGGATTGGCCAAAGGTTTTCAGAATTTGTTGTTTTGTTAGGGGGTATTTGGATTGCCTTATATGTGGCGGTCAATCTGTTTTAAGAGGTGTTTTGAATTGAATTTTAAAACTGATTCTCATATTTCAGCTTGCTACTTTGTGCTATAACAAATGTATTTTGTGTTTAGTTATTGGATTTGTTGAATTTTTTGGTGTACAGGATTTTGTTTTTAGGGTGGTTTGTGATGGGTTTTCTTAATTTTGGATTGTCATTGAAAAAGGGTATTTGTTATTGTGTGCAGATTTTGGGAATTGGTATTGTGACATTTTGCGTATGTTGGCGGGGCAGCATCACAAAAGTGATGTTTGCAGCCACGGCGGGTCGATAACACGTTCTGAGTCTGGTATTCTCATTGCCTTATGGTATTTTTTTCTGTTCAATGGTGTGGATTTTTAAAACATGCCAAATCTACTTGTATCTTGGCGGGGCAGCACCACGGAAGTGGTGTTTGCAGCCATGGCGGGTTGGAAGCGCATTCTACACTAACTGAGTATCTTAGCGAGGTAACCTTACACGAGTGGTATGCGTGTAATTTGCGGTTTCACGAGGCAATGATGAGTCTAGGGGTGGGGAGGACTATAGATGAGGTCGTTTGCATCTTGCCACGGTAACTTACTAAATTTGCAGCCATGGCGGATGTTCTATCTCATCGTTTCGCTCCACTGTTGATGTTATGTATAATGAGAATGGTCGCAGTACTGATTATCAGAAACTGTGATGAATCTCTGCAGATATGACTAACGTTGTGATTGTCTGCGCGTTGGCGGGGCAAATCAGTAGATTTGCAGCCATCACGGATGTTTACGCTTTTTTCGATTCCCACCCTGTCTGAGCCTCATAAACATTTTTGTCTAATTTTCCATGTTCTTGAAGGTTGAGCTGCTATTGCAGATACCTTAGAAACCGTTTTAGCTGCTCATGATTAGCGTTCCTGATAATTTTTATTCAGGTTGTTGTTTCAGGATTGGCCATAGGTTTTCAGAATTTGTTGTTTTGTTAGGGGGTGTTTGGATTGCCTTATATGTGGCGGTCAATCTGTTTTAAGAGGTGTTTCGAATTGAATTTTAAAACTGATTATCGTATGCCTGTGCAATTTAAAAAAACGAGACAATGAGTACTAAGATTCAACCTGACCCATTTTTTTCCCTGTAAAAAATTGTTGTTTTTAACCCATCTTACATGAGCTTTACAGTTACTTACAACTATCTCTACCGTTGGAATTAAAGAATCTTGCTTATGGCTCCTCTACGATCATTTATACTTTTCTTCGACTACTAATTAAAGCCATTTGTGTATTTCAAGATGCTGCAGAACATGTCGTGCATTGTGCTATTGCAGCTGGAGTTAGGGAGTGAAGTTGAGGGTGCGAGATAGTGTGCGACAAATTTTAAGGCATAGTCAATGTATTATCAGGTTATTTCTTATGGATAGCAACCTACTCTGTTGGTGGATACTCCTCCAAAATTTAGGTAAGTTGGGAGTATTTTTTTTTCCTAATAGTTTTAGTCAAGGGCGTGTATAATTTAGTCTATGGAAACCAAGGTTTTTGTTGTATTCATGTGTTACACTCTTTTCTTGGCCTGTTTTGCTTTGTCCGGCCCACGTTCTTTTTTTTTTCTTGGGATTTTGTGTATTTTGTTGTTTAATAACTTAGTTTCTTTCATTACACTTCTTTTGTTTATCGTGATTACTTTTTAATTTAATCATTTTAATAAAGTAGATTGTGCTCAGGTGCCCGAATGATTGGCTTCCATTTTACCATATAACATGGTGACAAATATGGTTGCTCTCATATCAATTACATGCACCTTTTCTGATTTTGTTACCATCTGGACTGCAATTAGGTTGTTACTGATAAGGGAATCGGGAGGTACGTACTTCTAAACCAGTTTATAGAGAAAGTATGCTAAGGAAAAACATTGACAACCTCAAAAAAAGGTATCAAGTACGATTTGAGTAAACATTGTTTATTTATTTATTTATTTTTTTTAATTTTTTTTTATGACTGCTAATCTGTTATTATTATTATTCATTCTAAACTATAGGCAAGTGAGTTCCTTGAGTTTTTAGGCTATTTTACTTATTTTTCTTTATTTATAGGTTATATGAACTTACTGCTAGAAATTGAACAATGAAGAAAGGTGAAAACGCCTAGGTACAAGAATTCATCATGCGATGATCAATTCTGCAGGTAAATGATAAATGCAAACAAGTAATTAAACTGTTACTTTGATCATTCTTTTAGAGTGCATTAAACATGAGTTTGTATGGTGCAGGTAGATAAAGCGTAAGAGTTGTTGAGAGAAGTTTATATGCTGCATAGATGTTCACCAGATGTGGTGAATTTTACTTCAGTTATGTCAGGATATTGCAAAGTAGGTAAGATGGTAATTGTGTTCATTTTTTTCATATTAGATTGTGGAACATGAAGTACTTTGCCCATTTATAGCTTTCGTTATCGCATATATGGTCAGAATTTAGTAAAGTTCTTATATTTAATAGAATTTATGTTTCTTACTTATTGTGAAATGGGTAAAAACCAATTGGTCCTTAGCTTTTGTCTTGACGTGCCAGATTGAGCGATTGTATGTTTCTGTAAAACGACCCAACTTTATATTAAGGGGTGTTTGGGACTACTTATTTAAAATGCTTATCTGCTTGAAAAGCAAAATTTTTACTCGAACTGCTTATCTAACTGTGGCATTACATAAAATCACCTACGAAAGGCCTATATTTAATAGATAACTTCGGGAAATAATGTGCGACTCTCCCTTGCAGGTTTGCTTCTTGATATTGACACACAAGATCCACGCAGCTTATGGAACAAAGCAACAACGTACATGTTGAAAGCTTTTTCTGTGATTTTATTTGTTTGTAAAAAGTTAGGGTTTGTTGTAACAACACAAAAACAATCTGCTTCTATTTGAGTTTATTTGAGATGCCGTCTATAACATGGTAGTATACGACAGTTTCTGTTACTATCGTGTCATGTTAATACATTTACTAAAACATGGTAACTTCGTGGTTTCTATTAGCCTAACTAGACCCTAACACTCTAATACAATATGGTAACTTCGGACCTTTTTTTTTTTGCCCTAACTTACCTATACAAACATCCCGCGGCTTAAAACCTCGTTAAAAATACATTTCCGGTCATAGAAATAGAAAAAAAAAAATTAAAAAAAAAAAAAAAAAAAAATATAAATAAATATATATCCAATAATGAAATCTGGGTGAACCGACCCATCCGATCGAAAGAAGAAAGAGAAAGCTAGGTATCTTTCTCCCCACCCAAACACTCAAAAGAAAACCTCTCGATATGGCGACGACGAGTGATATGATGGAAGACACGAACATGGAAGACGATGAGCTTGCATCAATGAGCATCGAAGACATCCAAAGACAATCTCGTCTTCTCGATACCGAGATTCGAGTCTTCAAGGTCTTTTTAAAAAAAAAAAAATTTTTTTTAAATTTATTCTTTAGTTGTAAATTAATAATTTGTGTTGTTATTTTATAATAGGAAGAGTTGCAAAGAACAAATCTGGAACTTGATTCGTTTAAGGATAAAATAAAGGAGAATCAAGAGAAGATTAAATTGAACAAACAACTTCCTTACTTGGTTGGTAACATTGTTGAGGTACTCTACTACAATCCCCCCCCTGCCTCTTTCTTTTATACTTCAGAATAAACCAACATGATTTTTAATAGACAGTCATTTTGTAATAATTGGATGACATGGTTATTATGACATCTAATTCTGATATTAAGCTGTTGTTCCTTAGATTTTGGAAATGAACCCAGAGGATGAAGCGGAGGAAGATGGCGCAAATATCGATCTTGACTCACAAAGGAAGGGTAAATGTGTTGTGCTAAAGACATCTACTCGTCAGGTAATGTAACACCTTGTTATTTGTTATCCATCTTTGTCTTAGTACTTCTAAGGGCCACCTTAATAGTCTTATGTATTTTCTGCTGAAAAACGTTAATTGGTGGTTTACGCTAATTTGGTAATTGTTTTGTAAAGTAAAAGGCTTGCTGATACATGTGAATCCTTTGCAGACAATCTTCCTGCCTGTGGTTGGTCTTGTTGATCCTGATACATTGAAGCCTGGGGATCTTGTGGGTGTGAATAAAGATAGTTACTTGATTTTGGATACACTACCGTCAGAGTATGATTCCCGAGTCAAGGCCATGGAGGTTGATGAAAAACCTACGGAAGATTACAATGACATTGGAGGTCTTGAAAAACAGGCAAGCTAATAATTTTTTATATAATGATGCAGTCATAAGCGACATATTATGATGCGAATTTTGACAATCTTACTGAATTTTCTTTATATTTATATCTACAACAGATACAAGAGCTAGTAGAGGCTATAGTGTTGCCGATGACACATAAAGAACGGTTCCAAAAATTGGGGGTCCGCCCACCTAAAGGAGTGCTTTTGTATGGACCCCCAGGAACTGGTAAGACACTAATGGCTCGTGCATGTGCTGCTCAAACAAATGCTACTTTCCTGAAGCTAGCAGGTCCCCAGCTTGTTCAGGTACTTTTAGCTGTCCAAGGTTATCTATACATACATAGATACATCATACATGCATGTATACACACACAAACACATACATATACGTCGATATACTTATATCCACACACATATACGTTATCTTAGGGCATATTCAAATTTGTATTGTTTTTGCGGCAACTTTATGTTTGATTCTATTCTTATTCGTACTCATGGGCTGATGTAACTTTGTTGTTGTATTGGGGATGTAGATGTTTATTGGTGATGGAGCAAAACTTGTTCGTGATGCATTTGAGCTTGCTAAAGAGAAATCTCCTTGCATTATTTTTATTGATGAGATTGATGCTATTGGTACAAAGAGGTTTGATAGGTATGTATACTGTACTTTTTTTTGCAATATATTGACCTGTTTTTCTAAAATGTTTATATTTGCTCTTTTATTTTGTTGCGCTGTGAGAAGAGTATCTATAAGCTAATGTTGCGATATCTCCATTGGTATAATCCTTTGTGAATGCAGTGAAGTTAGTGGAGACAGAGAGGTCCAGAGAACTATGTTAGAACTACTTAATCAGTTGGATGGTTTCAGCAGTGATGAGCGGATAAAGGTACTGTACCATATGAATAAATGATGAGTCGATTTACTTAGTATTCTATACGTGTTCATACACAACGTATTTAACAGCTTGAAAGCTGTGTATTCGTGTGTTTACTTGCTCATCTCAGTTTTTTTTTTTTTTTTTTTTTTTTTTTTTTTTTTTCTTCTGTGTGGGATTATTGCATTTTTTGTTCTCAAACTGGTAAAATAATAAGACATTTATTGAGAAGAGAGAAAACCAGCCTTTCATGTGTTTCTCTGTAATAAGTGTCAAACATAATGAATGTGAGAATCCCCTGTATTTGATAGTGATAGCAAGAGGCAGGTCTGGCACTCTGGCGGATTGCGTAATTGGTCACTGTTTGGTATGGGTCAAAACATGTCTGGTTGGGTTAAATTGACCCACAAACACTTTTTTTTTCTCTCTTTTTTTTGTAATTTTTTTTAATAAAAGTTGTTAATGCGTTATTAATGGCTCAGAAACAATATTACAACAATGATAATCTAGATATATGAATAAAAACGATTGAGGGGATTTTTGTGCGTTAAATAGACTTTAGCTGACTTCCAAAGTGTTCTCCTTTATCTAATTTCCCTTAATTCTACCCATTGACTTGTTGGAGTCTTGGAGATAAAACACAACCCATACATTTCTACTCATTGTAAATGGGTCGACATATTACTAAGCTAATGATCATCAAGAACATTTCAATGTTCTAAGCTTTACATACTTGAAAAAACAACTTCTGATTTTGACCACTTGATACTATATATTGCATTGTTCACCTTATATGAAGTTTGTAAAACAGAATGATGATTTCGAATATTATGCATTTGTCATATGTGCTTGTGCTCTCCGAAAGTTACGTTTTTACATGTCACCTGCAGGTGATTGCAGCAACCAATCGGGCAGATATTTTAGACCCAGCGCTCATGCGTTCTGGACGGTTAGATCGTAAAATTGAGTTCCCTCATCCCACTGAAGAAGCAAGGGCCCGAATCATGCAGGTGTGCCTTGAATAAACTTGGTGTTTCCACATTAATTTTTTTATTAGTGTATTTAGCTTAATCCGTTGTGTTAAATCCTGTCTTGAGTTCAGATCCACTCCCGGAAGATGAATGTTCACCCAGATGTCAACTTTGAAGAGCTGGCTCGCTCTACAGATGATTTTAACGGGGCACAACTGAAAGCAGTTTGTGTTGAAGCAGGCATGCTAGCTCTTCGGCGTGATGCTACTGAGGTAACTCTCTTTCTATCCTATCTCCCACTCACATATACACACATGCATATATGCTACAGATGCATGTCTGTGTATTTGATTTACTCCATCTGCAGGTCAAACCATCCATGTCATGGTTTTTTATGTGATTTTGTTATAGCGTTCCTACTCGTATAGTTCTCAGAATAGTAGACAGATCAGATAGTGACGCCCAAACTTTTTATCCAATTCTTTTGTAATATTCTTATAGATATACTAGCTTCATGACCCGCCCGCCCGAATGGGCGGGCTAGTTTCATGATTTTTATTTAAATTTATATATCTTAGTACATATCAGGGAAGGTTAAAAAATAAAGTTATATATCTTAAAAAATATGAAAAACAATTCTATCAAGATACAAATCATGAAACCCATTACCAAAATAAAATTAATGTGCAAAATCACAACTGTAATGGTAGTCTGTTTGAGAGCAATATTTAATGAGACATCATCCAGTTAATAAAATACATAATATTCACAAATAACAAGTAAAATAAGGTTTGCAACTACGCATCCACATCTAATCAGCTTTTGAATTATGTGTCATTACAGCTAGTAACGTTCTGAATGGATAAAGCAAGCTATAATATTGAACTTTCTCAGCACCCACATGGCCAAACTCAAGTAGTTTAAGAACACTTTGAAGAACCTGCATTGACATCATGTTATCAGTAGTTAAGCTGAAAGTTTGAAACAAACATATACCTGTTAAGTCTAATGTATGGAATCAACATGTGGTAATAAACTAATAATATGCTATCGTGGCTAATATGGTAGCAAACAAATTCTAGTGGAGTCAGTTGACTAAAATTTGGAGTCATAAGTAAAAGGGTTTAGAACCACCTTTATATTCAAAATCGCTTGACAAAAAGAGAGTCCCATATAAATAACTATGGACACTTCTTGATATGATATATAAGTATAAAAGGTTTCCTTTTACTTATTATCTGCATACACCTCTTGATATGATATACAAATATAAAACATACAAGAATGACTTACACAAAGTAAAAATGACTTAAAAGCTGTTACTTATATACTCTAAAGAGCATATACGTCATAATAGCCATTGTCCATTGGGGCCTAATGAAGCACCATTTATTCAACTAAGAAAACCGAGAGTTCCAAACAGAATATGCAAAATTGTCACACATACAAATATGAATCTAGAAATAGTCACACGGATGATCCGCTATTAGTTGATTTTACCTTTCTTTAGGAAAGAAAAAAGAGTTTCCATGCCTCACATTTCCCATACATGGATGACCTGCGTATTTTAGAACAATGATTTTTAAAGAATTGTAGCAATGTTTAATAGATAAATGACTAAATGAAAATGTAGATACTATGAAAATATTGACCTCCCTACTGTGTTTACCAAAAACAGACATGTACTTAGATTCTTGCAATGAACCAAAGAAAAGAAACATAAAAGTTCAGGTAATTAGCCAAACAACAGAGTTTAGGATTATTAGCAAATATGAATCAATATAAAAAATAAATGAACTTTGATACCTAGAGTGGCCATATTGATTTTTGTGGTTGAGGATCGATCAGAATGTGTCCATTTTCATTTATATCTCACACCATCAACACATGAGGAGGCTTTTTTGAATCAACTAAATTGACAATTACATGTTCACATTCTAAAAACGACGCCTAGAAACACGTTCATTCGTCTAACAATGCATATATGTCAAAACAAACATTGGTAGGGCATGTGGACACAAACATAGATTTATGGAAAAAACACAAAAACATTTTTCAAAAAGAGATGCATTCTTATACTGGCTTGGTTTATAAGACATACATTAAACACTACACACATCAACAGTTGATCTCAATAATCCATAATCGATGCCATACAAAATTCATCAAGAAACATAATATTTTTTGATTTAGTACATATGTACTCATGGGCAGAACGAAATATTGAACAGAGTGCTGTTGCTTTGTTGAAACTGGTTACATGTATGGGTTGAGTAAGAAGTTGCATATAACTTTGTGATTTGCATATCAGAAGTGCCTATATTCACAGATACAAATTTACAGAACCTTATTTTCAAAAAAAGTTAGATGATCTAATAATGGATAATATTTGTGTTTTTAAATGTTGTTTGTTTGTGTTAACTGTTAAGATTGTGCAATACCTTATTTGGTGTGATTTTGATCTAATGAAAATAATTTCTCTAAATATGCAATTGTTAGTTAAGTGCCTTTGGCCTTGATATTACCACTTCCTAAATTGTAGGCATTTTATTTTTCCCCTCCTAAAAACCTGGCCGGATTTTTTGTTTCAAAAAAATAATTGTGATGAGGTGGAGATGACATAGACATTTGAGTGTGTGACATGGAATTAATCTTGCCATGTCATTAAATGCTAATTCATGCATTGTCTCTTATATAGGTGGAGATAATTAGACAACTAAACAATATTTTATCACTAGCTCACTATAATAATTGAAGTTTTTTTATTAAACCAATTTTGGAGTTTGTATGCAGTCTATATACACTACACATTGGGTGTCTTTTGACTCAATTTTTAGCTAATTTTTACCCAATTGACCCGCTAGAGATATGACATTACCCAAAACGAGCCATTTATAAGTTACTAAGTCAAAAATTGCCACCCCAATTGATACCGTGTAGAATATAAATGGCACTTACTGATTGGCAAGCACATAGACAGTGCCATTGAAGAGCGTGGTTGGTAGATTGCAACGCTATGAAACATCACTGAGTTCACGTTGTCACAGGCCACGGTATCAGCAAGATAGAAAAAAATTGTTGAAACATTTTGCTAATTGGACTAGTCTCTAAGGGACTAGATAGTATAAATTATTATAAAAATATCTGTCAAAAGTAACATTGGTGCCAATCCAGGATGTTCATACTTTTGGTCAAAGCTGAGATGAGTGTACAGCATTTGAAATTTTGAACTCAGAGTTTGTCAAACTGAAAGGAAGTTAGTTGATAGGACTCGACTGTGGTGCTATGCAGATGTGATGATTTTTACTAATTTACTTATTAATTGGTTTATTCGGGTTTTGTTTTGTCTTGAACGGGTCAAATAATTTCTAGCTAAAAGGTGGGATGCAGCTAATAGTTAAGCTTGCTTTCAATTGTTATATTCAAAGATTTTGATTATTATCGTAATACCAATATAGATTTTAGTCACAATAAACTTGTTATAAGTTATGAACTTTTTGAGGAAAGTATTCAAGGGACAAAATAAGCCGTTTGAACCTAAAACATGTTAGCCTGCTACCCAGCCTGCTTGACAAGCTCATGCTGCCACCTCTAGTACTCTGGATAAAAAGTTAACTATAAACTTAAGCTGAAAGGATGGTTTGGCGTGGCTTTAAAATTCCTTTTGGATAATTGATTATTCATAGAAATCGCAACCGAAAAAAACACCCACTAGTGAGTATTGAAGCGTGCTTTGTTTTTTATTTCAGGTGAACCACGAAGACTTCAATGAAGGGATCATACAAGTCCAAGCTAAGAAAAAATCAAGCTTAAATTACTATGCTTAGGCTGCAGTTGGTACTGAAGCAGTTCAAGCCTGTATTTGTCTAAGATCCTTTTTTTTAAACTTGTTGCTAGAATATTTTGCGTTGCTTGTTGTGGAGGTTTACATTTGAATTACAAGAAAGATCTAAAGCAATGGTACCAGGACTATTGTTCGTTTTCTTTCTATTTTCTGGCCAATTTTATACACTTGTGAGGTTCCCGATGTCAAAAACATTTACTGTACTATCTTAGGAACCCTTAATTAACGAACTGTACATATGAATCAAAAACCATGAGTTCGAATTTTTATAAAGAAAACAAAGTATGCGACATTTTTCAAATTTTGACCAAATTGTAGCTTTTTCTTTGACCTGTGCAAGATTCAAAAACCAAATAAAAAACATCTCAAGAGTCGACACGTTAGTTATCAAAGTAGATACTTAAATCGGAATTTGAGATGTCCAGGGTTTGAATGTTCTTACAGAATACTGTACCTCTTGTGGGTCAAGTGAATTTCCTTTTAAAAAGAGTGCTAGTACGAATTTGTGGCTTTATATCGAATACAATATAACGATCAATCAAGATTTTCTCATGTGAACTTGGTTCGATTCAAATCATTTTCACACTATGAGAATAACTATACACGAACGCACAAAGCTAAAACTGACACAAGCTTGAGCATTTCTATACTTAAGGTTGAATAAAACTCTACTCGAATAGCTTGAGGTCAACTCAACTAGAATCAAGTGAAGGTAAAGTCACTCACGAGTCACGAGCTGGTTTGACATCCAAGTTTGATCAACTTAATTTGTGGGCATATCGAAAAATTAAATAGTTGATAACTTAATTATTATTTACTTGCAGACATTAAAACAACTGTGTTTATGAATTTTAAATAATAAGTAATATATTGCATAAGTCTCATGTATTCATTTGTATACGGAAAATGACTCGGATGACAAAAATATATTTAATTTCATGTCTAAGGTGGAGTGTAAGTTTTCACTTGGTTGCAACAAATGTACCCACTCATTCAGAAACCAATCAATTGTTGCACACAGTATTAAGCATATCATTATACATATTTTTGTCCTTCGATAATTTCTTTGCATTTACACTAATTCAAGCTTTTATTTTGATTGTTTACGTTTGAGATGGTAAAACGTGATTAAGAGTGAATTGAGATGGTTGTGTTGTTTGATTTCTCGTATAGAACGGTAACACTCAAACAAACCAAGTGTGTGTATTCACAGTGTGAATAAGTGTGTAAAATTGTGAAGAGAGTGACCCTTTTTTTGTTGTGTGGAGTACCTCTCTATTTATAAGGAGGTATCTAGGGTTTTGGGATAAACCATATGTGGATGATTAACGGCTGTAAACAGAAGGGGCATGGGGACGTAAAAAGGGGGATCCTATCAACTTGTTCCGACCTGAGATAATAAGCTCATGAGCTTGGTCTTACTTCACTGTCGAGAAACAAAAGAAGACTTCCATCTCCAAGTTTAACTCAGACGTAGCTCCCTTCTTTTTGGGTGTGAAGCAGTGTCAAACCAAAATACCCAACAAGCATTAGCTCTCCCTGAAAAGGAGGTGATCCGGCCGCACCTTCCAGTACGGCTACCTTGTTACGACTTCACGTGTTGATCATCCGATGGGCAGACAAGAATGACATGTGTCATTCTTTCCTTGGCTAGGTACGGTTCGTACATGATCGTGCCTGCTCCATGTTTTGGTCTTGTGTTTCCTACTGTCACACGTCAGGTACTATATCATAACCGTTAAGTGATAGTTGTCTATGCGTGCATTAAACGTGGACTGAGAGTTCTTCTCAGGCCATGTGCAGCCTTGAAATGCTTGTATGTTGGGTTGGGCTTATCTCAGTGTTGATAATTAGCTCAATTTTAGCGTGTGTTTAATGGACTTTGGCCATTAATATATATCAGATAAAATGACAGAAATAGTACAAAAAGTTAAAGTGGGTCCAAAAAAAGTTAATTTTCAACACTTTCTTCCTATGTGTTAGATACTTGTTTACCCGAAATACGATGCACTTCGTCGCTATGATGGTAATATGGTCAATGCCTGAGTTCTTTTAAAGACTAAAGGGAGTGAGGCTACCCAGGAGAGGGGCGACTCGCGCCACGTGGCGCTGAGTCAGCAAGTTAGGTAGCCTCAAAAAATAGTGGGGGTGTGTAGCAGGGCAACTCACGACACGTGGCAGACAATGAGTGTAGTAATATAAACCTTGGACACGTGGCAGATAATAATTGGACACAAAGAAATGGAAGGGGCGATACAAATGGGACGCCTGAGGGGCTAATCGCCACTTGGAAATGGTGTGCTAGGCGATATAGAGGCGATAAGGGGGCTAATCGGCTTGTGGAACGCCCCATACCCCTTAGCCTGAGTTCTTTTAAAAACATGTTCCCAGTCAACTGTTTCATCATAAACAATAAATATCAGATGTGGTTCCACGTCAATATGGCGCTTGTCGATATCATAAATACTATTTATTGGTTTCTCGTAGTAACCATGTAATCTCGGATTTATTTTCCTAATAGCAACTGAAGACGACAACCGGACTCTCATTAGCAATTTTTTGAGTGTTCGGTAATTTCGACTGTCCCATCAATAATTCTAAATCACATATTCCTTCATTTAAGTGCGTGTATGTAATATGTAATTGGGTATACACCATCACCTAGAACCAAGCATATCATACATCATTAAATTTAATAAGTAGGTAGCAGTTTTATAACATGGGCACATTATCTATATATTAAAACATGGGTAAGGTGCTACGGTACACATCTACAGTACACATCTACAGTGCTTGCTACAGTGCGCTACAGTGCAGCACAGTAGCAGGCATACATTGGGCCAGAAGTTGCAGGCCAAACCAGTCCATTTAAAAGTAGCAAGAAGTCCACATTGTGAAATACACAATAACCCAATCCAAATACACAATCTTTTTTTTTTTGAACATTAACTTTCATTAACACCGGCAAACCCTCAAAGCGAGGATCGCCAAAACTAATTACACATATACAACGGGTCCTTGACCCAATCATTCCAAACAATACCTTTAAATTTCGATCTATTTTTTAACCATAAGAATGAAAATGACTTAACTTCAGCGACTAACTCTCTCACTTGCCTTGAAACTTGTTGAAACACCTTTTCATTCCTTGTCTTCCAAATAACCCAAACCGTGACCATAACTATACCCCTCACAATTTTTTTCCTCCACTTTCCACCATGAACATTCCTAAAAAGCTGTAGTAAATCATCAAAGTCATAAGCAAAGAATGGATCCAATTTGCACCATCTACAAATGTAATTCCACACACCAAAAGAATATCCGCAACCCGCAAACAGGTGGTTTATCTCTTCATTTGCAGCCTCGCACAGCGGGCAAGAAACATCAACAATATTAATACTTCTTTTAACTAACGCATCCCGAGTCGGAAGACGGTCAAATTCAGCCCGCCACGAAACCATGTTAACTTTAATCGGTACCCACCCTTCCCATCGCATATTATGCGGTCTACTAGCATCTCTACCTATACGCATGATGGACTTACAATTTGCGACCGAAAAAACTTCACTGGTACCACCATCCCAAACCCATTTAACATCCGTATTAGAGGCCGAAAAGTTCTGAAGCATCTCACCCAAATCTTGAAATTCCGAAATCTCCACCACAGTCGCTGGACATCTATACCACTCCCCACAAAAATCCCAGCCATTATTGCCTCGCCTAATCCAATCTCTAACAAAACATTTCTTATTCTTTTCTAGTTTATACAAGTAAGGCCACCTTGTCTTTAAATCCATGGAACCCAACCAAATGTCATTCCAGAAACGAACCTTATCACCCGAGCCTACAATGCAACGAATATATTGTTGTAATTTCTTACCTTGCATACAACATACTTCTAGCCAGCAAACAATTGTCTTCCAGCAGCCCGTAAACGCCCTCTTAACCGGTAGAAAACACCACAACCCTCTCCTGCCATGAATCGCCTCCACCATTTTCCGCCATAGAGCATCTTTTTCGACTGTGAAGCCCCAAGCCCACTTGGCCACTAAGGCCAAATTAACATCAGCCAATTTAGCTATACCCAAACCTCCATCTGCTTTCGTAGTGGTAACCGCCTCCCAAGAGACCCAATGCACCTTTTTAACCTCATTAGAACCGGACCAGAGAAAATTCTTCATCAGTCGATCCATCTGCTCTAAAACTTTTGCTGGTGCCTTATAAATAGATAAATAATAAATAGGGAGACTAGATAACACCGATTTAATGAGTGTCAATCTACCACCTATAGATAGAGTTTTAGCAATCCAAGAAGAGAGTCTGTTTTGAACCGACTCAATAACCGTGCTCCACTGAGAGATCCTGTTCATGTTTGCTCCAACTCTAATCCCCAAATAATCAAAAGGAATGTTCCCTACCCGACACCCGAGGACAGCTGCCATATCTTCAATCTCCCCTCCATTTACCCCAATACCAAACAAGTGGGATTTATGAATATTTATTTTCAAACCCGAGCACAAGCGAAAAACTCGAAGAATTCTAGCTACCTTCCCAATATTATCTCTATACCAAACACCCATAAGCAAGGCGTCGTCAGCATAAAATAAATGAGAAAAAGTCTTCTCACCATTAGTAAACCGAAGACACTTGAATTCCCCCATTTCAACCGCTTTCTCTAACATACAATGTAGGGCCTCCATCACAATAAGAAAAAGAAATGGAGATAATGGATCCCCTTGGCGAACCCCATTCTCACACTTGAATTCAAACGTGGGTGACCCGTTGACAAGAATTGCCGAACGAGCCGACTCTAATATCCCCTTAACCCACAGACACCACCTAATCGGAAAACCCATTTGTTCCATCATTGACAACAAGAAGCACCAATTAACATTATCATAGGCCTTCTCAAAGTCAATTTTCAGCATAAACGCCTGCTTCCCTGTCTTCTTGATCCACCCAATCATCTCATTGATCATTAGAGGACCATCCAAAATAAAACGACCCTTTAGAAAAGCTGTTTGCTTCTCCGATATTACAGACCCCAGTTCAACTTTAATTCTCAAAGCCAAAACCTTGGAGATCACCTTGCTGATTACTCCAATTAAATTAATGGGTCTGTAATCTTTTAAACCCACCGGCGTTTTAGTTTTTGGAATCAAAGTAATAAAAGAGGAGCTGCAACCTCTATTAATCACCCCTGACTCATAGAAATTATGAAGAAGATTTCCAAAATCATCCTCAAAAACGCTCCAGAAGAATTTAATAAACCGAAAGTTAAAGCCGTCAGGACCTGGGGCTCTATCCAAGCCACACTCAAATACCGCCTCTCGGACCTCGTCTCTAGAGAATCGGGCAATCAACCTTTCACCACTACTCGCAAAAAGCGACTTCATATTCTCACAAATAAGCCCTGGTCTCCTCTTAATATCATTAGAAAAATGATTGTGAAAAAATCTCATAACCTCCTTTTTAACCAAAGAAGGCTTTGAGACCCAAACACCATCAACCATCAAACCTGGAATGTTATTTGAAGCCTTCCTCCCATTGATAATTCCATGGAAAAAAGCTGAATTTTCATCCCCATCCACGGCCCACCTAACCATTGATTTTTGTTTTAAGACCCTACTTCTACAAAGATTCAAATGATCTACCCTTTTTCGACATTCTTCCCAAACCCAAACCTCATCTTCTTCTAGATCCCGAGTCTCTAAAACCTGTTCAATTTTTTCCAACTCCTCTTTTGTAAGATCCTACGAAAATCCGTTATGATAATCTTTGTTAATTAATAATAACCTCGACTTACCGTTTAACAAAACCCATTTTTACGGGAAAATTTAAATTTTATTATTAGCATTACCACCTTTCGTTTTGACAACATACATTAAATGACCACGCATACCTCGAGACTCAGTGTTTCACAAAACCCCATCTACACTAATGCCATATTCCACAAATTTCCCTTTTCACTAATTATGACTAATACAAAAGTCACATTATCCCAAAATCACAACTTATCTAAATATAACACACTAATTACAATTAAATTACACTAATTCCTTTTCACAAAAACAAACCAATCGGACTGAACTATACCCAGCCATCACAGCCCAATCACCACTTCCACTTGCACACGTCCAGCCCAACTTCCAAGCTTCCTTTTATTTTGGGATTTCATACCTAGTTCGATCTGCTAAATCACCTCCAAAACACACTTCGTACGTTAAATTTCTAAACGCGACCTATACATATTTTTGCACCATCTTACTCACGACCCACTAGACTTCATGCGTGCTAAATTTCAGATTTAGACAACAAGTACTTCTATGACTTTGAATGCCCATTTGATTCGTCCCAAAACCACCCAAAACGTATAAACAAAAGTCTTAAACCGCAACCATTTTGAATCCCGACTTTTCCTACAAACTTCTACGACTTTTCCTAACATTCATCCACGTACAAAACTATAATAGAACAACAGAAAACTTATATGGCTCGTTAACTCCTTTGGCTAAACTCAAATAAAAGAGAACGTGAATATATATATAAGGTAACAACTAAAAATAAACCTTAGCTACTCTTGCATGTACCTACCTCTGATATTTTAGCCAGCAAAACATGCCACCTCTCCAACTACTGCTCACAAACAGTAGATACAAATGATTGTTTTGGGAAGACTTCGAAAGTCAAGCAATATGTGCAAATTCTTTCTATAAATCTAACACCTACCACCCCTTTACACTACCCACTTTCCCCTCTCTTTCACCTTACAAAATACCACCACCTCTGGTCTCATTGTATAACAGTAGAGTAAACCATAAGTAAAAACATATTAAACCCACTGCAATATTCGTCCTTGTATACCATTCGAACACCACTGACTTTTTTTACTACATCTTACCCCACCCTCATCAATACATCGTCCATACCTCCTTTTGATCAGTAAGAAGCTCACAAAGAACCAAGACTACCCCTAGGTTCCCTTCTTGACTTGTTCGAAAGAAAATAAGGTTCATATATATATATATATATATATAATATATATATATATATATATATATATATATATATATATATATATATATATATATATATATATATATATATATATACGAACGCGTTAAAATCTGCAACATGCGGTTTCTCCTTGTGATCTAGCTACTCCCACCCGACTCCATACCCACCTAAGAGGTGTTGTAAGTCAACCTAACTTGTGCTAATATATATTTACACGTTTCCACTAAGCACACCCTATCCACTTTCCACGATTTCATACACGTTGATCTATTTATCTTGTTACTTCTTGCACAAACCATACATGCGTGCATGCAAACATACATTTCATTTTGTTAACTAGAATAGAACGAAACACAGTAACCTAGTTTGAAATATACACAATGTCGAACTCACTTGGTGGAGTCTTAACAATCACCTCACACCATTCATATACCTTGCATGCTACTGCCTCAACTCTCACATATAAATAAGACCTTAAAACACTTAGAATTACCTCAAAAGTTGTATACCTAAACAGCCAAGTCGCTTAGAACACAAGGCTATAACTCACAAATTAACCAAATGACCATGTCGTTTCTTTACAAGACGAGTTAGACCACATTATTGAATACACTTTTCGAGTTACGACTCTTTAAAACGACCCCAAATATGTCACACAAACCACTTTTGAAAATACTAAAAATATGCCAAGTGTTTTGTTATACGACAGCCCAAGTAGGCTAGAAAGCAACTTCATATCTCGCGATCTAACTTAATGACTATGAGTTGATTTCACACGACCTATTAGACTCCACTACTAACTACATTTTTCGTGTAAATACCTTGTAGAAATAACTAAGATACGACCCTATAAAACAGCAAATGTGAGTCGCAGAAACACTAGTACTATTTCGGAAAATTAAACCAAAAACCATTTCCAGTGATGGGCTAAACTAAAGCCCACTAAGCCTTTATGTTTAACCGGTCCAACAGGTCCATGGAAAATATTTTTAGAACCACAAAAATAGCCCAAGTTCAGGCCCAAAACTATTTTCACGCCCTCGCCTTTAAAATTCTTAATGGGCCTTAAGTTGATTCGCTACTTGGCCCAATAATACAAAAATAAGCTCTTTTCGGGAATAAGCACTTAAAATAAACTTAATAAAAATATAGAAATTTTTAGAATATTTTTCCCGTTAATTTTATACAATAAGGACTAAAAATGTAACGCGAACTAACTAGAGGAACCAAAACTGCCAAACTATGAAACTGACTGACTGAAGCTGTGAAAATAGTTTATAGAGGACCTAAATTGACATACCATTGAACTCCAAGCCTTATATGGACATATGGACAATTGTTGGACTATTATGGACAAAGGACTTAACCAAGGACTAACGACGTAACGCAACACAGTTAGGATAAAAATTATAAAATCTGGAAGGGACAAGGACCAATTAATTTACTTGACATTCTTATTTTATTTTCTATTTTTCACCCCTCATTTCATATGCATGTTTCATTTTGAGTTATGCATTATTTATAGTTTCGTTATTAGAAATATTAGCGACATCACTTTGCATATCATTTCCGCATATTTTGATAAAGTAATATTTTGAGTCGATTGATATAAGAATCAACATAATATTATAGATATATCATATTTTTAACTTGAGGCATTTTAAGCATACCACACTCATATCACCGATCAAATCGTTTTACGATTTCTCACATCACACTCACTGTTAGTAGTAAGTCAGAATCTTAGACTTCCCTTATATTCAGGTTTTGTATCAAAGACGTCTCCGTGATCGTTTCCATGAATCTAATAAATATATCTTGCCAGATACGCTCCAGGTGAGTCGTGGCCCCTCCTATTTTAATACTTGTTTTTATACTTTTTGGGGGAGATACATGCTTCGAAATATTTTACTCATTTATCAACTATATGATTTGTTTTGCGATACAATACTTTTATAAGCACTATGAAAACTCTTATGACTTACCGTGAGTCGTGGCCCCTACTTTTAACACTCGTTTTAATAACTCTTTTGGGGGAGATACATGCTTTAACTGTTTTAAGTTACTTATATAAAACTCTTATGATTTACTCAAAATCATCCACTATGTCTTACATGTTTGAATCACCTTTGAGAGAAATATATGTTCGTTGTATGTACAAACTGCTTACATAGCTTAAACACGGAACTTGGAAGATAACATTTTCAACTACTTGATGTAATATGACACTGAGACTCATTGTATGCATTCATATAACAAATGAATGTACTGTTACTTTATTATAATATTTCTACATTTCACTAGAAATAATTGCCAAGACTAAAATTACGCATAATTCATGCACCCTGAAACCTATATTGCCTAAGTTTACTTTATTGCCATAAAGTCCCTTGATCATGAGCCATTAATCACTGCGGTGAGCGCGAATATAGTGAACAGCTTCGAAACCTGTTAGAGGCTGACGACCTATCCCACTAAATACTTGGACGGAATGCCTACATGGTTAGTCGTATTTAGTCGCGATGCACTATATTTGAGAAAAATAGGAATTGGCAAGTCACCTATTACATGAGGGCAAAACTTTCGTCATTAATTTGATGAACACTCCGTTTTGCGGTACAATGTTAACGTTTTGCGTGTCATGAGGCTTAGGGCAATATAACTTTATAAATATATGAATGTTTCATATATATCCTAGGATACAGCTGTATTTAGTAGACCACCACTTTACACGGATAGATTTCAGACTCTAGATTATTAATTTCACTATGTGTTATGATTATGGATTCTGTACCTGAATTTTAACTGTTATCCTATGTGACTTAAATGAGAATTCTACGGAAGACAACCCAAAACGCTTGGCGTATCGTTACATTTAAAAGTTGACCCAACACATCATTTCGAGCGTATAACAACGTAGCTCATCTTCATCTACAACTTGAAACTTATGATCACTTGAGATCATACATGAATCATTAGTGGATTTTTATTCAACTCATCTTATTACTGATTTCATGACAAACTATTATTCATTTCGACAACCGCTATACACCTTTTAAATTCATTGAAAGAAGTTATTTTCTATCAAACTCCACGAACTCACCAACCATTGTGTTGACGTTTTAAGCATGTCTTTATCTCAGGTTCACAATGAGCACGGATGGTACGGAGGAGCACGGATACTTATGAAGGCTATAAATATCATTCGAAAACCTATTTAATAAACTTTGAAACCACGGGGACCTTACTTTGTAAACTCTGATATTCGAATGATAAATCTTTTAAAACGACCAAATTGGTGATCGTTTTCTACTATTCAACTATTGTGCCATGAAGTAACACCCAATTTAAATTCCGCTGCATATCACGAAACTGGGTGTTACATCTTTCATACACCCCAGCTCCTCCCCTTCCTTCTTCAGCACCTCCTTCCACCAATCTTTGAGGGCTTCTTTAACATAACAAAATTTTGAGTTAATAACCATATCCGAATGACCTTCAAAAGCACAGTCTTCAAGAGCCTTAATAACCACCCCCGCACAGTCCTCCCTACTTAGCCATGAGTTGAACCATCTAAATGGCTTAGGACCAACGTTAGTGTCTACCATAGTGAGCAACAGAGGGCAATGATCTGACAACTCCCTTGGTAAGGCCTTTAAACAAGCTGAGGGCCACTTATGAAAAAACGACTGACAAACCAAAACACGATCAATCTTGCTAAGTTTATGCCCTCTTCCTTTCCCAGTCATAAATGTAAATTTATACCCCCTCATAAAATACTCCTGTAGACCCAATTCATCAATAAACCGATTGAAATCCACCGCCACCCCTGATTTGAAATTAGAATTCCTTCGTTCCTCTGGAAGACGAACCGCATTAAAATCCCCTGCAAGAATAAACATACCTTGGCATCCCCGAATCAAACTTGCTAGATCTTCCCAAAGCCTTTTTTTTACACCTGCTCTTTGTGGAGCATACACATTAAAAATAGAAATCGGCAACCCATCTGCCACCAAATTCCCAGTAGTCATTAAAAAATTCTGATTTTATGTCACCGACCGTTTTTTAAACACCTTCGGATTCCAGATATTTAATAAACCTCCCGACTGACCAAGAACATCAACAGCATCAAACTTAAAACCCCCTTCCCCCCAACGCGTAAAAACATCATTTCTAGATAGACCCTCAGCCTTAGTCTCCTGCATAATTAAAAACTCCACACTAAACATATTTCGCAATCGACGCACCCAACCATGTTTCCCCTGAACACCCATCCCCCTTATGTTTATGGATAAAAGATTCATTTGGACACTACCTGTACACCTTCTTTGGAGATAGTATCCTGAACCAAACCTCGATGATTCGCCAACTGAGCTCCTAAAAGAATACCCAACCGCATCGTTTCACCCACCTCTGATTTCTCTAACGCGATCTCGGTACTTCCAACGACATTGTTTCCACCATGCGAGCTTCCTTCGCAAACATTCTGGTTCGTTGATTCCGTATGGTCCGCCTTTGACTTTGATGTCACAAATTGCAAGCTATCGTACATCTCCTCTTCAGCCACTAATTGCCCCTCCACCCTTATCTGGATATTATTAGAACCTTCCACCAACTCTTCATTTACATTAGAGAAGTCAACTGGCCCATTTAACCCCTAATCTTTATTTGCTTTGTGCTTTTTACCTTGTTTAAGTTTTTCCAAACTACTAGAGTAAGAAGGATTTGGCTGGCCCAGTTCAGTAACATTTTTTTTTCTTGCGTTTTTTGACCTTTTGACCATTCCCTTCTAAGTCTTCGGCCCCACCCCATTCCATTTCAAAATTGACATCAGTTCCAGGAATAAACGTCCCTTCATTATTTTCGGCCACTTCATTCATATCAATTACCTCATCCGGCTGATCATTAACCTGGTCGTCACCCATAGTACGGAGATCCTTCTGCCTTATCAACTTTATCAATGTTTTCTTCTTTCAATCCATTGACAGGAGATCTTAAATCTTCAAAAAATTCTGGCACCCAATCATCTTTTTCTTCCGTAACCCACACCTTGAAGCGTCTATCTCGCCACTGCACCAGAACTTCCTCGGACACCCGAAAACCGTGTCCCACTAGCACACCAATGTAACCATAAGATAAGTCAGAGTCATCTTTCGATCTTTACGCCCGGTGCACAATCTTACCAACCACCTCACCCACCTTGTCAATGGCTTCACTTGTCATCAACTGAAATGGTCGTCCCTGTATTTTAATCCATGCCAGTCGTCCATACACCAACGATTGCCCTTTCAAAACATCGATCGATACGAATCTACCAATAACTTCTCTAGCCGCCTCCATCACCTCTACTGCAGTCTTCTTATCTTCATAAGAAATCATCACCGATAAACCACCGAGGTATTGAACTTTTCCTTCGAACGGGTTTAGATCGTTCAAAATGATTTTGATATTCTTCAACGCCTCCAGATCAATCATACGAGCGATCAACGCCCTCCCCTGAACATCTTTAAAAGCATTAACCCTATCCTCCACTTTAACCATCGGCCCTTCCTTAACTGAATCTTTTCTGCCCGTCAAAGTCTCCTTAAACGATTTCCCACCCCCGTTAAACATAGTTGCCTTGCCCACATTAAAGAATCTCTCCGGTCTATCCTTGTTCCTCGCTGCATATTCTGACGTCCGAGCACTTCTATTATCTGGTCCAATCTCCCCGTCTTCGAAAGTGAACCTAGCTACATTAGCTTTCAACCAATACTCACCCATTCGAATACTGCATAACTTTCTAACCATCTCATGCACATCTTTAACGTCCAGCATAGTTACAAATCCAAATCTGTTCCCTCCTCGATCTCGTTTTCTATCAATGTAGAGGCCAAAAATCTCCCCATGAAGACGGACGAATTTAGCTAGATCCATACCACTACATTTTTCAGGAAGATTTGTGATAAAAAATTTCGTTAAACGTCCTTGGAGATTTTCCGGCTTTCTCCGGCTGCCCATGAGAGTGTGTTTGAACTTTGAAATGATGATGAAACCCTAACCCTAGAAATTGAATTGATGGTCAAATTGAGTGGGATTTGGTATCAATCGATAGTGAATGAAGTGAATTGAGAGAAAATAGTGTTAATTTGATGGGCTTAATGGTGGAATTGATGGAATTTGGATGTACCCTGTTTCGGATCCATGGGTTCGGGAAGACAGGAAAAGGAAGAAGTTATTTAAGGTTACATATATCGATCCGTTAGTATGTGTTACATGTGCGTGTTAGGTCCAAATACACAATCTTTGTATAATCCAACTCAATACAAACATCAAAACAGCCTAATAAAAACCAAATGACACAAACAATCCGACACTGCCACATGATCATTCTCAACGCCAAAATCCAAAAATCAACACAAACCTCAAAAGAATCTATTCTGTATATCCACTACTCGCCGTGACTCGGCGTGAGTCACGGCTCGACTATATCTCAACTGCCGAGACAGTGAACAACCAAACGGCCCAACTCCTTTCAACATTTTTATCACCATTTTTATTGATAAAACATAACTAATTTTTCGGATTAAATAATTAAATAAATAAATAAATAAAATTTTTTGAAACTTAGGTTTGATAATATTTAAGAAAAACATGAAATAGAGGCGCGTGAGGTGGGTTTACCGAAGGAGAAGAGGCGGGGTGAGGCTGGGTGGTGGCGGTGGTGTTGGCAGTGGCGGTGGTGGCGCGTGACGGAGTTATGGTGGGAGCCGTGAGCTCAAACACTCCAGAAGTGAATAAATATGGCCGATCTAACGATTCGGCAAACAAAATGACTCGACGGAAAATTTTCCGGTGGCCGGAAAATATGGAGGTGGCCGGACAGGGGAACGCCGGCGACCTAGAGAGAGAAGAGAGAGAGAGAGAGAAAAAGAGTGAATAATGAATGATATTTTTATTATTTTTGGGCTATTTATATTTTTGAGGGAGGGGTGTAAATGAAAATTGAAATGTGAGGGTGGTGTAATGAAAATATGAGGTGGAGGGACAAATGTTGCCAATGTGGTTAAACTTTTACAATAAATACTGCGGGACCCATTTGACATACCAAACGGACTCGAAAATTAATGAAACTTGCGCCATTGTTCACGAAATAATTTTACCAATAAAAACGAGTATAAATATACAATATTTTCAAAAATAAATATTTTTGACAAATACGATACGTTTTGTGTAAAAAACTTTATTTGAAAAAAAATTAAAATAAATTTTTTTTTTCTTTATATTTCAAAAACTTTCCTTTTCAAATTTTTTTTTTCAAAAATCTTTTTTCTAAATTTTTTTTTTTGAAAAAATAATTTAGTTTTTAATAACTAACTTTCAAACAAAACTTGGCACCGCACTCCCGCAGCAACGCGCGAGTTTCCCAGCTCATTAGTTCAATAAATTCTACAAAGTATATGCTTGTAAGTATTTCATCAAACACTAACTATGCATATAAAGCTATTCAGTTTTTAATGTTAATCGATTAAAATCACACTCAATGATTGGCTTCTTCTCAAAAATACAATTAGCATAGCCAACAGTGAACGGGCCTGCACAAAACCACCAAAATGTGAAGCACACATGAATTTCTAAAGTACACACAACTAGTTATTATCGAAATGTTTTAGTTAGGGTACTGGCAGCCACAGCGGTGTGGCCAACGGTTTGCCCCAAACCGCCGGGGAACACCGCCGCCACCCCAGCGGTTTGGGTGGGCGGTTTGCTTCAACGGGGAAGTTCACATGCGCGGTTTGGTTATTATTCAAACGTTGAAAAGCAAATTTGAACGTTGGTGATTTAAAATATGAACGTTGGCTTGGAACAAAAAAATTTTTTTTTTCCCTATAAATATTATACTATATCACATTCTATTTCATACTCAAACTATATCATACTACATCATAATCTTTAAATCATCTCTATATCTTAAAAATAAGTGTAGCATGGATCAAAGAAAATCTAGCTCAAGAGGTCGTGCTCGTGGCGTTCGTGGACAACATTTTCGTCCGCAAGTTGCAACTCAACAACACCCTCAATCGGCCTACTATCCCCAACCTCCACCACCGGTTCAACCACAATTCTTTCAAGAACAATATTATGCACGACCCCCACCCCCACCACCGTTGAATCCAAGTCAATATAACGTAATTATGACAAATGAGTTCAACCCGTTTGGTGAGTACCGTGAAGGTCCTTCACATCGTGAGCCTAGTGTTGAGCGCGAACTACCTCTATATGATGATGATGATGAAGAGGTTGAGTCTGTCCCCGAAACGCAACAACAAACTCAAGCCGGTATTAATTTCTATACGTTATTATTTTTTTTATACGTTAATTTTTTTTTATACGTTAATTTTTTTTTTTATACGTTATTATTTTTTATATAGATGAAGATGTTCAAGTTGTGAAAGTAAGAACTAAGGCGGATAAAGTGGCTTGGACGACGGCCCAAGAGGTTGCTTTGGCAAAAGCGTGGGTTTATGTCTCGACATGTCGAAAAGTCGGGAATTCACAACGTAGAGAAAAGTTTTGGGAGAGAATTACCGAACATTTCACTCAAAACGTGAAAGGTATTACCCGATCTCATCATTCCTTGAACACGAAGTGGACAACTATGAATGCCGCCATGGGTGTCTTTAACGGGCTATACATCCAACAAGTAATTTTTTAATTTATATACTTTTTTTAATTTATATATACTTTTGTTAATTTATATACTTTTGTATACTTGTAGAAGCGTATTCGGGAGAGTGGATGTGGCGATGTTGATGAATTGAAAAATGCCTTGGCCGATTTTAATAAGAAAAATAAAGGCAAATCTTTTACTCATATTGAGGCATGGGAGGTTATTAGGGGAGAACCGAAATGGTTGGAACAACCATGCTTTGTTCAAACATCTTCGGCATCTAATTCCGACAAACAAAGAAAGTCGTCGGAATCTACTTACTACGAGTCGGGAAGCAATGAGCATGTCGAAACTGTTATTCCCGATCTAAATGACGACACAACTCCCACAAGGAAAAGAAAAGGGAAAAAGACCGTTAGCGAGGCATTGACAAAGAATAGTGTTGTTGAACAATTCGAGGCGTACACGTAAAAAAAAACACAAATGTTGGAGGAGGAGATGGAAAAAAAACGTGCAAATGATGCATTGGCCGAACAGTTGATGTCGGCACAACTCGATAGTGTTAGAGAAAAGCAAATGTTTCGGGCCTTGAAGTTCTTTAACGAACCGCATGATCACATAACCAATCAGGCTATGCGAGATTTCACTATTGCTAAAAAACGTGAGATCGCGGAGAAATATGGATGGCCTATGGATTTTTAGAATAATTATGTTTTTTTTTTTCAAGTATTGTGTAATTTTCTTTTTAAAGTATTATGTATTTTTATTTTAATTATTAATGAAATATTATGTTTTTATTAAATTATTTATTTATGAAAAAAAAAAAAAAAAAAAAAAAAAGTTGGTGGTTTGGGAGGTATGAAAAAAGTGACCATTGCCACTAAAAAAGGGTTGGGAGGTATGGAAAAAGTGTGAGTGAAGTGGAATGATATTATTGGTGGGTTGGGAGGTATGAGTTTTTTTGGGAGGTATGGTTGCCACCACCCTTAGGCCCGATACAGTCTTTAATATACACTGCAGTCTGTAGTGACGTGTCATCTTAAGCAAATTGTGACTAATTACAAGGAAAAATTCTAAATATATATAAACAAAGTTTCTTCTCCTATGCACCATTTTTTATGTCCATCAAGAACTACTAAGACTAGAAAATTATTCCCTAACATGCTTTTGTAAAACAAAAAGAGTAGAAATGGAACCCTTGCTTTCTTAGCTCACTCCCCAACTAAACTTTTCTAATTTATCCTCTATGTCTAGTGACTAGTAGATATGAATAATGATTAATATCATGCACTAAATAGTCAACATATGGGTTTGGGACTATCAACATAACCTAGAATAACTCAAATGATATTCATTGTAGATAAAAAGATATAATGAAAAGGGCAAATGCTAAAAAAATGCATCGAAGTTGACACTTTTTATCATTGTATGGTGCCAACTTTTTTTCGTCTCATTGTATCCATAAACTTTTGATTTCGTGTCATTGTGGGTACTATGTCCGCCTTGTCATATGCCAGCGTGTCCATGGTGACACCTAAGCTGTCAGCGTGTCAAGGCCAACTATTTTTTTTTTCATTGTATGCATCGAACTTGACATTTTTTGTTATTGTATGTATCCACGTCAGCTAAACGTCGCATCATTAGTCCTTTATACTAACGGCCATTAGTAAATAACTTACAATTCCGTTTTCCAACGTTTTTGTCCATTTTCATACGTTTTCGTCCATTTTTTTACGTTGTCGTCTATTTTACACGTTTTCGTTTGTTTTCTTACGTTTTCATCCATTTTCTTACGTTTTTACACGTTTTCGTCAGTTTTTACACGTTTTTGTCCGTTTTCGCCCTTGTTTGTATATTTTCGCCCATTTTCATCCATCTTTATACATTTTTATATGTTTTCGTCCGTTTTTACAGGTTTTTCGTCCGTTTTTATACGTTTTCGTTCTTTTTTATACGTTTTCATCGATTTTTACACGTTTGCGTCGGGTTTTACACGTTTTCTTCGGTTTTTAAACATTATACATTTTCGTCCGTTTTCTTACACGTTTTCGTCCGTTTTCTTACGTTTTCGTCCATTTTCTTACACGTTATACGTTTTCGTCCGTTTACACATTTTCGTCGGTTTTTACACGTTTTCGTCCGTTTTCTTACGTTTTCGTCGGTTTTTACACGTTATACGCTTTCATACGTTTTTACACGTTTTCGTCCATTTTTTTTCATTTCGTCCGTTTTTTACGTTTTTGTCCGATGTTATACGTTTTCTTCCGTTTTTATACGTTTTCATCCGTTTTTACACGTTTTCGATCGTTTTTATACGTTTTTGCCCATTTTCGTCCATTTTTTTTGCATTTTCATATGGACGAAAACGTATAAAAATTGACGAAAATGGGCGAAAACGGACAAAAACGTGTAAAAACAGATGAAAACGTAAGAATTTATAGACGAAATTAGACATTAAAACGACGAAAACGTGTAAAACGATGAAACGTGTTAAAAACGAACAAAATGAATAAAAATGACAAAATGGACGAAATGAAAAAACAGAACTGTAAAAACGTAAGAAAACGTGTAAAAACGTGAAACGCAAAATATAAAAACGACGAAAACTTAAAAACGAGAAAATAAACGACGACAAAAAACGAAAAAACGATGAAAATGACGAAAATGTGCGAAAACGATAACGTAAAAACGGACAAAAACGTGAAAAAACGAACAAAAACGTAAAAAAAACGAACGAAAACTGATAAAAAAACGGAAAAACGAATAAAAGAAAACGAAAAAACGGAGAAAATAAAACGGACGAAAACTGTAAAAACAGACGACAACGTAAAAAACGGACAAAACGTATGAAAAGGACGAAAAGTGCGAAAACAGTAAAACGAAAAAAAAAACGAAAAAACGTAAAAACGACGAAAAAAAAAAGGAGAAAAGTAAGGTAAAACGGAAAGAAAAAAGAAAAACAGATAGTAAAAACGAAAAAAGGAAAGAATTGTAAATTATTTACTAACGGCCGTTAGTATAAAGGATTAATGATGCGACGTTTAGCTGACGTGGATACATATAATAACAAAAAATGTCAAGTTCGATGCATACAATGAAAAAAAATTTAGTTGTCCTTGACACGCTGGCAGCTTAGTTGTCACCATGGACACGCTGACATATGACAAGGTGGACATAGTACCCACAATGACACGAAATCAAAAGTTTATGGATACAATGAGACGAAAAAAAGTTGGCACCATACAATGATAAAAAGTGTCAAATTCGATGATTTTTTTAGCATTTGCCCTAATGAAAACCTTTCAATCCACATGATGTAATGTATTATTGTAGCATATAATCCATTTATGAAAACCATCCCCCTAAGATGCACCATAAAAAAGGAAATCAATAACTTCCTTAAAAAAAAAAGAATTTCAAAATTATCTATATCAATCATACATTTCATCAAACACTTGATATCAAAAATATATAATTAACCACTTAAAGTTGAACTAATGGCAAAAGGATTTATGATTATCATTTTAAAATGTATGACGTATCAAGTTCAATTCCTGCTAGTTGGTTTAAGTTTGTGTGGCGGTAGGTTTAAACCCCGTTTATTAGTCGGCCAAAAGGTCGTAAATCATGGTTAAAAAAAAAAATAAAAAATCATAGAATCGTTTGATTTTCTTCACAGCGAATCAACAAATAAAACGTTAAAACAATTAAAAATAGAAGATGGTCCACCCGGTATTTGGCCCGGTGTCTTGTATGGAATAATGGTTCGGGCCGGTTCATTGAATATTTTAGTTTAGATACCGATAATAATAGATCTGGTTTTACCATCTGCCATAACAACACATTGATTCATTGACTAAAAAAACTTGACAAGATAAGGTAGTTAAAACTTGATCCATTTTCCAGTTTTGTTGATATGAATTGATTAGAGATTTTTATGCTTGGCAGGTGAGGTGACGATATGAACTGGATTCAACGCAAAATCTACCTCTATAATGTCACTTTTGGGCTTTACATGCTCGATTGGTGGGAGCGATATCTCTTCAGTATCCTTTTGGTTGGATCTTTTTTCCCCCTTATTACAATAGTTAATAATAATAATAATAATCATTCTTATTTTGTTGGACCTAAGTATTAATAATAGATACCTTGGTTCTCGTCTTGTTGTGGTTCATCATTTACAATGGATATCGCAACACAACTGAATTCTGCAAAAGGTACCCATCTTTTGCTCATTTTCATATACTGATATAAATAGTGAAGGATGTCGAAATAAAAACTTTGTCATTCAATTACTTTTGTTATGCATCCTGTTGTCATGTCACTTCCCCCTCCTTGTATTACTGTTTAATTACACTCTCATATCAATTGTACCCAATTTCATAGGTAAGTATTGTAGAATTAGATTTTGTGACACCCTTGCTGGCTAATTCTTCATAAGCGATAATAAGCAACTTACAAATCATCCTGCATCATAATGACTGAAAATGCTGTGTGGTGGTTTACTGGAAAAGGTCTCAGTTTTGTTCCAGTAGAGGTGGCCAGATGGGGTTGTGCATGTGTGGTAATGGGTCAAAACTTGTGAGTTATCAAGTCTAGACAGTAAGAGGTCAGGTCTTTTGAAATACAAAACACTTTTTGTTTAACTTCTATAAATAAATAATATCTTAATTGTGATTATAACAAAGCTTTATATTCTTGATTCCCAGCAAATGATTACAAAAAAAAAAAAAAAAAAAAAAAAAAAAACACAAAAAAACACTACCATTTTCAGAATTTTTGAATAAACCGTTTAGGAGATTGTATGATAAAAGATTTTGGGCGACATTTAACATTTTTGATACGTTTCACACCTTCTCTTTTTAGCCAATTTTTCTGGCTTCACCCAATCAATGTGTTTGAGAAACCCAACCCAAATTGACCTTTCATAATTAAATGGGTAGACATCGCCAACTCAAATTTCTAGTGCAGTTTAGCTGTATGTCCCTCTGCCTGTATATTTACAAAGAATAAATGTTTGGCGGCCTAGTTTTCTTTTAACATATCCTAATCCCTGTTCTAACATGAAAACTCTTGGTAGTCAACATTTTATTCATTTTGCAGAAGAATATTCAGTTCTAGACGCTTTCCAGTTGGCCCTATCTGTTTGTTTGTAAATCATTATGTGTATTTCTTACTCGTGCCGATAAATAGGTGTTACAGACCTGCATTTTTATTGCTTTTGATGCCTCTGTCATCTGCATTTGTTGTATGCCATTTGGTGCTCATATCAAGTCTTTGATTATGCATTTTCTTAGGTATCTATGGTGATTTTGGGTATAGAGTCACCCTTGAAGATGAACCAATGTGATGCTGGATGAAGCTCATAAATTCTGTTATATGATATAAGTACAGTCCTCATGTTAAGTTTGTATGTAGAAATATAAAAATTTCATCGTTTGCAAATTTCAGTTGCAAGCTATTAAGTACTACGTATACAACAGTCACTTTTTTTTTCTTTTTTTCTTTTTTCCAGTCAACTAACTATTGTCTTATGCATGTTTTTTAAAATGTTGGCTGAAATCTTAATGGAAACTGTTTTGAGTAGCAAAAAGTGAAATTTGATGGCATTTAAGAGCAATACCACAATAAGTAGTTGTAGAGATTTGTCATCAAGTCGTGGGCAGTAGAACGAATTGGGTGTCGGGAAAAATTATGCGAACAACTGCTCTTTCACATGAATTTGATTTATGTGAAGCAAATGATAATAGACATTCAAATTCTGAAAGACCAAATACTGTTGAAAGGAAGATTGTAGGTGATAAAAGTACACATATATTATCCATCAACTTTACCCAAACAAGAAATTCCGTTTTACTTGCACGTGTTGTTGGATTTGAATTATTGTTTTCAATCTCGTTGTCATTTGAGAAAGCTCAGAGTTCCATAACAACACTTGTGTCCAATTTCTGTAACTAAATTAAATGTTGTTTTTCACCTTAGGCTGGTTGGCAAGGTAACGTATTTTTCACCATACACCTCAACGCCACGTCAGCTTTCTCTCTCTTCTCACTCCCCTTCACCTCACTTCACCATTTACTCGTCAAGGCAAACACATGTTCACCTTTCATTAAAATACTCACTTTATACAAAAATACCCCATTAAATACCCCACACACACTCACACTCAAAATAAAAAATAATAAAACTTATGGAATTATAATGGTGAAGGTTTCACCTAGTTTGGTTTTGGGAAGTGTGCATAGGGAGTGGAAATAGGTGGAGGGCAAGGAAGAATTAGGTGAACTTTAGGAAAGGTGATGGCTTCACCATCCCTTGCCATCTAGTCTTAAGTAGGTTTCACATCACCATTCAGCACATCGGCACTATCATCACATTTTACCTTTTATGGTCATCACTATTAAAAATACCCACGTTATAAACATACCTCACAAAATAAGAAAATGCTAGATCCACATAATAACCTACACACACCCACAAAGAAAGAAAAATATAATGGTGAGAGTGGTCACCATTATGCGCAATTTTTAAAGGTGGTAGGGTGATGTTGATGGAGGTCACGCGTGACCATGGAGATATGGGTGAGGGCTCACCCCCATTCAGGGACGGAATTAGGACCAAATATGACCGAGTGCACAAATTTTTTGGAACCATAATATAGAAACACATTTCGCTGAACCGGGTGCATTTAAGATGCATTTAGGAAAAATTGGTGTTTTTTTCAAAAATTAACACTACATCGAAAAAATCAATAAGAGTCTCGGGCAACCGCGGGAACCCCCAGGTTCCGTCCCAGCCCCCATTGTGACTATTCTTATGGTCATACCAACTAAGTTGTCTTGATCATTAAAGGTCTTTACATTTGACTGTTTTTGGTTTAGTACATCGGCATAAAATTTTGTGCACTTTTCATTAGTGAATGAGTATGCCTTTTTCATAGTTTGACCCTGAGTTCAGACCCGACTTAATAAGGTTGCCAAGACCACGTTTTGGACAACCGAAGACCCAGTCCACCCTACTACACCTCGTCCATTGCACACGTCTTGAACAAAGAAAAAAAAAAAAAAGAAAAAAAAGAGGAAGACTCGGTTGATGCTAAGACTGAGTCGCGTAGTGTGTGTTTGTGCATTTGTATGTGTGTGTGTATGTTTGGTAGAGTATATTTGTGTTTAAGTGTTGTATGTTTTGGTGGCGAAGTTGGTTGTAGAGAGTGAAAGTTAATGTGATGCTGAGGTAACGGTGGTGAATGCAATCTTCTTATTACACCCGACTTCATGAATCATGAATCAATCTAGCTTGGTATTAATCGGGCAAAAATGTTATCTTTGACACTCGTCTTAATTCAATCTCTATTACAAGTCTTATAGTGTGTTTTAGTTGTAGAATTTTTTTTTTAATTTTCATTCTTGATTATTTTAAAAAAGAGAAAGGGTTTTTAATATTTGTAAGGAAATCGTTAAAATTTAAAAACGTGTTTAGATGCAACTTAAAAAAAAATAAATAATAATAAATAAAAAAATGGCAAAATGTAAGGAAATTTAAAACGCCACTTTTCTATATTTGAAATTTTTTGAGGAAATATTTAATCCAAACACGTTTTTTGTTTTTTCAGTTTTTATTAATAATTATACTATAACATTTATTGAAGTGAAACTTGGAGCCGACACTGTTCCAAACTTTCCGATTGAGAGGTCGGCTCGAGGGAGATGGCCTAGGTGCATTGTGGAGCCACAGCTTGAGCCGTCACTGTTCACATGCCGAGCCGAGCCGAGCCGTCGGCTTAGAGGAATTAAAAAATATTTAGTGGGTTTGTTAGTAGGTTTTCTACTTAGTTGCCACTTAATTTTATGATTCGCTGCATGTTGTACACCTGTTTCCCATTATCGGTTTTCATTGTCAGATTTTTGAGGGTTCGCTGCATTTGTACACCTGTTTTCCATTGTTAATTCTAGACCATTTACATAAGGAATCGGTGCTTCATTTGTTTGGGATTTTATACACAGGCTCGCACACACACGATAGGTGCAGGTAAGAAAAATGAGCCGAAATGTTTTTAGTGGTTTTGGCGGGAATGATGAGTAAAATGCATGATTAATTTCGATTTAATTGATTTCGTGTTTTGGTCTGATTTTTTTTTTTAGCTTGCTGATTATAATTTGATTAGTATGTTTTGATTTTGCAGAACTATGGCTAACATGGGTAATTGTGCTTACTCTATCATTACAGTTAGATAAAAGAGTTACTTGGTTATGCTTGCTGTTTAAAATTTGTTTAGCATGTTGTAATTTTGTAGACTTTCGTGTAAGCTATGGTCATAAGTGCATAAACTGTTTATGACATGCGGTTATAAGATGTGTAGGAGCTTTGTATAAGTCGTGGTTGTAAGTGCTGATCTCATAAGTGTTATGACCTTTTCAATTTTTTACAAATTGTTTTTATTTTTATTAGTTAATTTAGGTTTAATTGCAATTTCAAGCTACATTTCATTAGTGGGATCTTCCTATTTTGTCTAAAGATATTGAAATTTTGTTAAAGGTGAGTACTTTACAATGTGCTTTTATATTATTGTGCTTTCTTACTCACGACTTTGTTTTAGCTTATTTTGTGTGGTGCATGTTACGTTGGATAACTAAAGAACTGCTTGAAGATATGGAGTTTGTTGTTTGTGTTAAACATCAAATATTGTATAGTATAGGATTTGGGTCATGTATGTGATTGTTTTCTAGATTCATGGTTATTTTTTATTTATTTATTTATTTAATAAAAAGTTAGTAGTTTTATTAATTGTTTTTTGTTTAACTGCATTTCTAACCCCAATTCATAAATGGTATTTTCATGATTTGACTAAACATACTGAAATTTGGTTAAAAGTTATTACAATCCTTCTTATTTTTGTTTTGGCAAAAATCGGGTGGCATAAAATGCAATTGTCTTTTGCAGCCAACTTTAGTTTCGGTGTGGCAAGAACCATATGGCATATATTGTAACCGTATTTTTCAGTTGATTTAATGTCTGGGCCAGGGTACTTGGTGTGGGATTTCAATGATTGTTATTTTTTATGTAGATCTATTGGATAGTACTTGCTTAGCTATGATGATTCGGTTACTCTATGATTCACAATTCTAGTGTTGCAAAAACCGGGTGGCATAAACTGCAACCGTGGTTTGCTCCCAATCTGATATCAGAGCCCAAATTCAAGTTGTTTTATAATTTTGCTAGGTGCTTGATTTATACCGTGTGTATAAGTTATGTTTTTTGTCATTTAAATTTTGATGTTAATTAAAATTGCAAACTGATTATCTGTTTTAGAGTCATTTTTGTTTACAATAGCTCTTTGTGATATAGGGATGTCGTGTCGATGTATGAAATGGATTTCAAAAGACTATATACGAATCTAAACATCTTTTGCGATTAATGTGTTTCAATGTGGCTTTTTGATCATCTTTAGAGTTCTGAAATTTATTGCATACCTGTTCTTATATATCAATTTCTGTTTTAGCCTAGCATTGATGTTGTTAGCATTGGGAATTCTGTACATGGCGTCAGCAAAACTTTTCTTCACAGAGGCTAACTGCAACACGGGTATATACTTTATTTTAACACTAATATTTTGCAATAAATGTAAGGGAATATGGTTTTACACAAACCAATTATTAACAAGTTTTTCTTTTGTATTTAAGCTGTCCAAGAGGTAATGTTGGCATGTGGAGGATGGGAGAAATCGATGTAACTATTCTAAGTAAGGCGAGATTAATAGGATAGAGGCATCAAAATTAGAAGAGGAGATAGGAGATGAATCCAAAAATGGTGTGTGTTCTTTCACATATGTAGGGGAAAGTAACATCGACAGGATACTTGAGACGATACTTACATACTGGGTGAGCAAAACTTTCCCTTTCTAATAAACATTTGAGTTAAATGGGTTATTTCCTGATTTTATTGCACGTCTGTTTTTGTGGTAACTCAAGTGATGGATTAATGCATACACCGCTATCCGATGATATGGTGTTGAAAGGTAAGGTCGGTTGGAAAAGACAATACACGGATCGTATCATCTTTTGCGCTTAATGTTCTTCAATAAAGTTTTTCGATCGTCTTTAAAGTTCCAAAACTCATTAGGGGTATGTTCTTATATCTTAATTCATGTTTTAAGCTTGCCGCTGATGTTGTTACCATAGGAATTATGTTCCTGGCGCAACCAAAAGTTTCTGACATACATACTGGATGTAAGACATGTGCATGTTTTATTTTTAACGCTGATACTTTACAATATCGAATGTAATATGGGGGGGGGGGCTGTGAGGCGTATAGTTTTGAGTCTTTTGCCCCTTTCAGTTTCACACATCGTTTTGGAAATGCACTAAGTAGGATATATATATATTATATATATATATTTTATATATATATATATATATATATATATAATATATATATATATATATATATATATATATATATATATATATATAGGGTGCGTTCTATGCAGTACCAATATTAGATACAGTACTTTACAGTACCACTTTAGAGCAATCTAGACCCTTGGATCATTTGATCAATGGTTAATAATACATGATGGCATTTATGTAATTTTTTTTAATATTAAAGGATTTTATTTAATTCAAAAGGGCATAATAGTAAAACTATATTTTTACTTTTTATTTAATATTTTCAATAAAAAAATGTTTTTTTTAAATTCATTAATTTTCGGAATTAAAAAAATAATTATTTGTAGGGTTTTTTTTTTTTTTTTTTTTTTTTTTTTTTATCAAACAAATTTTCAAAAAACATATGTGCATATGTGTTTTTCTAACAAGTTTTCAAAAAACATGTGTGCATATGTGTTTTTCTTAAGAATGTAAGTTTATATGTGTTCATTGTATACAATTTACAATTTTTTTTAACATTGAAGGCTTTTTGCTCAAGAAGGTAACCGCGTATATGTTTCTAATATATATTTTTTAAACTTCAAAGTTTAAAGCCACCAATATAAACATTATACATATGACCTCTAAATTTATAGCGAATCAAAAACATAAATATCATATACAGAAATTGATATTAGATAAAAAGACAATAAAAAACAAAAGTATTATTAAATTCATTATAACATATGTGCACGTCTTCCAAAAACATATATGCAAGGCTTTCGAGAACATATGTGCATGCCTTCTAAAAACACAAGTGCATTCGTTGGTCATCTTCATCACACACCGTCTTTCCTATGATTGAGTCATCCCCACTGAAACAAATATATATTAAAAAATCATAAAAAAAACAAAAAAAAACTAGTTATATCAAATTATGCCATGTTAAATTAATTGTAAAACTAGTTGATAAAATAAAACTTAAACAAAAACATATATGTGTCGAACTATAACTCGTGACCATGACAACCAAACGAGTCTATAATCATAACAACTATAGCATAACACAATTGCATAGTCTTTATTTATATCAAGTTATGCCAAAAAAAATATAAAAATAAATATAACTAGCACAACACATATGCATAGTCCTTATTCATGTAGTTTTGTCAACTAAAATTTCAAAAGTAACAACTAGATAACACATATGCACAATCCTTGCTTATTGGGTATTATGTGCCTCAACTAGATAACACATATGCACACCATACTTGATAATACCTTCTTAGTTCATCTATGCACAACCTAATTGGTTCCTAGTCAATTACAACAAAAAATGGATGAAACAACTAGCTATTCGTTAACAACATTTACCAACACAAATACGAGCATATAATTTTTTGGTGACTTGGCGTACATCTATGAACCGTTCAAAATCGACGATATCCTTTTAAATTAACAATTTAACAGGCCCACCACTTAGAATGGAATTAAATCATAAAAGCCTTACCTTGAATCATACTCGTTTACATTTTTTTCCTTTGAACCGAAAATGATTTTATATTAACCTCAAAACATATACGCACACACTTGTATTGATATTATATGAACATTACAACACATATGCACACTTAACATATAACGGCATTTCCGTGACTCCCATGACTCAAGGCTCAACTTACTCGACAACCAAATCCATCCACGACTCAAACAAACCAAAGCTATTTACCAAATCAAGTCCCCACGACACTACTTGTGTCGTGGTACACATCACCAGCACGTCCCTTGGTGCATCGCTTTAACCCACAATCAAACCACAAGGACCCTAGAGGTCGCATAACCTAAGAACCAACACGCATAACATCCAACGAGGTGCAAACATAGCCAAACGGAGTCAAAGACTCGGCTGAAAACATGTAATCATCAACTCGACATAAATATAATGATTCAAACAACAATTATAACAAGGTCGTGACTCGCACGAGTCATGACTCGCCAAGCATGGGTTAAGACCTAATCGGTTATACACAAAAGTAATAAACAAGATGCAACTTAACATATAACGAGCATAACAACACACGGAATAACAAGAAAATGAATAAAGACTACCGAGTCAACCCAACTCAGTGAGTTGACTCGGTCGAGTTGACTCAACTCACTGAGTTGAGTCGATTCAACCATAAATCGGACGAGTTTTGTTTTAATAAACTAGATCCACACGAGTTTTTACAAGAAAAACGTTTGTATAAAGAATTTGGCCACGAAAACTTTAAACCCTTTCAGATTGTTGGGAATAAAATGATCAAAGTCAAAGAGCCTGCCAATGATGAGAAGAGCCTGCTAGTTGATTTTGTTGTGTACGAAGATGTTCTACCAGTACCTTCTGGGTAGAAGGTACTGCTAGCTAATGAAGAGCCTGCCAAGCTTATGTCAAGTCGATTAGATATTTTGTAATAGATATTTAGTTGAATTATTAGTCTTTGTACATTGTTATACGTTATGTAGAAGTAGATTAGTCTTCTGTGGTGACAGAAGAATATATCAGAGTGTACATGGGTAGTTGTATTTAATTGTAGGCGCTAATATAGTCAAAGTATAGTATTATATTCATCTGCTTGACAACATGTAATAAGATATCCTTATCTTATAAAAGGATATCTTAGTCACTTCTTCATGCATGCATCTTTCACAACTAATAACCACGAACCAAACTATCTCTCAAGTAACTTAGTTACTTCGAATCACAAATCCTTTTACAATCTTTGATTCAAGATTACTTTGTAATCCTGGTGATATTTAGATCATCCGTATTATTTCATCAATAATATTGAATCGTTTTGTTCTAAACAAAGTTGTGTTCGTTGTTCATTGCATTCACACATTTACTTAAACTCACCACCTTGTGTTCTTTTAAAGTGTGTTGTAGTAGATTCCGCATGCTAAACACATTCAATACATAAATATCTCAATCGAACTATAACCAAAACGTTCCACAAGTGGTATCAGAGCTAGGCTTGATATTTACAAATTTAAAAGAAAAATGGATGTTGAACATATTCAGACAAATGTTGCAGCTAAACTTCCACTACTGAAACAAAATGAGTTTGAAATGTGGCGACTCAGGGTTGAACAATACTTTCAAGTGCAGGACTATGCACTTTGGGAGATTATTGAACAAGGCAATTCATTTAAACCCCAAATCACCACATCAACAGTAAATGATGCTCTTGTATCAACAATACAAAACCAACCATCAAATGCAGATGAAAGAATTCAGAAGAAAAATGATCTCAAGGCAAGGAGTATGTTACTGATGACTATTCCAAATGATCAACTTCTGATTTTTAACAAATACAAAGATGCCAAAACCCTCTTTGAAGCTATTGTGGCTAGGTTTGGTGGTAATGATGCTACCAATAAAACACAAAAGACACTTCTCAAACAACAATTTGAGAACTTCACAGCCACAACCAATGAGTCTTTGGACAGTATGTTCAATAGACTTCAGAAGCTTGCAAGTCAGTTAGCCATCCATGAAGTGATGATAACTCAAGAAGATCTAAACTCTAAATTTCTTAGGAGTTTACCTTCAGAATGGTCTATGCATGTCATTGTATGGAAGAACAAGTCAGATATTGACCAGATGAGTCTCAATGATCTCTACAACAATTTCAAGATTGTAGAACATGAAGTTAAGAAGACTACTGGGTCAAGCTCAGGAAATATGGCATTTGTTTCATCCCCAAACATCTCAAAGGTTGATCATGAAGACAAAGGTGGCAGAGAAGAAGGTACTGCTAACACAACCTTTGGTACTGCTAGTACTTCTAGTAGCACCAAGTCCATTTTGGATGAAACAATTGGGTGTGCTTTTCTTACATCTCAACACAATGGGTCTGTATTAACATTTGAAGACCTTCAAGAGATTCATCCTGATGATCTTGAAGTAATGGACCTAAAGTGGCAACTTTCACTTTTAAGCATTAGAGCTAAGCAGTTGATGATGAGGACTGGCAAGAAGATACTGATAGATGGAAGTGAGCCTGCTGGCTATGATAAGTCAAAGGTGGAGTGTTACAACTGCCACATGAAAGGTCACTACTCTAGAGAGTGTAGAAGACCTAAGAGGCAGGATGACAGAGGTAGAGGGTTTGACAATAGAAACCAAGGAAGCTTTGAGAAGAAAGGAAGCTTTGAAAGCAAGAGTAAGGTTGTTGAAGTTGCTGAGCCAAAAGCAATGGTTGCTATAGATGGCATGGGTTTTGATTGGAGTTTCATGGGTGAAGATGAGTCAACTTCTGATGAATTGGCCTTGATGGCATTCTCCACTCCTGAGGTAATAATTTCTAAATGTTCAAATACATGTGAAGCATTTAAAGAATTGCAAACTTTAAGAAAATGCTTTGATGAACTCACAATAGTAGAAAGAAAAACCAATCAAGCTCTATTTGACCACAAGTGTGGTATGTCTAAGCTAGAAAAACAAATCACTCACTATAAAGAAAATGAACTTACCTTTACTGATGCCAAAAATGCTCTTCATAGACAAATATTTTTGAAAGATATAGAAATAGAAATGGTAAGAAATGAGTGCACTAAAGTGACATTAGCTAGAGACAATATTCAACTGACTGTTACTAAATTGGAAAATGCTTCTGAGTGTACTAGGAGTATAGTAGAGAATCAGATGAATAAGAGGATAAAATCAGGGATAGGATACAACAAATGTCCACCTCCTTATAGAGGAATTCCTTGTCCACAAGGTAGTGATCTTGCTGCATCAGGTTTACATGAATTTGTTGCAAAACCATTAGCTAAGCCTGAAGTGATAAGTGAACCTTCTGAGGGTGCTAAGAATGTCTCACTCTCCAAGGTACTCACTGAGAAGAGACCAGATGTCCTAATTATTGAGGATTGGGTATCCGATGATGATGAAGATGAGACTATTCCTATTAAAGGAATCAAAGTAGGACCATCCAGTCCTAAGAAAGTAGAAGTAAAAGCTAAAGCCAAAACTGTTTTAAAGACAGTTGAAAGTTGTGAAAAATGTAATAACAAACCTAGGGGAAGCCAAAGAAATTGGAACAACCTTAAATCACAACAATTAGGTGATGACTTTGTTATGTTTAATAAAGCTTGTTATTATTGTGGTAGCTTTAAACATCTTCATGCTTATTGTAATATAATGGGTTTCTGGGAGTAAATCAAAAGCTAAAACAAATGTTAATCACCCCAGAAAAAGTTTTGTTAAGTCTAACACCACAAATGTTAAACATACTGTTAGACAAGATAAGCCTGTTATTGCAAAACCAACTGATAAGGGTACAAGAAACACTTATAAATCTGTACCAAAAGTTGAGAAGAATCCTATTCAAAAGATAAATGTGGTCAAAACAAAAGTTTGGAGTCCAAAAACCAAAGGTCCTGCTAGACCAAAAGGTCCTGCTAGACCACATGGTACTGCCAAAGTTGGTATTGCCAAAATTGGTACTGATAGACCAAAGACCACACAATGGATTAAAAGGGAAAGTGCTGTTAAGTCCTCAGCATGTTGGATTTGGAAACCAATCCAATCTAAAGGTGCATCAACAATCCTGAAAAGGTTTGACTTCATTGATGCAAGAGGCAAACCCAAGTCTGTCATGGCTTGGGTACCCCAAGGAAACTAATATGTTTATTCATGTGCAGGAACATTCAACTGATATTGAAGATCAAGGATATGTTGATAGTGGGTGTTCAAGGCACATGACAGGCAACATGTCATTCCTCTCAGACTTCAAAACTTTAGATGGAGGATATGTTACCTTTGGGGGAGGAATAAAAGGAAAGATCACTGGTAAAGGTACTATCAAAACCAGTAAAATAGATTTTGAAAATGTGTATTTTGTGAAAGAACTTCAGTTTAATCTTCTTAGTGTCTCACAAATGTGTGACAAAAAGAACAATGTTCTATTTACTGACAATGAATGTATGGTTCTTTCTTCTGATTTTAAGATGCCTGATGAGAGTCAGATCCTTCTTAAAATTCCAAAAAGGAACAATATGTATGTTGTCAATTTAAAGAACATTGATCCCAAGGAAGGTTTAACTTGTTTGGTAGCAAAGGCCTCATTGGATGAATCTATGATTTGGCATAGAAGGCTTGGTCATGTAAACTTTAAAACAATCAACACTATTGCAAAATATGATTTAGTAAGAGGTTTACCCAAAAAGATTTTCCAAAACGACCAAACTTGTGTTGACTGTCTAAAAGGCAAACAACATAGAGCTTCTTGTAAGCCCAAGACCCAAAACTCTATTTCTCAGGCTTTACATATGCTTCATATGGATCTCTTTGGTCCTACTAATGTGTGTAGCTTGAATGGAAAGAAATATTGTCTGGTTGTTACTGAGGGACTATAGCAGATTTTCATGGGTTTTCTTCTTAAGATCTAAACATGAAACTAGTGAGATACTTAAAACCTATATCACTGAGGTAGAAAACCAATCTGATAAGAAAGTCAAAATCATCAGGTGTGACAATGGGACAGAGTTCAAGAATAGAGTTATGGATGACTTTTGCAAGGAAAAAGGCATAAAAAGAAAGTTTAGTGTAGCTAGAACACCTCAGCAAAATGGAGTAGCAGAAAGAAAGAATAGAACACTTATAGAGGCTGCTAGAACTATGTTAGTAGACTCTAAGTTGCCTATTTCATTTTGGGCTGAAGCAGTTGGTACTGCTTGTTATGTACAAAACAGGGTTCTTGTGACAAAACCACATAGAAAAAACACCTTATGAACTTTTCTTTGGTAGAAAACCATCTTTAAGTTTTATGAGACCTTTTGGTTGTCAGGTTACTATTCTCAATACCAAAGATCATTTAGGCAAATTTGATGGAAAAGCAGATGTTGGCTTTTTGATAGGGTATTCCTTGCAGAGTAAGGCCTATAGAGTGTTCAACACTTGCACTAGGCTAGTAGAAGAGAATCTTCACATAGAGTTTCAAGAGAAACTAGCAAATGTGAAAGGAGTTGGACCAGATTGGATGTTTGATGTTGATAGGCTCTCAGAATCTATGAATTATGTGCCTGTTTCAGGTACACATGCTAATAATAATGCAGGTTCTAAAGAAAATGTTGAAGCTCCTAAAGATCAAGATTTCATCTGGATGCCAATTTGGAAAAGTATGGATCTATCTTCAAGTCAAGAAGGACCTTCAAACTCAAGAAATGAAGGCAATGAAGAAGATCAAGGAACTCAGAATCAAGAGAATCAAGAAAGTGGTGCTAATGACAATGGTACTGCCAGTTCTTCAGATGGTCCTGCTAGTACAAGTATTGGTACTGCTAAGCCATTGAATGTTCAAATAGATGATTCTTTTCAAGAAGAGGTTGGGATTAGCAATCTTCCAACTACATATGAAGTTCCTAAAACACCAAACACTAGAATTCTAAAAGATCACTCATCTGATGATGTGATTGGAAGCATAACTTCTGGTGTTAGAACAAGATCTTAAGTTGGTTTATCTCAAGTCTTATCCTCAGATGAAGAAGGGTTAATCTCCTCTATTTATGAAGAAAAGAATAATGATAATTCCAATATATGCCTGTTTTCATGTTTTCTATCTCAGGCTGAACCCAAGAACATAAACAAAGCTTTAGATGATGCAAGTTGGGTGGAAGCTATGCAAGAAGAGCTTCTCCAATTCAAGATTCAGAAGGTTTGGATATTGGTTGATTTGCCCAGAGGTCATAGGGCAATTGGAACCAAATGGGTGTTCAGAAACAAGAAGGATGAAAGGGGTATAGTGATCAGGAACAAGGCTAGATTGGTAGCACAAGGATATACTCAAGAGGAAGGGGTAGATTATGAAGAAGTGTTTGCTCCAGTTGCAAGACTTGAAGCAATTAGGCTTTTCTTAGCCTATGCTTCATTCATAGGCTTCACTGTCTATCAAATGGATGTTAAGAGTGCATTTTTGTATGGTGAAATTGAAGAACCAGTATATGTATCTCAACCTCCAGGCTTCATTGATGCTGAGTATCCAGATAAAGTTTACAAGGTTACCAAGGCTTTGTATGGCCTACATCAAGCTCCAAGGGCATGGTATGAAACATTGGCTTGTTTTCTACTAAAAAGTGGATTCCAAAGAGGCAGGATTGATCCAACTTTGTTCATCAAAAGGACAAAGAAAGACATCTTGTTAGTGCAGATTTATGTTGATGACATAATCTTTGGATCAACAAACCAAGGCTTGTGTGTAGAATTTGAAAAACTTATGCACAGTAAGTTTGAAATGAGTTCCATGGGGGAACTTACTTTCTTTTTAGGTCTCCAAGTGAAACAATCCAAAGAAGGCATATTTATCAGCCAAGATAAGTATGTAGCAGAGATCTTAAGGAAATTCAATTTTGCTGATTCTAAGGTTGCAAGTACACCAATGGATCCAGACAAAGGGCTACTCAAGGATGCTGAAGGAGAAGATATGGATTTGCACAATTATAGGTCTATGATTGGATCTTTGATGTATCTTACATCATCAAGACCAGATATCATGTTCTCAGTATGTGTGTGTGCAAGGTTTCAAATACATCCCAAAATCTCTCATCTCACAGCAGTCAAAAGAATCTTTAGATATCTTAAGGGTCAACCTAGGTTGGGTCTTTGGTATCCAAGGGAATCATCTTTTGAATTGATGGCTTATTCGGATAGTGACTATGCTGGTGCAACACTAGACAGAAAATCCACAACTGGTGGATGTCAATTTCTTGGTTGCAGACTAATCTCTTGGCAATGCAAGAAACAAACAATGGTGGCCAACTCTACAACTGAAGCAGAATATGTTGCTGGTGCAAGTTGTTGTGGGCAAGTTCTTTGGATCCAAAATCAAATGCTTGACTATGGGTACAATTTTCTTAACACCATTATTTATATTGACAATAGCAGTACTATTTGTATCATTAAAAACCCAGTTCAACACTCAAAAACAAAACATATTGAAATCAGACACCATTTCATAAGGGATTGCAATGAGAAAAGGTTAATTCAAGTTGTTAAAATTGATTCTGAAAAGAATTATGCAGACCTTCTCACCAAAGCTTTTGATTTAGGAAGATTCAAATATCTTGTAGGAGGTATTGGAATGATAAATCTTTGAAAATCATATGTTTTTGTTCATAAAATTAACTGGTATTGCATTTTTAACATGGTACTGCTAGTTAGTCAAAAGGTCCTGTTAGTTCATAATTGGTCCTGCTGATACAAAATTGCTATGTTTTGTTCATATAAATGCTTGAATGTTTACAATTATATAGATCAAGTGTTCTACACTTTGTTCTTTTGGTTTGCAACTAACACATTTCAGGTTGATAACAAAACAAGAGTTCTTTCAAAAAAAGGGGCAACAAAAGTTTTATTCATTTCAGGATAAACAACAATCTCAGGGGAGGAATTTATAGTCCAGAATGGAAGAAAGACCAATTGATGAAAGAAAAGACAAAAGCATACAAGATGATGCAGAGTTGAAAAAGAGAGAGTTAGATCACATATCTAGAAGGGATGAAGCATTTCTCAAGGAGAAAGTTCTATCTAGATCAAACTAAGAAATGTTTTCAACTCAAAGGCATGTTATTAGATGATTTCACTTGTTGAGCCAATCATCCAAGATACACAGCATCATTGCCTGATTTAAATTTCCTCCATCCAAGGAAATTGCACCATCTTTTGGGCCATCATGGCTTTTGGTATTCATCTCACCAAGTTTTTTTTTACAAACTTAAGAGTTGACTAGTCCTTAAGCAAACGGCTTTTGGTAAAGACAAATCAAATCCGTTGATGGTTGATAGTTTACCAAAAACTATATGGTTGTTAACTAACCATACTTAATTGTAAATAGTTAACTAGTCCTTAAGCAAACGGCTTTTGGTAAAGACAACTCAAATCCGTTGATAGCTGATAGTTTGCTAAAAACTATAAGGGATTTTTATAAAACTTTAAAAGGTACTGCTAGTACAAAAATGGTACTGCTAGAGTACAAAGGTACTGCTAGATAGCCGTTGAGCCTGTCAGAAAAAGTTTTAGCCTTTAGGCCTGGTAGTTAAAATTAGCCGTTGGGGTAGTTATGTAAATTACTGATGACTATATTATATTATATTTCACATATAAAAGATCTTTTTAACCGCCTTTTCAATTTCTTTTTATAATCTTTATTATTGTCGGTTAAAAGTAATTCTCTCATATCTTCTTTCATCAGTCATTATCATAATTCACATACATCTTTCATCTTCTATCAGTACTATCAAACAATCCCACCATCATATTCAAAATTTTCATTATGGCTTCCACAATTGATCTAAACTTTGTTCAACGTCACAATCAGTTAGCATTTTTGGAGAAGTCAGAGGATAATGCCTCATTTCATCAAGTAGTGGACTTTTTAAACAACTCCTACATCAGGTTTGCTTTGCTAGTCAATCCCACTATTTATAAAAAACAAATTTTACAATTTTGGGAATCTGCTAAAATTAAAACTTCTGAAAATGGGGAACAAAGAATAAAAGCCAAAGTGGATGGTAAACATTTGACTCTTACTGAGTCATCCATAAGAAGACATCTTCATTTGGATGATTCTGATGGTATTAGTCAGTTACCAGATACTGAAATTTTTGAAAATTTAACAAGAATGGGGTATCATGCTGAGTTCAATAAACTCACTTTTCTGAAAAAGCATCTTACTCCACAATGGAGATTTTTGATTCACACAATCCTTCACTGTTTGAGCCAGAAGAAAACCTCTTGGGAGCAATTTAGTGGCAACATGGCTTCTGCTCTCATTTGCTTAGCTACAAACAGAAAATACAATTTTTCTAAATATATTTTTGAAGGATTGATAAACAATGTGGATAGTAAAACAAAATTTTTGATGTATCCAAGATTCATTGGATGCATCATTGGAAAATTACAACATGTGTTGCTTCCCACAGACTCAGTTTATGAAACACCAAAACTTTCTCAAAAAGTATTTTCAAATATGAGAATTGGTTTTAGAGGGGAGGAAGTTCCACTTTTTGATGAAATGGTACCACAACACCCAGAAGAACCAACACCATCTGCTGATACACCATCATCTAGTTCTTCACATGGTTTCATTTCACAAACACATCAAAAATCACCAACACCATCTCCAGTACCATCAGCAACACCACCAACATCCCCACATCATACATCACAAACCCAATCACCTCAGACAATGCAAGAGTTGAAAAACAAGGTGAAGTTCTTAGAGAAAGCTCTTAAAAGTCAAAATGAAAAGTTTTCTAAGATCAACATCAAATTGGTTAAGAGGGTTAAGAGATTGGAGGGTGAAGTGAAGAAGTTAAAAGGTAAAAAGTCTGCAAAGGTTGTTTTATCTAGTTCTTCACAGTCAGATGCTGATAGGATAGATCACTCTTCCAAAAAGGGGAGGAAGGATATGTCTGAAGATGAGGAAGAAGAGGAGGAACAGGCTCAATTTGAATTCCATGATGGAACTCAAGTTTATGATGAAGAGCCTGTTGGAGCAGGGCAAGAGCCTGTTGGAGCAGGGCAAGAGCCTGCTAGGGCAGAAGAAGAGTCTGCCAGGAGAGAAAGGCTATTGGCTATGGGGTATAAAGGGTCTGCTGAGAGAGTGTACAAGAGAAAGAGGATTCTAGTTGCTGATGAGCAATCCTCTGCTCCATCACAAGAACAAACTCCAAAGGATAAGGGCAAAGGCATTCTAATTGAAGATGAGCCAAAGTCCAAGAAGTTAAAAAGAACTCAGCAAATTCAGATGGCTTTAGGAGAAGAAGAGGCCAAAAGAGTTCAAGAAGAAGAGCTAAAAGCTAGAGAAGCCTCAAGAATGCTTGAAGAAATGAAAGAGCAGAAAGAAGCTGAAGAAGCTGCTCAAGCTCTTCTTGATACTCAAATTGCTCAAGAGACCTTTGATGCACAGATGTTATGGATTATTAACAATGATCCAATTGTGAAAGGTCATGCAGCAAATATAGTAAATGACAAGACACTCAATTCTGATGAGAAGACTGAAGCACTTGAATCTTTCATCAACAAGAAATACAAAGAAGCAGCTTTGGCTGACATTTTTGAGAAGATGAAGGAAAGTCAGAAGAGAGGTTTTAAAGTGGGCAAAACTAACAAAGATCAAACAATCTTTATGAAGAAATTTTTGAAGAATCAGGCAAATTGGACTGATTATCAACTTAAGAAGAAATCTGCTGATGAAATCTTCTTTTTATATCTTCAAGCCTACAAGAATCTTTACTATAATGTTCCATCTGATGTACTCCCATCAAAGAAGAAGGAAGATGCTCAGAAGAAAGAAGTAGCAAAATTGGATCAAGGGCAAGTAAGTAAAATGTTGATTACTTTACCCACTATCATTCATGCTGATCCAATTAGGTCTAGACACCCTATAATTGATTGGGAAATACACCATGATAGATTTGGTAAGTCATGGAAAATATTAAGGGTTGGGGGACAGTCTGCTATCTTCAAGAATTTTGAAAATTTAGTTAGAGCATCTGATAGAGCAGATTTGGAAGAATTGTGGAATCTAGTGCAGATTAGGTTAGCCACAAATTCTAGTACAGATGCTAAGGAACAAGAGCTTTGGGTGGAATTCAATAGGATGTTCGATCCTGATCCCAAAGATGTTCATTGGAAATTTCCCTATTATGATCCTTCAACAACTTGGGAATTTCTAAGTCATAGCCATACTCATCATCTTTTCACACAGAGTGGGATAGAACTTTTTATGTTAGCTGAGAAAGAGTATCCTCTTAGCTATGAAGTGCTTAAAGCTATGATCTCCAAGAGATTAAGGTGTGACAAGGATGAAGAAAACTCAGAGATTGTTCAGAGTTTGCTGAGGAGCATATCTGAGCAATATGAAAGAAAAAGGAAGGATAGAAAGTAAGGTTTTTGGAAGAGTTCTCAAATCCTCAAGGTATGTATTTTATTCATCAGAAACTTGTGTATTTTAATGGAAATAACAAGTTTAGGGGAGGATTGTTGGGAATAAAATGATCAAAGTCAAAGAGCCTGCCAATGATGAGAAGAGCCTGCTAGTTGATTTTGTTGTGTACGAAGATGTTCTACCAGTACCTTCTGGGTAGAAGGTACTGCTAGCTAATGAAGAGCCTGCCAAGCTTATGTCAAGTCGATTAGATATTTTGTAATAGATATTTAGTTGAATTATTAGTCTTTGTACATTGTTATACGTTATGTAGAAGTAGATTAGTCTTCTGTGGTGACAGAAGAATATATCAGAGTGTACATGGGTAGTTGTATTTAATTGTAGGCGCTAATATAGTCAAAGTATAGTATTATATTCATCTGCTTGACAACATGTAATAAGATATCCTTATCTTATAAAAGGATATCTTAGTCACTTCTTCATGCATGCATCTTTCACAACTAATAACCACGAACCAAACTATCTCTCAAGTAACTTAGTTACTTCGAATCACAAATCCTTTTACAATCTTTGATTCAAGATTACTTTGTAATCCTGGTGATATTTAGATCATCCGTATTATTTCATCAATAATATTGAATCGTTTTGTTCTAAACAAAGTTGTGTTCGTTGTTCATTGCATTCACACATTTACTTAAACTCACCACCTTGTGTTCTTTTAAAGTGTGTTGTAGTAGATTCCGCATGCTAAACACATTCAATACATAAATATCTCAATCGAACTATAACCAAAACGTTCCACACAGATCCGTTTAGTTTTTAATAACAGGAATGAAGATAGGGAAAAATGGTGATGGTGTTTCTTACCAAACGAGAAAGGAGAAGGGAAGAAGGAAGATGACGGTGGTGGTAGATGATGGTGGTACACGGCGGTGGTAGTTGATGAAAACATCGTGATCCTTTGAATCAGACGGCGGTGGTGGTAGATGATGGTGGTAGTTGATGAAAAAGGAAGATGACGGTGGTGGTAGATGATGGTGGTAGTTGATGAAAACATCAGATAAGAACTTAGGGAAAATTTTGAATCTGATAAAAACTGAAAAACCTCCCCAATAACCTCCCCAAATAAATCCGGATTTCAAAACTATTTGTGTAAATGTAAAATACCATATATAACCTTGGATGCTTTTATGAATTAAATAAATGGAAATTAATTTATTAAATTCTGATTGGTCAAGGATGGTACTGTAAAGTACTGTATATAAGATTGGTACTGTATAGAATACATCACTATATATATATATATATATATATATATATATATATATATATATATATATATATATATATATATATATATATATATATATATATATATATATATATATATGTGTGTGTGTGTGTGTGTGTATGTTTCTGTTTTTTTTATGGTTTCCGGTATCTTTTACAGTCTGAGATGTGGTCATGGGTGGTGGTTTTATGTTGTGTGTAATCTGTTGTTCTAGATGCTTCGTGATATCCTCTATAGTTTGATATGTGGTCATAAATACTGGCTTTATACACTGTATATAAGTCGTAGTGATAATTGCTGCTTTCATAAGTGCTACAAGCTATTTTTTGACTTTGTAAAATAAGTGTTTTTTGATGTAAAAAATTTCGTAACTTCCTTTGGAGTGGAATTAAGTTATACGAATGTTTAAACAGTTTTTTATTTTTTTTTTCTTCTTCGATGCGGTTGTAGTTTGGAAGGTGTAATCATGTAATGTACGATTGTTTGATGTTTTGTTTGCAATTAGGGGTTAGAGAAGCTGAAATTGAATGTGGGGTTTGGAAGGTGTAAGTACGTAATTTACTTTAAATGTTTGATGCTTTGTTTGTTGCGGCTGTTATGTTGTGTAATCCGTAGGTTTTTTTTTGTAAATCTAATTTAGGCGATAGATGCTTTTTTGTACTGATTTGGTTTCCCTTTTAGTGTTAATTTTGGCGTGACAAAAAACTATAAGACAGTGCTCTAATTAGCACACTGATGAAACCAATTAGCTCTTGGTCTAAGATAGATTCTGAGGATGAAGTTACAAAATATGCAAGAAAGCGGTGCCTAACGAGACTAGGAAAGATAGGTAGTGCAGAAGTGCGCAAGAAATAATAGCTTGCGTGTGGTGGTATTTGATAGCCGTGGTTGTGCGGATGGCCCTGTTACTGCTTCTCAGGTTATTGCTTATGCTAAATTTTATGTCTAAGCAATTCATTAATCCAATTTTGTGTGTGTGAAGATTTTGCCTTTGAATTTAGGAGTTGGTAACGCTATTTATGATTTTATAATATCTTTTCTATTTTGCCTATCCAAGAAATGTCGATTGGATATAATAGTGTTCGGGTGAAGAGGATGAAAGAAATCGATATAAAAGTTGTGTATGATGGTTGGAGGACGCTTTTTGGTACGAACTGTGTCGGGGCTAATAGGCCATCTCCATATTCATTAGGCATGCATGCTACGTCATTTTGGGGTGAAAAAATGTTGTTTTATGAGAACATTGTCGACTGTTAATGTTGGAACAAGAAAAGTGTAAATTATTAGTGCAGGGACTTCTATTTATCTTTTGTATTAGTATAGGGTATGTTGGGTAACATTGTGTGGTTGCGACAGCATAACACTATCGCAACACTTGTATAGTTGTGATAGTATGCTTGACTATTGTATGGGTATAAATACCCCCTAACTCATGGGCTATGAGGTGTGTGTTCTTTCTATCATCTATGCGAGACTTTACTTTATTTCTCTCTCTAAACTAAAGTGTCCACACCCACTTTATTTCACTAAGAATATTAGAGTAGACGTGATATTATTGGAACAACAATTGGTATCAAAAGCCAAATATGATTCGTTGTTTCACGTAGTTGTGTTTTAGTTTTGTTTCAATCTTCATTAGTAGTAAAAGTTTTGGTTTTTATAGAATTCAAGAACTTTCTTTCTCTAGAATATCTTTTTTCTCATACGTAGTATAAAGATTACTCTTAAACGTGTTTAATATTATAAAACGTGTGTTAGGATAACGTATTTGTAGAAAAAGAAAGAGCTTTTATCATTCTATACAAAAATTTTATGAATTTGGTGAAGATTTAGGCTGAAAACGTGGTTTAAGGGTTTTTGAAAAAGTGTACTTTTTCTCGTAAAAATAGGGTTTAGCATTTTGTTCGTAAAATTTTGTTCGCAAAATCAAGGGTTTTGTTGCAACAGTTGGCTTAGAAACAGTTGTGATAGCTGTTTTTGGTTGCGATAGGTGACTGCGATAGAAGTTGGTTTGAGTTGCGATAGCAGTAGTTTGGGTTGCGATAGTAATTGTTGTGATACTTTCTTTGCGAAGCTTTTGGTTACCCACTATTTACGAAAGAAAACTATGCCCAAGTCGCAAGAAATTGTTGCGATAGCTTTTGTATTGTTGTGATAGAAGAAGTTTTGCGACACCTGATCTTCTGAGACTTACTGTTACCCACGTTTTGCGAAAGAAAACTCTACCCAATTTTCTCCAGAAAGTTGCGATAGTTACTGTTCACAAGATTTTGTTGCGATACCTTGACTTAAAGACTTTTATCCAATTTTAAATCCCTTAAATAGATTAAAAAATTATTAAGAGACTTTAATCATTTAAATATCACAACTTAAAATTCCAAACACTCAACCATCTCAACTTAAACAAACTAAAACACCACTTTCAAATACAAACAACATCTCATATCAAAGATCCATCATCACAATGGCTACTACTAAAGATGCATTGGTTGCGGGGAGTGATGCAAGGCCTCCCATGTTGTACCGGGGAAACCATGTTCAATGGTCTTCAAGGTTTATGAATGTTCTCATGGGTTACAAAGAGCGTAAGCTGTTGATTAACTCCATCAAACATGGTCCTTATGTCATGAAAGAGATTGATGACTCTACTAACCCAGGATTTAATTCTATATGGGTTAAGCAATGACATATACAATGCCATTGACAGCAATCTCACTGCTCATGGCTTATGGAAAGCTTTGGAAAGATTGATGCAAGGTGCAGATGTTGGCGCACAAACACAACAGACTCTGGCTCTGTTGAATTATGTTGATCCCAATTATGTACTTGATCGTATTCCCTTAGCTTGTAAAGGTTAAGTTATCTTAGAGAAATCTAAAACAACTTATGTAGAAACTATCTTGAGTTAATTGAATACTATGCGGAATCTAGTATTCAATATTAAGAAGAATGTTTAATAAAACAATAAACACAAGAACACAATTTAACAAACAATAACAACCTCAATATTATTAAGCAAATAATACGAGTACTCTCCTAGTATTAGAGTTTACAACCTTAAAGCTATATGAAAACACGTAAACTCGTATCTAACTCTATGCCCTAGGACCTCCTTTTATAGACTAAGGAGTCCTAGTCGGTTTACAATAAATTTCTCTTCAAGATAAATCTTTTCTATATTTATCTAAATGTGTTACATGGTATTACTATACTTATCATACAAACAAACCGACTTAATCACATAAGCAACACTAATAAACAACCAGCAACACATAATCTTTACTCTGGCAACATTAACTCTTTAGCAGTTGTAACTTAGTACTAGCAACACTAAGTTTTCTTCTAGCAGTATTAACTACTTAGAGTATTTTTCCTTGAAGTCTTCCAGCAGTTATAATGTACTCTAGAAGTCTTAACTTCAACTAGCAGTCTTAACTCTTTAACCAGCAGCAGTAATGACTTAGAACAATTTTCTTGAAATGCCTAAGCAGTCTTAACATCTTAGAGCAGCAGCAACTCAAGAAACTTTAATTCCCAACAATCCTCCCCTAAACTTGATATTTTCTACTAAAATTATCAAGTTTCATTCAAAGCTTTAACCATCACCAGGAGGATGCTTCCAAACACTTCACCAGTCATTCTTCAAACATATGATAAACCAAATAAGCTCTTCTGCCATACTTTCATTCATGCCATATTCTATTTGAAGTCTACTTGCCAGCATCATTCCCAGTGTAGTCTTTGTAAGTGGATACTTCTTTTCAACCAACATGTAGATATGCATAGCATCCATTGTTAGCTCATGAACCCCACAAGTGTCTATCAACCTCCAGCTTACCACCTTCTGGTTATAGAAAGGTCTTCTCCACACTTCATCTTCTACATGAGGTTTAAACATGGTCTTCAAGTCACCCCACAAGACATAATCATGATCTGACACTGGTTGCTTCAATGGTTTTGTTGGTCCATACTTTTCTTTGACAAGCTTCCATAGAGTCTGTAAGTCTCCTCTGTCAAAGCTCTTAAGCATCTGATTAAACCTTTAGAATACATAAGTCTTTCCATCAGCTCTCTTGATTTCATAAATTACTTTCCTTATGCTCTCATTGTATATTCTCCAACCAACAATATCTGGAAGTTTTGTAGCCAAAGGTTCAAGCAAAGGCTACTAATGGGAATCAATCTGTTGGTACTTCGGTTAAACAGTTCAAATTTGTTCCTAAGGCAGCTACTAGTGAACCTAAGAAGGGAGCTAATACTATGGGTAATGCATCTACATCGTCGTCTCAGTTGAAGTCTACTGGTAATGCTTCTAAGGAAGTTAATGTTTCTACATCTAATCCGTATTCGGCATTGGTGATGGATGATGAAGATGGTGAGGAACAAGTGGAAAATGTTTTTGATGAATCGACCAATATTTTTGATTCTAATACAGGGGCTGGCTCATCTCGCACGTTTTCTGCTGGCTAGCTGATTTTCAGTTCTTTTTTCTAGATGCATTTTTTGTTTCTAGTTTTGTAAGTGCTTTTGGTATGTCTTAAGCACTAGAGTTAGGTGTTTATCAAGCTTTTTAGCTTGAGGTTAATATGGTATTTCAGCCATATTCCATCTGTACTTAAACGTTTTTTGGTTAATCTACTTACCAGGGTGCAGGATTACTCCCCTTTACCCAAAAAAATAATCTATTGGTATTTCTTCATCATCTGAAACAAGCACTATATACTGTTTAAGCTCTTCTGAACCTTTGTCATCACTTTCATTCTGCTCTTGCTCCTTCTACTCACCAATCTTCTGCTCATCAATCTTTTGTTTCTTGGCCATTTCAGGCTCTAGCTCTGGCCCTGCTCTTTTAGAACCACTCTCTTGTGCTTTCTCTGCTTCCTTAGAACTCCCCACCACATCCCCTGTATTCATAGCAATGAAAGTGTTCAGCCTTTTGAAAACTTTGTCAAACTGTTCTTTAACCCTGGCATAGCTTATGCCCTTGAACTAAGTAGGTTTCCATCCATCCATATTTCTCAAGTAGTTACACATTATTTGCTTTTGCTGTGCTTTGGTAGGTGGTTTGTTTCTCTTAGCTTCAACCCTCTTCTGTGCAAAGAATTTCTTCTTCTGAGCTAAGAACTCCATGAAGAGCTTAGATTTTTCTTCTAAGGACAACTCTTCTTGTTCATCTTGCCACATTCTCTGAGCTAACATATGATCTGCATCACATTTGGGTTGTATGTCATCCCATGAGTTTAGCTCTGCAAGACTGGCTTCTTCCTCTTTTTGAGCTCTTTCTGCCAGTATTCTTTGATTCTCAATATCATACTCTTCTTGTTGCTTTCTTGCTATCTCTTCATCTAAGAGCATTTGCTTTGTCCTTGAATGAGGTTTCTCAGGTTTCTCAGATTCAATCATAATGCTTTTGCCCTTATCTTTTGATGGTGAAGTGATTGTTGTTTTGGTTGTTGTTGTGGATTGAGCTGGTTCATTGTTTACCACCCCTTTTGCCTTAGGTCTTGTGCTCTTAACTTTGTAAGTGCTTGAGCTATGGTAATCTCTTCTTCTTCTGTTGTTGCAGCAGTACTAACATCAACATCTTTACTAGCAGCACTAACTTCTGACTCAGCAGCATTAATTTTCTCACTAGCAGCACTAAGTTTAGCAACATCAACCATCAGCTTAGCAACTTCCACAACCTTTTCAACATCCAACCCAGCAGTACTAACAGACTTAGCAGTATCAACATTCTCTTCAACCACTTATTTAGCACAAGTATCAACCTCTTCATTCACTTGCTCATCAACCTCAAAATAATTACCCTCATCCACCAACTGCTCATCAACCATATCATTATCCTCCCCTGAAGCCTTGCCTTTATTCCTCCCTTGTTTGGGAGCATCCTCCCCCAAACTTTGTGCAGCTTCACTAGAGGACTCAACCCTAAATGTAGTACCCACCTTGTGCAATCTTTTAAGCCCAGAAGTCTTTACCCTTCTTCCCTTTTCCAGCTTCTTGACCCTCTTCCTCAAACTAGTGATCTCCAATTGCCGTGAGGAAGTGGTCTCTTGTAAAGTAAGGAATTGTTGTTGTAAAGTGGTTCATAATTTCGTCAATTCAGTAATTTTAAGTTTCAGACTACCCTCATCACTTTGGAGTGTGTTACCTCTCCCGAGTGGTGAATCATAGGGTGTGTTAGACACAGTCTCAACCCTAGGTTAAGCACTTGTGCCCCTTGGTTTCTTGGCACTTGGGGATTCCATCATTTGAATCAGTTCCATGGGAACTTGAACCATTAGATGTTGCCTTGGATTGGGACTTAGTGCTGTTACCACTGTCCTGCTCTACATCTAAGCTAGTAGCAGTAGTGGCAGCCATTTCCAAACTACCTCCCCTCTCCTTATGGGTAGCCTCATCTGCATCCATACCAGCACTATCCTGAGGTAGCTCAGTGCCCTTTTTGGTTTTCCTACGTGTATAGGTCTTTTGTGTTGAGGAAATGGATAAAAATGTGGGTGTGTGTTGGGTTACAGTGGGGATTCCTAAACCTTCACCCTGAGTTTGACTTTGTACCAACATTGTCTGAAACAATGGTGTTACTTGTCCTGAAAAGTCTTTTCCCACCCTCTTCATGTTAGCAAAAATCTTTTTAGAATGAGAGGGTGCAACATAAGTTCTATGATGAATTTTCTTTTCAGTAAATTGTCTGTCCATAAGCAGTTGTAAAAACCTTGGATATATGTAAAATTTGTTTGCAGATTTATCCAAGTTCTTAACCATGCCATCAAAAATCACTTTTGAAAAATTAAACTTTTGATTAGTAGCTAAACAGATTATGTCAGAAGCCACATTGCTACTACACTCATTTCATCCAGTTGTCTTTGGACTAAGACACTGTAAAATAGTATGGATTAAGAATTTCCACTGTGGGGAGAAGGAACCTTTTGAAAATTTTAAAGAATCATTTTTTCTCTCATATCCCATCAGTGCAAGGTTTTCAAAAATTATAGAATTAGAAAAACACTCAATACCTTTATCATCTGCTAGGTGAAGAACTCTCCTAACAGTTCTTTCAGTAATGAGTATCTTCTACCCATCTATAAGGGCATGAAGCTGTTCTTCCCCATTAATAGTTTCGACCTTAGTAGTAGACCAAAACTGTTTAATGTGAGAAATATATGTAGTAGGGTTTACTGTTAATGCATACCTTATATGGCTTGCATTTAAGAAATCAATTATTTCAGTAAAACCTTTAAACTCTTTGGGTTTTTGCAAAAAGGCAATCATGTTGTGAGTGTCGGCAAAATAAAGATTCGACATTGTGATGATTTGGGGGTTTTGTGATTAGATGATAAATTGAGTCAGGGTTTGCAATTTGAGAGCGTTTGTGAATTTTGAAAACTGATTAAGTGAATATTGATGGTTATAAACCATTAATCGAAGAATTTATGAAACAGTCCCTCGAACAAACTAGCAGTTGAAACCTTGGCAGCACTAAGTTATGCCAGCAGCACTAACTTATGCCTAGCAGTAGTAACTTTAAGACAACAACTTTAACTCTAATTTCAACCCAAACATCTTTTGCTTTGCTTAACCTGCAAAATGTTAGTTCCAAAACCACAAAAACACAAGCCATAACACTTTACATTAATCACAACATCTAATTATACTTAACAGTTCTAAGTATAACTAGCAGCATTAACTAGCAGTTGTAAATATAACTAGCAGTACTAATTATACTTAACAGCAGAAACTCTTATTGACTTGAATAACAGTACTAATCCATACAAAATTCTACGAAAACACAAAGAGATAAGAGATTTTAAAGATTAAACATTCCAATAATGGCAGTTAAAAATTGAAATCTACCCACATCAAAAGCTTTTGTGAGCAAATCTGCAACATTATTGTCAGTATGGATTTTAACCATTTGAATTAACTTCTTTTCATTGCAGTCTCTTATAAAATAGTGTCTTATCTCTATATGCTTTGTTTTTTAGTGATAAACAGGATTTTTAATTATGCACATAGTACTGCTATTATCAATAAAGATTTTGGTATGCATAAAATTGTACCCATAATCCAGCAATTGATTATGAATCCAGAGCACTTGTCCACAACAACTTGACGCAACCACATACTCAGCTTCCGTTGTGGAATTTGCAACCATAGCCTGTTTCTTACACTACCATGAGATCAATCTACACCCAAGAAATTGACAACCTCCTGTTGTAGATTTCCTATCCAAGCTTGCTCCAGCATAGTCGCTATCAGTGTATGCTACCAAATCAAAAGGTGAATTTTTTGGATACCAAATGCCCAATTTAGGTTGACCTTTTAAGTACCTAAAAATTATTTTCACAGCATGAAGATGTGAAACTTTTGGTGTGACTTGGTATCTTGCACAGGCACACACTACAAATAGAATGTCAGGTCTTGAAGAAGTAAGATAAATCAATGAACCAATCATTGATCTGTATAGATGAACATCAACTTCTTCAACATCTTCATCCTTGAGCAAAGGCTTATCAGTGACCATTGGTGTGCTTGCTGTCTTGACATTTGTATACCCGAACTGTAACACCCCAACCCGACAAGGGTAAAGACGTCACAAATACATGGTTTCATATCAGATACAAGCATTCAAGAAATAAAATAGCGGAAGCCTTAACATTAAAATTCAAAGGAAAATAAGTCAACACGACTTATATCAAGTGCAAGGCAGAAATAATGAAGTACAAAACAGAATCCAAACTGCCCAAACAATGGCATAACAGAAATAATATCCAAATGGTCACACTAGAATGACAAGGTCTAAACTTCACACAAGTTGCTCTCATCCCAAGCTAAAACCCAGCTCCTAGCTTAAATGTACCTGCCGCAGGAAAAGAAATGCGGCTGAGCTACGAGAGCTCAGTGAACAGATATAACGGAAACAAAGCAGTAGTAACGGAAATATAAAGTAAAAGAAATAATACCAGGAGTAACAAGAGTCAGGAAAAGGAATACAAGAGTTATGCAGACATACCAGGAACTAAGAATGGTTACAATGGTAGGTGCAAATGAAACCAGAACCCACCACGAGCCCAAGTCAAATCAAGTCAAGTCCAATTTCAGGTCAAGTATCAGGTCAAGTAACAGGTCATAAGGTTACAAGGTTTCAGGTAAACAGAAATCCTCTACGAGCCCAAACATATCACATCAAATCAAATCATATATCAGGGTGTATGGAGGGGTGACCTTAGCATACCAGGAAACAGGGTGAGGGGATACCTCCAAGGGTTGGAGACGCGTTCTCCCAGGGTTGTGAAAGACGTGTATCGCACACACTCGTCAGTCACCAGGTATAACAGGAAATATAACAAGTCAGGACAGGTCTAGGATGCATCCATGCGCCCCCGCAGGCCACAGGGTCTCCCTCTACATAACAAATCAAATCAGGTCGGGGACGGGACAGGACATCACTCTCCTGCCCTAGAGTCATGCCACCGGTGCATCAATGACATGGACATGAAACCCTCATGCCTAGTGGGTGGCTCGTAGTCTCAAACTGTGGGTCAAGGTCAGGTATCAAGTCTCGGGTGTCAAGTGTCAGGTGTCAAGTCTCAGGTATCAAATGTCAGGTATCATATCAGGGTTCAAGACAGGAGATAAATGCAGGAGTTCATTATCAGGAGGTCAATATCAGAAAGGTCAAATACTGGAAGGTTCATAATAGTTTATTATAAGAAATCCTTTTTACATGGTTTTAATAAAATGATCGTTAGAACAGTTTCATAATAAAAGTCTTTTAAGGAAATGTTCAAAAAAACCTCTTCATATATATAACTAAAAAGTAGATGTAAAATCCTATGAACCTTCAAGTACCCAAGGTCTTAATTATTCAGGTTATCAGGGTTCAATAAGTCATGTCAAGTGTCATAGCAGGGTTCAAGTCAAGGTTCAAGTCAAAGGTTCAAGTCAAATGGTTCATATCAAGTGTATCAAGGTTCAAGTTCAGGTTCATGACAAGGTTCAAGACAAAGGTTCAAATCTATGGTTCACAATACAAGGGAAAACATAACAATGAATCAGGAATCAGAAATGAGACGAAGGCTCTTTACAAGAAGAGCAGAATATCTGTACCTTATTCAAATAGCAAGCACAAACACAAGAATAGCTGACAGGGATCAAGATCACTCCCTCCTCGAACCTAAAGGAGTAGAAGACAGAAATATGAAAGGGGTTCAGTTATCTTCCCATTATAAGTAACTTCTATTTTTAGCAGGTTTCCATAATTAGTAAGTTACCACATTTAGCAAGATTCAAGTGATATAATTCAATTCAAGTCTTTAATTAGCTTATTATGGAAGTAATCTTCATTTTAACAAGTTACACAAGTTCAGGGTTAGTTATGACAAGTTTTTTCATAGTTCAGGGTTATAAGTGTAAATTTGCCAAAGTTCAAGGTTTAAAATGAAAATATCACCATTAACTCATTCTCACTCTCAAGTTATCCAGAATTACACCTTTAGTCCTTTAGTTTTCATACTTTACATTTTACACCCCTTTTATTATATAAGTTACACTTTAAACCTTATAATATCCATAATTACACATTAAACCCTTAGTTTATCAATTTTACACAATTAGTACTTAATTTACAAATTTATTCGAATGCTCCTTCAAGTTTCCATAATTTACACAATAGGTCCCTCAAATTAATTAATTTACATATTTAACCTTTAATTTACATTTTCAATCCTTAATTATTAATAATTACCTATCAAGCCATTAAATTACCAAAATTACACATAACCCCCTGAATATAATTTACTACTCAAAACAGCACCAAGTTTCCAGAAATTACATATTTAGTCCCTCATTTTTATTTATTTTCAATTCGACTTATAATTTATGTAATTAAACATTTTAATCCTTTTAAATACAAAAATTACACATGACACCCTCATGTTATATTTTATACGAATTATAAACAGTCCAAATAAAGTTATAAAAATAGCCCTTGAGTTTTAAAAGTTACAAAATACACCCTAGACATTCTATTTCCAATCGCCATATAATTTACAAATTAAATCCACATTTCGCTCAATTTACAAATAAGACCCTCATATCATAATTTTTATATGTTCCCCCTGATCTATAAAACATTACAAAAATATCCCACAAGTTTTAATAATTACAAAACACACCTTTAACTAATTATTTACCAATCGGTATTTACAAAACATTATCAAAATCAAGCCCTAGCAATCCCAATCATTATGAAATAATTTTATCATCATTATTCATCAATTATTACCAGATTTCATCCACTATAAACCCTAGGTCGATTGGTTTATAATTTTTCCACACTTTCTCCATTTTATTCTAAAATCCGATTATAACAATAATTCCATAAATCACGAATTCGACTCAAACAATTCGAATGACCATTTTTCTCATGTTATACGAAGCATATAGAACCCAGGAAAAATAAGTAAACACCTCAGAAAAATCGCATACATGATTTATAGATTTATTTCGATTTTAGGGTTTATAACACATAATTTTCCATACGATTAATATATAGTGCATGGCTTGTTTTTATCATTTTTCCCACGTTATATATGATTAAGAGAGGGTTAGAAAAATACCAGAAAAATTATAGATCAAGGGATTCACACGCTATGGATTATTGTTGCTCGGTTAGGGTTTTTCGACCCAATAAATTCACCACGACCAAACGATCAACTCCAGGACCTTGTGGCTATTTTTCCCACCTTCTTGGCACTATGAAGAACTCTATAAAATTGCCTCTTTGCTTCAGAAAATTCGGATGTGGTGTGTGGGATTTTTATGGGTGGCGGCTAAATGTGTTTAGGGTTTAATGGGAGGAAAAAATAAATTGTGGATTGATATAATGTGTTAGACCGAGTTAAGGGGGAGGGTTAGGGCCAAAATACCGGCCTTCATTATGGCCCAAATCAATTTACCAAATTTTATTTATTTTCCTTAATTACTTTGTATTTAAAAAGGTTTTTAATTAATAATAATTATGTATTTAAATTTTCGGTATACACAAGGGTATTTTGGTCATCTCACAACTTGTATAAATATTAATCGAAGTCTTCAAAATTATTTTGTATCATATCTTGTTCGTTTCCAGAAGTTTGGGATCGATTCGGAAATTTAATTTAGCTTTAATTAAATTTTAAAGTTTCAGGGGTAATTTGGTAATTTTGCATGTTTTAGATTTTCGGGTTTTACACGAACTTCTTTAAGATCTCAGCAATATACTTATCTTGACAGATAAATATGCCATCTTCTTTCTACTTCACTTGCAATCCCAAAAAGAAAGTAAGTTCTCCCATAGAACTCATCTGAAACCTCTCATACATCAATTTTTCAAACTCAATGCATAACTCCTTCTTTGTTGAACCAAAAATAATATCATCCACATAAAATTGAACTAGTAGGATATCATTTTTGTATCTTCTGATAAACAAATTCTTGTCAATCTTCCCTCTATGAAATCCATTGTCCAACAGGTATGTTGACAATGTTTCATACCAAGTTCTGGGAGCTTGATGTAAACCATAAAGTGCTTTTTCCACCTTGTACACTTTATCAGGAAAGTTAGGATCTTGAAACCCTGGTGGTTGACAAACATATACTTCTTCTTCAATTATCCCATACAGAAAAGCACTTTTCACATCCATCTGATACACCACAAAATCTTTGTATGAAGCATAAGCTAAGAACAACTTTATAGCTTCAATTCTTGCAACTGGGGCAAAGACTTCATCATAGTTAATCCCTTCTTCTTGTGTGTATCCATGGGCTACTAATCTTGCCTTGTTCCTTATCACAATACATTTTTCATCCTTTTTACATCTGAAAACCTATTTAGTACCAATAGCCTTTTTACCATTAGGCAAATCAACCAGAGTCCAAACTTCTTGCAGCTTGAATTGTAGAAGCTCTTCTTGCATAGCCTCCACCAGCTTGGATCCTGCAATGCTTTAAGTGCATTCTTGGGTTCTACTTCTGATAGAAAACAAGCAAACAAACAATTTTGAAGGTCTTTATGACTGTTTCTTTGTTTAAGGAATCTAGCAAAAAAAAAAAAAAAAAAAACCTTGTTCCTTCAAATCCTTTGTCATTCTTCTTGTTTGAACAACAGACTTCACATATCCAATGATTTATTCTTGAGGATGATTTTTGTGAATTCTGGTAGATGGAATAGGACTGACAGGAATAGTATCATCCAAGTTGTGTATGTCAGCCTCTGCACCATCTGCTTCATCATTAGTATTAGTATATATGTTTTCCAAAGGAGGCATGTTTGGATCAAATGGATATTCATCCTCATTAACAGCAAGGCCTTCCTTGTCAGCAGTATTAACAGTTTTATCTTTGTTAGTGTTGTTAGTGCTGTTACCATCACTAGCAGCATTAACATCATTAGAACTGCTAACATTATTATCCTTCTCTTGATCAACATTTTCACAGTCTTTTCTTCGATCCTATTTATCCTTGTCTTCATTATCATTAGAGGGTTTTGATCCATGATCCTTAGAAGTCTTTGATCCTTGAGAATCATCCTTCCTATCATCATGAGAACTCTTTGAACTTTGAGAGAATAGTGGATTAGCAGTCCATAATGGTAGCAAAATGCAATCTTTGCCAGGTCCTGTCTCCTTTCTAACTTGACCTGCATCATGACTAGCTTTTGTACCTGCAAAACCATTAGACTGTGTACCTACCGCAACTGGTTCATAATTCATTGTTTTTGTTAGTGCATCTATATCAAAAAGCCAATCTGGTCCACTACCTACAACATTTGGTGTACTCTCACTAAACCTAGTGTGTAGATTCTCTTCAACAATCCTAGTTCTACTATTGAATACCCTTAATGCCTTACTATTCAAAGAGTATCCAACAAAGAAACCTTCATCAGCCTTGCCATCAAACTTGCCTTAGTGATCTATGGTATTAAGGATAGTAACAGGAGATCCAAATGGTCTTAAAAAGCTTAACATTGGTGTTCTACCATGTAAAAGTTCATAAGGGGTCTTGTTATGAGGCTTAACTACTAAAATTCTATTTTGCATATAGCAAGTAGTATTAACTGCTTCTGCCCAAAAGGTAGTTGGCAACTTAGAATCTGCTAACATAGTCCTAGCAGCCTCAATTAGTGTTCTATTCCTCCTTTCAGCAACACCATTTTGTTGAGGAGTTCTAGCTACATTATAATGTCTCATAATACCTTTCATCTTACAAAACTGATTCATATCCCTATTCTTGAACTCAGTTCCATTGTCACATCTTATCACTTTAACCTTATGATTAACTAGGTTTTCTATCCTGGTTACAAAACTGATTCATATCCCTATTCTTGAACTCATAACCAGGATAGAAAACCCAAGTAAACCTGCTAAAATCATCTGTGACAACTAGGCAATACATCATTTTCATTAAACTTTTCACAAATGTTGGTCCAAATAAATCCATGTGCAACATATTTAAAGGCTGACTTATTGAGTTCTCTGTTTTGGACTTACAAGAGGCTCTGTGCTTCTTTCCCTAAGCAACACAGTTTTCATCATTTTCAAAAACTTTAGAAGGTAAACATCTTACAAGATTTTCCGTAATCAATTTATTCAGTGTTTTGAAATTTAAGTGTCCAAGCTTTATATGCCAAAGTTTTGATTCATCAGATGTGCCTTTTGCAAAAAGACAAGTTAAACCTCCTTTGGGAACCATGTTCTCTAAATCAACACTGTATATATTATCTCATCTATGAACTTTAAGCAAAACTTGACTTTCATCAGTTAACTTAAAATCAGGAGACAAGACAATGCATTCAGTGTCATTAAAGAGAACACTATTCTTTTTGTCACACATTTGTGAGACACTAAAGAGATTGAATTTTAGCTCTTTGAAAAAATACACATTCTCAAAATCTAGTTTACCAGTTTTTATAGTACCTTTGCCTGTGATTTTCCCTCCTTTGGGATTACTCCCAAAAGCAACATATCCTCCATCAATTTCTTCATAATCAGTAAGATAGGACATGTTTCCTGTTATGTGCCTTGAGCATCCACTATCAATGACTCCTTGATCTTGTAATTCCACCTGTGGATTGTCCTGCACATAAAGTCAGAAAATCAGTGTCTCTTGGGGACCCAAGCCATTACTGACTTGGATCTGCCTTGTGCATAAACATAATCAAATTTCTTTAAAACTATTGATGCACTGTTGTGTTTGGAAACATGGTCTAAAACTTTAATTTTTGGTTTCCAAACCCAACAAGCTGAGGCCTTAACAACATAAAAATGATTTCCCCAAATAGTATCAATTTCTGCTTTTAGCTTAGCAGTAGTAACTACTGCTTTTGGCCTAGTAGTATTAACAACTGTATTCTTTTGAATGAGCTTTATTACAGTTGAATGTGCTGTTTTTGAAAAATTTGACAATGTTTTAGCATCATTCACTGTTAGTTTTGTGTGAGCAGTACCAACTTGTCTAGCTTTATTAGTTAATACTGCTGTTTTAGAAACATTTTGCTTAGCAGTATTAACTGATACTTGTCCAGATTTCATTTGCACTGCTCTTGGAACCATATTTCTTTTAGCATTGGGGTGAGTATTTTTAGAAAAACTTTGGTGATTCACCCTCTGAGCATAGTTCCAAATAGGTTTTTGATAGTAATGACAATCATACTGCAAGTGTTCAAAACTAACACAGAAATAACAAGCCTTGTTAAACATCTCAAACCGACTTTCTAATCTTTGAGACATCATGCCATTCCTATTCCTTTGGTTCCCTCTAGGCCTGTTAGTGTACATCCTATGTTGCTCAACTTGATTGACAGTGTTCCTAGTATTTTGATCTTGGGAAGTAGTTTTGACAAACTTTATCTTTTCAACACTAGGTCTAACTGGTTTTCTTTCAACCTTAGGTTGAGGTACTTCCTCATTCTCATCATCTGACTCCCAATCTTCAATAATTAGGGCATCAGGCCTCCTAACTGTCTTAGACTCTCCTACCTTAGTCATCTCAACTATAGGCTCCTTTAACTCTTCTAAACCAGTAAAAGACAAATCATTTGTTGGAGGCAAAAACTTTCCTGTAATGGGAGGGGGAACTTCATTATAACCTACACCTGTTTTGCATTTGTTAACAATTTGACAATCTATTATTTTTTTAACACTTTCAGATGCATGTTCATACTTATTAACTGTAAGCTGAATACTTTCTTTTTCCTTCTGAACTACATCTTTTTCCTTTTGAGCTACTTCAATTCTTCTTCTAAGCTCTTTAATAAGTTCATCTCTTACATAAATTTCACTCTTTAAAACATTAATCTTTTCTACATACTCAGACTCATTTGTTTTAAAGAATTCAAGTCTTTTCTCCACTGACTCTAATCCTAATTTATAACCTAAACACTGCAATTAAGACTTTCTTAAATCTTCTATCAGTTTATTATTCTGAGCTTTAAGTGACTCAACATTATCTAAACAAGATTTATAAGAACAACCAGAATCATTAGATACCTCTGAGTCAGAACTTGAAGATGAAGATGAGTAAGCCATCAAAGCATAGTTAGGTCCCTTTTCAACTTGATCACTCCAATCATAGCCACCCAAACCATTACAAGATACCAAAGCTGTGATATTACTTGTTTCCACAGTTACAGTTCTCCATGAGCTTTCTCCATTCTTGTAGTCTTGGCTCCTTGGTACCCTGCACTCTCTCGCAAAGTGTCCCCTTTTGTGACAGTTATAGCATTCCACCTTGGACTTGTCAAAGCCAATGTTATCATTCCCATTGACTGTCAACTTCTTTTCAGTGTTCTTCAAGAATCTTCTGGCTCTCATTGTCAACATAACCATCTGCCATCTTAAATCCATCTCTTCCACATCATCTGGATGAATTTGTTCCACATAAGCTTTCGCTTTCCAAAAGTGATATCAACAGGATCTAACCAAAAGCAAGGCACGAGTCAGAGTGATGCGGAAGCAAAGATAACTAAACAGATGCCTTACAGTCTACCCATTCCTCACCAATCAAAACCTAGGTTCCTATAGGGAAATCTTAAAGCAATTTTCAAAGGTTGTCTTACGAGCGCCTACAGGGAAAACTTAGTGGTCCTAACTTACACAGGTCAAGGGTAAATGTATTACGAAATCGCAGCCTGTCTCTGATACCATAATTGTAACACCCCAACCCGACAAGGGTAAAGATGTCACGAAAATGGTTTCATATCAGATATAACAAAGCATACATTCAAAAGTAATACAAAGATTCTCAAGGGTTACAAAGGAATTACCCAAATTACAAGGTTACAAAAACGGATACAAATTCTAACAATAAAATAACTTCTAATCATCTCTAGGCCAAAACAACTGTCAAGCCTTCTAGGTCCAAAAGTCTCTTCACTCATACCCATCTTCCATCTAAAACCTGCCGCACACGAAAAGAAAACGTGCGGCTGAGCTTACAAAGCCCAGTGAACAGATATATAATAAACGGAAACGAAAGTAAACAGAAATAATCAGATGTAGCATAATGAATGAGACATAAATAAGGTACAAGAGTAAAGGTTTAGGATAGTTATCCACCACGAGCCCAGAAACTCAAAGTCATAATCTCAAAGTCACATCTCAAAATCATAGTCTCACAATCAGAGGGGATACCTCTCAGGCAACCAGATAATATGAGGGGTGGCCTCATGTATCAAATGGGGTGGAGTAGCTAGCTCCCAGAAATGTGAAAGGCGTGTAATGCACACAAGCACCAGTCACCTCAAAGTCATACTCAAAGTCATAGTTAAATCCACTAAACATACATGCCTAGGATTGCAATCCATACGCCCCCACTCAAAGTCATCTCAAAATCATAATCTCATCATCATAATGGCCATATCATAATATAAAAGGGGACGGCGTGAGAAATCACTCCCCCACACAGGAGTCATGCCAGTGGTGCATCACAGACATGGCCAGGTTACCTTCCTGGCTAGGAAACAAAAGGTGGCTCGGGTATCAAACTAAGAGTCAGGTCTCAAAGTCATGCAAACGGGTTCATCTCAAAGTCATATATCAGAAATGCATCTCAACGTCATATCAAAAGGTTCATACACAAGGAAACATAGAAATGGCCTGGGAAACCTTAACTGAATCATAACTCATAATCATAATCAAGGTTCATCTCAAAAGTTCATTTTAAACTCCCATCAAAGTCCATTTTAAACAATCCTTTATTTGTGCCTTTAATAAAACGATTCTTTAAAGTAATTTTCATAAAATATTCTTTCAAAACGGTTTTTCTTAAAAATTAGTCTTCCAAAATAGCCTTCATAAAAGTTAGTAACATTTATATAAAATGGTTTTGCCTCATTTATAAACACCCTTTTTTAAAATAGTTTTTCCTCAAAACATTTTCAAGCTATAATTAGAAAAGGTTTTCATAGCATAGCTTCCGATCAGAATTCATATCAAATGGAACTCAACTGGGGAGATTCAAGCAAAGGGAAATCATAGCAATCGAATCAGAACTAATGGATTCAGAATGCGAGAGAGATCATGAGAAACCTTATAAAGAAAGGTCAGAATATCTGTACCTCAAACCGCAAATGAAACCATATCAGAAAACACAAGGAAGTACGGATCAGTCCTTCTTCACCGGATCTACACGAATTATCATCATCTATTACTTGTATGCTCAATAAATGTCATAACGGGTTTTACATCGACACTTATTATTACTTGTTAAAGCCATTAGCTTAATTAGGGTCTAAAATTATATGTAACCATATCAATAATTATTTGTTTGGATCAAACTGTATTCATACCTTATTTTTTTTTGTAACATAATCTATTTCCCAAGGTTTATAATGCACAATTAGACATTAAGTCACAACTGATGTATGGCTAATGCTTTTAGTAACAATATTTGGTTTGATTATTTAGGTTTGGCTATTTTAAAATTGATTAGTGGTTTAATCCTTCAGCTTGAGATTTGCAGACTTACTCGTTTATCCATAGTTATATTCTTGAGGCATGACTCCGATCCTATTCGTTTTAATACTTTCATTTCGTTTATACTTGCCCATATCAGACCCTTGTTTCAAATCAAATCGACACACATATTAGCACCCATAACAGCCCATATGACTCGACATCAACTTACCATCACACGACACACAACAAACACACATGAAATAACGACCTTTGACACACACTTTTATATTTAATATTCCAGCCTCACTATACATGTTCCAATTACCAGGGTATACACATAATGGTTCAATCTTTCATGCAAAAATATAGACCCCATCTCATGCAAACAAATATATCGTCATGCTTTGTTTTTACATTATAATCCACCATTTATATGTATGAACTGATCATTGTTTTCATGAAATATAAGGGTTCATAATTCATGAAACAATCCTGATTTTAAAGGCCTATTTTACTGTTATAATAACATGTAGAATGCACCATATCGCACAACCCCTAACCAGATTCTGTGTCGTATAAAATAGACCATATAGCCACGTTTGGTTCAGAATCATTTCCAGCCAAAATTACCCTTATATCGATATGTATACTAGCATGAAAACTATCAAAATTCCCATGTTACTTTTCCAGATTTAATATACATGAAAGTTGATTTTATATTCCCAGTACACACTTATATTGATAGACTCATGCTACTTTTTGTACATATTATAGCCATGCCTTCCTATGCCTAAATAGACTCAGCTAGCACTCATGTGGCCATATTTCATCATGTTATGCATTCATTATTTTATGTGAAGTATACCCATTTAGACATGTTGTTTCCAGTCGACTACTGCTCATTTTATGGGATGCTTGTGCTATTATTTTATGCGATCATATTGAAGAGGGAATTTAAACCAAAAGGAATGATACCTTGACTGAATGAACGAATGGGAAAAAGAGAATCAAGGGACTCAAAGTACTACCCTGCTAGATCCAAAATTAACACCCTTGAACCTGTTGTCACCCACGATCCCACACACCACTTCGAATCTGTTGTAACACCACGATAGGTCATAGGACTACCAAGCAGCGACCACGAGACTCCCTTTGCTGCTGTGTTTGAACCGAACAGGAAGAGGACCAATGGTAGCAGCCGAGCTTGTTTTTAGGGTCAGGGCTATGGCAACAAAATAAATGGGAAGGTAGCCTGTGTATCTTAAAGCGTGTGTAGTTATGCACAAAAGGGAAGTATTTTAAACGTGTATAAGGATTGAAAGGAATAATCAATCTTCAAATTTTTCGGTTTGTGATAAGACCGAATCTTTATAAATTGTGTGGAGGGAAAAGAAATGTAGTTTATTTAGGGACATGATTGACAAAACAAAATGGGTGCATGATTTGGTCAAAAGAAGAAAAGGACGTGTGATGGATTTTTAAATAAGGAGATGGCTGATTTTGTGGGATATGATGGAAGACCATATCAAGATTTACTTAATTCAATGCTACACAATTGCACACAAGTAATAAGAAATTCGGTTATGTCCTTAGCAGGCGTTTATTTATTTATTTATTTTTTTATAAATGTAACATAGCTTGATAATGCATAACATAAGTATATTCTTGTTTATCTTATGTTGTAGGTTTCAAATGTTGTGTACGTTCAAGTAGTAGCATGTAAATACTTTAGGTTACATGTTTATATCATATAGTTTCGAGTCATAACATGATATATAACTCAAGTTTTAATTCATAGCGTATTTTGTAAGTTCTTAAAATTTTAAAATTAGAGGGTATTTTGGTCATTTCGGATTGTGCTAATTTTGGGGTTTTACAATTCTTCCCCTCTAAAAAAAAAATTTTCGTCCTCGAAAATTGAAGTCACAAGGTTAGACGAAGTCGTAGCAAATCGTAAAAGATCGTCACAAACATTCTCGCGCCCGAGGAGGTTCTTCCAAAAAGATCCTCGAACCAAAAAGTTTCTCATGACTCAAATCAAAAGAGGTGGGTTCAAATTTCTCAGAAGGAGACAAAATAAGTTGATTCTGATCAAAAGGCCCATGCAACATAATATGGACGATAGGCGAATCTCCTAGGAAGCTCATATGGAATACGAACAAGATTTCAAATCAAATTAACTGTCTCAACGGCAGAGAGCTCTGCAAAGAATTCAAGATTTACAATTGAGGTCAACGGAATGCAAAACGAGAGTCCAAAGTCATTCCGATACCTAACGAACGAAAACAGAGTATACGCATAGGTAGAATGAACTTAAGGTCTCACTAATCACGGTTAATCCAACGGAGATCAAATTCTATACTTATTAGGTATTCCCCAAGATATCCTATGCCCACAACAAGTGCACGTTATATGATGTAAGTATTATCACGTTGGCCAGACGTCATAATACTGGCATCATATAAATATGCCCTCATGACGGTCATACTTTATCTCAAATCGTAATCAAAACCACCTATCTTAATCCACCTAGTACTTCTACAGTCTCATAGATCAACAAAATCAATTGCCATAGACAAAAAGAAAAACAAAACTATTCGCACGAGTATCAAAATCCCAGATTGTCTAGCAGAAGTGGGGTACGCCGTCACAAGCATCATATCTTCCATAATTCGCCAAAATCTCTCAAAACAAAGTCATCACCGAATCATACGAAAGATAAACACGAACTGATATGCTTCTAGGGAACTTAAATCATAAGAGGAACTTATTACTAGATAACGAAACTTAAGAGGGTCAACGGAAATGAAAGTTAGTCGCCAAACTTTCGCCTTCATGGAATCAATTCTTCCAAACATGAAAGGTCTGTTTCAAAAACTCCGCTCATTCAACACATCCAATCTCTTCAAGTCCGGTAAATTTGTCCTCGTCTGTCTATCGATCGGGAAGTGAAACCACAATCGGGAACTGGTGTCTGGTTCGTCGAGCCTCCTGCATTTCTTCTTGGAATGTGATGGTGTGTTGTGGATCTCTGGCACGATCTTCCATCATACAGTCTGTTTCCGCTCTCAATTCATCTTAGTACCACTAAGATGAATAGGGAAGTGAGACTGCATGTCTTCGTCAGCTCCAGGTTCGCCGTCTTGACTAGACTTCTTCTTCTGCATCGCCAACACTTCTGTCTTGTAAGGAACGTCTTCTCTCTTCAGGGTAGCCACCGTTGTTGTCAATTCCAGGCCATGCAGTGAAGTAATGCTTCTAGTTGGCTCAACAAGTATTCATCTCCCAGAATGCACAAATGGTCGTCAAATTTCTAACAAGGTGCAAAAATATGATTTTCATGCTCTTCCTCGTTTTCTGAACGTACTATTGAGTCATACAATGACCACTTGTCCAAGTACTCACGAGAAAACATTACTTATCAAATTCACAAAATCGTCAGAGCTTTAGCTAATACTATTAGCGTCACAAACCGTCATAGCAGTCGTTTACGAATATGGGGGGTCGATTCCAAGAATAGAATCAATTTATCAGAAAGGAAAATTTCGCGCTCTGAATTTTAAACAAAATACATAGTCGTTCCAGGGTGGAGGAATATTGGTTCTTAACAGTATTACGATTCAGCTTCCAGAAATCAATACATATCTCCTGTCATCATTCCTCTTTATTGCGAACAAAACTGAATTACGCCAAGAGAATGCACTTAAGCAAACTTACTTTACACTCCGGTGGAAAACTTGGTGGTTTAATCAGAAATCGTATTCAGAAAACGCAGGGTGCCAAATAACGTTCAATACAAGGTTCATGCTCAGACGACTCAAAGTGCCAAATAGCTTCCAAGATAAGGTTCATTCATTGCTGTTTCCAACCGCGAGAGTAACACACGAGTCTCCAGAGTACTAGCGAACGTTTAACAATCAGTAATCATGGTAGGGAGTTCAAAATTGTTGCAATCGTTAAAGGTGAGACATAGGGGGGAAATTGTCCATACTTGAATGCTCAATCAGCCGATTCCTTGCCAGGAAAAATTGAAGTTAACTATCCCAAGATAGACGGATCACAATCAAATCTTTATCATTTAAAAATGAGAGGGAAAACATTATTATCCTCGTGGTTACACACCTCAAGGCTTCTTATAAGGACAGAGATGGGTGAAACGAAATTGAATAATGTCGGAAGATTCCTAGATATTTATCAGAAGTAAAAGTCAATCAAAACATATCCAGTACGTTATCGCCATGGAGATTCTCAGAATGCCCGAAGAGGCGTCAAAGTGATTAACAGAAGAATCAGGGTGAAACGCGGGTCATTATCAAAATGATTAACAAAAGGGATTTGAAGATAAGGATCAAATAGTTTCAGGCCATTATTATGAAATTCTCAATGCCTTCAAGATTTAATCAGGTTCAAAACTTAGGTAGTGCAAAACATAAGCTTTCGCTTTCCAAAAGTGATATCAACAGGATCTAACCAAAAGCAAGGCACGAGTCAGAGTGATGCGGAAGCAAAGATAACTAAACAGATGCCTTACAGTCTACCCATTCCTCACCAATCAAAACCTAGGTTCCTATAGGGAAATCTTAAAGCAATTTTCAAAGGTTGTCTTACGAGCGCCTACAGGGAAAACTTAGTGGTCCTAACTTACACAGGTCAAGGGTAAATGTATTACGAAATCGCAGCCTGTCTCTGATACCATAATTGTAACACCCCAACCCGACAAGGGTAAAGATGTCACGAAAATGGTTTCATATCAGATATAACAAAGCATACATTCAAAAGTAATACAAAGATTCTCAAGGGTTACAAAGGAATTACCCAAATTACAAGGTTACAAAATCGGATACAAATTCTAACAATAAAATAACTTCTAATCATCTCTAGGCCAAAACAACTGTCAAGCCTTCTAGGTCCAAAAGTCTCTTCACTCATACCCATCTTCCATCTAAAACCTGCCGCACACGAAAAGAAAACGTGCGGCTGAGCTTACAAAGCCCAGTGAACAGATATATAATAAACGGAAACGAAAGTAAACGGAAATAATCAGATGTAGCATAATGAATGAGACATAAATAAGGTACAAGAGTAAAGGTTTAGGATAGTTATCCACCACGAGCCCAGAAACTCAAAGTCATAATCTCAAAGTCACATCTCAAAATCATAGTCTCACAATCAGAGGGGATACCTCTCAGGCAACCAGATAATATGAGGGGTGGCCTCATGTATCAAATGGGGTGGAGTAGCTAGCTCCCAGAAATGTGAAAGGCGTGTAATGCACACAAGCACCAGTCACCTCAAAGTCATACTCAAAGTCATAGTTAAATCCACTAAACATACATGCCTAGGATTGCAATCCATACGCCCCCACTCAAAGTCATCTCAAAATCATAATCTCAAAGTCATCATGGCCATATCATAATATAAAAGGGGACGGCGTGAGAAATCACTCCCCCACACAGGAGTCATGCCAGTGGTGCATCACAGACATGGCCAGGTTACCTTCCTGGCTAGGAAACAAAAGGTGGCTCGGGTATCAAACTAAGAGTCAGGTCTCAAAGTCATGCAAACGGGTTCATCTCAAAGTCATATATCAGAAATGCATCTCAACGTCATATCAAAAGGTTCATACACAAGGAAACATAGAAATGGCCTGGGAAACCTTAACTGAATCATAACTCATAATCATAATCAAGGTTCATCTCAAAAGTTCATTTTAAACTCCCATCAAAGTCCATTTTAAACAATCCTTTATTTGTGCCTTTAATAAAACGATTCTTTAAAGTAATTTTCATAAAATATTCTTTCAAAACGGTTTTTCTTAAAAATTAGTCTTCCAAAATAGCCTTCATAAAAGTTAGTAACATTTATATAAAATGGTTTTGCCTCATTTATAAACACCCTTTTTTAAAATAGTTTTTCCTCAAAACATTTTCAAGCTATAATTAGAAAAGGTTTTCATAGCATAGCTTCCGATCAGAATTCATATCAAATGGAACTCAACTGGGGAGATTCAAGCAAAGGGAAATCATAGCAATCGAATCAGAACTAATGGATTCAGAATGCGAGAGAGATCATGAGAAACCTTATAAAGAAAGGTCAGAATATCTGTACCTCAAACCGCAAATGAAACCATATCAGAAAACACAAGGAAGTACGGATCAGTCCTTCTTCACCGGATCTACACGAATTATCATCATCTATTACTTGTATGCTCAATAAATGTCATAACGGGTTTTACATCGACACTTATTATTACTTGTTAAAGCCATTAGCTTAATTAGGGTCTAAAATTATATGTAACCATATCAATAATTATTTGTTTGGATCAAACTGTATTCATACCTTATTTTTTTTTGTAACATAATCTATTTCCCAAGGTTTATAATGCACAATTAGACATTAAGTCACAACTGATGTATGGCTAATGCTTTTAGTAACAATATTTGGTTTGATTATTTAGGTTTGGCTATTTTAAAATTGATTAGTGGTTTAATCCTTCAGCTTGAGATTTGCAGACTTACTCGTTTATCCATAGTTATATTCTTGAGGCATGACTCCGATCCTATTCGTTTTAATACTTTCATTTCGTTTATACTTGCCCATATCAGACCCTTGTTTCAAATCAAATCGACACACATATTAGCACCCATAACAGCCCATATGACTCGACATCAACTTACCATCACACGACACACAACAAACACACATGAAATAACGACCTTTGACACACACTTTTATATTTAACATTCCAGCCTCACTATACATGTTCCAATTACCAGGGTATACACATAATGGTTCAATCTTTCATGCAAAAATATAGACCCCATCTCATGCAAACAAATATATCGTCATGCTTTGTTTTTACATTATAATCCACCATTTATATGTATGAACTGATCATTGTTTTCATGAAATATAAGGGTTCATAATTCATGAAACAATCCTGATTTTAAAGGCCTATTTTACTGTTATAATAACATGTAGAATGTACCATATCGCACAACCCCTAACCAGATTCTGTGTCGTATAAAATAGACCATATAGCCACGTTTGGTTCAGAATCATTTCCAGCCAAAATTACCCTTATATCGATATGTATACTAGCATGAAAACTATCAAAATTCCCATGTTACTTTTCCAGATTTAATATACATGAAAGTTGATTTTATATTCCCAGTACACACTTATATTGATAGACTCATGCTACTTTTTGTACATATTATAGCCATGCCTTCCTATGCCTAAATAGACTCAGCTAGCACTCATGTGGCCATATTTCATCATGTTATGCATTCATTATTTTATGTGAAGTATACCCATTTAGACATGTTGTTTCCAGTCGACTACTGCTCATTTTATGGGATGCTTGTGCTATTATTTTATGCGATCATATTGAAGAGGGAATTTAAACCAAAAGGAATGATACCTTGACTGAATGAACGAATGGGAAAAAGAGAATCAAGGGACTCAAAGTACTACCCTGCTAGATCCAAAATTAACACCCTTGAACCTGTTGTCACCCACGATCCCACACACCACTTCGAATCTGTTGTAACACCACGATAGGTCATAGGACTACCAAGCAGCGACCACGAGACTCCCTTTGCTGCTGTGTTTGAACCGAACAGGAAGAGGACCAATGGTAGCAGCCGAGCTTGTTTTTAGGGTCAGGGCTATGGCAACAAAATAAATGGGAAGGTAGCCTGTGTATCTTAAAGCGTGTGTAGTTATGCACAAAAGGGAAGTATTTTAAACGTGTATAAGGATTGAAAGGAATAATCAATCTTCAAATTTTTCGGTTTGTGATAAGACCGAATCTTTATAAATTGTGTGGAGGGAAAAGAAATGTAGTTTATTTAGGGACATGATTGACAAAACAAAATGGGTGCATGATTTGGTCAAAAGAAGAAAAGGACGTGTGATGGATTTTTAAATAAGGAGATGGCTGATTTTGTGGGATATGATGGAAGACCATATCAAGATTTACTTAATTCAATGCTACACAATTGCACACAAGTAATAAGAAATTCGGTTATGTCCTTAGCAGGCGTTTATTTATTTATTTATTTTTTTTTATAAATGTAACATAGCTTGATAATGCATAACATAAGTATATTCTTGTTTATCTTATGTTGTAGGTTTCAAATGTTGTGTACGTTCAAGTAGTAGCATGTAAATACTTTAGGTTACATGTTTATATCATATAGTTTCGAGTCATAACATGATATATAACTCAAGTTTTAATTCATAGCGTATTTTGTAAGTTCTTAAAATTTTAAAATTAGAGGGTATTTTGGTCATTTCGGATTGTGCTAATTTTGGGGTTTTACATTTGTTGAGTTAGCAGCAGTCACTTGAGTGCTAGCAATAGTAACTCCATGAGCAGTAGTAACTGCTTCATTGGTACTACTAGTGTTGTTATTAGGAGAGGACATGAATGCCATATTCTGTGAGTTTGTACTTGAGCTAGATGATCATTTGACCTCTGGTTCATACACCTTCAAATTATTGTAAAGATCATCCATGCTCATTGTGTCAAGATCAGATTTGTTTCTCCACACAACAACATGTGTGTTCCATTCAGAGTACATGCTTCTCAAAAACTTTTGATTCATATCTTCCTAAGAGATCTGCTCCCCAAAATCTCTAGTTGACTAATAAGCTTTTGAAGTCGATCAAAGGTTTGATCCAGCATCTCAGAACCTTGAGCAGAGAAGTTTTCATACTGCTGTTTCAAGAGATTCTTCTTTGTCTTCTTTGTAGCAGCATTACCTCCAAACCTCTTATCAATAGCTTCCATTAGAGACTTGGCATCTTTAACGGAGTTGAAATTCAACAGATGTTCATTAGGAATGGCCATCATCAAAGTACTTCTTGCTTTAACTTCCAATATTCTTTGAGCTTTTTCCTCAGCAGTTGTAAGAAGCACCACTATAACAACACCTTCTGCAGATTTGGTTGTGTTTGGTGGTTCATTTCCATTCTCAATGACATCCCAGAGTTGGAAATAAAGCATCTGGATGTACTGCTCAATTCGCATTCTCCAGATCTCTTACTCACCAGCCTTGAGCATTGGAACCTTTGATGCCGCAACCGTATGTGCAGAGTCTTGATCCATCTTTGTCAGCAAAATCTTGTGTGTTTAAACATATTCTTCTTTGAGTTGATCACAGCTTCTAGAACCACAAGCTCTGATACCACTTGTTGATCCCAGTTATGTACTTGATCGTATTCCCTTAGCTTGTAAAGGTTAAGTTATCTTAGATAAATCTAAAACAACTTATGTAGAAACTGTCTTGAGTTAATTAAATACTATGCGTAATCTAGTATTCAATATTAAGAAGAATGTTTAATAAAACAGTTAACACAAGAACACAATTTAACAAACAATAACATCCTCAATATTATTAAGCAAATAATACGAATACTCTCCTAGTATTAGGGTTTACAACCTTGAAGCTATATGAAAACACATAAACTCGTATCTAACTCTATGCCCTAGGACCTCATTTTATAGACTAAGGAGTCCTAATCGGCTTATAATAACTTTCTGTTCAAGATAAATCTTTTCTATATTTATCTAAATGTGTTACACGGTATTACTATACTTATCATACAAACAAACCGACTTAATCACATAAGCAGCACTAATAAACAACCAGCAGCACTAACCTTTACTCTGGCAGCATTAACTTTTCAATAGCTGTAACTTAGTACTAGCAGCATTAACCACTTAGAGTATTTTTACTTGAAGTCTTCCAGCAATTATAATGTACTCTAGCAGTCTTAACTTCAACGAGCAGTCTTAACTCTTTAATCAGCAGCAGTAATAACTTAGAACAATTTTCTTGAAATACCTGAGCAGTCTTAACATCTTAGAGTAGCAGCAACTCAAGAAGCTTTAATTCCCAACAAATTATCAGTCTTTCATGCAATTACCTGAGGAGAGTCTAGAAGATGCATACATTCGGTTCAACAAGCTTATCAATGAAATGAATCGTCATAACCTCAAACGATCAAACATTGAACACAATACTATGTTTCTCACAAACCTACAACCTGAATGGAGACGTTTCACCATTTCTATCAGACAAATCAAGACCTAACTCTGAAAGACATCAACAATTTGTTTGATCTTCTGAAAGACAATCAGGTTGAAGTCAATGACATCCTTGAATAGAAAATTAAAGAGAAAGAAAAAGAACTCTCAGCTCAACTTTCTACACAACCACCAGTTATTGATCCACTTGCTTTGGTCTCCTCATACCACCAAAATCTATCTTCCTACAACTCAAACAATGACACACACTGTTGATGATGCAATTGACTCTACTCAAGACCAAGTGAATGTTGAACTTACCAAAATTGTTCAAAACCTAGCATTACTTGGAAAACAGATTCAAAAATCTTTCTACAAACGTCCAACCAACAACAATCTTCGAACCACTTCTGCACCCACTTCAATGAACAAAAGACAAGATATCCCACCAAGAGGTGAAGTTATAAGGAAAGGTGCTCAGAAGAATGACAAGAATGATGCTCGTTAAGACAATCAAGAACCAAAATGCTTTGGCTGTGGTCAACAAGGTTACTTTGCAAGGAATTGTCCAATTGGGAAAGTGCGTAACAGGGCTTACTACCGACAGAAAATGTTGTTAGCTGACATGGAAGAAAAGGGTAAACTGCTTAGTGCTGATGAAAATGATTTCATGATGACACGGATGACGAATGTGAGATATTGGAAACAAACATGGTGTACATGGCTTCTTTGGAGAAGGTGGATGTCTTTGAAGCTCATGATAAGGATGCAACTCCAAGCTATAACACTGACGCTGAAGAAGATGACACTCTTGTCAATAAGGTACACACATCAGATGCTTGTGATAATGATGATCTTGATGAATTCATACATGGTCACATTCATACCATTAGTAATACAACTGAAGTTAACATACGTAGTGAAACATCTACAAGTGCTACACCTCAGTTATTTACTAATAGTACCGATTGCAATCATGCATCAACAAGTCAAAATCATGTTGATATGCTTCAAAACTATGCCACTATTCAATCTCAAATTCAAAATTATGCTAACTTGATAAAACTAGAACAAGATAAAAGTGCTTCTTTAGAAAAGAAAATCAAGGACATGTTATATGAAGAGCAGTCTGAACGACCACTAGTGCTTAAACGTCAAATTCTAGATTTACAAAATGAGAATTTTCTTTTCAAAAGAAATATTTCAAATTTTGAAAACATCAAAAAGAATTTTGAAGAAGAAGTTTCTAAACTTAAAGAAGAAAAAGCTAATTGTATTCAACGATTAACTAAAGTTGAAACTAAACTTCGCACTACCAATCAGACTTCTCAGACTATGTACATGTTACTTCCCAAACCAGATTTAGTTATGGATCTAAAACAGGGTCTTGGTTATACTAAACCATCTTATCTTGATATGGTTAAACGTCAAACACCAAGTTTGTATAATGCTGATTACATGAGACGTGATACCTTCAAAGATTACATGTTTGTTCCTAATGACATCTATCAATAGGAAATCCAAAAACGTTTAAATGTTAATAAAAAGAAAACCAATTTCTCCTACTTTAGTGCCGATTATGGTTTGATAAATAAGGAAAATGCTCTTTCAAGAAAACCAACAAATGTTAAACATCATGTGGATCAGATTTCTGACAACCCATATGATCCTAACAAATATGAGAGTTTAGCGAGAAAAACCTTTTGCAATCTCAAAAATCAAATAAATGGATCGTTATCTGTTATTCATGGAAAGCAAGAGTTTCAAACGGATGAACTTTTGAGATCTAATTCTTATGAAGTGGATGTCTTAAGAGAAGTCAAGAAATAGATAAAAACATTTATCAAGCCTCCCGTGAATAGAATTAACGATAAATTTAAAGCCTTTGAAGAGGCATTGATTTCTAAAATGGCAACTGATTTAACTTACGTCACATCTCTTGAAGATGAATATGACCTTCTCGGCCTAAACTCTGACATTCAAAAAGAATATTTTCTCAATCAAATGGAATCAATCAAACCACAATTTGCTTTAAATTAGGAGAAAATTGAAGAATTGGAAAATATACAAATGTCTTTAGAAATGGAAAACCTTTTACTCACAGAGAGTCTAAAAGAATGTTTGCAAAAGAATATTGAGTTGAACGAGGAATTGTCTTGTCGTACTGCCAAATTTGAAAATTCTTGTGCTAAACTTGAAAAACAATCTAAAAAAAAAAAAAAAGAAAAAAAAGAAAAACTTCCTCCTCTAGGTGGCGATTTTTGGCGATTCCCTGCTACTAACCTCAATCGACTTTTTTGCTCACTTAATTAACGTGTAATGATCTGATTCCTATGGTTTGATCCTACCTTGTGTTGATCTTTTCATTGAATCGATTTTTGTCTCTTTAATTTTAGTGATCGATTAAGTTTCTGTTTATTAGGGTTTCATTTTTATTCAATCGCTACTTAGGGCTTTTTATCTTTAGTCGGTTCTTGATCTACTTATTGGGCAATCATTACTAATCATTGGATCAAATACTGATTATGGGTTAATATTTAGTACGTTGATGATTATAAACCCGAGTTTTAACTAGGGTTTTACTCTTGTGGATTTGAAGATATGACGTTATTTTCTTCTTGTTTTGCATATGATCTGCTTGATTTTGTTCAGTTAAGGTTTAGTTTGGGTGATGTCAAATTTGGGAGAGAAGTATCCAACTATGCCACGCCCGGTGGTGAGTTTGGAGGAAAAGAATGCTGAGTTATCTCGTTCAGTGGCTGCTCGTTTGAATATTCTTAAAGGTAAAGCCGATGGTTCCCAACCTAAGAAGGTGATGAGGGTTTTAAACCCTAAATCAAGTTCAGTTGCTCATGTTACTGAAACTGTGGTACCTGCTACTGATGGGTACCCTACGGCTAGCTTTGGTTAATCGGTCTTGGCTGCTCCCCCTCATGATGCGGCTCATTATGATTCTGTAAACACTACATTGGTGTTGCTAATGAATCTGGTTCGTATGGGAGTATGTCTACTGGTGGTATTGGTCATGTACGTGCTTCAAGTCCTAATGATGTTTCTGGTTTCGATTACATTCAGGCTTTGTTTGGTGTGTCGATTAAAACTTCTACGGATATTGATGATTTCACTAAGGGTATTGAAGAGGGTAAATATCCGATGTGGGCTGTTTTGGAGAGTGATGTTCGAACAAGGGTATTGGCTGCTATAGATGGTTTGTAGGAGGCTTTTAAGGCTGAAGGTAATAATCAATCTTCGATCCCTAAATCACCTCATGAGTCTCCTATTGCCGAACCCGTATGTGAAGGTGTTAACATCTCTATTCCCCGTAAAGTGGTTAAAAAGGTAGTTCTCGTTTGGAACATACTTTATATGGCTATTTTATTGGAAAAAAGGATGGCGTTTCCTGTTGTTGAATACTATGCTAGGAGTAATTGGGCGAAACATGGCCTTAAAAGGATTATGATGAATTCCAAAGGCTTCTTTTTCTTCAAATTTGATTCATTGGCTGGTTTAGAAGCTGTTTTGGAAGGAGGTCCTTGGATGATATGCAAATCTCCAATAATTCTCAAGAAATGGTCTATGGATACTTGTTTGCGTAAGGAAGAATTGACTTGCATTCCGGTATGGGTTAAATTGCATGATGTCCCCCTTCAAGTTTTTGAAGAGGATGGTATTAGTTTACTTGCTACATTCATTGGTAAACCTGTTATGCTTGATTCATACACTAGCTCTATGTGTAAGGATTCGTGGGGTAGAAGCAGTTTTGCTAGATGTCTCATTGAGGTTAATTCTGAATCTGATCTTGTGGAGGCTGTTACTATTGGTTTCCCTTCCCTCACTGGGGAGGGTTTTAATAAAGAGACTATACGTGTTGAATATGAATGGAGGCCCCCCAGGTGCAATATATGCAAAATATTTGGTCATACTCATGATCAATGTCCTAAACAGGTGGTGAGTCCTCCTAAACAGGTGGTGAATCCTCTTATTGTTTCTACTTCACATGTTGCTACTCCTACTGTGGTGCTGGATAATGATGGTTTCCAAATGGTGGGTAAGAAAAAGAAGAAGGGTAAAGCCAAGTCTACTAATAGAAGTCAATCTGTTGGTCCTTCGGTTAAACAGTTCAAATTTGTTCCCAAGGCAGTTACTAGTGAACCTAAGAAGGGAGCTACTACTACGGGTAAGGCATCTGCATCGTCGTCTATGTTGAAGTCTACTGGTAATTCTTCTAAGGAAGATAATGTTACTACATCTAATCCGTACTCTGCGTTGGTGATGGATGATGAAGATGGTGAAGAACATGTTGAAAATGTGTATGATGAATCGGTCAATCTATTTGACTCAAATATAGGTGCAAGTTCATCTCGCACGTTTCCTGCTGGCTAGTCGGTTTTTAATTGTTTTTTCTAGTTGCATCTTTTGTTTCTAGAGTTGTAAGTGCTTATGGCATATCATAAGCACTAGATTTAAGTGTTTATCAAGCTTGTTAGCTTGAGGTTAATGTGGTACTTCAGCCATATTCCATTTGTACTTAACTTTTTTTGGTTCTAATATATTTACCAGGGTGGAAGATTACTCCATTTTACACAAAAAAAAAATTGAAAAACAATCTTTAATGTTTGAAGCAGACTGGCAGCGAAAAATTGAAGAAAACAAATACGATAAGCTTTCCTACAAAAATTCTTTGAAAATAATCTTAAAAGAGAACGAGGAACTCAAATCTAATGTGCTTGATTTGATGAAAAACAAGAATCACGAGTTTGTTGATTCACGCCAGTTGGATAATAAAAAAATTTCATATTTTTCAAACCAACCAACATTTTTGGCAAATCAAAAACAAAAACCTCATATTCTTGAGCCAAAACAAAAAAAGGTTTTATCTAATCCTAAAGTAATTGCTCCCGGTATGTATCAAAATGGATCTACTTCTACTAGAGAACCATATGGTTCAAATGACATGATTCATAACAAGGAGTTAGAAATAGCTAGGAAGCAAGCATTACTTAGTAAGGATATGCCTCTAGATGCACCAATTTGTTCTTTGACTCCTCCCACTACAGAAAAGAAATCCAAAGAGTCAAAGAATCATAAGAACAAGAATCGTAAGAAACAGAAATTAGCTCAACATAATCAAATTACACAATCTCCTAATGCAGATTTGCTTTTTGATCCAGGTTTAGACACTACTTGTAGCAAGGAGAGACCACCTAAGAAATGTGCGTTGAAGACTAGTGCCTCTCAGCCTAAAGTTGTAGAAAAACCTAGACATTTTAAAGCTTTCAATAAAAAATGCTCTAAGCGAATGGATGATTGTAATAACTTAAATGTGCATGGATCTGTTGCTTCTAATAGCAAGAATGCTTGTTTTAATTCTGTTGCTTATAATTCTGCTTTTTATAATTGTGTGCATGATGATTTGAATTGTGATATTGTGAATGCCAACACCACTAGGACTACTTCACCAAATCCAAGAAACCATAAGCTAAGAGAAAAATGGGCATGGATCCCAACGGGTAGAATATTTGAATATCATGAGTTATTCCCTAGATCCTGCTTTAAGTGGAAACCCACCGGAAGAGTGTTCAAACGTATAGGTTATAGATGGAAACCAGTTAAGAAGCAATCTGAACCTAGCACTACTACAATAGAAAAGTTTAACCCCTTAGGTTTGCATTATATACTGTCTAACTGCGTGGAACCACTTTATCAGCGGGTTCCCAATTTCTGTTTCTTGCTTTGATGTGCAGCTTGTCCAAGTGTGCCTCTGGTACCTCGACTCGGGGTGCACCCAACATATGACCGGGAACAAGGCACTGCTTAAGAACTTCGTGGCCAAATTCTTGGGAATAGTGCGTTTTGGGAGTGATTACATTGCTAAAATCACTGGCTATAGGGATCTCATTCGAAGGACTAGGTCACAACTTGTTTAGTATTGGCCAATTTTGTGATAGCGGTTTAGAGGTGGCATTCAGAAAACATTCGTGTATTGTTCGCACTCTTGAAGGCGTTGATATTCTCAAAGGCTCCAGGGATTCGAATCTATACCAAATTGCACTTAAAGAAATTACATCACCAAAACCGATTTGTTTGCTTGCAAAAGCTACATCATCACAAGCCTGGCTATGGCATCGTCGTTTCACTCATTTGAACCTCAAAACTATAAACGACCTTGCTCAAAACAACCTAGTCAGAGGATTGCCAAAACTATCATTCAAGAAAGATCATCTTTGTTCCGCGTGTGAATTAGGGAAGATGACACGTGCAACAATCAAATCCAAATCTGAACCTAGTTCCGTTGCTCCATTACATTTATTGCATATGGATTTGTGTGGTCCGATGCGCATTGTCAACAGGAATGGAATGAAATATATTTTGGTTATTGTGGATGACTACTCACGGTTCACATGGGTTCATTTTCTTGCTTCTAAATCCGAAACTCCAAATGTAATCATCAAGTTCATCAAAAGAGTACAAGTTGGTCTACAAGCTCAAGTCCGATACGTAAGAACAGACAATAGAACGGAGTTGACAAATCAAATTCTTCAGAATTTCTTTGATTCACTTGGCATTACTCGTCAGAGATCTATAGCTTACACTCCTCAGCAAAATGGTGTAGTCGAAAGACGAAATCATCCATTAGTAGAAGCTGCAAGAACAATGCTAACCTCCGCTAATCTTCCGTTAAATTTATGGTCTGAAGCTATGTCAACCGCTTGTTTCACACAAAACCGATATATCATTAATAAACAATTCAACAAAACTCCATACCACATCCTTCACAAAAGCAAACCCGATGTAAAATACTTACGCACTTTTGGTTGTCAATGCTACCCTCTAAATGACCGTGAGGACCTCGGTATGTTAAAAGAAAAAGAGGATGTAGGAATTTTCCTTGAATATTCTACACAATCAAGTGCATATCATATCTACAATCGGAGAACAAAGTTGATACAAGAGACAATCCATGTTCACTTCGACGAAGTAGAAGAAATGGCTTCTGATCAAGTTAGTTGAGAACCCGTGCAAATGACTATGAGTTCTGAACAAAATGGTTCAGGACTCATACCAAAACCAACACCATCAACACCGAATCCTAAACATATACAAAAGGAAGCGTTAGATGAATTGTTTGAGAACTTCTATGATGAATCATGTGGAGGAAATAAGATGAAGGTGTCTACAATATCCGCTGCAACTCCGATTATCGAAGTTAATCATCAAGAAGACATACCATCTCTCGTATCCTGTTCATCAACAACTACTTTTAAAAATGCTGATCCAATACCATATACCCCTCCAATCATACAGATTCAACAAGAACATTCACCAAACAATACCACTCCAACCTCCAACGTTAATGTTGATGATCAAATAATTACCAATGCATCGTCTGAAGAGGAACCATTCATAAACCCATTTGCGACTCCCGAAGCTGAGGTCGGTGGACCTTCTGAGACACGAGATAATGATCCTTCAAACATGCAACCACTTTACCAACTACATCCGCATAGAAGAAGATGGACTCACGATCACCCTCTCCAACAAATAATTGGAAATCCTTCTTAACCAGTTTAAACAAGAAGTTCTACAGCAGATTTTTGTTTCTACAATTCATTCCTAAGTAGAGTTGAACCTGCCAACGTTAAAGCAGCACTTGCAGATCCTGACTGGATTGTCGCCATACAAGAAGAAATAAACCAATTCAAACGCCATGGCGTCTGGCGAAGGGTTCCACGTCCTTTAGGAAAACTCATAATTGCATTGAAATGGATTCTAAGGAACAAGCTTGATGAAGACGGTGATGTAATCAGAAACAAGGCTTGTCTTGTTGCCAAAGGGTACAATCAAGAAGAAGGAATCAAATTTGATGAATCATTTGCACCAGTTGCTAGGATCAAAGAAATACGCTTATACTTGGCTTATGCAGCTCATAAATCTTTCACCGTATACCAAATGGACGTGAAAATGGCCTTTTTTTATGGGGAGTTAGAGGAAGAGGTGTATGTAAGTCAACCAGAAGGCTTCGTTGATCCAGACCATCCGGATGATTTCTATGTTCTTGACAAAGCTGTCTACGGACTCAAGCAAGCACCACGGGCACGGTACAAAGTGTTGTTAGAATATTTGCTCAAACACAAATTCGTCAAAGGTTCAATCGATCATACTTTATTTATTAGACGAAAAGGTGACGAAATCATGCTAGTCCAAATTTTTGTCGATGATATCATTTTTGGATCGACGGATCCTAAATATTAATTTGAAAATATCATGCGACAAAAATTTGAGATGAGCATGATGGGTGAGTTAAAATTCTTTTTGGGTATACAAATTAATCAAACTCGTCGTGGTATCTTTATTCATCAAAACAAATACACGAAGGAAATTTTGAAAAAGTTTGGAATGGATAAATCTGACTCCATAAGTACACCAATGCAACACAAGCCTAAACTAGATGAAGATAGAGGTGGTAAACCAGTTGATGCTACAAAATATCATAGTATGATTGGTTCACTCATGTATCTTACAGCTAGTAGGCCTGATATTCATTTTGTTGTCTACATGTGTGCCCGTTACCAATCAAGGCCAACGGAAAAGCACCTTACTACTGTAAAACGGATCTTTCGGTACCTAAAAGGAACAATTCATATGGGCCTTGTGTATCCGAAAGATACCGATTTCGAACTAATTGCCTATTCAGATGCAGATTATGTAGGTTGCCAAATTGATTGCAAAAGTACTTCAGGATTTGCTCAATTCTTGAGGGAGAAGTTAACCAGATGGTTTTTAAAGAAGCAGAAGCTGAATACATATCCCTCCCCGGATGCTGTGCACAAGTACTATGTATGAAAACACAATTGAAGGACTATGGTTTCTTCTATGACAAAATCCCAATTTATTATGATTCGCAAAGTGCCATTGCCATCTCTTGTAACACGGTACAACACTCACGGACAAAGCATATAGCAATCAGATACCATTTCATCAAGGAACATGTAGAAAGACGGACTGTGGAATTGTACTTCATGAAAACTGATTACCCAATTGCCGACTTGTTCACAAAAAACTTTGCCACCGGAAAGATTTGAATATCTACGACAACGTTTAGGAATGGCAAGCAATCGTGATGATAATGAAAATGTTGAACAAAAGGTCAAAGAAGTCACCAATGTAACAGACATCACATGAAAACTGATTACCCAATGTAACAGACATCACAAAAGGTCAAAGAAGCAATTGTATAAAAAATATTATATTAATAATCAGAAAAAACTCACGCCTTAACAGTGATTTCTTGATCTCAAGTGTTTTTCGTGCAAAAAGTAAGCTAATAAATGTCTTTAACTAATGATTTTACATCTTTATTATGAATTTCAGTCTTTGGTTTGCATTATATTGATGAAAATTGTTTAGTTAAGGCTGCGTATTCATATGACACTTAGATCACTATTGAGTTTGCGATTTAGAGTGTTTTGGTTAAATTCTTGTGGTTAGATGACTGAGATAAGATGTTTGGATTATGATTATGAAAGAAAATGGGAACTTAAACGGTTTGATTTGGGGTAAAATGGATTAAATTTGGGTCGAAGATTTACAGTTAGGGTTGCGACACCAATAATGGTGGAATACGAGACTTTAGGATAGAGCCAAAAACTGATTTTAATATAATTTAAAATTTGCGAGAATTTGGTTGCAACAGCAGTTTTACACTTAGTGTCACAACTGATGGCCTTGTGATAGCACCTTTCCTAAATGTGTTGCGAAAGCATGCTATCACAACTTTTCTTAGCGACAGCTGTTGGGATCGCTCCTAACACGTAAATGGAACGACATTTACGGTATTACATTTACTATCTTGTTTAGCCGAAACACATGGACTAGTTATGTAATATTGTAATAGTTAAGCTTGTGTTAGGCTATATATACCCCTCCATACTTCCATGGAGAGGTGATGCTTTAGTGTGTAACTTTACTTTCATTATCAATAAACACACTAGTTTTCTTTTCTCTCTCTACTCTCTCTCTAACTATGGATATCATGTATTATCATCATCCCCGGCCTCCCGAATCACAATATCAACTAAATACATCGATCCATCAAGTGGTATCAAGGGCAAGGTTCTTATTATTAGTTGATTTTGTGGTTCATGTCTTGTCAAAAACACCATCTTTTAGGCTGTTATAACAAGTTTTTTAATGGTTTATATACTTTTGGTTATAACAGTTTTAATCACGGTTTTTTATTGTATCTAAATGGTCCAAAAAGTCTAAAGCTTTCTTATACAGTTTTACAAAACTGCTACTTGTGTCTTTAATCGTCCAAGTTCACAGTTTTTTTTGTTTAACTCATTATTGTGACTGTTTTGTTCCATGCCCGTGATTTCTGTGGTCAAAAAGTGTTTTGAAACATGGTCCAAAAAAGTAGTCGGAAAAAATGGTCGGAAACGTCGTCGAAAGATGGTTGGAAAAAAGGTCAAAAAGTCAAAACCCTCTTTTTACGAATTTGTGGCTATCTTACGAATTTCTTTGAAAGAAATTCGTAAAACCCAAATGTTACGACTAAGGTCTTACGACTAAGGTTTACGACTAAGGTTTTACGACAAAGGTTTTACGACTAAGGTTTACGACTAAGGTTTATGAATAAGACTTATCCTTACGAATAAGACCAAAAAGAAAAAGAGAAGATGAAGGGTTGACCAAAAAGTTTGACCAAGACCACAAACCAAATACCAAACACTAACATTGTGTTCTCAAGTTGAGTAAAAGGAGGTAAAGAAAATGAAAGTGATGTTTGTTGTGTTCTCAAGTTTTAGTTAGGAAGTAAAGTGAAAGTAAAGTAGTGAAAGTGACAGGATTTTGCATTAAAAACTTTCACCCCACTTTTGGGGTGAAAGACAACTTTACATCATCTTCATTTCTTTACTCCCTCTTACTTTACTTTACTTTCACTTTCTCCTTAATTTTTTCTTGAGAACAAAGTGTAAGTCACGCAACAAAAAAAAAAAAAAAAAAAAAAAAAAAAAAAAAAAAAAAAAACCACAAGGACTGATGTGAAGAAGAAATGCTATGCCTCGTACTCTACCATAAACAGTTCCAAACCATAACCAAAATTCTAAATTAACAAAACCCAACAACAAAACCAAATCCATCACTTACCTAAACCTCATCCCGTACAACCTCAAGACTATAACAAGAAACAAAAACCGAAAAGAAATTAACAAAGGTCTCAGTCTTTCTCTTTGTGTATTCAAAAGATTTCATTCAAAGAACATAACCACAAAGAGACTGATCATCACCGACCCTTTCGAAGCTTAACTTCTTATCTATATCCGAATATCAAAAAGAAAGAACATGAACAAGTTGTGTTCCATTCTTCCTTTGTTTCGATTTAGAGACAAACAAAATGAAAAACATATACAAATATCACCTACCAGAGACCTTAATTAAAGATCTTGAAGCCCTCTTTCTACAGATTAAAGCCGAGCTTACTCGTGTTTGGGATTCGAAGTTCAGTAACAAAGATCTAGAAAGATGGTGTGCTACATAGGAGGTTTGATTTATATGTACTATTCGACTTGTAGGAGGATTAGGTGAGTTTGTTATTCGGGTTGTGTTTGACTGCAAATAGAGAGAAGAAATGAGATGGGGGCGTGGTTTGTTGTTGTGTGAGATTAGGGTTTGTGCTAAAATGAGTAATTAAGGATTGTGTGGTTTTATACATCCCGTTTAATTAGGGTTGGTTAGTGGACTGGGCATTTGGATCAATAGATGGGCTTGTATTGTTTGTGTTTGGACCAGGCTTATTTACTTTTGCATTTGGGCAGATAAACGAATAATTTGACTGCTGGGTTTGAATTTTTGAGCTCGAAAATTATCAAAATTTTTTCTAAGTTTTTGTATAATTGTTGATTAAATGGTTACATTTGGGGTTTGTAATGACAAAGTTATTAATTTTCACGGGGTTACGTTTTATTGACAAGATCGGGAAAACCATTATCAAATTCATTAAACCGTCAAAAGGCTAGTCTTGGGCATTTAACCGCAAGATGTGACAACGGAACTTATTCATTATTATTTATTTGAGGTTGAAGTGGAATTTCACGGGTGCGTGTACTTAGTATCAGAAGATATCGGGGATGGTTGGATGCATGATTCTTCGAGATCCTTGTTCGAGCTTTTAACCGTTAGAATGATTAAGACTTGATTTGTCTAGTTATACCTGAAGTAAGGAGTTACGTTGTTGTGCTCACAGTGTATAGCTATCACTTTAAAGGAGTTACGTTGTAGTGCTCAAGTGTCACAAAAAGCTGTGGATAATTTGAGAGAAGTTCATATACAGTTAAGGATGGTTGGATGGGTATATGATTCTACCTTTATTGAAATTCTCAGTATTGGTTCTTAGTGAGACAATAGTGCAAGTTTAAGTCACAAGATCATGTTATTTTACTTCAGTCTCAAGTTCGTCATATTAGGTTTTCTCCATCAGTAGTCACTACAAAGAGTCGACAAAATGATAATGGGGTTGGTAAAGAGTTAGCTGAGAGGAGTATAAAAGAGTAGAGAAGTTATCAGTAGTTGATTCTCACAGGATATCTTTAAGCTTAACAGAGATTTATGATACTTCACACTTGTTCGGTTAATTGGACATATGGGGTTATGCTGCCTCCGTTTCCATCGTAAACATAGTGTATATGCTTCCGATTCCGTGAAGACATCGTGGGGGAAGAGAGGTGGATGTTCTTTGACTTTTTTCGACTTCTTTGCAAAAACACTCTTTCTCCATGAGTATCTGCAATCAGGGGGAAGAAATGCGTAATTCGGGAACGCATAACAGGTTCACGTGATCGAGCTTACAATTTTATGACTACCGGTGATTCGTCCGAAGAGATGATCAGTGGTTCAGTTTTGTGATTTTGGTTTAATCGTTTCAACTTTCACGGGTTGTGAAGTGTGAATTAGCCTACATATGTGAGAAAATATTGCTGATTTCTTGCATGTTACCCCCGAACGGAGATTCCGCATTGAGTATAATTGTGATTAAGTGACTATTCAGATTTGCTTGGTGTGGTTTATTGTGTTGTCTACAAATTATGCTGCGTACTTAAAACTTCAAAGTTAGAAGACATATTAACTACATCAAAGTTTTGAATCTGCTGAAGACGGTTGTCAGTTTGGGGGCAAGCTGATTCAGAAACTTCGCCAAAAAGAAGTGTACGAAGAAGCTGCTAAATACATACAACATGAATTGGGGGGAAGTTAATCCACTTCATGCATATTACATCATTTGCCTACAAGTGAAGAAAAGTTCTCGAGCCGAGGTACAAGTTGAAGACAAAGAGTGTAAACTGCAGTCATCCTCAGCATTTGAAGAGCTAATAAAGAATTTATTTTACATATATTTGTACTTGTAGGAAATGTTGTAAGTAATCCCTTATGTCGTCCCATTGGGGGAAGATTGTTGGGATCGCTCCTAACACGTAAATGGAACGACATTTACAGGATTACATTTACTATCTTGTTTAGCCGAAACACATGGACTAGTTATGTAATATTGTAATAGTTAAGCTTGTGTTAGGCTATATATGCCCCTCCATACTTCCATGGAGGGGTGATGCTTTAGTGTGTAACTTTACTTTCATTATCAATAAACACACAAGTTTTCTTTTCTCTCTCTACTCTCTCTCTAACTATGGATATCATGTATTATCATCATCCCCGACCTCCCGAATCACAATATCAACTAAATACATCGATCCACCAACAGCCCTTTACGAAACTTGTTGCGATAGCAATTTACTATCACAACATTGGTTTGCAATACCTGTTTTATCTTGTTTGTGACAGTTGACTATGTTTGACCATGTTTGCGATACCAAATCCTGCAATAGCAGATTTTGCAAATCTTTGTCCCCCACCATTTCTAAACGTTACTCTGCCCAAATTTTTTAAAATTTTTGCAAAACTTTTATAAGTTTTATACTTGTATTAAGTTTAACAAACATTTTAACAAATTTTAGCAAAGTTACAATTGTGACCAAACATCCTTTTCTAAAATAGTCATAATTTGTTCAAACTTCATTTTTAAAAAAAAATCACTTTTCAAAAACTAAAAAGTTCAACAATGAGCCAATTTTTTTGTAACACAATTGTGTTTCTCAAATTTTTAAATTAATTTCAAAAAGGATCTAATTTTAATTAAGGAAGAATTTTAAATATTGAGACATAAAATTGCATATGTTTAGTTTAGTAATAATTAGACTAGGATTGTATACTGATATTGCCTTAAAGTAGTTCGTGATGCATGTGTTTAATTAGATAAATAGACTTCTCTATGATTGCATTTTTATGAACACTTTGTGAATGACATTTTATTATGTCTAAGTGAATGAATGATTTTGACAGATAAAATTCAAATTCTTTCTTGGTTTCCAAAGCTATGAATTTAAAACTTAAAACAATTCATGTAACCTAGAAATATTTTTCACTCAAATCTGGTTTACAAATGGTTTTGAGATAACTCGACACTGTCTTAAGTAAGAATATCTCATCTTCAAGGTGGTTATTAGGGCTAGTTGTCATGTAAAAACTGATAATGTATCCCTTTAGCTACGCAATGTAATAGAGTACTCGAAGTTTTGACATGTTTAGGGAAATCTCACTCATATACAACAAAAAGCTCTTTTGAGACGACTTGTACTTGATCTAACTAAGAACTTCTCATCTTCAAGATAGTTATTAGAAATAGTTATCACCTAAAAGCTGATAATGGACTCCTTTAACGAGGCAACGTAATAGAGAGTTCAAAGTTTCGTCGTTTAACAAACATTTTAACAAATTTTAGCAAAGTTACAATTGTGACCAAACATCCTTTTCTAAAATAGTCATAACTTGTTCAAACTTCATTTTTTTAAAAAAAATCACTTTTCAAAATCTAAAAAGTTCAACAATGAGCCAATTTTTTTGTAACACAATTGTGTTTCTCAATTTTTTAAATTAATTTCAAAAAGGATCAAATTTTAATTAAGGAAGAATTTTAAATATTGAGACATAAAATTGCATATGTTTAGTTTAGTAATAATTAGACTAGGATTGTATACTGATATTGCCTTAAAGTAGTTCATGATGCATGTGTTTAATTAGATAAATAGACTTCTCTATGATTGCATTTTTATGAACACTTTGTGAATGACATTTTATTATGTCTAAGTGAATGAATGATTTTGACAGATAAAATTCAAATTCTTTCTTGGTTTCCAAAGCTATGAATTTAAAACTTAAAACAATTCATGCAACCTAGAAATATTTTTCACTCAAATCTGGTTTACAAATGGTTTTGAGATAACTCGACACTGTCTTAACTAAGAGTATCTCATCTTCAAGGTGGTTATTAGGGCTAGTTGTCATGTAAAAATTGATAATGTATCCCTTTAGCTATGCAATGTAATAGAGTACTCGAAGTTTTGACACGTTTAGGGAAATATCACTCATATACAACAAAAAGCTCTTTTGAGACGACTTGTACTTGATCTAACTAAGAACTTCTCATCTTCAAGATAGTTATTAGAAATAGTTATCACCTAAAAGCTGATAATGGACTCCTTTAACTAGGCAACGTAATAGAGAGTTCAAAGTTTCGTCGTTTTTCAAGAAATCTCATGCTCGTGCAATTAAATTATCTTTGTAAATGTTTTTTGTAATCAAGTTATCTAGTATATAATAGATTACTTAAGTTTGCAATAAACGTTGATACTTTTTCCCAAAACTTCAAAAAGGATTAGATGAACGTACATTTTATGGAAAGAGGAGGAAGCCAAAAACGTCATGAGAAAAAAGCATGTACGAGTTGGCACAAAGCATTGGAAAGAAGTTGCCGTAGTTAGAAGATTAGAAGAAGTTGAATATAATGAAGTTGAATACCAGAGTGAAGATAACGATGTCGAAACGTTTATCAGTCGATGATTTGCACTTGGCATGCTCTCATGAGGGCTCTCTTCAATTACCTTTTTAGAATGCTTATTATTTTGTGGTTAGTGCATTTAGGCCGCAACAGTTTATATTTTTGCTAAAGATATTCATTTTCATATGTTGTGTGCCTATTGATTATTGATGCAGCTTACTTTATTGTTTAACATGATGTGTGATCTTCAAAAACATATACAATGACTATTAGTGTACGTTAATGTCAAAATTTAGTGTTTACGTATGTTTTTGTGTAATAAAAGGAATGGACATTACACGTTTTTGTGTGTTTTGAACAATTTATTGGTAAGTTGGTACTGTTGTGAAGCCGTCATTTAAATTAAGTTAGCTTTTGTTACTTAAATAATACAGTAAAAAAATAGGATGAGAGAGGTTTATCTCCACATTTGTCTTCTCTCTATCTTCCACCTGGGCTCCAATAACTTGATATGTGTTTGCCTTGAAGTCTCCCTCAATCTACATCTCCACCTCTATCTTCCAACTGGACTCCAATAAGTTGATACGTGCTTACCCCTCCATCTTCCACCTAGACTCCAATAATTTGATACGTGTTTACCTTGGAGTGTCCCTCTACCTACATCTAGATTCCACTTACTCACCAAAATTATGAACCCCCTCATTATATAATTCCAAAACATCTCATTCATATTCTCTATCTAAAAAAAACCAATTTCATTCATCTTCTTTATCAACCCTAACTTGCAGTTGATTTTCAAAAGTGTTAGGTTTATTGATTTGATGAGATAAAACAAGAAGAATGAAAACAGGAAGGACTAAATCTGATAGAAGAGAAATCTACAAAGACTGAAGATTTAGAAGATATTCTTAATTGTTAAAAAGATATTTCTTTGTAAACCCTAATCCTCTAATATATAAAGAGGACATGGGATGTCTAGTTTAGGTGTGCACAAATATGTAGTCGACTGAAAAGTGTCGTGTGTGGCTAGGCGTTTGTCATGTAAACGTCTAGGGTTTGGTTGGTTTCGCCTCAAGGATCATTGATCCCTGTTAGATTGTAACCATTCTAGAATTGATCATCCAGAATTGAGGTGTGTATGTGAATCATAATGAATGAAAAACCTTGTTCATAACATTGATGTTCTTATTTATTATTCCGCTGCGTATTCAATGTTATTATATCCTAGGTATAAGATCTAATCAATCTTGAGCTTAAATGGTCCTAAGAACTTATAGATCGAGTGCATAAGTTCTATCAGGTGATATCAGAGATTGGGAGCTCGTGATATCTGGGATTACAGGGTTGTTTGAAGTTGTGTTCATGATGGAAAAGGTTCGTGCTTCTGTTCTATGTTATGATCAAAATCTGGTGAAGTTAGGTTTTAGCGACACTTTAAAGTGTTGTCTTTATACTTAAAAAAAAAAAAAAGAAAGAAAGAAAGAAAAAAAAAAAAAAAAAAAAAAAACGATCATGATTATTATTTGTGCAAGTCGAGATGGTGAAAACTCGGGTTTTTCATCAAACCCTAGTATGTTCAAAGCAAGGAGCGATTTTCTTAATGGCAAAGCTGATGTCGAAGGAAAAGGTTATGGTAACAATCAACAAGACTAGGGCTTTTGATACAAACCCTAAATTCGAATTCGACATCAAGGATTCAAGCAAAAAGGTTTGTATGATGGTCAGTTTATACTACTTGATGTGCTCTATATTGTTTATTGATTACTAGCTTTGGTGAGTCAATCTTGGGATTGACGATGAACCCTAGTAAGCATGCATGATAAGCAGCCTACGACGTACCTGATGAGAGGCAATGGATTTGGATTCGTTCTAAGGTTTATGAAGATCATGGCTATTCGACACAAGGGCAGACGATGAAGCCAAGGGTGACTTTAAAGATGTGATGATCAGTTTGTGCTGATTGATCATTATGTATTGATAAGCTCAGCATATGTCTACTCAATCAGTATATGCTGATGATTATTACTACTTTCGACTGTCAAATGAGTACTGATAGGATGGTTAGTACTGCTATCTCTTTTTAGTACTGCTCATTGAACGTTAGTACTGCTGCATACATGTTTATATTGCTATGGATACAAGTCGAGTTAGTACTGCTGCTCTTTGAGATTTAGTGCTGCTACTTATATGGTTAACGCTGCTCGCATGTGGTTAGTGCTGCTAGTATATTTTTAATGCTGCTATTGTAACTCGTTAGTACTGCTTGTGCTTCATAGTGCACAATAGGGTTACATTAGTACTGCTGAGCTTCATTAACTTAAGTACTGCTCGGTTTGGAAAGTTAATACTGTTAGCTTTATCCGATATATTGTTAGTACCGCCAGCTTTGTCAGATATCAGACAAAGAGCAGATTTGGTAGTCGGTTGGTTTAGAGATCTCGGACGACACACACGGAATGGTTCTTGGACAAACAGAAGATGTTTGGTTTTTGGTTATTAACAGATTGTAAAGGCTTGTTATTATTTGATTTAATTGATTACGAAGAAAAGTTTTTATCACCTATTTGAAGTTGAAGTAGAGTTTCACAGGTTTGTGTTTTATCATACTTTTTAGCAGGAGGTAACTTGTTCGTGCGTTCATGTTGTGACAAAGAATTGACAAATCTAGCAAGATGGTTTTGCTATCACTTTAAGGAGTTACGTTATTGTGCTCAGTGTCTCATTGAAGATGAGGATTATTGTCAAGAGATTGCGGTCTCCCTATACATCAGTTTTGAGTATACGTTCGAAGTCACATATATAGTACAAGATATAAGACACACGTTTGGGTTGTTCTACTTCAGCATCAAGTTGGTAATACTTAGTTTTCTTCATTAGTGATCATTACATAGAGCCTACAGACTTGAAGAGTTATGAAGACGGTTAACACATTGATTTCAAGGGAAGCATATTATGATGTGTTTAATCATTTGATGTTCATGCACCACTCGAGGGGAAGTTTTTGATTTTCATTACTGCTTATTATTATTACTACTGCTAGTTGAAGTTTCTACTGCTCGAATTCAGTTATCACTTATGATGCGTAATGGTGGGTAATTCAAAACATTGGAAGGCTTAGATTAGAAGTATGATATTGATTTTTGGTAGTCAAGATCATAGTAGCATATATTCCCTATTTGATTATATCAAAAAGGAGAAGAGATGTTGTGGTAGCATGGTATGGAAATTACAAAGGAAATCAAGACTTAAGGGGAAGCTTGTTTCATTCATGGGTGAGATTTAATTATCTCAACTTCTCTACTTCGTCTAGGGAAGTTCGTACAAGATTCGTGGTTGTTTTGTCATCATCAAATAGGGGAAGATTGTTAGGTTTATTGATTTGACGAGATAAAACAAGAAGAATGAAAACAAGAAGGACGAAATCTGATAGAAGAGATATTTACAAAGACCGAAGATTTAGAAGATATTCTTAATTGTTAAAAAGATATTCCTTTGTAAACCATAATCCTCTAATATATAAAGAGGACATGGGACGTCTAGTTTAGGTGTGCACAAATATGTAGTTGACTGAAAAGTGTCGTGTGTGGCTAGGCGTTTGTCATGTAAACGTCTAGGGTTTGGTTGGTTTCGCCTCAACGATCATTGATCCCTGTTAGATTGTAACCGTTCTAGAATTGATCATCTAGAATTGAGGTGTGTATGTGAATCATAATGAATGAAAAACCTTGTTCATAACATTGATGTTCTTATTTATTATTCCGCTACGTATTCAATGTTATTATATCCTAGGTATAAAATCTAATCAATCTTGAGCTTAAACGGTCCTAAGAACTTACAGATGGAGTGCATAAGTTCTATAAAAAAGAAAACAATTTCCACGGTCTCTGAATAAGATTGGGGTCTATTTGCCAGAACGGATATTTGTGCATGGATGGTTATATGTCGCATTATCCAAGGCATCATCACCTCAAAGATTCAAATTACTTATAAGTCAGAAAGAAAATAATCCATCGAATGCTCCAAAATTTATAGTCTATTAAACTTCTTAACAAAAATTCAAAACACACAGGTTTCTTTATAAATAGGTTTTCATTTATTTTAATATCCAGTTAAACTTGGATCACTATTGTGGGTTTTGTTATGACTCCTTTTTAACATCTAATTCATATTATCTTTCTAAAAAAACCGATCTCATTCATCTTCTTTATCGACTCCAACTTGCCATTATTTTTAAAAGGAAACAATTTTCAGTTAAACTTTGTTATGCAATATATAAAGAAACCTGTGTGTCTTGAATTTTCAGCAAGAAATCTTTATAAACTATACTTTGTGTAGCGTTCAGTGGCTTTTATTTTTGTCGACTGATATACAATAGATACGAATGCTCTACCGCAACATGTGATGGAACGTGCTCTTTTTGATGTAATGTTTTGTGGATGCAAACATATTACGGTTAACCGCATAATGGGAGTGTAATATATACTTTTGAAAAAAAATAAAAAAAATAAAATAAATATATATATATATATATATATATATATATATATATATATATATATAAATATATATATATATATATATATATATATATAAACCTCACAAAATCGTGCTCCTAATGTCGTTGGGATATCAGTAACTAACCCATACAGTTTTAAGGAATATTGTCTTTAAAGTGTTAAGTTAAATTTATTGTGGATGTAATATAATACCTGATCTTAACTTAGAAAAAAAATCTAATCTTTCAGCTCATATAATACCATTGTATACAAACACTCTGCAGTAACGCGTGGGTTGAAATTCTCGTTCAAAACAAGTCTTTTAGTTTTCTACAACTAAACACATATTTAAGCTTTCCGGTCTCTATTTTCCACGTTTTATGGGTTAACGCGTATCTCCAACAAAAATAGAAAACATTTTTAAACTACTGTTTTTAAACCCAAATAAGGGGCAAAAGTATGCAAGTTAAGCATAAAAAAAAGTGTAATATTGTAATAGAGTAAACTACTTAAATGGTCCCTGTGGTTTGCCCCATATTACGGGTTCAGTCTATTTTTCTTTTTCTTCTTAGATCTAATCATTATGGTTTTGACTAGTTACGAATTCGGTCCATTTTTGCTACATCTGTTAACTTTTGCTGATACATGTGACATGCACATGAGATGCTCTTGAAAGGTGTTTTTTTCTTTTCACACCACTTACAAACAAAAACAAAAACAAAAACTCCTAGGGTATGTTTAGTTGGGGGAAAACACCCTTGTTTTCTACAAAATGTTTTGTGAAAAAAAGGAAAACAGAGATCGCGTTCAAATCAACATTTTCCAACAAAATGTTTTGCAAAACACAAAATCCTCTATTTCCTAACTTAACAAGGAAAACTACAAAACAAATTTTAGCTTTTTTCTTATTTTCCTTTGTAACCCACAACCCTCCTTCCCCTTCTTCAAAATAAAAAATACAAACAACAACTAAACGCGTTTTCTATATTTTTAATTGTTTTGTGGTGATAAATTTCCCTTCCAAAGTTTTACAAAACTAGAGATAGAAAACAAGAAAATTTTTCCTCCAACTAAACGCACCCATAACTTTCTCATTTTAACAACTCTCACTTACTCTCTCAACTTATACACTCTCCCCTTTTTCTCTCACTAAAATTGGCAGCTACCACCACTCCAACTACTCACCGGCCACCATAATCACCATGGTTCGGCGGCTAAAGGTGGTGGTTTGTTGAAAAGTACCATGTCCGGTTATGGTGATATAGCAAAATTTGAAGATTTAGGGCTTCAAATCTGTCGCGGCGGCTTTGGTGGTGGTTTGTTGCGGTTGTTTTTGTTAAGGTGGTGGTTGGATGAATTGGTGGCTATGGTGGTTCGTTGATAAATTTGTTCTAGAATGGGAGGGAGTTTGGTTTTGATATGGGTGATGAACACGGTGTTTTGATTGGATTTGTAGATTTAGAGTGTTTTGCAAGTTTGTAAAACATTACAAATAAATGTTAAGATTTGATAGTGAATTTTTTAATTAATTATTTTGTTGTTGTTTTATTTTATTAAAACTTGTTATACATTTATGTTGTGTTTCTACTAAATTTAGTGTTCTTAAAGTGGTTTGTTAAAGAAGACAAGATGTGGATGTTGTTGAGGGAAATTTGGATGATGAAAAACATGAAAAATGATGTTGGATTTGTTCATAGTTGCAATTGATGGTGGTTAGGTATTAGATCGAGGATGATGATGTGTAAATGTGAATTAAAATAATTATAAATTAGAAACCAATTTTGCTAATAAAACTAACAATAATAACAGTACGAATTAAAATAAGAGTGATCTTAAATTAAAAAAGAATATTTAAACGATGGGGTATTTTTGACATTTTTTGACTTAACAGTAGAATTGACGAAGTTAGCAAATTTGGACCGGATCCGTAACGGGTCAAAACCACAGTGACTATTCCGAGACGAAAAAGAAAAATGGACCGAACCTGTAATAACCGGCAAACCACAAGGACCATTTAAGTAGTTTACTCATTGTAATAAGTGGTTGTGTATGTAACTTCTAACTTATCATTTTATAAAGTTGCTATAAATTTTACTTTGTTAACCTTTACATGAATGTAGGAACCACTTTGAATGTCGAATGTTATTCAAGGTATTTGAGTGACTTGTCCACCTTATCAATAATTGGTAGCATTGACCATTGGGCAGTTAGTTCTATTTCGTTGATGTATGTTTCCTCCATTTTTGACTTTGCATTTCCTACTTTTCAAACATAGCTTCTTTGAGTATTATGGATGATCATCTTTTACCGACATTTCTCACGTGATTTATTGTTTAGAGTATTAGGTATCCTCAAGCCATGTAAAAAAAGTGAATGTCACGTCAGCAAAAATCTTTATGGCACCAGAAATCCCACGGTATCATATTCTGGCCGTTACCCATGGCATCAGAAAATGTGATGCCGTCGTCCTTTTTTTTTTTTTTTTTTAAACATAAAATATAACATACACAATATTAATAAACTAAAATAAACTTCATTGAAAAAATATAGTGCAACTAAAAACAATATATAAAAGTTGAAACTTGTAAAAAAAAGTGTATTTTTTTTTAGTTCTAAAAGTTAAAGATAAAAGTTGTAACTTATAAATATATAAAAGATTCTCTTCTTCCTCTTTGGCTGGAACCTGCAAAAGAAAAAGAAAAAACTTTCAACACAAACACAACAAACACAATCACAAACACAACATACAAACATAAACACACACAATCAGCTGCCTAGCGCAGTTGGCCACCAACTACCTTTGAAGCCTGGCCCCAGCCATGTGATGTCTTGATCCAAGAAAGGACGCGAGTTCGAATCCGTTCCGCAGCATGGTTTGGTATTGGGTGGAGGTATTTCACAGGCATCAAACCTTTACTGGGTAGGGTTGATGGGTACCATTATGGTACACAGGGTTGAGGTGTCCCTACCAATCTACACTTTTTGATCCAACATAAACACACATAAACCGACTAAAAAAAAAAGAAAAGGCGTGGGCTGGCCACCATGGCGCCACCCACGGTACCGTGCGCCCAGGGGCGGATCTATTTGAGGGCCAGGGGGCCAGGGCCCCCCCTGGTTTTTCGCTCCGTAGTGTTAATTTATCCGTATTTCGTCCGAAAAAAAATTATATTTACTAAGTCGGCCCACCCGAATTAGAAGACCCTAATATAATGATAGGACAAAAAAATTTCCGGCCCCCCCTACTAAAAACTTCAAGATCCTCCACTGCGTGCGCCATCCATTTTTCTCGGCTGGACTGACGGCGCGACCTCACCAGCCAAGGGTACCGATTGCTCTTAGTGTTCACCATGTTAGTTCTATTTCCAAATCAACATAATCTTATAGCTCACCGTATGTTTCATGGTAGCACCACATTAATTGTCTTATACTCTTTCACTTGTGCTAGTCACCGCATTTAGGCAATGATACACACAAGAAGTAACCCAAGCAATGCTTTCAAGTTTTCCCATGAGTCGTTTAATTAAGGTGATTTGTCATTATCGGTTATCCATATTGATCACATCAATGAGATAGTACTACGACTATTCAGCTTTATGAAATGTCAAGGTTATTGTTGAACACGAAACATAATCAAATCAGCCTTCCAATGTTTGATTAATTTTTTATGAACAAGCAAGTGTTCATAGACGTGCGGCCACATAGTTTCTACGACATGGTGTACTGGTGTTGGACCGAAAATACATATGTGGTATGATGTTTTAGTGAGGAATCAAGTTATATACAATATGGACAAGAGATAAGGCTAAACACAGTAATGTGGTGGATCGACTGATCGATCGACTCTCGATCGCCAGTCGATCAATTGTCATTTTTTTTATATCGATCGGTTAGTCGACTGTAGTCAACACATTCATTTTCAATTTTTGACAGTTTGAATGAAAAAAAAAAAACTTTTTTTAACTTTAAAATTAAAATACTTTCACACTATAAATAACCCACTCATTTCACCATTTTATTCACACGTTCAAATTACAACTCTCTCTATAAACATTCAAACACATTCTCTCAAATATACATAATGGATTCTTACGAGCTATTTTTTGCCACTTCATCTTCGGACAATGAAGATGAAGTTACTAGCGAGCTTGTGATGTATGTGGAAAAGTGATGGGAGGCTTATCAAGCGTCAAAACCAAAAATCTCACGAAACCAAATTCATAGGGATCGTTTGGGCGCTTATAATTGTTTAGTGACGGGTTACTTCTTCGAACACCCAGTGTATGATGAAAGAGCATTCCATGAGCGTTTCCAAATGAGCCGAAACCTATTCACAAGAATTGTTCGAGAGGTAACCGATCATTCTCGTTATTCTCAACAAACTCCTAGCTGTGCGAGCACACTTGGTATTTCCCATTGATGATGTGTACTTCGGCAATTCGTCAATTGGCATACAGAGTCAATCCTGATGCTCTGAACGAATATCTCCAAATAGGTGCGACAACATCTCGTGAGTGTCTCCAAAAATTTTGTGAGGTCATCATGGAGTTATATGGTGAAGAGTATTTGTCAAAGCCAACAGTTACTCACATTGAAAAACTCTATGCTCATCACTACGAAAAGCACGGGTTTCCTGGGATTATAGGAAGCATTGATTGTACAGATTGGCCATGAGCGAATTGCCCACACGCTTTAAAAGCTCAATTTGCTAGGGGTGATCACGGGTCAGATCCATTCATTTTATTGGAAGCGATCGCCTGTCAAGATTTATTGATTTGGCATGCGTTCTTTGGTGTCTCCGCGATGAATAACGACGTAAATGTTTTACGTCAATCGCCTATTTTCAATGATCTCAAAATAGGGAGAGCACCAGATGTGGAATTCGCTGTTAACAACGTGGCTTATAAACGAGGATGTTATCTTGTTGATGGGATATATCAGGAATGGTCCGTTATTAATAAATCCATTAAATATCCAGGGACAAATGATCACAAACGAATATTGTATAAGACGAAGCATGAAGCAGCAAGGAAAGATGGGGAACGAGCTTTTGGTATACTTACTAAAAGCGAAGTGGCTAATGATTAAATATCCGGCTAGAGGGTTGGACAAAAATCGCCTATCAGATATAATGTACACATGCATCATATTACATAATATGATAATTCAAGACAAAGGGCGGGCGATATCTCCCACACTTTTCCCGTAAGAACGAATACAGAATCGTTGAAAATTACTCGGCACATAATCAACAAAAAACTCATCTAAGCCTAAAATCTGATTTGGTGGAAGACATTTGACATCGTGAAAAGCAAAACTAGTTTAGTCATTTTATTATCGTAATGTTTTAATGTTATTTGAATATTGTAATGTTTTCATTTTATTTGAACTATTATGTAATGTTTAAATTATTATCGAAATTTTAATTTTGTTGTTAAAAATGTTTGTAAAAATAAAATAAAAATAATAAAAAAATAAAAAAATTGAAGGTTGCTCTTATTGTGGCAAAAAATCGCCTGTAATCGCCGGAGAGAGAAAACTGACGTGGTGGGTAAAATGAGGTCTCTGGTGATCCTTACTGTGTTTAGCCTAAAGATTAAATAAATTGGAGAGAGTTTAGTAACAATATTTTTATTTCTCGTATGATATTGATACATTTCCAAAGTACACAAGAATAACACGAATAGTCCTTCGACTATTGCGAACTACCTAAACCATAATACAAACCCATTTCTAGCCTATTGTTACATATTTAGAGAAAGCTGACAATTTCCATTGGAATATGGTCAAAGCACATTACATATTCATATGGCTAAGTTTATATGTCACACCCCCAATTTCGTGATACGCAGCGGAATTCAAACTGGGTGTTACTTCATGGCATAACAGTTATAATGATAGAAAACGATCACTACTTGAGCCGTTTTAAAAGATTAACCATTCAAAATATCAGAGTTTACAAAGTGAGGTCCCAGTAGTTGTAAGATTTACAAAATGAGTTTTAATGATAATAAAATTTATAGCCCTTTTGATGTATCCGTGCTCCTCCGTGCCATCCTCGTTCATTATGGACCTGAGATAAACATGCTAAAAAGTGTCAACACAAAAGTTGGTGAGTTCATAGAGTTTGTAAATAAACAGTTGATTTCAATAGTTTCAAGTTTGGGTAGTAATTGCAACAAATACAAATATCGTTAATTGAATAGTGGTTTACGTGGTTATATACCCAAGTAATGTAGGCATCTAATACCCAAGTAGTGTAGGTGGTTACGCACCCTAGTAATGTAGGTAGTTACGTACCAAAGAAATGTTAATACCCAAATAGTGTAGGTGGTTACGCACCCTAGTAATGTAGGTAGTTACGTACCCAAGTAATGTAGGTATCTAATACCCAAATAGTGTAGGTGGTTACGCACCCTTGTAATGTAGGTAGTTACGTACCCAAGTAATGTAGGTATCTAATACCCAAATAGTGTAGATGTTTTCAAGTATCAGTATAGTAGATATCGTACATAATACAGTTTTCAAGTAGTTGTGATTGTCGTACAAGTAGTTAAGGATGTATCTCCCCCAAAGAGTTTAATAAACAGTTAAACGAGAAAAGTGGGGCTATGACTCACCTTGGAGTGTAGTGACGTGAGTAACATAACGGTGCCAATGAGTATGGCAGAACAGTGTAAGGAGTAGCTCAAAGAAAACGAAATCGTCATAACCTAATGAATATAAGTTTGTTTCAAGATATAACAAGCGGAAAGTATTCGATACGTACGAGTTTCAAAAGATAGAGTGTTGTAGTTTTTTGGAATATTTGTATCAATGTTTGTAAGAGTTTAGCATCCCATTTCGTGTGGTGGTACGAAGTCATAGACTCAGACTAAACGCATGCCAAAGCATAAATCATATAGCATAGTGTGAAAGGAAAATAATCATGTAAGAATCAATTAAGAAAATAGGCAAAAGATATAAAGATGGTTAAGTCTGTTAAAGTCCAACGATGTCAAATGAGTAGTTTAATAATCCCAAGCCCAATATTAATAATCCTTGTCCGACATCATATATGTACATGTATATATTTAGTCCATCAAGGTTTATATGTTTAGACATTAACAAATTATAAGTTAGCCCATTTTAGCCAAATAAGTTAATAAGCCGAACAAGATATATTTAATATTACATAAGCTCAATGATAAGCAATATATAATAAGCTTAACCAAAAATCCACTAATGTGTCCAAAATAAGCGCAAGCCACAAAAGTCACATAAGCCAATACTAAAGCTCAATTCAAAAAAAAAAAAAAAAACACCCTTATATATGCTGAAAAATAGCATACAAACACCCTTATATATTGTAACACCCCCTAATTTGTTTTATGGCAGCGGAAAGATTTTTAGGGTGTAACGGTGAGGATCAAAGTTAAAATTTCAGAAAAACGGCCCGAAAGAGGCGTTTTGAAAGGTGAGATGGAACTCCAAGAGAGGACAAGAATTTACCTGGGAACGAGAAGATCAAATCCGGAAAAAGTACCCACATCTTTTTCCAAACTCTCAGACCAACACAGACTGAATCTCGGGACGAGATTCCTTCAACGGGGGGATACTGTAACCACTGCGAAAAATCTCATCTGGTAACACTATACTTAACCATTTTCTGCATATAATTTTTTTTTTTATTTATTTACTTGCCTGAGCGTAACCACTATCTCATGTGACGTAACTCACATCTATGATAAACGTATTCGCACGCGACCTAAACTTGACCTATTTTATATTTATAAACATTTCCCTTGTCAAGTATAGTACTTTACAAAATTACCATTTGCCACTTTACGTTAATTCGTTAACGTACTAGTTTAACTAAACCATTTTCACCTGATATAGTTTCTATGAGACTTTAAACTACTGTAATGCCAAATATAACTAACGAAACCCTAGAAATACCAAAATATAAATTACTAGGGTAATGTACAAGTCACTAAAGCACGAAAACCCTAATTTCACTATAACTCCCGATAAAACCCTAATTTCTCAAAAACTATTATTTTATTTGTAAACCCTAGTTAATATTTTTATAAAAATATTATGTACAAGCTCTATAAACTCAATGTACAACCCTCTAATGCACAAGATCATAAAAACTTAATTATATGCATTTAAAGTCTAATAAAAATTACATAAAAATTATGTAAAATTAAGAAATAACTAAAAATATATTTTTCTTATTTTCCTAACCCTAGTACAAGTCTTTTAAGCTTAAGGTACAACTTACTAAAGCACAAAAACCATTTTTCTTTATTTATATAGAATTCGATAGACATAAAAGTGTGTCATATAATTTTAGAAACCATTTCTAGCTAAACCCTAAACCTAGAAACCCTAGTTTTACCTTAAACCCTAGTTTACAAGCCAACAAAGCCTAAGTACAACTTCCCTATGCACCAAACGACCCTAACTAACCTAGTTTCTTACATTTAGTTCGACTAGAACTAGAAAGATTAACCCTAATCCCTTTCCTTGAACCCTAAGTATACACTTGTATGAACCCTAAGCTTCCAACACATCTCTCTTCTAGAAATAGGTACACATGTGTGGTTTAGAGACTTACACACCTTCAAATCCCCCTCCTACCCATGTGTCACCTCTAATGTCCATACACATCATCTTCCTCACTCCCATAAACAGCCTAGAAGACACAAGAAACCCTAATCACTTCCTATAAATAGAAGTGAACCCATGAAACCCTAATTCACTACCATACCTATCGAAATAATCCATACAGCCCCAAACCACTTCATTACTGATCCCACTAGCCTAATATAAGTTCAAATAGACCTAAGAGAGCAGTAGAAGGAAGTTAGAACCAAGGGAAAGTGAATTCGAACCCTAATCCAAAAACTATACCCTAGTCGAATAGATATAGCAAGGTATGTCTATATTCCTTTTTATTTACTTCCTTACACTTATTTTGAGTCTAAATACTTAATAGAATAGGCCTTAAAAGCTATTATAACCCAGAAGTTACAAAAGTAAAGTTTTGTTCACAAAAACCCAAATCGAGCCATTTTAAAACAAATATATATGAAATGAATTTCTGAAAACCCTAGGATCATAAAAATGGATTAGGAGTACTTTAAATATGTTAGAAATACTAAGTATAATCTAAAAACACTAGGTCTAATAATCGGATAGCAAGAAAACCAAGTTTTCTTTCTTTTTCTTCCTGTCGATCGAACAACAGATGCTGTGCTTTGGTCTTTAAATTAGACTATCAAATGGGTCTTTAAAAATCTAGTTTTTGGCATGAATGAAGGTCTTTCAAAGGGCTATCTATAGGAAAAAGAATCACCAATTTTCATTGAGTATCGAGTGAGAACCAAGCGTTTTATCAAACTATATTTCTGTGTCGAGTAAACTGTGGTGTCGAGCAAACAAAAATTAATTTTGAGGTCGTGTGTTCGAACCAAGCTGTGATCTTTTGCAAAAATACTCTTAATACACTTATAAATGTTTTGGTAAAAGAGATTTAGAAGTTCTCGTCACCAAACGTGAGAAATAAATTGTTTTTGTAATAAGGATGTCGAGTGAAGTAAGTTAGGAGTCTCAAGGACTGATTTTGCCAAAGCACTACTAAGTTTCATGTCTTGGATTAGTTTTGCAGTCGAGTAAAACCCTAGGGGTGTAAACTGTCAATTTTGAAACTTAAGGGTAGAAAGTGTAATTTAACCAAAGTTCAGGGGTAAAAGTTGTCATTTTCATATAGTTTGAGGGTATAAGTTGCCAACCCTAGAAACTTGAAGGTCTAAAGTGAAAATATGTTTATAAAACCCTAATTCATAATATAATTAAATTAATATTATTATTATTATTATTATTATTATTATTATTATTATTATTATTATTATTATTATTATTATTATTATTATTATTATTATTATTATTATTATTATTATTATTATTATTAGGAATTTAAACCTAATATACGTTTTGTACAATAACTAACAAACGGAGTATCTAAATAATGAACAGACAGAACCAAAACCTACAGATAAGACATAAGATAAAATCTTATAACTTTTGGAGAAACATCCTGTTGTCTTAAATTAACATTTACCGAAAACGTAACGAAAGGAATAATAAAAACTTATATATTCCAAAACGATTACTAAGAACTTGACACATCAACTCAGGTAGCGTGCCGGAGACGTTTATCAACTTTGTATTTCATCCAGACTACTCAGGTGAGTTCATAGTCCCACTTTTTACTACGTTTTTCTAAACTTGTGGGGAGATACATGCTACAAACCGAACACAAGTATTTTCTGTATGCTTTCCTGATTTGTATTGCATAAGTTTGCTATTGCCCAAAAGACCCCTAATCATGGACCTCTAATCACCTGCGGGTGAGCGCGAATATAATGGATAGATCTATTGGGTGTGACGACCCCTTTGTGTTACCGTAACGTAACCAAATGCATTTTATTTGAGTTAAATAAAGAGACTGGCAATTTCCTACTCGGGGGCATGGTTACCTACATTTAATTATGGGGTAATTTATATCTCATAGCTTATAACTATGAAGATAACCTGTTAACGTTTTGCGTGCCGTGAGACTTAATGCAATATCTATATATATATATATATATATATATATATACTTTACATGCAGTACTACTGATTACTTTTTATCTAAGCTTGTGTTCAAACCTATTACAACTGAAAACACTATGGATTCACTCAACCTTTGTGTTGACTTTTTAAGCATGTTTATCTCAGGTGACTAAAGGCATGACTTGGTACGGAGTGGCTGTGGACTTTCTTCTTATAACAAAAGTGTTCACTTTGTTAACATTCAAAGAATAATGTATTTTCATTACGTATTTTAAAAACTTCCTGTTGGGACCTATATTATGTACTCTGATATAAATAAATGAATGATAACAATTTTATTTAAAACGTCTCTTTTCGAGTCGTTTTCTATACTCATGACTGTGAACCATGAAGTAGCACCCCAAACTTATGTTCCGCTGCGTATATCGAAAAACGAGGGTGTTACACATAGTCTCCGATACCAATCTGTAACACCCCCTAATTTGTTTTATGGCAGCGGAAAGATTTTTAGGGTGTTATGGTGAGGATCGAAGTTAAAATTTCAGAAAAACGGCCCGGAAGAGGCGTTTTGAAAGTCATATGTCATTCAAAATAATATTTTGATACAAAGGTGAAATATCTGATTTGGAAATCCCACAAAAGGGTGAGGTAATTTGGAAAGAATGACATATTAAATTTTACACCATTTAGTTTATCAGAATATATAATGCCCGCTCCGTGTCTTGTCCTGCTCCGTTGATTACCTGAGATAAACATGCTTAAAACGTCAACACAATGGTTGGTGAGTTCGTAGAGTTTAATGGAAAATAATTTATTTCAATAAATTTCAAGAGTGTTCGGTGGTGTTTAAAATGAGTATGAGTACAAGTAAACAGTGGCTTTCAATAGTTTCAAAAGTGAAGTGATATTTGAAATACGTTGCTATCAGTAATGAAAACGTAAATGAATTACTATGGGAAGAAAGCACAAGTATGTCACACATAAGATCAATCAAGTACAAGTATAGGATCAAAATCCTAGTAGGTAGTGAGTATAATGATGTTATGCATAAAGTCTAAAGGTGTAAAGTGGTGAAATGCTAATACAGCTGTATCTAAATATATATGAAAACATTCATATAATTATATTGCCCTAAGCCTCATGACACGTAAAACGTTAACAAAGTACCGTAAAACAGCGGAGTCCACATCAGGTTACTGATGGGTGTTGGCCCTCATGTAATAGGTGATTTGCCAATTCCTATTTTTCTCAAATATAGTGCATCGCGACTAAATACGACTAACCATAAAGGCATTCCGTCAAAGTATTTAGTGGGACAGGTCGTCAGCCTCTAACAGGTTTCGAAGCTGTTCACTATATTCGCGCTCACCGCAGTGATTAATGGCTCATGATCGAGGGACTTTATGGCAATATAGTAAACTTAGGCAATATAGGTTTCAGAGGTTCATAGAATATGCGTACTTCAGTTTTGGCAATTATTTCCTAGTGAAATGTAGAAATATCATAGTAAAGTTAACTGTACATCCAATTGCTATATGAATGCATATAATGAGTTTCAGTATCATGTTACAACAAGTAGTTTGAAAATGTTGTCTTTCAAGTACAATGTTTAAGCTAAGCAAGCAATTTGCGAGTATAACGAGCATATATCCCTTCCAAAGGGTGATTCAAAACATGTAAAACAGAGTTGATGATTTTGAGTAAATCATTAGAGTTTTCAGAGTATAAAAGTAAACTTAAAACAGTTGAGCATGTATCTCCCCCAAAAGTATAAAGCTTGAAAACAATTAAAAGTGGGACTACGACTCACCTTGGGTGTATCTGACAAGATGGAATTATAAGATCAATTTAGATTATGGGAAACGATTACGGAATCGTCTTCAACACGAGACCTGAATATAAGGGAGTCTAAGTATTTGACTTACAACTAATAATGTGTGTGAAAATGAGAAATCGTATAACGATTTGACTGGTGATGTGAGTGTGATATGCTTAAAATGCCTCAAATTTAAAAATAATATTATATAATATTATCTTGATTCTTATGTCAATTGACTCAAAATATTACCTCCTCGAAATATGATGAAATAGTATGCAAAGTGAATTCGTTAAATTTCTAGTTATAATAAATAACGAAAATTAAATAATACGTAACTAAAGTGTATAAAAATGCATATGAAGTGATGGGATGATGAAAAATGAAAAATGAAATAAGAATGTCAAGTGTATTCAGTAGGTCCCTGTTCTTTTCAAGATTTTATACTTTTTATCTTAACTGTGTTTGCGTTACACCGTTAGTCCTTCGTTGAGTCCAAAGTCCATAAATAGTCCAAAACTTGTCCAAAAGTATCAATAAGGCTTGGCATTCAATAATTTGTCAAATTATACCCTATATGTTTTGTCTTCATAGTCTCAGTCCATGTATTTCTCGGATTGGCAGTTTCTGTCCTTCTAGGCGAATTGCGTTACATTTTTAGTCCAAAAGTGTCAAAATGGTGAGGAAAAGTGGGCGAGTTTTCCTGGAGTTTATTTAAGACTAGTAAAGCTTATTTTAATAGCTTATTCGGTTATTAGCTTATTTTTCCTATTAATGGGCCCTTAACGAGCCATGCTACTAAGCCCATTAGTTATTTTTAACCGTGAGTTTTTGAGGGGTTTTGGTATATCAACAATGCTCATTTTTATCATCTCATTTCATATTTAAAAGTGCCAGTTTGCCAGCTTATTCCATAGCTTATAAAACAGCTTAATGGGCTGTAAAGCCCATGTCGCCACTTTTGAGTGTTTTCAAAACAGTTTCTTCGATTGGCTTTGATCATTTTTAAGAGTCGAAACTTTAGTATTGTTATGAGTTGTCTAAATGAAAAGTGCAGCTAGTTACGTCGTTTAATGGGTTGTGTAAAGAAAAGACGTGTTTGTTTAGCAATTTCGTGGGTTTTAGGCTTGTTTTCTAGGGCGGCTTGGCATGTTTTATACCATCAAAACACTTAAAATATTTCTAGGTGTTTTCTCTCATGTTTATACGTGTGAGCATGTAGTTGGTATATGTTCGAATGATGCATGAAATGGAAGGTAAAAGTGTGAGTGGTGTGAGAGTCGTCTCCTAGGCCTTCCAAGATGGAGGTTCGACACATGATGGTGGGTTGTAAGAAAAGAAAATGCACGTAAAATATATAGTAATAATTATACGTTCAAATCAAGTAAGGAGTGATGCATGAATGATTTGTGTACGTGAGATATGGAAGCAAAGGAGTTATTAGACACTTACTACACCTTTTAGAGGTGGTGAAGATCGATGAGGTCGAATGAATGCAAGGGAGTAATGATCCAGTTGCTAGAAACCCACGTATACAATTTATACGTATAGTTTTCTTTGTTCGATTGTACCCAAACTTGAGACAGAAAGTTTCCTGGTCTTTAGGGTATCTTTGTGAGTGAGAGAGGGTTGAAATGAGTGTAGTGAGTGTAGGATAGAAGGTGATAGGCTTGGATAGTTTTATAGAAGAAATATCACACGTTTTATAACTTTCTTGACTTTTCAAACTCTATCATTGGCTGCCACTGTTTGTGACCATTGTTTGAGGGACCATGCTAACATGCTACTGACCTCAAAAGATCATAAGAAGATATGGGGGAGTTGGTAAAGTCTTATCTTGGTGTTTGACAAACTTATATATACACGTTCACTTCTATACGAGTTCAAAATGGAAGTTAACGAGCCTCAACCTTTCCTGCTGTCCTATCCTCCTTCTAAACATCCTATTATGCTAAAAATGTTATTTGAGGAACGTAGGAAAAATCGGGTTTCAATATATTTGTGTTTTGGGGTTTTTTATTTATACTTATGGGTGTGAAATGGGACAAACGGTTTGGCCTTGGATACCATAGAAACATTTGATGTCTAGATCTAATATTTAACACGAGTATAGTATAGCGGGTAGTGATTAACAAGGTGTAAAAATATTGCTATGTCGCGTTTAGTATTTTGGAGTACACGAGTCGTTTTGGAGAGGAGTTGAAGTTGTATTGTGTATGATATATAAAAAATGGTATGGGATTGAAGTGGGCTTGTGTAGCGTGAGGTGGTGATGGGCGGAGAAAAAGAAGCCAGCCCGTTTGGTTTGTAGCTTAGGTAATTAGTGTATAATTAGTGTAAATGATAATTTGTGAAATATTAAGTTTTGTAAGATAATTAAACTTTGTAATACGCGTAGTGAAGTAGTGCCGTTACTTGGTGGATCTTGTGATGACGTGACTTTGTGAGTATAATATAACAAGAAAATTTTTAAATTTCCCCGTAAAAGTGGTGATTAAAATAAATGACGTAGATTAATATATAATTAAACGTGGTTAATTATAGGAAATTTTGCAGTTTGCTACATATATGCTGAAAAATCAGCATACAAACACCCTTTATTATTGCAGATTTTGAGCAACCAAACACCCCTTATTAGTGCAGATTTTCAGCAGCAACACACCCCATTATTAAGTGCAAAATTTCAGCATATATATACTCATATTAAGTGCAGAATGTAAAAAAAGTAAACGCACCCCCTTTGGATGAACTTTGTGGCAAATTCTAAGACCAAAATAACAGCCTCTCGGCTGTGAATGTGGACCGAATCAACACACCCCCTTGGGTGATTTCCAACCGAACCCAAAACCAAAATCAAATAAACCATATGTTTGATTAATAGACTAGAATTAAAAGAAACCAAAAATAGACTAACAAACACCCTTGTGCTGTTGTTATACGTAGAAGACAAACACCCCTTAGGTGGTTCTTGGCCGAGAACTAAGATCAACAAACACCCTACGGCTGTTTTACACCGAGACCAAACATAAACAAAATAAGCCAGATAACTAATAAGCTTAAGCAACTTTCAAATAACACATAAGTCGATAGCAAGATAAATTAGCGGTCAAAATGTTGTTTAAGTAAATCAAGCATGTCAAATAAGCATATCAAGTCGCCAAAAATGTACAAGTCGAGTCATATAGACTGAAAACAAGTAAGCCAAACGCCTCCTTGGCTGTGGTCTCGGTGGTGAGCAACAACAACAAGCACACCCTTCGGGTGGGTGGCTGTAACTTGCAACAAACACCCTATATGGGCTGTTTTGGTGGTAGGTCGAAGCAAAAGAAGCCGAAACACATAACCACCATTTGAGATTAACCTTACAAGAGATAAATCAAACCACAAGGAAGATAAGCAAAACAAATCATCACAAGACCCATAAGGGTCTCAGCTGTGAAACACGTATGGGTTTATACCCGACCCGACATCAAGATAACTCATCCAAACGCCCCTTAAATGAATTTTATACCACACGAATTGTTATTCAACAGTTTGTTTAAATCCAATCTTTTTTTATTCACGAAAAATTAATGAACCGATTCGTATCCGGTTTTTAATCAAAAGAAAATAGATAAAAATAGATATACGTGTGTCGGCATACCAAAAGAACGACGAGGAGGAGTGGTGGAGGGATGGTGGAACGGCGATGGTGATGAATCACGATCCAAAACTAACCCTTACTAACCAAACCTTTGCGGATTCTTGTCAATCCGAGTCCCAACAAACACACACACCCTTATGGGTGGTGATGATGGTGGAGGGTGGCGGCGTCTGTGGTGATGGGGGGGGGGGCGATGTTGGTGCTGCTGGTGATGGCAGTCAATGTAAGAGAGGATGGAAGAAGAGATGATATGTTTTCCTGTTGTTGTGGTGGGTTTATATCAAAAATGGAAAGAACAGATAAGGAATATTGTATCAAATAAGATAAGACTTTGGAAATCTGATATATAAGAGATAGGAGATAAGGGTTATTATTATTTAGTGTATTGTGTGTACTCCGTGTCCCGTTGAGTCAAGATATAAACGCGGTACCACGGTTGGGTAAATGTGAGAAATATATTCTTGGAGACGTTTTTATAATATTATAACGAGACTATTGATGTCTAATAATGACTATCGAATGTAAACCATTATTATTGCGGTGTTAAATAGACAAAGGTGAACGAAAACATTCAAAGAGTAATAATTCGAATCTGAGTGAATTACTTAACTTGGGAAGTTACCGGTCAACTACCGATTACAGTATTTGTTTTTACGTTAGGGTAAAAGTCAAATAGTCAAGAAGTAAAAGTCAAAGTCAACTTTTTTTTAAAAAAAAGTCAAAGGGTAAAATAGTCATTTTGCTGTGTGGAAATTTACGGGTTGTTACAGTATCCATTCCTCATTTGGAACTTCGTATCGAAGTTCAGTGGGTGTTATATGTGGACAGTGTGTTCGAGAATCGATGGAAGTACTTGCGACGCATCTGGTCTTCACGTTCCCACGTGAATTCGAGTGCTTACCGAAAGTTCTAATGAATTTTGGACAATAGAGATGCGACTTTACTTAAGTCGTTTGACCTTACAGTCTATGATTTTGATAGGTTGAAAAGTGTAGGTATTTACGTATTCAAGCATAGTAGGTGAATTATTAAAATCAGTTTGTCTGTTCAAGATTGGACCAACGTCTGTTAGCTCGTGTAACAAGTATGTTAACTCAATAATTAGTTCATGATTGTAAGGATTTGTAATGGCAAAAGTGATAACTTAAGAATGAACCAAGGTAGTTCAAATGAGGTCTTAAGATTTTTACTGAATAATAGAATACTAGAGATTCTCAAGATCGAGTTCATACTCATGTCATATCGGATACAAATAAGCCCACTTATTTATAATTAATTATTTACATAGAGAAGCGTCCCAAACAATGTAAATAAAGAAGTATAAACTTATGGTTCGGCGATTCACAATTTCTTTATTTAAATAAAAAGGCGTCTCAATCCATTCAAATAAAGACTTTGTAAATCATCCTACTTAAGAATTCCCGAAAAAAGACTCATACGTGTGGAAAAGAAAATAGTCCACACTGGGTTGGAATAATAGATTTTTAACAATGAAAGTTTCGGAAGAGAAACTTGATGAATGTAGAGAAAGTTGCTGAACTTCAGCTTTTGTAGATGATGAATCAGTTTGTATAACAATTTCATATCTTTAATTTCTACCAAGGAAATCAATAGTTTGTGACATGTTTCATGTGAAATAATATAAAGTCATGAGAAGTTTAGAGATCATTGTAATCATTTACAAAGTTTGAGAAATAATTGAGACCATTGTGCAACACACAATGTCTGAGAAATAAGTGAGACCATTGTGCAACTCACAATGTCTGAGAAATAATTGAGACCATTGTGCAACTCACAATGTCTGAGAAATAAGTGAGACCATTGTACAACACACAATGTTTGAGAAATAGGTGAGACCATTGTGCAACACACAATGTCTGAGAAATATGTGAGACCATTGTTTCGTTTACAGTGTCTGGGGATGTAATAGAGACCACTGTAGGACTTACAGTGCCTTGAAAAATAAATGAGACCATTGTATAAATTACAATGTCTGGGTGGTAGGAAAGAACATTAAAATCAGTTACAATGTCCTGGGGGAAGTTTCCTAGACCGCAAAAGTGTATGAGTAGGGCATATTTGTATAGTTGAATTGTAAGCCCTTGAATAGAGTTTCCACAGCAAAGGCATCGTAAATCCACTCAGTTCCAAGTCCTGCCCTTACAAGACTTGCAACCTGTGTGTTTACAACCCACTACTAACATAGTATGAATAGCAAATATTTCCACTGCAAAGGCATTGTAAATCCACTCAGTCCCAAGTCCCGCCCATACAAGACTTGCAACCTGTATGTTTACAACCCATTGCTAAAATATGAGTAGTTACATGATTGAAGAAATGTGATTGTGCCGTAATGCCCTAGAATAGGCATACACAGATGTATTTAGTTCTAAATTGATTGAAAGCATGTCGAGTGTATATATATCAATATACTAATGAGTAGCATAAAATACCTAGAAGTCACATAATCGTCTGGAGGATAGAAGGCACGGAGAATGAAAGGCTATAAAATGTTTTTATGAAAAATCAGTTATAGTTTAGGTCTCAATTAGACCCGTATCTCTATAACTATAGCTCTGATACCAATCTGTAACACCCACAATTTTGTGATACGCAGCGGAATTCAAACTGGGTGTTACTTCATGGCATAACAGTTATAATGATAGAAAACGATCTCTACTTGAGTCGTTTTAAAAGATTAACCATTCAAAATATCAGAGTTTACAAAGTGAGGTCCTAGTAGTTGTAAGATTTACAAAATGAGTTTTAATGATAATAAAATTTATAGCCCTTTTGATGTATTCGTGCTCCTCCGTGCCATCCTCGTTCATTGTGGACCTGAGATAAACATGCTAAAAAGTATCAACACAAAGGTTGGTGAGTTCATAGAGTTTGTAAATAAACAGTTGATTTCAATAGTGTCAAGTTTGGGTAGTAATTGCAATAAATACAAATATCGTTAATTGAATAATGGTTTACGTGGTTATATACCCAAGTAATGTAGGCATCTAATACCCAAGTAGTGTAGGTGGTTACGCACCCTAGTAATGTAGGTAGTTACGTACCAAAGAAATGTTAATACCCAAATAGTGTAGGTGGTTACGCACCCTAGTAATGTAGGTAATTACGTACCCAAATAATGTAGGTATCTAATACCCAAGTAGTGTAGGTGGTTACGCACCTTAGTAAATTAGGTAGTTACGTACCTAAGTAATGTAGGTATCTGATGTGTCGTGTGTAGTGCAAGTTTTAAATTTTTATAAAATCAATATATCCAATTCTTTAATCAACACATACGAGCAAGTATACTCGTCCGTAGTAGTAAAGGTGGGTAAGTTGAGATCGTCCCAAGGGAATTGTGGTTTGGGTTTGCAAAATAAGTTTTGTCAAAAAAGATTGTCAATCCTTTTTGGTGTAAATGCTAAGGTAAACAAAAATCAATCAATCAAAAACAAATATACTTGTGTGTAGTTCCATGATAATTGTATAGAGTAATCTAACAAGTTGGGTGTGACTTGTAATGATGCACAACTTAAAATTGAGTGATTCACAATCAATGGTTTTTATCATGAGAAATCATCTCTAAGAATTCAATCTCCTAGTTAATTCCTTTCAGCCTTTGTTAACTAGTGCGATAATTCTATTAGACTCTTTGTTGTTTGAAAATCATTTCTTATTTTAAGAATTCCTACGAATCCTTTCGGCCTTTTCTCATGATGAAATCGTTTCCAAATCCATTTTAATGATTTAATATGATGCTTGTCACACACCATAATCCATACTAATTCGTGCACTAACTTTTTGGCAAAAAAACATAAAGAAAATCCTTTCGGCCTTTGTTAATCTTTAAAACTGTTTTTACCAACTAATTAAGCAAGATTAGATTTTATTTCAACAAACTCATAAAACAAGATATGATTTCATGCATCACTATGAAATAAGAATACTCCAATACTTATCACATCATACACACAAGTATAACCAATCTCACTCCATAACAATCATAATCAAACACAAGTAATCAACCATACTTTCATTCATCTTAAAGTAAAAGTAGTTCATAATAACTCAAACAAGAAATACCTATTTGTGAAATTACAAGAACTAGAATTGTGGAACTATAGCAACCACTCTCCTCCAATCGCCTATGATCACACGTAAACAACTCCACACTTGGACACAACTCTTGAGACTTGAACTCAAGGTTCCCTGGACGTTTTCACAGCAACTACAAGCTTTCGGGCAATGATAATAAGTTTAACAAGACTTGGTGTAAGCCTTACTAGGTTTTTGGGTTGTCACACATTGTAAATTAGCTAAGGATCCTTTAAATAAGTGAAGGAACCCTTATCCCTCAAGCAAAAACGTCTCAAATCAGTTACTAGCCGAGAAATGATAAGCCACCATGATTATGGGGCTTAAATTCGTCATTAAATGCATTTTTGTAACTTCAGCTTCCTCCAACCGATCGGTATTGAGGTCCATCCGATCGGTTGGAGCTCTCGGTAAATCCAAGTTTCCCCATCCGAATCGGATGCGGGCACCATCCGATCGGATGGGCCATTCTGCCATGCAAATATTATTTTTCTTCTTCCTTTTCTCGTTACGTGCTTGATCCTTTGTTGTGCCACTAATTCCCTCCATAGAACTTGATCTTTTCTTGATATGTAAGCATAGAAATCTTTGACTTTATCAAATCCTTGAACTCTTGTGTGGTTTCTTTCTCGTGATTCTTCAAATGTGCATAATCTCTTCATTTCTTCATCTTTTTATCATCTTTTCCTGTACTTGGCTATATTTACTTGCATATGCACTTTTTCTTGATTTAGTAACAAATATACACAAATATAACCAAATATGATGCACAAATCTAACAATAACGTGACTAAAAACATGTTCATTTTAAGCGTTATCAAATCCCCCACACTTGAGTTTTGCTCGCCCTCGAGCAAGTCTAGCATTCAAAAAAACTGAACTCAATGGCTTCTTCATTATGATTCTAAAAATCCAACAATCATCCCGAAGGAACAATTGTCATTTTAACTTTTAAATGTGAAAAATTCTTGAAACATAAACAAGTTAGTTCGAGCTTGATAACGTCACTAAGCTCCTTTCATAGGATTTTTAAATTCACTCAACACTCAAGGGTAATTTTAATGGTATATCACTCAATTGCTCAGACATGAATCACGTTTCTTACCATAAGCTTGTACGAGTATCAAAACAACAAAATAAAACATCAAAGAGGTCTTTTATTCGGGTTTAAGGTTAAAGGGTTACGGCTACCTGGCTATTGTGCAAATATTTCATACAAGAATGTAATAGCTCGCTTACAACGAATTCTTGATTAGTCAAGCAACGGATGGTCACTAGATTGTACCTTTGGATCGCTAACGACGTTATTTGCATAACGGATGGTCACCAAAACACGCACTAGCTCGCTAGCAACGTTTTTCAACTATTCAGAAACCCGGATGGTCACTAGAACATCCATGCACTACATATCTAGACAAAGGCATTACTAAATCTGGATTCTCGAAAGCTAACAACGAATCAAGTAATTGGTAAAGGTAAGGATAAGACATGGGAATTATTTGTGATTGGTTTCTAAAAAAACGAATAAACAAGAATCAAGTCCAGATTCCGTTCCTAACTCATTATACCTCAAATGATCACTCCACCAAACTTCTTCGATTATCATTTTTCCGCATCTCATACTAACTCTTCCCTTCCTTAATAGCTCATTGACTATTTTATTTTCATCATTCCATACTTTCATAGTTCATTGGCTATCCTTTTTTTTTTTTTTTTTTTTTTTTTTTTTTTTTTTTTTATTAACGTTCTCCCCCCTCCCCCCCCCCACACTTTGGATGAGCACACGCTACAAAAAATACAAATAAGAGTAGCGACCTCCTTCTTCATTGAAACAACATATACACATACAAGGTGTGGTCAACATGCAATCATCAAAAAGATAACTAGTTTCGAACTTCAATTGAACTTGATTCGGGAAAGGCTAAGGTGTAAGGTGTAACATCTTTTTGTACTTTTCTGGATTTAATCAAAAGAAAAGATAAGGCTCAGAAGGTGTAACTAAGGGTATCTAGCGTAAAAAATTAACGCTAACAAATGGGTTCCAAATACTACGGATAACTAACCAATGCGGTCAGCAAAAATATTTTTTCGTAAACGGAAGGCCATTTGGTGAAAATCCTAATTTGCCTCTTATCATTTGAATATATTTTATTACTTGAAAGTAATTTTAACCGTAATGCATAACACGTACAAGTTCTAGAATCAACATGATCACCGGCACACACATAACGAAATATAGAGCATAAGAAATGCTTTATACAAAAAGGCTTAAATCCTCACAATTTAAGGTGGATTATAACATGTGCTAGCAATAGTTATCAATAACTCTCCTTCCTTGATTAAATTTCAAAAAATTTCAAATAGCCTCATTCTTACCATTGAATCAATCTCTAAATAACAAGAGCGAACACAACTCTAGTCACTTGAATTCCAAAATTCTACTAAAAATAAAAATAAAAATCATACCAATTTTTTCCTATTTTCTTCCCTCCCCCACACTTAAGTTTTGCATTGTCCTCAATGTAAATAAAATGAACTTAAAAGTAAAGGAAATGGGAAAAAAAAATATTATAAATAAATAAAATGCTACCTGGAAAAGAAAATTCGCATAGGCTTATTTGATTTTTCGTAAGCATATGAGTTCTTCCAACTCCAAATATTGATCAACACTAAGCTTCCGCTAACTTTTCCCCAGCAAATGCTGCAAACACTATAGGCGAAACAAACAAAACAAAATACTAAAACAAACAAAAATAGTTCAAAACATAAAAAATAAAATCCTACAAAAGTTAAGTTAAAGTAGTGGAAATAGAAATTATTCAACCAACATTGTTTTTAAAACATAACCATTTATCAACCATCCCAGGTTGATATTGGTTGCATATCTAGGACTTCTGGAAGTCCTCTTAGCTTTCCATCCCTGCTTTCTCAAAGATTTATGAACCCTTTGATGTCAATACTCAATGGAGTAACCGGTTCACTAAAAACACTCATCTCTTCCTCAGTAAATAGCCCAAGATTCCTAGCTATTCGTGAAATAAAATGACCTGCACATATGTAATTTCTCGCTCCAACTGCCGCGCGTTTGTGCAAGTGTTGCACTATCACCCAAGCTATGTTCAAATGCCTATAAGGATACTTCTCGTCTAATGCTTGAATAATCCATAAGTCATCTTCATAAATCAGATTAACACCAGACGTCCTATGTAACAATGATTGTACTACAACCCTGTGTAGCACTTGCAACAATGGTCTCTTAATTGTTGAAACTTTACTTTCCCAAAACACTAGCTTCCCTTCCGTGCTAATCCTTTTCCAGTATCCATGTGCGTCAAAATTATTTTTACTCCTTTCTCCACTCATTACCAGAAATTTAAAATCCTTGTTACTTAGGTCTTCATCCGAGTATAAACCTAACAGGTTCCCAAACTCGAAGAGCGTGACTTCATGTTTCTTTCCCCCTAGTCTGAATTCCAAGAATTTGTCGGTGGTAACTCCTATATCTGTAACCCTCTCTTTCATCCTCATCGAACATAAAAATTCCAAACACCATTCTTTGTATATTGGCTCCCTTATGCTTAGTGCTCTCATCCACATGTTAGAGGTCAATATCCGTTTGTTCCACAGTACCCTAATAAGAAACATATCTTCCAAAAACTCATCACAACCAAGCTCTTTCATATCATTCCAATTCATAACCCTTGGTGAATGAATTACCCATCCGCCAATCTTAAGAAGAATAGCATTGAAAGATTGTCGGATGATGAACTCAAATAAGTACATTTTGTTACTATCATTTATCCTATTTATTTGACTTGTTTTATTATATTATCTGTGAGAATTGATACGTTAATGTTTACTTTTGTAATTCTCAGGTAAAAACAAGTATTTGGTGAAACTGAGCGATTTTGGACTAATTATGGAGCAAAACATGCATGAAGTTAAGAGTCTACTGAAATGGACAAGATCAAGACATTCTGCTCCAGATACGCCGCATCTTGCTTATTACATACGGCGCATCACTATCAAGATTTCACCAGTTTCGATCCAAGATACAAGAGGACATGCGCCGCATCTATTAATGAAGATACGCCGCATCTCAAGGCGGTGTACGAATATTCCTGAATATATTAATCTTGGACCCCACGCGAAGTTAAGTCAATGCGCCGCATCTTACCCTCAGACAGAAACTATAAATACCCCAAAGTCAGACGAGAGAAAGAGTTCGACAGTTTTAGAAGACCGAAGTACAGAAACCCTAGGACGAATTCAGTCGAAGTGGCAGCACAAGACACACCTTGAACGAAGATACAAGAGCTGTAAGAAGGTCCTGCATGTATTTAATTCATTAAGTAGTTTTGTTTTATTGTGTTAGTAAACTTTAATTCATCAGGATTGGTGGCTTGTGTAATGTGACAACGGAAAGATTGCACTCCCTTTAATATTGCTTTCCCATCAATTAAAGTTTATATGTTGATGTCTTTGGTGACTTTTATTAGTGCATTGATAACCTCTGTGTCTAGCTGAGCGTTGATCGGGTCGCCATGCCTCTGCCCTCGCCTATTTATTAGATCGCCTATGCATTCTATCGTCTGTAGAAAAGTAGGAAGAAAGATAAATAGGATAGTCATAAGTAATCATTAAAGGTTTACTCGCCGATAAGATTAGAACCAATGAGAAAGGACTTAATCTCGGTGCGTTGCATCGAACTATACACTTCATATAAAACTAGCAATAAAACAAGTGACAAGCTACTTATCTATCAGGACAGGCCTTCTTATTGTCTCGAGTATTTATCTGTGTACGTGTGTGCTATTCGCTGATTCGTGCCTATTAGTTTAGTTTATTATTTAATTGCAACCAAATCGTGCCAGTCTCTCAGGCTGAACCCCCTTGCGTTAGATTCGGTTGTATAGCTAACTTAAGATATTAAAATACTGATTAGAATAACTAGATAATACGTTCCACTCTTAGTGATCGACACTCTACTTACCATTATATACATACTGACCGGGTACACTGCTCGTTAAAGTGTGTGTTATTGATAAGTCGGCTAAATATAAATTTAAAACTTGAATACTGCTAAAACCACAACGATATACCGTGGGTATAAATTAGAGCACTCGCACGCACGCATCAAGTTTTTGGCGCCGTTGCCGGGGAGTGAATTGTTATTATCTGTTAATTTGATTAGTATTTTAATTAGGTTTTTAATTTTTAATCTAACCGCTAACTCTGTTGTATATTAGGTTAATTTGCATTCATTGTATTATTTTGCATATTTTCTGTTTTTGTGTGTTTTTTATTTTTGTTTATTTTCGTTTGTTTTTATTTGTTTTTATTTTTCGTATTTTCTGTATTCTGCTATCGTTGTACTGAGCTTATTCAAACGATACGACGCATCTATTTTCATAAATACGGCGTATTGCGTTTAATTTTTATAAAATACAACGCGTTTAATTAATTCGATACGACGCATCTTTCCCTAAGATACGGCGTATCTGTTTTTAACAAGATTTTTTTTTCTAAGCGATAACGCGATACGACGCCTCTGCTTTAGCGGATACGGCGTATCTATTATTTTAATTAAAAACAGTTTTCGAATTATTAAACAGATACGACGCATCGATCTCTATCGATGCGGCGCATCTTCTGAATCAAAAATCTTGTATTTTGAAACGTAACGAAAATACGACGCGTTAACTTTTGTTAATACGACGCATTTAATTTTAATAAGTATATTGATTTTTGATAATTAAAACTGATACAGCGCATTCTAATTTCTAAGCGGTGTATCTATTTTCTGAATAAAGTCTGATTAAATTTTAACGATTATAAGATACGGCGTATCCAACTTTTTGGATACGGCGCATCGTCTACTGATATCAGAAAATTTTATTTTACTTTGATTGTTTCACTCTTCTTTTGCACGAGTAAGTTTTATTTCAGGAAGATGGACGATCCGGATATTACGATGGAAGAATACTTGTTACTGGAAATGGTTAAGTCAAAGAAAGAAAGAAACAAATTGCCGTTTCAACACACTTGGTGTATGTCAAATGATGATGAAGAAGATTCATATACCGTGAAACCAATTCCGGCAATTGTTCTTGATAATACTTTTTCTCCGGAGATTGCTCAAGATGATGTGTATACGGAACCCTACGTTGAAGAATATTCTGCAATCGTATTACCACCATTAGACAATCCATCGGATGAAGATGAAAAGTATTCTAATTTTGATTTCGAACCATTTGACGCCATAGTTTATGATGACATACCTCAACCAGATTTTGACCCAACAAGGGATTTTGAATAAATCTGGGATTACTTAATGAAGGATGAAATTCGGGACGATGCTGAAATTGCAAGACCACTAGTTGAAGATGAAGATTCACAAGATAAATTGGAGTCACTTACAACAGAAAGTGGTACAAATTTATTTAATATTATTAATCCCGTTACTAACAATCTTGCTAGTTTTCCTAAACAGGTTGCAAAACAAAAGAATGATGAGGTCAAATTCATTACACTACCTATTGAAGCACATGAAGCACCTGTGATCAACCCGTTTTTGGTGGAGCTCGAGGAAGAATTTGGTGATGAGCTCTTAAACATTGCTATAATTGATGAAGATGATGATTTCGACCCTATGAAGGTTATAGAGGAACTCAAACTTTTACTTGCCAAAGACCCTTTCTCATCTTCTGCGGAAGTCAAGGGACGCCTTACTACCAAAGAGACTAACCAAGAAGAAAGGAGACTCATTTTTCCTCAACACGCTACTCATTCAGATGGAATGGTCAAGTCATCCAGTTTATCAGCCAAACCGGGTAAGGATAGGAAAGATGTACATATATTGCCAAGGTATGATCTTTATTTATTTCTTCCATCTTTACTAGCAAATTTACACTCTTTTCGTGTTTATTGCTACTTTCACCCGCACTTGATCCCAAGTGGGGGAAACAACACCCTATTACACAGTAAATAAGGGTGGAGTCAGGCTCGTGACTCGAACAAAAACAAGCGCTTCGTGGGAGGCAACCCATGCTTATCTTTTATTTTATTTTCTGTTCTGTGTCGAGTCAGTCAGGCCCGCAGAGGATACGGCGCATCTCAATCCTGAGATGCGACGCATCTCCTGCACTAGTCATATCTTACTTTATTTTTCTGCATTTTTACTTTTGACTTTAAAACTTTTTATCAGTTTATTTTAATGCGGCGCATCCCTGGTTAAGGATGCGGCGCATCTTTTATTCTGATTCGTATTTGTTCCAGGCTCGATACGGCGTATCTTCTTCCATAAGATACGGCGCATCGACTGACCTGATGATTTTCATTTTAATTTTTATGTTTTATTTTTGCTAACTACTAATGTATTATGCAAGTTTGAACCTTCTTAACTTAGGTGTGTTAAAGTCTTGGTGGTATTATAGATTCTTGTATTTCCTGTGGATACATCAATTATGAAGCTTAAACGTTCTCATCCACAAGAAAGTTGATTTTTGCTCTTATACTAATGGAGGATCATACCGAGCAAATCTCAGGGGGAGTTTTTCTGTTCTAATTCTTTTATTTTCCAGTTTTTAACCTTTGATACAAACAACGAGGACGTTGTTTAACTTAAGTGGGGGGATTGGAGAATTAGAACAATTAACACTTACTTGTCCTAAACTTTTCAAATATTATGCTTAAAATGTGCTTAATATATCAAAATTTAAAATTTTTTAGCATGTTTTTGTTTAAGATCTAAGTTGCATAGCTGCACACATGACATTATTTTCAAAAATTGTGATTTTTCAAAATTCACAAATCTATGAGTGTGCCGGTGACTTGTAAACTTTAGAACTTGGGTTGTATACTATTCGAGACCACCATAATAAGTATTATTTATATAATTGGAATGACTTGTCTAAATTGGTAAAATTCTAGGATTACACCCAAATAGCCTTTATATGTTATGTGTTATTAGCTAACTACACTGGTTAGTTAACCCCCGTATAAACCCTTTTGTTACTCTCATTTTTAGAGTAAGATACCCCTAGAAAAACACTCAGAGCCATTCCTTTCGTTTCTTACACCTTTGTTAAAATGTTTCGTTACACCCTTACACCTTAGCCTACCCTGTAGATTAAAATCCGTGGTTGGTTAATTGCTTTAGGCAAAGTGTGTTTCCTTACATTACCTGTGTTCGCGTGCGTAATTCATTATCTTTGGTCAGGTCGGGAAATTGCACAATGCAATTGTGATGCGTGGTTTTGCGACCTTACAACAGGTTTTACCTCTCGAGGGATCTCAAGAGGCTTGCAATCCCCACCAGGCAGTGTACCTGACCGATGTAGTATAGTGAAGTGGCAAGTACCGGGGGATTGATCGTTCTCTAGGGGAATAGTGTCGTTAGGATTGAAAACCTACTCTAATAGGTCTAAGGGTGAGGGAAGATTCTTTTTGTATTTTTATATTTTTATGAAAGCAAGTAAAATCTCGGGTTTGAAGGAGTGGGCGGAATTAGTTGCTAGTCAACTAACCCAAACAGCTACAAATGCAAATAAAATAAAATGACTGAAAATGAAAAGGTTGTGAAACTTATATGGAGAGAAATGTGTTTACTTAGATTTCCTTACTCCCTAACTATCTTTTACCGGTTGATTAGTGTGTATTAATTGCGTGGATGACGGGTGTATTCCTTAATACCAATCGTGGGGTGGCGTACGTACTTCCCCAACTCTACAAGCTCCTACTTCACTCCTATGTCGAGCCGGCTAAGAAGCTCCTAACATGGGATCACTAGAATTCGCTCATGCATTAAATACAACCATAAAAACCTTAGTACGCATTGGTTCATGTTTCTTAAGACGTTCAAGCAAATTACCGTATAGGAGGTTAGCCAGTTTTCTTAAGCCTAACATCGATAAAAAATCATCCAATACAATTAATAACACACTAATAACCAATAATCAATAGTTAGGTTTCATTAGATCTAAGCAAACACAAGATAAATCTAGCCTAGCATGTTAATCAAAAGACAAGAACAAGATATAATCAAACAACACATAGACATATTGATTGATTAAGTGATTACTTATCTTCAATTAAACATGGGAGATCCAAGGGTATAAAACCCTAAAAAAAATAGCAGAAAATTCGTCTTAGGGTTTCTCCTCACAAAGTTGCACACTAATAACTAAAAATTGCAAAACTATATATAGAGTTTAGGGGCTGATGGCGTCACGTTGTAGGAGGTGACGCCGTCACCTCGCCGCGGCTAGGGTTCCCGGATGGTCTTCCTGACGCCGTCCCTTTTTAATCCTCCAAAAATCCGCTCTGGCCTATCAAGGGTTGACGTCGTCAGACTTGTGCTTGACGCCGTCTCTCTTTAACTTAAACCGTGATGACCTTGATCACTTTAAAGGGCGACGCCGTCAGACTTTCCATTGCAAAACTTTCTGGCGCGTCATGTGTATTTGTCATATCCACCTCTTTTGCCAAGCCGTGACGCCGTCAGGAGCAATCCTTGACGCCGTCATGTGTACTTTTCCAGCAGCTTTGGAGACTTTGTCGTTTTCTTCACTTTTATGCTCCAAAAACGTCCAAAATGCTTCATTTTCCAGATTTCTTCTCCAAAGTACCTAAAATGACAAAAGGAACGATTTAGGGCAATATTTGATCAAATAAATACGATTTAGGGCTTAAATGACCCCCTAAAAGCGGTACACTTTTCGCTTCATCAAATACCCATACACTTGAGATTTGCTTGTCCTCAAGCAAATGCGCTTTTATTCTAATCAAAATACAAGTTAGGGGTCATTTAACGCTAATATAAAAGTAATTACAACAAATAGTCGTTCCACTTTAATCATAATAAGCATGGAGATTACAAACTAGCACCTCACAAGTAGTGTTTAGATACTCACATCTCTCAGGTGTCATAAAAGTATATCTCATAAATGAAAACGGATAATATCTCTCACTACCTGTCATAGCAAATAGATTACCATAGGCTTGGGAAAGGATCGAAAACCTTCTCCACTAGGCGTAAGCACCTAAGATAAACTATCAAAGAGGGCTTTTAAACGGGTTATAATGTTAGGTGTAGGGATATGATAAACACGGTTTTGTTGGATAAGGGATATTTTACTGGTGGCGAGTTAAAGATCTTGATTAATTACATGTACAATATGGCGTTGCTAAGCCAAGACTAGACTCGACTTTAAGCTAAAAATAACAAAAACATAAAATAAACTTAAAATGAAACGGGATGGTAGTCCGTATGTTTTTTTCTACTTTTCTTTTTCTCATTTTTTTGTATTTTTCTTGATTTTTTTTTAATACACTCTTGCCCTACCATCCAAAATAATACATCATAGGGGCGTTGCATTCCCCTTACACTTGAACTTTTACATAACTTTACAATTAACTATTCTAATGACTCGAATTAAGATAATCGAAACACTTGGAGTACTTTTAAAATATTTAGCACATATGGGGGTAATAATGTTGTTCTTCCCCATTACTCCATTACACTAGTACTTTACCCATGAGTCCCAATCGTCCCAAAACAATATGTACAAGGATATGACTCGACTTAGCAACCATGTAATCAATTAGATAATTAACTTGGGGTTTAAACAAATGTTGTCACAATAATGCACTAAAAATGAGTGCATACAAGGTAGGCTAAGGCGATTTGGGTGTACATTTAAGTGGGGTGTAACAAATTCTTACTTTAAGTAAAATGCTTAAAGTTAGAAACGAAAAGATAGGCTCTGAGGGGTGTACTAGGGGTATCGTGTACTAAAAATGAGTACAACGCAAAGGGTGTGGGAGAATTACTTGACCAATGTAGCCAATGTAATTATAACAAAAACACAGGTGTAAAACAATGGGTTAATCCTAATGCCTCTTATCATGTAGTAAATCTAACTACACGAATGTAGTCTCACTTGTGGCCTCGGAATGGTCTTATCGCAAGTTCTAGAACCTAAGTGCTACCGGTACACACATCATAGCATAAATGCTTTTCCTACCAATTCTAGGGGCGATCCTCACATATTTGGGGGTGGAAAATTTTTTAGTGGTACGGTTTTGTGCTAGTCATATAACTCCTATCCATGAGACGCTCATTAAGATCAAAGTTTCACTCCTATATGTTGTAAAAAAATTTAAATTTGGCACTAAAATTGCCTTAACAGGTATTTCTCTCAGTTTTATTACACATCTACCATTAAACAAACAAAAATCAAGCGTAATTGCATTCTCTAAAGTATCGTACTTTACCCCCCCTTACACTTAAGATGAACATTGTCCCCAATGTTCAAATAACAAGATGTAAAAGTAAATAAGGTAAAAGAATGAAATCAAATACTCCCCTGATTCGTTTGACGTGGATAATCCGGTAACATGGTTAGATCTTCTTCCAAGAGAATGTAGAATCTTCAAGACTAAAGCATCGCCAAAAGCTTGATTCCACTTACATTTCCTTGTCCAAAATAACCTGTTAAACCTGAGAAAACAAACACGAAAACCTGCATAACATCGGCGGGATAAATCTATATAAGGATATAATACTTGTGGAATGATTATTTTGCAGATTCATGGAGTTTATAAGTTAGAGATTTAATAAAAACTTTTTATGATTCCGGTAGAAAAACAAAACTTTCAAAAATTTCAGAAAATTAAAACCTGACGCCGTCAGAAATGATCTGACAGAATTCTCATGTTAAGTTTTCGGAAAATTTCTGGAAAAACCTATACCTTACTTCCTGGAATTCCTGCAAAATATCATTATGACTCGATACAAGCATTTGACTCAAACAAATACTAATATGTATGTTAATTTAATATTGTTATGATTCATGTTCATTTATTCTAATAAACCGATTTGGATTTCCCTTACACTTATCTTTTGCAAAATACCTTTATATGTAGTTAAGACGAAGTTAAAAACAAAATAAAGCATTTTCACAATTTAGTTTCGAACATGAATCAATAATAATAAAAATTAAACATACATACGGAAGCAAATAAAATCAAACAAACAAATAAATAAACACACAAAAAGCAAATAAAGCTTGGGTTGCCTCCCAAGAAGAGCTTTTCTTTATTAACGAGTCTTGTAGCTAGACTCAAAGTCACCGTACATTACGTGATTCCATCATTGGTCACGGTTTCTAGGTTCCCCTTTGATTCTCTATCAGAATCACTTTCATAGTAAAGGTATTTCGGGTCCTCAAGATCAAAAGGATTGTTTTGGTATTTAGAACTAAGCTCCTTAACATGCTTGAAGAATCCACTTGACAGGTCAAAAGTGTCCTTACATCCTCTTCTCACATCATCAACACATAACACGAGTTGGGAACTTAACCCATCGAGCCCTCCATAATCGATCTCCTTGAATTCTCTCATCTTGTAAGGCGTTTGGTATGAGATTTCCCTAATCCCATCGGTGAAATTCATGATCCCATTGAGCTCGTCCACAACCAAGCTTGTGGCCTTGCAAAAAGGTGCCCCAAAAACAACTTGTGATAACCTGGGATCGATGTACTTTTCGATATTATCGACGATTGCGAAGCTCATAGTGAATGTCATATTTCCTACAAACACCTGTACATCATCATCTATGCCAATGTCATCCTTCCCTTTATGAATCATTCCCCATCTGCAAATGTTGTTATAATGAAACAAGGACATCACATTTTTGGGTAAACATGTGTCAATGTAAACATTATAAAAATTCTTGTGACCAATCATGCAAGGTATTTTGAGATTATTCGGATCACGTTGCTTAATTCTGCCAGGCCTTCTACCGTGTAGCCCCCATGTGTTGCAAATTGCTGATGGTTGATACTCATACACTTCTTCACTGCCATCCCGAAAAGTCACTTTCCTGACACCATCGGTAAATAATGCACTACTATCATCCTCATCGAGTATCACTCCCGTTGCTTTTATGAATGGTTTGCCTAGAACAAGGCTAGTTAAGGATGGGTTGATGATAGAGTTCATGTTATTAAATACAGTTAGCTCGATATGAAAGAGGAACTTTTCTATCACAATTGGTACCCTTCTTATTACCCCGATGATATTAAACCCTTCATATTTGACCTGTTTGGTGAAGGCTTCATTATATAGAGAAAGGGATATTGCATTCATAGAAGAGTTGGGGTTTATGTAGGCATCTTTTATAAACTTTTTCCTAGTGGTGCAAGATATATTAAAGACCCTGGGAGCGCCATCCTCTATTCTCTCTCCAAATCCCATAGGCAGCTTTGCTGTGCCCCTCTCAAGTTCCTCCACCAGGGGGTGATCTAGCAGTCCTGGGAGCCCATGAGGCATTCCAGATTTCTCTTCCGAGCCCTTCTCATCACTTACCTCTCTTGTACTAGAGTTCTTTGGTGAGTCTAGATAGTCGCCGGGCACCTTGGGTTTCTTTTTGGGAACTTCACCCTCCATTTCATTGTCCACATTCTCGGTTGATTGTTGGTCCAGGTTGGGTTCAGGAATAGGTATTGTTGTAATGGTGTTCACGAAGTGGAATGGTTTTGAAGGGGTATGAGTATCTCTAGTTTCTTTTCCGTTCTGTGATATGTGTTTGAAGAGTTTACTAGGGTGCTTGATTTTTACAGGAGGGGGTGTTTGGTGAGTCACCGTGACAGATTTGATGTCATTAACTCGTGCCAACTCACAAGTTGACCTGCCAGCAATGCGATCATTGATAACCTTTAACAGGTTATTAACCTTGTTGTTCATATCAACTTGCTGTTGTCTGAATTGATTCTCAAGTTTGAAGAGCTGTGTTTCTTGAGAGAGAATGAATTTTTGCAGTGATTCCTCGTGATTTTGTTGTTTATGCGTATGCTGATGAGGATAATATTCAGACCAGGTGAGTGGGGGAGAGTCATTGAATGATACGCTTCGAGTTTGGTTCCACCTAAAATTTGGCTTACTCTTCCATGCCTCATACCTATCTTCGGAATTCTTGGGTCCATAATTAGTGGTGAGCCACTTATTTCCCGCCTTATCGATTCGCGAGGATGCGAATTCTTTGAAAGCCTGTTTGGGGAGCTCCATGCAATCACGAGTGTCGTGGGGACCACTACACAATTTACACGAAGAAGTGATTTTGTTCACTTGGCTTGAAGGTTTAGGAGCCTCGTAGGATTTCATAAGAAACTTGACTTGGTCTTCAAGTTCTATGATCCTACGGTCGGAAGTGCTTGAATTGTTCGAAGGCAAAGATATTGCCTTGACCGTTTTATTCAAATCACGGAGATCACTCCAACTTTCCTTGTCATAAAGAGCAAGATCTTCCAGGAGAGCCCATGATTGTTCCGCACTTAGATCACGTAGCTTACCACCAGCCGATTGGTCAATGGTTTGCCTCGTGGAGGGATTGATATGGTCATAGAAGATTTGGACTTGGAGCCAAAGTTCTATGCCATGGTGAGGGACTTTTTGGAGTAAGTCCTTGAATCGAGTCCATGCCTCGTAGAGGGTTTCGCCTTGACGTTGTTGGAACATCAAGATATCATTCCTTAGCTTGGTAGTTCTTCCTGGTGGGAAAAACTGAGCGAGGAAACGAATGGTGAGATCATCCCAAGAGGTGATGGATCCTGCGGGTAGACGTTCTAGCCATTGACTAGCTTGGTCCCGCAGAGAGAATTGAAAGAGACGCAGTCGGGTCGTCTCTCGAGTGGCAACATCAAGGTCTATGGAATCAACAATTTTGAGAAAGTCCTTGAGATGTTGATTAGGATTTTCGGAACGAAGTCCATGGAATGCGCATCCGCTTTGCACCAACCGGATGGTGTCGGATCGCAAGGGAGTGACATTGGCTCCTTGAGTGAGCTCAATGGTGTTTCGATAGCCATGGTGGCTAGGACGGGAGTAGTCTCCTAAGGTACGGGCTCTAGGAGGTGGGTGTTGTTGTGGTGGTGGGTTGTTGGGATCAAGGATATTACCACCTTCCATGATGTCGGATGGTACTGGTTACGAACAAAGAAACGAAGAAAAAAGATAGACTAAAGAAAACCTAGAAAAATAAAATAAAAATCTCACTAGAAAGGAATCTAGTGAGTAGACCAAATAAATAAAAAATTCAACCTAAACAATAACTATTCCCCGGCAACGGCGCCAAAAACTTGATGCGTGGTTTTGCGACCTTACAACAGGTTTTACCTCTCGAGGGATCTCAAGAAGCTTGCAATCCCCACCAGGCAGTGTACCTGACCGATGTAGTATAGTGAAGTGGCAAGTACCGGGGGATTGATCGTTCTCTAGGGGAATAGTGTCGTTAGGATTGAAAAACTACTCTAATAGGTCTAAGGGTGAGGGAAGATTCTTTTTGTATTTTTATATTTTTATGAAAGCAAGTAAAATCTCGGGTTTGAAGAAGTGGGCGGAATTAGTTGCTAGTCAACTAACCCAAATAGCTACAAATGCAAATAAAATAAAATGACTGAAAATGAAAAGGTTGTGAAACTTATATGGAGAGAAATGTGTTTACTTAGATTTCCTTACTCCCTAACTATCTTTTACCGGTTGATTAGTGTGTATTAATTGCGTGGATGACGGGTGTATTCCTTAATACCAATCGTGGGGTGGCGTACGTACTTCCCCAACTCTACAAGCTCCTACTTCACTCCTATGTCGAGCCGGCTAAGAAGCTCCTAACATGGGATCACTAGAATTCGCTCATGCATTAAATACAACCATAAAAACCTTAGTACGCATTGGTTCATGTTTCTTAAGACGTTCAAGCAAATTACTGTATAGGAGGTTAGCCAGTTTTCTTAAGCCTAACATCGATAAAAAATCATCCAATACAATTAATAACACACTAATAACCAATAATCAATAGTTAGGTTTCATTAGATCTAAGCAAACACAAGATAAATCTAGCCTAGCATGTTAATCAAAAGACAAGAACAAGATATAATCAAACAACACATAGACATATTGATTGATTAAGTGATTACTTATCTTCAATTAAACATGGGAGATCCAAGGGTATAAAACCCTAAAAAAAATGGCAGAAAATTCGTCTTAGGGTTTCTCCTCACAAAGTTGCACACTAATAACTAAAAATTGCAAAACTATATATAGAGTTTAGGGGCTGACGGCGTCACGTTGTAGGAGGTGACGCCGTCACCTCGCCGCGGCTAGGGTTCCCGGATGGTCTTCCTGACGCCGTCCCTTTTTAATCCTCCAAAAATCCGCTCTGGCCTATCAAGGGTTGACGTCGTCAGACTTGTGCTTGACGCCGTCTCTCTTTAACTTAAACCGTGACGACCTTGATCACTTTAAAGGGTGACGCCGTCAGACTTTCCATTGCAAAACTTTCTGGCGCGTCATGTGTATTTGTCATATCCACCTCTTTTGCCAAGCCGTGACGCCATCAGGAGCAATCCTTGACGCCGTCATGTGTACTTTTCCAGCAGCTTTGGAGACTTTGTAGTTTTCTTCACTTTTATGCTCGAAAAACGTCCAAAATGCTTCCTTTTCCAGATTTCTTCTCCAAAGTACCTAAAATGACAAAAGGAACGATTTAGGGCAATATTTGATCAAATAAATACGATTTAGGGCTTAAATGACCCCCTAAAAAAGGTACACTTTTCGCTTCATCAAATTGGAGTGAAAGTAAATATTGTATATCTTTGAGTTTATTTTTCGTGTGTTTACTACTTTCACTATTACCATTATTTCTGAAGTTATGAAAAGTATGGAAAAATTATCCAGAGTTATCGTTATAGTGATGTGGTGAAATTTTACACATTTATGTTTCAAGTTAAAAAAAAAAAAAAAAAAAAAAAAAAAAAAAAAAATCGAAAAAAAATAGAAAAGAAAAAGAAAAAAGGAAAAGTTCGAAGTTTGTTTTTACCAACTTATGTAAAGTTTTGTATTAAGTGGTCGATATCACCACTAGTTGTTGTATACTATATCTATGGATTGAATGAGAGTTGAACGTTATGGGAACGACAACTAATGGATATTCTTTGATTAAGATCTTGTTGAGTATAATTCGTGTCTACCTAAAAGCGTGTGTTTCAAGTGTTAAAGCGTGAGTTATTCTATGATATGAGTCTTATTCATGGGATGGTTGAGATAGTGATTAACCACACTTAGGATTTTAATTTATCTGTTTTGTTTATTTTTCATTTTTACACCAATTTATATCCCAAATATTATCCATACCCTATATTATTCTTTATCCAAACCTTTGATTTATTGAGATTAGGGATTTGAGCAATCTTAAGTATCGTAGTCGTAGATTCGGCTATGTATTTATGATTTTGTCGCCCTTTTTGATATAATATTATTGGTGAAGATTACTTGGTCCTATCTTTAGCCTATTCGAGTTAAGGATTTGAGCAATTGCAAGTATCGTGTTCGTGGATTCGATCATGTATTTGTGATTTTGTCGCCTTTTCTGGAATTTTAGATCGATAGAGATTAAAGAGAATGATTAACCCTTAAGCCTACAAACCCTTTTTACCGCTTTAGACTTGTTATTCCTTGGCTTTAGTGGGGGAGATGTGTATACTTGCCAAGCTTATGATAGAATATTCGTCACGACTGGACACTTAAACGATTAGATTTGCTTTTATCAAATTATTTTATTTTACTTCTAATTCGTTGAGTGTTTGGTTGTGTGATTATGACAAAAACGAATACATGCTTAAATATAAAAATAAATCCTAATATCTGTTAGGATACATTTTCATAAGATTAATTCTAAGGTTTACTTGGGGACAAGTAAAGTTCAAGTGGGGGGATATTTGATGAACTCAAATAAGTACATTTTATTACTATCATTTATCCTATTTATTTGACTTGTTTTATTATATTATCTGTGAGAATTGATACGTTAATGTTTACTTTTGTAATTCTCAGGTAAAAACAATCATTTGGTGAAACTTGGCGATTTTGGACTAATTATGGAGCAAAACAAGCAAGAAGTTAAGAGTCTACTGAAATGTACAAGATCAAGACATTCTGCTCCAGATGCGCCGCATCTTACTTATTACATACGGCGCATCACTATCAAGATTTCACAAGATACGATCCAAGATACAAGAGGACATGCGCCGCATCTATTAATGAAGATACGCCGCATCTCAAGGCGATATACGAATATTCCTGAATATATTAATCTTGGACCCCACGCGAAGTTAAGTCAATGCGCCGCATCTACTTATTAGATGCGCCGCATCTTACCCTCAGACAGAAACTATAAATACCCCAAAGTCAGACGAGAGAAAGAGTTCGACAGTTTTAGAAGACCGAAGTACAGAAACCCTAGGACGAATTCAGTCGAAGTGGCAGCACAAGACACACCTTGAACGAAGATACAAGAGCTGTAAGAAGGTCCTGCATGTATTTAATTCATTAAGTAGTTTTGTTTTATTGTGTTAGTAAACTTTAATTCATCAGGATTGGTGGCTTGTGTAATGTGACAACGGAAAGATTGCACTCCCTTTAATATTGCTTTCCCATCAATTAAAGTTTATATGTTGATGTCTTTGGTGACTTTTATTAGTGCATTGATAACCTCTGTGTCTAGCTGAGCATTGATCGGGTCGCCATGCCTCTGCCCTCGCCTATTTATTAGATCGCCTATGCATTCTATCGTCTGTAGAAAAGTAGGAAGAAAGATAAATAGGACAGTCATAAGTAATCATTAAGGGTTTACTCGCCGATAAGATTAGAACCAACGAGAAAGGACTTAATCTCGGTGCGTTGCATCGAACTATACACTTCATATAAAACTAGCAATAAAACAAGTGACAAGCTACTTATCTATCAGGACAGACCTTCTTATTGTCTCTAGTATTTATCTGTGTACGTGTGTGCTATTCGCTGATCCGTGCCTATTAGTTTAGTTTATTATTTAATTGCAACCAAATCGTGCCAGTCTCTCAGGCTGAACCCCCTTGCGTTAGATTAGGTTGTATAGCTAACTTAAGATATTAAAATACTGATTAGAATAACTAGATAATACATTCCACTCTTAGTGATCGACACTCTACTTACCATTATATACATACTGACCGGGTACACTGCTCGTTAAAGTGTGTGTGTTATTGATAAGTCGGCTAAATATAAATTTAAAACTTGAATACTGCTAAAACCACAACGACATACCGTGGGCATAAATTAGAGCACTCACACGCACGCATCATCGGACCATCGGATCTTCCCCTCGCCACAGTAGATTAGGATGACATTCTGGAATCGGCATTTGTTCTCTCTTCCGGATTCCTTCTCTTGTTCTTTTCGCAATTCCTGATCCACCTGCAAGATAACTCTGTAGAAAACATAAATATATGATAGTATAAGAGCATAAAAACCAAGATTACATGATTTAGAAGTCGCAAAACTCGTTTGGAAAAAATTTCATTTTTATTTACCGAGCCGTCCATCCGATCGGTATTAATCACTATCCGATCGGATGGAACAAATGTCCATGCTCAACCGATCGGTATCTACCCGCAACCGAATCGGTTGAGGCATTCTGTCTCAAAAAAAATTTCCTTTCCGAATTCCAATCAATTCCAACTATTCCAACTCTATCCTATCATGCATTTGATCGACTATCATGGTTCCTACATATCCCACTCGTCTACAAACACGTTCATAACCTATTCGCATGATTTCTCAATTTTCCTAGATCATATGAACACTACCAAATCAAATATCTTCCATTGATGTTCTAATCAACAATGCATCTTCCTAGAATCACTACTCATCTACTAAATAACATCTGGAAATCATCAATTGCAATCCAAATCGATTTAAAGTTTTGACCCATTCTAATCCAAAAATTCAATCAATCAATTCATCCTCAAAACTTAATCAATCTATCTAATTTTTTTTGCAATGAATTCCTCAATCATTTACCCATCTATTCCACAAAAATTACATCTCAATTTGAACTATATCAAAAATACCCAAATTTCGACCTAATTCAAGAAATTCGAATCAAAATCTAATTAGGACAATTTGATTATGTTACTTGTTTAGGTGCCATAGATGATTCTTCAACACTCCTGCAACACTTAATAGACTTCTAATGGTCGAATTTTTGAACCCCAAGTTTGGTGGATTGAGTGTGTGTGTGTTTTTTGAGATTTTTGAAATCTTGAGTATATATATTTCAATCCATCCGATCAGTATTTGATCCAACCGATTCGGATTGAATTTTTGAAAAAACTTCACTTTTCTTTTGTCGACACTTACTCACACTTGTTAGAGCAAATTGAGAAGTGTTTTACTCTTCAAAAATACTTCTTTTAAGCATAAAAAAAAAACTTCAACACACTTAATCTTCCCAACTTGTTTTCCAATTCTATCTCAACAACTAAAACACAACTTAACTCTAAAACTCAAAACATAACTTCATAAACTTAATAACTTTATAAACTAAGACAATTAAAAAGGTCTAAACTCAAACTTAAAACTTAAATGCAAACATTAAACTACTAAAATGCAGAAAAATTAAAGAGAAAACAAACAAAACACTAGCACAAGCTTTGTGCTTTTATTCTTCAAACTCGTCTTTCATCCTTCAAAATATTCGTGCCTCAAGATATCTTCATTTTGGAACTTCCCGGACAACTTTCGGTTAGTCATTTGCGTTTTAAACTTCCTTGTAAAGTTCCTTCCATCCGGAAAAACTATATCAAACTTCACATGCCATTCACCATCTTCTTTCTCCTTCTTGTAAATACTAGCTCCTTCAGGTCCCCATTCCAAATTCTTCTATTGGACCGGTAAAGATCCAAGAAAATCTGTCAATTTGTTAAACACAAAAACATTCTTAAACGGATTATAGAATGCCTCCATCGCTAGAGCTCTTTCCATATCATCTTCAATATCAAAGTAACTTGGGACAACCGGCCCATATTTAGGCCTCCCTTTTTCATCTCTACCTACTTCAAAACATCCCAAATGGTTTTCTTCTTCTTCTTCTTCACCATGAACTTCTTTAACAATCTTGCCTCTAGGATTCGGGTAATATGTATGCTTCAAGATTCCATCACTAATAGTCATAGTACCTCTACCCATATCTATAATAGCTCCACAAGTTCTCAAATATGTTCTTCCTAACAACAATGGTAACTCCTTATCCACCGGAATATTAAGCACAAGAAAATCGGCCAAGAAAGCTTGATATCCTACTTGGACTCTAACATTCTTTACTTCTCCCATCGCTTTTGCTAGTGAATTATCAGCCATAGTAAGATTATATTGGTTTGGTTGAGGATTACGAAGTCCTAATCTTTTATACAAATGATACGGCATTACATTCACACTTTCTCCCGTGTCAGCCAATGCATACATCACATCTGTTCCATTAACTTTAATAGGTAACAAAAAATTTCCTGGATCACTCTCCTTTTTAGGCAACCCATTCTCAACTATCCTATCTCTTCCAATCTCATCAAAATTCTTATCTTCTAACCTAGCTGTTGCCATCATAACTGCATCCAACTTCTTACGATAAGTCATATAATTATTCAACACTTCAATAACCGGATTCTCCTCCATAAGCTCCTTAAACTTTGTTTCCAAATTTTCCAGAATCGCTTCCTTTTGCTCTTGTGTTAATGGTTTAACTATTTGTGGTGTTTTTGGTGGTGAATTAGATGGAGAACTCTCATTCTTAGGGGTGGAGGGTTGGGTAAGTTTGTTAAGTGGTGTTTTCTTTCTATTTGCTTTGCCCATTTTAACAATCTCTCCCTTTCCTACCTTTTCTTCTACCAAATCATCAACATCTATCCTCATCTCTCCCAATGCAAAATCAATCCTACATTTAGTCTTAACCATAAAATCTCTACCAAACACAACTTCCGGTTCATCCGCATTACCATATTCCAAAACAACAAAATCAACTTTGAACATGTGACCATGAATATTAACATTCACATCTCTCACTATCTTTCTTCCATAATCCTCATAGTCAAGCCTAACAAAACCAAGCTTACCAAGCATTTCTTCCGTAATATAGTTGTCTCCATACTCCATATTAAGCTGAGCATCCCAAGCTTTAATACCTTCCACTCCACAAGGTGTAGAATACCTCATGAATGGTACATCAAACTCCTTAGGTGGTGCTTGTGCAAACACAACAACTCTTTTCTCCTTAGGTGAACTAACATGACTTTCTCCAACTTCTTCTTGTCTTTCCAAATCAACCTTTGCTTCTTCCAAAATATTTCCTAAACTTTCCAATGAATTACCCGAATCTTTCAACATTTCTTCCAAATTTCTCAAATATTCCGAAATTCCGCTTAAGCTTTCCATTCTATTGAATCAATAACTATAACATAACCACAAAAACCAAAGAAATCCAAGCTATTAGCGTGAGGGTTAGTTATAATCGAAACATATCAAAATATCAAATCAAAGCAAACAAACAGCAACTTCTTACTATAAAAACTTCTAAACAACTAAAAATTAAAAATTTCAAAAACTTTTACCGAGGCGTCCATCCGATCGGTTTTATAACCCATCCGATCGGATGGTTGAATCGTTAAAACTCAAGATTGCCCAACCGAATCGGATGCGGGCGTCATCCGATCGGTTAGATCGAATTTCCTAAAAAAAATTTTTTTTTATAAGACGAAATTAAAACCTTAATAAACAAAATAAAATAAAAATAAAAATTAAACTAACTAATAAATATGACAATTAACACATAATTAATAATTAATAACCATTAATCTTAACAATTTACTCTTAACAATTTACTCTTAACTTAATAATATTTAAACTACTTAACTAACATAATTAATTAAAACCTCTTAAGCTACCAATCATTAAGGCTAAAATTAACTCTATTAATTAAAAGCATTAAAGGCATGTAAAAAAAAAAAAAAAAACAATTCTAATTACTCTATTTAATTGACTTATTTACTCTAACACTTAAACACATTAACCTTAACATTAAATAAATATAATAACTGAAAATTAACACTAAAATCTAAAAAAAAAAAAAAAACTTTACCGTGGCCACCAACCGATCGGATGGAAATCCATCCGGTCCGGTTGGCTCCGAACCAAAACTTCTCTTTTTTTTTCTTTCAAAACTTACAAACTAGCAAACCAAACTACCAAGTAATTTAAACAATTTCCTGGCAGCGGCGCCAAAAACTTGATGTGTCGTGTGTAGTGCAAGTTTTAAATTTTTATAAAATCAATTTATGCGATTCTTTAATCAACACATACGAGCAAGTATACTCGTCCGTAGTAGTAAAGGTGGGTAAGTTTAGATCGTCCCAAGGGAATTGTGGTTTGGGTTTGCAAAATAAGTTTTGTCAAAAAAGATTGTCAATCGTTTTTGGTGTAAATGCTAAGGTAAACAAAAATCAATCAATCAAAAACAAATATACTTGTGTGTAGTTCCATGATAATTGTATAGAGTAATCTAACAAGTTGGGTGTGACTTGTAATGACGCACAACTTAAAATTGAGTGATTCACAATCAATGGTTTTTATCATGAGAAATCATCTCTAAGAATTCAATCTCCTAGTTAATTCCTTTCGGCCTTTGTTAACTAGTGCGATAATTCTATTAGACTCTTTTTTGTTTGAAAAGCATTTCTTATTTTAAGAATTCCTACGAATCCTTTCGGCCTTTTCTCGTGATGAAATCGTTTCCAAATCCATTTTAATGATTTAATATGATGCTTGTCACACACCATAATCTATACTAATTCGTGCACTAACTTTTTGGCATAAAAACATAAAGAAAATCCTTTCGGCCTTTGTTAATCTTTAAAACTGTTTTTACAAACTAATTAAGCAAGATTAGATTTTATTTCAACAAACTCATAAAACAAGACATGATTTCATGCATCAATATGAAATAAGAATACTCCAACACTTATCACATCATACACACAAGTATAACCAAAATCACTCCATAACAATCATAATCAAACACAAGTAATCAACCATACTTTCATTCATCTTAAAGTAAAAGTAGTTCATGATAACTCAAACAAGAAATACCTATTTGTGAAATTACAAGAACTAGAATTGTGGAACTATAGCAACCATTTTCCTCCAATCGCCTATGATCACACGTAAACAACTCCACACTTGGACACAACTCTTGAGACTTGAACTCAAGGTTCCCTAGACGTTTTCACAGCAACTACAAGTTTTCGGGAAATGATAATAAGTTTAGCAAGACTTGGTGTAAGCCTTACTAGGTTTTTGGGTTGTCACACATTGTAAATTAGCTAAGGATCCTTTAAATAAGTGAAGGAACCCTTATCCCTCAAGCAAAAACGTCTCAAATCAGTTACTAGCCGAGAAATGATAAGCCACCATGATTATGGGGCTTAAATTCGTCATTAAATGCATTTTTGTAACTTCAGCTTCCTCCAACCGATCGGTATTGAGGTCCATCCGATCGGTTGGAGCTCTCGGTAAATCCAAGTTTCCCCATCCGAATCGGATGCGGGCACCATCCGATTAGATGGGCCATTCTGCCATGCAAATATTATTTTTCTTCTTCCTTTTCTCGTTACGTGCTTGATCCTTTGTTGTGCCACTAATTCCCTCCATAGAACTAGATCTTTTCTTGATATGTAAGCATAGAAATCTTTGACTTTATCAAATCCTTGAACTCTTGTGTGGTTTCTTTCTCGTGATTCTTCAAATGTGCATAATCTCTTCATTTCTTCATCTTTTTATCATCTTTTTCTGTACTTGGCTATATTTACTTGCATATACACTTTTTCATGATTTAGTAACAAATATACACAAATATAACCAAATATGATGCACAAATCTAACAATAACGTGACTAAAAACATGTTCATTTTGAGCGTTATCAGTATCTAATACCCAAATAGTGTAGATGTTTTCAAGTATCAGTATAGTAGATATCGTACAGAATACAGTTTTCAAGTAGTTGTGATTGTCGTACAAGTAGTTAAGCATGTATCTCTGTAAAACCCAGAATTTTTGAACACGTAAAATACCCAAAATACCCTTCGATCTCAAATTCAAAAAAGACGTTTAAAGCATTTAGACATTTCATTCCAAATATAACCTAAGCATCTAACCATAATAACTGAACGAATAAAAGTGACACGATAATAAGATTTATTATAAAACGAATGTTACAAAATTAAATATCATCACACGCCAAATAATACCCTAACCGAAATTTTCATTCTTTTGTACAAATTTTGTGTGACATTTTTTTATATATATTACATCGAATTAGTCCCCAAATCATATCCCAGAATATGATTATCAACTACCTATTTTAAAGTCTACTTCACCCGTTTAATTACTAACCTAATCATGCCACACGTTTTCTTTCAATCACATTCCACAAACTTAGTATCTTTTCTTTTTAAATATCATTCACACCTTTCTGTCAATCAATTTCCACTAATTCAGTGACATTCCTTTTTGGCTATCCCTTCCTAATTCTCACGCCTACTTTTAAACCAACACATGCACATATAGTTTCTTTTATATAATTGCCAATATTTTCTCTAATCAATAAAACCCTAAACACAAACTTACACATTGTCGGCTGCTACCTTATTCTTTCTCCTTCCTGTTCGAATCAACGGCAGAAAAAGGAGACTTCATTTTGGTTGCTACTTGGTGATCTAGTCGAGGTGTACTACGGGTTCGAGGGTGTGACTCGACAAGGTTTTGATCGTGGCGTTGCAGCAGGATCGATGGGTGTGTGTTCGTGTCTTTCTCGGGTGTTTGTTCTCTCTTTTGATCACGCAACGAGGGTATTGTATCAAACTTATTTCATTCCTTTTCGTTCGATCTTGTTATAAATGTATTCAATGTCTCGTGATGCTACATAAATCAGTTAAATATACTTGTATGTACACGGTATAACGACACATGAAATCATAGAAAGTGACACCCAAAATAACGATTATGAGAGCTTACATATACTTCGACCTATATTTGATTCGACCCTCATGTTTCTGTTTTGAGGATGTCGAGTAGAGTGGCTATAAATAGGGCGAGCGTATGGGAAGAGTAGGGTTTGTTCGAGTGACTTAGTATGTGGGAAATATATGTACTTGCATCGAGAGTGTGTGAGTGTGGACTGCTATTGTGAGTCGAATGAAAAGTTAGTAACATGTTAACGCTATGGAACTGATATTGTAAAGTTAAAATAAGGTACATTTAAACAAATATGTGAGTTGGGTTTGTGTATATGTGAGTTGGGTTTGTGTTAAATTGATATTTTAACAAACAAGTAAAGTTATACTTGCATGCATGGGTCAGTCATGTTTGAGTATATATGTGTTTGTTTTGTATCGTGGTCAGGAGTGTTGTTTTGTCCTTGTTGCTTGCTGGAAATGTTACACCAATGTGTGCAGTCTCTGTGTGAAAAGTGGTCACGATAAGAATGTTTGTTTCGGTATCGTTTTGTACCAAGAATGTGTTTTAAGTCGTGAGTTGAATGTGTCATTAATTTCCGATTTCTTTAAGAGTGGTTAATATAGTTCGACTATCTTTTCGTTTACAAATTCTGTTAATTCAAGCACAAGAACTATGGATTTTGTCTCGTTAATAGTGGGTCTTGCATGCATGCTCAATAGTATGGATCTAATAGAGTTAAGTTGTGATTGCATAAGTGGGTTGTAGCATGTACCTGATTTCATGTTTGTAGGCGTCGTGTATTATAAAATGGTGTGTGAGTTGTTGTGAGAATGGGTACTCATTTGTGTGTCGTGATTTCATTGTTCACGTGGTTAATACGTGTGTAAATGGGTTGGTTAAACTTTGGTCTCAGTTGGTATTGGTTGATGCAATGAAACCCTAAATTGGTCATTAATTAAATTAATCACACTTTAAACCCTAAACTATGATAAGCTGCTGTATTTAACCCTAACTTGACTAATTATGGATATTAACCCAAAAATTACTAATTCGGGAAAGTTACTAAAAATGGAAAGCCGACTAAAATAAGTAATCTGATTTAAATAAGATATAAATAATAAGGCGATCATGTATTCGTGTAGATTCGCTGAAGAAGGAGTTGCTTCCGATCTTTATGTTTCTAGTTGTGTTTTCACTTGCGGTCTAAGGTACAGATATTCTACCCTTTTTCAGTAAGGGTGCTTTCTTTCTCATGACTTTTGATCTTGATATTAGATTCGTTATAAGATTCCTTTAAGCCATTGCTATGATCCCTTTTACTTGATTCATTCGCTTGATATGCTTAGTTGATATGATGATCCTTTTGACATTCGTTCATTACGACCCTTGTGATATGATACTTACATAATTCGTTCGTTACCCTGTGACATGAGTATTCAAATCACTTGATTCATTGAAGGTTCATTTGATATTATAACTGGATGTGAAAACCTTTCTTAATTATATCATGGAAATGTTTTGAGAAAAACTATTTTTAAAACGATGTTATGAGCACGATGCGATACCATTTTACATGGAATTTTGTCTAACTTTTATGAAAACTACTTTTACGAACTACCTTTATGAAAACCGTTATTTAAGATCATTTTTATGAAAACTATTACTAAGAGATTTCTTTAAATGAACATTTGATAGAAAACTTTGATCTTGAACTTTTACTATGAAACCTATGAACCTTTGATATTCAGATGACCTTGATGACTTAGACATTTGACCTTTGATATTATATGACCTTAGAACCCTGCAGTTTGATACCCGAGCCACTTTGTTTCCTAGTCATGGGGGTCCCATGGCCGTGTCATTGATGCACCTCTGACATGACTCTAGTGTGGTCGAGTGATGTTCCACACCGTCCCTTTTCGTTATTTATTATGAGCTCAATTATTTTATATATATATATATTATATATATATATATATATATATATATATATATATATATATATATATATAATATATATATATATATATATATTATATTTGGCCACTAATTTGTTTGCAGGGGCGTATGGATGCATCCTAGATTTGTTTTGTATATGCTATGCTATGATATTATATGAGATGTTCGGTGACTGATGCATGGGTGCAATCCACGCCTTTCACATGTTCGGGAGCTAGCTACTCCATGGTTACTATGATATTTGATTTGATTTGTTTGGGCTCGGGATTGATTACTGACTTTTCCTTTCTCTTGATATTCATTTATTTATACCTTATGCTTTTCCCAATGTACCATACTTTTCATATTCGTTCTTTAACTTTTAGTTTCGTTTATATATATCTGTTCACTGGGCTTTTTAAGCTCAGCCGCATTTCTTTTCCTGCGGCAGGTTTTAGTTGGAAGCTGGGGTATGAGTGGAGAGTACTTTGGACTTAGAAGACTATACCTTAATATGCTATCCTGGATTTAGAGATGACTAGAAGAGATTTTAATTGTAGACTTAGAATTTGTTATTGTTTTCCTTTGTAACCTTGTATTTTCAGATTTTTCTCTTTGTAAACCTTTGAAATTCATTTTGTATTATTTAGTCATATTCTTGTGTTTGCTTTGATATGTCTCCATAACGTGATACTTCTACCCTTGTCGGGTTGGGGTGTTACAATTATGGTATCAGAGCCAGGTTGCGACTTGTAATACATTTACCCTTGACCTGTGAAGTTTGGACCATTAAGTTTCCACTGTAGGCGCTCATAAGACAACCTTTGAGAATTTACTTTAGGATTTCCCCATAGGAACTTAAGTTATTACCGGTGAGGAATGGGTTGACTAGGATATCTATAAGTAGCATTGCTTCCGCATCACTCTGATTCGTGCCTCTGCCTTTAGTTATGCCTTATAAGAACATTTGTTTCAGAAGCTAGAAAGTTCTGCAACCTAAGTTTAGAAACCAAGTAAGTTTGGAATACCTCAGGAACTACATGGATACCTTACACCATTTAAGTTTCACCTTCTGATTTTCATCTCCAATTCTGACCTGTTTGATAAACAATTTAATACCTTTCCGACCATCCTGAAGGTCATTCAACCATAATGTGTTTGACACATTCTATGAATTCATTACTCATGCCGGATATGAAATGTATCATCTGATACTACTCAGTTATGCGTAATCCATTACTAACTCATATGAGAACTCTGGTAATTATTAGCCATGAATATATGGAGAGTTGTTCCCTCCCTTCGAATGATGAACTTTGGTTGCCAATCATTTTCTTTGGAAGGATATGATGAAAACAATATCTCAGTATGGATTTGTTAACTAAGCATAATGATGCTGACAACTGATATCCCATACGTCTCAGTTTTGACAACTTTACGATGTTCGTATTACCAATGATGCACACTGCACCTGTCATTTTGCTAAGGAGCTAAGCAAGATTCCAACACCTTGAACTGTTCGCTTATCTATCTCAACACCTTGATGAACCATGTACTTGACTCTGATATATGAACTATCCATCTGGTTTAAGGGCCGTATTCGTTCTACGGATCTGTTTACTCTTGATATATTTGATCTTGAGGTCTTTTGGTTATAGATTGGATGGCTTTCGTAAAGCTATCATGGACTACCATATCCGATATGTGACCTTTAACAATCTACTTCGTTCTACTTTTGCTTTGATGACTCTCAACCACTTAAATCTGTTAAGATTAATGCTGCTATGGAAACACTTACTCCGATCTCATTTGATTGTCAAATTTCTCCTGACACCTATTAGTATCCACCCTTAGAAAGCTCTGGCATTGGAAGTATTTTGTTGTACGAAAAATTCTCCGATGTTCTCTGATGAACCTTTTGGTATTCCCTTATGCTTAGGCGGTTGAGTTGGCATTGAACTGATCTTAGTTGACGAAACCATGATGTCATGGAAGTTGAGAGATTGAAAGAGCTGATGGAATATGATTTTGTTCACCTCAGTGTTCTCTTTGAATTCTCCTGTTGGTTTATGATGAATAAAGAGGGAAGTATGCCGTGACGTATCGACTATCGTGAATTTAACCGTATCACTATCCGAAATCATTATCCATTTCCGCGTATCAATGATTGATTTGTTCTATCTTTGAAACTCCATACCAGATGGCCTCATTTAGGTTTGAAGGACTAAAGAAGCAACTACACGAACTTCTAGGAAGGGAGTTGACTAACTGAGAGTAACCTCCGTGAAGCATTTCACTTTTATTCGTGAAGAAGAAGATAGGTGATGTGAAGTAAATATGAAGTTTCTCTAAGACGATTCCTGAAGCTGCTTTCGTACTCGCTGTGATCATTATGAGTTTTAAATGATGCCAATTGTATTGGCTAAAAGAATCATGTTTCCGCGAGTATTTGGACAATTTTCATAGTATGACAGTGTGTTTGTGCTCAGAGACGAAAGAGGAACATGTAGATCATCTTCGTATTAAGTAGAATGACCCTTTGTTCTGGAAGAGCAGGTTTGATTGGCGTTCAGAGATTCTAGCAGACAGCACTACCAGGTATCCTGTGATGACAGAGTTTCCCACAGAAAGGACCAAGATTGAAGACCGTTGTCAGAGTTAGAAACCTTGTAGAAGAGTAGTAGAAGACGTACGTGACAGGCGTTACCATGAAAGAAGCATATAAGAAGAAGAGAGAAACTGAGATGGGACTCGATTATATCTCATGCAGCACGTGGAGATCTCAATTCGGGCATCAAGACAACCAGACCGTAGAAGACGAACAATTCAGCACATAACCTGGAGTTGACAGCAGCTCGAGTTGGCGAATTTCGAACGGTGCTAGAAGACCTGTCGAAGACACGCAGTCTTGCTTCTCTGTTTATTTTAGTTGTACTAAGATGAATTGAGAACAGAAGCAGACTTGCGGATGGAAGAGATTTGAGATCATGTATTTGCATGGATGAATTTTGAAGCAAGCGTTTGGGTTTGGAAGAGTTGATTCCGTGAAGGATGAAGCTATTGATGACGTATTTCACTTCCTCTCAACCTATTTAAGTTTCTGTTACCTGATGATAAGATCCTTTGAATGATTTAGGTTCTCTATTAGTAATTCCGTTCTATGTTCATTCTGCGTTTGTTGGATGATGGTTTTGTTATGCGAATTTTGACGAATTGTGGAAGGAACCTTGAGTTTTATGTTTAGGAATGGGCGGATTTTGAAGCAACCACTTATTTTGGCAGAGTTGGTTTTGGTGAGAGATAAAGGATTGACGCTATCTATGACGTGCCTTAATTCTAATAAACATTCTAGATTTCCGTTACTCTTTCGAGTTGTTTCGTTCTCCTCTTAGTTATGTTGTTTGATGTTGATGACCTCTGAGACTGTAGAAACACTAGGTGGATTAAGATAGGTTGTTTTGTTTACGAATTGAGATAAAGTATGACCATCATGAGGGCATATTTATATAATGCTAGTATTATGACGCCTGATCAACGTGATAATACTTACATCATATAACGTGCACTTATTGTGATCATAGGATATTTCAAGAAGTGCCGTAGAAGCCTTAGAATTTCGGATAGCTGTTTGAGATTATCTGCGTTAGTGAGACTTTAGGTTCATTCTGCCTATACACATAATCTTCCTTCACTGTTGTATGATTTGATATGTTGGATTCTCGTCACTTGTTTTGCTGACCTCTATATTTCCGATAAGAATCTTAGATCCCATTGTAAAGCTTTCGATATATTCTCATCTGATTTGTCAAATCAAATTCCACGGACAATATATCCGTCAAAACCTACGTAATCCCTGTATCTCTTCCAGGAGAATACGATTTTCATCTGTTACGTTGGTATATTATTCTTTGATCTAGAGTCAGTATTGTTTGACTTTTCTGGGGAAGCCGAAGCTATTTTGATCAACAAGATCGAGTCATGAGAAACAATTCTTCCACATTTCCTTTCACGGTCCGTTATGCCTTCTATTTCTTTTCACTTCAATTTTCGAGGACGAAAAATTTTTTTTTCTAGAGGGGAAGAGTTGTATAACCCAGAATTTTAGAACACGTAAAATACCCAGAATACCCTTCGATCTCAAATTCAAAAAAGACGTTTAAAGCATTTAGACATTTCATTCCAAATATAACCTAAGCATCTAACCATAATAACTGAACGAATAAAAGTGACACGATAATAAGATTTATTATAAAACGAATGTTACAAAATTAAATAGCATCACACGCCAAATAATACCCTAACCGAAATTTTCATTCTTTTGTACAAATTTTGTGTGACATTTTTTTATATATATTACATCAAATTAGTCCCCAAATCATATCCCATAATATGATTATCAACTACCTATTTTAAAGTCTACTTCACCCGTTTAATTACTAACCTAATCATGCCACACGTTTTCTTTCAATCACATTCCACAAACTTAGTATCTTTTCTTTTTGAATATCATTCACACCTTTCTGTCAATCAATTTCCACTAATTCAGTGACATTCCTTTTTGCCTATCCCTTCCTAATTCTCACGCCTACTTTTAAACCCACACATGCACATATAGTTTCTTTTATATAATTGCCAATATTTTCTCTAATCAATAAAACCCTAAACACAAACTTACACATTGTCGGCTGCTACCTTATTCTTTCTCCTTCCTGTTCGAATCAAAGGCAGAAAAAGGAGACTTCTTTTTGGTTGCTACTTGGTGATCTATTCGAGGTGTACTACGGGTTCGAGGGTGTGACTCGACAAGGTTTTGATCGTGGCATTGCAGCAGGATCGAGGGGTGTGTGTTCGTGTCTTTCTCGGGTGTTTGTTCTCTCTTTTGATCACGCAATGAGGGTATTGTATCAAACTTATTTCATTCCTTTTCGTTCGATCTTGTTATAAATGTATTCAATGTCTCATGATGCTACATAAATCAGTTAAATATACTTGTATGTACACGATATAACGACACATGAAATCATAGAAAGTAACACCTAAAATAACGATTATGAGAGCTTACATATACTTCGACCTATATTTGATTCGACCCTCATGTTTCTGTTTTGAGGATGTCGAGTAGAGTGGCTGTAAATGGGGCGAGTGTATGGGAAGAGTAGGGTTTGTTCGAGTGACTTAGTGTGTGGGAAATATGTGTACTTGCATCGAGAGTGTGTGAGTGTGGACTGCTATTGTGAGTCGAATGAAAAGTTAGTAACATGTTAACGCTATGGAACTGATATTGTAAAGTTAAAATAAGGTACATTTAAACAAATATGTGAGTTGGGTTTGTGTATATGTGAGTTGGGTTTGTCTTAAATTGATATTTTAACAAACAAGTAAAGTTATACTTGCATGCATGGGTCAGTCATGTTTGAGTATATATGTGTTTGTTTTGTATCGTGGTCAGGAGTGTTGTTTTGTCCTTGTTGCTTGCTGGAAATGTTACACCAATGTGTGGAGTCTCTGTGTGAAAAGTGGTCACGATAAGAATGTTTGTTTCGGTATCGTTTTGTACCAAGAATGTGTTTTAAGTCGTGAGTTGAATGTGTCATTAATTTCCGATTTCTTTAAGAGTGGTTAATATAGTTCGACTATCTTTTCGTTTACAAATTCTGTAAAGATGGATTTTGTCTCGTTAATAGTGGGTGTTGCATGCATGCTAAATAGTATGGATCTAATAGAGTTGAGTTGTGATTGCATAAGTGGGTTGTAGCATGTACCTGATTTCATGTTTGTAGGCGTCGTGTATTATAAAATGGTGTGTAAGTTGTTGTGAGAATGGGTACTCATTTGAGTGTCGTGATTTCATTGTTCACGTGGTTAATAGGTGTGTAAATGGGTTGGTTAAAATTTTGTCTCAGTTGGTGTTGGTTGATGCAATGAAACCCTAAATTGGTCATTAATAAAATTAATCACACTTTAAACCCTAAACTATGATAAGCTGCTGTATTTAACCCTAACTTGACTAATTATGGATATTAACCCAAAAATTACTAATTCGGGAAAGTTACTAAAAATGGAAAGCCGACTAAAATAAGTAATCTGATTTAAATAAGATATAAATAATAAGGCGATCATGTATTCGTGTAGATTCGCTGAAGAAGGAGTTGCTTCCGATCTTTATGTTTCTAGTTGTGTTTTCACTTGCGGTCTAAGGTACAGATATTCTACCCTTTTTCAGTAAGGGTGCTTTCTTTCTCATGACTTTTGATCTTGATATTAGATTCGTTATAAGATTCCTTTAAGCCATTGCTATGATCCCTTGAACTTGATTCATTCGCTTGATATGCTTAGTTGATATGATGATCCTTTTGACATTCGTTCATTACGACCCTTGTGATATGATACTTACATAATTCGTTCGTTACCCTGTGACATGAGTATTCAAATCACTTGATTCATTGAAGGTTCATTTGATATTATAACTGGATGTGAAAACCTTTCTTAATTATATCATGGAAATGTTTTGAGAAAAACTATTTTTAAAACGATGTTATGAGCACGATGCGATACCATTTTACATGGAATTTTGACTAACTTTTATGAAAACTACTTTTACGAACTACCTTTATGAAAACCGTTATTTAAGATCATTTTTATGAAAACTATTACTAAGAGATTTCTTTAAATGAACATTTGATAGAAAACTTTGATCTTGAACTTTTACTATGAAACCTATGAACCTTTGATATTCAGATGACCTTGATGACTTAGACATTTGACCTTTGATATTATATGACCTTAGAACCCTGCAGTTTGATACCCGAGCCACTTTGTTTCCTAGTCATGGGGGTTCCATGGCCGTGTCATTGATGCACCTCTGACATGACTCTAGTGTGGTCGAGTGATGTTCCACACCGTCCCTTTTCGTTATTTATTATGAGCTCAATTATATATATATATATATATATATATATATATATATATATATATATATATATATATATATATATATATATATATATATATATATTTGGCCACTAATTTGTTTGCAGGGGCGTATGGATGCATCCTAGATTTGTTTTGTATATGCTATGCTATGATATTATATGAGATGTTCGGTGACTGATGCATGGGTGCAATCCACGCCTTTCACATGTTCGGGAGCTAGCTACTCCATGGTTACTATGATATTTGATTTGATTTGTTTGGGCTCGGGATTGATTACTGACTTTTCCTTTCTCTTGATATTCATTTATTTATACCTTATGCTTTTCCCAATGTACCATACTTTTCATATTCGTTCTTTAACTTTTAGTTTCGTTTATATATATCTGTTCACTGGGCTTTTTAAACTCAGCCGCATTTCTTTTCCTGCGGCAGGTTTTAGTTGGAAGTTGGGTTATGAGTGGAGAGTACTTTGGACTTAGAAGACTATACCTTGATATGCTATCCTGGATTTAGAGATGACTAGAAGAGATTTTAATTGTAGACTTAGAATTTGTTATTGTTTTCCTTTGTAACCTTGTATTTTCAGATTTTTCTCTTTGTAAACCTTTGAAATTCATTTTGTATTATTTAGTCATATTCTTGTGTTTGCTTTGATATGTCACCATAACGTGATACTTCTACCCTTGTCGGGTTGGGGTGTTACAATCTCCCCCAAATAATTTAATAAACAGTTAAATGAGAAAAGTGGAGCTATGACTCACCTTGGAGTGTAGTGACGTGAGTAACATAACGGTGCCAATGAGTATGGCAGAACAGTGTAAGGAGTAGCTCAAAGAATACGGAATCGTCGTAACCTAATGTTTAATTCTGTTAAACTCCAACGATGTTAAATGAGTAGTTTAATAATCCCAAACCCAATATTAATAATCCTTATCCGACATCATATATGTACATGTATATATTTAGTCCATTAAGGTTTATATGTTTAGCCAATAACAAATTATAAGTTAACCCATTTTAACCAAATAAGTTAATAAGACGAGCAAGATATATTTAATATTACATAAGCTCAATGATAAGCAATATATAATAAGCTTAACCGAAAATCCACTAATGTGTCTAAAATAAGCGCAAGCCACAAAAGTCACATAAGCCAACACTAAAGCTCAATTCAAACAAAAACAAACACCCTTATATATGCTGAAAAATCAGCATACAAACACCCTTATATATGCTGAAAAATCAGCATACAACCAAACACCCCTTATTAGTGCAGATTTTCAGCAACCAAACACCCCTTATTAGTGTAGATTTTCAGCAACCAAACACCCCTTATTAGTGCAGATTTTCAGCAGCAACACACCCCATTATTAAGTGCAGAATTTCAGCATATATATACCCATATTAATTGCAAAATGTAAACAAAGTAAACGCACCCCCTTTGGATGAACTTTGTGGCAAATTCTAAGACCAAAATAACAGCCTCTCGGCTGTAAATGTGGACCGAATCAACACAACCCCTTGGGTGATTTCCAACCGAACCCAAAACCAAAATCAAATAAACCATATGTTTGATTAATAGACTAGAATTAAAAGAAACCAAAAATAGACCAACAAACACCCTTGTGCTGCTGTCATACGTAGAAGACAAACACCGCTTTGGTGGTTCTTGGCCGAGAACTAAGATCAACAAACACCCTACGGGCTGTTTTATACTGAGACCAAACATAAACAAAATAAGCCAGATAATTAATATGCTTAAGCAATTTTCAACTAACACATAAGTCGATACCAAGATAAATTTGCGGTCAAAATGTTGTTTAAGTAAATCAAGCATGTCAAATAAGCATATCAAGTCGCCAAAAATATACAAGTCGAGTCATATAGACTAAAAACAAGTAAGCCAAACGCCTCCTTGGCTGTGGTCTCGGTGGTGAGCCACAACAACAAGCACACCCTTCAGGTGGGTGGCTGTAACTTGTAACAAACACCCTATATGGGCTGTTTTGGTGGTGGGTCGAAGCAAAAGAAGCCGAAACACATAACCACCATTTGAGATTAACCTTACAAGAGATAAATCAAACCACAAGGAAGATAAGCAAAACAAATCATTACAAGACCCATAAGGGTCTCGGCTGTGAAACACGTACGGGTTTATACCCGACCCGACATCAAGATAACTCATCCAAACGGCCCATAAATGAATTTTATACCACACAAATTGTTATTCAACAGTTTGTTTAAATCCAATCTTTTTATATCCACGAAAAATTAATAAACTGATTCGTATCCGGTTTTTAATCAAAAGAAAATAGATAAAAATAGATATACGTGTGTCGGCATACCAAAAGAAAGACGAGGAGGAGTGGTGGAGGGATGGTGGAATGGCGATGGTGATGAATCACGATCCAAAACAAACCCTTACTAACCAAACCTTTGCGGATTCTTGTCAATCCGAGGCCCAACAAACACACACACCCTTATGGGTGTTAATGATGGTGGAGGGTGGTGGCGTCTGTGGTGATTGGGGGGGGGGGGGGCGGTGTTGGTGCTGCTGGTGATGGCAGTCGATGTAAGAGAGGAGGGAAAAAGAGATGACATGTTTTCCTATTGTTGTGGTGGGTTTATATCCAAAAGGGAAAGAACAGATAAGGAATATTGTATCAGGTAAGATAAGATTTTGGAAATCTGATATATAAGAGATAGGAGATAAGGGTTATTATTATTTAGTGTATTGTGTGTATTCCGTGTCCCGTTGAGTCAAGATGTAAACGCGGTACCACAGTTGGGTAAATGTGAGAAATATATTCTTGGAGACGTTTTTATAATATTAAAACGAGTTTTTTGATGTCTAATAATGACTATCGAATGTAAACCATTATTATTGCGGTGTTAAATAGACAAAGGTGAACGAAAACATTCAAAGAGTAATAATTCAAATCAGAGTGAATTATTTAACTTGGGAAGTTACCGGTCAACTACCGATTACAGTATTTGTTTTTACGTTAAGGTAAAAGTCAAATTGTCAAGAAGTAAAAGTCAAAGTCAATATATTTAAAAAAAAAGTCAAAGGGTAAAATAGTCATTTTGGTGTGTGAAAATTTACGAGTTGTTACATTATATGAGCCAATGAGGTCACACACAAATACACTTAGATGCTCTTAGTTATAATATAAATATTGATTTATATTATATTAACACCAAAATGTTTTGCCAGTCATTTTACTTATGTATTTATTATATTGTATTAATAAATAATAGTAGTAGTAGTAGTTGGTTTTGTTGATTTGAGTTTCACTATGAGTTTGTCCAGTTGTGTCTTTGATAGTTGTGCCTTCTTGGTTTATAGAGGTGGTGGTGAAGCAGATATAGATGTTGTTGGTGGTGGTGGAAGATCAGTAGCTGCATCATGTACATGTACTGAACCACTGGGGCTCGCAGACAATCCTTGAGATAACTCAGTGGATTGACCAAGTGAAGATGGTTGTACCACTCCAAGAGGTCGATGGCTGGCTTAGTGGAGCAATTGACATGGTCTTAAAAGATTTGGATCTGGAGCCAAAGATTAATGCCATGATGAAGGACTTTTTTGAGTAAGTCCTTGAAACGAGTCTACTCGTCGTAAAGAGTTTCACCATGATGTTGTTGAATCACCAAGAAGTCATTCTTTAGCTTTGTAGTTCTCTCCGGTGGGAAAAATTGTGCAAGGAAACAAGAAGTAAGATTATCCCAAGTCGAGATGGATCTCGCGGGTAGACACTCAAAGCCAATTGCTAGCTTGATCATATTGAGAATTGGAAAAGACGCAAGCGCGTCTTCTCCTTAGTGGCACCGTTAAGGTCAATGAAATTTACAATTTTAAGAAAATTCTTAAGGTGTTGATTTGGATGTACTATTGAAAATTTAAATGATTCTTTCAACCCCGTAATCTCAAACCAAACTCTCGTTGATTTTATCGATATCAGAATGATGTTGATAAATCATCCAATAGTCTATTTGTGTGGTTCATTAAGGCCACACTCATGTGTTTCATTTGTATGAAGTTTATTTTTCCACTATGCATGCACTTGTGTTATTTTTGACGGCTTATTGTGTAATATAGAAGTTATTATCTTTTGTTTTTCTTTGAAAAAGCTTGTTAATTTTACGAGTCTTTCAGATAGTTATATATAGTTAGATACAGCTTATATCTCCTTGTTTGAACTTGAACACACAATCAGCAAAACATTTACATTTTTACGGATGCCGCTAGATTAAAAGGTTGTCGGCAACAAAATTCGTAATCATGTATTACGAAATCACTAGTACAAAGTACTTGTTAAAAAAAAAAAAAAGAAGAAAAAAAACACTAAAAAATAGGTGATGTTGACCGGACCCTCCCTTAGGAAGGGTGTTTTGACTTTGAACAGCTGCCGCCGCTTGTACTGTCTGCTTTAAAACTTGTACATTTTGACTAAAGTAGGTGGACCCCTCATGGTAGGGAGGGTTCGGTCAGTAGTACCCCTAAAAAAATATCTTACGGAGTATCTGATATGTAATCTCATTTATATCGTTTGGATAGATGCATGTAAAAACGAATCCGAGGTAGTTGTCTGCATTGAAATTTCTATTATATGGTCAATAGCATCGATGATAACGTTTGAAAACAATGCATATAGTGTGGTCTAACATGCACGTGCCCAAAGCTCTGAAAGCGTGACATTGTCTCCCTTAAATTTCCACAGCCAAAGGACAGAATTTTGACCAAAATGTTTATTTGAACCCGTGACGGCTCAAGGTCAATTTCGTCTTTCCAAACTTGAAACTTATTAATAAGAGTTTTGGTAGATAATGGTTATGTTTGGCGCAGAGCTTTTTGAAGCTTTTTGAGGCGATGAGCGGTAAGCAATGAGTTTTTTGATTTTTAGTGTTCGTTTGGCAAAAGAGCGGTGAGCTTTGCTATTTTTTAAGAAAGCTCATTTTTCTAATGCTTCTTTAAGAAGCTGTGAGCGGTGAGCAGTGAGCTGTGGCTACAACTCACAGCTCACTGCTACTGCTCACAACTAATTTTGCCAAACATAGCCATAATGTCTATCGGACAATCTTTAAAACTCATTAATTAACGTATCAGTTTCATTTGTAAGACAACTTTATATTAGACAAAAGATAAATATAGATCTCAAATTTGTTATAAATCTAATAAACCAATTTTAGCAATTCATTTTTTTATTAAAATTAATAAAAAGCTATTTTTTACTTTTTTTTAAACAAACATATCTTGCAAATGGTAAATCTTCAAACTACGAAAAATACACAATTACGACGAGAATTAAATTATCTTTCTATAGATATGCACTTTTATATACTTTCGACCATTTTTTATTTTATTTTATTTTTTTCAAAATTTCCGACAAGAAAAATCACATGTGATTCATTTTAAAAATCATATGTGATTTTCCCGAATCACTGCGAATTTTTTAGGAGAAAATTTTGGAAAAAAATAGTAGAAAGTATATAGAAGTGCATATCTATAGAAAGATAATTTAATTCTCATCGCGATTGTATGATTTTTTTCGCTTAATGATTAACGGGTTGCGAGATATTTAATTTTTTAAAAAACGGTGAGAGTGTTTTTTTTTTTTTTTTTTTTTTTTTTTTTTTTTTTTTTTAAATTGAATGGACATGATTGGTTCATTGGATTTATAGCAAATATGAGATATATATTGATCTCAACTCCTCTATATTAATTAACTTATACAAATTTTGTTATACTCATTCTATCCTTTCTTTAGTTATTCTATAATGCATGCATAATTTTCTTTAAAGTTAAAGATTTAAATTTGGTTAATGTGTAATAGTTATAATAACCTTTACAAAACAAGTTTAAATAACAAGTTTTAATAAGTTAATTACTAATATACCATTTATTAAAAATGGTTACAATATCAATCACTAAATTAATAGTTTAAATACTGTTTAATTCTGAAACTTTTATCATTTTTCGTTTGAAACGCATAGACTCTTTTTTCTTAATGACTATAAGGTGAACCCGTAGGTATTGCATCAAGTGTAATACAAGAACCACAAGTTCGCAAATATAATTATTTGCCGATAAACACTGTCACTTTGTACGGGTATTCGTTTAGTTTCAACATATACAAAAATATATCTCAATTGCTCATATCGTAAAACAAAATGTATTCTATCTAAAAATATTTTTATTAAGTACAAAATATCGATACCTATATTTGCTCTATTTTTTAAGACTAGACAACTAACAGTGCATAGCAACTAGAATTTATAGCGAAAAACAATTATATCCTTGGGCCTACCTAACACAGATGTCCCTAAAATAGGGGATGAGATTAAGATGAGTATGAAGTATATATAAAAAGTAAGCGATTGGTATAACATGTGGAAACCGTAGAGGGGGTGAATACGTTTCCAATTAAAAACTTAAATCTTTTGTATCAAACGACGGATCAATCGTGACATATATATGAAAAGTAATAATGATAGTTCTACGACTATCATAAACATAATCACAACACAAAGACATAAAACAAACATAAACACAATGCAAGTATAAAGCGATAAATGCAAATGTAAAGGTAAAGCGATAAGTAAAACCGGACACGGTGATTTATAGTGGTTTGGCACGAAGCTCTCTTCCTCTCCCTACTCTACTCCCCGAATACCCAACTCGAGAGTTACTTCACTAGATCAACAAGCTCCCTTCTCGGCGGAGAAAACCTTACAACCGTCGCTTACAATCTTTACCGATACTAAGCTAAGTATCGAGTTCTTCTTCGGGTACAGCCAAACCCTTTATGTTTTGTGGCCAACATAACAAACTGATGAGTCTCGTATTATACATGTTTATACCCTCGATATTATGTGAATTATATAGCTAATTACTCTTATTTATAGAACTTTTGGTACTTAATATATGAATAAACATGCAGGGCTAATGATCTAAAGGAAAGACACGATAAAGACGAGAAATTAATGACTCAAAAGACTAAGGGAAATAACACATGGTTTGGCAAAAGCATGCCGGCCTTATGGAGGAAGAGCGCCGCTTACGGGCACCATTGGCCAACTATGTACTTACGAGTCAACACTGAAGTACGCTGGTTTTATACTTAAAAAGCGCCGAATACGTGAAGAGAAGCCCGCCGGTTTTGTGCTAATGAGCGGCGTACTTCCCCTGTCACTTATGATGAAGCGAAAAGTGTACCGCTTTTAAGGGGTCATTTAAGCCCTAAATCGTATTTATTTGATCAAATATTGCCCTAAATCGTTCCTTTTGTCATTTTAGGTACTTTTGAGGAGAAATCTGGAAAAGGAGGCATTTTGGACGTTTTTGGAGCATAAAAGTGAAGAAAACGACAAAGTCTCAAAAATCGGCTAAAAGTTACCTTTGACGGCGTCACAATTAACCCCAGACGGCGTCATGCCTTGGCAAGAAAAAGTGGACGTGAAATTTACTCATGATAAGCCAGTGAAAATAGCATGTGAATTCTGACGGCGTCACGCTTTAACTTGATCAAGGGCGTCACGGCTTAAATCAAAGAGGGACGGCGTCACGTTCACGAGCTGACGGCGTCAAGCCTTGATAAGCCAGAATGGATTTTGGAAGAGCTAAAGAGGGACGGCGTCAAGAAGGTCATCCGGGAACCCTAAAAGCGGCGAGGTGACGGCGTCACACTCCATAACGTGACGCCGTCAGATCCAAAAATCTATATATAGTTTTCTAATTTTTTGTCATTAGAGAGAGCTTAGAGTGTGGAATTTTGGGAGAAAACCCTAAGACGATTTTAGCTTCTTTTTCAAGGCTTTTTGCCTTGAGATCTTCCATGTTACATTGAAAGATAAGTTATCAATTAATCATTCAATATGTCTATGTGTTGTTTGATTCTATCTTATTCTTGTCTTTTGTTTAACATGTTAGGCTAGATTTATCTTGTGTTTGCTTAGATCTAATGAAACCTAGCTATTGATTATTGGTTATTAGTGTGTTATTAGTTGTATTGGATGATTGTTTATCTATGTTAGGCTTAAGAAAACTGGCTAACTTCCTATTCGGTAACTTGCTTGAACGTTTTAAGAAACATGAACCAAATGCGTACTAAAGGTTTTTATGGTTGTATTTAATGCACAAGCGAATTCTAGTGATCCTATGTTAGGAGCTTCCTAGCCGGCTCGACATAGGAGTGAAGTAGGAGCTTGTAGAGTTGGGGAAGTACGTACGCCACCCCACGAATGGTATTAAGGAATACACCCGTCATCCACGCGACTAATACACACTAATTAACCGGTAAAAGATAGTTAGGGAGTAAGGAAATCTAAGTAAACACATTTCTCTACACATAAGTTTCTCACCACATTTTCATTTTTGTTATTTTATTTTATTTGCATCCGTAGTAAATTTGGGTTAGTTGACTAGCAACTAATTCCGCCCACTCTTTCAAACCCGAGATTTTACTTGCTTTCATAAAAATATAAAAACATAAAAAAGAATCTTCCTCAACCCTTAGACCTATTAGAGTAGTCTTTCATACCTAACGAACACTATTCCCTGTGGAGAACGATCAATCCCCCGTACTTACCACTACACTATACTACATCGGTCAGGTACACTGCCTGGTGGGGTTATAAGTCTCTTGAGATCCCTCGAGAGGTAAAACCTGTTGTAAGGTTGCAAAACCCACGCATCAAGTTTTTGGCGCCGTTGCCGGGGAATAGTTATTGTTTAGGTTGAATTTTTATTTCTATTAGGTCTACTCACTAGATTCCTTTCTAGTGAGATTTTTATTTTATTTTTCTAGATTTTCTTTAGTCTATCTATTTTCTTCGTGTCTTTGTTCGTAACCATTACCATCCGACATCATGGAAGATGGTAATATCCTTAACCCCCACAACCCACCACCACAACAACCACCACCACCTCCTAGAGCCCGTACTTTAGGAGAGTATTCCCGTCCTAGCCACCATGGCTATCGAAACACCATTGAGCTCACTCAAGGAGCCAATATCACACCCTTGCGATCCGACACCATCCGGTTGGTGCAAAGCGGATGCGCATTCCATGGACTTCGTTCTGAAGATCCTAATCAACATCTCAAGGACTTTCTTAAAATCGTTGATTCTATAGACCTTGATGTTGCCACTCGAGAGACGACCCGATTGCGTCTCTTCCAATTCTCTTTGCGGGACCAAGCTAGTCAGTGGCTAGAACGTCAACCCGCAGGATCCATCACCTCTTGGGATGATCTCACCACTCGTTTCCTTGCTCAGTTTTTCCCACCAGGAAGAACTACCAAGCTAAGGAATGATATCTTGATGTTCCAACAACGTCAAGGCGAAACTCTCTACGAGGCATCGACTCGATTCAAGGACTTACTCCAAAAAGTCCCTCACCATGGCATAGAACTTTGGCTCCAAGTCCAAATCTTCTATGACCATATCAATCTCTCCACGAGGCAAACCATTGACCAATCGGACGGTGGTAAGCTACGTGATCTAAGTGCGGAACAATCATGGGCTCTCCTAGAGGATCTTGCTCTTTATGACAACGAAAGTTGGAGTGATCCCCGTGATTTGAATAAAACGGTCAAGGCAATATCTTTGCCTTCGAACAATTCAAGCACTTCTGACCGTAGGATCATAGAACTTGAAGACCAAGTCAAGTTTCTCATGAAATCCTACGAGGCTCCTAACCCTTCAAGCCAAGTGAAAAAAATCACTTCTTCATGTGAATTATGTAGTGGTCCCCACGACACTCGTGATTGCATGGAACTCCCCGAACAAGCTTTTGTGGACTACGCATCCTCGCGTACCGACGGAGCGGGAGACAAGTGGTACACTTTCAAACCCGAGCCAAACCATTACGGTGATTCATACAACCCCGCATGGAAAAATCACCCGAACCTTAGGTGGAAACAAAACCAAAACACACAACAAACCAATTCTTCCAACCCACCTAATCGTTTCCAATCAAGCGGTTCCAACTCGAACCGTACTTTCAACAACAATCCTTCCGGCAATGGTAGTACCGATAACTTTGAAGGATTGATGTCTCAATTTATGGCATCTCAAGAAGCTCGTTTAGCCAAGTTTGAAGCCGATTTCAAACAAAAACAAAGCGAGATGACCGATAAGATTGACACCTTGTTGAAAGCCCTCAATGACCGAGAAATGGGAGCACTCCCTAGCAACACGGTCAAGAACCCGAAACTAAACGTCAACGCTATTTCATCGGTTTCGTCCCCTAGTTCTTGTCCACAATATTATTCGGTCAATTCCATGAGCACGTGTTTCAAACAAACCCAAGTCGTTCCAAATGACCAAGAAGTTATGACATCCAAATTGGTCAACAACATAGTTGAAACACCTCCCACTCAAAACCTTGACGAAGAATTCAAGGAGCTCCACCTTGAAAGTCCGGTTGTTGATGAGTTGGATGAGAAGAAGCTCAAGTTAGGCGAAAAAGGGACCGCCTTTGTTCAAAACAAGCTACCTAAGAAGTTAGATGATCCGACTTATTTGTTCTACCTTGCAAGATTGGTAATTCGGAGGCTTATGACACATTAGCCGATCTTGGATCAAGCCTTAACCTACTTCCGTTACCTCTCTACACCTCTCTAAAACTTGGAAAACTTGAAGAAACCGAGGTGATAATAGGCTTAGCGGATGGAAGTGTTGCTTACCCGATTGGAGTAGTCAAAGACGTGTTAGTACACATTGGAAAACTAACCATTTTAGCCGATTTCCACGTCCTTGATATGGTTAGCGACCCTACATGCCCCTTGTTGATAGGTAGAGGATTTTTGGCGACCGCTAGTGCTATGATTGATTGTAAGGAATCTAAGATAGCGGTAGGAGAAGGTGATACTTGGTCAGTCTATGATGTGAAGAAACATGCCTATGATACTAATGAGGAACCAACACCACATTGGCTAGAATCAAATAGGAGACCATCTAGATATGGACCTTGGATTGATAGAGACTTCATAGGACCCCAACGCCCATTTTACCTAGAAGAGGACTTTGTTAACCGAACGCATACGGTAGAGCAACTCTTGGCTAGGGACACCGGATTGGATCCATTTGAAGATTCTCTAGTTTTTAGGAAGATGATTGATTTCCTAGGAGTTTTGCCAATTAACCTAGGAATGAATAAGTGGATTTGTGAGGAAGATGATCATAAGTGGAATTGGGATAAACCACCCAAAGATGGAGATGGGTCATGGCATATTAAGATGACATTGTATGACCCGGATGGAGAGAAGTTTGAAAAGATATATCGTACTAAGCGGACCAATAGGAAACTTCAATCCAAGCTTAACCCTAAAGACGTCCTCGATGACGAGCTTACTTACATAGGGTAGCGTGACTTTGAGTCTAGCTACAAGACTCGTTAATAAAGAAAAGCGCTTCTTGGGAGGCAACCCAAGCTTTATTTTATTTATTTGCTTTGTGTGTTTATTTGTTTGTTTGTTTGTTTTTATTTGTTTCCGTATGTATGTTTAATTTTTATTCTTATTGATTCATGTTCAAAACTAAAATTGTGAAAATGCTTTATTTTGTTTTTAACTTCGTCTTAACTACATATAAAGGTATTTTGCAAAAGTTAAGTGTAAGGGAAATCTAAATCGGTTTATTAGAACACAAATTAACATGAATAGTAATAATAATAAATGAACATACATATTAGTGTTTGTTTGAGTCAAATGCTTGTATCGAGTCATAATGATGTTTTGCAGGATTTCCAGGAAGTAAGGTAAAGGTTTTTCCAGAAATTTTCCGGAAACTTAAAATGAAAATTTTTGTCAGGTCATTTCTGACGGCGTCAGGGTTTATAACCTGACGGCGTCAGATTTAATTTTCAGAAATTTTTGAAAGTTTTGTTTTTAAAAAGTTTTCATTAAATCTCCAACTTATAATCTCCAGGAATCTGCAAAATTATCATTCCACAAGCATTATATCCTTATATATAGATTTATCCCGCCGATGTTATGCAGGTTTTCGTGTTTGTTTTCTCAGGTTTAACAGGTTATTTTGGACAAGGAGATGTTTATGGAATCAAGCTTATGGCGATGCATTAGTCATGGAGCTTCAACATTCTCCTTGGAGGAAGATTTAACCGTGTAATTTCATTATCCACCGAGCGAATCAGGGGAGTATTTGATTTCATTCTTTTACTTTTTGCTTTTACATCTTGTTATTTGAACATTGGGGACAATGTTCATCTTAAGTGTAAGGGGGGGTAAAAGTACGATTTTAGAGAATGCTATTACGATTGATTTTTGTTTGTTTAATAGTAGATGTGTAATAAAACTGAGAGAAATACTTGTTAAGGTAATTTTAGTGCCAAATTTAAAATTTTTTACAACATATAGGAGTGAAACTTTGATCTTAATGAGCGTCTCACGGATAGGAGTTATATGACTAGCACAAAACCGTACCACTAAAAAATTTTCCACCCCCAAATATGTGAGGTTCGCCCCTAGAATTGGTAGGAAAAGCATTTATGCTATGATGTGTGTACCGGTAGCACTTAGATTCTAGAACTTGCGTTAGGACCATTCCGAGGCCACAAGTGAGACTACATTCGTGTAGTTAGATTTACTACATGATAAGAGGCATTAGGATTAACCCATTGTTTTACACCTGTGTTTTTGTTATAATTACATTGGCTACATTGGTCAAGTAATTCTCCCACACCCTTTGCGTTGTACTCATTTTTAGTACACGATACCCCTAGTACACCCCTCAGAGCCTATCTTTTCGTTTCGACCTTTAAGCATTTTACTTAAAGGAAGAATTTGTTACACCCCACTTAAATGTACACCCAAATCGCCTTAGCCTACCTTGTATGCACTCATTTTTAGTGCATTATTGTTACAACATTTGTTTAAACCCAAGTTAATTATCTAGTTGATTACATGGTTGCTAAGTCGAGTCATATCCTTGTACATATTGTTTTGGGACGATTGGGACTCATGGGTAAAGTACTAGTGTAATGGAGTAATGGGGAAGAACATCATTTATTACCCCCATATGTGCTAATAATTTTAAAAGTACTCCAAGTTTTTCAATTATCTTAATTCGAGTCATTAGAATAGTTATTTGTAAAGTTATGTAAAAATTCAAGTGTAAGGGGAATGCAATGCCCCTATGATGTATTATTTTGGATGGTAGGGCAAAAGTGTATGCAAAAAAAAAATCAAAAAAAAAAAAAAAAAAAAAAAAAAATACAAAAAAAAAATGAGAAAAAGAAAAATAGAAAAAACATACGGACTACCATCCCGTTTTATTTTATGTTTATTTTATGTTTTTGTTATTTTCTTTCATTAGCTTAAGATCGAGTCTAGTCTTGGCTTAGCAACATTGTATAGTACATGTAATTGATCAAGATTTTTAACTCGCCACCAGTAAAATATCCCTTATCCAACAAAACCGTGTTTTCCTTTTCCCTACACCTAACGTTATAATCCATTTAAAAGCCCTCTTTGATAGTTTATCTTTGGTGCTTACGCCTAGTGGAGGAGGTTTTCGATCCTTTCCCAAGCCTATGGTAATCTATTTGCTATGACAGGTAGTGAGAGATATTATCCGTTTTCATTTATGAGATTTATTTTGATGACACTTGAGAGATGTGAGTATCTAAACACTACTTGTGAGGTGCTAGTTTGTAATCTCCGTGCTTATTATGATTGAAGTGGAACGAATATTTGTTGTAATTACTTTTATGTTTGCATTAAATGACCCCTAACTTGTATTTTGATTAGAATAAAAGCGCATTTGCTTGAGGACAAGCAAATCTCAAGTGTAAGGGTATTTGATGAAGCGAAAAGTGTACCACTTTTAAGGGGTCATTTAAGCCCTAAATCGTATTTATTTGATCAAATATTGCCCTAAATCGTTCCTTTTGTCATTTTAGGTACTTTTGAGGAGAAATCTGGAAAAGGAGGCATTTTGGACGTTTTTGGAGCATAAAAGTGAAGAAAACGACAAAGTCTCAAAAATCGGCTAAAAGTTACCTTTGACGGCGTCACAATTAACCCCAGACGGCGTCATGCCTTGGCAAGAAAAAGTGGACGTGAAATTTACTCATGATAAGCCAGTGAAAATAGCATGTGAATTCTGACGGCGTCACGCTTTAACTTGATCAAGGGCGTCACGGCTTAAATCAAAGAGGGACGGCGTCACGTTCACGAGCTGACGGCGTCAAGCCTTGATAAGCCAGAATGGATTTTGGAAGAGCTAAAGAGGGACGGCGTCAAGAAGGTCATCCGGGAACCCTAAAAGCGGCGAGGTGACGGCGTCACACTCCATAACGTGACGCCGTCAGATCCAAAAATCTATATATAGTTTTCTAATTTTTTGTCATTAGAGAGAGCTTAGAGTGTGGAATTTTGGGAGAAAACCCTAAGACGATTTTAGCTTCTTTTTCAAGGCTTTTTGCCTTGAGATCTTCCATGTTACATTGAAAGATAAGTTATCAATTAATCATTCAATATGTCTATGTGTTGTTTGATTCTATCTTATTCTTGTCTTTTGTTTAACATGTTAGGCTAGATTTATCTTGTGTTTGCTTAGATCTAATGAAACCTAGCTATTGATTATTGGTTATTAGTGTGTTATTAGTTGTATTGGATGATTGTTTATCTATGTTAGGCTTAAGAAAACTGGCTAACTTCCTATTCGGTAACTTGCTTGAACGTCTTAAGAAACATGAACCAAATGCGTACTAAAGGTTTTTATGGTTGTATTTAATGCACAAGCGAATTCTAGTGATCCCATGTTAGGAGCTTCCTAGCCGGCTCGACATAGGAGTGAAGTAGGAGCTTGTAGAGTTGGGGAAGTACGTACGCCACCCCACGAATGGTATTAAGGAATACACCCGTCATCCACGCGACTAATACACACTAATTAACCGGTAAAAGATAGTTAGGGAGTAAGGAAATCTAAGTAAACACATTTCTCTACACATAAGTTTCTCACCACATTTTCATTTTTGTTATTTTATTTTATTTGCATCCGTAGTAAATTTGGGTTAGTTGACTAGCAACTAATTCCGCCCACTCTTTCAAACCCGAGATTTTACTTGCTTTCATAAAAATATAAAAACATAAAAAAGAATCTTCCTCAACCCTTAGACCTATTAGAGTAGTCTTTCATACCTAACGAACACTATTCCCTGTGGAGAACGATCAATCCCCCGTACTTACCACTACACTATACTACATCGGTCAGGTACACTGCCTGGTGGGGTTGTAAGCCTCTTGAGATCCCTCGAGAGGTAAAACCTGTTGTAAGGTTGCAAAACCCACGCATCAGGCGTACTTCCCCTGTCACTTATACTTCTTCATTAATGAGATACATCAATGATATGGCCGATCACTTGCTTATCATTACTCACCAGGCACGTCCTAGGGCTGCTTCTACACCTATAAATAGTGGCCAAACTCTGAGTAAAAGAAGCATCTTACTTACCAATCTTCATATACCAATAATAAGAGTTTTAGGAGTGGTTTACACCAAGACCACTGGCTAAGAGCCTGGAAGTAGCAGTACTTGGGAGTAGAGGTTGTGAACGTGGTTCAACAATTGTAATCTCGGTATAATCTTTATTTCATAATGAATTTGATAATCGTTTATTCATGTGATACGTGTTACTTTACTTTGAATATGGAGTAGTCGACTTATGTTTGTTTGAGGCATTATAGCCATATGATATGAACTTGAGTTTGTAATATATGTTCTTGAAGCTATAAATTGTGTATTTGATATGTCCTTATTCGGTTTACTATCTCTTGTTTGGATTGGTCATTGCAATTGTCAAAGGTCGAAATATGCAATTGTGTTGATTGAATTATGAATCGTCTGTCTATAACGAGTCATTGATATACTTGTGTGAATTGGATAGTAGAACATTTGATAGCCCGGATCATGACATGTTTAAGGACTAATCTCACGTCTAACGACTTGATTAGAGGAAATACATTATTTATACTTCATACGTAGACCACACTTTATGCACTTTATGTATTAAGGATTACATGCCGAAAGGATTCCTTCTTATGTCAAGTAGATATAATAGTTCTCATGATTAACCGTCATGTTTTACTCTTATGCTTTGTCTGTGTACTCATTACATTTCACTCTCTTGTTTATCTCATGTTGCTTAGCCTTGAACAAACATATTCGTAATTAACTTGGTAAAACTTTTAAAAAATCTTAAATCCAACAAAAATGATTTTAGTGATAATGACAATCATTGGAATATAATTTAGTTAACCAACACTGGTATGAGAAACACTTTCCTCCCTTGGGACGACCTGATCTTACCTAAACCTTTACTATAAACGGGGGTTATACTTTACCCGTGTGTTTTGTGTATTAAGGAATCGGTAGAACTATTATTATAAATTTAAAGCTTTCGAAACACATCAAAGTTTTTGGCGCCGCTGACGGGGAGGTTATTTTAGTTTTTTTTATCAGTTTTGGTAAAAACGGTCGTTCATTACTAAGTTTTCTTGCAACAATTTGAAAAAAAATCATTTCTGAATTCAGAAGCACACCGGTTTTACAACTTAAAACCGTCGTACTTGTCAGTTCAGTTAAAAGGATCAGTTGGATTTAATCTCAATAACCCAAACAAACTTGTAAAATGCTATTTCCAGGTCTTGAAAACATGATATTGATGTTTTCTTGTTTTTATTACTTGAATTATTGCATATGTATAAATTATACATTAAAATAAAAAACACAAAAATATTTTTCTTTCGTTTGTTATCTTTTTGCTTGGAATTACTATATTGGATTGCTCTGATGAATGAAATGTTAATTGCAATATGTTTTCAACTATTATTAGAACTTATAAGCTGCTATATACCTTATGATTATCTGTCAAAACCCAGAAGCATGCCGGTGTTACTATTAAGACTGCCGCACTTCTGAAAAATTTTAAACAAAACGGCTAGAAAAACACGTAACCGCCATACTTTTCCTAAAGTACGCCGAACTTTTATGCAAAAATCTTCACAGAGAACTCAAATCTCTTTTGTTATGATAAAATAAATCCGTGTCTTAACTTACACAAGTTATATGAGATTATTGGAGTTAAATTATGAGCTTATAACTTATTTGACTAACCTATTAATGTTGGCTGGATGAGTCACTGGAAAGTGTAAGAGAGAGTAATGTTGCTTCTGAATCTGATACTGCAGACAGTGGACTTAAAAATGAACAAAGGGTTCACACCTTTTGTAAAATGGAAACAAAGGAATATTAATTGAAATTCATTACCCCTTGTTTTGTGGAGGAGTTATATGCTTATGATGCTGTTGTTGACCTAGATTATAGCAAGAACTTGCTATCTCATGAGTTCTTCAAAAGGTTAGGGGTAAGCAGTGAAGAGAAAGAAGATGGAAGTAAGGTTGTTATAAAGAAACTGTTAGTGCATTTGAATGGAGAGTTGTTTTTGGTCGAATTTTATGTCAACCCTAATGAAAGTGAATGGGAGCCTAATGTAATTCTTGGGAGGCCTTTCCTTGCACTTGCTAGGAGTATTGTGGACTTTGCTAATGGTTTTCTAACCATTTGGCCAGATGCAACTGTAATAGATGAAGATTTTGGAAACTTGGATGCTTTACTTTCTGAAATCAATGAAGGAGACCTACCACCACTCATAAACCTTGAAAATGAAAACACCACAGATACACCTCAGTTTGTGTGCAAAATGAGAAAAAGCAAACGCCTCAAAAACAAACCACAACCCATTTACCAAATGAAGTATGGGGATGAAGGACCCTCACTAACCATAAACCGTCCTATAACTCGTGATGAACTTACTAAAGAAGAAATGGAAGCAAATGTTTATGCTAGGATTATGTTGTTATATGAGAAGAGGCCCATAATTGAGACTCTAAAAAATGCAGACAAACATAAGAAGATCCTAGATAGCATTCTCATGGATAGACTTAAGATGTATGGAGAATTTGAGGATGAGGATGAAGAAGCAGTGGCTGAACATGTAGTAAGAGGACATAAAGTGCTAAGAGAGAAGGAGGATCCTGGTTGTTTTATTCTACCTATTCGTTTAGAAGGAAATCTAACTTACTTTGCTCTAGCGGATACGGGTTCCAATATCAACATGATGCCTTATAAAATTTATGAGTTACTTGAAAGAGGAAAAGTGAAACCAAAGATTGATAAAATTCGGATGCTTGATAGCTCCAATGCTGAAACTATGGGAAGATTGTTGGATGTCCTTTGTCAAGTGCACCCACACCATATTAGCCAATTTTCTGTTGCTAGATGTTCCTTTAGTTGTGGGAAGAAGTTTCATCCACACCTTAGGATCCGTGCTAGACACAAGAAGAAAGAGAATTTCAACTTTTGATGGTGATGTTCACCACCATTTTGAAGTTTCCAAAATTAGGAAAAACAAGGAGGAGGATAGTGATAGTGAGGATGAAGAAGAGTACTCTCCAAAAAGGGATGAGAGTGGCAAACCAATTTATGGTCCAATCCGTCCTAAGCATTATGACTATGAAGACCCAATGGAAAGGGCTTTGGAAGAACAAGAATATCTTAACCCCTTCCGTAATGTTTGTGTTTGGAAGAAAGTGACTGCTCTACTTGGTTCTCTACCATTGTCTATCAAAAACACTGATTGGACACCAAACTACTCAGGGGGAATTACAAAAAGAGATGGAGATAGAATGTGGCATGTTAATATTAAGATTGTTGACCCGTATGGGAATGGTTATGAAAAAGGACTTGAAACTAAGCACACCAAAAGGAAACCCTCTGGATCATACAAACTGAGTGACATAATTTCACCAGACCATTTCAGTTCCTGAAAAACCAATGCCATGGAAAACGGAGCTGAAACAATGCTCCTTTCTTAAAATTTTGTTTCTATGTTTATTTTGTCCCTTTTGAATAAAAATGTATCTCAAGCATATGTTTGATGATGTTTATGCCTCTTAATGAGATGAATGAATGTTTATTATGATGTTTATTTGTTTGGAATAGTTTTTAGTTTTTGCTTCTACCATTTTCTAGGAATTTATAGCAAACTGTTAAGAAAATTGTTGAAAAAAACCGCCGACCTTACACCTAAGGTTGCCACTCTTTTTAGCGAGGGAATGCTTATATAACTTAAACATATGTCATTTTCACAAAACACAAAATGGAAAATACTCACACAACTAAAAAACCGACGGTTTTCACACCACCAAAAATTCTTGCAAACAAGTTTTCGAAACCAACTCTTACATCAAAACACAATCAGGGTAAGTCTTTACACTTGTGTTTAATCTTTCTAAATTTTAAGGGTTTTTAATAATCATAAATCTAGGGTTTGCTATGAATGACTGAATTATGGTATATGCTGCATGCTTACTTGCTGATATATGTGTGATTAATATTTCCCCTATGTTTATTTACACTTATCTATGATCATTAGAATCTAGGGTTTTTTACCCAATTTTAGGAAACTGTCTTATTGAAATAAGTTGATCAATAACTGTTATGTTGGCCTAATATGTTTAGGAAGCCTTTGCACTACATTTTGAATGATCTTATGACACTTTTTAAGATTTTCTAAATTGTATAAAATCTTTGGTGAAACTAGTTCTAGTAATGTATAACTACTTTAAACTGCTTTTAAGAGAACTTGAAGATGCCTACTAGCAATTTGGTAACTTTGTACTAAGTCTTTGGAAGTTTAGTTGCGTCAAAAATGGTTCTCAAACAACAAAACAGAGCACTGTTGTGCAAGGCACAATAAAACCGCCTGTCTTTGTGGCAAAGACCGCGGATCTTTTTGAAATAATTGTCGAACATAGACTTTCTACCCAGAAAAACTTCGCGTAACTACCGATTTTTGTAGTGAAAACCGCCGCTTTTCTGGAAAATATAGTTAACAGAATGCATGAAACTTTCTTAATTGTTAACGTATTATATGTTTATGCTTTCTAACCACTAATCCTACTTGTTTTTGATTGTTTGAATGGAATATGTCAGGAGAGGGAAGCTCTTGCGTTGCAAAGAGAACAAGAGGGTCTCTAAATAATCCTAGAAGGAAGCCAGAGGATCATCCAAATCTATTATGGAAAGGATTAGGAAGATCTAAAAAGAAGGTTCTCAATGATAAGCTGAAAGACTGTGTGAGAGAGAAATACGCATACCAAGAATAGTGGATTGGAGGGTTATCAAAAATTTGGGTTGTTTTGAGATTCTAGAGGACATGCTGCTAGTGAGAATGGTATTTAGTAAAGAAATTCTGACATCCACAATGTAGAAAAGAGCTCTAGAGATAAGAGAGCCAATATATAAGGAGTGGTGTTTGGAGTTTTTGAGCAGTGTTAAGGTTGCAAAGGGTATCAGGAGTGAAGGAGTTGAGACTGATCCCTTTATCAGTTTCAGACTAGGAGGAGAGGCCATGGAAATTTCATTGATTCAGTTTGGAAGGTTGTTAGGATTAATGTTGATCCCAGATGAGCTTAACGATCTTGTTAATTACTTTAGATATAAACCTAAAGCAATAGGTATAGAAACTGCCTTTGAATGATCTATTAATTACTATGCGGAAACTAGTAATTAATCTTAAGAAGAATTAACAATAACACACAGTAATTCTCTCAACCTTCACCTCAATATATTAATATACGGTTACTCAAAAGCAACAGGGTTACAACGAACCTTGAAGCGAATACAAGACAATACGTATGCTAAACAATCGTATTCTAACCCTAACCCTAGATCCTCCTTTTATACACTTAAGGAGTCCTAGTCGGTTACAAAAACTTTCTATACAAGAATAATATCTATTCGTATCTTTACCATAAACAAACTATACATATCTAATAAGCAGCAGAATCAAAACTCTAGCAGCAGAATCATCTTAGGCTAGCAGCAGTTTGACACCTAGCTTATTTCATCATTCGTTAGATATCATCAGCAGCAGAATAAATTACTTAGCAGCAGCATCTTCAAAGTAGCAGCAGTATCTTTTAAACCCAACAATCCTCCCCTAAACTTGATATTTTCTCCCAAAATATACAAGTTTCTTCTAAGCACAGATATACACAAAGAGGATGCTTCCAAACACTTACTGCTTTGAAGTCTTTGATTTCAGAATCTTTCTATACTTTTCTACTAACTCATAAGCTTGATGATCTGACAAAAATGCTCTTTGTAACCTCAACTTTCCATGTTGTAACATCTAGGTGATAACAGCAGTATTGTTGTTCAAGGGATAGTCTTTCTCCACCAGCATGTATACACCTACACCTCTACCAATCAACTCATGTACTCCACATGATTGATATAGATACCATTTATGAACATTGGTTGAGCTTAACAAATCTATCCATTCCATATCTCTTGCATCAGGCTCAAACATGTTCCTCAAATAATAATAGTGTAGCCTTTCATAAATCACATCTGGTTTTCTATCCCTATAATTTTCCTTATATAACCTCCAGAGCTGTACTATATCATCCTTATCCATGTAATGAAGCATTTGTTAGAATCTAATAAACTTTTGACATACACCATTTGATCTCTTAATCTCCCACCATGCTTCACTTCTATCTTGAACATCATGTGTATAAGAGATGATTGGGTACTTTGATTCCAAGGGAACTGCATTTGTTATCTCTGGTTCTTCTTGAGGTTTATGAACTGTAAAATCCATAATCCTTTTCATATCATCTGCAGTTACTTCTTCAGCTCCATACTCATTAGTATTTGACTCCTTCTCACCTTTAGAATTGCTTTCAGAATCACTCATTACAACAGATTTAGCTCTTTTCTTTTTCCTTCCAACAGACTTTAACCTTTTTCCTGTTCTTTTCACACCAATAGTAGATTCAGGTTTTGTCTCTTCAACATTCTGCTCCTCAGCAACTTCTTTTTCCTTTTCAGCTTCACCTACAACTTCTTTCTCTTTCACAATCTTTTCTTGCACAACTTCAGTTACTTCTTTAGGCTTTGTAACTGGAGATTTAGGATTAAGATAAGCCTTTGGATCCACTCTTCTTGTAAGTTTCTTAATTTCAGCATCAGTCATAGGCTCAATTGGTCTGTTATTTCTTGCATGAGTCTCATAATAAGCCTTTGCAACAGCAGCTCTACTCATTCCTCTAAATGCACTAGGCTTCCAATAAGCTTGATTTCTTAGATACATTTTCATATAATTATATTCATCAGTTTTGGAAGGTTTCTTCTTCTTGTACTCACCCTTCTTTTCATTTTGCTTCTTTCTAAATGCTCCAAGCATATCATCTATAGAATCTTGTTGTTCCTCAGGGGTGTACTTCTCTCTTTCCTCCTTCTGAGTTCTCATTGCCACTTCCCAATCCTACTATAATTGCCTCTGTCTTTCCATTTCAACATCCGCATTCCATTGTGCTGCCATTTCTCTTGCAATATCTGCATCAGACTTACTTTGTTGTTCCTTTGCAGCAGCATCCATAAATTTGAACTTCTTCTTTGGTTCTTCAACTAAGATGCCCCTGCCTTTGTTTGTTGATGAAATGGTTAGTTGTACAGGTTTGGGAATTGATACAGGTTCTTGAATGATAACTCCTTTAGCTTTTGGTTTTGAAGACGTTGGTTGTTTCATTGTAGCAGCAGGTTTAAGTTTTTGTGGTAATTGTTGTTGTTGTTGTGTTGTTTTAAGGTTTAGCATGACTTGAGCTATAGGAATGGTATCATCATCTCATTCAGCAGCAGAACCCTTTTCTGAACCAGCAACAGTATCCTTCAGCCCAGCAACAGAATGTCCTGCACTAGCAGCAGAATCATCCTGTGTCTTCTTCTCACCAACATCAGCAGCAACATCACTTGCAACATCTTTTTCAACTTCATTCTCAGCAATACCACCAACATTCACATCCATATCCATGTCAACCTCCCCTTGACCCTTGTTTTCATCCTCTTCATTCCTCCCCCGTTTGGGAGCATCCTCTCCCAAACTTGGTTTGGAATTCACTTTCTTGAACCTTCTAGTAAGTGTAGCTCTTGACCTGTGCTTTCTTTCCAAAAAGTTGACCCTGAACTTCAAACTTTTGACTGTTTTGGTGAGATCAAGAACTTGAGCTTCCAACTTGGTACATCGTTCCGTTAATGCATTGATTTGTTTCACACTATCCTCACCACTTCGGTCTGTATTACCTGACCCGAGAGGTGGATCCTTGGATTTGACATTTTGTACATTGGTTTTACCCGTCAATTCCTCTGTTTCAAGTTCAATGCTAGCCTCAACACTTCGACCTGTGTGACCTGGTCCGAGAGGTGTATCATAGGCAATGTCATGATGCACAAATTGATCCATCAATTCCTCATTAGTTTCATGTCTGTCCTCATCACTTCTGGATGTGTTAACTTCCCTGAGAGGTGAATCTTTGGACTGAAACTCAGTCTCAATCCTAGATTGAGCAGCTGAGCCCCCCTTTTTAGCCAGTTGGCTGGGGTTACCATCTTGTGCATCAGGTTCATGAGAACCCTCAGCAGTAGATGTTGCCAAGGTTGGGGTCTTATCGATGTTAACACTGGCCTGTTCAACTTCTAAGTTGGAAACAGTAGTGTCAGCCCCTTCCTTCATGGCATCTCCATCACCTATGACAGCCTCATCTGCTTCCATACTAGCACTAGTCTGAGGTAACTCAGTGCTCTTTTCTTGTGAATGCCTAGGTGTTTGGGTCTTTTGGGGTTCATTATGAGATGATTTACTTGTATTTTCAGGAGTGGGTGTGTGATGGGAAGCTGTGGGGTTTTCAGCTTCTTCACCCTGAGCAACAGCAGCAACAATGTTTAAAATATGTTGGTACAAAGGTGTGATATTTCCAGAAAATCCAGTCCCATTCTTTTTCAAGTGTTTAAACATTTTGGTTACAAGCACAGAACATTTATAAGGCTTTTCATGTTCAAAAGGTTCTTGTAATTGACTATCAATGATTAGTTGCAAAAACCTTGGATAAATATAAAAATTTCCTGAAATATTCTTTTTCAACCCTTCAAAAATCATAGCCGAAAAGTTAAATGGTTGTCCTGTAGCCAGACAAATCAAGGCTGATGCTTGAGTTGTACTGAACTCATTCCACCCAGTTGTTTTAGGGCTAAGACAATGTAGAATGGTATAAATAAGAAATTTCCATTGAGGGCAGAGGAGACGTTTGAAAATTTTTAATTTAGTGTTTGGTCTCTCATACCCAATTTTGTCAAGTTCCACAACAATAGTAGAAGTAGGAAGGCAAGTTGTTGCTTCATCATCTGCAAGATGAAGAATTCGTCTTACAGATGTTTCAGTAACAACTATTCTTTCTTCATCTACTGTGGCAATTAACATTTGTTCCCCATTTTGAGTTTCAGCCGTAACAGTCGACCAAAACTGTCTCATGTGGGATCTATATATAGTTGGATTAACTATTAATGCATACCTAATTGAAGTAGCATTAAGAAAATCAATGACTTCAGTAAAACCATCTGCCTCAGGGACCTTCTGAAGAAAAGCTATTTGATTGTGCTCAGCGGAGTAAGTGCGTCTCGACATTGTGAATTAAGGTCTTGAATTTGGGGGTTTTTGATCGAATGATGAAAAGAAGTGTTAAGGTTTGAAATAGGTTTAATTTTGGGCGCACAAAGTTATTGGTGAGATCGAATTGGGTTCTATGCCGTTTAGATCCATCTAGGGCTTTAGTCGCACCAATTTACAAAATAGTCCCTTCACTTTCAAACCAAGCAGTAGAATCCAATAGTTTCAACTTTGAGCAGCATAATCTTTAGCAGCAGAATGGATTCTTAACACTTATACCATTACTGATGCGCGCGTGTGTCGTTGCGGTTTAGCAGTATTAATGCCTACTCAAGTTTTAAATTTATATTTAGCCGACTTATCAATAACACACACACTTAACGAGCAGTGTACCCGGTCAGTATGAATATAATGGTAAGCAGAGTGTCGATCACTAAGAGTGGAACGTATTATCTAGTTATTCTAATCAGTATTTTAATATCCTAAGTTAGCTATACAACCTAATCTAACGCAAGGGGGTTCAGCCTGAGAGACTGGCACGGTTTGGTTATGATTAAATAGTAAACTAAACTAATGAGCACGAATCAGCGATTAGCACACACGTACACAGATAGATACTCGAGACAATAAGAAGACCTGTCCTGATAATTAAGTAGCTTGTCACTTGTTTTATTGCTAGTTTTATATGAAGTGTATATAATTAAACCTTTCTCGTTGGCTCTAATCTTATCGGCGAGTAAACCCTTAATGATTATTTATGTCTATCCTTCTTTTCTAGAGTATTGGGCATTTGTGATGCCCACGTCTCGTATACGCTAGAATAGATAGGCGAGGAAGGGGCATGGCGACCCAACCAAGACTCAGCTAGACACAGAGGTTATCAATGCACTAATAAAAGTCACCAAAGACATCAACATATAAACTTTAATTAATGGGAAAGCAATATTAAGGGGAGTGCATGATCTTCCGTAGTCACATGACACAAGCCCATCAATCCTGATGAATTAAAGCGTACTAATACAATAAAACAAAACTACTTAATGAATTGAATACATGCAGGACCTTCTTACAGCTCTTGTATCTTTGTTTGAGGTGTGTCTTGTGCTGCTTGGTCGTCTGAATTCGGCTCTAGGGTTATTTCTTCACACACTGTCAAAGACTCCTCAAATTCGTCTGTCCTTGGGGTATTTATAGTTTCTGTCTCAGGGATAGATGCGGCGCATTGAGTTAATAGATGCGGCGCATTGACTTAACTTCGCGTGGGGTCCAAGATTAATATATTCTGGAATATTCGTACACCGTCTTCAGATGCGGCGTATCTTGATCTTTGTATGCGGCGCATGTACTTTAGCTGTCTTGGATTGTAACTGGTGAAATCTTGATAGTGATACGCCGTATGATAGAAGTATAATGCGGCGTATCTGGAGTAGAACGAGCTTGATCTTCTGGATTTCAGTAGGCTTTTGACATCTTGCTTGTTTTGCTCCATAATTAGTCCAAAATCGCCAAGTTTCACGTAATGCTTGTTTTTACCAGAGAATTACTAAAGTAAACATTAATGTATCGATTCTCATGTATAATATAATAAAACAAGTCAAATAAATAGGATAAATGATGATAATAAAATGTACTTATTTGAGTTCATCAAATATCCCCCCACTTGAACTTTACTTGTCCCAAATAAACCTTAGAATTAATCGTACGAAAATGTATCCTAAAAGATATTAGGATTTATTTTTATATTCAAGCACGTATTCGTTTTGTCATAATCACACAACCAAACACTTAACGAAGTAGAAACCAAAATAATTTTTAATGTAAAACAATTCTAAATCGTTTAGTTGCTTAGTCGTGACGAATATTCTATCATAGGCTTGGCAAGTATACGCATCTCCCCCACTAAAGCCAAGGAGTAACAAGTCTAAAGCGGTAAAAAGGGTTTGTTGGTTAAGGGTTGATCATCCTTTTTAATCTCTATCGATCTCATATTCTAGAAAAGGCGACAAAACTACAAATACATGATCGAATCCACGACCACGATACTTGCAATTGCTCAAATCCTTAACTCGAATAGGCTAAAGATAGGACCAAGTAATCTTCACCAATAATATTATATCAAAAAGGGCGAAAAATCATAAATACATAGCCGAATCCACGACTACGATACTTAAGATTGCTCAAATCCCTAATCTCAATAAATCAAAGGTTTGGATGAAGAATGATATAGGGTATGGATAATATTTGGGATACAAATTGGTGTAAAATAAAAAATAAACAAAACAGATAAATTAAAATTCTAAGTGTGGTTAATCACTTTCCCAACCATACCATGAATAAGACTCATATCATTGAATAAATCACGCTTTAACACTTGAAACACACGCTTTAGGTAGACACGAATTATACTCAACAAAATCTCAATCAAAGAATAACCTTAGTTGGCGTTCCCATAAAGGCCAACTCCCATTCAATCCATAAATATAATATACAACAACAAATAGTGGTGATATCTCCCACTTAATACAAAACTTTACATAAGTTGGTTAAAAAAAACTTCAAACTTTTCCTTTTTCTTTTTCTTTTCAATTTTTTCGATTTTTTTTTTTTTTTTTTTTTTTTTTTTTTTTTTTTTTTGACATCAACATATGTGTAAAATTTCACAACTTTTCTATCACTATTTTTCCGGATAATTTTTCCATACTCTTCATACTTTCAGAAATAACTGTAATAGTGAAAGTAGCAAACACACGAAAAATAAACTAAAAGTTATACAATATTTACTTTCATACCAATTGCATTGTGCAATTTCCCGACCTAACCAAAGATAATGAATTACGCACACGAAAACATGTAATGTAAGGAAACACACTTTGCCTAAAGAAATTAACCACGGATTTTAATCTACAGGGTAGGCTAAGGTGTGAGGGTGTATCGAAACATTATAACAAAGGTGTAAGAAACGAAAGGAATGGCTCTGAGGGTTTTTCTAGGGGTATCTTACTCTAAAAGTGAGAGTAACAAAGGGTTTATACGGGGGTTAACTAACCAGTGTAGTTAGTTAATATCACATAACATATAAAGGCTATTTGGGTGTAATCCTAGAAATTTACCAATTTAGACAAGTCACTCCAATTATATAGATAATACTCATTATGGTGGTCTCGAATAGTATACAAGCCAAGTTCTAAAGTTTACAAGTCACCAGCACACTAAAGTTTTAATATTTTTGAAAGAATAGAGTTATGTGTGCGGTTATGTAATTTAGACTTTAAACAAAAACATGCTAAAAAAATTTAAATTTTGATATATTAAGCGCATTTTAAGCATATTTTGAAAAAGTTTAGGACAAGTAAGTGTTCTAATTCTCCATCCCCCCACTTAAGTTAAACAACGTCCTCGTTGTTTGTGTCAAAGGTTAAAAACTGGAAAATAAAAGAATTAGAACAGAAAAAAATCAACTTTCTTGTGGATGAGAACGTTTAAGCTTCATAGATGATGTATCCACAAAAAATGCAGGAATCTATAATACCATTTAGACTTTAACACACCTGAGTTAAGAAGGTTCAAACTTGCATAATACATTAGTAGTTAGTAAAAATAAAACCTAAAAAATTAAACTGTAAATCATCAGGTCAGTCGATACGCCGTATCTTATGGAAGAAGATACGCCGTATCGAGCCTGGAATAAATACGAATCAGAATAAAAGATGCGTCGCATCCTTAACCAGGGATGCGCCGCATTAAATAAACTGACAGAAAGTTTTAAAGTCAAAAATAAAAATGCAGAAAATGAAATAAGATATGACCAGTGCAGGTGATGCGTCGCATCTTATGATGGAGATGCGCCGCATCTTCTGCAGGTCTGACAGACTCGACACAGAACAGAAAAGTAAAATTTTTTCTTCCGGGTTGTCTCCCGGTCAGCACTTGTCTTTATTCCAGAGTCTTCAAGTTAGACTCACGTTCAGCTCCTTAATACCGATCACTGAAAGAGTCGGAAGCATCGCGCTCCCTCATCGCCAGTCCAGTAATATTGAACACTCCTTGCTCGTCCTTAATATCCATGCCATTCTTCTTTAATATCTGTATAAACAAAGTTCTTTCCCTTTCGGGCAGAGATGACAAAATGATAGACGGGAAATTCTTATTATTATATAGGCATAAATATGCAAGGTGGGGTGGTAGTTCAATAAACATATCATTATTCAAATTTGTATTCTCAACTATTCTCCTACGTTTGTTAATCACTTCGAAATCATACCACTCATCATCAGAATCATTAACAATATCGCGCCTAAGTTCGGTAGGTACATTATGGTCAATAAATTCCTCGAGGTTCTCATGATTAGGATTAGTTGAGTTGTTTTGAATCAATGTTTCTCCCATAAGCCTAGCTTCTAGATCGAGGTCCATACGTTCTCTTAATCCTAGCACATAGACGCCTCTAATTATGCTTTTAGCAGGATTTTGGCACTTATAGACTAGTTTATTATTCCCTTTCTTTAATGAGATTTTTATTTTAAACACATTAATCTTAGCATGGGCGGTAGACAAGAAAGGTCTTCCAAGGATTAAAGGAATCTTAACATCCTCGGGCATATATAATATAACAAAGTCTACGGGGAAAACAAACTTCTCAATCTTAACTAGCACATTTTCAGCAACCCCTTCAGGCTGTTTTACCGTTTTATCAGCCAATTCAATAATCAGCTTAGTTGATGCTAATTTTCCTAGTCCTAGGGTAGTGAATGTCTTAAGGGGCATAACACTAACGGTAGCTCCTAAGTCAGCTAATGCATTATTGAAAGATATGTCATTAATTAAACAAGCTAAAGTAAAACTTCCTGGGTCCTTTTCTTTATGAGGCAAGGCACGCAAGTCGGTTGCAGAGCTCTCTTCTTTCATTGTAGCCTTGATCTCCTCTTCAATCTTTGCCTTCTCGTTGAGTAACCTTCTTAAACTGATTGAAGAATTAAAAAAAAATTCGGGCTTTGCAGTATCATTACCATTCATCAATCTTCTAGGAAAAGGTATGTTAGGCGTGACTTCTTCAGTAGTGCATATGGCCTTGACATGATCTCTTGGGTTAGTTTCAGTTGAGCTAGGTAAACTTCCGTATCCCCTTTCTTGAAGAACCTTGCTCATTTGTCCGATTTGTTGTTCCAATGATTTGATCGAAGCTCCTTGATTTCTTGTTATAGTATCCGTTGAGGCTCGGATTTCTTTGATCATAGCGGTGTTCTCTTCATGTCTTTTAGCAGCATCGGCCATAATTTGCTTTAGAGTGTCATCCAAAGTCTGCCTCCTTTCTTGATAACTGGGATTATAGTTGTTCTTTTGATAGTATCCCGGAGCAGCTTCCCTAAATCTTCCTGAAGGTCGGAATGGTTGTCCAAATTGTGTGTAGTATGCTTCTTCAAAAGTCTCACTTTCATTTTTATTAGGGCAATCTTTAGTGTAGTGAGGTCCTTCGCATTTTTCACATCCAACTTGGGCAGCATAAACTTTCTCATCACGCTTCTTCATCTCTCTACTAATTTTATCTAATTGAGCTTGAATTGCAGCAAACCCGTCAAAATTAGTGCTGCTCTTAGATCTAGTAGAGGTTCCGTCGTGCCATTTTTGAGAGTGATCAGCAGCTTCTTGGATAGCTTTTCTAGCATCGGCTGCACTCATTTGAGGCACAGCTCCCTTAGCATCCAAGATTTGTCTAGTAGGCACGTCCAATCCATGATAGAACAATATTATCTCCTGCATTGGACATAGATAATGTTGAGGGCATTTTATCAATAAGTCTTTAAATCATTCCCAAGCTTGATAAAGAGTTTCATCAGGCTCTTGCTTGAAATTGTTGATAGCCTCCATCTTTTTAGCAGTTTTAGCAGGTGGACAATATCTTTTCAGGAATTTGCTCTTCAAATCTTCCCATGTTGTGATTGAACTAGCAGGTTCATTCCTTAGCCACTTATTAGCAGCTCCTTTAAGCAAAATTGGAAAGATCCTTAGCATAAGTTGATCGTCAGAGACTCCTTCTGTAGTAAACAAATCTGCAATCTCGAGGACTTTTTCAACATGTTCATTAGCATCTTCATGTTCTGTTCCACTGAAAGCATTTTCTCTTAGCTCCTTGAGAAACTGACCCTTCAACTCAAACTTTGACTTTTCATCAAACTTTGGTCTAGCAACTCCTGAACTGTAATCAGCACGGGTTTTGTTCATGTATTCCTCCATAGTAGTGTTTTCCGTCATTGTTTCTGTTTCTTCTGTCTCCTTCTCTTCAGAAAAGTAATCAAGCTCGAACGAACTTGAAATTTCAAAGCTTTTTGTGTTGAAAAGCCTTTTAAGCGAATGTAAGGCTCGTTCAGGATCTTCAAAAGGTTTAATCAAGTTCTTAGTTGAACTCCTGGTCATGCACTTCCTGAAATCATCACAAAAGCATCAGTAGGGTATGTTCAAGAAAGTATGATATCAGAGAATTAACAACGAAAACGGAATACGAAAAATAAAAGTTGCTGATCTCTGCAAACGATGCGCCGTATCCAGAAAGTTGGATACGCCGTATCTTATTACGTTAAAATTTAATCAGACTTTTATTCAGAAAACAGATACACCGCTTATGAATAAGAATGCGCCGTATCCAGTTTAAATTATCAAAAATCGATTATATTTATTAAAATTAAATGCGTCGTATTAACAAAAGCTAATGCTCCGTATTTTCGTTACGTTTCAAAATACAAGATTTTTGATTTAGCAGATGCGCCGTATCGATAAAGATCGATGCGTCACTTTTGTTTAATAATTCGAAAAACTGTTTTTAATTTAAATAGAAAATACGCCGTATCTGTTAAAACAGATGCGTCGCATGGCGTTAGGGTTTAGAAAAATTTCTTATTAAAAACAGAATACGCCGTATCTTGGGGAAAGATGCGTCGTACTCGAATTTATTAAACGCGTTGTATTTTACAAAAATTAAACGCAATACGCCGTATCTATGAAAATAGATGCGCCGTATCGTTTGTATTAGCACAATACAACGATAGCAGAATGCAGAAAAATACAGAAAAGAAAAACAAAAATAAAATCAAACAAAAATTACAAAAAACAAACAAAAACAGAAAATATGCAAATTATACAATGAATGCAATCTATCTAATATATAACAGGGTTAGTGGTTAGAATCTAATAAAAAAAAAACTAAAAAGAAAAACCTAATTAAAATACAAATCAAATTAACAGATAATAACAATTCACTCCCCGACAACGGCGCCAAAAACTTGATGCGCGCGTGTGTCGTTGCGGTTTAGCAGTATTAATGCCTACTCAAGTTTTAAATTTATATTTAGCCGACTTATCAATAACACACACTTAACGAGCAGTGTACCCGGTCAGTATGAATATAATGGTAAGCAGAGTGTCGATCACTAAGAGTGGAACGTATTATCTAGTTATTCTAATCAGTATTTTAATATCCTAAGTTAGCTATACAACCTAATCTAACGCAAGGGGGTTCAGCCTGAGAGACTGGCACGTTTTGGTTATGATTAAATAGTAAACTAAACTAATGAGCACGAATCAGCGATTAGCACACACGTACACAGATAGATACTCGAGACAATATGAAGACCTGTCCTGATAATTAAGTAGCTTGTCACTTGTTTTATTCCTAGTTTTATATGAAGTGTATATAATTAAACCTTTCTCGTTGGCTCTAATCTTATCGGCGAGTAAACCCTTAATGATTACTTATGTCTATCCTTCTTTTCTAGAGTATTGGGCATTTGTGATGCCCACGTCTCGTATACGCTAGAATAGATAGGCGAGGAAGGGGCATGGCGACCCAACCAAGACTCAGCTAGACACAAACGTTATCAATGCACTAATAAAAGTCACCAAAGACATCAACATATAAACTTTAATTAATGGGAAAGCAATATTAAGGGGAGTGCATGATCTTCCGTAGTCACATGACATCAGCCCATCAATCCTGATGAATTAAAGCATACTAATACAATAAAACAAAACTACTTAATGAATTGAATACATGCAGGACCTTCTTACATCTCTTGTATCTTTGTTTGAGGTGTGTCTTGTACTGCTTGGTCGTCTGAATTCGGCTCTAGGGTTATTTCTTCACACACTGTCCAAGACTCCTGAAATTCGTCTGTCCTTGGGGTATTTATAGTTTCTGTCTCAGGGATAGATGCGGCGCATTGACTTAACTTCACGTGGGGTCCAAGATTAATATATTCTGGAATATTCGTACACCGTCTTCAGATGCGGCGTATCTTGATCTTTGTATGCGGCGCATGTACTTTAGCTGTCTTGGATTGTAACTGGTGAAATCTTGATAGTGATACGCCGTATGTTAGAAGTATAATGCGGCGTATCTGGAGTAAAACGAGCTTGATCTTCTGGATTTCAGTAGGCTTTTGACATCTTGCTTGTTTTGCTCCATAATTAGTCCAAAATCGCCAAGTTTCACGTAATGCTTGTTTTTACCTGAGAATTACTAAAGTAAACATTAATGTATCGATTCTCATGTATAATATAATAAAACAAGTCAAATAAATAGGATAAATGATGATAATAAAATGTACTTATTTGAGTTCATCAATTACCGAAAATAAATACCCAACTTTTTGGTCAACTTCTCAAAAATTACCATAATGAATTAATTCCAGCAAACTCAATGAATTAATTCCTAATACCAACCCTGCATTTAATGACTTTAATGCACCCTTGGTTCTATAAAAGTCCTCAAATTATCAACACCAACTCCATCACATACCATAAAACAATTTTCCAACACAATGAATCCTTCCCCATCAAACGTTGCGGAGATTTCATCCGATTCGTCTTCAGACTCAGTTTCAGGAGGATAGAAAGGGTATTTTCCACCAGACTACACCTCAAGCTCAAGGAACAAAACATCAAGGAAAAAGGTTGAAACAACCTCCTCTGATGAAATTTCAACAGATGAACTACCACCCTATGTGAATGATTCATCCTCCTCTTCTGACGCATCTGATGATGATGATCTCCAAGTGCTATCAGTCTTACTAACAAGTGAGTTTGAAAAGGATGCATCATCAATGAGTAGGATCCCTGTGCCTGAGAAGAAGCAAGATCCAAAGCCAAGAACAGTAGTGCTGGGACTCCCTTGCAAGAAGGTGTCTGATGCCATTGGTGGCAGAGGAGTCCACAAAACCATGCCTGATGTCCAAGGAAAAGGAAAAGGGAAACTGAAGTAGTTGTTTTGTATTTGGTTTGTGTTTGGTTTTGTTTTGTGTTGATTATGTTGCCATTAAGTTCAGGATGGAGTAACTTCTGCTTATGTAATGAATGCACCACTTAAGGAATAAAATTTTATGATCTTTGTGTTGATAAACATCCACTCTTATCACTGATTCTGAATTAATATCCTCCCCTGAATATCATAATCATCTTGTTAATTACTTTAGATATAAACCTAAAGCAATAGGTATAGAAACTGCCTTTGAATGATCTATTAATTACTATGCGGAAACTAGTAATTTATCTTAAGAAGAATTAACAATAACACACAATAATTCTCTTAACCTTCACCTCAGTATATTAATATATGGTTACTCAAAAGCAACAGGGTTACAACGAACCTTGAAGTGAATATAAGACAATATGTATGTTAAACAATCATTTTTTAACCCTAACCCTAGATCCTCCTTTTATACACTTAAGGAGTCCTAGTCTGTTACAAAAACTTTCTATACAAGAATAATATCTATTCGTATCTTTACCATAAACAAACTATACATATCTAATAAGCAGCAGAATCAAAACTCTAGCAGCAGTTTGACACTTAGCTTATTTCATCATTCATCAGATATCATCAGCAGCAGAATAAAATACTTAGCAGCAGCATCTTCAAAGTAGCAGCAGTATCTTTTAAACCCAACAATTAATTTCTAAAGAGGAAGCTTGTAATGATAAGTTAATGTATTTGATCAAGCAAGGAGAATGGAATAAAGGGGATTTCAATGCAGATGAGTATTGGGAAGAGATCAGTGGTGAGGATGTAAGAGTCTATGGCAAGAAAAGAGCTTGGAAAATTAGGAACCCAATGTTGCAGGTGATACACTAGATTTTGGTACAGTCAGTCTTACATAGGTCTTATTATGAGCAGTTTGTTTTAGATGGTGACTTGTGGATTTTGCATGCTTTTGACAAGAAACATCCATTAAGGTACCCTAATGTGATCTGGATCATTGCACAACACCTTGGAAATGGAGCTGCAACTGCAAGTGACACCTACTTATGTTGTGGTCACATTATCTCTAGAATTGCCAAAAATATGGGGTTGTTTATTGATGAAGAGATGGAGTTGTTTGGAGAGCCTGTGATTACAAAGCCTGTAGACATGAGGATCTTTTGAAACTTAAGAGATAAGAAGGCTGGGAAGCTTAGGGAGTTGCCAGAGGTGTTGGAGGTTGAGCCTCTGAATGAATGGTGGAGGCCAGCAGTGATCACCACCGTACTTGGTAGGAAAGTACGGCGGGTTTGTTTAGGTGTTTATTTGGTTATGACGTCATGTTTCAAACAATTTCAAACAATATTTGATTTGGGGCTGTAATGAGGGTACCTCTGTTGGTACCCCTAAACAATTTGAATACTTGCACCACTATCACCATCACCATCACCGTATCACAAGAACAAAACAATTATCATCTATTATTAATATTAACTAAATCTGTGATGTGCAAAGGTGCACATCACCATTTTGTGATAACTTGTGTTGCATAATGTGTATATGTGAAGGGATAAGAAATGGTCCAAAAGATGGACAAGTACAAAAAGGAGGCTTTATGGCATAACAAAGCATACCCGGGAAGTACCGTTATCCTTTATTTTTCCCGTTATACTTTGTTTTCAAATTTCTAGCATTGGGGAGAATGCTAGATTTAAGTATGGGGGGGGGGGGGTTTCAGGTCACCATAATAGATATAACACAAGAATAAATAAGAGAGAAATAAGAGATAGAAAGATAATGGTGGTCGATTATATCACAAGATAGAATAACAAAGGTTTAGTAGCATATATGAATAACCAACACCTAAGTGAAAGTTTACATTAGTCTTTATAGCCACATGAACTAGGGCAACACCCCATGTGGTCTTTCTAAAATCTATGCCACGGTCCATGGACTTACTTCATGGACCGGGCCTTAAACAAACATATATGCCTAATATTTAAGCAACATTACATATAATATGACCAACACTTTACATAAAACGTATTCCCAATAATCTCCCCCTAAGGGTTGGTCATCAAAGGTTGCTTGACGTCTTCTTTGCTTCATTGGCTTCGACGTCTTTTGAATAGTGTGTTTAAGTGTAGATCGTAGTTTTTTCTTATTTTACGTTTTGGTTTTGTGACAAAATCTCATTTTTAGCACTTCTCCATTGCGCTTGTAAAGTGTTAAGGATTCTATAGTGTTTAAGAGTTTGATTTAGATTCAAAAGTTAAGTTCTTTTCGCTTTACACTAGTTTTTATCATCGTTTTACTTATTTACACCTTATCGAAATTGCTCAAATTTCCTTTAAAAGATTAAAGCTTTAAACTTTCTTATTATTTAGGAGTTTTTAAAGGTTATTGATCAATAGAAACTGTTTTTCATTGAAAAAATGAGTCTTTTGAAAACTATACCGTCATCGCAATTGGAAGCTAGGGTCTATCAAAATTGAAGGTTAGGGTTTATCGGAATTGGCACTTAAGGGTTTATCGAAATTGACACTAAAGGGTCACCGCAATTCATCAAAAGCTCTTCATCACGATTCACGGTTTACTCAGTATATTCCTAGCTTGTATAAGCTTGTGAAAATACTTCGACTTAGTGGAAATCTCCTATCTAGCATAAGTTAGTGAGATACTATCGAAATTGCAAATTGTCATCGCAATTGTAATAACTCATCGAAATTGCAAACTTGCTGTCGAAATTGCAATTCTCATCGCAATTCATTTGAAGTTCAAATTCCATCGCAATTCATCAAATCCATTGCAATTGAACAAATCTGTCGCAATTGGCCAACCAGTGAACAATTATTATCGAAATTGAATTTGAACTTTGTTTATCGCAATTGGACTGTCAGTGAATACTGATTATCAAAATTGAAAGTGAACAGTACTTATCTAAATTCCTAATCAACCAAAACCAAACTTCATCTACCTCAACACACTTCTCAATTATCTACAAGATCCATCACAACTACACAAGTTAATCTTTCAGTACTTTCCAAAAAAAAATAAAATTAATTTTTAGGGGAGACTAAACGTTCAATTTTTACGCGAAATTTAAATTTTGGTATAATAGTGAAAATTTTGGCCCAAAATTCAAATTTTTAGGTCAAAATTCGAATTTCTTTCGGTGAAATTTGGCGTCAAATTTTTTAAACTCAAAATTTTCTAATAACCTTAGAATTGCATTTTATGGTGAATTTCAAATTCCGGGAGAGAAATTTTCAAATTAAATTTTTGGAGGGAAATAAGAAATCACTATATTGACCTTGTGTGTGATAAATCAATTTTACACATATTTTAATTCTTCCGATTACATCGCAACAATCTAGGGGGAGAAATTTATAAATCAATGTCGCAAATGAATGAACAAAAGTCACAAATCTCCACACCCACCAACAACAGATTAAAACGTTCATCTAATCTTTCACCACCAAACTTTGGTTTTCAAAGATCTCAAGTACAAATGTACTTCATGCATGTTATTGATGTTCCTGAAGATCCGTTTTTGGAATTAAACAAAGGATGGATGTTACTAAGGAAGCAGTTGTACTCAAAATTTAAGATATCAAAGAGTCAGACTTCATCTAACCCCCGAAATCAAGCAGTCGTGCAAGGTGAAAGAGTTGATGTACAAGGAAGGAATGATCAAAGGTTTGTTGAGAATGCTGAGAATACTGATAACGTCGGTAATACAGGCAATGAGGTTAATGCATTGGAAAAACAGGATGACAACAGCAGATCAGGGGATGATGTTAATGCTGACTATGCAAATATCATACCCACCGATGACGCAGAGCCCATCCTTGACAAAGAGCCAATGGCTGAGGTACAAACTACTGTTAATTATAATATGCATGTAGATGAAAAACAACAAACTGTGCAACCTGAATTCAGAAATGAATGAGGGGTTGATCAGAATGTTGACCAACATTTCGTCAAACATCCTTTGTCTGATCCATTAAATGAAAACAAAACAAATGTACCATCAAACCAAACTCTCGAGTTTGAAAATGCATGTCTTAAAAAGACCATTGCCTAGTTTTATAAAGATTTTTCAAAACTAGAGGCACATTGCATCTCACTTGAACTTAAATTGTAAAATGAATCTCTAACTTCGGCCAACAATGGTAAATTTTTGAATGAAGTGAGTAAAATGTGGATACATTAGTTATGGAAAATGAGCTTTTAAAAGGTCAAATTCAAGCAAAGGTGTTTACACATGCTACATTGCAAAACAAATTAAGAAGATTGACTGGCCAGAGTGTGGATACTAAGTTTGAAAAACCATCAAACTTGGGGAAACCAACTCTACAACCTATCAGAAACCAATTAGTGGTTAGACAACCAACTGCATTTAAATCTGAACGACCTAAATTTTCAAAATCTCGATTTGCCTCCCAAGTTGTTGAAAAAAATGATTTGACAAAACCAGTCACTCCACATTCTTGGCCTAAGGAAAATGCATCTGTTTCTGGTAAACCTCAACACGTGATTATACCTCGCTCATCTAGGATTAGTTCGAAAATAGTGTATAAACCGAGCATTAAAAGTAAAGATTCTTATGGCATAAATGACATGTACAAGTACTATGATCTAGAAAAGGCTAGGAAAAAGGCACTATTTCAAAAAGACGGAATTCTAGCTTCAAAACCTCGTGAGATGCCTTCCACTGTATTACAGAACACTTCTAGTAGTATCTAACCAAAACCTAGGAACACTCACCTACCAAATAGGAATTGGTTAGCATCTAAGAGTAGTTGCATAAACAGTCATGATGTGCACAGAGAAGCCCAATCTAGGAATTCAAATTTTTTTCCAAAAACAAAACAGTTTTCTACTGCGTGTAACGACAAAGCTAAACTTACTGTTTTCAACAAAAATGCTGAATTTGTCTGTCCTACATGTCAGAAATGCATCTGATGCGCGCGTGTGTCATTGCGGTTTAGCAGTATTAATGGCTACTCAAGTTTTAAATTTATATTTAGCCGACTTATCAATAACACACACACTTAACGAGCAGTGTACCCGGTCAGTATGAATATAATGGTAAGTAGAGTGTCCATCACTAAGAGTGGAACGTATTATCTAGTTATTCTAATCAGTATTTTAATATCCTAAGTTAGCTATACAACCTAATCTAACGCAAGGGGGTTCAGCCTGAGAGACTGGCACAGTTTGGTTATGATTAAATAGTAAACTAAACTAATGAGCACGAATCAGCGATTAGCACACACGTACACAGATAGATACTTGAGACAATAAGAAGACCTTTCCTGATAATTAAGTAGCTTGTCACTTGTTTTATTGCTAGTTTTATATGAAGTGTATATAATTAACCCTTTCTCGTTGGCTCTAATCTTATCGGCGAGTAAACCCTTAGTGATCACTTATGTCTATCCCACTATCCTAGAATATTGAGCATTTGTGATGCCCACGTTTCGTATACGCTAGAATAGATAGGCGAGGAAGGGGCATGGCGACCCAAGCAATGCTCAGCTAGACACAGAGGTTATCAATGCAATAATAAAAGTCACCAAAGACATCAACATATAAACTTTAATTAATGGGAAAGCAATTTTAAGGGGTGCGCATGATATTCCGTAGTCACATGACATCAGCCCATCAATCCTGATGAATTAAAGTGTACTAATACAATAAAACAAAACTACTTAATGAATTGAATACATGCAGGACCTTCTTACAGCTCTTGTATCTTCGTTCAGGGTGTGTCTTGTGCTGCTAATACGTCTGAATTCATCTCTGGTTTGGTACTCGTACGTATGGTATCTTGCACACAAAATTCGTCTGACTTTGGGGTGTTTATAGTTTCTATCTGAGGGTTAGATGCGGCGCATAGGATAAGTAGATGCGGCGCATTGACTTAACTTCGCGTGGGGTCCAAGATTAATATATTCAGGAATATTCGTACACCGCCTTAAGATGCGGCGTAACTCCATTTCTTTATGCGGCGCATGTCCTTTGCTGTCTTGGATTGTAACTTGTGAAATCTTGATAGTGATACGCCGTATGTAAGAAGTATGTTGCTGCATATCTGGAGCAGAATGATCTTGATCTTGTACATTTCAGTAGACTCTTAACATCTTGCTTGTTTTGCTCTATAATTAGTCCAAAATCTCCAAGTTTCACATAATACTTGTTTTTACCTGAGAATTACAAAAGTAAACATTAACGTATCAATTCTCATATATAATATAATAAAACAAGTAAAATAAATAGGACAAATGATGATAATAAAATGTACTTATTTGATTTCATCAAATATCCCCCCACTTGAACTTTACTTGTCCCCAAGTAAACCTTATAATAAATCTTATGAAAATGTATCCTAAAAGATATTAGGATTTATTTTTACATTTAAGCATGTATTCGTTTTGTCATAATTGCACAACCAAACACTTAACGAATTAGAAATAAAATAAAATATTTTGATAAAAGCAAATCTAATCGTTTAACTGTCCAGTTGTGACGAATATTCTATCATAAGCTTGGCAAGTATACGCATCTCCCCCACTAAAGCCAATGAATAACAAGTCTAAAGCGGTAAAAAGGGTTTGTTGGTTAAGGGTTGATCATCCTTTTGAATCTCTATCGATCTTATATTCCAGAAAAGGAGACAAAATCACAAATACATGATCGAATCCACGACCACGATACTTGCAATTGCTCAAATCCTTAACTCGAATAGGCTAAAGATAGGACCAAGTAATCTTTACCAATAATATTATATCAAAAAGGGCGACAAAATCATAAATACATAGCCGAATCCACGACTACGATACTTAAGATTGCTCAAATCCCTAATCTCAATAAATCAAAGGTTTGGGTAAAGAATGATATAGGGTATGGATAATATTTGGGATACAAATTGGTGTAAAATGAAAAATAAACAAAACAGATAAATTAAAATCCTAAGTGTGGTAAATTACTTTCCCAACCATCCCATGAATAAGACTCATATCATTGAATAACTCACGCTTTAACACTTGAAACACACGTGTTAGGTAGACACGAATTATACTTAACAAAATCTCGGTCAAAGAATAACCTTAGTTGGCGTTCCCATAACGGTCAACTCCCATTCAATCCATAAATATAATATATAACAACAATTAGTGGTGATATCTCCCACTTAATACAAAACTTTACATAAGTTGGTTAAAACAAACTTCCAACTTTTCCTTTTTCTTTTCTTTTTTTTTTTTCGATTTTTTTTTTTTTTTTTTTTTTTTTTTTTTTTTTTTTTTTTTTTAACTTTATATGTGTAAAATTTCACAACTTTTCTATCACTATTTTTCCGGATAATTTTTCCATACTTTTCATACATTCAGAAATAACTGTAATAGTGAAAGTAGCAAACACACGAAAAATAAACTAAAAGATATACAATATTTACTTTCATACCAATTGCATTGTGCAATTTCCTGACTCAACCAAAGATAATGAATTACGCAAGCGAACACAGGTAATGTAAGGAAACACACTTTGCCTAAAGCAATTAACCACGGATTTTAATCTACAGGGTAGACTAAGGTGTAAGGATGTATCGAAACATTATAACAAAGGTGTAAGAAACGAAAGGAATGGCTCTGAGTGTTTTTCTAGGGGTATCTTACTCTAAAAGTGAGAGTAACAAAGGGTTTATACGGGGGTTAACTAACCAGTGTAGTTAGTTAATATCACATAACATATAAAGGCTATTTGGGTATATTCCTAGAAATTTACCAATTTAGACAAGTCATTCCAATTATATAAATAATACTTATTATGGTGGTCTCGAATAGTATATAAGCCAAGTTCTAAAGTTTACAAGTCACCGGCACACTCATAGATTTGTGAATTTTGATAAGTTCACAATTTTTGGAAATAATGTTATGTGTGCAGCTATGTAATTTAGACTTTAAACAAAAACATGCTATAAAAATGTTAAAATTTAAGCATATTAAGTATATTTTAAGCATATTTTGAAAAAGTTTAGGACAAGTAAGTGTTCTAATTCTCCATCCCCCCACTTAAGTTAAACAACGTCCTCGTTGTTTGTGTCAAAGGTTAAAAACTGGAAAATAAAAGAATTAGAACAGAAAAACTCCCCTGAGATTTGCTCGGTATGATCCTCCATTATTCGTATAAGAGCAAAAATCAACTTTATTGTGGATGAGAACGTTTAAGCTTCAAAAATGATGAATCCACAAGAATGCAGGAATCTATAATACCATTCAGACTTTAACACACCTGAGTTAAGAAGGTTCAAACTTGCATAATACATTAGTAGTTAGTAAAACTAAAACTAAAAAATTAAACTGAAAATCATCAGGTCAGTCGATACGCCGTATCTTATGGAAGAAGATACGCTGTATCGAGCCTGGAATAAATACGAATCAGAATAAAAGATGCGTCGCATCCTTAACCAGGGATGCGCCACATTAAATAAACTGACAGAAAGTTTTAAAGTCAAAAGTAAAAATGCAGAAAATTAAATAAGATATGACCAGTGCAGGCGATGGGTCACATCTTAGGATTGAGATGCGTCGTATCTTCTACAGGTCTGACAGACTCGACACATAACAGAATGTAAAAATTCTCCGGGTTGTCTCCCGGTCAGCACTTGTCTTTATTCCAGAGTCTTCAAGTTAGACTCACGTTCAGCTCCTTATTCCAATACTTCGGGTTCAAACTCCACCACCTCGTTCTCAGTGTTGTCGATGTAATTATCAAGGTATTTCCCTTTAGGTCGTGCCTTTGGAACAAAACTCCTTTAATCACCCTTGACAATTGGTGCACTTCAATCGTCACTTCTCTAATCATATTGTTTTGTTCTTTCAGCAATAGTTCCTTTCCGCTTTCTTGGGCAAATTTTGATATAATCTCGTCGATTGTAAGTTTGATCCTTGATCCTCCGAACCAGCTTGGGAAAAGATCAATCATCATTCCTGAAACATAGAACAAATAGGCTTCGAACTAAAAAATTTCTAAGAGACAGGAAAGATGATTAGAATTTTCTCCGTTCGGGATAAATAAAAGTTACTGATATCTGAAGACGATGCGCCGTATCCAAAAAGTTGGATACGCCGTATCTTATTACGTTAAAATATGATCAGACTTTTATTCAGAAAGCAGATACGCCGCTTATAATTTTAGAATGCGCCGTATCCAGTTTAAGTTATCAAAAATCGATTATATTTATTAAAATTAAATGCGTCGTATTAACAAAAGTTAATGCGCCGTATTTTCGTTACGTTTCAAAATACAAGATTTTTGATTTAGTAGATGCGCCGTATCGATAAAGATCGATGCGTCGTATCTGTTTAATAATTCGAAAAACTGTTTTTAATTAAAATAGAAAATACGCCGTATCTGTTAAAACAGATGCGTCGTATAGCGTTAGGGTTTAGAAAAATTTCTTATTAAAAACAGAATACGCCGTATGTAATACCTGAAATTCTGATAACCTGTAAAATTACCTAATTACCCCTGAAATCATAAAACTTAAATAAATCACTTATAAAATTCTGAAATGATTCCAAACCTCTGAGAACGAACTATACATGAAGTAAATTAATTTCTGGGACAACATTATATTATTTCTGAATGTGCAAAAAAATTATAAAGTCACATATACTTATACATGTAATCCGAAAATAAATAATTAAACTAATTATATTTTATAAAACCATTTTAATTAAGATAAGTATCAAATAAATATGGAAAATATTACAAAAATCACAATCCTAATTCTTATAAATTGTGGACCGAAATTCTGGACCTAAGCCCCCCCCGATTTTCGGTTTATAAGTTATTTAAACAAATCATATTATTTTATAAAACCCTTTTATTCCGATACCCTAAAACTCGACACAAGAAAATCGACCAAGCCTCCCATTCGACTTCTGGACCTGAGCAAGAAATTTTCTGGAGTTCATTGGAGTATTAAGGAGCTAAGAAAAATAAGAACACGAATTTTGAAGCCTTCGTTTGTTCGTGATAATTGTTTTTGTTCGATTTTGTCATCCGAGAGGTAAGGACTTTTCATGCTTAATTCTTACGTTCTAAAAATTATCCAGCAATTTTATGATGATCCTTAGGTCGTATATAACTCAGGAAAAATGATAAACATAAATCATGCAAGCTAAATCAAGCGTACGAAAATTAAAAAGCTAAAACATACTTAATTCCTAAATATTGTTATACGAATTTTCTGGGTTTGTAACCATAATTTTTACATGTTCTATGATGATTATATAAGCCTAAAAAAATAGCCATGTGATTTTTATAAGCTTATTCGAATTGATCTTGAATTATTTTCTAATCGGGTATATTGAAAAATTAAGGAAAAATTAGAAAGAAACCCTAGAACGATTTAGGGTTTGGTTTTAAATGATGAAATCTGATTAATAAATGCATATTAATGATTGTATAATGATGGTGTAATGATTTGATGAATTAGGGTTTGGATTTGGGATTTAAAAAGTAAATACGATTAGTGTTAAAATCATAGGGTGTGTTTTGCCAACCTTGAAACTTGTAGGATATTTTTGTAATGTTATATAAGTCTGTGGGAATGTAGGAAAAATATAACATGAGGGTCCTAAGTGTAAATATTGCAAGAAAAGAATTTAATTGTATTTATATGGTTCGAATTGTATTTAAATTAAAATAGAAAGACGAAAAGTGTAAATTCTGGAAACTTGAAGTTATTCTGTGTAAATAATGTTATTAAGGGTGTTATGTGTAAATTTGAGTAATTATGGGCTTGATATGTAATTATAAGTAAATTATGGTTTAAATTATAAGTTTTATAAAGTTAAGGTACTAAATCTGTAAACTCTGAAACTTGATGGGTCTGATTCTTACCACATATAATTCTGAGGGTATATTCTGTAATTTTGGAAAATAAAATGCTTGATGTGTAAATATAAACATGATAGGGATTTAAATTATGAATTATGTAAATATAGGGTTTGTTTTGTAATTAATGAAACTAGAGGGGTATAATCTGTAAATTGTGAAACTAAAAGGATTAAGATGTCATTCTAAATAAAATAAGTATTTAAATCAGTAACTTAAAGTATTTTCACTTTATGCCTTTGAATTAGATGAATTTACAATTAAAACCCTGAACTATGAAAATCTGTCATAATAAACCCTAAACTTTTGTAACCTGGTAAAAGATACCTTAATACCATAATAAGCCTTAAATAAGGACTTAACATAATCTAAGATATTAATATCTGGTTAAATATGGAAATCTGTTAATTCTGGAAACCTGCTAAAAATAGAAAGTTACTTAAACTGGAAAGGTAAAATAAAAGTAATAATCTGAATTACAATCTGTTGTAATTCCGTCTTCTACTCCTTTAGGTGTAAAGAAGGATAAGTCCTGATGTCTGTTCCGTGTCTGTTTTGCTTATTCTGCTTTGCTAATAAGGTACATATATTCTGACCTTCTCACAGGTTTCTCATGAACTCTTTTCTTTATATCTTGTTGTTCCCTTAAACCTTGCTATGTTTCCCCTGTTCTGTGAACTCTGATATGATACCTTCCATCTTTTGATCTATTTAGTTTCTGATTTGATGTCATTGCTATGAGTTCCTTTGCTTTGAACTTTTCTATTGATTCCCTTGTTATGACCTCTGATATGAATTTATTGTTTTGAAAAACCTTTTAAATTATGACCTGGAAATGTTTTGAGAAGAGTTATTTGTTTAAAATGATGTTTATACTTTTACTTGAAATTCTATTAACTTTTATGAAAACTATTTTAAAGACTATCTTTATGAAAACCATTTTGAAGGATCATTTTTATGAAAACAATTATTAAGGGATTTCTTAAAATGGACTTTGATAGAAATTTCTAAATGAACTTTTGATCTGAACCTTGACTTGATTATTGATATAAACCTTGATCTGATGAACTCTGATTTGAAACCGATTTATCCTGAACCTTTGATATTTAATTCTGAAATAATTGACATGAACCTTATACTATGAACCTTCTGATATGACACTCTGATTTTGACCTGATACTTGATACTTGACCCTGACCACGGTTTGATACCCGAGCCACCTCACTAGGCATGAGGGTTTCATGTCCTTGTCATTGATACACCGATGGCATGACTCTAGGGCAGGAGAGTGATGACCTGTCTCATCCCTGACTTTATTTTATCTGGTGTATATTGGTAGATTCTGGCCACCTGGGGCGTATGGATGCATCCTAGATTTGTTCTGTCTCTGTTATCTGTTATTATTTACTGTTTACATGTATACCTCTGGTGACTGATGGTGTGTGCGATACACGTCTTTCACACCTCTGGGAGCTGATCACTCTATATATATATTTGATACATGAGGACACCCCTCATATTATCTGGTTACTTGAGAGGCATCCCCTCTGGATTACTGATATGGCTACATGGTTATTATATTATCTGTTCTGGGCTCGTGGTGGATTACTGTTCCTTTTTCTTTTCCTTTATTCTTTTTCATTTACTTATCCCTTAATCCATATTATATCTGCATGACCTTTATTTCTGTTACTTTCTACTGTTCTCTACTACTGCTTTGTTATCGTTATATCTGTTCACTGAGCTCTCGTAGCTCAGCCGCATTTCTTTTCCTGCGGCAGGTTTTAGTTTGGAAGCTGGGGTATGAGTGGAGAGAACCTTGGACTTAGAAGATTTGATAGCTATTCTGGATTAGAGATGATTAGAAGTTATTATACTTTAGAATTAGTATTTATCGGAAGTTTCATTTGTAACCTTGTAGTTTCTGTATTTCATTTGTAACCTTTGAGAAGTCTTGTATTACTATAGATGTATGCTTTGTTTTGATCTGATATGAAACCATTATTGTGATATCTTTACCCTTATCGGGTTGGGGTGTTACAATTTATGGTATCAGAGAGACAGGCTGCGACTTGTAATACATTTACCCTTGACCTGTGAAGTCTGGACCACTAAGTTTCCACTGTAGGCGCTCGTAGGATAACCTTTGAGAATTTGCTTTAGGATTTCCCTATAGGAACTTAAATTCTGACCAGTGAGGAATGGGTAGACTATAAGTCATATGTTTAAGTTGCATTGCTTCCGCATCACTCTGATTCGTGCCTTGCTTTTGGTTAAAGACTATTGAAATCACATTTGGAAATTTAGAGCTTATGCCTTGCACCACCTAAGAATTGAAACCTAAATAAAACCTGAAGCATTGAAAATTGCATAGTAACTGTCTGACACTATTTGGTCCTTGCCTTCAGATTCCGACTCCGACCTCTGATCCTTTTGTTAATCACTCTGATGCCTCTTCGGGCATTCTGAGAATCCCCATGACGATGATATACTTAATACATTATGTTAGTTGTTTCTTGCTTCTGATAATCATCTATGAATCTTTTGACACTATTTGATTTCGTCTTAACCATCTCTGTTCCCATGAGAAGTCTTGTGGTGTTTAACCACGAGTATAAAAATGTTCTCCCTCACATTCTGAACGATAAGATTTTTTTTCCTTGTTGATCCGTCTTTCTTTGATAGTAACCTTGATTTTATCCTTATAAGGATTGATTGATTGATCATTTAATATTAACGACTATCTTCCTATGTCTCACTTGGGCGTTGAAACAATTTTGAAAACCCCTACTACGATTACCGATTTTTAAATTTTGCTACCGCTACCTGATTTTGACCTTCACTTCCGATCAGTTTGATAAACAGTCTGATATCTTTCCGACCATCCCGAAGGCCGTTTAACCCAAATGTGTTTGACACCTTCTATAAATTCATTACCCATACTGGATATAAATGTATCACCTGATACTATTCTGTCTTGCAAATCTATTACTACTCCTATTAGAACTCTGGTGATTATTAACCTCGGATATAGAAGTTTATTCCCTCCCTTGAATGATGAATCTTATTTGCCAATCAATTTTCCTTTAGAAGGATTTGATGCGAATACTATCTCTGTATGGGATTGTTAACTGAGCATGATGATGCTGATAACCGATATTCATACGCCTCACTTTGACAGTATACGATGTTCGTATTACCGATGATTCACAACCTACCTGCCACTTGTGCTAAAAGCTAAACAAAACTCCAAACACCTTGAACTGTTCGCTTATCTATCCCTAACACCTTGATGAACCATGTACTTGACTCTGACATATGAACTATCCGTCTGGTTTAATGACAATATTTGTTCTGCGGATCTGTTTACTATTGATATACTTGATTTTGGAGATCTTTTGATTATTGATTGGCTGGCTCTTCGTAAAAGCTACCATAGACTACCATATCTGAAATGTGATCCTTAACAATCTGCTCCACCCTACTTTTATTATGAAAACCTTTAACCGCTCAAATCTGATAAGATTAATGTTGCTATGGAAACACTTACCCCGTTCTCATTTGATTTTCATTTTCCCTGACACCTAACAGTATCTACCCCTAGAAAGCGTTGGCATTGAAAGTTTTGTTGTACAAATTTTCTGGTGCTTTCTGATGAAACTCTTGGGTTTTCCTTCCTGTTTGAGAAGTGGAATTGAATCTGAACCGATCTCAGTGACGAACCATGATGCTATAGAAATTGAGAGATTGAAAAGTATGATGAGACATGTTTTTGTCCACCTTGAATACCCCTATTAAATTATGAAGAAGAAAGAGAAAATTTTGCGTCTGCATATCAACTATCGTAAACCTAACCGTATCACTACCGTAATCAGTTTTCATTTCTGCGTATCAATGATTGATTTGTTCCACCTTGAAACTCTGTATCAGACAACCTCATTTAATGTTTGAAGGACTGAAGAAGCAACCACAAGAACTCCTAAGATAGGAGATGTCTAACTGAGAGCAACTTCCGTAAAGTATGTCAGTTTTATTCGTAAAGATTGGTGATGTGATTTAGATATGAAGTTTCCCTGAAACGATTCATGAAAGCTGTTTTCGTATTCATTGTGACCATCATGAGTTTTAAATGAGGCCAATTGTATTGGCTAATGGAATCATGTTTTCGTGAGTAATTGGACAACTGTCATGGTATGACAGCATGATTGTGCTCTGAGACGAACAAGGAACATGTAGACCATTTTCGTATTAAGTAGAATGACCCTTTGGAAGAGTAGATTTGATTGGCATTCAGAGATTGTAGCAGACAACGCTATCAGGCATCTGGTAACGACAGCAAATCTGAGTTGGCAAAATTTTGAACTGTGCTAGAAGACCTGTCCAAGACTCGCAGTCTTGCTTCTCTATTCATTTTAGTTGTACTAAGAGGAATCGAGAGCAGAAGCAGACTTGCGAATAGAAATTGAGATCATGATTTTGAATGGATGAAAATCTGAAGCGAACGTCTGTGTTATAATTAATTAATTCTGTGATGGATGAAGCTATGGATGACGTAATTCATTTCCTCTTGACCCATTTAAATTTCTGTTACCTGATGATAAAATCCTTTGAATGATTTAGGTTCTCTATTAGTAATTCCGCTCTGTGTTCATTCTGTGTATGTCGGACGATGGTTTTGTTATGTGAAATTTGACGAATGATGGATGATCTGATGCTTTAACGATGTACCAAATTCTGATAGACATTCTGGGATTTCCGTTAACTCTTTCGAGTGATTCGTTCTCCTCTTAGTTATGGTATTTGATTTTGATGACCTCTGAGACCGTAGGAATACTAGGTGGATTAAGATAAGTTGTTCTGTTCACGACTGGAAATAAAGTATGACCATCGTGAGGGCATATTTATATGATGCCAGTATTATGACGTCTGGCCAACGTGATAATACTTACATCATATAACGTGCACTTGTTGTGGGCATAGGATATTTTGAAAAGTGCCTTAGAACTTTAGAAACTCTGATAACTGTTGGGATTATCTGCATTAGTGAGACTGTAAGTTCATTCTAACTGTACGCGTAATCTGCTTTCACCGTTCTGTGAATTGATACGTCTGGATTCTAGTCACGCATTCTGCTGACCTCTGAACTTCTAATAATAATCTTAGGTTCTGTTATAGAACTTCTTCCAATTGATGAGATGGATAACCTATTCCTGTATATCCTAATCTGATTTGTCAAATCAAAACCTGGGGACGGCATATCCGTCAAAATCCTGTGTAATTCTTACGTCTCTTCCGAGAGAATCCGATTATCATCTATTAGGTCTGGTATGTCTTTTGTTTAGTTTCCATTCTCTGTCCTTTCTGCTTCCTGCAAATTTCGAGGACGAAATTTTTTGTTAGTGGGGAATTGATCTTGAATTATTTTCTAATCGGGTATATTGAAAAATTAAGGAAAAATTAGAAAGAAACCCTAGAACGATTTAGGGTTTGGTTTTAAATGATGAAATTTGATTAATAAATTCATATTAATGATTTTATAATGATGGTGTAATGATTTTATGAATTAGGGTTTGGATTTGGGATTTAAAAAGTAAATACGACTAGTGTTAAAATCATAGGGGTGTGTTTTGCCAACCTTGAAACTTGTAGGATATTTTTGTAATGTTATATAAGTTTGTGGGAATGTAGGAAAATATATATTTAATTAAAATATAGGAAAAAGGTAATGTAAAATTAAAAAGACAAAGTTAATTCATGTGATTAAATTAAAATTAAGTCTGAGTGAAAATTTAATGGTTATTAAGATTGTTATGGTGTAAATTTGAGTAATTATGGGCTTGATATGTAATTATAAGTAAATTATGGTTTAAATTATAAGTTTTATAAAGTTAAGGGACTAAATCTGTAAACTCTAAAACTTGATGGGTCTGATTCGTACCACATATAATTCTGAGGGTATATTCTGTAATTTTGGAAAATAAAATGCTTGATGTGTAAATATAAACATGATAGGGATTTAAATTATGAATTATGTAAATATAGGGTTTGTTTTGTAATTAATGAAACTAGAGGGGTATAATCTGTAAATTGTGAAACTAAAAGGATTAAGATGTCATTCTAAATAAAATAAGTATTTAAATCAGTAACTTAAAGTATTTTCACTTTATGCCTTTGAATTAGATGAATTTACAATTAAAACCCTGAACTATGAAAATCTGTCATAATAAACCCTAAACTTTTGTAACCTGGTAAAAGATACCTTAATACCATAATAAGCCTTAAATAAGGACTTAACATAATCTGAGATATTAATATCTGGTTAAATATGGAAATCTGTTAATTCTGGAAACCTGCTAAAAATAGAAAGTTACTTAAACTGGAAAGGTAAAATAAAAGTAATAATCTGAATTACAATCTGTTGTAATTCCGTCTTCTACTCCTTTAGGTGTAAAGAAGGATAAGTCCTGATGTCTGTTCCGTGTCTGTTTTGCTTATTCTGCTTTGCTAATAAGGTACAGATATTCTGACCTTCTCACAGGTGTCTCATGAACTCTTTTCTTTATATCTTGTTGTTCCCTTGAACCTTGCTATGTTTCCCCTGTTCTTTGAACTCTGATATGATCCCTTCCATCTGTTGATCTGTTTAGTTTCTGATTTGATGTCATTGCTATGAGTTCCTTTGCTTTGAACCTTTTCTATTGATTCCCTTGTTATGACCTCTGATATGAATTTATTGTTGTGAAAAACCTTTTAAATTATGACCTGGAAATGTTTTGAGAAGAGTTATTTGTTTAAAATGATGTTTATACTTTTACTTGAAATTCTATTAACTTTTGTGAAAACTATTTTAAAGACTATCTTTATGAAAAACCATTTTGAAGGATCATTTTTATGAAAACAATTATTAAGGGATTTCTTAAAATGGACTTTGATAGAAATTTCTAAATGAACTTTTGATCTGAACCTTGACTTGGTTATTGATATAAACCTTGATCTGATGAACTCTGATTTGAACCCGATTTATCCTGAACCTTTGATATTTAATTCTGAAATAATTGACATGAACCTTATACTATGAACCTTCTGATATGACACTCTGATTTTGACTTGATACTTGATACTTGACCCTGACCACGGTTTGATACCCGAGCCACCTCACTAGGCATGAGGGTTTCATGTCCTTGTCATTGATGCACCGATGGCATGACTCTAGGGCAGGAGAGTGATGACCTGTCTCGTCCCTGACTTTATTTTATCTGGTGTATATTGGTAGATTCTGGCCACCTGGGGCGTATGGATGCATCCTAGATTTGTTATGTCTCTGTTATCTGTTATTATTTACTGTTTACATGTATACCTCTGGTGACTGATGGTGTGTGCGATACACGTCTTTCACACCTCTTGGAGCTGATCACTCCATATATATATTTGATACATGAGGACACCCCTCATATTATTTGGTTACTTGAGAGGCATCCCCTCTGGATTACTGATATGGCTACATGGTTATTATATTATCTGTTCTGGGCTCGTGGTGGATTACTGTTCCTTTTTCTTTTCCTTTATTCTTTTTCATTTACTTATCCCTTAATCCATATTATATATGCATGACCTTTATTTCTGGTACTTTCTACTGTTCTCTACTACTGCTTTGTTATCGTTATATCTGTTCACTGAGCTCTCGTAGCTCAGCCGCATTTCTTTTCCTTCGGCAGGTTTTAGTTTGGAAGCTGGGGTATGAGTGGTGAGAACCTTGGACTTAGAAGATTTGATAGCTATTCTGGATTAGAGATGATTAGAAGTTATTATACTTTAGAATTAGTATTTTTCGGAAGTTTCATTTGTAACCTTGTAGTTTCTGTATTTCATTTGTAACCTTTGAGAAGTCTTGTATTACTATAGATGTATGCTTTGTTTTGATCTGATATGAAACCATTATTGTGATATCTTTACCCTTATCGGGTTGGGGTGTTACACCGTATCTTGGGAAAGTAAAATCTCGGGTTTGAAAGAGTGGGCGGAATTAGTTGCTAGTCAACTAACCCAAATAACTACGAATGCAAATAAAATAAAATAACTGAAAATGAAAAGGTGGTAAAACTTATGTGGAGAGAAATGTGTTTACTTAGATTTCCTTACTCCCTAACTATCTTTTACCGGTTGATTAGTGTGTATTAATTGCGTGGATGACGGGTGTATTCCTTAATACCAATTGTGGGGTGGCGTACGTACTTCCCCAACTCTACAAGCTCCTACTTCACTCCTATGTCGAGCCGGCTAGGAAGATCCTAACATGGGATCACTAGAATTCGCTTGTGCATTAAATACAACCATAAAAACCTTAGTACGCATTGGTTCATGTTTCTTAAGACGTTCAAGCAAGTTACCGAATAGGAAGTTAGCCAGTTTTCTTAAGCCTAACATAGATGAACAATCATCCAATACAACTAATAACACACTAATAACCAATAATCAATAGCTAGGTTTCATTAGATCTAAGCAAACACAAGATAAATCTAGCCTAACATGTTAAACAAAAGACAAGAACAAGATAGAATCAAACAAAAACATAGACATATTGAATGATTAATTGATAACTTATCTTCAATGTAACATGGAAGATCTCAAGGCAAAAAGCCTTGAAAAAGATGCTAAAATCGTCTTAGGGTTCTTACACACAAAGTTCCACAATAAGTTCCACACTAATGACAAAAAATTGCAAAACTATATATAGACTTTCAGATCTGACGGCGTCACGTTATGGAGTGTGACGCCGTCACCTCGCCGCTTTTAGGGTTCCCGGATGGCCTTTTTGACGCCGTCCCTCTTTAGCTCTCCAAAATCCGTTCTGGCTTATCAAGGCTTGACGCCGTCAGAATTAGGCGTGACGCCGTCCCGCTTTAACTTAAACCGTGAGACCTTGATCACATTAAAGGGTGACGCCGTCAGAATTCCCATGCAAATTTCTCTGGCTTATCATGAGTAATTTTCACATCCACCACTTTTGCCAAGCCATGACGCCGTCTGGGGATAATCCTGACGCCGTCAAAGGTACTTTTTAGCATAAATTGAGACTTTGTCGTTTTCTTCACTTTTATGCTCCAAAAACGTCCAAAATGCTTCCTTTTCCAGATTTCTTCTCAAAAGTACCTAAAATGACAAAAGGAACGATTTAGGGCAATATTTGATCAAATAAATACGATTTAGGGCTTAAATGACCCCTTAAAAGCGGTACACTTTTCGCTTCATCAAATACCCTTACACTTGAGATTTGCTTGTCCTCAAGCAAATGCGCTTTTATTCTAATCAAAATACAAGTTAGGGGTCATTTAATGCTAACATAAAAGTAATTGCAACAAATATTCGTTCCACTTTAATCATAATAAGCACGGGGATTACAAACTAGCACCTCACAAGTAGTGTTTAGATACTCACATCTCTCAAGTGTCATCAAAATAAATCTCATAAATGAAAATGGATAATATCTCTCACTACCTGTCATAGCAAATAGATTACCATAGGCTTGGGAAAGGATCAAAAACCTCCTCCACTAGGCGTAAGCACCTAAGATAAACTATCAAAGAGGGCTTTTACATGGGTTATAACGTTAGGTGTAGGGATATGATAAACACGGTTTTTTTTGGATAAGGTATATTTTACTGGTGGCGAGTTAAAGATCTTGGTTGATTACATGTACTATACAATGTTGCTAAGCCAAGACTCGACTCGATCTTAAGCTAAAAACAAAATAACAAAAACATAAAATAAACATAAAATGAAACGGGATGGTAGTCCGTATGTTTTTTCTATTTTTCTTTTTCTTTTTTTTTTTTTTTTTTTTTTTTTTTTTTTTTTTTTTTTTTTTTTGCATACACTTTTGCCCTACCATCCAAAATAATACATCATAGGGGCGTTGCATTCCCCTTACACTTGAACTTTTACATAACTTTACAAATAACTATTCTAATGACTCGAATTAAGATAATCAAAACACTTGGAGTACTTTTAAAAATATTTAGCACATATGGGGGTAATAAATGATGTTCTTCCCCATTACTCCATTACACTAGTACTTTACCCATGAGTCCCAATCGTCCCAAAACAATATGTACAAGGATATGACTCGACTTAGCAACCATGTAATCAATTAGATAATTAACTTGGGTTTAAACAAATGTTGTCACAATAATGCACGAAAAATGAGTGCATACAAGGTGGGCTAAGGCGATTTGGGTGTACATTTAAGTGGGGTGTAACAAATTCTTCCTTTAAGTAAAACGCTTAAAGGTCGAAACGAAAAGATAGGCTCTGAGGGGTGTACTAGGGGTATCGTGTACTAAAAATGAGTACAACGCAAAGGGTGTGGGAGAATTACTTGACCAATGTAGCCAAAGTAATTATAACAGAAACACAGGTGTAAAACAATGGGTTAATCCTAATGCCTCTTATCATGTAGTAAATCTAACTACACGAATGTAGTCTCACTTGTGGCCTCGGAATGGTCCTAACGCAAGTTCTAGAATCTAAGTGCTACCGGTACACACATCATAGCATAAATGCTTTTCCTACCAATTCTAGGGGCGAACCCCACATATTTGGGGGTGGAAAATTTTTTTAGTGGTACGGTTTTTGTGCTAGTCATATAACTTCCTATCCGTGAGACGCTCATTAAGATCAAAGTTTCACTCCTAAATGTTGTAAAAAATTTTAAATTTGGCACTAAAATTGCCCTAACAGGTATTTATCTCAGTTTTATTACACATTTACTATTAAACAAACAAAAATCAAGCGTAAAAGCATTCTCTAATCGTATTTTACCCCCCCTTACACTTAAGATGAACATTGTCCCCAATGTTCAAATAACAAGATGTAAAAGCAATAAGGTATAAGAATGAAATCAAATACTCCCCTGATTCGCTCGGTGGATAATGTGGTAACACGGTTAGATCTTCTTCCAAAGTAATGTTAAAGCTCCATGACTAATGCATCGCCATAAGCTTGATCCAACAAACATTTCCTTGTCCAAAATAACCTGTTAAACCTGAGAAAACAAACACGAAAACCTGCATAACATCGGCGGGATAAACTCTATATATAAGGATATAATGCTTGTGGAATGATAATTTTGCAGATTCCTGGAGATTATAAGTTAGAGATTTAATAAAAACTTTTTATGAAAACAAAACTTTCAAAAATTTTCAGAAAATTAAACCTGACGCCGTCAGGTTGCAACTCCTGACGCCGTCAGAAATGATCTGACAGAATTCTCATGTTACGTTTCCGGAAAATTTTTGGAAAAACCTATACCTTACTTCCTGGAAATCCTGCAAAACATCATTATGACTCGATACAAGCATTTGACTCAAACAAATACTAATATGTATGTTAATTTATTATTATTACGATTCATGTTCATTTGTGTTCTAATAAACCGATTTAGATTTCCCTTACACTTAACTTTTGCAAAATACCTTTATATGTAGTTAAGACGAAGTTAAAAACAAAATAAAGCATTTTTACAAATTACTTTTGAACATGAATCAATAAGAATAAAAATTAAACACACATACGGAAGCAAATAAAAACAGACAAACAAACAAATAAACACACAAAGCAATTAAAACTTGGGTTGCCTCCCAAGAAGCGCTTTTCTTTATTAACGAGTCTTGTAGCTAGACTCAAAGTCCCTCTACCTAGTGTCGCTTATGCTCACGTATCCGAGTGTGAGCCATCTAATTGTTGCCTCATCTTTCTTGTATTCATCATTCAGCTCCAAACATCCATGATAGTATCTCTTATTTTTCTCATGTGGATATTTGAGCCCTTTCCTCTTATCATTCTCACTTAACAAATCAAGAGGCACAAGTCTATTGCAAGATTCAATGGAGTAGTTCTTAAACCTAGGATGTGATCGGGGCATTTGGTAAACAAAATCTTCATCCCCATCCGAGAATGTAATTAACCCGTCCACAAGTTTTTCGTCAAGGTTGGTCAACCTTTTGAAGGGTTCTCCAAAAATGACTTGGGTTAATTTGTTATCAATGAATTCTCCTAAGTTCTCCATAACCATAAAATCCACCAAATACACAAAACATCCAACGAATACGTGTAATGGCTTAGTCCTAGCAACAATGTTATCTCCTTGATATTCTAGCTCATCTACCATGATTTTATTATAATTAGCGCGAGAGATAATGTTCATAGGCAAAGATGAGTTAAGATAAGCATAAAAATCATGATAACCAATCTTACACGGAAATTGCATGTTAAAGAGGCTATCCTTTTCGATCTTAGTCCTAGTGTCAACATACTTAAAGGGATCAATTTCCTCTTTTCCCCATTCCTCGTTAACTACTTCTCCATTACCGGCATCCTCATCGGAGTCTGAGTAGTAAAATGGACTAACATAGTCATTCTCATGGTCAGACTCCTCCATCTCAGAATTGTTACCAAAGTGGTGGTCGGGTGAAAGGTTGTTGTTTTCTATGATGGGGGCGGGAACGGGTAGTTGGAAATTTTCACGGCGGAAAATACGAATAATAGGGATCAAGCGATCACTATTACTCATGAGGCAGGTGGAAGGTGTCACAAACAAAAATACAAAGAAATAAGATAGACTAAAGAAAACCTAAAAGAATAAAATAAAAATCTCACTAGAAAGGAATCTAGTGACTAGACCTATAAATAAAAATTCAACCTAAACAATAACTATTCCCCGGCAGTGGCGCCAAAAACTTGATGCGTGGTTTTGCAACCTTACAACAGGTTTTACCTCTCAAGGGATCTCAAGAGGCTTACAACCCCACCAGGCAGTGTACCTAACCGATGTAGTATAGTGTAGTGGTAAGTACGGGGGATTGATCGTTCTCCACAGGGAATAGTGTTCGTTAGGTATGAAAAACTACTCTAATAGGTCTAAGGGTGAGAGAAGATTCTTTTTATGTTTTTATAATTTTATGAAAGCAAGTAAAATCTCGGGTTTGAAAGAGTGGGCGGAATTAGTTGCTAGTCAACTAACCCAAATAACTACGAATGCAAATAAAATAAAATAACTGAAAATGAAAAGGTGGTAAAACTTATGTGGAGAGAAATGTGTTTACTTAGATTTCCTTACTCCCTAACTATCTTTTACCGGTTGATTAGTGTGTATTAATCGCGTGGATGACGGGTGTATTCCTTAATACCAATTGTGGGGTGGCGTACGTACTTCCCCAACTCTACAAGCTCCTACTTCACTCCTATGTCGAGCCGGCTAGGAACTCCTAACATGGGATCACTAGAATTCGCTTGTGCATTAAATACAACCATAAAAACCTTAGTACGCATTGGTTCATGTTTCTTAAGACGTTCAAGCAAGTTACCGAATAGGAAGTTAGCCAGTTTTCTTAAGCCTAACATAGATGAACAATCATCCAATACAACTAATAACACACTAATAACCAATAATAAATAGCTAGGTTTCATTAGATCTAAGCAAACACAAGATAAATCTAGCCTAACATGTTAAACAAAAGACAAGAACAAGATAGAATCAAACAACACATAGACATATTGAATGATTAATTGATAACTTATCTTCAATGTAACATGGAAGATCTCAAGGCAAAAAGCCTTGAAAAAGCTGCTAAAATCGTCTTAGGGTTCTTACACACAAAGTTCCACAATAAGTTCCACACTAATGACAAAAAATTGCAAAACTATATATAGACTTTCAGATCTGACGGCGTCACGTTATGGAGTGTGACGCCGTTACCTCGCCGCTTTTAGGGTTTCCGGATGGCCTTCTTGACACCGTCCCTCTTTAGCTCTCCAAAATCCGTTCTGGCTTATCAAGGCTTGACGCCGTCAGAATTAGGCGTGACGCCGTCCCGCTTTAACTTAAACCGTGACGACCTTGATCACATTAAAGGGTGACGCCGTCAGAATTCCCATGCAAATTTCTCTGGCTTATCATGAGTAATTTTCACATCCACCACTTTTGCCAAGCCATGACGCCGTCTGGGGATAATCCTGACGCCGTCAAAGGTACTTTTTAGCATAAATTTGAGACTTTGTCGTTTTCTTCACTTTTTTGCTCCAAAAACGTCCAAAATGCTTCCTTTTCCAGATTTCTTCTCCAAAGTACCTAAAATGACAAAAGGAACGATTTAGGGCAATATTTGATCAAATAAATACAATTTAGGGCTTAAATGACCCCCTAAAAGCGGTACACTATCCCTGAGGCGAGAGAGAAAACTATAGAAATCAAGTGTTCAGGTGTCAAGAAGATAACTGACACTACAACTTTATGCTTCTAACATATGGAACCCAGTGACACATGGGGATCCATGTTTTCTATCTTGTCCCCTCCTACTTTCTTTACAGATACAACAGGTATGGCTTCGGAACAAATCAGTTACAGACCCGAGCTTAATGTTATGGCTTCTGAGCAAAACAACTTAGGACCCGCAACCAACCATCTAAACTTTCCTGAACAATCAGCTGAACCTCTTTCCCTAAACCGTCAAGAATTGGAAACCCTGTTTGCTCCATTGTTTGATGATTCATTTGCATGTCGTGCTCCAGATGTATCTAATGTTTCTGCTGCACCATCTGATAATATTCCTATACCTGATACACCTGCACCAACTAATACAACCATTGCAACAGATGCACCTCCAATTGAATCTCCGACAATAGTAGAACAAACAGCTTCCAACACTGAAAATACAGCAGATGATCAACCTGAACAAGAAGTACCCGCACTTGCAGATTATGACGGAAATGCCTTCTTCAATCCATTTGCTCCGGCTTCAACCATTCCAGATATTGCAGAGTCGTCTACACGCAACTTCGATCCGTCTAATATGCACATTCTTTATCAACATTACCCTTCAACACACAAATGGACAAGAGATCATCCCTTAGTAAATGTGATTGGTAAGCCATGTCAGCATGTTGTGCTCAAGTCATTTGGATGAGATCACAACTCATGGATTACGGCTATGTATGCAACAAAATCCCGATGTACTGTGACTCCAAGAGTGCCATTGCCATCTCCTGCAACACTGTTCACCATTCAAAATCAAAGCATATCGCTCTCCGATATCACTTTATCAAGGAGCATGTTGAAAAGGGTACAATTGAATTATACTTTGTGGGTACACAATACCAAGTAGCAGATTTATTCACCAAAGCCTTGCATCATGCAAGATTTTTGGAATTAGTTCATCAAATTGGTATGCGATGTTTGACTCCAGAAGATCTGGAAAACTTTCTCAAATATCCTTGAAAAAGTCAAACATCAAAATAATTTTTTTAAATATTTCTTATCAAAATCAAAATACAAAAATATAAAACTTTCAAAAACTTCAAAAAGATTTTTCATTTTTTATCTTATTCTAAAAAAAAGTAAAAAATAAATAAATGCAAGTAGAAAATTTCCATCAACATCGTGTTCTTTTAAACAAATTAACCATTTTTTCCGAACAAGTGTCGAGGGGGGAGTATGAAATTCCAATTTTTTATATTTTCGTTAAAAATTTGTAGTTACATATTTCAAAAAGAATGTTGTTTGCAAAATGTGTTGGCAAAACTATCCTCGTAATACCCTCCTTGATCTCAAAATATTTTATATATCCTAAAGTCAAGGGGGAGTATTGAAAATTGTTTTCATCAATTAATTGTTGAGTGTGTCTAACTTTTTGTGAGTAGAGGACCATAAATGCAAAATTAGGAGTTAAGGGACTAAACATGTCAAAAGTTGAAACTTAAATTTTTAACAAAATTAAAAAAAACGACTGCAATTACTGCACTTGTCATAAACATTTATTTCTACACCCACCAAGATCAACGAACGAAAATCATTTGACCAATATGTGCTTTCAATCTCAAAACCATGAGTTGTTTCATGATATTTGTGCAAATTTAAGGAACGGTTTTTGATATTTTTAAGATCCAACAGCTAAATTTTTCACAATTGTTAATTTTGGGTTTAGGGTTTTAGTCGATTTGGGTAAATCGATTCTGAGTGTTTGTGGTGGGTTATGATTAATATCAAGTGTTTAACATGTTGTGAGTGTTTAATTATACCCATAAACATCAATTGATGATTTTTTGAATTAGGGTTCATACGTATGAGTTGGGGCAAATCATATCAAAATGTTTTGGTTCAATTAAATGGGTGGGATAGTGTTCTTACATGTCAAGTAACATAATTTGACCATCAATTTGTGCCCAGAAACACGTCTGAATCAATTTTGATGTTTAGGGTTTAAAATGAACACGTTCAGGTCTCAACTTTTTGATTCATGGCTAAGATGTGTTAAAATGCAGTCATTTGTGCTTAGATTCATCATAGGAACTCATTTGATCCATACACATACACATCTAATCCATTAAACTGAATTTTGACATGAATTGAAATGGGGTTTATCGAAACTGAAAAACTATGTCTTCAATATTGATAAACTGTTATTCGAATTGTCTAAATGTGTTCATAAATTATGTTGTAACATGTGGTTTAATCAAATTTGGACAAGAAACGAATTTCGATAAAGATTCACAAGAAAATGTATCTCTACAGTGTCTATCGAAATTTCTTGTATAAGAAATTATCGAAATTGCAAAATCCATCGCAATTGGATAACTTTGTCGCAATTGTACAAAAATCATCGAAATTCAAAATTTCATCGAAATTGGACTAAGTTTTATCGAAATTCAAGCTTCATCGAAATTGGTCAAAGTTATCACAATTGTTCAATGTTCCATCGCAATTGGTCAAAGTTTTCACAATTGTTCAATGTTCCATCGCAAGTGGTCAAAGTTATCGCAATTGTTCAAATGTTCCATCGCAATTGGCCAAATTTATCGCAACTGAACAAATCTGTCGCAATTCATTAACCTTTTCGGAATTGGTCATAATTTTATTGAAATTTAGATAAAATCACAAGTTGTCGCAATTGAATGAGTTTCATCGAAATTGAAAATGTTGTAATTGGAATTTCATAGAAATTGAAAATGTTGTAATTGGAATTTCATCGAAATTGAAAGTGTTGTAATTGGAAGATAATTACAGTTGCTCAAATGTTCATAAAATTTTCCAAAAAATAATGTCAATTTAGCATAACACTAAGTCACAATTTTTTTTTGATTTGCAAAGTTTATAATTATTAGACAAATAAAATCAATGATGCAAGGAATTGGACACATGAATGATCTCAACTTTAACAATGTGCTAACTTTCATGTATCATGCATATTTGTGTCTTTGATTGATGTTTCAGATTTCACAAATGGCTGCTCAACAATCACTTCCCATGCTCACAAAAGAAAGCACTTTTCCAAAAGATTATGATGTGGAAATTGGCAAGAATATCGCACGTGTTGAATTTCACAAGATCAAGTGTGCAGAACCTTCGTGTCAAATAGCAATTGAAGTTCTTAAACTACACAAGTGCAGAAGCATGCTGGATAAGTCTTCATCCATTCCTGAGTTCTACATTCATCAGATGTGGCACACAATCAAGCTGGATATGACAGAAGACTCATTCACCTGCACATTGGACAGAAAAGAAATCAATGTTGATGTCAATTATCTTCGAAAAGCCTTACTTCTACCCGAAGCTCCTGCACCAAACAAGAAGTTTCATCCTACTCCCTCAGAAGAAGTCGTTCTTAATTTCCTTTTAGAAATTAGATATGACGTACAACCAAACAGACCACTCAAATCATTTTCCAAAGTCGAGGCCAAGTTCATTCCTCAACCTTGGAGGACAATTTACTACATTTTGGCTCGATCAGTTTTTGGAAGAGACAGCGGCCATGAGCATCCTCATCTTTCTCACTTGCAAATCTTCTGGGGAATAGTGAATCTGAAACAAATTGATTACGGTCAACTTATCAGGGAAGACATAGTCTTTCAGATCTAGAGTCATCACCTCACTCCATTCACCAAGATTCCTTTTGTCAGATTCACTAAGTTACTCATCCACCATCTCCTTGATGACAATGAAGACATCCTTCATCGTCTAGATGATCAAGAGAAGCATCTATTCGCAATGGACAAAACGGTCAACAAAATCTACATCCCGAAAGGAGGCACTCGCAAACAAGGGATGAGACTTCCTGACTCTCTTCTTACCGACATCCAGAAAACACTTGCTTATAAGAACTATGATGAAGAACTCAAGGTTGGAAGGGTAGGCTTCCTTCACTATGAAGTAGAACCCTCTGAAGTCAAAACCCGAAGCAAACGCGATAGTAAAAATGGAAGCACGACAAGCACAATAAAGCAAAAGAAACCTGCACCGCCAAAACTAAAGAAAAGATATGTGCCTGCAAAAGTTGCTAAGCCTGAGCCAGAAGAAGAACAGATTGTAGAAGAAGAGGAATCTGGTTCTGAGACTGAAACTGATGATGAACCAGTGATCTACAGAGAAGACATTGCTACCAAAATTGCTCAGGAAGCCAGTCTTGAGTCACTTGCATCTGCTGAAGAGAGGAGAAGGAAAAAAATGCATGATGAAAAGAAGAAAATGGATGAAGACATTGAAAAAGATTTTGGTGATGATCATACCCAAGGAGGTGATATGGAAACCGAGGTGGTAGACACGAAGAAATTTAAGAAGAAGTCAAAGGAGAGTACCTCACCTGCTGTTCCAACCCTCATCATTCTGGTTAATCAACCCGATGGGTCAGGACATGCTGGTGATGTCTCCCAACCTCTTTTGGTTAATCGACCTGGTGAGGGTGAAGGTTCTTGTTGGGTCCTTCAGTACACAAGAGTCCTTAAAACAGGATTTGAATACAAATTATGCTAAGTGTTAATCAACCAAAAACACAATTAGGTCACTGAGTGAACAGTCACTCAGTGAGTTACCTTCAAGATGCTCTGGACGAGTCTAAGAAGGAAGACTCACCACACAGGGAGGCGGTACTCCCTGAAGTGTTACTTGAGCCAAAGAAAAAGGTAATTGGTTCAGTGAGTGTTGGACAAGAACTCACTTAACCCTAGTCTCCTCAACAACAATAACTGAAGACTGAAGACTGAAGGCGAATGACTGAAGAACCTAAAGCCTGAATAAAAGGCGGGATTAAGCGGGAAGGTTTTGAAGAGATAAGAACCAGTCTTATCGGGGTCAGAAACAAACCATCCCTAAAGCGGCAAAAAGTCAAGAAGTGTCAGGACTGACACTCGAAGACTTTTTTTGCGCAATCCTATTGGTTCTTGGAAATGACAACTACTGTTGTAGTTGTCAGACACGCCTTCCATTGTTTATGTATTTTATATCTTCAGTACTCTTAACATGTTTGCCTATAAATAGCAAGCAGATGGAGAAAAATGGGTTAGGTATTTTATGCAATTAAAGCTTAGACTTTCACAATACCCATTTTCTCCTACAAAGAGTAACCAATCCCTGAGATAGCTCAGTGGGTCGAATTTGTTATCACTTAAGTTTGCTTGAGTTTAGATAGGAGACTCTATACCTTGTCTATTCAATCCCAAGTGTTTGTTCCGCAAAACACTTGGGTAATAGATTCTTTGATTGATTTCTAATAAGAATTTAAACGTTGAAAAACATTGTGTTTTTATATTTACGTTTTACTTATAACTTGTAATTAACCAAATACATTGTATCAGTCATAAACACAAATAGATTAACTTTTTAGTTAACTCTAAGTGTGTTAAGGCAACATAAAGTGGTATCAGAGCCTCTGGTTTATAAAATCTTTCAAAAATAACCAAGAGTGATCAAGGTTTTTAAAACCAAGATCCTACTATGGCTGATATTAATGTGCCCCAGCTAGTCGACAAAAAGGGTGTAAGCTTTTCAGCTGTTGCACCCAGACTTGAATCTGGTAAATTTAGCAAGTGGAAAAAGCGAATGCTTTGCTACTTGACTGGTATGGAACCATACTACATCACTTGCGTCAAAGATGGTCCCTATTTCCCAAAGACTGCTGAAGGGCTAAACAAGCCTGAAGCTCAATGGACCCTTGATGAGAGGAGGGTGGTCAATCAAGACCAACGCCTGAAAAGCATCATTATATCTTGTCTTCCTGATGATATAATGAAATAAGTCATCAACTGTTCAACAGCCAAGCAAACTTGGGATGACTTGGTCAATAGCTTTGAGGGTCCCTCAGATACCAAGGAAAACAGGGTCATGGACCTGAAACTTGAGTACAATACTTACAGGGCAAAGGACTCTGAAAGTCTCTCTCAAACTTATACCAGATACAAGACTTTGATAAACGAGCTATCAAATGATGGTGTAGTGTTGTCTAAGCATGAGACAAATGTTGGCTTTGTCAACAGTCTCCCTGAGAAGTGGCTAAACTTCTCACAAGGCCTCAGGAATGCTAATCACATTCAGACACTTGAGCTCCCTGAGATCTATGGGAAGTTTGTCTATGAAGACAATTTAATCTCAAGGAGATACCCAGACTTTTCAAAAGCAAAAGCAAATGAAGCCATTGAATGCTTTAATTGTGGTAAAAAGGGTCATTTTGCTAGAGACTGTTATTCTAAAACCATCTCAGAACCCTCTTACAAATTTTCAGGAAACAGCTCCTCAGGGACTCGCAAGTTTCAACCTAGAATGCTTCAGTCGACCCAACAATTTCAAAACAATAAGGTTCAAAAAGACTTTGAAGCAAAATATAGGAAAGCTAAGGCTAAACTTGCACTTCTTGAAACTAATCCCTCAATGTCTCAGGCTGCTCAAACATCCAAACCTGTTCAGACAAAGAACAAGGTTCTTGTAGCAGAAGCTTATGACTGGGATGAAGAAGAGGTCTCCTCAGAAGATGAAGAAATTAGAGTGAGTGCATTGATGGCATTTTCTGAAGGTGATCAGGTGGCTGTTGGGAAAAGCCATGCAAGGAATGGAGAGTGGGTGAACATAACCATGAAGAAGGTAAACACTTTACTTTCCATGGATGATAATTCTGATTGGCAGTCCTATATGAATTATATTTGTGTAGATCTTAAGTTTGTTGAAGAACAAAGGCTTAACTTGTTTTCAAAATATAACAATCTTGTGTCAGAATTGAATAAGTGTAGAGATGAATTGCTTGTACTAAAACAAGCCAAGTTAGAAACTATTACTCTACAAATTCAAAACACTGAAATTTTGAAACAAAACCAAGCCCTGCAAAATGAACTTAACAAAGAAAAGGCTGTCATTAAAGGCTGGACTAAAAAGAACCCCAAGGTCTTCGATACTATTGGCTTAATTCCTAAGAATACAATAGGAATTGACCATCTCACCGAAAACCCCAGTGAGAGTCACAGTGAAATGACCTTTATTCCAGCTGGCATATCATTTGAGCAAGAAATGCTTCCCAAGTCAAATGACTGGATTGTCTGGGACAACCCAGTCAGTAAGTTACCAAACTTTGAGACTGGAAAGATCTTGATTCCTGAAAGTCAGGCCTTGAAAAATATGCTTGGACTCTCTGACCAACTCAGTAGTAATGAGTTAGTAAATGATCCTGAATCAGAATCATATCCACCACTCCCACCACTGAATATCCTTCAGGGTGCTGCACCAAGCTTAGACCTCCTACCATTGGTCTACTCTCAGTATTCTCCAAAGGAGAATCCAGGATTGGGAAAAACCATCCTGAAAAGGCAAATCCTTGAAGTCTCAATAAATACTGATGACTCATCAACTTCAGTCCCTTCTGAAGTAAATGCTGAAAGCCCTGATTCAAAAATTGATCAGTTGGCTGAAATGGTCAGGAAGCTGAGTGAGAAGATTGAATCTTCTGAGAAACCTTCTCAATCCAAGAAGGAACCCAAATCAGCTTCCTTAAGTACCACCAAACCCAAACCCAAACCCAAACCCTCAAAACCTCTGCTAAAGTGTGAGCTGTGTCACTATACAAATCATTCCTCTGATGATTTTTTTAGAATCCTTTACTGCAAGATATGCAAAAAGGAAGATCACAGGACCTCTGATCACCTATCATACAAAACCACACCTAAGATGGAAAACTTTAAAGCTCAAGCTCTTAAGTATCCATCTGATTCAAAGCAGAAACTGAAACAAAAGGCAAAGCCTTTTGCACCTTGCCCTCACTGTGGCTTTAATGACCATCTCCCTGAGGATTGTCTAATGGACAATTGTTGTGAAATATGTGGAGATCCCACTCATGACACCTCAGGACATGAGAAGGTCATTCAAAATAGAAGAGGAGTCCCCAAACCATCCTCTTAGACCACTTAGTCCACCTTTGCAATGAAATGCAAAATTTGTGGTAGCTCAGCCCATTCAACCACTAACCATGCATCAATAATTAACGCTAATCAAGTCAAACCTACCAAAAGGTGGTATCCTAGAAAGAACTAATTCAGTTTACTGTTTGTGCAGAAACATACCAGAGAACCTGTTTGGCATCTAGATAGTGGATGTTCAAGGAGCATGACTGGTGTGAAAGAATATCTGCACAAATTTGTAAAAGAATCAGGACCCAAGGTGATATTTGCTGATAACTCATCATGTCTCACTGAAGGTTATGGTTCAGTAAACTGTAATGGTATAGTCTTTACTAGGATAACTTATGTAAATGGCCTTAAGTACAATTTAATCAGTGTTAGTCAACTATGTGATGCAAAATACATAGTTCAGTTTGATGATAAGCAAGGAATCATCTTCAATGCTAATAAGGAAGTTGTCCTTATTGCACCAAGAAGACATGATGTTTATGTGTTGGACATGTCCAGTCTAACTCAGAATGGAACTTGTCTCTTTACTAAGGCCACTGAAACCCTTAACTGGCTTTGGCATAAGAGACTCTCCCAGCTGAACTTCAAAAACATAAACAACCTTGTAAAACAAAACAAGGTCCTTGGCCTACCATCACTTGTGTTTTCAAAGGATAAACCATGCTCTGCCTGTGAAAAAGGTAAACATCATAGAGCATCCTTTAAAACCAAAACTAACTTTTCCATTAGGAACTGCCTTCATCTTCTCCATATGGATCTCTTTAGACCCATAAGTCCTAGATCCATTAACCATGAGAAATATACTCTGGTCATTGTGGATGAGTACTCAAGATACACTTGGGTATACTTCCTGATCAAAAAGAGTCAGGCAGCTGAAACAATCTTGTCCTTTGTCAGGAACATTGAAAATCAAAATGACATCAAGGTCAAACAGATTAGGACTGACAATGGAACAGAGTTCAAAAACTATGAACTTGAATGTTTCTGTGATGAGAAAGGAATTTCCCAAAATTTTTCCTCTCCTTACACACCTGAACAAAATGGTGTGGCTGAAAGGAAAAATAGAACACTCATTGAAGCAGCTCGGACAATGCTAAATGGATCAGTCCTTTCCAAACACTTTTGGACTAAAGCAGTCAAAACTGCCTGTTATACACAAAACAGATCCATCATTGTCAAGAGACATAGCAAAACTCCTTATGAGTTATTCAAGGGAAGGATCCCTGACATCAGCTACTTCCATGTCTTTGGGTGTCCTGTGTTTATTCATAATCACAAGGATCACTTAGGAAAATTTGATGCCAAAGCTGATGATGGATACTTCCTAGGATACTCACTTGTCTCAAAGGCCTTCAGGGTGGTCAACACTAGGAAACAACATACTGAGGAAACATTCCATGTTACATTTGATGAGAGCACTGATGCAATCAGTGTCTCTAATACCTAAGTGGAAGAGATAGGCATTGATGATTCATCAAGATACCCTCCTGATGAACATCATCCTGAAAATGGTCCTTCCACTCAGTACCAAGCAAATGCTGACATCTCCTATTACATCATCCCTCACAACCTTCCTTACCCAACCATCACTGAGTTTGTTGATGCACAAAGAAGTACTGATGTAATCATTCAGTCTGTACAAAGTGCTCAGGAACCAAACAATCACAGTGATGAGTCAACCCACTCAGACACTCATGATACTGAAGATCATCATGTGTCTGATCCTGACCCTACCCATCTGGCCTCTACAAGTTCTAATCAGTTTCCAAGACCTCAGGACAGTTGGACTAGGTCTCAGGATATAGAACTTGTCAATATAATTGGTGAGCCTATTGAAGGCATGCTCACTAGAAGCATGGCTGCACAACTATAACCACTAGTAAAATTTCCTATTTACTTTACAGAATTATTATCCTTTTTCCACGGATAATTTTTTTTTATTGTATCTCCAATCTTATGTGACGTAGATCACATCCTTGATAAACATGCTCCCACACAGACCTGCCTAACAAACCTAATGTTTATTTCATAAACATAACGATATAAAAACATTACAGAATACCATTTACCATTTTACGATAAATCCTTAACAAAACATTCATTATCTAAATAGAGTTTCTAGGAAACCCTAAAATTTACCACAACACCAAATATGAACAACTAAACCTCAGAACATAAAAATACAATATATCTGAGTTAATGTACAAGTTACTAAAGCACTAGAAACCCTAATTCTATATTAGCTCTAGGTAAAACCCTAAATTCACATAACTGTGATTTTATGTATCCAATTCACAAACCCTAATTTATTTATACAATATTTTTACAAAATATTAAGTTTACAAGTTATTTAAGCTAGAGTACAAGTCATTTATGCATAAAATCATTTATTCACAAAACCTATATAAAAATCCCATTTATATTATTTTTAAAGCATATAGTACAAACCATTTATGCATAACTCTTATAAATTATTTTTTTCTAAACTCCTTAATTATTTTTCAAGTCTTTTAGCCCGAGGTACAAGTGCCTAATGCACAAAAGCTATAAATTCCATTTAATTACCTTTTAACTTGACAAAGCTTAACAAATAAATTTTATAAATTACTAAACTATTAAAAATATATTTTTCACACATCCTAAACTTTTTTACAACACAATTAAGCTTAAAGTACAACTCTTATAAGACTAAACAAATTTTCCCTTTATCCTTTTAAAATTCGAATTACCTATATATGTAATAACCATAAGTATTTTTCTAAACAACACATCCACATAAACTAAATTTAATAAGTTCCCTAAACCCTAGTTACAACTCACTAAAGCTCAATATACAACACCCTTAAGCTCATTTGAAACCCTTCCCTAAAAACTGGTTCGAAACCAACTACAATCAAACCAAAGTTACCTCTTTGATGTCACCTTCGCTACATGCATTGAACCAAGCCATGAACACATTCCCTTTCCTCTCCTCTCTTCTCTTCAAAGAAGATGTACACATGTCTTTCCTTACCATAAAAAAACCCACCTCTTTAAGTAATACATATCTTGGCTAAAATTCAGCCACATCACTTTCTTCTCATCACTTCCTTTTCCCCCCTCCAAGTGGCTTACTTCTTCATTTCTGTCAGCCCTTGTATCCATATCTTGTTCCCTTATCTCTTCCTACAACACTCTAGAAAACCCTAATATTTACTACTATAAATAGCAGCCATGTATAACACTTAAACACACACCAAATTTTGACCAAACCTATCCTATAACACACTAATCACATCAAACACAGCCCCACAACATAAGCCAAATACAACTTCAGTAATCACAGAAGAGGAGAAACACAGGATAGCAAGTGTCGAGTTCATTTCATTTATAAACCCTACTCGAACACAACATTAAGTAAGTGCTCTAACTTCTTTTAATATCAGGTTTATTTATCTTATATTATTTAAGAACATTAGTAAACAACATCTAAAAAGAAACCAAATAAAAAACATTAAGTTCTCTTCTCCCCTTTTGTTGCCTGATCGACCAGAAACCCTAACCCATCTAAGGTATTCGAAATTTTGTTAAAACAAATCACAAACTCATGAAACATGTTAAAACATATCAAACATAATCATAACATGCATAAAATTCTAGCTAAGAATGTTTAAAAACACAGAAACCCATCGAGTCTTTTTTTTCTGTCTTTTACTCGAACCAGAAAACAAGTCAGACACCCAACTTATGACCTATTTCTCGACCCTTATTTGATCACTAGAAATTCTGTATTTTTGGCCTGTCAAAGTTCACCCAGCAAAGATAAGTTTAGAAGAAAGAAATTTCGAAAAAATAATAAATATTTCAATAAGTTATCGAGTCCTAAAGTTGGCACCCTATCGCTAAATAGAAATAAGAATTGTCAGTTATATCTTTTCTGTTTTATTCGATCCAGTAGCCCAACTTTCCACCTATAGATCGACCATCTAGAGACCATGATAAATTCTGATTTTTGGCGTGAATAAAGACCACCCAGCCACCTTTAATTAGAAACAAAAATCATTGAAAACGGTTAAGCGAGCTAGAAAATATCGAGTATTAAAATTTGTCCAAAACAGCTAGTATAAAACTTATATTATCAGTTCTTATTTTTCCAAAAAGTGTCGACCAGTTGCCCAACTTTCGATCCAGTTTTCAACCCTCATAAGCTTTCTAAAAATTCTAATATTTTGGGACATTAAAGGCGACCTAGCTAACTTATTTTAGAAGCAAGAAACACTTAAAATGATCTAGCCATTTAAAAGTTATTGATGTCTAAAGTTTGGCCTATCGCCAGATTTAAAACACACTTTCCAGATTTTTTTTGTAAAACTTGATCACCTAGTCGACTTTGGTCAAATATTTCGAGTAGCAAATGACTTTCAAAAATAACGAAACTTGGCATGTCTAGAGTCGACTTAGCTAGCTTTTCATAGGATCAGAGAGCTTGTAAAATCATATAGTATACGTTAAGTTATTCGAATCAAAAATTCTAGCCAAGTCATATATATTTCATAAGTATGATTTCTTTTAAAAATTAAAGTTTCATGGGCTGATTTTGTAAATATTTATTATCTAGGGTTATTTTGTCAATATTAAATACAAAGGGTAGAAAATGTCATTTTTGAAACTTAGGGGTAGAAACTGTCATTTTCCAAAAGTCCAAGGTATAAACTGTCATTTAACCAAACCTTAGGGATTGAAACGTAACTTTTCATAACCATTATTTTTATTATTTCTATTGTTATTTTTCCGACTTAATACAACGTAATACGTTTATTTTCTTGACGAACGAAAGAACGAACGAAAGATATAACAAACAAACAAAGAACAGAAACATAAGAACGAAAGATGTAAACAACAAAACGAAACGAATAAACATATAATCGTCTGAAATGATTACTAAATATTGACATAACAACCCAGGTTTCTTGTCCGGAGACGTTTATCAACTTTCTTTCATTTTGTTTCCATCTTGATTGCTAAGGTGAGTTTCATAGCCCCTACTTTTATACATTTTAAACTATTTTTGGGGGAGATACATGCTCAATCATTTGTTTTATACTCAAAATATTTATACTCTTATGATACGCTTTACTCATGATACTTTTGGACATGAAATATAGATACGATATGTGCCTTAATGTGTTACACTTATTCTATACTTTATTCTTAGCAACTGTTTAACTCCTGGATGGAGCCGATGGAGAGGTATTGATAGTACTATCGGGTTGACACCCCCACCCTTGTGTCCAACATTTATTCGAGACCTTGGGTGAATATAATCCAGTTTATTCATGATACTTATTTATTCTAGTCTTGAGGTTCAGTTTGCTGTTATGCTTTACATTAAGTGCTTACATATATCGTATACGTTCATGTCATACCTATTCTATATTTTAGCAATGGGTTGTGAACACACAGGTTGCAAGTTTTGAATGGGCAGAATTTGAAACTGAGTGGATTTACATGACCTTTACTGGGAAATCTTTATTCAAATACTTTACATTTTATACTAAACTCTATGAACTCACCAACCTTTGTGTTGACACTTTTTAGCATGTTTATCTCAGGTTAGAAAGGCGATAGTGGATGCATGGATAATAGAGTCATTTGCATGCTTTGGAGTCTAAGCTATTATCCTTTACCATTCAGTCCATTTTGAAAACTCTTATGTATTATTATACTATGGGACCTCATGTAATAACTCTGATTTAAATAAAATTGAATGGTAAATTTTCAAAACGTCTCATTTAGAGGTCGTTTTCTATACCTTGTGCTTTGTATTGAGAAGTAGCACCCCAGTAACACTATCGTTCCACTGCGATATTTTGGGGGTGTTACAGATTGGTATCAGAGCCTTGGTTATAGAGAACCAGGTTGCATTTAGGAGCCTAGACTATAACCGCTATATACATTAAGACTCTCATCCCTATCGCCTTGCATGCGTAGAACTTTTCCCATTTATATGCGCACTGTTAAATGTTATAGTATCTGCACCGGTAGGGGAATCTCAGAATTTAGTCGAGTCATCAAAGGTGTGGAACTGAGTGATAACTGGTTATTTAACTTAATCTTGTGACAGTTCTTGTTTGATGAGACATGGGATTGAGTTAAATAAGTGTTATCACTTAGCCGCAGGAAATTTGATGACTTTACTGAAAAGTGGGATTTCTCTTAAGAATATTTTTAGGATAATCACCCTACTCTTTCGCCATTTAAGTAATGTCAAGATATGTGTGCTTGGTGATATGTACACGTGTGAAAGGAGGCAAGTATAATTATGGGTGGCCAACATAATTATAGGTGCATCACAACACACGTGGACATATGTAATCATGCATACGTTAATTGACATTGGTACCCCTTTAGGATAACCGCTCGCGACGGGATTTTGTAAGAACGTTAAGTATAAGTCGATAACTCAAATGACACTCACCTCATCTCCGACGTTCACTAAAAGTCCTTCATTGCAGAGAGGCAATGGCAACAAGGAGATCAGCTCACAACGCTAACCGAGGTAATGCCACACAAAGAGGTGGAAGGACTAGTGAACGTGGAGGTAGAGGAGGTGGCCGTGGCATTAGTAACAACGACAATAACGACGGTAGAAACCCTGATTTTACCGCCATCATCGCTCAACAGCTCCAAACCTTGCTTCCAACTATCGTCACCCAAGTCGGCAATTACATCAACAACTCAGGAAACCACGGAAGCAGGAATGAAGATACCAATGGTATAGGTGGGAATGAGACTACCACCCGTGCAAGTGGATGCACGTATAAGGAGTTTACGGCTTGCAAACCAATAAAGTTTAATGGTAAGGGAGGTGCATTGGAATATACCCGCTGGATTGAAAAGATGGAGTCAGTGATCGACATCAGTAGCTGTGCAACACATCAGAAGGTGAAGTATGCTGCATGCTCGCTGTCAGGAAAGGCGTTAACATGGTGGAACACGCAGATTCAAGCTAGAGGCAGAGAAGCAGCTGTGGGAATGACATGGGACAACTTCAAGGCGCTGCTGAAAGAAGAGTACTGTCCGAATAATAAGATGCAGAAGCTGGAAGATGAACTTTATCATCACTCTATGGTAGGGTCTGGTCATGCAGCCTACACGGATCGATTCCATGAATTAGCAAAATTAGTTCCTCATCTGGTTACCCCTGAATCAAAGAGGATTGAGAGGTATATCTACGGTCTTGTCCCTGAAATTCGTGGAACTGTAAAAGCAACCGAGCCTTCCACGATTCAGAGTGCAATACTGAAAGCAGGGACTCTAACGGATGAGATGGTTAGGAATGGAACTTTGAAGAACAATGATAAAAGGAAAGGAGCAAATGAGTTGTACAAGCAAACGAGTGCAATGGTTGACAACAAGAAGGCAAGAAACTTTGCGACCACTAGTTCTGGTCAGAATGGATATGAAGGTCCATATCCTAAGTGTGCTAAATGCGCTTATCATCATCAGGAGTCTACGCCCTGCCGTGTGTGCACAAATTGCAATCAGTTGGGTCATTTTGCAAATCGGTGTAGAGCACCAGTAAATGCGGGCAATATGAAGAATAACCAAAGGACATGTTATGAGTGTAATAGCCCAAATCACCTTCGGCATGCATGTCCTAAGTTGAATAGAGTACCAAGATTAACACAGGGTAATCTAGCCTTAGCAGTTAATGGAAATAACCCAAACCCTGTAACTCAGAACAGTCCGCCTCGTGGTAGAGTTTACATCTTAGGTGACTCGGATGCAGCATAATGGGTACGCTTTTTCTAGACAATTAGTATTCTATCATATTAGTCAATTCCAATGAAACTTAGTCTCGCCCAATAGAAACTATGCCTTTATTAGATAAGGAACCTAGATGCGTAAATTTTAGCATAATTGCTTAGACTATACATACCGGTTATTCGTCAACATCATCTCAACCCCTAACACAGATTGAATCCCGGGACAGGATTCCGTTAAGGAGGGGAGACTATAACCACTCGTAAAATTTCCTATTTACTTTACAGAATTATTATCCTTTTTCCACGGATAATTTTTTTTTTATTGTATCTCCAATCTTATGTGACGTAGATCACATCCTTGATAAACATGCTCCCACACAGACCTGCCTAACAAACCTAATGTTTATTTCATAAACATAACGATATAAAAACTTACAGAATACCATTTACCATTTTACGAAAAATCCTTAACAAAACATTCATTATCTAAATAGAGTTTCTAGGAAATCCTAAAATTTACCACAACACCAAATATGAACAACTAAACTTCAGAACAAAAAAATACAATATATCTGAGTTAATGTACAAGTTACTAAAGCACTAGAAACCCTAATTCTATATTAGCTCCCAGTAAAAACCCTAAATTCACATAACTGTGATTTTATGTATCCAATTCACAAACCCTAATTTATTTATACAATATATTTACAAAATATTAAGTTTACAAGTTATTTAAGCTAGAGTACAAGTCATTTATGCATAAAATCATTTATTCACAAAACCTTTATAAAATCCCATTTATATTATTTTTAAAGCATAAAGTACAAACCATTTATGCATAACTCTTATAAATTATTTTTTTCTAAACTCCTTAATTATTTTTACAAGTCTTTTAGCCCAAGGTACAAGTGTCTAATGCACAAAAGCTATAAATTCCATTTAATTACCTTTTAACTTGACAAAGCTTAACAAATAAATTTTATAAATTACTAAACTATTAAAAATATATTTTTCACACACCCTAAACTTTTGTACAACACAATTAAGCTTAAAGTACAACTCTTATAAGCCTAAACAAATTTTCCCTTTATCCTTTTAAAATTCGAATTACCTATATATGTAATAACCATAAGTATTTTTCTAAACAACACATCCACATAACTAAATTTAACAAGTTCCCTAAACCCTAGTTACAACTCACTAAAGCTCAATATACAACACCCTTAAGCTCATTCGAAACCCTTCCCTAAAAACTGGTTCGAAACCAACTACAATCAAACCAAAGTTACCTCTTTGATGTCACCTTCGCTACATGCATTGAACCAAGCCATGAACACATTCCCTTTCCTCTCCTCTCTTCTCTTCAAAGAAGCTGTACACATGTCTTTCCTTACCATCAAAAACCCACCTCTTTAAGTAATACATATCTTGGTTGAAATTCAGCCACATCACTTTCTTCTCATCACTTCCTTTTCCCCCCTCCAAGTGGCTTACTTCTTCATTTCTGTCAGCCCTTGTATCCATATCTTGTTCCCTTATCTCTTCCTACAACACTCTAGAAAACCCTAATATTTACTACTATAAATATCAGCCATGTATCACACTTAAACACACACCAAATTTCGACTAAACCTATCCTATAACACACTAATCACATCAAACACAGCCCCACAACATAAGCCAAATGCAACTTCAGTAATCACAGAAGAGGAGAAACACAGGATAGCAAGTGTCGAGTTCATTTCATTCATAAACCCTAGTCGAACACAACATTAAGTAAGTGCTCTAACTTCTTTTAATATCAGTGTTATTTATCTTATATTATTTAAGAACATTAGTAAACAACATCTAAAAAGAAACCAAATAAAAAACATTAAGTTCTCTTCTCCCCTTTTGTGCCTGATCGACCAGAAACCCTAACCCATCTAAGGTATTCGAAATTTTGTTAAAACAAATCACAAACTCATGAAACATGTTAAAACATATCAAACATAATCATAACATGCATAAAATTCTAGCTAAGAATGTTTAAAAACACAGAAACCCATCGAGTCTTTTTTTTCTGTCTTTTACTCGAACCAGAAAACAAGTCAGACACCCAACTTATGACCTATTTCTCGACCCTTATTTGATCACTAGAAATTCTGTATTTTTGGCCTGTCAAAGTTCACCCAGCAAAGATAAGTTTAGAAGAAAGAATTTCGAAAAAATAATAAATATTTCAATAAGTTATCGAGTCCTAAAGTTGGCACCCTATCGCTAAATAGAAATAAGAATTGTCAGTTATATCTTTTCTGTTTTATTCGATCCAGTAGCCCAACTTTCCACCTATAGATCGACCATCTAGAGACCATGATAAATTCTGATTTTTGGCGTGAATAAAGACCACCCAGCCACCTTTAATTAGAAACAAAAATCATTGAAAACGGTTAAGCGAGCTAGAAAATATCGAGTCTTAAAATTTGTCCAAAACCGCTAGTATAAAACTTATATTATCAGTTCTTATTTTTCCAAAAAGTGTCGACCAGTTGCCCAACTTTCGACCCAGTTTTCAACCCTCATAAGCTTTCTAAAAATTCTAATATTTTGGGACATTAAAGTCGACCTAGCTAACTTATTTTAGAAGCAAGAAACACTTAAAATGATCTAGCCATTTAAAAGTTATTGATGTCTAAAGTTTGGCCTATCGCCAGATTTAAAACACACTTTCCAGATTTTTTTTGTAAAACTTGATCACCTAGTCGACTTTGGTCAAATATTTCGAGTAGCAAATGACTTTCAAAAATAACGAAACTTGGCATGTCTAGAGTCGACTTAGCTAGCTTTTCATAGGATCAGAGAGCTTGTAAAATCATATAGTATACGTTAAGTTATTCGAATCCAAAATTCTAGCCAAGTCATATATATTTCATAAGTATGATTTCTTTTAAAAATTAAAGTTACATGGGCTGATTTTGTAAATATTTATTATCTAGGGTTATTTTGTCATATTAAATACAAAGGGTAGAAAATGTCATTTTTGAAACTTAGGGGTAGAAACTGTCATTCTCCAAAAGTCCAAGGTATAAACTGTCATTTAACCAAACCTTAGGGATTGAAACGTAACTTTTCATAACCATTATTTTTATTATTTCTATTGTTATTTTTCCGACTTAATACAACGTAATACGTTTATTTTCTTGACGAACGAAAGAACGAACGAAAGATATAACAAACAAACAAAGAACAGAAACATAAGAACGAAAGATGTAAACAACAAAACGAAACGAATAAACATATAATCGTCTGAAATGATTACTAAATATTGACATAACAACCCAGGTTTCTTGTCCGGAGACGTTTATCAACTTTCTTTCATTTTGTTTCCATCTTGATTGCTAAGGTGAGTTTCATAGCCCCTACTTTTATAACGTTTTAAACTATTTTGGGGGAGATACATGCTCAATCATTTGTTTTTATACTCAAATATTTATACTCTTATGATACGCTTTACTCATGATACTTTTGGACATGAAATATAGATACGATATGTGCCTTAATGTGTTACACTTATTCTATACTTTATTCTTAGCAACTGTTTAACTCCTGGATGGAGCCGATGGAGAGGTATTGATAGTACTATCGGGTTGACACCCCCACCCTTGTGTCCAACTTTTTATTCGAGACCTTGGGTGAATATACTCCAGTTTATTCATGATACTTATTTATTCTAGTCTTGAGGTTCAGTTTGCTGTTATGCTTTACATTAAGTGCTTACATATATCGTATACGTTCATGTCATACCTATTCTATATTTTAGCAATGGGTTGTGAACACACAGGTTGCAAGTTTTGAATGGGCAGAATTTGAAACTGAGTGGATTTACATGACCTTTACTGGGAAATCTTTATTCAAATACTTTACATTTTATACTAAACTCTATGAACTCACCAACCTTTGTGTTGACACTTTTTAGCATGTTTATCTCAGGTTAGAAAGGCGATAGTGGATGCATGGATAATAGAGTCATTTGCATGCTTTGGAGTCTAAGCTATTATCCTTTACCATTCAGTCCATTTTGAAAACTCTTATGTATTATTATACTATGGGACCTCATGTAATAACTCTGATTTAAATAAAATTGAATGGTAAATTTTCAAAACGTCTCATTTAGAGGTCGTTTTCTATACCTTGTGCTTTGTATTGAGAAGTAGCACCCCAGTAACACTATCGTTCCACTGCGATATTTTGGGGGTGTTACAGATTGGTATCAGAGCCTTGGTTATAGAGAACCAGGTTGCATTTAGGAGCCTAGACTATAACCGCTATATACATTAAGACTCTCATCCCTATCGCCTTGCATGCGTAGAACTTTTCCCATTTATATGCGCACTGTTAAATGTTATAGTATCTGCACCGGTAGGGGAATCTCAGAATTTAGTCGAGTCATCAAAGTTGTGGAACTGAGTGATAACTGGTTATTTAACTTAATCTTTTGACAGTTCTTGTTTGATGAGACATGGGATTGAGTTAAATAAGTGTTATCACTTAGCCGCAGGAAATTTGATGACTTTACTGAAAAGTGGGATTTCTCTTAAGAATATTTTTAGGATAATCACCCTACTCTTTCGCCATTTAAGTAATGTCAAGATATGTGTGCTTGGTGATATGTACACGTGTGAAAGGAGGCAAGTATAATTATGGGTGGCCAACATAATTATAGGTGCATCACAACACACGTGGACATATGTAATCATGCATACGTTAATTGACATTGGTACCCCTTTAGGATAACCGCTCGCGACGGGATTTTGTAAGAACGTTAAGTATAAGTCGATAACTCAAATGACACTCACCTCATCTCCGACGTTCACTAAAAGTCCTTCATTGCAGAGAGGCAATGGCAACAAGGAGATCAGCTCACAACGCTAACCGAGGTAATGCCACACAAAGAGGTGGAAGGACTAGTGAACGTGGAGGTAGAGGAGGTGGCCGTGGCATTAGTAACAACGACAATAACGACGGTAGAAACCCTGATTTTACCGCCATCATCGCTCAACAGCTCCAAACCTTGCTTCCAACTATCGTCACCCAAGTCGGCAATTACATCAACAACTCAGGAAACCACGGAAGCAGGAATGAAGATACCAATGGTATAGGTGGGAATGAGACTACCACCCGTGCAAGTGGATGCACGTATAAGGAGTTTACGGCTTGCAAACCAATAAAGTTTAATGGTAAGGGAGGTGCATTGGAATATACCCGCTGGATTGAAAAGATGGAGTCAGTGATCGACATCAGTAGCTGTGCAACACATCAGAAGGTGAAGTATGCTGCATGCTCGCTGTCAGGAAAGGCGTTAACATGGTGGAACACGCAGATTCAAGCTAGAGGCAGAGAAGCAGCTGTGGGAATGACATGGGACAACTTCAAGGCGCTGCTGAAAGAAGAGTACTGTCCGAATAATAAGATGCAGAAGCTGGAAGATGAACTTTATCATCACTCTATGGTAGGGTCTGGTCATGCAGCCTACACGGATCGATTCCATGAATTAGCAAAATTAGTTCCTCATCTGGTTACCCCTGAATCAAAGAGGATTGAGAGGTATATCTACGGTCTTGTCCCTGAAATTCGTGGAACTGTAAAAGTAACCGAGCCTTCCACGATTCAGAGTGCAATACTGAAAGCAGGGACTCTAACGGATGAGATGGTTAGGAATGGAACTTTGAAGAACAATGATAAAAGGAAAGGAGCAAATGAGTTGTACAAGCAAACGAGTGCAATGGTTGACAACAAGAAGGCAAGAAACTTTGCGACCACTAGTTCTGGTCAGAATGGATATGAAGGTCCATATCCTAAGTGTGCTAAATGCGCTTATCATCATCAGGAGTCTACGCCCTGCCGTGTGTGCACAAATTGCAATCAGTTGGGTCATTTTGCAAATCGGTGTAGAGCACCAGTAAATGCGGGCAATATGAAGAATAACCAAAGGACATGTTATGAGTGTAATAGCCCAAATCACCTTCGGCATGCATGTCCTAAGTTGAATAGAGTACCAAGATTAACACAGGGTAATCTAGCCTTAGCAGTTAATGGAAATAACCCAAACCCTGTAACTCAGAACAGTCCGCCTCGTGGTAGAGTTTACATCTTAGGTGACTCGGATGCAGCATAATGGGTACGCTTTTTCTAGACAATTAGTATTCTATCATATTAGTCAATTCCAATGAAACTTAGTCTCGCCCAATAGAAACTATGCCTTTATTAGATAAGGAACCTAGATGCGTAAATTTTAGCATAATTGCTTAGACTATACATACCGGTTATTCGTCAACATCATCTCAACCCCTAACACAGATTGAATCCCGGGACAGGATTCCGTTAAGGAGGGGAGACTATAACCACTCGTAAAATTTCCTATTTACTTTACAGAATTATTATCCTTTTTCCACGGATAATTTTTTTTTATTGTATCTCCTATCTTATGTGACGTAGATCACATCCTTGATAAACATGCTCCCACACAGACCTGCCTAACAAACCTAATGTTTATTTCATAAACATAACGATATAAAAACATTACAGAATACCATTTACCATTTTACGAAAAATCCTTAACAAAACATTCATTATCTAAATAGAGTTTCTAGGAAATCCTAAAATTTACCACAACACCAAATATGAACAACTAAACTTCAGAACAAAAAAATACAATATATCTGAGTTAATGTACAAGTTACTAAAGCACTAGAAACCCTAATTCTATATTAGCTCCCAGTAAAACCCTAAATTCACATAACTGTGATTTTATGTATCCAATTCACAAACCCTAATTTATTTATACAATATATTTACAAAATATTAAGTTTACAAGTTATTTAAGCTAGAGTACAAGTCATTTATGCATAAAATCATTTATTCACAAAACCTTTATAAAAATCCCATTTATATTATTTTTAAAGCATAAAGTACAAACCATTTATGCATAACTCTTATAAATTATTTTTTTCTAAACTCCTTAATTATTTTTACAAGTCTTTTAGCCCAAGGTACAAGTGCCTAATGCACAAAAGCTATAAATTCCATTTAATTACCTTTTAACTTGACAAAGCTTAACAAATAAATTTTATAAATTACTAAACTATTAAAAATATATTTTTCACACACCCTAAACTTTTGTACAACACAATTAAGCTTAAAGTACAACTCTTATAAGCCTAAACAAATTTTCCCTTTATCCTTTTAAAATTCGAATTACCTATATATGTAATAACCATAAGTATTTTTCTAAACAACACATCCACATAAACTAAATTTAACAAGTTCCCTAAACCCTAGTTACAACTCACTAAAGCTCAATATACAACACCCTTAAGCTCATTCGAAACCCTTCCCTAAAAACTGGTTCGAAACCAACTACAATCAAACCAAAGTTACCTCTTTGATGTCACCTTCGCTACATGCATTGAACCAAGCCATGAACACATTCCCTTTCCTCTCCTCTCTTCTCTTCAAAGAAGCTGTACACATGTCTTTCCTTACCATCAAAAACCCACCTCTTTAAGTAATACATATCTTGGTTGAAATTCAGCCACATCACTTTCTTCTCATCACTTCCTTTTCCCCCCTCCAAGTGGCTTACTTCTTCATTTCTGTCAGCCCTTGTATCCATATCTTGTTCCCTTATCTCTTCCTACAACACTCTAGAAAACCCTAATATTTACTACTATAAATAGCAGCCATGTATCACACTTAAACACACACCAAATTTCGACTAAACCTATCCTATAACACACTAATCACATCAAACACAGCCCCACAACATAAGCCAAATGCAACTTCAGTAATCACAGAAGAGGAGAAACACAGGATAGCAAGTGTCGAGTTCATTTCATTCATAAACCCTAGTCGAACACAACATTAAGTAAGTGCTCTAACTTCTTTTAATATCAGGTTTATTTATCTTATATTATTTAAGAACATTAGTAAACAACATCTAAAAAGAAACCAAATAAAAAACATTAAGTTCTCTTCTCCCCTTTTGTTGCCTGATCGACCAGAAACCCTAACCCATCTAAGGTATTCGAAATTTTGTTAAAACAAATCACAAACTCATGAAACATGTTAAAACATATCAAACATAATCATAACATGCATAAAATTCTAGCTAAGAATGTTTAAAAACACAGAAACCCATCGAGTCTTTTTTTTCTGTCTTTTACTCGAACCAGAAAACAAGTCAGACACCCAACTTATGACCTATTTCTCGACCCTTATTTGATCACTAGAAATTCTGTATTTTTGGCCTGTCAAAGTTCACCCAGCAAAGATAAGTTTAGAAGAAAGAATTTCGAAAAAATAATAAATATTTCAATAAGTTATCGAGTCCTAAAGTTGGCACCCTATCGCTAAATAGAAATAAGAATTGTCAGTTATATCTTTTCTGTTTTATTCGATCCAGTAGCCCAACTTTCCACCTATAGATCGACCATCTAGAGACCATGATAAATTCTGATTTTTGGCGTGAATAAAGACCACCCAGTCACCTTTAATTAGAAACAAAAATCATTGAAAACGGTTAAGCGAGCTAGAAAATATCGAGTCTTAAAATTTGTCCAAAACCGCTAGTATAAAACTTATATTATCAGTTCTTATTTTTCCAAAAAGTGTCGACCAGTTGCCCAACTTTCGACCCAGTTTTCAACCCTCATAAGCTTTCTAAAAATTCTAATATTTTGGGACATTAAAGTCGACCTAGCTAACTTATTTTAGAAGCAAGAAACACTTAAAATGATCTAGCCATTTAAAAGTTATTGATGTCTAAAGTTTGGCCTATCGCCAGATTTAAAACACACTTTCCAGATTTTTTTTGTAAAACTTGATCACCTAGTCGACTTTGGTCAAATATTTCGAGTAGCAAATGACTTTCAAAAATAACGAAACTTGGCATGTCTAGAGTCGACTTAGCTAGCTTTTCATAGGATCAGAGAGCTTGTAAAATCATATAGTATACGTTAAGTTATTCGAATCCAAAATTCTAGCCAAGTCATATATATTTCATAAGTATGATTTCTTTTAAAAATTAAAGTTACATGGGCTGATTTTGTAAATATTTATTATCTAGGGTTATTTTGTCAATATTAAATACAAAGGGTAGAAAATGTCATTTTTGAAACTTAGGGGTAGAAACTGTCATTTTCCAAAAGTCCAAGGTATAAACTGTCATTTAACCAAACCTTAGGGATTGAAACGTAACTTTTCATAACCATTATTTTTATCATTTCTATTGTTATTTTTCCGACTTAATACAACGTAATACGTTTATTTTCTTGACGAACGAAAGAACGAACGAAAGATATAACAAACAAACAAAGAACAGAAACATAAGAACGAAAGATGTAAACAACAAAACGAAACGAATAAACATATAATCGTCTGAAATGATTACTAAATATTGACATAACAACCCAGGTTTCTTGTCCGGAGACGTTTATCAACTTTCTTTCATTTTGTTTCCATCCTGATTGCTAAGGTGAGTTTCATAGCCCCTACTTTTATACGTTTTAAACTATTTTTGGGGGAGATACATGCTCAATTATTTGTTTTATACTCAAAATATTTATACTCTTATGATACGCTTTACTCATGATACTTTTGGACATGAAATATAGATACGATATGTGCCTTAATGTGTTACACTTATTCTATACTTTATTCTTAGCAACGGTTTAACTCCTGGATGGAGCCGATGGAGAGGTATTGATAGTACTATCGGGTTGACACCCCCACCCTTGTGTCCAACATTTATTCGAGACCTTGGGTGAATATAATCCAGTTTATTCATGATACTTATTTATTCTAGTCTTGAGGTTCAGTTTGCTGTTATGCTTTACATTAAGTGCTTACATATATCGTATACGTTCATGTCATACCTATTCTATATTTTAGCAATGGGTTGTGAACACACAGGTTGCAAGTTTTGAATGGGCAGAATTTGCAACTGAGTGGATTTACAAGACCTTTTCTGGGAAATCTTTATTCAAATACTTTACATTTTATACTAAACTCTATGAACTCACCAACCTTTGTGTTGACACTTTTTAGCATGTTTATCTCAGGTTAGAAAGGCGATAGTGGATGCATGGATAATAGAGTCATTTGCATGCTTTGGAGTCTAAGCTATTATCCTTTACCATTCAGTCCATTTTGAAAACTCTTATGTATTATTATACTATGGGACCTCATGTAATAACTCTGATTTAAATAAAATTGAATGGTAACTTTTCAAAACGTCTCATTTAGAGGTCGTTTTCTATACCTTGTGCTTTGTATTGAGAAGCAGCACCCCAGTAACACTATCATTCCGCTGCGATATTTTGGGGGTGTTACAACAACTGAGAGCAGCCTCAGCCAATGAATGCCTATTTGTGGACTTCATCTCCACAATTGAACCCAAAAGTGTCAAGGAAGCACTTAATCATCCAAGTTGGGTTCAGGCCTTGCATGATGAACTGGAACAATTTGACAGAAACCAGGTAATGACCTTGGTCAAGTATCCTGAAGATGTTTCAGTCATTGGCATGAAATGGGTATTCAAAAACAAATCTAATGAAAATGGCATAGTCATTAAAAACATGGCTAGACTTGTAGCCAAAGGCTATAACCAACAAGAAGGCATTGACTATGAAGAAACATTTCCACCAGTGGCAAGGATGGAAGCCATGAGGATCTTCCTTGCCTTTGCTACCTACATGAACTTCAAGGTGTACCAAATGGATGTTAAAAGTGCATTCTTAAATGGGTCACTGAAAGAAGAAGTTTATGTTCAGCAACCTCCTGGATTTGAAAGCCATGAGTTTCCTGACTATGTCTGCAAGCTTAACAAAGCCCTTTATGGACTGAAACAAGCTCCCAGGGCATGGTATGAAACTCTCTCAACCTTCCTAATCCAAAACAAATTTGTCAAAGGCAAGATAGACAACACATTGTTCATCTATAGGACAAATAATGATGTCATACTTGTACAAGTGTATGTTGATGACATCATCTTTGGCTCAACAAGTTATAAACTTTGCAAACAGTTTGAAAAACTGATGGCAAAGAAATTTGAAATGAGCAAGATGGGAGAACTGACTTACTTCCTTGGACTGCAAATCAAGCAGACTGATAAAGGAACCTCTATCAGTCAAGAGAAGTATGTCAGGAGCCTACTAAAGAAGTATGAGCTCAGTGACTGTGCCTCAGTCAAAACTCCCATGGTACCACCAAACAAACTTGGTCCTGACCTTACTGGTAAACCAGTGAATCAAACTCTCTTCAGAAGGAATGATAGGATCACTGATGTATCTACTTGCAACAAGGCTTGACATCCAATTCTCAGTGTGCTTATGTACCAGATATCAATCTGACCCAAGAGAATCTCATCTCACAGCTGTGAAAGGATACTCAGGTACCTGAAAGGTACTCCAAACCTTGGATTATACTATCCAAAATGTTTAGGCTTTGATCCCAAAGGATACTCAGACTCTGACTATGCTAGATGCAACATGGACAGAAAAAGCACCTCAGGCTCCTGCCAAATCCTTGGTGGGAAAGTAGTCTGTTGGAGTACTAAGAAGCAACAATCAGTTGCCATGTCCTCAACTGAAGCTGAATATGTTGTAGCAGCAAGTTGTTGTGCAAATGTACTCTGGATGAAAAGTTAACTCAGTGACTATGGAATTTAGTACAAGATGGTCCCCATCTTTTGTGATAACACAAGTGCAATTGCCATCTAAAAAAAACCCTGTTCTTCATCAGAGAACAAAACACATTGATATTAGATATCATTTCATCAGGGACCATGTCATGAATGGTGACATTGAATTACACTTCATTCCTACTGAATATCAGCTAGCTGATATATTCACCAAACCATTGGATGAACCAACTTTCACAAGACTGAAAGCTGAATTAGGAATGTTGGATATTGAGATTCAGTCCACTGATTGAATCCATCCAACCAAGTGTAAATTCTGAAAAACTAAGGTCCCTGACTCAATGTGTTCCTCAGTGAAAAAGAATCACTGAACCTCAGGAACTAAACACAAGTTCCTGAACCCTTGATCCTCAGGAACTAAACCCAACTTCCTGAACCCTTGAACCATTAGGAACTAAACCCAAGTCCTGAACAAGCAGGTTCACTGAATGAAGAGTCATTCAGGGCCCTCAGATGACATTCAATGCTAACTTAAATGCTCTAAGTATCTAGTTAGTAAATGTCCGAGGTTGGTAACTGAATTCTTATTTAATATAAGAATATTTGTTCTTTTGTCTTTCTGGCATGCATCTCATGGGCCACCACATTCCCACTTGGCATTTAATGCCTTTCCAATCACATAACAGATATGTGATGACTCAACTCCGCAAGTTTTACTTTTTGCAGACGGCACAACTGTTTGCCTTGACAGTTGCGCAAAACAGGGATAGTGGAGTGGTTAAGTATTTAATGCGGATCCCAAAAGTTTTATTCAAAACGGTTTTCAAAAAAAAAAAAAAATCTTTTGAGATATTAAACTGCTAAATGCCTAAAATACCCTCCACTTCACTTCCCTATAAATACCTCCCAAACAAAAAACACACACACGTTTTTTATAAAATTCTAAGCAAATTCTTGCCCCTTTTCTTTCAAAACAAAATTTTGTGTGTGTGTTCTTAGCTTTTAGAAACCCCAACCATCTTTGTTACCCAGACTTACCCAACAAAAATGGGTTCTTCTTATGCTATTACATACGCCCCAAATGTGGAATTCCTCATGGAGGGCGTAGACATGACCAAGAACAATGTGGTAGGTAATTTTGCCTATCCCCAAAAGTTTTGGGCGTACAAGAATGTAGTTAAGTATCTACAAAACTGCTTTCTTACTACGGCATTTACAAAGACCCCCTCAGTCATATACCATGACTAATTGAGGGAATTTTGGTGTACAGCAGTGGCAACAAGCCCTGAGGACACCAAAGACTCTATTATCACTTTCTCAGTGATGAATAGGAGAAGGACCCTCTCCCTTAATTACTCTGCCTTCATCAAGGCCACTGGTCTTGATTTTGCTGAGAATTTTGTGCCCAACCCCACTGACCAAGAAGTTAAAGCAGAATTGCTTTTTCTAGGGCCACATGACCCCAAACAACCTGAAGTGGCCCAAGGTTCATTATTGGCAAAGGCACCAATAATTAAAACTTGGTTCCCACCTATCTGGAGGATCCTGATGACTTTTGTCGTTCAGGACCTTGGAGGTAATAAATCCTCCACGGAGTAGTTAAACTCATCACAACAATTGATGGTGTTCAGTCTCCTGGAGGGTAGAAAAATTGACATCGGAGGAATTATCTTCCGTGACCTCGTTGCCAAGCTCTCAGGGAAATCTAGGCAAAGACACTTGTCTTACGCTAGGTTCATTTCTTGCGTGCTTCAAGACTTACTTGGCCCTGACTATATTAGGCCTGACGCTCAAGGTTCTAAACCTGACGTCCTACACAAGGCCAATTATTCCAGTGGCATAACAGAGGTACAACCAGTCGCCCTGACCAACTACGTGCTGGTAGTCATTCAGGGTGACAAAGCTGTCTTACCCATTCCTTCTCTTGAAAAGCAGGAGAAGAAGAAAAAGAAGGCAGGGACCAAGAAGGTGGTTAAACCAAAATCACTCGCCCTTGGATCTTTTGCCTCAGTATCCTCAGAAAGGGGAAACAATGGCCAAGACCTCAGAGACACCCATCATTGAGACCCTATTGACCCTAAAACAAACGCGAACGGAGGTCACTCATAAATCAACCTCAGTGCCCTCGGGCAAACCCCAGTTTCCTCATGGCTCTACTGACATACACAAGTCGGTAGGGTTAGGAACCTTCAACCTCTCACATCCCGATAAAGGCACTGACAAATCACAATCAGGGCCTGAGGGAGAGAAGGGTCCTGAATCCTCAGTTGGGAAGCACTACTCAACTGGGAAGGGGAACCACACCTAATCACATCCCGCTCACAGCTCTGAGAAATCACACTCAGAGTCTCAGGGAGTCAAGGAGCCTAAATCCCCAAAAGGGCAGTACAACCCTGATGGGAAGGGGGACCACAAACCATCACAATCTGTGCCTCATGATAGTACTGGAAAACACCCATCAATACTTGAAGGCGCTAAGAGGGACAAAGACTTAGAGGGATTAAAACCACCCGCTGATACGGAACCCACAACCCCTCAGGCAGATCCCTTCTCTCGGGAACTGACCCCAAACGTCAGGCTAAGCAAACCCACTTAGTTATTATGTCGGGGTCAGGACCTGGCCAAACCCAGTTGCAGATTTAGTCCATGGCATATTTTCAGGCTGCTCTTTTATCTAATGAAGAGCTCACTCTTGAAAGTGTGGAAGAAGTGTTTGAGGCAGGTGATGATATGGAAACTGATGCCCATCCCACTGAAACATCGCATCAGTCCTCTCCACCACAAGGTGAAGAATCAGCTTCTTAGGCTGATCATTCTTCGGACTCAGAATCATCCTGCCCAGCAAATCTCAGGAAGTATGACAACATTCTTCCTCTCACTAAAAGACAATTGGTCAAGTTCCTGCAAAAGTCCAACAATGCTCTTTTTCAAGGGCTCACTAAGGAAATATTTGACCAACATTGTGAAGCTGCTGTTCACTATGTCAACCTGAGGGAATCTTTTGAGGCTTATCGTGAAGAAGCAAATCAGCCACAGTCAGGGATTTCCTACAACTTGACAACTCTTGATCAGAATCTTAAAATGTTCAACGCCTCCCTCTCAAACATCACCAAGAGCGTTGCAACTATTCAAGAGTCAGTGAAAGATGACCCTGAGCTCAACAAGAAAATTCTTCAGGCTTTTGAGACTTTTCAGCAACAGTCAACTCAGTTAACTGAGGTTGTCAACATGCTGAACTCCTCTAACCTTCAGGGTCTCAGCTCTTCAGTGGACTCCATCAAGTCTCCTCTGGTACTTTTGGAGGCGCACTTGGCATCTTGGGCTAAGTCTTCAAATTCCTTGGCCTGGAATCTTGGGCCTAGGATGACTGCAATAGAGGCTTCTCAGGCATATTTTGAGGCTAAGGTCTCAACTCTTCAGCAGGACACCTCAGAAATCAAGTCAATGATGACTGGGATTTATCAGTCTTTCAAAGGTCAGGCTGCTCCTTCAACTTCAGTGGGCACTTCAACTCTTGCTATCACCATGGCTCCAGCAACAGTTGAGGGGGAGAAAGTCACTGAAGAAGAACCTACTTCTTACACTGAGGGGGAGATTCCTGAAACAACCCCATCATCATCTCGCCAAGACAAAGGCAAAGGTATTCTCACCACTGCTGAGCCTGAGTCTACAATATTGGTGCCTGCTTCCTCTGAAAGAAGGCCTGACCCTGATGAACCAATCAAGGTCCTTTATGAGGTCAATGGAGTGATGCAACTTCTCACTGAGGCTGAAATTTAGGCTCATATGGAGAAGGAAGAGATGTTGAAGAAAGCTGTTGAGGAAGAAAGACAGAACATGTCTGCCCTCATCCAGGTGGTCAGAGAAGAGGCTGAGAAACTTGGAATTGAGCCAAAAGACCTTGCTGGAAGGAAAGATGGTCAGAGCTTTGTGAAAGCTCATGATGCTGAGATGGCTGCTCTCAGGAAGAAAAGAGAAGAGAGTTTGAAAAGGAATGAGGAGATAAGGAGAAAGAGAATTGAGAAGTACCAATGGGTTATGACAAGCAGACTGAGACCTGAACCAATCACTGATGTAAAGATTCATCAGAACACCAAGCTTGCTATCATCAGTGTCTTCAAAGGTCCTGACAAGGGGAACTTTGAAATTCATGATCCCTTTAAATTCGCTGACTTTGGGATCACTGAATTGGATGAATTGGGTCCAATCATACACAAAAAGTGAAACATTGTTGTCACAAGCCTGATGAAAGCCCTAAAGCAAACATATGAAAAACTGACAGCAACACCCACTGAACTTGGTATTCCCTCTTTACTCCCAGCTCCAGCCAGTCAGCCTGCTCCTACTCAGTCCTCTAGAAGAAAGAGGAAACAAATTGAGTCTGAGCCTGAGATCAAAGTTCCTGGCCTTGAATGCAACAGAGCCCTCCCTGAAGGAGTTATATTCGTGAACAACTTGGCCATTGAACAACCTAAAAGGGGTCTCTTCTTCACTGATGCATTTGGGGATAAAGCCTTCCAGAGATGACCTGAAAATGTGAGGTTCTGTCATGACCTGAGAATCAAGATCCAAGAACATCCTGACCAACATGAGCTGGAATCCAAAAGGCCAAAGCTTGAAGCCCTTGGTTACAAGTTTGACTGAAGAATCTGCAACACCACCACTATCCTGTACATTGTTTAGTTGTTAGGACTTATGTAATGAAATTAAAAAAATGATGTCCCTTTGTTTTGTTATTTCAGTGTCCTTAATTACTTTCTAGTACATTCAGTATGAGAAGAAGTCGTTAGCTCACTCATTATTGATCAAAACACTTAAGCATAATTTATATCCAAATAGGGGGAGATTGTTGGGTCCTTCAGTACCCAAGAGTCCTTAAAACAGGATTTGAATACAAATTAGGCTAAGTGTTAATCAACCGAAAACACAATTAGGTCACTGAGTGAACAGTCACTCAGTGAGTTACCTTCAAGATGCTCAGGACGAGTCTAAGAAGAAAGACTCACCACACAGGGAGGCGGTACTCCCTGAAGTGTTACTTGAGCCAAAGAAGAAGGTAATGGGTTCAGTGAGTGTTGGACAAGAACTCACTGAACCCCAGTCTCCTCAACAACAATAACTGAAGACTGAAGACTGAAGGCGAATGACTGAAGAACCTAAAGCTTGAATAAAAGGCGGGATTAAGCGGGAAGGTTTTGAAGAGATAAGAACAAGTCTTATCGGGGTCAGAAACAAACCATCCCTAAAGCGGCTAAAAGTCAAGAAGTGTCAGGACTGACACTCGAAGACTTTTTTGGCGCAATCCTATTGGTTCTTGGAAATGACAACTACTGTTGTAGTTGTCAGACACGGCTTCCATTGTTTATGTATTTTATATCTTCAGTACTCTTAACATGTTTGCCTATAAATAGCAAACAGATGGAGAAAAATGGGTTAGGTATTTTGTGCAATTGAAGCTTAGACTTTCACAATACCCCTTTTCTCCTACAAAGAGTAACCAATCCCTGAGATAGCTCAGTGGGTCGAATTTGTTACCACTTAAGCTTTGCTTGAGTTTAGATAGGAGACACCATACCTTGTCTATTCAATCCCAAGTGTTTGTTCCTCAAAACACTTGGGTAATAGATTCTTTGATTGATTTCTAATAAGAATTTAAACGTTGAAAAATATTGTGTTTTTATATTTACGTTTTACTTATAACTTGTAATTAATCAAATACATTGTATCAGTCATAAACACAAATAGATTAACTTTTTAGTTAACTCTAAGTGTGTTAAGGGAACAAGAGTTCTTCAAAGATTGTCTCCTCTGATCCGGTTAATCAACCCGGTAAGGAAGGAGATACAGAGATGGCCACCGAAGACGAACAGCAAGAATTTCATCACACTGATGACTTTGTTATGGATAATGAAGACAATGATGACAATATGGAGTTAGTGACAGATGAAGACGTGCAAAAGGCTGCTTAAGAGATGGAGCTAGCTAAGAAAGCTAAGGAAGAAGAAGAGAAGAAACAGAAAGAGCAGGAGGAGTTAGAAAAGGAAACTGAAAACTACATACAGACACCTCCAACATCACCACCAAGTCCTGATGACATATATCCAGATTCTCTACCAACCTCACCAAAAAACAATGCCATTAAAGAAAATATCATTGAGTCTTCAACTCATTCATCTCCACCACCAACACATACAACATCCACAAGCAAATCCATCAAGAAACTAGTAAATCCTTTGGTCTCACAAGCAACAATGAAGGTGAAACAGGCCGTGAAGCAACCACAAATAAAGAAACATAACAAGCTTCTAGACCAGATCAAAACATTCACAAATATGGTCACCAGTCTTGTTGGACAAGTGAACGAGCTCCAAAGCACAAAAGCTCAAGTTGATGAGTTCCTCTCCGATAACGTTCAGGATAAGATGTTCACTGCTATCAAGGGAAATACGGAAGAATACCTAAAAAAGTATTTTCCCAGAATCACATCCATAAAAGTCAAAGAATATCCAATTCCAAACATCGACGGTCTTCTCAAAAATGTTGTCGCTACAGTTCCACTCATCCTACAAACCCAACCATCAAAGCCAAAGGAACCAACACTTGAAGAACTATGGTTACAATTGTTTTATAGATTGTCAAGTTTTACAACACCGACTCCTGAACAAATTGCAATTTCTGATGCTATCCAAGTTAATATCTCAAAGGAGTCATGCAAAGCCGATGCTGATAAAGGAAAACGACCAAGAGAAGATGAAGACCCTGATCCGAACTCACAAGCTAAGAAACCAAGGAATGTCGGTGGTTCTTCTTCTCAACACAAGGAACCTGTTAAGCCATCAGCAAGCACAACAACAGCCAACCAACCGCAAAAGCAATCTGAAACCGGTCCAAAGCCAACCGAACATCATTTTGACAACAATAATGAGGACAAATTTCAACAACCACAATATCAACTAGACTCTCCACCAAATTCGAAAGCTAAAATGTCTAAGAAAGGGAAGAAGCCAAAGAACAAACAACCTAAGGTTGTCACATGGCTTGAAGATGACGCGACTGAGGGAAACGAGTGGTTTGATAAACTCGTCAGTGCTCAACCATATTTCGACGATGACTCCATGTGAAGATCATTTAACTCGAGATTGGTTAGATCTCATCTAGGAATAACAATAACAAAAGGCGGAATATTCAATTAAAGAATCAAATGTTATTGCTACAAGGTTTCTTCTCGTCATCATCTCTACCACTAACAATACAAAACCTAGGCATCCATTGTAGGAACTTGATGCCTAAAACACAACCTACACCTTTTAGTCGAATACATCTTGACACACACAAAAACCTACGTCCCTATGTATCTTTATATAATAGAGACATTAGGGTTACAAAGGATAAGTATTAGGAAATAAAACAAATCTTCCTAATCTTTTAACAATATTTCCTGTAATCTTCTTTCTTTAGAAGAATTCTCCTTTGTCTTCTTTAGTCCTTCATCTTTCACATTTTGTCAATATCAACTCTAAATATAATTCCCAACAATCTTCCCCTAGTTGATAATGACAAAACCACGTATGAAAGATGTCGTCTTGGAACAAAAAGTATGCAACCTTGATCTTCATAATTACGAATCAGCACCATACCTCCAATCTAGTTTTCTAATATCTTGAATCGCCCTCCATGAACGAACACGAAAACACTTTCTTTTATAAATGAACTCAAGACAGAAAAATCCCAAATCTTTAGTAAGAATACCAACGAGCAATCATAAAAACCTTCACCTCGATGTAGCACATAAATGGTTAATCATTTGAACACTTAAGCTTCCCCTGAAACCCATATGTTAACCATTTGAATCTCCAATTCTGTAGACTTTGTGTAATGATGAAGAAAACTAACCATTACCAATTCGATGCTGAAGTAGAATAAACCAACCTTGTGTCCTATATCTTGTACTAAATACGACTTCGAACGTATACTTAACGTATAAGGAGATCGCAATCCGTTGACAATAATCACTGAGTACAATAACGTAACTCCTTCAAGTGTTTTTCAATTCGTAGTCACTTGAACAAACGAACAAGTTACTTCCTGCCAAAAAGGTATGATAAACCACAACCTCGAAAAATTCCACTTCATCGTCAAATAAGCAATAACTAATCCACTTCACCAATAAGAAAATAAATTCGAGACATAAATCTTTAAAAACCAAATCCAAAAATCTCTTGTGTGTGTCATCCCCTGGTGTGTGTGTTGGAACCAACTGTTTCTGAACAAACTCCTTGTGTTAGAGATACTTTGAGTAATATTAACTAGCATGCGGAATTTACTAGTCAATACTTAGAAGATATTGTTTATATGAATGGAATTGGAATGTATTTGTATGAACAATGAAGACAATAGTTAACCAAAACGATTCAATATTATTAATAATAATACGAGTGATCAAAGTATCACTAGGGTTAGAAAACCTTAAATCTTTCACAAAACAATAGGTACATAAACTCTAACCTGGGACCTCCTTTTATAGAACAAGGAGTCCTTTACAAGTAAACTACAATATTCGTATCAATCTATAACTAGAAGATATACACCAAATCTATTCTATATTTATCTTCAATCTCTATCATCATCACATAAATAGTACATAGTATTTGTACTGGCAGTTAGTACTGCTAGTGTTATCTTCCATCAGTTGAAACTCTAAGCTTGACAGTACTAACTGTTGGTTTAATTCCCAATAATCCTCCCCTAAACTTATGATTTCTCTCCAAATCACTAAGTTTTTCTTGAATTAAACTCTGTAGATAATGGGGGGATTCTTCCAAACACTTCATCTTCTATTATGTCTCTTCCTTTCATACTGATCATATATCCTCTGAATCAGATTTTGAACCACTTCAGAGTTTTCTTCACATCTAAGCTTTGTAGAAATCATTACTGCAAGTACTTCATAACTTAATGGATATTCTAGCTCAGCTAATATGAAGATATCCACTCCACTCTATGTTGACAGATGATGCACATTGCAAGATCCATAAAACTCCTATGAAACAGATAGATCATAGTAAGGAAACTTCCATTACACATCTGTAGGATCTGGTTCATATAATCTCTTGAATTCAACCCAAAGTTCTTGTTCTTTCACATCAGTCCTCTTCTTAGTCTTGAGCTTCTCTTGAACTAATCTCCACAAAGTATCCAGATCTTCTCTATCACAAACTCTGATCAGATTTTCAAAATTCTTGAAAACTTTTGTCTCTTTATCAACTCTAGTAACCTTCCAAGCTTTTCCAAACCTGTCTTTGTAGATCTCCCAGTCCACTATAGGATGTCTAGCTTGAAGTGGATCAACATGTATAATCTCTGGCACTGTAACGAATGCGTGGTTTTGCGACCTTACAACAGGTTTTACCTCTTGAGGGATCTCAAGAGGCTTGCAATCCCCACCAGGCAGTGTACCTGACCGATGTAGTATAGTGAAGTGGCAAGTACCGGGGGATTGATCGTTCAACTCAAAGAATAGTGTTCGTTTGGATTGAAGTTATTCTAACTAGGTCTAGAGGTGATGGATGATTCTTTTTGTATTTTTATATTTTATGGAAAGCAAGTAAAAATCTCGTGTTTTGGAAGAAGGGGCGGAATTAGTTGCTAATCAACTAACCCAAAAGCTACTAACTAAACTAATATGCAAGAAAAGTAAACTAGGGTTCTACAAGGGAAGTGAAGCATTTTTACCTATGATATGTTACTTGATGAAGCGAAAAGTGTACCGCTTTTAGGGGGTCATTTAAGCCCTAAATCGTATTTATTTGATCAAATATTGCCCTAAATCGTTCCTTTTGTCATTTTAGGTACTTTGGAGAAGAAATCTAGAAAAGGAAGCATTTTGGACGTTTTTGGAGCATAAAAGTGAAGAAAATGACAAAATCTCCAAATCGGCTAGAAAAGTACCTTTGACGGCGTCAAGACTTGCTCTTGATGGCGTCATGGCTTGGCAAAAGAGGTGGATATGAAAAATACACATGATAAGCCAGGGAGTTTTACAAAGGAAATCTGACGGCGTCACCCTTTGAAGTGATCAAGGTCGTCACGGTTTAAGCTATAGAGAGACGGCGTCAAGCTCATTTCTGACGGCGTCAACCTTTGATAGGCCAGAGCGGATTTTGGAGGACTAAAGAGGGACGGCGTCAAGAAGGCCATCCGGGAACCCTAGACACAGCGAGGTGACGGCGTCAGGATCTACAACGTGACGCCGTCAGCCCCTAAACTCTATATATAGTTTTGCAATTTTTTGTCATTAGTGTGCAACTTTGTGAGGAGAAACCCTAAGACGAATTTCTGCCATTTTTAAGGGTTTTCATACCCTTGGATCTCCCATGTTTAATTGAAGATAAGTATTCATTTAATCAATCAATATGTCTATGTGTTGTTTGATTATATCTTGTTCTTGTCTTTTGATTAACATGCTAGGCTAGATTTATCTTGTGTTTGCTTAGATCTAATGAAACCTAACTATTGATTATTAGTTATTAGTGTGTTATTAATTGTATTGGATGATTGTTCATCGATGTTAGGCTTAAGAAAACTGGCTAACTTCCTATACGGTAACTTGCTTGAACGTCTTAAGAAACATGAACCAATGCGTACTAAGGTTTTTATGGTTATATTTAATGCGTGAGCGAATTCTAGTGATCCCATGTTAGGAGCTTCTTAGCCGGCTCGACATAGGAGTGAAGTAGGAGCTTGTAGAGTTGGGGAAGTACGTACGCCACCCCACGATTGGTATTAACGAATACACCCGTCATCCACGCAATTAAAACACACTAATCAACCGGTAAAAGATAGTTAGGGAGTAAGGAAATCTAAGTAAACACATTTCTCTCCACATAAGTTTCACGACCTTTTCATTTTCAGTTATTTATTTTATTTGCATTTGTAGTTATTTGGGTTAGTTGACTCTCAACTAATTCCGCCCACTCTTTCAAACCCGAGATTTTACTTGCTTTCATAAAAATATAAAAATACAAAAAGAATCTTCCCTCACCCTTAGACCTATTAGAGTAGTTTTTCAATCCTAACGACACTATTCCCTGTGGAGAACGATCAATCCCCCGTACTTACCACTACACTATACTACATCGGTCAGGTACACTGCCTGGTGGGGTTGTAAGCCTCTTGACATCCCTCGAGAGGTAAAACCTGTTGTAAGGTCGCAAAACCACGCATCAAGTTTTTGGCGCCGTTGCCGGGGAATAGTTATTGTTTAGGTTGAATTTTTATTTTATTAGGTCTACTCACTAGATTCCTTTCTAGTGAGATTTTATTTTATTTTTCTAGATTTTCTTTAGTCTATCTTTTTTTCTTCGTGTCTTTGTTCATAACCATTACCATCCGACATCATCGAAGGTGGTAATATCCTCGATCCCAACAACCCACCACCACAACAGCACCCACCTCCTATTGCCCGTACCTTAGGAGACTACTCCCGTCCTAGCCACCATGGCTATCGAAACACCATTGAGCTCACTCAAGGAGCCAATGTCACTCCCTTGCGATCCGACACCATCCGGTTGGTGCAAAGCGGATGCGCATTCCATGGACTTCGTTCTGAAGATCCTAATCAACATCTCAAGGACTTTCTCAAAATTGTTGATTCCATAGTCCTTGATGTTGCCACTCGAGAGACGACCCGACTGCGTCTCTTTCAATTCTCTCTGCGGGACCAAGCTAGTCAATGGCTAGAGCGTCTACCCGCAGGATCCATCACCTCTTGGGATGATCTCACCACTCGTTTCCTTGCTCAGTTTTTCCCACCAGGAAGAACTACCAAGCTAAGGAATGATATCTTGATGTTCCAACAACTTCAAGGCAAAACCCTCTACGAGGCATGGACTCGATTCAAGGACTTACTCCAAAAAGTCCCTCACCATGGCATAGAACTTTGGCTCCAAGTCCAAATCTTCTATGACCATATCAATCTTTCCACGAGGCAAACCATTGACCAATCGGCCGGTGGTAAGCTACGTGATCTAAGTGCGGAACAATCATGGGCTCTCCTAGAAGATCTTGCTCTTTATGACAACGAAAGTTGGAGTGATCCCCGTGATTTGAATAAAACGGTCAAGGCAATATCTTTGCCTTCGAACAATTCAAGCACTTCCGACCGTAGGATCATAGAACTTGAAGACCAAGTCAAGTTTCTTATGAAATCCTACGAGGCTCCTAAACCTTCAAGCCAAGTGAACAAAATCACTTCTTCATGTGAATTATGTAGTGGTCCCCACGACACTCGTGATTGCATGGAACTCCCCGAACAAGCTTTTGCGGATTACGCATCCTCGCGTACCGACGGAGCGGGAGACAAGTGGTACACTTTCAAACCCGAGCCAAACCCCTACGGTGATTCATACAACCCCTCGTGGAAAAATCACCCAAACCTTAGGTGGAAACAAAACCAAAACGCACAACAAACCAATTCTTCCAACCCACCTAATCGTTTCCAATCAAGCGGTTCCAACTCGAACCGTACTTTCAACAACAATCCTTCCAGCAATGGTAGTACCAACAACTTTGAAGGATTGATGTCCCAATTTATGGCATCTCAAGAAGCTCGTTTGGCCAAGTTTGAAGCCGATTTCAAACAAAAACAAAGCGAGATGACCAATAAGATTGACACTTTGTTGAAAGCCCTCAATGACCGAGAAATGGGAGCACTCCCTAGCAACACAGTCAAGAACCCGAAACTAAACGTCAACGCCATCTCGTCAGTTTCGTCTCCTAGTTCTTGTCCACAATATTATTCGGTCAGTTCCATGAGCACGTGTTTCAAACAAACCCAAGTCGTTCAAAATGACCAAGAAGTTATGATATCCAAATTGGTCAATAACATAGTTGAAACACCTCCCACTCAAAACCTTGACAATGAATTCAAGGAGCTCCACCTTGAAAGTCCGGTTATTGATGTGTTGGATGAGAAGAAGCTCAAGTTAGGCGAAAAAGGGACCGCCTTCGTTCAAAACAAGCTACCTAAGAAGTTAGATGATCCGGGCTTATTTGTTCTACCTTGCAAGATCGGTAATTCGGAGGCTTATGACACATTAGCCGATCTTGGATCAAGCCTTAACCTACTTCCGTTACCTCTCTACACCTCTCTAAAACTAGGAAAACTTGAAGAAACCGAGGTAATAATAGGCTTAACGGATGGAAGTGTTGCTTACCCGATTGGAGTAGTCAAAGACGTGTTAGTACACATTGGAAAACTAACCATTTTAGCCGATTTCCACGTCCTTGATATGGTTAGCGACCCTACATGCCCCTTGTTGATAGGTAGAGGATTTTTAGCGACCGCTAGTGCTATGATTGATTGTAAAGAATCTAAGATAGCGGTAGGAGAAGGAGATACTTGGTCAGTCTATGATGTGAAGAAACATGCCTATGATACTAGTGATGAACCAACACCCCATTGGTTAGAATTAAATAGGAGACCATCTAGATATGGACCTTGGATCGATAGAGACTTCATAGGACCCCAACGCCCATTTTACCTAGAAGAAGACTTTGTGAACCGAACATATACGGTAGAGCAACTCTTGGCTAGGGACACCGAATTGGATCCATTTGAAGACCCTCTAGTTTTTAGGAAGATGATTGAGTTCCTAGGAGTTTTGCCAATTAACCTAGGGATGAATAAGTGGACTTGTGAGGACGATGATCATAAGTGGGATTGGGACAAACCACCCAAAGATGGAGATGGGTCATGGCATATTAAGATGACATTGTATGACCCGGATGGAGAGAAGTTTGAAAAGATATATTGTACTAAGCAGACCAATAGGAAACTTCAATCCAAGCTTAACCCTAAAGACGTCCTCGATGACGAGCTCACTTACATAGGGTAGAAGGACTTTGAGTCTAGCTACAAGACTCGTTAATAAAGAAAAGCGCTTCTTGGGAGGCAACCCAAGCTTTATTTGTTTGTTTGTTTATTTATTTGTTTGTTTGATTTTATTTGCTTCCATATGTGTGTTTAATTTTTATTATTATTGACTCATGTTCAAAACTAAAGTGTGAAAATGCTTTATCTTGTTTTTAACTTCGTCTTAACTACATGTAAAGGTATTTTGCAAAAGATAAGTGTAAGGGAAATCCAAATCGGTTTATTAGAACAAATGAACATGAATCGTAATAATAATAAATTAACATGCATATTAGTAATTGTTTGAGTCAAATGCTTGTATCGAGTCATAATGATGTTTTGCAGGATTTCCAGGAAGTAAGGTATAGGTTTTTCCAGAAATTTTCCGGAAACTTAACATGAGAATTCTGTCAGATCATTTCTGACGGCGTCAGGCATTACAACCTGACGGCGTCAGGTTTTAATTTTCAGAAATTTTTGAAAGTTTTGTTTTCATGAAAAGTTTTTATTAAATCTCTAACTTATAATCTCCAGGAATCTGCAAAATTATCATTACACAAGCATTATATCCATATATAGAATTTATCCCGCCGATGTTATGCAGGTTTTCGTGTTTGTTTTCTCAGGTTTAACAGGTTATTTTGGACAAGGAGATGTATGTGGAATCAAGCTTTTGGCGATGCTTTAGTCTTGAAGCTTCTACATTCTCGTGGAAGAAGATCTAACCATGTTACCTCTTTATCCACCAAACGAATCAGGGGAGTATCTGATTTCATTCGTTTACCTTATTACTTTTACATTTTGTTATTTGAACATTGGGGACAATGTTCATCTTAAGTGTAAGGGAGGGGGGGGGGGGTAAAAATACGATACTTTAGAGAATGCTATTACGCTTGATTTTTGTTTGTTTGATGGTAGATGTGTAATAAAACTGAGATAAATACCTGTTAGGGCAATTTTAGTGCCAAATTTAAATTTTTTTACAACATATAGGAGTCAAACTTTGGTCTTAATAAGTGTCTCACGGATAGGAGTTATATGACTAGCACAAAACCGTACCACTAAAAAATTTTCCACCCCCAAATATGTGAGGTTCGCCCCTAGAATTGGTAGGAAATGCATTTATGCTATGATGTGTGTACCGGTAGCACTTAGATTCTAGAACTTACGTTAGGACCATTCCGAGGCCACAAGTGAGACTACATTCGTGTAGTTAGATTTACTACATGATAAGAGGCATTAGGATTAACCCATTGTTTTACACCTGTGTTTTTGTTATAATTACGTTGGCTACATTGGTCAAGTAATTCTCCCACACCCTTTGCGTTTTACTCATTTTTAGTACACGATACCCCTAGTACACCCCTCAGAGCCTATCTTTTCGTTTCGACCTTTAAGCATTTTACTTAAAGGAAGAATTTGTTACACCCCACTTAAATGTACACCCAAATCGCCTTAGCCTACCTTGTATGCACTCATTTTTAGTGCATTATTGTGACAACATTTGTTTAAACCCCAAGTTAATTATCTAATTGATTACATGATTGCTAAGTCGAGTCATATCCTTGTACATATTATTTTGGGACGATTGGGACTCATGGGTAAAGTACTAGTGTAATGGAGTAATGGGGAAGAACAACATTATTACCCCCATATGTGCTAAATATTTTAAAAAGTACTCCAAGTGTTTCGATTATCTTAATTCGAGTCATTAGAATAGTTATTTGTAAAGTTATGTAAAAGTTCAAGTGTAAGGGGAATGCAACGCCCCTATGATGTATTATTTTGGATGGTAGGGCAAGAGTGTATGAAAAAAAAAAAAAAAAAAAAAAATCGAAAAAAATCAAGAAAAATACAAAAAAAAAAAATGAGAAAAAGAAAAGTAGAAAAAACATACGGACTACCATCCCGTTTCATTTTATTTTTGTTTTTGTTATTTTGTTTTTAGCTTAAGTCGAGTCTAGTCTTGGCTTAGCAACGCCATATTGTACATGTAATTAATCAAGATCTTTAACTCGCCACCAGTAAAATATCCTTATCCAACAAAACCGTGTTTATCATATCCCTACACCTCACGTTATAACCCATGTAAAAGCCCTCTTTGATAGTTTATCTTAGGTGCTTACGCCTAGTGGAGGAGGTTTTTGATCCTTTCCCAAGCCTATGGTAATCTATTTGCTATGACAGGTAGTGAGAGATATTATCCGTTTTCATTTATGAGATTTATTTTGATGACACCTGAGAGATGTGAGTATCTAAACACTACTTGTGAGGTGCTAGTTTGTAATCTTCGTGCTTATTATGATTAAAGTGGAACGACTATTTACTGTAATTACTTTTATATTAGCATTAAATGACCCCTAACTTGTATTTTGATTAGAATAAAAGCGCATTTGCTTGAGGACAAGCAAATCTCAAGTGTAAGGGTATTTGATGAAGCGAAAAGTGTACCGCTTTTAGGGGGTCATTTAAGCCCTAAATCGTATTTATTTGATCAAATATTGCCCTAAATCGTTCCTTTTGTCATTTTAGGTACTTTGGAAAAGAAATCTAGAAAAGGAAGCATTTTGGACGTTTTTGGAGCATAAAAGTGAAGAAAACGACAAAATCTCCAAATCGGCTGGAAAAGTACCTTTGACGGCGTCATGGCTTGGCAAAAGAGGTGGATATGAAAAATACTCATGATAAGCCAGGGAGTTTTACAAAGGAAATCTGACGGCGTCACTCTTTGAAGTGATCAAGGTCGTCACGGTTTAAGCTAAAGAGAGACGGCGTCAAGCTCATTTCTGACGGCGTCAACCTTTGATAGGCCAGAGCGGATTTTGGAGGACTAAAGAGGGACGGCGTCAAGAAGGCCATCCGGGAACCCTAGACACGGCGAGGTGACGGCGTCAGGATCTACAATGTGACGCCGTCAGCCCCTAAACTCTATATATAGTTTTGCAATTTTTTGTCATTAGTGTGCAACTTTGTGAGGAGAAACCCTAAGATGAATTTCTGCCATTTTTAAGGGTTTTCATACCCTTGGATCTCCCATGTTTAATTGAAGATAAGTATTCATTTAATCAATCAATATGTCTATGTGTTGTTTGATTATATCTTGTTCTTGTCTTTTGATTAACATGCTAGGCTAGATTTATCTTGTGTTTGCTTAGATCTAATGAAACCTAACTATTGATTATTAGTTATTAGTGTGTTATTAATTGTATTGGATGATTGTTCATCGATGTTAGGCTTAAGAAAACTGGCTAACTTCCTATTCGGTAACTTGCTTGAACGTCTTAAGAAACATGAACCAATGCGTACTAAGGTTTTTATGGTTGTATTTAATGCATGAGCGAATTCTAGTGATCCCATGTTAGGAGCTTCTTAGCCGGATCGACATAGGAGTGAAGTAGGAGCTTGTAGAGTTGGGGAAGTACGTACGCCACCCCACGATTGGTATTAAGGAATACACCCGTCATCCACGCAATTAATACACACTAATCAACCGGTAAAAGATAGTTAGGGAGTAAGGAAATCTAAGTAAACACATTTCTCTCCACATAAGTTTCCACCAACATTTTATTTTCAGTTATTTTATTTTATTTGCATTTTTAGTTATTTTGGGTTAGTTGAGTAGAAAATAATTCCGCCCACTCTCCAAACCCGAGATTTTACTTGCTCTCATAAAAATATAAAAATACAAAAAGAATCTTCCCTCACCCTTAGACCTATTAGAGTAGTTTTTCAATCCTAACGACACTATTTCCTGTGGAGAACGATCAATCCCCCGTACTTACCACTACACTATACTACATCGGTCAGGTACACTGCCTGGTGGGGTTGTAAGCCTCTTGAGATCCCTCGAGAGGTAAATCCTGTTGTAAGGTCGCAAAACCACGCATCATTACTCCTTGCTAGCTATCCAATTCTACCTATTGAATTGTCACACCTTGTTTTAATTGACGGGTTGTATTCCTTAATACCATTCGTGGGGTGGCGTACGTACTTCCCCAACTCTATAAGCTCCTACTTCACTCCTATGTCGAACCGGCTAAGAAGCTCCTAACATGGGATCACTAGAATTTGCTCATGCATTAAATACAACCATAATAACCTTAGTACGCATTGGTTCATGTTTCTTAAGACGTTCAAGCAAGTTACCGTATAGGAGGTTAGCCATTTTTCTTAAGCCTAACATCGATATCACCCAATCAAACAAGAGACAATAGGAAACAAGAATTATAAGCTAAACCAATTAGATCTGTTGAAGTGTCACACGTTTATTGATGACGATAGACACATACATCAACAAGGAATCAATAAGATCTAATTAATTATATACAAGTTTCACACAATCATAGGTAAACACTAGGTGATTTAGTAAAACATAATCAATGAAGAACAAGCAACAATAATAATAGAAGACATAATTAAGATAGAATCAACACACCATTACAAGATGTTTATGGAGTGATTAAGACCTTCTAAGTTGCTGGAAAAACACCTACCTAAACCCTAGAATCGGACTTAGGGTTTAGGGCTTACAAAAAGTGAAGTTGTGATGTTGTATTTATAGCTGATTTTCTGTCCGCATCGTTCTGACGGCGTCAGCCTTTACAAGTGACGGCATCAGCTCCCCTTTTTCACCAAATTGTAGATCTTTTCGTCTCGATTCCGTGGCCTCTTGAATCACCTAAATCCGAGTTTGTATGAAGATTTTATGGCCAAAACAGTGACAGCTACTCTGCGCGCGAGTTGTGATTGTCTTGATTAACTTGTGGCGGTTTCACTAAGGTTCCTTCTCGTGTAAGAATACTTTGACGCCGTCACTCTATATCATCTGACGTCGTCAGGTCTATGATCCTGACGCCGTCACCTTCAAAAATCCTCTGGCCCGTCTCTCTTTAACTTAACACTTGACGGCCTACATCCATTAACACCAATCAAAATACAAGTTAGGGGTCATTTAACATTAATATAAAAGTAATTACAACAAATGATCGTTCCACCTTAGTCAAAACAAGCACGGAAATTATACACTAGCACCTCACATTAAGTGTTTGGATACTCTCATCTCTCGGGTGTTGTAAATTTATATATGAAAATGGAGAAATATCACTCATTACCTGTCATAGCAAATAGATTACCATAGGCTTGGGAAAGGATCAAAACCTCCACCACATTGGCGTAAGCACCTAGGATAAACTATCAAAGAGGTCTTTTAAGGGTTGTAATGTTAGGTGTAGGGATAAGGAAAACACGGTTTGTTGGATAAGGATATTTTTACTGGTGGCAAGTCAATCATCTTGGTCAATTAGATGTAGAATGAGGCATTGCTAAGCCAAGACTCGACTCAACTTAAACTAATCATGAACTAATAAACATAGAACAAAACAAAACATAAATAAAAGATAGAGGCGGATGGTAGTCCGTATGCTTTTTCTTCACTTTTTTTTTTTTTTTTTTTTTTATACACTCTTGCCCTACCATCCAAAACAATACATCACTAGGGATTCTTTGTACCATCCCTACACTTGAACTTTTACATACTTTACATAAAATTATTCTAATGACTCGAATCAAGATAATCGAAACATTTGGAGTACTTTAAAATATTAACGTACATATGGGGGTAATAAATGATGTTCTTCCCCATTACTCCATTACACTAGTACTTTACCCATAAGTCCCAATCGTCCCAAAACAATATGTACAAGGATATGACTCGACTTAGCAACCATGTAATCAATTAGATAATTAACTAAGGGTTTAAACAAATGTTGTCACAATAATGCACTAAAGATGAGTGCACACAAGGTAGGCTAAGGCGATTTGGGTGTACATTTAAGTGGGGTGTAAACAAATTCTTCCTTTAAGTAAAATGCTTAAAGTTCGAAACGAAAAGATAGGCTCTGAGGGGTGTACTAGGGGTATCGTGTACCAAAAATGGGTACAACGCAAAGGGTGTGGGAGAATTACTTGACCAATGTAGCCAAAGTAATTATAACAAAAACACAGGTGTAAAACAATGGGTTAATCCTAATGCCTCTTATCATGTTGTCAATCCTAACTACACGAATGTAGTCTCACTAGCGGTCTCGGTATGCATCACAAACGCAAGTTCTAGAATCTATAAACTACCGGTACACTCATAAGCACCAACAATGAATGCTTTTTCCGAAAGATCTAAAGGTGAACCTCACATATTTGGGGTGGAAATTTTTTTGAGTGGTATGGTTTTTGTGCTAGTCATACAATTCCCTATCCATGAGACGCTTATTAAAATCAAAGTTTCACTCCTATATGTTGTAAAAAATTTTAAATTTGGTGCTAAAATTGCCCTAACCAATATTTCTCTTGGCTTTATTACACATTCACAATTAAACAAAACAAAAATCAAGCGAAGTTGTAGTTTAAATTTGGTGCTAAAATTGCCCTAACCAATATTTCTCTTGGCTTTATTACACATTCACTATTAAACAAAACAAAAATCAAGCGAAGTTGTAGTTTCTAAGGCATCCTAATTTACCCTCCCTACACTTAATCCGAACATTGTCCCCAATGTTCTAGACAAAAGATGTAAAAGTAAAAATAAATGAAAATGGAAGAAACTAATACTCCCCTGATTCGCTAATTTAACGTTAAATCTCCCTCCAAGAGAATGAACATGATAAGCTTCACTCCAGAAATATAATCATCCTTTTGATGTGTTGCACGTACATCTTCTTATCCAATAATACCTGTAACCAACAAACACAAAAACCAAAGCATCAAACCGAACAAAGAAAAACCACAACTAGATGTATTTCCAGACTTAGAAATAAAAACAAAACAAAGCAATAAAAGGATAGGATACTTGCGGGATGACTTACAAATAGGGACTCATAAAACATGTCCACAAGTATTGACACATAAACAAGATAGAATACATGCTAATCATGAATTGTGAATTTTCCATGTTTGAATTTTGTTCTTTTTAACAAAATATAAACTTCCCTACACTTATCTTTTTGTAAAATACCTTTATATGCAATTAAGACGAAGTTAAGAACAAAATAAAGCATTTTCACAAATTATTCGAAACATGAAAATTTAACAATTATGATTAAGCATATATGACACAAACAAACAAATAAAATAAAAAACATCAAACAATTAAAAACATGGGTTGCCTCCCAAGAAGCGCTTGTTTTTGTTCGAGTCACGAGCCTGACTCTACCCTTATTTACCAGAAATAGGGGAGGTTTTCCCTACACTTAGGATTAAGTGCGGGTGAAAGTAGCGATACACACCCTTAGGGTGGAAATATGCCACGTGAGGTGAAGGGGGTGAGTGAATGGCTTCCTTCATCCTAAAACTACCCGGATAATATTGGTTGATGGGTGGGTCGGTTCCTCTTTTGTCTCCTAGAAATATATCTAAGGATGGAATGGTGTGTATAGGTTGAGGTTCCGGTTCATCAACACTAGGAAATTCCCTAGAACTAAGAGCAAGGTTATCACTATAAGTATTCAAACCTATATTCTCTAGTGGTGCTTGGTCCAAGGGTTCTACCTCCATTGGGATTCCTAAAGTTTCTTCTACTTCTTCCGGGTAAGTCACGGGCGGTGTGTGTGCCTCAAGTGATGGTAGGACTTGTGGGGTACTTTGTAGGCTTGGATTATCCACCTCATCCTCCATTTTATCTAGATTACCTATGTGTTTGTTTTGTACTATGATGTTACATGACATCCACTTAGGTATCCCAAAATAGTCATCCCCAGACAAACTTGCTTCATTATCCTTGGAATTTGTGGTCAATTGACTTATACTAACGTTTGTTGGGTTGTCTACTCTATAATAATACTGGGCACAATCTTCAATGGCATCCCATGCTTCTTCAACATTTAATCCCCTATGGTCCCAATTGACAAAATCATTAATGCATATTTGGTCACATAGGTCGACACGATCGTAAAAGATTTTAGCTAGGGACCATAAATCGAAGTTATGATGAGGGACTATTCAGAGTAAATTTTTAAAATGAGTCCATGCATCATATATGGGTTCACCTCGATATTGTTTAAACATCAAGATGTCATAAGGAGTGGGTAAATTTCGTGGTGGGAAGAATGGTGGATTCGCGTACTCCATAATGGTGAACAGAAGAGTCAATGGAATGGTTTTTACGAACAAAGACACAAAGAAAAGATAGACTACGGGAAAGCTAATAAAAAGAAAATAAAAATCTCACTAAGATAGGAATCTAATGAGTAGACCTAATAAAATAAAAATTCAACCTAAACAATAACTATTCCCCGGGCTGCGGCGCCAAAAACTTGATGTGTGGTTTTGCGACCTTACAACAGGTTTTACCTCTTGAGGGATCTCAAGAGGCTTGCAATCCCCACCAGGCAGTGTACCTGACCGATGTAGTATAGTGAAGTGGCAAGTACCGGGGGATTGATCGTTCAACTCAAAGAATAGTGTTCGTTAGGATTGAAATTATTCTAACTAGGTCTAGAGGTAATGGATGATTCTTTTTGTATTTTTATATTTTATGGAAAGCAAGTAAAAATCTCGTGTTTTGGAAGAAGGGGCGGAATTAGTTGCTAATCAACTAACCCAAAAGCTACTAACTAAACTAATATGCAAGAAAAGTAAACTAGGGTTCTACAAGGGAAGTGAAGCATGTCTACCTATGATATGTTACTCCTTGCTAGCTATCCAATTCTACCTATTGAATTGTCACACCTTGTTTTAATTGACGGGTTGTATTCCTTAATACCATTCGTGGGGTGGCGTACGTACTTCCCCAACTCTATAAGCTCCTACTTCACTCCTATGTCGAGCCGGCTAAGAAGCTCCTAACATGGGATCACTAGAATTCGCTCATGCATTAAATACAACCATAATAACCTTAGTACGCATTGGTTCATGTTTCTTAAGACGTTCAAGCAAGTTACCGTATAGGAGGTTAGCCAGTTTTCTTAAGCCTAACATCGATATCACCCAATCAAACAAGAGACAATAGGAAACAAGAATTATAAGCTAAACCAATTAGATCTGTTGAAGTGTCACACCTTTATTGATGACGATAGACACATACATCAACAAGGAATCAATAAGATCTAATTAATTATATACAAGTTTCACACAATCATAGGTAAACACTAGGTGATTTAGTAAAACATAATCAATGAAGAACAAGCAACAATAATAATAGAAGACATAATTAAGATAGAATCAACACACCATTACAAGATGTTTATGGAATGATTAAGACCTTCTAAGTTGCTGGAAAAACACCTACCTAAACCCTAGAATCGGACTTAGGGTTTAGGGCTTACAAAAAGTGAAGTTGTGATGTTGTATTTATAGCTGATTTTCTGTCCGCATCGATCTGACGGCGTCAGCCTTTACAAATGACGGCGTCAGCTCCCCTTTTTCACCAAATTGTAGATCTTTTCGTCCCGATTCCGTGGCCTCTTGAATCACCTAAATCCGAGTTCGTATGAAGATTTTATGGCCAAAACAGTGACAGCTACTCCGCGCGCGAGTTGTGATTGTCTTGATTAACTTGTGGCGGTTTCACTAAGGTTCCTTCTCGCGTAAGAATACTTTGACGCCGTCACTCTATATCATCTGACGTCGTCAGGTCTATGATCCTGACGCCGTCACCTTCAAAAATCCTCTGGCCCGTCTCTCTTTAACTTAACACTTGACGGCCTACATCCATTAACACGTGACGCCGTCACAAAACCTTCTGGCGCGTCACGTGTAAATTCATATTCATCCTTTTGCCAGTACGTGACGCCGTCACCTACAAAGCGTGACGCCGTCAAGCTCTGTTTCCAACTTGATTTTGGAGACTTTGCCGTTTTCTTCACTTTTCGCTCCAAAAATGTCCAAAATGCTTCCTTTTCCAGATTTCATCTCCAAAGTACCTAAAATGACAAAAGGAACGATTTAGGGCAATATTTGATCAAATAATCACGAATTAGGGCTTAAATGACCCCCTAAAAGAGGTACACTTTTCGTCTCATCAAATATCCCTACACTTGGGATTTGCTTGTCCTCAAGCAAATGAGCTTTTCCACCAATCTAAATACAAGTTAGGGGTCATTTAACATTAATATAAAAGTAATTACAACAAATGATCATTCCACCTTAGTCAAAACAAGCACGGAAATTATACACTAGCACCTCACATTAAGTGTTTGGATACTCTCATCTCTCGGGTGTTGTAAATTTATATATGAAAATGGAGAAATATCACTCATTACCTGTCATAGCAAATAGATTACCATAGGCTTGGGAAAGGATCTAAACCTCCACCACATTGGCGTAAGCACCTAGGATAAACTATCAAAGAGGTCTTTTAAGGGTTGTAATGTTAGGTGTAGGGATAAGGAAAACACGGTTTGTTGGATAAGGATATTTTTACTGGTGGCAAGTCAATCATCTTGGTCAATTACATGTATATCTTCTTTCTCTTCAATGTTTACCAACTATGTACCCTCTTCAAGATCCACAGGCTCTGTAGCTTGATCTGAATTCATTTGAGAATCATCATTATTACCACCACCCTCATGTTCTTCAAAATCTAGGTTCCTCCCCTGAGTTTCTGATCCTGTTTTCCTTGTTTTCCTCCCCTGTTTGGGAGAATCATCACCATCATCTGAATTAGAAATTAAAGAACTAGCAGAAAGTACCATCTTGGATCTTTTCCCTTTTGACCTCTTGACTTGATCTTCCAATTTCTTCACTCTTGTAACCAGCTTTGTATACACCAGGGCAAAATTCCTTTTATGACTTTTGAGCTCATCCTCCAGACTTACCACCTTGTTTGACAGATTTGTACAGAGTTCCATCAATTCATTGAGTTTAGAGCTGCCCTTATCACTTCTAGCTATATTACCTACTAGGAGAGGTGAATCAAGGGGCATAGATTCAGTTTCTGCCCTAGTTGGACTAGGATGTACTCCTGAACCACCCAAATAGTCCATTTGGCTTGGGGTTACATCACCTGTGGCAAGTCTTTGAGGACTTGGCACGTTAGATGTTGCCATGGTAGGGGTCTTAATGATGTTTACACTGGCCTGCTCAGCTACTAAGCTAGAAGCAGTAGTGTAAGCCCCATCCATACTATCACCATGGATAGCCTCATCTGCTACAAAGGTCTGAGTAGGATGACTAGGCTGAGGAACCATAGTCTCCTTTCTGATTCTTCTCCTATAGGTGGTTGTAACAAGGGGTGTATGAGTGATATCTGGAACCACAATGGGTGTGTGTTGGGGCTCAGTTGGGTTTACTGACCCTTCACCCTGAAAAACTTGTATTCTTTCCAACATCTCAGGAAAAAGGGGTATTACTACCCCATTGAAAAGTTTACTTGCCATAGCCATATTTTGAAAAAGTTTTTGTTACTGGCAAGGTGTTGGAAAGATTTTCTTATGTTGCTTCAATACTTTCTTTTTCTTGTTTAAAAATGCTTGCACAAATCTTGGATACATCAAAAACTTGGTTTTACTTTTCACATTGTTTACCATACTCTCAAATATGAATTTAGAAAAGTTAAAAACTCTGTTTGTTGATAAACAGATGAGAGCAATAGCAATATTGCTACTGAATTGCTCCCATGATGTTCTTTTTGGGCTCAAAAAATGCAAGAGAGTATGGATTAGAAATCTCCATTGTGAGGAGAAACATCCTTTTTGAAAAGTCAATTTATGGTTGGATGTATCATACCCCATTTTAGCAATTTCTTGCCAAATTTCTGTGTTTGGCAAATCATGATACCATCTGAATCTTCTAATTTAAGATGTCTCCTAAATAGAATTTTTAGTAACAATGAAGTTTATACTATCCACATTAGCATGTAATTTTATGTCTCCATCTTCACTAGTTATGACAGTAGCAGTCTTGCCAAAACTCTATGATTTAAGAGACAAATAGAGTAGGGTTAACAATGAGAGCATACCTTATATGAGTTGTGTGCAAGAAGTCCACAATCTCATGGAAGATTGGTCCATCACCCTGCTCTGTTTTCTCCAAGAAAGCAACCTGATTGTGGGCCTTAACGAATTCCAAAATAGCCATAAATGATGTATGCAAGTTATGACAGAAAAGTGATCATTTGTGGTTCAATTGATGATGTGAAAAGCCAATTGGGTTTTTATAGATGAACAGTTAGGGTTTGAGATTTTTGCGCAAAGGATAAAAATTATCTTTAGTAAGAATAGAAGTAAATACTTAGAAAGAAGATAATTATCCTAAGAAAAACCCTATATATACGGTAACAAACGGTATTTAACCAACGGCTATAAAAATTAGTTAATGACACAACATTTCCAACGGCTAGTTCACTGCTGTGTTATTAAAGGGTATTTTAGCAGCTTTTGGTGCATATTTGAAAAGAATTTTTGCACCATTCACTGCTGGCTTTGGGTAAAAAGTCTTGTAAGGTTTGGCAATATGAACTGCTGGTCTAGTAGTACTAAGTGATTTTGTGCCAGACTTTAATAAAATTGCTCTGGGTGTCATTCTAGCAAAATTAGAGTGATTTTGAGATCTTTCTATGTTCACCCTATGGTTTGTATACCCAGTTACCCTTTTGTTGCAATAAGCTGCAAGATGGTCAAAAGCTCCACAATGAAAACAAGCTTTCTTGTGTAGGACAAAGTCATTACCTAGTTGGTGAGACTTGAGGTTGTTCCAATTCCTTTGGTTACCTCTGGGCTAGTGTGTGGTTCTATACATTTCATAATATCTTACTGGTTGCCTAACTTGTCTCACATTGGTTTTAGGCCTAACAGTATCATTCTTGACCACCTTAGGAACACTTGTTCCTTTTCCCTTAACACTATCAGGTTTAACCTTAACCTGATCATCCTCATCATCATCAGAAGTCCAATCCTCAATGGTTGGAGCATCTGAATCCCTAGCAGAGGACACCTTGTCCTCAGTGAGTGAAGTATCACTTGCACTCTCAAAGGGTTCTCTTACTTCTATAGGCTTGTCAACTACTACATTATCTTTTGGCTTAGTACCATATTCTAGCTTAGGTAGTTGAAATTCAGGCAAACCTGTGTGTTCTAGGTCTATACCTGGAGGTGCAGGTATTCCTCTGTGAGGAGGTGGAACAGACTTATACCCTAGACCTGACTTAGCCTTGTTGATGATTTGACACTCAATTATTTTATTGACACCTTTGGATGCATATTCTAGTGTCTCTACACTTAATTGAATGTTCTCATTAGACTTTTTGATCCTATCCAATTCAGCTCTCAACATACTAATTTCAACATCTCTAAAAGTTAAATCTCTTTTAAGCACTGCTATGTCATCAGCAAAACTAGACTCGTTACTCTTATAGTGAACAATTTGCTCCTCTAAAACAGCTAAACCTCTCTTATGATTTGCCAAATTAAAACTAGTCTTGTTTAGCTCTATTCTTTGCAATTTGTACGTCAGAATCAGAAAAAGCCATGAGTGCCATCTCAGTAGGTGCTGCTTCCTCTTCTTCCATAAAGCTCCAATCAAACCCTAAGCCATCAATGGCCACCATAGCCTTTGAGCTTGAGTCTGTAATCTCCACAGTCTTGGTCTTGCCTTCATAGCTCTTATTCCTGCTATCTTGTTGTCTTGGCCTTCTGCATTCCCTTGAGAAGTGACCCATCTTATGGCAATTATAGCATTCAATCTTTGACTTATCATAACCAGCAGTATCATTGTTGTTTATGGTAATCTTCTTCCCTGTCCTCTGATGGAATTTCCTAGCTCTCATGCTAAGAAGAGAAATTTGCCATTTGATATCCATCTCCTCCAGATCATCATCATTGATCTCTTGGAGGTCTTCATATGTCAACATGGATCCATTATGCTGAGTTTTCAGGAATGCACAGTAAGTTGCCTCATCCATAATGCCTTTAGTACTGCTTGATGTGCTAGCACTACCAATATTTGAGCTAGCAGTACTAACTACTCCAGCAGTCTTAACTTCTTCAACAGGACTTGAGGTACTAGGAGATGAAACAAATGCCATATTCCCAGTGCTTGAGCTTGTTCCAGCAGTCTTCTTCACATCTTGCTCCACAATCTTGAAATTGCTATATAAGTCCATCAAGCTCGTAGATTCAATATCCGGCTTGTTCTTCCACACAACAATATGCATAGCCCATTCTGATGGTAAACTTCTCAGGAATTTGGAGTTGAGGTCTTCCTGAGGTATTTCAATTCCAAGAATAGCAAGTTGGCTTACAAGCTTCTGAAGTCTGTTGAACATATGACCCAATGATTCATTGCTAGTTGGTGAGAAGTTCTCAAAATTTTTCTTGAGGAGTGTCTTCTGTGTCATTTTGGTGGCTTCATTCCCACCATACCTAGCAAAAATGGCCTCAAATAGTGTCTTGGCACACTTGAACTTGCTGAAGTTCAAGAGTTGATCATTAGGGAAAGTCATTAGCAGCATGCTTCTGGCCTTGAGGTCATTCTTCATCTGAATCTTCTCCTCTGCAGTCACTAGCTTTGTCTGCACAGTTGTCTCAACCTTGCCATCAACAGTAGATGTAGTGGTTGAGGGCTTGACAGAATTCCCTTCTTCTATGATTTCCCAGAGTGCATAATCTTGCACCTGGAAGTATTGTTCTATTCTTAACCTCCACATGTCGAATTCATTGGGCTTGAGTATTGGCAACTTTGCAGCAACATTGGTTTGGGTAGTCTCCATGTCCATCTTCCTTGTTCAAAAAGTTCATCTGGATCTTCTAATTGAAAGTATCAGAACCTGTCTCTGATACCACTTGTGAAGATCGTTTAGCTCGAGATTGGTTAGATCTCATCTAGGGATAACAATAACAAAAGGCGGAATATTCAATTAAAGAATCAAATGTTATTGCTACAAGGTTTCTTCTCGTCATCATCTCTACCACTAACAATACAAAACCTAGGCATCCATTGTAGGAACTTGATGCCTAGAACATAACCTACACCTTTTAGTCGACTACATCTTGACACACACAAAAACCTACGTCCCTATGTCTCTTTATATAATAGAGACATTAGGGTTACAAAGGATAAGTATTAGGAAATAAAACAAATCTTCATAATATTTTAACAATATTTCCTGTAATCTTCTTTCTTTAGAAGAATTCTCCTTTGTCTTCTTTAGTCCTTCATCTTTCACATTTTGTCAATATTAACTCTAAATATAATTCCCAACACTCCCTGATCGAAAGACGTACACTTGAGTTCACACAAAAAATCAAACGTGATCAACGAATCAAGAAGTTTACTAAAGGAGAACTTCGTCGCATAAAAAATGATACATTCAACTTGCTGAAAGATCGGTCCTCAAGTGCAGCTAAGCTCGAATATCACTTGGAAAACATTGCACGTGCAATGTCGAATGATATCAGCTGGACAAATCCGGACACGTATGTGATTGATAATACTTCTCAAGACAAAGAACTATACTTTACGGATTGGACAAAGCCTTTGCCAGTAATTGGAACTTCTGATCATCCTACTATTCCCTACAACTTCTTCTTCAACAAAGATCTGGAACTTATTGTACACGGCTGCAAGTGTCAACCTAAGTATGCAACGTCAATAACCTTGATTCCTACTGCAAGATATCCACAACCGGCCATCGAAGAAACAACAACAAGACTCTTCATTACAAACAAAGTGTTGTACGATCAAGATGCGAATCTGGAAATCTACCACTGTTATGAGAAAAGGAGAACCTGGTACAAAAGCAAACTTACAAAAATGTCTCCAACTCCTGTGATGAGCGATCTCATAATAATTGGTGTGGTTAGCATTGAAGCAGAAAAGAAGTGTGATTATACCTTTCTACATAAAATTAGGGTTAGAAGACATGATCAGAATATTTACTCATTCTCAGAAGCAGGCTTCCTTGATTTGAACCTTAACGATCTTGAAGATATGTATCTCATCAAAGTTCAAGAGAAGATGCATCATTTTTTAACTGGTCTTCAGTACGCATTCAGCACTTCATTGCTCTACTACATCAGAAGAAAGATCATTCATGAACGCGTTGAAGACTTGCAACTTGGGATCGAGAGCTATCAAAGGTAGCTAAACTTAACCGCACGACTTCTGTACCTTCCAGAGATCAACAAAGAACCTCAGTATACCCTGAAGAAAGATCCAACCTTTGGTTTTATCTACAAAAGTGATCACAGCATCAACTGTTTCATGGGATTCAAAGAAGCTCACAAGTTCTGCGACTACACACTCAAGAAGGTTCGAGACGGACTAGTCATTCGATTAAGAAATCGGGAGCTGTATAAGACTAGCAGGTGGACGACTACTCAAATACGAGAAGTCCGTCAATTCATTCTGAAGATTGAGAAGAGGCTTGTACTCAGAGATTAGATGCGGAGGCTGGAAAGCTATGTTGGCGGCAGACCATCATTCCCTATCAGAAATTTTCAACGACCTGATCGAGTGTTCACAATCTTCAAAAACATTGATTGATGTAAGACTTGGGGTATTCTTTTGATTATTTTTGCTTGTAAAACATTATGGCTTGTGCACACATAACAGTGCACAACCTGTTCTTTGTAAAGAAAGACCCTGAGGTACGCTTCAGTGCCTCAATCCTAATATAAGGAGCGAAAGCTGCTTACTTTTGAGTAGAATTAATGAAATTTCTTAAGTTTTTTATAATTCTGCTCAAAAGCACAAGTATACCCTCTCGAAATCAAAACCTCAAAAAGCTATTTCACTTATTGAGGGGGAGTACTTGAAACAATCTTTGTTCATAACGAAAAGTTCTTGTAGGATTCTTCCCACAAACCTCAAAAAGCATATTTTAATCAACATGTTTTTCAAAAACAGCATTAATATGCTATTTTCGAGGGGAAGAATAAATGTGATTAAAATATGGTAACAGATGTGTGGAATCTCGTATGAGCTCGATTCAGATTTATCCAACGAATTGATGAAACTTAACCTGTCTGTAATTGAAAGGACTTGTCCTAGATGGGTAATAATTTCAAGCTGGTCTAACCAGTGATGTAAGCGTGTCTCGAATAGGATTTGTCTAAGTAGAGTGTACCATTTCGAGAGATTCTCCTATAATATGACCAGGGCGGGTAATAATTTCAAGCTGGTCTAACCAGTGATGTAAGCGTGTCTCAAAGTGGTCATGTTCACTGAGAATTAATCAATTCAAAAGTGCGAACTCCATCCAACATGTGAAAATTTAACTTAAAAACCCACGAGCACATGTGAAGGGGGTGTATTTCTTAAAATGGAAAACGCTCAAAGTGTTAACAAAATATGTTTTATAATCATAAACACATTGAGAGATTTTACAAAAAGTTTTACGGCATGTGATCAATAAATCTAGGATAATCATGGAGTAATAAGCTGATTAATATTAGGTTTATGTCATATGATCCGCTAGAGCTGGAGGAATCTACCCAAGGACAACACCAATAGTTTAGAACTAGAAGTCCGTAGGTATACTGAAAAAAAAATTAAAAAAAATAAAAGAGGAGAAAAGAAATGAAAGGAGAAAGAAGGGGTTGAAGAATTAAAAAGAAGAGTTAATGAAAGGGTGAAAAGAAATAGCCCTCCGAATGTTCAACCTTAGGGCAGAAACCGGGTTCAATTCATATGCTACTGGTTATCACCAAGGTGATGCCGGTATTGAAGACAAGATGTCATGGACCCAGTGACACATTGCACTTAACCTTATAGCCACTCAAGTATCTCTCAAAGGTACTTGTTTCATTTCTCACAGAGAACCTCGCATAATCTATCGACCTCTCACTCTGAGATGTGTTGATATTGAAAAGGAGTCACTCTGCTCTATGCCTCCGACTACTAAAATCAAAACGCACTAATCGAGTCTAAAGCCATGAGATTCATCAAAAGATCTCTTAGGAACACTTAAACTTTTCTACACTTGTTATTCAACATTAAGAATACAAATTGTAAATTTAAGAGTCCTACGCAGATTCTAGCAATCTGCCATGAACATTTATGAGAGAATTTACAAATGTAATTCTCAGTGATTGAATGGAAATCCCTGCAAGGGTCAACATCAAACAACCTTGATAGCAGTTCACTTTGATAATCCCTTGTGGGTTACACTTAGTGTTCGCGATGGTTTCAAATGGTCTACAATCGTGGAGTGATACCTCGGTATACTTCAGCGGCTCACCCTGAATCGTTGATATACTTCGGTGTATCTGTGTAAGCCCTCTTGAGGCTATCCGATTTAGGAACAACCTTTGTAAGGATTAGAGAGAGTTTTCATACTATGCTGTTAATTATCTCGATGTCCGAACTTATAAGTGCTGGAAACTTTATTGCTAACTGTTTTCATGCAGGTACTCATGGAGACCCGGAGTTCCAGCTAGCTGTGACCATAATTACCACTGTTATCATCAACAACATTCCATCTCCACATGCTCATACGAACATCAAAAAGTCATTTCTTATCAATAACAGAAGAAAAAGTCAAAAGAAATATGAGCATGTTGGATGAAGACGTAAGGACACCACAAACGAAGACGTTGATGAAAGGCAGACCATGACATTATCATATCACATAGAACAAGAACAATGAACAAAGATACAAGAGACGTCAATGCCAAAGAAGCAACGAAGACGTCGAACAACCTTTGATGACCAACCCTTAGGGGGAGATTGTTTGGATTACGTGCAATTAATATAAAGTGTCAGTCATCTATTTATATAATAGGTTACTATAATTTTAGTCTTATATGTTTGTTTAAGGCCCGGTCCATGAAGTAAGCCCATGGACCGTGGCATAGCTTCTAGAAAGACCACATGGGGCATTGCCCTAGTTCATGTGGCTATAAATACTAATGTAAACCTTCACTTGAAGGTGTTAGTTATTTATATATGCTACTAAACCTTTGTTATTCTACCTTGTGATATAATCGACCACCATTATCTTTCTATCTCTTATTTCTCTCTTATTTATTCTTGTGTTATATCTATTATGGTGACCTAACAAGGGGGTGGGGAGATAAACTGGAAAAATAAAGTTAGTGCCTGCATTAGTATTAAAATTTAGAAATTTTGGTTAAATTGTTATTGTAAAACCGTCGTTCTTTCACTATGAACGCTGATCTTTTGAAAAAAAACTGACGCACATTTTAGTGATGTACGCCACTTACTGGGTAAAAATAATTTAGAAAGTTACTATTATTTTAAAACTTAGTTTTATAAAACGTATCCAAAACAATCTTAAAGCAATCTGAATCGGGATTGATAACATTATTTGCACATTTTATCCCCATTACCACTGAAAATGTGAGGATTTCGAGCCCATATCAGCATATACATTTTATGCTTGATTTCTTTGTTTATGAGTGTGCCGATGATTTATTCAATTCTAGAACTTGTGCATGAAATCATTATGAGACCGCAGTTAGATCACATTCGTGTGATATAAGTATTTTTGTGTGATAACAGGCAAAAGTTAGGATTTACACCAATATAAACCATCCGTTTACTAATCTAAAAATAAGCCCATTATAGCACTCAATTTTAGTGCTAAATCCCATTAGTTATACCCTTTGAGCCAAACTTTTTCATTTCTTATAATTACCAGAAAATAACAAAAATATGTTACTTAGTCGGGAATCTATAAAATCGAAGATGAAAGTACGTTGAAATAATGGTTTTATACCAATTGTAATGAAGATGAAGATTACACGCTTTATGTTTGTTATATAAGAAAAGAAATTAGAAAAAGAGAAATATGAAAAGATATGAAAGAAGAAAAAATAAAATAAAAGATTGAATAAAAGTGTTATTTGATAGATTTCCCGACTTAAGTTTTTCTTTTTACACCAATTACAAATAAACAATCCCATGACTTATTCATACCTTATAAACCTTAAAGCCTAACAATATAACCTGAATAAAAGTCCTCTTTGCTATTTATACTTGGTGATTACGCCATGTCGGTACAATTTTGTTTCTTGTACAAGCTTATGGTAAACTTATGAATTGTGACTGAGCTATAAGAGTGAATTTTGCAAAATATCATCAACTACAATCAATATAAGTGGTTGAGTGAATTCTAAAACATACATATTCGTAAGGAGCATGTCATGTTACTTTAGCTCAACGAATGTCTTGTATACAGAAAAATAATCTATGAAATTTATAGGAGACTCTATTTTTAAAACATTTTTTTCTTTTTATGCTTGAGGATAAGCATTAGTTTAAGCATGCGGGGTTTGATGAGTCTCATATTATACATGTTTATACCCTCGATATTATGTGAATTATATAGCTAATTACTCTTATTTATAGAACTTTTGGTACTTAATATATGAATAAACATGCAGGTCTAATCATCTAAGGAAAGACACGATAAAGACGAGAAATTAATGACTCAAAAGACTTAGGAGAAATAACACATGGTTTGGCAAAAGCACGCCGACTTTATGGAGGAAGAGCGCCGCTTACGGGCACCATTGGTCAACTATGTACATACGAGTCAACGCTGAAGTACGCTGGTTTTATACTTAAAGAGCGCCGGATACGTGAAGATAAGCCCGCCAGTTTTGTGCTAATGAGCGGCGTACTTCCCCTGTCAGTTATACTTCTTCATTAATGAGATACATCAATGATATGGCCGATCACTTGCCTATCATTACTCACCAGGCACGTCCTAGGGCTGCTCCTACACCTATAAATAGTGGCCAAACTAGGAGTAAAAGAAGCATCTTACTTACCAATCATCATATACCAATCATAAGAGTTTTAGGAGTGGTTTACTCCAAGACCACTAGCTAAGAGCCTGGAAGCAGCAGTACTTAGGAGTAGAGGTTGTGAACGTGGTTCAAAAATTTTAATCTCGGTATAATCTTTATTTCATAATGAGTTTGATAATCGTTTATTCATGTGATACGTGTTACTTTACTTTGAATATGGAGTAGTCAAATTATGTTTGTTTGAGGCATTATAGCCATATGATATGAACTTGAGTTTGTAATATATGTTCTTGAAGCTATAAATTGTGTATTTGATATTTCCTTATTCGGTTTACTATCTCTTTTTTGGATTGGTCATTGCAATTGTCAAAGTTCAAAAGATGCAATTATGTTGATTGAATTATGAATCGTTTGTCTATAACGAGTCATTGCTATACTTGTGAGAATTGGATAGTAGAACATTTGACAGCCCGGATCATGACATGTTTAAGGACTAATCTCACGTCTAACGACTTGATTAGAGGAAGTACATTATTTATACTGCATATGCAGACCACACTTTATGCACTTTATGTATTAAGGATTAAAGGCCGAAAGGATTCCTTCTTATGTCAAGTAGATATAATAGTTCTCATGATTACCCGTCATGTTTTACTCTTATACTTTGTCTGTGTACTCATTACATTTCACTCTCTTGTTTATCTCATGTTGCTTAGCTTTGAACAAACATATTCTTAATTAACTTGGTAAAACTTTCAAAAAATTTTAAATCCAACAAAAACGGTTTTAGTGATAAGTGAAAATCATTGGAATCTAATTTTGTTAACCAACACTGGTATGAGAAACACTTTCCTCCCTTGGGATGGCCTGGTCTTAGTTAAACCTTTAATATAAATGGGGGTTATACTTTACCCGTGTGTTTTGTGTATTAAGGAATCGGTGGAACTAGTATGATAAATTTAAAGCTGTCGAAACACATCACAAACCTTGTTTTTTATGGCCTAAACACATAAACCTCCTAACCTCTAGTTTGTTGTATAATAGTGATTCAAGGTGGTGTACAATGATGATCCAAGACATGAGTATGTAGTGGATGTGAATACCTAAACTAAATGAACTTCTTGTCATAAGAAGCCTTCATTGAATGAAGATCACAAGGGCTCCAATCTTGTTGTGATTGATCTTCATATGTTGGTGTGCTTGTGGCGGATGAGGATGGCAAGATTTCTAAGCTTGCAAGGATGGAAGATCAAGTGGGAGCATGCTTACAACAAATGAAAGTTAGAAGCATCATGATCAAGATTTAGTGTGGATTAAAGGACTTGAAAATGTATGTTATTACATTGCAAAAGCTTAGTTATAATGGTGACTCAAGTGTGTGAAAATATGTGGGAGAAAAGGTGGAAAACCATCAACTAAAAATGAAAGAGAAGGGCTCTATTTATAGGAAACCTTGCTGTCCAAAACTGGCATTTCCGCGGATCCAAGGATCCGTATTTTACGGATCCGCCCTTATAAAATGTAGATCCGTGGGGTGTCATAAGACAACACTTTCTTGTCAATTGTGTTTTTCACTTCCTTAAAATCATTTTTAATTAAAACAATCTAGAATTACTTGGGGACTAAGTGTTTAATTAAAATCATTTTTTTAATTAAAACCTTCTAAAATTACTTAGGGACTAAGTGTTTAATTAAATTAGTTTTCATTTAATTAATTACCTAAAATAAAATGTCTAGTTATTTTATTTAAGTGTAACTAGTGTAAAACATTTTATCTAAATGTGTTTAAAAATGTTTTAAGTGTTTTAAACATTCTCAATAGTTTGTTAAATGGTTTGATCATAATGCAACTTAACAAACATATTCGAACCTTTTGTTGAAGCATGTCGAGAGGTGTTGATGAACGCCTGCTATGATGATTTGTGTAAACGAGTAACTTGCACATTCTACGTTATGTATTACAAGTTACATGTTTGTCATCATTAAAGCATAAGAGATCGTTTAGATTAAATATCATAATATTTAAACTAACATAATATAAAAGCACAACAAATAAAGTACTACACTCTTACATTCATTTGGTTGTGGCTAAAAGCTTGTTTAACAATATCATCAACATTAGCGTGATTGAATGATTAACAAAAAAATCCAATCTTCTTCTACAAATGATAGTTGGTGAAAATGGTTGTGTTATATATGTAAGTTAATTAAATGTAATTGAGTGATTAGCAGAAAGTTCAAATTTAAAATCACTAAACATTAAAGAGGTATTTTTATCAAATCAACTTACTCATTTTTAAATTTTGTTAAGCTTTCAAGAAATGCTATTTCCTCTTTTTATATATAGTAAAGATCGGTATATTGACCTTTACAACTCAATTTCTCTGTTTGGCTAATCTAATAAATAGTACATTTTATTAAACTTTTTTAGTTATGTTTTATATATGTTCAAAAATGATAAGGAGGCCTAATTGGTAGGCCTAAAAATAGGCCTAAATTGAGGTGTCATCCTCTGATTGTTGACATCAGAGGGGCCCACTTCTAAAGTTACCAATCAGATGATGACACCTCAGTTTAGTCCTTTTTTAGGCCTACCATTAGGTCCATATATCATTGCTCTTATATGTTTATAATAAAAACAACTATGCAAATTTTATTCTTAAAGATATAAAGATATGATTTGCTAAACACAACTTTACAGGTTTTGTTTAAACATTATATAATTACATAATTAAAATATATTGAACATCAAACATTTCATAGTGAACATCTTACCATTTTTAAACGATTAGAAGTATATAATTATGAAATGGGTGTTGTTAACCATACAACCCCTGTCCCACATATTACCCCTCACCCACCTAAGACAGTTTCTTATCGGTTTATGTTTCGTATATTTTATTTTTAATATTTAGACTTGTCAAATTTTATATTTTATGTTATATACTTTTTGTTTCGTAGTTTTATAATTAAAAAAAAAAGTTATAATAATTAATAGAAAATTAAAGGAAAAAAAAAGTGAATAGCTTATTGGGGGCGGGGGGAGGAGGGTGAATTAGAATCCATTTAAAAGTGGGAGGGGGTGGGTTTAATAATATCGATTCCCTTATGGAATATGAGTTCATTAATTGTAATTTTTAAAAATTTAGAATGATTAAACAAAATTCGTAGAGTTGTGTTTAGCAAAATCTAAAAAAAGTATATTATAAAAATATTAAATGAATCAATTAAGAAAATGATATAACAGGTATAACATTATTAGTATAAGTTATTTTATAAGGAATTGTTTTAAAGGAAAAAATGATGGGTTAATAAATGTGTTTTAAACATTGCCACAAACCAATCAAGATTTCTATTTCATATCATACAACCCGAGTATGTTTACTCTTTTACTAGTCAAATGCGTCTTAAAATGAATGTTTGTGTTGCTATTTTTTTATTTCCATAAGTAAATGTCTACGTTATATTTCAACCAGTAAGGAGATAACTTGATGGACTTAGATGATACATAACAAAGTTGTAGGTTCCAGGTCGAACCTATCTAAACAACATATAGTCATGTTTCTCACATTTGGTTAAAGTTATTCAAACTTACACGTGAAACGAACATCATTATTATGTACAAGCCATTTTTTTATTCAAGAGTCTGGATTAATTCTATATTGCAGACTGTTACGTAACACTAACATAATCGGGTTCCACAAAAAAAGGAAAAATATTTAGCATACCTATTAGCTAGCTTGAAAGCGAGAAAATAGTAGCTGTAAACTGTAAGAAAACACGATTTAATAGTAAAAGCAACTTATTATTAATCTCAGAACAAAAAACACAGCTGATCTCAATCAGCTACAAGAATCAATCACCAATACAACTTGATTTCAATCAAGTAACAATCAATAACAACAGCAGGAATGATCAAGATGATCAAATCAAGCAGAATACAAATTAGGGTTTACTGTGTGTAATATTGAGAGAGAATAAGAGAAATCAGGAATAAGAGTTATGAGCTTCGACCCTTGACCGAAGGCTTGTATATCCCTTCCACCGACATCACTTTCAGCTAGACATCTTCAGCCTTTCAACTCTTTCATAAAGCTCCCAAAATACCAATAGCTTAAACCTGAAAATATAAAAGTGACACAATCAGTCCTGGATGTATTTCCAGGCCAAGTTATAATTTCAACATCCCCCCTTAATCTTGGCCTGGAACACATTATATAAACCCAGTTTTGAAATCATTTTGTTATGTTGAAAACTGTCCAATCCTTTTGTAAAAATATCTACAGTTTGATCTACAGATTGCACTTTCTCAGGTGTAATAACTCTAGATAAAATTTTATCTCTTACAAAGTGTAAATCAATTTCCAAATGTTTTGTCCTCTCATGGAAGACTGGGTTAGCAGCAATTTTGATTGCTGCTTGACTATCACAAAATAACTTCACAGGTAAAAAAATTTCCCAGTTTAGATCTTTTAATATTTTTAAGATCCATACAGTTTCTGAAGTGGCAGAAGCCATGGCTCTATATTCAGCTTCTGCACTAGACTTAGAAAGGGTGTACAATTTTTTGCTTTTCTAAGAAACTAATGAACCATTTAAAAATATGCAAAACCCTGTAACAGATCTCCAAGTAGTTATACACTTCGCCCAGTCTGCATCCACATAAGTCTCAAGATTTTCAAAAGAGTTTTTATATAATAACCTAAAATGTTGTTTCTAAAATCTGTGACTAAATTGAACTTTTGAACTCGAATACAACCTAAATAAATATAAGCTATAACCTAAGAACTATAAAATACTAAAACCATGATCTAAGCTATATAAAAATTTCGACAAGCATGATATACAAAGTTAAAAATCATACGCCTAACATGTCCTATGTAGGCCAAATTATTTAAGAAACTTGTGCACAATATTTAGTGTGGAAATATCTAGAATGCATATTTGAATTTGAAACAAAAAGTTGGTCTCCTCTTATCCCATATACTCGGCCAAATATTCAGCCCCACCTCCTTATCTCTTCTCTATAATAATTGAATATACACACTTAAATATCACACATTAAAACCCTAAACATAACACTAGTCGGCTGCACATTTTGGAGAACATTCAAGAGGTACAAAAGGTGGTATTTAGGAGGCGTGCAAGGGCATAACAGGAGGGTGTTGATCGTAGCCTTACTGGGTTCGAGGGTGGTGGTTTTAGTTCGAATAGGGTATTGATTCGGAGTTGATTTCTGGTTCCTTGTTCTTGTTTCTTGTTTCAGTCGACACAAAGGTAACCTGTCTTGGATCTGGTTTTCTCTCGTCAAACATACACTTGACATGTTTACATATTATAATCTAAAACTGGATATGAATCGACCTAAAAATGATACGAGTTAAAAGGGTTCTACGTCACATGAAATAATATGATATTAGTCGCATAAAATGTTGGAATATGTAACACATGAAATGACGAACTTATATTTCAACCTAGGATTTTTAATGTGCTTTGCGAATCAGGATATAAAGGGAACATGAACCTGATGTTTGGACTTGAGTTCGATCTCAAATAGACAACATGAAACCTGGAAATCTACTACATGAAATCATGATATATATATATCGTCGATATAGGGACCGTAGTGGCTTCTAAAATTGGATTGCATGCATGGTTGTGGGATCTGTTTGTGTATATGAAACCTTGAAAAGTTAACATACGAAATGATGAAATAGATGGTATATATATGTGTGTGTCGATGTATGATTTATAGGGCTTTTGAAATCAGATTTCATGCATGCTGTTAAACCTATATTATACGTGTTAAATGATGAAGATTGCATGCATGTGTGTGGATATTAATAAGTCGAGTATAGGTTTGTTTGGATCTGTTATTATATGTGTCAAATGGGTGGTATTTGCATGTGTGTTCGAGTGAGTGATAGTGATGTCGAGTGGGCTGGAAAAGATTATGTTTGGGTATGTTTCGTGAGTGTGTCGTATGGTGTAAAATATAGATCTATACATATAAAATGAAAGGGAGAAATTGGGGTGGGTCTGGATTGGGATTTCATGTGACATGACCTGGTGATTGTGTGTCAAGTGGACTGGAAAACAAGGAGTCGTGAGTGTCGATAATGTCGAGTCCAGGATTGTATACAAGGGTCGAATGGTGTGTTATGGGCTGGAAATAGGAATGTGTTGTGTGTGTCGTATAGGCTGGTGAAAGGTGTGGTATAGTGTACATGAAATAGTGTCGAGTTGAGAGTGTATAGCACCAAAGAATCATGGGTCGAGATTGGGTAAATGGTTAGTTCAAAATGTGTTGTTTTGGTTTAGTTTTGGGGCGCGTTAAAATGGGTTAACAAGAAAGGGTAAATGGTTGTTTTGGTTCGTTTTGAAATGAAGGATGTGAGGTCTTGTAGGTCAAGTATAAGAGTGTGTGTTTGTGTGGAAATGTTTGGTTAAGTATGGTTAAAATGAGTCGTTTTGGTTAAGTGCACAAGAGGGTGTTCAGGTTGATTTGATGTCGAGTTGTGTTTTCAAATAAACATGGTGATTCATTTGCATGGGTGTGTTCATGAGTGCATAAAATCTATAAACATAAGAATTGGTTATATGATTATGATACTTTACATTTTAGACCCTGAACTTTACAATAATGACAATTTAAACCCTAAACTAATATAAGTTGTTTTATTAAACCCTAAACTATAATATTGGTTATAATAAGTCTGTAAGTTACTTAATTGTCATTAAAACCTTAAAAATTATTAAATTGGGGAACTTAATATTTATGGGAACTTTCTAAATATGGCCAGTTACTAAAAATATAAAGTTACTAAAAATTGAAAGTCACTAAAATAGAAAGTTACTAAAATAGAAGGTTGCTAAAAGTGGAAAGTTTCTAAAAATAGAAAAAAAACCTAAATGTGAAACATGAATAACTATAAGCAGTAAACTTGTAAAAGGAGCTGATAAGTAATAAGTGATTATTAATTTGTATAGGTTCTGTGAAGAAGGAGTAGTTCCCATTTCCGAGTGCTTTCCTATTTTGTTGGTTTGCTTTGCATAAGGTACATATATTATACCCTTTCTCAGTAAGGGTGTCTTCTCTCATGCCTCTTGATCCTTGATTTTAATTCATTTGCTTTGATGTGATATGATCCTTTGCTATGATCCCTGATGAACTCAAATAAGTACATTTTATTACTATCATTTATCCTATTAATTTGACTTGTTTTATTATATTACGTATGAGAATTGATACTTAATCGTTTACTTTTGTAATTCTCAGGTAAAAACAAGCATTTGGTGAAACTTGGCGATTTTGGACTAATTATGGAGCAAAACAAGCAAGAAGTTAAGAGTCTACCGAAATGTACAAGATCAAGACATTCTGCTCCAGATGCGCCGCATCTTGCTTATTACATACGGCGCATCACTATCAAGATTTCACCAGATACGATCCAAGATACAAGAGGACATGCGCCGCATCCAAGAATGAAGATACGCCGCATCTTCTGGCGGTGTACGAATATTGTCTCAAGTATTTATCTGTGTACGTGCATGTCTATCGCTGATTCGTGCTCATTAGTTTAGTTTATTATTTAATTGCAACAAAAACGTGCCAGTCTCTCAGGCTGAACCCCCCTTGCGTTAGATTAGGTTGTATAGCTAACTTAAATATTAAAATACTGATTAGAATAACTAGATAATACGTTCCACTCTTAGTGATCGACACTCTACTTACCATTATATTCATACTGACCGGGTACACTGCTCGTTAAGTGTGTGTGTTATTGATAAGTTGGCTAAATATAAATTTAAAACATGAGTAGGCATTAATACTGCTAAACCGCAACGACACATCGCACGCATCAAGTTTTTGGCGCCGTTGTCGGGGAGTGAATTGTTATTATCTGTTAATTTGATTAGTATTTTAATTAGGTTTTTAATTTTTTTTTAATCTAACCGCTAATTCTGTTGTATATTAGGTTAAATTGTATTCATTGTATTATTTTGCATATTTTCTGTTTTTGAGTGTTTTTATTTTTATTTTTGTTTGTTTTCGTTTGTGTTTTTATTTGTTTTTATTTTTCGTATTTTCTGTGTTCTGCTATCGTTGTACTGAGCTTATTCAAACGATACGGCGCATCTATTTTCATAGATACGGCGTATTGCGTTTAATTTTTATAAAATACAACGCGTTTAATTAATTCGATACAACGCATCTTTTCCCCAAGATACGGCGTATCTGTTTTTGATAAAAAAAAAATTTCTAAACCCTAACGAGATACGCCGCATCTGTTTTTATAGATACGGCGCATTAATTATTAAAAACAGTTTTCGAATTCGTTAAATAACGAAAAGCGACGCATCGATTTTGTCGATACGGCGCATCTTTACTGATAGTCAAAAATCTTATATTTTGAAACGTAACGAAGTAACGGCGTATTAGTTTTTGCTGATACGGCGCATTAAAAATTTTTATAAGTATAACTAATTTTTGATTATTTAAACATACGGCGCATTTAATTTATCGAGCGCGGCGTATTGCTTTTCTGAATAAAAGTCTGATTTATTTTTAACGTATTAAGATACGGCGTATCCCATTTATAGGATACGGCGCATCAACAGCAGATATCAGAAGCTTTTATTTTACTTTGATCGTTTCACCCTTCTTTTGCACGAGTAAGTTTTATTTCAGGAAGATGGACGATCCGGATATTACAATGGAATAATATATCAAGCTTATAGAGGAAAGAGCCTTGAGCAATAATCAGATGTATGATTGGAAAAGAGCAAGATATGGTGCACAAGTCATTGAGACGAAAGAAATCACTATGGAATAATACTTGATTTTAGGACAAGAAAAGTCAAGGAAAGAAAGAAACAAATTGCCGTTTCAACACACTTGGTGTATGTCAAATGATGATGAAGAAGATTCATATACCGTGTAACCAATTCCTGCAATTGTTCTTGATAGTACTTTTTCTCCGGAGATTGCACAAGATGATGTGTATACGGAACCCTATGTTGATGAATATTCTGCAATCGTATTACCACCATTAGACAATCCAACGGATGAAGATGAAAAGTATTCTAATTTTGATTTCGAACCATTTGACGCCATAGTTTATGATGACATACCTCAACCAGATTTTGACCCAACAAGGGATTTTGAAGAAATCTGGGATTACTTAATGAAAGATGAAATTCGGGACGATGCTGAAATTGCAAGACCACTAGTTGAAGATGAAGATTCACAAGATGAATTGGAGTCACTTACAACACAAAGTGGTACAAATTTATTTAATATTATTAATCCCGTTACTAATAATCTTGCTAGTTTTCCTAAACAGGTTGCAAAACAAAAGAATGATGAGGTCAAATTTATTACAAAACCTATTGAAGCACATGAAGCACCTGTACTCAACCCGTATTTGGTGGAGCTCGAGGCAGAGTTTGGTGATGAGCTATTAAACATTGCTATGATTGATGAAGATGATGATTCCGACCCTATGAAGTATATAGAGGAACTCGAACTTTACTTGCTGAAGACCCTTTCTCATCTTCTGCGGAAGTCAAGGGACGCCTTACTACCAACAAGACTAACCAAGAAGAAAGGAGACTCATTTTTCCTCAACACACTACTCTTTTAAATGGAATGGTCAAGTCATCCAATTTATCAACTAAACCGGGTAAGAATTGGGAAGATGTACATATATTGCCAAGGTATGATCTTTACGTATTTCTTCCATCTTTAATAGCAAATTTACACTCTTTTCGTGTTTATTGCTACTATCATCCGCACTTGATCCCAAGTGGGGGGAACAACACCCTATTACACAGTAAATAAGGGTGGAGTCAGGCTCGTGACTCGAACAAAAACAAGCGCTTCATGGGAGGCAACCCATGCTTATCTTTTATTTTATTTTCTTATTTTGTATTGAGTCAGTCAGACCCGCAGCAGATACGGCGCATCTCAATTCTGAGATGCGACGCATCTCCTGCACTGGTCATATCTTACTTTATTTTTCCGCATATTTATATTTTTAAACTTTAAAACTTTTTATCAGGTTATTTCAATGCGACGCATCCCTGGTTAAGGATGCGGCGCATCTTCTATTCTGATTCATAATTATTCCAGGCTCGATACGGCGTATCTTCTTCCATAAGATACGGCGCATCGACTGACCTCATGATTTTCAGTTTTAATTTTTATGTTTTATTTTTCCTAACTACTAATGTATTATGCAAGTTTGAACCTTTCTTAACTTAGGTGTGTTTTAAAGTCTGGGTGGTATTATAGATTCCTGCATTTCCTGTGGATACATCAAAAATGAAGCTTATACGTTCTAATCTACAAGAAAGATGATTTTTGCTCTTATACTAATGGAGGATCATACCGAGCAAATCTCAGGGGAGTTTTTCTGTTCTAATTCTTTTATTTTCCAGTTTTTAACCTTTTTATACAAACAACGAGGACGTTGTTTAACTTAAGTGGGGGGATTGGAGAATTAGAACACTTAACACTTACTTGTCCTAAACTTTTCAAAAATTATGCTTAAAATGTGCTTAATATATCAAAATTAAAAGTTTTTTAGCATGTTTTTGTTTAAGATCTAAGTTGCATAGCTGCACACATGACGTTATTTTCAAAAATTGTGATTTTTCAAAATTCACAAATCTATGAGTATGCCGGTGACTTGTAAACTTTAGAACTTGGCTTGTATACTATTCGAGACCACCATAATAAGTATTATTTTATATAATTGGAATGACTTGTCTAAATTGGTAAATTTCTAGGATTACACCCAAATAGCCTTTATATGTTATGTGATATTAGCTAACTACACTGGTTAGTTAACCCCCGTATAAACCCTTTTGTTACTCTCACTTTTAGAGTAAGATACCCCTAGAAAAACACTCAGAGCCATTCCTTTCGTTTCTTACACCTTTGTTAAAATGTTTCGTTACACCCTTACACCTTAGCCTACCCTGTAGATTAAAATCCGTGGTTGGTTAATTGCTTTAGGCAAAGTGTGTTTCCTTACATTACCTGTGTTCGCGTGCGTAATTCATTATCTTTGGTTAGGTCGGGAAATTGCACAATGCAATTGGAATGAAAGTAAATATTGTATATCTTTGAGTTTATTTTTCGTGTGTTTACTACTTTCACTATTACCGTTATTTCTGAAGTCATGAAAAGTATGGAAAAATTATCCAGAATTATCATTATAGTGATGTGGTGAAATTTTACACATCTATGTTTATGTTTTTTTTTTTTTTTATAAAAAAAAAAAAAAAAAAAAAAAAAAATCAAAAAATAGAAAAGAAAAAGTAAAGAAGAAAAGTTGGATGTTTGTTTTAACCAACTTATGTAAAGTTTTGTATCAAGTGGTCGATATCACCACTATTTGTTGTATATTATATCTATGGATTGAATGGGAGTTGGCAGTTATGGGAACGCCAACTAAAGGTTATTCTTTGATTGAGATCTTGTTGAGTATAATTCGTGTCTACCTAAAGCGTGTGTTTCAAAGTGTTAAAGCGTGAGTTATTCAGTGATATGAGTCTTATTCATGGGATGGTTGGGATAGTGATTAACCACACTTAGGATTTTAATTTATTTGTTTTGTTTATTTTTCATTTTTACACCAATTTATATCCCAAATATTATCCATACCCTATATTATTCTTGATCCAAACCTTTGATTTATTGAGATTAGGGATTTGAGCAATCTTAAGTATCGTAGTCGTGGATTCGGCTATGTATTTATGATTTTGTCGCCCTTTTTGATATAATATTATTGGTAAAGATTACTTGGTCCTATCTTTAGCCTATTCGAGTTAAGGATTTGAGCAATTGCAAGTATCGTGTTCGTGGATTCGATCATGTATTTGTGATTTTGTCGCCTTTTCTGGAATTTGAGATCGATGGAGATTAAGGAGAATGATTAACCCTTAAACCTCACAACCCTTTTTACCGCTTTAGACTTGTTATTCCTTAGCTTTAGTGGAGGAGATGTGTATACTTGCCAAGCTTATGACAGAATATTCGTCACGACTGGACAGTTAAACGATTAGATTTGCTTTTATCAAATTATTTTATTTTACTTCTAATTCGTTAAGTGTTTGGTTGTGTGATTATGACAAAAATGAATACATGCTTAAATATAAAAATAAATCCTAATATCTTTTAGGATACATTTTCATAAGATTAATTCTAAGGTTTACTTGGGGACAAGTAAAGTTCAAGTGGGGGGATATTTGATGAACTCAAATAAGTACATTTTATTACTATCATTTATCCTATTAATTTGACTTGTTTTATTATATTACGTATGAGAATTGATACTTAATCGTTTACTTTTGTAATTCTCAGGTAAAAACAAGCATTTGGTGAAACTTGGCGATTTTGGACTAATTATGAAGCAAAACAAGCAAGAAGTTAAGAGTCTACCGAAATGTACAAGATCAAGACATTCTGCTCCAGATGCGCCGCATCTTGCTTATTACATACGGCGCATCACTATCAAGATTTCACCAGATACGATCCACGATACAAGAGGACATGCGCCGCATCCAAGAATGAAGATACGCCGCATCTTCTGGCGGTGTACGAATATTCCTGAATATATTAATCTTGGACCCCACGCGAAGTTAAGTCAATGCGCCGCATCTACTTATTAGATGCGCCGCATCTTACCCTCAGACAGAAACTATAAATACCCCAAGACCAGACGAATTTCGGAGGACATAATATATACGAAGTACGAAGACCACAGAAACCTAAGGCCGAATTCAGACGATTAGGCAGCACAAGATACACCCGAACGAAGATACAAGAGCTGTAAGAAGGTCCTACATGTGTTTAATTCATTAAGTAGTTTTGTTTTATTGTGTTAGTAAACTTTAATTCATCAGGATTGATGGCTTGTGTAATGTGACAACGGAAAGATTGCACTCCCTTAAAACTGCTTTCCCATCAATTAAAGTTTATATGATGATGTCTTTGGTTACTTCTTATTAGTGCATTGATAACCTCTGTGTTTATTAGTGGCCTGCGCATTTGACTACGGAAGAGAATGTGGCTCCCACGGTTGTTACTAAATTGATCACTTAGGAATAACTTTTAGACATAAGTAATCATTAAGGGTTTACTCGCCGATAAGATTAGGGCCAACGAGAAAGGGTTAATTACATACACTTCATATAAAACAATCAATAAAACAAGTGACAATCTACTTAATCATCAGGACAGGTCTTCTTATTGTCTCGAGTATTTATCTGTGTACGTGCATGTCTATCGCTGATTCGTGCTCATTAGTTTAGTTTATTATTTAATTGCAACCAAAACGTGCCAGTCTCTCAGGCTGAACCCCCCTTGCGTTAGATTAGGTTGTATAGCTAACTTAAATATTAAAATACTGATTAGAATAACTAGATAATACGTTCCACTCTTAGTGATCGACACTCTACTTACCATTATATTCATACTGACCGGGTACACTGCTCGTTAAGTGTGTGTGTTATTGATAAGTCGGCTAAATATAAATTTAAAACTTGAGTAGGCATTAATACTGCTAAACCGCAACGACACATGGCACGCATCAATCCCTTTGATATGAGCTTTGCTATGATCCCAATTATGTGATCCTTTGTTATGATTCAGTTGATATGAGCCATTGCTATGATTCCAATTGATTTGATTCTATGACTTGATATGATTTGATCTGTTAGTTGCCCGAGCTAACTAGCCATGGAGGTACCATGGCCATGTCTTTGAGGCACCAATGGAATGACACCATCTGTGGTGGTGTGATCAGTCCATGGCGTCCTCATTTGATATGATATGATTTGATATGATATGAGATCTCTTGGCCATTTTGATATATGTGTATACTTGTCTAGTACATGGTACATATATGATTTGTTTTGTGTGTGTGTGGGGGGGGGGGGGGGCGTATGGATGCATACTAGGTATATGTGATTTGATACGATTTGATATGATTATGATATGATTTTGGTGACTGGCTTGTGTGTGCCCTACACCCCACTCACTATTTTGTACTTAGAGGCCTCCCCTCTCCGTACACTTATGATTTGATATGATATGTATATGTGATTATATGGTCTATTTGAGTGTCTTGTTTAGACAGGCTCGTGGCTATCCTATGTGATTCTTTGGTCTATTCGAGTGTCTCGTTTAGACGCGTTCATTGCCGTTCTTATTTGACTCCTCGATTCTTTATAATTAGCTAACTCATGATATCTATGCTTTTGATTCGTATGATTCATCTTCGTTTACTTATGCATATTACCTATCAGTTTTGTATATATATCTGTTCACTGGGCTTTTTAGCTCAGCTGCGTTTCTTTTCCATGCGGCAGGTAATAAGCGGGATGCTAGACAAGAGTGATGAGAGTAGGAGTTAGAAGACCTACCTTGTTTAGATTCCCTATTGTTCTAGATTATTATTAGTCTTATGTTGGATATTTTTTATTTCATTTTCATTTCATTTGATATTCGTTTAGACTTATTGGGAGCTTGTAATTTGGAAGTCATGATGTTCTTGACTTTACTTTATTTATGAAGTCTTTCGTATGCGTTTATTATGTATGTTCTGATAGACACCATAACGTGACACTTCGACCCAGGTCGGGTTGGGATGTTACATTAATGGTATCAGAGCCTAGGCTGCGACTTGTAGCTCATAAGTTATGGCCTGTGAAATTTGGACCCTTAGGTTTCGCCCTGTAAGACTTAGGTTTTGACCGGTGAGGATTGGGTAGACATTAGGTTTCGCTTTTGACATGATCTTTTCCTTCATATTTTGATCCTTAACTTCGTTTTGTCTTCGCTAATTCGTTTATGACCTTTCAGATGGTGAACACTCGTCATAACAAAGATTTTAGTGCCAACCCTGCATTTGCTGCCGTAGTTCAGCGGGCCGTTAATGCACTGATTCCGGGCCTTACCGAACGGATCACGACTGAGATCCGTCGGAATACGGCTATTGGTATTGGTAGTGGTGGTTCTGTTTCTGGTACTCCGTTAGTGACTATTCATACTTGGTTGGAGAGGTTTTGTAAGCAAAAGCCTCGTTCTTTCAGTTCTACGAATGCTCCGGTTGATGCGGAGAATTGGATTGCACATATGGAGAAGATATTTGAGGTTTTGGGCTGTGATGACGTGTTTAAAGCTAGAATTGCTAGCTATGAGTTTAAGGGTGATGCCCTCAGCTGGTGGAAAGCTTATAAGCAAGCGAAGGGTGGAGATGACTTTGTTGCTGCTCTGTCATGGAATGATTTCCGAGACACTCTCTATCTTCAGTATTTTCCGAGGTCAGAGAAAGAGAAGTTTGAGAGGGAGTACCATTCTATTTATCAGTTTGTGAGGGAGACTAGCATAGAGTTCATGAAGAGGTTTCTTCGTCTGGCAGGATTCTTGGGAGCCAAGGCAAGAACCCAGGAGGAGCAAGCTAATAAGTTCAAGTGGGCGCTTCAGAACAACCTTTTAGATGGGAAAGTGAATATCCAGTTTGATGACGTAGCAGAGGTGGCTAATGCTGTTCATAACATTGAAATCATGCAGGAGAGAGCTAGACAGGGTGTGAAGAGGTATCGGGATGGTGATCGTGTTAAACCGGTTCAGGGGAACAATCAGCGGTGAAATGATTCTAGGTGTAATGATCAGCGGGGGTATGATAGACGGGGAAATGACAGGTATGGCTACAACAACCAGAGGTTGGGACGCGACCAGCAGTACCATGATCAGCAGCATCGGGATCAGCAGCACCGTGGTCAGCAGCGAAACCGCTCTTCGGGTTCATCTGGTCAGAATGATTATGTTCCTCCTCCTCCTTGTAGCACTTGTGGGAAGTTACATTCTGGGAGGTGTCATTGGGCTTCTGGTGCTTATTTTTTTTGTGGTCAGGTGGGACATATGGCTAGGGATTGTCCTAAGGCTGGTAGTAAGAACAACAGGGGTAATGGGAATGATCGACAGCCAGCTACTAAGGTTCGAGTGTACTGCTTGACCAGAGATCAGGCGGCTAGTGCCTTAGGTATCGTTACGGGCACTCTTTATTTATATGATTGTACAATATTTGTTTTGTTTGATACGGTTGCTACACATTCGATGGTTTCTACTTCATTTGTTAAACATCTTAATATAACCGCAACACCATTAAATTATGGTCTATCTATTTCGACCCCTATGAAAAATCATGTGATTATAGATCACGAATTTTTTAATTGTCCTCTACATCTTACCGATAAAATCCATTCTACTAATTTGCTTCCGTTGGACATGCAAGATTTTGATATTATTCTGGGCATGGACTGGTTGTCCGAGCATCGGGCGACTATCGACTGTCATGCCAGACGAGTTATATTTGGTGATCTAAATGCTCCTAAATTTGTTTACCAGGGTTCCCAACCTGGTAAGTCTGTTAAGATTATTTCAGCTATGAAAGCTCGTACATTACTTTCACAAAGTTGTGAAGGATTCTTGGCTTCAATTAAAGATACTTCATTGGATGGTCCTAGTATCGAGAGCCATCCAGTGGTTTGTGATTTTCCTGATGAACTTCCGGGTATGCCTCCTGCGCATGAAGTTGAATTTAGTATTGATTTGATTCCGGGTGCTGAACCGATTTCCAAAGCTCCATATCGTATGGCACCAGTTGAACTAAAAGAACTGAAAGAGCAGCTTCAGGAACTTTTAGGGCGTGGTTTCATTCGTCTAAGTGTATCTCCGTGGGGTGCACCATTTCTATTTGTGAAGAAGAAAGACGGTAGCATGAGGTTATGTATCGATTACCGTGAGTTGAACCGTATCACTATCAGAAACCGTTATCCGCTTCCCCGTAATGACGACCTATTTGATCAGCTTCAGGGAGCTAATTTTTTTTCTTTCTAAAATTGATTTGAGATCCGAGTATCACCAGCTGCGTGTGAAGGAACAAGATGTTCCTAAGACCGCTTTTCGTACTCGTTATGGTCATTATGAGTTCCTAGTTATGCCATTCGGTTTGACTAATGCACCAGCTGTCTTTATGGATTTGATGAACCGTGTTTTCCATGAGTATCTTGATAAATTCGTCATTGTGTTTATCGATGACATTCTGATTTATTCTAAGACGAAGAAAGAGCACGAGGAGCATCTTCGTATCGTATTGGAGATTCTACGACAGAAGAAATTGTATGCTAAGTTATCTAAGTGTGAGTTTTGGTTGGAGCAAGTAGCGTTCTTGGGTCATGTTGTATCGGATGATGGGATTAAGATGGATCCGGTAAAGGTTGAGGCTATCACCAAGTGGCCATGACCGACGAATGTGTCCGAAGTCAGAAGTTTCTTGGGGCTTGCTGGTTACTATCGGAGATTTGTTGAGGGATTCTCACATTTAGCTTTTCCGTTGACGAAACTGATGCGGAAAGGTGAGAAGTTTGTTTGGACTGATGAAAGGGAGAAAAGTTTTGAGGAGTTGAAGAAGAGACTAGTTTCTGCACCTATTCTTAGTTTTCCATCGGGTACTGGTGGCTTTCAGATTTACAGCGATGCTTCGAAGAAAGGTCTAGGATGTGTTCTTATGCAGCATGGGAAAGTTATCGCCTACGCATCAAGACAGTTGAAACCGTACGAGGAGAATTATCCAACGTATGATTTTGAGTTAGCAGTTGTAGTTTTTGCACTCAAAATTTGGAGACATTACTTATATGGTGAGACTTGTGACATTTTCACTGATCACCACAAAAGCCTAAAGTATATCTTCACCCAGAAGGAGTTAAATATGAGGCAGAGGCGTTGGTTAGAACTTTTGAAGGACTATGATGCTAACATTCAGTACCATCCGGGTAAGGCGAATGTAGTGGCAGATGCTCTTAGTAGGAAGTCGGGGATTATTGCTAGCCTTGAAATTGAGCCTAGGATACTCAACGACTTGGAACTGATGGAGGTGGAATTATGTGTTTGTGGGTATGATGGTTACTGGGCTAGTCTGAAGGTGGAATCTAACCTTATGCTACGAATTAAGGAAGCCCAGAAAGACGATGGTGAGTTATGGTCTATCGTTCAGAATTTGGAAGAAGGAAGGCAGACGGAGTTTCGTGTTGACGATGATGGGATTGTATGGTATGGTGATCGATTGTGTGTTCCTAATGATCCTTCTATTCGCGAAACTGTGTTATCCGAGGCACACAGTTCTCCTTTCACTATTCATCTGGGTTCTACAATGATGTATAAGGACTTGAAGCAGCACTTCTGGTGGAATGGCATGAAGCAGGATGTGGCGATGTTTGTGGCTAAGTGTATGACCTGTTAGCAGGTTAAGATCGAACATGAGCATGCTAGTGGTCTTCTATAGCCTCTAGAGATTCCTACTTGGAAGTGGGAACATATTTCCATGGATTTTGTTACGGATTTACCTCACACACAAAAGAAGCATTATGCCATTTGGGTTATTGTTGATCGTCTGACTAAATCCGCTCACTTTCTGCCTATTCGGAAAGATTATTTGGGTAGTAAGTTAGCATAAATCTTTCAGTAAGAGATTGTTCATTTGCATGGCACTCTGACAGCTATTGTATCTGATAGAGATCCGCGTTTTACTTCACGTTTCTGGAAAGGTTTGCACAAGGCTTGGGGTACTCGGCTTAAGTTTAGTACGGCGTTTCATCCTTAGATCGACGGGCAGTCAGAACGCACTATCCAGACTTTGGAAGATATGTTGAGATCTTGTGCTCTTGAATGGTCGGGACATTGGGATGACTATTCATGTTTGGTGAAGTTTGCCTACAACAATAGTTGGCACACTAGTATTAAAGGGGCTCCTTTCGAGCTATTGTACAGGCGAAAGTGTAGGGCTCCTATCTCTTGGAAAGTGGTTGGTGAACAGCTTATTGAAGGTCCCGAGTTGATTGAGGTAACTAATGAGAAAGTAGCCGTTGCTATGGAAAAACTCAGGGAGGGTAGAGCTCGCTAGAAAAGTTATGCTGATCGGCATCGACGTGCTTTGGAATTTAGTCCTGGTGATCATGTTTTTCTTAAGGTTTCTCCGTTTCATGGTGTTAAGCGTTTTGGTATTAAAGGGAAACTTAGTCCGCGTTTCATTGGACCGTTTGAGATTTTGGACCGCGTTGGTGAAGTTTCTTATCGTTTGGCACTTCCTCCGCAGCTTTCTCATGTGCATAATGTGTTTCATGTATCTCTTCGGAGGGGATACAATTATCATCCACTCCATGTTGTTTCTCACCCGTTGGATCAGATTCGAGAAGATTTGTCTTGTAGTGAGGAGCCTGAGGCTATTTTGAAGCATCAGGATCGGGTCATGAGAAACAAAATAATTTCGTTCGTTAAGATTCTTTGGACGAATCATCCCGAGAGCGAGGCTACTTGGGAGACCGAAGAATCAATGCAAGCTAGCTATCCGCATTTCTTTTCGTGATTCGGTACGTATTCGTTTGATTTTCCATTTCAAATTTCGAGGAAGAAATTTTTCTTTTTTGAGGGGAAGAATTATAATAACCTAAAATGTTGTTTCTAAAATCCGTGACTGAATTGAACTTTTGAACTCGAATACAACCTAAATAAATATAAGCTATAACCTAAGAACTATAAAATATTAAAACCATGATCTAAGCTATATAAAAATTTCGACAAGCATGATATACTAAGCTAAAAATTACACGCCTAACATGTCCTATGTCGGCCAAATTATTTAAGAAACTTGTGCACAATATGTAGTGTGGAAATATCTAGAATGCATATTTGAATTTGAAACAAAAACTTGTTCTCCTCTTATCCCATATACTCAGCCAAATATTCAGCCCCACCTCCTTATCTCTTATCTATAATAACTGAATATACACACTTAAATATCACGCATAAAAACCCTAAACATAACACTAGTTGGCTGCACATTTTGGAGAACATTCAAGAGGTACAAAAGGTGGTATTTAGGAGGCGTGCACGGGCATATCAGGAGGGTGTTGATCGTAGCCTTACTGGGTTCGAGGTTCGTGGTTTTAGTTCGAATAGGGTATTTATTTGGGGTTGATTTCTGGTTCCTTGTTCTTGTTTCTTGTTTTAGTCGACACAAAGGTAACCTATCTTGGATCTGGTTTTCTCTCGTCAAACATACACCTGACATGTTTACATATTATAATCTAAAACTGGATATGAATCGACCTAAAAATGATACGAGTGAAAAGGGTTCTATGTCGCATGAAATAATATGATATTAGTCGCATAAAATGTTGGAATATGTAACACATGAAATGACGAACTTATATGTCAACCTAGGATTTTTGATGTGCTTTGCGAATCAGAATATAAAGGGAGCATGAACCTAATGTTTGGACTTGTGTTTGATCTCAAATAGACAACATGAAACCTGGAAATCTACTACATGAAATCATGATATATATATAGTCGATATAGGGACTGTAGTGGCTTTTAAAATTGGATAGCATGCATGGTTGTGGGATCTGTTTGTTTATATGAAACCTGGAAAAGTTAACATATGAAATGATGAATTAGATGGTATATATATGTGTGTCGATGTATGATTTATAGGGCTTTTGAAATTAGATTTCATGCATGCTGTTAAACCGATATTATACGTGTTAAATGATGAAGATTGCATGCATGTGTGTGGATATTAATAAGTCAAGTATAGGGTTGTTTGGATCTGTTATTATATGTGTCGAATGGGTGGTATTTGCATTTGTGTTCGAATGAGTGATAGTGATGTCGAGTGGGCTGGAAAAGATTGTGTTTGGGTATGTTTTGTAAGTGTGTCGTGTGGTGTAAAATCTAAATCTATACGTATAAAATGAAAGGGAGAAATTGGAGTGGGTCTTGATTGGGATTTCATGTGACATGACCTGGTGATTGTGTGTGTCGAGTGGACTTGAAAACAAGGAGTCGTGAGTGTGTAAATAATGTCGAGTCCAGGATTGTATACAAGGATCGAAAGGTATGTTATGGGCTGCAAATAGGAGTGTGTTGTGTGTGTCGTATAGGCTGGTGAAAGGTGTGGTATTATGTGCATGAAATAGTGTCGAGTTGAGAGTGTATAGCACTAAAGAAACATGGGTCGCCATTGGGTAAATGGTTAGTTCAAAATGTGTTGTTTTGGTTTAGTTTTGGGGCTCGTTTAAATGTGTTAACAAGAAAGGGTAAATGGTTGTTTTGGTTCGTTTTGAAATGAAGGATACGAAGTCTTGTAGGTCGAGTATAAGAGTGTGTGTTTGTGTGGAAAATGTTTGGTTAAGTATGGTTAAAATGAGTCATTTTGGTTAAATGCACAAGAGGGTGTTCGGGTTGATTTGATGTCGAGTTGTGTTTTCAAATAAACATGGTGATTCATTTCCATGGGTGTGTTCATGAGCGCATAAAATCTATAAACATAAGAATAGGTTATATGGTTACGATAATTTACATTTTAGACCCTGAACTTTACTATAATGATAATTTAAACGCTAAACTAATATAAGTTGTTTTATAAAACCCTAAACTATAATATTAGTCATAATAAGTCTATAAGTTACTTAATTGTCATTATAACCTTAAAAATTATTAATCGAGGAACTTAATAATTATGGGAACTCTCTAAATATGGCAAGTTACTAAAAATAGAAAGTTACTAAAAATAGAAAGTTGCTAAAAGTGGAAAGTTTCTAAAAATAGAAAGAAACCCTAAATGTGAAACCTGAATAACTATAAGCAGTAAACTTGTAAAAGGAGCTGATAAGTAATAAGTGATTATTAATTTGTATAGGTTCTGTGAAGAAGGAGTAGTTCCCATTTCCGAGTGCTTTCCTATTTTGTTGGTTTGCTTTGCATAAGGTACATATATTCTACCCTTTCTCAGTAAGGGTGTCTTCTCTCATGACTCTTGATCCTTGATTTTGATTCATTTGCTTTGATATGATATGATCCTTTGCTATGATCCCTTTGATGTGAGCTTTGCTATGATCCCATTTATGTGATCCTTTGTTATGATTCAGTTGATATGTGCCATTGCTATAATTCCCATTGATATGATTCTATGACTTGATATGATTTGATCTGTTAGTTGCCCGAGCTAACTATCCATGGAGGTACCATGACCATATCATTGAGGCACCAATGGCATGACACCATCTGTGGCGGTGTGATCAGTCCACGACGTCCCCATTTGATATGATACGATTTGATATGATATGAGATCTCTTAGCCATTTTGATATATGTGTATACTTGTCTAGTACATGGTACATATATGATTTGTTTTGTAATGGGCGTATGGATGCATCCTAGGTATATGTGATTTGATACGATTTGATATGATTTTGGTGACTGGCTTGTATTTGCCCTACACCCCACTCACTATTTGGTACTTTGAGGCCTCCCCTCTCCGTACACTTATGATTTGATATGATATGTATATGTGATTATATGGTCTATTCGAGTGTCACTTTTAGATAGGCTCGTGGCTATCCTATGTGATTCTTTGGTCTATTCGAGTGTCTCGTTTAAACACGTTCATTTCCGTTCTTATTTGACTCCTTGATTCTTTATGATTAGCTGACTCATGATATCTATGCTTTTGATTCGTATGATTCATCTTTGTTTACTTATGCATATTACCTATTAGTTTTGTATATATATCTGTTCACTGGGCTTTTTAAGATCAGCCGCGTTTCTTTTCAATGTGGCAGGTAATAAGCGGGATGCTGGGCAAGAGTGATGAGAGTAGGAGTTAGAAGACCTACCTTGTTTAGATTCCCCATTGTTCTGGATTATGATTAGACTTATGTTGGATATGTTTTATTTCATTTTCATTTCATTTGATATTCGTTTAGACTTATTGGGAGCTTGTAATTTAGAAGTCATGATGTTCTTGACTTTACTTTATTTATGAAGTCTTCCGCATGCGTTTATTATGTATGTTCTGATACACACCATAATGTGACACTTCGACCCAGGTCGGGTTGGGGTGTTACATTTTAACAATATGTATTTCCAATCCAGGTGAACCTTTAAGATATCTTAACAACTTAAGTGTAATTTTGAGATGAGACTTAACAGGTTTATGCATAAATTGACTAAGGCAGTGTACAGCATAAGATATATCAGGTCTAGTATGAGTCAAGTTTATAAGTTTCCCAATAAGTTTTTGATACTCAGTAATTTTATCCAGGCCAGACAAATTAGGCTCATTATAAATACTTAGATTTTGATCAAGAGGAAAAGCAGTAGGTTTACAAGCAAGAAAACAAATTCAGATAACAAATCAAGGCAATACTTTCTTTGTGACAAACAAATCCCTTTATCAGTTTCAACAACTTCAATACCTAAGATATACTTAAGTTTCCCAGATCTTTTATCTGAAATTTGGTCTTAAGGTAAACTTTAAAACTTTCAGTAGCTTCTAAATTGTTACCAGTGATAATAATATCATCAACATACACTTGTAAGGCAACAAACACACCTGAATCATTCTTAGTAAACAAACAGTAATCACTCTTACTCTGCTTGAAACCATTTTCAAGTAATGTGCTAGTAAGCTTAGCATTCCATTGTCTGGGTACTTGTTTTAACCCATACAATGACTTTTTAAGCCTGCATACTCTATTAGCATTCTCATCAAAGAACCCTTCAGGTAATTTCATATACACAGTTTCCTCAAGATCCCCATATAAAAATGCATTATTAACATCAAGTTGAAAAATAGGCCAAGATTGTTGAACTGCCAAATTAATAACACACCTAACATTCACAATCTTAACTACAGGAGAAAATGTTTCATCAAAATCAACCCTTTCTTTTTTATTAAACCCTTTAGCAACAAGTCTAGCCTTAAACCTATCAACTTCCCCACTAGACTTATATTTAATTTTAAAAACCCACTTAGATCCAATAGCAGTTCTACCAGCAGGTAACATAACAATTTCAAATGTATCATTATTATATAAAGCATTCATTTCCTTATTCATTGCCTCAATCCAGTGTTGATATTTAGATGCCTCCCAATAACTTTTTGGTTCAAAAGCCTTATTTAATTCAATTGTGAAACACAAATTTTCAGAATTAATTTTAGTATAACCAACAAACTTTTCAAGACCATATTTGACTTTTGAGTCAACAACAAACTCATTATACTTATTTGGAAAAACTGAAGTTCTCTCAGACCTTCTCAAAGGCTGTGTTTGGAAATTTTGACTTGTTTCTATGTTAGGAAAAACTGTATTGAAACCCTCAGAATTAGCAGTTTCATTATCATTTATAGTGTCCAATTCAGTTTCATTCTCATGTGTTGCAGCCCTCTCATTCCCTAAGGCAAAACCATTGGAACCATGAAAGTGCCCCAAATCACTTTCATTTTGGTCAATTGTTGGACTGCCATTAAAGGAAGAGTTGCTGCCCTCATCATGAGATGCTGCTTTCTTATTATGGTCATCATTGGGTATGTCATGATCCTCATACACAATTTCATTAAAGAAATTTGTAGGATCCAGACCATGACTATCACTTTAATCCACAAAAACATTTTTAATCTTGAAAGGAAAAACATTTTCAAAAAAGGTAACATCTTTTAAGTATAAAAACTGTTTCCTCTCAAGACTATAAAGTTTATACCCCTTTTTAAAAGAGGCATAACCAATTAAAACACATTTCTCTGACCTGCTACTAAATTTATCAAATTTATTTAAGATAGTAGCAAAACAAAGACACCCAAAGTTTCTTAAATGATTCAAAGAGCATTTTTTATTAAAAACAAGATCATAAGGAGACTTTCCATTCAGCACTAAAGAGGGCAACCTGTTAATCAAATAGCAAGCAGTAAGAATACACTCAGACCACAAATAAAGAGGAATTCCTCCCTGAAACATAAAGGGATCTGGCAACATTAAGCAGATGCCTATGTTTCCTTTCCACAATCCCATTTTGTTGTGGGGTGTAAGCACAAGATGTTTGATGTATAACACCATTTTTAGTATAAAAGTCAGAAAACTTATGATTAACAAATTCAGTTCCATTATCACTTCTAAAGATCTTAACAGTCTTATTAAACTGATTCTTAAGCAAGTTAAAGAAGGTGACAATACAATCAAACACCTCATCTTTGGTCTTAATCAGATAAACCCACGCAGATCTAGTAAAGTCATCAACAGTGGTCAAAAAATATTTATAGCCTTCCTTACTAGCCACCTTATAAGGTCCCCAAAGGTCAAGATGGACAAGTTCAGCAAGCATAGAAGTTTTGTGATCACTTAAAGGAAAGAGCTCCCTGGACTGTTTAGCTTTTTGACAAATTTCACAAGGTTCATTATCCTTTTTATCTTCAAAATGAATATCTTTTTTAAGCACAGCCAAGACTTGATCAGCAGGATGACCAAGTCTTGAATGCCATAAACTTTTGGTTAAAAAACATTCAGACTAAAAATTCTCAAATTTTAAATCAATACCTTGATTTCCATCAAAGTAATATAAACCATCTTTTTGATTACCAATCCCCAGAACATTCATTCCTTTCAAATCCTGAGGTAAAACATAACACTTAGTTTCATCAAAAGCAACAACAAACTTGCTGTCTCTAGCCACTTTGTGAACAGACATTAGACTGACACAATACTCTGGAACAACCAGCACATCATATAAAGTTAAGTGTTTGGTTAGTATCATATTTCCAACCTTTGTAATTAAAGCTTCAGTTCCATTAGGATGTGAAACTTTAATTCCAAGTTTGGAAATATCAATAACATTAACCAAAAACTCATCTGTATATGTTAAATGCTGATTGGCACCAGAATCAACAATAATACCAGCTGCCACAAGAGCAGATCTGATTTTACTGTTATTACAAAAAAAATTTGTTAAAGTTTTGATTGAAAAACTTGCTATTATTTAAAACTATACCTGCCATGTTGGCATCTACACTTTTTCCTTTTCCAACATTAGTAACAGATGTTTCCTTAATAAGTGACAAAAGTTTTGAAATTAGTTCATCAGAAAAGGTAGAAGAAGGGCTAGATCCAACAAAATTGTTATTGACAAATCTCTTATTAAAATTTTAAGTACCCTGATTAGAGTCAGACCCAGAATTATTATTTCTTTTTCAAAAATTAGCAGGGTACCCAATCAGTTTAAAACATCTATCCATAGTATGACCATTACACCCACAATGTTCACAAACCAAAGTAGGACCACCAGCAGCCCTATTATTCCCATTATTATTAGGTCTGAAAGAATTCCCAAAGGTTTGGGGCCTCTGTGAATTTCCTCTATTGGGCACACTGGAATTGAAAACAGAAGACTGAGATCTTTGAGAAACCCCAATCCCTGAACCAGAAACCACAGCTCTGTGAGATTACTCACTAGAGATAATGGCAAAAGCCCATTTAACATCATGTAAGGGTTCTCTAGAAAGAATGTTACTCCTAATTTGCATATATGAATCATCAAGGCCCATTAAGAATTGCATCAACTTCATTAACTAATTATGTTTCTTAAAATCATCAGTAGCATGACAAGTACATCTAGGCAGCTTAATAAGAGCATCAAATTGTTTCCATAATGTACTTAGCTTATTAAAATATTCAGCAATAGATGAACCATTTTGAGACAAAGAGTTAATTTTATGATGCAAATTAAAAGTAACAGATCTATCAACTCTATCAAAAGTTTCTTTCAACTCAGTCCAAACATCAGAGGATCTTTAAGAAAAAATTTGTCACAAAAATAATTCCTCTGATATTGAATTTAAGATCCAACCCAACACAATAGCATTAACCCTATCCCATTGTCTACCCAAAACTTCATCAGTATTAGACCTTCTACAAGTGCCATCAATAAAACCAGTCTTATTCTTGCCCTCAAGAGCTAAAAGCATAGCACATGACCACACATTATAGTTTTCAGTCCCTTTTAATTTTATGGACACAACAGTAAGGGTAGTTGAGTCATTAGGGTGTAAATGTAATGGGTAACTTATATCCAATTTACTTATTAATGTAACAGGGGCAATAACATCATCTTTTTCATCAGAACCATGAATAGAACCAGGTGGAGTATTATTATCAGAATTATGAACAGCATCATGAAAAACAAATACAAGAATCAGTCAAACACACAAGATAAAGATGGGAAAGTAGTTCCAAGGTTTTTCTTGCCACTTAAGTGGTAGGTCAAGGGCGCACACAAGCACAAAAAGTAAAATAAAGATAAACAGAAAAGAACACAAATAACACAACAACTCACAACCTCAATCAACCACAATCACAACTTCCAATAATCCCAAATCCTATCCTCCAGCAATCTAAACAAGAAAATAAAGACTGAAATTAAAGAAGAGAGTGTGAGAGGTATTACAGTGCATGCAATTAAAAAACCAACAGCAGAATACCAGACCTACTATACTCTAGATTCACTTAGTCTAGAGATATACCAGATGCATGAACAATACCCAGAATCAAGATCCAAGAACCTCCAAACCCTAATTTTTCAAAATTAGGGCAAATACCAAGAACCACCTGCAATCAATCCAACAACACCAAATATGTTGACTAAACAAGTTTAATCAACCTCAGAAGCCTTTAAAGATCAAAAGCCCCAAAAAAAATACCAAACCCTAATTTTTCAAAAAATTAGGCGTTTTACAAAAAAACTTTTAGATCTGAACAATTAAACATTTAATCTTTCAACTAACAATCGTTAATTAAAAGATATCAATCAAATTTTAAAAACCCTAAATTTTATGAAACCCTAATTTTTTTGAAATCAAATTTTAGAGCCAGGTATGGTAACCTGGCTCTAATACCATGTAAGAAAACACGATTTAATAGTAAAAGCAACTTAGTATTAATCTCAGAACCAAAAACACAGCTGCTCTCAATCAGCTACAAGAATCAATCACCAATACAACTTGATTTCAATCTTGTAACAATCAATAACAACAGCAGGAATGATCAAGATGATCAAATCAAGCAGAATACAAATTAGGGTTTACTGTGTGTGATATTGAGAGAGAATAAAAGAAATCGCGAATAAGAGTTATGAGCTTTGACCCTTGACCGAAGGCTTATATATCCCTTCCACCGACATCACTTTCAGCTAGACATCTTCAGCCCTTCAACTCTTTCAACTCTTTCATAAAGCTCCCAAAATACCAATAACTTAAACCTAAAAATATAAAAGTGACACAATCAGTCCTTAAAGTATTTCTAGGCCAAGTTATAATTTCAACATAAACTGTGACGGACTGAAAACCAAAACTTATAAGGTTCATTTCAATAAAACAATTTTTGGACATGACACGTGTAACATATTCATAATCATAACACATACTAATCTTTGATGCTTAGACGAATTAAAGAGAGGGTTTAGAGAGAGAAAGTGAAATGGGAGTTTCTTGAGAGAAAAAGTAAAATCTATTAAATTAGAATGAAAGCTCTAACCCTCTACCTTTGTAGGAGAGGGTATTTATACAACTTACTTAACGCCCCACGTGGGCTATGGAGCGGGCTACATTGGGTAAAGACCCGACCCGACTCCATGGTGAAACGATATCTAAACTATAACTATAAAGCCTACGAGCTATCTAATGCCAAAAGATACTCGGGGTGACCAAGTCTTTCATATGAATATTTATATTCCTAACAATCTCCCCCTAAGGGAGGTCACCCCGGAAAATACACTTTGAATTCTAGCATTCTATTACATGACTGTAAATTCCTAGCTCGTAGTCTTTTGATTCTTCAAGTTCAGCACACTTTGTACTTCAAGCAATGATCGTGTGATTAATGTTCCTTTGGCATATGTGATCTTTGAGCATTCTTTGAGATTATCAGTCACCATAAATCTCCAAGTTCAACCTTTGTAGTATCGCCTTCATGTGATGTAGTGACCATTGGACCGACATGCTCATACTTTTCTAGATGAGGAGACTTTGCATCAGAGTTGCGGAAGCTTTGTTGTAAGTCTCTCAACTTTCATGATCCTTTGATAATGAATTGGTCGTGTGAGCATGGGGTGTGGATTGACATGTCTCTACTGGAATTAGGTACCACCATCACCATCTTTATATAATCTGAAATAACACAGTTAGCAATAAAGTTGGAGAACGAATATGGCTTTGTCATTCGCTCGGTGTTGTTGGATTAACCTTCGGTTCCGTGAGGACCGACCTGTGATCAGGTAGAATCCCCTTTCAAGAAAATTTTCCTTGACAGGACTTTCCAGCTTGTTGTAAAGAAGCATCCAATGAATTAACATCAGAATCATCATACTAAGCATGTTCTCATACCGGAATGTCTCAAAGCAGACAGCACGGTAGAGTGAATCGGTGAATTAAATACCCACTGGTTGATGAGAAATTGATTAGAAAAATCACTCGCGTGTCACTGGATAAACATTTTATGCAACACGACGAGGGTTTTATAAATTGAATCACATTTATGTCATAAACACTTTTGTTTGAAAATTTACACAATCAATGTGCTCGAAACTCAGTTGGTGAGCACATTGAAAGGTTTTCCAAAAGCATCCGTCAATCCATTTCCTGGAACAAGTTTGATTCAAATGTGAATCACCCCATCGTTTGTTTCCAGTTGTCACTCGTTTAATCCATGAAGGATCTCACATGTCACCTACCAAGAGCTTGTTTGATGTTTGCTCTAGAAGGATTTCCATCTTCATTATGAATACTTGCATATCACTTAGATGTTCTGGAAATACCACGAGGATAATGCGTAGGACTCTTAATGTATATATATTTCTTGTTTTTCACGGTTTATGAAATAACAAGCACATTTTAAGTGTGTCCTAATGAGATTTATGGATGATCTCTTGGCTCTAGACTCAATAGTGCGTTTTGATTTTGTGATCGAAGGCTGGAGAGGACTGCCACCTTTTCAACGTCGTCTAACTCAGAGTGAGAGAGAATATCGAAATGTATTGATCTCCGTGACAAATGAAACAAGAGTCCTTTGAGGGACCTTGAGTGGCTAGGGAGGGTTGTGCATCGTATCACTGGGTCCATGATACTTGTCTTCAATGTCAGCAATCAACTAAGTGATTCTGACAGCATATGTATTGACCTAGTTTATGCCTAAAGTGTAAGGAGGGCTTCTTTCTTTTCACCCTTTATCTTTACATTTCTTTTTCATTCTTCAACCCCTTCAGCGCTTACCGAGACTTCATCACTAGTACCTTGTTGGGTTTGTTCCAGTACCAGTTCCATCTCAGTCAGCACTCTTCCCTTATTCTCACTCTTCTCCTTTTTTCATCGTTCCTAAGGACTTCTAATCTAACTAGAGGATTGTCCCTAGGAAGTTTGTAACACCCCGACCCGACAAGGGTAAAGATATCACAACAATATGGTTTCACATCAGAACAAGCAATAAAAAAAACAGCGGAAGTCTTAACATTAAACCAAAGATAATAAGTCAACGAGACTTATATCAAGTTCAACAAGACAAATGAAAAGAAATAAATGAAGTACTTAACAATCCAGGAGCCAATCAAGGAATAACAAGTCTAAAACTTAAATGGCAGAACTAATATACTAAGGTCCATGCTTCACTCAAAGTTGCTCTCATGCCAAAGCAAAACCCAGCTTCCTAGCTTAAACACCCGCCGCAGGAAAAGAAAATGCGGCTGAGCTACGAGAGCTCAGTGAACAGATAAAACAGAAACAAAGTAGTAGTAAAGGAATAGTAAAGTAAATGAAATAATACCAGGTGTAACAAGAGTCAGGAAAAGGAAAAAGGGTTATGTAGATATAATAATTGTTAAGAATGGTTACAATAGTAAATGTAATTGAAACCATAACCCACCACCAGTCCAAGTCAAATCAAGTCAGGTCAAATGTCAGGTCAAGTGTCAGGTCATAAGGTTACAAGGATTTAGGAAAACAGAAATCCTCTACGAGCCCAGAAACATTACATATCAAATTAAATCACATATCAGGGTGTATGGAGGGGTGACCTCAGCATACTAGGAACAGGGTGAGGGGATACCTCCAGGGGTTGGAGTCATGAGCTCCCAGGATTGTGAAAGACGTGTATCGCATACACCATCAGTCACCAGGTATAACAGGTAATATAACAAATCAGGTCAGGTCTAGGATGCATCCATACGCCCCCAGTAGGCCACAGGGTCTTCCTCTACGTAACAAGTATAAATTAGGTCAGGGACGGGACAGGTCATCACTCTCCTGCCCTAGAGTCATGCCACCGGTGCATCAATGACATGGACATGAAACCCTCATGCTTAGTGGGTGGCTCATAGTCTCAAACTCTGGGTCAAGGTCAAGTATCAAGTTTTAGGTGTCAAGTATCAGGTATTAAGTGTCAGGTTTTATATCAAGTTTCATATCAGATTTCATATCAGGGTTCAAGACAGGAGGTCAATGCAGGGGTTAACTATCAGGAGGTCAATATCAGAAATTCAAATACCAGAAGGTTCATGTCCATTTATTAAAAAGTAATCCTTTTAAGATGGTTTTAAAATAAAATGGTCTTTAAATCAGTTTTCATAATGAAAGTCTTTAAAAGCAATTTTTCAAAACCTCTTCATATGTAATTTAGAAATATAGTTATAAAATCCTATGAACCTTTAAGTATCCCAGGGTCCTAAATATTCAGGTTACCAGGTTATGAACCGGTCATGTCAAGTATCAAGGAAACATAACAGGGTCCAAGGCAGGGTTCGAAACAAATGATCAAGACAAGAGTTAAAAACAAAGGTTCAAGTCAAGGTTCACAATACAAGGGGAACATAGCAATGGCTTGGGGAATCCTAAACGAATCAAAATCAGAAGTCAAGAGAAACGAAGGCTCCTTACAAGAAGGGCAGAATATCTGTACCTTATTTCGAATGCAAGAACACAAAAGTAGCAAAACAGACGGGGATCAAATCACTCCCTCTTCAAACCTAAAGGAATAGAGGACAGAATCACAAAGGGGTTTCAGTTATCTTTCCATTTTAAGCAGGTTTCCAATTTTAGCAAGTTCCCATTTTAGAAAGTCTCCTTATTTGGTAAGTTCCCATAATTAGAAAATTAAAGTATTTTAACTTAAGTTAATTCATAATTAAACATATTATGGACATAGGGTACATTTTAACAAGTCTTGATAGTTCAGGGTCAAATATGACAAGTTTCCATAAATTAGGGTTTTATGTGACAACTTTACATAATTTAGGGTTTCAAATGAAATTAAACCAAAGTTAAGGGCCATAAATGTAATTATCAGAATTTATACATCCAATCAATATTTTAACCATTTATACGAATTAAGTACCTCAATTTATACCATTTTACCCTTTATACCCTTTAGTTTATAAATTTCCAAATTAAACCCCATAGTTTCCTTAAATCTCATTTTAACCCTTTACATATTCATATTAACAAAACAAGCCCTCAATATTACAAAGTTACAGAATATACCTCATATTTTAATAGTTGTACGAATTAACCCTCATCTTTATACAATTTACAAAACTAGTCCTTTTAATTAATAAAAGTACAATTCGAATTACACAATGAATACAATTTACAATTTAAATCCCTAAGTTGCATAATTTACAAAAAGGACCTCCATTTTATATTTTATTCGAACAGCCCCATGTTTAAGGTATATTATAAAAATAGCCCACGACTTTCAATAATTACAAAACATCCCCTTAACTAGTAAAAATCCAATCGGTATAGTTTTCTTTTTACAAAACCCTAACCCTAGCTTCACCAATCGTGACCCAATCATTGAAACATCATTAATGAGTATTAATTAGTCCAGATTTTATACCAAAAACCCTAACCTTAATCGTGACCTAGGATTTTTATTTTATTTCATGTTTTTTCATAAAACCCGATTACACAAACAAAATCGACACAGGTTATTAGGGCCTCCACAATTCGAACTACCATTTTTCGTGGGTTACATAAGTCGTATAGTTTCCAAATAAATTAAGCCTCGCACCCAGAAAATTCGTATAAAGTGTATTCGATTATATACTTGTTTTAAGCCCTAAAAATTATAGAGATAGATCTAGGCCTTTACAAATTGTACCAACATTTTTCCCAGGTCTTATAATTCATATAATGCTCAAATAAAATAAATACATCACCTATAAAATAGTATTACATGTTTTAGGTATTATACGTGTTTTATGCCTTTAATTTCCAAAAGATCAAATAAAAGTGCATGGTTCGGTTAGACTAATTTTTATAGACCAAGTATGATGTAAAAAAGGTGGGAAAAATACCAGATGAAGGCTAGAATAAGTAGAAGAGGCGTAACCAATAAATACCTATCGAACCCTTGTCGATACCAAATAAATCACCACGAACGAATGAGAAACCCTAAGACCTCCACACTATTTTTCCAAGCTTCTTTATGTCAAGAACAATACCAGAAAAATGCCCAAGGATTTTTAGAGAGCCGTATGAGTTTTTGAGAGAGTTGTGTGTTGTTTTAGGGTTTTCGGCAAAAGGAAAATGGGAAAGAATTATAATGCCATGTGATATGGGGAAGGCTTCAAGTTTTTCTGTCCAAGATAAGTATCAAGAGGATCACAAATTATTTGGGAAGATTTTCTTGATTGATTTGATATTATCTTACAGTTATTTGTTATTAAAATGATTTACAAAATATTAAATAAACATTTTTATATAATCGGCATATACAAGGTATTTTGTGTGTGTTTATAATTTTTTGTACACTCTAAAATGTTAAATTGTTGTAGCATAATTTACTTGGCTTCATAACTTTGTTCATTTCCAAAGGTTCGGGACAATTTGGTGCTTTATAAACTCTTAAATCAAATTTTAAAGTTGTAGGGGCATTTTGGTCTTTTTACATGTTTTAGATTTTTGGGTTTTACAACTTCTTCCCCTCTTAAAAAAAATTTCGTCCTCGAAATTTGCCAGGAAACAAAAAAAGATAGAACGGAAATACAACAAAGACATACCAGACGCCTTGTCTGCCTGGTCACGAGAAAGCATGTAAACATGACCGATACTAGGAGTAGGAGGAGGAGGATCAAGGTATTTCCCAAACGTTGCCGGATTCCGCCTAGGACAATCCTTCAACTTATGCTCATTAGAACCACACCTAAAGCAAGCACCAGATGTCGTACTACAAACTCCAGTATGATTCTTCCCACATTGAGTACAACTAGCTGATCCCTTCTGAGTATTCGATTCAGAAACCCGATTCTGCTGGTAATCCCCGGAAGACTGATCCTTCCACTGCCTCTGATTGTCGTTGCGCCCGGGACGATCACTACTCTGCTTAGAAGCTGACCTCCAATCCCGACCTCTCTGATCATGACCACGATCCGCCTGATCTCGTGGCTCAAAACTTCTACTAGACCGCCTCTGCTGCTCATATCCCTGGTCCTGGCGACCCTTATACTCCTGACTCTGGTCCTGACGACCTCTTCGCTCCTTGAAGTCTACACGATTTCCATCCCTGTCTCTCTTATTCGAACCTTCATCAGCATGCAACATCTCAATGTTGCGGGCATTGTTCGCAACTGCAGCAACATCCTCATACTCGGTGTTCACAATACGATCCAGCACCCACTTCTTCAATGCCCATTTAAAGTGCTTAGCCTGACGAAAAGCATTACCCGTAACCTCTGGTCCAACAAAACTAGCCAGCCTCATGAACCTCTGCATGAATTCCCCAGACGACTCTCGATCCAACTGCCGAATAGACCCATACTCACGTTCGTACCTCTGCTGCTCAGCCACCGGAATATACTGCTTATAGAATATACCACAAAAATCCTCCCAAGAACAAGTATCAGCGAAATCCTCTTCCTGTGACTGAACATACGCTGTCCACCAACTCAGCGCATCACCCTCCAGTTTAAACGTAGCCAAGCGCGTCTTGAATTCATCCGCGCACCCCAAGAGCCTAAACAACTTCTCAACATGAGTGATCCAGTCCTCTGCCTCTGTGGGAGTGGCAGCAGACCGGAAAGAAAGAGGTTTGAGCTTATTGAACCTTTCGATCCAAACATGAATACCAGTAGGTGGAGCAGTGGGTGGGGCACCGCCACCACCACCACTTGATGAACCCACACCATTTCTGATGTTATTGGTGACTTGGGTTACCAACTGAGGAAGAGCAGCAGCCATCGCATCGGCTATCATGGCCTCGATATTAGGGCCATCCTGCCCATCAGTGTACTGGGTAAAACGCGTATTCACCATCTGAACGATAACGAAAAAAAATGATTAGCAACTCAAACAGAATATGACAGAGCAGATCAAGAAGATATGACAGAGCAAAACAGGAAAGAGTGCGCGAAAGGAAACCTAATTTCTACCCAATCCTCACAGGTCACGAGCCTAAGCTCTAAGGGTTTCGGAACCTGTCTCTGATACCATAAATTGTAACACCCCAACCCGACAAGGGTAAAGATATCACAACAATATGGTTTCACATCAGAATAAGCAATAAAAAAAACAGCGGAAGTCTTAACATTAAACCAAAGATAATAAGCCAACGAGACTTATATCAAGTTCAACAAGACAAACGAAAAGAAATAAATGAAGTACTTAACAATCCAGGAGCCAATCAACGCATAACAAGTCTAAAAATTAAATGGCAGAACTAATATACTAAGGTCCATGCTTCACTCAAAGTTGCTCTCATCCCAAAGCAAAACCCAGCTTCCTAGCTTAAACACCTGCCGCAGGAAAAGAAAATGCGGCTGAGCTACGAGAGCTCAGTAAACAGATATAACGGAAACAAAGCAGTAGTACATTAATAGAAAAGTAAATGAAATAATACCAGGTGTAACAAGAGTCAGGAAAAGGAAAAAGGGTTATGTAGATATACTAAGAGTTAAGAATGGTTACAATGGTAAATGTAAATGAAACCATAACCCACCACCAGTCCAAGTCAAATCAAGTAAGGTCAAATGTCAGGTCAAGTGTCAGGTCATAAGGTTACAAGGATTTAGGAAAACAGAAATCCTCTACGAGCCCAGAAACAGTACATATCAAATTAAATCACATATCAGTGTGTATGGAGGGGTGACCTCAGCATACTAGGAACAGGGTGAGGGGATACCTCCAGGGGTTGGAGTCATGAGCTCCCAGGATTGTGAAAGACGTGTATCGCACACACCATCAGTCACCTGGTATAACAGGTAATATAACAAATCAGGTCAGGTCTAGGACGCATCCATACACCCCCAGTAGGCCACAGGGTCTTCCTCTACGTAACAAGTATAAATCAGGTTAGGGACGGGACAGGTCATCACTCTCCTGCCCTAGAGTCATGCCACCGGTGCATCAATGACATGGACATGAAACCCTCATGCCTAGTGGGTGGCTCGTAGTCTCAAACTGTGGGTCAAGGTCAAGTATCAAGTTTCAGGTGTCAAGTATCAGGTATCAAGTGTCAGGTTTTAAATCAAGTTTCAAATCAGATTTCATATCAGGGTTCACGACAGGAGGTCAATGCAGGGTTTAACTATCAGGAGGTCAATATCAGAAAGTCAAATACCAGAAGGTTCATGTCCATTTATTAAAAAGTAATCCTTTTAAGATGGTTTTAATATAAAATGGTCTTTAAATCAGTTTTCATAATGAAAGTCTTTAAAAGCAATTTTTCAAAACCTCTTCATATGTAATTTAGAAACGTAGTTATAAAATCCTATGAACCTTTAAGTATCCCAAGGTCCTAAATATTCAGGTTACCAAGTTATGAACCGGTCATGTCAAGTATCAAGGAAACATAACAGGGTCCAAGGCAGGGTTCGAAACAAATGATCAAGACAAGAGTTCAAAACAAAGGTTCAATTCAAGGTTCACAATACAAGGGGAACATAGCAATGGCTTGGGGAATCCTAAACGAATCAAAATTAGAAGTCAAGAGCAACGAAGGCTCCTTACAAGAAGGGCAGAATATATGTACCTTATTTCGAATGCAAGAACACAAAAGTAGCAAAACAGACGGGGATCAAATCACTCCCTCTTCAAACCTAAAGGAATAGAGGACAGAATCACAAAGGGGTTTCAGTTATCTTTCCATTTTAAGCAGGTTTCCAATTTTAGCAAGTTCCCATTTTAGAAAGTTTCCTTATTTGGTAAGTTCCCATAATTAGAAAATTAAAGTATTTTAACTTAAGTTAATTCATAATTAAACATATTATGGACATAGGGTATATTTTAACAAGTCTTGATAGTTCAGGGTCAAATATGACAAGTTTCCATAAATTAGGGTTTTATGTGATAACTTTACATAATTTAGGGTTTCAAATGAAATTAAACCAAAGTTAAGGGCCATAAATGTAATTATCACAATTTATACATCCAATCCATATTTTAACCATATATACGAATTAAGTACCTCAATTTATACCATTTTACACTTTATACCCTTTAGTTTATAAATTTCCAAATTAAACCCCATAGTTTCCTTAAATCTCATTTTAACCCTTTACATATTCATATTAACACAACAAGCCCTCAATATTACAAAGTTACAGAATATACCTCATATTTTAATAGTTGTACGAATTAACCCTCATCTTTATACAATTTACAAAACTAGTCCTTTTAATTAATAAAAGTACAATTCGAATTACACAATTAATACAATTTACAATTTAAATCCCTAAGTTGCATAATTTACAAAAAGGACCTCCATTTTATATTTTATTCGAATAGCCCCATGTTTAAGGTATATTATAAAAATAGCCCACGACTTTCAATAATTACAAAACATCCCCTTAACTAGTAAAAATCCAATCGGTATAGTTTTCTTTTTACAAAACCCTAACCCTAGCTTCACCAATCGTGACCCAATCATTGAAACATCATTAATGAGTATTAATTAGTCCAGATTTTATACCAAAAACCCTAACCCTAATCGTGACCTAGGGTTTTTATTTTATTTCATGTTTTTTCATAAAACCCGATTACACAAACAAAATCGACACAGGTTATTAGGGCCTCCACAATTCGAACTACCATTTTTCCTGAGTTACATAAGCCGTATAGTGTCCAAATAAATTAAGCCTCGCACCCAGAAAATTCGTATAAAGTGTATTCGATTATATACTTATTTTAAGCCCTAAAAATTATAGAGATAGATCTAGGCCTTTACAAATCGTACCAACATTTTTCCTAGGTCTTATACTTCATATAATGCTCAAATAAAATAAATACATCACCCAGAAAATCGTATTACATGTTTTAGGTATTATACGTGTTTTATGCCTTTAATTTCCAAACGATCAAATAAGAGTGCATGGTTCGGTTAGACCAATTTTTATAGACCAAGTATGATTTAAACAAGGTGGGAAAAATACCAGATGAAGGCTAGAACAAGTAGAAGAGGCGTAACCAATAAATACCTATCGAACCCTTGTCGATACCAAATAAATCACCACGAATGAATGAGCAACCCTACGACATCCACACTATTTTTCCAAGCTTCTTTATGTCAAGAAAAATACCAGAAAAATGCCCAAGGATTTTTAGAGAGCCATATGAGTTTTTGAGAGAGTTGTGTGTTGTTTTAAGGTTTTCGGCAAAAGGAAAATGGGAAAGAATTATAATGCCGTGTGATATGGGGAGGGCTTCCAGTTTTTCGGTCCAAGATAAGTATCAAGAGGATCATAAATTATTTGGGAAGATTTTCTTGATTGATTTGATATTATCTTAGAGTTATTTGTTATTAAAATGATTTACAAAATATTAAATAAACATTTTTATATAATCGGCATATACAAGGTATTTTTTGTGTGTTTATAATTTTTTGTACACTCTAAAATGTTAAATTGTTGTAGCATAACTTACTTGGCTTCATAACTTTGTTCATTTCCAAAGGTTCGGGATAATTTGGTACTTTATAAACTCTTAAATCAAAATTTAAAGTTGTAGGGGCATTTTGGTCTTTTTAGATGTTTTAGATTTTGGGTTTTACAAAGATCCCTCCGGTTCTGGCTGGATCATGGGAACTTATACCTAACTTTACCATCCTTATAACTCTAGTGCAGTAAATAAAATGGTTGGTCTTTGGTATACTTCCACAATTGCCATCATAAATCATTTGCTCCCCCTTAATATGTGCATCGATATACGAAAGAGTTTAGCACATATGGGAGAGCCTACACTTGAGTCCAAAAGATCACATTTTTTATCAGATTTTCATATTTAAATCACATTCTCTCCCCCGATCAAAAATTTCAAACCTTTTGAGATTTGGGATCTCAATTGATTTAAATAAGTTAGAAAATTTGGGAGACAATATGGTCTGATTCAATGTATTATGATAATGGAACATTATTATGCTCCCCCTCAATCAATGAGGGGGAATGTTAGTGTCAGGTATGATAAGTTTGAAAGATATTTGAATGAAACTCATACACTGACACATAACAACAAATTTTATTCACTTGCTTATTATGTACAAAGTGGCGTGTTACGACACAAATGATGTTGACCTTTACGCACAGATGATGTGATCATTCGCTTCTCTGAGGGAGTCAGTAGTCAACATCAATTATCCATCCACCAACAAAACTTCTCAAGTATTGTAGATCCCTACTTGGCGAGACCAGAATTAGTAATGCTTTGTTGAAGTGAAGGTGGTGGTGGTGGTGAAGGTGGTGTTGTTGTTGTTGCGGCCGATGTTGTTGTTGTGGTGAATTCAGAGCCAATCAATGGAGTTTGAATATCTGATCAAGTGGTTAGAGCGTGAGCAGGCACATTCACATCAGCCATGGAATCTACATAGGAATATCCACAAAGATGGGCATACATACAGATTAACTCTACATTAAGTGCCACCACGCAGCGGTTTGCCTATTTATAAAATCATATTCATGTCATGATCAAACCACAATCAGGAAATTTTTCAAACCTCTATCTAGCATGAAGAGCGAGCAGCAATCATGAACATGGCAATTCACTAATATTTCAACATTCAACTCAGGATCTTATAACCAAGATTCTAACACGATAGCTACATACCTAAGTATATCATAAGTGCACAAGCAATACGTCAACAACAATTAAACAGCTATCGACTAACAAAAGTCAATCAACATTCGAAACATATTCAATCAGATCATACAAATGCCTGTGGAGTATTCAAGAACATCAAACACAATGGGTTTTCTAACTTCTTTTAGATTTTAAGTTTTAAAGTATTTAGGGGATTAAACGAGGATTCCAAAGTGACACAAATGGACCTTCTAGTTACATAAAGCTAGGAAACAGTACGCAAATTGCACATAATGCCCTTATCTTTCTAACAACTAACACATTTGGCCATTTGAGATAAAGCTTAGTAAGTTCCTCTTCAACAAATACCCCATTAACTACAAAACATTTTCTAACAATTATGAGATAACCAAGAAACCCGTTTGATGATATAAAATTTGAGATTACTCTCCCCCTCAATCAATGACCCGTATTCTAGTTAAAGAGCTATAGTCATTGATTGAGTGACAAATTTTATGAACAATCTAAGTCTGAAAGAATTTCAAACAACACGTTACCACCATGTGTCTCACCAAATAATTTTCAGAAGAATCATAGAAGGAAAATTATTTATATACAAAGAAGATTTCTCTTCTTTTACAAGAAATAATGCACTGAAACGTACATTAAATCGGGGATGCACGGATATGAAGTAATCCATGCACGGGTGAACATCACCCATTGGGAGAAACAACCGTCTTTTTGGCAACGTGCTTTCCCCATAATGAAGAACGGGTTATAGTCTGAAGTAACTGCAAGCCGACATGACATGTTTTGAGAAACAATTTGAACTTCTGCTCGAACTTCATTTAAAGACCCATGTCATTGTTGAATGACATTTCTAGGACCGTAAATGTTATCGATACCAGAAGACATGCCTTGAAAAACTATTTTTGGAATTTTCTAATTTTTTAATTAATTTTTTTTGATTTTTATGGTTTTTGTAGGTTTAAGATATGTACAACGTGGAAAATCTTTTTGAGTTTTTATGATTTATATATATACAGAGGATACATGAAGAATTACCACCTCTATTCTTCCTTAGATAGATAAGAGTTCAATCAGATCATTTTCCGCCGACTGGTGTCGGATGTCCATGTGAATCAAAGTAGCACCATTTGGCATGGGTTTGTAGTTGACATCTTGTCGAAACAGGTCTAGAAGGATTGCCAATCACATTCTCTAATGGGAGAGCCTTTGACCACTTACTGATATAATGAAACGATTGATTGAGCTGATGAGAATCTGATCAAATAACCCTTTGTGAAGATGATTCTCTAGAACTCGGGTCTGGAGTAAGATTATGGAGGAGGGGTTCATTATCAATCTCGAGAGGTAGAATTCTATGAATTTATTCTTTAACACCTTGATGAATGACTAGAGATATAATTTCATGAGTTGTTGGAGAAGTACTAACAGATGGTACTTCTTGAACCATTGTGGTTCATGAAGAGTACCGGTTGTATCAGCAGATATCTATGCATCAACGGGAAACATAGGAGATAGAACACTTGATGGAGCTGAAAGTATTCTTCAAACCAATGGTTGAAACAATATATCTTCTTTCTTCATGGACAGTGGAACATATAGTGTTGAAGAAACTTGGTTTGCACGATTCCTGAACTGATGTATTCAGGACTCGTATGACCATTTCTCAAACATCAATCAACATGTAGTTTATTCACCCTTCTCCTCCTCAAAAATTGCATATGACTGCCATTATTGATTGAACGAGTGAATAAGAATACCATCAACAGTAAGTAGATCACTTGATGACTGACATTTAGTTTATTCACCCTTCTCCCCCTAAAAAATTGCCTACGACTGCCATTTTTGATTGAATGAGTGAATAAGAATACCATCAATGGTAAGTAGATCCACTTGATGACTGATATTTAGTTTATTCTCCCTTCTCCTTCTCAAAAATTGCATATGACTGCTATGTTTGATTGAACGAGTGAATAAGAATACAATCAATGGTAAGTAAATCCACTTGATGACTAACATTTAGTTTATTCACACTTCTCCCCCTCAAAAATTGCATATGAGATTGCCATTTTTGATAGAACAAGTGAATAAGAATATACTCCAATGTACGTTGATCCACTTGATGACTGAATGAGCATGGGAAGAGCATGAAGCTTATTGATGAGAATGGTCATAAACAAGAAGATTTCTCTTATTCTGAAGATAAAGCGCACTTAAGCGTACACCTTTCTTTTCTTTGAGGAACGGGGCCTGAAGTGTTGTCTGCAGATGCCATTTTGTTGTTGAAGAACGAGGCCTGAACTGATGTGAACAGACGTCATACTTCGCTGAAGAACGAGGCTTGAACTGTTGTGTTCAAACGTCATATCGTTGAAGAACGAGTCTTGAACTGATGTGTTCAAACGTCATTATTCATGTTCATCAAATCTGACTTTGTTGAACCCCTATTTTATGAGATATCAGTCTTTTCGGCAACCAAACTCTGAGTCTTTCCTTAATAGGAGTGAACGATGTACCGGAACTTAAGTAAAGACTACATGCACAAACATTAAGAGTTTGTTCGCATTTATATGGGTTAATGATATCAGCATCTAAACCATTTGGGGTTTCGCTGTCAACCTTGGTATTGCACTCAGTGAACATCTTCCTAGTAGGTATCCATCTAAGACCAACAATCTTAAAAATTCTACCCGTCGGTATCCACCTAAGGCAAGATATAGGAGTGTTTGGTTTCTCATGTATAGTAGAAGTCTTATTGACAGAAAACCTTTGTCCTATAGTAATCTGCCTACCAGGTTTCTGAGTATAACTCTTTGGTTCTACGAGCTTGTTGTTGTTTCTAGTCTTAGGGGATTGAACCTTAGCACGAGCATTCACTACCTTCAGGAATTTTGTTATACAAACATCATGATTTGCATTAAAAACACATTTCTGACAAGTCGAGCAGACATAGTGTTTGGTTTCAGAAAAGGATCTAGAATTCTTAGAGTGATCTGCTACGGGAATCGCTTTAATCGATGCGCAACTACTCTTAGAAACATGCAAATTCCTAGTCTTTTCATGTGTGGTTTTCTTAGCATCCTCTAGGTTGTGATTCTGAACAAGGTCTTTATGTCTAATATGTTCCTTTGGTGTCACAAATGTTACCTGATTTAAACTAATCCTAGAAGAGCTAGAAGCACTCATATGATGGGGTTTTGCACAAGTATATTTCTTTTCATTAGGTCGAGACTGTGAAGTGAGTGGTTTTGACAAAACTTGTTTCGCATCAACTTGGGAAGCAAACCATGGTTTTGAAAATTTTGGTCGTTCAGATATAAACGCAGTCGGTTGTCTAACAACTGATTGGTTTCTCAGTGGTTGTAACGCTGGTTTCCTCAAGATTGATGGTTTTGCAAACTTATCGTTCACACTATTTCTTGTTAATTTTCTTAACTTGTTTTTTAATGCTGCAATTGTAAAACCCTTTTCCTGAAGTTGAGCTTTGAATTCATCATTTTTGGCAATCAAAGAAGTTGTTTGTTCTATATTCTTAGTTCTCGTTTCTTTGATTGAAGCATGCAGGTCTTTGTAATGCTTTTTCAAAGTCTCATTTTCCTTAAGTAATTTAGCCACTTTAAGTTCCAATTCGATGTTTCTTGTTTTAATTGCATCGATATCATGTTTAGCCTTGACTACATTACTTTTCTCATGGATATCTAGAATCCGTTCTTTCTTATGTTCTATTGCTATTTCAAGTGAAATGCAATGTTTTTCAAGTTGTAAGAATCTGTTTGAAAGTTCATTATAAACCTCTTTTTCAACCATATCATTCGTTTTGAGAAGCTCAGCCTTAAGCAAAGGACTTTTAACATGATCATGTTCAGCATCCTGGTCAATTTCTCCCCCCTTATGACTCATATTTGTTGAATCAGGAGTGGTATTGCTATCAGCCTTTTCCAACAGATATGTGTCATAAATAGGTTCAAATTGATCAGAATGTTGTTGTTCACTAGCAAGGACAGTATGTTGAACAGTTTGTTAGGAAATTAAGCTTAAGCAGTTAAGACTGTTGGAGGTAACAGTTAGGACTGTTGAAGGAAGAAGTTAAGACTGCTGAAGAATGTTGAAGACATGAGCAGTTAAGACTGCTGAGTGAAGAAGTTAAGACGGTTTATGATTTATGTAAAGTAGATAAATATGGAAAATATATTGTGTATATCGTATAAGAATAGATTGATAGTTATCTTGTAAAGGAATCCTTAGTCTATAAAAGGATTGCCTAGGTTAAGGTTTTGATACACACAACACATATACGTACTGTATAGATTCAAGGTTGTAAACCCTAGTGATAGGAGATCACTCGTATTATTATCCTAATAATATTGAATCGTTGAAGGTTATTTATTCTGTGTTCTTTGTTTCATTCAAATCATACAAAACACATAAGGTCTTCTAAGTGCTAGCTAGTAAATTCCGCGTGCTAGACTAAGTATAATTCTTCGTATCACATCTAACACAAGGAGTGTGTGTAGATCCGGTCAAGTGGTATCAGAGACAGGTTGCTGATACATAGATTTAGAAGATCCGAGAAGAACAAAGATGGACATGGAAACAACACCATCCACAACCAACATTGCTGCTAAGCTTCCTATGCTTAAACCTAATGAGTTTGACATGTGGAGACTTCATATTGAGCAGTTTTTCCAAGTGCAAGACTATGCACTATGGGAGATCATTGAAGATGGAAACTATTTTACCCCAGTAGTAACAACAACTGTTGTTGAAGGTAAATCTGAGACTAATGTGCAGACAAAGCCAACCACTAATGAAGAGAAGGCAAGATACAAGAATGATGTTAAGGCTAGAAGTTTGCTTCTGATGACCATTCCCAATGATCAGTTGCTGAATTTTAGCAAGTTCAAGTGTGCTAAATCTCTTTTTGAAGCTATTTTTGCAAGATATGGTGGGAATGAAGCCACCAAGAAAACCCAGAAGACCTTTCTCAAGCATCAGTTTGAGAACTTTACTGCAACAAGTAATGAGTCGTTGGATCATATGTTCAATAGGCTTCAAAATTTGGTGAGTCAATTGGCTGTTTTAGGAATTGAGATGCCTCAAGAAGATCTCAACTCTAAGTTTCTGAGAAGTCTACCTTCTGAATGGGCTATGCATGTGGTAGTATGGAAAAACAAGCCTGATATAGATTCCATGAGCTTAATGGATCTATATAGCAACTTCAAAATAGTTGAACATGAGATTAAGAAGTCTGCTGGATCAAGTTCAAGCTCAAGCTCAGGGAATTTGGCCTTTGTATCAACTCCCAGTTCCTCAAGTCCAGATGAAGAAGTGCAAGTTGCTGGAGCAGTTGGAACTGCTAGTACAAACCTTGGTACTGCTAGCACCTCAAGCAGTACTAGTGGACTTTTGAATGATGATACTTATTGTGCTTTCCTGACTACTCAGCACAATGGAAGTATGTTGACTCATTCAGATCTTCAAGAGATTGATGAAGATGATATTGAAGAGATGGATATTAAGTGGCAGCTCTCTCTTCTCAGTTTGAGAGCTAGAAGATTCTTGAAGAAGACTGGCAAGAAGATTGTTATAAATAGCAATGATGTTGCAGGGTATGACAAGTCCAAGATTGAGTGCTACAACTGCCACAAGAAAGGTCATTACTCAAGGGAATGCAGATTGCCAAGTCAACAAGATGGAAAGAGTAGAGCATATGGAAACAAGTCAAGAGTTGTGGAGATTACTGATTCAAGCTCGAAAGCCATGGTTGCCATTGATGGCTTAGGATTTGACTGGAGCTATATTGCAGAGGAGGAAGCAGAAGTATCTACAGAGGTTGCTCTCATGTTATTTTCTGATTCTGAGGTACAAGTTTCAAAATGTTCTAAATCTTGTGAAGCTTTAAAAGAACTAGAAACACTTAAAACAAGATATGAGAGTCAGTGAAAAGAATTAAAGGAAACTGCTTTTAGCTTAGCAAATCATAAGAGAGCTTTAGCTGTGTTAGAAAAAAAAATTGTTCATTATCAAAACAATGAGTCTAAGTTTTCTTATGATATGATTATTGTTAAGAGTGACTTAATGTTTAGAGAGAATGAGATCACTGTTTTAAAACATGAGCTAGAACAGGTTAAGAAAGCTAAGGAGAACATACAGATGAGTGTAGACACACTAGAATACACATCAAAAGGTGTTCAAAAGATAATTGAGAGTCAGATCCAAAATAAAGCTAAGTCAGGCCTAGGATATAAGTCAGTTCCACCTCCTTATAGAGGAATTCCATCACCTAAAGGTATAGACTTAGAACACACAGGACTCCCTGAATTTCAATTACCTGAACTTAACTATGGTCCTCAACCTAAGAAGGATGTAGTTGATAAACATGTGTTTGTAAGTGCAAGTGATAAGTCACTATCTGAGGAAAAGGTGTCTTCTGATAGGTCCTCACCTAAGGACTCAGATGCTCCAACAATTGAGGAATGGACTTCTGATGATGAGGATGATCAGGCTGTGGTTAAGCCTGTTAGTGCTAAAGTGGAGGAACCAAAAGTTCCAAAGATGGTTAAACGTGAGACTGTTAGGCCTAGCTCAAATGCCAAACCTTTTAGACCAACAGTTAGGTATGCAGAGATGTATAGAACCACAAACAAGCCAAGAGGTAACCAAAGGAATTGGAATGACCTAAAATCCCACAAATTAGGAAAGGATTTTATTTGCTATAGGAAAGCTTGTTACTCTTGTGGTAGCTTTGATCATCTTGCAGCTTTTTGTGATAAGTATGTTAGAGGGTATTCAAACAAGAGCATGTGTCTAGAGAGACCTAAAACTCCTCCTAGGAATGACAAGATGATACCCAGATCAGTTCTTTTGAGGTCTGGACCTAGAGCAGTTCAAACTGCTAGACCAGCAGTTCAGACTGTCAGATCTATGAGACCAATTCACCCAAGGCCACCAGTTCAAAATCCAATAACTGTTTTTAAACCATCATACAAAACTGGTAAAAGAACTTTTTATGAGAAAGCAGTGGTGAAAAACCAAGTTTGGAAACCTAAGGTAACAACTGCCAAGCCAGCAGTTCCAACTGCTAGCAGGGTAATTGGTACTGGTGTGAATAAAAACACTGCTAAGGGAAAATGGGTAATGGAGTGAATACTTCAGCATGTTGGGTATGGAGACCAATTCAACCTAATGGCGCTAAGACTGTTTTGAAATGAATGAATTATGTTGATGCTAGAGGAAAGCCTAAATCTGTTTTGGCTTGGGTTCCACAAGGAAATTAATTTTTCTTGTAATGTGCATTGTTAGTCATATGCTTGTATTTTGTTTCTTTGTTTTTGGACTAACAATTGCAGGATTGGAGAGAAAACACCAATGGATTATAAATGCTTGATGTTTTGGACTTAATGGTGTTCTGGAGATTAGTATGTGATCTTTGCATACAAAAAATGGTAATTGGTTCACCATGTCTTATCCACATAAGAACCAACTAGTCCAGAGCAAACGGTTTCTGGTAAAGACTAATCAAATCCGTTGATGGTTGACAATTTACCAAAAATTGTATGGTTATCAGCTCACCATATCTAAATGTGAAGAGTTGGCTAGTCCAAAGCAAACGGCTATTGGTAAAGACATATCAAATCCGTTGATAGCTGATAGTTTGCTAAAAACTATGTTTGAGCCATGGTATTTTTAAATTTTATTTCAAAAAAGTTGGGACGGCTCAATAAATTTTTTTTCAACAGTTGGGACGGTTAGTGCAAAATATTGGTACGGTTCAACTAGCCGTTATGACTGACGTGTCTGTAATTAATTTTGGAGTAAAAACTAGCCGTTGGCGGTTTGTTGCAATTTTTACTGGATGGATTACGGATTTCGAGGGATCCTCATATAGATATTTTAACTTTTATTTTATTATATTCTTATACTAAAATAAATAGTTACCATATTCTTTAAGTCGGTCAACTTGAAACCCTACAACTCTCTCCATAAACTCTCAATATTACTTTCATCTTCTATCTTTTCACTCAAACTTATTATTATTCACGGCTGTTAATTAATATTTACTGCTAAGAATGGATGTTTTGAAGTTTGTTAAGCGTCACAACCAGGTTGCGTTTTTAGAGAAAACAGAGCAAGGAGATGGGCCAAAATTTTAAGAGATTGTGGATTTTCTCAATCACTCTCACATAAGGTATGCTCTAACTGTTTCTCCTACTCTTTATGTTTCGCACATCACACAGTTCTTGTAGGGTATTCACAATGCATGAATCACTATCTTGAGGCTTGTTTGGATCGAATGGATGGAAGTTTTAGAGAGAGAAATGGGAGCCTTTAGTGAGAGAAAGTAACTAGTGTAATATTAGCTTGAAAGGTCCAACCCTTCCCATGTGTGGGAAGGGGTATATATACTACTACATATTATGTCCCTAGTGGACTGTGGAGCGAGCTGACAGAGGGGAAAGCCCCGACCCACTCCACAATAGTAATTAATAACTAAGCTACTAATAATATTACTGATAATCTTATGAGCTATGATGATCTAATAAGTACTCGGGGTGACCGAGTCTTCTGCTGAATATTCATATTCCTAACAATCTCCCCCTAAGGGAGGTCACCCCAGAAGTAATGTTCTGAAATTCAGCACTTCTTCCTTGGATCTTGACATCATAGCTCGTACTCATTGAATCTTCAATGTCATAGATTGCTGTGCAAACGTCAGTGATCTGAAGATGACTTCTCTTTTGTCTTGGATGAACTTTGAATAATCTCTGAGCGTATCATCCCACTTGAGTCTCCAAGTCATCTTTCAGTAGTAATACTCCATGTGATGAAATATACTTAGAGCCGACATGCTCACACGATATGGGGTCATGATCTTCAGCATCAGAGTTAGCAGAAGCTGTGTTGAAGGTCTTTTAGAGTGATCATGACTTCTTTGATGATGATGTAGTGTGAACATGTGGTGATGGATTGGCATCTTTTCTGCAACCAGCTACAACAGCAACCAGCTACAGCATTCCACTGCCACAATCGCCAGAAGTTCCTGCATACGACAGTTAGCAATAATTCGACCGGTACTTACAAGTTTGGACTTCGAGATAGTCAACAGCATATTGTGAAAACTATCTCTAATCCTTACCAAGACCGTTCCTAATCGAAAACTCACAGAGAGCTTTTTAAGATTTTACCGTAGTAAATCAGCGATTAGGTGAGTCACTGGAGATCACTCCACGACTGTAGACTGGTTGAAACCGCCGCGACCACTAAGCGTAATCCACGAGGAATTACCGAAGTGACCTGCTTTCAGGGCTGCTTGATGTTGACCCTGGCAGGAATTTCCATTCAATCATTGAGAATTACATAAGTAAATTCTCTCATAAATGTTCTGGCAGATTGCTAAGATCTGCGTAGGACTCATGAGATTACAACTGGCGTCCTTACTGTTGAACAACCAGTGTAGAAATGATTCGTGTCCCTATGAGATCTTATTATGTATCTCGTGGCTCTAGACTCAATTGTGCGTTTTGATTTGGTGATCGGAGGCTGGAGAGGACTGCCACCTTTTCAATATCATCTAACTCGGAGTGAGAGAGATGATAGGAACGTATTGAACTCCGTGACAATTGAAACAAGAATCCTTTGAGGGACCTTGAGTGGCTAGGGAGGGTTGTGCAGCGTATCACTGGGTCCATGATACTTTGTCTTCAATGCCAGCAATCAACTAGGTGATTCTGACAGCATATGTATTGACCCGGTTTCTGCCTAAGTTGTAAGGAGGGCTATTTCTTTTCACCCTTTCTCTTTACAATTCTTTTTCATTCTTCAACCCCTTCAGTGCTTACCGAGACTTCATAACTAACACCTTGTTGGGTTTGTTCCAGTGTTAGCTCCATCTCAGTCGGCACTATTCCCTCATTCACTTTTCTCCTTTTTAATCATACCTGAGGACTTCTACACTAACTAGTGGATTGTCCCTGGGTAGATCCCTCCGGCTCTGGCGGGATCGTGGGAACTCGAGCCTGACCTAACCATCCTTATAACTCCATGCATTAATTAAAATGGTCGGTCTTTGGTATACTTCCACGATTGCCATAAACCAAATCTTTGAAAAATCTCTCAAAGTGTTCATGATTCTGAAACACATTTTTGCAAACACTTGAGAGTTTTATACTTTTCAAATGCTCCCCCTCAACATGTGCTCGGTAGATTGTTTTATAAATTTGCACATGTTAGGAAGAGCTCGCACTTTTTGAATTGATCCACTTTCAGTGAACATGACCGATTCGAGACACGCTTACATCACTGGTTAGACCAGCTTGAAATTATTACCCGTCCTGGTCAAGTCCATAGAAAGTTTCTCGAAACGGTACACTCTACTCAGATACATCTTTTTCGAGACACGCTTACATCACTGGTTAGACCAGCTTGAAATTATTACCCGGCCAAGACATATCCTTTCGATTGATGACAATTTCAAGTTTCGTCAATTCTTTGGTGAAGTCTGAGCCTTGTTCACACAAGATGCCATAATCCATTGTTTTGTAAAAACCATTTGCTCCCCCTCAATATGTGCATTGAAATATGAAAGATTTTCGCACATATGGAAGAGCTTGCGTTTATGACCAAAACATTTTGCTCCCCCTCAATATGTGCCTTGATACACAAAATGGTTTGGCACATACGGGAGAGCATACATTAACTTCCAAATCATCACATTTTATCAGATTCCATATTTAAATCACATTCTCTCCCCCGATCATAAATTTCAAACCTTTTGAGATTTGTGATCCCAATTGATTTAAATAAGTTAGAAAATGTGGGAGAAAATGTGTCCGATTTAATATATTCTGATAATGGAACATACTAAGCTCCCCCTTTAAACTAAGAGGGAGATTCACTGCACATTATACACATATTACACATAGAGTATTACAAGATTAGAGGAAATTACATTGTAGAAATTACAAGTGCCTAATAAACGAGTAATATCACTACAAAGACCACTTATGAAGCGAGTCAGCTCATGTCGTTCTTTCCATCAGTCTGTAATCTCCTTCACGAACTCTTCCCCCAACGAAGCTTTCCAAGCTGCGAAAGATCCTTCTTGTTTTCAGTCTACGCTCTATGGCTTTCATAAACTCTTTGCTCCTTTGTACATCCAGATCAGTCCAGAACTGAGTCTTCAATTGTGGATTGTGAGGATTTAGCTTGAAGTCTTTAATCCTGAAATCCAGTGCTTCATCGATCATCCTCAGGGTACCATCGCTGAATTTATGAATCTCACTGAATTGCATCATCATAGGAGTCCCATGCTGGTCAGTGAACTTGACAGCTCTTGGAGATTCGATTACTTTAAAGTCGTGAATGTACTCGAGACCCGCACGTTCCCAATATGGCCTAGTGAGATTGAGTTTGGTCTGATAGCTCTCTATCCCTAGTTGAAAATCACTCACTCTTTGCCTGATAACAAGACCCCGGATCCATAAGTTAACAGCAGCAGCAAGCGCCTTCTTGTCGCGAGGTGGAAGATGATTCAGGTGCCCTTGAAGATTCAGAAGGAAGAGATCCTCGAAGTCACTCGGAGATAAATATTTGAAGTCACTTTCAGAAATGATATACTCCTTTTGATCAGCACGACGAAGCACAATCCTTTTAAGATACTCATACCCATACATTGGGTGAATATCAATTTTGAGGACACTTAAGATTCTTAGATGTGAGCGTATACCCCGACGACTTCCCTCTCCTGCGTGCCTTTCTATGTAAAAGCGTTTCTTGTGGAACCACCAATGTGTGACCCCATAAGATGCAGTAAGATCAAACTTGTATTCTTCATCTGACCATACTTGATCTGGCACCATTTGTTCTAGCCCAACGTCAGGGTAGTAAGCCGCCTTCATCTTGGAAATGGATAATGCCTGACGATCACCATTATTCCCAAACCGGAGATAATTCAGATCGTTGTTAAAGAAGAGATCTGCTTGAATGTTCTTCTGACCTGGTGGACCATCAAAGGGAAGAGGTTGGTTGATGTCGTAGGAAAGGATCCGGTCATCAACTTGATCAGTAAATAGTCTATGACATTCTTCCATTTGATATTGGAGATGAATCACATCGGGATGAAACACTTTGACGATTTCATATGCAGGACCTTCCAAATCTTGGGGAGTGAGATTTGTGATGCCTTTCTTCTTACAAAACCAACTAATGAATGCCCCCATGTCTTTTGTTTTCGCCAGCAGTGAGTTCTCTGGAGGTGGGTTGTGTTGTGATGCAATGGCAGCTGCCCAATTGTTTTTGGGAACACTTGTGTCTGATGATGGAATAGACCAATCTGTTTCAGGAACTGGTTCTCGTTCTTCTTCAGATACAGGTTTCATCCAAGATTCCTTGTCTTCCTTGGTGAATCGTTTACTGGTGGGGTTAGAGTCATCCGATGTGTCTGTACGTAAGAATTCCAACCACCATTTTTGATTAGGATCAACTGTTGGGATATTGGTGTTTGCAGAGACATCTTCTTCATCAGTTTGAGTAGATAAATCATCTGCAACCGATTCCTCATTCATGACAAAATCTTCAGGAACTGGCGAGAACGAGGGCTTGTATCTGTCATCAACTGTGGTCCATGCAAGCGATCCTGCCTTTGAAACACCCTTAGATGTGCTTGGGCCAGAAGAGGTAGTGGTTTGATCTTTACCACCAGAAGATTCAGTTGGACGATGATGAGCTTGAGCTTGGGTGGATTCTGAAGCTCCTGACATCTTTGCTGCTCCAGATCCACCACTAGGTGGAGGGGGTGGAGGAGGATGTGGTGGAGAGCCAGGGGGTGTTCCGGGTTTATCTTGTCTCCTTTTCTTCTTCTTCCGTTGTTCTTCAAGCTCAGCCATAAGGAAATCCTGATTATCACGATGCATCGATTTTTCCAATGCTTCATAAAGCCGTTGATGATCTTCGTGACCTTGATACTGACCACATTCAAACATTCGGTCATATAGGATTGATTTCATATCAGCAGTAGGAAGATCTCTGAATCTTGTCTTCATAGGAGCTTCCATTGCCCATCTGACTGCTTCTTCCACCTGATCATTCACAGCTTGAGCCACTTTCTGTTCTATATTAAGCTTTTCCACATTAAGGAGTCTCTGCTCATAATTCTTCATCTTTAGTGACATGTCATCAATGAGCTTTGTAGCAGCAGTTAGTTTTGATGCTAAATTAGATGGTGCTTCTGGTGGGATGGGTGTTGCTGGTGTTGCTTCTGGTGAGGGATCTACTATGATGGTTGCTATTGTGGACACAGGAATTGTCAGAGGTCTAATACCAGACATGTCTTGTTTAATTGGTACAGACACCATTGACTCCACTTCCTTATCATCATGTGGTATGTCAGTCTCTGTGGTGTTGTCGTTGGCTTTATCCAGAATGAATTGATCACCATAGTTGAAGTCGGTGTCAAGGTTCTTCAGAGACGATAGAGTGCCAGTAGACCCTGTTGGTTCATTCATGTGAGATTGCTCATCCTCCTTCATTTTCAGATTCTCATGAACCCCCGGGTATGTAGAAGCCACGAATTCTTCATGTTGTATTTCTTGAGGAGGTTCTGTAGTGGTTGTTGTTATCTGATCATGAGTATCCATAATGATGTTATCAGACGCAACTTCTTTCTGAACTTTCTCATCTTGACCCTCACCTTGAACTTGTGGATTCTTAATTTCGGTATGTGTGACCTTCATCTCCTCCTTCTGTTCTTTAATAACATTACCAGACTCAGCTTCCTTATGAACTTCCTCTTCATGACTTTCACTTTGATCTTGTGGGTCTTTTACTTCTGTGTGTGTGATCTTCATCTCCACCTTCTTTTCCTTGTACAACTGTTCATCGCTTTCTGTATCACTGGAATCTTGAGCAGCTTCTAAGCTTGGTGATTCTTCTTGATGTCCTTCAGAAAGATCGAGTGCTCTAGATGATCCCTGATCACGTTTCCTGAGCTCAAATCGTGTAGTTGTCTTGGATGCCGGAGATGATATGGTAAGAAGAGTCTTTGCAGCTTGGACCACTGTAGCTACTCCTTTACCTTTGCCCTCTACTTCAGGTAATGGCTTACTGCTCTCAGCAACAGGTTCTCTAAGGACAACTCCTTTCGTAGCACTCTTTGTAGATTCCGCATGTTCTTTAGCACTTAGCTCCAAGGCTTGTAGTAGATCCGGATCTTCTTCATCTCTTAGACCTAGTTCAGGTCCTACCATCTCTTCATCATCATTTCGACCTTTCGCCTTGATATTCTTGGATTTCAACTTCTTGCTTGATGCCTTCCTTTTGATCTTTTTCTTCTTCTTAGATCCCTCAACTTCTGTGGGTGCATCCTTTCTTTTCTTAGATTTCGATTTAGATTGGGTTTGTTTGATGGATTTCTGGGTTTCTGGTTCAGGGATTTCAGCTTCACTTCTTACCTTATCAGAGAGGGACTTCTGATATTGCTCAATTTTGCTCAGATAATCCTTATAATAGGAAGCTTGACGAATATTATCTGAGATGAGGAGCTCAGGAATAAGTCTTCCAAATACTTCTTGATCAGCCCCTTTAGCAGCCCACTTGAGATTTCCCAAAACAAATTCTTCAGAGGACAAATGGAGAGGAGAATTTGTTCTGGGATGGAACTTGTGGAGAGAGTAGAGGTGGTGTATTATCAGTTTTGTGAATCTGATACTAGGAATTAATATCTTTCTAACTTTCTTCCTGCTGGCCAGATTAGACTCCAGTTTAACTTTGTCTTCTAAGAAAGTGTGAATGGAGTGAATAAATTCTTCCCAGATCCTTTCAGCGAAATCTATGTTGGAACGTTTGACAATCCCCCATAGAATTTGAAGCACGGGAGCCCTAGGTTTTTCATAAGCTGAAGTCTTCCCAGTAAGACATAGGTTGAGGATGGTGACGAGTGTTCTCCATGGTTGATACATTTCACTGGTGACGATTGTTGACACCTTGAGGACGGTTGATGGATAACCCAGATCATTAATGAAGTGGACGAGAGCCTCGGATGTAGGAGGTTGAGCGAAGGGTTTATCAATGACAACAGGTGAGATCTGAAGAGCCTCTCTGATGGTGTCTTTGGTAAGGTCATACCATTGTTCATCTAGCTGACAATGATAATTTCCGGTGTCTGTGTTGAGTTGAATCGTATTCCAGAACTGCTGTATGTAAATAGAGGGAACGGTTGCACATGCTGTGAATGCCCTGAAGAAAGTTGTTTCCTTCAAGATATCAACAGATATCTTGTAAATAGGATTGGGTTGAGGTCTTGCCACGTCTATAAAACAGTTGCTCCTTCCAATAGGGATCCAATTGTTCTTTGGAAGGATTTGTTCATCTGTGCGAACAGGTGTTGAGTCCTCGGGGTTTGGCTCAGAAGAAGTGGTGATCTCAATATCAGTCATTGTATCTACAGACACATATTCACAAAAAGACAGTATGCCCATACGAGTTAGATGGGAGTCAATCCTCAAGGTTAGCACATAGCTTATGTGAACATTGCAATAGACCTCATTACATCAAGAAGCACTCAATTATGAGAGACCAAATATGCATCATATATCAAGCACATACTAAAGTATCAACTGTACAGCTTAAGTGTATACATGTGAACATATAGACAAGCTGAGTTTATAAGCACATAGACACATAGAGATCGTGAATATGAGGACAAACTGCATTCATGACTATACATGACAAGTAAACAAACAGTATCCAAGACCATATAATCAAACAGCATTTGTGAACATTCAGACAAATCGAGTACATGAACATTAGGACAAACCGACTTCATGAGCAATTAAACAAACCGAGTTTGTGAGTGTTTAGACAAACCGAGTCCGCTGGCACATGGACAAACCGAGTCCGCGAGCACAAGGACAAACCGAGTCCGTGAGCACATGGACAAACCGAGTCCGTGAGCACATGGACAAACCGAGTCCGTGAGCACATGGACAAACCGAGTCCGTGAGCACATGGACAAACAGAGTCCGTGAGCTCATGGACAAACCGAGTCCGTGAGCTCATGGACAAACCGAGTCCATGAGCAATCAGACAAACCGCATTAGTAGGCAAGCGGACAAACCGAGTCCATGAACACACATAGCGACAGCCACATAACCAAACAGACAAACCGCATTGAATATTATATCATCTAAACAAACACTCTTGATAAAGTTTGAATGCAATAATTACAGATTAGACAATACATTAATCAACACTTGAAATGCCTAATTACATCACAAACATATCAATAACATCAAGCAAAGTTTACATGCTACGCAATGCAAATATTCAACCAAGAGACTTCAACTCACATCGTTGACCATAATCCCACGAAGTAGATTAAACACTGAGTGTATAAACAGATAACTATGCGAGACCTTAAGGCAATCAAACCTATCTTAACCCAACCTCACTCATAACCGAAACACCCATCAATCGACATAGTGTATCCAATTACTTTTTAAACGCACAGATTCCTCAACTTGTGAGCAAAGACAGTGCACTTAACCCCAGAGACATGCCAATCGAAACTTATGCTAACTACACCTAGTCACAAGAACAGTTTTGACTTTTTGGAGTCAACCTTCTTTCGATAAGTCACCACAATCCGAATCATATCTTAACAATGAGGCAATCAAAGCACATAATAACAGTTATAACTCTTAGACATGCCAATCTATAATTATACTAAGTACACTTAGACACATGAACGAATTTGACTTTTGGAGTCAATCTTCGTTCGATAAATCACAACAATCCAACTCTTATCATAAGAGATGAAGCAATCAGGGCATACAATAACAGTTATTACACACAAAGATAAGATTCCCATCAAACAAAATCAGATAACAATGGACAAACCTAGTATCGATTGACGCGTCGAATGAATCAACCTAGACAAAACCACATGAAACGTTAAGAATCTAGGACTGATACGAGAATTAGTCTACTGATTATGAGAGAGGATCTTTAATTACCTAGGAGGAAACTCAATGGATAGACAGAACCAGAGATCGTGGGTTTTGATAGAGAAAAAAAAAACTGGGTTCGGTTTGATAAGGAGGAGAGAGAGTGAGTGATTAGGGACAAACCGAGTGAGATTTAATCTTAAATAACTATACCTAACACTCCACTTTGACCCAATGACACTTTTGGTCCCTGTCGTTGTTAACTTAGACAAACCGCCTAGATAGGGACAAACCGAGTGAAATTTGATCTTAAATAACTATACCTAACACTCTACAGCATCCACAGCTTTCAACCTCAACTCACAGAATACTTATACTCAACAGAACAGCATCCACAGCTTTCAAACTCAACTCACAGAATTCCTAAACACATAGTGATAGCCCAAACAGTTGCTATAGATTTAGCTCATAGGCAAGTTTAAATTGCTGTAGCTCTCCCCCTCAATCAATGACTAACCTTCTGTATAGAAATGTAGACATTGATTGATTGAGCAGCAATTTAATACTTGGTGAGAAATATGAATGAACATGAATATGAAGTAATCCATGTTTAGGTGAACATCACCTTGAAGAAGAGTTGTCATTATGGTGACAATCTGCCTTCACCTGGGAACCCGGGTTGCTATCTAAAGTAATAGCAAACCTTAGAGACATGATTTACTTATAAGGAACAACTTCTGTTCGAGCTTCATTTAAAACCCCGTGTCATTATTGAATGACATTTCTAGGATCGTAAATGTTATCGATATCCAGAAGACATGTCTCTCCTTATTCAAATGACTATATACACAATACACATGCACCTATAAACAAAGATAAACTATACACAAGAAGAAAAAGGATACATGAGAATCTTTTCATCAGAGCCGTACGAGTTTTGAACTGAGTTGTTCAAAAGTCATTGTCACCTTACATCACAGGTGTGTCTTCTTAACCTCCTCTTTGGGAGTTGATCTCCCCTTTGGTAGCCACACCTTAAGTTTCATCATGATGCATTCTGTGATAGTAGCTGCACGAGGAAACCGTCTCCCTGCACTATCATAAATATTTTGTTTGCATATGTATTGGTTAGTGACTATGGGGTCCTGTCTTTTTGATTTCTCACAAACATTCATAGAGGCATTCTCCGTGTCAGTAGGTACCCACTGACAACCAACTTTCTTAAATAATCTACCAGTCGGCAACCATTTTAGGCACGATCTAAATATGCTCTGTTTCTGAGGCACCTTAGTGTTTTTACGAGAGAAAGTTTCTCGTTTTTCCGTACTAGAACTATTAGGCTTCCTAGGGTGCTTCATTAATTCTACAGGCCTATGGGGATTATTTGTCGACGTAATGGATGCAGTGACATGATCATTATCTTCCTTTGTTGGTGCCATATGAGACTTATCCTGAAAGTGACTCTTAGCGAATGTTCCCTTATGTCTAGGTCGTGAAGTGACTGATTTAGGCAAACTCTTAGTCTCACCAACTTGGGGAGCACACCTTGGAGAAGGTGTTCCCAAGACTGGTGATTTGACAGACTTAGGATTCACCCTGTTCTTGGCCGACTTCTTTACATCATTCCTACGAGAAGCTAATGAGAAACATTTCCTAAGGTTTAGTGCTTGAAGGTGATCATTTTCAGCCTGTATCTCAACAGTGTTTGCATTATGTGAGGTTTTATCATCATTGACCTTTTCTTGCAATACACTTAGTTTGGTCCTTAACATTTTAATTGTCGCGTTCTTGGCCACCAGCTGATCTTTCAACTCATTTATCATGAAAAATTCCTGAAAGTCAGGTAATTTCGGATTTTTTGATGGAAGGTTAATTTGGAACTTTTCTTTAAATTGTTGCATTGAAATTTCAAGATCAACACAATGTTTTTCAAGTTTTGAAAATCCTTTTAAAAGTTCATTGTAAACCCTTTTTTCAATCATATCAGGTGATTTGAAAGACTCAGCCGTAGGCAAGGAATTCGACGAATTGTCATGCATACTTTCATTAGACACAGTATTATCTAGATGAGACAGATGTACCACAGTGGTCTGTGCTTGGTGTTTTTCAGGTTCGTAGGATTCCTTCTCACATCTTGTGAAGTCACTTCCTGTGTTGACACCATCATCCGTCTTGTCTGATTTAGTTCCATTCCTACCCAGTGCACCTTTTTCCTCAATGAACCCCTGGACATCCCTTATCAGCAGTAGCAGTGTCGTCTTGTACATTTCAACTTCTGACCCAGTATATTTAGTAAAGCACTCTTTAGTCACTTGGCAGTCATAATCATAATCCATAGTGTATTGAGAGTTGATGAACACTTGGAGTTGATTGTTGATCACATTGAGAGCCGCTCTGGATTTATCCTCAGAATATTCTTCCTTGACCAGCTCTAGTTCTAGTTGATCCAGATATAATGTCATCATGACTGTGAAATCACCAATTTCCTGGCCAAAGAGTGAAGCGAAAGCCCGTTTGTACCCCATCACGTATTCAGATTTACCAAACAAAACCTTAATGTGTGATAAAAGTAAACTGAAGCATGGTACTTGACTGTCCTTATCATTAGCCAACTGCATAACCTGAAGGCATTCATCCATGTGTGACCGCGAATGTGACTCATCAGTTCCATCAGAATCAGTATCATTTGTTTCTGTTATAGATGTGAAATTACAGTTCCCATGATCCTTGATAACATCGTACAGTTTGAGAACCTCCGAAATAAGGGAGTCTGAGTTAGTTGTCATAGTGAATACGGGATTTTACAGATCTTGTGATTTAACCGAGAAATTGAATCTTTCGCGGGAATTACTAAAATCACCAAGACACAAACTGCATACAAGTCTGAGAGACAAACCGAGTAGATTCAACAGAGACAAACCGAGTCTATGAAGCTGAGACAAACCGAGTAGACACAAACCAAGTAAATTTACACAAACCGAGTAAATTCTTCAGGGACAAACCGAGTCTACACAAACCGAGTACACTCAGTTGGGACAAACCGAGTAGGTACAAACCGAGTAAATTTCTCTGAGACAAACCGAGTCTACACAAACCGAGTATACGCAGCTGGGACAAACCGAGTAGACACAAACCGAGTAAATTTACACAAACCGAGTAACTTCTTCGGAGACAAACCGAGTCTACACAAACCGAGTATGCACAGCAGGGACAAACCGAGTACGCGCAGCAGGGACAAACCGAGTATGCACAAACTCCCAGGCACGTCACTATCACTGCCTTTTGTCCTTTTGCCTAAACGAGTAAAAAGGACAAACCGTGTCCAAGATTGACACAAACCGAGTCCAATAATCGTCCAAAATAGACAAACCGCTGCCAAGAACAACTCACCTACAACCCACGAATTATCCCAAAATCACCACACCGTTCTTAGATCTGTGAATCCAAACACTAAATACCACTCTAATCCTATTCTTAAGCTAGAAAGTACAAAGAAAACCAACTTCTAATCACTAAACAAAGTACAAAGATGAAATTTAAGCTACTTACTCAAACCGAACCAAAACTTAAAGAAAACTACAAATCTAAACAAATCTAACCAAGAGAAACTTAAAGAACTACACAAATACAATATAAGACAACCTCTAATCACTAAACAAAAACACAAAATGAAACGTATGCTACTAATCAAACCGAAAAGAAAAAAATCTTGAAAACTCCAAATCGACCCAAAAGTAAAACACCTCACAAACTACACAAATTCGTGAATACCAACTCTCATGGACCTAACCATGGCTCTTGATACCAATTGTAGGGTATTCACAATGCATGAATCACTATCTTGAGGCTTGTTTGGATCGAATGGATGGAAGTTTTAGAGAGAGAAATGGGAGCCTTTAGTGAGAGAAAGTAACTAGTGTAATATTAGCTTGAAAGGTCCAACCCTTCCCATGTGTGGGAAGGGGTATATATACTACTACATATTATGTCCCTAGTGGACTGTGGAGCGAGCTGACAGAGGGGAAAGCCCCGACCCACTCCACAATAGTAATTAATAACTAAGCTACTAATAATATTACTGATAATCTTATGAGCTATGATGATCTAATAAGTACTCGGGGTGACCGAGTCTTCTGCTGAATATTCATATTCCTAACATGGAGTTCTGGCAGAATTCATCTATCTTGACAAGTGATGATGGAAACTTAGAAATTCATACTAAAGTAGATGGCATTAAATTTGTTGTTACCGAGTCTATACTTAGGAGACATCTTAAATTAAATGACTCAGATGGTATCCACACTATGCTAAATACTGAAATTTGGGAAGAACATACAAAAATGGGGTATAATACATCTGAACATAAATTGACTTTTCAAAAAGCATGTTTTTCACCCCAATGGAGATTTTTGATACATACTCTTCTGTGTTGTTTAAGTAATAAAAAGACTGCTTTGGAACAGTTCAGTAGCAATATTGCTATTGCTCTCATTTGCTTGTCTACAAACAGAGTTTTTAACTTTTCAAAATATATTTTTGAGGGTATGGCATCAAATGTTGATAGTAAAACAAAGTTTTTAATGTATCCTAGGTTTGTTCAAACAATTTTGAATAAAAAGAAAAACCTGCTTACAGAACCAACTGAAATTTTTGCTACGCCTAGTCTACAATCAAAGGTTTTTCAAAATATGACTATGGCTAATCGAATTTTTGAAAGGGAACCTGTTCCATTGTTTCCTCAAATGATTCAAACTGAGTTGGGTGAAGGTTCAGTAGTTCCAACTGATCCCCATCACACATCCACTCAAGTATTTGAAACAACCCAACAACCACCTATCACTTATAGGAGAAGGTCTAAACCTAGTCTAACTAGGGTTGTGACTGAATCCTTGCCCAAAGATTCACCTCTCATAGCAGGTAATACAACTAGAAGTGATGAGGGTAGTTCTTCACAAACTGAATTGACGGCTTTATGTACCAAGTTAGTAAACAAGGTTGACACTTTGGAGAAGGAGCTAAAGCAAACCAAGGAGGAATTCAAAGCTCACAAGGAGACTTTTGCCAAAGTCTATACAAAGCTAACAAAAAGGGTGAAGAAGCATGAAGAACAGTTGAAGAAGAAAAGGGCAAGAGTGGTATTGGATGATGATTCTGATGATGATAATTCAGATGGCTCTGAAGGGGATGATGAAAATTCTTCCAAACAGGGGAGGAAATTTGGTAAAGAGAGGAAATTTAAAGATAAGGATAGATCAGGATCTCAGGGGAGGTATGAAGAAGGTTCTGAACAAGATAAAGGTATTGATAAAGGTTCAGGTTCTGGTCATGTTCATGAAGAAACAGCTGAGACACATCAAGCAGTTCCAAATGAAGAAGCAGTTCAAACTGCTGAGACAGAGCAAGAGACAGTTCAAACTGCTGAGAAAGAACAACAAGCAGTTCCAACTGAAGAAACTTCTGCTGAACAAGAATATGAAAGGAGAAGAGCAGATAAAGGAAAGAAACATATGACATCTGAAGAAGTGGTTGCTGTTCAAGAACTTGAAAGGCTTAAAAGGTTGAAACCAAAAACTCAAGAACAGATAGATCATGATGCAGAGGTTGCAAGGCAATTAGTAGAAGAAGATTTGGCTGGAGAGGAAGAAAAACAAGCTCAGGTTGCTCGTGATGAAGAATTTGCAAGGAAAATGGCTGCTGATGATATAAGGAATATAGCTGAATTCATGGAAAGAAAAAGATCAAATGAAGTAGATCAAGAAGAATTCAATGAACAGTTGCAATATTTTCTGGATTCTGATGTGATGGTAAGAGCACAAGCTTCTATGGTTCTTAAAGATCAAGAGTTAAATGAAGATGAGAAGACAGAGGAGCTTAAGGAATTGATACTCAAGAAGAATACAGCAAATTACTCAATGAAAGATTTCAAGGGAAAGTCTTATGCTATAATTGAAAAAGAATTCTGTGAAACTTATGCTATTTTGAATTCTCCAAGAAGAAGTGTCAAAACAGGTAAGAAGAGGGAAGCAGAATCTATGGAATCAGAAGTTGCTAAGAAACAAAAGTCTGATGAAGAAGGATTAACTGATGAGAAGATCAAAAGCATGATGGTGATTATTCCAGAGTCTTCTTACATTAAACCTTTGCAGGTCAAACATCCAATTATTGACTGGGAAGTGTTTACTGATGGTAGAATGAAGGGATGGAAAATTATTAGACTTGGAGATATTTCTGAAAGATATAAGTTGTTTGAAGATTTACTCAAAGGCTTTGACAGAGAAGATCTAAATCAACTTTGGAGCTTAGTGAAAGAGAAGTTCAGAGATATTGATCCAGTTGAAGATAAAGACAAAGAACTATGGGTTCAATTGAAGAGAATATATGAACCAGATGGTGGAGAATCGATATGGAGATTTCAAGCTCAAGTCAAGGATATCTCTTGGAAGTTATTTGGAACATGTGGAGTACACAGAGTATCTACAAAGGAAGGGATAGAGATATATATGCTGGTTGAAAAATATTATCCACTCAGACTAGGTGTTTTGACAATGCTGGCATTTGCTAAACTAGAAGCTAATGAAGAATCTGAGATGGCTAATATGCTAGTAACGAAGATGTTCAACCTTGCTCAAGAAGTTAAAGCTAGATCTAAGAGATTTGCTTGATGGGTATTTGAAAGAATTTTCAGCATTAAGAAGAAGAAGCTTAATTTGAAGAAACTTAGTGATTTGGATAGAAATCATAAGTTTAGGGGAGGATTGTTAGGAAATTAAGCTTAAGCAGTTAAGACTGTTGGAGGTAACAGTTAGGACTGTTAAAGAAAGAAGTTAAGACTACTGAAGAATGTTGAAGACATGAGCAGTTAAGACTGCTGAGTAAAGAAGTTAAGACGGTTTATGATTTATGTAAAGTAGATAAATATGGAAAATATATTGTGTATATCGTATAAGAATAGATTGATAGTTATCTTGTAAAGGAATCCTTAGTCTATAAAAGGATTGCCTAGGTTAAGGTTTTGATACACACAACACATATACGTATTGTAGAGATTCAAGGTTGTAAACCCTAGTGATAGGAGATCACTCGTATTATTATCCTAATAATATTGAATCGTTGAAGGTTATTTATTCTGTGTTCTTTGTTTCATTCAAATCATACAAAACACATAAGGTCTTCTAAGTGCTAGCTAGTAAATTCCGCATGCTAGACTAAGTATAATTCTTCGTATCACATCTAACACAAGGAGTGCGTGTAGATCCGGGCACAGTTAAATGTACCTCAACAAATGGCACTTGGTCATTTGCTGGTCTATTATCTGCATCCACACCATGTGTGATATAATTCTCTGAACTGCTGCTTGTGTCATGCTTATCTGACTTTGTCCCACTGCATTCTGTGATAACTGAACTAGCATCCAATGCTTTACTCGAATCAACCTTAATCTCTCTTCTCTGCATCAGATTTTCATTCATCTTTGATGTCATACTTTCGTTTGTGTTGTGTTCTTTCATCAATGCACATCTTAACATTACCCATGTATTGGAGTAATGTTTCTTTGAACAAGTCAACTTCGATTCCAGTGTAATCAGCAAAGCACTTTTCTGTCATTTGACTGTCATAGTCCCAAGTGTATTGCGAATTGATGAACAATTGAAGTTGTTTGTTGATCACCCAAAAAGCAGCCATGGATCCAATTTCATGAAATTCTTCTTTGTCAAGTTGTTGTTCTAGTTGATCTAAGTTCAGGAACATAGTGCCTATGAAAGTCTAAACATCTTGACGAAAGAGTGATGCAAATGCTCGTTCGAATCCTCCCATGGATCCAGGTCTTTCTGAGAGAACCTTGAGATGTGAATGAAGTAGTCGAAAGTATTTCTTGCAACTTTCCTTTGCATTATCTTGCATTTGTTGTAACTGATGCAACCCTCTCTCTTGTGAACTCGAGTACAAAGGTGTACCCATTTGATTATCTATTTTCTGTTCACGTTCAGTAAGTTCCAATTTTGCACGTTGTTCATGTACGGCCACTTGATCTTTATAGATATTATGTTTAGTGGTCAATGAATCATCAGGGATAACGGCTGTCTTTTCATGCATCACATAACCATCATTTAGAACCGAAGATGCACTACTAGGTACAACAGACGCTTCATTGTGTTTCACATATTGTTCATATGGGATAACATTGCAATTTCCCATATTAGAAGTATCTGACTCAACAACGTTTGTTGGTTGTACTTTTTCGAGAATCTTATGTCCATCGATCATGTCGTACAATTTAAGTACCTCAGCTATGACTGAATCCGAAATTTTTGACATGATATTAACGAGCACGGGATTTTACAAATCTATGATTTAAATCGAGAAATAGAATCTTTCGCGGGATTTTACAAAATCAAGAAGAAACCGTGAAATGATAGTTAATATTTGTTATGATAACTATTGGATCAGTATAGTGATTAGTGATTGTGTGCTAAAAGTGATGATCGTTTGATAAATTAGGTGATATGTTGTTTAGTTGTTATTTGGTTTGGTTGATGCAAGTTGTTATGGTGAAATTTTTGTTTGAAAACTTAAAACCTCAATAACTTCATTCCGGAGGGGATTTGGGCCTCGAAAAATTTGTTTCACGACTTCATGGTGAAACCCTACAATATTCAGGCTGTTTCGGTCGTTTCGACAGGTATTTCACTGAAAATGGAGTTACGGTTCAAAAGTTATGGCCGTTTGAAATTTTGACATAAAAAGTCAACTTTAGTCAACCCGCAAGAGACAAAACGCAATATCAAAATGCAATGGCAAAACGCAGTGATTAAAAAGGCAAAACACAAGACCAAAACCCAAAATTCAAATCGCAACCTTGGTCAAACCGCAACCTTTAGGCAAAACTCAGAAGTCAAAACGCAGAAGTCCAAAACGCAGAACTTCAAAACTCAAACCGCAAGACTTCCAAAATGCAAGAATGTCAAACCGCGGAACTTCAAAACGCAACAGGTCAAAACGCAGTCACTTGGTCAAACCGCAGGAGTCCAAAACGCAGAGACCCAAAACACAGAAATCCAAAACGCAATAGCTCAAAACGCAGGAGGGCAAAACGCAGTCACAACAAGACAAAGTGTCACTTTCGTTGCGTTTTGTCTTTTTTCCCCTTTTAGTTAAAAACCAAAACGCAGTCAGATTCTTTACCAAACCGCAATCAAGACTTTCCCAAGCTTAGATCAAAACACAATGAAGAACAAAACTTCGAGAGTCAAAACGCAGGGAAGAAAAACACTTCAATCTTCTAAGAAAGCCACCAAATGAGTCGTATACCACCAAGAAACAACACAACGTGATAATCTAAGCCCTAAAGTACAACCTTTCAACAAATTTAACCACCAACAAAGCTCAAACAATGTTTTTCTTTCCTTTTCTATTCGAACCAAGAAAGAAGAAGAAAAGCAAGAAAAAACTAAACCACAGATTGTACACACAATCTAGCTAGTCATAACCATGGCTCTTGATACCAATTGTAACATATTCATAATCATAACACATACTAATCTTTGATGCTTTGACGAATTAAAGAGAGGGTTTAGAGAGAGAAAGTGAAATGGGAGTTTCTTGAGAGAGTAAGTAAAATCTATTAGATTAGAATGAAAGCTCCAACCCTCTCCCTTGGTGGGAGAGGGTATTTATACAACTTACTTAACGCCCCACGTGGGCTATGAAGCGGGCTACAGTGGGTAAAGACCCAACCCGACTCCATGGTAAAACGATATCTAAACTATAACTATAAAGCGTACGAGCTATCTAATGCCAAAAGTTACTCCGGGTGACCGAGTCTTTCATATGAATATTTATATTCCTAACAACACGTTTCATAAGAATCTAAACTTTAACAAATTTTACACTACGAATGAACAATCAATGTGGTACCCCGGAATCTCCCTTCGCGCACCACTAATTGTGAATCAATAATATAAAAGTTGTTAAAAAGAGTGCATTGGTTACATGTTTATGAAAGATAAATAGTTCCTATTTCATTTTAGAAGCTGTTTGGCATTTCTTATTTCTCTAAATTCTCTTTATATCAGGTAAAAATAAACAGTTCCTATTTCATTTTTAGCAGAGTAATATATTGCATAAATGTTCTTGATATCATAATCTGACTATACGTAAGTGCAATACTCCTTCGGTATGTTGATTTTAAATAACAGTTCGATGAGCTTTCTTGCTGGTATGTGCATGAAGATCTACAACTCTATCATCCTGAGTTTGTTTCCCCTAATTACTTAGCATGTGCGAAAAGTTATTGCCAAAATTAACTTATTTAATTCTATCAGGTAATGTACTTCGATGTGATGTAACGGGTAAGGTTCTTATGAAATGCCTTCTTACTGGAATGCCTGATTTAAAGCTGGGATTGAATGACAAAATTGGACTCGAGAAAGAGTGAAATTAAGTCACGTCCAGAGGTAAAATCTGATTTTTTTGTAAATTTAGTTTTGAATCTTTGATATTTGATTTGTTAGATAATTAAATCTTTATTTACTACTAATGCAGTGGGAATATGATAATTGGTGAGGGCTGGGAAAAACGACAATTACTGAAAGGTACAGTTATCGTTCATGTCAATTTGTGGATGTATTCATTCAAAGTTATTGTTAATGTATTGAAACATGATACATAATGCAGGTTAGCTCAAAGAATTGTGCGGGAGATAACCCAGGGTCCCTAAAAAACCGTATGGTTACAAAAAAATCACTTTCTCATCACTGGATATGGTTTATTGGTTGTTGGTGCTAAATTTAGACAAAAAATTGAGGATGCTATTAGAGGTATGATCATTGTAAGTTGTCTTTTGCCTTTCATCTTTAGTGCGTTCAATAGGTAACACAAAAAGTTGGTTTAAAACTAATTTGGTCTAAAGTTAAAAAACGTGTACTCTTAATGCATACAACCTCCTAAGATCCTTTGACCAAAAGGTCACCGAAGGAACACGACCCCAAATATATAAAATTCAGTTGTTTTAATTGAAACCCATTTTTACCTCTTATATGATCCTCATGCCCCATCCGTTTTTGTCACAACTAATTTGTGTATATCATCAATTATACCTATGAAACAGATTGTTTTTTCTTTTTTTCTTTTTTTTTTTTAATCAACACAATCTGATTTATATTCTCAGAATGTACATATTTTTCTGTAAATGACATGTGTTTCCTCTGTAAAAGTTGGCACAACATATGATGATCAAAAGCCAAACACCCCGCAATCTACTCAGTCTACAAGAGAGCACCACATAAGCAGCAAATGCGTAGCAGCAGATCCCACAGGAATAGCAGTTGCACGTGTTCTATGGCCCCAGGTAAATGGCAAAAAATTGTTATCGTGAAGTTGAAAACATATACAATTCTTATCTTAGTTTCTGCAAGCCTGCAAGTGCACACTTATCTTGAAGTTGGAATATTTAATGAGAAAGAAGTCATTTAAAATCAATAATTGTAGCAAATCATGATGTGCGTTGACATAGGTTTGGTTTAAATGTTATATGTGAAATATGATTGCTGTGTGTACGCACTTTGTTTTTATGAATTAACAATTTGATGCATTTTTAAGAATATGTGCTTGATCGTAATAAAGCACACAACATCAAAAAAACAAATACAACGACAAAAAAAAAAAAAAAAAAAAAAAAAAAAAAAAAAAAAAAAAAAAAAAAAAAAAAAAAAAAAAAAAAAAAAAAGGCCCGCCCGCAACGTGGCGGCCGGCGCCATTCTCGTTATTTATAAAGAGTTGTTTCCACCAAGCTTCATGCATAACAAGTAAGCTCCACCAAACCTCATGCATAAGAGATAAGTTCACTTAATCTGTTTTGTCAGAATCAACAGGTGTGATCTAGAAGTTTCGAGCTAGGCTTACTCGACCTTTAGTTTGCAGGTTAGTGATATATTGTAATTATGGATAATTGTTTGTTTGTTTGTTTATTATTTGTTTTGTGTGTTAGGTTTTTTTGCTATATTGATAGATAGGACCAACGGTTTTCGTTTTAGAGTGTTTGTTGAATCATGGCATGTTTTTAGCTGATGATACTGTTGAGGTATCTGTGAAAATTTTAAAATATGCAGACGGGGATCAAAAAGGTGATTGCATGGCTGTTGGAATATGTATATAGATGCGTTTTGTTTTTGGTGGTTGTGCTTTTATAAATAGGGATTATATTGTAACAGTTATTTTGTTCAGAAACTTTTAGATCATTTTAGAAGTGTTAAGTTACTGATTTTGGATTTTGTAATGTTGCAATTTTGTTGAGAAATTTTTAGACCATAGTAAAAATGTTAAGTTGTTCTTGAATTTGGATTTTGTAATGTTGCATTTCAGTTTCGCGTACGTGTTTTGTGATTCTGAGGGTTTTTTTTTTTTTTTTTTTTTTTTTTTTTTTTTTTTTTTTTAAATTGGAGTTGTAGATTGTTAATGAATGGTTATCGATGTTGGTGTAAGTAGGCGATTCATTTTTGGTCTTACTATTTTTGTGATTTTGGTTTCTATAAGTTTGCGTTTTAGATTATTGCGTGACTTCTGTGATTTTGAGTTTAATATATGGAAGTTTTGGTGTTTTATCAGATTTTGTAGGTACTGAAAGGTTTCCTGTTAAATGGTGAGATAAGGTAGATAAGTGGTGTATTTGGTGAAGTCGCCAAAGTCGCCCTATGTCTGTGAAGAACATGTTCACAGTAAGGGTAAGTTCTTGCTGATTTTTTGTTGTCTAACTTTTTTTGTTTATTAGATTTAATGATTTATATGATGTTTTGCTTTATAATGTTGCTCATATATGCATGACCGTTATTCAATGATGTCGAATATGTAGAAACTAGAAGTGGGGTTGAATAGTTTCACTGTTTTAATTACTTTTTCAAAAATATTTTTCAAGTTTGTTTTGAAATTCTTTTAGATTCGAAGTTTATGTGATATCAATACAACAATATATGAACACAAAAATTAAAATTAAGTAAAGGTAAAGGAAAGAAACGATTAAACCGAGACACGCATATTTATAGTGGTTTGGCTACGAAGCTTACTCTGCGTCCTACTCCACTCCTCGAGTATCACACTTGAGACTTTCACAAACACTATGTCAACATGCTCCCTTATGGCGGAACAAACCGTACACCAACGCTTACACTAATTAACGACACTAAGCGGAATGTCGAGTCCTAATCCTAGCTAGAACCAATCTACACGATATCAGACACGATATCAACCGCAACACACTACACAATTCGAACCAACACCAAGTCCGAATCAACACAATACACTATTCTAAGCATACAAACAAGTCGGATCTTACACAAGAATTGAGTTACAAAGAATGGAGGTTGAGGAAAGAAACGTAACAAAGGTTACGTGGTGAAAGACTATTCTTCAACACTTCATTTCTTGACGAATACGAGCGTTCTTCTCTTGCACTTGGAGGTAGAATGGATGTGATCACTTGTAAACAACTTACAACACGTTAATGTGATCAAAGAAGAGACTTTAAAATGATTTAGGAAAACATAAAGTTTTAGTGCCCAAGAGGTGAATTTTTCTACATGGAATAGTGCAGTATTTATAGGCACCAAGAGGAGCGGGGACGGTCCCGTAAACATTGGACGGTCTCGTAAATATAAGGGACCATCTCCTATTTAAGGGACCATCACCTTAAGACGCTCCTATTTTTGTCCTGATGTGGTGAAAATTTATCTGGTGGAAATTTTATCTGATTTAGGCGGGAAAACTAGCTGTTAGAGAATTTGAAATTCAAATTTATTTTCTTATTAAAACATTTCTTTATAATTACAAAAATGCTTTTGTAAAAATGTTTTGTCGCATAAAAATGTGAAGTTTAGAGAAAAATAAATTCTTTGATCACTTAACTAAGTTGGTAGATTGTTTGTTCATACCTTAAGTGATGTTGTAGTCGAAACGAGTTTTTCTCGATTAGAAACTTATTAAGCCTAGTTTTACGTAATGTTTTTTTTATATTTTGTGATTATCAAAACGTGTAGAGACCGAAAAATGCAAACGACTTTTTTTGACATTATTTGTATTAACAATCTCCCCCTTTTTTATGATTAAAAAATATAAACTTATTTTAGGTAAAATTATGTGTTAATAAGGTTTTAATGAGTTTTTGTTTACTTCTCCCCTTTTTTATAGAATCAAAAAGGCTTCATCTATGTGTAGAGAGGATAGAAATCAACGGTACTAAGGATCCCCCTTGCTTAGTGCTCCCCCTAGATGAGGGAACCAGGGAATCGATCGATGGTATTTTGCTACAAAGACGAGTTAGAAAATAGGTGCAAGAGTATATATATGCAACTCACAGAAAAAGATAAGAAGAAGAGTGTTGGGAATCAAACTTTGAGTTGATATTGACAAAACATGAAAGATAAAGGAAACTTATGAAGACAAAGATAAAAGACTAATTATGTATTATGTTAAAGTCTTTGTAACCCTAAATCTCTATTATATAAAGAGATGTGGCGTTAGGTTTTAAATGACAGGAGTCAAGATGTAACTCCATTAAAGGGGTGTGTGTGTCTAAGCGTCAAGTTCCTACAATGGATGCCTAGGTTTTGTGTTTGTTAGTAGTTAGAGATGATGACGAAGAAACCTTGTTGATAATAATAATATTCTTTACGATTATCTGCTGTCCAAAACGGTCCAAGAACTTATTTGATGATGGCGTACATAAGTTCTAATAGTTCATATCAGAGACAAGTGGCTCGTGATCGTGGGATTCACAAGGTTTGGTTTTTCAAAGATCGAAGAAAACAAAAAAAAATCGTAATTGGTTCGTACTTTCGTAACTCACTGCAGGGCTGTTTTCAAACGACGATAACTCCTTCGTTAACCGTTGGATCGGGCTAAAATATTTACTGTAGTTTATTCATATATCAAGAAAGATTTTCATCGGAGGGATCTTTCATCTGAGCTTTTGATTGGAATATATAGCTCGTCGAAATCTGCTGTAGACAGGTTTTCAGAAATTCAAAATTTTCAAGTTTTTAGGGTTTTCAAGTTTCTTGTTTAAATCTTTATTGTTGCTGCATTATGAAAAGATTTTGATTCCCTTGATTCATCACATAAACCCTTGGTTTTCAAAGTGCATCATTTATTAAGGTTTCAAATTTTTTTAACGGTTTGTTCTGGTGAATCGTTGTTGTAGAGTTTTTCTGCTACCTGGTTGATTCTGATTCTGGTTCGTGTTGTTTAAAGATGATGATTTGAGAATCAGATGCACGGTTTCAATATCAAATCGCTTCTCTAGTTGTGCTTTAATGTCTGATAAACCCTAGTGCTATTTAGGTTTTGTCTAAGGAGTGTTGCTGCGATCAAAAGGTTTTCATGGATTCAAGTTGAACCATTCTGTTGCTGCTATTTCGTTAGTTCTCAGCCACAGATGACGACTAGGGTTTTGCAAAACCCTAAGGTGAAGACTCTTGGTAACAATTGAGGGTGATGATACTTTTGTTATAGGCAGTTTTGGAATGCAAGTTTTGGTCTGATGATGTTTCGTTAAGAATCAGTTATGAGAGGGATAAAGAAGATTAAGGATTTCAAGGGAGAAAAGTCGAGCAAAATTTGTTAAGGAGTATGTGCTGCTACTTTTGCGTTAATGATGCTGCGTTTTGTGTTAATGCTGCTATGCTATTCCATGTTACTGCTACTCGATAATACTGCTCGACTTATCATTAGTACTGCCAAGTATAGCAGTTAGTACTGCTACGTAATCGACTTTGTACTGCTAGTATATGGGTTCCAAACTTGTACTGCTAGCTCACACTAGCTGGTACTGCTGGCCTCGATATGTACTATCGAGGTGAGGGGAAGACCATGAGTTCAAGATGAATTGGTAGTCAACGACATTTGCTTAATACTGTCTTCTATGAATTGTCGATTTAATGTGATAAGATGAAATCCTTATGTATGGTCAGTATTCATGCATTCTTTATTACATCATTGGACGGTGAAGGATAAAGTGTATGAAGAGAACATGGGTTGGTGTGATTGTTTTTGCCATATCATGGGTCGGTACTCTTTCTTATTTATCTATCCTCAGCTGGTGTCAAGATTTCATGCAAGACATTGGTTTTTATTATACACGTGAAGTTTGTAAAAGTTTGCCTAGTACATGCACAGGCTACATGCTTTAAGCCTTTTATGTTTCATTATTATAACATATTGCTTTAAGACTTTTGGGGGATAGTGAAACAGTTTCATACAAGCAGATTGGTGTTGTGATTTCATGCAAATTGAAAAAGGTTTTCATCAAGTACTGGATGGTTAACTTTATTGGTGCATGAGATTACATGAACTAAGGGGAAGCATGTATATTTGATTTGGAAAAGGATGGTTCCAACACACACACCAGGGGAACACACACACATAGGAGATTTGATTTTTGGATTGAATTTTTGGTTTTGCTTCTTAAAAGATTTAAGGCTCAGTTTTATTTGTTCTTATTGGCAAAGAGGAATATTTGTTGCTTATTTGACGATGAAGTGGACTTTTTCGAGTTTGTGTTCTTATTATATCTTAAGGTGGGTGTTACACTTTAAAGATAACTTGTTCGTTCGTTCGGGTGACTAAGAATTGACAAACACTTGAAGGAGTTACGTTATTGTGCTCAGTGATTATTGTCAAGAGATTGCGGTCTCCATATACGTTAAGTATACGTTCGAAGTCAGATTTAGTACAAGATATAAGACACAAGGTTGGTTTATTTTACTTCAGCATCGAATTGGTAATGGTTAGTTTTCTTCATCATTAAATAAATCTACAGAATTGGAGATTCGAATGGTTAACATATGGGTTTCAGGGGAAGCTTAAGTGTTAAAATGATTAACCATTTATATGCTACATCGAGGTGAAGGTTTTTATGATTGGTCGTTGGTATTTTTACCAAAGATTTGGGATTTTTCTGTCTTGGGTTCATTTATAAAAGAAAGCATTTTGGTGTTCATTCATGGACGGCAATTCAAGACATTGGAAGACTAGATTTGAAGTGTGATACTGGTGCGTGGTTATGAAGATCAAGGTTGCATACTTTTGTCCCCTAATTGATGATGACAAAAAGGGGAAGAATATTTTAAAGATTGCAGCTTGAAGATCCTTGATGATATGCATGGATTAAGGGGAGATTATCTTTCATATTAGTTTTGTCATGATCAACTAGGGGAAGATTGTTGGGAATTAAACTTTGAGTTGATATTGACAAATCATGAAAGATAAAGGAAACTTATGAAGACAAAGATAAAGGACTAATTATGTATTACGTTAAAGTCTTTGTAACCCTAAATCTCTATTATATAAAGAGATGGGGGATTAGGTTTTAAATGACAGGAGTCAAGATGTAACTCCATTAAAGGGGTGTGTGTGTCTAGGCGTCAAGTTCCTATAATGGATGCCTAGGTTTTGTGTTTGTTAGTAGTTAGAGATGATGACGTAGAAACCTTGTAGCAATAATAATGATACTTTAGTTATTCCACTGTGCTTCGTATTGTTCTTATCATTAGGGGACCACCAGGTTATTTAGGGGACCGCCGTCAGTGGGTTAGAGAAAAAGAGACAGAATTTATAAGCATGCATACATTCATTTAAAGGAAAATAAGGTCATAAGTAGAGTGTGACTTAGTACAACAAAGTCCTACATGAAATTACTAATCCTAGTTTAGTCTCTAGGATAGCTAAGAGATGGTCCGGTGTTATTGTAGAGCATGCATGATGCCTAACGTTTGTGGGGAAAAGGTGGTGAGAGGGTGTTGTTATAATGAGGTGGAAACCCGAAAGGCAAGAGGAGAGATGTGATGAAGTCTAGATCATTTTTGAGCTTTTGTAATAGGTTATGATTGTGAATGCAACACACACAATTGTAAAACCCTAAAAATTTGATTCACATTTTAATTAACCATTTGAATTTTAACCTAAGTTTGATATGAAGTTATTTACATTTACCTAATATGTTATATTGTATGAAATAATTACATTAAACGTAAGATAAAGTATATGATATAATTCTAAAGATAAATACTTACACTAAACTAAGTTTCACTAAATAATATGATTCCTAAATCCCTACTCATTTTTTTCTTTATACGTTTTCCTTCCAAGATGATTAAACCAAAATCCATTTTGATAAGAACCAAATATCTTGCGTATATCACTAACATAATAGAAGATCTTAATTGTTTACCTTGGGCCTAAAATCACGACATTCCCTAAGTCCAATACACGGTTTCTATTTTTTTCCCTCCTCTCATTAAACACCATAATCGGCTCCCTCTTTTTCTCTCAACACCGAAACATAACAAGTCCAAAAAATCTATATTTTCCCTCAAAGATTAAAGAAGACGGAAGGTATTAAAGCTTGGTGATTCGTAGCAAGATTTTGGAGTGTGTTGTTCATCTATTCGTTGTCCTTGTCCTTTCTTGATTCTCTTTGTTTCGGCCTAATCAAGGTATTCATATATTCCTCTTTGTCATCATCTTGTGATACGCCACATATGAGTTTGTTTTGTGTCGTGTGTATATGAGATGTTTTGTGCCGTTTCTATTCAGTCCTTAGTCGACCTAATGCTAAACCTAAACGAGCTCTATAATCAGTTTTAATGACACAATTAATGGGTACTAAAACCAGAAACCCTGGGTGTGAAATTAATGAGGGAATTAAAGGAGTGTAGGGTTTAAAAGGGTTTAGGGTTTTGTTATGATTTTATGTGAGCGGGCTGTCCAGAAAATGCGTCGTCTTGCAAGGGTCTAATTTAAAGGTGCTAATGTGTTTTTGTATGATTCTTAAGTCTAAAATTAAGTTTAAGTTGACTACTTTATGAATATATAAATTTCATGGTTATTGGATGTAAAACCCCAACCCGATAAGGGTAGAAGTATTACGTTATGGTGACATATCAAAGCAAACACAAGCATATGACTAAATAATACAAAATGAATTTCAAAGGTTACAAAGGAAAAATTGAAGATACAAGGCTACAAAGGGAATAATAAATTCTAAGATCTACAATTTGTAAACGTTCTAGTCATCTCTAATCCAGAATAGCTAGTAAGGTCTTCTAAGTCCAGAGGATTCTCCACTCATAACCCAGCTTCCAAACTAAAACCTGCCGCAGGAAAAGAAATGCGGCTGAGCTTAAAAAGCCCAGTGAAAAGATATAGATAACATAACATGACGGTAAATAAGCATAAGCAACGAAGGAATAAGAATACAAAACGAAAGCATAATCATGAAAGTCATACGAATTTTAAAGAGAACTAAGAATCAGGAATGCATGAGACCTGAATAATAAATGAATCGAGAGAGATAATGAAATAATGAAAAAGTTCATATAAGGATGTGCCATAAGAACTCCATACATAATCCCTCAAATCTTACTAAAGCATAACAAGTATACGAAGAGGGGAGACCTCTAAGTACTAAAAGTGTGAGAAGGAGTGTAAGGCACACACCACCTGGTCACCATACATACACATACATAAACCTAAGATGCATCCATACGCTCCCTAACATAAGTATGTATGTCAGTACTAGACTGATCACACATATAAGATTGGCCAATAGTGCATGCAAAATAAATCGTAACATAAGGAGGAACGCCGTAGATCTATCACACCTATACGGGAGTGTCATGTCTAAGGTGCCATCAAAGACATGGTCATGGTACCTCCACAACTAGGTAAGCTCAGGCATAGATCTATCATAGCATACAACAATAACAAACTAGCATGGCAAGAGAAACGAGATAGTAACTCAAATAGCATGGCAAAACATAAGCATAGCATAGCAGAGACATTTAAACAAATGTCAGAATGAATCAATGAGAATGACAATCATGCAATGAGAGTCATGAGTCAAATAAGGGAATCATATCAGGCATAGGATCTCAAAGGTTCATAATCAAAGGTTCGAAATCAAATGGTTCATAGCAAGGTTCAATTCAAAGGTTTCTATCAAATGTTCATTTAAAGAAATCTTTTAATAATGGTTTTCATAAAAATGAACTTTAAAAAGAAACGGTTTTCATAACGGTAGTCTTTAAAATAGTTTTCATAAAAGTTAGCAAGATTCTATATAAAAATGATAGTGCATCATGCTCATAACATCGTTTTAAAAAAAAATAGTTTTTCTCAAAACATTTCCATGATACAATTAAGAAAGGTTTTCACATCCAGTTACAATATCAAATGAACCTTTGAAGTATCAAGTGATTTTGAATACTAATATCACAGGGTAACGAACGAATTATATCAAGTATTATATCACAAGGATCATAATGAACGAATGTCAAATGGATCATGAAGAACGAATCAAAGTATAAGGGAACATAGCAATGACTTAGGGAATCCTAATGAATCAAGATCAAGAAAGTCATGAGAATGAAAGCACCCTTACTGAAAAAGGGTAGAATATCTGTACCTTAGACCGCAAGTGAAAACACAACTAGAAACGAAAAGATCGGAAGTAAACTCCATCTTCAGCGAATCTACACGAATTTATGTTCATCTGATTAATAACTTATTTTAAATCAGATTACTTATTTTATTCGGGTCTTCCATTTTAAGTAATCTTCTATTTTAGGCAGGTTTCCCGAATTAGTATGTTTCCATAATTAGTAAGTTTTCATATTTTGAAACATTAGTCATAAATATTCAAGTTTATCCCTTAATCAATTTGAGGTAGCAATGTGACTATATTAATAGTTTAAGGTTCATAACGTAGCCTTCATAAGTGTTAGGGTTCATTATGCAAATACAATAAGTTTAGGCATTATAGTGCAATTATTGTAAGATTAGGGTATTGAAATGTAAATATTACAAGTTCATGGTTTCGCAAGTTTAACCCTTTAGTTTAGAAAATGATAAGTTCAACCCTTAAGTTTAATATTACACAAATAAACCCTTATTTAACCTTTTTAACTTTTCTCAGCTTTTAACTATGAACAAACCACTACTTGTCGTATTTTTCTACCACATCAAATCTCAGAGATAAATTCCACAAAAATTCACACAGGTACTTTCATATCTTAAGAACTCACACAAATTTTCCCAGAATTTATTAATTAGTTTAACCTCAAAAGAAAAATACTCCAACTCAGACTACCCAGAAAACGTATCTGCTGCAGTACCCAAAAAGTATCCACTTGGTTTACCCATCAATACATCCAGGAAAAATCCCCAAACATTCATGACATTACTAGACATATAGAAGTTAAATACTGGAAAGTTTTATGACCCAACTCCTCACGGTTTGAAAATGAAAATTCGGCAAAGTAGATGATTTCAAATCCGAATCAGCTTTAACTTAATCACATAAAAATCAAAAACACGACCAAATCAACTCGAAATCATTCAAACTCAATTGGAGAACTTAACTAAGACATAAAACTAAGTTTTCATGAAAAGAAACCGAATCAACTCATTCTATAACATGACCAACACTCGCTCACAAAATCGGTATGCCTGCTGTCCAGTTTTTACTAGTACAAAAATGGGATTTAGTCACACATGCAGTTTTTCGAACGGCCACACAGTAACTTTTTTATGTGACTAAATGTACGAGAATAAAATAAACAGCCACACTTGATCCGACTTGTGTGACCATTTCGGAATTACATCTGAGGCTACAGTCACACATTTGAATATTTTCGTGACTAGAGGTATTTGGTAAAACTTGTTTTGATTTTTTAGTCACTTATAATTTGGGACGTGTGACGGATACAAATAAGTTTGAAACATTAGTCACACTCTATATATACATATGTGACAAATATTTGTCACACAATTGAACAGTGTGACCAAAATCCATATATGGTCACATGAAGTAATTGTGTATGTGGCTAAATCATATACTCAAGTTTGTCACATATTATTCAAATGTGACTAAATTATATAGTCAAGTTTGTCACAAATTATTTAAATGTGACTAAATAAAATTTCTATTTTGACTGAGTTCCCAAAATAAAATTTCCCCTTTAAGTTTTCAGAGGCCGCCTAAATTTTCCCCCAAAATCAAATTCCCCCTCCTTCCCAAATATTTCATTCACCGCCCAAATTTTCAATAATCCATCCCCTCCTTCCCAAATATTTCATTCACCGCCCTGATTTTCAATACTCCATCCCAAATCAGTTTATGAAAATTGATGTGCTAATAAAGAACCACATGAATCGAATATGCAGGTTAATGATTTGTGTGTTGTGAAAATTGATGTGCTAATAAAGAACCACATGAATCATACTGCATTTCAAGTGAACGATATGGGATCTGATCTTTTTGTCTCATACGCGGAGTCATCGTGTGCTGCTCTCGTGGTTGCTTCCATTTCCTCATTTGGAAACACTCATGATTTCACTGCAATGATGTACCCTCTCCTCATCAGCTCACTGGTAAGCTACACTTTTTACTTCCTATACAATCAAAGTTGTGTGCTTTTTAAAGTGATTAATAGCTTATTGTAACTTGGGAATCTAATCTAGCACTTTTATGGTGTTCGGGTAAGCTTAGTTTAGATGAACTACAGCTTTTTGGGTGGAAATAAGCTAATCCTTTGGATTGGGGATTTTTGAGAATACATAAGCTTTTAAGCATAAGCTTATCCAAACACCCACTAAAACTGCTAACTAAAATTAGTAGTTCAGAATAAGCAACTTAAATCCGCTTATTCCAAACAATTTATTGCATTTTCAATAAGAATTCCCAAAGACCCTGAATACTGAAGATTTGGATACATGTTGGCTTTTATGTGAAATCTAGTACTTTCAAATTCTATCTACATTAGACTCCAAAATGTCAAATAACTATCTGTTCTAAATTCTAAGATGTATGTTAGTTCATTATGGTTCATAGCAGTTTGACTAAACATAGTGATCCTTCTTGTTACCACCTCTTTTCCCATGGCCCAAGTGGCCCGAAAGGTGACTTATATACTCCCTAAATTTGATTTATGTCAAGATGTAGAGTCCACAAGTTTCAGCTACCGAAGAGTGGCATACGGTGGTGTGAATGGAGTGTACTATAGTTCTTCTATTGGCCAAAGGGCTGGTGGAGATGGGGTAAGATCGAAAGATTCTTACCATTTGATCTATTCTTTTCTTTAGACAATATTGTATATGATCTTGTATTTAATACTGTGGTGTACAGGTGAGGCTTCTTGAAAGCAAAGAAGAAGATAAGACTGTGGGTCAAGCATTGCATACTATCTCCAGAGGAATACATGAGAAGGTATGCAACTGTTTCTTCACTTTGTTTGATCATTTTACTTATTTTTTAAAGTTGTTTGAATATATTTTTAAATATAAAATGATTGTGAAGGGTCATACACATGCAAAAAAGCGCAACCCGGATGGCAATGAGGATTCCTTTCAAATTCTCCATAATCTTAATGAAGGTATGTTCTTTAATTTTTTTATAAGTTACACGTTACTTTTTTTGAGTTAATCAAGACCTTATGCTATTTATAATTACTTAGATGAACTAGGCGGCTTCGAAGAGAATTGGAATGTCAATGCTGACAAACATATACCTGGTTGGAATGATGGGTTCAGTACTCTTGAGAATGCAGGTATACCAGAGTATGAAGTTCAAGGGCATATGTTTTACAAGATAGTGTTTATAACCATAACTATTTGTTGTGTTAATAGGGCTTGAGGCTTATGGTCACTTAGGATGGAAAGGTGACGGATACTGGGACATGTGGACACTTCCTTGGACTGATATGTGGGGCACTAATGGTGCAATGGTGCCGGCTGGTGAACCCTCTTCTGGTTCATCAACCACTAGGGACAAAAAGGTAACCCGGGTTGATATCATGTAAATTAGTGGGAAAAGTTGTGTGTTTATGTAGATATACTGTGTTCTCTATGACTCGGGGTGTAAGTCTTGTATTGATGCTGCTCTTAAGATGGTTGAGGAAGTCTGTAGACAATTCAATACTATTCTGTCTCATGGAGGGCACATCTAAGCCAAACTATCAAAGAGATGATCCCTCCTGGTGCTCTTGTCATGCTTACTCCCCTCATTTTCGGGATCTTTTTTGGTGTTGAAACACTTTCGGGTGTTCTTGCTGGATCTCTCATCTCAGGTGTACAGGTACTGCTATAATTATTCAAGCAGGTTATTTTTTCAGTCAAACCAGTGTTTAACACTTTAATTATCACTTGACTGATTTTCCCTTGCTTTACACAATGCAGATTGCTATTTTTGCATCAAATACTGGTGGTTCTTGGGACAATGCAAAGAAATATATCGAGGTACAGTGAACATCATTTTCTTCTTATTTAAGAGGTAGCAAAAAGCCTATTGACAGAGTAGTGTGAATCTTTTGAAAAAGTCAAATTTAGTGGTCAGTTGCGAAGTTGTAGTATGCTCAACTCCAAGGCGTCAACTAAATTACCTTCACTAATTGAAACAGTGAGTGAATACTTAGTGCTTAGCATGCCGCTTAAACAGTCCTAAGAGGGTATTGTTAGATCATAGAAAAGGATCAAGACCTCAGTGCTATTGCTGAATATTTTTAGTCTAGCAGTTCTTGTGTTTTCTGGTTCGCAATAAAGTATTCACGTTCATATCATGAGACGCTTCTAGTTCTTTTTTCCGTTGTGATTACTGCTTCTACATCTTGCAGATGCAGGATTAGTAGTTGACTTTGTATTTTGTTGGCCTTTAACTTTCTGAAAAAACTATTAAATTTTACTAAAATGATACTAAATCATTTCTAAATCATAAATGCAAAAGTAATCTTGATATATCTCATTGTTCAGAAGTTGTTAACATATATTTGTTTAAATTTCAGTAGTTTTTTTCTGTGTCAATGATTGCATTCTGAATGCAATGATTGTAACCATATCTCATTACTTGCATCTGTGAGATAGTCGGGAGATCTTTGTTCCACACTGATTTTGGAAGAGGGCCTCTTGGTGATGGGATCGAGTACTGGAAAGATTTTTATCAGAGCCTTCGACCCACACAAATGGGACTGTCACTCAAGGTGATTACTTTGTAGTTTGTTCATAGTTCTTTCCTTGAAAACTTCTAATAATAAACTAACTATTTGTTTTTTCAAGGAACTCGGTGACGTCGTTTTTTGCTGCTTATGACGCACTGTGTGAGGAAGGCACAGCTACATCTGTATGTAAAGCTCTTGATGAGGTGGCAGATATCTCCGTGCCAGGTACAACTATTTGGTAGACTTTTAATTGTTGAACTTGAAAATTTGATGTTGCATTTTTATTATGATTAAACTGCTAGAGTATATGATGGGAATTGAGCCACTAATAAAAATGCAAGTGGAATACACAAAAACACTAAAATATGTGAATAGAAACTGTTCGGTCATTTATTAGATCTTCAAATAGTACTTTGCTACTTGTTTCTGCATTGCCTTTCCCTTTAATAATTGAGCCTGAAAGCTCAACGCTACATCGCATCACCAGATTAATTATTTATCTCTCTTTGACGTATGCTAAACATTAGCATTTTTTTAAGCAATCTGAGACGAATCGTCACAATGGACACTTACCTTTTCATAATTATGGAACACGCTTATACCTTTTGATTCTAAACCAATGCATTGTGATTAGAAATCGTGGATTAAATGACCTATATTTACCAAACATGGATCTATGCTGACAAAAATCTTTGTGAATTTATGGTCAGCCAAAGAGGTATCTACTGACGACAAGGCGGAGCATTTTTGTCAGCTCTAAAAGGCTTTTTGCTGGTGATGCAGTCCTTTTCGTAAGGTATGACCGATCAATAAGATTATTTTCTTTACTATAGATTTTTCTTGTCATAATCTGATTGACAGTGATAATTGTAGAGATGAGAAATCACAGCTTCTGTTGGGAATTAGTCGTGCCAACAGACAACAGTCTGCTCTCTTGTCATCAGTTATATACCAGTGACAGTATGCACATTGGAATCCTTGCCGCCGCTGCTCATGCTGCTGCAAATAACAGCCCATTTACTATTTTTTACAATCCTAGGTAACTTCGACTTAAACATCACTGGATTGTTCGCTAGCTATATTTTAATCTTATAATCAAACTTTGACACGCGAACATCTTAAATTGACAGGGCCAATCCTGCTGAGTTTGTAATACCCCCAGCCAAGTACAATAAAGCAATGTATTCTCAAGTGTCACTGGGTATGCTGTTTAGAATAATGTTCGAGACTGAGGAGTCATGAGTGCGTAGATACATGGGAACAGTAACTGGTATCAGTGACACAAATCCAGTCCGCTGGAAGAATTCACAATGCCGCAGTCTTCAGGTATATGTTACTTGCTTGTATTGCTATATGTTTTGTACCAATTTGTATATCAAATAGTTGCATAATAATGCATTCAAAAAAGTTTAACATTGTTGAGTGTGGGTAATTGTGATATTGATCTTTTGTATCGTGGCTAAACGGTTGATGTTTATACAATGAAGGTTGGATGGGATGAATCAGCAGCCGGTGATCGCCCCAGTCGGGTTTGAATATGGGAAATTGAGCCAAGATGGAGAATATTATGACCAAGATGGAGATTTGTTTTGTGCTGTTAGATATTATAGTATGAGCAGATGGATCATTTTTAATACTGCTAGTGTATTAGTTACAACTGTTAGTTAGTGTTGGGAATAAAATGATCAAAGTCAAAGAGCCTGCCAATGATGAGAAGAGCCTGCTAGTTGATTTTGTAGTGTACGAAGATGTTCTACCAGTACCTTCTGGGTAGAAGGTACTGCTAGCTAATGAAGAGCCTGTCAAGCTTCTGTTTTGTCGATTAGATATTTTGTAATAGATATTTAGTTGAATTATTAGTCTTTGTACATTGTTATACGTTATGTAGAAGTAGAATAGTCTTCTGTGGTGACAGAAGAATATATCAGAGTGTACATGGGTAGTTGTATTTAATTGTAGGCGCCATAATAGTCAAAGTATAGTATTATATTCATCTACTTGACAACATGTAATAAGATATCCTTATCTTATAAAAGGATATCTTAGTCACTTCTTCATGCATGCATCTTTCACAACTAATAACCACGAACCAAACTATCTCTCAAGTAACTTAGTTACTTCGAATCACAAATCCTTTTTACAATCTTAGATTCAAGATTACTTTGTAATCCTGGTGATACTTAGATCATCCGTATTATTTCATCAATAATATTGAATCGTTTTGTTCTAACCAAAGTTGTGTTCTTTGTTCATTGCATTCTCTCATTTACTCAAACTCACCATCTTGTGTTCTTTTAAAGTGTGTTGTAGTAGATTCCGCATGCTAAACACATTCAATACATAAATATCTCAATTAAGAACAAACAAAACGTTCCACAAGTGGTATCAGAGATAGGCTTGATATTTACTAATTTAAAAGAAAAATGGATGTTGAACATATTCAGACAAATGTTGCAGCTAAACTTCCATTACTGAAACAAAATGAGTTTGAAATGTGGCGACTCAGGGTTGAACAATACTTTCAAGTGCAGGATTATGCACTTTGGGAGATTATTGAACAAGGCAATTCATTTAAACCCCAAACCACCACAACAACAGTAAATGATGCTCTTGTAACAACAATACAAACCCAACCATCGAATGCAGATGAAAGAATTCAGAAGAAAAATGATCTCAAGGCAAGGAGTATGCTACTGATGACTATTCCAAATGATCAACTTCTGATTTTTAACAAATACAAAGATGCCAAAACCCTCTTTGAAGCTATTGTGGCTAGGTTTGGTGGTAATGATGCTACCAAGAAAACACAGAAAAACCCTTCTCAAACAACAATTTGAGAACTTCACAGCCACAACCAATGAGTCTTTGGACAGTATGTTCAATAGACTTCAGAAGCTTGCAAGTCAGTTAGCCATCCATGAAGTGATGATAACTCAAGAAGACCTAAACTCTAAATTTCTTAGGAGTTTACCTTCAGAATGGTCTATGCATGTCATTGTATGGAAGAACAAGTCAGATATTGACCAGATGAGTCTCAATGATCTCTACAACAATTTCAAGATTGTAGAACATGAAGTTAAGAAGACTACTGGGTCAAGCTCAGGAAATATGGCATTTGTTTCATCCCCAAACATTTCAAAGGTTGATCATGAAGACAAAGGAGGCAGAGAAGAAAGTACTGCTAACACAACCTTTGGTACTGCTAATACTTCTAGTAGCACCAAGTCCATTTTGGATGAAACAATTGGGTGTGCTTTTCTTACATCTCAACACAATGGGTCTGTATTAACATTTGAAGACCTTCAAGAGATTCATCCTGATGATCTTGAAGTAATGGACCTAAAGTGGCAACTTTCACTTTTAAGCATTAGAGCTAAGCAGTTGATGATGAGGACTGGCAAGAAGATACTGATAGATGGAAGTGAGCCTGCTGGCTATGATAAGTCAAAGGTGGAGTGTTACAACTGCCACATGAAAGGTCACTACTCTAGAGAGTGTAGAAGACCTAAGAGGCAGGATGACAGAGGTAGAGGGTTTGACAATAGAAACCAAGGAAGCTTTGAGAAGAAAGGAAGCTTTGAAAGCAAGAGTAAGGTTGTTGAAGTTGCTGAGCCAAAAGCAATGGTTGCTATAGATGGCATGGGTTTTGACTGGAGTTTCATGGGTGAAGATGAGTCAACTTCTGATGAATTGGCTTTGATGGCATTCTCCACCCCTGAGGTACAAATTATCAAATGTCCTAATGATTGTGAATCTTTTAAAGAATTAAAAATCATAAGTAAAGCTTATGATACAGAAGTATTAGAACATAGAAAAACCATTCAAACCTTATTTGACCATAAGTGTGGTATGTCCAAGCTAGAAAAACAAATCACTCACTATAGAGAAAATGAACTTACCTTTACTGATGCTAAAAATGCTCTTCAAAGACAAATATTTTTGAAAGATAGAGAAATAGAAATGGTAAGGACAGAGTGCACTAAAGTGACATTAGCTAGAGACAATATTCAACTGACTGTTACTAAATTGGAAAATGCTTCTGAGTGTACTAAGAGCATAGTTGAGACTCAGTTGAATAAGAGAATAAAATCAGGGATAGGATATAATAATTGTCCTCCACCTTATAGAGGAATTCCTTGTCCACAAGGTAGTGATCTTGCTGCATCAGGTTTACATGAATTTGTTGCAAAACCATTAGCTAAACCTGTAGTGATAGGTGAACCTTCTGAGAGTGCTAAGAATGTCTCACTCTCCAAGGTGCTCACTGAGAAGAGACCAGATGTCCTAATTATTGAGGATTGGGTATCTGATGATGATGAAGATGAGACTATTCCTATTAAAGGAATCAAAGTAGGACCATCCAGTCCTAAGAAAGTAGAAGTTAAAGCTAAAGCCAAAACTGTTTTGAAGACAGTTGAAAGTTGTAAAAAATGTAATAACAAACCTAGGGGAAGCCAAAGAAATTGGAACAACCTTAAATCACAACAATTAGGTGATGACTTTGTTATGTTTAATAAAGCTTGTTATTATTGTGGTAGCTTTAATCATCTTCATGCTTATTGTAATAAATGGGTTTCTGGGAGTAAATCAAAAGCTAAAACAAATGTTACTCAACCCAGAAAAAGTTTTGTTAAGTCTAACACTACAAAAGATAATCATACTGTTAGACAACATAAGCCTGTTATTACAAAATCAACTGAAAAGGGTACAAGAAACACTTTCAAAAGTGTACCAAAAGTTGAGAAGAATCCTATTCAAAAGATAAATGTGGTCAAAACAAAAGTTTGGAGTCCAAAAACCAAAGGTCCTGCTAGACTAAATGGTACTGCCAAAATTGGTACTGATAGACCAAAGACCACACAATGGATTAAAAGGGAAAGTGCTGTTAAGTCCTCAGCATGTTGGATTTGGAAACCAATCCAATCAAAAGGTGCATCAACAATCCTGAAAAGGTTTGACTTCATTGATGCAAGAGGCAAACCCAAGTCTGTCATGGCTTGGGTACCCCAAGGAAACTAATGTGTTTATTCATGTGCAGGAACATTCAACTGATAGTGAAGATCAAGGGTATGTTGATAGTGGGTGTTCCAGGCACATGACAGGCAACATGTCATTCCTCTCAGATTTCAAAACATTTGATGGAGGATATGTTACCTTTGGGGGAGGAATTAAAGGAAAGATTACTGGTAAAGGTACTATTAAAACCAGTAAAATAGATTTTGAAAATGTGTATTTTGTGAAAGAACTTCAGTTTAATCTTCTTAGTGTCTCACAAATGTGTGACAAAAAGAACAATGTTCTATTTACTGACAATGGATGTATGGTTCTTTCTTCTGATTTTAAGATGCCTGATGAAAGTCAGATCCTTCTTAAAATTCCAAAAAGGAACAATATGTATAGTGTCAATTTAAAGAACATTGATCCCAAAGAAGGTTTAACCTGTTTGATAGCAAAGGCCTCATTGGATGAATCTATGCTTTGGCATAGAAGGCTTGGTCATGTAAACTTTAAAACAATCAACACTATTGCAAAATATGATTTAGTAAGAGGTTTACCCAAAAAGATTTTCCAAAACGACCAAACTTGTGTTGACTGTCTAAAAGGCAAACAACATAGAGCTTCTTGTAAGCCCAAGACCCAAAACTCTATTACTCAGGCTTTACATATGCTTCATATGGATCTCTTTGGTCCTACTAATGTGTGCAGCTTGAATGGAAAGAAATATTGTCTGGTTGTTACTGATGACTATAGTAGATTTTCATGGGTTTTCTTCTTAAGATCCAAACATGAAACTAGTGAGACACTTAAAACCTATATCACTGAGGTAGAAAACCAATCTGATAAGAAGGTTAAGGTCATCAGATGTGACAATGGGACAGAGTTCAAGAATAGAGTTATGGATGACTTTTGCAAGGAAAAAGGCATAAAAAGAGAGTTTAGTGTAGCTAGAACACCTCAGCAAAATGGAGTAGCAGAAAGAAAGAATAGAACACTTATAGAGGCTGCTAGAACTATGTTAGTAGACTCTAAGTTGCCTATTTCATTTTGGGCTGAAGCAGTTGGTACTGCTTGTTATGTACAAAACAGGGTTCTTGTGACAAAACCACATAGAAAAACACCTTATGAACTTTTCTTTGGTAGAAAACCATCTTTAAGTTTTATGAGACCTTTTGGTTGTCAGGTTACTATTCTCAATACCAAAGATCATTTAGGCAAATTTGATGGAAAAGCAGATGTTGGCTTTTTGATAGGGTATTCCTTGCAAAGTAAGGCCTATAGAGTGTTTAACACATGCACTAGGCTAGTTGAAGAGAATCTTCACATAGAGTTTCAAGAGAAACTAGCAAATGTGAAAGGAGTTGGACCAGATTGGATGTTTGATGTTGATAGGCTTTCAGAATCTATGAATTATGTGCCTGTTACAGGTACAAATGCTAATGAAAATGCAGGTTCTGAAGAAAATGTTGAAATTCCTAAAAATCAAGATTTCATCTGGATGCCAATTTGGAAAAGTATGGATCTATCTTCAAATGAAGAAGGACCTTCAAACACAACAAAAGAAGGCAATGAAGAAGATCAAGGAACTCAGAATCAAGAGAATCAAGAGAGTGGTGCTAATGACAATGGTACTGCCAGTTCTTCAGATGGTCCTGCTAGTACAAGTATTGGTACTGCTGAGCCATTGAATGTTCAAATAGATGATTCTTTTCAAGAAGAAGTTGGGATTAGCAATCTTCCAACTACATATGAAGTTCCTAAAATACCAAACACTAGAATTCTCAAAGATCACTCAACTGATGATGTGATTGGAAGCATAACTTCTGGTGTTAGAACAAGATCTCAAGTTGGTTTATCTCAAGTCTTATCCTCAAATGAAGAAGGGTTAATCTCCTCTCTTTATGAAGAAAAGAATAATGATAATTCCAATATATGCCTGTTTTCATGTTTTCTATCTCAGGCTGAACCCAAAAACATAAACAAAGCTTTAGATGATGCAAGTTGGGTGGAAGCTATGCAAGAAGAGCTTCTCCAATTCAAGATTCAGAAGGTTTGGATATTGGTTGATTTACCCAGAGGTCATAGGGCAATTGGAACCAAATGGGTGTTCAGAAACAAGAAGGATGAAAGGGGTATAGTGATCAGGAACAAGGCTAGATTGGTAGCACAAGGATATACTCAAGAGGAAGGGGTAGATTATGAAGAAGTGTTTGCTCCAGTTGCAAGACTTGAAGCAATTAGGCTTTTCTTAGCCTATGCTTCATTCATAGGCTTCACTGTCTATCAAATGGATGTTAAGAGTGCATTTTTGTATGGTGAAATTGAAGAACCAGTATATGTATCTCAACCTCCAGGCTTCATTGATGCTGAGTATCCAGATAAAGTTTACAAAGTTACCAAGGCTTTGTATGGTCTACATCAAGCTCCAAGGGCATGGTATGAAACATTGGCTTGTTTTCTACTAGAAAGTGGATTCCAAAGAGGCAGGATTGATCCAACTTTGTTCATCAAAAGGACAAAGAAAGACATCTTGTTAGTTCAGATTTATGTTGATGACATAATCTTTGGATCAACAAACCAAGGCTTGTGTGTAGAATTTGAAAAACTTATGCACAGTAAGTTTGAGATGAGTTCCATGGGGGAACTTACTTTCTTTTTAGGTCTCCAAGTGAAACAATCAAAAGAAGGCATATTTATCAGCCAAGATAAGTATGTAGCAGAGATCCTAAGAAAATTCAATTTTGCTGATTCTAAGGTTGCAAGTACACCAATGGATCCAGACAAAGGGCTAATCAAAGATGCTGATGGAGAAGATATGGATTTGCACAATTATAGATCAATGATTGGGTCTTTGATGTATCTTACATCATCAAGACCAGATATCATGTTCTCAGTATGTGTATGTGCAAGGTTTCAAATACATCCCAAGATCTCTCATCTCACAGCAGTCAAAAGAATCTTTAGATATCTTAAGGGTCAACCTAGGTTGGGTCTTTGGTATCCAAGGGAATCATCTTTTGAATTGGTGGCTTATTCGGATAGTGACTATGCTGGTGCAACACTAGACAGAAAATCCACAACTGGTGGATGTCAATTTCTTGGTTGCAGACTAATCTCCTGGCAATGCAAGAAACAAACAATGGTGGCCAACTCTACAACTGAAGCAGAATATGTTGCTGGTGCAAGTTGTTGTGGGCAAGTTCTTTGGATCCAAAATCAAATGCTTGACTATGGGTACAATTTTCTTAACACCATTATTTATATTGACAATAGCAGTACTATTTGTATCATTAAAAAAACCCCGTTCAACACTCAAAAACAAAACATATTGAAATCAGACACCATTTCATAAGGGATTGCAATGAGAAAAGGTTAATTCAAGTTGTTAAAATTGATTCTGAAAAGAATTATGCAGACCTTCTCACCAAAGCTTTTGATTTAGGTAGATTCAAATATCTTGTAGGAGGTATTGGAATGATAAATCTTTGAAAATCATATGTTTTTGTTCATAATATTAACTGGTATTGGATTTTAAACATGGTACTGCTAGTTAGTCAAAAGGTCCTGTTAGTTCATAATTGGTACTGCTGATACAAAATTGCTATGTTTTGTTCATTTAAAGGCTTGAATACTTAAAATGTTATAGATCAAGTGTTCTACACTTTGTTCTTTTGGTTTGCAACTAACACATTTCAGGTTGATAACAAAACAAGAGTTATTTCAAACAAAAGGGGCAACAAAAGTTTTATTCATTTCAGGAGAAATAACAATCTCAGGGGAGGAATTAATAGCCCAGAATGGAAGAAAGACCAATTTATGAAAAGACAAGAGCATACAAGATGATGCAGAGTTGAAAAAGAGATAGTTAGATCACATATCTAGAAGGGATGAAGCATTTCTCAAGGAGAAAGTTCTATCTAGATCAAACTAAGAAATGTTTTCAACTCAAAGGCATGTTATTAGATGATTTCACTTGTTGAGCAAATCATCCAAGATACACAGCATCAATGCCTGATTCAAATTTCCTCCATCCAAGGAAATTGCACCATCTTTTGGGCCATCATGGCTTTTGGTATTCATCTCACCAAGTTTTCACAAACTTAAGAGTTGACTAGTCCTTAAGCAAACGGCTTTTGGTAAAGACAAATCAAATCCGTTAATGGTTGATAGTTTACCAAAAACTATATGGTTGTTAACTGACCATACTTAATTGTAAATAGTTAGCTAGTCCTTAAGCAAACGGCTTTTGGTAAAGACAACTCAAATCCGTTGATAGCTGGTAGTTTGCTAAAAACTATAAGGGATTTTTAAAAACTTTCAAAGGTACTGCTAGTACAAAAATGGTACTGCTAGAGTACAAAGGTACTGCTAGATAGCCGTTGAGCCTGTCAGAAAAAGTTTTAGCCTTTAGGCCTGGTAGTTAAAATTAGCCGTTGGGGTAGTTATGTAATTCACTGATGAATATATTATATTATATTTTACATATAAAAGATCTTTTTAACCGCCTTTTCACTTACTTATTTTAATCTTTATTATTGTCGGTTAAAAGTAATTCTCTCATATCTTCTTTCATCAGTCATTATCATAATTCACATACATCTTTCATCTTCTACCAGTACTACCAACAAATCCCACCATCATATTCAAAATTTTCATTATGACTTCCACAATTGATCTAAACTTTGTTCAACGTCACAATCAGTTAGCATTTTTGGAGAAGTCAGAGGATAATGCCTCATTTCATCAAGTAGTGGACTTTTTAAACAACTCCTACATCAGGTTTGCTTTGCTAGTCAATCCCACTATTTATGAAAATCAAATTTTACAATTTTGGGAATCTGCTAAAATTAAAACTTCTGAAAATGGGGAACAAAGAATAAAAGCCAAAGTGGATGGTAAACATTTGACTCTTACTGAGTCATCCATAAGAAGACATCTTCATTTGGATGATTCTAATGGTATTAGTCAGTTACCAGATACTGAAATTTTTGAAAATTTAACAAGAATGGGGTATCATGCTGAGTTCAACAAACTCACTTTTCTGAAAAAGCATCTTACTCCACAATGGAGATTTTTGATTCACACAATCCTTCACTGTTTGAGCCAGAAGAAAACCTCTTGGGAGCAATTTAGTGGCAACATGGCTTCTGCTCTCATTTGCTTAGCTACAAACAGAAAATACAATTTTTCTAAATATATTTTTGAAGGATTGATAAACAATGTGGATATTAAAACAAAATTTTTGATGTATCCAAGATTCATTGGATGCATCATTGGAAAATTACAACATGTGTTACTTCCCACAGACTCAGTTTATGAAACACCAAAACTTTCTCAAAAAGTATTTTCAAATATGAGAATTGGTTTTAGAGGGGAGGAAGTTCCACTTTTTGATGAAATGGTACCACAACATCCAGAAGAACCAACACCATCTGCTGATACACCATCATCCAGTTCTTCACATGGTTTCATTTCACAAACACATCAAAAATCACCAACACCATCTCCAGTACCATCAGCAACACCACCACCATCCCCACATCATACATCACAAACCCAATCACCTCAGACAATGCAAGAGTTGAAAGACAAGGTGAAGTTCTTAGAGAAAGCTCTTAAACGTCAAAATGAAAGGTTTTCTAAGATCAACATCAAATTGGTTAAGAGGGTTAAGAGATTGGAGGGTGAAGTGAAGAAGTTAAAAGGTAAAAAGTCTGCAAAGGTTGTTTTATCTAGTTCTTCACAGTCAGATGCTGATAGGATAGATCACTCTTCCAAAAAGGGGAGGAAGGATATGTCTGAAGATGAGGAAGAAGAGGAGGAACAGGCTCAATTTGAATTCCATGATGGAACTCAAGTTTATGATGAAGAGCCTGTTGGAGCAGGGCAAGAGCCTGCTAGGGCAGAAGAAGAGTCTGCCAGGAGAGAAAGGCTATTGGCTATGGGATATAAAGGGTCTGCTGAGAGAGTGTACAAGAGAAAGAGGGTTTTAATTGCTGATGAGCAATCTTCTGCTCCATCACAAGATTCACCTCCAAAGGATAAGGGCAAAGGTATTCTAATTGAAGATGAGCCAAAGTCCAAGAAGTTGAAAAGAACTCAGCAAATTCAGATGGCTTTAGGAGAAGAAGAGGCCAAAAGAGTTCAAGAAGAAGAGCTAAAAGCTAGAGAAGCTTCAAGAATGCTTGAAGAAATGAAAGAGCAGAAAGAAGCTGAAGAAGCTGCTCAAGCTCTTCTTGATACTCAAATTGCTCAAGAGACCTTTGATGCACAGATGTTATGGATTATTAACAATGATCCAATTGTGAAAGGTCATGCAGCAAATATAGTAAATGACAAGACACTCAATTCTGATGAGAAGACTGAAGCACTTGAATCTTTCATCAACAAGAAATACAAAGAAGCAGCTTTGGCTGACATTTTTGAGAAGATGAAGGAAAGTCAGAAGAGAGGTTTTAAAGTGGGCAAAACTAACAAAGATCAAACAATCTTTATGAAGAAATTTTTGAAGAATCAGGCAAATTGGACTGATTATCAACTTAAGAAGAAATCTGCTGATGAAATCTTCTTTTTATATCTTCAAGCCTACAAGAATCTTTACTATAATGTTCCATCTGATGTACATCCATTTAAGAAGAAGGAAGATGCTCAGAAGAAAGAAGTAGCAAAATTGGATCAAGGGCAAGTAAGTAAAATGTTGATTACTTTACCTACTATCATTCATGCTGATCCAATTAGGTCTAGACACCCTATAATTGATTGGGAAATACACCATGATAGATTTGGTAAGTCATGGAAAATATTAAGGGTTGGGGGACAGTCTGCTATCTTCAAGAATTTTGAAAATTTAGTTAGAGCATCTGATAGAGCAGATTTGGAAGAATTGTGGAATCTAGTGCAGATTAGGTTAGCTACAAATTCTAGTACAGATGCTAAGGAACAAGAGCTTTGGGTGGAATTCAATAGAATGTTTGATCCTGATCCCAAGGATGTTCATTGGAAATTTCCCTATTATGATCCTACAACAACTTGGGAATTTCTAAGTCATAGCCATACTCATCATCTTTTCACACAGAGTGGGATAGAACTTTTTATGTTAGCTGAGAAAGAGTATCCTCTTAGCTATGAAGTGCTTAAAGCTATGATCTCCAAGAGATTAAGGTGTGACAAGGATGAAGAAAACTCAGAGATTGTTCAGAGTTTGCTGAGGAGCATATCTGAGCAATATGAAAGAAAAAGGAAGGATAGAAAGTAAGGTTTTTGGAAGAGTTCTCAAATCCTCAAGGTATGTATTTTATTCATCAGAAACTTGTGTATTTTAATGGAAATAACAAGTTTAGGGGAGGATTGTTGGGAATAAAATGATCAAAGTCAAAGAGCCTGCCAATGATGAGAAGAGCCTGCTAGTTGATTTTGTAGTGTACGAAGATGTTCTACCAGTACCTTCTGGGTAGAAGGTACTGCTAGCTAATGAAGAGCCTGTCAAGCTTCTGTTTTGTCGATTAGATATTTTGTAATAGATATTTAGTTGAATTATTAGTCTTTGTACATTGTTATACGTTATGTAGAAGTAGAATAGTCTTCTGTGGTGACAGAAGAATATATCAGAGTGTACATGGGTAGTTGTATTTAATTGTAGGCGCCATAATAGTCAAAGTATAGTATTATATTCATCTACTTGACAACATGTAATAAGATATCCTTATCTTATAAAAGGATATCTTAGTCACTTCTTCATGCATGCATCTTTCACAACTAATAACCACGAACCAAACTATCTCTCAAGTAACTTAGTTACTTCGAATCACAAATCCTTTTTACAATCTTAGATTCAAGATTACTTTGTAATCCTGGTGATACTTAGATCATCCGTATTATTTCATCAATAATATTGAATCGTTTTGTTCTAACCAAAGTTGTGTTCTTTGTTCATTGCATTCTCTCATTTACTCAAACTCACCATCTTGTGTTCTTTTAAAGTGTGTTGTAGTAGATTCCGCATGCTAAACACATTCAATACATAAATATCTCAATTAAGAACAAACAAAACGTTCCACAAGTGGTATCAGAGATAGGCTTGATATTTACTAATTTAAAAGAAAAATGGATGTTGAACATATTCAGACAAATGTTGCAGCTAAACTTCCATTACTGAAACAAAATGAGTTTGAAATGTGGCGACTCAGGGTTGAACAATACTTTCAAGTGCAGGATTATGCACTTTGGGAGATTATTGAACAAGGCAATTCATTTAAACCCCAAACCACCACAACAACAGTAAATGATGCTCTTGTAACAACAATACAAACCCAACCATCGAATGCAGATGAAAGAATTCAGAAGAAAAATGATCTCAAGGCAAGGAGTATGCTACTGATGACTATTCCAAATGATCAACTTCTGATTTTTAACAAATACAAAGATGCCAAAACCCTCTTTGAAGCTATTGTGGCTAGGTTTGGTGGTAATGATGCTACCAAGAAAACACAGAAAAACCCTTCTCAAACAACAATTTGAGAACTTCACAGCCACAACCAATGAGTCTTTGGACAGTATGTTCAATAGACTTCAGAAGCTTGCAAGTCAGTTAGCCATCCATGAAGTGATGATAACTCAAGAAGACCTAAACTCTAAATTTCTTAGGAGTTTACCTTCAGAATGGTCTATGCATGTCATTGTATGGAAGAACAAGTCAGATATTGACCAGATGAGTCTCAATGATCTCTACAACAATTTCAAGATTGTAGAACATGAAGTTAAGAAGACTACTGGGTCAAGCTCAGGAAATATGGCATTTGTTTCATCCCCAAACATTTCAAAGGTTGATCATGAAGACAAAGGAGGCAGAGAAGAAAGTACTGCTAACACAACCTTTGGTACTGCTAATACTTCTAGTAGCACCAAGTCCATTTTGGATGAAACAATTGGGTGTGCTTTTCTTACATCTCAACACAATGGGTCTGTATTAACATTTGAAGACCTTCAAGAGATTCATCCTGATGATCTTGAAGTAATGGACCTAAAGTGGCAACTTTCACTTTTAAGCATTAGAGCTAAGCAGTTGATGATGAGGACTGGCAAGAAGATACTGATAGATGGAAGTGAGCCTGCTGGCTATGATAAGTCAAAGGTGGAGTGTTACAACTGCCACATGAAAGGTCACTACTCTAGAGAGTGTAGAAGACCTAAGAGGCAGGATGACAGAGGTAGAGGGTTTGACAATAGAAACCAAGGAAGCTTTGAGAAGAAAGGAAGCTTTGAAAGCAAGAGTAAGGTTGTTGAAGTTGCTGAGCCAAAAGCAATGGTTGCTATAGATGGCATGGGTTTTGACTGGAGTTTCATGGTGTGAAGATGAGTCAACTTCTGATGAATTGGCTTTGATGGCATTCTCCACCCCTGAGGTACAAATTATCAAATGTCCTAATGATTGTGAATCTTTTAAAGAATTAAAAATCATAAGTAAAGCTTATGATACAGAAGTATTAGAACATAGAAAAACCATTCAAACCTTATTTGACCATAAGTGTGGTATGTCCAAGCTAGAAAAACAAATCACTCACTATAGAGAAAATGAACTTACCTTTACTGATGCTAAAAATGCTCTTCAAAGACAAATATTTTTGAAAGATAGAGAAATAGAAATGGTAAGGACAGAGTGCACTAAAGTGACATTAGCTAGAGACAATATTCAACTGACTGTTACTAAATTGGAAAATGCTTCTGAGTGTACTAAGAGCATAGTTGAGACTCAGTTGAATAAGAGAATAAAATCAGGGATAGGATATAATAATTGTCCTCCACCTTATAGAGGAATTCCTTGTCCACAAGGTAGTGATCTTGCTGCATCAGGTTTACATGAATTTGTTGCAAAACCATTAGCTAAACCTGTAGTGATAGGTGAACCTTCTGAGAGTGCTAAGAATGTCTCACTCTCCAAGGTGCTCACTGAGAAGAGACCAGATGTCCTAATTATTGAGGATTGGGTATCTGATGATGATGAAGATGAGACTATTCCTATTAAAGGAATCAAAGTAGGACCATCCAGTCCTAAGAAAGTAGAAGTTAAAGCTAAAGCCAAAACTGTTTTGAAGACAGTTGAAAGTTGTAAAAAATGTAATAACAAACCTAGGGGAAGCCAAAGAAATTGGAACAACCTTAAATCACAACAATTAGGTGATGACTTTGTTATGTTTAATAAAGCTTGTTATTATTGTGGTAGCTTTAATCATCTTCATGCTTATTGTAATAAATGGGTTTCTGGGAGTAAATCAAAAGCTAAAACAAATGTTACTCAACCCAGAAAAAGTTTTGTTAAGTCTAACACTACAAAAGATAATCATACTGTTAGACAACATAAGCCTGTTATTACAAAATCAACTGAAAAGGGTACAAGAAACACTTTCAAAAGTGTACCAAAAGTTGAGAAGAATCCTATTCAAAAGATAAATGTGGTCAAAACAAAAGTTTGGAGTCCAAAAACCAAAGGTCCTGCTAGACTAAATGGTACTGCCAAAATTGGTACTGATAGACCAAAGACCACACAATGGATTAAAAGGGAAAGTGCTGTTAAGTCCTCAGCATGTTGGATTTGGAAACCAATCCAATCAAAAGGTGCATCAACAATCCTGAAAAGGTTTGACTTCATTGATGCAAGAGGCAAACCCAAGTCTGTCATGGCTTGGGTACCCCAAGGAAACTAATGTGTTTATTCATGTGCAGGAACATTCATCTGATAGTGAAGATCAAGGGTATGTTGATAGTGGGTGTTCCAGGCACATGACAGGCAACATGTCATTCCTCTCAGATTTCAAAACATTTGATGGAGGATATGTTACCTTTGGGGGAGGAATTAAAGGAAAGATTACTGGTAAAGGTACTATTAAAACCAGTAAAATAGATTTTGAAAATGTGTATTTTGTGAAAGAACTTCAGTTTAATCTTCTTAGTGTCTCACAAATGTGTGACAAAAAGAACAATGTTCTATTTACTGACAATGGATGTATGGTTCTTTCTTCTGATTTTAAGATGCCTGATGAAAGTCAGATCCTTCTTAAAATTCCAAAAAGGAACAATATGTATAGTGTCAATTTAAAGAACATTGATCCCAAAGAAGGTTTAACCTGTTTGATAGCAAAGGCCTCATTGGATGAATCTATGCTTTGGCATAGAAGGCTTGGTCATGTAAACTTTAAAACAATCAACACTATTGCAAAATATGATTTAGTAAGAGGTTTACCCAAAAAGATTTTCCAAAACGACCAAACTTGTGTTGACTGTCTAAAAGGCAAACAACATAGAGCTTCTTGTAAGCCCAAGACCCAAAACTCTATTACTCAGGCTTTACATATGCTTCATATGGATCTCTTTGGTCCTACTAATGTGTGCAGCTTGAATGGAAAGAAATATTGTCTGGTTGTTACTGATGACTATAGTAGATTTTCATGGGTTTTCTTCTTAAGATCCAAACATGAAACTAGTGAGACACTTAAAACCTATATCACTGAGGTAGAAAACCAATCTGATAAGAAGGTTAAGGTCATCAGATGTGACAATGGGACAGAGTTCAAGAATAGAGTTATGGATGACTTTTGCAAGGAAAAAGGCATAAAAAGAGAGTTTAGTGTAGCTAGAACACCTCAGCAAAATGGAGTAGCAGAAAGAAAGAATAGAACACTTATAGAGGCTGCTAGAACTATGTTAGTAGACTCTAAGTTGCCTATTTCATTTTGGGCTGAAGCAGTTGGTACTGCTTGTTATGTACAAAACAGGGTTCTTGTGACAAAACCACATAGAAAAACACCTTATGAACTTTTCTTTGGTAGAAAACCATCTTTAAGTTTTATGAGACCTTTTGGTTGTCAGGTTACTATTCTCAATACCAAAGATCATTTAGGCAAATTTGATGGAAAAGCAGATGTTGGCTTTTTGATAGGGTATTCCTTGCAAAGTAAGGCCTATAGAGTGTTTAACACATGCACTAGGCTAGTTGAAGAGAATCTTCACATAGAGTTTCAAGAGAAACTAGCAAATGTGAAAGGAGTTGGACCAGATTGGATGTTTGATGTTGATAGGCTTTCAGAATCTATGAATTATGTGCCTGTTACAGGTACAAATGCTAATGAAAATGCAGGTTCTGAAGAAAATGTTGAAATTCCTAAAAATCAAGATTTCATCTGGATGCCAATTTGGAAAAGTATGGATCTATCTTCAAATGAAGAAGGACCTTCAAACACAACAAAAGAAGGCAATGAAGAAGATCAAGGAACTCAGAATCAAGAGAATCAAGAGAGTGGTGCTAATGACAATGGTACTGCCAGTTCTTCAGATGGTCCTGCTAGTACAAGTATTGGTACTGCTGAGCCATTGAATGTTCAAATAGATGATTCTTTTCAAGAAGAAGTTGGGATTAGCAATCTTCCAACTACATATGAAGTTCCTAAAATACCAAACACTAGAATTCTCAAAGATCACTCAACTGATGATGTGATTGGAAGCATAACTTCTGGTGTTAGAACAAGATCTCAAGTTGGTTTATCTCAAGTCTTATCCTCAAATGAAGAAGGGTTAATCTCCTCTCTTTATGAAGAAAAGAATAATGATAATTCCAATATATGCCTGTTTTCATGTTTTCTATCTCAGGCTGAACCCAAAAACATAAACAAAGCTTTAGATGATGCAAGTTGGGTGGAAGCTATGCAAGAAGAGCTTCTCCAATTCAAGATTCAGAAGGTTTGGATATTGGTTGATTTACCCAGAGGTCATAGGGCAATTGGAACCAAATGGGTGTTCAGAAACAAGAAGGATGAAAGGGGTATAGTGATCAGGAACAAGGCTAGATTGGTAGCACAAGGATATACTCAAGAGGAAGGGGTAGATTATGAAGAAGTGTTTGCTCCAGTTGCAAGACTTGAAGCAATTAGGCTTTTCTTAGCCTATGCTTCATTCATAGGCTTCACTGTCTATCAAATGGATGTTAAGAGTGCATTTTTGTATGGTGAAATTGAAGAACCAGTATATGTATCTCAACCTCCAGGCTTCATTGATGCTGAGTATCCAGATAAAGTTTACAAAGTTACCAAGGCTTTGTATGGTCTACATCAAGCTCCAAGGGCATGGTATGAAACATTGGCTTGTTTTCTACTAGAAAGTGGATTCCAAAGAGGCAGGATTGATCCAACTTTGTTCATCAAAAGGACAAAGAAAGACATCTTGTTAGTTCAGATTTATGTTGATGACATAATCTTTGGATCAACAAACCAAGGCTTGTGTGTAGAATTTGAAAAACTTATGCACAGTAAGTTTGAGATGAGTTCCATGGGGGAACTTACTTTCTTTTTAGGTCTCCAAGTGAAACAATCAAAAGAAGGCATATTTATCAGCCAAGATAAGTATGTAGCAGAGATCCTAAGAAAATTCAATTTTGCTGATTCTAAGGTTGCAAGTACACCAATGGATCCAGACAAAGGGCTAATCAAAGATGCTGATGGAGAAGATATGGATTTGCACAATTATAGATCAATGATTGGGTCTTTGATGTATCTTACATCATCAAGACCAGATATCATGTTCTCAGTATGTGTATGTGCAAGGTTTCAAATACATCCCAAGATCTCTCATCTCACAGCAGTCAAAAGAATCTTTAGATATCTTAAGGGTCAACCTAGGTTGGGTCTTTGGTATCCAAGGGAATCATCTTTTGAATTGGTGGCTTATTCGGATAGTGACTATGCTGGTGCAACACTAGACAGAAAATCCACAACTGGTGGATGTCAATTTCTTGGTTGCAGACTAATCTCCTGGCAATGCAAGAAACAAACAATGGTGGCCAACTCTACAACTGAAGCAGAATATGTTGCTGGTGCAAGTTGTTGTGGGCAAGTTCTTTGGATCCAAAATCAAATGCTTGACTATGGGTACAATTTTCTTAACACCATTATTTATATTGACAATAGCAGTACTATTTGTATCATTAAAAACCCAGTTCAACACTCAAAAACAAAACATATTGAAATCAGACACCATTTCATAAGGGATTGCAATGAGAAAAGGTTAATTCAAGTTGTTAAAATTGATTCTGAAAAGAATTATGCAGACCTTCTCACCAAAGCTTTTGATTTAGGTAGATTCAAATATCTTGTAGGAGGTATTGGAATGATAAATCTTTGAAAATCATATGTTTTTGTTCATAATATTAACTGGTATTGGATTTTAAACATGGTACTGCTAGTTAGTCAAAAGGTCCTGTTAGTTCATAATTGGTACTGCTGATACAAAATTGCTATGTTTTGTTCATTTAAAGGCTTGAATACTTAAAATGTTATAGATCAAGTGTTCTACACTTTGTTCTTTTGGTTTGCAACTAACACATTTCAGGTTGATAACAAAACAAGAGTTATTTCAAACAAAAGGGGCAACAAAAGTTTTATTCATTTCAGGAGAAATAACAATCTCAGGGGAGGAATTAATAGCCCAGAATGGAAGAAAGACCAATTTATGAAAAGACAAGAGCATACAAGATGATGCAGAGTTGAAAAAGAGATAGTTAGATCACATATCTAGAAGGGATGAAGCATTTCTCAAGGAGAAAGTTCTATCTAGATCAAACTAAGAAATGTTTTCAACTCAAAGGCATGTTATTAGATGATTTCACTTGTTGAGCAAATCATCCAAGATACACAGCATCAATGCCTGATTCAAATTTCCTCCATCCAAGGAAATTGCACCATCTTTTGGGCCATCATGGCTTTTGGTATTCATCTCACCAAGTTTTCACAAACTTAAGAGTTGACTAGTCCTTAAGCAAACGGCTTTTGGTAAAGACAAATCAAATCCGTTAATGGTTGATAGTTTACCAAAAACTATATGGTTGTTAACTGACCATACTTAATTGTAAATAGTTAGCTAGTCCTTAAGCAAACGGCTTTTGGTAAAGACAACTCAAATCCGTTGATAGCTGGTAGTTTGCTAAAAACTATAAGGGATTTTTAAAAACTTTCAAAGGTACTGCTAGTACAAAAATGGTACTGCTAGAGTACAAAGGTACTGCTAGATAGCCGTTGAGCCTGTCAGAAAAAGTTTTAGCCTTTAGGCCTGGTAGTTAAAATTAGCCGTTGGGGTAGTTATGTAATTCACTGATGAATATATTATATTATATTTTACATATAAAAGATCTTTTTAACCGCCTTTTCACTTACTTATTTTAATCTTTATTATTGTCGGTTAAAAGTAATTCTCTCATATCTTCTTTCATCAGTCATTATCATAATTCACATACATCTTTCATCTTCTACCAGTACTACCAACAAATCCCACCATCATATTCAAAATTTTCATTATGACTTCCACAATTGATCTAAACTTTGTTCAACGTCACAATCAGTTAGCATTTTTGGAGAAGTCAGAGGATAATGCCTCATTTCATCAAGTAGTGGACTTTTTAAACAACTCCTACATCAGGTTTGCTTTGCTAGTCAATCCCACTATTTATGAAAATCAAATTTTACAATTTTGGGAATCTGCTAAAATTAAAACTTCTGAAAATGGGGAACAAAGAATAAAAGCCAAAGTGGATGGTAAACATTTGACTCTTACTGAGTCATCCATAAGAAGACATCTTCATTTGGATGATTCTAATGGTATTAGTCAGTTACCAGATACTGAAATTTTTGAAAATTTAACAAGAATGGGGTATCATGCTGAGTTCAACAAACTCACTTTTCTGAAAAAGCATCTTACTCCACAATGGAGATTTTTGATTCACACAATCCTTCACTGTTTGAGCCAGAAGAAAACCTCTTGGGAGCAATTTAGTGGCAACATGGCTTCTGCTCTCATTTGCTTAGCTACAAACAGAAAATACAATTTTTCTAAATATATTTTTGAAGGATTGATAAACAATGTGGATATTAAAACAAAATTTTTGATGTATCCAAGATTCATTGGATGCATCATTGGAAAATTACAACATGTGTTACTTCCCACAGACTCAGTTTATGAAACACCAAAACTTTCTCAAAAAGTATTTTCAAATATGAGAATTGGTTTTAGAGGGGAGGAAGTTCCACTTTTTGATGAAATGGTACCACAACATCCAGAAGAACCAACACCATCTGCTGATACACCATCATCCAGTTCTTCACATGGTTTCATTTCACAAACACATCAAAAATCACCAACACCATCTCCAGTACCATCAGCAACACCACCACCATCCCCACATCATACATCACAAACCCAATCACCTCAGACAATGCAAGAGTTGAAAGACAAGGTGAAGTTCTTAGAGAAAGCTCTTAAACGTCAAAATGAAAGGTTTTCTAAGATCAACATCAAATTGGTTAAGAGGGTTAAGAGATTGGAGGGTGAAGTGAAGAAGTTAAAAGGTAAAAAGTCTGCAAAGGTTGTTTTATCTAGTTCTTCACAGTCAGATGCTGATAGGATAGATCACTCTTCCAAAAAGGGGAGGAAGGATATGTCTGAAGATGAGGAAGAAGAGGAGGAACAGGCTCAATTTGAATTCCATGATGGAACTCAAGTTTATGATGAAGAGCCTGTTGGAGCAGGGCAAGAGCCTGCTAGGGCAGAAGAAGAGTCTGCCAGGAGAGAAAGGCTATTGGCTATGGGATATAAAGGGTCTGCTGAGAGAGTGTACAAGAGAAAGAGGGTTTTAATTGCTGATGAGCAATCTTCTGCTCCATCACAAGATTCACCTCCAAAGGATAAGGGCAAAGGTATTCTAATTGAAGATGAGCCAAAGTCCAAGAAGTTGAAAAGAACTCAGCAAATTCAGATGGCTTTAGGAGAAGAAGAGGCCAAAAGAGTTCAAGAAGAAGAGCTAAAAGCTAGAGAAGCTTCAAGAATGCTTGAAGAAATGAAAGAGCAGAAAGAAGCTGAAGAAGCTGCTCAAGCTCTTCTTGATACTCAAATTGCTCAAGAGACCTTTGATGCACAGATGTTATGGATTATTAACAATGATCCAATTGTGAAAGGTCATGCAGCAAATATAGTAAATGACAAGACACTCAATTCTGATGAGAAGACTGAAGCACTTGAATCTTTCATCAACAAGAAATACAAAGAAGCAGCTTTGGCTGACATTTTTGAGAAGATGAAGGAAAGTCAGAAGAGAGGTTTTAAAGTGGGCAAAACTAACAAAGATCAAACAATCTTTATGAAGAAATTTTTGAAGAATCAGGCAAATTGGACTGATTATCAACTTAAGAAGAAATCTGCTGATGAAATCTTCTTTTTATATCTTCAAGCCTACAAGAATCTTTACTATAATGTTCCATCTGATGTACATCCATTTAAGAAGAAGGAAGATGCTCAGAAGAAAGAAGTAGCAAAATTGGATCAAGGGCAAGTAAGTAAAATGTTGATTACTTTACCTACTATCATTCATGCTGATCCAATTAGGTCTAGACACCCTATAATTGATTGGGAAATACACCATGATAGATTTGGTAAGTCATGGAAAATATTAAGGGTTGGGGGACAGTCTGCTATCTTCAAGAATTTTGAAAATTTAGTTAGAGCATCTGATAGAGCAGATTTGGAAGAATTGTGGAATCTAGTGCAGATTAGGTTAGCTACAAATTCTAGTACAGATGCTAAGGAACAAGAGCTTTGGGTGGAATTCAATAGAATGTTTGATCCTGATCCCAAGGATGTTCATTGGAAATTTCCCTATTATGATCCTACAACAACTTGGGAATTTCTAAGTCATAGCCATACTCATCATCTTTTCACACAGAGTGGGATAGAACTTTTTATGTTAGCTGAGAAAGAGTATCCTCTTAGCTATGAAGTGCTTAAAGCTATGATCTCCAAGAGATTAAGGTGTGACAAGGATGAAGAAAACTCAGAGATTGTTCAGAGTTTGCTGAGGAGCATATCTGAGCAATATGAAAGAAAAAGGAAGGATAGAAAGTAAGGTTTTTGGAAGAGTTCTCAAATCCTCAAGGTATGTATTTTATTCATCAGAAACTTGTGTATTTTAATGGAAATAACAAGTTTAGGGGAGGATTGTTGGGAATAAAATGATCAAAGTCAAAGAGCCTGCCAATGATGAGAAGAGCCTGCTAGTTGATTTTGTAGTGTACGAAGATGTTCTACCAGTACCTTCTGGGTAGAAGGTACTGCTAGCTAATGAAGAGCCTGTCAAGCTTCTGTTTTGTCGATTAGATATTTTGTAATAGATATTTAGTTGAATTATTAGTCTTTGTACATTGTTATACGTTATGTAGAAGTAGAATAGTCTTCTGTGGTGACAGAAGAATATATCAGAGTGTACATGGGTAGTTGTATTTAATTGTAGGCGCCATAATAGTCAAAGTATAGTATTATATTCATCTACTTGACAACATGTAATAAGATATCCTTATCTTATAAAAGGATATCTTAGTCACTTCTTCATGCATGCATCTTTCACAACTAATAACCACGAACCAAACTATCTCTCAAGTAACTTAGTTACTTCGAATCACAAATCCTTTTTACAATCTTAGATTCAAGATTACTTTGTAATCCTGGTGATACTTAGATCATCCGTATTATTTCATCAATAATATTGAATCGTTTTGTTCTAACCAAAGTTGTGTTCTTTGTTCATTGCATTCTCTCATTTACTCAAACTCACCATCTTGTGTTCTTTTAAAGTGTGTTGTAGTAGATTCCGCATGCTAAACACATTCAATACATAAATATCTCAATTAAGAACAAACAAAACGTTCCACAGTTAGTTATAAGTTAGTACTGTTGGTTCATATAGTTAGTACTGCTTTTAGATATTCTTGTATTTGAATTTGTTTTGATATATATTGATTTCTTAAATGTGACTAAAAGATGTATATAGTCACACTTATTAACAATTTTGGTCACTCTTTGCTTAATTCGTTGTGTGACTAAATATTACAAAAGGCCACACAAACTAAAAATTCATGTGACCATTGGATGATCAATAGTCACACAAAATACACATTTCTTCACTTTAAACAGCATATGGTCACACTTATTAACACTTTTGGCCACTTTTTGCTTAATTGTATGTGACTAAATACCCAAAACAAATAGGCTTTGTGTGACTAAATATTACAAAAGGCCACACAAACATAAAATTCAAGTGACCATTGGATGAACAATAGTCACACAAAATACACATTTCTTCACTTTAAACAGCATATGGTCACACTTATTCACACTTTTGGCCACTGTTTTTTAAATTGTATGTGACTAACTCGAAAAAAATAACACACGTTTTGTAAATAAATCATCATAAACGTCACATTTATTATATATTCATGTGGCCATAGGATGGGAAATAGTCACACATACTGATAAATCCAACAAAATTTGTGCCTAATTGGTCACACATATTCGGGTTTTGGTCACTCTTTTTCAATGAAAACGGTCACAAACTAAACAATGTGACCATATAACACCTACGGTGGCGCGACTTTTTGTCACACACACCCAAAAAAACGTGTGTGACTATATGCATATAGTCACACATTTTTGGTGTGACCGTAGACCAAATCTGTACTAGTGTTTTAGGGTTTATTTTAGACCACCACAACACTTGTTTACGCTCCCAAACACATCCATGACCCTTATAATTCATACAACCTGTATTTTAATACCATTTTAACATGTTCTCAAAAATTTCACATCAAATTACCCACGAATTCTATCAAAACTCTAATTCCAAAATCGTTATTTCATGTGATGTTCTTATGATTTTATGTGAACCTTATGATTTTATGAATACCATTATTAGAGCGATTCATATAGCTTCTTATGGTGACAATTTTACACGTTATAGACAAGATCAAAATGAAGGAAAAACAAAAACAAGATAATACCCTTGAAGATTAATTGAAGAACAAAACTCAAGAAACCACACAAACACCACACGGCTCCAATCTTTTCGAACTAACAACACAATCCACGATCCACCACCAAGTAGGAGCCTCAACAAGCCTCCTTTGCCTTGTTTTTTTTTTCTGATCGAAATAGGAGGGACAAAAGAAAGTAGCAGCTGATCTTCTTGTAGGCTTTTTTTTAGGGTTTTCTATCTTTTTTTTTTTTTTTTTTTTTTTTTTTTTTTTTATTTGTAAATGCCGACATTATGGAGGAGAGGGAGGAATAGGCCGGCCTTTGATAAGCTTTGTGGGTTTGAATTGGGCCAAGAGGGCCGAACAAATAGCGGGCTAAATTTATTAGATCCATAGTTATATTTTAGTTGCGTATCAAAAGAAAAACGGCCCAAAACGGATGTCCGTGTAGCGAAAATAATCCCTCGAATTTTATTTTACGTTCATAACTATCTTGGAGCTCAAATATGTTCAAAATCTTCCATGGTGGTGTTTTGTTCGAATTATTTGGATTAACGGTAAATTCATTAGTTACTTTCGGTTCTATAATTAATCGTATCCTTAACTTAGGAAAATATCAAATTAGACGTAAAATTAGGTATTTAAAATTTAGGGTTTTACATTGGAGGTCGGGAAAGCAGTTTCCTGAATTTTAGAAGATTAAGTGTCAAAACTGAATTTCGGGTCTGGAAATTCAGTCAGATTTTATGATTTTTCTTTTACAAACTAAAAGGTCTGGGAAGTCCCAATTTTGGAATGGGAATATTTAATATATCTATTAGTTACTGGAATTTTTGTAGATTTTTCTGAAGGGTCTTGATATGTTTTCAAAATACAAACTTTTCGGGTATACCATCAGGTCACATTCTGGAACAGGTTGGAAAAACGATTTTTGTTTGGATACTTTCACTAGGAGATAAAATATGTAAAAATTAGGGGAAGTATTAAACATATATAGGTGTATCTGGTAAAAATTATAGAACCACAGGAGCTTGTTTGAGGTGTTTTAAAAATCATAAGAATATGAACCAGAATCACATGAGAAACCCTAAACATGTTATTAAATGACAATAAGTACTAAGATCCGTTATGACATTAAATGAACACATAAGTATTAAATGATCTCTAATCCACGTAGATTCGTTGAAGGAGGCATGACATTGTTTCCTAATGATCACTTTTCTCGTTGCTTTCATTCCATTTGCTAAGGTACAAATATTCCACCCTTTATCAGTAAGGGTATCTCATGACTTTTGATTCCTTGATATTTTCTATTTTGAGTTGTGATTCATTTGATATTCGTTTGGTTATTCTGTCTGATATGGTTGATTATTCGTTCCCTCTTGTGACTTCAATATTCGTATTAGAATCCTTTGAGACTTTGTAACCCATCTAATATTATGACTTCGTGTGAAAACCTTTCTTAAATATATATCTTGATGATGTTTTGAGAAAAACTATTTTAAAATGATTTCTATGAACACGATGCGATACCACTTTTAATATGATGGTTTATTGACGTTTATGAAAACTACTTTTAAAAGATTACTTTTATGAAAACGATGTTTAATAGATTTCTCGCGGTCACATAAATTATTTGTATAGATAATTATTTTGCTATCCTGTTTTGATATGATATTCAGTTTAGTTAGACATATCTTTTTTTGAACATATTATAATTGTTTCGTTATGTTTGTGCTGTTTCCCGAGCTAACTAGTCATGAAGGTACCATGGCCTTGTCATTGAGGCACCAATGGCATAATACTATCTATGGCGGTGTGATTGGCCCACGGCGTTCCCTTGTGATGTGTATATTTTTATTGACCTCGTGCACTAAATTTCCATTTTCATACGCCAATATATTTGTCTGAGTATAGGTGTATGGTGGTGTATATAACTTTGTTTTACAAGGAGCGTATGGATGCATCCTAGGTATGTTTTTTTATATGATTATGATATGGCTTAGTAGTGTATGGTTTGTGTGTGCCATACGCCCCATGTCACTTTTGGGATCCGTACACTCCATTCGTTATGATATGATTTTGTGGTTAAGCAAGTGGCTTGGTTTGTGAGCTCGTGGATATTTTCTTATGATTTGTTGACTTCTTTATTCTATCACTTGATTTATTATTCATGTGATTCTCATGACATGTGACATCTTGTTCGGCAGATTCTTTTGATTTCATTTCATATACTTATTTATAATCAGTTCATTATTTTTTTATATCTGTTCACTAGGATTTTTAAGCTCATTCGCATTTTCTTTTCCCTGCGGCAGGTATTCAAACGAGATGTTGGGATTTGAGTGATGAGAGTAGGAGCTTTTAGTGGACCAACCTGATGATAGTTACCCACTTGTGTTTGGATTAGATTTGGAGTTATCTTCCATTTAGATTTGTATTCTAGTTTGATAATCATTATTATTTAGACTTATTATGTTCTTAGTTTCATTTTGAATTTATGTAACCTTATTATTAATACACTACAAAAAAAAGGCTTTCAGAGACTGAACTTCTAGGGACTGATATATCAGTCGCTGATACATAGCATAGGTAACTGAAACATCAGTTACTGATACTTTTAAGGACTGACCTTTTATTGACTGATTGCGGCGACTAAAAATCAGTCCTCGATTCAGTGACCCCATATCTGAGACTAAATTTCAGTTACTAATATGCCTGTACGGGAAAAAAATTTGGAGGCAAATTTGTTAGTGACTGAATAAGGGTGATAATTCAGTCCCTAGTACATGTACATCATATCTAAGACTAAATTTCAGTTACAAATATATTTGCGCAATAAAAAATCTTGGCGGAAAATTTGTTAGTGACTGAATTATAGTCACAGTTCGGTCCCTAATACATGGAGATCATAACTAAGACTAAGTTTCAGTTACAAATATGTCTACACAATAAAAAGGTTTGGAGGGAAATTTTTTAGTGACTGAATTTCAGTCACAGCTGCGTCCCTATTACATGGACATCATACCTAAGACTAAAATTCAGTTACAAATATGTTTGCGCAATAAAAAAAGTTTGGAGGGAAATTTGTTAGTGACTGAATTTGAATCACAACTCAGTCCCTAATACATGGACATCATAGCTAAGACTAAAATGTATAAAAATAGATTAAAACGGACTAAAACGTTTAAAAATGGACGAAAACTTATAAAAACGGACGAAAACGTAAAAAAGGGACAAAAACGTAAAAAATGGACGAAAATGTATAAAAACGGACGAAAACGTAAAAAACGGACGAAAGCGTATAAAAACGGACAAAAACACATAAAAATGGACGAAAATGGATTACCGACAGAATATACGGTTCTATATATTGTAATGTACTACACTTGTTTTTAAGACCTACATATATTTGTATCGTTGTTAGTAATTGTAAGTTTGTATATAAACCTATTTACGGATTGCTATTTATGTGTAACACTTAGGGGTTCACGCACGAAACCTCGGTTTATACCCCCGTGACGTGGGAACTCGAGCAGAATTCAAGTTTCAGACGTTCATAACATCTTTAGTATTCATCGATGGCTTTCATTTTGAGTGTTGACAATTTAAGACGTGTAATCGGGATAATGACATCAATCAGTTGCTTCATCGAGCATGACATCCCTTTTAAAGAAACAACTATTACGTTCTTACCATATATAATAAGTCGTGGTGTCTATAGCAATCGTCAATCCACTATACTATACACACCACTTCCATTCAAGATAATAACAAGAAATTTGCATATAGGCATATAGCCAATCAACGCACTCTACTTTACACACCACGTGGACCATCATATTGCCTTTACGTGTTCACACACCCCTAAAGGTCTCCTTATAAATACTATACCATTTTCTCGAAATGGATCAAGCTAATCCCAAGCAACATATCCTGCCTTGGGAACTCCACATTCAAGTCTATTATCCTCTAGGGTAATTGACACAAACCAACTGAGTCGACTCGTGAGCGTTACCCCAACTCGTGACTTTTGTCACATTTTGGGGTCTTTACTGAACGTGGGAAACCGAACGGTCAACCATCCCAAACCATACGTAATTGTTGAGTTTATCCATATTTACTTTCATCTATCACTAATACAAAAATGGGTTTTAGTCACACATGTTGTTTTTTGAACGGCCACACAGTAACTTTTTTATGTGACTAAATGTATCAGAATAAAATAAACAGCCACACTTGATCCGACTTGTGTGACCATTTCGGAATTACATATGAGGCTACAACCACACATTTGAATATTTTCGTGACTAGAGGTTTCTGGTAATTTTATTATTTTATTATTTAGTCACTTATAATTTAGAACGTATGACGGATATGCATTTAAAGGTGACAAATATATGTCACACACTTGAACAGTGTGACCAAATGTCATATATGATCACACTAAGATATTTCATGTGTTAAATTTATATGTAATATTTTATATGTCCCGCACTTAATTTTTCCCAAAGTAAAATTTCCCTCTCAAAACTTTTCACAAGCTCAGCCTAAATTTTTAGCCAAAATCAAATTGCCCCGCTTAAATTTTTCCCTAGCCTAAAATTTTTCCCAAAATCAAATCAAATTGGCCATCTTTATCTTTTCTTTTCTTTCTCAGAGATCTCACATATGTTATCCCAAAAATCAAATCTAGCTCATACCCCTCTCCACCGCCACCCTTCAACGCCTCACACGCCGCCTCCCGACTGACCACCATCTCCACAGCCGCCTCAGGTGTCGTTTCACGCCACCAAGAACAATAAAGGTTGTGGAGGTTGTACTTGGCTTTAGATGGTGATGTTAGGGTCTCATTTGGTTCGAGTTTATCTCCACCGCCACCTCCCTTCCATCTTTTTCTCCTCGTTTCTTTGGTATGATCAATCTTGACCTTGTTTGTTACTATCCTTATCTAAAACCGAATATAAAAATGAGTTAATAGATTTTTGTGGTTAAAAACGGGATTAAAAAAGGTTTTTGGTATTTTATTCGTGTGGTAAACAAGTTAAACAAGTGCTTGTTTGGTTTTGATTTGGTATACGGGTCGGGTAAAACCCGTTTGAGTTTCGGGTAAACCCAGTTAGTGTCTCGGGTTCAGATTTAGATGTGTTAATCTAATTTAGTTATGTTCATTAGAAGATACTCATGGTTTTGAAATGTAGTGAAACAATAAATGGTGGTTAGTTGACTGAACCCTCAACTGAAACTAATAAAAAGGAGCTTAACCTAACCTAACCATGCCTTCACTATCCAATCCATCTGAACCCTCAACTGATTTATTATTATTTGAGAAATATTGTTACATACATGATTTTTTTTTGATGTTTTTTAGTTTACTAGGTTAATTTGTATACAATATAAACATTTGCTCTTCAAGTTTTGATTGATTACATTTTGAGAAATAAACTACTCAACCTTGCTATGGAGTTACTGATAAATGCATTGTTATTAATAATTTTTTGAAGACCGGGAAAAGTAGGGTATAAATGTCATACGTGAACTGTTTTGTCAATGGTTTTGAGTTGAATTTGTAGTAGTTGATTACGTTTTGAGAAATACTGTGTGGGTTTTTTAAGGCTGAGGAGTCTATGAAGAAAAGTAAAAAGAAAAAGCTGAAGACTGATACTGCTGAGGTAGATGAAGTGATGGCTGAGGTTATAGCGGAAAATCCTAATGCGGTTTCCAAGTTTAGGATTTCCGAGCCTTTGAAGAATGCTTTGAAGGCTAAGGGGATTGAGGCGTTGTTTCCTATTCAAGCTCAGACTTTTGATTCTGTCTATGAAGGTCTTGATTTGATCGGGAAAGCTAAAACTGGCCAGGTATTAATTTGCTGCAGTGAAAAAGTTATATTTAAGGGATTAGTTTTGGCTTTTAATTTGACATTAACTTCGTTAGTTGTATTAAAAAATTAAGATAAAAAACTGTATTAAGTTGGCTTATGAAGCAGCTAATAAAGTTTTGTTTTTGATTGCACAGGGGAAAACTTTGGCCTTCATTTTGCCAATATTGGAGTCCCTAACAAATGGACCCGAGAAAGCATCACGTAAGACTGGGTACGGCAGAGCACCTACAATTCTCGTGCTTTTACAAACAAGAGAATTAGCAAAGTAGGTATTAATACTGCTGAAGTTTAAGTTATTAAGAGCTCTTTTTAAGTTTTTGTTCTTTCTTTTATAATGCGTTGCTTATTTATCTACAAGATGCTAAGAATATTTATATTTTGTTGTGTAGGTGTTCACAGACTTTGAATACTACGGTAAGTCTGTGGGGTTGAGTGCGTGTTGTTTGTATGGTGGAGGAGGAGGGTCGATTGTTCCTCAAACCACACAATTGAAAAGAGGGGTGGATATTGTTGTAGGAGCAGTTGGCCGTGTTAAGGTTGCTACATGACTCCTCTTCATAATAAATTATCAACTTTTTCTACAACAGTTATTTCAGGTGTACCTGATATCTCTTTTGAGTGAATCTTGATGTAATTTGATAATGATGTGCAGGATCACATTGAGAGAGGCAATCTTGATTTGAAATCATTGAAGTTCCGTATCCTTGATGAAGCCGATGAAATGTTGAGGCAAGGTTTTGTTGAAGACGTGGAATATATTTTAAGTGAGTATTATTACCAAGGTTCAGACAGTTCTGTTCAGTGCAACTCTACCATCTTGGGTGAATCATGTATGTTTTATGACTATCTTTTCACATGGTTGATGGTTATAAATTTGGAGTTCATGACATATTATTTTCAGCATCTGTTTATTTGACACATTAATGAATTACATATTTGTGATCCTCTTTTGTTTCTTCAGATTGCAGCGAAGTTTTTGAAGTCAGACAGGAAGATTGTGGATCTTGTTGGTCTTAAGGTAATGAAGGCCAGCGAAAGTGTGAGGCACATCATCATGCCTTGCTCTTGGAATGCGAGGTCCCAGGTTATTCCTGATATTTTTCGCCATCATAGCAGGTTCTTAAACGCAAACAGACGGTCATTGCTTTCTATCCAAGATCCACAGGTAAATTAGCTATATCTTTAGCTTGCTTTTTTATTATTAAGAAACTTAGGTTTAAGTTGCTTGCTAACTGTACATGTGAAGTTATGGTTGATGTGTTCTTTTTGAATCTGATAATAGGCTCCCGAGAACGATATAGGAAAACATTCTTTCAACTATTTCCAGGTTAGTCTGATGTAACACTCAACTTGACACATTGTTTAATGCAAGTACTCGACAACTAGTTTTTTTATTAATTCTATTGTTTTTATGGATCTGACTTGAAGATATCTCTACTAAAGGTAGTAACTGTGTATGACTTGTATGTTTCAGCATGCTGCTAGACTAGACAGTGAGATTATCTATCATCGGGACTTTAACTATGATTATTTTGGATTTAAAACCCTTGAGAGATCTTATCTCTTGAAGATTGAAGGGGAAGGTTGTTGAAAGGCCTCAGCGTAACGAGGGTTGCTGTTGGGATTCACAAGGATGATATTGCTCCTCTTCATGATGATGTTGTTCACATAGTTGTAATGTATAACATTTTTATCTACGTTGTTTTGTATAGACACGCAATTTTCTTCCGGATTGTTATGCTTGTTGGCGTCTATATAAAATGTTAAGGTTTTTAAACATTGTTTTGGTTTGGTGTAAATAAAATTGTTTCGGTTCATTGGTGTATTTTTTAATTTTGTTTGTACATAGTGTGTTTGGTTACCAAAGCCTTTTAACAGCGAATGATTTGGTGATGATTTGAAACTAATTTTCAGTCACCAAAAGTAGCAAATCATAGACTGAGATCGTTTGTATTCTGTGACTAACAATCAGTCTTTAAAGCCTTTCATCGGAGACTAATCAGTTTTTAAATCCTATTATTAGAGACTGATTTGGTACAGTAATCTACAAAACAACGAAACGTATTAGGGACTATAAACAATGTTTATGGACTAATTTTCAGTCCTTAAATCCATGTGTTAGTAACTGATCAAACATGGTATTGGCGACTGACTTTTCAGTCGCCAATAATATGCATTGGGGACTGAAATAACATGATACCAACCCATAGAAATAAGGACTGACTTTTTTATTTTGGTGACTGATCTCTTGTCCTCGTTGGTTCGATACAACAAGGACTGAATTTCAGTTGATAACGTCACTTTCTGTAACTAAGCTTCTATCACTGATTAGTGACTAGCAAAATCAGTCCTTGATAGACCATTCGTAACTGATCGTGGTGTATCGAAGACTGATTTTTCAGTCTCGGAAAGCCTTTTTTTTGTAGTGATAAAAGTCTTCCGCTTGCGTATATTATGTTCTGATTGACACCATGATGTGACATTTCTACCTTTGTCAGGTTTGGGGCGTTACAATTATGGTATCAGAGCCAAGTTTCAACCTGTAGTACCTTAAGTTATGACCTGTGAAGATGTGGCCCTTAGGATTGCACTATAGGAGCTTGTGAATTGACCCTTGAGAAATTTGCTTTAGGTTTCGTCTGTGAAACTTAAGATTATGACCGGTGAGGATTGGGTAGACTATGTGATAAGACATTTGTTTAAGTATCATTCCTTCGCATCATTTTGATTCGTGCCCCTCGTTTAGTTAAGCCCTTTTAAGATCATTCTTTCCGGAGATTTAGAAAATCTGTTAGAATACGCAACGTAAATTTAGTGACCAATTAAGTTTAGAATGCCTTGAGAATTTGGTGGTAATCCCCTCACTGTATAGGTTTCACCTTTTAAATATCATCACATTCTTTTGAATTCCAATCGTAATCCTGGATTCGTTTGTTAACCATTTAGATGCCTCTTCGTCCATTCTGAGAATTTTGTGATCATGATGTGTTGGACACATTTTGTGGTTTCTCTGATTTTGCTAAATACCTTAAGGTTTCCCCTACACTATCAGATTATGCCTTACCAATTTCTTTTTCCTATGAGAAATCTTTTGGTTCTTAATCACGAGTTTAGGAGTTATTCATCACATTTTCATTTGTTCGTTCGATATCTCAGCTTGAATTAATCGATGAAGTTTTTATCGTTTTGCATTTCCTCCGTATTTATGTCATCTTCATATTGTGTTTTATGTATCTTTCCTGAAAGGTTACACTATCATCCGTTACATATATGTTTCGTATCCGATAAGATTTGTCATTTGTTGGTGAGCCTGAGGCTATTTTGGATCTTTAGGATCAGGTCATGAGAAACAAACCTTTCCGTTCATTTTCATTTCTTTTCGTAATATGGTACGTTTCCGTTTGATCTTTCTACTTCAATTTCGAGGAAGAAATTTTCTTTTTAGCAGGGAAGAGTTGTAAAACCCTAAAAATTTGATTCACATTTTAATTAACCATTTGAATTTTAACCTAAGTTTGATATGAAGTTATTTACATTTACTTAATATGTTATATTATATGAAATAATTACATTAAACCTAAGATAAAGTATATGATATAATTCTAAAGATAAATACTTACACTAAACTAAGTTTCCCTAAATAATATGATTCCTAAATCCCTACTCACTTTGTTCTTTATACGTTTTCCTTCCAAGATGATTAAACCAAAATCCATTTTGATAAGAACCAAATATCTTGCGTATATCACTAACATAATAGAAGATCTTAATTGTTTACCTTGGGCCTAAAATCACGACATTCCCTAAGTCCAATACACGGTTTCTATTTTTTTCCCTCCTCTCATTAAACACCATAATCGGCCTCCCTCTTTTTCTCTCAACACCGAAACATAACAAAACCCAAAAATCTGTATGCTCCCTCAAAGATTAAAGAAGACGGAAGGTATTGAAGCTTGGTGATTCGTATCAAGATTTTGGAGTGTGTTGTTGATCTATTCGTTGTCCTTGTCCTTCCTTGATTCTCTTTGTTTCGGCCTAATTAAGGTATTCGTATACTCCTATTTGTCATCATCTTGTGATACGCCACATATGAGTTTATTTTGTGTCGTGTGTATATGAGATGTTTTGTGTCGTTTCTATTCAGCCCTTAGTCGACCTAATGCTAAACCTAAATGAGTTCTATAATCAGTTTTAATGACACAATTAATGGGTACTAAAACTAGAAACCCTAGGTGTGAAATTAATGAGGGAATTAAAGGAGTTTAGGGTTTAAAAGGGTTTAGGGTTTTGTTATGATTTTATGTGAGCGTGCTGTCTAGAAAATGCGTCGTCTTGCAAGGGTCTAATTTAAAGGTGCTAACGTGTTTTTGTATGATTCTTAAGTCTTAAATTAAGTTTAAGTTGACTAATTTCTGAATATATAAATCTCATGATTATTGGACGTTGGGAAAGCAGTTTCTTGAATTTTAGAAAATTAAGTGTCAAAACTGAATTTCGGGTATGAAAATTCTGTCAGATTTTATGATTTTTCTTTTACAAACTATAAGGTCTGGGAAGCCCTAATTTTGGTAGGGTAATATTTGATATGTCTATTAGTTTCTGGAATTTTTGTAGATTTTTCTGAAGGGTCTTGATATGTTTTTAAAAAACAAACTTTTCGGGTATACCATCAGGTCACATTCTGGAACAGGTTTGAAAAACGATTTTTGTTTGGATACTTGTACATGGAGATAAAATCTGTAAAAACTAGGGGATGTATTAACCATATATAGGTGTCTCTGGTAAAAATTATAGAACCACGGGAGCTTGTTTGAGGTGTTTTAAAAATCATAAGAATATGAACCAGAATCACATGAGAAACCCTAAACATGTTATTAAATGACAATAAGTACTAAGATCCGTTATTACATTAAATGAACAAATAAGTATTAAATGATCCCTAATCCGTGCAGATTCATTGAAGGAGGCGTGACGTTGTTTCCTAGTGATCACTTTTCTCGTTGCTTTCATTCCATTTGCTAAGGTACAGATATTCCACCCTTTTTCAGTAAGGGTATCTCATGACTTTTGATTCCTAGATATTTTCTATGCTGAGTTGTGATTCATTTGATATTCATTTGGTTATTCTGTCTGATATGGTTGATTATTCGTTCTCTCTTGTGACTTCAATATTCGTATTAGAATCCTTTGAGACTTTGTAACCCATCGAATATTATGACTTCGTGTGAAAACCTTTCATAAATATATACCTTGATGATGTTTTGAGAAAAACTATTTTAAAATGATTTCTATGAACACGATGCGATACCACTTTTAATATGACGATTTATTGACTTTTATGAAAACTACTTTTAAAAGATTACTTTTATGAAAACGATGTTTAATAGATTTCTCGCGGTCATATAAATTATTTGTACAGATAATTGTTTTGCAATCCCGTTTTGATATGATATTCAGTTTAGTTAGACATATCTTTGTTTGGACATATTATAATTGTTTCGTTATATTTGTGCTGTTTCCCGAGCTAACTAGTCATGGAGGTACCATGGCCATGTCATTGAGGTACCAATGGCATGACATTATCTGTGGCGGTGTGATTGGCCCACGGCGTTCCCTTGTGATGTGTATATTATTATTGAGCTCGTGCACTAAATTGCCATTTTGGTACGCCAATATATTTGTCTGAGTATAGGTGTATGGTGGTGTACATAACTTTGTTTTGAAGGGAGCGTATGGATGCATCCTAGGTATGTTTTTTGATATGATTATGATTTGGCTTAGTAGTGTATGGTTTGTGTGTGCCATACGCCCCATGTCACTTTTGGGAGCCGTACACTCCATTCGTTATGATATGATTATGTGGTTAAGCAGGTGGCTTGCTTTGTGAGCTCATGGATATTTTCTTATGATTTGTTGACTTCCTTTTTCTTTCACTTGATTTATTATTCGTGTGATTCTCATGACCTGTGACATCTTGTTCGGCAGATTCTTTTGATTTCATTTCATATACTTATTTATATTCAGTTCATTATTCGTTTATATCTATTCACTAGGCTTTTTAAGCTCAGCCGCATTTTCTTTTCCCTGCGGCAGGTATTCAAGCGGGATGCTAGGATTTGAGTGATGAGAGTAGGAGCTTTTAGTGGACCACCCTGATGATAGTTACCCACTTGTGTTTGGATTAGATTTGGAGTTATCTTCCATTTAGATTTCTATTCTAGTTTGATAACCATTATTATTTAGACTTATTATGTCCTTAGTTTCATTTTGAATTTATGTAACCTTATTATTAATAAAATTCTTCCGCTTGCGTATATTATATTCTGATTGACACCATGATGTGACATTTCTACCCTTGTCGGGTTTGGGGCGTTACAACAATAGCTACCATGGGAATCAACTTGATCTAGAGTGGGATGAAGATTGGTGGAAGGATGTTGTTTCTGTTCAAGGATTATGTTTAGAAGATTCAAGTCAACAAGATGAGAGAATTGTTGATCCATGATTGAGTGAGGAGTGGTAGGATTTGTCACTTGAGGTGGATGTGGTGGAAGTGGTGGTGGTAAATGGTGGTCATGTGGAGCGAAAGTAGGCTCTTTGTGAATGGATGAAGGTTCATTGATAGGTTGAGAATCAAAGAAGGAAAATGAGGGGGATGATGCTTCTTTGAGAGGAGCATGTTGTGGAGTGAAGGTTGGGTGGTTTGTGTTTGGAGTGGTGGTATCTCTCATGAAATTGCCAATGGTTTGTTTCTTTTGCCAAACAGGTTTGACGGAAATCCTAGATTTTCTAGAGGATGACATTGAGAGGAAGAGGAAGAAGAAGTTATGCCATGAAAATGGATGAGGAAGATGGGGGTTTAAATAGGGGGGGAAGAAGGTAACTATGGCAAAGCATGAATGCTAAGTGTTACTAATTCAAATTATGTTTAAGCGTGTAAGGAAGTATAGGAAGACCTAGAGGGAGGTTGGTCAAAGGTGCATAATCAAGTAATCAGAGAAGTGAAAATGAATACAGAAAATACTAGGACAGTCCCATAAAGCAGTGGAAGGTCCTATATATATGGGGGACCGACCAACCTTTAAAGGACCGCCACCAGAAGGTTTAAAACTTCGTCTAGTAGAAATTATTTCTAGTATGTGTCTACATGAAACACATGTGGAGATGTGATTATCTCGACTCTAAAGAAAAGAAAACCTAAGAGATAATCCGAAGTCTCCTTAGTTCAATCTTACTCGTTTTTCCATGTTAGATTATATATTAGTTACATGATCTGACCAAGGATTTTGAGTTCATTATGCATGCATGAGAAAAGCGTTTTTGAATTGTATTAACAATGCAAGAAAGATGATTTTTCTATACGTGAGAAGTTTTGAGAGAAAGAATTGGGGGTTTTCATGCACGTAGAAAGTTTTTAGAGTTGGTTTTAAGCATGCAAGAACTATTTTTACGATAAGTAAAGTCATGAAGAAGAATTCCCCAATTTTGATTTTGTGCTTAATAGAATCCTAGACTTAGAATAGAAGAAAGAAACTTACAAGGAGTTTAAGAAGAAGATATGTGTTCCATCATTCCTAATCCCAGACGAAGATAATAGAATGGTTCCCGCTTGAGAGATTTAGTGAGGATATCGGAGATATTTTCTTTGGTTGGAACCTTTTCGATGGAGATTCTTAGCAATTAATTTATGTTAATTGAGAAGTGATGGTCATTTGGTATCTAGTACTTAAGTGTCATGTGTAATATGTATTATGTTTAGTGGGCTAGTAGTATTAGTATTGTTTGAAGTTTAATTGTATATGTGTGATACATATACAAGCCCACTCCTAGGTCCAAGTAAAAGCCCATCAAACCCATTTGATGTGGCTATCGACTTAAATACCACACACACTCTCTCATCATCAAGTCTTGTGTGTGTAAATACCTCATGATTGTATCCAAGTGAGTGTGTGTGTGTGTTTCCATTGGTCTTTGTATTATTTCTTTCCCAAATTGATAATCATTCGACATACATTTTATGCCATACGATGCACACCTTCTCTTGTTATTCTATATATGATCTTGTGAGTGTCATCATCTAGTGTTGTGTTGTGTTTGTGTGATAAAGAGAGGAAGAGTTCGGTTCATTCCAAGTGGACTCGAGCTATAACAAGTGGTATACAAGAGCCAAACTTCAAGTTAGGAGTAGTTTGTGTTTGATCCTATAGACTAAAACACCCATTGTTATTTTTCTTTTACTAGAAAAATTACACTTTGTGTTATTTTCTATTCGATCCATACGCAAATCAAAGGTTAGAACATATATTTTTTTTGGTTTGATCAACTTGGTATGTGAAGATTTGATATTCTTTCACTCGAATATAGTTTTTGTGGATTGGATTTTGGTTTGTTATTAGTTCCTTTGATCGACAATCATTAACAAATCTTGTATAAGATTTGTTTTTGGATATTTTAGTGATAGATTTGATTGATTAGAGTTGGTGATAAATTGGTAGAAGTTGGTAAGGCTGACAAGGAGTGTGTAAGAAGTCACAGTGGGTGGTTAACAAAAGGACAAAGAGTTGGTAAGCTGTCAAGTTTTGGAATTGACAAGAATTTCGGAATTCCTGCAGTTCTTCGAAATTGGCCAAGTCATTCGGAACTGCATCTTCCTTCGCAATTGACACTATCTTCGCAATTGCTTCAAGTTCTCGAAATTGAATCTGCTTTCGCAATTGGAAGTTTCTTCGGAATTGCAACAGATTTCGCAATTGGTTAGACTTTCGGAATTGGTTTCGGAATTAGGCTATTCCCTCACAATTGGCTTAAACGACTTCAAAGTTAAATAACTTTTAAGGATTTGATTCGAACGTAATTTCGTCAACTCAAAAGTGAACTCGGTATTTTAGCACTTGTATAAGTGTGTAAAATAATTCGACAAATGGATATCTACCCTCTTGTATATGAGTGTTAGATTTATTATATAAATTACCAATTTGTATAAATTAGATATATTTCTATCTAAATTGACATTTTGCCATAATTTCTATAAATTTTGGTCAAATTGAAATTTCTATAGAAATTGTCATTTTATCTAAGTTGTAATTTTCATAACCTTTGTCGAACTTGTAAACTTTTGACTTTGTCTTAATTATACTCTAATCAAATTTTGTAACTTTATTTAAATTTGTTTCGTTCATCTAAACCTACAACTTCAACAATCATCAACAACAAACCAAGGCTTCACAACAACAACCAAGTTTAACCTTCAACAACAACATCTCCTATTTTGTTGAAATGATCCTCAATCCACTTTATCGTACAAAATTTCAAAGATGACTACACAACAAGACATTCATGCCGCCGGTGTAGAAAACCGTCCTCCAATGCTAGAAAAAGGTGGTCATCTTTCTTGGATGAGTCGTATGCTTCGTTACATGAGAACAAAGCCTAATGGACAAGGTAGACTATTGATTAACTCCATCGAGAAAGGTCCATTTAAGCCTCGTCAGATTCTTGTAACAGCTGGAAATCGAACTGCAACACCTCCTACTCCTGATACCTATAGGGTACAAACAGAAGCTGACTACACACCAGAAGATTGGAAGCAAATTGAAGCTGATGACTTGGCAATGCATCTAATCCAACTTAGTTTACCACAAGAAATATTTTGTGCCGTAGACAGTTGTGAAACTGCACATGATATGTGGGAACGAGTTAGACGACTTTGTTATGGCACAGAAATCGGTAAACAAGACATCGAAAGCAAGCTTCTAACTCAATGGGAGAAGTTCACATCAACTCCAGCTGAACCTATTGAATCTTACTAAACAAGGTTTTGCACTCTTATGAACGAGTTGATCAGAAACAAGTTGACACCTACTCAAATTGTTCAGAATATCAAATTCCTCAACAACCTACCAGAGGAATGGGGACGATATGTCACGATTGTCAACCAAACAAAGAACCTTTGCGAGGTGAACTATGATCAACTCTATGACTTCCTATAGCAAAACCAGGAGGAGGCAAATGAAGTCAGAAAAGAGAAGTTAGCAAAACAACATGATCCTCTTGCACTCATGGTCCAAACATCTACACCTGCAACAGTCAATACACAACAACCTTCATCTTCATCCCAAGACTTCACACAACAACATAATCCACAAACACCGTTCTACCCACAACAACAACAAGTAATCACACAACAACAATACCCGCGACACCCAGATCAAGATTTTAATGATCAGGACGAGTCAACTGCTGCTTTGACTCAAGCTTTTGCTTACCTAACAAAAGTATTCCAAGGACGCTACTCCACACCTACCAACAACAACCAAGGAATCTCATCGAACACTCGCAACAAGTAAATTGCACAACCGAGTTTCAACATGGGACAGCAAGGACATATGGTTGGGGGATATGGAAATTAGCAGGGATATGCTCCTCGATATCAGATGGGTAATCAGAATGCAGGGCAGTATGTTGGTAATCACATGGGTCAGTATGTAGGAAATCAGATGGGTACAGCTGTTGATAATCAAAGGGGTCAGAATGCTGGGAATCAGTTTAGGAATGTTGGTGGTCAGGGAGCTGGGAATATGAATCAGGGTAATTTGATAAAGTGCTTCAACTGTCAGGGTGTTGGCCACATGTCTAGAAACTGTCCAAACAAGCCGAAAAAGAGGGATCCAGCTTACTTGGAGATAGCAATATTGTTGGCTCAGAAGGAAACGGCTGGGTTACAGTTGAGTGCAGAAGAGAATGACTTCATGGCTCTTATGGATGATGCATAAGATCTCGAGGACATCGATGCAAACTGCATTTTTATGGCAAATCTCCAGGAGGCAAAGTATGACACGGATTTGGAAGCACCTCCTGCTTTTGACACCAATGCGGTTTCTAAGGTACAACCATATGCTACATGTCACAATAATGAAATGGTTGATATGTCACCTCAAAATGAACAGCATCCTGCAACTCCTAATCTCATTTACGATACATATATGGAGGAACCAAGTTGTAGCAATACTAATTTGGTAACTCCAGACATGGATTCTAATGGAGACTTCGAGTCACAACATACTGAGAATGCTGAGGAAACATGTGCTTTATTTGAATCATTATTGCAAAATTGTAGTATTGAAATAGAAAAGGTCAAAAAGATCAATCGCGATGTTAAGGCCGCGAATGCAAAATTGACAACTGAGCTTGAGAGTTATAAGGATAATGCAAGAGCTTATGATTTTGATAACAAACGATAGTCAGAACTTGAGGTTAGTTTAAGAAATTCGGAGTTGAGAGAAAAACATTTGCAAATCAAGTTTGACACCTTAGATGTTAATTTGAATGTGCAAATCAAATCTCTAAACAAGGAAATTTCTGAATTAACCAACCAGCTTTCAAAACAAAAATCAACTTACTCTAATCTTGAAAAAGAAAAGAATGAGTTGAATGAAAGGTTTTCAAAACGAGAAAAGGATCTTCTTAAAGTGATCACTGCCACTTACCCTTATAATCTCAAGAAAGCTCAGAAAGATCAGAATGTGCTTTATAATGGTAATCTGATAAATGATATCCATGACCCTCCCGCTGGTCATGATTCTTGTGAAACGATTAAGCTTTCCGAAGAGAGTAGAATCAAAATGCGACAATTGAACAGAGAAATAAAACCCATTGACTATAATGAACTTAACAAACTTTCTGGGGTTCATCTAGTTCAAAAAGAGTCACCACTGTTTTTCAAAAAACCAGTGGTTGTCGCAAAACGAAAATTTGTTTCAAAACATCTGCCTAACATCGAACAAATGGCATCTAAAAACACTTATGATACAAGTGCAGCTAGACTATATTTGGTTGATCTTAAACAGAGAATTGAATCACTTCAAAGTATTGTGGCATCCAAAACAAACTGTCAACAGATGGAATGGTTTTCAAGTGTTCAAACTGAACTAAAAAAGGTGGTTGAAAATGACATTAATCCAAATATTGCTGGAATCTATGCCGTTGCTTAAAATGTGGAACATAATCTTTTGAAAGAATCAGCATAATTCATCAAGGACTACAAATCCCTAGTGAAGGAAGCTAATGAATACTTGGAACAAATAAAAGTTTTGGAAAACCAAAATGACTCTCTCTCCTTCTAAGCTCTATCGAATGACATTATGTCTATTATTTAGCAAACATATTCTGTTGAGGATGATGAACGACTTCGAGCTGAGACTTCCGAAATTGTTGTAAAATATGAAAAGGCACTTGCCAAGACTGAAAAACAAAATGTCACATATTTTAAACAACTTAATCAGAAAAAGAAATAATGCAAGTATGATAAATTGTCGTATGAGCGTTCTTACCACAACATGCAAAAACAAATTGATCTTTTGAAATCTCAGCTTGAAAGCCAAAAAGGGAAGGGTGAGGAAACAAAGGGTATAGCACCATCAACCCCCTTGCCTAATGAGAAACAAAAAGAGAAAGTTGTTGTCGAAACATCGAATGTAACAACACCTGGCCTTTATAGGATTAGTCCCACTGCTGCGTCTGCCTCTACATCTAAAACATATAGGGCGATAGACTTAAGATAATCGAAACGAGTCTAGGAATGCTACAGCAACATCTCAGGAGAACAACACAAATTCTAATGAGTGTGCCTTACCTTCTACAGGATTAGAAAGCAACTCTAGGAGCAGAAGACAGTTTAGGAGCATTAACAAGAAAACTAGTATCTCGCCTGTTTCTGAGAGTGCATGCAAGAAAGTAGAAGAACACCCTAGGAATTTAAAGCTTTCAAATAAGAAACATATGTCATCTGGATGTAATGTTAAGACCAGTGTTTTGAATGCATGTAATGACTCTGTTTGTTTAATGCAAGAGAAATCTTTGTCTAAAAATGCTTGTGATGATATTGTTTCTGATAATGTGAATGATATGCCTGAACAGAAAAAGGTTCCTTCAGTAACTAGTGTCTCGCCTGTTTCTGAGAGTGCATGCAAGAAAGTAGAAGAACACCCTAGGAATTTAAAGCTTTCAAATAAGAAACATATGTCATCTGGATGTAATGTTAAGACCAGTCTTTTGAATGCATGTAATGACTCTGTTTGTTTAATGCAAGAGAAATCTTTGTCTAAAAATGCTTGTGATGATATTGTTTCTGATAATGTGAATGATATGCCTGAACAGAAAAAGGTTCCTTCAGTAACTAGGGCTAAGTCTAGATATATTCGAAGACTTATTGCAAAAGCTAGGAAAACTACTAGTAGCCTATTGCCTAAGGATCACCTTAAGTTTTGTGCATGGAAACTAACAGGTAGAATGTTCACACTTAAGAATGGCACATTAGAAATAGTTCCCAATGCATCAACGAAAACCATCTCTAAGTGTAATTCACCTATTTCATCTAACCCACTAGAACCAAATGTTAAACGGTTTCCATATACACAATCATCTGTTCTTTGCAGGTCATTGAAATTTTTCTTTGGATCGTCGACTCGGGTTGCTCCAAGCACATGACCGGGAATCTGAAGCTGCTAATCAACTTTGTATGGCAGTTCATGGGGACTGTACAGTTTGGGAATGATCATGTTGCAGCTATTCTGGGTTATAGAGATATTCGGTTTGGAAATTACTTGATCACTCGGGTTTACTATGTCGAAGGGTTGGGACACAATCTTTTCTCAGTCGGGCAGTTTTGTGATGTAGATTTAGAGGTTGCTTTTAGGAGAAACACTTGCTTTGTTAGAAATTTGGTTGGAAATGATCTCTTAATTGGGAATCATGGCACCAATCTCTATGCAATTGAAATAAACCAAATGGCCTCTTCATCACCAATTTGTCTCATGACCAGGGCAGGCGAAACAAAATCCTGGTTGTGGCATAGACGTTTGTCCCATCTTAACTTTGACACAATCAACAAGCTTGCCAAAGACAACATCGTCAATGGTCTCCCAAAATTCAAATACACCAAAGAACACTTATGTCCATCCTATGAGCAAGGAAAAAGCAAAAGGGCAACATATAAACCTAAACCCGTACCTAGTTCGGTTGATAGGTTACATTTGTTGCATATGGACTTATGTGGCCCGATGAGAGTTCAAAGCATAAATGGGAAGAAGTATATTATTGTAATTGTTGATGAATATTCAAGATATACATGGGTAAAGTTTTTGAGGTCAAAAGACGAAGCACCAGGCACCATCATTACCTTTCTGAAGCGTATTCAAGTTCTACTTCAAGCTCCAGTTAGGATTGTAAGAACTGACAATGGCACGGAATTCACAAATCAGGAGTTAAGAACATATTTTGAAGAATCTGGTCTTACTCACCAGACATCAGCTGTTAAAACTCCACAACAAAATGGGGTAGTTGAAAGAAGAAATAGAACTCTTGTGGAAGCTGCTCGAAAAATGCTGATTTATTCCAGTGCACCGTTATTCTTATGGGCTGATGCTGTCTCCACTGCTTGTTTTACTCAAAACCGATCCCTAATCCATCTAAGATTCAATAAAACCCCATATGAACTTGTCAACAACAGAAAACCCGATATCTCTTACCTACATGTATTTTGTGCTTTGTGTTATCCAACAAATGACAGAGAAGATCTGGGGAAGTTGAAAGCTAAGGGCGACATTGGAATCTTCATTGGTTATTCGGAAAACTCGAGGGCATTCAGGGTGTATAACAGGAGAACGAAAAAGATCATGGAGACGATGAATGTGAAGTTTGATGAAATTTCACAAATGGCTTCTGAGAGACTCACTCAAGAACCCGCACTTAACCCGATGACTTCCAGACATATTAGTTCGGGACTCGCATCTCAAGGAGCTTAATCAATTCATAACGAACAACCCACAAATAAGGAACTAGATAATTTCTTCAAGTTTATGTATGATGAATACTATTGTGGCGCTTAATTAATTCATAACGAACCAACGTTCCGCTGCACCTACTCAAAATCAACAACCACCACCACCACCACCACCACCAAATCCAGATGCATCCACAACATTCGAAGCTGGTGCACCGACTCCCTCAACATCCACGTCATCAACATCTACTCCAGCAACTCCAGTAATTGAAATTGTTCTACCAAGAATTGATGAGCAAGAACCAAATAATGCGGTGTTAGACGAAGAACCATTCGAAAACCCGTTTGGAACGGAATCTGCTGAATCATCTTCCAGATTACATGAACCGTCTAACACGCATTCGTTCAGTCCAAGGTACCCTTCAACATTACAGTGGACAAAAGACCATCCGATAGAACAGGTTATTGGTGAACCCTCAAGACCAATTCAGACGAGAAAACAACTAAACACCGATTGCGACATGTGCATCTATGTCTGCTCAGTCAGTCTCATAGAACCTAAGAACATTCGGGAAGCAATGGCAGATAATGCCTGGATTGAAGCGATGCAGGAAGAACTTCTTCAATTTCTAATCCATGACACCTGGGATTTAGTTCCAAGACCAATTGACAAATTAGTTATTGATCTTAACTGGTTATGGAAAAACAAAAAGGATGAAGAAATGACTGTGATTCGCAACAAAGCTCGTCTGGTGGCAAAGGGATACAGACAGGAAGAGGGGATAGATTTTGAAGAGTCATTCGCGCCAGTAACAAGGCTTGAGGCAGTCAGGATTTTCTTAGCTTATGCAGCTCACTAGAACATCACAGTTTATCAGATGGACATCAAGACAGCTTTCTTGAATGGAACTCTGAAAGAAGAAGTGTACGTGAGTCAGCCAGACGGTTTCGTCGACAAAGATCATCCAGACTATATCTACAAGTTGAAGAAAGCTATCTATGGTTTGAAACAAGCCCCAAGGGCGTGGTATGACGAGTTATCATCTTTCTTGTTGTAAAATAATTTCACCAAAGGAACAATTGATCCGACCTTGTTTACAAGAAAATACAACAATAATATTTTGATTGTTCAGATTTACGTGGACGACATCATATTTGGGTCCACTAATCCGAAACATTCAAAACATTTTGAAAATCTCATGAAAAGCAAATTTGAAATGTCCATGATGGGTGAATTAAAATTCTTTTTAGGCTTACAAATTCATCAATCCCCACGTGGTATTTTTCTTAATCAAGCTAAATATACAATTGAGATTTTGAAAAAACATGGAATGGAGAATTGTGACTCTGTTGGAACACCAATGGTCACTTCACCCAAAATAGGCGCTGACTTATATGGGAAACCCATGGATCCGAAGAAATATCATAGCATGATTGGGTCTCTCATGTACCTAACTGCTAGTCGACCAGATATACATTTTGCTGTTTGTTTACTTGCACGGTTTCAGGCAAGGCCTACCGAACTTCACCTCCAAGAGGTTAAACGGATCTTTCGGTACCTAAGAAGAACCATTAACATGGGACTTTGGTATCCGAAGGATTCGGAGTGTACACTAATCGCATTTTCAGATGCAGATCATGCCGGTTGCCAAGTTACAGCAAATAGTACATCATGCGGTGCACAATTTTTGGGAGAAAAGCTAGTAGGCTGGTTATCAAGGAAACAAGACTGCACTGCTTTATCAACAGCAAAAGCCGAGTATGTGTCTCTATCTGCTTGTTGTGCCCAAGTTCTATGGATGAGGACACAACTAACAGATTATGGTTTCTCTTTCAACCGAATACCTTTGTATTGCGACTCGAAAAGTGCCATAGCCATCTCGTGCAATCCAGTGCAACACTCGAAGACCAAGCATATTAGAGTCTGCTATCACTTTATAAAGGAGCACGTTGAAGAGGGTACTGTTGAATTATTCTTCGTGAAGACTGAATATCAACTCGCCGATCTATTTACTAAACCCCTCCCAAAAGAGCGGTTTGAAAATTTAGTTCGTCGAATTGGAATGCGAAGCCTAATTCCCGAAGAGTTAGAAAGTCTTCTCGAATCTTTGTGAATTATCTTATGAAACTTCGCATGTAAATATTTTTCAAAAAAAAAAAACACAAAATATAAAAATAGAAAATTTCAAAAAAGACATAAAAAATATAAAACACAAAAACCAAAAATATTCTTCTCACGACATGTCTCTCGTCTAATCAATATTCTGTACGTATCTAGAAATGTCATTCAACAATGATACGGGCATGTACAGATGCTTGAGGCGGGAGTTCATTTAAATTTTTTCCAAAACATGTCGTTTCTCAAAATTTTCTTCATTAAGGCTTTCGTATATATCAGTACGAGACCTATGCTTTATTGTGAAATCTTTTACTGTGGCCCGAGTACTCCAACTCGAAAAGATTTCAAATAAAGGCTACATTGATGACTTCTGATTATTTCTGATCAGGACTCGTAATGTTAATGGCAAAAAGCTAAAAAACGTGAGCACTTAATCAAAATTGTTTCAAAAAAAAAAAGATTTTTCAAAGTCTTTCTATAAATTTTGTGCTCACAATAACTCCCTCTAAGACCCTTAAATGCTTTTAAACAAAAACGTTTAGTTATATGTTTTGTTTAAGGGGGAATATAAAAAGAAAAATGTTCCGTTTTCATGCTAAAATCAGTCCGTCTCTCCTCAAAAAGTTTCATTTTAATCAACTGTTTTCAAAAATACCACTTCATGCTATTTTTGAGGGGGAGATTAAGTGTTTATTAGATAAAAGGGGGAGAGGACGTGATTAAAATGTGATCAAAATGAAGTTTTGTGGTTTGAATCTCAAAACGAGCTCTTCAAAAAGACTCAGAACAACCCTCGAATTGACGAAACTAAATGTCCGTTATCAAAAAGACATGTCCTGGACGGATAATAATTTCAAGCTGGTTTTCCAGTGATGTAAGCATGTCTCGCAAAGGACTTGTCTGAGTAGAATGTACCAATTCGAGAGATGATCTTTGAATATGACCGGGACGGGTAATAATTTCAAGCTAGTCTAACTAGTGATGTAAGTGTGTCTCGCGAAGGTCATGTTCATTGAAAATCGATCATTTCAAATGTGCGAACTCTACCCAACATGTGCAATTTATTCCAAAATGCATGAGCACATGTGAAGGGGGAGTGTTTCAAAAATGTAAAACTCTCAATGTGTTATCTAAATATGTTTACTCATAAACACTTTGAGAGATTTTCATAAATGGTTTTATGGCATGTGATCGTTAATCTAGGATAATCATGGAGTAATAAGGTGATTATGATTAGTTTATTTCCAATGATCCGCCAGAACCGGAGGGATCTACCCAAGGATAATTCCAACAGCTTAGAATTAGAAGTCCTTAGGTAAGATTGAAAAAAAAGAGTAAATGAGAAAGGAGAAAGAAGGGGTTGAAGAATTAAAAAAAAAAAAAAAAAAAAAAGTTTAATGAAAGGGTGAAAAGAAGTAGCCCTCCATGAAAACTTAGGTCAGAAACTGGGTCAATACATCTGCTATCGGTACTCACTAAGGTGATACTGATATTGAAGACAAGACGTCATGGACCCAGTGACGCATTGCACCACCCTTCCTATCCACTCAGATATCTCTTAAAAGATATTTGTTTCATTTCTCACGGAGAACACTACATAATCTATCGACCACTCACTCCGAGATGTGTTGATATTGATAATGTGGCACTCTGCTCCATGCCTCCGATGACTAAAACCAAAACGCACATTATTGAGTCTAGAGACATGAGATTCATCAAAGATCTCTTAGGAACACTTCCAATGCAATACACTTGTGTTCATCTAAAAGGATACAAGTTGTATGAGTCTTAATGAGATCTAAAAGATCTTGCCTTATGTCATGATGGTTGCCCGCTTCAAACGGTCTACAGTCTTGAAGTGATACTTCGATATACTTCAGAGGCTCTCAACGGCCTTGGTAAAGATTAAGAGAAAGTTTTCACACTATGCTGATAACGATCTCGAAATCTGAACCTATCAGCGCTGAACGATTTAATGCTAACTGTCTTATGCAGGTACCGACGAAAGTCCATCTACCATCATCATCTACAACGATGAAGCATCTGGACAGAAGAAGTAGATCAAGGCAAGAACAACCAAAAGACGACTCTTTGAAGATCACTGTGCATGAAGGAACATTAAAAGAAGAATATTATACATCGACACACAAAGTTCTAGACATTGAAGGCAAAAGACCAATCACGGGAGCATCATTGAAATGACCATCCCTTAGGGGGAGATTGTTAGCAATTAATTTATGTTAATTAAGAAGTGATGGTCATTTGGTATCTAGTACTTAAGTGTCATGTGTAATATGTATTATGTTTAGTGGGCTAGTAGTATTAGTATTGTTTGAAGTTTAATTGTATATGTGTGATACATATACAAGCCCACTCCTAGGTCTAAGTAAAAGCCCATCAAACCCATTTGATGTGGCTGTCGACTTATATACCACACACACTCTCTCATCATCAAGTCTTGTGTGTGTAAATACCTCATGATTGTATCAAAGAAAGTGTGTGTGTGTTTCCATTTGTCTTTGTATTATTTCTTTCCCAAAGTGATAATCATTCGACATACATTTTATGCCATACGATCCACACCTTCTCTTGTTATTCTATATATGATCTTGTGAGTGTCATCATCTAGTGTTGTGTCGTGTTTGTGTGATAAAGAGAGGAAGAGTTCGGTTCATTCCAAGTGGAGTCGAGCTATAACAGAGATGTTTCCCTTTTGCACATTATGCCTAAGAAAGTGGTGACAAATTTCTATGTTCTTTGTGCGAGAATGTTGCACAGGGTTCTTACTTAAGTCTATGGCTCCTTTGTTATCACACATGATTTGGATGTCGTCAACTGTGATGCCATAGTCTACGAGAGCTTGTTTCATCCATAGTGCTTGTTGACATGCCTTTCCAGGGCTTACATATTCGGCTTCGGTTGTGGAGATAGCTAGTGTCATTTGTTTCTTGGAGAACCAAGAAGTTAAGAAACAACCTACGAACATACAAATACCACTAGTACTTTTACGACCCACATAATCTCCCGCTTGATTAGATTCGGCATATACTATGGTTTCTATGCCGGTCCCCTTAGGATACCATAATCCTAAGTGCATAGTGCCTTTAATGTATTGGAAGATACGCTTAACCGCTTCAAGGTGAAAATTTTTGGGATCTTCTTGGAAGCGAGCACAAAGGCAGACACTAACCATGATATCGGGCCTACTTACCATTAGGTATAATAAAATTCCTATCATACCTTGATGAGTCTCGTACTATACATGTTTTGACCCTCGATATTACGTGAATTATATATCTATTTACTCTTATTTATAGAACTTTTGGTACTTAATATATGAATAAACATGCAGGACTAATGATCTAAGAAAGACACGAAAGAAACAAGAAGCTAATGACTCAAAATGACTTAGAAGAATTAAACACATGGTTTTGCAAATTTACGCTGATCTTATGGAGAAAGAGCGCCGGTTATGGGCGCCATTGGTCAACTATCTACCTACGAGTCAACACTAAAGTACGCTGGTTTAAAACTTAAAGAACACCGGATACGCAAAGAGAAGCCCGCCAGTTTTATGCTAATGTTCGGCGTACTTCCCCTGTCAATTATACTTCTCCATTAATGAGACACTTTAATAATATGTCCGATCACTTGCCTATCATAACTCACCAGGCACGTCCTAGGAGGCATCAATCAATCACAAATCATTTCAATACAATCCTAAGGAGGTTTAGTAAGTGGTTATCCACCATAACCACTGGTTCAAGGCTGGAGTAGCAGTATAAGTGAAGTAGTAATTCGTTTGAACTTGGTTCTACACCTGTAACTATGGTATACTCTCATTCTTGCATGGAAATGATAATAATTTACTTGTTTATTACTTGTTTCTTTAGTTTGATCATGGAGTAGTCTACTTATGTTTGTTTGAGGCATTATAGCCATATGATATAAACCTGAGAATTTAATATATGTTATTGAACTTATAAATTATGTATTTGATGTATCCTTATTCGGTTTACTATCTCTTGTTTGGTTGGTCATTGCAATTGTCAAAGGTCGAAAGACGAAATTGTGTTGATTAGTTATGAATCGTCTGTCTATAACGAGTCATTGCTATACTTGTGAGAATTAGCCCGGATTATGATATGTTTAAGGACTAATCTAACGTTTAACGACTTGATTAGAGGAAATACATTATTTATATTTCATCCACAATCTATACTATATGCACTTAATATATTGAGGATTATAGGCTGAAAGTATTCTTTCTTATGTCGAGTAGATATAATGGTTATCATGATTAGCCTTCATGCATTACTCTTATGCTTTGTCTGTGTGCACATTAAACAAACATATACCTAATTAATTTGGTTAAACTTTCAAAAATCTTAATTTTAACAAAAACGATTTTAGTGATAAGTAACAATCATTGAAATCTAACCTTGTTAACCAAAGCTGCTATGAGAAACGCTTTCCTCCCTTGGGACGACCTGGTTTTACCTAAACCTTTACTATAAATGGGGGTTATGCTTTAACCGTGTGTTTTGTGTATTAAGGAATCGGTAGAATTATTATTATAAATTTAAAGCTTTCGAAACACATCAAAGTTTTTGGCGCCGCTGCCGGGGAGGTTATTTTAGTTTATTCAATCGGTTTTGAAAAAAACGGTCGTTCGTCTAACTTATTTCTAAATACCCACTTTGTTACTATTATGGTTGTGTACTTAGGTCGAGGTACTAACTCCAAACATCGTTAGACTTGAATTGATTTAATTCCTCCTGCATTTCGACGATCCAACTTTCGTCTTTCAATGCTTCATTTGCGTTCTTAGGTTTAATGATAGATACAAAGCAAAAGAAGTTGCTTTTATGTAACACCCCCAAAATATCGCAGCAGAATGTAATATCATTGGGGTGCTACTTATAAGTACAACGGTCATAATCATAGAAAACGACTCTAAATGAGACGTTTTTAAAAGTTTATCATTCGATCAAAATAAAACATCAGAGTTACAAGAGGCCCCAAGTAGTTTTAGAATACATAATACGTAAACATAAAAGTTTTTAAGTGTTTATCGAATGATAACAAAATACAAGCCATCAAAACATTCTCCGTGCGACTTCATGCTTGCCAAATACCTTAAGGACCTGAGATAAAACATGCTAAAAAGTCAACACAAAGGTTGAATGAAATTCACAGGTTTATAAATAAATAATGGACCACAATATTTCAGAGTTAAAATAATAATTGCAACGAATACAATTATGGGTAAATAATAATTATTGCTCTAAGCTCATGACACGCAAACTGACTAAAGATTCATAAAATGAACAAATGCCCTGAAAGGTAAATTGGCATTTTACCTAAATTTCAAATATAGTGCGTTTGTGGCATCTTATCTGATCACACAAACGGGATTCGTCAATCCCAATAGGCCTATTCACAATATTCGCCTTTACATGGAAATGATTAATGGTTCATGATATAGTTAGGGACTTATCTTAGCAATATCGGTACTTTAGCAATAATATTTTCTAATAAGCATACAGTTTAAAACACTTGTGTCCAAATTGTAAAATAACATGTATCTCCCCCAATGGGTTTATAAACAGTTTAAAGAGTTAAAGTGGGCCTATGAACTCACCGAAAGCCAAGTGAACAATCAAAGTGAATGTAGTGATGAATAAACCGCAAGTGTTCTATGAGCAACCTAGACATATACGCGTATCTCAGATTTTAAAATAATAAAGTAAGTATGTCTATATGCCTTATAGATTACTATTTCAATTATGATTGGTACATAATATATATAAATAAGTGTCAAGACAAGTCATAAGGGTTCAAATTACTTCAAAAGTTCAAATTAAGTCAAAGAGTTCAAAATATATTAAATGGTTCAAAATTAAATTTAAGGGTTCCAAATACGTGTCATGAGTTCAAATTAGTCGTTCTTAAGTTTCTTTATTCTTTGAAAGGATTTACGGGTCTATTTCCGATAGTGGGTCCTACCACTTCGGGTTTTATGTAAAAATGGTCAAGTAGTGTTGTTTGACAAGTTTCTAATAGTCCAAGGGTCCATTTTTATAAGTTAATAACTTTTTACACATTTTATGTCAAAAACTGTTAGAAATTTTATAAACATGTTTATCTTCAAAATTTTATTACTCGCAAACCGTAAGTCAAAAACTTATTATCTTTATATCCCCGAAAAGTTATTTGAGCGTACTAAATAGATTTGTGGGTCCCACTAAGTCAAAAATTACCTAACAGTACTGAAATTACCCATTTAACCTTAACTACCCAGTTCTGATTTTAACAACATCACAACCGTCCTGGGAAAAATGCGATATCTCGAGTTCTACAAGCCCGTTTATCCCCATTTTTGCTGCCACGTTTAAGTTAAGATGTTAGCTACCACTTTCATTCTTTGAGAAACAGTTGGTTATAAAAAAATGACTTTTATAGGTTACAAATCTGTTACTCAGAATATGACATGTTTCAAGAAAACATTTTTAGTTTAATCATCGGGTGTCGTCACGGGATGCACCACCCAGAAAAATGACCACAATACATAGATCTATAACCATATATTTTTAGTTAAGGTAAAAAGTACACTGATTAAGGCAGTTTATTCCGTTTTTACCCCTGGCCAGAAAATAGCTTTGCATGACAAGTCCTTATTAGGTTTACTAGTGATCTAAAGCATGTACCAAGCCTAACCAAGTATAATAAACTTATAAGACATATAATATACATAATTTAACATATAATCATAGTAGCAAAAGAAAAGTGTGAGTGATTGATTCCTTACAATGGTTGATGAACAAGAAAAATTACAATGGTTGATGAACAAGAAAAATTACAAGAAACTTACAAGGAGTTTAAGAAGAAGAGATGTGTTTCATCATTCCTAATCCCAGACGAATATAATAGAAGGGTTCCCGCTTGAGAGGTTTAGTGAGGATATCGGTGATATTTTCTTCGGTTGGAACTTTTCGATGGAGATGTTTCCCCTTTGCACATTATGCCTAAGAAAGTGGTGACGAATTTCTATGTGCTTTGTGCAAGAATGTTGCACGTGGTTCTTACTTAAGTCTATGGCTCCTTTGTTATCACACATGATTTGGATGTCGTCAAGTGTGATGCCATAGTCTATGAGAGCTTGTTTCATCCATAGTGCTTGTTAACATGCCTTTCCAGCGCTTACATATTCGGCTTCGGTTGTGGAGATAGCTAGTGCCATTTGTTTCTTGGAGAAACAAAAAGTTAAGCAACAACCCACGAATGTACAAATACCACTAGTACTTTTACGACCCACATAATCTCCCGCATGATTAGATTCGGCATATACTATGGTTTCTATGCCGGTCCCCTTAGGATACCATAATCGTAAGTGCATAGTGCCTTTAGTGTATTGGAAGATTCGCTTAACCGCTTCAAGGTGAAAAGTGTTGGGATCTTCTTGGAAGCGAGCAAAAAGGCAGACACTAAACATGATATCGGGCCTACTTGCCTTTAGGTATAATAAAATTCCTATCATACCTTGATGAGTCTCGTATTATACACGTTTATACCCTCGATATTATAAGAATTATATCTATTTACTCTTATTTATAGAACTTTTGGTACTTAATATATGAATAAACATGCATGACTAATGATCTTAAAAAGACACGAAAGAAACAAGAAGCTAATGATTCAAAAGGACTTAGAAGAATTAAACACATGGATTGGCAAATGTATGCTGATCTTATGGAGAAAGAGCGCCGGTTATGGGCGCCATTGGTCAAGTATCTACCTACGACTCAACACTAAAGTACGCTGGTTAAAAAGTTAAAGAATGCCGGTTTTATGCTAATGTGCGGCTTACTTCCCCTGTCAGTTATACTTCTCCATTAATGAGACACTTCAATAATATGGCCGATTACTTGCCTATCATAACTCACCAGGCACGTCCTAGGGCTACTTTTCCACCTATAAATAGTGGCCAAAATCGGAGTACATGCATCAATCAATCACAAATCATTTCAATACAATCCTAAGGAGCTTTATTAAGGGGTTATCCACCATAACCACTGGTTCAAGGCTGGAGTAGTAGTATAAGTGAAGTAGTAATTCGTTTTAACTTGGTTCTTGTAGGTCCACGATTTGTATGGATCTCTAAGTAGCCTTTGACTACTTAGTGGATGACTTGAATAAATGCAAATCAATCCAAGTGAGAAACTCTTAACAATTTATTAATGTTAACGCGGAATATTAACAAGAACAATGAAGAACACTGAGTTATCACTAACTTCGTATATATTACTAACACACACAATTCGTACATGCATATTGATCCCTTAGGGTTCCTTTTATACTTGAAGGAAACCCTAATTACAAAACTGTGTGAAAAGATATCACGTATCTTCTATAAAGATACCTAACTCGTACATATCTTTTCCTCACTTAATACTAACAAACTTTCCTATTTTCACTGACCAGACTTAACTAACTAGTCAACCAGACTTAATACAATTACCAGACTTAACATTTACATTACCAGACTTAACCATGACCAGACTTAATAATGTAACTACCAGACTTAAGTCTGTCTTCACTTGGTCTTCCTCGTACATTGTGATTCCCAACAATCCTCCCCTAATTTGATCTTCATGTTCCATGAACTTCAAGTTCCTTCTGAGTAAGCTTATGAGGATTGGAATTATCTTGATCTTCAAAATACTTGAAATCTGCAAATTTGAGTATTTGTGCAGCAACTTGATCTTCTCAGCATCTGATATGCATTTCACTTGATCTTTCCAGCAACCATGACATTTTGTACATAAATTCATATTAAGTTTCATATCTATTCTCATCACTTCCAGGTGTATTAACTTCTGTGAGAGGTGAATCATTGAAAATTAATGGATTTAATGTCTCTTTACCAATAGCCATCACTACTGGAGTAGCCAAATGTTTTGGTGTGTAAGACCATGGTACATTGATAACCATATGATTTTTAGTAAATCATCAACGATCAACAGATTTGTTATGTCTTTAACAAAAGCTGTACCCTTTTGGACTAGCCAATTCTTTGATGGAAAGCACCTCATCATGGTGAATTGATTACCATTTATGGTTTTCCACAGCCTTTACCACAAGCCATAACCTTGTGGGCTAGTCAACTCTTCACAAACATAGATATGGTGAGTTGAATACCATACAATTTTTGGCAAATTGTCAGCCATAAACGGATTTGAGCTATCTTTACCTGTAGCCGTTTGCTCAGGATTAGCCAGTCCTTGTGTGGGTCAGACAAGGTGGACTGATAACCTTTTGTTGTGTTAGTGCTAAGCACCTCCACCAAGTGAGAAGTTCCAATAGTCTCACTTGACAACTTAAAGAAAACATACCTAATCCAACACTGCCACAATTTTTTTTATTTATTTATTTTTAACACTAACAGAATTTAAAAAGAACTACCAAAATTAAAAATAAAACTACAAGACTTAAAAATAACCTAAGTGCTGGTTAGTATACAAACATTACATTTTGACCTCCCATTAACAGAAACCTCCCATTAAGTGTAGACACCAATTTAATTTTTTTTTTTTTTTTTTTTTTTTTTTTTTTTAATCACTGAAAACTAACAAAAATACCATAACTAAAAACGATACTTAACTTAAAGAAAATTAAACTTTGGTCAACTTTCCAAAAGAACCATAATTAACTCAATGCCTGCAAGGAGTTAATTCATATACCAACCGAACATTTAAGAGCCTTAAACCATGATATTTTCTATAAAAGGCCTCTTATAGTCAACACCAAACCATCTTATTATCAAAAAGAAAACTTGTGCAACATAATGGATTCTTCCCCAACAAACATCATGGAGATTTCATCCGACTCATCTTCCGAGTCATCTGATGGAGGATGGGAAGGCTATTTTCCACCTGGTTACACCTCACGTCTAAGGAACAAGTTATCAAAGAAGACAATGCTCAAACGTTGGCTAGCTGCTTATGATCTTACTGCAAAAGAACCAGAGGATGAAACAGCAAAGACTTCAAAAGATGTGTCTTCTAAGAAAAGCATTGTGTTGCCTCATCCAAATCCAAACAAGCAGGTTCTAGGACTCTTAAGCCCAAAAGTGAGAGATCAACTTGGGGAGAAAGGGACCAAGAAAACCATGCCTGATTTGAAGGACAAGGGAAAAAGGAAGATGTAGGTGGTGACATTTGGCTTGTTTATGTTTAGGCTTTTATCTTATTTTGTGTTGTAGGCTGCATCCTCATCCTTGAATGTAACTGATGGTTATGAATAAAAACTCCATGGTCCTTTTTTATTATTTTGCCATATATTAATGTTTAGCAACAATAAGGAGTTGACAACTGCAAAACAAAGTTAAGCACAAAACATAAAGAAACAACCGTACTAGAAAAGTTGAAAACCATTTAAACTAAGAAGAACAAACACAAAAAAAAATTTAAACATCAAGACTTAAAAACAATTTCAAGGACAAAAAGTATACAAACTTTACAAAACATAAGAAGAGAAATCAATTTCTCTTAACAACCCAGGCCTGAGTAGGCTTGGGTCTGCCTTGTGGATCAACATATTTAAAAGTCTTTTATGAAACTGATCCACTGTTGCTTTGGGATTTATAGATATATTCATTTTTGAATGGATCCCAAGACCAACATGCTGAGGGCTTAACAGCAGAACCCCCATTACCCTTTACAGCATTTGAAGTTGAAGGTCTTGCTGTATTCTTAGCAATTGGTCTCCTCACAGGTGAATGAGGTTTATAAAATTGATTTCTTTGATTCACCTGTGGTTTTTGGAAAGGCTGTCTAGGTCTCACTTGATGAACATAACCAGAATTTTCATTAGGCCTCACAGAATTAAAGTTTTGCCTACCCAAATTAAAGTTCTTTAAACCAGACTTAATATTTGGTCTACCAGAATTAACATTAAAGTTTGGTCTACCAGTATTAACTTGTTGTCTACCAGAATTAATGTTTAGTCGGGTAGAGTTAACATGTTGGGCTGGTCTGGGGGCAAATTGGTTGGCATGATTTATTCTGTTAGCATTATTCCACACTGGTTTATTATTAACATGACCCATATTCACATTCCTTTTAAGCTCAGCTTCTCTTTTCATTCTTTTCTCATGAAAGTCACAATCTCTAATTAAGTGACTTAGACTTCCACAAACAAAACATCTCTTAGGAGTGTAAGTGTAGCTACTCCTAACTTCTTTGTGAACATCATTACTTTTAGGTGACTCATTCATATTAACAGATTCCCTAGGAGTTTTTATGTGGTTGACACAACTAGGTTTAACTGTTTGTGATTCAAACTTAGTCACAACTGGTTCACTTTCCTTAACAATCTCAGGTTCAGGACTCTCTTTTACTTTACTTTTTGAATCAGACTTAGAGTGGTCAGAGACATCACCAATGGATCCTTCATTGTCATTAGATTGACAAGTAGAGTACTCACTAGTTTTGTCCTCTAAGGTGGTTGACACAGGTGTTTGAGGACCACTTTTTCCATACACAAATAGAGAGTCATCTAACTCCTCTTTTTCAAGAGGAGTGTAGTCTCCACTCAATGGATGTGGAACTCTCTTGAAATCATCAGCCTTAACAAATCGATTATATAAAGGCTTATCAGCATAGTCCTCCTCTCTATTCTTAAATATAGCCTTTTTCTCACCCTCCTCATACCCTAAGCCATGTTTCTTACTTGACTTTATTTGTGCATCCCAGCATTTAAACAGATTATTATTTGACTTATTCCACTGGTCTACATATTTTTGCAAATCATCCTTTTCCTTTTGTATTCTTAGGCCAATTCTTCTATATTTTTTAAGTTTTTCATCTTGCTCATATATTTTATTAGCCTGAAAGAATAGTTTTTCATTTAAATCAGCATGTTGTTTCTGAAGGTTGCCTTTTTGTGCTTCTAATGTTTTTAGAGCACTTTTATAAGCTAAAATTTGTGCTTCTTGGTCACCTATCAGTGTCAACTGCTCATCACACAAAGCCTTAATATGATTATAGGAATCAGTACATAACTTAGAACATAATGGTACCTCATTACTAGAATCGATGGCCATGAGTGCATGACTGGACTCTTCATCCTCCTTTGTGTGCTCATTCCAGTTAATAGCTACAGCCTCCAATGTCACCATACTCATCTGATTTCTTTCCAGCTTGTCATCCTCTGCATCACTCTTCCTATATCCATCAGTAGACTTCTTCTCCGGGTAGTCTCTAGAAAAATGTCCATGCTTATGACAATTGTAGCATTCAACTGTCCTCTTAGTGTATCCAACTGGAGACTTGTTGTTAAACTTAATTGACCTCCTATACTGCTTTTGAAACCTTTTTACCCTCAGAGCAATCATGGCAATGTGACATTTGATGTCCATCTCTTCTACCTCAGCATCATTTATCTGCTCCAAATCTTCACTGATAAAGCTCTCATCTTCTTGTTGATTGGCGAAGAATGAGTGATTCACCTCATCTGCAAAGCCTGTAGGAGCAGTTCTTTCCCTTGTAGAAGCTTCATAAACACCAGACTTAACACTGCTAGACTTAACCTTGTAAGTACTGCCTTTGCTTTGAGACACAAAAGCAACATTTGAAGAACTAGTAGTTGCCTGAGTGGTTTCATTGATGTCCCTTTTCAAAAATCCTAAGATTGTTGTACAGGTCATCTGGGGTCATTGAGTCAACTTCATCCTTCATCCTCATAGTCATAGACACATTTACCCATTCTGGTGGTAGAGACCTAAGAAACTTGTGATTAGCATCCTCATTAGATACAGCAGCACCATGCACTTCTAGTTGTGACAGAAGATGTTGAAATCTGTCATAACCCTTTTCTAACCCTTTAGCCTTTGACACACTGAAAGTTTCAAATTGCTATTTAAGAACAGCCTTCTGCATCTTTTTAGAGTTTGCATTCCCACCCAAACGTTTCTTAATTGCATCCCAAATCTCCTTGGCATCTATCATCCCATGAAACCTTTGTAGATGCTCCTTTGGAATAGCCATAAGCAGCAAGGTTCTAGCCTTCTTCTCTTTTTCCACAGCCCGTACCTCCTCAGCAGTCAATGGTGGTAATATTCTGATTTGCCCATCATTACCAACTGAAACCCTTTTCTTAGAATTTCCCTTCTGAATAACCTTCCACACATCACGGTCAATGTACTCCAAGTAATGTTCCATCTCCATGGCCCATATGTCGTACTCTTCTCTCTTCAGTATTGGAAGCTTAATGTTGGATATGGTGGTGGTTGTAGGGATGATTGGTTTTGATTTAGAGGTGTTGGTTTCAGGGTTTTCTTCCTCATGATTTGAGTTCTCATCCTCACTATTATGGATTGAAAAGGTTTCAGTGTTGATAGGTTTTTCAATATCAGACATTGTGTAGGGTGAATTGATTGAGAGTTTGTTTGTAGTGTGGTATTCTTCGAACACAGAGTCTCTCTAAAGGCTCTGATACCACTTGTAGGTCCACGATTTGTATAGATCTCTAAGTAGCCTTTGACTACTTAGTGGATGACTTGAATAAATCCAAATCAATCCAAGTGAGAAACTCTTAACAATTTGTTAATGTTAACGCGGAATATTAACAAGAACAATGAAGAACATTGAGTTATCACTAACTTCGTATATATTACTAACACACACAATTCGTACATGCGTATTGATCCCTTAGGGTTCCTTTTATACTTGAAGGAAACCCTAATTACAAAACCGTGTGAAAAGATATCACGTATCTTCTATAAAGATACCTAACTCGTACATATCTTTTCATAACTTAATACTAACAAACTTTCCTATTTTCACTGACCAGACTTAACTAACTAGTCAACCTGACTTAATACAATTACCAGACTTAACATTTACATTACCAGACTTAACCATGACCAGACTTAATAATGTAACTACCAGACTTAAGTCTGTCTTCACTTGGTCTTCCTCGTACATTGTGATTCCCAACAGTTCTACACCTGTAACTATGGTATACTCTCATTCTTGCATGGAAATGATAATAATTTACTTGTTTATTACTTTTTCTTTAGTTTGATCATGGAGTAGTCTACTTATGTTTGTTTGAGGCATTATAGCCATATGATATAAACCTGAGAATTTAATATATGTTATTGAACTTATAAATCGTGTATTTGATGTATCCTTATTCGGTGTACCATCTCTTGTTTGGTTGGTCATTGCAATTGTCAAAGGTCGAAAGACGCAATTGTGTTGATTAGTTATGAATCGTCTGTCGATAACAAGTCATTGCTATACTTGTGAGAATTGGATAGTAGAACACTTGATAGCCCAGATTATGATATGTTTAAGGACTAATCTAACGTTTAACGACTTGATTAGAGGAAATACATTATTTATATTTCATCCACAGACTATACTTTATGCACTTAATATATTGAGGATTATAGGCCGAAAGGATTCCTTCTTATATCGAGTAGATATAATGGTTAACATGATTACCCGTCATGTATTACTCTTATGCTTTTTCAGTGTGCACATTACATTTTATTCTCTGGTTTATCTCATGTTGCTTGGCCTTAAACAAACATATACCTAATTAATTTGGTTAAACTTTCAAATATCTTAATTTCAACAAAAAACGGTTTTAGTGATAAGTAACAATCATTGAAATCTAACCATGTTAACCAAAGCTGGTATGAGAAACACTTTCCTCCCTTGGGACGACCTGGTTTTACCTAAATCTTTACTATAAGCGGGGGTTATACTTTAACCATGTGTTTTGTGTATTAAGGAATCGGTAGAACTATTATTATTAATTTAAAGCTTTAGAAACACATCAAAGTTTTTGGCGCCGTTGCCGGGGAGGTTATTTTAGTTTATTCCATCGGTTTTGAAAAAAATGGTCGTTCGTCTAACTTATTTCTAAATACCCACTTTGTTACCATTATGGTTGTGTACTTAGGTCGAGGTACTAACGCCAAACATCATTAGATTTGAATTGATTTAATTCCACCTGCATTGCGACGATCCAACTTTCGTCTTTCAATGCTTCATTTGCGTTCTTAGGTTTAATGATGGACACAAAGCAAAATAAGTTGCTTTTATGTAACACCCCCAAAATATCGCAGCAGAATGTAATATCATTGGGGTGCTACTTATAAGTACAACAGTCATAATCATAGAAAGCGACTCTAAATGAGATGTTTTTAAAAGTTTATCATTCGATCAAAATAAAACATCAGAGTTACAAGAGGTCCTAAGTAGTTTTAGAATACATAATACGTAAACATAAAAATTTTTAAGTGTTTATCGAATGATAACAAAATGCAAGCCACCAAAACATTCTCCGTGCGACTTTATGCTTGCCAAATACCTTAAGGACCTGAGATAAAACATGCTAAAAAGTCAACACAAAGGTTGAATGAAATTCACAGGTTTATAAATAAATAATGGACCACAATATTTCAGAGTTAAAATAATAATTGCAACGAATACAATTATGGGTAAATAATAATTATTGCTCTAAGCTCATGACACGCAAACTGACTGAAGATTCATAAAATAAACAAATGCCCTGAAATGTAAATTGCCATTTTACCTAAATTTCAAATATAGTGCGTTTGTGGCATCTTATCTGATCACACAAACGGGATTCGTCAATCCCAATAGGCCTATTCACAATATTCGCGTTCACATGGAAATGATTAATGGTTCATGATATAGTTAGGGACTTATTTTAGCAATATCGGTACTTTAGCAATAATATTTTCTGATAAGCATACAGTTTAAAACAATTGTGTCCAAATTGTAAAAAAACATGTATCTCCCCCAATAGGTTTATAAACAGTTTAAAGAGTTAAAGTGGGGCTATGAACTTACCGAAAGCCAAGTGAACAATCAAAGTGAATGTAGTGATGAATAAACCGCAAGTGTTCTACGAGCAACCTAGACATATACACGTGTCTTGGATTTTAAAATAATAAAGTAAGTATGTCTATATGCCTTATAGATTATTATTTCAATTATGATTGGTACATAATATATATAAATAAATGTCAAGACAAGTCATAAGGGTTCAAATTACTTCAAAAGTGCAAATTAAGTCAAAGAGTTCAAAATATATTAAATGGTTCAAAATTAAATTTAAGGGTTCCAAATACGTGTCATGAGTTCAAATTAGTCGTTCTTAAGTTTCTTTAGTCTATGAAAGGATTTACGGGTCTATTTCCGATAGTGGGTACTACCACTTCGGTTTTTATGTAAAAATGGTCAAGTAGTGTTGTTTGACAAGTTTCTAATAGTCCAAGTGTCCATTTTTATAAGTTAATAACTTTTTACACATTTTAAGTCCAAAACTATTAGAAATTTTATAAACATGTTTATCTTCAAAAAAATTTTACTCGCAAACCGTAAGTCAAAAAATTATTATCTTTATATCCCCGGAAAGGTATTTGAGTGTACTAAATAGATTTGTGGGTCCCACTAAGTCAAAAATTACCTAATAGCAGTGAAATTACCCATTTAACCTTAACTATCCACTTCTGATTTTAACAACATCTCAACAGTCGTGGGAAAAATGCGATATCTAGAGTTCTACAAGCCCGTTTAACCCCATTTTTGCTGCCACGTTTAAGTTAAGATGTCAGCTACCACTTTCATTCTTTGAGAAATAGTTGGTGATAAAAAAAAATGACTTTTATAGGTTACAAATCTGTTACTCAGAATATTACATGTTTCAAGAAAACATTTTTAGTTTAATCATCGGGTGTCGTCACGGGATGCACCACCCGGAAAATGAGTCTCGTATTATACAAGTTTATACACTCGATATTATGTGAATTATATATCTATTTACTCTTATTTATAGAACTTTTGGTAGATAATATATGAATAAACATGCAGGACTAATGATCTAAGAAAGACACGAAAGAAACAAGAAGCTAATGAGTCAAAAGGACTAAGAAGAATTAAACACATGGTTTGGCAAATGTACGCCGATCTTATGGAGAAAGAGCGCCGGTTATGGGAGCCATTGGTCAACTATGTACCTACGAGTCAACACTAAAGTACGCTGGTTTAAAACTTAATAAACACCGAATATGTGAAGAGAAGCCCGACGGTTTTATGCTAATGTACGGCGTACTTCCCCTGTCAGTTATACTTCTCCATTAATGAGACACTTCAATGATATGGCCATTCACTTGCCTATCATAACTCACCAGGCACGTCCTAGGGATACTTCTCCACCTATAAATAGTGGGCAAAATCGGAGTAGAGGCATCAATCAATCACAAATCATTTCAATACAATCCTTAGGAGGTTTAGTAAGTGGTTATCCACCATAACCACCGGTTCAAGGCTGGAGTAGCAATATAAGTGAAGTAGTAATTCATTTGAACTTGGTTCTACACCTGTAAATTTGGTTTACTCTCATTCTTGCATGGAAATGATAATAATTTACTTGTTTATTACTTGTTTCTTTAGTTTGATCATGGAGTAGTCTACTTATGTTTGTTTGAGGCATTATAGCCATATGACATATACCTGAGAATTTAATATATGTTATTGAAGTTATAAAATCGCGTATTTGATGTATCCTTATTCGGTTTACTATCTCTTGTTTGGTTGGTCATTGCAATTGTCAAAGGTTTAAAGTTTCAATTGTGTGGATTAGTTATGAGTCGTCTGTCTATAACGAGTCATTGCTATACTTGTGAGAATTGGATAGTAGAACACTTGATAGCCCGGATTATGATATGTTTAAGGACTAGTCTCACGTCTAACGACTTGATTCGAGGAAATACATTATTTATATTTCATCCACAGACTATAATTTATGCACTTAATATATTGAGGATTATAGGCCGAAAGGATTCCTTATTATGTGGAGCAGATATAATGGTTATCATTATTACCCGTCATGTATTACTCTTATGCTTTGTCTGTGTGCACATTACATTTTATTCTCTGGTTTATCTCATGTTTCTTGGCCTTAAAGAAACGTATCCCTAATTAATTTGGTTATAATTTCAAAAATCCTAATTTCGACAAAAACGGTTTTAGTGATAAGTGACAATCATTGATATCTAACTTTGTTAACCAAAGCTGGTATGAGAAACACTTTCCTCCCTCAGGACGACCTGGTCTTACCTAAACCTTTACTAGAAACGGGGGTTATACTTTACACGTGTGTTTTGTGTATTAAGGAATCGGTAGAAATAGTATATAAATTTAAACTTTCGTAACACATCAAAGTTTTTGGCACCACTGCCGGGGAGGTCATTTTAGTTTATTCAATCAGTTTTGAAAAAAACAGTCATTCGTTTTTGTATTCAAAAGTACGAAGGTTTTACACCAAAAACCGCCGCACCTGTCAGTTCAGTTTTAAAAAGGATCAGTTGGAGTTAATTTCAAAAAAAAAACAAACTTGTAAAATGCTTATTCCAGGTCTTGAGAACATGAGATTATTGTTTTTCTTTTTTTTACTGTCTGAATTATTGTATTTGTATAAATTGCGCATTAAAATAAAAAAACATAAAAAATATTTGCTTTTGTTTGTTATCTGTTTGCTTAGAATTAGTATATTGGAGTGCTCTGATGAATGCAATATGTTTTCTACTGTTATCAGAGCATATAAGCTGCTATATAACTTATGGTGATCTGTCAAAACACAGAAGCACGCCGGTGTTTCTCTTAAGACCGCCGCACTTCTGGAAAATTTTAAACAAAACGGCTAGAAGAACGCGATACCGCCGTACTTTTCTGAAAGTACGCCGAACTTTTATGCAAAAATATTCACAAAGGACTCAAATCTCTTTTGTTATGATAAAAAAAATCCGTATCTTAACTTATATAAGTTATATGAGATTGTTGGAGTTCAATTATGTGCTTATAACTTATTTTACTAGCCTATTAATGTTTCACTTGTTGTTTTTGCACATTTTATCTATTTTAGCCATGGACCAAAACAATAGGCTAGGAAAGAAGTTAGCTAAGGAGGACAACTATGGTTGGCTGGATGAAACACTGGAAAGTGTAGGAGTGAGTAATGTTGCCTTCGAATCTGACACTGTAAATAGTGGATTGAAAAATGAACAAAGGGTTCACACCTTTAGTAAAATGGAAACAGAGGAGTGTTTCTTGAAATTCATTACCCCTTGTTATGTGGAGGAATTGTATGCTTATGATACTATTGATGACGTTGACTAAAGCAAAAACTTACTAAATCATGAGTTCTTCAGCAGATTAGGTGTAAGTAGTGAAGAAAAAAAAGACGGAAGTAAGGTCATTACAAAGAAACTATTAGTGCATTTGAATGGAGAGTTAATTTTGGTCGAATTTTATGTCAACCCTAATGAAATTGAATGGGAGCCTAATGTGATTCTTGGGAGGCCTTTCCTTGCACTTGCTAGGAGTATTGTGGACTTTGCTAATGGTTTGATAACCATTTGGCCGGATGCAACTGTAATAGATGAAGATTTTGGAAACTTGGATGCTTTACTTTCTGAAATCACTGAAGGAGATTTACCACCACTTTTAGACCACGAAAATGAAACCACAACAGAAACACCTCAGTTTGTATGCAAAATGGGAAAAAGTATGGGGATGAAGGTCACTCCCTAACCATAAATCGTCCTATAAACCATGATGAATTAACTAAAGAGGAAATGGAGGCAAATGTTTATGCTAGGATTCTTTTGGTATATGAGAAGAGGCTCGTAATTGAGACTCTAAAGAATGTAGACAAACATAAGAAAATCATAGATAGGATTCTAATGGATAGGGTTAAGATGGAAGGAGAAGTTGAGGACGAGGATGAAGAAGCAATTGCTGAACATGTAGTTAGAGGGCATAAATTGCTAAGAGAGAAGGAGGATCCTGGTTGTTTTGTTCTACCTATTCGTCCAGAAGGTAGTCTTACCTACTTTGCTCTAGCGGATATAGGTTCTAATATCAACATGATGCCCTATGAAATCTATGAACTATTGGAAAGAGGAAAGGTGAAACCAGAGATTGAAAAAATTTGAATGCTTGATAGCTCTAATGCTGAAACCATAAAAAGGTTGTTAGATGTTCTTTGTCGAGTTCACCCATACAATATTGGCCAATTTTCTTTTGCTAGATGTTCCCGTTGAAAAAGATGTTCCCTTAGTTGTTGGAAGAAGCTTCATCTACACCCTATGATCTATTCTGGACACAAGAAGGAAGAGAATTTCAACTTTTGATGGTGATGTTCACCACCATTTTGAAGTTGCTAAAATTAAGAAAAACAAAGAGGATGATAGTGATAGTGAGAGTGAAGAGGAGTACTCTCCAAAAAGGGATGAAAGTGGCAAACCAATTTATGGTCCTATCCGTCCTAAGTATTATGACTATGAAGATCCTATGGAACGTATAGCGGAGCAAGAATACCTCAACCCTTTCCGTAATATTTGTGTTCGGAAGAAAGTCACTTCTCAACTTGGTTCTCTACCATTATCAATCAAAAACACCGATTAGACACAAAACTACTCAGGAGGAATTACAAAAGGGGAAGGAGATAGGAAGTGGCATGTTAATATCAAGATTGTGGACCCATATGGGAATGGGTATGAAAAAGGTTTTGAATCTAAGTACACCAAAAGGATATTCTCTGGATCATACAAACTGAGTTACATAGTGTCACCATCCCATTTCAATGCCTGAAAAACCAATGCCATAAAAATGGAGTTGAAACAATGCTCCTTTCTTTAAATTTTCTTTCTATGTTTATTTTGTCCCTTTGAATAAAACTGTATCTCAAGCTATGTTTGATTCTTGTTTATGCCTTTTTAAGAGACGAATGAATGTTTATTATGATGATTATAGGTTTGGTATAATTTTTAGTTTTTGTTTCTGTCATTTTCTAGTAATTTATAGCAAACTGTTAAGAAAATTACAGAAAAAACCACCGACCTTACACCAAAGGTCGCCGCTCACAAAACATAACACAAGAGATAAAACACACAAAACTTAAAACCGACGGTTTTTGCACCACCAAAAAATTCTTGCAAACACATTTTCACAGCCAAATTTCACTGCTAAACATAGTGAGGGTAAGTCTTTACACTTGTCTTTAATCTTTCTAAAATTTTTAGGGTTTTTAATAATCATAAACCTAGGGTTTGCTATGAATGACTGAATTATAGTACATGGTGTATGATTACTTAATGATATATGTGTGATGTATGTTTCCCCCATGTTTATTTGCACATATCTATCATCATTATAAATTAGGGTTTGTTACCCAATTTTAGAAAACTGTTCTAAGGAAATAAGTTGATCAACAATTGTTCTAATGGCCTATTATGTCAAGAAGACTTTACACTACATTTTAGATGATCTTATGAAATTTTTAAATTTTGTGTATGTTTTATAAATTTTTTGGCGAAACTAGTTCTAGTAGTGTAAACCAGCTTTAAAATGCCTATTTTGGAACTATAGGATGCCTACTAGTTATTTGATAACTGAGAGCTAAGTCTTTGGATGATTAGTTGCGTTTAAGTGGTTCTCGGACAACAAAAACAGAGCACTCTTGTTCAGGGCACAGTGAAACTGCCGGTCTTTGTGGCCAAGACCGCGGATCTTTTTGAAAACATCGCCGAACATGGACTTTTTAACCAGAAAACTTTCGCGCAACCACCGATTTTGTAGTCACAACCGCCGATTTTCTTGAAAAACTTGTTTACAGAATGCATGAAACTTGCTTATGTGTTCACATATGATATGTTTATGCTTTCTAACCACTAATCCTACTTGTTCGTGATTGTTTAAGACTAAAAATGCATCAAGGAATGATGATGAAGCTAGATCTTTTGGGCAAGGTCAGTCTAAAACAAAAAGAGACAACATAACTGTAGAGGAGATGTTAATGTCTCAGGTCACACACCCTCATTTGCTATGGCCTGGATGTGGCACAAAATCTATGAGGCAATACAACCAAGTTCTTGCCAGGTTGTATCAAAAGAGCCCATATGCACCCTACTTATTGAATTGGGAAGTGTTGAACAAGGCTAATATTGTAGAGAAGATTGAAGGAATGTTATCCATCAGGTTGGTGAATGTTGAGGACCCAACTGATGAGCTTTTTGTTTATGAAGCTTGGAGGAATGTTTTTGATATCAAAGAGAATGTGTACAAGGATTTGTGCTTGGAGTTCTACTCAACTTTCACTTTTGATGAGGCTCAAAGAGAACAGTAATTGATGAAAATTTAATGACTGAGAAAAGCCTTTTCTTTAGACTAGGAGGTAAAAGGCATTCATTGACACTTGCAAGATTTGTTGTGGCTCTTGGATTGTATGAAGAGCCTAAGTTAGATGAAGATTACTTTGAGGAGTATTTCAAAAGGGGGGGTGAGAAATGAGATCATGATCACAAATGAAGCTTTGAATGATTTCTGGTCCAGGGTTAGCATTGAGGAGAGTCTGATTCTTTCTAGTAGTATGGTTGCCACCATTAGAAGGAATATTCTCAAGGTTTTGCACAAAATGATAACTTACTTGCTTTTCCAGAGGACCACAGGGTTTGACAAAATGCAAAAGATGGAGTGTTGGTTGCTGAGTCTGTTTGAGAAGAAGAATGAAGGTGAATATGCTAATGTGGCTTGGGTTGTAGCACATTGGTTGAAGAAAAAAGGAAGTGGCAGTCAGGGGGACATCCATTTGATGTGTGGACATCTGATTACCAGGTTAGCTAAGGGGCTTAAGGTATTCACAGAAGAAAACAAGTGTACCTACTCTGCTCCCACTGCTTACAAAGCATTTGACCGTGTGACTTTGAGAGATTTTTTAGATAAGAGAGGGAAATTAAGGCCTGATGCACCTGCACCAAGAGCACCCAGGGCACCACAACCACCAAGGCATATGTTGAACTCTACTGAGGAAAAGTTAGGGGAGATTGAGGTAAGGCTAAGTGCAGTGGAGAGAAAGTTTGATAGAATCCTATATCACTATGACAGATATGCTTTGGTGTGGGAAATCTTAGGGAGAGAAAACAATATTCCCATAGGAGATTATGCCCCACCAAGCATTGTTGAGCATCTTGCAACCCCAGACATGGCAACAGGGAGTGGTGATTAGGAACAACAACATCAGCAGCAGCAGTAACCGTCGTACGTATCAGGAAGTACAGCGGGTTTGTGTTTATTTGGAAATGACCAATATGTGGTCATGTTTAAAAACAATTTCAAAACAATGTTAGCAATTTGGGTATGTAATCTGGGTACCTCTGTTGGTACCCATAAACATCTTGAACACTTGCGCCACCACCATCATCGTATCACCAAAACAAAAACAATTCTTATATATTATTATCAAATGCTAATATGCAATTTGCAATGGTGCACATTGCCATTTTGTGATATATCTTGTGTTGCATGATTGTCAATGTGCAGGGATAAGAAATGGTCCAAAAGATGGACATGTGAAGTACCGTTATCCTTCATTTTCCCGTTATACTTTGTTTTCAAATTTCTAGCATTAGAGACAATGCTAAATTTAAGTATTGGGGTGGGGGGGGGGGGAGATAAACTGGGAAAAATAATATTAGTACGTGCATTAGTATGTAAAATTATGAAATTTTGGTTAAACTGTTACTGAATAACCGCCGTTATTGAACTTATGAACGCCGATCTTTTTAATAAAAACAGATGCACATTTTCGTGATGTACGCCACTTACGGGATAAAAATAATTTAGAAAATCACTACTATTTTAAACTAAGTTTTATAAAATAACGATCTTAAAGCAATCTGAATCGGGATTGATAACATTATTTGCACATTTTATACCCATTACTACAGAAAATGTGAGGATTTCGAGCCTATATCGGCATATACCTTTTATTATTGATTTCTTTGTTTATGAGTGTGCCGATGATTTATTCAATTTTAGAACTTGTGCATGAAATCATTATGAGACCGCAGTGAGATCACGTTCATGTGATATAAGTATTTTTACGAGATAAGAGGCAAAATTAAGATTTACACCAAAATTACCCATCCATTTACTAACTAAAAATATAAACCCATTATAGCACTCACTTTTAGTGCTAAATCCCATTAGTTACACCCTTTGAGCCAAACGTTTTCGTTTCTTATAACCACCAAAAAATAACAAAAATATGTTACTTTGTCGGGAATCTAGAAAAGGGAAGTTGAAAGTACGTTCAAATAATGGTTTTATACCAATGGTATTGAAGATGAAGAGTGAACGCTTTATGTTTGTTATGATGTGAAAGAATGTGAAAAAGAAAGAAAAAAAAAGAAAGAAAAAAAAAAGAAAAAGAAAAAATGGAGAATGAGTAAAGTGTTATTTGATATAATCTTCCGACTTAAGTTTTTCCTTTTACACCAATTCCAGTAAAAAAATCCCATGACTTATTCATACCTTATAAACCTTAATCCTAACGATATAACCCGAATAAAAGTCCTCTTTGATTTTATACTTGGTGCTTACGCCACGTCGGTGCAGTTTTTTTCTAGTACAAGCTTATGGTTAACTTATGAATCATGACTGAGCTATAAGAGTGAATTTTACAAACAAAATCAACTACAATCAATATGAGTGCTTCAGTGAATTTTAAAACTTACCTATTAGTGAGGAGCATGTCATGTTATTTTAGCTCAACGATTGTCTTGGATACAGAAAAATAATTTATAAAATTTATACGAGACTCGGTTTTGAAAACATTTTTCTTTTATGCTTGAGGACAAGCAATAGTTTAAGTATGGGGGATTTGATGTGTCTCGTATTATACATGTTTATACCCTCGACATTATGTGAATTATATATCTATTTACTCTTATTTATAGAACTTTCGGTACTTAATATATGACTAAACATGCAGGACTAATGATCTAAGAAAGACACGAAAGAAACAAGAAGCTAATGACTCAATACGACTTAGAAGAATTAAACACATGGTTGGGCAAATGTATGCCGATCTTATGGAGAAAGAGCGCCGGTTATGGGCGCCATTGGTCAACTATCTACCTACGAGTCAACACTAAAGTACGCTGGTTTAAAACTTAAAGAACGCCGGATACGTAAAGAGAAGCCCACCGGTTTTATGCTAATGTGCGGCGTACTTCCCCTGTCAGTTATACTTCTCCATTAATGAGACACTTCAATAATATGGCCGATCACTTGCCTATCATAACTCACCAAGCACATCCTAGGGCTACTTCTCCACCTATAAATAGTGGCCAAAATTGGAGTATAGGCATCAATCAATCACAAATCATTTCAATACAATCCTAAGGAGGTTTAGTAAGTGGTTATCCACCATAACCACTGGTTAAAGGCTGGAGTAGCAGTATTAGTGAAGTAGTAATTCGTTTGAACTTGGTTCTACACCTGTAAATTTGGTACACTCTCATTCTTGCATGGAAATGATAATAATTTACTTGTTTATTACTTGTTTCTTTAGTTTGATCATGGGGTAGTCTACTTATGTTTGTTTGAGGCATTATAGCCATATGATATAAACCTGAGAATTTAATATATGTTATTGAACTTATAAATTGTGTATTTGATGTATCCTTATTCGGTTTACTATCTCTTGTTTGGTTGGTCATTGCAATTGTCAAAGGTCGAAAGACGCAATTGTGTTGATTAGTTATGAATCGTCTGTCTATAACGAGTCATTGCTATACTTATGAGAATTGGATAGTAGAACACTTGATATCCCGGATTATGATATGTTTAAGGACTAATCTAACGTTTAACGACTTGATTAGAGGAAATACATTATTTATACTTCATCCACAGACTATACTTTATGCACATAATATATTGAGGATTATAGGCCGAAAGGATTCCTTCTTATGTCGAGTAGATATAATGGTTATCATGATTACCCGTCATGTATTACTCTTATGCTTTGTCTGTGTGCACATTACATTTTATTCTCTGGTTTATCTCATGTTGCTTGGCCTTAAACAAACATATACCTAATTAATTTGGTTAAACTTTCAAAAATCTTAATTTCAACAAAAACGGTTTTAGTGATAAGTAACAATTATTGAAATCTAACCTTGTTAACAAATCTGGTATGAGAAACACTTTCCTCCCTTGGGACGACCTGGTTTTACGTAAACCTTTACTATAAACGGGGGTTATTCTTTAACCGTGTGTTTTGTGTATTCAGGAATCGGTAGAACTATTATTATAAATTTAATGCTTTCGAAACATATTAAAGTTTTTGGCGCCGCTGCCGGGGAGGTTATTTTAGTTTACTTAATCGGTTTTGAAAAAAACAGTCGTTCGTCTAACTTATTTCTAAATACCCACTTAGTTCCTATTATGGTTGTGTACTTAGGTCGAGGTACTAACTCCAAACATCGTTAGACATGAATTGATTTAATTCCTCCTGCATTGCGATGATCCAACTTTCGTCTTTCAATGCTTCATTTGCGTTCTTAGGTTTAATGATAGATACAAAGCAAAAGAAGTTGCTTTTATGTAACACCCCCAAACTATCGCAACGAAATGTAATATCATTGGGGTGCTACTTATTAATATGATAATGCTCAAATTGTACATGCTTTTGGTAGCGTTATCGTGGATTTTATGCATATATATTGATCACTTTTATGAACTTATGGTACTTAATGAAGTATAATTTCTATTTTATGTTCATGGAAGCTCACGACAAAGAAAACCAAGAAAAAGACGAAGAAACGATCAATAAACGAAGATTTATCCATATACGAAGAATTCTCGACGAAAGCGAGTCTCTTGGAGTATATTCGAGAAGATAAAATCATGAAGTTGTCACTCCAAAGACTCAAAAATAAAGCACAATAGGGAAAACGAGAAAAAGAAATGAAGAAAAGAAGCTAAAACAAAGTAATAATGGAAGACTCGTTGTTCCCGACACACCTCCACCATTTTGGCCATAATTTGAGCATACCAACTCGGATTTAGATGATTTAAGCGGCCACGGAACCGGGAGAGAATGATCTACAACTTTAGTGTATATCATTTCTAGAGAAAATTCTCCATCCGATCGGTATTGGCCCACAACCGATTCGGATGGAGCAAACTTTTTCATCCATCCGATCGGTATGGTCCCGTATCCGATCGGATGGACCAATCTGACCTTCTCAAGTTATTTTTAATGCATTATTAAGTATCATTAAGCCCCAAGCCCGATCACCTACCTCCATTTACTCCATTTCCTAGTATTTTATGACACTTAGTGCCCAAGTTTCATACTTAGAGGCTAAGGGTTGATTTCTACTATATATATGAGTGCTTAGGCTTGGTTTTCATTGTGAAATTCTACCCTCCACCCTTAAGGACGAATTTTCACCAACTTATCTCTCCCAAAAGACCGCCAACCTCTGCCATTTTCAGAAGAAGGCTAAAAAACATGGAAGAAGGTGTTGGGTATTATTTTCCAGCTTGGTAGAAAGCGTATAGTTGATTGGAGGCTTGAAGGTTGCTATAAATCCTTTACCTTTGCCTATTGTAATTCATACTTTGGGTAAACCTTGTTACTTGTATATTTCATAATGTTTATGATTACCATGATTATTGAATCTTTGTGTTTGATTGAAATAACCATGGAATAGTTTTGTATACTTGTTTGGATATTATGATAACTTGTGATAAAGGGATGTTTGGACATTTGTAGTGTTTGTTTGGAATATGATGATAACATCATATTTGGTTAAATTGGAACTTGTCTTGTTTATTGTCTTGATTAATCATTATTGAGTCTAAATGTCGAAAGGGTTCTCAATAGTGGTTAATTTCAATTCATTAGTCGACGAATGTTTTGGTCTTGTACTTTGTGACGATTGTATGAGAAACTTAATAAACATAACAAGTGAAAGTTAAATTTAGATTAAGGGTCGAAAGGCATCTTTTGAATATGTGTTCTAATCATTTTTCAAGTAAATGGAACTTCACGAATTAATAACATAAAAGTCTAAAGTTCGAAAGGATTCTTTCTTGATATAGGCATAAGGCTCATGACATGACCATTTGATTGAGGCTTATACATATTTGATTTATAAAACACTAAATTATTATTGGTTCTAAAGGTCGTAAGGATTACTTTTGATAATATGTTTTCCAAACTAACCATCCTAATATCCATGTGATCATTTGTCCAAACATGTATGTTCTTTGTGTGATTGTTCTTATATTGCTTTTCTTGTTGGTTTGATCCGTGACAATCATAACCATCAACTTGTTACTTTCTTAAACAAACAAACGACACTTGAGTGCAACCAAGTCTCTTGGGACGACCTTGACTTACCAACCCCAATACTACATATGACTAGGGTATACTTGCCCGAATGTGTTCCTAGTTAATCGGTAATTCTTGTTTATAAATTTAAAGCTTCGATGGAGCGCATCAAGTTTTTGGCGCCGCTGCCAGGGACTTGTTTTGCACTTGTTTGTTCATTTGATTGTCTTCTTGTTTGACCGATTATTCTTTTGCTTGTTATATTGATTCCTTGCTTGATCATAATTCCGGCACCGTCACCATCAAGTTTTTGGCGCCACTGCCAGGGATTTGGTTTTTGTTCTTAGGGGTTTGTTTATTTGCTTGTTTGTTCGTTTCCTTAATATATTGATCGATTGCTTGTTTGCTAATTTGTTCGAATGCTATATTGCTATTGCTCATAAATGATTTTTTCTTTGTTCTTGTTTGATTGCTTGCTTGCTTGTTTTCTCATGATGATTGCTTAATTGCCTCTCTTGCTCTTCGTCTAAAAAAAATTTCTCATTTCTCATAATTGCTTAAATGATCTTCGCTTAAAAATCAAATTTTTTGATGTTGGGATTTCGTTTCATGTGTTCTAAAAATACGCATTTAAAAGTTTGCTAAATGTGCTTGAAAGTGTTTGCGAAAAAACCACCTAAACCACTCCAACCGATCGGTCACCACCCGTAACCGATTCGGTTGGAGTCTTTTGAACGAATTTTTTTCTAGTTTGTGTTTTTCTTGTTTTGGGAGTTTTATGTCTTATATGTTATATGATCTCTTACATGTTAATGTGTTATTTGTTCGTGTTCTTCTTGTTGGGATTAGTTTCATATTAATTTTGTATAAGACTATCGTGTTTTAGATTGTTTTGTTTTGATTTGGGTTACGTGATTAATTATGTTTGCTTGCGTCTATGTGCTTGTCATTTTTTGTGATCGTGCTTTTATTTGCTTATTTTGGTTTTAAGTGTCGTATTATGTTCTTAATGTTCTTCTAGTACATATGTGTATATGTGTTTTATTTACTTGTGTCTATTTTCGTATTCGTTACCTTATGTCTTTTTGTTTTATTTTGTCAATAAAAGTTTATAACTGAAACTTATCAAAAAAAAATTGGTCACCAGAGTGCCAACCGAATCGGATGGAATCCATGCCGATCGGTTGGAGCTCTCGGTAAAAATTGGCCAAAGGGAAACCAACCCAACCGATCGTTTTGATCCTCTGACCGATCGGATGGACCAATCGGTAAAAAAAATGTTATTTTCATTTTTCGAATTTTTTTCTTGTGTGTTTGTGTTTAGATCGAATAAGTTTAATGTCTTTTGGTTTTTGCAAGAGCATCATTTCTTTTATTCTGCTTAAATTTGGTTGTTTTTTTCATTTTAAATTTTGTTAATTTAGTACGTTGTGAATAAATAAGTACTTGTTTTAAAAATAAAAATGTTTTGAACTTTGTGGGTATGTTCACTGGAAACCCTCTCGAGACTTCACTCGTCCGCTCGGGCCATCGAGGGGCTTAAAAGGCTTTTTTCATACGCTAAATATAACCGTGATGCCTACGAAAGTGAGTTTTAGAATTTTACGCGTTTTTTGTAGTTTAGTTTATTTTTGCAGATTTAATAAGCTCTTGGAGATTGGATTATTGGTGTTATTGTACTTGGTGCGGAGATGTTTTGTTGAATGAGAAATTGATTGATCTCATAAGCTTATGCTAGCATTTGCTTAGCACCTTATCATATAGAGTTCTATCGCAATTTCTTGGCCCGGGAAGTTTCATAGAATGAACCAATGCCCTGAAAGGTAAATTGCCATTTTACCTAAATTTCAAATATAGTGCGTTTGTGGCATCTTATCTAATCACACAAACGGGATTCGTCGATCCCAATAGGCCTATTCACAATATTCGCGTTCACATGTAAATGATTAATGGTTCATTATATACTTAGGCACTTATTTTAGCAATATGGGTACTTTAACAATAATATTTTCTAATAAGCATACAGTTTAAAATACTCGTGTCCAAATTGTAAAATAACATGTATCTCCCCCAATGGGTTTATAAACTGTTTAAAGAGTTAAAGTGGGGCTATGAACTCACCAAAAGCCAAGTGAACAATCAAAGTGAATGTAGTGATGAATAAACCGCAAGTGTTCTACGAGCGACCTAGACATATACGTGTATCTCAAATTTTAAAAGAATAAGGTAAGTATGTCTATATGCCTTATAGATTATTATTTCAATTATGCTTGGTACATAATATATATAAATAAGTGTCATGACAAGTCATAAGGGTTCAAATTACTTCAAAAGTTCAAATTAACTCAAAGAGTTCAAAATATATTAAATGGTTCAAAATTAAATTTAAGGGTTCCAAATATGTTTCATGAGTTCAAATTAGTCGTTCTTAAGTTTCTTTAGTCTATGAAAGGATTTACGGGTTTATTTCCGATAGTGGGTCCTACTACTTCGGTTTTTTTGTAAAAATGGTCAAGTACTGTTATTTGACAAGTTTCTAATAGTCCAAGGGTCCATTTTTATACGTTAATAACTTTTTACACATTTTAAGCCCAAAACTGTTAGAAATTTTATAAACATGTTTATCTTCAAAATTTTATTACTCGCAAACCCTAAGTCAAAAAATTATTATCTTTATATCCCTGGAAAGGTATTTGAGCGTACTAAATAGATTTGTGGGTCCTACCGAGTCAAAAATTACTTAAGAATAGTGAAATTACCCATTTAACCTTAACTACCCAGTTCTGATTCTAACAACATCACAACAGTCCTGGGAAAAATGCGATATCTAGAGTTCTACAAGCCCGTTTAACCCCATTTTTGCTGGCACATTTAAGTTAAGATGTTAGCTACCACTTTCATTCTTTGAGAAATAGTTGGTTATAAAAAAATGACTTTTATAGGTTACAAATCTGTTACTCAGAATATGACATGTTTCAAGAAAACATTTTTAGTTTAATCATCGGGTGTCATCATGGGATGCACCACCCTGAAAAATGACCACAATACATAGGTGATCAGGCTATGTGTAATTGAGGCTTAATGATGCAATGCTTGGCTTAGTCGATTAATTTTTATTGTCCTTAAGGCTAATTAGCATTAATCATATTGTTTATAAAATAGTATTCCAAATAGTTGATATTGTAGCGAAACAGTTTATGTGATTATGTTAAAGTAGTTTATAGGAGAATGGCAAAAATGATTTTATGATAACAGAACAGTTTATGAGATAGTAGCAATTCAGCGTATTAGTTTATAAAATAGTGGTAGAGTAGTTTGTAAAAAAGTAACAAATTGGTTTATGGTATAGTGTCAAACAACGTATAAGATAGTAGTAATTTAGGTTAGTAGTTTATAAGGTAATAGTAAAGTAATTCATATGAGATTAGCAAATCGATTTATAATATGTTGACAAAATAGTTTAAAAGTTAATAATAACACTGTTTACAAAATGGTAGCGAAATAGAAAGTGTAACGAACGGAAATTGTTACAACATGTTGATAATAAAAGTGATAGATAGTCATGATTTAAGTAAATCTAACAACTCGGGATAAACATACACAAAATACAACGAAGTTCATGAAGAAGTACTAGTTTTATTCCCTTATGGGATACAACTTAAGAGGGCCTAGGCTTAGGTCTTATTATGCAAGGCAGGAGAATTCCTTCTCTTAGCATCATCATTTCGTAACGTCTTTATTAGCTTTGGTGGGCTTTTCCTTCTTTATTCTGTTTCTTCAGTGTTGTACATTTATTTTTGTAGTGTCCCTTTTCTTTACATCCGAAGCAAGTAACCACTGGTTGTAAGTTGCTTCCAGTAGCAGGGCCTGTTTTTCTGTAGTCTTTAGCTTGGTGTCCCACCTTCTGGAAATTCCTGCACTTAAGAGTGCAAGGGCCTGTGTGATGCAGCCTACAATGATCACAAAATGGGTAGTTTCCAGCATAGCCTCTACTTTCAGACAGGGCAGCAACAAAAGCTCTAGCAATCTCCTGCCTTTTCTTCTGTTGATTATAGTGATGGTTGTCACGGTTTTGGTTGTTATTGTGGTTGTAAGGGTTGATGTTCCTTTTGTTATCTTCCCACTTACGCTTGTTGTCATTGTTGTTATCTCTCTGAACAGTCCCATTTTTCATCAACTGTTCCAGAAGTCATTGTGCTATATTGATAGCTTCATCAAGTGTCTGAGGGTTGTATGATGTCACATTCCCCTCGATGCTCTGTAGTAATCCTCCAATAAAGTTCTCCAACAGTGTCTCATCATCCGGAACCTTGTGGGGGCACAAAACTCTTAGCTCTTGAAATCGGCGAACGTAGTTCGCGAGATCATTTCCTTTCACAGCAAGATAGTAAAACTCAGTTTACAACTTTTTTATATCACTTCGGGAACAATATTTCTTAACCATTTCCTTTTTGAATTCCTCCCACGGGGTACTGTAAGCTTTCTCAAGTCCAAATTGCTGAGCATAGGAATTCCACCATGACAAAGCACGTTCCTCAAGTGTACCCGTTGCATACTTCACCATACAATCTTCAGAACAGTTGATTCGTAGGAACACGGGCTCCATCTTCTCAAACCATTGAGTCAAGCCAACTGCTCCTTCAGTTCCTTTAAAAGTGACGGGTTTGCAATTCATAAATTCTTTGTAATTGCAGCCTTGTACTGGTTCACCTCCTGCACCTCCCGCGGTACCAGGTCGATTATGCTCATATGCCACCATAGCTGCGGCAACACGCTCGATTATGATTTGCTCCATATCATCTCCGTTTGACATGGTTCTATCAATCATTACAAGTGTACAACACAATGAGTATTTGATCAATGTAAAAGAATCACACACAATAAGTGATACAATAATAGCATCATAGGGAAGCATAAATTAAACATCATTAAATAGTACAATCACCATCATACATAATAGATTTAATACTTGTTACTCGGTCTTACAAGAATTGCAAAACTAATACAAGCTTCTTAGAAAATCTACCAACTGAGACTACTCAGTATAGTAAGTACAAAAGTAAAGACTACAATGAAACAAATCTACTGCATATCAGATGATCTATGTGTCTCTCTCTGGCTGGCATCTCTATAAGTGGCTAAAACATCAATGCTCTAGTTAGGACAAAATCCGTAAACCACCTCCGATGCATCTCCTGCTGCATGGAAAACATCTCTGCTTGCATAACATATAGTTCGTGCGCAAAACTGTGTCGATCAATTAAAGCATGCTCAGCTCGAATGTCCATCTCCTCTTGGGATTGCTCCATCCTAGTCAACCTCTTCTCCAAGTACTCCGAACCAGTCAACGGACCCATCACCAGACCCGTCACTGTCATCTCTGTATGGTCCAATCTTGCCTTAAAGAAGCTCATGTCTAAAGCCAATGACTCAATGCGTCAACGATTACCCGTAGCCAGTCTCTGGACCGAAGTAACCTCAGATCGGAGTTCACGCAAACGTCGGATCATAGACATATAACGGCCCTGAAGTCTGTCGGTATTCTTTCGTAGAAGACTCAACTCATACCTAAGAGCGGATGGTGTAACTCGAGGGGTCGATGAAGATTCACCTATCTCAAAAGTGGAGTGTGGGTTAGAAATCCCATCAGAAGTGATAGCATGTGCAAAAGCAACTGATGTGTCAGATTCATAAGAAATGTCTATTAGTAGTGGTGATGGAGGTAGAGGGAAGGCCTCCTACTCTTCTTCCTCATCATCAATGCCCATCCCGAGGTCTTCCTAGTCCTCAGGGTAGAAGGCATGATCAGGGCCAAATCCCTGTTCGGGAGCGGGTGGTCCAAGGTCGTGAATCTCTGGTAAGGAATTGAGTAAGTGAACTTGGGAAGCTGGTACTGACATAATGCCCTGCAATTGGCATATGAGGTCAAAATTAGTAAAAAGTTTATATAAAAAATCTTTTATGTGAATAAATGGTGATAGAAAGTAAATCAAGTATATATAAATGTCCTTTTTATAAATACATGTGTATATAAATATTATTTATATAGACAAGTGTAATAGTGTATAGAATAAGTGTTCGAAAAGTGTAAGCGCATGGCGAGTGTAAGGCAATGCAAAGTGAAATGGTTAAAATATAAGGAGTGGTTATAGTCTAGGTCTAAAAAAAATGCGATTTGATTCTCTATAAGCATGGCTTTGGTACCAATCTGTAACACCCCCAAAATATCGCAGCGGAATGTAATATCATTGGGGTGCTACTTATTAGTACAACAGTCATGATCATAGAAAACGACTCTAAATGAGACGTTTTTAAAAGTTTATCATTCGATCAAAATAAAACATCAGAGTTACAAGAGGTCCCAAGTAGTTTTAGAATACATAATACGTAAACATAAAAGTTTTTAAGTGTTTATCGAATGTTAACAAAATGCAAGCCATCAAAACATTATCCGTGCGACTTCATGCTAGCCAAATACCTTAAGGACCTGAGATAAAACATGCTAAAAAGTCAACACAAATGTTGAATAAAATTCACAGGTTTGTAAATAAATAATGGACCACAATATTTCAGAGTTAAAATAATAATTGCAACGAATACAATTATGGGTAAATAATAATTATTGCTCTAAGCTCATGACACGCAAACTGACTGAAGGTTCATAGAATGAACCAATGCCCTGAAAGGTAAATTGCCATTTTACCTAAATTTCAAATATAGTACGTTTGTGGCATCTTATCTGATCACACAAACGGGATTCGTCAATCCCAATAGGTCGATTCAAAATATTCGCGTTCACATGCAAATGATTAATGCTTCATGATACAGTTAGGGACTTATTTTCGCAATATCGGTATTTTAGCAATAATATTTTCTGATAAGCATATAGTTTAAAACACTTGTGTCCAAGTTGTAAAATAGCATGTATCTCCCCCAATGGGTTTATGAACAGTTTAAAGAGTTAAAGTGGGGCTATGAACTCGCTGAAAGCCAAGTGAACAATCAAAGTGAATGTAGTGATGAATAAACCGCAAGTGTTCTACGAGCAACCTAGACATATACACATGTCTCAGATTTTAGAATAATAAGGTAAGTATGTCTATATGCCTTATAGATTATTATTTCAATTATTCTTGGTACATAATATATATAAATAAGTGTCAAGACAAGTAATAAGGGTTCGATTAAGTCCAAGGGTTCAAATTAAGTCAAAATGGTTCAAATTACTTCAAAAGTTCAAATTAAGTCAAAGAGTTCAAAATATATTAAATGGTTCAAAATCAAATTTAAGGGTTCCAAATGCGTGTCATGAGTTCAAACTAGTCGTTCTTAAGTTTGTTTACTCTATGAAAGGGTTTACAGGTCTATTTCCGATAGTGGGTCCTACCACTTCGGTTTTTTTTGTAAAAAGGGTCAATTAATGTTGTTTGACAAGTTTCTAATAGTCCAATGGTCCATTTTTATAAGTTAATAACTTTTTACACATTTTAAGTCCAAAGCTGTTAGAAATTTTATAAACATGTTTAACTTCAAATTTTTATTACTCGCAAACCGTATGTCAAAAAATTATTATCTTTATATCCCCGGAAAGGTATTTGAGCGTACTAAATAGATTTGTGCGTCCCACTGAGTCAAAAATTACCTAATAGTAGTGAAATTACCCATTTACCCTTAACTACCCAGTTCTGATTTTAACATCACAACAGTCCCGGGAAAAATGCGATATCTAGAGTTCTACAAGCCCGTTTAACCCCATTTTTGCGGCCACGTTTAAGTTAAGATATTAGATACCACTTTCATTCTTTGAGAAACAGTTGTTTATACAAACGAAAATGACTTTTATAGGTTACAAATCTGTTACTCAGAATATGACATGTTTCACGAAAACATTTTTAGTTTAATCATCGGGTGTCATCACGGGATGCACCAAACGGAAAAATGACCATAATACATAGATCTATAACCAAATATTTTTAGTTAAGGTCAAAAGTACACTAATTAAATTAGTTTATTCCATTTTTACCCCTGGCCAAAAAATAGTTTTGCATGACAAGTCCTTATTAGGTTTTCTAGTGATCTAAAGCTTGTACCAAGCTTAACCAAGCATAATAAACTTATGCGACATATAATATACATAATTTAACATATAATCATAGTAGAAAAAGAAAAGTGTGAGTGATTGATTCCTTACAATGGTTGATGAACAAGAAAAATTACAAGAAACAAGGACCCTAAACCTATGATTAACAACAAAACTTGCACCCTTTACTTCTAATCTTTTACCCAACCAAATAACCCTTAATAACCTTGATCCACCCTTGAAAACACTTTATAAGCTCATCACTTTTACACCTTATTAAACCCTTGCAATAACTTCTAATATAACCCAAGATTTGATGAGATTTATGTGTTGTTTGAGTGTAATAAATCAAGAACAAGACTAGGGCTTCAAGATCTTTAATCTATGATCAATAATTTAGTGAAAATTTAGATGAAATTGGTGATTGAAGCTGAGAATGGGTCAATCATAATGTGAAGAAAACAAGAGAGAAGAAAATTTTTATCATAGATTTGCATGTGTAAAAGTGAAGTAATGAGTTTGGTGTATGAGTAGTATTACACTTGTCTCATACATGAGACAAGATTCCTTGGTGTAAGATGGAGGTGGCACAAGGAGGTGCTATGTGGAAGATTTTTATAAATCTTGCATTATAATGTTAGTTTAGTAATTAGAGGGTATAGTTTGATCCCGGTAATTGCTAATGTAATGTTTTTATGACGCGTAACTTAAAATCAGGGAACATAAAAATACAAAACTTACAAAAATGTTAACAAATGACAATAAAACCTATTTTGATATTTTAGGTGATCCTTGAACTTGTTGGATGATTACTTGATGTTTAAAAATTGAAACCGCGCAAAACGAGAAATGTACAAGGTTTAACTAAAATGCAAAAAGTAAAAATGGGATATTTAATTTATGATTGTAAGGAATCAAAATGCATAAAAGTATGTCTACTGAGTATTATCAAGTTTCGGTTTAAGTTATATGTATATTTAATGACATACACGGAATTACCTATCTAGTTACTCGCAAGAGTAAATTTACTCAAAAATAAAAATGATAAGTAAATTAAATAGTTAAATAATGACCTCAAAATTGTGAATTGTTACATTTTATTTTGGGTTTAAGATCTAAGAGTTCTTTGGTACAAATTTTCTATGACGATGTCCAATGGTGATTTCTAGAGTCCTTAATGTTGGTGGTTTCATCTATTTCAATGGTTTCATTAATATTATTGATCACTAAGTTTTTCTTGTTTTCCTTGATGGCATTTTCTTCATCTAAATCATCATCTACCAAAGGTGATGTTTTAGGTGGGGGAGCACTCTCACTGAATGTCCCGTTGAGCCATTTTTCGACAGTCATTGTTTCTTTATTGAGAACTACATAGGTAATGCATGGATTGTAACCCTCGCAAAAGGTTTTACAATCCTCCAGGCAGTGTACCTGATCGCTGTAGTGTAGTATAGGTAGGTTCGGGGGATTGAGCGTTCTCTAGAGGAATAGTGTCGTTAGGTCAAGATGTATGACGAGATAGGTCTAGAGGTGAGGGATGATTCTATTTTTTGTCTTTTTATTATTTTTATGAAAGCAAGTAAAAATCTCGGTTTTGAAGGAGTGGGCGGAATTAGTTGCTATTCAACTAACCCAAAAACTAATAATTATAAAGTTAATTAAAACTAATTAAAACTGAAAAGTAAAAGTGGTGACTACTTATGAGAGGAAAGCATGTTTACTTAGATATAATTACACCCTAGTTATCTCTTACTGATTTGTTGAATTGTCACGTCCTTGTTTTAGTTGAAGTGTTGTATTCTTTAATATTGGTCGTGGGGAGGTGCCGGAGTCCCCAACTCTATGAGTTTTAGTCTCCCCTAAATCCCTTACAGTCTATTAAGTTATCCAAGATCTACAAGCCGCAACTCACGCAATAAATACAACGAGAAAAACCAATAGTGCACTCTACGGTTGCGTTTCTAAGACGTTCAAGCAAGTTATATATAAGAGGTTAGCCAGTTTTCTTAGCCTAACGCAAGGCAATCAACTAAATAAGGGACAAAAAATCAATATTCAATAACTAGGTTTCACTAGATCTAAGCAAACACAAATAAATTTAAACTACCATGTTAAAGCATAGAAAAGATAAACAAATAATCAAACGATACATAGACATAACGAATGATTAAAGGGATAACTTATCTTTATTGAAGTATGAAGTTCAAAGGCTGTAAAAGCCTTACAATGGCAGTAAAAATCATCTAGGGTTTCCCTCTCCAAAGTGTTACACCAATTAATGAAAAATGCGAAAGTATGTGTAAGTTTACAAGGGTGACGGCGTCAGGTTATATATCGTGACGCCGTTAGATCGCCGTCTCTAGGGTTTCACCTTGTGCAGGTCACCGTTGTGACCGCGCCAGAATTGGTATGAGGTCGTCACCTTATAAATCTTCTGCGCCATTTCTTTATAGCTTAAAACGTGACTCCCTCCTTCATTTTGTACCTAACGGCGTCAGGTTGTAAGACATTCAAATTTCTCTTAGGCGTCACATGATAATCTTGAGCCAAAAATCCAACTTCAAAAGAAAGGGATGGCATCACGTTGTAGCGTGTGACGCCGTCAGATGTCCAGGTCTGACAGGTTTCGCGACTTCGTCGTTTTCTTCACTTTTTCACCCAAATACGTCCAAAAAGTGTCAATTTCCAGATTTCTCGTCCCAAGTATCTAAAATACAAAAAGAAACTATTTGAGGCAATATTTGATCATATTTATTCGATTTTGGGATTTAATGACCCCTTAAAAAGGTACCAAATAAATCCTTATCAAATATCCCTACACTTGGGATTTGCTTGTCTTCAAGCAAATATGCTTTTACACTAATAAAAATACAAGTTAGGGGTCATTTAACATTAATATAAAAGTAATTACAACACATAATCGTTTCACGTTAGTCAAAGCAAGCATGGAAATTATACACTAGCACCTCACATTAAGTGTTTGGATTCTCACATCTCTCGGGTGTATAAAGTGATATAACATATGGAAATGGAAAAATAAAACACTCTCTACCTGTCATAGCACATAGACTACCATAGACTTGAGAACGGATCAAACCTCCACTACTTTGGCGTAAGCACCTAGGATAAACTATCAAAGAGGTCTTTTGAAGGGTTGAAACGTCAGGTGTAAGGGTATGGAAAAACACGGTTTTGTTGGATAAAGGGAAGTTTACTTGTGGCAAGTCAATTATCTTGGCCAATTACATGTACAATGAGGTGTTGCTAAGCCAAGACTCGACTCGACTTGCTAACTACTAACCTTTTTTTTTTCTTTTTCTTGACACTTTCTTGAGTTAAACAAAAATAATGAGACGGGATGGTAGTCCGTATGTTTTTTTCTCTTGTCTTTTTATATATTTTTTGTCTTTTTTATTATTTTTTATTTTTTCTTTTTCTCTGTTTTTCTCTTTTTTTATTATTTTTTTATTTTTTTTCATACACTCTTGCCATACCATCCGAAATAAAACATCAAAGGGATCTTGCAACCTCCCTACACTTGAATTTTTACATACTTTACACATAACTAACTAATGACCCGAATTAAGAAAATTAAAACACGTCGAGTCTTTTAAACATTAACGTACATATAGGGGTAACACATGACATTCTTCCCCATTACTCCATAAAAACTAGTACTTTACCCATGAGTCCCAATCGTCCCAAAACTGTATTTACAAGATATGACTCGACTTAGCAACCATGTAACAAATTAGACATTTGACAAATGGTTTAACAAATAACAATAATGCACTAAAAGTGAGTGCATACAAGGTAGGCTAAGGCGATTTGGGTGTACATTTGGGGTTGGATTGTAAAAATGTTCCTAATTAATATTTCGAAATCGCCCGAAATATCACGAGAACCTCGAAAAAAGATAGGCTCTGATGGGTGCACTAGGGGTATCGTGTACTAAAGATGAGTACATCGCAAGAGCGTGGTAAAATTACTTGACTAATGAAGCCAACGCAATTATAATACAAGTTTAAAACTTGGGTTATCCTAATGCCTCTTATCATTTAGCTAATCCTAACTACACGAGTTTAGTCTCACTAGCGATCTCGGGATGCATCATAAATGCAAGTTCTAGAATCTATATACTATCGGTACACTCATAAGCATTAAAAGTGAATGCTTTTTCCTAAAGATCTAAAGGCGAACCTCACATTTTTGGGGTGAAAATTTTTGAGTGGTAGGGTTTTTGTGCTAGCTATATAATTCCTATCCATGAAACGCTTATTAAGACTAAAGTTTTACTCCTACATGCTATAATTTTTTTTTTTTTTTAATTTGGTGCTAAAATTGTCCTAACAAATATCTCTTTTAGTTTAATTACACATCTACTTTTTAAAAAAAAAAATATCAAGCGAAGTTATAGTTTCTAAGGTATCACAAGTTACCCTCCCTACACTTAAACTGAACATTGTCCCCAATGTTCTTACAAAGCATCAAAGTTAGGATAACGGGAAAAATAAAAGAGATGAAAGAAACTAATACTCCCCTGATTTGCTCGGCATGGATGATGTGAAAACATGGTTAGATCTTCCTCCAAGAAAATAAATGCAATAAGAGCTCAGCACACTTCATCTTTATCTTCTTGTCCAATATAAACTGTAATTCACTAAGAAAACGAAACACAAAACCTCGCATAAAATTGGCGATAAACACTGTATATATATAAATTAAAAGGATATAATGCTTGCCAAATAAATGTCTACAGATTTCTTGAAAATTAAAAATTCTAAAAATTTTTTCAAAATTTTTTAAGTTCCAGCAGAAAAAAAAATCCTATAAAACTGTGCTGCTACAGTGCCTGACGTCGTCAGGTAAGATCTGACCGTATTTTTGCATTCTGTTTCTGGAAAATTCTGATTATTAAAAACCTGGAAAAATTGAAGAACATTCGTTGTGACTCGATAAAAGCATTTGACTTTAACGATCACACAAATATATATGCTAATCATTAATTGTTATCCTTCATGTTTGAATTCGTTCTAATAAACAAATACGATCTTCCCTACACTTATCTTTTTGTAAAATACCTTTATATGTGATTAAGACGAGGTTAGAAACAAAATGAAGCATTTTCACAAAATTATCCAAACATGAACGATAAACAATTATGATGGAGCATATATATGAAATCAAATAAAATAAAAACAAACAAACAAACAATAAAACATGGGTTGCCACCCAAGAAGCGCTTTTCTTTATTAACGAGTCTTGTAGCTAGACTCAAAGTCGTGGCCTATTACGTGACTCCATTCTCCGTCACGTCCTCAAGGTCATTCTTATCATGATCATGCAAGGAATAATGATGCCCTGCCACGTATTGTTCCGTAGAATCGTCACTTCCCCATTTCATCTCTTGTTTCTTATAGCTCTTAATCCTTGCTTCCCATTCATGGATCTTTTGTTTAACATGATTACGGGGGTTTGCGGGATCGATAGCAAGTTTCCTCTTTTTCTTATACTTACTTGCATAACGAGGGACCGTGTGAAAAATAAATTTGCTTTTGCTTGATTTTAGTATAATTACTCATTTCCCACATTTGATAGTTGCTCTAGCCATAGCTAGGAATGGTTTTTCCAGAATTAGGGGCATACAATCATCTTCCTCAATATCAACATTCAAAAATTCAACCGGATAACACATGGGTGGCTACATCAACTAACACATCTTCCGCAATTCCTAGCGGGTATACGTAAGAGTGGTCTGCGAAGGAAAGCCAAATGTTAGTGCTAGCTGGCTTATCACTAGTTAACTTAGTGTAGATTGATAGAGGCATTATTTTCACTTCAGATCCTTGATCGGCTAATGCGTCAAGGTATTCTAACTTACCAATACTACAAGGTATCATAAAATCCCCGTAAATCGTTTGTTTCATAGGCACAAGCCTTTTTAGAAGACTTTCGTACAAAGGTCCTACAGGCAATGTATCATATGACTCTACATCAATTTCACCTTCCAATGCTCTTCGCAGCATGTCATTATATCGATAATTATTTACCAAATTGTGGATGGTCGTCTTATTGATGTCATGTTTTAAACAATACCCAGCTGGATGAGACTTGTGTGCATCCATGACCCTTTGCTTAGAACCTTTTTCTTCCCAATTGGTTGTTTCCTCCTTTTCTTCCAAAAATGGCTTATTGTTGGTGATATTGCTGCTTTCATCATTTTCTGCATTGGTCATGCTATTATCGACTTGATCACCATTCACCACATTACTTGCTTGTCCTTCAACTTCACTGTCGCCATTATGAACGATAGTGATGGCGTTCACATACTTGGTGATGGGAGGGTGACTCTCTTTCCTTATTAACACTCTTGTCGGAGTTTTTGTTTTGGTGTATTCTTTCAATAAGCTCATCATCTCCGCCATTTTTTCTTGCATCTTTTCTCGCTGTTTATAGACGGATTCTTCAAATTTTGTCAATCTCTCGGAGTGTGCCGACATATATTCCCTCATTCGCACCTCAAAATTGGGACTGAGTTCTTGGGGAGGCAAGGAGGGGCGTGTGTACTTCTGAAAAGACTCCGCATTTTCCCTATGGGGGGCCTCTGATAAAGGGATGGCTTTTGGGGTTGAAATAGAATTGACCGTTGTATGATTAGAGTTTAATGGCTTCCATTGTTTTTTAAGTAGGTAGTCGACTCTTCCTTCAAGTTTGCACAGTTTCTCCTCAGAAAGGTCGAAGCTTTTGCTAGGTGATGAGATTGCAATGACCGTTTTGCCCATATTACGAGGATCCTCCCATTTATCATTTTTGTAGAAGGCTAACTCATCTATGATGTCCCATGATTCCATTGCATTCTTCTCCCGTAGTATTCCTCCGGCCGCCTGGTCAATGGCTTTCTTGGTGAGATAGTCAACATGATCATAGAAAATTTGGATTTGAAGCCAAAGATCAAGGCCTGATGAGGGACTTTTTGGAATAATTCCTTGAAACGAGTCCGTCGTAAAGAGTTTCACCTTGACGTTGTTGGAACATCAAGATGTCATTCCTTAGCTTGGTAGTTCTCCCCGGTGGGAAAAATTGAGCGAGGAAACGAGAAGTGAGATCATCCCATGATGTGATGGTTCTAGCGGGTAAACGCTCAAGCCATTGACTAGCTTGGTCACGTAGGGAGAATTGAAAGAAACGCAAATGCGTTGTCTCTTGAGTAGCAACATCAAGGTCTACGGAATCTACGATTTTAAGGAAATCCATGAGATGTTGGTTTGGATCTTCGGAATGAAGTCCATAGAATGCACATCCGCATTGCACCAACCGGATGGTGTCGGATCGCAAGAGAGACACATTGGCTTTTTGGGGGAGCTCAATGGTGTTTCGATAGCCTTAGTGGCTAGGATGGGAGTACTCACCAAGAGTACGGGCTCGAGGTGGGTCTTGGTTAATTGGTGGGTCTTGGTGTTGTTGTTCTTGGTGGTTTGGTGGAGCTTGGTGTTGTTGGTGTGGTTGGATGATGGGGTCGAGGATACCTTCATTCACCATGGTGGCAAAGGAAGAAGGTTACGAACAAAAGGCACGAAGAAAAGATAGACTAAAGAAAGCTAATAAAAAGAAAATAAAAATCTCACTTGATAGGAATCTAGTGTGTAGAAACTAGAAGGGGGGGTCGAATAGTTTCACCGCTTAGAATTACGTTTTAAAAGATTTTTGGTTCTTTTATGTTCTTCTTGTAAAACAATTAGATTCGATAGTTATGTGATATCTATAATAATAACGAGCAAAGTAAGTAAAGTAAAGACAAGAGATAAAGGAAGAACACAACTACACAGAGACGTCGAGATTTATAGTGGTTCGGCACGAAGCTCACTCTTCGCCCTACTCCACTCCCCGAGTACCACACTCGAGAGTTCACAATCACTATGTCAACACACTCCCTTCTGGCGGAGCAAACCGTACACAAAGCTTACACCAAGTTTAACGACACTAAGCGGAATGTCGGGTTCTAATCCTAGCTAGAACCAATCTACACAAAGCCTACGTGGCTACACGAACAAGCACTTTTGTCCACTTGGATTTACATACAATCCAAGTCTTCACACGGACGATCACTCCGTCCAAATCTTCACACGGACGATCACCTTCCACTTGAATCTTCACCCGATCCAAGTCTTCACGAACCTTCACTAGGTCCTAGTCTTCACTTCTCGGACTTACACCAAGTAAAAGTCTTCACACAACCAACACACCGACTTATACAAAATCCTAATCTAGATAAACACTTCACGGACTAACACTTTGTCCATATTTCTCCTAACATGCCTAATCACGACTCACACACAAGTCGGATACAAAAATTTACAATGTATACAACTTAGAGAGTTTGGGGGGAAGAAGAGAATCGTAACACGAGTTATGTTTGTGTGTGATGACTCTAACACGTTGCTTCTAGACGAATACGAGCGTTCTTCTCTTGCAATTTGATATAGAGGTTAGCGGGATCACTTATAAACACATACCGACATGTTATAGTGATCAAAGAGAGGAGGAAGAAAGAACAGAATGTTTTTTGTGCAAAGAGGGATAGTTTTCTGAGAAAACAGTGTAGTATTTATAGGCACCAGGAGGAGCGGGGGATGGTCCTTTAAATACTGGACGGTCCTATATATATAAGGGACCATCGCCATGTTTACGGGACCGTCCAACATACGCTACTATTTTTATCCTGATGTGGTTAACGTTTATCTTGTGAAAAACTTATCTGGTTTTAGGCGGGAAAAATAGGTGTTGGGATATTTAAATTTCAAATCTATTTTCTTTAATAAAACATATCTTTTTAATTAGAAAAATACTTCTGTAAAAGTGTTTTGTCATATAAAAATATGAAGTTTTGACAAAATAAAATCTTTGATCTCTTTACTAATGCTGGTATTGTGTTTGTTCATACCTGAAGTGATGTTGTAGTCGATACGTTGTCGGAACGATTTTCCTCGGTTAAAAACTTATCAATTGTAGTTTTATGTATCGTGTTTTTATTTTTTGTGATCATCAAAACGTATAGAGACCGAATAATGCAAATAACGTTTTTGACATTATTTATATTAACAATTTCCCCCTTTTTGATGATTACAAAATATAAACTCATGTTAGGTAAAATTATATGTTAAGTTTTTAATGAGTTTTTGTTTACTTCTCCCCTTTTTTGTAGAATCAAAATGGCTTCATTGATGTATAGAGAGGAAAGAAATCGACGATACGAATGCTCCCCCTTGCTTAGTGCTACCCCTAGATGAGGGCACCGGGGAATCGAGCTATGGTTTTGTGTTACAAAAACAAGTTAGAGTACGATGCACATACACATATATATATATATATATAAGAATTAGAGGGGTTAAGAAGAGAATTAAGATAGATAGAAGGAGATAGGAGAATAAGAAATGATGAGAGGAAGATGAAATCAGATAGATTAAGCATGAAACAGATAATGCAGAGAAGAGAAATCAGAGTTTTAACACTAACTTAGGGATCGTCCTTAATATACACCAATGGTCCCTTAAATATTGGGGACCATCCCTGTATAAGGGACCGCCACCAGTGGGTGTGGTTTAGGCGAAATGTTGTGATTTTAGTATTTTCCCATTTTAAGGTTTGTTAATATTACACATTTTAAAGAAAACCATCACAAATATCACAACATAATAGCATGAATTACATTAAACATTAATTCATAACAAGCATGGAAAGCATACATCACACAGGATTCATACATCACACAAACTAAACTACAAGCTATTTTCTAGAGACACAACTAACTTCCTAGAACATGCTTGGCCCAAAAGATACTCATTTGATTATTTAACTAAACATATAGAGATGTTTAGTTAGAAGGTGAAGAATAAGATGGCGAAAAGGATTGCAGAGCGGAAGGTGGCATGGTTGCAAGAGGAGTTGGTCGCACATTAGATTGAGAAAGAAAATACTCAATGTGGCCAAACATGTAGTGGAGCTCACTTCTTAGGGAAGAGATGAGATTGAAGTTGTGAAAACAACATGCACAACCCTTGGTGTGGTTGTTCATAAAGTTGTAGGGAATGGGAAACCCCATGATTGGAGATGGTGGTGGAGTAGAAAGAGTGTAGTCCAAAGGCCCATTTGGTGATAGAGAAAAAGAGGTATTTGGAAGAATTCGAAAGTTTCTTGGTGGAGGTGACAAGTCTCCAAGATAAGGTGAGAAGTTACCAATGAAAGTTGAGAATTGAGAGGATGATGATCTAGAATAAGAGAAGGATGTTCCATTTGTGGATGGAGTTTTCATTGGTGCACTCGTTGCTCGAGGAGATAATGGTGGAGATTTTGGAGAAGGAGTAGTGTTTTCTTGGGTGAGGTCAATGAAGTTTGTTTGTTGTGGTATGATAGTGATTTTAGGCCTTTTGTTTGGGAGAAACAATGGGGTTGAAGAGGAACCCATTGTAGGAGGTGAAGAAGAAATGAAAAATAGTGAAGATGAGGATGAAGAAGAAGATAAGAAGAGTTTAATTAATCAAGGATGATTATAGGATAGGCAAAGCATGCATTTGGAAGATTATGGCACTTATATTTGTTTAACTAAACCTGGAAATGGTTGTGATAAATATGCAATCGGGTCAAGGATTGCCAGGAAGGAAAAAATAGTCCAGAAGCCCATGACCTATGTTGGACGGTCCCTTAAATAAGGGACGGTCCTTTAAACATCCAAGACCGTCGTCCCTTTATGGGACCGTCACTAGTAGGTGATCAGGTTTCCTCCCAGTTTTTTTTATTTCTGCAATCCCGTAACCTAGAATACTCTCTAGTATGTCAAATAACATGCAAAAGAATACAGGATCATGTCTACTCATACCTTAACTAAATTAGATAATAAGCATGCATAATACAACATAACAAGTTTTCAAAATGTAACCTACATATAAGCAAGAGGTTAATGAAGAATTAGTTTATCATCCATAGCTAAGAAACTAATAGTAGATAATGAGCTCATCCTAAGTGGAGGCTTTACTACTCATGACGTCTTTCTCTAAGGATGATTTTAACTTGCTCCCGTTGCATCACACTCTCGACTTGAGCTCGTACCTCTTCCTTGTGTGTCAGATCATCAAAGGGTGCACAGTTGGTGGTGGATTCGGAGAATTTTAAATTCAAATTTATTTTCTTATTAAAACATTTATTTATAATTATAAAAATATGTTGGGAATTAAATATTTTAAAGTTCAAGAATCGGGAAATACTACAAGTGTGTTCCTGCTGGTAGTACATTTCATTCGTGCTGGTAGTGTATTGTTCCTGCTGGTAGTTTACTGTTTCTACTAATGATAATGCTGCTGGTTGATGCTGCTGCTAGTGCATCTGTTCCTGCTGCTAGCATTATCTCATTCCTGCTGCTAGCGTTAACTTATTGCTGCTGCTATAAGCTTTCTGCTGCTAGATGGATAAGTATGGAAAAGATATTTGTACACTAAAGTCAACAATATACGGTAGATAATATCTTACCCCATGTGCTTAGTTAACAAGTTGTGTACACAGATACATGTTGTATCTTATGTACTGACACACTCAAGATAAGTTAGCAAGTAGTTCGACTAGACTTTAAGCAATATTGTAAAGATCTTCTTGGACTATAAAAGAAGATCTTAGACTCGATATTAATATGTCGAATAGTTGGTTGATATTGTAAAAAAAACACTTAGAACTTTCATAACTGTTAGAACTAGAACAAACACAACAATATCACAAGTTAGAAAAACAAGATAGTCAAGGTTTTAAGAAAGCGTACCTTTACCGCTAGCTATTCCCAAGGATACGTTACCGTGAGAGGTGTTGTACGTGATGCAGGATTTGAGTGTAGATGAGTCTTCACGCGTACGTCGAGAATAGGAACGTACATTCATATCCATTGTTTGCTTCCCTCGTGCATCTAAAGACATAACTTGCAAGAAAACTTGGTACCCAGTTTCTCATGGGTCCAAGATGGTTATCAAAAACATCCATTGCATTTACATGCACATGGTGAGGATGTCGACAAAGAGAAAAATTATCCCTTTACATTTTATTTCATCTTATAGACAATTTTAATTTGATATGGTTTTCTTGACTTTCATTAGTGATGCCATTATTTTAAAAAGACTTATTTTTCTGAACAACTAGTTTTAGATTTGTCTAACAGGTTTAACAAATTTAATTTATTTGGACTTGCTTGTTGATGACTTACATGAATTAAAACCTAAGCCCATTTTATCTCCGAATGCCTTTTGACTATTTAGTAAATCTTTAAGAGATTTAGAACTCTTTTCAAATTTTGCTAGTATATTAGCCTTTTCATTAACCTTTTTAATTTCACTTGTGTAATCTTGACACACTTTACATTCTAGAGAAATTTCTATACCACTTTCAAGTCTTGACATTTTATCTTCCAAAATGATTTCTTTTTCAAAATTACTTTCAAAAGATTTTGAAGATTCATTTTCTGAAAATGGTTATCGACTTATGTTGCATAGATGTTTAAACTCATTTGCTAAATTTGAAAATTCTAGAATAAATGGGTCATAGCAAAAGTGTTCGATTTCAGAGTGTGCCTCATTTGATGTTTCAACCATTTGACATATTTCGTATTCGGGGCACACGTTGTCTTCTTCATCCATATCACTCCAAGATTCTTTGATGAGTTCTCTACGTAAGTTACTCATATAGTCCCTGTCGGCATTACCTTCATTGAAAACACTTAAACTAGTTGCATTTGTATTTAATCTATCTAAATGTCTATCTACTAATTCGTCTTCAGGAGTGACAAATTGTTCATGTGTATTTTCAAGATCAATATGGTTATCTTTGGCTTGACTATTTCCTTGATAAAAGTTTAAAAGATTTTTCCAAATGTCATTTGCCGTTTGACACAAAAATATTCTTTCATATTCAACTCTCGGCAAGGCATTATAAATCATTATTTTAGCTTCAATATTTTTACAAAACTTTATTTTGAAATAATCTCTTTGATTTTCAAAATTTGTTTCTGTTGGATGAAAATCACCAATTGAAATGACATGCCAAAGATCTTGATATATTGATCTCACATAACTTTCAAATCCGTGTTCCATTCAATAAAATTATTATTTTCGAAAAATGGTGGTTCTTTCAAAGAACGCTGATGAACTCAAATAAGTACATTTTATTACTATCATTTATCCTATTAATTTGACTTGTTTTACTATATTATGTATGAGGATTGATACTTAATCGTTTACTTTTGTAATTCTCAGGTAAAAACAAGCATTTGGTGAAACTTAGCGATTTTGGACTAATAATGGAGCAAAACGTGCATAAAGTTGAAGGTCTACTGACATGGACAAGATCAAGTCAATTCTGCTCCAGATGCGCCGCATCTCACTCTCGACATGCGCCGCATCTCTATCAAGATATCACCAGATACGATCCAAGATACAAGAGGACATGCGCCGCATCTAATCAGGAGTTACGCCGCATCTTCTGGCGGTGTACGAATATTCCTGAATATTATAATCTTGGACCCCACGCGAAGTTAAGTACATGCGCCGCATCTACTTAGTAGATGCGCCGCATCTTCCCTCAGACAGAAACTATAAATACCCCGTAGACCAGACGAATTACAAGTTCCGAAAACCCTAAAACCGAAGTTCGAACAGGAGAAACAAAGGACGAATTCAGTCAAGGAGGCAGCACAAGACACACCCAAATCAAAGATACAAGAGCTGTAAGAAGGTGCTGCATGTGTTTAATTCATTAAGTAGTTTTGTTTTATTGTGTTAGCAAACTTTAATTCATCAGGATTGGTGGCTTGTGTAATGTGACAACGAAAGATTGCACTCCCTTTAATACTTGCTTTCCCATCAATTAAAGTTTATATGATGATGTCTTTGGTTACTACTTATTAGTGCATTGATAACCTCTGTGTTTATTAGTGGCTTGCGGGCATTTGACTGCGGGACATAATGTGGCTCCCACGGTTATTACTAAATTGATCACTTAGGAATAACTTTTAGACATAAGTAATTATTAAGGGTTTACTCGCCGATAAGAATAGGACCAACGAGAAAGGGTTAACTACATACACTTCATATAAAGCTATCAATAAAACAAGTGACAATCTACTTAATCATAAGGACAGCCCTCTTATTGTCTCAAGTATTTATCTGTGTACGTGTGTGCTACTTGCTGATTCGTGCCTATTGGTTTATTTTATTATTTAATTGCAAACAAACCGTGCCAGTCTCTCAGGCTGAAACCCCCTTGCGTTAGGATATTAAAATACTGATTAGGATAACGAGATAATACGTTCCACTCTTAGTGATCGACACTCTACTTACCATTATCTTCATACTGACCGGGTACACTGCTCGTTAAGTATGTGTGTTATTGATAAGTCGGCTAAATATAAATTTAAAACTTGAGTAGGCATTAAAACTGCTAAACCGCAACGACACATCACGCGCATCAAGTTTTTGGCGCCGTTGCCGGGGAGTGAATTGTTATTATCTGTTAATTTAATTAGTATTTTAATTAGGTTTTTCTTTTCTATTAGATTAATTGCATCATTGTATTATTTTGCATATTTGTTGTATTGTGTGTTAATTGTTTTCTTTTATTTTTGTGTGTTTATTTTCGTTTGTGTGTTTAATTTTTGTTTTTATTTTTCGTGTTTTTGTGTGTTCTGCTATCGTTGTACTGTGCTAAATCAAACGATACGGCGCATCTGATCTCTCAGATACGGCGTATTGCGTTTAATTTTTTTTAATACAACGCGTTTAATTAATTCGATACGACGCATCTTTTCCCCAAGATACGGCGTATCTGTTTTTAATAAGAAAATTTTTCTAAGCGATAAAGTAATACGACGCATCTGCTTTAGCAGATACGGCGTATCTGTTTTCGATAAAATTTTTTTTTTCTAAACGTTAACGCCATACGACGCATCTGCTTTCACAGATACGACGTATCTATTATTTTAATTAAAAACAGTTTGCGAATTATTAAACAGATACGGCGTATCGATCTCTGTCGATACGGCGCATCTTTCTGAATCAAAAATCTTTTATTTTTAAACGTAACGAAAATACGGCGCATTAACTTTCGTTAATACGACGCATTTAATTTTAATTAGATAAGTTGATTTTTGATTAATTAATTCGATACGGCGCATTCTTAAATTCTAAAGCGGCGTATCTATTTTCTGGATAAAGTCTGATTAAATTTTAACGTATTAAGATACGGCGTATCCAACTTTTTGGATACGGCGCATCGTCTGCAGATATCAGCTGTTTTTATTCTTATATCCGTTTCTATATTCATTAATTTCTCTTCTAGCGAACAAATCCTACTGATGATTTTACCTTGGATGACAGATTTTGCTATGGAAGACATGTCAGTTAACGGATATCTTGCTAAGGAATGCTTATTTTCAGATTCATTCAATGTACTCATGATCGATGCAGATTTATTCTCTTGGGAGACTCCTCTTGAAGCTGCTTTTAAGGAATTCATGCGTTTATGCAACATTGACAAAGAGGTATTCTCTTATGATGTATTTGTGAGGTACACTGGAGAAGAATTGTCGCTCTTATGGCCTATCATTGAAGCCGAAGGATTGAACTGGACTACTATCGAAGAAGATGATGGGAAATTCTATCTTGCGTACATGGACTCAAGCAACAACAGCTGTGGTGGAGGCAATGCCCAAATCTCTTACATGCCTTATTCCGAACAGTACTGGGGATTGAATGAGAACTATCAGGATAATGACATGAATTATGCTTTGGCGGAATTACTATTTCATGGGAAATTGGTAAGATTGATAGACCTCTCCCTCAATGGTTGGCTAGAACTCAAATATGGTAGTCCGGAATTTGCCCCTGCAAATGAAGTCAAGGAGATTATGACTTCATGGTTGACTCGGAGTTTTAAGAAGCAATTTAACGAGTTCATGGAGATAAAAAAGAATATGATTGGAAAGGTTTGCTTTGACGTTAACCACGATCCTCACGATGTTGATTTTTCAGAATGGTTGGCTAGTAAGTTTAATAACCATAAGAGCATGGATCGTGCTACTAAGGATGCATTATGGGTATATTGGATGAGAGGAGAAGATGAAGAAGTAGAAAGCGATTATGGGTCGTCACTTCATGATTCAACAATCAATGAAGGCATTGAAGAGTTATTCAGAATAGACATTGATGTGTTCGATTATGAGACACCCTTGTGCAAGCAGTTCAAGGAATTTAACTACCTTCTTCAAGTCGACGATGATGTGCTTACTGGAGAACTACCAGGATTTAAGACTTATGACGATTTCAAAAACACCTGGTACTATGAATGGAATGATCAAGTACCATGGGTTTGGGATAAACCATGGGAATTTGAGCACATTAATCACACCTGTACACCCTTCGTTTTCAAGGACGGGAGTAGTGTTTGGCCGACCTGTGATTATAAAAGTGACGGAACCTGTAATAGGGGAAGTATAATTGGGATGAGATGGGTTGGAAACGATGTAACCTTTGAAGATTATGAGTGGTACGATAATGTTGAAGACTGCCCACAAAAGGCGGAGGCTTTACAAGAAAAGGGCAGAATTGAACGCTTGAAAGGACTTAAGGGAACATCGGATACTACTTTCTGGGAATGGGTGCATAAACAGTTTGATGATTTCACAAAGCTTAGTCGACGGTTACAATATGATTTGGAAAGAGAATGGGAGGCGATTCAAGACGATAAGTCATTAATTGAAGAACTTGATGATTATTTGATTAAGGATCCTTATTTTAAGTTTGTTGATAAAGACGAGGAAGAGTTCACCAAAAGAAAGTGTCAACTACTTGGGATTCCTTACAATGAGCCACCCATGATTATTTCTGAAAAATTTAAAATCATCAAATACTCTTTGGGTCCTGATGAAGAATATACTGCGGTGAAGACAAAGAGTTATACTAGACTAAGTCGAACGGAAGAAAACGTCGCAGAGATATACGGGAAAATCTTTCGGATGAAGGACGAAGGATGGACCGTGACAAGGACTTATTGCTGAGCTGAACGTGAGTCTAACTTGAAGACTCTGGAATAAAGACAAGTGCTTACCGGGAGACAACCCGGAGATTTATCTTTTATTCTGTTTTCTGTGTCGAGTCAGTCCAGGCCGCATGAGGATACGGCGCATCTCAATTCTGAGATGCGACGCATCTCCTGCAATGGTCATATCTTATTTTATTTTTCTGCATTTTTTTTTTCGACTTTAAAACTATTTATCAGTTTATTTTAATGCGGCGCATCCCTGGTTAAGGATGCGGCGCATCTTTATTCTGATCCGTATTTATTCCAGGCTCGATACGGCGTATCTTCTTCCATAAGATACGGCGCATCGACTGACCTGATGATTTTCAGTTTTAATTTTTAAGTTTTATTTTTCCTAACTACTAATGTATTATGCAAAGCTTGAACCTTTCTTATCTTAGGTGTGTTTTAAAGTATTGGTGGTATTATAGTTTCCTGGATTTCCTGTGGATACATCAAGTATGAAGCTTTAACGTTCTAATCCACAAGAAGTTGATTTTTGCTCTTATACTAATGGAGGATCATACCGAGCAAATCTCAGGGGAGTTTTTTTTGTTCTAATTCTTTTAATTTCCAGTTTTTAATCTTTTATACAAACAACGAGGACGTTGTTTAACTTAAGTGGGGGGATTGGAGAATTAGAACACTTAACAATTACTTGTCCTAAACTTTTTCAAAAATTATGCTTAAAATGTGCTTAATATATCAAACTTAAAAAAATTTTATCATGTTTTTGTTGAAGATCTAAGTTGCATAACTGCACACATGACGTTATTTTCAAAAATTGTGATTTTTCAAAATTCACAAATCTATGAGTGTGCCGGTGACTTGTAAACTTTAGAACTTGGCTTGTATACTATTCGAGACCACCATAATAAGTATTATTTATATAATTGGAGTGACTTGTCTAACTTGGTAAATTTCTAGGATTACACCCAAATAGCCTATTATATGTTATGTGTTATTAACTAACTACACTGGTTAGTTAACCCCCGTATAAACCCTTTTGTTACTCTCATTTTTAGAGTAAGATACCCCTAGAAAAACCCTCAGAGCCATTCCTTTCGTTTCTTACACCTATGTTTAAAATGTTTCGTTACACCCTTACACCTTAGCCTACCCTGTAGATTAGAATCCGTGGTTGGTTAATTGCTATAGGCAAAGTGTGTTTCCTTACATTACCTGTGTTCGCGTGCGTAATTCATTATCTATGGTTAGGTCGGGAAATTGCACAATGCAATTGGAGTGAAAGTAAATATTGTATATCTTTGAGTTTATTTTTCGTGTGTTTACTACTTTCACTATTACCATTATTTCTGAAGTCATGAAAAGTATGGAAAAATTATCCGGAAAGAAAGTTATAGTGATGTGGTGAAATTTTACACATCTATGTTTAAAGTTTAAAAAAAAAAAAAAAAAAAAAAAAAAAAAAAAAAAAAAAAAAAAAAAAAAAAAAAAAAAGAATCGAAAAAATGAGAAAAGAAAAAGAAAGAAAGAAAAGTTGGAAGTTAGTTTTAACCAACTTATGTAAAGTTATGTAAGTGGTCGATATCACCACTATTTGTTGTACTATATCTATGGATTGAATGGGAATTGGCAGTTATAGGAACGCCAATTAAGGTTTATTCTTTGATTAAGATCTTGTTGAGTATAATTCGTGTCTTCCTAAAGCGTGTGTTTCAAGTGTTAAAGCGTGAGTTATTCGATGATATGAGTCTTATTCATGGGATGGTTGGGATAGTGATTAACCACACTTAGGATTTTAATTTATTTGTTTTGTTTATTTTTATTTTTACACCAATTTATATCCCAAATGTTATCCATGCCCTTTATTATTCTTTATCCAACCAAACATTTGATTTATTGAGATTAGGGATTTGAGCAATCTTAAGTATCGTAGTCGTGGATTCGGCTATGTATTTATGATTTTGTCGCCCTTTTTGATATATTATTATTGGTGAAGTTTGGACCTATCTTTAGCCTATTCGAGTTAAGGATTTGAGCAATTGCAAGTATCGTGTTCGTGGATTCGATCATGTATTTGTGATTTTGTCACAACCCGCATTTTCAGGATATTTTCCATATTCACTATTCATCTCGGGAAATTACTATTCATCATTTACTATTCACCGATCACTATTCATCATTTTACTATTCATCGTTTTTGGAGTCAATTTGAGATTCTGAGAAGCGTTCAGAAATTTTACTATTCACATGACACTATTCATTCCCGGAAGAATTCACTATTCATGGTTATCGTTCATCACTTCGTAAACTAGGTTTACGGGTATTCAAATACGCGTAACCGGTAAGGTTTAGCGGCATATTCATGCATCATCAGTAAGGACTCATCATATAGACTGGAGTAGTCTACATCTCATCAGTAACATCATCAGTATCCTAGGTCATGCACGGATATGCATTATTTCTATTTACGTATGCTTAATTTGTAATTAACGTTACCACTCAGTTTTTACTATTAACAATATACCCGATACTCCTGACAATGATCCTAACATATTTCATACTTATTATAATGATATAAAAATTATATTATTAATTTACCCGGTGTTTTAAAACCATTTGCTATATTTTCCGGAAAACGCCTATAACAGCGTCGGTTTGCGAATTTTCAACTCGATAATTATTTTAACACCCGATTCTCATCAGGAATACAATTTCATAATTTTTACAACTTCGTCGTATTTTATTTCAACTCGTCATGATTTATTTTCAGTTAACTCGGTACCCGATAACACTCAATGTATACACTAAACTAACTACTTCTAAATAAATGGGAGACATTAGCATTAATTAACATCAAATCTATCCTAAATTACCCCATGTGCCGCCCCACCCTAACCCCCCATTTAGCTAATGCTTCCAAGGCTCATTAATGAATTAAATACACATTTATTTACATCTCCACTAACACAAACACATACATAACAACATCAACTAGCAAAATAGATCAAATACTCTCTCTTTTCCTCTCCTTTGGACCGGCCACACCTCAAGAACACCAAGAATCCATTAATTTTTCAAGATCAAGTATTAATCACACTCCATTTACCTTCCTAGTTATGGATTTGTGATCAAACCTCAAGTTTATTACTCATTTCTTACCAAAACTCATCCAATCATCAAGTAAGTTTCAAGAATATGTTTTGATCATTTTATACTTTCATTTGATATATATGTTCATGTATTTTCAAGTTATATTAATCATCCATGCAAGATACTTATGTTTTACATACCACTTTTGAACATAAACTCCCTAAATCACTAGATCTATAGGTTTCACTAATGATCTCATGAAATCCACCATGGTTGGTGATGTTTAGGACCCCATGACACCCTAAGAAGGTGTATGGTAAGATTTGCGAACTTGTGGAGTTGATTTGAAGAGATTTGAGTAAGTTTAGAACCTTAAAAATGGATTTTAAACATTATAGATAAGGGTCTGTCCTTAATCGGCAGATCTGGAATTTTCAGTAACTGATGGGTCATTTTGGCCTTCATATTTAGAAAGTACTTTCAAAAACGAAACCGTGGGCGCCGGAATCACTAAAATCCGACTTATAACGAAGAAGTTATGAATTATTTAAGTTACGCGACGAAAACTATATTTTTCAGAAAAACTGTTGCTGATTGCCGAACTTTAAGGGGCAAAACGAGTCGTTAGCCGTGATCTAGATGAGCCGAGCCATTGAAAATATGTTAGTTTATACTTATACGAAACCGTAGATATAAAGAACGTAGAAAACGAGCTTATAACGACCGAGATATACACGTTTAAAGCCCGACAATTCATCACTTATTTTGACAGCCCACTTTTATAAAGTGTTTTAAGTATGAAAACTAGTATTTTTACAAGTCACTAAGTTGATAGCCGATTATCTAACAGATCGAGGCGCGGTTGATCAAAAGTTGAATATAACGATATTTAGATATTGTTACAAGGTTTACAAAAACGTTGAGTTTTATTTCTAACACATAACGAGCTATATTTCACGGCTAGTTTTACAAGGCCGTTCGGGCATATTTTCAAAAGTTGTAAAAAGAGTTATTTTGCGACGAAAACATTATATTAACCAATATAACACCAAACAAGGATCGTGGAGTACCGTTTCAACATATTTACACGAAAAGTAGTATTTAACTTAACGAGACGTCAAAAATGTATTTTTCGACGATAAACGTTATTTTCCAAAATCATCGAGTGGTATCGATAACATACGTATTTGCATGTGCAGCATCATTTCATTTCTTACATTAGATTCCATCATTCATATTAGGTTGCGGTTAGAGATCGTGCCTCATTTCAGTGTATTCACTTTTGTCATCGTAGCTATCGTACCAGGTGAGTTTCATAGCCCCTACTTTCGTACGTTTTGAATAACTGTTTTGGGGGAGAATACATGCTCATTTTCATCCAAATGTATACATGATTTACTTGATTATGCCACTTGTTTCATCAAGTCATTACTTGCTCCACTTATGAATTTGTTATTCATCCGAATGTATTCACTAGTATTGCACTAAATTCTTATCACTCATGGACACAAGCACTTCAAACATTATGCATACTTAACCGAATGAACCGGCTCCACTACTATGTACATACATGACAAAATGAATGGGTCACATAACCGAATGTACGGGTATTATGACCGAATGAACGGGTCACATGACGAATGAACTGGTCACACAACCGAATGAATTGGTCACATCATCGAATGTATTGATCAACCAAATGTACTGTGAATCTTGTGATCCACATATTACTTTTATTCACCAAACCAAAACTCATTTGGCAGTGGGTTGTAAACACACAGGTTGCAAGTCTTGTTATGGCCAAGGCTTGGGACTGAGTGGATTTACAATGACTTTGCTGGGAAATCATTATTCAAAGGCATTACATTTTACAAACAACTCTATGAACTCACCAACCTCGTGTTGACGTTTTAGCATGTATTTTCAGGTATTTAGCAAAGGCACGCTACTGGAGGCTTTGGCAGGGCATGGCATGGTCATAGAAGACTCTGATATTTATACAGGGACCGTTTCAAACTATATTTTAAGGGCCTAATTCCGCATCACTTTTAACAATGTAATATAACATTTTTGGTAAACAATGTTATTCTAAATGAATGAAATAAAAACCGTTCTTTGCACTTGTGTTGTGATACCAATTGAGTTACACCCCAGCGACACGTAGTCTTCCGCTGGACCCGAATTTGGGGGTGTTACAGATTGGTATCAGAGCCTCGGCTATAGAGAACTGAGTGTTTTTAAAACCTAGACTATAGCTACTTTCACGAAAACTTAATCCTATGACCGCCACGTGCCTGCCTGCCAAGCTGATGCCTCACTTGTGACTTGTTGCTGACATAATTGATGAGATTTGTATCTCATTATCAGATAGATTACACTCACTTATTCTAGTTGATTACCTTAATTGCCTTCCCTATTAGTATGCTTACATATCATATGCGTTTCATTGTTACGCCTTTTTCCTTGCGTAGTTTCATTATTCGACCTCGAGATTGGTCATTTACATTAGTCTTTCAGAACATCTTTTCATATGTGAAGGACATAGTATTAGTATGACTGAGCTGAGTATTTCAAAATTCATGGAACCTCGGTAGAATATAGACTGGTCATCTATATTCGACCCGGGATAGTGGGACATAGGCTGACCACCTATATCCGACTCAGAGATGAATTTTGCAATACTGAGAATAGTTATAATAAAATTTTGTCCAGATCAATTCTCTACCCAACTTCCAAATGTTTCATTCAGGTGTGCGTACTCAAGCGTTGCAAGAACATTTCACACCTACACCACTTCGGTTACCACTGAGTGGAAGTGCGCCGATAAATCATTGCATCTCATGGACGTTCCCATTATACACCATACTTTTACATCACCGTACTCTCTTTCATCATTGTTATGTGAATTCCTCATCATTGTTATTTGACTTCCTCACCATTGGTCATATAGCGGTTGTTACAGTCGTTTCCCTTCTCACCATCACCATCATTTCCTTTCCCCAGTCCCATATACAAGGATTAGACGACACTCTATGGATTCCTAGGTTACTCATCACTCCCTACTCCCAATGTTAATAAGTGGATATTATCAAAGACCTTCTTAGGAAAGGCTTTCCATACTATCTATGAGGAGGATCCCTCGGTACATTAAGACCATTCAAAACTCAACATAAATCTCAAAGTATCACTAAACCATCCGAACCGCTATCACTGGCCTGATCGCCGAACTTCTATCTTCTAGAGAGTATTGGCTTAATCGAATTACAAGATCCGCTAAGGTACGAATGCTCACCAAGAAACATTTATAGGGATGAATCCAACCTCCTAACCAAGATTATAGAACATTCATGCCTTCATTTCCCTCGTGAACCACCGCCTAGAAGCATGTCAACTAATCATAACGACTTCAAGTTTTCATTTTATGACAAGCCACTCAGAACATCTACTTCTAGGAAACGTCTTATTTACGTTTCACCCTTCTTTTCTTGTTTTGAAGAGTTATGCCGCCAAAGAAAGCTACTTCAACTATGACACCAGCTGCTATTCGGAAGCTTGTTGCGGATAGTATAGAGGCAGCACTAGTAGTTGAAAGGGAGGCCGTAGCTGCACGGGCTGCTGAAGCCGCTTCTCGGGCAGAAACCGCAGGAGTTGCCGGAATGGCTGCTAATGGTACTAATGGTCGTAAATGTACATACAAGGACTTTAAGAGTGGAGATCCCCCAAAATTCAAGGGCACTGAAGGAGCCACTGCTATGATCCGTTGGTATGAAGGGATAGAATCTGTGTTTCTTCTATGTAACTGTCCAGAGGAGTACAAGGTAAAGTTTGCTGCTAGTACACTTGTTGAGGAAGCTATGTCGTGGTGGAATTCTTATGCAAAACCCATGGGAATGGAAAATGCTCACAAGCTTACGTGGGATGAATTCAAGAAGTTGCTGACTAAGAAGTTCTGTCCACACACTGAAATAAAGAAGCTGGAAACAGAGTTTTACGAGCTAGTGACAACAGGTAATGATATCGAAACATACATCAGGAGATTTCAAGAATTGGCTGTGCTATGTCCAACTATGGTTCCAGATAATGAAAAGCTGCTAGAAAATTTCACTGGTGGACTACCTCACAACATCCAAGGAGATGTGATTTCCTCTGAACCACACACACTGGACGAGGCTATCAGAATGTCTCAAAAGCTTATGGCTCAAGTAGTGAAGCAAGAAACTACTGTCAACAACAACAACCACAACAACAACGAAAACAAGAGGAAAAGGGATGACAACCAACGAGATGATCAAGTATGGCAGCCAAACAAAGGACATGAAATGGTTAAGGCCTACGTTGCAGGACCAAGTAAAAGGAAAGGATATGCCGGGACTTTGCCCAAGTGCCACAAGTGCCGGTTTCACCACGAGGGACCTTGCCCCACTCAATGTGGAAACTGCCAAAAGGTCGGACACAAAGCCAAGGATTGCAAGGCTCCCACCCTCGTAATGCATCAGAAAGTCACGGTAACCTGCCACGAGTGTGGAGTAATTGGACACTTCAAGAGTGAATGTCCAGAGCTGAGAAACCAGAATGGAGGAAGAGTTCGTTGAAGTGCGAAGCTCGTCAGGACAACAACAACAATGACAATGGTTAAGAAGAGAACTTCTGCCTTATCTATTTAAACGGAAGCGTAAACCCTCTAGTGTTGTATTTCTTTTGTGTCCACTTTGTGTTCTATCGTACGAACTTCATGTACTATTACGATTCCGATCTAACGAATGTTTTATCTTTTATCACCGCAATGTGACTCATATATCCACGTCTCTTCACCGAGTACCCTCCAGAGACCAACGCTAACTGAATTCAGGGACTGAATTCCTTTAACGGGTGGAGACTGTCACAACCCGCATTTTCAGGATATTTTCCATATTCACTATTCATCTCGGGAAATTACTATTCATCATTTACTATTCACCGATCACTATTCATCATTTTACTATTCATCGTTTTTGGAGTCAATTTGAGATTCTGAGAAGCGTTCAGAAATTTTACTATTCACATGACACTATTCATTCCCGGAAGAATTCACTATTCATGGTTATCGTTCATCACTTCGTAAACTAGGTTTACGGGTATTCAAATACGCGTAACCGGTAAGGTTTAGCGGCATATTCATGCATCATCAGTAAGGACTCATCATATAGACTGGAGTAGTCTACATCTCATCAGTAACATCATCAGTATCCTAGGTCATGCACGGATATGCATTATTTCTATTTACGTATGCTTAATTTGTAATTAACGTTACCACTCAGTTTTTACTATTAACAATATACCCGATACTCCTGACAATGATCCTAACATATTTCATACTTATTATAATGATATAAAAATTATATTATTAATTTACCCGGTGTTTTAAAACCATTTGCTATATTTTCCGGAAAACGCCTATAACAGCGTCGGTTTGCGAATTTTCAACTCGATAATTATTTTAACACCCGATTCTCATCAGGAATACAATTTCATAATTTTTACAACTTCGTCGTATTTTATTTCAACTCGTCATGATTTATTTTCAGTTAACTCGGTACCCGATAACACTCAATGTATACACTAAACTAACTACTTCTAAATAAATGGGAGACATTAGCATTAATTAACATCAAATCTATCCTAAATTACCCCATGTGCCGCCCCACCCTAACCCCCCATTTAGCTAATGCTTCCAAGGCTCATTAATGAATTAAATACACATTTATTTACATCTCCACTAACACAAACACATACATAACAACATCAACTAGCAAAATAGATCAAATACTCTCTCTTTTCCTCTCCTTTGGACCGGCCACACCTCAAGAACACCAAGAATCCATTAATTTTTCAAGATCAAGTATTAATCACACTCCATTTACCTTCCTAGTTATGGATTTGTGATCAAACCTCAAGTTTATTACTCATTTCTTACCAAAACTCATCCAATCATCAAGTAAGTTTCAAGAATATGTTTTGATCATTTTATACTTTCATTTGATATATATGTTCATGTATTTTCATGTTATATTAATCATCCATGCAAGATACTTATGTTTTACATACCACTTTTGAACATAAACTCCCTAAATCACTAGATCTATAGGTTTCACTAATGATCTCATGAAATCCACCATGGTTGGTGATGTTTAGGACCCCATGACACCCTAAGAAGGTGTATGGTAGGATTTGCGAACTTGTGGAGTTGATTTGAAGAGATTTGAGTAAGTTTAGAACCTTAAAAATGGATTTTAAACATTATAGATAAGGGTCTGTCCTTAATCGGCAGATCTGGAATTTTCAGTAACTGATGGGTCATTTTGGCCTTCATATTTAGAAAGTACTTTCAAAAACGAAACCGTGGGCGCCGGAATCACTAAAATCCGACTTATAACGAAGAAGTTATGAATTATTTAAGTTACGCGACGAAAACTATATTTTTCAGAAAAACTGTTGCTGATTGCCGAACTTTAAGGGGCAAAACGAGTCGTTAGCCGTGATCTAGATGAGCCGAGCCATTGAAAATATGTTAGTTTATACTTATACGAAACCGTAGATATAAAGAACGTAGAAAACGAGCTTATAACGACCGAGATATACACGTTTAAAGCCCGACAATTCATCACTTATTTTGACAGCCCACTTTTATAAAGTGTTTTAAGTATGAAAACTAGTATTTTTACAAGTCACTAAGTTGATAGCCGATTATCTAACAGATCGAGGCGCGGTTGATCAAAAGTTGAATATAACGATATTTAGATATTGTTACAAGGTTTACAAAAACGTTGAGTTTTATTTCTAACACATAACGAGCTATATTTCACGGCTAGTTTTACAAGGCCGTTCGGGCATATTTTCAAAAGTTGTAAAAAGAGTTATTTTGCGACGAAAACATTATATTAACCAATATAACACCAAACAAGGATCGTGGAGTACCGTTTCAACATATTTACACGAAAAGTAGTATTTAACTTAACGAGACGTCAAAAATGTATTTTTCGACGATAAACGTTATTTTCCAAAATCATCGAGTGGTATCGATAACATACGTATTTGCATGTGCAGCATCATTTCACTTCTTACATTAGATTCCATCATTCATATTAGGTTGCGGTTAGAGATCGTGCCTCATTTCAGTGTATTCACTTTTGTCATCGTAGCTATCGTACCAGGTGAGTTTCATAGCCCCTACTTTCGTACGTTTTGAATAACTGTTTTGGGGGAGAATACATGCTCATTTTCATCCAAATGTATACATGATTTACTTGATTATGCCACTTGTTTCATCAAGTCATTACTTGCTCCACTTATGAATTTGTTATTCATCCGAATGTATTCACTAGTATTGCACTAAATTCTTATCACTCATGGACACAAGCACTTCAAACATTATGCATACTTAACCGAATGAACCGGCTCCACTACTATGTACATACATGACAAAATGAATGGGTCACATAACCGAATGTACGGGTATTATGACCGAATGAACGGGTCACATGACGAATGAACTGGTCACACAACCGAATGAATTGGTCACATCATCGAATGTATTGATCAACCAAATGTACTGTGAATCTTGTGATCCACATATTACTTTTATTCACCAAACCAAAACTCATTTGGCAGTGGGTTGTAAACACACAGGTTGCAAGTCTTGTTATGGCCAAGGCTTGGGACTGAGTGGATTTACAATGCCTTTGCTGGGAAATCATTATTCAAAGGCATTACATTTTACAAACAACTCTATGAACTCACCAACCTCGTGTTGACGTTTTAGCATGTATTTTCAGGTATTTAGCAAAGGCACGCTACTGGAGGCTTTGGCAGGGCATGGCATGGTCATAGAAGACTCTGATATTTATACAGGGACCGTTTCAAACTATATTTTAAGGGCCTAATTCCGCATCACTTTTAACAATGTAATATAACATTTTTGGTAAACAATGTTATTCTAAATGAATGAAATAAAAACCGTTCTTTGCACTTGTGTTGTGATACCAATTGAGTTACACCCCAGCGACACGTAGTCTTCCGCTGGACCCGAATTTGGGGGTGTTACAGATTTTGTCGCCTTTTCTGGAATTTGAGATCGATAGTGAAAGAGAATAATTAACCCTTAAGCCTAAAAACCCTTTTTACCGCTTTAGACTTGTTATTCCTTAGCTTTAGTGGAGGAGATGTGTATACTTGCCAAGCTTATGATAGAATATTCGTCGCGACTGGACAGTTAAACGATTAGATTTGCTTTTATCGACTTATTTTATTTTACTTCTGAATCGTAAAGTGTATAGTTGTGTGATTATGAAATGAACGAATACATGCTTAAACATAAAAATAAATCCTAACATCTTTTAGGATACATTTTCATAAAAGAAATTCTAAGGTTTACTTGGGGACAAGTAAAGTTCAAGTGGGGGGATATTTGATGAACTCAAATAAGTACATTTTATTACTATCATTTATCCTATTAATTTGACTTGTTTTACTATATTATGTATGAGGATTGATACTTAATCGTTTACTTTTGTAATTCTCAGGTAAAAACAAGCATTTGGTGAAACTTAGCGATTTTGGACTAATAATGGAGCAAAACGTGCATAAAGTTGAAGGTCTACTGACATGGACAAGATCAAGTCAATTCTGCTCCAGATGCGCCGCATCTCACTCTCGACATGCGCCGCATCTCTATCAAGATATCACCAGATACGATCCAAGATACAAGAGGACATGCGCCGCATCTAATCAGGAGTTACGCCGCATCTTCTGGCGGTGTACGAATATTCCTGAATATTATAATCTTGGACCCCACGCGAAGTTAAGTACATGCGCCGCATCTACTTAGTAGATGCGCCGCATCTTCCCTCAGACAGAAACTATAAATACCCCGTAGACCAGACGAATTACAAGTTCCGAAAACCCTAAAACCGAAGTTCGAACAGGAGAAACAAAGGACGAATTCAGTCAAGGAGGTAGCACAAGACACACCCAAATCAAAGATACAAGAGCTGTAAGAAGGTGCTGCATGTGTTTAATTCATTAAGTAGTTTTGTTTTATTGTGTTAGCAAACTTTAATTCATCAGGATTGGTGGCTTGTGTAATGTGACAACGAAAGATTGCACTCCCTTTAATACTTGCTTTCCCATCAATTAAAGTTTATATGATGATGTCTTTGGTTACTACTTATTAGTGCATTGATAACCTCTGTGTTTATTAGTGGCTTGCGGGCATTTGACTGCGGGACATAATGTGGCTCCCACGGTTATTACTAAATTGATCACTTAGGAATAACTTTTAGACATAAGTAATCATTAAGGGTTTACTCGCCGATAAGAATAGGACCAACGAGAAAGGGTTAACTACATACACTTCATATAAAGCTATCAATAAAACAAGTGACAATCTACTTAATCATAAGGACAGCCCTCTTATTGTCTCAAGTATTTATCTGTGTACGTGTGTGCTACTTGCTGATTCGTGCCTATTGGTTTATTTTATTATTTAATTGCAAACAAACCATGCCAGTCTCTCAGGCTGAAACCCCCTTGCGTTAGGATATTAAAATACTGATTAGGATAACGAGATAATACGTTCCACTCTTAGTGATCGACACTCTACTTACCATTATCTTCATACTGACCGGGTACACTGCTCGTTAAGTGTGTGTGTTATTGATAAGTCGGCTAAATATAAATTTAAAACTTGAGTAGGCATTAAAACTGCTAAACCGCAACGACACATCACGCGCATCAAACGCCCTTCAAGATATCTTTCAGCCTCCATAGATCAATTCAAGTTTTAAAGTACAGTATACTTTAAATCTCTTGAGTAACCCGCTCTGATACCAATTGTAGAAACTAGAGAGGCAGGGGGGGTTGAATAGTTTCACCATTTAGAATTACGTTTTAAAAGATTTTTGGTTCTTTTATGTTCTTTTTGTAAAACCATTAGATTCGATAGTTATATGATATCTATAATAATAACGAGTAAAGTAAGTAAAGTAAAGACAAGAGATAAAGGAAGAACACAACCACACGGAGACGCCGAGATTTATAGTGTTTCGGCACGAAACTCACTCTTCTCCCTACTCCACTCCCCGAGTACCACATTCGAGAGTTCACAATCACTATGTCAACACACTCCCTCCTGGCGGAGCAAACCGTACACAAAGCTTACACCAAGTTTAACGACACTAAGCGTAATGTCGGGTTCTAATCCTAGCTACAACCAATCTACACAAAGCCCACGTAGCTATACGAACAAGCACTCTTGTCCACTTGGATTTACACACAATCCAAGTCTTCACACGGACGATCACCCCATCCAAATCTTCACACGGACGATCACCCCGTCCACTTGAATCTTCACCCGATCCAAGTCTTCGCGAATCTTCACTAGGTCCTAGTCTTCACTTCTCGGATTCACACAAAGTATAAGTCTTCACACATACCGACTTACACAAAGTCCTAATCTAGATACAACACCTCACAGACTAACACTTTGTCCGTATTTCTCCTAACACACCTAATCATGACTCACACATAAGTCGGATACACAAATCTACAATATATACAACTTAGAGGGTTTGGGGGGAAGAAGAGAATCGTAACATGAGTTATGTTTATGTGTGATGACTTTAACACTTTGTTTCTTGACGAATAGAATCGTTCTTCTCTAGCACTTTTACATAGAGGGTAACAAGATCACTTGTAAACACATTCCGACATATTATAGTGAACAAAGAAAGGAGGAAGAAAGAACAAAATGTTTTTGTGCAAAGAGGGTTAGTTTTTCTGAGAAAATAGTGCAGTATTTATAGGCACCAGGAGGAGCGGGGCACCGTCATTTAAATATTGGACGGTCCTATATATATAAGGGACCGTCACCATGTTTACGGGACTGTCCGATGTACGCTCCTATTTTTTCTGATGTGGTGAAAGTTTATCTGGTGAAAAACTTATCTGGTTTTAGGCGGGAAAACTAGCTGTTGGGATATTTTAAATTAAAATTTATTTTCTTTAATAAAACATTTCTTTTTAGTTACAAAAATACTTTTGTAAAAATGTTTTGTAACATAAAAACGTGAAGTTTTGTGAAAATAAAATCTTTGATCACTTTACTAATGTCGGTATTGTGTTTGTTCATACCTGAAGTGATGTTGTAGTCGATACGTTGTCGAAACGATTTTCCTCAGTTAAAAACTTATCAAATGTAGTTTTATGTACCGTGTTTTTATATTTTGTGATTATCAAAACGTATACAGACAGAATAATGCAAATAACGTTTTTGACATTATTTGTATTAACATAGTGAGTAGACCTAAATGTGACAGAAATTGAACCTAAACAATAACTATTCCCCGGCAGCGGTGCCAAAAACTTGATGCGTGGATTGTAACCCTCGCAAAAGGTTTTACAATCCTCCAGGCAGTGTACCTGATCGCTGTAGTGTATTATAGGTAGGTCCTGGGGATTGATTGTTCTCTAGGGGAATAGTGTCGTTTGGTTAAGATTTATGACGAGATAGGTCTAAAGGTGAGAGATGATTCTATTTTTTTGTCTTTTTATTATTTTTATGAAAGCAAGTAAAAATCTCGGTTTTGAAGGAGTGGGCGGAATTAGTTGCTATTCAACTAACCCAAAAACTAATAATTATAAAGTTAATTAAAACTAATTAAAATTGAAAAGTAAAAGTGGTGACTACTTATGAGAGGAAAGCGTGTTTACTTAGATATAATTACTCCCTGCTTATCTTCTATTGATTTTTTGGATTGTCACTTCCTTGTTCTAGTTGAAGCGCTGTATTCCTTAATATTGATCGTGGGGAGGTGCCGAAATCCCCAACTCTATGAGTTTTAGTCTCCCCTAAATCCCTTAAATTCTATTAAGTTATCCAAGATCTACAAGCTGCAACTCACGCAATAAATACAACGAGAAAAACCAATAGTGCACTCTACGGTTGCGTTTCTAAGACGTTCAAGCAAGTTACATATAAGAGGTTAGCCAGTTTTCTTAGCCTAGCGTGAGGCAATCAACTAAACAAGAGACAACAAATCAATATTCAATAATTAAGTTTCACTAGATCTAAGCAAACACAAATAAATTTAAGCTACCATGTTAAAGCAAAGAAAAGATAAACAAATAATCAAACGATACCTAGACATAACGAATGATTAAAGGGATAACTTATCTTTATTGAAACACGAAGTTCAAAGGCTGTAAAAGCCTTACAATGGCAGTAAAAATCGCCTAGGGTTTCCCGCTCCAAAGTGTTGCACCAATTAATGATAAAATGCGAAAGCATATATAAGTTTACAATGCTGACGGCGTCAGGTTATAGATCGTGACGCCGTTAGATCGTCGTCTCTAGGGTTTCGTCTTGTGCAAGTCGCGGTTGTGACGGCGTCAAAAATGGTATGAGGCCGTCACCTTATAAATCTTCTACGTCGTTTCTTTATAGCTTAAAACGTGACTCCCTCCTTTATTTTGTACCTGACGACATCAGGTTGTAAGACCTTCAAATTTCTCTGAGGTGTCACTTGATAATCTTGAGCCAAAAATCCAACTTCAAAAGCAAGGGACGGCATCACGTTGTTGCATGTGACGCCGTCAGATGTCCATGTCTGACAAGTTTTTCGCGACTTCTTCTTTTTCTTCACTTTTTCACCTAAATACGTCCAAAAAGTGCCGATTTCCAGATTTCTCGTCCCAAGTACCTAAAATACAAAAAGAAACAATTTAAGACAATATTTGATCATATTTATTCGATTTTGGGATTAAATGACCCCTTAAAAAGGTACCAAATAAATCATTATCAATTGGCTTTACAGTTTTGGGAATATCCTAGGAAAACACCTTCGTAAGACTTTGGGTCAAATTTGGTGAGATATTCTAAAGCATTTGCTTCTAAACACTTTAAAGTAATCTAGAGTAGGTTTCCTACCTCTCAAGATTTCGTATGTGGTTTTTCCAAGGATGGGCCTAATAAGAATCCTATTGAGGATATATGTGGAGGTGTCTACGGCATTACACCAAAACTTTTGAGGGATTGATTGTTCGTTTAACATTATTCTACTCATTTCTTGTAAAGTATGATTTTTCCTTTCAACTACCCCATTTGATTGTGGAGTGCGAGGAGCCGAAAAATTGTGAGTAATACCATTAGCATCACAATAAACTCCGAATTGCACTTCATTGTCAAATTCCCTACAATGGTCCGTCCTAATGGAAACTATGGAACAACCTAGTTGATTTTGAATATTCTTGTTGAATGTTTTGAATTGCTCAAAGGCTTCTGTCTTGTTCTTAAGAAATCTAGTCCAAGTATACCTAGAGTAATCGTCTACTATCACTAAGGTGTAGAGATTTCCTCCGTAGCTCCGTATGGCGGAAGGACCGAAAAGATCCATGTGAAGGAGTTCTAGGCATCTAGAGGTTGAGACTATATTCTTAGGTTTGTGGCTAGAGTGAGCTTGTTTTTCAACTTTGCAAGCATCACATAAATGTTGGTCAAGTGTAAGTTTCGGTAGATTTCTAACTAAATCCTTAGAAGCTAATGATTGTAACAAACACAAATTTGCATGACCTAATATTCTATGCCACAATGTGGAGTTATCACTAACCGTAGCCAAGCATATATTATTACTAGACCTATTTCCTATTTCCATGACATATAAATCACCTTTTCTAATACCCTTGCCAATCACTTTTCCATCCTTAATGATTACACTACCTTCTTCGGAAAAGTTGTTACACCTATACCCCGATGAGGTACATTATGAGTATGCAATATGTTATGTATTATATGTTTAAGTTAGCTAAATATGTAATAGGTGGCCAAGTTAGAAAGGCTGGAATTAGAGGGACCAACCTTGCCAATTGACCAAATTTAATTTTTACATATGACTAAATAGCCAACTCTTGGAAGAACCTGGAAATGTTGAGAGTGTTTTAGTTAGGTCGACATTTAGCAAGGAGAAAAGGAGGGAATATCATAATCTTCATCTAGCTCATTTGAGTCATCTAAAAGTGATCAAGAAGCATAAGAGAAGCCTTAATTGTAACCTCTTTACCTTGTAAGTGTTTTTCCCCAATTCTTGAAATTAGGGTTCATATGATGGATCTTGAGTATTATGGCTAAAGGTAGTGAAATAATGATCTCCTTAGTTAGTTAGTTGCTAATTGTAGTTAATCTTGTGTTAGGGAGCAATTATAAAAGCCCATTCAAAGTCAAGTAGGAAGCTAGTAGGAGTTGAGGTAAGTATATGAGTATAACTTGTTAATGTTTTGATGTTAATGTTATGATTGTGTTGATGTGAAATGTTATGGAGCTTGTGAATGTATGTTAGCTTGGATCCAATGCTAGTTATGTTAGTGTTATATAATTACTTGCTTGGTCAAGGTGAGTAATAATATTATTTTATGCTCCTTGTTAATGTTATGATTTGTGTTAATCACCAATGTTACGTAAATGTGATGTTGGTTATATCTTGTATACTTACTAAGCGTTTTCGCTTACGGTTTAGATGTTAATGGTTTTGTAGGTTCTAGCGGAGGAAGCAAGGGTAAGGATCTTGCCTAGCTTGTAGTTATGGAATGAAGCGTAGTGTAGTTAGAAGGTAGACTAGAAGACCATATTCTTTTGGGCCAAGCGTGTTGAAGTTGGAAACCCCCGAAGTGTCTTTTGTGTGTTGGGTACATTTCAATCCATGTGGTCATTTTGTTATTTAATGGTCTTGTTGTTATATAAGGTCGTTGTTTAAGTTGGGTCATAGATCGAGTTCATGTAAATGTCAAGAAGTCTTTATGGTAAGTGGTTATGATGGTATTAAGAGTATGTTTGGCAATTAGCCAATCTCACCCATTTTGGAAAGATATGGGTCAAGACCTTGTACCATTGTTCTTGCAACATGTTTCAAATGTCAAGTTATGTATGTATTCAATGGTTAGTTTGTGGTTAAGTGTTACGGGTAAAAGTTGTGTAGTGAGTATGGTATTAAAGGGGGTGTTTGGTAGAAGCGAGTTCTCACCCATTTTGGAGTGTGAACGGGTCATGAGTGTTTGGGTCAAGTTTAGTAGGTTAAGTTGTGGATGTTGGTTGAGTAGGGTGGGTAAATGAAGTGGTTTAAGTGGTTATGTGTGTCAATGGGTCAAAATGGGTTTTATGCATAACCCGTCAAATTTTGAGGTACTATTTAGGGTAGTCAAACGGGAGATGTTTTTGTATGAAAATGATCTTATGGACATACTAAAGAAATCTGGAAAGTTTGGTCAAGTTTCGAGTCCGGGAGGTCGGAGTTTCGGCCGGGGATTTTGAAAATGGATTTTTGGGACAGAAGGTGTATACGGCCGTATGGTGTTTTTCCCAAACAGCCGTATGGTGATTTCCTCAGAAAGTTCAGGTAGCCATATGGCCGTATGGTATTTTCCCATACAGCCGTATGGTACCTTTCCAGATTTTGTCGGTTTTAGTCGATTTTCGAAAAATCATATCTTTTAATCCGTAAGTCGAAACGGGTCATGCTACCTATCGTTTCGAAGGTAATTGAGTGTAATTTCATTTAAAAATAGCCTCAAGGGCTGAATGTTTATACATTTTTGTCAGTCATCAAAAGAGTGGTCAGATGTTCATAAAAGTAAATCGTTTTTGTGTAAAAAGTTTAAAATTTTAGTCTAAACGGGCACGGGGCGTTAAAACTTGGTATCAAAGCTTCGGTCTAAGAGATTTAGGATTTCCTAGACTTAGGCCTTGTGTAGATGCGTTTAAGACTAGTGTTTGTTATTTGTGTATTGTTTGAATGATTTTGAGGACCCATATGTTAAGTATTCTTATGACTATGCCTGGCCACCGTAGTGGTAAAAATATGGGACATATGTGAAATTGAAATCATTTAGACCATACACGGGTGACAAGCTAGGGTGTGTAGGATAAGGATATATATGTCATTCATGCATCGATTATGTAAATGATTGCACTTGATATGAGACTTGCTATTTTCAGTAAGAAGAAATGGAAACCCCTCACACGAAAGAAGTTGCAAAAGCCACGGGTTCTAAACATGTCGAGTCTTCGGCAAGCGATGTGGGTAACAAAGACAAAGACAATGAAAGTTCCTCTTCTAGTTCCGGGGGACCTAGCTTTAGGGGTTTCTCGGAAGAAGAAATGAAAGCCTTGGATTCAATGTTAGCAAAAAGAGTGGGTAAGGCTATTGAGCAAGCAATGCCATTCTATGTCACGCAAACAACGCAAAACCTTAGGGAACTAATGAAGGAAGAGTTTAAGGAGTTTAAGAAAGAATGCGGTCCAACGAAAGAACCTAGGAGTGACAAGGCTACTTACCGGGACTTCATGGCTTGTGATGTACCACGGTTTACCGGTGTTCTTGACCCAATAGTTAGTAATAGGTGGATTACGGCTGTGGAAGGTGCTTTCCGTACTAGTGGTTGTGAGGAAAGGAAGAAGGTTATCTATGCTACTAACTTTCTTCGTGATAGTGCTAAGACTTGGTGGGAAGGAAAGGTGTGTGAGAAAGGTGAGCCTTGGGCCGAAACATGTACTTGGAAGGAGTTTAAGGAGTTGTTTAGTGCCGAGTATGCTCCGATTGAGGAGATTGACAAAATTCGAGAGAAATTCGAATCTCTCACTCAAACTAATGAAACGGTGAATGAGTTGTGGAGGACGTTCAATGACATGGTTCCGTATTGTCCCGAATACCTTGGGAACGAGAAGCTTAAGGTTGACAAATTTCAAAGGATGCTAAAGGATGATATTCGTGACGTAATCTCGCCATTCAAATGTACTACCTTGGAAGATCTTTTGAGTAGGGCTCGGGTAAGGGAAGCGGACTTACTAAGGAGGAAGGAGAAAGAAGCTAAGGAGCCGAAGAGGAAGCTAGAGTTTGTAGATCGAGATGGGAAGAAAACTAAATTTGACCATAGCAAGAAAGGTGTGGGAAATAAAGCTAATGTAGCATGTTCAAAATGTGGTAAGTTTCATCTTGGGGAGTGTAGGCGTAATACGCCGGGTTGTTACAAATGCGGAGCCTTAGACCATCAAAGCAAAGATTGTACTAAACCGATGATAGTATGCTACGGATGTAACGAGATTGGGCATAGGTTGAGGGATTGCCCGAAAACAAAAGCAATTGAAGCAAAACCATTGAGAACCATCATAGAAGAGAAAGTAGAAATCCCAAAACCAAAAGCTCGGGTTTATCAAATGAGTGTTGATGAAGCCAAGGCGGGGTCCAATGTCATCACAGGTATTCATCTTGTTAATTCCGTACCCGCTCGGGTTTTATATGATTCGGGTTCTAGTGTGTCCTTCGTATCTTATGATTTTAGCTAGCAACTAACCTCCTCACTAACTAAACTCCCGATACCCTTAGAAGTTGAGATAGCCGATAGTAAAATCGTTATTGTATCTAATGTATATCGAGATGTAGACATTGAGATTGATGAAAACATTTTTAAGATTGACTTAATTCCCATTATGCTCGGGGAGTTTGATATTGTTATTGGTATGGATTGGCTTGATAAATATAACGCGGCTATCCTTTGTAGCCAAAAGATCATTCGAGTTGTGAATCCTAGCGGTCGTAAAATGATTATTTATGGGGATAAAAGAAAAGGTGAACTAAAGTTATGCTCCGTGATGAAGGCCATGAGATATTTATCGCGTGGTTGTTATGCCTTCATGGCTCACGTGGTAGATACGAGCATGGAGAAGAAAAGCATCGATGATGTTCCGGTTGTGAACGAATTTTGTGATGTTTTTCCGGAAGACTTGTCGGGTATTCCGCCCGAAAGGCAAGTCGAATTCCGTATTGATCTTGTTCCGGGTGCTAACCCTATTGCCAAAACTCCTTATCGCCTTGCTCCATCCGAAATGAAAGAATTGAAGAGTCAACTTCAAGAATTGCTCGACAAAGGTTTTATTCGTCCTAGTAGTTCACCATGGGGAGCTCCAATCTTGTTTGTTAAAAAGAAAGATGGTAGTATGCGGATGTGCATTGACTACCGCGAATTAAATAAAGTCACAGTGAAAAACGTGTATCCGTTACCAAGAATTGATGACCTCTTTGATCAACTTCAAGGTACACGATGGTTTTCAAAAATTGATCTCCGTTCGGGTTATCACCAATTGAAGGTTCGAGAAGAAGACATTCCTAAGACGGCCTTTAGGACCCGATATGGACACTACGAGTTCATGGTCATGCCCTTTGGTCTCACGAACGCGCCTGCGGTTTTCATGGATCTTATGAACCGCGTATGTAGACCGATGTTAGATAGGTTCGTCATAGTGTTCATCGATGATATTCTTATCAACTCAAAGAGTAAGGAGGAGCACGCCGCGCATTTGCGAGAGATTTTGGAGACATTGAGAAGAGAAAGATTGTACGCCAAATTCTCAAAATGTGAATTTTGGTTACAAGAAGTTCAATTCCTCGGTCACGTCATTAATTCTGATGGTATTAAAGTTGATCCCTCAAAAGTGGAAGCTGTAATGAAGTGGCATGCACCAAGGAATGTTGGTGAGATTCTGAGTTTTCTTGGCCTTGCGGGATATTATCGTAGGTTTATTCAAGACTTCTCCAAAATCGCATCATCGTTAACAAAACTCACTAAGAAGAACACTACCTTTGAGTGGGGTGAAGAACAGGATGAAGCTTTTCGTATGCTACGGGAAAAGTTATGTGAAGCACCGGTTCTCGTGTTTCCAGAAGGAACCGAAGATATGGTGGTTTATAGTGACGCGTCTTATTCCAGTCTCGGGTGTGTTCTTATGCAAAAGGGGTAAGGTGATTGCTTACGCCTCGAGACAACTAAAGAAGCATGAAGAAAATTATGCAACTCATGATCTTGAGTTCGCGGCTGTGGTGTTCGCTCTAAAACTTTGGAGGCATTATTTATATGGTGTCAAATTTGTGATTTACACCGACCATCGAAGTCTTCAATATTTCCTTGAGAAGAAAGATCCGAACATGAGGCCACAAAGATGGTTAGACTTCTTGAAGGACTATGATTGCGAAATTCGCTACCATCCCGGTAAAGCGAATGTTGTGGCGGATGCTTTGAGCCGCAAGGATCGAAACGAGGTTAATAAGATTCATTCGTTACGGATGATTGTCACGACCAACCTTTTTGATAAGATCAAGTTAGCTCAGGAGGAAGCATTGAAAGAGAAAAATAGAGAAAAAGAGCGTATCACCTCCCACATTCCACATCTCGAAGAAGATAGTCGAGGGATTAAGACTCGGTATGGAAGGGTTTACATCCCTTTTCGTAGTGACATCAAATAATTGATTCTAGAAGAAGCACATAAGTCGAAATATTCTATTCATCCGGGAGCTACAAAGATGTACCATGATTTGAAGAAGAACTATTGGTGGTCGGGTATGAAAAGAGATTATGTAAAGTACGTCGAGAAGTGTTTAACTTGTTTAAAGGTCAAAGCCGAGCATCAAAAACCATACAAGAAAGTTCAACCTTTAGACATTCCGGTTTGGAAGTGGGAAAAGATCACGATGGATTTCATTACAAAATTGCCAAGAACGAAAAAGAAGAACGAAACTATTTGGGTCATAGTAGATCGCCTAACCAAGAGTGCTCATTTCATTCCGATCCGAGAGAATATGCCCATTCATAAGTTAGCCAAGATTTACGTTAACGAGATAGTCGCACGGCATGGAGTGCCCATTTCTATAGTCTCCGATAGAGATGGACGTTTCACATCAAACTTTTGGCAAGATTTCCAAGAAGAGTTAGGTACGAGACTTCATACGAGCACGGCTTTTCATCCTCAAACCGATGGGCAAAGCAAGAGAATGATTCAAACTTTGGAGGATATGTTACGAGCTTGTATGATTGACTTTGGAGGCAATTGGGACGATCATTTGCCTTTAGTTGAATTTGCCTATAATAATAGTTATCATGCGAGTATAGATATGCCACCCTATGAAATGCTCTATGGTAGGAGGTGTAGGACACCCGTGTGTTGGGAAGAAGTCGGGAGAAGGGAATTGGCGAGCACAGGATGTAGTGTTGGCTACAACGGAAAAGATTGAAATGATTCGTGCAAGGCTTAAAGCGGCACAAGATAGGTGCAAAAGCTATGCCGATAATCGGAGAAGTCCAATCGAATTTGAGGTAGGTGATTTGGTTATGTTAAAGGTTTCCCCATGGAAAGGCGTTTTTAGGTTCAAAAACAAAGGGAAACTTAGTCCTCGGTTTATAGGACCATTCAAAATCTTTAAACGAGTAGGCGAGGTAGCATATGTGTTGGATTTACCCGAAGAAATGAGAGGTATTCACAATACCTTTCATGTGTCATACTTAAGGAAATGCTTGGTGGACGAAACAAGTGTGGTCAACTTAAACGACATCGAAATCGATCCGGAGTTACTTTCTCAAGAGGACGAACCGGAAGCCATACTAGGAAGGAAGGTGAGGCAACTAAGAAACAAAGAAATACCGTTGGTCAAAGTAATCTCACCTATTTCCAGAATAGAGTTCGGGGACGAACTCTTATTTTAAGGAGGGGAGAATTGTTACACCCATACCCCGATGAGGTACATTATGAGTATGCAATATGTTATGTATTATATGTTTAAGTTAGCTAAATATATAATAGGTGGCCAAGTTAGAAAGGATGGAATTAGAGGGACTAACCTTGCCAATTGACCAAACTTAATTTTTACATATGACTAAATAGCCAACTCTTGGAAGAACCTGGAAATGTTGAGAGTGTTTTAGTTAGGTTGACATTTAGCAAGGAGAAAAGGAGGGAAGATCATAATCTTCATCTAGCTCATTTGAGTCATCTAAAAGTGATCAAGAAGCATAAGAGAAGCCTTAATTGTAACCTCTTTACCTTGTAAGTGTTTTTCCCCAATTCTTGAAATTAGGGTTCATATGATGGATCTTGAGTATTATGGCTAAAGGTAGTGAAATAATGATCTCCTTAGTTAGTAAGTTGCTAATTGTAGTTAATCTTGTGTTAGGGAGCAATTATAAAAGCCCATTCAAAGTCAAGTAGGAAGCTAGTAGGAGTTGAGGTAAGTATACGAGTATAACTTGTTAATGTTTTGATGTTAATGTTATGATTGTGTTGATGTGAAATGTTATGGAGCTTGTGAATGTATGTTAGCTTGGATCCAATGCTAGTTGTGTTAATGTTATATAATTCCTTGGTTGGTCAAGGTGAGTAATAATCTTATTTTATGCTCCTTGTTAATGTTATGATTGGTGTTAATCAGCAATCTTATGTAAATGTGATGTTGGTTATATCTTTTATACTTACTAAGCGTTTTCGCTTACGGTTTAGATGTTAATGGTTTTGTAGGTTCTATCGGAGGAAGCAAGGGTAAGGATCTTGCCTAGCTTGTAGTTATGGAATGAAGCGTAGTGTAGTTAGAAGGTAGACTAGAAGACCATATTCTTTTGGGCCAAGCGTGTTGAAGTTGGAAACCCCCGAAGTGTCTTTTGTGTGTTGGGTACATTTCAATCCATGTGGTCATTTTGTTATTTAATGGTCTTGTTGTTATATAAGGTCGTTGTTTAAGTTGGATCATAGATCGAGTTCATGTAAATGTCAAGAAGTCTTTATGGTAAGTGGTTATGATGGTATTAAGAGTATGTTTGGCAATTAGCCAATCTCACCCATTTTGGAAAGATATGGGTCAAGACCTTGTACCATTGTTCTTGCAACATGTTTCAAATGTCAAGTTATGTATGTATTCAATGGTTAGTTTGTGGTTAAGTGTTACGGGTAAAAGTTGTGTAGTGAGTATGGTATTAAAGGGGGTGTTTGGTAGAAGCGGGTTCTCACCCATTTTGGAGTGTGAACGGGTCATGAGTGTTTGGGTCAAGTTTAGTAGGTTAAGTTGTGGATGTTGGTTGAGTAGGGTGGGTAAATGAAGTGGTTTAAGTGGTTTTGTGTGTCAATGGGTCAAAATGGGTTTTATGCATAACCCGTCAAATTTTGAGGTACTATTTCGGGTAGTCAAACGGGAGATGTTTTTGTATGAAAATGATCTTATGGACATACTAAAGAAATCTGGAAAGTTTGGTCAAGTTTCGCGTCCGGGAGGTCGGAGTTTCGGCCGGGGATTTTGAAAATGGATTTTTGGGACAGAAGGGGTATACGGCCGTATGGTGTTTTACCCATACAGCCGTATGGTGATTTCCTCAGAAAGTTCAGGTAGCCATACGGCCGTATGGTATTTTCCCATACAGCCGTATGGTACCTTTCCAGATTTTGTCGGTTTTAGTCGATTTTCGAAAAATCATATCTTTTAATCCGTAAGTCGAAACGGGTCGTGCTACCTATCGTTTCGAAGGTAATTGAGTGTAATTTCATTTAAAAATAGCCTCAAGGGCTGAATATTTATACATTTTTGTCAGTCATCAAAAGAGTGGTCAGATGTTCATAAAAGGAAATCGTTTTTGCCTAGAAAGTTTAAACTTTTAGTCTAAACGGGCACGGGGCATTACAAAAGATCACTTTAAACTTATTGTCACATATTTGACTAATTCTTAAAAGATTAAATCCTAAGTTATCTACATGCTCAACATTATTGATAGTAAGAGAGTTATGAGTGATCGTACCTTTACCAATGATATTACATTTGAGTTTACTACCAAAAGTGATATTACCTCCGTTGCACGATTGAAATGATGAGAAAAGCTTATGATTTCCCGTCATGTGATTATTGCATCCACTATCTTTGATTCATTCTTCGCGGGCCAAGTCAATTCCCAAGCATATTTAATAATATCACAGAAAAACTCAAACATATGGTCCCCAATATCTCATGGGTCCAAAGTTGTTAGCATTAAACATTCCATGCATTTGTTGCGTTTGACTTGGATGTTGAAGGGGTGAGTAGAATCCTATAGGTAGAAAATTATTTTTCCATGCTATGGGATACATGTTTGGATAATTTTGTTTTCTAGGTTGTCTTGGTCTAGTTTGTCTTTGGGAGACATTTATTTTCCTAGGTGGTGAAGTTTTGGATCTAATCGTTGGTTTGTTAAATCATACTCCAGGTTTTAGTAATGGTTTATAAAAACGTTTAACTTCTCTTATACTTACCATAGGTACTTCAGTGTTCATAACAGTTAAATGTTTTGGTGCAGGACCCAAAATAGATTTTGGCAAGGTCAAAGAGTCAGCAACTATGGACGGTCCTTTAAATGCTGGACGGTCCTTTATATTTGGAGGACCGTCAGTCATGTTTTGTGGACCGTCACCAGTACACTCGTCGACTTCAGATTTTACAAATTTGACTTGTTTTGACCCGCTTGTTGACGCTTCAGAGAAATTATATCCTATACCCGTTTTATTATCGGAGAACTTTTGAGCGTTTATCATTTGTTTAAGAGAGTGAGTGCTCTTTTCAAATTTGTTTAGTTTTGAGGCTTCCTCTTTGAGATCCTCATTTTCAATTTTAAGGTTTTGACACGATTTGCATTCGATTTCAATTTCTTTGCCTCTCTCGAGTCTAGATTGTGCGTCTTTTAATTCCAAAATTTCTTACTCTAGTTTAGATTTAATAGATTTTAGAGATTTGTTTTTGAAAATTATCTTTTGAACCATTTTGCACATGTGATCATACTCATTATCTAAATCAAATGAATCTAAAGAAGATGTGTCATCATTATAGAGTTCGGTTTCGAAAGGTACCTCTTTTGACGTTCCGGCCATCAGAAACGCTTCATCTTTGCTGTCTTCATCGCTATCGCTCCAAGCTCCACCGATTTATGCCTTTTGGTTCTTTTCCTTTTGAGGACATTCTCCTACTAGATGCTTTGGATCACCACTTCTAAAGCATCTTCTCTCGCTATTCCCGTATTTTTCATCTCGACTCTTTTGAGGCACTTTATTTTCATCTCGCGGTTGTCTTACATATCTACCTCTTCGTTTGAAGAACTTCTTGAAGTCTCTACCTGCCATGGCATACTCTTCGTCTTCACTTTCCGAACTTGAGTCTTCATTATCACTTAATTCATTTTTAGCCTTTAAAGGAAGAGATCTCCTTTATACTTTGCTTTTGACTATCTCGGAATAATTTTTGATGATTAGCTCATGAACCTTTAGGTTACCGATGTGCTCATCAAGTGAGAGTGAAGCTACATTTTTGGATTCTTCTATTACCGTGACTTTTGCTCTCCATTTTTTATGTAAAGCCCTGAGAAATTTCCTTACACAACTCTTGACATAAACACCTTCATCAAGTGCCTTTAGACTAGTAATTATGGTATTTAATCTTGCAAAACCACTATCTATAGATTCGTCTTCATGAATGACGAATTTTTCATATTGTTGGACAAGAAGATCAATCTTTTTATCCTTGACGTGATTATTACCTTGATTGGTGACTAACAAAGTTTTCCAAATATCTTTAGTCGTATTACACATAAAAATTCTTTGAAATTCCTTTTTCGGTAAAGCATTATAAATAACCATTTTTGCTTCATCGTTTTTAGCCAATTTCTTTTAAGGTTTTCACTTTATTTGTCATAAGGAACTATTTCATTCTTTTTTGCTTCAGGGTTTTGTTCAATAGGTTGAAAGTCACCTATGGTAATAACATGCCAAAGATCAACCGTAACACAAACCAATTAACGACACTAAGCGGAATGTCGAGTCCTAATCCTAGCTAGAACCAATCTACACGATATCACACACGATATCAACCGTAACACACTACACAATTCGAACCAACACCAAGTCCGAATCAACACAATACACGATTCCGAGCTTACACATAAGTCGGATCTTACACAAGAATTGAGATACAAAGAATGAAGGTTGAGGAGAAAAAAGTAACACTTTGTTTCTTGACGAATACGAGCGTTCTTCTCTTGCACTTGGAGGTAGGATGGATGTGATCACTTGTAAACAACTTACAACGCATTAATGTGATCAAAAAAGAGAGTTTAGAATGATTTAGGAAGAGAAAAAGTTTTAGTGCTCAAGAGGTGAATTTTTCTGCATGGAATATTGCAGTATTTATAGGCACCAGGATGAGCGGGGATGGTCCCGTAAATGTAAGGGAGCGTCTCCTATTTATAACACCGTCACCTTAAGACGCTCCTATTTTTGTCCTGGTGTGATGAAATTTTATCTGCTGAAAATTTTATCTGATTTAGGCGGGAAAACAAGTTGTTGGAGAATTTTAAATTCAAATTTATTTTCTTATTAAAACATTTATTTATAATTATAAAAATATGTTGGGAATTAAATATTCTAAAGTTCAAGAATCGGGAAATACTACAAGTGTGTTCCTGCTGGTAGTACATTTCATTCCTGCTGGTAGTGTATCGTTCCTGCTGGTAGTGTACTGTTTCTACTGATGATAATGCTGCTGGTTGATGCTGCTGCTAGTGCATCTGTTCCTGCTGCTAGCATTATCTCATTCCTGCTGCTAGCGTTAACTCATTGCTGCTGCTATAAGCTTTCAACTGCTAGATGGATAAGTATGGAAAAGATATTTGTACACTAAAGTCAACAATATACGGTAGATAATATCTTACCCCATGTGCTTAGTTAACAAGTTGTGTACACAGATACATGTTGTATCTTATGTACTGACACACTCAAGATAAGTTAGCAAGTAGTTCGACTAGACTTTAAGCAATATTGCAAAGATCTTCTTGGACTATAAAAGAAGATCTTAGACTCGATATTAATATGTCAAATAGTTGGTTGATATTGTAAAAAAAACACTTAGAACTTTCATAATTGTTAGAACTAGAATAAACACAACAATATCACAAGTTAGAAAAACTTAAGATTCAAGGTTGTAACCCTAGTGATAATTCAAGATCACTCGTATTATTATCATTAATAATATTGAATCGTTTGGTGTTAATCTTTCATTGTTCCTTGTACAATAACAAACACAACTGTTCCATTTCCATAACACAAATAACCTTCTAAGTGTGATTAAGTAGATTCCGCATACTTAATCATATTAAATCAATATATCATACACACAAAGTGCAAAAGGTTTAACCACCTTAACCGTGTGTCGAATCCTAACAGGTGGTATCAGAGCTCAGGCTGATATTATTGATTTAGAAGAAGAAGCTGAAGAAATGGACGTTGAATCTATTCAGAAAAATATTGCTGCGAAGATTCCCATCCTCAAACAAAATGAGTTTGAGATGTGGAGGCTAAGGATAGAGCAATATTTCCAAGTGCAAGATTATGCACTTTGGGAAATCATTAAAGATGGAGACTCTTACCAGCCTACCACCACTACATCAACAGTGGAAGGCAAAGTGGTGTCAACTCTGCAGACAAAGGCAACATCTGCAGAGGATAGAATAAAGATGAAAAATGACTTGAAGGCAAGAAGCATGCTGATGATGACCATTCCCAATGATCAACTTCTAAACTTCAGCAAGTTCAAAGATGCCAAGTCATTATTTGAAGCTATTATTGCCAGGTTTGGTGGAAATGAAGCCACCAAGAAAACCCACAAGATACTGCTCAAGCAGCAATTTGAAAACTTCTCCTCTACATACAATGAATCTCTTGACCACATGTTTAATAGGCTTCAGAATATTGTGAGCCAACTTGCTATTCTTGGGATTGAAATACCTCAAGAAGATTTGAACTCAAAATTTCTGAGAAGCTTACCAGAAGAGTGGGCTATGCATGTTGTTGTCTGGAAGAACAAGCCAGACTTAGACACCATGGAACTGATGGATTTGTATAGCAACTTCAAGATTGTGGAGCAAGATTTGAAGAAGAATGGAGGTACTAGTTCTAATACTGGGAACAAGGCATTTATGTCAACTCCTAGTACCTCAAAATCAAGTGAAGAGGTGAAAGTTGTTGATGATGTTGGTGCTGCTAGTTCATCAAGCAGTACCATAAGTATTTTGGATGATTAGACTTGTTGTTCCTTTCTTACAAGTCAAAACAATGGGTCCATGCTCACCTATGAAGACCTCCAAGAGATCCATGAAGATGATCTGGAGGAAATGGATCTAAAATGGCAAATTTCTCTTCTTAGCATAAGAGACAAGAAGTTCTATCACAAGACGGTGAAGAAGCTCATAATCAGCAACACTGATGCTGCTGGTTTTGATAAGTCAAAGATAGAGTGCTATAACTGCCACATGATGGGTCATTTATGAAGAGAGTGCAGAAGACCAAGGCAGCAAGATAGCAAGAATAGAGGTTTTGGAAGCAAATCCAAAACAGAGGAGGTTATTGAGCCAAAAGCTATGGTAGCTATTGATGGATTAGGTTTTGATTGGAGCTTCATGGCAGATGAAGAAGAAACTCCTGCTAAGATGGCACTTATGGCTTTTTCTGCTACTGAGGTACAAAATCATAAAGCTTGTTCAAATACTTGCACTGCTCTTAATGCTCTACAGGTTTTAATCAAACAATATGATGATCAAAAGAAAGAGCTAAGCAGCACTTTTCAAAACTTTATAAACTATAAGTGTGGATTAGAGACTTTAGAGAAACAAATCACACATTATAAAGAAAATGAATTAGCTTTTTCTGATGACAAAGCTCTCCTAAGACAGGACATATTCTTTAGAGATGCTGAAATTAAGCTTTTGAGAGAAGCTTTTGATAGGGTCAAAAAAGAAAATGAAAACATTCACTTGACTACACAGGCACTAGAACATGCTTCTAGAGGTGTGCACAACATAGTAGAATGTCAGGTGATTAATAGAGCTAAGTCAGGAGTAGGATATAAGAGTGTCCCACCTCCTTATAGAGGCATCCCAAAACCCCCAGGGATTGACCTAGGGAATTCAGGTTTACCTGAGTTTCAAGAACCAATAATGGAATATGGTTCTAAGACTACTGAGAGTCTTAAGGTAAAAAAATTAAGTAAAAGTTTTGATAAAACTTTACTTTATCAGGACAAGGTGTCCTTTGTTAAGAAATTAGATACTATAGTTGTTGAGGATTGCACAACTGATAGTGATGAAGAAGAACAGGTTATGTCTAAACCTGAAGTGGTTAAGAAAGTAGGAACAAGTGTTTCTAAGATAGTCAAACACAATACTGCTAAGCCTAAATTAAACATTAAGCTTGTTAGGAAACCAGTTAGATATTGTGAGCAATATAGAACCACCTACAAGCCCAGAGGTAACCAAAGGAATTGGAACAACCTCAAGTCTAACCAATTAGGTGATGACTTTGCTTTTTATAACAAAGCTTGTTACACATGTGGTAGTTTTGACCATCTTGCAGCTTTCTGCAACCATTGGGTAACTGGGTATGAAAATAATAGGGTGAACTTCAGAAGGCAAACTCCTCAAACTCACTTTCACTCTAGTTCTAGTGTTAAAAGAACAAAACCCATAACAGTCTCAAACAAGTCTATCTCAAACACTGATCTTGCTGTTAGACAAATGGTTCCTGCTGCTAGACTAATTGTTCCTGCTGCCCGACCATCTATGACTGTTAACCCAAAATCAACAGCTAAGGGTGCAAAAACATTTTTCAAACATGCATCAAAGACTGTTCTAAGGCCCATTCAAACTAAAGCGGTGGTTCAAAAACAAGTTTGGAAACCAAAGGGTAGAACTGAAAAGTTAGCAGTTCATTCTGCTGCTAAGCAATCAGTTCATTCTGCTGCTAAGGGAAACAGGGCAAATGCTGTTAAGGCCTCAGCATGTTGGATTCTTAAATCCAATGTTGCATCAACTGTCCTTAAAAGATTAAATTACATTGATGCAAGAGGCAGATCCAAGTCAGTAATGGCTTGGGTCCCCAAAAGAAACTAATACTTCTCATTTATGTGCAGGAACATTCAAATGATCAGCAAGAGGATCAAGGATACTCAGATAGTGGATGTTCAAGGCACATGACAGGCAACAAGTCTTATCTCTCAGATTTTCAATCAATAGATGGAGGCTATGTTACCTTTGGAGGAGGTGTTGGTGGCAAAATTTCCGGTAAAGGTACCATTAAAACTGGAAATTTAGATTTTGAAGATGTGTTCTATGTAAAAGAGCTAAATTATAATCTTTTTAGTGTCTCACAAATGTGTGACAAAAAGAACAATGTTCTTTTCTGGGAGACTGAATGTCTTGTACTTTCTCCTAATTTTAAGATGCCTGATGAAAGTCAAGCACTTCTTAAAATTCCTAGAAAGGGCAATATGTACAGTGTAGACATGAAGAACATTGTTCCTAAAAAGAATTTAACTTGTCTTGTTGCAAAGGCCACATTGGATGAATCAATGATATGGCATAGAAGGCTTGGTCATATTAACTTCAAAACCATAAATAAAATTGTTAAGAATGGTTTGGTAAGAGGTTTACCTAAAAAACGATTTGAAATTGATCAAACATGCATTGCTTGTCTAAAAGGCAAACAACACAAAGCCACTTGTAAGCCCAAGATTTTTAACTCTATCAATCAATCATTGTCTATGCTTCATATGGACTTATTTGGACCTATTTCAGTAAGTAGTATAATGCATAAGAGATATTGTCTTGTTATAATTGATGACTATACTAGATTTACATGGGTTTTCTTTCTATCTACTAAGGATGAGACTACAAGCATCCTTAAGACATTCATTACACAGATAGAAAACCAAGTAGACAAGAAAGTAAAGGTCATTAGATGTGATAATGGGACAGAGTTTAAGAATAGAGTTGTGGATGATTTCTGCAAACAAAAAGGTATTAGGAGAGAATTTAGTGTTGCTAGAACACCAAAACAGAATGGTGTTGTTGAGAGAAAGAATAGAACACTAATTGAAGCTGCTAGAACAATGTTAGCTGATTCTAAGCTACCTATAACTTTTTGGGCTGAAGCAGTCAACACTGCTTGCTATGTCCAAAATAGAGTTTTAGTTATTCAGCCTCACAATAAGACATCATATGAACTTTTTAGAGGTAAAACTCCTGCAATAGGATTTCTTAGACCTTTTGGATGTCATGTGACAATTCTCAATACCTTAGACCATTTAGGAAAATTCGATGGTAAAGCAGATGAAGGATTCTTTGTTGAATATTCTCTTAATAGCAAAGCATTTAGAGTATACAATACAAGAACAATGATTGTAGAAGAAAATCTACATGTGGAGTTTTTAGAAGATAAATCCAATGTAGAAGGTCAAGGACCAAAATGGCTATTTGATCTTGAAACTCTAACCAAATCAATGAATTATGTGCCTGTTGTTGTTGAAACTAATGATTTTTCAGGATCACAAGCAACAGATGAGGCAAGGTTAGAAAAGGAGACAAACCAAGATCATGTTTGGATGCCAATATGGTCAAGTACAAGTGTGGAATCAACTACAACAACTGATGAATCTTCTTCTGGCAAGGCTAAAGAAGGTGTTGAAGATGAAAGTAAAGAAGATGGAACTCAGGAACAATAAATTGTTTTCTGCTGGTGATTCTGCTGCTAGGCTTGCTGTTCCTGCTGCTAGGCCAAATGATTCTGCTGCTGGCCCTTCACAAACGAAAGAAGCAGAATTCTCAGATAATGAGGTGGATTTCAACAATCTTCCATCAAATTATCAAGTTCCTTCTACTCCACAAACAAGAATTCACAAAGTCCACTCCCTAGATAATGTGATTGGAGATGTACAATCAGGTGTGAAGACAAGACAACAACTGATGTCTTCAGACCAACAAGGGCTTCTTGATGCCCTTTATGCTTCAAAGCAGCATGAGTTTTCAAACTCTTGCTTGTTTGTATGTTTTCTCTCACAAGATGAACCAAAAAACATTCTGAAAGCCTTAGATAATTCAAGCTGGGTAGAAGCTATGCAAGAGGAGCTTCTTCAGTTCAAGATTCAGAAGGTATGGGTGCTAGTTGATTTACCTAAGGATGCAAAGGTAATTGGCACTAGATGGGTTTTCAAGAATAAAAGGGATGAAAGGGGAATAGTAATTAGGAATAAGGCTAGATTAGTAGCCCAAAGATACACACAACAAGAAGGAATAGACTATGATGAGGTTTATGCTCCAGTAGCAAGGATTGAGGCAATTAGGCTTTTCTTAGCTTATGCTTCATTTTTAGGCTTCACAGTTTATCAAATGGATGTCAAGAGTGCATTCTTATATGGAACAATTGAAGAAGAGGTGTATGTTTCACAACCTCCAGGCTTCATTGACCCACAACATCCAGACAAAGTGTACAGAGTAGTTAAAGCTCTCTATGGCCTTCATCATGCACCAAGAGCTTGGTATGCAACACTTGCTTCCTACTTATTAGAAAATGGATTTCAAAGCGGAAAGATTAATCAGACACTTTTCATCAAACAACACAAGAAGGATCTTCTGTTAGTTCAGGTGTATGTGGATGACATTATCTTTGGATCTACTAGGAAGGAGATGTGTTTAGAGTTTGAGAAGCTTATGCATGATAAGTTTCAGATGAGTTCTATAGGAGAACTTACATTCTTTTTGGGTCTGCAAGTTAAGCAATCAAATGAAGGAATCTTTATCTCTTGGGACAAGTATGTTGCAGAGATAATTAGAAAATTTCAATTTGCTGATTCAAAAATGGCAAGCACACCAATGGACTCTGAGAAGCCTCTTCTAAAAGACTTAGATGGAGAAAATGTAGATGTGCACACATACAGATCTATGATAGGCTCTTTGATGTATCTCACATCATCAAGACCTGACATCATGTTCTCTGTTTGTGCTTGTGCAAGATTTCAAGTTACTCCAAAGGTTTCTCATTTAACTGCAGTCAAGAGGATTTTTAGATATCTCAAGAGTCAACCAAGGTTGGGTCTATGGTATTCAAGGGAATCACCTTTTGACTTGGTAGCATTTTTGGATAGTGATTATGCTGGTGCTAGCTTGGACAGAAAGTCAACAACTGGAGGATGTCAATTCCTTGGGTGTAGACTTGTCTCATGGCAGTGTAAGAAGCAAACAATGGTGGCTAATTCAACAACTGAAGCTGAATATGTAGCTGCTGCAAGTTGCTGTGGTCAGGTTCTATGGCTTCAAAACCAACTACTTGACTATGGGTACAATTTCTTAAACACTGTTATTCATATTGATAATAGTAGTACAATTTGTATTATTAAAAATCCAGTGCAACATTCTAAAACAAAACACATTGAAATTAGACATCACTTTATAAGATACTGCAATGAGAAAAGATTAATTCAAGTACTTAAGATTGCTTCAGAATTTAATTTTGCAGATCTGCTAACCAAAGCTTTTGATGTTGGAATGTTTCAGTACTTGGTAGCAAGTATTGGAATGCTTAATCCTCAATGATTTTAAACTTTGTGTTTTTGTAAATAATTTTTTGTTTGTACTGCTAGCTTTAAAAGATACTACTGCTATTACAAAAGTTTGTGCTGCTAGTACAATTTTTAATTTGTGTTATTCATACAGTTAGTCCTATGATTATTCTAATACAAGACAAGTACTTTGTACTTTGTTCTTTTGGTTTTAGACTAACAATTTCAGGTATGAACATGTGAACACAAAAGGATGTTTCAAGTGAAATGGAAGCAGTAGAATCAGAATATCCAGTTGCTACATATTAGGTTTATGATGGACTGAGTTTGGGAATTTAAAACTCCTTAAAACTTCTTTCTTGAAACCTAAGTATGAAATTTCACATTGAATTGATGACTTAGTTGATCAGATAGTAACTGATGCAACTCAATTTCTATCATTTTATACTTTCAAGTATAATGAGCGAGTCTAAGGACATCTGATAGAAAGAACAGCTAGTAAAAGTGAATCTAACACTTGTGTTAGAGGTAACAATTACTATGAGCTAGAAACCCTGTCAGGAAAACTCTTTGAATGAGTTTATCTTTACAGAGGCAGTTATTTATAACTGAAAACATTGGTTCTCACACAACCAGAGGTTGCATTAAACCGAAATTTTGATTAAGTGTCTGTTATACACTTAATCCCTTCAAAATGGTTGAAAGCAGTATGGTTTTTCATAATAAAATCATATACATACTGCTAAGGCAAAAGTTTCTTAAAAGGATTTTCAAAGGATTCACAAAAACCATCCATCAATGGACCATGAATCAAATGTCCCATGAATCACCTCTCATAGGAGTTAACACACCTAGAAGTGATGAGGCCAGCAACTTAAACTCTTAAGGAATTGATGGCTTCATGTACAAACTGTCTGATAACAAGTTCTCATTGATAGATCAGATAATGGAGAAAGATTTTTTTTTTTTTTTTTTTTTTTTTTTTTTTGGTACATAGTGAGAGATCTTCCAAACAGGGGAGGATAAAATTTTATTTGCTTCAGGGGAGGAAATAAAAGCCCAAGAAAGGAAAAAAAACCCAATGTAAGGGAGGAAAAGACAAGAGCATACAAGATGATGACATGGAGGTTGAAAATGACAACAATATAGCTTATTCTGGAGTATTATATATATTCAGAAGGGATGAAGCATTCCAAAGGAGAAAGTTCTATCTAGGTCAAACGAAGAAAAGTTTCAATTTCAGTTTACCACGTTTGTTCATCACTTGCAAAGACATGCTGATAGATGATTTCACTTGTTGAAACAAGCATCCAAGATACACAGCACCATTGCCTCTTATAATTCCTCCATCCAAGGAAATTGCACCATCTTTAGGATGTGTGTTGATATTGTTAAAGTCAAAAGAAAGCAGATGAGTTCAGAATAGAAGAAAGTTCAGATCAAGGGTCTGACTATGAAGTGTTTGAAAGATCTTCACAAGTCCTCATTTAATTCAGAAAAACATGTTGAAATGGATTCACATGTTTAGGGGAGGATTGTTGGGAATTAAATATTCTAAAGTTCAAGAATCGGGAAATACTACAAGTGTGTTCCTGCTGGTAGTACATTTCATTCCTGCTGGTAGTGTATTGTTTCTACTGATGATAATGCTGCTGGTTGATGCTGCTGCTAGTGCATCTGTTCCTGCTGCTAGCATTATCTCATTCCTGCTGCTAGCGTTAACTCATTGCTGTTGCTATAAGCTTTCTGCTGCTAGATGGATAAGTATGGAAAAGATATTTGTACACTAAAGTCAACAATATACGGTAGATAATATCTTACCCCATGTGCTTAGTTAACAAGTTGTGTACACAGATACATGTTGTATCTTATGTACTGACACACTCAAGATAAGTTAGCAAGTAGTTCGACAAGACTTTAAGCAATATTGTAAAGATCTTCTCGGACTATAAAAGAAGATCTTAGACTCGATATTAATATGTCGAATAGTTGGTTGATATTGTAAAAAAAAAAACTTAGAACTTTCATAACTGTTAGAACTAGAACAAACACAACAATATCACAATTTAGAAAAACTTAAGATTCAAGGTTGTAACCCTAGTGATAATTCAAGATCACTCGTATTATTATCATTAATAATATTGAATCGTTTGGTGTTAATCTTTCATTGTTCCTTGTTCAATAACAAACACAACTGTTCCATTTCCATAACACAAATAACCTTCTAAGTGTGATTTAGTAGATTCCGCATACTTAATCATATTAACTCAATATATCATACACACAAAGTGCAAAAGGTTTAACCACCTTAACCGTGTGTCGAATCCTAACAAAATACTTTTTGTAAAAATGTTTTGTCACATAAAATGTGAAGTTTAGAGAAAAATATATTCTTTGATCACTTAACTAAGTTGGTAGATTGTTTGTTCATACCTTAAGTGATGTTGTAGTCGAAACGATTTTTTCTCGATTAGAAACCTATTAAAAGTAGTTTTACGTAACGTGTTTTTATATTTTGTGATTATCAAAACGTGTAGAGACCGAAAAATGCAAATGACGTTTTTGATATTATTAGTATAAACAGAATACTTTAAGTGTCGTTCATAGTTGTCTTACTATTGTGGCTGATGTATTTAAGAATAAGATGTCAAATATACGCAAAATACAATATGTAAATGTCGCTTGATCGCAGTCAAACCGTACAGGAAGTAGGGAGTCTTATTTAGATATAATGGTACTGGCCAATGTCTTCAAATGTTGGTGTTTTCTTATAGGTACAACTGGCAGTGAGAGTGCACACTAGGAGCCTAGATCGCGAGAATCTATGCAAATGTCGTTGAAGCGGGCTTAGCGTTTATAGAGAGGGAATTTCAAAGAATTTTTCAGCATTTCCATGCCAGATAGATCGTGTACTGCAATCAATCAGTGAGTTGTTCATATTTAAGTAATGGTGGTAGCGCATATTTTGAGGATAAGTTGGCTTAAATTATTTGAAGTGGTTAGCGACAGATCCGTAATTGTGGAGTTGAAATTAATAAAATGGTTGTTTTAATTTTGTTATTCGTTCCACTATTTCTAAACGACTATATATTCTGTAGAAAAATTGCAACAAGTAGCGGGACCGACGTAAAGCCGACATATAGCAACAATATGATAGTACCGAGCATTGCGATAACTAGCGTCGCTGATCTAAAAAGCAGTTCCATGAGCAAAATGATCGAAGTAAAAGTGTACCGCAAATGGGTGATCACAAATGTTCCAGACCCTACATTGGTAGGATTTTGCTGTATGTTAATTGACAAAGAGGTACATTCTTCAAATGTGTGTAAAGATTTTTTTTAGGCTTTGAAAGGAAAATGATTGTCATGCCTAAATGGCATGACTAATCTTATGTCTAATCCACTCAAATTTTAACACATAAGATGTACATTTTCTCTTTCTACATCTCAACATTTAATTTTTACATGTGTCAAATAATGCTTGCTTAGGCATGTAATTAGGCATGCCATTTAGACATGCCAATCACTTCTCTTTAGACAGTTACTTGAGAACCTGTTATTTAGAAAGAAAAAAAAACTTTATTTAACATAGGGAAATGCTATACAAGCTAACATGGACATTCGTGACTGGAATTACTTTGATGCAAAGCTGGAAAAAAATGAAGCGTACAGGATTTCAATTTTCGGTTGCGAGGATACAAAAAAGTGGCAAAAACTTTGGAGAATGCTACATCGCTGATCTTTGGAAAGTTCACACGGATCGACAACATACCAAATGATGGATTCCTGAACCATTACTTTAAGTTTGCAGCATACAATGAACTTGATGCAGGAAAGACTGTAAGGTCTTGCATCCTCACAGGCAATACATAAGCTTATATCTATTATATTTCATGAGCTAATATACGATGCATTAATAGATTACATGGGATGCATTACAAGAGTTAGAGAGCGGATAAAATCAGGGAACCAAACACAAGAACCGAACTATAAGAATAATCATTGATATCTAAAATTTGAAGTAAGTTTTGCATCTAATTTACTATTATTACAAAGCTGTGAAATCCTTTACCAACTTATTTTATGTGTGCAACGGCAATCGCATCGAGCTGACGATATTGACTGAAATTTAGCTGAGCTTTGACAAGCAGGTTTTCGAGGCAATGGAAAAACTTGTCATCATAGCCATTTCATGTCGAGTATCTGATTTCAAAGGTAACTTTTACAAATTAAATTATACATATATATGATATCACTTTTTATTAAATACATAAAATTTGGTTTGGGCAAACATAGATGTCCAGTTAACATCCACTCCAGCAACTCACTACCAGGAATTGAACAAATAATCGCTGAGTAAGTTGAACTGAAAAATATGATTAAAGATCATTTACATACCAAACTTTTCTTACATACTAAGGGATCAATTTTCACCCTCCATATTTATTTGACTAAATGTATTAGATTAATCATAACAGTTTTAAAAACCCACTTTCATCCTTTTTTTTCAAATATTAATATCTTTCAAACCGTTAATCGTTAAGCGAAAAAACAATATATATCATTATGACGAGCATTTAACTATCTTTCTAAAGATAGACACTTTGATATACTTTCGACAATTTTTTTTTTCGTATTTTTCACTTTTCGCTACTGAAATTTGCATGATAAAATCACATGTGATTAAACATTAATTTGAATATTCTAATAATATCACATGTGATATTATTGTTAAATCACATATAATATGTAATATCATATGTGATTTAACACTAATATCACATGTGATATTATTAGAATATTCAAATTAGTGTTTAATCACATGTGATTTCTTATGCAAGTTTAACAACGAAGAAAAAAGGAAAAAAAATGAAAAACGTGAAAAAACAAATTTTTTTGTCGAAAGTATATCAGAATACCCGTCTATAAAAGGATAATTAAATGCTCTTCGCGATGGTGTAATTATTTTCGCTTAACGATTAACGGTTTAAGAGATATTTAAATTATAAAAAATATGTGAAATATTAAAACGTTTTTAATCTCAACTATTGATTTCTTTTTAGATGAAGGGTGGGGATGAGTCCCTTGGTATGTGAGAAAAATTTTGTATGTAAAATAACTCTACTCGAAAAATATTTAAAATTTGAATCATTGTTACGCATTCCGCCCAATACGACCTCTATAATATACATGTACAAGAATGGTACAATTTGAGACCACCGCTGATAGTTGGTAGAGAAAGGTGTTGGAATATGTGAATCATAAATAAACTATAAACACATAATCATCATAGCATACGCACAGCGGAATAGATCTACATAACATATAATTAATTAACTTAAAATTAAATAGACGCGTACCTTTTGATTCCTAGCAAGAACAAGGAATCACGTGCTTCAAGAACAAAATTATATAAACCCTAAATAGGTTTATATGGATCGAACAAGGGCAAAACACACAAGCTAAAGGAAACTTGTTACTCGTTCTTGTACACACGTAATACTAGCGTTTCAATGGGGAAAAGCTAGGTTCTAGATCACAAACAAACCAAACACTTTATTAGCAAAACCTTGATCGCCAATTCCTAGTGGAATTAAAAGAGGGTCGATCGATTGGAGCTTAGGAGAGAATAGGAAGAGAAGTTTGGCTTGTTAGGGATTCAAGATTAGGGAAACAGTGAAACACAATGAGATGTATTTATAGTTTTCCTTTGGCTTGCTCCCTACTCCACCAAACCGACTCCCATAACCCTAATGGGTTGGATCGGCCGAACTTCTCCCCAAGAAAGGGATTCTAGATCCTTCTCTTCCTATCTTTCATAATTAGTCCTTTAACGACCGTTATCTCTAACTCCGTTAAGTACTAACTGTCGTTAAGTATTTGTTTTGTGAAATGAATAAATAAAACATAAAATATATTTAATTTATTCAACCCATTGAAACTCTCACGTATTGTGTGCAATCCCGAGTCTCGGGTTTGAAACCGGACATACTTATATTAATAATTATACACAAACTCTAACAGCTCCCACTTGGATAACTATTAATATAGTAATGACATGGGCTAGTCTAGCTTAACAGATCCCACTGCCCCCAGCTCGATCCGAGTATGGTTTTCCTGAAAAAAACCACGTGATGATATAATCATCATACTTATCCTTTCGTTACTAACACCGCGTTAATATGGATATGGATCTCGGTCATTCCATAATTAACTACTAGTTTCTCGTTTATTCATAATTGATCAAGATTACCAAATCATTTGAATGTCTTCCAGATAGACTTTGGGCGTGCGCACGCAAACATCTTGTCAATCCTACGAGTGGCCAAGCAGTATTAAACTTCAACACAGAGTTGAAGGAACAAATCCTTTATTGACTACGAGCAAAACCCTCGAACTTCGCATCATTTCCGAAAATAGCCCTTATAACTACCTTTTACGGATAGCGTTAGACTATCTTACAGAAAATGAGCTACATCCTCGGCAATTATCTGGTATCTCAAGTCTGAGGATAAATATTCATGATATACTTAATGACTATGATCCATAAAGTATAATCATGTGGTTGGGATAAGTCCTATATTCAATTTATCCAATATTGAATATCATGTGACATTGGTGTCTCAACCTTACAGTACATTCTACCAATCCTCACATTTATCTTGGTTCAATAATATTCCCATATTATTAATTGACAATGGACTATTAAGAATAAATTAAATTATTCACGGAGTTAAACATGCAAATATAGGACACAAATATTAATAATGAGAATAAACGTTATCCGCAATTTATTTCATTAAAATAATAATTGTTTACATGTCCCTATCCAAAATACTAATCCAACATATTTACATGAGACTATCTGGCATACGAAGACCAATACCCTGAGCATGTCAAGTAAACGTTTCCTTAGGTAATGCCTTCGTGAAAGGATCAGCCAGATTGTCATCTGTGTGAACTTTGAGTAAATTGATTTCACCCAGTTCGACTTGTTCTCGAACATAGTGGTATTTCCTACGAAAATGTCTGGCGCTCTTCATAACTCCAGGTTCATTGGCGAATGTAATTGCAGCAGAGTTTTCGCAATACACATTTATAGGTAATTCATTTGACGGCATCACTCCAAGATCCGAAATGAATTTCCTTATCCAAACAGCTTCTTGTGCAGCTTTCGATGCAGCAATATACTCAGCTTCTGTAGCAGACATGGCCGTTGTACTCTGCTTTTTGCTCTTCCAGTCTACAACTCCTCCGTTGATGACAAAAACGTAACCCTTCTGAGACTTCGTATCATCTTTATCAGTTTGAAAGGACGCATCGTAGAAACCTGTAACATTCAGTTCTGCGTCTGGATTTCCCCCAAAAACAAGAAACATATCTTTAGTATTCCTTAAATACTTAAGTATGTTCTTAACATCATGCCAGTGATCTTTCCCTGGGTTTTGCTGATAACGACTAGTTAAATTTTGAGCGAATGCCACATCTGGCCTTGTACATCTAACTGCATACATGATAGATCCTACTGCCGAAGCATACGGAACTTTCTTCATGTATGCCACCTCTTCAGGTGTAGAAGCACACATTTCGCTACTTAAGCCATGTTCTACTTGCATGGGCAAATATCCCTTCTTGGAATTTTGCATATTGAATCTCTTCAATATTTTATCCATGTAAGCACTTTGGCTTAATCCGATTAGCCGCTTAGATCTGTCTCTATAGATCTTGATTCCAAGGATATAAGCTGCTTCTCCTAAATCCTTCATGGAAAAACATTTACTCAGATAAGCCTTAACTTCATCAAGACTTGGTATATGATTTCCCATGATTAATATGTCATCGACATATAGGATAAGAAAAGTAGTGTTACTCCCACTAACTTTGTGGTATACACATGGCTCATCAAAATTTTGAGTAAATCCAAACTTCTTGATTTCCTCATCAAATTTCTTATTCCATTGCTTGGATGCTTGCTTCAATCCATAAATGGATCTTTGAAGCTTGCATACACGCTCAGGAAATTGTGGATTCACAAACCCCTCAGGTTGCGCCATATAGATGTCTTCATCTAGGCGACCATTCAGAAAGGCGGTTTTGACATCCATCTGCCAAATCTCATAGTCATAGTATGCAGCTATGGCTATAAGAATCCTAATAGCTCTAATGTCGGCCACAGGAGAAAATGTCTCCTCATAGTCAACACCATATGTTTGGGTAAAGCCTTTAGCCACCAAACGAGCTTTGTAGGTGTGTACATTTCCATCCATGTCCATTTTCTTTTTGAAGAGCCACTTACTCCCAACTACCTTAGCATTGGGAGGAAGGTCTACTTCAATCCAGACTTTGTTGTCTTTCATGGATTGCATTTCCCCATCCATAGTTGTCTGCCATTTATCCTTTTCAGGACTATTAATGGCAGCACTATAACTAGTTGGCTCATCAAGATCCCCTAGTATGTCTTCCACACACTCTACGTTTAAACATAGACGATTAGGAGCTTTTGTAGATCTTGAAGATCTACAGATGGGTACCACTTCAACTTCAGGTGGAGGACCTAAACTTTCAGGTTCCACAGGAAGTGCGTTAGTGTTCTCAGAAGGCGACGTATCTTCATGATCACTTTCAAGATCATACACTCTCCCACTGAATTCTTGAGACAAGAAACTCTCCTCAAGAAATTCACCATACCTAGCCCCAATGACTTTATTTTCTGGTGGGAAGTAAAAGTAGTAACCCCTTGTTTCCTTAGGCTATCCTACGAAGATACACTTAACAGATCTTTGTTGGAGTTTATCAGGCGAGTCACGTTTAACAAACGCCTCACAACCCCAGATCTTTAAGTAAGACAAGTTGGGAGCTTTTCCAGTCCATAATTCATATGGAGTCTTATCAACCTTCTTAGTTGGAACCATATTTAGTATGCGAACAGCACTTTCAAGAGCATAGTCCCAAAAGGATAAGGGAAGAGTTGTAAGATTAAACATAGATCGTACCATATCAAGCAATGTACGATTTCTCTTTTCAGATACACCATTTTGTTGTGGAGTATAAGGAGAAGTGAGTTGTTGGACAATGCCACACTCAGCTAGATAATCTTTAAACTCTTGGCTTAAATACTCACCACCACGATCGGATCAAAGGGCCTTAATCTTCTTACCGAGTTGTAATTCTAATTCACTTTTAAAAACCTTGAATGTATCAAAGACTTCATGTTTGTATTTAAGTAAATAAACACAACCATAACGACTATAGTCATCCGTGAAGGTTAGGAAGTAGTTAGCACCACGTTTAGACACATGTCTAAGTGGACCACACACATCCGTGTGTATCAATCCAAGTAGATCCGAAGCCTTTTCCATATTGCTATGGAAAGGTTTCTTCGTTATCTTCCCAGATATGCAAGATTCGCATTTATCAACTGAATCATCATTGATATTTGGTAAAAGCCCATCACGTAGCAGCTTTTCCATGCGTTTCTTGCCTATGTGAGCAAGACGACAGTGCCATAAATAAGACGAATCCAAGTTAGACTTGATTCTCTTATTTCCGATGCTATACATAGAATTATTTCCGTTGGAGACATGATTCTCCATGTCAATTTCAAACACACCATCTAATGGAATAGCATTAAAATAAAAAACAGAATTTAAAGAAACAGAAATTCCATTATTATTAAAAGTATGCTCAAAACCAACATCCAACAATAAAGAAACCGAAACAACGCCTTCTATCAATAGATGGTGCGTAATGACAATTGTTCAATACTAAAATTAAACCCGAAGGTAACGGTAAATCAAAAGTCCCTATGGCTTCCACTGCTGCACGTATACCGTTGCCGACATACAAGTAGCATTACCCATAGTTCAGCTTCTTCACTCCTCTAAGCCCCTGCGATGTATTACAAATGTGAGTACCACATCCTGTATCATATATCCAGGCATTTTGCTTACGAGGAAAAGAAAATAATTCAACCATAAAAATACCTGATGTGGTGGCGCCATGCCCGGCCTTGGCATTTTTATTCTTGCGACACTCCTCAAGCAGCAATGGACAGTCCCTCTTCCAGTGTCCAGGAGTGTTACAGTGGTGACAAGCAGCCATATCCTTTTTAGGATGATCCTTCTTAGGAGGAGGATTCTGCTTCTTGGGCTTCTGCTGATGGATCACGAACTGTTTTCCTTTGTCAGTTTTCCCTTTGCCCTTCTTGTTCACATTGTGCGGTTTACTGGGCTTAGCTACCCTACCACCTCTAATTGCCATCACAGCAGGTGTAGGTGCTTTCTTAGAGAGTCCTTTCTCATAGTCGATAAGCATTGCATGCAAATCTCTAAAAGTATTCCCCGTGCAATGCATGTTAAAATTGCGCACAAACTGACAATACAATTCCTCATTGAGGGATCTATTGATGAGGCCAACTTTAACATCTTCCACATACCCGTATCCGAGTGCATCCAATTGGTCAAGATATCCTTTCATCTCCAATACATGTGCACTCACGAGTTTGGTTGCTTCCTGCTTGCACTTGGCTATAGAATCAAGCACATCATATAACTCAGCCATTGGAGGTTTCTCAAACATACGTTTGAGTTCCTCAATCATTTGCATCGGACCATAATTCTCAAACTGTTTTACCAGCTGAGGATCCATCCCCGATAGCATGAGACAAGCCGCATCATTGTGCTTGTCATAAGCTTCGTTATACTCTCTAAGTCTTTCATTAGGAGAGTCAGAAGGAGGAGCAACCGGAAGAGGCTCAGTAAGACAATCAAAATGTTTGGCTATCCTAAGAAAAAGCCTTAGATTACGATACCAATCGTTGAAATTTTTAGTCCTAGTCAGTTTCTCTTTTTCAATCATCATTTTGAAAGAAGAGGTAATGTTTGACGTGTTTCCGGGTTGGGCCATTTCTACAGAAAAAGTTCACAAGTTAGTACTTTCGATAATAAATTTTCAAGAAAATTAAACACCCATTGGTTAAATAACCATTTAATTTTCACTGAAAACTAGGATCCCAATTGACGTCGTTTCATTACATCAGCTGAGGCTGCTAGCAATAAAAGTACTCAATAAGGTACGGGTTCACCCAATTGCCAATATCCAATTGCAATTCCTAGAAATCATGGGACTTACATTATATTGCCAACCTCGGTTGCAAAATGTAAGCATGTTTCATCCCCAAGTCTTTATGCCTTGACGCCGTTTCATTACATCAGCTGAGGCTGCTAGTAATGAAAGTGCTCAATTAAGTTAACCAATTTAGAAACATGTAAATTGACGCCGTTTCATCACATCAGCTGAGGCTGCTAGCAAGAAAGTGCTCAATTTACCCCTTTTGACTACCATTCTTTGAATCATTACATCAGCTGAGGCTCCTAGCAATGATAGAATGTCATCTTAGGTGTTTCCGTATTAATTGGTCGGCATATTACTTAAGTTTAAAGGGTATAAATTTTTGATGTGTAACCAAAAAATATGTACAAAGATGTCATGCATTCATCTTTGTATCATATGTTTTCTACAAAAACCTATTTACTCATTCGCAGCTTAAATCAACAAAATTTAATTGATGGTGTTGAGAAACTTACAACATTACCTTAAGATGCTTCGTACTTTTTCATGGTGTACTTGGTAAGTCTATTATTGACGCACAGGCAAGCGGAGGGGCAAACGCCCGTCGAAGCTAATTAAAAACGCGCCCCTTTCGGATGACAATTTAATGTCAAACCTCCTTATACCCACTTTATAGTTTGTCAATAATAGGTCCGCCGCTTCGACCACTTTTGTACAGTCACATCAATCAATTAAAACTTTAAGATTTAAAGCTTAAAACATTTTATGTAGTAAATTATTAATTGCTGGTCTCGCCTGGGAGCAAATTACCGTGCGAAGCGAACCACTGTCGGCACATAAGACTTGGCAATTAAATAGTTTACTACAAAGGTTTCATAGTTATTAGGTTCATTTATTTTTTATTCAAAAAATTACCCTCTTTGATGTTACAATCCATCATAATTAAACACAAAGAATCAAGTAATTGAAAAAATAAATAAACACTTAATAACACGTATATGATCATTAACAATATCATATAGCCACATGCAAACCTTTTCAATAAATCCTATTAATAATTCTATGTGAAATTTAATGTATGTTATTAATAAAACTCCCATTGGTTTTCGAGCTCATTGTGCCCAATGGACCACAGACGCCAAATAACTTGGCCGCGTAAGTTTTGATTAATTAGATACCACATTGCACATAACCAATTAATTAATATATTAATTAGGGTCTTCCCTAATTTTAGATTTATCTTAAAAAAAACATGTAACAATTAAAACACAAAACATTTCATGACAAAATATGCAAGATTTTGTCATGGATTCCATATAGCACTTAAAATCATGTATCACATATTTACAAGCCTATATAGTACGCAATCTTTAATTAATGACATCACATAAGGTATTCATTAATTAAGCCCCAAAAATTGCATGCAATCCTAGGGTTTCTACAAGTTTTCTACAAAAACTAAAACCCTAAATTTTTATAATTGGGTGTCGACCCAAAATTAAACCAAAATCAGGGTTTACAAAATCAAAACCCTAGATCAATAAAGATTGCATGTATCTATATTACAAGATTCAATTTTTAAGGTTTTAAGTAATTAATTACATGTTAAAATGAGGCTCATGATGCCACTGTTGCAATATGTGAATCATAAATAAACTATAAACACATAATCATCATAGCATACGCACAGCGGAATAAATCTACATAACATATAATTAATTAACTTAAAATTAAATAGACGCGTACCTTTTGATTCCTAGCAAGAACAAGGAATCACGTGCTTCAAGAACAAAATTATATAAACCCTAAATAGGTTTATATGGATCGAACAAGGGCAAAACACACAGGCTAAAGGAAGCTTGTTACTCGTTCTTGTACGCATGTAATACTAGCGTTTCAATAGGAAAAGCTAGGCTCAAGATCACAAACAAACCAAACACTTTATAAGCAAAACCTTGATCGCCAATTCCTAGTGGAATTAAAAGGGGGTCGATCGGTTGGAGCTTAGAGCAGAAGAGGAAGAGAAGTTTGGCTTGTTAGGGATTCAAGATTAGGGAAACAATGAAACACAATGGGATGTATTTATAGTTTTCCTTTGGCTTGCTCCCTACTCCACCAAACCGACTCCCATAACCCTAATGGGTTAGATCGGCCGAACTTCTCCCCAAGAAAGGGATTCTAGATCCTTCTCTTCCTATCTTTTATAATTAGTCCTTTAACGACCGTTATCTCTAACTTCGTTAAGTACTAACTGTCGTTAAGTATTTGTTTTGTGAAATGAATAAATAAAACTAAAATATATTTAATTTATTCAAACCATTGAAACTCTCACGTATTGTGTGCAATCCCGAGTCTCGGGTTCGAAACCGGACATACTTATATTAATAATTATACACAAACTCTAACAAAAGGTTCGATGACAGAGGAAAGGAAAAAATGAGAAACAGAGTTTCTCTGCCGTAATTGTTAGATGAAAATCCCTAAAGTTACCAGGTAAAAAATATCAATTATATATTACAGGATAATATATTTATTGGGTACCATGTTAAAGTTTAACTGTTTTACTTCTTTTGTTAATATGCAGCGTGTCCAGTCACCAACGAAGCAACAATAATCAGGATCAATACAACTAAGGCCTCGTACTACACGACTTGCTCGGTATGCCCAAAAAAAGTCAAAGCTGATGACCCGACACCTATGTGTCATGACCATAGGTCGTAGCAATATCCCGAACACATGCGTTTACAAACATTCGATTCTATATATCTTCGATAATTAACTGTATCTAGCCTTTTGTTTTATTAAATATGTTGGTTAGTTGGTGAGCCCAGAACATGGTGAATATAATCAATTACCTAACTACGTATCAATAATGGTTACCGGATATCACTTGTAATCGTGTTATCACTTTCCAAAGTAAACTATTCAACTCTAATGCCTGGGTAACGAATATCTACTTGGGATAAGAACAAATGTATGTTAATGATTTAGACACCAATCAGTAACCCTTTTTCTTTCAAGTGTTTATGTTCTCTCTGTTTTTTTGTCATGCATGATTAATTTCCAATATATAGGAAAATACTCACAGCAGGTCAAATGGAATTAAGAGGATTAATCGGCCCATGAAACGCATCATAATTATCCTCATTATAGCCAATAGTGGTTACATGACCAATTAAACGTGGTCATAAAGGCAGTTTTAACTGCCATTTGAATAGGTCAAAGTAGTTACATACTTATCCCAGCAGTACTAACTTAGTAACTTGCTCTAGCAGGACTAACTTAGTACTAGCAGTAGTAACTCTATTCCAGCAGTACTAACAAAGTACTAGCAGTAGTAACTCTGCACCAGCAGTACTAACAAAGTACTAGTAGTAGTAACTCTGTGAAGGATTAAACCTTCTGATGAGTTACTCCCAACTACTATCAGAGTCTAGGTAGTCATGGAACTGATGGGTGTACACTCCGTACCTCCTGACCCATTATGAGGTGTGAACTGATCCTTCAAGTGCACTAAATTTTCCAACAATCCTCCCCAAATTTAGTTCACTTCCTTTGCATGAAAATTAAACATTAAACAAAACATGTGCATAAACGAAAATATCCTGATGATTGAATTTCCATCTTAGTACATTACACGTTCAAATATTCGAGAATCAGGGTCTTCTAAGAATTGAACCCTTCAACCCATTTGAATACCTGAAGATAAAATACACACAAGTTTTCAAACACTTAAACGCTCTTAACATTTTACAAGCAATGTGTCCATATCCAATTCATAAATGTTGTAAGAACCAAAAGTCCTAAGTTCCCTGAAGCGGCAAAACTTCAACATTCACATAGGTGGTTCGTCTTTATTCATGATCCTTCCAAGCACTTTTTCAAAGAAATTAACCATTAAGAAGTAAATACTTCATCCTCCTTTCTAGCAGTTTCCGAGCTCAACCTTGGGATGATTGTAAAGCATGTGCTCTAGTCCACTGAATATTCAGCTTTCCACATTGAACTCAGCTCCCAAGTTTCCTCATGAGGGAGTTGGGTGTCTTAGCATTCAGTGACTAAGTTGAACCTTAAACCCATCCCTTTAGCAGACTTTATGACCAAGTGTCTAGCCAAACCCTTCGTCAAGTTATCAGCTAAATTTTGTTGAGATCTAACAAACTCTATAGATACCACCCCATTCATGATAAGCTCACGAATCATGCTATGCCTGACACCTAAGTGTCTATACTTCCCATTGTACATCTGGATATAAGCCTTTTCCAATGTAGTTGCACTATCACAACGGATAGAAATAGGTGTTATAGGTTTAGCCCACAATGGAATCTCAAAAAGCAAGTTTTTCAACCATTCAGCCTCTTTACCAGCAGCTGCTAAAGCCACAAATTCATATTCCATTGTTGAACTGGTGATGCAAGTTTACTTCTTGGATGCCCAAGAAATTGCACCTCCACCAAGTAGGAATACCCAGCCAATGGTTGGCGAATTGTCTTCAGTGTTACTGATCCAACTTGCATTAGTGTATCCTTCTAATACTAAAGGATAGCCAGTATATGAGAGACTATAATCCATAGTTCTCTTCAAATACTTCAGTACCCTCTGAATTGCTTGCCAATGCTGAGCACTAGGATTGCTAGTATACCTGCTCAGTTTTCCCACTTCAAATTCAACATCAGGTCTTGTACAAGTCATGGTATACATTAGGCCACCAATCACCCTAAAATACTCAAGTTGAGATACAGCTTTGCCAGTATTAGATATTAGCTTCTCAGTTGTATCCATAGGTGTACTCACTGGAGTACAATCAGAGTGGTTGAATTTCCTCAGTACCTTCTCAATATAATGAGACTGGGTTATAGAAATTCCCTTACTCTCATGTTTGATCCTTATACCAAGGATAACATCAGCCTCCCCCATGTCCTTCATGGAGAACTTTGATGACAAAAATTCCTTTGTCAGGTCAACCTGATTTTGGTTAGTGCCAAAGATCAGCATGTCATCAACATATAGACAAATGATGACTCCTTTACCAGATTCATCAAATTTGCTATACACACATTTGTCAGACTGGTTAAGTAAATAACCACTAGACAAAACCACTTCATCAAATTTTTGATGCCATTGCTTAGGTGCCTGCTTCAGTCCATATAGGGACTTAATCAGTTTACACACCTTGTTTTCATTGCCAATCAAGATGAAGCCCTAAGGTTGGTTCATATAAACCTCCTCATCCAATTCACCATTCAAGAAAGTAATCAGCAATCTTATGGTACTGATACATGCCACAAGGGCATAAGTATCAAAATAGTCTATCCTTGACTTTTATTTAAAGCCCTGACTGACTAGTCTAGCCTTGAACTTTTTAATAGTTCCATCTAACTTCATTTTCCTTTTCAAAATCCATTTGCAACCCAAAGGTTTGCAACCAGGTGGTAGATCAGCCAACACCCAAGTGTTGTTGCCCATGATGGAGTCCATCTCATCATTTATTGCTTCTTTCCAGAAAGCAACATCCTATGACTTCATTGCTTCATCAAAGGTTTTGGGGTCATCCTCAACATTAAAGCAATAGTAGTGTTGGTCAGAGACCTCAATCTTGTTCCTTCAATTAAGTATAATTGAATCTCAGGTACAAATGACTTTGGAGTCCTGATCCTTTTGCTCTTTCTGAGCTCAGGCTGTTGAACCACAACCTCATCAGGGACCTCTAATAGCACTTCATCAGGGACCTCTGATGTACCAATATCATTAGTTCCATTTGGAATCCTCTGACTTGGTCTAGGGACTGATGAGAATCTATTCTCATCAAAGAGAGTATCCCTTGATTCAATTATTGAGTTAATTGAAAGATATTCATTAGGTTCAATAACATAGAACCTAAAAGCTTTGGAATGCTCAGCATATCCAACAAAGATGCATTCAATGCCTCTTTCACCCAAAGTTTTCTACTTTGGATCAGGGAGTCTTACAACAGCCCTACAACCCCAAACCCTAAGAAAATTCTGGTTGGGTTTTCTTTTAGTCCAGAGTTTATAAAGGGTAACCTTGTTCCTTTTGTTGGGAACCCTATTGAATAAATAGCAAGCTATTAACATAGCTTCACCCTAGAACCCTTGTCTTAGCCCTGAATAGGACAACATGGAATTAACCATCTCTTTCAGCATTATGTTTTTCCTTTCAGATACACCATTTTGCTGAGGAGTATAGGCAGCAGTCATTTCATGGATTATACCAACAGACTGAAAATATAGAGTATCCATGTACTCACCTCCCCTATCAGTCCTTAATCTTTAGATCAGGGACCCAAGTTGTAATTCAACTTCAGTTTTAAATACTTTGAATTTATCTAATACTTCATCCTTAGCATTTAACAGATATACATAACAAAACCTAGAAGCATCATCAATAAATGTCACAAAGTACTTCTTATTCCCTAAAGAGGGAGTGGCATGCAAATCACACAGGTCACTGTGTATTAATTCTAAGAGCTCAGTCTCACATTTTACACACTGAAAAGGTTTCTTAGTTATTTTGGTCAACATGCAAGTCTTACACGTTTTAGTGTCCATGTCAAATGTTGGGATTAACCCATCCTTAGACATATCTTGCATCCTTTTATAGTGTACATGGCCAAGTCTGGCATGCCATAGGGTAGAGTCGTTCAGTTTAGAGGTTGACATAAAGGCTGAATTAACAATATCAGTGACAATATTAAGCCTGAATATTTGATTACACAAATCGCCAAAACCAATAAATACACCATGTTTAGACAAAACAAACTTATCGGATTTAATAACTTGTTTAAAACCATGATTATTCAAAACACTACTTGAAACCAAGTTTTTCCTTATATCAGGAACATGAATAACATTAAACAAAGTTACAATCTTTCCAAAACTAAAACTAAGATCTGCACAACCACGACCATGCACCAGGGCTGTTGACTCATTTTCCATGTGAAGAATAGAACCATCATTCAGTGATTCGTAAGTCTTGACCCAGCGTTTATCTTTGCACACATGAATTGTTGCTCCAGAGTCAACCCACCACTCAACATCATCATCCTGAACATAGTTAGATTCAGATACATATGTAATATAATAAATCTGAAAGGATTTATTAAACATATTCTGACCTTTAAGTGATTGGCAGAACCACCACTCCCTGAACCACTAGTGCCTGAATCATTGGCTTTACCACCAACTTTAACACCTTTGCAATGCCTTTTAATGTGACCATTTTTGCCACATTTCCAACAAGTATGTGTTGCCTTCTTGTTAGGGTCAGCTTTTGTGTTATCATGATGTTTACGTTTACCCTTGTTGTCATTGTACCTGGTGGAGTTGTTATGTTCCACAATATTGACAACAGATGAACCAGTAGCATTGCTACTCTTTGGCTTGTCATTATCCTGTGCCATGAGGGATTCCTTAATACGTAGATGACTACCCAACTGAACAAGAGTCAGTTCTTCCTTCTTGTGTAAACCTACCAAGTATACCAAGAAGTTCAATGTGTTTGTCAATGATACAAGAGACTGAAATAGCCTCATCCATGTTCATTTTATGTTGTTTAAACCTTCCAAGTATACCAAGAAGTTCATTGTGTTGGAAATTAAATGTTTCTGACTTAGTACTGCTAGAGAATGGATAACTACTTTAGAAGATATGTATTAAGGATAAGTATGGAATAGATCTTTTGTATATCAAAATTAGTTAGAAATATACGGTAGGATACTTATCTTGTAAAGGACTCCTTAAGTCTATAAAAGGAGATCCTAGGTTAGATGTTTATATACGAGTCATACAAGTTTTGTTAAGATTCAAGGTTGTTGTAACCCTAGTGATATTGAGATCACTCGTATTATTCTTGAATAATATTGAATCGTTTGAAGTTAAACTTTATGTGTTCATTGTTCATACAAGCATTACTGTTTCATCAAACAAACAAATTCTTCTAAGTGTGGTTGAGTAGATTCCGCATACTTAACTACATAATCTCAAGGTATCACAAACACATCATAAAGGAGTAACATCCTAAGTGTTTTAAATCCTCTCAAGTGGTATCAAAGACAGGTTGATACTATTGATTTAAAAGAGAAAGTAATGGACATGGAGACTACACAAATAAACATGGCTGCTAAATTGCAAATGCTGAAGCAAAACGAATTTGATATGTGGAGGCTTCGAATAGAACAATACTTCCAAGTGCAGGACTATGCACTATGGGAGATCATTGAAGATGGAAACTCGTTCAAACCTTCAACATCTACAACAACAGTTGATGGTAAAGAAGAGACTGTTGTGCAAAACTCTCCAGTGACTGCAGAAGAGAGGCTACAAAAGAAAAACGATGTCAAGGCTAGGAGCTTGCTAATGATGACCATTCCTAATGATCAGCTCCTGAACTTTAGTAAATACAAGGATGCAAAGTCCTTGTTTGAAGCAATCACTGCTAGGTATGGTGGGTATGAAGCCACCAAGAAAACCCAGAAGACTCTGTTAAAGCAGAACTTTGAAAACTTTACTGCAACCAGTAATGAGTTTTTGGATCACATGTTTAATAGGCTGCAAAAGATTGTTAGCCAACTTGCTGTTCTTGGTGTTGATATACCTCAGGAAGATCTGAACTCCAAGTTCTTGTGGAGCTTACCTGCAGAGTAGGCTATGCATGTTGTGGTCTGGAAGAATAAGCCAGACATTGATACTATGAGCCTCAATGACTTATATAGCAACTTCAATATTATTGAGCAAGATGTGTTGAATGCTGGAGGTACTAGCTCAAGCACTGGGAACATGGCTTTTGTGTCATCTCCCAGTAATTCAAGTCCAGATGAAGTAAAAGTTGCTGCAGGAGTTAGTACTGCTAACCCTAGTGTTAGTACAGCTAGTTCATCAAGCAGTACTACTGGTAACCTGAATGATACTACCTATTGTGCTTTCCTGACAAGCCAGAATGATGGGTCAATGCTGACACATGAAGATCTCCAGGAGATAAATGATGATGATTTGGAGGAGATGGATCTCAAGTGGCAGATTTCACTCCTTAGCATGAGGGCTTAGAAATTCTACCAAAGAACTGGCAAGAAGATCACCATCAGCAGTAATGATACTCCTGGTTTCGACAAGTCCAAGGTAGAATGCTACAACTGTTACAAGTTGGGGCATTTTTTAAAGGAATGTAGAAGGCCCAGGTAACAGGATAGCAGGAGCAAGGGTTATGGAAGCAAGCCCAAGGCTGTGGAAGAAGTTGAGCCAGCCTCAAAGGCTATGGTGGCTATTGATGGACTAGGCTATGACTGGAGTTTCATGGCAGATGATGAGGAATCACCTACTGAGATGGCACTTATGGCCTTCTCTGACTCTGAGGTACTATCTGCTAAAAGTTGTTCTAAAACATGCACTGCTCTTAAAGAATAGGAATCTTTAAAGAAACACTATGATGAGCAGAGGATTGAATTAAACAAAACTAATTACAATTTGTCTAATCATAAGAGAGGTTTAGCAGTCCTAGAAGAACAAATAGTTCATTATAAGAACAATGAGTCTGCCTTTTCTGAGGATATAGTTGTTCTTAAGAGAGATTTGTCACTTGAGAATGCTGAGATTAACCTGCAAAAATATGAATTAGATAGAATCACTAAGGCAAAAGACAATATACAATTAACTATAGACACTTTGGAATATGTATCAAAAGGTGTGAACAAAATTATAGAGTGTCAAATAGTTAATAAGGCTAAGTCTGGGTTGGGGTATAAAACATGTCCACCTCCTCACAGAGCAGTGCCTGCACCCCAGGCATTGACCTAGAGCATACATGTTTACCTGAGTTTCAACAACCTAAGTTAGAGTATGGTTGTAAGCCAAAGGAGAATGTAATTGCTGATAAACCTGTAGAAGCTAGTGAGCCTTTTGAAAGTGCAAGTAACACCTCTCTAGCTGAGGATAAGGTGTCCACTGATAGGAATTCAGATGCTCCAACTATTGAGGACTGGACATCTGATGATGATGAAGATCAGGTTGCATCTAAACCTGATGTGATAGGAACCAAAGTTCCTAAGGTGGTTAGTAATAAAACTGTTAAGCTTACATCTAGTGTTAAACCAGTTCGGAAAATAGTTAGGTACTGTGAAATGTATAGGTCCACAGACAAACCAAGAGGCAACCAGAGGAATTGAAATAACCTCAAGTCCAACTAACTAGGTGAAGACTTTGTTATGTATAACAAGGCTTGTTTTACTTGTGGTAGCTTTGACCACCTAGAGGCTTTTTGTCTTAACCATCAGGGGAGAAAGATGGTTACTGGGAACAACAGGGTAACTGGGAACACAAGTCAAAGGGTGAACTTGAATAGCTCGAGATTGGTTAGATCTCACCCTAATGCTAACAGAATAAATCATAGGGCAAGTTTATTGAAGTCTGGCCACAAACCAATTAGTACTGGTCAACCAGCAGTTAGTACTGCCAGACCTTTTAAGACAGTTTACCCTAGACCAGCAGTTTCAAGTGCAAAACTAACTTTCAAATATGCACAACAAACTGTTAAAATGCCATTTCATAATAAAGCAGTGGTTCAAACACAATTTTGGAATCCAAAGGCAAAAACTACAAAGCCAGTAGTTAATACTGCTAGCCAAGCAGTTAGTACTGGTAACTCTGCAAACACTACTAGGGATAAAAGGGTTAATGTTGTTAAGGCCTCAGCATGTTGGGTATGGAGGCCAATCAAACCCAATGGTGCATCAATTGTATTGAAAAGATTTAACTATATTGATGCATGAGAAAAACCCAAGTCAGTGATGGCTTGGGTACCCCAAGGAAACTAATTTCCTTATTTTATGTGCAGGGACATTCACAGGAAGATGATGAAGATCAAGGTTATGCAGACAGTGGATGTTCCAGGCACATGACAGGCAACATGTCCTATCTTTCAGACTTTCAACCAATGGATGGAGGATATGTTACCTTTGGGGGAGGAATAGAAGGAAGAATTACTGGTAAAGGCACCTTGAAAACCGGTAAATTAGACTTTGAGGATGTATACTTTGTGCAAGAGCTTAAGTATAACCTGTTTAGTGTCTCACAAATGTGTGACAAAAAGAACAAGGTTCTTTTTACTGACACTGAATGTCTTGTGCTTTCTCTAGAATATAAGCTTCCTGATGAAAGTCAGGTTCTACTTAAAGTTCCAAGAAAGGGTAACATGTACAGTGTTGACATGTAGAAGATTGTTCCTAAAGAGGCTTTTACTTGTCTTGTTGTAAAGGCCACATTGGATGAGTCTATGTTATGGCTTAGAAGACTTGGTCTTATAAATTTTAAAACCATTAATAAAATTGTTAAGGATGGTTTGGTAAGAGGATTGCCTCAGAAAAGATTTGAAAATGACCAGACTTGTGTTGCCTGTCTCAAAGGAAAACAACACAAGGCTTCTTGTAAGCCCAAGACCCTTAACTCTATTAATCAACCTTTGTTTATCCTACATATGGATTTATTTGGACCAACTTCTGTGAGTAGTATTATGCATAAAAGGTATTGTCTTGTAGTTACTGATGACTATAGTAGGTTCACATGGGTTTTCTTTTTAGGTTCTAAGGATGAGACACCTACCATTCTTAAAACATTCATAACTGAGATAGAAAACTTAGTGGATAAGAAAGTTAAAGTCATTAGGTGTGACAATGGGACAGAGTTTAAAAATAGAGTTTCGGATGAGTTTTGTAAGGAAAAGGGTATTAGAAGAGAGTTTAGTATTGCTAGAACTCCTCAGCAGAATGAAGTTGCTGAGAGGAGAAATAGAACACTGATAGAAGCTGCTAGAACCATGTTAGCTGACTCTAAGTTGCCCATCACTTTTTGGGCTGAAGCAGTTAATACTGCTTGCTATGTGCAGAACAGGGTTTTGGTAGTTAAACCTCACAACAAGACACCATATGAGCTTTTTAGAGGTAGAACTCCTGCTTTAGGATTTCTAAGACCATTTGGGTGTCATGTAACTATTCTAAATACCTTAGACCATCTAGGCAAGTTTGATGGCAAATCTGATGAAGGTTTCTTGGTTGGGTACTTTCTTAATAGTAAAGCCTTTAGCGTATACAACACAAGAACAAGGAAAGTAGAGGAGAACTTGCATGTTCAGTTTCTAGAAAATAAATCTAATATTGCAGGTGAAGGCCAAAAATGGCTATTTGACCTTGAAACTTTAACCCAATCAATGAATTATGTGCCAGTTGTTGCTAGAACCTTTTCTAATGATTTTGCAAGATCAGAAGCTGATGATGCAACAAATAAAGCAGGCTTGGGAAAGGAGAAAGGTCAAGGTCATTTGCTGATGCCAATATGGAACAGTGTGGATTCATCTTCACACAATGGTGAACCTTTGACTGATGAAGCAAAAAAAGGTTTTGAAGATGAAAACAATGTAGATGAAGCTGAAGATCAAGAGAATCAAGATAACAGTACAAATGATGATTGTACTGTTGAGCCCCAAGTTGGTATTGCTAGTCAACATGTTCATACTGCTGGCCCATCAGATCGAAATATTGCTGATTTCTCAGAAGATGAGGTGGATATGAACAATCTACCACCTACCTATGCAGTTCTCACTACACCACACATAAGGATACACAGAGATCACTTCCTAGACAATGTGATTGGGGACATACAATCTGGTGTGAAGACAAGAAGAAAAACTATGTAACACCCCATCCCGACAAGGGTAAAGGTATTCACGCAAATGGTTTCATATCAGATATAACAAAGCATACATTCAAAAGTAATACAAAGATTCTCAAGGGTTACAAAGGGCATACTAAAATTTCAAGGTTACAAAAACGGATACAAATTCTAACAATAAAATAACTTCTAATCATCTCTAGGCCAAAATAACTGTCAAGCCTTCTAGGTCCAAAAGTCTCTTCACTCATACCCATCTTCCATCTAAAACCTGCCGCACACGAAAAGAAAACGTGCGGCTGAGCTTACAAAGCCCAGTGAACAGATATATAATAAACGGAAATGAAAGTAAACGGAAATAATCAGATGTAGCATAATGAATGAGACATAAATAAGGTACAAGAGTAAAGGTTCAGGATAGTTATCCACCACGAGCCCAGAAACTCAAAGTCATAATCTCAAAGTCACATCTCAAAATCATAGTCTCACAATCAGAGGGGATACCTCTCAGGCAACCAGATAACATGAGGGGTGGCCTCATGTATCAAATGGGGTGGAGTAGCTAGCTCCTAAAAATGTGAAAGGCGTGTATTGCACACAGCACCAGTCACCTCAAAGTCATGCTCAAAGTCATAGTTAAATCCACTAAACATATATGCCTAGGATTGCAATCCATACGCCCCCACTCAAAGTCAATCTCAAAATCATAATCTCAAAGTCATCATGGCCATATCATAATATAAAAGGGGACGGCGTGAGAAATCACTCCCCCACACAGGAGTCATGCCAGTGGTGCATCACAGACATGGCCAGGTTACCTTCCTGGCTAGGAAACAAAAGGTGGCTCGGGTATCAAACTAAGAGTCATATCTCAAGGTCATCTCAAAGTCATATATCAGAAATGCATCTCAACGTCATATCAAAAGGTTCATACACAAGTAAACATAGAAATGGCCTGGGAAATCTTAACTGAATCATAACTCATAATCATAATCAAGGTTCATCTCAAAAGTTCATTTTAAAACTTCCATCAAAGTCCATTTTAAACAATCCTTTATTTGTGCCTGTAATAAAACGATTCTTTAAAGAAATTTTCATAAAATATTCTTTCAAAACGGTTTCTCATAAAAATTAGTCTTCCAAAATAGCCTTCATAAAAGTTAGTAACATTTATATAAAATGGTTTTGCCTCATTTATAAACACCCTTTCAAAATAGTTTTTCTTCAAAACATTTTCAAGATATGATTAGAAAAGGTTTTCATAGCATAGCTTCGATTCAGAATTCATATCAAATGGAACTCAACTGGGGAGGTTCAAGCAAAGGGAAATCATAGCAATCAAATCAGAAACTAATGGATTCGGAATACGAGAGAGATCATGAGAAACCTTAAAAGAAAGGTCAGAATATCTGTACCTTATGACGAACGCACAAACAGAATAAAGCACAGAAACAGGGAATAGCTCAAAGTCTCTCCTTCTTCACACCTAAAGGGATAGAAGAGAATTACAATCTTTCCATTTTAAGTAGCTTTCCATTTTTGGCCGGTTTCCATATTTAGTAAGTTTCCATTTTTAGAAAGTTGGAGCAACATACTTAGTTAAACCATTATTTCTGGAATTTAGGTATCTTTTATCACATTCACATAATAGGCCCTTAAGAATTCACAATTTACACTTTACACCCTTTAGTTTTAAAAGTTACACTTTAATTCTTCAATTGTTCATAGTTACACTTTAGCCCCTTTATTTATCAAAGTTTCACAATGGTTACTTATTTTATCATATTATAAGAATGCATTCTCAATTTTACATATTTTACACAATAGGTCCCTCTAGTTTCCAAAGTTACATATTTAGTCCCTTATTTTATAATTTTAACCTTGCATAATTAATAACTACATATTAACCCATTAAATCACCAATTTAACACATAACCCCCTGAATATGTTATATTACTCAAAACAGCACTAACTTTCCAGAAATTATAAGTTTAGTCCCTCCATTTAACTATTTTATAATTCGAACCATATTTAAACCCTAAAATCATTTTAATCCTTTAAAATACAAAAATGACACTAGACCCCCTCTTTTTATATTTTACACCGCAAGTACATGACCCAAAATGAGTTTTAAAAATAACCCAAGAGTTTTAGAAATTACATAATCTACCCTAGACTTTTAAACCTACACGATAACACTTTATATTTCACAAAATCAAACCCTAACCTTCTCTAATCATTTTTAATCATTGCTTCATCACTTTACCTCATTTATAATCATAAGAACAAGCCCTAAATCACCCGAAATCAGATCGAACACTTATATACACTTTTATACGTTTTATAATTTCGAAACCCTTATTACAAACAATTCGATAACACTTTATTTAGACCATGACAAATCATCCAAACATTTTTCTAGACTTCATATGATTATTTGACACGAAAATAAAATATATATGCAGCCCTCAAAATTCGTATAGTATTTTTAATGTTTTACGCATTGTTTTATTGATTTAAACCCCAAATAATTCATATAACATGCATGGATCAAATTACACATTTTATTTGATGTTCTTAACATATATAGGGTCTGAGAAAAATACCAAATCAAGATTCGAACGTGTGGAATGAGACGCACGATTTAATTTGTACGCGTAGAGCCAAAATGAACCAAAAATCACCACGACTTCAAAAACGACCTAAAAATCGTGAAACCAATTTTCACAGGTCACATATGATGTGAGGAACACAAGAAAAATAAGAAACGAATTTTATGATAGTCGAATGAATAAGAAACGAATTATACCTATTATCTTAGCCGCGGTATAGAATAATTCACCCAGAATGATTCGAACGAAGAACACCTCCACAATAATTTTTCTAGGACTCTTTAGATGGTGCTTGATCACAGAAAAATGGGTTATGAATTTTTGGATGTCGAATTGAGGCTATACGAATTTTTGTTTGTGTTTTGATCCACTCGGCAATTTAGGGTTTTCAAGAGAAAATTATGATTGATTTTTAAAATGGAAAAACGAGTGAAGGGGGGGAATAGACCACAAATTTCGGCCTAAAAGGTTGGGAATTAAGTGGGAGATATTTGATTTGATTTAATCCTAAATACTTTCCATAATTCATAATTTAAATAACATAAAATACATTTTAAATGTATACGGCATTGGTAGGGGTATTTTGGTAATTTTACCACTTGTATAAATGTCAAATGAAGTTCTCAAAATTATTTGGGATCATATCTTGTGCATTGTCAGAAGTTTGGAGTTTATTTGATACTTATTAAGCCTTTAATTAAAATTTTAAATTATAGGGGCAAATTGGTAATTTCACATGCTTTCAGATTTTAGGTGTTACAACTTCTTCCCCTCTAAAAGAAAATTTTCGCCCTCGAAATTTGCAAAGAATCAGAAATGAAACGAATCGAAACATAACAAAGACACACTATGCTGAGTTTGAATCCAATGATAACGTACCAAAATACGGATGATAATTGAATTCTCTAGGAAGAGGTAAAAACAATACGTAGGGTTTTACATCGAATTGATTAGGCAGATTAGATGAGAATACATCAAATTGTAGCAACCATGAGGTGATGCAATTGTATAACTCTTTAGCTTTTCAAATAGTTTCGGCTTCGAAAGAGCCTTCCAAAGATGTTCTCATAAACAAACAGGTCCTGCTTTCTCAGAATCCAAAATCTCATGTCTTACTCATAGCAGATCACAATGAACAGTTTCAACGAATGCGAAACGTAGATATAGCAGAACAGATTGAATCCATACGGACAGAAAACATATCGTTAGATATCATTAATTCGCAGAAGCTCCATAATAGAATATAAGATTATTATCGAAAGTGCATAGGTCAGCAAAACGCGCGTCGAGAAGCCAAATGTATCAAGTCGAATATCAAAGACAGCAGATTAACTGGATATGTAGAATGAATCTAAGGTCTAACTAACTGCGAACAATCCCACTGAGATTCAATTTCCAAACTTCTTAGGTACTTCCAAAGATATCCTATGCCCACGATGAGTGCACGTTATATGGTTTAAGTATTATCACGTTGATCAGGCGTCATAATACTAGCACCACATAAGTATGCCCTTATGATGGTCATACTTTATCTCAAGTCGTAATCAGAACCACCTATCTTAATCCACCTAGTACTTCTATAGACATCAAAGATCAACTAAATACGAATGTCAAAATCCAAAGACAAAACAAAATCATCCGCACGAGTATTAAAATCCCAGATTTCCAAACTAACGTGAGGTACGCCGTTACTAAACATCGTATCTTCCATCACTATCCAAAATCTCTCAAACCGGTTATCATCAAACATACGAAATATAGGCACCACTGATCTGCTTCTCGTGAACTTAGATCATAAGAGAATCTTTTAACGATATGACGAAGCTTAATAGAGTCAACCAAACGAAATTTAGTCGCCAAGAATTTCGGTCTGAATAGAATCAATTCTTCCGAATATGAAAGATCTGTTTTAAAATTTTTGTTCATTCAACGCACCCAATCTCTTCAAGTCTGGTAAGTCTGTCTTCGTCTGTCTATCAATCGGGAAGTGAAACCATCAATCCGGAACTTGTGTCTGGTTCGCCGCGCCTCCTGCAGTTCTTCTTGTAATGTGATGGGTATTGTGGATTTCTGGAACGGTCTTTAATTCTCTTCATCATACAGTCTGCTTCCGTTCTCAATTCATCTTAGTACAACCAAGATGAATAGGGAAGTGAGACTGTGCTTCTCCATCAGCTCCAGGTTCGCCGTCTTGACTAAACTTCTTCTTCTGCATCGCCAACACTTCTGCCTTGTAAGGAATGTCTTCACTCTTCAGGGTAGCCTCCGTTGTTGTTAACTCCAGGTCAGGCAAAGAACACCGTTGTCTTAAAATATCCATCTCCCAGAATGTACAAATGATCTTTAAATTTCTAACAAGGTGCAAAATAATCTCCATGCTCTTCCCTTTTTGTTCCAATGAACAGGTATGGTTCGACAGACGTCTTTGCTATATGCCCAGACAATCACGTCAAATCTTACTTCCTACTCCGGTACAAAATTTGGTGGTCCATCAGGAATCAATTTCAAAAAGTCCAGAATGCTAAACAATGTTCAATACAATGCTCATGTTCCGAGAGTTCAAGCGCCAAAAGCTTCTAAGAGAAGGTTTAGTCGTTGAAATACGAAATGGTTTCTAGGAAAACTTCAGTACTCGAAACAACATATCTTTAAGGGATGCCAAAACAAATGTGGAAAGTTAAAGTTCTGGCTTATATACTGAGATGAGTTCTAACAGATTTACAAAGGTGAAGCACACATCGCACAAAATTTATTTCAATCATTCCTCAAATCTTATTCGGGAAAAATTCTCAAAATCCAACGGAAGTACGCGAAACGTTAATGCCATAAGAAATTCGAGATAAAATTCTAAACAATACAGTTACTAGACTCTTAACTTCATACTTAGATTGGTTTACTTGCAGTAGATTCCAAGTCTGAATCCTCCTCCTCTTCCTCGCTGATCCATCCGTTCCGGTTCCCTTCTGACTGGGGAAGTGGCTGGCTTGCGAAACCCCAATAAGTGTATCTTCCTTCATCTTCTATGCGATCCACAAATCCGTACAAATTGCGAGGTTCAACTCGTACCACTCCTCCTTCTTCTGAAAACCTGGGGTCTCTTCCCTGTTATCTAGTTACAATGTCCTCTTCATCTGTTATTTCTGCCACGTGCAGCTGTTCTTCCGTCCCACCTATATTCATGATGGTCCTCCTTTCTTCGATCCGGCCCGGCCACATCCTAGTGGGGATCAATATCCTCTTGGCAATCCTCCTCAATTTTCCGTTCCTCTTTCGGCCGATGGCGAACCTAGTTGTCCAACGATATCTGCGGCGTGCTGGAGGTGCCAAACTGAAAATGACATAAACGATACTAGGCATTAGAATTCGGTAGGTGTCAAAATTTACTCGAAACTCAAGAAATTCACGCAAAATATCATCGAATGAGCGATCGGTCCAAATTAATCTTCCAATCAAGCAGATCGGCAGCGCAAATCTTATTATTCGGAAATGAGATGAGAATATCCTTATACTCGTAGTTATGAACTACAAAACTTCTCGCAAGAACATGGATGGTTGGAACAAACTCAAATAGGGTCAGGAGATTCATAGTTACTTATCAAAACAAAAGACAAATAACAAAACATATCCAGTACGTCATCGCCATGGAGGTTCTCGGAATGCCTGAAGAGGCGTCAAAGTGATTAACAAAAGAATCAGAGGCAACTGAGAGGCTTTATCAAAATGACTATCAAAAGGGATCTGAAGATAAGGATCAAATAGTGTCTGCCAATAATTATGAAATTTCTCAATGCCTTCCAAATTTTATCAGGTTCAAATCTAGGTGGTGCAAAGCATAAGCTTTTGATTTCCAAAAGAGATATCAACCGACTCTAACCAGAAGCAAGGCACGAATCAGAGTAATGCGGAAGCAATGATACTCACACAGATGTCTTAGTCTACCCATTCCTCACTTAGGTTCCTATAGGGAGATCCTAAAGCAATTTCTCAAAGGTTGTCCTACGAGCGCCTACAGGGAAAACTTAGTGGTCCTAACTTACACAGGCCAAGGGTAAATGTATTACGAATCGCAGCCTGTCGCTCTGATACCATAATTGTAACACCCCATCCCGACAAGGGTAAAGGTGTCACGCAAATGGTTTCATATCAGATATAACAAAGCATACATTCAAAAGTAATACAAAGATTCTCAAGGGTTACAAAGGGCATACTGAAATTTCAAGGTTACAAAAACGGATACAAATTCTAACAATAAAATAACTTCTAATCATCTCTAGGCCAAAATAACTGTCAAGCCTTCTAGGTCCAAAAGTCTCTTCACTCATACCCATCTTCCATCTAAAACCTGCCGCACACGAAAAGAAAACGTGCGGCTGAGCTTACAAAGCCCAGTGAACAGATATATAATAAACGGAAACGAAAGTAAACGGAAATAATCAGATGTAGCATAATGAATGAGACATAAATAAGGTACAAGAGTAAAGGTTCAGGATAGTTATCCACCACGAGCCCAGAAACTCAAAGTCATAATCTCAAAGTAAAATCTCAAAATCATAGTCTCACAATCAGAGGGGATACCTCTCAGGCAACCAGATAACATGAGGGGTGGCCTCATGTATCAAATGGGGTGGAGTAGCTAGCTCCTAAAAATGTGAAAGGCGTGTATTGCACACAGCACCAGTCACCTCAAAGTCATGCTCAAAGTCATAGTTAAATCCACTAAACATATATGCCTAGGATTGCAATCCATACGCCCCCACTCAAAGTCAATCTCAAAATCATAATCTCAAAGTCATCATGGCCATATCATAATATAAAAGGGGACGGCGTGAGAAATCACTCCCCCACACAAGAGTCATGCCAGTGGTGCATCACAGACATGGCCAGGTTACCTTCCTGGCTAGGAAACAAAAGGTGGCTCGGGTATCAAACTAAGAGTCATATCTCAAGGTCATCTCAAAGTCATATATCAGAAATGCATCTCAACGTCATATCAAAAGGTTCATACACAAGTAAACATAGAAATGGCCTGGGAAATCTTAACTGAATCATAACTCATAATCATAATCAAGGTTCATCTCAAAAGTTCATTTTAAAACTTCCATCAAAGTCCATTTTAAACAATCCTTTATTTGTGCCTGTAATAAAACGATTCTTTAAAGAAATTTTCATAAAATATTCTTTCAAAACGGTTTTTCATAAAAATTAGTCTTCCAAAATAGCCTTCATAAAAGTTAGTAACATTTATATAAAATGGTTTTGCCTCATTTATAAACACCCTTTCAAAATAGTTTTTCTTCAAAACATTTTCAAGATATAATTAGAAAAGGTTTTCATAGCATAGCTTCGATTCAGAATTCATATCAAATGGAACTCAACTGGGGAGGTTCAAGCAAAGGGAAATCATAGCAATCAAATCAGAAACTAATGGATTCGGAATACGAGAGAGATCATGAGAAACCTTAAAAGAAAGGTCAGAATATCTGTACCTTATGACGAACGCACAAACAGAATAAAGCACAGAAACAGGGAATAGCTCAAAGTCTCTCCTTCTTCACACCTAAAGGGATAGAAGAGAATTACAATCTTTCCATTTTAAGTAGCTTTCCATTTTTGGCCGGTTTCCATATTTAGTAAGTTTCCATTTTTAGAAAGTTGGAGCAACATACTTAGTTAAACCATTATTTCTGGAATTTAGGTATCTTTTATCACATTCACATAATAGGCCCTTAAGAATTCACAATTTACACTTTACACCCTTTAGTTTCAAAAGTTACACTTTAACTCTTCAATTGTTCATAGTTACACTTTAGCCCCTTTATTTATCAAAGTTTCACAATGGTTACTTATTTTATCATATTATAAGAATGCATTCTCAATTTTACATATTTTACACAATAGGTCCCTCTAGTTTCCAAAGTTACATATTTAGTCCCTTATTTTACAATTTTAACCTTGCATAATTAATAACTACATATTAACCCATTAAATCACCAATTTAACACATAACCCCCTGAATATGTTATATTACTCAAAACAGCACTAACTTTCCAGAAATTATAAGTTTAGTCCCTCCATTTAACTATTTTATAATTCGAACCATATTTAAACCCTAAAATCATTTTAATCCTTTAAAATACAAAAATGACACTAGACCCCTCTTTTTATATTTTACACCGCAAGTACATGACCCAAAATGAGTTTTAAAAATAACCCAAGAGTTTTAGAAATTACATAATCTACCCTAGACTTTTAAACCTACACGATAACACTTTATATTTCACAAAATCAAACCCTAACCTTCTCTAATCATTTTTAATCATTGCTTCATCACTTTACCTCATTTATAATCATAAGAACAAGCCCTAAATCACCCGAAATCAGATCGAACACTTATATACACTTTTATACGTTTTATAATTTCGAAACCCTTATTACAAACAATTCGATAACACTTTATTTAGACCATGACAAATCATCCAAACATTTTTCTAGACTTCATATGATTATTTGACACGAAAATAAAATATATATGCAGCCCTCAAAATTCGTATAGTATTTTTAATGTTTTACGCATTGTTTTATTGATTTAAACCCCAAATAATTCATATAACATGCATGGATCAAATTACACATTTTATTTGATGTTCTTAATATATATAGGGTCTGAGAAAAATACCAAATCAAGATTCGAACGTGTGGAATGAGACGCACGATTTAATTTGTACGCGTAGAGCCAAAATGAACCAAAAATAACCACGACTTCAAAAACGACCTAAAAATCGTGAAACCAATTTTCACAGGTCACATATGATGTGAGGAACACAAGAAAAATAAGAAACGAATTTTATGATAGTCGAATGAATAAGAAACGAATTATACCTATTATCTTAGCCGCGGTATAGAATAATTCACCCAGAATGATTCGAACGAAGAACACCTCCACAATAATTTTTCTAGGACTCTTTAGATGGTGCTTGATCACATAAAAATGGGTTATGAATTTTTGGATGTCGAATTGAGGCTATACGAATTTTTGTTTGTGTTTTGATCCACTCGGCAATTTAGGGTTTTCAAGAGAAAATTATGATTGATTTTTAAAATGGAAAAACGAGTGAAGGGGGGGAATAGACCACAAATTTCGGCCTAAAAGGTTGGGAATTAAGTGGGAGATATTTGATTAGATTTAATCCTAAATACTTTCCATAATTCATAATTTAAATAACATAAAATACATTTTAAATGTATACGGCATTGGTAGGGGTATTTTGGTAATTTTACCACTTGTATAAATGTCAAATGAAGTTCTCAAAATTATTTGGGATCATATCTTGTGCATTGTCAGAAGTTTGGAGTTTATTTGATACTTATTAAGCCTTTAATTAAAATTTTAAATTATAGGGGCAAATTGGTAATTTCACATGCTTTCAGATTTTAGGTGTTACAAACTATGACTTCAGAACAACAAGGGTTTCTTAGTAATGTTTATGAAGAAAAGCAGCATAAAGATGCCAGCACATGCTTGTTTGTGCGTTTCCTCTCATAAGCCGAACCCAGAAATGTGCTCAAAGCCTTAGATGACTCAAGATGGGTAGAAGCAATGCAAGAGGGGCTTCTCCAATTCAAGATTCAGAAGGTTTGGGTACTAGTGGATTTACCCAAGGGTATGAGGGTAATTGAAAACAAATGGGTTTTCAGAAACAAAAGGGATGAAAGGGGTATTGTGATCAGAAACAAGGCTAGGATTGTAGCCTAGGGGTATACTCAAGAAGAGGGAATAGACTATGAAGAAGTTTTTGCACCAGTAGCAAGGATTGAAGAAATCAGACTGTTCTTAGCCTATGCTTCTTTCATGGGATTCACTGTTTACTAGATGGATGTTAAAAGTGCCTTCTTGTATGGTACTATTGAAGAGGAGGTGTATGTCTCACAACCTCCAGGTTTTGTTGATCCAGAACATCCTGACAAGGTGTATAAAGTTGTGAAAGCTCTTTATGGACTACATAAGGCTCCAAGGGCATGGTATGAGACTTTGGCTTCCCATCTGTTAGAGAATGGATTCCAAAAGGGCAAGATAGATCAGACACTATTCATCAAAAAGCAAAAGAAGGATATCTTGCTGGTACAGGTGTATGTGGATGATATTATTTTTGGATCCACAAGGAAGGAAATGTGTGTAGAATTTGAGAAACTTAGGCATGATAAGTTTCAGATGAGTTCCATGGGGGAACTTACTTTCTTTCTGGGGTTGCAAGTAAAGCAATCAACTGAAGGGATATTTATCAGTCAAGATAAATATGTGGCAAAGATACTAAGGAAATTCCAGTTTACTGATGCTAAAGTGGTCAGCACACCAGTTGATCCAGAGAAACCTTTACTTAAAGATGCTGATGGAGAATGTGTTAATGTACACATTTACAGGTCTATGATAGGGCCCTTGATGTATCTTGCATCATCAAGACTAGATATCATGTTTGCTGTATGTGCCTATGCAAGGTTTCAAGTCACTCCCAAGGTTTCTCATTTAACTGCTATCAAGAGGATCTTTAGATATCTTAAGGGTCAACCTAGGTTGGGTCTTTGGTATCCTAGGGAATCACCTTTTGACTTGGTGGCATATTCAAATAGTGAATATACTGGTGCAAGTCTGGACAGGAAATCAACTACTAGTGGATGTCAGTTCCTTGGTTGCAGACTTATAACATGGCAATGTAGGAAGCAGACAATTGTGGCAACTTCTACAACTGAAGCTGAGTATGTAGCTGCTGCAAGTTGTTGTGGTCAAATGCGTTGGATTCAAAATCAACTGCTTGACTATGGGTATAATTTTATGAACACCATGATATATATTGACAATAGCAGTACCATATGCATTATTAAAAATCCAGTGCAACATTCTAAAACAAAACACATAGAAATTAGGCATCATTTTATTAGAGACTGCAATGAGAAAAAGTTAGTTCAAGTTGTTAAAATTGATACTCTTCAAAACTTTGCAGATCTTCTCACTAAAGCCTTTGATGTTGGAAGATTTCAATACTTGGTAGCAAGTATTGGAATGCTTAATCTTTAAAATTTTCAGTCTGTGTGTTTTTGTACTTTCAATTGGATTTGTACTGCTAACCTTGTCAATTAGTACTGTTAAGTATAATTTGTACTGCTAGTACAAATTTGGATTATTTTGTTAGAACTGTTAGTCATATGTTTATACTGTTATGATGCAAGTGCTTTGCACTTTGTTTTCTTGGTTTTGGACTAACAATTGCAGGTATGGAGTTTAAGCACAAAGGAATTACTAGTGCATTGTGTGAGCAGCATATGGTGGTTAACTTGCTGACATAATAGGTTGATGATGGACAGAGTTTAGGAATTCATTAACAAATGTTTTATACCTAAGTTAACTGATTCTTTAAAACTTTTTTCTTGAAATCTTATTATAATGTTTTAAATTGAATTGATAGCTTAGTTAGTCAGATAGTAACTGACATAACTTACTTTCTACCATTTTATACTTTTGTATAATGAGTTAGTCTAAGGACATCTGGTAGAAAGAACAGCGAGCAAACGTGAATCTAACACAATTGTGTTAGAGGCAACAACTGCCATGAGCTGGAAACCCTGTCAAGAAAACTCTTTGAATGAGTTTATCTGATCACAGGCAGTTATTTATAACTGAAATCATTGGTTCTCACACAACCAGGGGTTGCACTAAACCAAAATCATGATTGAGTGTCTGTCCTTACACTTAATCTTTTCAAAATGGTTGTTAGCATTATGGTTTTTAATCAAAATTAAGTTCATACTGCTGAGTCAAATTTTTCCAAAAAGTTTGTACTACCAGGTTTAAAGTTAGTACTGGTAGGCTTAAGTTTGTACTACTGGATAGACGTTAGTACTGGTGCAAAATAACAGCTTTTTTAAAATAGCCGTTGAAAGTCAGTTGAGGTTTTTACTACTCAATTCCTTATTTCCAGGGTTTTCCTATTTGGATATTTTCACTTTTAATCTATTTTAATTAACCTCGTCTTCAATCAAAAGTTACCTTCTTACTGAATTCGGTCCAATTGAAACCCTCATAAGTTTTACATAATATCTCAATTCACTTTCTTAATCTACTTTCTAACCTAAATTTACACTATTCACAGCAGTCAAATCAACTTTTACTAAAACATAATGGCTAATTTATCCTTTGTTGACAAGCACAACGTGGTCGCATATCTGGAAAAAGCTGAGGATGATACTTCCTTTCATCAGATATTGGATTTCTTAAACGGTTCTTAAATAAGGTATTCTTTAACCTTAAATCCCACTATTTATGTCTCCCAAACCAAAGAGTTTTGGCAGACTGCCACTGTCAAAACATTTGAAAATGGTGAAAAAGAGCTAAATGCAACAGTGGATGGTAAATCTATCATTATTACTGAATCATCACTCAGAAGGCATCTCCATCTGAATGATGACAATGGTATTAATGCTATGCCAAACACCGAGATTTTTGAAACTTTAACCAGGATGGGGTACAACATCCAATCACACTCTTTAACTTTTCAAAAGGGTTGTTTTGCCCCACAATGGAGGTTTTTAATCCACACCATCCTTCACTGTCTCAGTCCTAAGAAAACCTCTTGGGAACAGTTCAGTAGCAATATTGCAACTGCTCTTATTTTCTTAGCTACTGACAGAATTTTTAATTTTTCCAAACATATCTTTGAAGGAATGGTTAAAAATGTTGATAGCAAATACAAGTTTTTGACGTATCCCAGGTTCATCCAAACAATTTTGAACATGAGAAAACATCAACTTCTTCCTCACAAAACTGTTTATCCAACACTCAAACTTACCACAAAAAAAATTTAGTAACATGAAAATGGCTTCAATAGGGTATAGTGAGGAAGAAGTACCACGTTTTGATTCAATGCTACAAGCATAGGGTGAAGGATCAATAAGCTCAGTTGACTCCCAACACACACCCTCAACATCAGAACAATCACCTTCACAACCAACTTCATCACCAGATAGGACATTATCCAGAGAGTGCTCTGATGTACCTCAGAACAGAGTTCCTACCCCTCCTAATGTAGCAGATGAGGCTGACTATGTCATTATGGAAAAGGTTGCTTCTACTGTCTCAGGCTTAGAAGTTGGTTAGGACAAAAGTAACATACCTAAGACCCAATCCATGGCAACACCAATACTACCAAGTTTCTATGAACCCGATACTCTTGGTGGAATCCCAAGCCAACCGGAAAATTTGGGTGGCTCAGAAACTTACCATATGGTGGACTCTGAGTCTTTGCCCCATGATGCACCTCTCCCTGAAGGTAACACATCAGGAAGTGCTGAGGGCAGACATACAATTAAGGAATTGATGGACACTTGTGCAAAATTGTCTGAGAAAGTAAACACTTTGGAAGCTGATCTCAAAAGTCACAAGAAGATCTTTGGAGTAGTCTACACTAAGCTAGTTTTAAAGGTGAAGAAATTGGAGAAAATAGTAAAGACTCTTCAAAGGAAAAGGTCAGCACAAGTGGTTGAATCATCTAGTTCATCTTCGTCATCCAGTTCATCAGAGTGTCCAAGTGCAGATCAAGGTGAGGAATCTCTCAAACAGGGGAGGAAGATTGCCCAATTGGATGATGATCCTCATGTTACTTTGGTTCATGAAGAGTATGATGCTCAGGGGAGGCAAACAGAGCAGATGGATCAAGGTATTGGTGGCTTTACAGAAGGTACTGGTAGTGCCACACATGGTACTGCTAGTATACAAGAAGAAGGTACTGCTGGTTTACAAGGTACTGTTAGAGCAGTATATACCAGAAGACCAAAGAAGGCAACGTTAGACAAGGGTAAGGCAATTATGACAGAAGAAGAACCATCTTCTCAAAATTTATCCAAGAAGGAACATGCTCAGATTGCTCTAGATGAGGAACTAGCTCAGAAATTTCATGAAAAAGAGTTAGCTAGGGTAGCTGATGAAGAGAGAATGGCAAGATTCATGGTTGAGTACAAGTATCAAACTGAAGATGAACAGACAGCTGCTCAGGTTCTTGCTGATCAGAAGCTAGCAGAAAAACTACAAGAAGAAGAGAGGTCTCAGTTCACCAAAGAAGAACAAGAATCAGCCATTGATGACTTATTGCAGGAGATCAGAAAGAGGCAAAGCAAAAATAAAGCTTATCAGAAGAAACCTCCTTCAAGAAGTGAACAACTAAGGTATATGAAGAACTACTTGAAGCATCAAGACACCTGGAAAGAAGAGCATTTCAAACATAGATCTTATGGAGAGATTCAAAGGATCTACATTGATACACATAGGAGGATGCAGATGTTTCTCAGAGGTGATCTTGAAAGGAGAGAAGGAAGAGAAGAAAAGAGAGCAGCAGAACAGTTGAAATCAGGAAATTCCAAGAAACAAAGAACTGAAGATGAATCAGTTCAAGAAGAGCCTGCAGAAGAACTGATGCGTGGGTTTTGCAACCTTACAACAGGTTTTACCTCTCGAGGGATCTCAAGAGGCTTACAACCCCACCAGGCAGTGTACCTGACCGATGTAGTATAGTGTAGTGGTAAGTACGGGGGATTGATCGTTCTCCACAGGGAATAGTGTTCGTTAGGTGTGAAAGGCTACTCTAATTAGGTCTAAGGGTTGAGGAAGATTCTTTTTATGTTTTTATAATTTTATGAAAGCAAGTAAAATCTCGGGTTTTGAAGGAGTGGGCGGAATTAGTTGCTAGTCAACTAACCCAAATTACTACAAATGCAAATAAAATAAAATAACAAAAATGAAAAGTGGTGAGAAACTTATGTGTAGAGAAATGTGTTTACTTAGATTTCCTTACTCCCTAACTATCTTTTACCGGTTAATTAGTGTGTATTAGTCGCGTGGATGACGGGTGTATTCCTTAATACCATTCGTGGGGTGGCGTACTTACTTCCCCAAACTCTACAAGCTCCTACTTCACTCCTATGTCGAGCCGGCTAGGAAGCTCCTAACATGGGATCACTAGAATTCGCTTGTGCATTAAATACAACCATAAAAACCTTTAGTACGCGTTTGGTTCATGTTTCTTAAGACGTTCAAGCAAGTTACCGAATAGGAAGTTAGCCAGTTTTCTTAAGCCTAACATAGATAAACAATCATCCAATACAACTAATAACACACTAACAACCAATAATCAATAGCTAGGTTTCATTAGATCTAAGCAAACACAAGATAAAATTAGCCTAACATGTTAAACAAAAGACAAGCATAAGATAGAATCAAACAACACATAGACATATTGAATGATTAATTGATAACTTATCTTTCAATGAAACATGGAAGATCTCAAGGCAAAAAGCCCTGAAAAAGTAGCTAAAATCGTCTTAGGGTTTTATCCCAAAATTCCACACACTAAGCTCTCTCTAATGACAAAAAATTAGAAAACTATATATAGACTTTGACATCTGACGGCGTCACCTTATGCATTGTGACGCCGTCACCTCGCCGCTTTTAGGGTTCCCGGATGACCATCTTGACGCCGTCCCTCTTTAGCTCTTCAAAAATCCATTCTGGCTTATCAAGGCTTGACGCCGTCGGATCCTGAACGTGACGCCGTCCCCTTATGATTTAAGCCGTGACGCCCTTGATTTAGTTAAAGCGTGACGCCGTCAGAATTCTCATGCAAACTCACTGGCCCGTCATGAGTAAATTTCACATCCAACTTTTCTTGCCAAGGCATGACGCCGTCCCATGTTAATTGTGACGCCGTCAAGAGTAACTTTTAGCCGATTCTTGAGACTTTGCCGTTTTCTTCACTTTTGTGCTCCAAAAACGTCCAAAATGCCTCCTTTTCCAGATTTCTCCTCAAAAGTACCTAAAATGACAAAAGGAACGATTTAGGGCAATATTTGATCAAATAAATACGATTTCGGGCTTAAATGACCCCTTAAAAGCGGTACACTTTTCGCCTCATCAAATACCCTTACACTTGAGATTTGCTTGTCCTCAAGCAAATGCGCTTTTATTCCAATCAAAATACAAGTTAGGGGTCATTTAATGCAAACATAAAAGTAATTACAACAAATAATCGTTCCACTTCAATCATAATAAGCACGGAGATTACATACTAGCACCTCACAAGTAGTGTTTAGATACTCACATCTCTCAAGTGTCATCAAAATAAATCTCATAAATGAAAACGGAAAATATCTCTCACTACCTGTCATAGCAAATAGATTACCATAGGCTTGGGAAAGGATCGAAAACCTCCTCCACTAGGCGTAAGCACCTAAGATAAACTATCAAAGAGGGCTTTTAAATGGGTTATAACGTTAGGTGTAGGGAAAAGGAAAACACGGTTTTGTTGGATACGGGATATTTTACTGGTGGCGAGTTAAAGATCTTGATCAATTACATGTACTATACAATGTTGCTAAGCCAAGACTAGACTCGATCTTAAGCTAGAAACAAAATAACATAAACATAAAATAAACATAAAATAAAACGGGATGGTAGTCCGTATGTTTTTTCTATTTTTCTTTTTCTCATTTTTTTGTATTTTTCTCGATTTTTTCGATTTTTTTTTTTTTTTTTTTTTTTTTTTTTTTTTTTTTTTTTTTTTTTTGCATACACTTTTACCCTACCATCCAAAATAATACATCATAGGGGCGTTGCATCCCCTTACACTTGAACTTTTACATAACTTTACAAATAACTATTCTAATGACTCGAATTAAGATAATTGAAAAACTTGGAGTACTTTTAAAACATTTAGCACATATGGGGGTAATAAATGATGTTCTTCCCCATTACTCCATTACACTAGTACTTTACCCATGAGTCCCAATCGTCCCAAAACAATATGTACAAGGATATGACTCGACTTAGCAACCATGTAATCAACTAGATAATTAACTTGGGTTTAAACAAATGTTGTAACAATAATGCACTAAAAATGAGTGCATACAAGGTAGGCTAAGGCGATTTGGGTGTACATTTTAGTGGGGTGTAACAAATTCTTCCTTTAAGTAAAATGCTTAAAGGTTGAAACGAAAAGATAGGCTCTGAGGGGTGTACTAGGGGTATCGTGTACTAAAAATGAGTACAACGCAAAGGGTGTGGGAGAATTACTTGACCAATGTAGCCAATGTAATTATAACAAAAACACAGGTGTAAAACATGGGTTAATCCTAATGCCTCTTATCATGTAGTAAATCTAACTACACGAATGTAGTCTCACTTGTGGCCTCGGAATGGTCCTAACGCAAGTTCTAGAATCTAAGTGCTACCGGTACACACATCATAGCATAAATGCTTTTCCTACCAATTCTAGGGGCGAACCTCACATATTTGGGGGTGGAAAATTTTTTAGTGGTACAGTTTTTGTGCTAGTCATATAACTCCTATCCATGAGACGCTTATTAGGATCAAAGTTTCACTCCTATATGTTGTAAAAAATTTTAAATTTGGCACTAAAATTACCTTAACAAGTATTTCTCTCAGTTTTATTACACATCTACCATCAAACAAACAAAAATCAAGCGCAATTGTATTCTCTAAAATCGTACTTTTACCCTCCCCTTACACTTAAGATGAACATTGTCCCCAATGTTCAAATAACAAGATGTAAAAGAATAAAGTAAAAGAATGAAATCAAATACTCCCCTGATTCGCTCGTTGGATAATGAATTTACACGGTTAAATCTTCCTCCAAAGAGAATGTTGAAGCTCCATGACTAATGCATCGCCATAAGCTTGATTCAAAACATTTCCTTGTCCAAAATAACCTGTTGAACCTGAGAAAACAAACACGAAAACCTGCATAACATCGGCGGGATAAAATCTATATATAAGGATATAATGCTTGTGGAATGATAACTTTGCAGATTCCTGGAGATTATAAGTTGGAGATTTTAATAAAAATTTTTTATGAAAACAAAATTTTCAAAAATTTCTGGAAATTAAATCTGACGCCGTCAGGTTATAACCCCTGACGCCGTCAGAAATGACCTGACAAAAATTTTCGTTTTAAGTTTCCGGAAAATTTCTGGAAAAACCTTTAACTTACTTCCTGGAAATCCTGCAAAACATCATTATGACTCGATACAAGCATTTGACTCAAACAAACACGAATATGTATGTTAATTTATTATTATTACGATTCATGTTAATTTGTGTTCTAATAAACCGATTTAGATTTCCCTTACACTTATCTTTTGCAAAATACCTTTATATGCAGTTAAGACGAAGTTAAAAACAACATAAAGCATTTTCACAATTTTAGTCTTGAACATGAATCAATAAGAATAAAAATTAAACACACATACGGAAACAAATAAAACAAACAAACAAATAAATAAACACACAAAGCAAATAAAACAAATAAAGATTGGGTTGCCTCCCAAGAAGCGCTTTTCTTTATTAACGAGTCTTGTAGCTAGACTCAAAGTCACGCTACCCTATGTAAGTAAGCTCGTCATCGAGGACGTCTTTAGGGTTAAGCTTGGATTGAAGTTTCCTATTGGTCCGCTTAGTACGATATGTCTTTTCAAACTTCTCTCCATCCGGGTCATACAATGTCATCTTGATATGCCATGACCCATCTCCATCATTGGGTGGTTTATCCCAATTCCACTTATGATCATCTTCCTCACAAATCCACTTATTCATTCCTAGGTTAATTGGCAAAACTCCTAGGAAATCAATCATCCTTCTAAAAACTAGAGGGTCTTCAAATGGATCCAATTCGGTGTCCCTAGCCAAGAGTTGCTCTACCGAATGCGTTCGGTTAACAAAGTCCTCTTCTAGGTAAAATGGGCGTTGGGGTCCTATGAAGTCTCTATCGATCCAAGGTCCATATCTAGATGGTCTCCTATTTAATTCTAACCAATGGGGTGTCGGTTCCTCACTAGCATCATAGGCATGTTTCTTAACATCATAGACTGACCAAGTATCCCCTTCTCCTACCGCTATCTTGGATTCCTTACAATCAATCATAGCACTAGCGGTCGCTAAAAATCCTCTACCTATCAACAAGGGGCATGTAGGGTCGCTAACCATATCAAGGACGTGGAAATCGGCTAAAATGGTTAGCTTTCCAATGTGTACTAACACGTCCTTAACTACTCCAACCGGGTAAGCAACACTTCCATCCGCTAAGCCTATTATCACCTCGGTTTCTTCAAGTTTTCCAAGTTTTAGAGAGGTGTAGAGAGGTAACGGAAGTAGGTTAAGGCTTGAACCAAGATCGGCTAATGTATCATAAGCCTCCGAATTACCGATCTTGCAAGGTAGAACAAATAAGCCCGGATCATCTAACTTCTTAGGTAGCTTGTTTTGAACAAAGGCGGTCCCTTTTTCGCCTAACTTGAGCTTCTTCTCATCAACAACCGGACTTTCAAGGTGGAGCTCCTTGAATTCATCGTCAAGGTTTTGAGTGGGAGGTGTTTCAACTATGTTGTTGACCAATTTGGATGTCATAACTTCTTGGTCACTTGGAATGATTTGGGTTTGTTTGAAACACGTGCTCATGGAATTGACCGAATAATATTGTGGACAAGAACTAGGGGACGAAACCGATGAAATAGCGTTGACGTTTAGTTTCGGGTTCTTGACCGTGTTGCTAGGGAGTGCTCCCATTTCTCGGTCATTGAGGGCTTTCAACAAGGTGTCAATCTTGTCGGTCATCTCGCTTTGTTTTTGTTTGAAATCGGCTTCAAACTTGGCTAAACGAGCTTCTTGAGATGCCATAAATTGAGACATCAATCCTTCAAAGTTATTGGTACTACCATTGCCGGAAGGATTGTTGTTGAAAGTACGGTTCGAGTTGGAACCGCTTGATTGGAAACGAGTAGGTGGGTTGGAAGAATTGGGTTGTTGTGTGTTTTGGTTTTGTTTCCACCTAAGGTTCGGGTGATTTTTCCATGAGGGGTTATATGAATCACCATAAGGGTTTGGCTCGGGCTTGAAAGTGTACCACTTATCTCCCGCTCCGTCGGTACGCGATGATGCGTAGTCCACAAAAGCTTGTTCGGGGAGTTCCATGCAATCACGAGTGTCGTGGGGACCACTACATAACTCACATGAAGAAGTGATTTTGTTCACTTGGCTTGAAGGTTTAGGAGCCTCGTAGGATTTCATGAGAAACTTGACTTGGTCTTCAAGTTCTATGATCCTACGGTCGGAAGTGCTTGAATTGTTCAAGGGCAAAGATATTGCCTTGACTGTTTTATTCAAATCACGGGGATCACTCCAACTTTCGTTGTCATAAAGAGCAAGATCCTCTAGGAGAGCCCATGATTGTTCCGCACTTAGATCACGTAGCTTGCCACCGGCCGATTGGTCAATGGTTTGCCTCGTGGAGAGATTGATATGGTCATAGAAGATTTGGACTTGGAGCCAAAGTTCTATGCCATGGTGAGGGACTTTTTGGAGTAAGTCCTTGAATCGAGTCCATGCCTCATAGAGAGTTTCGCCTTGACGTTGTTGGAACATCAAGATATCATTCCTTAGCTTGGTAGTTCTTCCCGGTGGGAAAAACTGAGCAAGGAAATGAGTGGTGAGATCATCCCAAGAGGTGATGGATCCTGCGGGTTGACGTTCTAGCCACTGACTAGCTTGGTCCCGCAGAGAGAATTGGAAGAGACGCAATCGGGTCGTCTCTCGAGTGGCAACATCAAGGTCTATAGAATCAACGATTTTAAGAAAGTCCTTGAGATGTTGATTAGGATCTTCAGAACGAAGTCCATGGAATGCGCATCCGCTTTGCACCAACCGGATGGTGTCGGATCGCAAGGGTGTGATATTGGCTCCTTGTGTGAGCTCAATGGTGTTTCGATAGCCGTGGTGGCTAGGACGGGAATACTCTCCTAAAGTACGGGCTCTAGGAGGTGGTGGTGGTTGTTGTGGTGGTGGGTTGTGTGGGTTAAGGATATTACCATCTTCCATGATGTCGGATGGTAATGGTTACGAACAAAGACACGAAGAAAATAGATAGACTAAAGAAAACCTAGAAAAATAAAATAAAAATCTCACTAGAAAGGAATCTAGTGAGTAGACCTAATAGAAATAAAAATTCACCCTAAACAATAACTATTCCCCGGCAGCGGCGCCAAAAACTTGATGCGTGGGTTTTGCAACCTTACAACAGGTTTTACCTCTCGAGGGATCTCAAGAGGCTTACAACCCCACCAGGCAGTGTACCTGACCGATGTAGTATAGTGTAGTGGTAAGTACGGGGGATTGATCGTTCTCCACAGGGAATAGTGTTCGTTAGGTGTGAAAGGCTACTCTAATTAGGTCTAAGGGTTGAGGAAGATTCTTTTTATGTTTTTATAATTTTATGAAAGCAAGTAAAATCTCGGGTTTTGAAGGAGTGGGCGGAATTAGTTGCTAGTCAACTAACCCAAATTACTACAAATGCAAATAAAATAAAATAACAAAAATGAAAAGTGGTGAGAAACTTATGTGTAGAGAAATGTGTTTACTTAGATTTCCTTACTCCCTAACTATCTTTTACCGGTTAATTAGTGTGTATTAGTCGCGTGGATGACGGGTGTATTCCTTAATACCATTCGTGGGGTGGCGTACTTACTTCCCCAAACTCTACAAGCTCCTACTTCACTCCTATGTCGAGCCGGCTAGGAAGCTCCTAACATGGGATCACTAGAATTCGCTTGTGCATTAAATACAACCATAAAAACCTTTAGTACGCGTTTGGTTCATGTTTCTTAAGACGTTCAAGCAAGTTACCGAATAGGAAGTTAGCCAGTTTTCTTAAGCCTAACATAGATAAACAATCATCCAATACAACTAATAACACACTAACAACCAATAATCAATAGCTAGGTTTCATTAGATCTAAGCAAACACAAGATAAAATTAGCCTAACATGTTAAACAAAAGACAAGCATAAGATAGAATCAAACAACACATAGACATATTGAATGATTAATTGATAACTTATCTTTCAATGAAACATGGAAGATCTCAAGGCAAAAAGCCCTGAAAAAGTAGCTAAAATCGTCTTAGGGTTTTATCCCAAAATTCCACACACTAAGCTCTCTCTAATGACAAAAAATTAGAAAACTATATATAGACTTTGACATCTGACGGCGTCACCTTATGCATTGTGACGCCGTCACCTCGCCGCTTTTAGGGTTCCCGGATGACCATCTTGACGCCGTCCCTCTTTAGCTCTTCAAAAATCCATTCTGGCTTATCAAGGCTTGACGCCGTCGGATCCTGAACGTGACGCCGTCCCCTTATGATTTAAGCCGTGACGCCCTTGATTTAGTTAAAGCGTGACGCCGTCAGAATTCTCATGCAAACTCACTGGCCCGTCATGAGTAAATTTCACATCCAACTTTTCTTGCCAAGGCATGACGCCGTCCCATGTTAATTGTGACGCCGTCAAGAGTAACTTTTAGCCGATTCTTGAGACTTTGCCGTTTTCTTCACTTTTATGCTCCAAAAACGTCCAAAATGCCTCCTTTTCCAGATTTCTCCTCAAAAGTACCTAAAATGACAAAAGGAACGATTTAGGGCAATATTTGATCAAATAAATACGATTTCGGGCTTAAATGACCCCTTAAAAGCGGTACACTTTTCGCCTCATCAAGAACAAAAGATAAAAGAAGAAAAGCTGGATGAATTAGTTGAGGAAGAGACATTGACTGATGAACAGATCCATGGAATGATGGTGGTAGTTACAGAAGCTCTTAACATTGATCCTATTCAAGCCAAACATCCCATTATTGATTGGAAAGTTTACTCAGATGGAATAATCAAGGGATGAAAAATTATCAAAGTATGAGGAAAGTTTTAAGTCTACAAGTTCTTTGAAGACATTATCAAGGCTTTTGACAGAGATGACTTGGATAAGCTTTGAAGCTTAGTTCAAGAGAGATTCAAAACTACAGATCCTACAGATGATAAATATAAAGAGCTTTGGGTGGAACTGAAAAGATTATATGAGCCAGATGGAGGTGAAGCTATATGGAGATTTCAAGCTCAAATTTCAGACATCACATGGGGACTGTTCGATAATTGTGGAGTTCACAGAGTTTCTACTAAAGCAGGAGTGGAAATTTATATGTTAATAGAAAAGGATTATCCACTAAGAGCAGTTATCTTAATGGCTACGCTATCAACCAGACTTAAAGTGGAAGAAGATTCAGAGATAGCAAAAGAGCTAATCAAAAAGATATTTCATTGCAGAAGAAAGGAAAGCCAGAAAACTAAGGATTACAATGTAGTGTTTGGAAGAGTCCTCACAATTCTTATTTAATTTAGAGAAACTTGATGATTTAGGGTAAATCACAAGTTTAGGGGAGGATTGTTGGGAATTAAATGTTTCTGACTTAGTACTGCTGGAGAATTACACTAACAGTACAAACTGTTAGTGTATAAGTGAAGACTGCTAAAGAAACAACTAACAGTACAAACTGTCAAGTTAGTACTGCTAGTTGTGAAGAAGGTACTGCTGCCTGGATAACTACTTTAGAAGATATGTATTAAGGATAAGTATGGAATAGATCTTTTGTATATCATAATTAGTTAGAAATATACGGTAGGATACTTATCTTGTAAAGGACTCCTTAAGTCTATAAAATGAGATCCTAGGTTAGATGTTTATATACGAGTCATACAAGTTTTGTTAAGATTCAAGGTTGTTGTAACCCTAGTGATATTAAGATCACTCGTATTATTCTTGAATAATATTGAATCATTCGAAGTTAAACTTTTTGTCTTCATTGTTCATACAAACATTACTGTTCCATCAAACAAACAAATTATTCTAAGTGTGGTTGAGTAGATTCCGCATACTTAACTACATAACCTCATAGTATCATAAACACATCATAAAGGAGTTACATCCTAATTGTTTTAAATCCTCTCACATTGTATTGTTCCATAACTGGTCTTGAATCAGTCATTTTGTAATTTGTGAAATTCCTCACAAGAAACTTCTTACTTGATGCATCCTCAGCCATATATTTGGCATCCAAGGAATCCCATAGTTCTTTGGAAGATTCAACATTCTGATAAATATCAAAGAGAGAATCAGACATACCATTGAGGATTAAACCTCTGCAAATGTAATCATCATTCTCCCATTTGCTCCTTTTCTTCATTTGCTCCACAGTAGCATCATCACTATCATCAGGAATAGGAGTGCTCAGAACATACACCACACTCATGCTTGAAAGCAAGAAGTGCATCTTCTTCTGCCATCTCCTGAAGTCCACCCATTCAAACTTATCAAGCCTGGCAAAGTTTGAAGCCATGTGTTTCATAGCAGCAGCAGCCATTGATTATCAAAAAACATTTTACTTTGATTGTTGGTTAGTTGGTGCGCCCAGAACAAGGTGAAGATAATCAATGACCTAACTACGTACCAATAATGGTTACCAGATATCACTTTGAATCGTATTATCACTTTCCAAAGTAAACTATTCGACCCTAATTTTTGGGTATCACGAATATCTACTTGGTAAAAGACCAAATGTATGTTAATGATTTAGGCACCAATCAATAACCCTTTTGCTTTCAAGTGTTTATGTTCTCTCTATTTTTTTCTCATGCATGATTGATTTCCAATATATAGGAAAATACTCACAGCTGGTCAAATGGAATTAACAGGATTAATCGGCCCATTAATCGCCTTATAATTATCCCCATTATAGCCAATAGTGGTTACATGACCAATTAAACGTGGTCATAAAATCAGTTCTAACTGCCACTTGAATAGGTCAAAGTAGTTACATACTTATCCCAGCAGTACTAACTTAGTAACTTTCTCTAACAGTACTAACTTAGTACTAGCAGTAGTAACTCTGCTCCAGCAGTACTAAAAAAGTACTAGCAATAGTAGCTCTGCTCCAGCAGTACTAACAAAGTACTATCAGTAGTAACTCTGTGAAGGATTAAACCTTCTGATGAGTTACTCCCAACCACTATCAGAGTCAGGGTAGTCATAGACCTGATGGATGTACACTCCGTACCTCCTGACCCATTACCAGGGGTGAACTGATCCCTCAAGTGCACTAAATTTTCCAACAAAATATATCCTTAATTATATTGTGTGAAGCATTAAGTAAATGGTATATCAGAATTGCATTTATCATTGCTAAACATAGAGATTTTCAACTTACAGGTTTTGCTTCAAAGCAATCATCATGGACGATTCCGCAAGTGTGCCTTTGACTTGCTTTAGTCCGGAAGCAGACGAAGTAAGAGTACTTGAAGGAAAGAAGCATGTCTTCTAGTTTCATGGCAGTCCTGAATGCAAAAAAGGGTAGGTGGATTTCATTCTTGACAACATCTTTCAACAACAACCTCTGACCATAATGAAGGGCCCTAGTGAACCATTAAAAACATTGCACAAAATAGCCGAAATCCAAACTGAACCCAAAATCCTGAAACCAACTAAGTCCAACATCAAATCTGTTAAAAGGTCTCTTTCTGAACAAACAGGAAAAGCTATGCCTGAGATCTTAACCCTTCCCAAAACAGCAGAAGCATAAAATGTACACAAGATCATGAAACCAGCTGGATTTGACATTAAATCTGGCAAAAGGTTATTTATGAACAAATAGCAAAAGCTAACCAGTATTTCAGGACAAAGATACCAAATTAGGAATCCACAACCATCAAAGAAACAAAAAACCTATGAAGCAGGGTAAGTTTGTGCTACATCTAGCGGGTTAAACTTTGGTACATTAGAACAAGAGTTTAACCTGCAAGATGCAGTGGCATGTTTTGTGCTTTTTTTTTCTTTTTTCTTTTTTTTTTTTTTTTTTGTATCTATCTATAGTCAATTCGATAAGCTTAAGAACCAGTACCAATGAAAAGAAGTGAACCATGTAGTTTGATGCAACTCTACATCTAGCACGGTTTTTTGTATATCCGTAGTGCAGGCAATTTGGCTGGCTTGATTAAATTCGCCACATACATTTTGTTACAAAACAACAATTACCAGCTTTCTAATCATGTATGTATGTAGACCGAGAAATAACCGGTTGAACAATGTGTTCTCTTTAACACATTTGTATCTTCTATATAAGTTTATGTGTTTCAAAGGCATGTATTTGTCCCAAAACAATGTCTTTTAACCGAAAATCACAAGTTAAAACAATTTAAGTAACAACACAAATTATAACTTTTCAACGTATAATTATTTATTGATAAGAATCAAAGAATTACAAAGTGTTGTGCAAAAAACACTAAATTGAATAACAATGTAAAACCAACTCTCTATACAAGCAAACTTAGATTTCTAAGTTTGCTTGTGAACTTATAATCTCTTATGAGATTCTTGTAAGTTCAATCAGGGAGTGAGTGCTTCAAAGAAAACAACAATGTAGTATGAAGCAACACATCTTCACTCCGACCAACAATCCTACATATACTAGTAAGAGGTAGATGCTAGTGGCGTGAGGTTGGTGTGTGTCACAAATCTAATGGATGAAGTACAATAAAGTACATCTTCCTTTTGATACGTCTATATTGGGAAACGCTCCTCCCATGCTTTTGTGAACAATGTTGATAACTGTTCACTGTTGTTAGGAATATAAATATTCATCTAAATACTCGGTCACCCCGAGTACTCATTAGCATTTAATAGCTCGTAGGAATATCAGTAATATTACTATTATTTGTATTAGTTTAGTTAGTTAAGTATTCGTGGAGTGGGTCGGGTCTTTACCCTCTGTCAGCTCGCTCCACAGCCCACTCAGGGCAACCAATATGTAACTATAAATACCCCTCTCCCACCAAGGGAGAGGGTTGGAACTTCTCATATTTTCACATAATACAACTTCACTTTCTCTCACTAGTTCCCACTCTTCTCTTTCTCTCTCTACAAAACCGCCAACTTAATCGGCCATAATCACCATTTGTGTGTTATATGATTATGAATATGTTACAAATGGTATCAAGAGCCATGGTTAGGTTCTAGCTAGTCATATTCATGAATTCGTGGTGAGATTGTGGCACTTTTATGGTTTTCTTTCTAGGTCGACTTAAAAGTTAAAGAATACCTTAGTTTGATCTTTTTTTGTGGTTCAATTCGTGTAATATTTGTACTTTTATGTTCAAAAAGTTGTTTCTCATCTTCCTTGATCACATACAATTGTGTTGGTGCTTATTAGGGGAAGAGTAGAAGTCTTTCTTGGCAGCGGTTTGAACTTCGAACGTGTTATCTAAGTAGCGGTTTGTATTGCGTTGAAGGTTTCTTTGTAGCGGTTTGAGTTCTTTTGGTAGTTATAAGTAGCGGCTTGGTAGTTAACGGTTTGGAGTTTATTCATTTTGGGAAACAAGACAAAACGTATTGAAAGTGACGTTCTTGTCTTATTACTCCAGCGGTTTGAGTTTCTGTCGCTAGCGGTTTGTCGTTTAGTGATAGCGGTTTGACACTCTGGTTCAGCGGTTTAGTACTAGCGGTTTGGTCCTCTGATTCAGCGGTTTAAACTTCAGCGGTTTAGATCTTAGCGGTTCTGATTTCAGCGGTTTAGCTTAGCGGTTTAAACTTCAGTGGTTTAGATCTTAGCGGTTCTGATTTCAGCGGTTTAGATTAACTTCAGCGGTTTCTGATTTTAGCGGTTTAGCTTAGCGATTTAAACTTCAGCGGTTTAGATCTTAGCGGTTCTGATTTCAGCGGTTTAGCTCAGCGGTTTGATCATAGCGGTTGGGTTAAATTACAGCGGTTTGAGAATAGTGGTTTGATATTCAGGACTTGCGGTTTGACTTAGCGGTTTGTTGTGTGGTTTAGCGGTTTGATATTAGCGGTTTGCCTAGGGTTTTAGCCGTTTGATACTTACTGTTTTAATAGCACTTCAGCGGTTTTGGGAATAGCGGTTTGTTCTTGAATTTTTTAAAATCTCGTGAAAGAACTTATTTCTCGGTTTAAATCTCAAGAATTGTAAAATCCCGTGTACAGTATGGCAACCGTTCCAAGTACTGCATCTGATGACATTCAAGCAGCTGGGTCCGATACCCGTCCTCCTATGCTGGATAGGACAGACTATGAGTTGTGGGCACAGCGAATTCGACTCTACTTCTTGGGCAAAGAAAATGGAGTTAACATTCTCAAGTCAATTGGTGAAGGACCATTTCAGATGGGCACCACCAGAGATGTTGTTACTACTGGTGAAGATGGAACTATTACGTTGGGAATCGGCAAACCTCGAATGTACAATGATCTTAATGAAGAGGAAAAGAAGAGGTATGATGCTGATATTAGAGCCTCAAACATTTCCATTTAAGTTTTGCCAAAGGATGTTTACAAACTCATCAATTTCAACACGGAAGCAACTGCTCAAACAATCTTCATGGCTAATCTGTCCTCTATTGTCTCATCACCTCAACAAGCTGGTTCCTCCACTGCATCTGTGATTTCTGAGGTACTAAAGCTTTATGACACATATGACGTGGTTGATAAACAAAAGATTCCCAACGAACTACAACAGACAGATGGGGTTGATTCAGATACTGTTGACATGGGAAATAGTAATATTATTCCATATGAACAATATGAGAATCACAACAACGTGTCTGATGTACAAGGTGGTGCATCTTTTGTTGAATATATTGCTTGTGTTATAGATAATGCCTGTGTGGTAGATAATGCTTGTAAGTGGCATGAAAACACTGAGTTTGTCCCTGATGACCCCTTGACCACTAAACTAAACATATATAAAGATCAGGTGGCAATTTATGAACAACGTGCTAAATTTGAACTAACTGAACGTGAACAGAAAATGGATAGTCAAATGCGTGAACTTATTACTGAGCGTAACTTAAGGGAGGAAACATTAAAACAAGAGTTGAATTCTTTACAAAAACAGCTGGATCAGACTGTTAAACAAAAACAGGAGGCCCTAGAGCATGTAAATACACTAAAACAAGATTTCAAGGAAAAAGAAACACAACTCTTAAATGATTTCTCAAGACTTAAGAACTTAAAGAATAAGCTTGAAGATAAGTTGTACACGCAAGACCAATCTAGACAAACGGTTCAAATGCTTCAAAAGCACAAAAAGTTGTGTGATAAGCACAGTGTAAGTAATGTAGGTGAACCCAAATTAGCTCTCCTTAGGAAAGCTAAAGTGACCCAACCTGCCTTATATGATGCCAATGTGATGATTATGCCTGGTCATGCCCCACCTGATGTTTCATCCTTTAGAAGAGAGTGATGAGATAGATGTGAGAAAAAGAGAAAGAATGAATGAGAAAATGAAGGATCCCAAATGCATAGCCAATCGAATAATAGTCAAACCCCATGATTATTATAAGGAAAATCGATTGACTGTGTTTGCACCTCAAAAGAAGTTAACGCCTGAACAAATATTTTGGTCTATAGATATGGAAAAGAGAAAGGCTAATGAGCTTGAAGCCAAAACTCCATCCCTTAGGAAAATTGCAGCTGCGACGGTGTATCCTCCCAATACACCTAGGCATTTGGTCCCTTTGACTCTTCCAACTAAATGTAAAACCTTAATTAGCATATATATACTTTGTCAACTATTTGCTGATTTTGATAAAACATGTAAGAAGAGAATTACACCAACCGGAATTACTGAGGGGGAAAGGGGTTTTGAACAGACAAAAAGGTGTTACTTAACTGAGGTCATTCCATTCTTTAAATTACTCAAAGAACAGTTTGAGGGATTACAAAACGCTCTTGAAACTAAAGTAAATGAAATGAAAGTAATATTTAAAGATATGGAAAATGAGGTAGCTCAAAATGTGATAGAACTTAAGAGCCGGGAGATCGAGAGAAAGAACATTCTCATCACCAATGAGAATTTGATTGCTAGATGTATTGCACAGGATATATTTTATATTGCCACTGATTCTGGTCTAACTGCCTGTCAATTTCATGAGTATTCTATTGCATTGAATGTTACCCAGAATCATGTTGTTGAGCTTGAGGGGGCGAATTTGAAACTGCAAGAGAAAATTCAAAATGATGATCATGATAACATGGTCAAGCTTTTTCAAAACTAGAAGTTGATTATCTTAATTTACAATTAAAATATAAACACTTAGAAGAAAAATGTAAAATATAAAATGCCAAGACATCTCTAAATGTTCCTGAATTGGATACATATTTTGAATTAAGTAAACGTGATGAAAAAATTTAAGCTCACACTAACACGATTCGACAGTTGAGGGCTCAAATTGCCCAATTAAAGTCAAATAAGAGTGAAACAATTGGCACCAATAAACCATCGTCTTTGGATTCTCAGAATTTTCACTATCAGGACTCTATCAACAAGTTACATGGTGAAAATGAGTGTTTTCGAGCTGAAAATTCAAAAATCAAACAGCATTACAAAGAGTTATATGACTCAATTAAAGTCACACGAAACAGTCATAATGAAAAGATAACTTCTTTGTTAAATGAAATTGAGAATCTTAAGACTCAGGTGAAAGGAAAAATGCCAATTGACACTTGTGATAAGGTTGCTCCAAAGGTTTCTGTTGTTAGAAAGTATGATGTTGATGTTGTGCCTATTCTAATTCCCCTTAGGAACAATAGGTCTGCCCATCAAATTTATCTTAAATACCTTAAGGATAGCCTGGATATACTTCGTGAGATTGTAGAGGAGGATAGGATAGCAAAACCACTTGATAAATCAGTTGTGGATGCCTGCTTCCTCACTAAAAGGTCTCATGAATTTTTAGAGTACGTCATTGGCACTGGCCCTAAGATTGATAACAAAAGAGATAGACTTGGTGCATCATCATCTATGACTAAAACCAAGCAAGTAATCTTTGATCTACCACTGAGAACATCAGAACCCAGCACATCTAAGTCAGAAAAGCAAATGACAGTAAAAAAAACTAATGTTCCCATCATTACTTCTACAGGAGTAAAATGTGACACCAAAGCTAGCGGGACAAAGCCTAGAGGCAATGCAAGGAAAGATAGGACTGCGCCGGCTAAGAGTGTTCACGAGAAGAAAGTAGAAGTCCAACCTAGGAACAATAAGTTTGCAATGAGTAAAATGAATCGTGCTGATTCTAGTATCAAAAGTACTGTAATTAATTCGAATTCTAATGATGTCTGTTAAACATGTAATGAATGTTTAATTTCTGCTAATCATGATGATTGTGTTGTGTCATTTTTGATGTCTCTTGTACAACCCCATGTTAAGAATGTTAGGAAAACTGAAGCAAGTAAGAAAGTTTGGAAGGCAACAGGAAAAACGTTTGCAAATGTCGGGTATCAATGGAGACCCACTGGAAGAAAGCTCACTTTAGGAAATCAGTGCCCCTTAACTAAATTGAATAACCATAAAATAGTTAAGGAATGGAGACCAACTGGTCGAATGTTGCCTTTAGTGACACAATGCCCTACTACTAGGTCAATTGCTTCTTCTAGTGTAATTTCCACTATAAATACAGTTGCATCTATGAAACCTGTAGTTCCAGAATTTGTGTGTGCTAACCAAACGGACCCCAGCTGTACGTGGGGATCCACATTTTTCAGTTATCCATCGTTGTCTGTTTTCAAATGCAGGTCGTACAAATCATCCTTTGGTATTTGGACTCAGGCTGCTCAAAACATATGACTGGGGATCGCTCACGGCTCAAGAATTTCATGAAAAAGTTTATCGGGACAGTTAGATTTGGGAACGACCATTTTGGGGCAATTATGGGTTACGGAGATTATGTGTTTGGTGACAGTGTAATTTCCCGAGTATACTATGTGGAAGGACTAGGACATAACTTGTTTTCTGTTGGTCAATTTTGTGACTCCGATATTGATGTTGCTTTCAGAAAACACACCTATTTCGTCAGAGAGGTGGATGGTGTTGATCTTCTTAAAGGCAGTTGTGGTACCAATTTATACACCATCTCAATTGAAGAAATGATGAGCTCCTCTCCTATATGCTTGCTTTCTAAGGCCTCGAAGACTAAATCATGGCTTTGGCACCGTCGTTTGAATCACTTGAACTTCGGCACCATGAATGAATTGTCTCGCAAGGATCTTGTACGAGGCATGCCCAGACTAAAATTTGAGAAAGATCATCTTTGTTCTGCATGTCAATTGGGCAAAAGCAAGAAACATACTCACAAACCCAAAACCATCAATACCATCATGGAAGTTCTTCACACCCTTCACATGGATCTGTGCGGACCAATGACAGTGCATAGTATCAATGGAAAAAAGTATGTTCTGGTGGTGGTCGACGACTACTCTCGGTTTACATGGGTAAAGTTTTTGAGAACCAAGGATGAAACACCAGAGGTTATCATTAAATTAATCAAGCAGTTACAAGTAAGGCTGAACAAAACTGTCAGAATCATTCGGACGGACAATGGAACTGAGTTTTTTAACCAACAACTCAGACAATTTTATGAAGATATTGGCATAACTCATCAGAAAAGTGTTGCACGCACTCCTCAGCAAAACGGTGTTGTTGAAAGACGAAATCCTACTCTAGTGGAAGCTGCTAGAACTATGCTGATATATTCTAAGGCTCCGATGTTTCTTTGGGCAGAAGCAATTGCTACTGCATGTTACACCCAAAATCGTTCCTCGATACACACTCTTCACAACAAAACTCCTTACGAGCTGTTACAGGGGAAGAAACCAGATCTTTCCTTTCTTCGTGTTTTCGGTGCTTTGTGCTATCCGACAAATGATGGTCAAGATTTGGGAAAGCTAAAAGCTAAAGCAGACGTAGGCATCTTAGTTGGGTATGCACCAGATCGCAAGGGGTATAGAATCTACAACAAGAGAACCCGACAAATCATGGAAACTATTCACGTTACATTCGATGAGCTGACTGAGCAAACGGCTCCTGAACAAACCAGTTCTGGACCCACACCTAATCTATTGTTACCTGGACCAATTAGTTCAGGTCTTGTACAGAATCCCATGCCTACAGTTCCTAATGTACCTCCCACCAGTGAAGAGTTGAAGAAGCTATTTGATTCGATGTTTGACGAATATTTTGAGCCTCCAACAGTAAATACCACTACGGAAGTTCCACCTGTACCTCCTGTTGCTGATGCTCAGATTCCACAGAACTTAGAAGGTCCATTTGTATCTGTATCAATCAGTCAAGATGCTCCACCTGCCAGTCAATCGCCATCATCATCATCAAATATTCAGTCTTCTTCGGTACAGCAAGGTTCTGCAGAAAACAATTCTTTTGAAGTTAATCCTTTTGCTCCTGTTGATGATGTTCCGTTTGAGAACATATTTGCTCCTTAGTCTTCAACTGATACATCTTCTTCAGAAGATCACAACACGGCAACATCAGTTCAAAACCCTCAACCCTATGATCTTCTCATAAAATGGACCAATGATCATCCAATTGACAACATCATTGGTAATCCTTCGCGTCCGGTATCTACAAGAAAACAACTTGCCACCGATGCACTGTGGTGTTTCTTCAATTCCATACTATCCAAAATCGAGCCAAAAGATGCTAAAGAAGCTATGTCCAAAGACTGCTGGTTCAACGCTATGCAAGATGAAATTCATGAATTTGATTGACTGAAAGTATGGGAATTAGTGCCTCCTCCAGAGTGTGCAATGATCATTGCACTAAAGTGGATCTTCAAGGTGAAACTCGATGAGCATGATGATGTTCTGAAGAACAAGGCACGGCTAGTTGCAAAAGGGTATCGACAAGAAGAGGGCATAGACTTTGAAGAATATTTTGCTCCAGTTGCACGAATTGAAGCCATTAGAATCTTTCTCGCAAATGCTGCTAGTCAAAATATGATAGTCTACCAGATGGATGTTAAGACAGCTTTCTTGAATGGTAACTTAAAGGAGGAAGTCTATGTGAGTCAACCAGAAGGATTTGTGGACGCTGATCATCCCACTCATGTCTATCGAATGAAGAAGGCCCTCTATGGCTTGAAGCAGGCACCTAGGGCTTGGTATGACACACTGTCCAAGTTCCTTCTTGCAAACGGATTTCCCAAAGGTGTTGTTAATCCCACGCTATTCACCAGGAAGGCGGGAAAACATCTACTTCATGTTCAGATATATGTAGATGACATTATCTTTGCCTCTACTGATCCTAGAGAATGTGATTGGTTTTCAAAGGAGATGAGTTCTAAGTTCCAGATGTCAATGATGGGACAAATGTCGTTTTTCTTAGGTCTGCAAATCTCTCAAAGTTCCGAAGGCATCTTCATTAATCAATCCAAATATGCATACAAAATTTTGAAGAAGTTTGGATTTGATTCAAGTGATTCTGTTGACACTCCCATGGTTGAAAGATCAAAGCTGGATGAAGACCTCTCTGGGATCCCGGTTGATCAAACAAAGTATAGAAGTATGATTGGATCCTTGATGTATCTCACTGCTAGTAGACCTGATCTTTTGTTCGCAGTATGTATGTGTGCTCGGTACCAATCGAAGCCTACCAAAAAGCATCTGGAAGCAGTGAAAAGAGTCTTCAGATATCTTCAAGGCACTGTTCATATGGGTCTCTGGTACCCTAAGGACACTACAATGGAACTCACGGCTTATGCTGATGTTGATCATGCCGGGTGTCAAGATACTCGTCGAAGTACTTCGGGGGGAGCTCAGTTTTTGGGGGAAAATTTGGTTAGTTGGTCTTCTAAAAAGCAGATGAGCACTTCTATATCTTCTACAGAGGCCGAGTACATTTCTATGTCTGCTTTCTGTGCTCAAATCCTATGGATGAGATCACAACTTTCTGACTATGGCTATGCATACAACAAGATTCCTCTGTATTGTGACAACAAAAGCGCTATTGCTCTTTGTTGTAACAATGTCCAACACTCCCGGTCGAAGCACATCGATATCAGGCATCACTTCATAAGGGAACAAGTTGAAAAAGGGATTGTTGAACTTTACTTCGTGAGGACGGAATTTCAGTTGGCTGATATCTTCACCAAGGCACTTCCAAGAGAACGATTTCAGTTTATTCTCCCTCGTCTTGGTATGAAGAGCTTGACACCTGAAACACTCAAATGTCTTCAAGAAGAAAAGGAGGAGTAAAGGATTGGCTTCACATATCCTTGTATATACATGTATCTATCTAAAACCAAAAAGAAAATAGAAAAATATAAAACCTATAAAAGCCCTAAAAAATCAAAAAATCAGAAAATACCAAAAATAGTTCTTCTAGGCATGTCTTCTGTTTATCGATAACATTTACGGTCCTAGAAATGTCATTCAATAATGACACGGGTCTTTAAATGAAGCTCGAGTAGAAGTTATACTAACCGGTTAAAACATGTCTGAATGGCTTGCTATTACTTTAGATAGCAACCCGCGTTTCTAAATGGGGAAAACACGTCGCCAAAAAGACGGTTATTCCTCCAACTGGGTGATGTTCACCTGGGCATGGATTACTTTATATCCATGTTTCTTCGAACTGATGTATGTTTCAGTGCATCATTTCTTGTATAAAAAGAGAAGTCTTCTTTGCACCACAAACTCTTTATATTCTATGATTCTTCAGGAGAGTTTTGGTGTTTCACAAGGTGGTAACTGGACTTAAATTTTCATAAATACTTAACGCTCAATTGAATGACAACAGCTCTTTAAATAGAAAACAGGTCATTAATTGGGGGGGAGAGTATTTGCTCAAAATTTTGACACCTTTTTAAGCATTGTGCAACATCAGCAGTGACACTCTCCCATGGTTTAAGGGGGAGCATAGTATGCTCCATAATCAGAATACATTTAAACCTGACAACATTTTCTCCCAAATTTTCTAAACATACTTAAATCAATTGGGATCACAAATCTCAAATGGTTTGAAATTTTTGATCGGGGGAGAGAATGTGATTTAAATATGAAATTCTGATAAAAATGTGATCTTTTGGAACTCAAGTGTAGGCTCTCGCATATGTGCTAAACCTTTTCGTATATCGATGCACATATTGAGGGGGAGCGAATGATTTATGATGGAAATTGTGGAAGAACACCAAAGACCAACCATTTTATTTAACGTACTGGTGTTATAAGGATGGTAAGGTTAGGTATAAGTTCCCACGATCCCGCCAGAGCCGGAGGGATCTACCCAGGGACAATCCACTAGTTAGTGTAGAAGTCCTTAGGTATGATTAAAAAGGAGAAAAGTGTGAATAAGGGAAGAGTGCCAACTGAGATGGAGCTAGTACGGGAACAAACCCAACAAGGTGCTAGTGATGAAGTCTCGGTAAGCGCTGAAGGGGTTGAAGAATGAAAAAGAATTGTAAAGATAAAGGGTGAAAAGAAAGAAGCCCTCCTTACACTTTAGGCAGAAACCGGGTCAATACATATGCTGTCAGAATCACTAAGTTGATTGCTGACATTGAAGACAAAGTATCATGGACCTAGTGATACGCTGTACAACCCTCCCTAGCCACTCAAGGTCCCTCAAAGGACTCTTGTTTCATTTGTCATGGAGATCAATACATTTCTATCGTCTCTCTCACTTCGAGATAGACGATATTGAAAAGGTGGCAGTCCTCTCCAGCCTCCGATCACTAAATCAAAATTCACAATTGAGTCTAGAGCCAAGAGATCATCAATAAATCTCATTAGGACACACTTCCAATATGCTTGCTGTTTCATACACCGTGAAAAGCAAGAAAATATATATGAAAAGTCCTACGCACTATCCTCGTGGTATTGCCAGAACATCCGAGTGATACGTAAAGTATTCACAATGAAGATGGAAATCCTTATAGAGCCAACATCTAACAAGCTCTTGGTGGGTGACATGTGAGATCCTTCATGGATCAAGCTTGTGAAAACTGGAAAGAAACGATGGGGCGATTCAAATTTGAATCAAACTTGTTCCAGGAAAGGGATTGACGGATACTTTTGGAAAACCTTTCAAGTGCTCACCAACCAAGTTTTCGAGCACATTGATTGTGAAAATTTTTAAACAAAAGTGTTTTTGATAGAAATGTGATTCAAGGTATAAAACCCTCGTCGTGTTGCATAAAATGTTTATCTAGTGACACGCGAGTGATTTTTCTAATCAATTTCTCGTCAATCAGTGGGTATTTAATTCACTGATTCACTCTACCGTGCTGTCTGCTTTGAGACGTTCCGGTATGAGAACATGCTTAGTATGATGATTCTGACATTTATTTGTTGGAAGACTCATTATTACAAGCTGGAAATTCCTGTCAAGGAGAATCTTCTTTAAAGGGGATTCTACCTGATCACATGTCGGTCTTCACAGGACCGAAGGTTAATCCAACCACACCGAACGAATGACAAAGCCATATTCATTCTCCGACTTTAGTGCTAACTGTTTTATTTCAGACTCATATAAAGATGGTGATGGTGATTCCTGATTCCAGTTGAGACGTGTCAATCCACACTCCATGCTCACACTTCCAATTCATTATCAAAGACATCATGATAGATGAAAGGCCTACAACACAGCTTCTGTGATTCTGATGATAATTATCATGATCCATAAAAGTGTGAGCATGGGAGTTCAACGGTCACAACATACCACATGAAGGCAATATCACTGCAATAGATAAGCTCAGAGATTATTGGTGACTGATGATCTCAATGAAAGCTCAAAGATCACATCTTCACATGGAGACGATGCTGCAAGATGACGTGAAGACATATATTGGATGATAACCTCGAAGAATACTCAAAGATCATCCAAGACAAAAGATCAGTCATCAAAAGTTCACTGCTGAAGGCACAAAGATCAATGACGATTGAAGAATCAATGACTACGAGCTATGAAGTAGTGTTCAGAGGAAAGAATGCTAGATTTCGAAATATTATTTCCGGGGTGACCTCCCTTAGGGGGAGATTGTTAGGAATATAAATATTCATCTGAAGACTCGGTCACCCCGAGTACTCATTAGCATTTAATAGCTCGTAGGAATATCAATAATATTACTATTATTTGTATTAGTTTAGTTAGTTAAGTATTCGTGGAGTGGGTCGGGTCTTTACCCTCTGTCAGGTCGCTCCACAGCCCACTCAGGGCAACCAATATGTAACTATAAATACCCTTCTCCCACCAAGGGAGAGGGTTGGAACTTCTCATATTTTCACATAATACAACTTCACTTTCTCTCACTAGTTCCCACTCTTCTCTTTCTCTCTCTACAAAACCGCCAACTTAATTGGCCATAATTACCATTTGTGTGTTATATGATTATGAATATGTTACAAGTGTTATTATCAGCAACTCGTACTAGATTTGACTTTTCACTAAGCTTCACTTTATCTCGCTCAAACGTATTAGTGAAAAGTCCCGCTTAAATATCAGAGGACACGAGCTATGCTTTGTTGGTCTGATCAGAGAGCTGAGAGATCATCAGGGTATTGCCACCCCTGATGATCCTTATACTTCAACTAGAGTTCCTTGCACATACTGTCTGACCCGCATCAGCTAGAGTGTATGTCTTCAAGTAAACTTGACGATGTCTAAGACTTGAACATCTGCTGGAGCTGCTGGCTGACTTTATTGTCAGCGAGTCTTCTTGATCTTCTCTCTGATTTCATTATCAGGGAGACTTCTACACTTAGCTTGATTTATATTCAAATCCTAGTTAGGGACCAATGGGCATTTCATTAGCCCATGAGCATGATCTTTTTATTAAACTAAATTAAAACATAACACCATTATTCCGATGTTTTTAATGTTATTTTGTTCCTATAGATCAACGCCTTCCGAAAAGATAGGTATATTAAATTATGACACACATAATGTACATGCATTACCAATATGCAAAACGAGTTCAGTAACATTAGCAAAAGACATCATACATTATAAACTCATATTTTCAAGGCTCAGATGCATTATCTTTTGTGCTAAAGAAACGAAAAAATTTCAAACACTATGTTTAAACCTATGATATAAGATCATTTGAGTACTAAACTTTGTTTATATACAAAGGGTTCAATCCCCACCTTCCATTCATTTTGATCTAAAGGCTGAGATTAAATTTACATTTACACTACAACGGTATTTTTGGACTATCTAAATATTATTTTTTACACCCATCTCAATTAATGCGTCATTTAAAGTGTGTGTTTCTTTCTTCTCTCTCATCTATCCTTCTCCTTCATCCCGTTCATCAACAAACCCTAATTTTTGCTGCTCAATTCATCAATCGATCACCTTCTTCATCCCGTACATCACCTAACCCTAATTTTTTATCATTTAATTTATGTGAGCTGAATTATAAGCTATCTGACTCAATAAACTGAATTATAAGCTAACTGATTCAATTTTTTCATATGATATTCAGGTTTTATGGATTCGCTTCAAAGTTCTGTTTCTACTACTTCTGAAGAGATCGTTGTTAATGATTCTTCTACTACTTCTGAAGAGATTGTTGTTATTGATGATGTTTCAGCTAAGTATGTTGAGGAGATTGTTGCTTATGGACACGGTGATCAATCCGAAGCTATTAAGAGTAAGCTTTTTGATTATTTTAATTTTTACTATAATTCGTGTGTCAGTGTGAATAAGCTATGTTGTTAAGCTGTTATAAGCTCTAAATAAGCTATTATTTAGGTTTTGATTGAATCAAGCAGTTTTTAAGCTCTAAATAAGTAGTTTTAAGGTTTGAATAAGCTATCTTAGTAGCTGATAATAATAAGCAGTTTGGATATATCACATTTGATATATCACATATGATATATCACAAAATGATGTATCACATGTGATATATCACATAATGATATATCACATGTGATATTAAGAACATGTGTGTGTGATTTCATTTTTAGTTAATCACTGTTTTTATTTTTGTGTTTTTTGTTTCATAGTTGAATGCTTTGAAAATTCCTGAATCGTTTGCTACTCACTCTAATTTTACTCCTGGTGGAACTGTTTATTATATTCCTAAAGTTCCTATGGACGTTTTACTAGTTAAGGGCAAAGTTTATAAGTCGATTGATGAGTGCATTACTGCCTATATGAAATATGCTGCTAAAGCAGGGTTTGTGGTTAGGAAATCATGCCAGAAAAGATTGAGGAATGGTATTGTGAAACAAAAGTATTTAGTGTGTAATAGGGAAGGTTGTCCTAAGGGAATACATGTGGACACGTTAGACTTAGAGAATAGTGACAAGCAGATTAGAAGTTCGAACCTGCATATCATAGGCTGCAAAGCACGTGTTATATTTGATTTGATTCCTGGTACTACTAAGTACAAGTTGAATGTTTTTTATAGTATTCATAATCACGAGCTTGAACGTGAAGAGTATAAGCATTTGTCAAAGACTGAGAGGCAGTTAACCTATGCTGAGCAATTGTTTATTGTTAAAGCTGCTAGTGTAAATATAGGTGCAACGAGAGCTCATCACATCTTAACCGGTTTGAAGGGTTCTTATTTGCTTGTTCATGGTACAACTGTTGATTTCAAGAACTTTTTTAGGGGTGTGAACTGCTATATAGGCGATAGTGATGCACATATGCTTATATCTAAGATGGAGAATAGGAAGAAGCATGTGCCAGATTGTTCTGCAATTTTTTGGGCTAATGAAGTTTCTAAATACAATTACAGAGAGTTTTGTGATGTTGTTTCCTTTGATGCTACTTTCAGAACAAACAAGTAAGTATTTCTATGTTAAATATGAGATTTTGATGATATGATTTGCGTTTTATTGTTTAATCTGTTATTTTAACTATTTTTGTTTTTTTTCAGGTACAAAATGGTGTTTGTTCCCTTTACATCCATAGATAATCATCGGAGGTGTGTTACAGTCACTGCAGGCTTGCAGAAAAACAAAACTACAGCTTCGTATATATGGTTGATGAAAGCATTCATAAAGGTGTTTGGTAAGGCTCCAAATATTGTTGTTACTAATCAGGATGGGGATATGAGAAAGGCTATTAAAGCTGAATTTGCTGGTTCGAAACACAGACTATGCATGTGGCATATTACACAAAAGCTTCCTGGAAAGGTATTTTTTTGCCTTCTTGTATTTTCGTTTGTTATATCATATGTGATACTTTATTCTCTTTGTAGTTCTTATTGATTTATCACATATGATAATGCATATCTTTTTTAAAATCATTTGTTAAATCACATGTGATATATTGTTTTCATATATGTTCAAATGTCTATGATCACACTGAGTTTAAAAAGAAGTTCAATAAAAATTGTATGGAATAGGTATATCGGTCCGGAGGAATTTGAGGATAGATGGGCAAAGTTATTGGAGGAGTTTAGTTTGCAGAATCATAAGTGGTTAACAAACATGTTTCGTATACGTTCATGTTGGATTCCTGTAACACCCCCAAAATCCGGTCGCAGCGAAAGATGATGTCGCTGGGGTGCTAATAAATTGGTACCACAACACAGAGTAAAGAGAACGGATTTGCCGTATCCGTTTAAAAGAAATTTTTATAATCCAAAGTACTTTGTTTTACATCATTCAATAAAATGCGGAAATACAGGCCCATAAAAGAATTAAAGCGGTCCCAAATGAATATAAGAGTATCTTGATCCTATAACCATGCCATGCCATGCCAGAAGCCACCAAAGGTGAGCTGACACTTTAAAAACCTAAAAATACATTCTAAAATGTGTCAACACGAGGATGGTGAGTTCATAGGTTTAAGTAAACAACAAATGATATATGGACCACAAGAATTCAAAGACCAATATATTCCAAATATAGAAAGAGTTATTGTCGGATTAAGTTCATGACACCGAAGCTTTAATATTTCTAGTTTGAGCATACGTTTGACATAACAGTCAAGTGGGGAAACCACCCGGACACCCAAATTTTCTGGTAGATGTCTACCTAGGACATCCAAGGTTCCTCAAATGATTATGCGTCTGTTTGACATACCGGTCAAGTGTGGAACACCACCCGGACGGGGAGTTCAATCCCAATAGATCTATTCACAACATTCGCGCTTAACGGGTGATAACATAGGCAATATTTAATAGTTTAATGCACTTGTGTTCATAAGAAAATAATCAAGCGTGTAACAGGTAGACACATAATACTTTCGAGTAACAAATCAAAGGTTTCAACCAATTAGTAATATTTGGGAAAACAATTCACGTTTCAAGTAAAATAAGCATGGAGTTTAAATATAAACGAGCATGTATTCTCCCCCAAAACGGTTATAAAACAAGTAAAAGTAGGGGTCATGAACTCACATGGAACAACTGATATGATAACAAAAATCGAGGTGCGAACGCTCTAACCGCAACCTAAATGATTCATATGTCTTAGGTTTTGAAACCAAGGTCGTGCACGCAAGTTCATGCGCTATTTTAACACTTGTACATGTTTGTTGCAATATTTATCGTCAAAAATGTAGTTGCGTCAATGTGATATTTTATTTAGAAAATCACCCTTTTTTTTAGAAAACGTAAATTGTTATTCTCGTGATCAATCTTTAGTCGTCTTGTTAATAGGTATTTTGAAAATCTCTAACGCGCCTAATAAGTATACACAATGCTCTACCATCTTCGTTTACGTCATTTTAGCCAAAATACACCCTAAAGTGTCCAAAATCCACTTTAAAAATGTTCAATCAGCTTTTCAAATAGCCAAATAATAGGCTGTCAAACTTATATGTCGTCGTAATCTTCTTCAGGCCATAACTTTCTCGTCGTAGCTTCGTTCCTTAATTTTTATATATCCCCGGGTTCGTGTTTAAGTGTACTAACATGTTTTTAGTGTCCCGGCTAGTCAAGTTAACTTTTAACATCAATTTTTACCACTCAAAAATTCCTAACAGCATCTAATATTTTCAGAAAATTTAGTTTTCGCCGCATTACTTAAAACTAACGTATCTCCTTCGTTATAAGTCCGTTTTAACTCATTCAAGCGGCTACGTTTTCATTATTGAGTCAATTTTCTATATTTCTAACCAAAACTTGTCACCAGCCTACTGAGTTTTCTGTGGAAGGTCGAACGGGACAGATTGTTTTCTAAAAGTGTCAAAACATTTTTCCTAGCCTTCTAGTTATCAAAACCACTTAACAACAACTCCAAAACTAATCCTAGTTCATCCACCAATTTCTCAACATATTAATAGTAATCTAACACTAAACTAAGCAATATTAAAGAGTCCATTTTTTTTTTCATGAATGTAAATGATTATAAATCATAGTTAAGATTACAAGTTCACTAGTTTATGTATATATGGTGTTTTTATCATCACTTTCTTGTTGAGATTTATACCATCTAGTTTACTTATGATAAAAACTTGTTTAAAACATAGCCATTAGTTTAGAGATTATTGTTATTACAAGGCTTTGATTAACATGTACAAAGTGATAAATAGTATATACAACTTGAACTAGCATCATGATATGAAGAGTATGAGATTTAGAAAGATCAAGATTACTTACTTTGGAAGATTAGTGCGATGAGAATGCAATATCTTTGATGAACCCAAGATTAGTGTTTCCAAACCCTTACTAGAATACTCTAATGACACAAGAATTAGCCACAATCAAACTTTCTTCTTCCTTGCTCCCTTATGTGTGTCAACTTTTATGTATAAGATGAGAGGTGATACTTTTTTTTTTGTCTTGAACTTGCTACTAATGTGGTGCATGGATACAAATATGTATTAGAGGATTTTCAAAGCTTGCATAATTGAGTCAAAAACCATGATTTGGCTACGTGTTAAGATTGGGCCGATTGGGGCTATAGGGGGGGGGGACATAATTGTGGTCAAGCCACCATTTGAATCTTGGACTCCATGTTTTATGGGCTAATGTTGGTAATTAATGTCATGTGATTTTTGTCTAACAAATAATTATAAGACAAGAGGGGGGGGCACATGTAGAATATTTTGAGTAGAAGAGTTTTTTTGATACAAGAGTGTATATGTTGTATTTATTCGGTATTAGAAATAGGTATTGGTTGTTGGTTTGGTGATTAACGTAAGTTATACGTAATTAAACGTAACAAAATAAAGAAATTACTTTTGGTGTAAGGAAGTATTTTTAAAACTTTCGTAATAATTTAGGAAGTATAAAAATGCGTTAGAAATAATCGTTAGGAGTTTTGGGTATATCGGGTGTTAAAATTAAATTGCGAATAGCGTTTGTTCAATTAACAACGTATGTAAATAAAGAAAAGGAAACAGTTTTAGGATTTAAAATTGTGAACCGGAGTAGGAGGAAGGTACTGGAATTTTGAGGACTAAATATAGCCTAAAGCCCTAGTGCAGAAGAGGGACATTTCTTGTTTTACGTTTATTTAATTAAAGAGTTATACGTGAAAAGTGTTCTTGTAAAATCACAAAGTCTTAAATTGGTGTTTGAAAATAAATGTTGACGTGAAAAATTACGGGTTGCTACAGTCTCTACCCGTTAAAGGAATTCAGTCCCTGAATTCAGCTCGTTCGTTCCACAAATGTATGTTCTCGTTTTAAGTGATCTCAGGATTTCCTTGAGAATTCCAGCGAACCTTAACGATAGGAATTCGACTTTGTTGGCTTGCAACGTGATATGAAGCGGGGCTAGCTTTTCCAGACATGGTTGAGTTAAAGGTAGTGAAATAGAGAGTGTAATGGATGAGGCTTGTCGCATTGCGGCAATAAAAGATAAAACTTTCAATAGATAGGAATTCGTAATAGTACATGAAACTTATACGATAGAACTTAAAGTGAAATGCAAAAGAAATACAACACTAGAGAGTTTAGGCTTCCGTTTTCTTGTTCTTCAGCTCCGGGCAGTCCTTCATGAAGTGTCCGATGTTTACACATTCGAAGTAGCTCCCCGGGATCCTCTGATTTGAGGGATTCCTACAGTCCTTGGTTTGGTGACTACGCTTCTTGCACAACCCACATGGTTCGCTGCAATGACCTAGGTGATGGAGATTGCATGTGTTGCAGTAGGGTAAATTCCCAGCATATCTTTTCTTGGTGCGTGGTCCTGTAGTATAGGCTCTTACCACTTTTTGTCCTTTGTTTGGCTGTCGACCTTGATCGTTTCCTTGGTTGTCATCCCTTTTCCTCTTGTTTTCGTTGTTGCTGTGGTTGTTGTTATTATCTTCTCGAGCATTCCTTGCTCGAACAAATTGGTCCATCAGACTGTGAGACATTCGAATTGTTTCTTCGAGAGTGTTAGATTTTGATGAGGTAACATTTCCCTGGATACTGGGTGAAAGTCCCCAGATGTACCTTTCGATGCTCTTACGGGTAGTAGAAGCCATCTCCGGGCAAAGAGTAGTCAGTTCATGGTATCGCTCAGTATAAGTTGTAATGTCGACTCTCTTCACAGCTAAGTTCCATAACTCTACTTCCATCTTTTGAACCTCATTTCTTGGACAATACTCCACTTTTATCATTTCCTTGAAATCAGCCCTTGGTGTTTCGAAAGCAGCATCCAGCCCCACTGACTGAGCATAAGCATTCCACCAAGATAAGGCGCCATCCAGCAAGGTACCCGTAGCATATTTCACCTTATAGTCCTTCGCGCAGTTACACATGCGAAATACCGACTCCAGCTTCTCTAACCATCTAACTAAGCTGACAGCCCCTTCTTTGCCACTGAAATGCTGAGGCTGGAAATACATAAATTCCTTGTAAGTACAACTACGAGCTACGGGTTTAATCCTGGTCTCCGTTCCACTGGCATCCCTGTCGTTACTACTGTTGCGGAGGGTCTCGTATTCAGCCATAGCAGCGGCAACTTGTGCAGTGACTTGCTGAGCTACGAGTTTATTGATAGCAGCTGCACTCATGCTTTGTTTCTTTAGTGGCATTCTCTTCAAAACAAGAAAAGAAGAGTGAGGCGTAATAAAGACGTTTGCTAAAAGTAGGTGCTCTAAAGTGGCTTGTCGTAAAATGAAAACTTGAGGTCGTGTTATGATTAGCTGGCGTACTTCTAGGCGGTGGTTCACGAGGTGATGTAGATGTTCTAAATTATGGGACGAGTGTTCAAACTAGTCTTCAGAAATGGTTAGTAAGGTAATCGGGAAATTGGTAGACTGTAATGGGTTTTAATGTCACGTATGATTGTGAAAATTTTCAGAGATCATTTGTATTAATCATGATATCTTGGAAATGTTTAAAGGACCTTCAAAAAGTAAGAGTGTCCATTTAAAAGAAAAGTAATGTGACGAGATAGTATTGTGATGCTAATGTGTTGGATGTAGATGTGAATGTTCATGCAACGATTGTATATACACAGAAGTTTTGAAACCCTTAGATATCCGGTAGAGAATGAATCTGGACATAATTCTATTATAACTACTCCCAGTATTGCAAAATTCACCTCTGAGTCGGACATAGGTGATCAGGCTATGTCCCACTATCCCTGGTCGAATATAGATGATCAGTCTATATTCCACCGAGGTTCAATGAATTTTGAAATGCTCAGCTCAGTTATACTAATAATATGTCCCTCACATTTAAAAGCCGTTTTGAAAGACTAAGGTAAGTGACCAAACTCGAAGTCGAATGATGAGATTACATAAGGAAAGGCGTAACGCTATGACATGTACTATACGTAAGCATACTTATATGGAAGATAATTATGGTAATAAACGAAAATAAGTGGGTATAATTGATCCGAAAATAAGACACAAATCTCATCAAATATGTCAGCAAACAAATCACAAGTGATGCATCAGCTTGGCAGGCAGGCACGTAGCATTCAGAGGGTTAAGTTTCCATAAAAGTAGTTGTAGTCTAGGTTTTAAAAATACCCAGTTCTCTATAACCAAGGCTCTGATGCCAATCTGTAACTCCCCCAAAATTGGGTCGCAGCGGAAGATGATGTCGCTGGGGTGCTACTAAATTGGTACCACAACACAGAGTAAAGAGAACGGATTTACCGTATATGTTTAAAAGAAAATTTTATAATCAAAACTACTTTGTTTTACATCATTCAATAAAATGCGGGAATACAGGCCTATAAGGGAATTAAAGCGGTCCCCAAATGAATATCAGAGTATCTTGATCCTATAACCGTGCCATGCTATGCCAGAAGCCGCCAAAGGTGAGCTGACACTTTAAAAACCCGAAAATACATGCTAAAATGTGTCAACACGAGGTTGGTGAGTTCATAGGTTTAAGTAAACAACAAATGACATATGGACCACAAGAATTCAAAGACCAATATATTCCAAATATAGAAAGAGTTATTGTCGTATTAAGTTCATGACACCGAAGCCTTAATATTTCTTGTTTGAGCATACGTTTGACATAACAGTCAAGTGGGGAAACCACCCAGACACCCAAATTTTCTGGTAGATGTCTACCTAGGACATCCAAGGTTCCTCAAATGATTATGCGTCCGTTTGACATACCGGTCAAGTGGGGAACACCACCCGGACGGGGAGTTCAATCTCAAAAGATCTATTCACAGCATTCGCGCTTAACGGGTCATAACATAGGCAATATTTAATAGTTCAATGCACTTGTGTCCATAAGAAAATAATCAAGCGTGTAACAGGTAGACACATAATACTTTCGAGTAACAAATCAAAGGTTTCAACCAATTAGTAATATTTGGGAAAACAATTAACGTTTCAAGTAAAATGAGCATGGAGTTCAAATATAAACGAGCATTTATTCTCCCCTAAAACGGTTATAAAACAAGTAAAAGTAGGGGCCATGAACTCACCTGGAACAACTGATATGATTACGAAAAAGGAAAGTGCACAAAAATCGAGGTACGGACGCTCTAACCGCAACCTAAATGATTCATATGTCTTAGGTTTTGAAAACAAGGTCGTGCACGCAAGTTCATACGCTATTTTATCACTTGTACATGTTTGTTGCAATATTTATCGTCAAAAATGTAGTTGCGTCAATGTGATCATTTATTTAGAAAATCACCCTTTTTTTTAGAAAACGTAACTTGTTAATCTCGTGATCAATCTTTAGTCGTCTTGTTAATAGGTATTTTGAAAATCTCTAACGCGCCTAATAAGTATACACAATGCTCTACCATCTTCGTTTACGTCATTTTAGCCAGAATACACCCTAAAGTGTCCAAAATCCACTTTAAATATGTTCCATCAGCTTTTCTAATAGCCAAATAATAGGCTGTCAAACTTATATGTCGTTGTAATTTTCTTTAGGCCATAACTTTCTTGTCGTAGCTTCGTTTCTTAAGTTTTATATATCCCCGGGTTCTTGTTTAAGTGTACTAACATGTTTTTAGTGTCCCGGCTAGTCAAGTTAACTTTTAACATCAATTTTTACCACTCAAAAATTCCTAACAGCATCTAATATTTTCAGAAAATTTAGTTTTCGCCGCATAACTTAAAACTAACGTATCTCCTTCGTTATAAGTCCGTTTTAACTCATTCAAGCGGCTACGCTTTCGTTATTGAGTCTATTTTTTATATTTCTAGCCTAAACTTGTCACCAAGCTAATGAGTTTTCTGTGGAAGGTCGAATGGGACAGATTGTTTTCTTAAAGAGTCAAAACATTTTTCCTAGCCTTCTAGTTATCAAAACCACTTAACAACAACTCCAAAACAAATCCTAGTTCATCCACCAATTTCTCAACATATCAATAGTGATCTAACACTAAACTTAGCAATATTAAAGAGTCCATTTTTTTCATGAATGTCAATGATTATCAATCATAGTTAAGATTACAAGTTCACTAGTTTATGTATATATGGTGTTTTTATCATCACTTTCTTGTTGAGATTTATACCATCTAGTTTAATTATGATAAAAACTTGTTTAAAACATAGCCATTAGTTTAGAGATTATTGTTATTACAAGGCTTTGATTAACATGTACAAAGTGATAAATAGTATATACAACTTGAACTAGCATCATGATATGAAGAGTATGAGATTTAGCAAGATCAAGATTACTTACTTAGGAAGATTAGTGCGACGAGAATGCAATATCTTTGATTAACCCAAGATTAGTGTTTCCAAACCCTTACTAGAATACTCTAATGACACTAGAATTAGCCACAATCAAACTTTCTTCTTCCTTGCTCCCTTATGTGTGTCGACTTTTATGTATAAGATGAGAGGTGATACTTTTTTTTTGTCTTGAACTAGCTACTAATGTGGTGCATGGATACATATATATATTAAAGGATTTTCAAAGCTTGCATAGTTGACTCATAAACCATCATTTGGCTATGTGTTAAGATTGGGCCGATTGGGGCTATAGGGGGGGGGGGGACATAATGGTGGTCAAGCCACCATTTGAATCTTGGACTCCATGTTTTATGGGCTAATGTTGGTAATTAATGTCATGTGATTTTTGTCTAACAAATAATTATAAGACAAGAGGGGGGGGCACATGTAGAATATTTTGAGTAGAAGAGTTGTTTTGATACAAGAGTGTACATGTTGTATTTATTGGGTATTAGAAATAGGTATTGGTTGTTGGTTTGGTGATTAACGTAAGTTATACGTAATTAAACGTAACAAAATAAAGAAATTACTTTAGGTGTAAAGAAGTATTTTTGAAACTTTGGTAACAATTTAGGAAGTATAAAAATGCGTTAGAAATAATCGTTAGGAGTTTTGGGTATATCGGCTGTTAAATTTAAATTGCGAATAGCGTTTGTTCAATTAACAATGTAAGTAAATAAAGAAAAGGATATTGTTTTAGGATTTAAAATTGTGAACCGGAGTAGGAGCAAGGTACTGGAATGTTGAGGACTAAATATAGCCTAAAGCCCTAGTGCAGAAGAGGGACATTTCTTGTTTTATGTTTATTTAACTAAAGAGTTATACGTGAAAAGTGTTCTTGTAAAATCTCAAAGTCGTAAATTGGAGTTTGAAAATAAATGTTGACGTGAAAAATTACGGGTTGCTACAGTCTCTACCCGTTAAAGGAATTCAGTCCCTGAATTCAGCTCGTTCGTTCCACAAATGTATGCTCTCGTTTTAAGTGATCTCAGGATTTCCTTGAGAATTCCAGCAAACCTTAACGATAGGAATTCGACTTTGTTGGCTTGCAACGTGATATGAAGCGGGGCTAGCTTTTCACGACAAGGTTGAGTTAAAGGTAGTGAAATAGAGAGTGTAATGGACGAGGCTTGTCGTATTACGGCAATAAAAGATAAAACATTCATTAGATAGGAATTCGTAATAGTACATGAAACTTATACGATAGAACTTAAAGTGAAACGCAAAAGAAATACAACACTAGAGAGTTTAGGCTTCTGTTTTCTTGTTCTTACGCTCCGGGCAGTCCTTCCTGAAGTGTCCGATGTTTACACATTCGAAGCAGCTCCCCGGGATCCTCTGATTTGCGGTATTCCTACAGTCCTTCGTTTGGTGACCACGCTTCTTGCACAACCCACATGGTTCGCTGCAATGACCTAGGTGATGGAGATTGCATGTGTTGCAGTAGGGTAAATTCCCAGCATATCTTTTCTTGGTGCGTGGTCCTGTAGTATAGGCTCTTACCACTTTTTGTCCTTTGTTTGGCTGTAGACCTTGATCGTTTCCTTGGTTGTCATCCCTTTTCCTCTTGTTTTCGTTGTTGCTGTGGTTGTTGTTATTATCTTCTCGAGCATTCCTTGCTCGAACAAATTGGTCCATCAGACTGTGAGACATTCGAATTGTTTCTTCGAGAGTGTTGGATTTTGATGAGGTAACATTTCCCTGGATACTGGGTGAAAGTCCCCAGATGTACCTTTTGATGCTCTTACGGGTAGTAGAAGCCATCTCCGGGCAAAGAGTAGTCAGTTCATGGTATCGCTCAGTATAAGTTGTAATGTCGACTCTCTTCACAGCTAGGTTCCAAAACTCTACTTCCATCTTTTAAACCTCATTTCTTGGACAATACTCCGCTTTTATCATTTCCTTGAAATCTGCCCATGGTGTTTCGAAAGCAGCATCCAGCCCCACTGACTGAGCATAAGCATTCCACCAAGATAAGGCACCATCCAGCAAGGTACCCGTAGCATATTTCACCTTATAGTCCTTCGCGCAGTTACACATGCGAAATACCGACTCCAGCTTCTCTAACCATCTAACTAAGCTGACAGCCCCTTCTTTGCCACTGAAATGCTGAGGCTGGAAATACATAAATTCCTTGTAAATACAACTACGAGCCACGGGTTTAATCCTGGTCTCCGTTCCACTGGCATCCCTGTCGTTACTACAGTTGCGGAGGGTCTCGGATTCAGCCATAGCTGCGGCAACTTGTGCAGTGACTTGCTGAACAACGAGTCTATTGATAGCAGCTGCACTCATGCTTTGTTTCTTTGGTAGCATTCTCTTCAAAACAAGAAAAGAAGAGTGAGGCGTAATAAAGACGTTTCCTAAAAGTAGGTGCTCTAAAGTGCCTTGTCGTAAAATGAAAACTTGAGGTCGTGTTATGATTAGCTGGCATACTTCTAGGTGGTGGTTCACGAGGTGATGTAGATGTTCTAAATTATGGGACGAGTGTTCAAACTAGTCTTCAAAAATGGTTAGTAAGGTAATCGGGAAATTGGTAGACTGTAACGGGTTTTAATGTCACGTATGATTGTGAAAATTTTCAGAGATCATTTGTATTAATCACGATATCTTGGAAATGTTTAAAGGACCTTCAAAAAGTACGAGTGTCCATTTAAAAGAAAAGTACTGTGACGAGATAGTATTGTGATGCTAATGTGTTGGATGTAGATGTGAATGTTCACGCAACGATTGTATATACACAGAAGTTTTAAAACCCTTAGATATCCGGTAGAGAATGAATCTGGACATAATTCTATTATAACTACTCTCAGTATTACAAAATTCACCTCTGAGTCGGACATAGGTGATCAGGTTATGTCCCACTGTCCCTGGTCGAATATAGATGATCAGTCTATATTCCACCGAGGTTCAATGAATTTTGAAATGCTCAGCCCAGTTATACTAATAATATGTCCCTCACATTTAAAAGTCGTTTTGAAATACTAAGGCAAGTGACCAAACTCGAAGTCGAATGATGAGATTACGTAAGGAAAGGCGTAACGCTATGACGTGTACTATACGTAAGCATACTTATATGGAAGATAATTATGGTAATAAACGAAAATAAGTGGGTATAATTGATCCGACAATAAGACACAAATCTCATCAAATATGTCAGCAAACAAATCACAAGTGAGGCATCAGCTTGGCAGGCAGGCACGTAGCGTTCAGAGGGTTAAGTTTCCGTAAAAGTAGTTATAGTCTAGGTTTTAAAAATACCCAGTTCTCTATAACCAAGGCTCTGATGCCAATCTGTAACTCCCCCAAAATTGGGTCGCAGCAGAAGATGATGTCGCTGGGGTGCTACTAAATTGGTACCATAACACAGTGTAAAGAGTACGGATTTACCGTATACGTTTAAAAGAAAATTTTATAATCAAAACTACTTGGTTTTACATCAATCAATAAAATGCGGGAATACAGGCCCATAAAAGAATTAAAGCGGTCCCCAAATGAATATCAAAGTATCTTGATCCTATAACCATGCCATGCTATGCCAGAAGCCGCCAAAGGTGAGCTGACACTTTAAAAACCTGAAAATACATGCTAAAATGTGTCAACACGAGGTTGGTAAGTTCATAGGTTTAAGTAAACAACAAATGACATATGGACCACAAGAATTCAAAGACCAATATATTCCAAATATAGAAAGAGTTATTGTCGTATTAAGTTCATGACACCGAAGCCTTAATATTTCTAGTTTGAGCATACGTTTGACATAACAGTCAAGTGGGGAAACCACCCTAACACCTAATTTTTCTGGTAGATGTCTACCTAGGACATCCAAGGTTCCTCAAATGATTATGCGTCCGTTTGACATACCGGTCAAGTGGGGAACACCACCCGGACGGGGAGTTCAATCTCAAAAGATCTATTCACAACATTCGCGCTTAACGGGTCATAACATAGGCAATATTTAATAGTTTAATGCACTTGTGTCTATAAGAAAATAATCAAGCATGTAACAGGTAGACACATAATACTTTCGAGTAACAAATCAAAGGTTTCAACCAATTAGTAATATTTGGGAAAACAATTAACGTTTCAAGTAAAATGAGCATGGAGTTTAAATATAAACGAGCATGTATTCTCCCCTAAAACGGTTATAAAACAAGTAAAAGTAGGGGCCATGAACTCACCTGGAACAACTGATATGATTACGAAAAAGGAAAGTGCACAAAAATCGAGGTACGGACGCTCTAACCGCAACCTAAATGATTCATATGTCTTAGGTTTTGAAAACAAGGTCGTGCACGCAAGTTCATACGCTATTTTATCACTTGTACATGTTTGTTGCAATATTTATCGTCAAAAATGTAGTTGCGTCAATGTGATCATTTATTTAGAAAATCACCCTTTTTTTTAGAAAACGTAACTTGTTAATCTCGTGATCAATCTTTAGTCGTCTTGTTAATAGGTATTTTGAAAATCTCTAACGCGCCTAATAGGTATACACAATGCTCTACCATCTTCGTTTACGTCATTTTAGCCAGAATACACCCTAAAGTGTCCAAAATCCACTTTAAATATGTTCCATCAGCTTTTCTAATAGCCAAATAATAGGCTGTCAAACTTATATGTCGTTGTAATTTTCTTTAGGCCATAACTTTCTTGTCGTAGCTTCGTTTCTTAAGTTTTATATATCCCCGGGTTCTTGTTTAAGTGTACTAACATGTTTTTAGTGTCCCGGCTAGTCAAGTTAACTTTTAACATCAATTTTTACCACTCAAAAATTCCTAACAGCATCTAATATTTTCAGAAAATTTAGTTTTCGCCGCATAACTTAAAACTAACGTATCTCCTTCGTTATAAGTCCGTTTTAACTCATTCAAGCGGCTACGCTTTCGTTATTGAGTCTATTTTTTATATTTCTAGCCTAAACTTGTCACCAAGCTAATGAGTTTTCTGTGGAAGGTCGAATGGGATAGATTGTTTTCTAAAAGAGTCAAAACATTTTTCCTAGCCTTCTAGTTATCAAAACCACTTAACAACAACTCCAAAACAAATCCTAGTTCATCCACCAATTTCTCAACATATCAATAGTGATCTAACACTAAACTTAGCAATTTTAAAGATTCCATTTTTTTCATGAATGTAAATGATTATCAATCATAGTTAAGATTACAAGTTCACTAGTTTATGTATATATGGTGTTTTTATCATCACTTTCTTGTTGAGATTTATACCATCTAGTTTACTTATGATAAAAACTTGTTTAAAACATAGCCATTAGTTTAGAGATTATTGTTATTACAAGGCTTTGATTAACATGTACAAAGTGATAAATAGTATACACAACTTGAACTAGCATCATGATATGAAGAGTATGAGATTTAGCAAGATCAAGATTACTTACTTAGGAAGATTAGTGTAATGAGAATGCAATATCTTTGATTAACCCAAGATTAGTGTTTCCAAACCCTTACTAGAATACTCTAATGATACTAGAATTAGCCACAATCAAACTTTCTTCTTCCTTGCTCCCTTATGTGTGTCGACTTTTATGTATAAGATGAGAGGTGATACTTTTTTTTTTGTCTTGAACTAGCTACTAATGTGGTGCATGGATACATATATATATTAGAGGATTTTCAAAGCTTGCATAGTTGAGTCAAAAACCATCATTTGGCTATGTGTTGAGGTTGAGCCGATTGGGGCTATAAAGGGGGGGGGACATAATGGTGGTCAAGCCACCATTTGAATCTTGGACTCCATGTTTGATGGGCTAATGTTGGTAATTAATGTCACGTGATTTTTGTCTAAAAAATAATTATAAGACAAGAGGGGGGTACATGTAGAATATTTTGAGTAGAAGAGTTGTTTTGATACAAGAGTGTATATGTTAGATGTATTGGGTATTAGAAATAGGTATTGGTTGTTGGTTTGATGATTAACGTAAGTTATACGTAATTAAACGTAAGAAATAAAGAAACTACTTTAGGTGTAAGGAAATGTTTTTGGAACTTTGGTAATAATTTAGGAAGTATAAAAATGCGTTAGAAATAATCGTTAGGAGTTTTGGGTATATCGGGTGTTCAATTTAAATTGCGAATAACGTTTGTGTAATTAACAACCGTAAGTAAATAAAGAAAAGGAAATTGTTTTAGGGTTTAAAATTGTGAACCGAAGTAGGAGCAAGGTACTGGAATGTTGAGGACTAAATATAGCCTAAAGCCCTAGTGCAGAAGAGGGACATTTCTTGTTTTACATTTATTTAACTAAAGAGTTGTACGTGAAAAGTGTTCTTGTAAAATCTCAAAGTAGTAAATTGGAGTTTGAAAATAAATGTTGACGTGAAAAATTACGGGTTGCTACAATTCATGCTTATTTTATTGATTCCCCTTTGTGTGGTTTGATGAGGACGACATCTAAGTCTAAGACTGAGAACTCATTTTTCTCTCATTTTTCAAAGTCAGGTTCTACCCTTATGAATTTTATGAATTGTTTTGAGACGGCAATGGAAAAGCAGAGGCATATACAAGAGAGGTTAGATCATAAGACTATTGATTCTGTTCCGAAGTTTAGAACCTATCTTAAGATTGAACGTCATGCATCGAAGGTTTATACTCGTCCTCTGTTCGAGTTGGTTCAGGCAGAGATATTTGCAGGCACATGGTTTTGCCAAATAGATACCAAAAGTTTGGTTGAAGGATCTGAGGTGTCTATTATTAAAGAGACGAAATTTGTTGATGAATTTATGGAGAAGAAGAAAGCTAAGTTGAAAGAGAAAGCTAAGAAGAAAGTTAAGGATAAAGGTAAGGATAAGGATAAAGATGAAGAAGAAGAGCCAATTAACCTGTTTTATAGAGTAGATGGACTGTTTAAGGTATGTTAGTTTCTTAAAAAAAATTGTTCATTTTTTTCCTTTGTATTATCACATGTGATTTTTACCTATCTTATTAATTTTTGTCCATGAAGGTGTTGCGTAACCAAGAAGATGAATCAGTTGTATGTTCCTATCAGCTTTTTGTTCGAGTTAGAATATTATGCAGACACATTTTCTATGTCTTTAAGAACGCTAACATTGAAGTGATCCCAAATCAATACATATTGAGGCGTTGGACAAAGAACCTTATACCTGCTGCTTTGAGGAACAAAAGAAACAGATATGGTGAGAAGAATGAGATTGTTGAGAATTATGCAAAATGAGGCAAGTTCTATTGTTGATCACTATGTCCATTTGTTGAGTAAAGACGAGCCAAGGTTGTCTGCTTTTGTTGAAAAGTTAAGGTTGCTAAAGATTGATGTCGAGGCTGATTGTCCAAATCCTCCATCTAAGAACAAGCTTGATAATTTGGAGGAACTTGTTGGAGTCCCGAAGCCGGCTGTAAAAACCGTTAACAATCCATCTGTTTGTAACCCAAAAGGCCGTAAAAGATACGTATAAAAGGAGGTAAAGAGCAATCTCTTGATAAGAATTCGAAGAACAAGAATGCATGTTTACTATGTGGAGCTATAGATGGTCACAACAAGAGGACGTGCCCAAAAAAGTATAGAGAAGAGGATGACTTGGTTCAACCAGAAATTACAAGAGAAGAGGACTTGGATCAACTAGAAATTACAACATAAATCGTCCGTATATATTTTTAGTATCTTTGTTAATTTTAAATTTCTCAGATTGTGTTGAAGAAATTTGAATAACAGACTTATACATGATTGTTTGATTATTACTGAGTTTTTATATGAAATAGATTATTGCAGACTGTGTTGAAGAATTTTGCTTACTGATATTACAATTATCACATGTGATTTTTATATTGAGGATTTTTCAGTTATATATCACATGTGATATTATAGGAATATCACATGTGATTTGAAACAGTTAAATTACTTTTTTAGAAAATCACATGTGATATTTCAGAAGATAAATTTTCTAAGTGTATATCACATGTGATATTTCTTTAAAATCACATGTGATTTTACAGTAGCTTTATTACTTTTCTATAAATCACATATGATAATGTATTACTTTCATGCCATTTAACCTTTCTTTGTTTTTTTTATGCAATGTGTTATAAAACGCAGAGGCGATTGTCGATTAACAATAGCTATAACAAGTGATTATCAATTGGTGCAATAAAACTTAAACAAGACATATTATCCAAAATCACATCTGGAGATGTTTCGCCATTTTCATTTCTTAACAAAACATGGCAACATAGTACTGATGAACTCAAATAAGTACATTTTATTACTATCATTTATCCTATTTATTTGACTTGTTTTATTATATTATCTGTGAGAATTGATACGTTAATGTTTACTTTTGTAATTCTCAGGTAAAAACAAGCATTTGGTGAAACTTGGCGATTTTGGACTAATTATGGAGCAAAACAAGCAAGAAGTTAAGAGTCTACTGAAATGTACAAGATCAAGACATTCTGCTCCAGATGCGCCGCATCTTACTTATTACATACGGCACATCACTATCAAGATTTCACAAGATACGATCCAAGATACAAGAGGACATGCGCCGCATCTATAAATGGAGTTACGCCGCATCTGCTGGCGGTGTACGAATATTCCTGAATATATTAATCTTGGACCCCACGCGAAGTTAAGTCAATGCGCCGCATCTACTTATTAGATGCGCCGCATCTTACCCTCAGACAGAAACTATAAATACCCCAAGACCAGATGTATTCGAGGGAGTTCGACAGTTTTAGAAGACCGAAGTACAGAAAACCTAAGGCCGAATTCAGACGATTAGGCAGCACAAGACACACCAGAACGAAGATACAAGAGCTGTAAGAAGGTCCTGCATGTATTTAATTCATTAAGTAGTTTTGTTTTATTGTGTTAGTAAACTTTAATTCATCAGGATTGGTGGCTTGTGTAATGTGAGGAGAAAGATTGCACTCCATTAAAATTGCTTTCCCATCAATTAAAGTTTATATGTTGATGTCTTTGGTTACTACTTATTAGTGCATTGATAACCTCTGTGTTTATTAGTGGCCTGCGCATTTGACTACGGAAGAGAATGTGGCTCCCACGGATGTTACTAAATTGATCACTTAGGAATAACTTTTAGACATAAGTAATCATTAAGGGATTTCTCGCCGATAAGATTAGGGCCAACGAGAAAGGGTTAATTACATACACTTCATATAAAACTATCAATAAAACAAGTGACAATCTACTTAATCATCAGGACAGGTCTTCTTATTGTCTCGAGTATTTATCTGTGTACGTGCGTGCCTATCGCTGATTCGTGCTCATTAGTTTAGTTTATTATTTAATTGCAACCAAAATGTGCCAGTCTCTCAGGCTGAACCCCCTTGCGTTAGATTAGGTTGTACAGTTAACTTAGAATATTAAAATACTGATTAGAATAACTAGATAATACGTTCCACTCTTAGTGATCGACACTCTACTTACCATTATATACATACTGACCGGGTACACTGCTCGTTAAAGTGTGTGTGTTATTGATAAGTCGGCTAAATATAAATTTAAAACTTGAATACTGCTAAAACCACAACGACATACCGTGGGTATAAATTAGAGCACTCGCACGCACGCATCAAGTTTTTGGCGCCGTTGCCGGGGAGTGAATTGTTATTATCTGTTAATTTGATTAGTATTTTAATTAGGTTTTTAATTTTTAATCTAACCGCTAACTTTGTTATATATTAGATTAATTGCATTCATTGTATTATTTTGCATATTTTCTTGTTTTTGTGTGTTTAATTTTTGTTTGTTTTTGTTTTTGTTTTTATTTGTTTTTATTTTTCGTGTTTTCTGTATTCTGCTATCGTTGTACTGAGCTTATTCAAACGATACGGCGCATCTGATTTTTCAGATACGGCGTATTGCGTTTAATTTTTGTAAAATACAACGCGTTTAATTAATTCGATACAACGCATCTTTCCCCAAGATACGGCGTATCTGTTTTTAACAAGAATTTTTTTTCTCTAAGCGATAACGCGATACGACGCATCTGCTTTAGCAGATACGGCGTATCTATTATTTTAATTAAAAATAGTTTTTGAATTATTAAACAGATACGACGCATCAATCTCTGTCGATACGGCGTATCTTCTAAATCAAAAATCTTGTATTTTGAAACGTAACGAAAATACGGCGCATTAACTTTTTTTAATACGACGCATTTAATTTTAAATAAATATCGATTTTTGATAATTAAAACTGATACGGCGCATTCTAATTTCTAAGCGGCGTATCTATTTTCTGAATAAAGTCTGATTAAATTTTAAAAATTATAAGATACGGCGTATCCAACTTTTTGGATACGGCGCATCGTCTGCAGATATCAGTTATTTTTATTCTTATATCCGTTTCTAAATTCATTAATTTCTCTTCTAGCGAACAAATCCTACTGAAGATTTTACCTATGATGACAGGCTTTGCTATGGAAGACATGTCAGTGAACGGATATCTTGCTAAGGAACTCATGCTTTCGGATTCCTTCGAAGTGAAAGTTTTTTATGATGTCAACTTCAATGTGCTCATGATTGATGCCGATTTATTTTCTTGGGAAACCCCTCTTGAAGCTACTTATAAGGAATTTAAACGCTTATGCAATATTGAAGATGGGATATTCTCTTATAATTTACTAATGAGCAACACTGAAGACGAATTGCTGCTCTTATGGCCCATCATTGAATCTAAGGGATTATCTTGGACGACTATTGAAGAGAATGATGGGAAACTCCAAATTGAATTCATGAACTCAAGCAATAAAAGCTGTGGGGGAGGCAATACCCAACCTATGCAATTCTCTTACATGCCTTATTCCGAACAGTACTGGGGATTAAATGAGAACTATCTGGACGATGAAAGAATTTATGCTGTGGCGGAGTTACTATTTCACGGCAGGTTGGTAAGGTTGATGGAAATCTCCCTCAAAGAATGGCTTGAACTTAAATACGGTAATCCTAAATTTGCTCCTGTGAGTGAAATCAAACGCATTGTGACCTCATGGTTGACACGGAGTTTTAGGGAGCAATTTAACGAGTTCATGGAGATAAGGAGGAAAATGATTGGTAAAGCTTGCTTTGACATTGACCACGATCCTAACAATATTGATTTTTCAGATTGGTTGGCTAGTAAGTTCAATAACCATAAGAGCATGGATCGAGCTACTAAAGATGCGTTATGGGTGTATTGGATGAGAGGAGAAGACGAAGAAGTAGAAAGCGACTATGGGTCATCACTTCATGATTCAACAATCAATGAGGGCATTGAAGAATTATTCAGAATAGACATTGACGTGTTCGATTATGAGACACCCTTGTGCAAACAATTCAAAGAATTTAATTACCTTCTTCGAGTTGACGATGATGTGCTAACTGGAGATCTACCAGGATTCAAGACTTATGATGATTTCAAAAACACCTGGTACTACGAATGGAATGACCAAATACCATGGGTTTGGGATAAACCATGGGAATTTGAGCACATTAATCACACCTGTACACCTTTCGTTTTCAAGGATAGGAGTAGTGTTTGGCCGACCTGTGATTATAAGAGTGACGGAACCTGTAATGGGAGAAGTATAATTGGGATGAAACGGGTTGGAAACGATGTAACCTTTGAAGACTATGAGTGGTATGATAATGTTGAAGACTGCCCACAAAAAGCGGAGGCTTTGCAAGAAAAGGGTAGAATTGAATACTTGAAAGAGCTAAAGGGAACATCGAATACTACTTTCTGGGAATGGGTGCATGAACAATTTGATGATTACACGAAGCTTAGTCGACGGTTACAATGGGAATTGGAAAGAGAGTGGGAGGCAATTCAAGGTGATGATAACAATAAGTCATTAATTGATGAACTTGATGACTATTTGATTAAGGATCCTTATTTTAAGTTTGTTGATAAAGACGAAGAAGAATTCATCAAAAGAAAATGTCAACTACTTGGGATCCCTTATAATGAGCCACCCATGATTATTTCTAAAAAATTTAAAATCATCAAATACTCTTTGGGACCAGATGAGGAATATGTTGCGACAAAGACCAAGAGTTATACTAGATTAAGTCATACGGAAGAAAACGTTGCAAAGCTATACGGGAACATCTTTCGGATGAAGGAAGAAGGATGGACCGTGACAAGGACTAAATAAGGAGCTGAACGTGAGTCTAACTTGAAGACTCTGGAATAAAGACAAGTGCTGACCAGGAGACAACCCGGAAAATTTTTATTATTCTGTTCTGTGTCGAGTCAGGCAGGCCCGCAGAGGATACGGCGCATCTCAATCCTGAGATGCGACGCATCTCCTGCACTGGTCATATCTTACTTTATTTTTCTGCATTTTTTATTTTCGACTTTGAAACTTTTTATCAGTTTATTTTAATGCGGCGCATCCCTGGTTAAGGATGCGACGCATCTTCTATTCTGATTCGTAATTATTCCAGGATCGATATGGCGTATCTTCTTCCATAAGATACGGCGCATCGACTGACCTGATGATTTTCATTTTTAATTTTTATGTTTTATTTTTTTTCTAACTACTAATGTATTATGCAAGTTTGAACCCTTCTTAACTTAGGTGTGTTTAAAGCCTTGGTGGTATTATAGATTCCTGCATTTCCTGTGGATACATCTATTATGAAGCTTAAACGTTCTCATCCACAAGAAAGATGATTTTTGCTCTTATACTAATAATGGAGGATCATACCGAGCAAATCTCAGGGGAGTTTTTCTGTTCTAATTCTTTTATTTTCCAGTTTTTAACCTTTTATACAAACAACGAGGACGTTGTTTAACTTAAGTGGGGGGATTGGAGAATTAGAACACTTACTTGTCCTAAACTTTTCAAAAATTATGCTTAAAATGTGCTTAATATATCAAAATTAAAATTTTTAGCATGTTCTTGTTTAAAGTCTAAGTTGCATAGCTGCACACATGACGTTATTTTCAAAAATTGTGATTTTTCAAAATTCACAAATCTATGAGTGTGCCGGTGACTTGTAAACTTTAGAACTTAGCTTGTATACTATTCGAGACCACCATAATAAGTATTATTTATATAATTGGAAAGACTTGTCTAAATTGGTAAAATTCTAGGATTACACCAAAATAGCCTATATATGTTATGTGTTATTAGCTAACTACACTGGTTAGTTAACCCCCGTATAAACCCTTTTGTTACTCTCACTTTTAGAGTAAGATACCCCTAGAAAAACACTCAGAGCCATTCCTTTCGTTTCTTACACCTTTGTTAAAATGTTTCGTTACACCCTTACACCTTAGCCTACGCTGTAGATTAAAATCCGTGGTTGGTTAATTGCTTTAGGCAAAGTGTGTTTCCTTACATTACCTGTGTTTGCATGCTTAATTCATTATCTATGGTTAGGTCGGGAAATTGCACAATGCAATTGGAGTGAAAGTAAATATTGTATATCTTTGAGTTTATTTTTCGTGTGTTTACTACTTTCACTATTACTGTTATTTCTGAAGTTATGAAAAGTATGGAAAAATTATCCAGAGTTATCATTATAGTGATGTGGTGAAAATTTACACATCTATGTTTATGTTAGTAGTTTAAAAAAAAAAAAAAAAAAAAAAAAGATCGAAAAAATAGAAAAGAAAAAGAAAAAGAAAAGTTGGATGTTTGTTTTAACCAACTTATGTAAAGTTTTGTATTAAGTGGTCGATATCACCACTATTTGTTGTATATTATATCTATGGATTGAATGGGAGTTGGCAGTTATGGGAACACCAACTAAGGTTTATTCTTTGATTGAGATCTTGTTGAGTATAATTCGTGTCTACCTAAAGCGTGTGTTTCAAGTGTTAAAGCGTGAGTTATTCTATGATATGAGTCTTATTCATGGGATGGTTGGGATAGTGATTAACCACACTTAGGATTTTAATTTATTTGTTTTGTTTATTTTTCATTTTACACCAATTTATATCCCAAATATTATCCATACCCTATATTATTCTTTATTTAAACCTTTGATTTATTGAGATTAGGGATTTGAGCAATCTTAAGTATCGTAGTCGTGGATTCGGCTATGTATTTATGATTTTGTCGCCCTTTTTGATATAATATTATTGGTGAAGATTACTTGGTCCTATCTTTAGCCTATTCGAGTTAAGGATTTGAGCAATTGCAAGTATCGTGTTCGTGGATTCGATCATGTATTTGTGATTTTGTCGCCTTTTCTGGAATTTGAGATCGATAGAGATTAAGGAGAATGATTAACCCTTAAGCCTACAAACCCTTTTTACCGCTTTAGACTTGTTATTCCTTGGCTTTAGTGGGGGAGATGTGTATACTTGCCAAGCTTATGATAGAATATTCGTCACGACTGGACAGTTAAACGATTAGATTTGCTTTTATCGAATTATTTTATTTTACTTCTAATTCGTTAAGTGTTTGGTTGTGTGATTATGACAAAAAATGAATACATGCTTAAATATAAAAATAAATCCTAATATCTTTTAGAATACATTTTCATAAGATTAATTCTAAGGTTTACTTGGGGACAAGTAAAGTTCAAGTGGGGGGATATTTGATGAACTCAAATAAGTACATTTTATTACTATCATTTATCCTATTTATTTGACTTGTTTTATTATATTATCTGTGAGAATTGATACGTTAATGTTTACTTTTGTAATTCTCAGGTAAAAACAATCATTTGGTGAAACTTGGCGATTTTGGACTAATTATGGAGCAAAACAAGCAAGAAGTTAAGAGTCTACTGAAATGTACAAGATCAAGACATTCTGCTCCAGATGCGCCGCATCTTACTTATTACATACGGTGCATCACTATCAAGATTTCACAAGATACGATCCAAGATACAAGAGGACATGCGCCGCATCTATAAATGGAGTTACGCCGCATCTGCTGGCGGTGTACGAATATTCCTGAATATATTAATCTTGGACCCCACGCGAAGTTAAGTCAATGCGCCGCATCTACTTATTAGATGCGCCGCATCTTACCCTCAGACAGAAACTATAAATACCCCAAGACCAGACGTATTCGAGGGAGTTCGACAGTTTTAGAAGACCGAAGTACAGAAAACCTAAGGCCGAATTCAGACGATTAGGCAGCACAAGACACACCAGAACGAAGATACAAGAGCTGTAAGAAGGTCCTGCATGTATTTAATTCATTAAGTAGTTTTGTTTTATTGTGTTAGTAAACTTTAATTCATCAGGATTGGTGGCTTGTGTAATGTGAGGAGAAAGATTGCACTCCCTTAAAACTGCTTTCCCATCAATTAAAGTTTATATGTTGATGTCTTTGGTTACTACTTATTAGTGCATTGATAACCTCTGTGTTTATTAGTGGCCTGCGCATTTGACTACGGAAGAGAATGTGGCTCCCACGGTTGTTACTAAATTGATCACTTAGGAATAACTTTTAGACATAAGTAATCATTAAGGGATTTCTCTCCGATAAGATTAGGGCCAACGAGAAAGGGTTAATTACATACACTTCATATAAAACTATTAATAAAACAAGTGACAATCTACTTAATCATCAGGACAGGTCTTCTTATTGTCTCGAGTATTTATCTGTGTACGTGCGTGCCTATCGCAGATTCGTGCTCATTAGTTTAGTTTATTATTTAATTGCAACCAAAACGTGCCAGTCTCTCAGGCTGAACCCCCTTGCGTTAGATTAGGTTGTACAGTTAACTTAGAATATTAAAATACTGATTAGAATAACTAGATAATACGTTCCACTCTTAGTGATCGACAGTCTACTTACCGTTACATACATACTGACCGGGTACACTGCTCGTTAAAGTGTGTGTGTTATTGATAAGTGGGCTAAATATAAATTTAAAACTTGAATACTGCTAAAACCACAACGACATACTGTGGGTATAAATTAGAGCACTCGCACGCACGCATCAAGTACCTACAAAGTTAAACCATTAGCCTACTTAGAAATTTTAAGTGACTTGCGATATTGTAGCATACGACATATGAATTATGACATTATTCTAACATGTTTAAGCCATACGAGATGGCCTACGACATTACATAATACAGTCTACAGAAATTAGTTTGTAATCTGCATTAGTGGCCCCAAAAAGTTACTGTACCCCTTCTAACCTTCAGCGTCAATCCTACTTCTGAATCTTCCATTACTACCCCTAACATTTACCATCATATTGCACTCGGAACATGTTTCACAACCTGTTCTGCCTTCTTCTTCTCTATCTGTTCTTTTATAAGCTTCTGCTTCAATGCCTTGTCGGTGTGTGCCTTTGCAAACTCAAATGTTTCCTCGCTTATCTTTCCTCGGTGGTTGTTTAATTCATGCATTAACATCTTTGTTGCATACTTAATTCTCATTCTCATTATTTCAATCTCCTGTTCTCTTCCTTCTTTTGGAAATTCCAATTTCCAGTTTTTCACAGTTTCTCCATCATATTGCTCCATATGCATCATTACAAAAACACCACAATCAATGACATTATGTTTTGTTCCCCACTTTAGCTTCATCACTGTTGTCCTTTTTGTCACTATCTCAGATGCCTTTTTATGCTTGTGGGATTCCAGATATCTTGAAAACAGTTTTTTCTACACAAAATAGAAAATTCAATTTATTAAAGATAATTCATTATCTCATATGCCGAAGGCGTAGGATGCATCTAAGCCGAAAGGCTTAGCCGCATCCTACGCCTTCTTCTAAGGCGAAGGCGTCTTCTGTGGCTAAGCCGCAGAAGACGCCTTCAGCTCCAGCTAAGCCGAAGGCTTAGCTGCATAAGTCCTTTCAATATAGCCTTCTAATCTCTAACTATTTAAGCAGCACACATCATTATTTAAGCATACTCTTTAATTACTTACGAGAACATCACATTCCTGCTTGTATTTTGTATCATATGTCTGCCCTGAGTTGGAGTTGTCAATGATGACAGAAGTGCCTTTGAATAGATTGAAAACAACCAGATAAAAGTGTTCATGCGCGATTATTGGAAAGAATGCCTGTATTAATTTAAAAAAAAATAGATTCATTTTAATACAAGTAAAACATATTTTTTTTTCATAATAAGTAAAATAAGCTGTTACCAATTCTACATGTTGCATTGACTTATCATCTGTATTGCCTTTAAACACGGTTGTCAAGTTTGCACAAAAATCTTTATACTGCTTCTCTTCATCTTCCTTTTTTGCTTCCACTATTTGTTTTGTCTGTTTTTATAAATCAACATATGTTATAAGAAACAAATTAAGATTTTAGTAATTAAGTTCTAATTTTTTAGGTACTTACAAGTATTCCTGTGTGAAAAAATTGTTTCATCCTTGTTCCACTGTTGTTGATCATTTTTCCATAGTTTAAAATCGCAGCAAAGCTGTCAATGACACTAGCTTCCACTTTTAATTGTGGTGTTAGTGTTTGCATGTTGTCTAAAATTGTTGCTGCCCCCCATGCCTATTCTGTTTTAAACACAAATTCGCTACACAAAAAAATAAAGCATATTTAGATATATTGTTAGCATAATTTTACATTTTTTTTCCATATGATTGTTTAATAAGATAAAGCAGACTTACTATGGATCTCCTTGCATTGAGAATAAAGAATCTGTTAACATCGCTTCATCCGGCTCTGTTGGTATATTTATGACAGTTTTCCGGTTCATATATGGTGAAACCAGAAATCTTGAAGGCTTTTTTGCTCTTTTTCCAACTGGCTCTTCTTCCTTTTTTGATGTATTTGCTTCTTCAGTAACTTGTTTTCTCGCCCTTTTTGCAATCTTTGGTGTTTGTTCTTTTGTCGCTGTGTCCGTTTCAACTGCATCCCTTTTTCTAATCTTTGGTGTTTCTTCTGTTGTCGCTGTGTCAGTTTCAACTTCAGGTTTCCTGACCAATGGGCTTAAACCCATACCAAGACTGAATGATGGTGGTGAAATGGATTTCATTCTGCTTCTTGTCATTTTCTGTTGTGGTGAAATGGAATTTCTTATTGAGCTTCTTGTCGTTTTCTGTTGTGATTGAGTAATCTTTTCATATTTTTCTTTTGCTTCCTTGATAATCTTGTCAAAATTTTCATCCTTAGCCAAAAAGGCGTCTAGGTCTTCTGTTACCATCTCAACTGGATTTTCTTTTTCCATTTCCTTCTCAACTGGAATTTCTTTTTCCTTCTCAACTTCAATTTCTTTCCCTTTTTCCTTCTTAATCGGAATTTCTTTTTCCTTCTCCCCTTCTGTTTCCATCTCATCTTCTGTTTCATTCTCATCTTCTTGTTCCATCTCAGTAACCTTTTCTTTTTCTTGCTCAACATCTGTTTCCATTTCATCTTCTGTTTCTATCTCACTCTTATTTTCTTCTTCATTATCATCTTCCTTTTCAACCATACTTTTCTTTTCACCTTCTTCTTTATCAACTATACTTTCACTCCCACTTACTTCTTCACCCCCACTTTCTTCTTCACTCCCACTTTCTGTATCCTCTTTATCATCGTTGCCAACATTATCTTCCTTATCCTTTTTATCACCGCTGCCATCATTATCTTTGTCATCTTAAGAGTTATCTTCATTTTAGTCTCCTCCTCTGCCATCATCGTTGCCATCATCGCTGCCATCATTGTTTTCTTCATCAATGTTTTTTTCTCCTTCATCTAGATCAAAATCTACGACATTGAACATTTTCTTGTATCTCTTACATAACCTGAACATTATTTTGTCTCCCCTGAACTTCAGCATACCCTCTCTCATCGTCTCAACTAACTCTCTTTTTTCGTTTGAAATTATTTCAAACTTCTCTTCAATTTTTCCATAAAACTCCTGTAAAACATTTGAAGTATCATATATGATTTTCAAAAATTATCATATATGATTTTTGAAACAAATTTAAATCTTATTCAAAATCATATGTGATATTTTCTATTTTACAAAAACATTTGAAGTATCATATATGATTTTCAAAAATATCATATATGATTATTCAAACAAATTTAAATCTTATTTAAAATCATATGTGATTTTTGTTGGCATAGCTGAATCTTAGCATGCCAAAGGCTTAGCCGCAGGCATAGCCTCCGGCTAAAGCCGAAGGCATAGCCTTCGGCTAAAGCCGCAGGATAAGCCGAATGTTTTGTTTCAAAAACCTTTTAAACACACTTTTTTATCACATCAATTTATAAGACAATCAGCATAAAGTTAAAAGTAACCTCTCTTGTTTCTGGTCTTTTAGGAGGCAATGGTTCATAGTAAATATCCGCTCCCTTGTATAAATTCAAACCAGTTTGTTCTTCCTCTGGATCATATTCTCCGTGATGTTCTAGCTTCCCCAAGCATTTGTCTTTCGTTTCCATTCCTATCCTCTTTCTCATTGCCTGAGTGTTCCAACTTCTCATTGCTGGACGATGACACATAACTGGAAAGCTTAGGTAGTTTGTTGAGTCCAAGTAGAGCAACTTTTTTATACAAAAATAAATTTGTGTTAGATTATAATATTTGTATGATATTGAATCACATTTGACAAATTTATAGAAACATGTAAAATAACTTACACATAAGAAGGTTATTGGCCCATAATAGTAGTCGTCCATCTTTACCTTTTCCCAATTATGCTTAGTTGTTTGTAAGCTTTCCATTATGTAACCACACCAGTCAATATCTGAAATATCATCATCTTCTTTCACATGTTTTAGCACTGTTGGTAGCACCTTTCCACCATTATCTAATAATCTCATGGTACTTGCAAAGAGAGTCAAGAAGTTTATTGTGAATATGAAACCAGCATCAAATGTGCTCGATATCTCCATAGATATTGCAGGTGGTGTGATTTTTACTAGATGAGAATATTGGTTTTCCCATTCTTCTATGAAAGGATCATTAGGGCCTCTTTCTTCTAGATCTTCTAATTTCTTTGTTCCCATCGGCACACCTAGCATATCATTTATTTTTTGCCTTGTTACCTTTATTGATCCTTTCTCTAATCGTAATTCCATGCTTGGTGGATGAAATTTATCAATCACGTGGTATACCAAAGCACCAGGAAGTTCAGTTATGGGAAAGTTAATGAATCTCTCGAAACCAATATCTTTCAAACATTTCTTTCTTGCGTCTACTATACCAATCATGGCATCATACATAGCTTTTGGTCATGATCTGGTTTTGCAGCTTGGATATATCACCTTTTTTATTGTTTTTTCTGCCTTTTTTCCTTTTTGTTTTTTCGTTTTTTCAAGTTTCACCTTAACAATCTCCTCCTCCTCCTCTGAATCTTCTTATTCAATAGCTTCCATCTCTTCTGTTACACTTCCTTCATAGATCACTTTATCCTCCTCCTCCTCCTCTTCGCTTCCTTGATAACTATCTTCATTTTTATTTTTTATTTTTTTTTTTGTCATTTCTTGTGAATCTCTTAGTAGGTGTGCCAGATTTATTTATTTATTTATTTATTTATTTATTTATTTTTTTACTTTAAATATGCATTTTTGCTTTACTCTTGTCCTTTTTTCTCTCACAACAGGTTCTGGTTCTTCTTTTTTAGGTAATTTCTTTTCAAGCTCCTCTGCCGCTCTTTTTTTCTTGCTCTTCTGCCTTTTTTATTTGCTTGTAGCTCATCCTTTTTCTTTTTTGCCTCATCCATCTTTTAAATCTTACCTTCCTTCTTCTTTTCTATTATCCTCTCGGCAACTGTTTTTGCATGTCCTGCATAATTTTTATCACATGTGATTTAATGCTTTATGTATTCAGTACACATCATTTTCTTATACATTCTATTAGTTCTGATATATAAAAGCAAAAAATGTACCTTCATCAGCTTCCTTTGATCTATTGGATGTCTTTAAGAACGGAAATGAAGATATAACATTGTCCACATTATCAGTTTCCTTTGCTTTATCTTTATCATCTACATTTTTAAAACACATATTTTTAGTAATTATGTACAAGCAGACCAACTATCATACATCATCAGTTTCTTTTGTCGAAGGCTTAGCCGTAGCGATAGCCTTCGACAAAGCAGAAGGCTATCACTGCGGCTAAGTCAAGGGTTTGATTACAGTTTAAATTGATTACTATTTTCATATTTGATATACAATTACATTACAAAAGCTTATTTTGCCTGTGGCTAAGCCAAATCTTTTGTTGCAGACTTTTTGTTTTGATAAACCTTTACTATATCATATGTGATAAAGAATAAAAACAATATCAACTGAATCTATCTATAAGTGAATGTTTTGCTATATCATATGTGATATAGATTTCAAGCCAAACAAAATTAGAAACGTTGTGTCTACGCCATTAAGCCGAAGTCGTCTTCTGCATCTAAGCCAAAGGCTTAGCGGCAGCCTACACCTTCATCCAAACCGAAGGCGTAGGATTCGGCTAAGCAGCATCCTATGTCTTCATCTGTTCCAAAGGTGTAGGATGCGGCTAAGCCTTTGTGTATGCCGAAGGCGTCTACTATGTATAAGCCATAGCCTACGCCTAAGTCGAACGCATCTTCTGCGGCTAAGCCGCAGCCGATGCCTTCGGGGAAGCCGAAGGCGTCTTCTGCGGCTAAGCCGCATAAGACGCCTTTGGCCACCCCGAAGGCGTCTTCTGCGGCTAAGCCGCATAAGACGCCTTCAATAAAGGCTTCTAATCTGTCTTTTTATCTCAATATCTTCAACTGAATCTATCTATAAACTTTGAAAACCTAATTTCTAGTCACGTTTTTCTTCATAAAATCACAATAACTTCCATAAACATCCATTAATCAGTGTAAAATCATAACATCTTCAATATAATCTCTATAAACAGTACACATCATTATTTAAACGTATATGATAGTAACAAATAGTAAATTAGTTGTTTAAAGTGTATCAGTATACCTGAAATCGGTTTTTTAACCGTTTTTTATCCTTCTTTTTCGCCGGAGATTCCTTTGAAGGTTTGCTTGGAGTGTATTGTTTTAGTATAGTATCTTCTCCTTCACTTTCTTCCATTTTTTTCGGGTGAGACTGTAGATCTAGCGTGTTTTTAGGGCTAGATTTTGATCGGTTTTTTTGTGAGTAGCGTATGTTTGGTGAGAGTTGTTATGAGAGGAAATGATCGCGGTTAGTGGTTTCTGTTGTTGTTGTAACTTTATAAAAATGCCCCTCCGTGTATTTTCTCAGTAGTAAGTGGTTTGATCTCAGTCATTGATCAAATTTAAATCAATGGTTGAGAGTTGTCCCTTGATATGTGAGTTTTTTATGGTTTGTAAAATAACTAGGGCGTGTTTCGCAGGTTTGCAATATAAGCAAGTTTCTCTACTATTTTCTTTGATGTTGAATATAACTAACTTATAGGTGCTAATTTATTTTACTTTACTTATACTATCTTCTCAAATTTTTTCGATATTTTGACTAATATCGCATTTGGTCTTTAACTTCACAATTTCATTAGTAATAGGAAAATAAGTTTTTTCTAATTTTTTTTTCAACGATTATTACTAACTTTGTGTCTAGCTTTTTTTTTCAAATTTTTTCAGATTTTTTTTTTTTTTTTTTTTTTTTTTTTTTTTAATTACTAATATCACATTTGGTCCTTCACTTTATAATTTTTTTTAACAGTGAAGATAACCTTGTTTTCCAAAACTTTTTCAAGGATTTACTTCAAAATGCATCTAGTTTCATGTCAAATTTTTCAGAATAAACTGAGCATTTTTAATTTTTTATTTTATCATCACAATTCATTTAAACAGTGAAGATATATTATTTTTTTTCCTGTGAATCTTTTTTTTTTTTTCTTCTTCTAGTTTATTGTAAATTTTTTCATATTTTTTTGAATGTATATGTGCATTGAAATCAACATTGATATTAACTTTTTCTATAAATGGTGATATTAAGATATGAAATCTTCATATCGCAATTCATTTAGAAAGTGTAGATGGAGGTTTTTTATTTTAATTCAAAAAACTTAACACTAAATCCACTGCGAAGATTGCATATTCATAATAAAATCAACAAAGAAACAACTTTTGACGTACAGTAATAATATTAACATAACAAAAAAAATATAATAATAATAAAAAAAAGAAATAAAGAAAACTGTTCAGAAAATATGGAAAAATTAAAGTAAAGAAAGAAGAAAACAAATTATTAAGAATTATTGATTTTTTTTTTAAAAAGAAAAAAATTGTTTTAATGGTTAATTGGTACCGTGAATTTAACGATTTTTTGTAGTGTCTAGTCACTATCAAGATCTAGATCTGAAAATGGACGGCACGGATTCATCCGCACATCCCCATTTAATGAACAAATTAACGAACAATATAGGATACTCGACAATAAATATAGGATACCCGACAATAATACTGTTAATGAACAAATTACCGAACAATATTTAGAAACAATACACGCAGTTTAAAATGCTCCGTCGCAAAGCGCGGCAATCCAAATCCTCGTTATAAGTACAATGTTAGCCAAATATTTACTCATTAACATAGTTTAAAATAAAGGTGACAATTTGTGGTTAAAATCAAAACAATGAGCTAATTTGGGCAACTTTTTAAAAGATTTGGTCACATTTAGCCCCTCATTTTTTTTATAAATAAACATATATTGCACATTTAAAAGTTACACAAACGGTCACATATTTTCTCTCAATTAGATAACATTACAATTGTTTTTAAAGAAAAAACTTATAGATATAATATATTTAATTTTTTAAATATAAATGAGGTGTTACGTTTTAGGAATTTATTTCGTCGTTTTTTGTTTTTTCTAAAGCGATTAATATAGCATGCGCCCGTTTGGCCTGTGCCCGTTTTACCCATGGCCCGTGCCCGCCCGTTTTGCCACCTCTAGTACTTTAAAACAACAATTCTCTGCCAAGTAGCGTATTATTTGCAAGATTCGAACCATGTATTGAATGACGTACGCACTCTAGTTCTGAATTCTTGAGTTCTTATCTTGAAGTTTAGCTTGATTTGCAGTAGATATAATGTTCATAAGATAACAATGTCATTATATTAATAATGTGAGTACTATAATACACAACCATGTCTATTAGAAATGGAATATTAGTAGTTATTTTGTTTATTAATTTACAAATTTCAAATACCTCATAGATGTACCACACGATTAAAAGAATCTAGAAACATAAACGACGAACCCATTTGTTACCACTAAAATACAAGTCGATACCTAACAAATTTTGGAATATAACACATGAGGTTGTGATTAGGTAGTCAACAATTAATCTTACAATAACAAAAAAAAATATGAAAAAAACACTAATATATTATGATAACTATGACTATGAAGACCCATGTTTTGTGCTCTAGTTTCTTGTTCCAAGTCCTCTCTTTCTCTCTCTTTCAAACACATACACACTAAGACAAACCAAGGAGAGTTTTGTGGTGTTTTAACAGCAAATCCCAAGTTTTGTGTCCACTATGAGCAACCAAAAACACAGAATTAAGAATAAACCCTATTAGCATAGATTCTACCAATCAACAAGAAAACAAAACTAGAAGTTAAATATAGTTTCGAAAAAGGATTAAGACAAAGTTTCCTCTATCTATATATACAGAAAATCCATCTTTTGTTTTCTTACACTCTTTGTTTGTATCTCAAAATGTCAAATATCTCAGGAGATGGAGGGAGTTACTCTTCAGGCAATACTAATAATGGTTGTGGTGTTATTGAGGAAGGTCAACAAACACAACTACCAATAGTCAACTCTCATAGTGTAGATATTGGATCCACTTCTCAAGAACATGTTCAAGATTCATCTAAGAAAAAGAAAAGATCCCTACCAGGAACTCCAGGTAAACTGTCCTTCCTATATACAGTAATTTCTTAAAGTTACATTAGTTGTTGCCGGTTATCAACGTTTTGCAAAAAAAAGTTACACTAGCTAGATGGCCGCAATATATGTAGCTCATAAGTATACATCTATTTTGTTGAAAGTTATAACTTTGATTTAATAAATATATTGATAATCTGATCATGATCAATAGCAATGAACGTAATAGATTAACTGAGTATCATCAAACTAAAATAGTATTGTACGGCATATATACATCACTCTTAGATTGAAGAGCTGAATTCTTCATAATAAATACCAATAATAGTTTCATTATGGGTTGTTTTTTGTTGAGGTAATTTTTATCATATCATTATGCCATAATATTTTGAACATGTGTCGTTAAAGTTTTCATTGCATTTGACATCGTTGCTTCATTTATCTAGTTCTTATTATGAACATTGATTGCTAAGGAATTTGAGATCATTTAATTTGGAATTTATTTCTACATTTTTTAGCTCAAAAACTTTTATTATGGTTAACTAAGTACTTCGTAAGTACTCTACTATGTTTAATAAATTAGTAGAACCATAAAAGAAAGATAGGAAATTAATGTTTCATTTGATTAGCTATTGAACGATATTCAAGTAATATACGGAGTAATTTGAATATGTTGATAGCTTATAGATTACATAACATGAAATAGTCCAAACCTATTAGATTGAAAATCATTGTTATAAATGCTTAGATGGGTTGTCAATTAGAAAAAAAGGAGACTCAATTATTGGTTTATGGATTGCAATAATTGGAGTTCTCTTACCCTCATCTTTTTCTTCTACTTTTGTTTTTTTGCTGCTCCATGTAATTAAACTTACATGTGTACTGCCCCTATCAATAGTGTTTGTGGGTGGGGTGGGTTGTTGATGTTTAGGGTCCCTTTGGGTTTGGAATAGGATTTTTATTTGGTTTAGGATTTAAATTTGATTTACGATTTATAAACAGAAAATATATTTATTTAATGTATTTTATAATAAAACTATAATAAAAAAAATATCATTTAAAAATTTATAAAAAAATGGTATGTGAGAGTAAAGAGTGGCGAGTCTCACAGGTTTTGCCAAGTGGAATTAAATTTCATTCTTTCTATCATTGATTTTATTAAAAGATTGAACAAAACAAAATTTCTTGTCATATCAAACTCAAAACTCATTCCAAAGTATCAAACCAAAGGCACCCTTACTCTTCACTGTGCATGGATATATAATACTAATATCTACTTTAATTAAATGCTTATCTAGATCCAGTTTTCTTAAAAATGAAAAGTGATTTGTCTCCTTAAAACACCAAACCAAAAAATATCGAAACAAGAAGAATTTGTATCTACTTGTTTTTGTACAGTCTACTTGTTCAAGAAAGAGCAAATTGCCCCCTAGATGAACATATATTTAGTCACTTTCTATTTTAAGTACACTCTAAAAAAGGGTGTAAAAACCTCTTTACAAGAATCATAATCAAATAAGCTTTCAATGGTATGTGATTCACTACCGTACTTGTTTTTGTTCGTCATATGATATAGTTCACATAAATATTCATACAGATCCAAGTGCACAAGTAATTGCTTTATCGCCCACGAGTCTTATGGCGAAGAACAAATACGTGTGTGAAATTTGCAACAAGGGTTTCCAAAGGGATCAAAACCTCCAATTGCACCGGAGAGGCCATAACTTACCATGGAAATTGAGGCAAAGAACGAGCACCGAAATAATAAAGCGTGTGTATATATGTCCCGAACCAACATGTGTCCACCACAATCCGGCTCGTGCATTGGGGGATCTAACCGGAATCAAGAAGCATTTTAGTCGAAAACACGGAGAAAAGAAATGGAAATGCGAGAAATGTTCCAAAAGATATGCTGTACAATGTGATTGGAAGGCTCATTCCAAAATTTGTGGCACCAAAGAATACAAGTGTGACTGTGGTACCATATTTTCCAGGTTTTCCTTTCTTTCCCTAACTTAGCTATGCATGTGTAGTAATTTTCAGATTTGCGTTGATCATCACGTATAGTCCAATACACGCAAACATTTGAACCAGTCGGCCCTCTGCCTCTGACGGCCGTAGTACCTATAAATGCTTATAATTTTTTTTTTTTTGAAAAATATAAGTGGATTACTATTGATTTACTGTATATAACATCGTTTTCTACTATATGATAATTATAATAGAAGACCGGCCTAAAAGATATTCTTTATTGTCAACTACAGATTGAAATAGAAGTCTATATATTTACGTAAGTATGTATTTATATTTATAATCTTGTATATCATAATTAGTTTACGTACATGCATCATGCTCTTTACCTGCTTATATTAAAAAGCAAAACCAGCGTCATGAAGGTTGGGATATTCTACCTATTTTATGTTAGAACGTATTAGCTCTGGTTGTATTTTTGTATGTAACTGTCAAACACACAAAAGTAAACATTACATTATATTGTCACGCCTAAGAAACTTTAAAGCTGTTAAAATATCATCAAACCATATTTGATACGTTAATTTTCTATTAGTCTAAGAAAATGATTTTTCTATGTGAACACTCGGTTCAAAATGCATTTAACTTTTGCTAAAGTTAGAGAAGGAATCTGAATTACGATAGATATATATATGATTGATTTTAAGATCTTTTTACAACCCATATATATACACTGAAATTTGTTAGATAATTATTTGATTTTTATTGCTGAATGATGATTAATTTTTTGAACATATAAAACCATTTGATTATCAAATTGTGTAGTCCACCTCCAAATATTTTAAATTTGATTATATTCACACTTACAATATATTAAATTTCTTTTCTTTTTGTCTTTATTGGCTTTCCACGTCCTCAACGGTGTTGGGATATTGTATGTACGAGTATTTTATAGAACAACGTGACCCTACCAATGTTTCAAAACCCGAGTTGACCCGGCCGGTTCAACCGGTTGAACCGGGAACCGGCTCGGAGACCGGGCCGGATGTGACTGGGTTTTGGTTGTTTGAGAACCGGATTGAACCGCTGGTTTTTCGTTGAATCAGGTTGACCCGGTTTGATAAACCCGGCCGGGTCATTTTTTTTATTTTTTTTTTTTACAAAAAATCTAAAAAAATATCTTTTTCCCATCAAGTTTTCTAAGTTTGATTGATTATTTGAAGCGGTGAAAACTAATTTAGTTAAAATTTTGTAAAACAATAAATTAAAGTTATAAGATAACAAACCAAACCTTATCGGTCTGCCATTTAGAAACTGTCAAACGAAAAGCAGTGAGTGAGTTTAGCTATACAAAAAAAATCTTGCAACGTTTTGAACCTAGAGAGAAGTCAGAGAACTATACATGGGTAAAAGAAAAGCACATATGTAACATTAAAGTTTGATTAGCATATGCTTCACCTATCTTCAGCGGAGCCACTTATCTTTCTCTTATGATGTTGCAACAATTTAAGTATTTAGAACGTATCGCTTCATGGAGTCTCAATTTTATTTGTCGATTCATTCGAATTCGGGAATAAAGTTGGATAATTTATGAGATCATACAACACTACATATTATATATAAAAAAAACGTATATATAAGTATATAACCGGTTCGACCTGACGGTTCAACCATTTGAACCGGTGACCCGGTAAACCGGTGACTAAACCGGGTTAATAAAAAAAACCGAGTGGTATGTTACAATGAATCAATGAAAAGGAGTAATCGATCAAACTCATATTTTAAAATATTAATTTAAGGATGCTGACAAAATAGAAAAGTATTAGTTTTATATTAATTCATTTTGTATTACTCCGTATTATTAAATTAAATGCAGATTGTTTACAGCGTTAACGTCTTGTACTTATCAAATTTTCTTCATGTCAAAGTCAATTTTATCATTCTGGCGACCAAGTGGGTGTTAAATCATGTCTGCACATTCCTTTCCTACAAAAATGATTGATATGAATCGTTTAACAAACTAATGATACCCCTTACCCATCTCGAACCCCCTTTTACTCACTTTATTGATAGGATTATACAATTTTTTTTATTATTTTTTTTATTTTTTTATTTTTTATTTTTTTTGTTACTTGTCAAAAACACTTATACTTTTTGTTTAGCACCTTTTTTCACAGTTTTACCCACTTTATTAATAGTAAAAGACAATTTTTATTGTTTTTTGCTCCGTATAATATGTGTTATACTACTTTTAACTTGTCAAATTTTATATTTTCTATTTCACAATTTTATAATAAAAATAAAAAAGTTACAAAAATAAAAAAATAAAAAAGTTTAAAGAATATAACAATCATTTTAGAGGTACCAATAAATATCTCTTTAAAAAAAAAGCAAGTCATGTATTTAAATATGAGTACTTGTGTCTATGCTATACTTGTTGTAATAAACGCATATATAACTGTCAAGAAATATATATATACATATATATATATGCAACAATATATATATATATATATATATATTATCAAGATATATATATATATATATACATATATGCAACAAAATTTCCATTACCTTAACACTTTTCCAAATTAACTAAGATTTGACATTTGAACTTTTTTCTACCAACATTTGACACATTTGAATATCTGTCACAGGAGGGATAGCTTTATAACTCACAGAGCCTTTTGTGATGCGCTTGCTGAAGAGAACAACAAACTAACACAAACCATGCCACAAGACCATCAGCATGTTCCTGATCAACCTAACCAAAACATCAATCCAACAACCTCCTTAACTTCACCCAAATTTAGCCATGGTGGGACGCTGCACGATTCCAAAACCCCTTCGGATTTATTACCTCTAAACATCATGCATAGTGGTCGCGGAAACTTATTTGGCACTAGTCCTAGAAACGGCTCGCCTTCATCTCTTCAGCTAGCTGGTGGCACCACCCTATCATCATCCCCCCTAACTTCAGCCACTGCATTGTTACAAAAAGCAGCCCAAATGGGAGCAACATCTAGCAATGGTAGTAATAACAATAGTAACTTTGTTACTAGCATGGCACCGCCATCTTATAGTGGTACTGGTTGTGGTGCATACCACGGTTCTGAGAACATGGTTGACCCTTATCAATCACAACTAGCTGGGATCATAGGTGGGGGATTTTCAAGCCAATTTCAAGAAAATTCGCTGTCACGTTTTTTTAGCCCAAGTATTGATGGAGGAGGGCATAGCGATGGAATAGGAGTGTACTCGGGGTTCATGAATCCTAGTAAAGAGCATATTATGAACAATAAGAACAATGCTAGCCATGATGCGAATCAAGGATTGAATGATTCAGATAATCCTTTGTTGAAGTTTAAAAGGGACGGAAATGGTGATAACTTGACAGTTGATTTTATGGGGGTGGGAGGAATGAGACTCACAAGTTTTAACGGACAACAACACCAAGGAATGGAGATATGAAACATTTGATTTTGCTAATAATAGAACACATGCATAGACAACATTTTTTGCATGTCGCTCTTTTTTGTGTAATATATTGCAATATTCATGAATGTAAAGGCAGAATATTTTCATCACATCTTTTTAATTTGCATTAGTAGTATGCGTCCGTAACAACAACGGATGTCCCATGACAGCATAACCACGGCAGATTGACAATAGCTTTACTGGTAGTGGCTCATCCGTGTAATAGGGAACAAATCTATGTGGAAAAGAGTTTAACAACATATATAGTCCATGTCCTTACATTTTTTTTTTTGCGAAGCTCATCTCATCGTTGTGAGCCTTCGCATCACAGGTACACATCAAGATTGAATATTGCAGTCTCAGAAATGTGATTTACCGTTAGAAGCAGCAGGGAGAGATCAAAGACTGATATTAAAATATAAAGTTAAATCAACATTTTTTTATGGGAAAGCATGCAGAATATAAAGTTTTATATATTTTTAATGGGATAACAACTTATATTTCTAAATAAAAAGCTCGTTTAAAAGTTCTTTCCATGATCTCAAAAGTTTTTGTCTTCCACATGATCTAAAATAAGTTTTCCACTTCCTCTTACCCATAATCTGTCACACGTGTGGCTTCTGCAATAACCAATGGTACCTTGCTATGATAAACATACATATTTGAACCTCACTTTCCAAAGAGAAAGTGTCATCTAATTAAGAAAGAAACGACAATTCCAAATAGAAAGCGTTGCCACACCTTAATTGATATATTATTATTGTGCACCGGGATAAGAGATTAGTAAGCCTAACTAATGAACCTAAGAATAGACCTACAAATATGATTGGTGTAATTCAAATTTGATTGGTGAATATGAGAGAGAGAAATAGTGTTTTTAATACTTGTCAAAATGTGAATGGATTAGGCCTATTTGTAGGTCTATTTAGTAGGCCTAATTATCAATGTCTAATAAGAGTTCAATAAATTCTGATAAGAGATTCTATAAATTCCACTGTGTAGTTATTAGATTTGATTAGACAAACAAAATAGAGGTGGCAAATTATGCGATAATAATAATAATAATAATAATAATAATAATAATAATAAAGATTTTATGAGCTAATTTGTAAAAGACTTTGGTGCATTTAGGGATTTTTTTTTTTTTTTTTTTTTTTTTAAATAGGCATGTATGACCCATTTAAAAGTTAAATGGGCATTAACGGATACATTATTTTCTATTAATTGAAAAACATTGAAATTGTTATTAAAGAAAAACTTATAAATATAATATATTAGTTATTTAAATGTAAATGAGGTATTACATTAACAGAATTTTTTTCGTCGTTTTGGGTTTTTTCTATAGTGATTCATATAATATAAGCTCGTTTGGTTGGTACCCATTCGGGCCCTAGCCCGTTTATACCCGTGTGCCGAGCCCGACATGTTGGGCGATTAATGCCCAAAGTCGCTGACATGATTTGAATATAAATCACACTACGTTGTGACAGCTGATTAAACATCAGCTGAACAAAAGACTTGCAAAGTTTTAATACGGAGCAAGCTACCCCATCAAACGTTCAAGTCTCAGACATCGTCAAGGAAGTCAAAGACAACTTGAAGACATACTCACTAGCTAGCTGAGTGGGATATCAACTGGAATGTATAAGGAACCTCTGTAGGTATATATGTATCAGAGAATGACAATACTCTGATATATATATAAATCAGAAATCACTCTGAAACATCCAACGGAGCTCAGCTCTGATGTTCTCAGATGTACGTGGGCGGGATTAATTTGAACTAGATGAAAAGTGCGGGACAGTTCAAATTAAAGTCTGACAATGCAGAACGTTGAAGAGACTGTGAACTCATGGTAAACAGTTCACCTGCGCAGTAAGACAAGCTTCTTGACTAGACGTTCATTGAATGAGATATGTACCTCTCCACAAGATTCATGCCACGTCTCAAGATACATACAGTCCAGACACCCACACACTACTATATAAAAGAATGTCGGTGTAGAAATATAGTATTGCTTTTATTGTTCTTATTTGTATTCACTCTTAGAAAAGCAAGTACTCTCTTATCAAACTTCCAGGTAGAGTCGATGATCATATCAGATACTCCATATAAGTTTGACTGTAAACTTAACGATAGGATAAGTTTACTTGATCAAAGAGGTTTCCATCATTGTCATTAAACTAGTGTTACTCACAACACTTTGTAATTCTTTGATTTATAATCAATAAAGATTTACACGTTTGAAAAGTCAAATCATTGTATTGTTTTAACTACTTATTGTTTAAAAGACATTATTTGGGATAAACAATTGGTATCAGAGCGAGTTTGATATTAAAATCTATTTTCAAGATCTTCAAATCTCACAAACTTGTTCAAAAAGATTTTTTAATCAAGATCCTAAAATGTCTATAAATAATGACAATGCTAACTGTAATATCCGGTAATTTTTCCAAACTATTTTTACTAGCCAAATATTTATTTTTGCATCACCTTAGCAGTTGAATCTTTTCTGAACTTATTTGAACTTGAGAAACGCGAGATATCTTGAGAAACGTGAACCTTAGTCCCTTATTATGTCAGCACAACTTAGAAAACGCGAAACAAATCGAATTTACCAAATAAATTAATTTCGAGAAAGTTATGCATATTTATACTCGTTTTTATCAGAAAAATTATTTCGAGAACAATGGCGTAAGTTTCATAATTTTTCGAGTCCGTTTGGTACGTCGAATGGGTCCCACAGTGATTATGGCAAAAGTTTTACCAAATTGACAACTATTACCCCTGCCCAGAATTTACACCGCACACCAATATACTTTAATTTGTCCATGTTTAGTCCCTGTTTGGGTATAAAAGCCAAAATTTTTATTATTTTATTCATTTTCACTCACACTCCCACACATATCTCTCTTCTCTCCCCCCCACCCCTTTCGGCCACCTTCTCTGGCAACCACCGTCACCGGAAAAAATTTCGGCGAACCATTTTATCACCCCAAAACGTAGATCAGGTCTCCCCGATCATATTTGGAGCAGTTGAAGCCCCACCGAAGCCATTTGACGGTAGTTTGAAGCACCACAGCTTCCACCACCGTCACGCCACCACCCACCACCGAGCCTCCACCTTCTTACCCCCACCTCTCGGTAACCCACGCGCTCTATATTTCCTTTTCTTTTTAAATCCGAAACCCTAAAAACCCTAAATCTTTTATTCGAACGTTTTAATAATAAAACATGTTAAAAACATTTTAAATCTAATAAAAACCGTGTGGATCTATATTGTTTTGGCCGTGAAACCCTCGACTCAGTCCGAGTTGGGTGACTCACCGAGTCAACTCGCGTTGACTAGGGGTGAGTTGTTTATTCTTATCTTATTTCTTTTATTCCTAATTCATTTTTATTGTTGTAGCTTGGATTTGGATGTGATTGGTCTCAAGTTTGGCCCATGGTGGTTGATACCGAGAGCCTTGTGGCTCGAATGATGTTTAAACCGTGACTCAGTGAGTCACGGCATGGCTAGGATTATGTTGAGTATAGATAGGATTTGAGGCAGTCGTATTTGTTGTGTTGCGTTTGGATTTTGGTTGGATTATGATGTGTGGTAGTAGCCAAGAGCCTTTGGCTCGAGTAGGTTCGAGCCGTGACTGAAATGAGTCACGGCATGGCCTAATGGTTGTTTCGTGTTGAGATTTTGGTTTTGGTATTGTTTGATGATTGGTCCGAGAGCTCCAAGGCTCAAAGTAAAGTCGAGCCGTGACTCCTTAAGTCACGACCAAGGTTTATTGGTTGATTTGGTCAAGTTTGGTTATAGCCGAGTGTTTGGCTAAGTGTTGGGTTAGTTTAGATGTCAAATGGTTAAGCCGTGACCCAAGAGGGCAACGACTAGTTGGGAATGAGTCTAGCCGAGACCTTCAAGGTCTTGGTGATGGAATGAGTCTAGTCGGGACTCAAGTGAGTCTCGGCCGTGTAAGACTCGAGGTTAGAAAACCTCGGGTTAATGTCGAGTCGGTTTGGACTTGGATAAGTCCTAAAAGGGTTAAGTCTTAATAACTTTGGGCCCCAAAGACAAGGAAAGCCCAATAGAGTGTGAGTTGAGTATTGGGCCGAAGCCCAATACACATGGGCCATAATGTCTTTCATTTTATTATTTTGTCATTTATTAATTATTTGTTTATCGATATGGTGTTTCGGTTAATTATTGGAAAACATAAGATATGATTTGGACATTGGACTTGGTTACTTGTTATTTCCTATGCTTGGATGAAAATTGGACGTCATTGGATTTACGGTATTAGCCAATGAGCTTATACACAATTTTGGTAAATGAGACGGAAGAATATGTTAGACTCATAAGAGCTTAACATATTTGGACTCGGACATACAAAAAATAGTCGATAAACTTAACAACTAATATATACGCGAATGATAGTGTCCAATTATATATAATTAACTTGTAAAATGAGGCAATAATACTTATAATCAAGAGTCGTAACGACTTGGAAATGCTTTATAAACGGGCGCATCATACCCAAATTTCGATAAAACCTTTTATAAATTAACCATTTATGATTACTCAAATATCTTAAAAACCTTTTCGATACTTATATAATTTCTTCCAAAATTTTGATGTTTTATCAACTACTTGGGGAAATGGGTAAAAACACCGAAACCACCTATTGATGTTTTCTTTCTTGTCTTTCTTAATTATTCTTTTCTTAATCTTAGTTCTTCTCTTCTCTTCGTTATTCTTTCTTTGTATCCGTTTGTGTTTGCCGACTTTTATTATTTTAACATCTCGTATCCACACGAGTCTTAAACGTTATTTCACTCAAACGCCATTGAAATAAAACATTTTCATTTCAAATACGAGTATTGTTTTATAAATCACTTTAAGGTTATTGCTGAGACATATTATTCATATATTAGGTTGTGTTGAGGTTCACTTGTCGTGCTATCCCATTTGATCATATTGTGATATCTTGTTCATCTGCTGCTAAGGTGTGATTCATAGCCCCACTTTTATTTTTAAATTGTTTATAAACCCATGGGGGAGATACATGCTACTTACTTATTTTTATGAGCACAATTGTTTATTGGTATGCTATTCCTGACTGACGCGATAATGCTAAGTACCTTCCTTGCCAAATGCAAGTCCCTCGATCATGAACCATTAATCACTTGTGAGTGAGAGCGATTATAGTTTATAGGCCTATAGGATTTGACCATCCCGCCATGTTGACTAAGGTCGGTCAGCATGTGATGTACTATATTGAGTTTAGCTAGGTATCTGGCAAAATACCTAGCTTTGGGGGCAACTATTATGTTATGAAATTTCGCGGTTATTGTCGACTTACGCCAGGGTTACTGGTACTGGTTAACGCTTTATGTGTCATGAGATTAGCAAAACAAAATAAGAAAATTATGTTATGCTTACCCGATATTTGTATTTGTTACTTATATCTTCCAGACTTAAATTCTTGTGCTCAACTATTATTTACTAAACTTATGGATTACACTCAACCTTTGTGTTGACTTTTTAGCATGTTTTATCTCTGGTAATTGATGCATGTTGTGAGCACCAGGATTGGCTAAAGGTTGAGGATGGCTATCATTGGGCTTTACTTTTTACCCTTACTATCTTTATCATTCGAATAATCTTTTAAAACTATGTCTTTTATTCCGCTGCAAACTATCTTTATTTTCCGCTGCAACTTGTGATATGAGTCTTTTAGACTCTAAACATTAAATTTTGTATTCGAATGATATGTTTTGCTAAAAACGTCTTGTTATGAGATCCTTTTCTATGATTGTGACTGCCTTACCCCTCACGTAGCACCCCAAGCTCAGTCCTGCTGCCATATTTCGAGTTGGGGGTGTTACGCTAACACTCCTAGAAGTCCACTTGGTCCCATACCACCACTTCTTGGAGGAAATGGTAATGATGAAAATGGTCAACCTAGGAACACCATTGGTGGAACAAATGCTAACTCAAACACTATTTTTAGTGTTCCTAGCAATGATCTTCCACAACTCTTAGATTCTAAGGGAAGGGCTCATTGTAACCTTTCTCAAATTATGACATCACGATTCGAATTATTACGTCATTTAAATATTTCATTTAGTAAATATTTTGCGAGTTAAATATTTCTTTTTTCCATTTTATGGAAACATTGTACGATTATTATTACACGTAACCACGAACCTCCAATTTTAAGTTTTAACAACGTCTACGAGTTCAAATAAACGTGTCTATCATTTAATATACTAAATTATAGTATATTGACGAGTTTCTACATTTTCACGAATTCTACATTTTTACCTCGTTCGGTTTTAAGTTTCATGATTTATTTACTTAACGGCAAATAATTCCCGAGATCAAAACTACAATTAACTACAAGAAAAGAAACCATTTATTTTTCTTAAATTCCACCTCATCATTTCCCCCTCCTATCCTTTGGGCGTGCACATGGTAGGATCATCAAAACATTCTTGTCTTGGTGATGTTACAATAACACATGTCTTCATAAAGACTTAGCCTTGAAGGCTAAGTAAATGTCCCCTCCACCTCATAAGTAGAAGAAGTAATCAAATTGGTTACTTCTTACACATTATGACTCACTAATGCTAGATGGCTCAATCTTACTTAAACTAACACAAGATGTTGCCACACTTCCAAACTTAACTAGTAAGGCTTATAAGTCATGCTTACTTGCACCTCCTTTCAAGGCTATAAAAGCCTCCCCTTTGGCTTCCTTTTTGACGCCCAACACACCTAAATACACTCTTCATTTGCTAATTACTTCAAGTCATATTCAAGAATCAAGGTCCTTTGCAAAATTTCAACAACTACTTGCACACTCTTTAATGTATTCTTAAGTTCAAAGGTACTTAAGTAGCTAAAGACTAACACAAATCCAAGAGAAGTAGAAGGTCTCAAGTGTGTCCTAGTATTGTCCTTGTTCTAGTCTCTTTCCAAAAACCAATCCTTGTAAGCCCTAGTTTATGTTTCTTTAAACATCATCAATTACTTGTTTTCATGTTTAGGCTATAATATACATGTAACACCCCCAAAATCAGGTCCAGCAGAAGCATACATGTCACTGGGGTGCTACTTAATTGGCACCACAACACAAGGTACAAAGAACGGTTTTACCTCAACCGTTTAGAAGAAAATTTCATTATCAAAACATTAAGTTTATATCATTCAGAATATAGTGCATAATACAGGCCCATAATAATAAAGCGGTCCCAAATATATATATCAGAGTCGTCTATGACCGTGCCCCTTGCTAAGTGCCTCCAAAAAGAAGCTATCGCCTTAACCTGAAAATACATGCTAAAAGTGTCAACATGAGGTTGGTGAGTTCATAGGTTTTAGTTTGAAACAATATGGTTGAACCACAAGGTTTCGAGTCCAAAACATCATTCACAAACAAGTCAAATTCAACGTAGGCTCACACTGCCTAAATCACAGTTCCAAAACCAAATCCGCAAATAATATCAAAATCAAACATCTTGAAACATAATCAATCATACAGATACTAAACTCATATAGTGTCACGCAAATTTAATTGTTCGCTAGCTAAGTCATGAACTAAACACATGAGCCACACTCAAGGAGTGTCTCAAAACACATGGGCCGCAGTAAAGGAGTGTCTCATATCTTAACAATAATCCACTATAGGTGCACCATATAGTAATACCCTGCACTATTGCAACACGCATAATAATAATCATGCACTATTGCAGCTCTTAACAATAACCCTGCACTATTGCAACACGTATAACACAAATCTTAGCCAGCTCGCGTAACAGTTTCATAACCACAAACATAATTTTAGGTCTAATCATTAAACAGGTTTTGCATATATCTTGCCCCAAAACATATCGGGTCCATGAGGAAATAATCACATATGCAACAGTTAACCACATAACGCATTCAAATAACCAAATCAAATATTTCAACCAAATAGTCAAGTCTTGAGTAAACAACTCACGTAACCAAATAAACAACCATTGAGTTTAGTTAAACAAATGAGTATGTATTCTCCCCCAAAACAGTTATAAAACCAGTAAAAGTAGGGGCCATGAACTCACCTTAGCCACATCAATGGAAACATCACAACTAACATGACTGGCATCTAAAGCTAAACACAATGGTATTCAGGGAGACGGGCACAACGGTATAGAAACGGAGCAACCTAATACGTATAAGACTTGTCTTAATACGACATCCTCAACAATAAACTAGGTCTACAAAGATTCCAATGGTTAACCGTTTCTATTTCTAAAAATATTCTATTCTTAGCCTTTATTATAAGTAGGTATCATCATTCGTGTAACGGAGGAAAGACACGACTCAAGAGTATGCACACCAAAAGAAGAATAAACAAATGAAATCGATGAGAAAACGATACAGAACTCAGAGCGAAACGACGGGGTCAAACCAAATAAATCACACAAATGAAACACACCCAAATCAATTGAATAGATTGGTAGTCGTTCGTATTTTTCCCAAACATTCCATTAAGTTATAATTAATATATGTTTTATATAATAAAACATTAATTCGCCATGGCTCGTCCCCTAATGGAATGTTACCATGTCGAACAATTTATAAGTTTACCAACGTGTTAAAGTAATAACTGTTACCATTTATTCCCAAGTAATTCCGACTACCAAACATTCAATAATAAGTCCCATAATTAATCTAAGTGGTATTCCTTGATAAGCATGTCCTCGGAACGCTTAATAACTCGTACATATTTTCATTTTTATTTTATTTAATACTTTCCCTTTTAATTTCCAAAGTATTTAATAACAAAGTAATTTGTTAAATAATACTTTCAAGTTATTATTATTATTATTACCACTTCACTTTTTATTTTTACCATTTTTATTTCCACACAATATATATATATCGAGTCACTTTACGTTCCGAGTCATCATTCCAATTCTTAATATACTCGGGTCAAATAGAACAATAATATCCACGAGTCCAAATACAAGTCTAATACCCATTTTTCGGCTTTTCGATACCACACCGAGACTACAAAGTCTCGGTGGCACTCGTAGTCGCTCAAAACAATCACAAGTATAATTCTCAAGTCCAATATCAATCACATATCATCACGGCCACTAAACATATGGCTTGTTAACAAACAATTCGATCAATTTTCAAACACCCTCGACAAGATTACAACCACAAGGACACCATTTCACTTACCATGCCGAGACCACAGGTCTCGGCTCGAACCTGTCGACAGCAACAAACCAAATGGACCACAAAGAGGTCACGGCTCCAATCCCTCAACCTAGTTAACTCAATCAAAACTCCAAACAAATTTCAAAACTCGAATTTAATCTAAACCCTAGATGGGTTTTCGGCCCAAACGAGTACAACCAAGAACAAAAGAAGAAAATAAATCAAAAACCATAATAAGCTTAAAAATAAGCTCGAAAAGCTCTTATAAGCTCGACAATAGTCACGGCTGTGAGCTTAAGCTCACGGTACCAAACTCTCGACACACGAACCGAAACAAAATGATGATACCACAAATTTTATTCACGTTTTTATTACAAAAATTCATTTCCCATTAGTTTTGACCAACACCGATCCACCACGAGGGGTGTTTCGGTGTTTCTAGACCATTTTTGGCTCACGATCTATCCTTACCTTCGATGTATACAACAAAAACAAAAGAAATGTGGGGCGGAGGTGGCGCGTGAACACGCGTTTACTTCATAAACGTGGAGATAAGTGGTGTAGGGTTTTGTTGGCTGATGGAAATGGAGTGATAGGGCGGCGGTGGTGGCGTTAGAACGGTGGTTGGAGGTGGTGGTGTTTGTGTGTTGCAGCTATGGTTTGGAGAGAAAGGGATGAAGCCCTAAATGAGTTATAAGTGGGTTTTTATAGTCCTAATGTGCCAAAAGTGTCAACCCTACAAATCTTAAGGACTGTAAACGAAAATGAGGCGAGGGGCTTAAAGTGTTTCCAATCAAAATGACTATACATACTCCTAGTTTCTCGTAAATAATACCACAATCACGCGTCCTCACTATTCAATTCAAGTTACCCGTTAGAGTTGAAAAGAGATGAGAATACTTACGCTTGATCTCATCCATACGTTTCTACGTGAACTCAGGACATCTCTTAGAGTTCACCGATCTTTGACAATAGGAATATGACTTTACTAAAGTCGTCTGACTTCACGGTCCATGATTTCGATAGGTTTCTCAACAAGGTTTAAACATTCATCAATCTGGACCTCTCCTGGAGGAATAGCAACTGCCTCACCGGCAAGTCATTTCTTTACATTGCACCAAAAAATGTTGCGAACACTACTGAGCCCTGACGGTAGCTCGTGAGCCCTGACGGTAGCTCGAGTCTGTGAGCTATCGGTCCAACTCTAGCAAGGATTTCAAAAGGATCAATATAGCGAGGATTAAGCTTTCCAAAACCAAATCCAAACGTAGCCAAAATCAAATCCAAACATAGCCAAAATCAAATCCAGACACTCCAATAAGCTTATTACAATTTCAAGGAGTTACAGATATGCAACTCGGATTCAAACGGTAACAATCGGGTCTAGCCTGTCCTGATGCAAAACATGATCAGACGGGCGACAAACAGGAATTCCATATAAACGGAGACGTATAGCGGTGCCAGGAGTACCACGGTTTACGAGGTGTGATGCCAGTGTGTCGTGTACAAGGGTAGACTTTCGTGATATTCAGTGCTCGTATACACACGCCAAAACTTTACCATTTCAAAATTCAAAGACCAACCAGAACATAATTCCATTATAACTACTCCTAGTATTACAAAATTCACCTCTGAGTCGGACATAGGTGATCAGGCTATGTCCCACTGTCCCTGGTTGAATATAGGTGATTGGTATGTGTTTAAACACATACCTTTATTTGACCAAAACCGGACCAAAATAACCAAAAACCCGACCAAAATGCCAAAAGATATTGTGTTTTTGTGTTTTTGTATGTGCAGGGATGGATATCGTGAAAATTGACAAAAGACACAAGAAATCCGGGAAAACGAGCACGAGATACGGAATAGGCTCAGAACCAGAACCGGGAAAGTCATGCTTGGTCAAAATGTTAAAAATCGCCCTTAGATCAACTTTAAAGAATTGGCAATTTCAGTCCCTTGGCTTTCTAAAAATTGCACCTTTAGTCCTTTAGTAATACCCTTAAAAAAAAAAATAATAATAACCGGATCCAAAACATTCCCTATCCCAAAGCCATCGAACCTAATTCATCTACTAACCCAATCCAATTACACCAATCCGGCCCAACTTAATCCCTATAACCCGATCCATCCCCAAATAAATAAACCACTCGGTCTAAAGCTCGGTCAAAAAAGAAATAAACAAACTCACACCTTATCTCTCACACTCCCAAACCCGCCCCATAATATTCACCCAATTCCATTTTTACTAATCACCATGAACCCTAATTCCCAACCCTCAAAATTACGGCAATTAAGGGTACAATAGTCAATGATTGGATCTTCTAGAAGGCCCTGACAGATAGAATGACACATGGCAGCAGGCTATTGGTCCGAACACACGTAATCAGTGATCGTACGGTTAGAAATGGAGGATTGAAGAGCAAGGTGATCGAAGGGTGATGATGGCTGAAGATAGCACGAGGATCGCCAGCGTGGCAAGACCCAGAAGGTTCGGCTGAGGCCTATAAATAGGAGAGGGTTATTCCATTTTTTGTATGTAATTTTTATTTTGCAAAGTTATGCTGTCAAAATGTTTTCTTAGTTTTCATTGTAATTTTCTTAAGTCTGTTTAAATTTCTAAAGTCTGTTTCAGAGATTTCCTTTGTAATTTTTAATTTGAATTAATGAAAGTTTTCACTTTAATGTTTTAATTGTTGTTACAGTTGATTGATACTGAGTTCGGTTATTTAGTTTTTGTTGAATTTAATTTCTGATCATCAATTATAACAAAAAAAAAATATATATTATCAGCTTTTTATTAAGTTGTTTTCTAGTTTTAAAAGCTTATATAAGCTTGCTAGCTTAGTGTAAGCTTTTGTTGAGCTTCATTCCATGTTTGCACAACAAATTCAAAAAGTCAAAAATATAGTCAGAAAAGTCAACTGTGGAGGCAATATAAGCTGTGGGGATAAGCTAAGTGATATAAGTTGATCAGGGGATGTTTTATGGCTTATTGGTAAGCCTGGGTTATAGTGAGTTAGAGGTTATTACTCTGAATCAGCAGGAATCAGTGAGTACCATTTTGCTTGTCTAGTTAATTTTAGCTTTAATTAAGATTTGCTTATTTGCTAGATTTTAGTATTTGTCTTGTGTTGTGTTAGATTATTAGTAGCTCAAATTTTATAGGATAGCTTATAGTTTGAATCTGCTAGGTTCTAGGGTATGTTTGCATAATCAGTTAGATATAAGGATGTTTGATCTGTGTTTTTTTTTTCAGTGTTATTGTTGCTAAATTGTGGTTGGCTGAGGTCAATGGTTCTTTTGAATAATTGTTACTTATAAAATTATAGCATTCTATTTGATTATAAAATTGTGTTATAAAATTGTGTTATTGTGTTTATAAAATTGTGGTTGGCTGCTAGATATCTACTCTGCTGTTCAGTAAAATGCCTAGTTCACAAGTTGATTTCTAGAATTCTAATTGAGTTTAGTAAGTGGATAGTGGGGCAAAAGCTAGTCATTATAGCTGTGTATCAGATTCTACTTTTAGTTTTGACTTTTTAGCTTATTTGGATAGCTAATTTGAGTCCCTTTTTGAGCCTAATTGGACTGTTCTTAATAGGGTGTATAAATATTAATCTGACTTGTGGTCAAGCTGTTTTTCTAGTTTAATCTAGTTTCTTTTAAGTTTTTTTTCCTTTTCTAAAAATTAGTTTTGTTAAGTTGTTAATTGAGTTTTGAAAGAAGAAAAGTTAAAAAAAAAAAAAAATAGTTTAGCAATTTGTAAAACCCAGGATTCGAACCTGGGCTTCTTTTTAGAGTAAAACGATTTTGAATTTTCAAATTTTGCTCATCAGTACCTAGGTTTCAGTTTTAACAAGTTTGGTCCCTCTCTTTGTTCTTAAATCGTTTTAAGTTTATTAAAATTTCAAAAATTACAGTTTAAGTCCTTGTCTTTGTTTTAAAAAGTTTTAGTTTAAATAAAGTTTCCAAAATTGCATTTTCAGTCCCTCGATTTTTATAAACTTTTGTTTCTTTATTTTCTTCTATTAAATCAGTTTCATTACATTACATTTGTAGTTCTTAGATTTTTATTTTTTTTTAAAAAAAAAAGAAAAAATAATAAAAAAAAATGTATGTTGAGATGTTTGGATTTTGTGCTTAATGTGTTAGACAAGTTGATGGCACGTGAGGTGCATGTGAATGACCCTAGATCGGGCACATGAGGTGCACGTGATGTTTCTCCACAACTTATGTCTACATGTTTGTATGAGTTCTTTAGTCTTTGACGTATGTAATAACCTTGATTTGGACCTCATTTTTAAGGTAAACTTTCTTGCAAGAAGATGGAAAACTACTTAGCGTTTTAAACTTGGTATCTTTATCGGACTAATAATTATGAAAATGAGAAGCTTATGAAGAAATTCATTTCTCTCACAAAAATAAAATAAGTAGAAACAAAAATAAGAAAATGGGAGCGAGAGGTTCTTACACAAGTAACTATCATGAGTAGTATTGGCATCTAATTTCTAAGTAGGTTGTGATCTCGTTTATAAGCTTAGTTTGGGAGCATGTGAAAAATCAAGGACGATGAATTTTATCCTTATGGTCACTCCTCTATGAGTTGTGTTTCTACTCTATGACCCTAAAAATTATCGTTAGATAATGATTGTCAACAAAGCCGTCACTTGAATAATAAGAAAAATACAAAAATAGAATAAAAGGAAAAATGGGGAGTTTTTAGAACTTAAGATTTCTTGATCTCTTTTGAAAATTTTGCTACTTCTCAAAGTTAGTAAAAAGAGATTAGAAATTTTCGGTTTCGAAAACGTGTTTTTATAACATTGCATGAGGACATTGCAATAGCTTAGTCTGGGGGAATTTGGTATGTGCTTAAACACATACCTTTATTTGACCAAAACCGGACCAAAATAACCAAAAACCCGACCAAAATGCCAAAAGATATTGTGTTTTTGTTTTTGTATGTGCAGGGATGGATATCGTGAAAATTGACAAAAGACACAAGAAATCCGGGAAAACGAGCACGAGATACGGAATAGGCTCAGAACCAGAACCGGGAAAGTCATGCTTGGTCAAAATGTTAAAAATCGCCCTTAGATCAACTTTAAAGAATTGGCAATTTCAGTCCCTTGGCTTTCTAAAAATTGCACCTTTAGTCCTTTAGTAATACCCTTAAAAAAAAAAATAATAACCGGATCCAAAACATTCCCTATCCCAAAGCCATCGAACCCAATTCATCTACTAACCCAATCCAATTACACCAATCCGGCCCAACTTAATCCCTATAACCCGATCCATCCCCAAATAAATAAACCACTCGGTCTAAAGCTCGGTCAAAAAGAAAGAAATAAACAAACTCACACCTTATCTCTCACACTCCCAAACCCGCCCCATAATATTCACCCCCAATTCCATTTTTACTAATCACCATGAACCCTAATTCCCAACCCTCAAAATTACGGCAATTAAGGGTACAATAGTCAATGATTGGATCTTCTAGAAGGCCCTGACAGAGAGAATGACACATGGCAGCAGGCTATTGGACCGAACACGCGTAATCAGTGATCGTACGGTTAGAAATGAAGGATTGAAGAGCAAGGTGATCGAAGGGTGATGATGGCTGAAGATAGCACGAGGATCGCCAGCGTGGCAAGACCCAGAAGGTTCGGTTTAGGCCTATAAATAGGAGAGGGTTATTCCATTTTTTGGTATGTAATTTTTATTTTGCAGACATCGACTATGTGGAGGAGTCACCTTCTGAGCTCGTCAGCTTAGAAGAAGAGAATGATGAAGAAACTGACGTCCAAGATGATGCTCTTCGCGAGAAATTATTAAATATCAATCTTCTCATTTCTAGGATCGAGGCATTACATGATCCTCCGACTTCTTCTTTTCCTATCCCCGATATGGATAGTGATTTCTTACCCGAGCTTGAAATTTTTCGATTTGAAGAGAAAAGTAGTGGCAGTCCCACTATTCATTCTGATATTTCTCTTCCGGATTATGAGCGTTTTGACTTTGAGATCGATTCCGAGCTTATTTTGAGCAATATTTCAAATAATCCGTCACGTGACTCTCTTTTAGAGGAGGCCGATCTATTTCTTGCTACGGATGACACGATACCACCGGGTATTGAGAATGACGAGAATGACCTTCGAAGAAATGTTCTTATTGAAGAAATTCATGACGATGATTTACTTTCCGAAGCTGACTCATTTCTCTTCGATTTACCATATTCTCGTCCACCCGCGAAACCACCGGATGTAGAATTTGAATCCGATATGGATGAAGTTATTTTTGGAGTGGTGGACGATGTTTCTGATCATGATGATCCGGTGCTTGATATTTTCCCCACCCTTCCCACCCGTGATTCAGAATTTGACTTTGTTTTCGTCATCCGTGTGTTTCACCCATTCTTCACTTATCTCATCCTTTCTCCATCTTTCCACTCCTCCGGGAGTGAGGATACCGTCTTCGACCCCGGCATCTCCGTTCTTCGTGCCGGGTGTCCGTTCCATTTGCTCCCCCAAGATTAAGTAAATTCGGGGCGAGTCTAAGCTATACGACTCGATAAAAAAACAAGCGCTTCGTGGGAGGCACCCCATGCTTATCTATCTATCTTCTTTCTATTTTCTTAATAAAGAGGAGGGGATCCTCTTCCATATCTTGTGTCTCGTTGCTTTTCTGTGCTGTGTCCAGGAATGCCCGATGATGAAGACTCTCGTGCTCGTAGTGTCCTTCACGCTACTCGAGTTTCATCATCCGCTGCTTATCCAATATCCAAAATCTTATCGTTTTACATTTATCTTTTGGCATAATTAATAAACGGCCTTAGATTTTTGTAGGGATACCCGTACCTTTAAGACATTGAGGACAATGTCTCGTTTTAGTCTGGGGGGGTAATCTTGCGATTTGATTTTTGCCTTGCATTTTTGCTATTTTCTCATGCAACCCCGTTTTTCCTCCAAAAATTGAAAAAATCCAAAAAAATGAGAAAAATTTTAAAAATTTTGTGCAAAAATATAATAAGTTTTGACATTTTTGTTGACTTTCCGCTGGGTAGAGTAGGAATAAAATTTTGACTTGACCGGGCGTGTTGAGCCCTAGCTTGTTCTCTTAACCAATGATAATCATATAAGCTTGTGCTAGTTTTGTACACAAGGAGCTGCTCTTTTGTAAGTTCCCGTACTTCACTTTATACATGCATGGCTTTAAAGCTTTCGCTAGTCTTTTACAAAAGGAGCTAGAAAACGCGAATTCTTTTCAAGAATTTGCAAGTTTCTGTAACTGACTTTATATATGCGTGGCTGATTATCGGCTAAGTATTCGCCAATTTCATTATTTGAGATTTTTAAATGTGCGAAGAGCGAGAAATGATAGAATTTATTTAGAAGTTAGATGCCAAACGTGGAGTAGTTGGTTCTCTTTAGAGCTCGTCGTAGGTACTTGTGGCCTTTTTGCTCCCGTAAAATTGTTTCACCCCATATATTGTATAAATAATTAAAGATATTTAGGTTTAGAACGAAATTTAGTTCTCCATCTTCTTAAAAGAATTTTTGCTCTAAAAATTGGGTACACATCAAGGTCCCGTATTGAGTGAATAAGTTGTAAAGTGCTCTTAGATTTCGGATTGAGATCGGACCTTGGATCCTTACTTCTAAAGGCGGTAAGGTCTTGGATTTAAACCGTGAAGGTTCGTTTTCTAAGGGTTACTATTGAATGTTTGATGTTTTGGAAACACCCGGTAATCCCGTGGTATTAAGTTATTGAGTGAAGAAAAGTTTGAGTTAAAAAAAAAAAAAAAAAAAAAATGTATGTTGAGATGTTTGGATTTTGTGCTTAATGTGTTAGACAAGTTGATGGCACGTGAGGTGCATGTGAATGACCCTAGATCGGGCACATGAGGTGCACGTGATGTTTCTCCACAACTTATGTCTACATGTTTGTATGAGTTCTTTAGTCTTTGACGTATGTAATAACCTTGATTTGGACCTCATTTTTAAGGCAAACTTTCTTGCAAGAAGATGGAAAACTACTTAGCGTTTTAAACTTGGTATCTTTATCGGACTAATAATTATGAAAATGAGAAGCTTATGAAGAAATTCATTTCTCTCACAAAAATAAAATAAGTAGAAACAAAAATAAGAAAATGGGAGCGAGAGGTTCTTACACAAGTAACTATCATGAGTAGTATTGGCATCTAATTTCTAAGTAGGTTGTGATCTCGTTTATAAGCTTAGTTTGGGAGCATGTGAAAAATCAAGGACGATGAATTTTATCCTTATGGTCACTCCTCTATGAGTTGTGTTTCTACTCTATGACCCTAAAAATTATCGTTAGATAATGATTGTCAACAAAGCCGTCACTTGAATAATAAGAAAAATACAGAAATAGAATAAAAGGAAAAATGGGGAGTTTTTAGAACTTAAGATTTCTTGATCTCTTTTGAAAATTTTGCTACTTCTCAAAGTTAGTAAAAAGAGATTAGAAATTTTCGGTTTCAAAAACGTGTTTTTATAACATTGCATGAGGACATTGCAATAGCTTAGTCTGGGGGAATTTGGTATGTGCTTAAACACATACCTTTATTTGACCAAAACCGGACCAAAATAACCAAAAACCCGACCAAAATGCCAAAAGATATTGTGTTTTTGTGTTTTTGTATGTGCAGGGATGGATATCGTGAAAATTGACAAAAGACACAAGAAATCCGGGAAAACGAGCACGAGATACGGAATAGGCTCAGAACCAGAACCGGGAAAGTCATGCTTGGTCAAAATGTTAAAAATCGCCCTTAGATCAACTTTAAAGAATTGGCAATTTCAGTCCCTTGGCTTTCTAAAAATTGCACCTTTAGTCCTTTAGTAATACCCTTAAAAAAATAATAATAATAATAACCGGATCCAAAACATTCCTTATCCCAAAGCCATCGAACCCAATTCATCTACTAACCCAATCCAATTACACCAATCCGGCCCAACTTAATCCCTATAACCCGATCCATCCCCAAATAAATAAACCACTCGGTCTAAAGCTCGGTCAAAAAAGAAATAAACAAACTCACACCTTATCTCTCACACTCCCAAACCCGCCCCATAATATTCACCCAATTCCATTTTTACTAATCACCATGAACCCTAATTCCCAACCCTCAAAATTACGGCAATTAAGGGTACAATAGTCAATGATTGGATCTTCTAGAAGGCCCTGACAGAGAGAATGACACATGGCAGCAGGCTATTGGACCGAACACGCGTAATCAGTGATCGTACGGTTAGAAATGAAGGATTGAAGAGCAAGGTGATCGAAGGGTGATGATGGCTGAAGATAGCACGAGGATCGCCAGCGTGGCAAGACCCAGAAGGTTCGGCTTAGGCCTATAAATAGGAGAGGGTTATTCCATTTTTTGGTATGTAATTTTTATTTTGCAAAGTTATGCTGTCAAAATGTTTTCTTAGTTTTCATTGTAATTTTCTTAAGTCTGTTTAAATTTCTAAAGTCTGTTTCAGAGATTTCCTTTGTAATTTTTAATTTGAATTAATGAAAGTTTTCACTTTAATGTTTTAATTGTTGTTACAGTTGATTGATACTGAGTTCGGTTATTTAGTTTTTGTTGAATTTAATTTCTGATCATCAATTTTAACAAAAAAAAAAAAATTTATATTATCAGCTTTTTATTAAGTTGTTTTCTAGTTTTAAAAGCTTATATAAGCTTGCTAGCTTAGTGTAAGCTTTTGTTGAGCTTCATTCCATGTTTGCACAACAAATTCAAAAAGTCAAAAATATAGTCAGAAAAGTCAACTGTGGAGGCAATATAAGCTGTGGGGATAAGCTAAGTGATATAAGTTGATCAGGGGATGTTTTATGGCTTATTGGTAAGCCTGGGTTATAGTGAGTTAGAGGTTATTACTCTGAATCAGCAGGAATCAGTGAGTACCATTTTGCTTGTCTAGTTAATTTTAGCTTTAATTTAGATTTGCTTATTTGCTAGATTTTAATAGTTGTCTTGTGTTGTGTTAGATTATTAGTAGCTCAAATTTTATAGGATAGCTTATAGTTTGAATCTGCTAGGTTCTAGGGTATGTTTGCATAATCAGTTAGATATAAGGATGTTTGATCTGTGTTTTTTTTTTTAGTGTTATTGTTGCTAAATTGTGGTTGGCTGAGGTCAATGGTTCTTTTGAATAATTGTTACTTATAAAATTATAGCATTCTATTTGATTATAAAATTGTGTTATAAAATTGTGTTATTGTGTTTATAAAATTGTGGTTGGCTGCTAGATATCTACTCTGCTGTTCAGTAAAATGCCTAGTTCACAAGTTGATTTCTAGAATTCTATTGAGTTTAGTAAGTGGATAGTGGGGCAAAAGCTAGTCATTATAGCTGTGTATCAGATTCTACTTTTAGTTTTGACTTTTTAGCTTATTTGGATAGCTAATTGAGTCCTTTTTGAGCTAATTGGATGTTCTTATAGGGTGTATAAATATTAATCTGACTTGTGGTCAAGCTGTTTTTCCAGTTTAATCTAGTTTCTTTAAGTTTTTTTCCTTTTCTAAAATTAGTTTTGTTAAGTTGTTAATTGAGTTTTGAAGAAGAAAAGTTAAAAAAAAAAAAAAATAGTTTAGCAATTTGTAAAACCCAGGATTCGAACCTGGGCTTCTTTTTAGAGTAAAACGATTTTGAATTTTCAAATTTGCTCATCAGTACCTAGGTTTCAGTTTTAACAAGTTTGGTCCCTCTCTTTGTTCTTAAATCGTTTTAAGTTTATTAAAATTTCAAAAATTACAGTTTAAGTCCTTGTCTTTGTTTTAAAAAGTTTTAGTTTAAATAAAGTTTCCAAAATTGCATTTTCAGTCCCTCATGATTTTATAAACTTTTTGTTTCTTTATTTTCTTCTAAATAATCAGTTTCATTACATTACATTTGTAGTTCCTTAGATTTTTTTTTTTTTTTTTTTTTTTTTTTTTTTTTTTTTTTTTTTTTTTTTTTTTTTTTTTTTTTTTTAGTTATAATTTCACTAATAGATTTATAAATCTCGGGATTAGCCCGGGATTTGCATTTATTTGAATTTTCTTTGTGTGCATTTATTTTAATAGCGTAGATTGCTTTTAATTTTTCTTATTATAGTGTAATCAATTCTAAAAAAATAATCTTTTACGTCACTTATTCACTTCACATATTCACGACTCCGATTCGACTTATTCGCCGTCAAACCTTCGTTGGGAGAACGACCCGGGGGAATTGTATTCGTTACAATTTCTTTGGAATCAAAAATAAAAATAAAAATATATTTACATCAATAAAATGGCGCCGTTGCCGGGGAGGGCTTGAAACGAGTGCGTCGATTTCGTCCGTTGTTTTTGTGATTTGAAGATCCTTCCTTGGAAGTTATTGTTTTTTATAAAAATAAAAATACAAAAATATAATAAATAAAACACTTTTCCTAAAGTGTTTTCATAAATACATCATTAATAAACATCCTCCGTCTTCCGTTGAAGGAGGGCGGTTGTAAACCATTCCAAATAACAACAAAACAAATCGTGAAATTAATCGTTATCAGATTACTTTATTACTACAACCTAATCACGGGGTTTAAGGAAGCTTGACATTAAATTGTTGAGCTGAAGAAGGCGGGTTTTTAAGCATCTTCGGAGCTACCTTTGCCTTCCCACCACGCTGCGCGTAGTTTTAAAGGAAACGGTTACGGTTAACGTAACGGTTACCAAAAAGAAAATAAATATAATTTTTCTTATAAAAATATAAAAACCCAAAAATATTTTCTTTTTCAATTTGATTTTTGTTTTTATATTTGAAAAACCAAAAAGAATCTCCATTATCCTCTTCATGTTTGATTCTCTTCTTTTACCCTCTATACCGTTTGAAAAATATGTTTTTGATACGGCTGAAGAGTGTGAGTTACCGCCTCTTGACAATCCGAATGATAGTGTTGAGAATTTCTCGCGAAGAGCATCATCTTGGACGTCAGTTTCTTCATCATTCTCTTCTTCTAAGCTGACGAGCTCAGAAGGTGACTCCTCCACATAGTCGATGTCTCCACAAGATAAAGAATCGTCGTCATCAGATTGGAGAACATCTCAACACTATCATTCGGATTGTCAAGAGGCGGTAACTCACACTCTTCAGCCGTATCAAAAACATATTTTTCAAAGTCGGATGAAGAATCCTTGAGCTCGGGCTCCAAAGGATCTGACGGCTCAAACGGAGATTCTTTTTGGTTTTTCAAACGGTATAGAGGGTAAAAGAAGAGAATCAAACATGAAGAGGATAACGGAGATTCTTTTTGGTTTTTCAAACATAAAAACAAAAATCAAATTGAAAAAGAAAATATTTTTGGGTTTTTATATTTTTATAAGAAAAATTATATTTATTTTCTTTTTGGTAACCGTTACGTTAACCGTAACCGTTTCCTTTAAAACTACGCGCAGCGTGGCGGGAAGGCAAAGGTAGCTCCGAAGATGCTTAAAAACCCGCCTTCTTCAGCTCAACAATTTAATGTCAAGCTTCCTTAAACCCCGTGATTAGGTTGTAGTAATAAAGTAATCTGATAACGATTAATTTCACGATTTGTTTTGTTGTTATTTGGAATGGTTTACAACCGCCCTCCTTCAACGGAAGACGGAGGATGTTTATTAATGATGTATTTATGAAAACACTTTAGGAAAAGTGTTTTATTTATTATATTTTTGTATTTTTATTTTTATAAAAAACAATAACTTCCAAGGAAGGATCTTCAAATCACAAAAACAACGGACGAAATCGACGCACTCGTTTCAAGCCCTCCCCGGCAACGGCGCCATTTTATTGATGTAATATATATTTTTATTTTTATTTTTGATTCCAAAGAAATTGTAACGAATACAATTCCCCCGGGTCGTTCTCCCAACGAAGGTTTGACGGCGAATAAGTCGAATCGGAGTCGTGAATATGTGAAGTGAATAAGTGACGTGAAAGATTATTTTTTTAGAATTGATTACACTATAATAAGAAAAATTAAAAGCAATCTACGCTATTAAAATAAATGCACACAAAGAAAATTCAAATAAATGCAAATCCCGGGCTAGTCCCTCGATTTTTATAAACTTTTGTTTCTTTATTTTCTTCTATTAAATCAGTTTCATTACATTACATTTGTAGTTCCTTAGATTTTTTTTTTTTTTTTTTTTTTTTTTTTTTTTTTTTTTTTTTTTTAGTATAATTTCACTAATAGATTTATAAATCTCGGGATTAGCCCGGGATTTGCATTTATTTGAATTTTCTTTGTGTGCATTTATTTTAATAGCGTAGATTGCTTTTAATTTTTCTTATTATAGTGTAATCAATTCTAAAAAAATAATCTTTCACGTCACTTATTCACTTCACATATTCACGACTCCGATTCGACTTATTCGCCGTCAAACCTTCGTTGGGAGAACGACCCGGGGGAATTGTATTCGTTACAATTTCTTTGGAATCAAAAATAAAAATAAAAATATATATTACATCAGTGATCAGTCTATATTTACCCGAGGTTCAATGAATTTTGAAATACTCAGCCTAGTTATATTAGTAATATGTCCCTTGCATCCAAAATCATTCTGAAAAACCACGACGAGTGTACAAACTTGAAATCAAATAATGAGATTACGCAAGGAAATAGCGTAACTCTGTGACAGGTTCGGTTCGTGCATAAGCATATGGAAATGCTTATAGTGAACAACTAAAACAGGCTGATATACATTATCCAATAGTCAGGCACACATCTCATCAAATATATCATCAATTATCTCGTCACATATACCATCAAACGTTTAATAACATATACCATCAAACAAAATCATCAATGAGGTTTCGGCTTGGCAGGCAGGCACGTGGCGGTCATAGAGTTAAGTTTTTGCAAAATTGGTTATATTCTAGGTTTTAAAAATATTCCCAGTTCTCAATAACCTAGGTTCTGATACCAATATGTAACACCCCCAAAATCGGGTCAAACGGAAGCATACATGTCACTGGGGTGCTACTCAATTGGTATCATAAGACAAGGTACAAAGAACGGTTTTACCTCAACCGTTTAGAAGAAAATTTCATTATCAAAACATTAAGTTTACATCATTCAAACTATAGTGAGGGATACATGCCCATAATAATAATGCGGTCCCAAATATATATATATATATATATATATATATATATATATATATATATATATATATATATATATATATATATATATATATATATATATATATATATATATCAGAGTCATCTATGTTGGTATTTCATATTGATTAAACCATCAATACCACGAGTACGCAGCGGATGGATCTAGTTAGTGTTTAATGGATTAACAACATAAAATAAAACACATAAATACTAACCTTTAATTAATCAATAAATGATTAATTCCACCGGATCTTGACGCAACAAGAAACCCTTTAGTGACTGAAGTAAGTCACCTCTATCATTGCACACACTACACGTCCAACGACACACGTTAGGATGCTAGTGCTTATTCCACAATTATCAAAATATCATATATTTAATGCTTGTTTTAGATCCGATCCAAATACCAAGTGGTATACGTTTGAATCGAATAAAACAGCCCAAAAAAAACACAGAAACTGACAAGAGCCGGATTTGAACCTGGGTCTGTTGATACAGAATCAAACAAACTACCCACTAGACTAGACATCCTTTTTTATAATATGAAATCAATTGATATTTATACGAAACAATTAATAGGGATTTATTGGTTTATAGGTTTTGATACATTGAACTATGGAGATGTAAAAACGAAATAACACAAGAATTCATTTAAGGCTTCTTATGTGTGGAACGAACTGTAGAATGAGAGGGGTAGGGGTATTTATATAACTCCTTAACTTGCTCTCTAAGTTGTTGTCAAATGCTCCTAAACTTTCGAAAAACGACACTTGGACCCCCTTCTAGTCCATTCCATAACCTGCCACTTTAGGGAGGAGGACGAGGGTTTTCGTTTTCGACATCTAGGTCCATCTCTTTTGTATTCAACGATCATTAGTTTGTTTACAACGTCTAACGGCTAAACTAACGGACGTTAAATATATCACGTAGAATATATTATACATTTAATAACTATATACGTTATATATATATTAAATATATAATAAACGTGTACTTCATGTATACGTGTGTGCCCCGATAGGCTCATGTATTTCTAGCCGTATAGTTAGTGATTTGACTTGAGCATAACCAATAGCTCCCACTTGCGAATGTCATAATCGTCATAACTAATACTAACAATGTTAAGCGTCTAGCAACACCACATTGCTCCCAGAAATACATGAGTGTGGTTTCAAAAAGCAGCTTAGTTAAATGGTTTATAAATACGCATCCCTTTGTTTCAGATACTTGTTAAACTATGGTTATGGATCAAAGTCATTCCATATTGTTTAACTATTATGTTTCTCGTTTTACAAATTAATCAAGATTACCAAACGTAAACAAGTTTCAACTTGATTTACACTCTGGGTATGGCCATACAAACATCTGCTTAATTCAACGAGGGGCCCAGTAGTATCATACTCCAGAAGACAAGTGGAGGAACAAATTCATATGCTTCAACCAACTTCTGAGAATAGCCTTTATAACCACCTTGTTCAGGATAGCGTTTGACTATAGTCAAGAAGAAAGATCCACACATGCAAGACCTGCTTGTATCTCAAGTCAGAGGACAAATAAAATAACCATTTGCGAGATATCACTTAATGACGCCGATCCATAAAGTGATGAATCGCAGGTTTGAGGAAGTCCAATATCCATAGCACGTGGATAACATGTGAGTTTGGCGGACACATCCTTAGTATTCAAAGAATGTAACCAATCTCTTAAATTTGTCTTAATTTCACAATACTCCCATATCGTTAAGCAACAATGGACAAATTTAGAATAAATAAATTTATTCATGGACTAAACATGCAAATATAGAACATAGTAGTATTAATGAAACCGATCATACTAGGTATATCAATTCTTTATATAACACAACTGCTTATAGTTCTATTATCCAAATACTAATCACAGATTCGCATGAGACTATTAGTAAGTTGAAATCCAATGTTCCTCAACATTTTCAACATGTATGGTACATTACAACTAATAGCCATCTGAGTAAACTTTAAGAGTACTTATTTCAAAACTTACAATAGTGAAAGTTTGAATAACATGATGAACGTCATTTTGTACGCGCGCATTCTAGTACACTAGTATTGCCATGGTACATTCCATAGGGTTTTTGAAGCCAACACAACACCTATATGAGACAGTCATCTCAACATCTTCTCAAACAGTAAAATATTCTTATCCTTTAATGTGTATTGCAACAATGCTATCAACTGATCATGTCTAGTCAGCAGCATTATCATTCGTGATGAAATCCTATAATGACTAGGATGGAGTATCCACTCAATCAGAATAGCATCAGTGTATACAACAACACTATGCTCTTAAATGATTGAACCTTTCTTTGGCAATGTTTGGTGCCTTTCTGAACTACCAGGTTCATTGGCTATGTTAATTGTGTCAGAATTGTCACAATAAATATCCATAGGTCTTTACTAGGGACGACTCCAATCATAGTAATGAATCTATGTAACCTAAACAACTTCCAATAAGAAATTTATTTTAACAGTCATCTAAAGACTCTCACTTAGATACTGTTGTTGTTAACTCACTTTGCATTAATGCAAAAGTTACAACTAGCCCCATACACAATTTAATGTACATGATGAAACCTTAGTAAAACTCAAGGTATCCATCAATGTGTTAAATTATCGCAAGTGAAATATATCCTTTGAGACTTGCTCAATGATATGTTACATTGTGTTATACTTAATTACCGTACTTGTTTATCACCATAAACATTTATTCCAAGATTGTATGTTTTAATTCCTAAATCTCTGAAGTGAAAACTATATTCCAAGTCGAGGGATAAAATCTTGCTCGGATGGAAAATAGCTTTCAATATGTTGCACGACATATTAGATATAAGGAATAAACATAGTACTCCCACTTGCTCTCAGAAGTTATCTTATTTTAATCAAAATCAAAATATTGATTTACAATTAAACTTAAGATCTCAGCTCCTAGATGCATGATCTAATCCACACTTGGATTCTACTATTTTGTGTACTTAATAAAGATTATATGGATTCATCACCCTTTTGATTACGCACTGTCCTCGCAAAGGTAATTAACAATTGTCATATTTCATATGCATGAAAACAAGTATGACAATTAACCATCTTTATATCATTAATGCGTGTTGAGAGGAAATTTAATCATAGTCAATTGCTTGAGTATGATTAAAACTTCTATCACAAGACATACATTAATGTTTGTACAATTTTGTCCTTATGAGTCTTTCTTCTAAACTCATTCTTAACCTCACAGTTTAGTTGTTTGGTAAAAGATTAATCAAGTTCAAAACAATGATTTTCTTCCAAGGACTGCATCTTTCATTCATAGTTTTGAGACATTCATCAAATTCAAGATTTGATAATGCATATCTGTATAGTTAATAGGTTCTCATAGATTCTCTAACTTATATTCCTCAGCATTGATATACAATATCACTCAAGTGCATGAGGTATCCTTGCGGATCTATGAACATGAGTTACATCATTCTTTGGTTCAACATTTTCATGTTTAACCTTAGTGTAACACCCTAACCCAGCAAGGGTAGAAGTATCACATTAATGGCTTCATATCAGATCAAACAAAGCATATATTCAATAGTAATACAAAGATTCCCAAAGGTTACAAATGAAATACCGAATACACAAGGATACAAAGGAAACAAAAACTAAATACTAAGTCTGCAAATGCAATCCTTCTAATGACTTCTACTTCAGAATAATTATCAAGGTCTTCTAAGTCCAAAAGTCTCTTCCCTCTTACCCAGCTTCCAACTAAAACCTGCCGCGGGAAAAGAAACGCGGCTGAGCTTAAAAAGCCCAGTGAACAGATATATAATAAACGGAAACGAAAGTAAACGGAAATGAACAGAAGTAGCATAATGAATAAGATATAAGTAAAGGTATAAAGAGTAAAGGTTTAGGACAGTCATCCACCACGAGCCCAAACAAATCAAATCATATCATATCGTAACCACAATCTTCAAATCATATAGAGGGGAGACCTCTCAGATAATCAGATAATATGAGGGGTGTCCTCATTCTTCAAATGGAGTAGCTAGCTCCCAAATTTTGTGAAAGACGTGGATTGCACCCATCATCAGTCACCAAATCAAATCATATCATATCATATACAAAACAAATCTAGGATGCATCCATACGCCCCCCAAACAAATCATATTGGCCATAACAAATCATAGTAAGCTCATATCAATTCAAAATGGGGACGGTGTACAACATCACTCGAGTACACTAGAGTCATGCCACTGGTGCATCAATGACATGGCCATGTTACCTTCATGGCTAGGAAACATATTTGGCTCGGGTATCAAACTGGGGTCAAAGGTCAAAGGTTCATATCAAAGCAAAGGTTCATATCAAATGTATCATATCAAAGGTTCATATATCAAAGGTTCATATCATAGGTTCAAATCAGAAATCAAGAGGTCGAAGGCACCTTATTAAAAAGGGCAGAATATCTGTACCTTAACCGCCAACGAAACATAAGGATAAGAATCACTCCTCCTTCGGCGAATCTACACGAATTAATGATCGGCTTATTATTAATAACTTATTCAAATCAGATTTCTCATTTTAGTTGGCTTTCCAAATTTAGTAAGTTTTCCCAAATTAGCAAGTTTCCTAATTTAGGGTTACCATTGATAATTAAGTCAAGTTAAAGGTTAATAATGACAATTTTATAGTTTAGGGTTTAAAATGTCATTTTAACGAAGTTTAGGGTCTAAAAGGTATAATCATATGAAATTTCCAATATTTGTATACTTTAAACACCTCATTTAATACTTTCATGCAACTAAACCCTTTCCATGTGATATTAATTCTACACTTGACTCGCATGTTAGCTAGACCAATTAGAGTTTCAAGGACCAGTTATAAACCTTTCACCTATACTTATTTTGACACACCATATAACATCAACTATAATTGAAATAGAACCCACACGACCCTTAAAAAGTCAGTTTGTACACCATTGATGCCACCTCTACTCAGTCCATACACACCCTTATCCAAACTCACACTCAAGCACATACTAACAATTCCTACAACTCATTCACAACACACGTTAATGCCCCACATGAAAACCCCTTTCTCTGACATGATTTCCTTACGCACACAAAACACATATTTCCTATCTTACTAGTTCATCAACGTCACCATACAACCCTTTTTCCGTACACATGTGACCAGGTTTTGACACTTATAAACGACCCATTCAAACAGGTATGAAATCTTATTAGGACAGCCCCCAAACCTACCGTATGATGACCTACATTTACATACACATACACAACCAAAATAAACCCATTCGACACTCAAAATAGTCTACACAAACAGCTCTTTATCGACCCAAAATAGAGCATGACACCCACGATCACCAAAGTTTTGACGAGCCATATATCACATACTCATGCATACCACTCGACCACAAACTTAACGAGACACACCCATATTAAGGAAGTTACCAACACATCTTCACGAGACTAAAAGACTCAAGACTCCCTACCCATAAATCCGATCACTATACATATTTGAACACATACGTTTAGGCTGTTTTATGTCACTTGTTACACTCACGCATAACATCATTACGAGATAACAACAGGTCAAAAGAATTAACCTCCATACGATGTCCACATAAGTTTATACGTTTTCTCTATGATTTTATGTGACATTATTCTTGTAGTACTCACATTCAGTTTTTAAACGTTGCAAACACATGGTACAAAAGCCTGATTATATAGTTCACTTTACGCGTTTTACGTTTAGATTTATAGATCACATATGAGTGTGTCGACAGGTTAGAACACAAGGAGATGATGGTACCTCGCTCGGATTGTCCATTGAAACAAGAACACGGGACGTGATACAAACGAACCAGACCCTACGAACCGGACACAGTACTCTTCGAACAATCGTCATCACGATCCAAACCCTTCAATGCTTAGTCGTATTTTCTGGTTATCAAGGACAGGAGGAAATTGGCTGGTTATTTGTTAGATGTTTGTGTTTGCATGAGCTCTAAACTTTCGAATGGGAGCAGGCAAGAGGAGGCGAATATAATGTATTAATAAAAGAGATAGGGAATTTCTACTAGGAAAGTGTTGTGGTGCCAACTGTGATATTGATATATATGCATTAAAAGCGTAACAACCATCGCTGATATGTAGGGAGACTTGAAGATAGCTTTGATTTAGTCATTCATTGACCAAGTATTTATAAGGTAGTTATTAGGGATTCTATTTTAATTAATGGGGTGTGCGACGTGCATAAAATTTAAGGGTGTGTCGATGGAGGGTTTTTAGGAACAAATAATAGAAGAAAACACAAAACCGTGTGTTTTTAATTTAGGAGACAAGATTTTCGGTCCATGATAAGCATAAAAATCAATTTGGCTGATTTGATGTAGTTTCCTAATTTTACTTGATACTTATCTCTTATTTTATTTACTTTAAATCAAATAACAAAATAATTAAATACATAAGTCATATTAATTTCAGCCTTAATACATTTTTGGTGAGGTCACAAGTATTTTTGAGACATTTTGGCTAATAAAATGTTCATGCAAAATTTTCATAGTTCATATGTTGCTAATTTGCAAGAGTTTGTGATTTATTTGGGATTTTATTTAATCATTAATTAAATTTTCAAGTCATAAGGGCATTTTGGTCATTTTGCATGTTTTAGAATTTGAGGTATTACAACTTCTTCCCCTCTAAAAGAAAAAATTTCGTCATCGAAATTGAAGTCGCAAGGTTAAACGAAGTCGTAGCAAACCGCAAAAGGTCGTCACAAACATTCTCACGTCCGGGGCGGTCCTTCCAAAAAGGTCTTCAGACCAAATAGTTTCTCATGACTCGAATCAAAACAAGGTGGGTTCAACTTTCTCAAAAGGAGACAAAATCAGGTTGATTCAGAACAAAAGGTCCATGCAACATAAAATGGACGATAGGTGAATCTTCAGGAAACTCATATAGAATACGAACAAGATTTCAAATCAAATTGAATGTGTCAACAGTAGAGAGCTCTACACAGAGTTTTCAAGATGTATAACCGAGGTCAACATAATGCAAATCGAGAGTTCAAACTCAATCAGATATCTAATGAACGAAAGCAGAGTATACGCATAGGTAGGATGAACCTAAAGTCTTACTAACACAGACAATCAACGGGGATCAAATTCTAAACTCCTTAGGTACTCCCCAAGATATCCTATGGCCACAATGAGTGCACGTTATATGATGTAAGTATTATCACGTTGGCCAGACGTCATAATACTGGCATCATATAAATATGCCCTCATGATGGTCATACTTTATCTCAAGTCGTAATCAAAACCACCTATCTTAATCCACCTAGTACTTCTACAGTCTCAAGGTCAACAGAATCGAATGCCATAGTCAAGGGGAAAACAAAACTATTCGCAAGAGTATCAAAATTCCAGATTGCCTAGCAGAAGTAAGGTACGACGTACACAAGCATCAGATCTTCCACATTTCGCCAAAATTTCCCAAAACAAAGCCATCATCGAACATACGAAAAACAAACACGGAATTGAAATGCTTCTAGGGAACCTAAATCGTTAGAGGATCTTATTATTATTTAACGAAGCTTAAGAGAGTCGACGGAATGAAAGTTAGTCGCCAAGATCTTCGGCCTTCATATAATCAATTCTTCCAACATAAAGGGTCTGTTTCAAAAACCCGTTCATCCAATCTCTTCAAGTCCGGTTAATCTGTCTTCGTTTGTCCATCAATCGGGAAGTGAAACCAAAATTGGGAACTTGTGTCTGGTTCTTCAAGCCTCCTGCAGTTCTTCTTGGAATGCGATGGAGTAATGTGAATTCCTGGCATGCTCTTCGTCGTTCAGTCTGCTTCCGCTCTCAATTCATCTTAGTACAACCAAGATGAATAGGGAAGTGAGACTGTACGTCTCCATCAGCTCCGGGTTCGCCATCTTGACTAGAATCTCTTATTCTGCATCGCCAACCCTTCTACCTTGTAAGGAAAGTCTTCACTCTTCAGGGTGGCCGCCGTTGTTGTCAACTCCAGGTCAGGCAGTGAAATACTTCTTCTGACGCGCTTCTAGTTGTCTTGATGCATACGCAAAACCTTCTGCGCTGCAAGGGAGTACCACTGAGTCTCTTCCTGATTTATCCCAAACTTGTTTCGCCCGAGGTAAGGAAACTAACTTCTATTTCAGCTTTTCCCAAACTCCATTCTAAATCAAACTAAGAAATTTCTCAATGGTATCATAAGTTGCAAACATCTTCCAGAATTCTTTTGCAAAGTTCAAAGGGTTTTCGGTTCTCCATTCTGTTGTCGGTCTTGACCACATGGTGATGGTTTTCAAAACTTGCGGGATATAAAGAGGTATCCTCGATTATGAACATCGTCTTCTCTGCAAATATCACTCTCTCAGAATGTACGATTGATCGACGAACTTTCTAATGAAGCGCAAAGATGATTTTCATGCTCTTCCTCGTCTCCGAACGTACTATTAAGTCATACAATGACCATTTGTCCAAGCACTCACGAGAAGACCTCCTTTATCAAATTCGCGAAACAATCAGAGCTTTAGCTAATACTATTAGCGTCACAAATCATCATAGCAGCCTTTTACTCATACTGAAAGCGATTCCAAGGATAAAATCAATTCATCAGAAGGAAACTTCGCGCTCTGAAATTAAACAAACACATAATCGTTTCTGGGTGGAGGGATATTGGTTCCTAACGGTATTACGGTTCAGCTTTCAGAAATCAACACGCCTAGAAGGTACACTTAAACCAACTCATTTCTGGTCTTCGGTTCTTGCTCCTCTCGGTTGCTCAAACAAACTGGTAGGATCTCGGACACATCTGAAAGACACCTTTGCTTAGTGACTAGACAATCTCTCGGTATCAAGTCAAATCCTTCTTCACGCTCCGATGGAAAATTTTGGTGGTCCGACCAGGAATCATATTCAAGATTCAGGGTGCCAAATAACATTCAAGATAAGGTTCTTGTTCAGAAGACTCAAGGTGTCAAAGAGCTCTCAAGATGAGGTTCAATCGTTGGTGTACGAAATGGGTTCTAGGAAAACTTCATAACCGCTAAATTAACACAAGAGACTCCAGAGTAATAGTGATAGCAGAGGGTTATCAATCGGTAATCATGGTAGGGAGTTCAACTTGTTGCAACGTTAAAGGTGAGATATCGAAGGGAAATTGTCAATTTTTGAATGATCAATCAACCACTTCCTTGTCAGGATAAAATCGAAGTTAATTATCCAAAGAAAGACGGATCACGAATCAAATCTTTATCATTCAACAGTGAGGGGGAAACATTCTTATACCCGTGGTTACACTCCACAAGACTTCTCATAGGGACCGAGATGGGTGAAACAAAATCAGATAGTGTCGGAAGATTCATAGGTACTTATCAAAAGCACGAGACAATAAGAGAGTACATCGAGTACGTCATCGCCATGGAGATTCTCTGAATGACCGAAGAGGCATCAAAATGATTGACGAAAGGATTAGAGGTCAGAGTCAAAATCTGAAGATAATGATCAAATAGTGTCAGGCAATTATTGTGCAATTCTCAATGCCTTCAAGATTTAATCAGATTCCAAATCTTAGGTGGGGCAAAGTATAAGCTTTCGATTTTCAAAAGTGATATCAACAGGATCTAACCAAAAGCAAGGCACGAATCAGAGTGATGCGGAAGCAATGATACTTAAACAAATGCCTTAGTCTACCCATTCCTTACTGGTCAAACTTACGTTCCTATAGGGAAATCTTAAAGCAAATCTTCAAAGGTTGTCCTACGAGCGCCTACAGGGAAAACATAGTGGTCCTAACTTACACAGGCCAAGGGTAAATGTATTACGAATCGCTGCCTGTTTCTCTGATACCATAATTGTAACACCCCAACCCAGCAAGGGTAGAAGTATCACATTAATGGCTTCATATCAGATCAAACAAAGCATATATTCAATAGTAATACAAAGATTCCCAAAGGTTACAAATGAAATACCGAATACACAAGGATACAAAGGAAACAAAAACTAAATACTAAGTCTGCAAATGCAATCCTTCTAATAACTTCTACTTCAGAATAATTATCAAGGTCTTCTAAGTCCAAAAGTCTCTTCCCTCTTACCCAGCTTCCAACTAAAACCTGCCGCGGGAAAAGAAACGCGGCTGAGCTTAAAAAGCCCAGTGAACAGATATATAATAAACGGAAACGAAAGTAAACGGAAATGAACAGAAGTAGCATAATGAATAAGATATAAGTAAAGGTATAAAGAGTAAAGGTTTAGGACAGTCATCCACCACGAGCCCAAACAAATCAAATCATATCATATCGTAACCACAATCTTCAAATCATATAGAGGGGAGACCTCTCAGATAATCAGATAATATGAGGGGTGTCCTCATTCTTCAAATGGAGTAGCTAGCTCCCAAATTTTGTGAAAGACGTGGATTGCACCCATCATCAGTCACCAAATCAAATCATATCATATCATATACAAAACAAATCTAGGATGCATCCATACGCCCCCCAAACAAATCATATTGGCCATAACAAATCATAGTGAGCTCATATCAATTCAAAATGGGGACGGTGTACAACATCACTCGAGTACACTAGAGTCATGCCACTGGTGCATCAATGACATGGCCATGTTACCTTCATGGCTAGGAAACATATTTGGCTCGGGTATCAAACTGGGGTCAAAGGTCAAAGGTTCATATCAAAGCAAAGGTTCATATCAAATGTATCATATCAAAGGTTCATATATCAAAGGTTCATATCATAGGTTCAAATCAGAAATCAAGAGGTCGAAGGCACCTTATTAAAAAGGGCAGAATATCTGTACCTTAACCGCCAACGAAACATAAGGATAAGAATCACTCCTCCTTCGGCGAATCTACACGAATTAATGATCGGCTTATTATTAATAACTTATTCAAATCAGATTTCTCATTTTAGTTGGCTTTCCAAATTTAGTAAGTTTTCCCAAATTAGCAAGTTTCCTAATTTAGGGTTACCATTGATAATTAAGTCAAGTTAAAGGTTAATAATGACAATTTTATAGTTTAGGGTTTAAAATGTCATTTTAACGAAGTTTAGGGTCTAAAAGGTATAATCATATGAAATTTCCAATATTTGTATACTTTAAACACCTCATTTAATACTTTCATGCAACTAAACCCTTTCCATGTGATATTAATTCTACACTTGACTCGCATGTTAGCTAGACCAATTAGAGTTTCGAGGACTAGTTATAAACCTTTCACCTATACTTATTTTAACACACCATATAACATCAACTATAATTGAAATAGAACCCACACGACCCTTAAAAAGTCAGTTTGTACACCATTGATGCCACCTCTACTCAGTCCATACACACCCTTATCCAAACTCACACTCAAGCACATACTAACAATTCCTTATACTCATCCTACAACTCATTCACAACACACGTTAATGCCCCACATGAAAACCCCTTTCTCTGACATGATTTCCTTACGCACACAAAACACATATTTCCTATCTTACTAGTTCATCAACGTCACCATACAACCCTTTTTCCGTACACATGTGACCAGGTTTTGACACTTATAAACGACCCATTCAAACAGGTATGAAATCTTATTAGGACAGCCCCCAAACCTACCGTATGATGACCTACATTTACATACACATACACAACCAAAATAAACCCATTCGACACTCAAAATAGTCTACACAAACAGCTCTTTATCGACCCAAAATAGAGCATGACACCCACGATCACCAAAGTTTTGACGAGCCATATATCACACACTCATGCATACCACTCGACCACAAACTTAACGAGACACACCTATATTAAGGAAGTTACCAACACATCTTCACGAGACTAAAAGACTCAAGACTCCCTACCCATAAATCCGATCACTATACATATTTGAACACATACGTTTAGGCTGTTTTATGTCACTTGTTACACACACGTATAACATCATTACGAGATAAAAACAGGTCAAAAGAATTAACCTCCATACGATGTCCACATAAGTTTATACGTTTTCTTTCTGATTTTATGTGACATTATTCTTGTAGTACTCACATTCAGTTTTTAAACGTTGCAAATACATGGTACAAAAGCCTGATTATATAGTTCACTTTACGCATTTTACGTTTAGATTTATAGATCACATATGAGTGTGTCGACAGGTTAGAACACAAGGAGATGATGGTACCTCGCTCGGATTGTCCATTGAAACAAGAACGCGAGACGTGATACAAACGAACCAGACCCTACGAACCGGACACAGTACTCTTCGAACAATCGTCATCACGATCCAAACCCTTCAATGCTTAGTCGTATTTTCTGGTTATCAAGGACAGGAGGAAATTGGCTGGTTATTTGTTAGATGTTTGTGTTTGCATGAGCTCTAAACTTTCGAATGGGAGCAGGCAAGAGGAGGCGAATATAATGTATTGATAAAAGAGATAGGGAATTTCTACTAGGAAAGTGTTGTGGTGCCAACTGTGATATTGATATATATGCATTAAAAGCGTAACAACCATCGCTGATATGTAGGGAGACTTGAAGATAGCTTTGATTTAGTCATTCATTGACCAAGTATTTATAAGGTAGTTATTAGGGATTCTATTTTAATTAATGGGGTGTGCGACGTGCATAAAATTTAAGGGTGTGTCGATGGAGGGTTTTTAGGAACAAATAATAGAAGAAAACACAAAACCGTGTGTTTTTAATTTAGGAGACAAGATTTTCGGTCCATGATAAGCATAAAAATCAATTTGGCTGATTTGATGTAGTTTCCTAATTTTACTTGATACTTATCTCTTATTTTATTTACTTTAAATTAAATAACAAAATAATTAAATACATAAGTCATATTAATTTCAGCCTTAATACATTTTTGGTGAGGTCACAAGTATTTTTGAGACATTTTGGCTAATAAAATGTTCATGCAAAATTTTCATAGTTCATATGTTACTAATTTGCATGAGTTTGTGATTTATTTGGGATTTTATTTAATCATTAATTAAATTTTCAAGTCATAAGGGCATTTTGGTCATTTTGCATGTTTTAGAATTTGAGGTATTACACTTAGTATGACATTAGCAAGTGTATTTAGAAGGTTGTGCATTTTGTTCTTGAATATCTTCAAGATGCTCCCACTTACTTTTGTAAGTAGAGACTATTCTCTAAATACTAAGCGTCTTGAGCAACAATAAATTGTTCTCACTTAGGTTATTCAAAATACATTAACAGTTCTCAACTCTAGTTTGTTAATAACATGCTCCAAGTGATATTAACAAATTTGGAACTTCGATTAAGACATAATGGAAATCATTCCATTCCATCTATAGATGATGTCTTGATTACCTTCTATGTTAGAGTCATATTAAGTATATGCATGCTATACTCAATTTTCCAACCTTTGATAGTTTTGGAGATTAAAGCAGTTTAAGTCATCATTAATCAAACAATGTCAAAAGAGTTTGATATAACACATTAGATATACCACAAAAATTGGTATTCTGTGAATATTGGGATTGTGAGACTATACCACAATTCCTTAGATAACTTAATAGTCTTTTGGTTATATACTTGCCAATTGGGTCAAACCAAATTGCATACATAGTATTTTGAAACCAATTGCATACTAGATATTATTCGTTGACCAAGTCACTTACTTTATGTGTATGTCCTTACATGAAGACATAAACATTTAATATCTTACTATACGTTATAAGTCATTGATCAACTCAAGGACTTCATGTTCATGTCTTAACAAGAAGACATAACGAGTTAACGTCTTACCTTACGTTACAAGTCTTTCAACAATTAAAGGACTTTATGTTTGTATCTTTACAAGAAGACATAAAACATATTTAACTAAAGTAATTATGAGTACCGACTATTGGCCTCAATAGTAATTTCAAGTTAATTGCTTATTTCATGATTATGACTTTATAAGAAAACATAATCATACAGACTAAATCATTTAGTGAATATTTAGAAGTGGCTTTCATCATATCTTGACACTTATTCTAAATAGGGCAACATGCATTTTATGTGTAGAAGTCCTAGTAGAACATTAATTTCCTTGCCTTATGGTCAAGGAAACCCATTAGTCATATTATATGTTGTTCCTTGCACACAATTAAGATTTCTCCCACTTGTGCATGGTGCAACATTAAGCAAGTATACAAAACAATACGACATTCATTTGTTTATATAGATAATATGACCATGTCAGATATAGAATATGAATTAAGTCTAGCTCAAATCATATCCGCATGAAAAGTGTATATAGAACAGGTTCAATTAATAAGTAATCTTGCATGAGGATGTTATAGATAATGCTACAAAAAGTGACAAGTTATCATATAAAACAATATGCAGTGATTCGTACTGAATGAAAAAATATCACATTTGGAAAGTAATAAATTATTTTTGGGCAGGCCAGAAATAATATGGGACAACTATAAGGCAGACAAGCTCGTAGCTTCCACTCAATCAGATAACATTACTAGAATGTCAGCTTAGAAAATAAATTGTATTACTCCCACTGAATTAGACAAACATTACAAGTGTTTTCCTATTAGTGAGAAGCAAATAGCAATTTATTGACTTTCCTTGTCTTGAATATCTACACATTATTGCTAATGTGAACAAGTAAAATTGTACTTAGATATCCAAAGGAGTGTGTCAAGTTCTATTACATTAACGATGGAGTAGCCATTTATGCTAACTCATTAACTCGAAAATTGGCATGCAATTTCTCCTTAATATTTTTCCTACATAGCCACAAGGGGTGTAGAGCCTTTATTGGTTCAAAACAAACAACTAGGTGAATCATGCTAGTTATTGCTTGTACCATTTTGCAGTAATATTTCCATTTTCTAACAACTCATAAGATGTCTCGATAATAACAAGACATTATGAGTTTGATTAGAATTTGGGGTAAATTCAATCGTTCCTTTTATTCACTTTTCTATCAAGGAAAATGAATAGGAATATGTCTCTCTCTTTCTTACAAGGAAAGGAGACCCAGTTTATCTTTTCCAAGAAAAGGACAAACCATCGTTAATAACTACCCTTGTTTTAGAAATTAACTACCCTTGTTTTCAAAGAAAAACAATTAATTTAATAAAAGACTAAGACCCTATTGAGCTCCCACTCATCACCGTAGTGCTTACTACTCTAGTAAGTCTTGTGGGTATAAGAGGTAGGTGGTGTGCGAAAACCCTAAAATCTGAAAATGTGTAAAAAGACCAAAATGCCCCTACAATCTTAAACTTTGAATAAAAAGCTTATGAAATGCCAAATAAATTCCAAACTTCGGGAGATGATCAAGATATGAAGTAAAATTATTTCTAATGCTACATTTGAGATTTTGGGAAGTACTAAAATTATTTGTAACACATAATATGTACCGAATTTTTTTTAGAATATCATTATTTAAGTTTTAGAAACCATATAATTAATTTAAATGCTTTTAAATAACAACAAAAATTTAGGAAACTATGTGATTGATTTGGGGGCCATTAATTTCGTGATTTCCAGCCCATGCCTCCCCAATGACACGGTTTTTCCTTTATTAGTGGAAACAAACTCAATTAAACCTAAATAATAAAACCGAGTAAATCATAAAACACCCAAAAATTCATCACGCCCACATACAAAATTCTGGAGCTCTTGGAGTATTTTTCCCATGTTATTCATCATCTAAAGGAGTGGGGAAAAATAGTTTTGGAGTCGTGGGGGTGCTCGTTTGATCGCTAGGCTTTTATGGTTCGAAAAACTCATTCGCCAAGGCTAAATTCGTTGTGACTCTTTCGCACGTTCATAATTTGATATGGTATTTTTATTAGTCCCTTTCATCACTTATAACTCATAAAAATTGTTAAACTCGATTCATGCAAGGATTTTTACATCATACGAATTATAATGGGTAAAAATGGTTTAATTAGGTAAAATATATAATACGATTTTTCTTTGTTCTTAATATAAGTTTCCTGAGTTCCTTGGTCATCAAACAAGTCTAGAAAAATGGTTGTTCGTATTGTCATGGCTTGATTCGATCATATGATAATTTTTGGAGTCAAAACCCTAAAAACACAAAAAAGCGGTATAAAATATACGCGACTTTTCTGAACCTTTTGAACAATTTTCGTGGCTTCTATATGATCATATTAATCTGGGAAAAATGCTACTTCAAATTTTCAAGGCCTAAAATATTTATTTTGATTTATTTGTTTTTGCGGATTAAAGAAAAATAAAGAAGAAAAAGAAATAAAATATGGTTCGAGCTAGGGTTTAGATTTAGGGCTTTTTTTGAGTCATTAAATGATGATATAATGATAATATAATTATTGGGTAATGATTGAGAATTTTAAGGTTAGGGTTTTGTAAATAAAAGTGTTATGCGGTTTGTTTTTAAATTATAAGGTGGTGTTTTGTAAATTATAAAACTTATGGGTTATTTTTAGAATATTATTTGGGACAGGTATAAATCGTATAAAATATAAAAGGAGGGCCTCTTGTGTAAATTTTATATGTAAAGGGTTTAATTTGTTAATTAATTAAAGTATAAATCGATTTTGTAAATAATTAAAAGAGAGGGACTAAATATGTAATTTCTGGAAATTTAAGGTTGATTTGAGTAATAAATTATATTCAGGGGGTTATGTGCAATTTTGGTAATTTAATGGCTTAATATGTAACTATTAATAATTAAAAGTTGAAATTGTACATTAAAGGGCTTAATATGTAACTTTGGTAACTTGAGGGACTTGATGTGTAAATTATGAATATTTAAGGGTACATTCGTATAACATGTGAAAATAAGTACTCATTTTGTAAATTTGGTTAATTAAGGGTTTAATGTGTAATTATGGATATAAAAAGGTTTAAAGTGTAACTTAATAAAATAAAGGGTGTAATTTGTAAATTATGAAACCGTGAGGACCAAATGTGTAAATCTGATCAAGTATACCCTATTTCCACTTAATAATGATTTAATTAAATTATATGACACAATCTTACTAAATATGGAAACTTGCTAATTTTGGAAACCTGCTAAAAATAGAAAGTTACTTAAAATAGAAAGTCTAGTAAAATGAATAATTAAGAATCAGTAGTAATTCTCTTCTACTCCTTTAGGTGTGAAGGAGGAGGTTTTGATCCGCATCTGTGACTTCTATTTCGTATTCGTGTTTGCATTCGTGATCAGGTACAGATATTCTGCCCTTTTTAATAAGGTGCCTTCAGTCTCTTGAACTCTGATTTGATGTGACCCTGACCTTTGCTATGAACCTTTGACATTTGAACCTTTGGCATATGAACCTTTTGATATGAACCCTGTGATTTGAACCTTGATATTTGGACTATGATTATATGAACCTTTGCTTTGATATGAACCTTTGACCTTTGACCCCAGTTTGATACCCGAGCCAAGTTCGTTTCCTAGCCATGAAGGTAACATGGCCGTGTCTGTGATGCACCACTGGCATGACTAGCGTGTAGCCCTAGTGATTTGGTTACACCGTCCCCATTTTGATTATGATATGCTAGCACACTATGATATGTTTTGTTATGGCCAATATGATTTGTTCGGGGGGGCGAATGGATGCATCCTAGGTTCGAGTCCGTGTTCGTGGACAGTTCGTTTTGATATGATATGGTGACTGGGGCTGGGTGCAATCCACTCCTTTCACACCCCTGGGAGCTGATCACTCCATTTGAAGAATGAGGACACCCCTCATATTATTTGGATTGAAGAATGAGGACACCCCTCATACTATCTGTTTATTGAGAGGCATCCCCTCTACATGATTATGATATGATATGATATGTTATGATATGGGCTCGTGGTGGATTACTGTCCTAAACCTTACTCTTTATTTCCTTTTCCTATATCTCATTCATTATGATATGTCTGTTCATTTCCATTTGATTTTGTTTCCGTTTATTATATATCTGTTCACTGGGCTTTTTAAGCTCAGCCGCATTTCTTTTCCTGCGGCAGGTTTTAGTAGGAAGCCAGGAGCTTGGGTTTGCTTTGGGATGAGAGATTAGCTTATGAAGACGATACCTTAGTTTTAGTATTCATTTATTTATGACTACGTATATTTGATATATTTTCTTTTGTAACATTGTAAACTATTTGTATTATGTAAGTCGTATGTTATGCTTGCCTTTGATACGTCACCATTTACGTGACACTTCTACCCTTGCCGGGTTGGGGTGTTACAATTATGGTATCAAAGCCAGGTTTGCGACTTGTAGTACATCTACCCTTGGCCTGTGTAAGTTAGGACCCCTAAGTTTCCACTGTAGGCGCTCGTAGGATAACCTTTGCGAAGTTGCGTAAGATTTTCCCCATAGGAACATAAGTCATAACCGGTGAGGAATAGGTAGTCTAGGACATCCATGTGAGTAGTATTTGCTTCCGCATCACTCTGAATCTTGCCTTTGCTTTAGTCATGCCTTATAAGAACGTTTGTCTCAGAAGACGAGGAAGTCTTACCCCCCTTCATTTTCATGATGAACTTATTATGTTAACCAATTTCCTTTGGAAGGATTTGATGTTGACATTTGTCCAGTACGGAATTGTTATCTGAGCATGCCGATGCTAATAACTGATATTCTTTACATCCCAACTCAGACAGTTAAACGATGTTCGTGTTACTACCTACCATTCCTATGCTATAAGCTAAACAAGATTCCAATCCTTTGAAGTGTTCACTATCCTAACCTTCAATTTGATATATTTGACTTTGATATATTCTAATACTCTCCCATCCCACACTTTGATGAACCATGTACCTAGATTTGACATGTGAACTATCCGTATGTATTGACAACCACATTCGCTCTAAGAATCCGTTTGCCTTTGGATGCATTTGACCTTGAGGTCTTTTGATTTTGGATTGGTGACTTTTGTGAAGCTACCGTAGACTGCCATATTTGAAACGTGACCTTTCATAATCTGTTCCACCATATTTGATATGATATTCTCAATCATTTGGATCTGTTAAAATTATTGTGCTTTGGAAGCACATACTATGATCTCCTTGATTTCCAATTTTCTCCTAACGCCTGTTAATATCCACTCTTGAAAACTCCAGCATTTGAAAGTTTTGTTGTACGAATTTCTGGTGTTCCGATGAACCTTTTGAGATCCGTTGGGAAGTGAAGTTTGCATTGACCTGAAGAAGTTAAGAAATTGTAGGAACTGATGGAATATGAGTTTGTTCGCTTCAGTGATCTCTTTGAATGCTCCTGTTCGTTTATGAAGAAGAAAGAGAGAAGTATGCGGCGGCGCACCGACTATTGTGAATTTTAACCGTAATCATTATTCATTTCCGCGTATCAGTATTTGATTCGATTTGTTCCATCTTTGTGAAGAGAAAGATTTGTGATATGAAGCTTTTCCCTAAGAAGATTTCTTGGAGCTGTTTTAGTACTCGTGTGACCACTATGAGTTTGAATGATGTCAATTGTATTTGCTGGAAGAAGCATATTTTCGCAAGTAGCTGGACAATTGTCATAGTATGACAGTGTGTTTATGCTCAGAGACGAACGAGGAACTCGTAGACCATTTGTTTGTATTTTGTGAACCGACCCTTTGTTCTGGAAGAATAGTTTTGATTTGCGATCAGAGATTGTAGCAGACAACACCACCAGGTATCCGATGACTAAAGAACTTCCACAAAAAGGACCAAGACTGAAGACCATTGTCAGAGTTAGAAACCTTGTAGAAGATGTGCAGAAGAGGTTTGTGACAGGCGTTACCAAGAGAGAAGCATGTGAGGAGAAGATAGGCTGAGATGAGACTCGATTATACCTCAAGCAGCACGTGGAAATTTTAGTTGGGAATCAAGACGACCAGACCGTAGAAGATGAGCTTTCAGCACATAACCCAGGAAGTCCACAACAGTTTGAGTTGGTGAGTTTTGAATCATGCTAGAAAACCTGTAGGAGACACGCAACTTTGTTTCTCTAGTCATTTTAGTTGTACTAAGATGAATTGAGGGCTGAAGCAGACTCGCAAATGGAGGAATGCACGGTGATCACGTCGGAGATTCACGCTACCAAACCGAAGTGTCCAGAAGAAGTGTCGAAGACTTGAGGAACCAGACTCAAGTTTATGATTTCCTTTTTCACCCTATGATCGTATGATTAGACAAGAGAGCGACTACTTGGAATTTGAAAAGATTCGAGATCATGAAATTGAATGGATGAAATTTTGTAGTAAACGTTTGGATTTGGAAGATTTGATTGTTGTAAAGGATGAAGATATTGAAGATGTAATTCATTTCCTCTTAGACCACTTAAGTTTCCGTTACCTTTCGATAGGATCTTTTGAAGGAGCCTTACCCTATTAGAAATTCCGTTCTGTGTTCGTTATGCATTTGTTTGGATGATGGCTTCGTTATGAGAAGGATGATGAATTGTGGAAGACCTAACGTTTCAACGACGAGTACCATTTTGAGGTGTACACATTCCGTTACGCTATTTGTACGTTCAAATTCCTCCGATTTAGAATCCGTAGTGATGTTTGTTTTGGACCAACCCTAGGAGGTAGAAAGACTGATAGGTGGTTAAGATAAGTAGTTCTGTTCGCGACTTGAGATAAAGTATGACCATCATGATGGTATACTCATATGATGCTGGTATTATGACGAGTAGCTAACGTGATAATACTTACGTCATATGACGTACCCTTATTGTGTTCATAGGATATTTCGAGGAGTACTTTAGAAACCTTATAATGTTGATAGGAGATGTGAGAATTTTTGCATCTGTAAGATTTAGGTTCATTCCACCTATACGCTTAATCTGTTCGCCGTTATACGATCTGATACGTTCGATTCTTGACACGCATTTGTTGATCCATATACTTCTGACAAGAATCATAAGATCTGCTGTGAAGTTTTCTGCCATTTGATGTCACCAACAATCTATGTTCTGTACGATCTCATGTGATTTGCTTAATCAAATTCTATGGAAGGCATATCCGTCAAAATCTTATGTATTCCTTGTATCTCTTTCGAGAGAACGCGATAATCATTGGTCATGTTGGATATGATCTTTGCAATCTGAAATTCAGTATTGTATGTCTTTCTAAGAAACCCGAAGCTATCTTAGATCGACAACGAAGAGTCATGAGAAACAAGTCTTTTACATTTCCGTTCGCTGTCCGTTGTGTCTTCTGTTCCGTTTCCGATCGTTGGGATTTTTCATTTCCATTCGTAAAGATTCTTTGGAAGAACCACCCAGAGCGGGAAGCTACCTGGGAAACCGAGAAATCAATACGAGTTAGTTATCCGCATTTTGTATTCTGATCTGGTACGTCCCTATTTTGTTTTCGATCCTTTCACTTCTGACTCTTGAAAATTTCGAGGATGAAATTTTTCTGTTAGAGGGGAAGAGTTGTAAAACCCTAAAATCTGAAAATGTGTAAAAAGACCAAAATGCCCCTACAATCTTAAACTTTGAATAAAAAGCTTATGAAATGCCAAATAAATTCCAAACTTCGGGAGATGATCAAGATATGAAGTAAAATTATTTCTAATGCTACATTTGAGATTTTGGGAAGTACTAAAATTATTTGTAACACATAATATGTACCGAATGTTTTTTTAGAATATCATTATTTATGTTTTAGAAACCATATAATTAATTTAAATGCTTTTAAATAACAACAAAAATTTAGGAAACTATGTGATTGATTTGGGGGCCATTAATTTCGTGATTTCCAGCCCATGCCTCCCCAATGACATGGTTTTTCCTTTATTAGTGGAAACAAACTCAATTAAACCTAAATAATAAAACCGAGTAAATCATAAAACACCTAAAAATTCATCACGCCCACATAAAAAATTCTGGAGCTCTTGGAGTATTTTTCCTGTGTTATTCATCATCTAAAGGAGTGGGGAAAAATAGTTTTGGAGTCGTGGGGGTGCTCGTTTGATCGCTAGGCTTTTATGGTTCGAAAAACTCATCCGCCAAGGCTAAATTCGTTGTGACTCTTTCGCACGTTCATAATTTGATCTGGTATTTTTATTAGGTCCCTTTCATCACTTATAACTCATAAAAATTGTTAAACTCGATTCATGCAAGGATTTTTACATTGTACGAATTATAATGGGTAAAAACGGTTTAATTAGGTAAAATATATAATACGATTTTTCTGGGTTCTTATTATAATTTTCCTGAGTTCCTTGGTCATCAAACAAGTCTAGAAAAATGGTTGCTCATATTTTCATGGCTTGATTCGATCATATGATAATTTTTGGATTCAAAACCCTAAAAACACAAAAACGCGGTATAAAATATACGCGAATTTTCTGAACCTTTTGAACAATTTTCGTGGCTTCTATATGATCATATTAATCTGGGAAAAATGCTACTTCGAATTTTCAAGGCCTAAAATATTTATTTTGATTTATTTGTTTTTGCGGATTAAAGAAAAATAAAGAAGAAAAAGAAATAAAATATGGTTCGAGCTAGGGTTTAGATTTAGGGCTTGTTTTGAGTCATTAAATGATGATATAATGATAATATAATTATTGGGTAATGATTGAGAATTTTAAGGTTAGGGTTTTGTAAATAAAAGTGTTATGCGGTTTGTTTTTAAATTATAAGGGGGTGTTTTGTAAATTATAAAACTTGTGGGTTATTTTTAGAATATTATTTGGGACAGGTATAAATCGTATAAAATATAAAAGGAGGGCCTCTTGTGTAAATTTTATATGTAAAGGGTTTAATTTGTTAATTAATTAAAGTTTAAATCGATTTTGTAAATAATTAAAAGAGAGGGACTAAATATGTAATTTCTGGAAATTTAAGGTTGATTTGAGTAATAAATTATATTCAGGGGGTTATGTGCAATTTTGGTAATTTAGTGGCTTAATATGTAACTATTAATAATTAAAAGTTGAAATTGTACATTAAAGGGCTTAATATGTAACTTTGGTAACTTGAGGGACTTGATGTGTAAATTATGAATATTTAAGGGTACATTCGTATAACATGTGAAAATAAGTACTCATTGTGTAAATTTGGTTAATTAAGGGTTTAATGTGTAATTATGGATATAAAAAGGTTTAAAGTGTAACTTAATAAAATAAAGGGTGTAATTTGTAAATTATGAAACCGTGAGGACCAAATGTGTAAATCTAATCAAGTATACCCTATTTCCACTTAATAATGATTTAATTAAATTATATGACACAATCTTACTAAATATGGAAACTTGCTAATTTTGGAAACCTGCTAAAAATAGAAAGTTACTTAAAATAGAAAGTCAAGTAAAATGAATAATTAAGAATCAGTAGTAATTCTCTTCTACTCCTTTAGGTGTGAAGGAGGAGGTTTTGATCCGCATCTGTGACTTCTATTTCGTATTCGTGTTTGCATTCGTGATCAGGTACAGATATTCTGCCCTTTTTAATAAGGTGCCTTTAGTCTCTTGAACTCTGATTTGATGTGACCCTGACCTTTGCTATGAACCTTTGACATTTGAACCTTTGGCATATAAACCTTTTGATATGAACCCTGTGATTTGAACCTTGATATTTGGACGATGATTATATGAACCTTTGCTTTGATATGAACCTTTGACCTTTGACCCTAGTTTGATACCCGAGCCAAGTTCGTTTCCTAGCCATGAAGGTAACATGGCCGTGTCTGTGATGCACCACTGGCATGACTAGCGTGTAGCCCTAGTGATTTGGTTACACCGTCCCCATTTTGATTATGATATGCTAGCACACTATGATATGTTTTGTTATGGCCAATATGATTTGTTCGGGGGGGCAAATGGATGCATCCTAGGTTCGAGTCTGTGTTCGTGGACAGTTCGTTTTGATATGATATGGTGACTGGGGCTGGGTGCAATCCACTCCTTTCACACCCCTGGGAGCTGATCACTCCATTTGAAGAATGAGGACACCCCTCATATTATTTGGATTGAAGAATGAGGACACCCCTCATACTATCTGTTTATTGAGAGGCATCCCCTCTACATGATTATGATATGATATGATATGTTATGATATGGGCTCGTGGTGGATGACTGTCCTAAACCTTACTCTTTATTTCCTTTTCCTATATCTCATTCATTATGATATGTCTGTTCATTTCCATTTGATTTTGTTTCCGTTTATTATATATCTGTTCACTGGGCTTTTTAAGCTCAGCCGCATTTCTTTTCCTGCGGCAGGTTTTAGTAGGAAGCCAGGAGCTTGGGTTTGCTTTGGGATGAGAGATTAGCTTATGAAGACTATACCTTAGTTTTAGTATTCATTTATTTATGACTACGTAGATTTGATATATTTTCTTTTGTAACATTGTAAACTATTTGTATTATGTAAGTCGTATGTTATGCTTGCCTTTGATACGTCACCATTTACGTGACACTTCTACCCTTGCTGGGTTGGGGTGTTACAGGTGGCGTGCGACAATTGCATTACAAGTGCAACTCTTAGATTTATGAGACTTATGGCACTAGAGTACAAGCTGCTAGTGTCATGCATGTTTTGTCTCATCCTATGCCTCGGGATCAAGGATCTCACTGCTTGACTCGATTAAGTCGTCCAATTAGAGAACATGTGTAAATAACTCTAGGTCTCACGCCAGAGAATAAACACCTTGGGTTGCAATTTACATACGTCCCACGAAGAGCAAAAGGCAAGTGCAAGTGTCCTCAAAGTTGGATGGCATAGACTTAAATTTCAAATAGGGTATCACATAAATTTTTGACAAAAACATGTATCAAAAATTGCGTACAAAGAGGCATGCATACATCTTTGTAACACAAGTTTGCAAAAACAATTTTCCAACTTATTAGGCGTACTAATATTACGGGCAAAGAGTGGTCAAGAACCCTATATTGTACTCTGCATGAGTCAAAAGACTCAAGTTTTTCCAATAATTCCCTCATATATCGAAGCATGTAGTGGGGCGGGAAAAGACCACACAAAACCCTAGATCTTGTTTTGATTTAACTAAGCAATTAGTTATAATCAAAGATCATTAATAAAAGCACAAAACTTTAGGTATCTTATAGTTAAAGTTTATTAAATCACACGATATCCAGCAAGCTATATCTTGGTAGCTTCGAGTAATGATCCACACCCTCAATAGCTTGATGGAACCAATGATTTAATCAAATCAAATTTCGATAGTTTATAGTCCGTTTAAGTGTCAAAAAAAAAAAAAAAAAAAAAAAAAAAAAAAGATTTTGCACTTAACACATAACTGGTCACAAGGAATAAGTGTGTATATTAACAGACAAGAATTAAATCTCACGATATCCAACAAGCTATATCCTGGTAGCTTCGAGTAATGATCCACACCCTCAATAGCTTGATGGAACCCTTGATTTAATTAAAAACAAGTTTTGATATAAGTAATTAGTCTGTTTTTATTTCCAAAATCAATAGCATATATGTAAAACAAGTCACAAGGGATAAAACATATAAGCAATTAAAACAGACAGAAGAAATGGTAGAGGTGAAGACAGACTCAAATGGAAAGCAGTAAAACATGTAATGCTCCAAAACTCAAGAACGAGTCTTCCCCAATTGGAGAATCTAAGGCTCTCACAAGGTTTTCAAGCTTGGTACCAAGTGGACCACAAGCATCATATACAATGACCGCGTAAGCCTTAAGATCAGAAAAAGAAAAAGAAGTCCAAGTTACAATAAACATTTTAATTTTTCTAACCCCTTTTATTCTTATTAACCATTAATATATTAAATAAGATCAAGATTTAATTAAATGACAATAATGCATGTTATTTTAATAACAATTAATATTATGTGTTTAATTAGCGTAGCTAGCGATTTAATGTGTAACCCATAACACCAAACGAGATGGCTCGTGATGCCACTGTTGGGATTTCATAGTGATTAAACCATCAATACCATGAGTACGCAGAGGATGGATCTAGTTAGTGTTTAATGGATCAACAGCATAAAATAAAACACATAAATACTAACCTTTAATTAATCAATAAATGATTAATTCCACCGGATCTTGACTCAACAAGAAACCCTTTAGTGACTAAAGTAAGTCACCTCTATCACTGCACACACTACACGTCCAATGACACACGTTAGGATGCTAGTTCTTATTCCACTATTATCAAAACATCACATGTTTAATGCTTGTTTTAGATCCGATCCAAATAACAAGTGGTATACGTTTGAATCGAATAAAACAACCAAAAAAAAAAAAAACACAGAAACTGACAAGAGCCGGATTTGAACCTGGGTATGTTGATACAGAATCAAACAAACCACCCACTGGACTAGACATCCTTTTTTTATAAATATGAAATCAATTGATATTTATACGAAACAATTAACAGGGATTTATTGGTTTATAGGTTTTGATACATTGAACTATGGAGATGTAAAAACGAATTAGCACAAGAATTCATTTAAGGCTTCTTATGTGTGGTACGAAATGTAGAATGAGAGGGGTAGGGGTGTTTATATAAACCCTTAACTTTCTCTCTAAGTTGTTGCCAAATGCTCCTACACTTTTCAAAAAACGACACTTGGACCCCCTTATAGTCCATTCCATAACCTGCCACTTTAAGGAAGAGGACGAGGGTTTTTGTTTTCGACATCTAGGTCCATCTCTTTTTTATTCAACAGTCATTAGTTAGTTTACAACATATAACGGCTAAACTAACGGACGTTAAATATATCACGTGGAATATATTATACATTTAATAACTATATACGTTATATATATTAAATATATAATAAACGTGTACTACGTGTATACGTGTGTACCCCGATAGGCTCATGTATTTCTAGCTGTATAGTTAGCGATTTGACTTGAGCATAAACAATAGTCTATGAATGTGCCCCTTGCCAAGCGCCTCCAAAAATAAGCTATCACCTTAACCTGAAAATACATGCTAAAAGTGTCAACACGAGGTTGGTGAGTTCATAGGTTTTAGTTTAAAACAATATGGTTGAACCACAAGGTTTTGAGTCCAAAGCATCATTCACAAACAAGTCAAATTCAACGTAGGCTCACAATGCCTAAATCACAGTTCCAAAACCAAATCCGCAAATAATATCAAAATCAAACATCTTGAACCATAATCAATCATACAGATACTACACTTATATAGTGTCTCGCAAATTTAACTGTTACGCTGGCTAAGTCATGAACCAAACACATGAGCCGCACTCAAGGAGTGTCCCATAAAACATGGGCCGCACTCAAGGAGTGTCTCATATCTTAACAATAATCCGCTATAGGTGCACCATATAGTAATACCCTGCACTATTGCAGCACGCATAATAATAATCCTACACTATTGGAGCTCATAACAATAACCATACACTATTGCAGCATGTATAACACAAATCTTAGCCAGCTCGCGTAACAGTTTCATAACCACAAACACAACTTTAGGTCTAATCAATAAACAGGTTTTGCATATATCTTGCCCCAAAACATATCAGGTCCATGAGGAAATAATCACATATGCAACAGTTAACCACATAACGCATTCAAATAACCAAATCAAATATTTCAACCAAACAGTCAAGTCTTGAGTAAACAACTCACGTAACCAAATAAAAAACGATTGAGTTTTGTTCAAAAAAAATGAGCATGTATTCTCTTCCAAAACAGTTATAAAACCAGTAAAAGTAGGGGCCATGAGCTCTCCTTAACCACAACAATGCAAACATCGCAACTGACACGACTGGCATCTAGAGCTAATCACAATGGTATTCCGGGAGACGGGCACAACGGTACGGAAACGGCGCAACCTAATACGTATAAGACTTGTCTTAATACAACATCCTCAACAATAAACTAGGTCTACAAAGATTCGTAATGGATAACCGTTTCTATTTCCAAGAATATTATATTCTTAGCCTTTATTATAAGTGGGTATCATCATTCGTGTAACGGAGGAAAGACACAACTCAAGAGTACGCACGCCAAAAGAAGAATAAACAAACGAAATCGATGAGAAAATGATACAGAACTCAGGACGAAACGACGGGGTCAAACCAAATAAATCACACAAATCAAACACACCCAAATCAAGTGAACAGATTGGTAGTCGTCAGTATTTTCCCCAAACATCCCATTAAGTTATAATTCTTATATGTTTTTGTTAGGAATTATATGTCCAAGGCATTGGTTTTGTGTTTGTACTACTGAAGAATAAAACTCACAGTACTAATGGAGTTAGTACTGCAAGTGTAAATATTAGTACTACCATAGTTAAAGTTGAAGACTGCTGAAGATATAACTAACAGTACTAACTACTGAGTTAGTACTGCTAGTATTTAAGTTGATACTGCTGGACTGCTTGAAGACTGAAGTTAGTACTGCTCATGAAGACGTGTAAAAGGATAAGTATAGAATAGATTTTGTGTATATCTTATATAGTTAGAATTATACGGATATTCTGCATGTTTAGAATATCATACTTATATTGTAAAGGACTCCTTGTGTTATAAAAGGAGTTACTAGGCTAAATGTTTTAGTACGTATGTTTTGTTAAGCTTCAAGGTTTGTAAACCCTAGTGATAAGCAAGATCACTCGTATTATATCTAATAATATTGAAGCATTTGGTGAAATCATTACTGTTCATATTGTTCATTACTGTTCCATTAACAAATCTTCTAAGTATCAAGTAGTAGATTCCGCATACTATTTGGTATATACTTAAAGTATCCTCAACACAAATCACGTGTGTTTAGATCCTCTCAAGTGGTATCAGAGACAGGTTTCTGATACTTTGATTTAGAAGATACTTTTCAGAAGAACTCTTTATTCCCTTTAAAGATGATGGACATGGAGACTACTCAGACCAACACTGCTGTCAAGTTGCCTATGCTAAAATAGAATGATTTCGAGATGTGGAGGCTAAGGATAGAATAATACTTCCAAGTGCAGGATTATGCACTTTGAGAAATCATAGAGGATGGGAATTCCTTCAAACCATAAAAAACTGAAACAACAGTTGATGGTCAGAAGGTTACAACTGTGAATACTTCTCCTGTTACTGTAGAAGAAATGCTGCAGAAAAAGAATGATGTTAAGGCAAGGAGCTTTTTATTAATGACCATCCCCAATGATCAACTTCTGACATTCAGCAAATACAAGGATGCCAAATCCTTGTTTGAAGCAATAACTTCCAGGTTTGGTGGTAATGAGGCCACCAAAAAGACATAGAAGACCTTGCTGAAGCAGAGTTTTGAGAACTTCAGTGCTACTACCAATGAATCTCTTGATCACATGTTCAACAGGTTGCAGAAGATAATCAGCCAACTAGCTGTATTAGGAGTTGAGATCCCTCAAGAAGACCTTAATTCGAAATTCCTAAGAAGTCTTCCTGCTGATTGGTACACTCATGTGGTTGTCTGGAAGAACAAGCCAGAAATTGACACAATGAGCCTTAATGATCTGTACAACAATTTTAAAATTGTTGAACAGGAAGTCAAGAAGTCTGGAAGTTCAAGTTCAAGTTCTGGGAACATGGCATTTGTGTCATCTCCAAGAAATATCAGTCCAGAGGAGGTGAATGTGGCTTCAGGAGTTAGTACTGCTAACCCTAATGTTAGTACTGCTAGTTCATCAACTAGTACTACTGGCATAAGTGATACTAAATTCTATGCTTTCCTGACCAATCAAGCCAATGGGTCTATGTTATCCCATGAAGATCTTGAACAGATAGATGAAGATGATCTGGAAGAGATAGACTTGAAGTGGCAGGTTGCCCTGCTAAGCATGAGAGCCAAGAAATTCTGGCAGAGAACAGGGAAGAACATCACAATCAGTGGTAATTATACTGCTGGTTTTGATAAATCTAAGGTGGAATGTTTCAATTGTCACAAGTTGGGACATTTTGCTAGAGAATGCAGAAGACCAAGGCAGCACGACAACAAAAGCAAGGGATATGGGAACAAGCAGGAACCAAGGAAGGCTGTGGAAGTGGAAGAGCCTTCTTCCAAGGCAATGGTTGCTATTGATGGTCTTGTTTATGATTGGAGCTTCATGGCTGATGAGGAAGAAGCACCAACTGAGATGGCACTGATGGCATTTTCTGACTCAGAGGTACATTCAGTAAAAAGTTGTTCTAAATCTTGTTCTGCTTTAAAAGATTATGAAACACTTAAAAAGCACTATGATGAGAAAAGAGTAGAGTTAAACCAAACTAACTATAATTTAGCAAATCATAAAAGAGGTTTAGCTGTCTTAGAAGAACAAATTTTGTTTTATAATAAAAATGAGTCTGTCTTTTCTGAAGATATAGCTGTGGTTAAAAGAGATATGGTTCATAAAGATGTTGATATTAGTTTGCTTAGAGTTGAGTTGGAAAAGATTAAGAAAGCAAAAGATAACATACAGTTAAGTGTAGACACTCTAGAATATGCATCTAAGGGAGTCAATAAGATCATTGAGTGTCAACTAGTTAATAAAGCTAAGTCAGGGTTAGGTTACAAAATATGTCCACCTCCACATAGAGGAGTGCCTTCACCCCCAAGCATTGACTTAGAACACACAGGTTTAGCTGAATTTCAAGAGCCTAAATTTGAGTATGGATCTATTGCTAAGGAAAGTGCTGGTTTAAATAAACCAGTAGAAGTTAATGAATCTTTTGAAAGTGCAAGTGACACTTCTCTTGCTGAGGAAAAGGTGTCTGATGATAAGAGGAACTCAGATGCCCCAATTATTGAAGATTGGGAATCTGATGATGAGGATCAGGTTGTGTCTAAACCTGAAATAGAAAAGCCAAAAGAAACTACTGTTCCTAAGGTGGTTAAGATAGAAACTGTTACACCTAGAAAACAAGTAAAACAAGCTAGGCCAACAGTTAGATATGCTGAGTTGTATAGGTCCACAAACAGGTCTCAATGCCCTGGGGAAACCAGAGGAACTGGAACAATCTTAAGTCCCAACACTAGGCAATGAGTTTGTTATGTACAATAAGGCTTGCTATTCTTGTACTAGTTTTGATCACTTGCAGGCTTTTTTTGGGTAAAAGGGAGTAATCCTGCACCCTGGTAAATATATTAAGCCAAAAAAGTTAAGTACAAATGGAATATAGCTGAAGTACCATATTAACCTCAAGCTAATAAGCTTGATAAACACCTAAATCTAGTGCTTATGACATGCCATAAGCACTTACAACTCTAGAAACAAAAGATGCAACTAGAAAAAACAACTAAAGACCACCTTGCCAGCAGGAAACGTGCGAGATAAACTTGCACCTGTATTTGAGTCAAATAGATTGGCCGATTCATCATACACATTTTCAACCTGTTCTTCACCATCTTCATCATCCATCTCCAATGCAGAATACGGATTAGATGTAGTAATATTAATATCCTTGGAAGAATTTCCAGAAGACTTCAACATAGACGACGATGTAGATGCATTACCCTTAGTAGTAGCTCCCTTCTTAGGTTCACTAGTTACTGCCTTTGGAACAAACTTGAACTGTTTAACCGAAGGACCCATAGATTGACTTCCATTAGTAGACTTGGCTTTACCCATCTTCTTTTTCTTACCCACCGTTTGGAAACCATCATTATCCAGCACCACAGTAGGAGTAGCAATATGTGAAGTAGACACAATAGGAGGACTCACCACCTATTTAGGATGACTCACCACCTGTTTAGGACATTGATCATGAGTATGACCAAATATTTTGCATATATTGCACCTGGGTGGCCTCCATTCATATTCAACATGTATAGTCTCTTTGTTAAAACCCTCCCCAGTGAGGGAAGGGAAACCAATATTAACAGCCTCCACAAGATCAGATTCAGAATTGACCTCAAAGAGACATCTAGAAAAACTACTTCTACCCCACGAATCCTTACACATAGAGCTAGTGTAAGAATCAAGCATAACAAGTTTACCAATAAATGTAGCAATCAAACTAATACCATCCTCTTCAAAAACTTGAAGGGGCACATCATGCAACTTAACCCATACCGGAATACTAGTCAATTCTTCCTTACGCAAACAAGTATCCATAGACCATTTCTTGAGAATTATTGGAGATTTGCGTATCATCCAAGGGCCTCCTTCCAAAACAGCTTCTAAACCAGCCAATGTGTCAAATTTGAAGAAAAAGAAGCCTTTGGAATTCATCATAATCCTTTTAAGACCATGTTTTGCCCAGTTACTCCTAGCATAGTATTCAACAACAGGAAACGGCATCCTTTTTCCAATAAAATAGCCATATAAAGTATGTTCCAAACGAGAACTCACCTTTTCAATTACTTTACGGGGAATAGAAATGTTAACTCCTTCAACCACTTGCAGGCTTTTTGCAACAACCATCAAGGGAAAAGGATGGTTATAGGGAATACAAATGAAAGGGTGAACATAAACAGTTTTTCAAGAAAAAGTCACCCTAGTGTTAACAGTAATATGACTCCTAGAGCAATTTTGATAAAGTCTGGCCTTAAACCAGTTTGTACTGCTAGATCAACAGTTTGTACTGTTAGACCAATTAAGACTGTTTACCCTAAACAAATAATTTCAAGTGCTAAATCAACTTCAAGTTTTTCTAAACTAGCACAACAAACTGTTTACAGGCCTCTTTTTAAGAAAGCAGTGTTTCATAACAAATTATGGAATCAAAAAGTTAGAACTGTTAGGCCCGCAGTTTGTACTGCTATACCAGCAGTTAGTACTGCTAGGCCAAGAAACACTACTAGTGAAAATGGGGGAAATGCTGTTAAGGCCTCAGCATGTTGGGTATGGAGACCTATCAAACCCAATGGTGCATCAATAACAATGAAGAAATATGATTACATTGATGCACGAGGCAGATCCAAGTCAGTAATGGCTTGGGTCCCCAAAGGAAACTAATTTCCTTTATTGTATGTGCAGGGACATCCACAACAAGATGATGAAGAAGATCAAGGATATGCAGATAGTGGATGCTCTAGGCACATGACTGGGAACATGTCCTACCTTTCAGACTTTACACATATGGATGGAGGATATGTTACCTTTGGGGGAGGAATTGGTGGCAGAATTACTGGTAAAGGTACTTTAAAAACCGGTAAACTTGACTTTGAAGATGTGTATTTTGTGCAGGAACTTAAGTATAATCTCTTTAGTGTCTCACAAATGTGTGACAAAAAGAACAAAGTTCTTTTTACAGACACTGAATGTCTTGTTCTTTCTCCTGACTTTAAGTTATCTGATGAAAGTCAAGTACTACATAAAGTTCCTAGAAAGGGCAATATGTACAGTGTTGGCATGAAGAAAATTATTCCTAAAGAGGCTCTAACTTGTCTTGTAGCAAAAGTCACATTGGATGAGTCAATGCTTTGGCATAGGAGACTTGGTTATGTTAACTTTAACACCATAAATAAGATTGTTAAAGATGGTTTGATAAGAGGCTTGCCTCAAAAACATTTTGAAAATGACCAAACTTGTGTTGCCTGCTTCAAAGGAAAACAACACAAAGCTTCTTGTAAGCCCAAGACCCAGAACTCTATTACTCAACCATTATTCATGCTTCATATGGACTTGTTTGGTCCTACTTCTGTGAGTAGTATACAACATAAAAAATACTGTCTTGTAGTAACTGATGATTATAGTAGGTTCACATGGGTTTTCTTTCTAGGATCTAAGGATGAAACAACTAGCATTCTTAAGACTTTTATAACTGAAATAGAAAACCTAGTTGATAAGAAAGTAAAAATCATCAGATGTGACAATGGGACAAAATTTAAGAATAGAGTTATTGATGAATTTTGAAGATAAAAAGGTGTTAAGAGAGAGTTTAGTGTAGCTAGAACTCCTCAGCAGAATGGGGTTACTGAAAGGAGGATTAGGACACTAATAGAGGCTGCTAGGACCGTTAGTTGATTCTAAGCTGCCCATTACTTTTTGGGCTGAAGCAGTTAATACTGCTTGTTATGTGCAAAACAGGGTTTTAGTGGTCAAATCTCACAACAAGACACCATATGAACTATTTAGAGGTAGAACACATGCTTTAGGTTTTCTAAGACTATTTGGATGTCATGTCACTATTCTCAATACCTTAGATTATTTGGGAAAATTTGATGGAAACTCGGATGAGGGTTTCTTTGTTGGGTACTCATTAAACAACAAAGCATTTAAGGTATACAACATAAGAACCAGGAAAGTAGAAAAAAACTTGCATGTTCAGTTTTTAGAGAATAAGGCTAATGTTGTAGGTGAAGGTCCAAAATGTTTGTTTGATCTTGATTCTCTAACACAATCTATGAACTATGTACCTGTTGTTGAAGGAACATATTCTATTGATTTTGCAGGTTCAGAAGATAGTGTTGAAACAGGTGAACCAAGCATGGAAAAAGAGAATGATGAAGCGAAAAGTGTACCGCTTTTAAGGGGTCATTTAAGCCCTAAATCGTATTTATTTGATCAAATATTGCCCTAAATCGTTCCTTTTGTCATTTTAGGTACTTTTGAGGAGAAATCTGGAAAAGGAGGCATTTTGGACGTTTTTGGAGCATAAAAGTGAAGAAAACGGCAAAGTCTCAAAAATAGGCTAAAAGTTACCTTTGACGGCGTCACAATTTACCCTGGACGGCGTCATGCCTTGGCAAGAAAAGTGGACGTGAAATTTACTCATGATAAGCCAGTGAAAATAGCATGTGAATTCTGACGGCGTCACGATTTAACCTGATCAAGGGCGTCACGGCTTAAATCAAAGAGGGACGGCGTCACGTTCAAGGTTCGACGGCGTCAAGCCTTGATAAGCCAGAATGGATTTTTGAAGAGCTAAAGAGGGACGGCGTCAAGAAGGTCATCCGGAACCCTAGAAGCGGCGAGGTGACGGCGTCACACTCCATAATGTGACGCCGTCAGATCCAAAAATCTATATATAGTTTTCTAATTTTTTGTCATAAAAGAAGAGCTTAGTGTGTGGAATTTTGGGAGAAAACCCTAAGACGAGTTTAGCTTCTTTTTCAAGGCTTTTTGCCTTGAGATCTTCCATGTTACATTGAAAGATAAGTTATCAATTAATCATTCAATATGTCTATGTGTTGTTTGATTCTATCTTATTCTTGTCTTTTGATTAACATGTTAGGCTAAATTTATCTTGTGTTTGCTTAGATCTAATGAAACCTAGCTATTGATTATTGGTTATTAGTGTGTTATTAGTTGTATTGGATGATTGTTTATCTATGTTAGGCTTAAGAAAACTGGCTAACTTCCTATTCGGTAACTTGCTTGAACGTCTTAAGAAACATGAACCAAATGCGTACTAAAGGTTTTTATGGTTGTATTTAATGCACAAGCGAATTCTAGTGATCCCATGTTAGGAGCTTCCTAGCCGGCTCGACATAGGAGTGAAGTAGGAGCTTGTAGAGTTGGGGAAGTAAGTACGCCACCCCACGAATGGTATTAAGGAATACACCCGTCATCCACGCGACTAATACACACTAATCAACCGGTAAAAGATAGTTAGGGAGTAAGGAAATCTAAGTAAACACATTTCTCTACACATAAGTTTCTCACCACATTTTCATTTTTGTTATTTTATTTTATTTGCATTCGTAGTTATTTGGGTTAGTTGACTAGCAACTAATTCCGCCCACTCCTTCAAAACCGAGATTTTACTTGCTTTCATAAAAATATAAAAACATAAAAAAGAATCTTCCTCAACCTTTAGACCTATTAGAGTAGTTTTTCATACCTAACGAACACTATTCCCTGTGGAGAACGATCAATCCCCCGTACTTACCACTACACTATACTACATCGGTCAGGTACACTGCCTGGTGGGGTTGTAAGCCTCTTGAGATCCCTCGAGAGGTAAAACCTGTTGTAAGGTTACAAAACCACGCATCAAGTTTTTGGCGCCGTTGCCGGGGAATAGTTATTGTTTAGGTTGAATTTTTATTTCTATTAGGTCTACTCACTAGATTCCTTTCTAGTGAGATTTTTATTTTATTTTTCTAGGTTTTCTTTAGTCTATCTATTTTCTTCGTGTCTTTGTTCGTAACCATTACCATCCGACATCATGGAAAATGGTAATATCCTTAACCCCCACAACCCACCACCACAACAACCACCACCACCTCCTAGAGCCCGTACTTTAGGAGAGTATTCCCGTCCTAGCCACCATGGCTATCGAAACACCATTGAGCTCACTCAAGGAGCCAATATCACACCCTTGCGATCCGACACCATCCGGTTGGTGCAAAGCGATGCGCATTCCATGGACTTCGTTCTGAAGATCCTAATCAACATCTCAAGGACTTTCTTAAAATCGTTGATTCTATAGAACTTGATGTTGCCACTCGAGAGACGACCCGATTGCGTCTCTTCCAATTCTCTTTGCGGGACCAAGCTAGTCAGTGGCTAGAACGTCAACCCGCAGGATCCATCACCTCTTGGGATGATCTCACCACTCGTTTCCTTTCTCAGTTTTTCCCACCGGGAAGAACTACCAAGCTAAGGAATGATATCTTGATGTTCCAACAACGTCAAGGCGAAACCCTCTACGAGGCATGGACTCGATTCAAGGACTTACTCCAAAAAGTCCCCCACCATGGCATAGAACTTTGGCTCCAAGTCCAAATCTTCTATGACCATATCAATCTCTCCACGAGGCAAACCATTGACCAATCGGCCGGTGGCAAGCTACGTGATCTAAGTGCGGAACAATCATGGGCTCTCCTAGAGGATCTTGCTCTTTATGACAACGAAAGTTGGAGTGATCCCCGTGATTTGAATAAAACGGTCAAGGCAATATCTTTGCCTTTGAACAATTCAAGCACTTCCGACCGTAGGATCATAGAACTTGAAGACCAAGTCAAGTTTCTCATGAAATCCTACGAGGCTCCTAAACCTTCAAGCCAAGTGAACAAAATCACTTCTTCATGTGAATTATGTAGTGGTCCCCACGACACTCGTGATTGCATGGAACTCCCCGAACAAGCTTTTGTGGACTACGCATCCTCGCGTACCGACGGAGCGGGAGACAAGTGGTACACTTTCAAACCCGAGCCAAACCATTACGGTGATTCATACAACCCCGCATGGAAAAATCACCCGAACCTTAGGTGGAAACAAAACCAAAACGCACAACAACCCAATTCTTCCAACCCACCTAATCGTTTCCAATCAAGCGGTTCCAACTCGAACCGTACTTTCAACAACAATCCTTCCGGCAATGGTAGTACCAATAACTTTGAAGGATTGATGTCCCAATTTATGGCATCTCAAGAAGCTCGGATAGCTAGATTCGAATCCGAATTCAATCAGCAACAAACTGAGATGACCAATAAAATTGACAACTTGTTGAAAGCCCTCAATAACCAAATGCTATCACCTCCACATAAGGACGCTAGGAACACAAATAGCGGACCCCAAGTCAAAGACCCTTCTTCATCCAAACATGTCCACTTCATCAACGTTGTCACTATTAAACCAATCGATAGGAGCATGGAAGAAAGTGACAAGAATGAGGGTAGGATAGAAATGGAACCTAAGGATGAGGTTAGGAAAGTCGAGGTTGATAAGGAAGTTAAGAAAAATGAAGTAGAGAAAGTAGATAATGATGAGGACTACTTCAATAGGCTACCCACTAAGGAAGAGCGCTCATATCATACAAACTTATTCGATGACCCCGAGACACCATACTTCCTAGGTAGACCAATCATTGAAATAGGCGACCCTTCTAATCTCAACATACCATGCAACATCGGACATTTGCATGTGTGGAAAGCCTACATCGACCTTAGATCACCCATAAACATCATGACTAGAGCCCACTACAACTTGATAATGAAAAATCAACTTGGGTATAGGATGCTCCCTGACAAGGGTTGGATGAGTAACTTCACGGGAAGAGTTAAGGGATTACCGGTTTATGTAGGAAACTTCGCCTATGTCACCGACTTTGTAATTGTAGAAGATATCCGCCCAATAGTCGATGCGTCCTTGACTCAAGTGGTTTTTGGAAAACCATTTGTTGAGGTCCTTAGAATGACTTATGAACCTTCCTTAGGGATAGTTAGATTTAAGGATGAGACCGATGAAGTAAGCTACCAAATGCCATATAAGATAGAACAATTCCAACACTTGTCAAATGTTGAGAAGGAGCTCAAGCAAGCGGTCTACTATAGGAATGATGAGGATAGAAGTAAAGGAGTAGACTATGTTATGAAAAGGATATTCGGTTTCTACAAGGATTGTTTAAATTAGGACCGGAATATAAAACCGGGAATGAAAATGGCCTAGGAACCGTGACCGATGATGGAGTCACGTAATGTACGTGACTTTGAGTCTAGCTACAAGACTCGTTAATAAAGAAAAGCGCTTCTTGGGAGGCAACCCAAGCTTTATTTGTTTTATTTGCTTTGTGTGTTTGTTTAATTGATTGTTTGATTTTATTTGTTTCCGTATGTGTGTTTAATTTTTATTCTTATTGATTCATGTTCAAAAGTAAATTGTGAAAATGCTTTATTTTGTTTTTAACTTCGTCTTAACTACATATAAAGGTATTTTGCAAAAGATAAGTGTAAGGGAAATCTAAATCGGTTTATTAGAACACAAATGAACATGAATCGTAATAATAATAAATTAACATACATATTCGTATTTGTTTGAGTCAAATGCTTGTATCGAGTCATAATGATGTTTTGCAGGATTTCCAGGAAGTAAGGTAAAGGTTTTTCCAGAAATTTTCCGGAAACTTAAAATGAAAATTTTTGTCAGGTCATTTCTGACGGCGTCAGGGTTTATAACCTGACGGCGTCAGATTTAATTTTCAAAATTTTTGAAAGTTTTGTTTTCATAAAAAGTTTTTATTAAAATCTCCAACTTATAATCTCCAGGAATCTGCAAAATTATCATTCCACAAGCATTATATCCTGATATATAGATTTATCCCGCCGTTGTTATGCAGGTTTTCGTGTTTGTTTTCTCAGGTTTAACAGGTTATTTTGGACAAGGAGATGTTTATGGAATCAAGCTTATGGCGATACATTAGTAATGGAGCTTCAACATTACTTTGGAGGAAGATTTAACCGTGTTATTTCATTATCCACCGAGCGAATCAGGGGAGTATTTGATTTCATTCTTTTACTTTATACTTTTACATCTTGTAATTTGAACATTGGGGACAATGTTCATCTTAAGTGTAAGGGGGGGGGGGGTAAAAGTACGATTTTTGAGAATGCCATTGCGCTTGATTTTTGTTTGTTTAATAGTAGATGTGTAATAAAACTGAGAGAAATACCTGTTAAGGCAATTTTAGTGCCAAATTTAAAATTTTTTTACAACATATAGGAGTGAAACTTTGGTCTTAATGGCGTCTCATGGATAGGAGTTATATGACTAGCACAAAAAACCGTACCACTAAAAAATTTTCCACCCCAAATATGTGAGGTTCGCCCCTAGAATTGGTAGGAAAAGCATTTATGCTATGATGTGTGTACCGGTAGCACTTAGATTCTAGAACTTGCGTTAGGACCATTCCGAGGCCACAAGTGAGACTACATTCGTGTAGTTAGATTTACTACATGATAAGAGGCATTAGGATTAACCCGTTGTTTTACACCTGTGTTTTTGTTATAATTACATTGGCTACATTGGTCAAGTAATTCTCCCACACCCTTTGCGTTGTACTCATTTTTAGTACACGATACCCCTAGTACACCCCTCAGAGCCTATCTTTTCGTTTCAACCTTTAAGCATTTTACTTAAAGGAAGAATTTGTTACACCCCACTAAAATGTACACCCAAATCGCCTTAGCCTACCTTGTATGCACTCATTTTTAGTGCATTATTGTGACAACATTTGTTTAAACCCAAGTTAATTATCTAGTTGATTACATGGTTGCTAAGTCGAGTCATATCCTTGTACATATTGTTTTGGGACGATTGGGACTCATGGGTAAAGTACTAGTGTAATGGAGTAATGGGGAAGAATATCATTTATTACCCCCATATGTGCTAAATGTTTTTAAAAAAAGTACTCCAAGTTTTTCAATTATCTTAATTCGAGTCATTAGAATAGTTATTTGTAAAGTTATGTAAAAGTTCAAGTGTAAGGGGAATGCAATGCCCTTATGATGTAATATTTTGGATGGTAGGGCAAGAGTGTATGCAAAAAAAAAAAAAAAAAAAAAAAAAAAAAAAAAAAAAAAATCAAGAAAAATACAAAAAAATGAGAAAAAGAAAAAGTAGAAAAAACATACGGACTACCATCCCGTTTCATTTTATGTTTATTTTTATGTTTTTGTTATTTTGTTATTTTCTTTCATTTGCTTAATTCGAGTCTAGTCTTGGCTTAGCAACATTGTATAGTACATGTAATTAATCAAGATCTTTAACTCGCCACCAGTAAAATATCCTTTATCCAACAAAACCGTGTTTTCCTTTTCCCTACACCTAACGTTATAACCCATTTAAAAGCCCTCTTTGATAGTTTATCTTAGGTGCTTACGCCTAGTGGAGGAGGTTTTCGATCCTTTCCCAAGCCTATGGTAATCTATTTGCTATGACAGGTAGTGAGAGATATTATCCGTTTTCATTTATGAGATTTATTTTGATGACACTTGAGAGATGTGAGTATCTAAACACTACTTGTGAGGTGCTAGTATGTAATCTCCGTGCTTATTATGATTGAAGTGGAACGATTATTTGTTGTAATTACTTTTATGTTAGCATTAAATGACCCCTAACTTGTATTTTGATTAGAATAAAAGCGCATTTGCTTGAGGACAAGCAAATCTCAAGTGTAAGGGTATTTGATGAAGCGAAAAGTGTACCGCTTTTAAGGGGTCATTTAAGCCCTAAATCGTATTTATTTGATCAAATATTGCCCTAAATCGTTCCTTTTGTCATTTTAGGTACTTTTGAGGAGAAATCTGGAAAAGGAGGCATTTTGGACGTTTTTGGAGCATAAAAGTGAAGAAAACGGCAAAGTCTCAAAAATCGGCTAAAAGTTACCTTTGACGGCGTCACAATTTACCCTGGACGGCGTCATGCCTTGGCAAGAAAAGTGGACGTGAAATTTACTCATGATAAGCCAGTGAAAATAGCATGTGAATTCTGACGGCGTCACGCTTTAACCTGATCAAGGGCGTCACGGCTTAAATCAAAGAGGGACGGCGTCACGTTCAAGGTTCGACGGCGTCATGCCTTGATAAGCCAGAATGGATTTTTGAAGAGCTAAAGAGGGACGGCGTCAAGAAGGTCATCCGAGAACCCTAGAAGCGGCGAGGTGACGGCGTCACACTCCATAATGTGACGCCGTCAGATCCAAAAATCTATATATAGTTTTCTAATTTTTTGTCATAAAAGAAGAGCTTAGTGTGTGGAATTTTGGGAGAAAACCCTAAGACGAGTTTAGCTTCTTTTTCAAGGCTTTTTGCCTTGAGATCTTCCATGTTACATTGAAAGATAAGTTATCAATTAATCATTCAATATGTCTATGTGTTGTTTGATTCTATCTTATTCTTGTCTTTTGATTAACATGTTAGGCTAAATTTATCTTGTGTTTGCTTAGATCTAATGAAACCTAGCTATTGATTATTGGTTATTTGTGTGTTATTAGTTGTATTGGATGATTGTTTATCTATGTTAGGCTTAAGAAAACTGGCTAACTTCCTATTCGGTAACTTGCTTGAACGTCTTAAGAAACATGAACCAAATGCGTACTAAAGGTTTTTATGGTTGTATTTAATGCACAAGCGAATTCTAGTGATCCCATGTTAGGAGCTTCCTAGCCGGCTCGACATAGGAGTGAAGTAGGAGCTTGTAGAGTTGGGGAAGTAAGTACGCCACCCCACGAATGGTATTAAGGAATACACCCGTCATCCACGCGACTAATACACACTAATCAACCGGTAAAAGATAGTTAGGGAGTAAGGAAATCTAAGTAAACACATTTCTCTACACATAAGTTTCTCACCACATTTTCATTTTTGTTATTTTATTTTATTTGCATTCGTAGTTATTTGGGTTAGTTGACTAGCAACTAATTCCGCCCACTCCTTCAAAACCGAGATTTTACTTGCTTTCATAAAAATATAAAAACATAAAAAAGAATCTTCCTCAACCTTTAGACCTATTAGAGTAGTTTTTCATACCTAACGAACACTATTCCCTGTGGAGAACGATCAATCCCCCGTACTTACCACTACACTATACTACATCGGTCAGGTACACTGCCTGGTGGGGTTGTAAGCCTCTTGAGATCCCTCGAGAGGTAAAACCTGTTGTAAGGTTACAAAACCACGCATCAAGTTTTTGGCGCCGTTGCCGGGGAATAGTTATTGTTTAGGTTGAATTTTTATTTCTATTAGGTCTACTCACTAGATTCCTTTCTAGTGAGATTTTTATTTTATTTTTCTAGGTTTTCTTTAGTCTATCTATTTTCTTCGTGTCTTTGTTCGTAACCATTACCATCCGACATCATGGAAGATGGTAATATCCTTAACCCCCACAACCCACCACCACAACAACCACCACCACCTCCTAGAGCCCGTACTTTAGGAGAGTATTCCCGTCCTAGCCACCATGGCTATCAAAACACCATTGAGCTCACTCAAGGAGCCAATATCACACCCTTGCGATCCGACACCATCCGGTTGGTGCAAAGCGGATGCGCATTCCATGGACTTCGTTCTGAAGATCCTAATCAACATCTCAAGGACTTTCTTAAAATCGTTGATTCTATAGACCTTGATGTTGCCACTCGAGAGACGACCCGATTGCGTCTCTTCCAATTCTCTTTGCGGGACCAAGCTAGTCAGTGGCTAGAACGTCAACCCGCAGGATCCATCACCTCTTGGGATGATCTCACCACTCGTTTCCTTGCTCAGTTTTTCCCACCGGGAAGAACTACCAAGCTAAGGAATGATATCTTGATGTTCCAACAACGTCAAGGCGAAACCCTCTACGAGGCATGGACTCGATTCAAGGACTTACTCCAAAAAGTCCCCCACCATGGCATAGAACTTTGGCTCCAAGTCCAAATCTTCTATGACCATATCAATCTCTCCACGAGGCAAACCATTGACCAATCGGCCAGTGGCAAGCTACGTGATCTAAGTGCGGAACAATCATGGGCTCTCCTAGAGGATCTTGCTCTTTATGACAACGAAAGTTGGAGTGATCCCCGTGATTTGAATAAAACGGTCAAGGCAATATCTTTGCCTTTGAACAATTCAAGCACTTCCGACCGTAGGATCATAGAACTTGAAGACCAAGTCAAGTTTCTCATGAAATCCTACGAGGCTCCTAAACCTTCAAGCCAAGTGAACAAAATCACTTCTTCATGTGAATTATGTAGTGGTCCCCACGACACTCGTGATTGCATGGAACTCCCCGAACAAGCTTTTGTGGACTACGCATCCTCGCGTACCGACGGAGCGGGAGACAAGTGGTACACTTTCAAACCCGAGCCAAACCATTACGGTGATTCATACAACCCCGCATGGAAAAATCACCCGAACCTTAGGTGGAAACAAAACCAAAACGCACAACAACCCAATTCTTCCAACCTACCTAATCGTTTCCAATCAAGCGGTTCCAACTCGAACCGTACTTTCAACAACAATCCTTCCGGAAATGGTAGTACCAATAACTTTGAAGGATTGATGTCCCAATTTATGGCATCTCAAGAAGCTCGGATAGCTAGATTCGAATCCGAATTCAATCAGCAACAAACTGAGATGACCAATAAAATTGACAACTTGTTGAAAGCCCTCAATAACCAAATGCTATCACCTCCACATAAGGACGCTAGGAACACAAATAGCGGACCCCAAGTCAAAGACCCTTCTTCATCCAAACATGTCCACTTCGTCAACGTTGTCACTATTAAACCAATCGATAGGAGCATGGAAGAAAGTGACAAGAATGAGGGTAGGATAGAAATGGAACCTAAGGATGAGGTTAGGAAAGTCGAGGTTGATAAGGAAGTTAAGAAAAATGAAGTAGAGAAAGTAGATAATGATGAGGACTACTTCAATAGGCTACCCACTAAGGAAGAGCGCTCATATCATACAAACTTATTCGATGACCCCGAGACACCATACTTCCTAGGTAGACCAATCATTGAAATAGGCGACCCTTCTAATCTCAACATACCATGCAACATCGGACATTTGCATGTGTGGAAAGCCTACATCGACCTTAGATCACCCATAAACATCATGACTAGAGCCCACTACAACTTGATAATGAAAAATCAACTTGGGTATAGGATGCTCCCTGACAAGGGTTGGATGAGTAACTTCACGGGAAGAGTTAAGGGATTACCGGTTTATGTAGGAAACTTCGCCTATGTCACCGACTTTGTAATTGTAGAAGATATCCGCCCAATAGTCGATGCGTCCTTGACTCAAGTGGTTTTTGGAAAACCATTTGTTGAGGTCTCTAGAATGACTTATGAACCTTCCTTAGGGATAGTTAGATTTAAGGATGAGACCGATGAAGTAAGCTACCAAATGCCATATAAGATAGAACAATTCCAACACTTGTCAAATGTTGAGAAGGAGCTCAAGCAAGCGGTCTACTATAGGAATGATGAGGATAGAAGTAAAGGAGTAGACTATGTTATGAAAAGGATATTCGGTTTCTACAAGGATTGTTTGAAGTTAGGACCGGAATATAAAACCGGGAATGAAAATGGCCTAGGAACCGTGACCGATGATGGAGTCACGTAATGTACGTGACTTTGAGTCTAGCTACAAGACTCGTTAATAAAGAAAAGCGCTTCTTGGGAGGCAACCCAAGCTTTATTTGTTTTATTTGCTTTGTGTGTTTGTTTAATTGATTGTTTGATTTTATTTGTTTCCGTATGTGTGTTTAATTTTTATTCTTATTGATTCATGTTCAAAAGTAAATTGTGAAAATGCTTTATTTTGTTTTTAACTTCGTCTTAACTACATATAAAGGTATTTTGCAAAAGATAAGTGTAAGGGAAATCTAAATCGGTTTATTAGAACACAAATGAACATGAATCGTAATAATAATAAATTAACATACATATTCGTATTTGTTTGAGTCAAATGCTTGTATCGAGTCATAATGATGTTTTGCAGGATTTCCAGGAAGTAAGGTAAAGGTTTTTCCAGAAATTTTCCGGAAACTTAAAATGAAAATTTTTGTCAGGTCATTTCTGACGGCGTCAGGGTTTATAACCTGACGGCGTCAGATTTAATTTTCAGAAATTTTTGAAAGTTTTGTTTTCATAAAAAGTTTTTATTAAAATCTCCAACTTATAATCTCCAGGAATCTGCAAAATTATCATTCCACAAGCATTATATCCTTATATATAGATTTATCCCGCCGTTGTTATGCAGGTTTTCGTGTTTGTTTTCTCAGGTTTAACAGGTTATTTTGGACAAGGAGATGTTTATGGAATCAAGCTTATGGCGATGCATTAGTAATGGAGCTTCAACATTACTTTGGAGGAAGATTTAACCGTGTTATTTCATTATCCACCGAGCGAATCAGGGGAGTATTTGATTTCATTCTTTTACTTTATACTTTTACATCTTGTAATTTGAACATTGGGGACAATGTTCATCTTAAGTGTAAGGGGGGGGGGGGTAAAAGTACGATTTTTGAGAATGCCATTGCGCTTGATTTTTGTTTGTTTAATAGTAGATGTGTAATAAAACTGAGAGAAATACCTGTTAAGGCAATTTTAGTGCCAAATTTAAAATTTTTTTACAACATATAGGAGTGAAACTTTGGTCTTAATGAGCGTCTCATGGATAGGAGTTATATGACTAGCACAAAAAACCGTACCACTAAAAAATTTTCCACCCCAAATATGTGAGGTTCGCCCCTAGAATTGGTAGGAAAAGCATTTATGCTATGATGTGTGTACCGGTAGCACTTAGATTCTAGAACTTGCGTTAGGACCATTCCGAGGCCACAAGTGAGACTACATTCGTGTAGTTAGATTTACTACATGATAAGAGGCATTAGGATTAACCCGTTGTTTTACACCTGTGTTTTTGTTATAATTACATTGGCTACATTGGTCAAGTAATTCTCCCACACCCTTTGCGTTGTACTCATTTTTAGTACACGATACCCCTAGTACACTCCTCAGAGCCTATCTTTTCGTTTCACCTTTAAGCATTTTACTTAAAGGAAGAATTTGTTACACCCCACTAAAATGTACACCCAAATCGCCTTAGCCTACCTTGTATGCACTCATTTTTAGTGCATTATTGTGACAACATTTGTTTAAACCCAAGTTAATTATCTAGTTGATTACATGGTTGCTAAGTCGAGTCATATCCTTGTACATATTGTTTTGGGACGATTGGGACTCATGGGTAAAGTACTAGTGTAATGGAGTAATGGGGAAGAATATCATTTATTACCCCCATATGTGCTAAATGTTTTTAAAAAAAGTACTCCAAGTTTTTCAATTATCTTAATTCGAGTCATTAGAATAGTAATTTGTAAAGTTATGTAAAAGTTCAAGTGTAAGGGGAATGCAATGCCCTTATGATGTAATATTTTGGATGGTAGGGCAAGAGTGTATGAAAAAAAAAAAAAAAAAAAAAAAAAAAAAAAAAAAATCAAGAAAAATACAAAAAAATGAGAAAAAGAAAAAGTAGAAAAAACATACGGACTACCATCCCGTTTCATTTTATGTTTATTTTTCTGTTTTTGTTATTTTGTTATTTTCTTTCATTTGCTTAATTCGAGTCTAGTCTTGGCTTAGCAACATTGTATAGTACATGTAATTAATCAAGATCTTTAACTCGCCACCAGTAAAATATCCTTTATCCAACAAAACCGTGTTTTCCTTTTCCCTACACCTAACGTTATAACCCATTTAAAAGCCCTCTTTGATAGTTTATCTTAGGTGCTTACGCCTAGTGGAGGAGGTTTTCGATCCTTTCCCAAGCCTATGGTAATCTATTTGCTATGACAGGTAGTGAGAGATATTATCCGTTTTCATTTATGAGATTTATTTTGATGACACTTGAGAGATGTGAGTATCTAAACACTACTTGTGAGGTGCTAGTATGTAATCTCCGTGCTTATTATGATTGAAGTGGAACGATTATTTGTTGTAATTACTTTTATGTTAGCATTAAATGACCCCTAACTTGTATTTTGATTAGAATAAAAGCGCATTTGCTTGAGGACAAGCAAATCTCAAGTGTAAGGGTATTTGATGAAGCGAAAAGTGTACCGCTTTTAAGGGGTCATTTAAGCCCTAAATCGTATTTATTTGATCAAATATTGCCCTAAATCGTTCCTTTTGTCATTTTAGGTACTTTTGAGGAGAAATCTGGAAAAGGAGGCATTTTGGACGTTTTTGGAGCATAAAAGTGAAGAAAACGGCAAAGTCTCAAAAATCGGCTAAAAGTTACCTTTGACGGCGTCACAATTTACCCTGGACGGCGTCATGCCTTGGCAAGAAAAGTGGACGTAAAATTTACTCATGATAAGCCAGTGAAAATAGCATGTGAATTCTGACGGCGTCACGCTTTAACCTGATCAAGGGCGTCACGGCTTAAATCAAAGAGGGACGGCGTCACGTTCAAGGTTCGACGGCGTCAAGCCTTGATAAGCCAGAATGGATTTTTGAAGAGCTAAAGAGGGACGGCGTCAAGAAGGTCATCCGGGAACCCTAGAAGCGGCGAGGTGACGGCGTCACACTCCATAATGTGACGCCGTCAGATCCAAAAATCTATATATAGTTTTCTAATTTTTTGTCATAAAAGAAGAGCTTAGTGTGTGGAATTTTGGGAGAAAACCCTAAGACGAGTTTAGCTTCTTTTTCAAGGCTTTTTGCCTTGAGATCTTCCATGTTACATTGAAAGATAAGTTATCAATTAATCATTCAATATGTCTATGTGTTGTTTGATTCTATCTTATTCTTGTCTTTTGATTAACATGTTAGGCTAAATTTATCTTGTGTTTGCTTAGATCTAATGAAACCTAGCTATTGATTATTGGTTATTTGTGTGTTATTAGTTGTATTGGATGATTGTTTATCTATGTTAGGCTTAAGAAAACTGGCTAACTTCCTATTCGGTAACTTGCTTGAACGTCTTAAGAAACATGAACCAAATGCGTACTAAAGGTTTTTATGGTTGTATTTAATGCACAAGCGAATTCTAGTGATCCCATGTTAGGAGCTTCCTAGCCGGCTCGACATAGGAGTGAAGTAGGAGCTTGTAGAGTTGGGGAAGTAAGTACGCCACCCCACGAATGGTATTAAGGAATACACCCGTCATCCACGCGACTAATACACACTAATCAACCGGTAAAAGATAGTTAGGGAGTAAGGAAATCTAAGTAAACACATTTCTCTACACATAAGTTTCTCACCACATTTTCATTTTTGTTATTTTATTTTATTTGCATTCGTAGTTATTTGGGTTAGTTGACTAGCAACTAATTCCGCCCACTCCTTCAAAACCGAGATTTTACTTGCTTTCATAAAAATATAAAAACATAAAAAAGAATCTTCCTCAACCTTTAGACCTATTAGAGTAGTTTTTCATACCTAACGAACACTATTCCCTGTGGAGAACGATCAATCCCCCGTACTTACCACTACACTATACTACATCGGTCAGGTACACTGCCTGGTGGGGTTGTAAGCCTCTTGAGATCCCTCGAGAGGTAAAACCTGTTGTAAGGTTACAAAACCACGCATCACATGGAAAAAGAGAATGATCAAGATCACATTCTGATGCCAATTTGGAATAGTGTTGATTCATCTTCAAAGGATACTGAACCTTCTAATGATGCAAACAAGAAGGGCTCTGAAGATGGAAACAAAGAATGTGGTGTTGAAGAACAAGAGAATCCTAAAGACAGTACAAATGGAGTTTGTACTGCTGAGCCAAATGTTAGTACTGCTGGGCAAAATATTAATACTGTTAGCCCACCAGTTAGTACTGCTGATGATTTCTATGAGGATGAAGTGGATCTTAATAACATGCCACTCACTTATCCAGTTCCTACAACTTCACACACAAGAGTTCACATGAATCACTCTCTAGAGAATGTGATTGGAGATATACAGTTTGGTGTTAAGACAAGAAGGCAAACAATGAATTCAGATCAAAAAGGCTTTCTCAGTGCAGTTTATGAAGAGAAAAAGCATGAAGATGCCAATACATGTTTGTTTGTATGTTTTCTTTCACAAGAAGAACCCAAGAACATACTAAAGGCCCTACATGATTCAAGCTGGGTGGAAGCTATGCAAGAAGAGCTTCTACAGTTCAAGATTCAAAAGGTTTGGGTGCTGGTATATTTGCCTAAGGGTATGAGGGTTATTGGTACAAAATGGATTTTCATAAATAAGAAAGATGAAAGGGGGACAGTGATCAGGAATAAAGTGAGACTTGTAGCCCAGGGTTACACACAAGAGGAAGGAATTGATTATGAAGAGGTTTTTGCACCTGTAGCTAGGATTGAAGCCATAAGATTATTCTTAGCTTATGCTTCATTCATGGGGTTTATGGTATATCAGATGGATGTCAAAAGTGCCTTTCTTTATGGTACTACTGAAGAAGAAGTTTATGTTTCTCAACCTTTAGGTTTTGAAGATCCTGAACATCCAGAAAAGGTATATAAGGTGGTAAAAGCTCTTTATGGCTTGCATCAAGCTCCTAGAGCCTGGTATGGAACTTTAGCTTCTTATCTATTAGAAAATGGGTTTCATAGAGGCAAGACAGATCAGACCTTATTTATCAAGAAGAACAAGGGAGATATTTTGCTGGTTCAGGTCTATGTGGATGACATCATTTTTGGATCCACAAAGAAGGAGATGTGCATTGAATTTGAGAAACTTATGCATGATAAGTTTCAAATGATTTCCTTGGGTGAGCTCACTTTCTTTTTGGGGCTGCAAGTGAAGAAAAAAGCTGAAGGCATATTTATCAGTCAAGATAAATATGTAACTGAGATATTGAGGAAGTTTCAGTTTACAGATGCAAAAGTAGCAAGTACTCCTGTTGATCTATAGAAACCTTTGCTCAAAGATTCAGATGGTGAAAATGTTGATGTACACACTTACATGTCCATGATTGGGTCCTTGATGTACCTTACTTCATCAAGACTAGATATTATGTTTGCTGTGTGTGCATGTACAAGGTTTCAAGTTTCTCCCAAAGCCTCACATTTAGTTGCTGTGAAGAGAATCTTTAGGTACCTCAAAGGTCAACCCAAATTGGGTCTATGGTATCCTAGAGAATCTCCATTTGATCTGGTGGCATACTCACATAGTGGCTATGTTTGGAGCAAAGCTTTTCGGAGCTTTTTGGGGCGATGAGCGATGGGCAATGAGCTTTTTGATTTTTATTGTTAGTTTGGCAAATGAGCGGTGAGCTTTGCTATTTTTTAGGAAAGCTCATTTTTCCAATGCTTCTTTAAGAAGCTGTGAGCTGTGGCTACTGCTCACAACTACTTCTCACAGCTCACTGCTCACTGCTCACTGCTACTTTTACCAAACATAGCCAGTGACTATGCTGGTGCTAGTTTGGATAGGAAATCAACAACAGGTGGTTGTCAATTCCTAGGTTGCAGGCTGATATCATGGCAATGCAAGAAGCAGACTATTGTTGCCACTTCTACAACTGAAGATGAATATGTGGCTGCTGCTAGTTGTTGTGGTCAAGTTTTATGGATTCTGAATCAGATGCTTGACTATGGGTACAACTTTATGAATACCATGATTTTTATTGACAATAGCAGTACAACTTGTATTATTAAAAATCGACTTCAACACTCTAAAACAAAACACATAGAGATTAGGCCTCATTTTATAAGAGACTGCAATGAGAAAAAGCTAGTTCAGGTTGTTAAAATTCATACTGATAACAATTTTGCAGATCTACTTACTAAAGCTTTTGATGTTGGAAGGTTTCAATACTTGGTTGCAAGTATTGGAATGCTTAATCCCTAAAGATTTTAATCTTGGTGTTTTTGTAAATGAAAAGGGACTTGTATTGCTAGTTGTGTCAATTAGTACCTTTATGTATAATTTGTACTGCTAGTGCAAATTAAGACTGTTGTGTTTGAACTGTTAGTCATACTTTATACTGCTATGAAGCAAATGCTTTTCATGTTGTTTTCTTGGTTTTGGACTAACATTTGCAGGTTATGGAGTTTGCAATGTGTGAGAAGCAAGTGGTGGAATGTTTGCTGACATAATTGATTGATGATGGACATAATTTGGGAATCACTTGACAAAGGTTTTACACTTGAGTTGGGAGATTTTTTAAAATTTCTTTCTTTAAATCTAGTTATGATATTTTTGAACATGAATTCATGGCATAGTTAGTCAGATAGTAACTGATCTAACTCACTTTTTACCATTTTATACTTTTATTAGTATAATGAGTTAGTCCAAGGACATCTGGTAAAGAGAACAGCGAGCAAAAGTGAATATAACACATTTGTGTTAGAGGCAACACCTGCCACGAGCTGGAAACCCTGTCAAGAAAGCTCTTTGAATGAGTTTACCTGATCACAGGCAGTTATTTATAACTGAAATTATTGGTTCTCACACAACCAGAGGTTAAATTCATCTGAAATTTGATTAAGTGTCTTCCTTTACACTTAATCCTTTCAAAATGTTTGAATGTAGTATGGTTTTTGAATAAAAATTGAGTTTATACTGCTGAGTCAAAGTTTTTCCAAAACTTAGTACTGCTAGGCAAAACTTTGTACTGCTGGATAACTGTTTGTACTGTTGAGTCATAACCGCTTTTTGAATATAGTCGTTGAGAAAATTCTGATCAATTACTTTACTTAAGGGTTTCCTAAATTGGATATTTTTTACTTTTTAACTACTTTATTCACTTTCTTCAATCTAAAGATATCTTTTATTGAAGTCGGTCCAATAGAAACCCTAAGAATTCTTATATAATATCACAATTTGCTTTACTCAACCTACTTTCTTACTCAATCAATCATATCCCAGCAGTCAAATCACTCTTTTACTGAACATAATGGCCAATTTAACCTTTGTCGACAAACACAACATGGTGGCGTATTTGGAGAAAATAGAGGAAGGTGTACACTTCCAACAGATAGTAGATTTTATAAACTCTACCCATATAAGGTATGCTTTAACTCTAAACCCTACTATCTATGTCTCCCAAATCAAGCAGTTTTGGCAGAGTGTCACTGTCAACACTATTAAGAATGGAGACAAAGAGCTAAATGCCACAGTTGATGGCAAAACCATCACTCTTACTGAATCATTTGTTAGGAGGCATCTCCATCTAGAAGATGACCATGGTATTAGTGATTTGACTAACACTGAAATCTTTCAAAATCTATCCACAATAGGTTATAACACCACTTCTCAATCTTTAAATCTTCGAAAAGGTTGTTTTGCCCCACAATGGAGGTTTTTAATACATACCATACTTCACTGTATGAGTCCAAAGAAAAATTCATGGGAACAGTTCAGTAGCAATATTGCAACTGCTCTCATTTGCTTATCAACTAATACGAATTATAATTTTTCAAAACTTATTTTTGATGGTATGGTCAAAAATTTGGATAGCAAATCCAAAATTTTAATGTATCCACATTTTATCCAAATGATTTTGAATATGAGAAAATGCCAGCTTCTACCTCATCAAAATATTTAACTAACTCCAACCCTTACAAAAAAATTATTTATTAAAATGAGGATGGCCTCAAAGGGGTATAGTGGGGTAGAAGTTCCTCTCTTTGATAACATGTTGCCGGTACAGGGTGAAGGATCAACTACCCTAGTTGACTCCCAACACACACCCACAAGTTCATGAAACGCAGCCTTACAACCAATTTCATCACCACCTAGGAGTTTATCTAGATAGGACTCTAGTGTACCTCAGCACAGAGTTCCTACTACCTCCCAAGTAGCAGAAGAGGCTGATTATGTCAGTATAGGAAGGGCTGCCCCTACTGTCTCAGCCTTAGAAGCCGGGCAGGACAGGGGTAACATAACTAAGACCCAACCTATGGAAACACCTAATGTGAAAAGCTCTTTTGAACCTAGTACCGGTGGTGGAAACCCAAGCCACATGGAAACCATGGGTGGCTCAGATACTCACCCTTTGGTTGAGTCTGAGTCTATGCCCCATGATGCACCTCTCCCAAAATGTAACACATTTGGAAGTGCTGAGGACAGTCTTAAACTAAATGAATTGATGGAACTATGTACCAGGTTGACAGACAAAGTGACTGGCTTGGAATATGAACTCAAGACAACCAATAAGGTATTTGGAAGGGTCTACACAAAGCTGATCTTGAAAGTGAAAAAGTTGGAGCAACAAGTCAAGGCTCTCAAAGGCAAGAGAAAAGCTCAGATGGTGGAATCTTCAAGCTCTTCCAGTTCTGATGATCAAGATGATGACATGGGTGAGGAATCTTCCAAACAGGCGAGGAGGATTGCCAAGCTAGATGAAGACCCCAATGTTTCATTGGTTCAAGAGAGTGCCATCAATGATCTTCTTGAAGAGATAAGAAAGCATCAAAGTAAGAAGACAACTGCAAGGAAGAAACCTTCAACACAATCTCAAAGGATGAAGTTTATGAAGGAATACTTGAAACATTAAGACCATTAGACTGATAGACAGCTTAAAGGAAGATCCTATGAAGAAGTTGAAAAGCTATACTGCATAGCATACAGGAAAATTCAACACTTGTTATTTCCAATGGAAACTGAGAAAGAGACTGGCAGAGTTACAAAGAGAGCAGGTGAGCAGTTAGAGTCTACATCCTCAAAGAAACAAAACTCTGAAGAAGAAAAAGAAGAACAAGCAACTGAGGAAGAAGAAACAGCAGAGGAGTTAACAGATGAAAGGATTCAGCATATGATGGTTATAATCCCAGAAGTTCTGAATGTTGAGCCAATTCAAGCTAAACATCCAATCATAGACAGGGAAGTTCACTCAGATGGGGTTAACAAGGCATGGAAGATAATCAGGGTAGGAGGACACTCAGAAAAGTTCAAGTCTATAGATCCTATAGAAGACAAAGAGAAGGAGCTATGGGTGGAATTAAAGAGGTTGTATGAACCTGATCCAGAAGATGTTCTATGGCAGTTTCAAGCCCATGACCTTGCTACTACTTAGAGACTGTATGATACATGTGGTGTTCATCATGTATCTACAAAGGATGGTGTGGATGTCTACATGCTGATTGAGAATGATTATCCATTAAGAGCAGGTATCTTATTTGTCATGTTAGCTGCAAAACTCAGAGTTGATGAAGAATCTGACATGGCAATGGAGCTAGTGAGAAAGATTTATCATCAAGCAGAAGAGATGAAGACTACAAAACCAAGAAGATAGTGTTTGGAAGAATCCTCACAAGGTAATGATTTAATTTAGAAACTTGATGATTTAGGGTAAATCACAAGTTTAGGGGAGGATTGTTAGGAATTAAATGTCCAAGGCATTCGTTTTGTGTTTGTACTGCTGAAGAATAACACTAACAGTACTAATGAAGTGCTAGTGTAAATATTAATACTGTTAGAGTTAAAGTTGAAGACTGCTGAAGATATAACTAAAAGTACTAACTGCTGAGTAAGTACTGCTAGTATTTAAGTTGATACTGTTGGACAGCTTGAAGACTGAAGTTAGTATTGCTCATGAAGACGTGTAAAGGATAAGTATAGAATAGATTTTTTGTATATCTTATATAGTTAGAATTATACGGATATTCTGCATGTTTAGAATATCATACTTATCTTGTTAAGGACTCCTTGTTTTATAAAAGAAGGACCTAGGTTAGATGTTTTAGTACGTATGTTTTGTTAAGTTTCAAGGTTTGTAAACCCTAGTGATAAGCAAGATCACTCGTATTATATCTAATAATATTGAAGCATTTAGTGAAATCATTACTGTTCCATTAACAAATCTTCTAAGTATCAAGTAGTAGATTCCGCATACTATTTGGTATATACTCAAAGTAACCTCAATACAAATCACGTGTGTTTAGATCCTCTTAGTTTTATATAATAAAACATTAATTCGCCATGGCTCGTCCCCTAATGAAATGTTACCATGTCGAACAATTTATAAGTTTACCAACGTGTTAAAGTAATAACTGTTACTATTTATTCCCATTTAATTCGGACTACCAAACATTCAATAATAAGTCCCACAATTAATCTAAGTGGTATTCCTCGATAAGCATGTCCTCGGAACGCTTAATAACTCGTACATATTTTCATTTTTATTTTATTTAATACTTTCCCTTTTAAGTTCCAAAGTATTTAATAACAAAGTAATTTGTTAAATAATACTTTCAAGTTATTATTATTATTATCACCACTTCACTTTTTTTTGACCATTTTCATTTCTTCAAAATATGTATATATCAATTCACTTTACGTTCCGAGTCACCATTCTGATTCTTAATATACTCGGGTTAAATAGAACAATAATATCCACGAGTCCAAATACAAGTCTAATATCCATTTTTCGGCTTGTCGATACCACGCCGAGACTACAAAGTCTCGGTGGCACTCTACATCGCTCAAAACAATCACAAGTATAATTCTCAAGTCCAATATCAATCACATATCGCCACGGCTACTAAACCTATGGGTCGTTAAGTACCAATTCGATCAAGTTTCAAACAACCTCGACAAGATTACAACCACAAGGGACACCATGTCACTTACCATGCCGAGACCAAGGGTTTCGGCTCGAACCTACAGCAACAAACCAAACGGACCACAAAGGAGGTCACAGCTCCAATCCCGCAACCAAGTTAACTCAATCTAAACTCCAAACAAATTTCAAAACTCGAATTTAATCTAAGCCCTAGATGGGTTTTCGGCCCAAACGAGTACAACCAAGAACAAAAGAAGAAAATAAATCAAAAACCATTATAAGCTTAAAAATAAGCTAGAAAAGCTCTTATAAGCTCGACAATAGTCACGGCCGTGAGTTTAAGCTCACGGTACCAAACTCTCGACATACGAACCGAAACAAAATGATGATACCATAAATTTTATTCACATTTTTATTACAAAAATTCATTTCCCATTAGTTTTGACCAACACCGATCCGCCACGAGGGGTGTTTCGGTGTTTCTAGAACATTTTTTGGTCACGATCTATCCTTACCTTCGATGTATACAACGAAAACAAAAGAAATATGGGGCAGAGGTGGCGCGTGAACACGCGTTTACTTCATAAACGTGGAGATAAGTGGTGTAGGGTGGTGTTGGATGATGGAAATGGAGTGATAGGGCGGCGGTGGTGGCGTTAGAACGGAATTCGGAGGTGGTGGTGTTTGTGTGTTGCGTCTATGGTTTGGAGAGAAAGGGATGAAGCGCTAAATGAGTTATAAGTGGTTTTTTATAGTCCCAATGTGCCAAAAGTGTCAACCCTACAAATCTTAAGGACTGTAAACGAAAATGAGGCGAGGGTCTTAACGTGTTATTTCGCTATTCTTTTCATTATAAGCTAATGGGGCTAGTTTATGCTAGTAAGCGATAGATTCAATTCGCGAGAATAACGCCATCGGGCTCAGAATAATATTTCCAATCAAAACGACTATACATACTCCTAGTTTCTCGTAAATAATACCAAAATCAAAATAAATCGACGGTTCTCTGAATAAAACACGTCGGGAAAATTACGGGGTATTACAATATATGCTCTCTATATCAAAGCCTGCCCGATGGGCGGGCATGACTTATAAATATCGTTGGATTATTTTTATATAGCGAAAGAAGTGTAGTACAATTACCTTTTAAAACATATAGGTAATAATCAAAGGAATTTTAATATAAATTTAAGCAATTCAATATTATTTAATTTGTGGTTTTCAAAGCCCGCCCGATGGGCGAAGAAGCCTTATGATTATCGTTAAAAAAACTTAAGTTAACGAAAATAAGTTATAAACATACCAAATCATTTACTGAATGCATTAAGAACGAAAAAATAAATGTTTATCTGATATGAGAAAATAAAAGTTAATAAATTATCTGCAATAAAAAAGTATATGTTATCAATTCAACTAAACTCAAATGCTCAATAAATCTTCAATGCCTGCTCATTGTGCCACATGTGATAGACAATTATCAAGGCCATTAAGTAACATCTTCTCTAAAGTACAACAATGATACCATATTTACTTAATACTGAGTAAATAATGAACCTTCCATAAGCCATTGCCATTATCACAAGCTCTATTGAGGAATCGATAGTGCAAAGTTTTGAACATGGATGTGCTCTAAGACTGTAACACCCCAACCCGCCAAGGGTAAAGGTGTCACATCACGGTGACAAATCAGAGCATTTATACATACACAGCGGAAGCCATAAATCAAAATCCATAAGACAATCCAGCCAACATGGCTTAAACCAAATTACATGAATTCGAAAGATAAAAAGCCAAAAGAACAAAATCCCAAATAAACTAAGTCATAATATAATGGGTGGTAACTAAGGTAAGTCTCCAAAGCAAACTCTAACTCTCATCCCCAAAGCGAACCCAGCTCCAAGCTTAGATACCTGCCGCATGGAAAAGAAAATGCGGCTGAGCTACGAGAGCTCAGTGAACAGATATATAGGAAACAAAGTAGTAACAAGGTATAATGAAGTAAACGAAATAATACCAGATATAACAAGAATCAGGAAAAAGGAATAAGAGATTACCAAGAAATGATTGCAATAGCTAGGTACCAAGGAAACATAACCCATCATAACCCAAGTCTAATCAAGTCCAGTCAAATGTCAGATCAAGTGCCAGGTCAAATGGTTACAAGGTTTCGAGAAAACAGTAATCCACTACGAGCCCAGAAACAATACATATGAAATCAATCACATATCAGGGTGTATGGAGGGGTGACCTCAGCATACCAGGACAGGGTTGAGGGGATACCTCCAGGGTTGGAGTCATGAGCTCCCAGGGTTGTGAAAGACGTGGATTGCACCCATCATCAGTCACCACATATCAGATATCAGAAACAGGACAGGTCTAGGATGCATCCATACGCCCCCCCACATATCACATTGGCCATAATAATAATAATCGCATGCATATCACAAATCACAATGGGGACGGTGTGGCTAATCACTCGAACCACACACGAGTCATGTCAGTGGTGCATCAAAGACATGGCCATGTTACCTTCATGGCTAGGAAACACATTTGGCTCGTAGTCTCAAACTGTGGGTCAAGGTCAAGTATCAAGTCTCGGGTATCAATTATCAGGTGTCAAGTCCCAGGTATCAAATGTCAGGTATCATATCAGGGTTCATATCCGGATTGAATACAGGAGATAAATGCAGGGGTTCATTATCAGGAGGTCCATATCAGAAAGGTCAAATACTGGAAGGTCAATACTAGGAGGTTCATAATGGTTTATTAAAAGAAATCCTTTTTAAATGGTTATTATAAAATGATCGTTAAAACAGTTTTCATAATAAAAGTCTTTTAAGGAAATGTTCAAAACCTCTTCATATATAACTAAAAAGTAGTTATAAAATCCTATGAACCTTCAAGTACCCAAGGTCTTAATTATTCAGGTTACCAGGGTGAACAAGTCATGTCAAGTATCGGAAGAAACATAGCAGGGTTCAAGTCAAAGGTTCATATCAAGTGTATCAAGGTTCAAGTTCAGGTTTATAACAAGGTTCAAGACAAAGGTTAAAGCCAAGGTTCAAATCTATGGTTCACAATACAAGGGAAACATAACAATGAATCAGAAATCAGAAATGAGACGAAGGCTCTTTACAAGAAGAGCAGAATATCTGTACCTTATTCAAATAGCAAGCACAAACACAAGAGTAGCTGACAGGGATCAAGATCACTCCCTCCTTGAACCTAAAGGAGTAGAAGACAGAAATACGAAAGGGGTTTCAGTTATCTTCTCGTTATAAGTGACTTTATATTTTTTACACTTCAACACTTATCATGTTTACGTTCCTCATCAAGCCCTTTTTATTTCATTAATTTACAGAAAATATCCTTTAATATAATTATGTTACAAACAGCCCCTTAACTTTCGGTAAATTACAAAACTAGTCCTTGTATTTTCAAAAGTTCCATTCGAATTCATAATTTCACCACAATTACATAATAAGCCCATAAATACTCAAATTTACACATTTTACCCTTCATTATGTTAATTACAGCGAGAACCCTTGAGTTTCCAGATTTTACATTTTTAGTCCCTCAAATTATAATTATTTTCAATTCGACATATATATTACAAATTAAATCCCTTTCTTGCCTAATTTACATATAAGACCCTCATGTTATATTTTTTATATCTTCCCCCTGATCTATAGAACATTACAAAAATATCCCACAAGTTTTAGAAATTACAAAACACACCCTTAACTATTTATTATTAACTCGGTAAACACCAAAATCATATCAAAACTCAAATTTAAAATTCCCAATCATTATATCATCATTTTATCATCATAGTACACCCTATATTTCCAGATTTCATAATATTAGAACCCTAATTCAGTCACTTTACATTTTTGGTCCACGTTTTCATTTTTTCTCAAAAATCCGATTATAACAAATATTCCAAAAACCATGAATTTGACCCAAACAATTCAAGATATCATTTTTCTGAGATTATAGGATATATATAAGACCCACAAAAATTATTTACAAAGCCCAGAAAAATCGCAACTATTTTATGGAACTCGAATTCGTTTTTAGGGTTTATACATTCGTTATTTTTCGTACGACCAGATTTCATTGCATGATTCGATTCTATTATTTTTCACATGTTATATATGATTAAAGAAGCATTAGAAAATTACCAGAAATATTTTAGGTTGAACGGATTACACGATATGGATTTATGAAGCTCGGTTTCACCTTTTTCAACCAACAATTCGCCATGGCCAAACGATCGAATCCAGGAACTTGTAGCTATTTTTCTCACCTTCCTTGCATCATCAAGCACTCCAGAAAAATGGGTTTTTGATTTCTAAAAATCGGATGAGGATGGGAAGAATTTTGATGGTGGCGGCATATGCAAAATTTAGGGTTTAGGGTGAAATAAATATGGTTTTGGTATTAATGGATGAAGACCGGCCTTTTTGGGGGAGGGTTGGGCTTGGAAAATCAAAAATATTGTTTTGGGAATTTTTTTGGGCCTTAATTGCATATTTAATGTATTTTAATTACATTTACAAACACAATATAAATCATATAATTCCAATCAGCACTCTTAGGGGTACTTTAGTAATTTTGTGGCTTGCAAAAATATTAAATGGAGTTGTCAAAATTATTTGGGATCATAACTTGTTCATTACCCGAAGTTTGGGATTGATTCGGTACTTTAAAAGCTTTTAATTAAATTTTTAAACTTGCAGGGGCAATTTGGTCATTTTACACGTTTTCAGATTTCGGGTGTTACAACTTCTTCCCCTCTAAAAAAAACTTTCGTCCTCGAAATTTGCAAGGAATCAGAAATGAAACTGAATGGAAAACAGAACAAGAACATACTAGACGCGCGATCAGTCCGGTCACGAGAAGTCGAATAACCACGCTCAGAATTTGAAGAAGAAGGAGGAGGAAGATAATTCACATCAAATGCCGAATCCCATCTAGGACAATCCCTTACACGATGCTCTGTCGACCCACATCTGAAGCATGCACTAGAAGTTCTTCGACATGCCCTAGAATGACTTTTCCCACACGATCACAAACAGGTAGGGAAGTAGAGTACTCAGATGATCTCCTCTGCGAGTTTGATCCAGTAGCCCGATCTCGTCCCTCATAACTCCTACTAGACCGCCTCTGCTGCTCAATCTTGTCGCCATCTCAGTCTCGCTTGTAACCAACGCCCTCACGAAAAGTTTCGATGTTGCAAGCTGCATCACAACATGCTGACGGATCCGCAAACTCCGAATTAAGCCGACGATCAAGAAAATATGACAGAGCAGAACAGGAAGAATGACAGAACAGAATCAAGAAAAGATAACAGAGCATAACAGGAAAAGAGAGTGCGCGAAAGGAAACCTAATGTCTACCCAAAACCTCACCAGTCAAAGCTCACATCTTAAGGGTCAAATCCTAAGGTCCACATGATCCACATGCCAAAGCTTATGTACGACAGGTCGAAACCTTAGCTCTGATACCATAATTGTAACACCCCAACCCGCCAAGGGTAAAGGTGTCACATCACGGTGACAAATCAGAGCATTCATACATACACAGCGGAAGCCATAAATCAAAATCCATAAGATAATCCAGCCAACATGGCTTAAACCAAATTACATGAATTCAAAAGATAAAAAGCCAAAAGAACAAAATCCCAAATAAACTAAGTCATAATATAATGGGTGGTAACTAAGGTAAGTCTCCAAAGCAAACTCTAACTCTCATCCCCAAAGCGAACCCAGCTCCAAGCTTAGATACCTGCCGCATGGAAAAGAAAATGCGGCTGAGCTACGAGAGCTCAGTGAACAGATATAACGGAAACAAAGCAGTAACAAGGTATAATGAAGTAAACGAAATAATACCGGATATAACAAGAATCAGGAAAAAGGAATAAGAGATTACCAAGAAATGATTGCAATAGCTAGGTACCAAGGAAACATAACCCATCATAACCCAAGTCTAATCAAGTCCAGTCAAATGTCAGATCAAGTGCCAGGTCAAATGGTTACAAGGTTTTGAGAAAACAGTAATCCACTACGAGCCCAAAAACAATACATATCAAATCAATCACATATCAGGGTGTATGGAGGGGTGACCTCAGCATACCAGGACAGGGTTGAGGGGATACCTCCAGGGTTGGAGTCATGAGCTCCCAGGGTTGTGAAAGACGTGGATTGCACCCATCATCAGTCACCACATATCAGATATCAGAAACAGGACAGGTCTAGGATGCATCCATACGCCCCCCCACATATCACATTGGCCATAATAATAATAATCGCATGCATATCACAAATCACAATGGGGACGGTGTGGCTAATCACTCGAACCACACACGAGTCATGTCAGTGGTGCATCAAAGACATGGCCATGTTACCTTCATGGCTAGGAAACAAATTTGGCTCGTAGTCTCAAACTGTGGGTCAAGGTCAAGTATCAAGTCTCGGGTATCAATTATCAGGTGTCAAGTCCCAGGTATCAAATGTCAGGTATCATATCAGGGTTCATATCCGGATTGAATACAGGAGATAAATGCAGGGGTTCATTATCAGGAGGTCCATATCAGAAAGGTCAAATACTGGAAGGTCAATACTAGGAGGTTCATAATGGTTTATTAAAAGAAATCCTTTTTAAATGATTATAATAAAATGATCGTTAAAACAGTTTTCATAATAAAAGTCTTTTAAGGAAATGTTCAAAACCTCTTCATATATAACTAAAAAGTAGTTATAAAATCCTATGAACCTTCAAGTACCCAAGGTCTTAATTATTCAGGTTACCAGGGGTGAACAAGTCATGTCAAGTATCGGAAGAAACATAGCAGGGTTCAAGTCAAAGGTTCATATCAAGTGTATCAAGGTTCAAGTTCAGGTTTATAACAAGGTTCAAGACAAAGGTTAAAGCCAAGGTTCAAATCTATGGTTCACAATACAAGGGAAACATAACAATGAATCAGAAATCAGAAATGAGACGAAGGCTCTTTACAAGAAGAGCAGAATATCTGTACCTTATTCAAATAGCAAGTACAAACACAAGAGTAGCTGACAGGGATCAAGATCACTCCCTCCTTGAACCTAAAGGAGTAGAAGACAGAAATACGAAAGGGGTTTCAGTTATCTTCTCGTTATAAGTGACTTTATATTTTTTACACTTCAACACTTATCATGTTTACGTTCCTCATCAAGCCCTTTTTATTTCATTAATTTACAGAAAATATCCTTTAATATAATTATGTTACAAACAGCCCCTTAACTTTTGGTAAATTACAAAACTAGTCCTTGTATTTTCAAAAGTTCCATTCGAATTCATAATTTCACCACAATTACATAATAAGCCCATAAATACTCAAATTTACACATTTTACCCTTCATTATGTTAATTACAGCGAGAACCCTTGAGTTTCCAGATTTTACATTTTTAGTCCCTCAAATTATAATTATTTTCAATTCGACATATATATTACAAATTAAATCCCTTTCTTGCCTAATTTACATATAAGACCCTCATGTTATATTTTTTATATCTTCCCCCTGATCTATAGAACATTACAAAAATATCTTACAAGTTTTAGAAATTACAAAACACACCCTTAACTATTTATTATTAACTCGGTAAACACCAAAATCATATCAAAACTCGAATTTAAAATTCCCAATCATTATATCATCATTTTATCATCATAGTACACCCTATATTTCTAGATTTCATAATATTAGAATCCTAATTCAATCGCTTTACATTTTTGGTCCACGTTTTCATTTTTTCTCAAAAATCCGATTATAACAAATATTCCAAAAACCATGAATTCGACCCAAACAATTCAAGATATCATTTTTCTGAGATTATAGGATATATATAAGACCCACAAAAATTATTTACAAAGCCCATAAAAATCGCAACTATTTTATGGAACTCGAATTCGTTTTTAGGGTTTATACCTTCGTTATTTTTCGTACGACCAGATTTCATTGCATGATTCGATTCTATTATTTTTCTCATGTTATATATGATTAAAGAAGCATTAGAAAATTACCAGAAATATTTTAGGTTGAACGGATTACACGATATGGATTTATGAAGCTCGGTTTCACCTTTTTCGACCAACAATTCGCCATGACCAAACGATTGACTCCAGGAACTTGTAGCTATTTTTCTCACCTTCCTTGCATCATTAACCAATCCAGAAAAATGGGTTTTTGATTTCTAAAAATCGGATGAGGATGGGAAGAATTTTGATGGTGGCGGCATATGCAAAATTTAGGGTTTAGGGTGAAATAAATATGGTTTTGGTATTAATGGATGAAGACCGGCCTTTTTGGGGGAGGGGTGGGCTTGGAAAACCGAAAATATTGTTTTGGGAATTTTTTTGGGCCTTAATTGCATATTTAATGTATTTTAATTACATTTACAAACACAATATAAATCATATAATTCCAATCAGCACTCTTAGGGGTACTTTAGTAATTTTGTAGCTTGCAAAAATATTAAATGGAGTTGTCAAAATTATTTGGGATCATAACTTGTTCATTACCCAAAGTTTGGGATTGATTCGGTACTTTATAAGCTTTTAATTAAATTTTTAAACTTGCAGGGGCAATTTGGTCATTTTACACGTTTTCAGATTTTGGGTGTTACAAAGACTCTGGTCTCCAAATGTGCATGAGCAACAACAAGTTGACCATTAACTCGGGGAACATCACCTAAAGAATAATTACAATTTGACTATACTTTAGAGCTTGTTAAAGCTATATCACAGTGACCTGAACCAAAATAGGAAGATAAACCAAAATTTTGTCAATTTTGCTGTCATTTACTGGTGTAAGGTAGATGTGGCGATTCCGACCTATGTACATGTACTCCTAAATGGTTCATAAAGTGAAATTTTTATATTAACTAAAAAAAAGGGATCGAACGTCATTTATTGAAAGAGCCAACTAATATTAGTAATAACATACTATATTTGACATAAAAATATTGAGTAACGTTTTGGACAAAAAAAATGTTCAGGTTAACCATATTTACCAAAGTGACCCGTTTTGACATGTAATACCACTCGCGTGTAACATCATAATGTCATATTTTTGAAAAGTGAAGTTTTGTGAAAGCTTTTTACCTAGAAGTTTAGTCACAGATCTTCTCTCGCATAGAACAACTCTGGAATCTCCTATATTTGGCATCCATAGATCTCTGCCATCGATGATAATTGAAATAACTGTAGTTGAGCCACCATGCTGTAGTGCATGGCATTCTTGATGACAAATTTGTCGGTAGAACAATATGCATCTCCTATCGCCCTGTCATGATCATTCAAAAACTTGGCTGAGAATAAAAAATTGATACATGGGCGTCAAAATAATTTTTTACCAAAAATATATATTATAATTCTGTGAGTAGAACAATATGCATTTCGTATTTTCATACATGGTTATCAGTAACATCGATTTAAAACCATTATGAGACCTGTATTCTATACATATATCGTGAAAAACTTGATCTCATTAATTTCCATACGATGCGTCATTTCCAATTAAAAATGTTATCAAATATAACACAAATCCTCAACGCATTAGGTTTATCTAATGCATCACTTAGACATAATGTCTCTTATATTTAATGTAAATTGCGCATTAAAATTTAAATATATTAACTCAGGTAGCTTAGGAAAGAATAAACCTTTTTATGTTTGCAATCATAAACCTCTTTTTGGTAATGTCATTTTGTTAAATTTAATTTATTTATTATAATAATTCAATTTTTTTATTATGACAATGTAACTTTTAGGACTACTGAATCTATTCTAAACCTTGACAGAACTGGTTAGTCTAGTTTGGTTTGAAAGCTATCATGTTGCTTTTTTCACATCAAAGAAATTGAAACTCTATAGAGATGGTTTGGTTAGGTAACATTGATGTACGCGGTCACAGCGAGTGAAGTCTCCAATGATTCCTAAACATGAAGATAATTGGAGATCGAGTTTGTCTAATGAAAATGGTGAAAACTCATAAGAATGATAGCATACCTCGCTGCTATAATTTAGGTCAAACTTCTAACTCATTCCAAAATGGCAGCCTCTGACTCAAGACTGCAATTAACATTGATAATAGTAAAGTATGTTTTGGATGGCTTTCAAGTTCCAACTCAGTTGACCCATTCAACCCGATCGCCTATTAGCTAAATCTTTAAACTTGACCCATTTGAAACAAATCATAACCCAATGCAACCCATTAATAAGCAGGTGAGCAGAACACTGAAATGCAATACAAAATGTAAAGAACTTACACGGTTTGGCGGGATTAACAATTTAGCTAAGTTTAAATTCGTCACTTACCACAAATGCTATTTGTAAGAATGCTTCAGGAAATGTGGACGAATCTTCATGCTTCTTAAGATGAAAATATAGATTTTTGTTGTCATCTTCTCATATGTGTTTTCTTATGTTTAAAATCACTCATTTTTTCCCACTTATGCATTTGATAAAATAACTACGTATAAGCTGATTATAAAGTACTTCTAGAAATAGTGTTTGTATTTTCTTATTTTGTGAACAACCTAACATCACTAAGAGATAAAAAATAGTTAGAAGTTTTCAAATGAATTCATTAATAATAGGTTACATATCACATATGAAATAAGCAGCCTGTTTATGAGAGGTAACTGCTAGTCCTCATAAATTGTTTGGTCAAAATATTTGGTTTAACTATATTTACATGTGAATTATTGAGCAATAGGAGATACCTTTTGGTTGTTGCACGTGCTGAACTAAGAAAATAAATAGAAAGGTTTCGGTCAAATGTTGCAATTTCCATGTATCATAGGGGTGGTCGTGTGGGAAACAATTTAAAAGAAGGAATAGGTTGAGAGAGGAAAACCATACCACGGTCTATAAACAATAAAGTAGCCTGGCCAGTTGATCCCACACGGCCTGCCCTTTCAATCTGGTGCACGTAGTCCTACATGGTCTGAGAATATGCAACAAAAATAGTCATTACTACATTTATTTGCATCCAAGTTGAAGCATTCATGTCCCCTTCACAAATCTTGGCTCCTTCAGAAATCTTGGCTAAAATAACTCACTGTTATTTAAATAATAGCCAATTTCATAAATTGTGGCATTATGCATAAAAAATCATACATATCTAACATAAAAGATTCTTTCAATAACGTCAAATTATCATAAAAGGATTAGGTTTAATGCTTGGTGAATCTTTTAATAACTTCAAAGTAGTCAGGGAAGGTCTTGCGGCGTGAACCAAGGTCCTTAATCGTGACAGGGATGTCTGCACATGGCACAAGTGAGAAAGCCATGGCCATTTTGTGATCATCATATGTGTCGATTTCCGTTACATTTAGGGTCAAAAAAATTGGTTAAAAGGGTAATGACTCAAATAGACTCCTGTCCAAAATCTATTTAATAATTATCATCTTTTAAATAGTTTTATCTCAAAATAGTATTTAGTACTGGAATAAAAATAATTAGTTAAAAAGAAGTTTAAAAGGGTGTGGTACCTGACTTTTGGAAATACCCAATTGTTTCCCTATGTTAGTCCTAACCATTACTTGAGATAAGGCATCAACATCGGTTGATTTAACAAAACCAGTAAGAATTCTAGGGGATGCATCATAGATTCGTGTTTCCTTTTCAATTTAGCACCAACGTGCCCCTAACAGCTAGATACACCTACAACGTATGTGCACTTATTCACATTCCATAACTTATGGTAGCTGTAGAAAGACAAGAGTAAAAATCTAATGGCTTGTGATCAAACGGAGTTAACCATGAATGATAGAATAAAATGTAGGAATGAAGAAAAATATCCAGTTCCATCTCCAAGCTTGATCAACAAAGAGACAATCAAGTGTTGGTCTTCCAAGCAGTTGGGCTCGTAGAACTGATCCATCCAGAAGAACTAACTTCTTTAAAATTGAAGTTATGGCTGCCACGCTTGTCGCTAAATAAAAGGAAGCTCATATTAGATCATGTTTAAGTAGTATCCACCTTAAACTCGTCTTTCAACTACAGTCATGATAGATTCTCCAAACTTCCTTTCACAAGAGAAACGAAATCGGTGTACCCTACTACATGATTATACATATAAAAATAGCCCTTACATACCTTGATTGAAGGTGAGTTAAGATCGAGCCTTTAACTTGGGTTTATAAGTCACGACATGCTCTTGTCATCTTGTACTTAGATGAGATTCAACCATTCGATCTTGATATATCTATCTTTTTTCTACATACTTGAACAAAATCATTTACTATTCTACTCGGTATAGTAATATATAGAGCAAAAACATAAAATGGTGATATATAGTAATAATGAAAGAGATAAACATACTTTGCTAGAATGAAATTCTGAATCTTGCCTCTTATCAAATTTAGGAGGTAACCGGCTTCCCATTAGCTATTAGAATTACTATTTCCCACAACTGCAATAAGCACAAATTCTCCCAAAACATAAATAAGTCAGCTATTATAGATAGCTAACCTGGTATCAAACTTTTCTAAAGTTTTAGGGGTTTATCAAACCTTTAGTTACCTATTAATACAAAAAAAGACAAAAAAAAAGAGTAAATACTTTCATACTTATTAAGAAAACTATCTAGTACCTAGATAGACCCCTCAATTTCTTAGCTGAGATACTGAAATGACCGTATGGCCATCTGTTATTAGATCGATACGAATGAAGGATGGTTGGCAAGGAATACTTTCAGAAGATGGTATTTATTAGAGGCACTTTTAGTCCATTTATCATTAATTGGGTCAAATATAAAAAATGAGCTTCAAAAGAAACGGATCAAAAACCAACCATATGTCTTGCATGATAAAATCGGAAAAAAGAGACTAACCAAGTAGCGAAAGAGAACCCATGAATCAATGAGAGGGTCAGTGCTTTTACCACATGGTTTTCTCATTATATCAACATCAGCTAGCAGGGTTAAAACCAATAGCGGTAGCAGGTGGACCGTCTTTAACTAAATTAACCCACAGAAGCTGCACATGTATCAAGCATTCCGGTATCCCCAGTGCAGCAGTTAAGAAAATGGATATAACTTCCCCAACATTTGATGATATCATGTACCTAAAGGTTTACAAAATCATGTCAAATGAAATACAATATACTGGAACTACAAAATAACTCTGGAATGAGGTAATTACTACCTGATAGAAGCTTTCATGTTGTTTTAGATTGGTTGACCCTCACCAACTGCAGAAACGATGATACTAAAGTTATCATCGGCTAGAACCATATCTGAAGCCTCTTTAGCAATCTCTTTTCCAGTAATTCCCATAGAATTTCCATAGAATTTCCGATATCAACAAGTTTCAAAGCAGGAGCATCAGTAACACCGTCTCCTATCATTGCTACGGCTTCACCCATCTCCTTAAGCATCCTCACTATCTCTTTTTTGTGCCTCGGTTCACCATGAGAGAATACTTTTCCCCCTGGCTTTGACAATGACAACTTAATATTTCCATCGAATATGGTACTTAACAATCCAACAAAAGATCACAAGCTGCGTAAGCTTCGTGATGTTTGCCGTTGTGTTTTATAAGTGTACCGCTAAGTTTATATTCAAAGTTGCAATAGTCTGTGTTTAAGCATTTGACAAATTGTGATTACTTAAGAATCAACACATAAAACGGATCCTAATAATCAATTAATCAGAACCAGTTCTTTTTGTAAAACTGAGCACTATCCGTAAAGCATGAGTTAATAAGTAAAAATACATATTTGACGTAATATTCCTTTTTAATATGAGAAGCAGATGCTTCAGGATTTACTCCCAATATGTCATAATACTCGGTCTCCTTCACCATACTTCTACGCCGATCACAAATTCAAAATTCTACAATAAAAATTATCAAACATGATACATGAACTTCTAATCACGTTACATTTTTCAATATTACAATGAAGTTAAAGATCTAATAGAGCCATTTGACGTAAATAAATCTACTAATTCATGATAATAAATCACGAGAACTGGATCATAGATAAGCATGCATACATGTACATACAAGGGTAATTCCTAATATGTCATTATATTGATCATTAGAAGAAGAACAGATTAGAAGCCTGTTGATAACAAAATCGTTCACAAATCAAACATCATTGACTGAATACGATTTTCTCAATCAGGATCGTTGCAACTGAATGGATATACATTCATGTTACAGAATAAACAATAATATGATAAGCAATGTCGTAATATTGTAATAGTTATCTTATACTTCAACCATCAGTCATCTCTATTTGAATCAAGTGTGATAGAGACAATGTCGTTAGACTTGTGGAGTTTCTTCAAAACATAAATCATTAAATACATTCATGTTATAGAATAAACAATAATATGATAAGCAATGGCATAATTTGTATTACTCAAAGCATAACTAAAAACATACATGCTAAATATGAAGAGATGTTAATAGTCCATCATCTTATCTTAGCTGTGTAAATTTATAAATAATAGAAAAACATGATATTGTGTAGGTTAATAATAGACTTACATGAGGAGCATGATATTATGCGATTGTTGATGTTACAGATCCTGGCCAAATTCCATAAGTTCTTGTAATATAAAATCAGTTTCATCATGTGTTCATTCATATATAACATCTGACCTTCTGATGAGGTATAATTAATAGCATCAAGAGATTTTAATAGCCCACGATGATGATGATGATGATGGCGGCTTAATTTGATTGAATGATTTACGGTTTTGGTTTTTTTATTAAGGTAATATGATCGTATATAAAACCCTAATACATTAATATTTGATAACATGGTTCATTCAATATCAATTATATCTTGCAAAATTTATCACAACCATTGGAATGCTCCAATGGTTGAGGTGTTTGTTTATTTGTGCCTACTATCTCAAGTTCGAATCTTGGCAACTCTCTTTTTAAATTTCCTAATCCGAATTTTTCAGTGATAATTGCTTAGGTGGAGAAAATGTGATGACATGGCTTTAAATGACAATTACATGGCATTGAGGTGGACATATCTTGAATTATCTGCGTGTTACGCCTCCTGTTATATATAATGTGTGTATATATATATATATATATATATATATATATATATATATATATACCTCCTGTTATATATATATATATATATATATATATATTTCGAGGCATTTTTGGTCCAATTCGTCGAAAAGTTAAAACACGAAAGTTGTCCAGAACAATATTTTCATAAAAAACACAAGTGCATGGGCCCGTAAAACACAAAATGATGCCCATTTTCTGTCCATATTTTATCAGCTTTCATATAGTCGCACGGCTATGTACTTGCCTATACGACTAGGAAAACCAAGCGGCCTAAAGGCCTTAGGCCAAGACCACAGCCGCGGCTAAGGCCTAGGCTGAGGTCTCAAGGCCATGGTAGCCAAGACCAAAGCCACGGCAAGGCTACGGCTAAGGCCTCAAGGCTTTCTAAGCTGAGACCATTAGCCAAGGCCTTCGCCTTAGCAAATCAACACAAAACGATTTCATTAAAGGACCTATTCTCGACCTCAATAACCCATGAAAATTTACAAATATCATCATATGCTTACAAATATTGAGTTTATCAAGTAACATCATATGCTCATACTATGGAATGACTATTCTTTTAATTGACGAAAACATGTAAACAACCATTTTATTCCTATCAAAAGCTAACAAACTTATAACTTCTAAATATTAAAATTGCCAAGATTCATCGACGGAACTTGTTTTGAAAAACCATATAAGTGAATTAATACATATGACATTGAATCAAAGAAACGGAAAATTTATATTTTCCATATCAAGTGCTACAACACTAGGGAGCTTCATGTGAGGGGTTTCATTTGGGTAAACGGATCGACGAGTTGCTGGATTTACGATTTAAAGTGTCTTAGCTCCTCGAACGTTTACTACATGACCTATGGACTGTGATGGCCCGAACGGTAGTACAAGATATATAAACTAAACATGTTTCATAAACCATTTCTATAAAACGACATACACAACCTACCAAGTACTACAACATGATCAATATAAAGATATATATAGGCTCATTTATGATTTCTTAGACATTATTCCAAACCTAAGTCGCAACATTCTATTTTAGGTTGCACTTAGAGGTTTCCCGGCTTATCCGTCCAATTCGTTAAGCGTTAAAACATCATCCAATTCACAGTGAGTTCGTAGCCCCACTCTTTATTGTTTAACTATTTTACAAACCCGTGGGGGGGGATACATGCTATTATTTTTCTACTCGAACACAATGCTTTCTACTGTATGCTTACCCGATTATGTTTTATTGTCACTAAGTAACGATTGCCATGTTCAAAGTTCCTATATCATGAACCATTAGTCACTAGCTTAGTGATCATGAATATTGTGAATAGGCGTATTGGGATTGACGAATCATGTTTGAATTGAATTGTTAGGCAATCAAACGCACTATATTTGAGGTCTAGAGGTAAAATGGAAAATTACCTTGGTAGGGCTTCTATGTTACTATTATGTCTATGTTAACGCTTTGGTTATATGAGCTTAGTGAAATAATAACTGTTTTGTTTTCTAACTATGAATGTGAGATTAATTACCTCACGTTACGAATATGGTGTTCAAAGGATTTAACTAAACCTACGAATTTCACTCAACCTTTGTGTTGACTTTTTAAGCATGTTATCTCAGGTCCATAAGGTACGAAGACGGCACGGAGGAGCATGGAAATTTAGAAGGCTTTGAAACTTTTATCACCATTCGAAACTTTGAATTATGTAATTCACAAAAACTAATGGGACCTTTATATTTTGTAAACTCTGATGTTTAAATGAATCGAATGATAAGTGTTTTAAAATGACTCAATTAGAGTACGTTTTCTGTTATTATAATTGTTGTACCAAGAAGTAACACCCAGTATGAATTCCGCTGAATTCACGAAATTGGGGGTGTTACAGATTAGTATCAGAGCTATAGTTATAGAGAAACGGGTCTAATTGAGACCTAAGCTATAACTGCTTTTCTACAAAAAAACGTTTTTTAGCCTTTCGCTCTCCGTGCCTTCCATCCTCCAGACAATTATGTGACTTTTAGACATTTCATGCTACATGAACATACTAGTATATTGATATAAATATCCAATATACTTTCAACCATTTTATATAAACGATGTACTAAACATATCTACGTATGCCTATTCCAAGGCATTACGGCACAACCACATTTTTTCGATCATGTATCTACTCGTGTATTTTAGGATTTACGAAACCTTCTCAATACATTCTAACTGATTACAATGATCTCTATTATTTCCAAGATATTATGAGTTACAAAATGGTCTCTGTTATTTCAGAAACATTGTGAGTTACATAATGGTCTCGACTATTTCTCAGACGTTGTGAGTTACACAATGGTCTCTCTTATTTCTAAAACATCATGAGAAAACTATTTCATAACCCTATATAATATCATTTTATAAGAACTAGTTACAATCTGTTGAATTCCTCGATTTCTGTACTAACTGTCTTCTGAGATGAGTTGGAACAACCACCCTATACTTCTGAAACACTTACGTCACCTTAGAGCACATACCTTTAGGACATGTCTTTATGACGTCTCACTCTTCTTTTCTTATGTTAATAGAATCATAAAACTACTTGACTAAACCAAACATCACATTATCGGTCCTTAATTATACATAGCCTAGCTACCTATGTCTAATTCGGGAGGGATCATGTTATACTAGGAGCAGTCACCTGTATGTTTTATGAAAAATAAACTTTTCACTTATATCCTTAAAGCAAATTTCGTGTAAGTATAAGCAATTCATGAGTATTCATACGATCAAGCACCACAATTAATTAGACTATTACTCTACCTTTACCCCGAAAAAGTTAGCCTCATCCTACACCGTATTCCAAAACAACGAATCGAAATACATCACCTCTTCACCAGATAACTCGAACTAAATCGCGGGACGCGATTCCCTTTAAGGGGTACGGACTGTAACCTTTCTCAAATTATGACATCACGATTCGAATTATTACGTCGTTTAAATATTTCATTTAGTAAATATTTTGCGAGTTACATTTTTCTTTTTTCCATTTTATGGAAACATTGTACGATTATTATTCCACGTAACCACGAACCCCCAATTTTAGGTTTTAACAACGTCTACGAGTTTAAATAAACGTGTCTATCATTTAATATACTAAATTATAGTATATTGACGAGTTTCTACATTTTCACGAATTATATATTTTTACCTCGTCCGGTTTTAAGTTTCATGATTTATTTACTTAACGACAAATAATTCCCGAGATCAAAACTACACTTAACTACTAGACAAGAAACCATTTAGTTTTCTTAAATTCCACCTCATCATTTACCTCCTCCTATCCTTTGGGTGTGCACATGGTAGGATCACCAAGACATTCTTGTCTTGGTGATATTACAATAACACATGTCTTCATAAAGACTTAGCCTTGAAGGCTAATTAAATGTCCCCTCCACCTCATAATTAGAATAAGTAATCAAATTGGTTACTTCTTACACATTATGACTCGCTAATGCTAGATGGCTCAATCTTACTTAAACTAACACAAGATGTTGCCACACTTCCAAACTTAACTAGTAAGGCTTATGAGTCATGCTTACTAGCACATCCTTTTAAGGCTATAAAAGCCTCCCATTTGGCTTCCCTTTTGACCCCCAACATAACACACCCAAATACACTCTTCATTTGCTAATTACTTCAAGTCATATTCAAGAATCCAGGTCCTTTGCAAACTTTCAACAACTACTTGCACTCTTTAGTGATATTCTTAAGTTTAAAGGTACTTAAGTAGCTAAAGACTAGCATAAGTCCAAGAGAAGTAGAAGGTCTCAAGTGTGTCCTAGTATTGTCCTTGTACTAGTTTCTTTCCAAAAACCAATCCTTGTAAGCCCTAGTTTATGTTTCTTTAAACATCATCAATTACTTGTTTTCATGTTTAGGCTATAATATATATGCTCTCTATATATTTGATCATGATGTAAAAGTTGATAAAAACAAGTTTAAACTTATAAAACTTACATGTTTAATTTAAGTTAAAACATGTTAGAAGCTTAGTTGTAGTAACTAGTTAAAATACTTGTAGTATATTGAGTTTTAACATCAAACTATTGATTATGGATATATATATAGACTTAAAAATTAGTTAGAGGAAACAAAAATGAGAATCTAGGCTTTTGAATCACCTAAAACGGCCTTACGGTTTGAAAGATACGGCCAAGTAAAGTTACCAAACCTGAAACGAAAAACTGAACAAAATACTTTCTGTAACATAAACTAAAACACGATTTTCGAGGCATTTCTGGTCTGATTCGTAGAAAAGTTAAGATGCGAAAGTTGTCCGGAATGACGTTCTCTTATAAAACCTAGGTGAACGGGTCCAGAAAACACAAAATGATGCCCAGTTTCTATCCATATTTTATCAGCTTTAATATAGTCGCGTGGCTATGTAATTAGCTATACGACTAGGCAAACCAAGCGGCCTAAAGGCCTTAGGCGGAGACCACAGCCGCGTCTAAGGCCAAGGCTGAGGTCTCAAGGCCATGGTAGCCAAGACCAAAGCCACGGCAAGGCCACGGCTAAGGCCTCAAGGCTTTCTAAGCCGAGACCATTAGCCAAGGCCTTTGCCTTAGCAAAACAACACAAAACGATTTCATTAAAGGACCTACTCCCGAACTCAATAACCCATGAAAATTCACAAATATCATCACATACTCACAAATATTGAGTTTATCAAATAACATCATATGCTCATACTATGGAATGACTATTTTTTTAATGGGATAATTACCAAAATAGCCAAACACAATGGGCGGTCCTATCTAACCCGAAATCGAAAATAATTGTGTTCCAGGCAACGGCATTTTTTGGGCAACGAAGGATTTCCAGTGTATTTTTTGGCACAATCGCCTTTTTTGGCAATGGGCTTGCCCAGGCAACCGGGTAGAATATCCCATTTGGGTTTGGCTATTTTATAATTATCCTTTTTTAATTGACGAAAACATGTAAACAACCATTTTTATTCCTATCAAAAGCTAACAAACTTATAACTTCTAAATATTAAAATGGCCAAGATTCATTGGCGGAACTTGTTTTGAAAAACCATATAAGTGAATTAATACATATGACATTGAATAAAACAAACCAAAAATATTTATTTTCCATATCGAGTGCTACAACACTAGGGAGCTTCATGTGAGGTTTCATTTGGGTAAACGGATTGACGAGTTGCTGGATTTACGATTTAAAGTGTCCTAGCTCCTCGAACGTTTACTACATGACCTCTGGATTGTTGTGTCCCGAACGGTAGTACAATATATATAAACTAAACATGTTTCATAAACCGTTTCTATAAAACGACATACACAACCTACCAAGTACTACATCATGATCAATATAAAGACATATATAGGCTCGTTTATGTTTTCTTAAACATTATTCCAAACCTAAGTCGCAACATTCTATTTTAGGTTGCACTTAGAGGTTTCCCGGTTTATCCATCCAATTCGTTAAGCGCTAAAAAACCATCCAATTCACGGTGAGTTCGTAGCCCCACTCTCTATTGTTTAACTATTTTACAAACCCGTGGGGGGATACATGCTATTATTTTTCTACTCAAACACAATGCTTTCTACTGTATGCTTACCCGACTATGTTTTATTGTCACTGAGTAACGATTGCCATGTTCAAAGTCCCTATATCATGAACCATTAGTCACTAGCTTAGTGAGCGCGAATATTGTGAATAGGCCTATTGGGATTGACGAATCCCCTTTGATTTGATCTGTTAGGCAATCCAATGCACTATATTTGAGGTCTAGAGGTAAAATGGCAAATTACCTTGGTAGGGCTTCTATGTTACTATTATGTCTATGTTAACGCTTTGGTTGCATGAGCTTAGTGAAATAATAACTGTTTTGTTTTCTAACTATGAATGTGAGATTAATTACCTCAGGTTACGAATATGGTGTTCAAACGATTTAACTAAACCTACGAATTCCACTCAACCTTTGTGTTGACTTTTTAAGCATGTTATCTCAGGTCCATAAGGTATGAAGACGGCGCGGAGGAGCATGGAAATTTAGAATGCTATGAAACTTTTATTATCATTCGAAACTTTGTATTATGTAATTCACAAAAACTACTGGGATATCTATATTTCGTAAACTCTAATGTTTAAATGAATCAAATGATAAGTGTTTTAAAACGACTCAATTAGAGTACATTTTCTGTTATTATAACTGTTGTACCAAGAAGTAACACCCAGTTTGAATTCCGCTGCATTCACGAAATTGGAGGTGTTACACTCATGTTACTGCTGTACCTCTACTTGAAGTAGGTGATTTTCTAGATTGGAAGGATAGGTTCTTAGTTTATTTAAGTGGACTAGAACCAGTGGCGGAGCTACACCAAATACTTTGGGAAGGCCATCGAGAAATCCTTGTATAATGGGAGGGCCACAAGCTAAACTATTTTACACATGAAAAGCATGGAAAGTACATGTACTACAAGAAGTTCTAGGAGGGCCACCACCCTCTCTATTCTTCAAGTAGCTCCGCCCTTGACTAGAACCTTATCATTAGCAAATTTTAGAAAATGGTCCATACATTCCTCAAGCAGTCAACTCTACATATGAAATTTTTTTACCTAAACCTCAAAAGCAATGGTCTGGAGTGGAAGCCAAGCTTGCAAATCAGGATAACAGGTTAAAATCTATCACCATCTCTTCACTCCTTAGGGACAAAATGAAATATGTTGTCAGATGTAAAACAGCAAAAGAAATATAAGATGACCTAATTCTAGGAAATGAAGGACCCTCTGAAACTAGAGATACCAAAATTGCTGCCTTAAGGTTAAAATTCAATAGTTTTAAAGCTATTGAAAGCGAAAAAGTAGCTCAAACCTATACAAGGCTAAAAAATCCTGCTAAATGACCTCTCAAATAAAGGCATTGAATTCCCTCAAGGAGAGGTAAATGCTCAATTTGGTAATAGTTTACCCAGAAAGTGGCTGAGTCTGAATCAGACTCAAAGAGCAAATAACTCTATCAATAATGATAGCGTGGCTAAACTTTTGGTAAGTATAACTATGAGGAAGAGCTCATTGACCAGATATACGAACCAAAGAGCATTGTTCAAACTTCTCTAGTTCTTATGTGCAGGTACCTGATAGTGATTCAGATGTTGAAGAAGATACACGAAGCAGTCAAGCATTTCTCTCTAATCTGGCCGCTGAGTTTGAACATAGGGCACTCCTAGCAAATCAACGTAGATTCTACAAATGATCAGGAAGAGTAGGATCGGCTAAGGGTTCAAATGACAAGTCTCAAGAAACTTGTTACAAATGTAACAAACCAGGGCATTTCCAAAAAAAAACTCCTAATACAAAACATCTACACCCTCCTATCCTTTCAAAACCTCACATTCCTCGCTTTCTCCAAATCATTCATACAAAGGATCTGATAACCTCTCAAATGATTACAGATCCCTTTACAAACGAAAGAAAGCCGAAGTTGCACTACTCACACAAAAAATTCAAAATCAAAATGACAAAGAAGTGCATCCCCCTTTATCTACTCACAAAAACAAAGTAAAAGGGGACAAGGGACTGATTGCTGAGAACTATGACTGGGATCAAGAAGAAACCTCATCTGATGATGAGCATGATGCTCCTTTAACCATAAAGGCATACATGGCACTTGCTAACGTGGAACTCTCTGTGGGAAAGAATGATACTCGACAAGGGAAATGCGTAGATATCATCATTAAAAAGGTATATACTCTACTTGAAATGAATGACACTCCTGATAGAAAGCATGTTCTAGATTATACTGTTGTAGATCTCCACTTTATGGAAGAACTGAGGGCAAATTTACTTAACAAATTTATTACTATTCAAAATTATCCAAATTTATGCAAATTGGACCTCCTTGATCTAGAGAGCATAAAAAATCACAATGTGGTTATTCAAACTTCCAATGAAAAACTTACTCAAACTAACCAGGAACTCAGAGACAAAGTCTCAGAGTTCGAAGAACTCACTTCCAAGTGGAATTCTTGTACTAAAAACCTGAGTAAATTCATTGATGAACAACAACCTGAACTAACAGAAAACCCTCTGAAAAATGAGATACTTGCTCAATCCAATGATCCAATACAAACAAACAAATTTAATGATGCTGAAGCAAGTCAGGGCAACATGCTTAGTTCTAATCTTGGTAGAAATCATAGCTTTAATCATCAAAATGATGAACATTTTGACTATAAGTCAGAAAAGGATGAATCACTACCTTCCTTACCTGAACTCAAAGGAGTTGAACTTAGGAGATATAGCACACCCTCTGACAAAATATAGAGGTCTGGAAATATATGAGAGGCCTCTAGAAAGAAAATTCTTTCTAAACACAAGACCTGGGTTTTATCAACCAATTCAACTCCTAAGAAATCAGCACCAGATCACAATAATGTGATATCCATTCCTGAGAACACTCTACTCACCCTAGTAAAAAGGGTTCAAGGGATTGAAGATCAAATAAAACCTCTTTCAAACAGCTCAATCTCCAACTCAAGAAGAAGTTCTCGCTGTGTTAAGACAAAATAGAAAGGTAAATTTCCTTTATACTTGCATAAACCTCTCTCAGAGGACTGCTAGAACGAACCTACATGCACCATATGCAAAGGAACAGATCATCTGACCAAGAAACATTCTCGGTATAATGTGAAAGTCAGAAACTCTCAGAGTGTCAACTCACAAATAACTTAAATTGGATCTACAGGATTTACCCCTTTTAAATACTGTGGACAAACTGACCATCACTCTGATGAGTGTGTTGAATATCCCGGATCTCAAATTTGTGGATGTTTTGAGCATGAAGCCACTATTCATGTAAAACAAACATCCATTCAGAATGTTCCTCCCAACAGGAAATTTACGATTGCAAATCAGCAATCAACTGAAGCCACTAAAAGGTGGGTTCACCATGAAAACTAACTATTTTATGTGTATATGTGCAGAGTGATATGAAGAGACTAGTGTGGTATCTAGATAGTGGTTGCTCGAGACACATGACTAGAAATAAGCAGTCGATGCACAGATAAAAATAGAAACTAGGTCCCACAGTAGTATTTGGAGACAACTCCATAGGCGTTACTGAAGGATATGGTTCACTTAACTACAATGGTGTAGTTTTCACAAGGGTAGCCTATGTAAATGGCCTGAAACACAATCTCATCAATATCAGTCAATTGTGTGATGCGAACTTCAAAGTTTTGTTTACCAAGAAGCAAGGGACAATTTTCAGTCAAAGTGATGAAGTGGTACTCATAGCTCCTAGAGTAAGAGATGTGTATGTATTAGACATGACGTCATCTCAACCAAGTATCAAAACATGTCTCTTCACTAAATCCTCAATCAGTGTAAATTGGTTGTGGCACTAGAGACTGTCTCATCTCAACTTCAAAAACATCACCAACCTTACAAAACACAACATAGTCTCTGACCTTCCTCCACTCACCTTCTCTGAGGACAAACTATGTCCTGCTTGTGAGAAAGGAAAACACAAAAGAGCCTTATTTAAATCCAAACAGTCGTTTTAAATCACCAAACCACTTCATCTTCTTCACATGGACCTATTTGGGCCTGTAATGCCTCAAACCATTAATCACAACAAATACACCCTAGTCATTGTAGAAGAACACTCAAGATAAACATGGGTGTTCTGTTTGAAGAAGAAAAGTGATGTTGTTGATTATATCATCTCCCTCATTAGAAGACTGGAAAATCTGAACGAAGTTAAGGTCAAAATGCTGAGAAGTAACAGTGGTACTGAATTCCGTAACAACAGGCTTGAAAATTTCTGTGAAGAAAAAGGAATCTCCCAAAACTTCTCGTCTCCATGTACTCCGGAGCAAAATGGAGTGGCTGAAAGAAGAAATAGAACCCTGATTGAAGCAGTCAGAACAATGCTAAATGGGTCTTCTCTTCCAAAACAATATTGGGGGAGGGGAGCTATAAATACAGCATGCTTCACTCAAAACACATTGATTATCATTAAAAGGCACATGAAAACTACTTATGAAGTCTTTCATGGAAGAAAGCCAGTGGTCAGCCTTTTCCATGTATTTGGATGTCATGTGTTCATTCACAACCACAGAGACTATCCAGGAAAATTTGATGCCAAGGCTGACGGTGGCTTCTTCCTAGGATACTCTCAAGACTCTAAAGCATTCAGAGTTTTCAACATTAGAAGACAAGAAATTGAAGAAACATTTCATGTAAACTTCAATGAAGGTGATGATATCGTAAGAATCTCAGGGTTAGAAGCTGATGATATCAACTTCAATGAGTCTAAAACATATTCGGATGATGAATACACTTCTCATATGTCCATAAATACCTATCCAAAGTATGGTGTCACATTATCATATATTCTGGCATAAAATCCTCTCTCTTCAAACTTTCAGCCACTAGAAAGCAGTACACCTGAGAAACAAAACCCATTCAAAATAATGATCATATCTCAACAAATCTTGAGCCAACCTTAGTTCAAGTATCTGACTCACTTGTACAAGAGTCTGATTCCATACCCAATCAAGTACCACAACAAACCCCAAACCCTTCTCATACTTAACGTTCCTCATCAGAAGTTCCTGTTCCACAAGACCGATGGACAAAAGAAAGGGGAATTAACCTGGTTAATAGTTTAGGAGAACCATCTGCGGGTGTCACTACAAGAAGGCAGCTTAAAGAAATGGAAGCTTTTTTTTGAACGTCATTAAAACGGGCGCGCCCTCAAAAAAAGGACCGACAAACAACAAACCGTTACATCATATACATAGGAAATACAGACCAATCCTTCCACTGAATTATTTTAAATCTAGACCGACTACGTAACCACAAAAATGAGAGAGACTTAATTGTCGCACTAAAATTCAAACGTTGGGGACCCATTAACAAGAACTGAGGACCTCGTAGACTCCAGAATACCTTTAATCCATGTGCACCACTTGATAGGAAAACCAATTTGCTCTAACATCGAAAGCAGAAATCTCCAATTCACATTATCATAAGCCTTCTCAAAATCTATTTTAAGCATAAAGGCTTTCTTCCCTTTTTTCTTTAGCCAAGCATACATCTCGTTCAACATAAGAGGGCCATCTAAAATAAATCTACCTTTAAGAAAAGCAGACTGTGTTTCCGATATAACATCCCCTAAAACCTTCTTAACTCTAGCAGCAAAACTTTAGAGATCACCTTGCTTATAAGACCCACTAAAGTTATCGGCCTATAATCTTTCAACCTTATCGGATTCTTGGATTTTGGAATCAGAGTAATGAACGAAGAGCCACAACCTCTGTTAATCTTCCCAGAAGTATGAAAGGCGTCCATAATTCTGAAAAAAAATCATCCTGTAAGAAACCCCAAAAGAATTTCACAAACCTGAAGTTGAACCCGTCTGGCCCCGGAGCTCTGTCTGAACCACAGTAAAAAATGACGTCTTTTATCTCCTCTTTAGTGAATTGTACAACCAAATCGTCTATGAAGTGAATCGGAACATGCTTAATATTGTGACAAAAGAGAGGCAGTTTGAACTTATATTGCTCTGAAAACTGTCTTCTGAAATGCCTCATCGTCTCCCATTTAAGCAAAGATGGTTTAGTAATCCATTTCCCATTGACCAACAATCCCGGTAACGCATTTTTCTCTTTTCTCCCATTAACCATCCCATGAAAGAAAGCTGTATTATCATCCCCCTGCATTGCCCACCTAACCCGAGATTTTTGTTGCAGATCTTTGCTCTTACTCAAATTCAATTAAAGCAGCCCTTTCTTGCATTCTTCCTAAACCCACACCTCATCTTCTTCAAGATCCCGTTCCTCCATTAATTTCTCTATCCTCTCAATCTCCTCCTTCATATTTTTTGAATCTTCACCTTCTTTATTTAGGTTCTCTTTCCACCAGCTCTGCAAAACGTCTCTGAGTCTTTTAAGTTTACTATTAAGAGCTAGATCCGGGGGCCCGCCATAGGAATGATCATCCAAAACCTTAATGACCTCCTCCTCGCACCCCACCCTATCCAACCAAGAGTTAAACCACCTAAATGGTTTCGCTCCAAAATTAGAATCCACCAAAGTTAAAAGCAAGGGGCAATGATCTGATAACTCTCTAGGAAGAGCTCTCATCACCGCCGTCGGCCACCTGTTGAAAAATCATGGCAAACAAAAATACAGTCAATCTTGCTCATTTAAAAACCTCTTTCCTTCCCGGCCAAAAAGGTGAATTTATTCCCCTTCATACAATACTCAAAAAGACCCGACTCCTGAACAAATCGGTTAAGATCAGAAGCACTTCTCTGATTGAAGTTGGAGTTCCTTCGCTCTTCGAGAAACCTGGCCGCATTAAATTACCCAAGTAAAATCCAACACCCTTGAGACCCTACAATCAAACCCTTTAACAAATCCCACAATGCCCGTTTCTCCCCAACTTTTTGTGGCGCATAAACATTCAAGAATGCATGTATGCTGACTTCCTATCAGAGGTTGAACCAAAGATAGTCCAAGAAGCTTTGGAACATGAAGGATGGGTAATGGCCATGCAAGAAGGACTCACTCATTTTGAAAGAAATAAGTTTTGGAAGCTAGTACCCGCTCCCAAAGAAAAAGTAATTATTAGGATGAAATGGATATTCAGAAACAAGAGAGATGAAAAAGGAGTGATAATTAAGAATAAAGCTAGACTGGTTGCTCAAGGATAAATGCAATAGGAAGGGATAGACTATGATGAAACCTTTGCTCCAGTTGCAAGACTGGAAGCAATCAGAATCTTTCTTGCATATTGTAACACCCCAACCCGACAAGGGCAAAGATGTCACAAACACATGGTTTCATATCAGATATAAGCATTCAAGAATTAAAGTAGCGGAAGTCTTAATATAAAAATCCAAAGGAAAATAAGTCAACAAGACTAATGAAGTACGAAACAGAATCCAAAATGCCCAAACAATGGCATAACAGAAATAATATCCAAATGGTCACACTAGAATGACAAGGTCTAAACTTCACACAAGTTGCTCTCATCCCAAGCTAAACCCAGCTCCTAGCTTAAATGTACCTGCCGCAGGAAAAGAAAGGCGGCTGAGCTACGAGAGCTCAGTGAACAGATATAACAGAAACAAAGCAATAATATAGAATAAAGAACAGGAAGAGAAATACGAACCGGTCAGAGTCAAGATACAAGTATAATGTAACAGTAATGAAAGATAAGTGATATCAAGTCATGTAAATATATCAAGGGTTAAGGAAAGTAGTACAGGTAAGTGTAAGGGTAACAGAAATCCACTACGAGCCCAGAAAACAGAAATCATATCAAGTCCAGTAATCAGGGTGTACGGAGGGGAGACCTCGGTACCAAATACAGGGTGAGGGATTACCTCTCAGGGTTGGAGTCATGAGCTCCCAGGGGTTTGAAAGACGTGCATCGCACACACCATCAGTCACCAGAGATAACAAGTCATATATCATATACAGAAAACAGAACAAGTCTAGGATGCATCCATACGCCCCAGGTGGCCAGAGTCTACCAATACACACCATATAATCAAGTCAGGGACGGGATAGGACATCTCTCTCCTACCCTAGAGTCAAGTCATCGGTGCATCAATGACAAGGACATGAACACCTCATGCCTGGTGGGTGGCTCGTAATATCAAACTGTGGGTCAAGGTTAAGTATCAAGTATCAAGTGTCAGGTGTCAAGTATCAGATATCAAGTATTAAGTGTCAGGTGTCAAGTATCAGATATCAAGTATTAAGTGTCAGGTGTCAAGTATCAGATATCAAGTATTAAGTGTCAGGTGTCAAGTATCAAGTCAGAAGATTCATATCAGAGGGTTCAATATCAGGAGGTTCAATATCAGAGGGTTCAATATCAGGAGGTCAATATCAGGAGGTTCAAAGGTTCATAATAAAGTTCACTTTAAAAGTTTACTATTAAAGGCCATTTTATAGATGTCAAAATAATCCTTAAGTACTGGTCTCCATAAAATGATTTTTAAACGGTTTCCATAAAGAAGGTCTTTTCAAAAGGTTTCTATAAAGATAGTCTTCAAAATAGTTTCTGGAAACATTTTCATAATTAATTAAAAAGATTTTCTCGTCCAGTTATAATATCAAAAATATCAAGGTTCAAGTCAAGGTTTTATGGCAGGGTTCATATCAAGGTTCATGGCAAGATTCAGAACAAGGTATAAATCAAAGATCAAGGCAAGGGTTCAAACAAGGGTCCAAGAGTAAGTACACAGATCAAGGTTCACAATACAAGGGATACATAGCAATGGTTCAGGAAATCTTAAACGAATCTAATAAATCAAGAGAACGAAGGCCCCTTACTGAAAAGGGCAGAATATCCGTACCTTATTCCAATGCAAGCACACAAAATAGAAAAGACTGACAGGAAATCAAATCACTCCCTCCTCGAACCTAAGGAGTAGAAGACAGAAATACGAAAGGGGTTTCAGTTATCTTCTCATTATTAGTAAGCTTCCATACTTGGCAAGATTCAAGTGATATAATTCAAGTTAAGTCCTTAATGTAGGCTTATTATGGAAGTCATGATCATTTGACAAGTTATACAAGTTCAGGGTTAATTATGACAAGCTTTCATAGTTCAGGGTTATAAATGTAAATTTGCCAAAGTTCAAGGTTAAAATAGAAATATTATAATTTACCATTCAAATACTTAATTTTCCAGAATTTCACGTTTAGCCTTCAAGTTTCAAATATTTACAAGTTACACCCTTTTAGTTAATTATTTTACAAATTAAACCTTATAATTATGTAAATTACAATTTAACCCTATAATATCCATATTTACCAACCAAGCATATTATTTTACCAAAATTCAGAATGTCACATCAAGGTTTACATTTAGTACGAAACAGCCCCTCATATTTCAGATTTTACACAAATGGTCCCTTAAGTTTACAAAACTTATACATTAAATCATAATTCCATAATAATTACACAATAGACCCATAAATACTCAAAATTACCTAAAACACTCTTAACATTATTATTTACTCAAAATAACTTCAAGTTTCCAGAATTTACCTTTTTAGTCCCTCAAGTTTAATTAATTATAAATCGAATTAATAAATATATATATTTACCCATTTAACCTTTTAAATACAAAATTTCTATATCAAGCCCTCATTTTATATTTTATTCGAATTCTACCAGGTCCAAAATAACTTACAAAAATATCCCTTGAGTTTTAAGAATTACAAAACACCCCCTTAACTTATTATTTCCCAATCGGTAATTATAAAACATTATCAAAATCAAACCCTAGTAATCCCAATCATTATACAATAATTTTATCATCATTATGTCACCTTTATTTCCAGATTTCATCCATTAGAAACCCTAGATCGATCGGTTTTATAATTTTTCCACAATTCTTCCTTTTATTTTCAAAAACCCGATTATACAATAATTCCAAAACTCACGATTTAAGCTTTAACAATTAAAAGGACTATTTTTATGATGTTATATGATGATTATAGAAGCCACAAAAATTAATAACCTGGTCCAGAAAAATCGCATACATGATTTATAGATTTAATTCGATTTTAGGGTTTCAAAACACATAATTTCCATACGATCAAAATATGGTGCATGGCCTGAGTTTATCATTTTTCCCACGTTATATATGATTAGGAGAGGGTTAGAAAAATACCATAAAATTTATAGATCAAAGGATTCACACGTTGTGATTTTATGAGGCTCGGTACAAGTTTTTCGACCCAATTAATTCACCATGACCAAACGAACACTTCCAGAAATGTGTAGCTATTTTTCCCACCTCCTTGCAACTATGACGAACTCCATAAAAATACTCCTTTGCTTCAGAAAAATCGAATGATGTGTGTGGGATTTTTAAGAGTGGCGGCTAATAGTTTTTATGGTAAAATGGAAGAAATAAATTAGGGATTGATATAAATTGAGATGGACCGAAAATTTAGGGAGGGATAATAGACAAAGAACTAGCCTTGATGGCCCAAGGATCAATTTACCTTAATTAGCAATGTATCTTAATTTATTTGTAGCTTAAATGTGTTTTTAAAACAAATAAATATTATAACTTTTGAAATTTAATTATAATATTCGGCCATTGAATTTTTGTGGTGAAATAATACATTTTTGTACTTCGTAAAAATATTAGAGCTTGCCTCAAAATTATCTTGCTTGATTTGTAGTTCGTTTCCAGAGATTCGGGATTAATTCGGTACTTTAATTAAGCTTTAATTAAATTTTAAAGTTTCAGGGGCATTTTGGTAATTTTTGCATGTTTTAGATTTTCGGGTTTTACACATATGCTGCATACAAAGATTTCAAGGTATACCAAATGGACGTAAAGAGTGCGTTCGTGAACGGAAAAATGGCTGAAGAAGTATACGTGAAACAGCCTCCAGGGTTTGAAAGCAGTGAACATCCTGACTATGTGTACAAATTGGACAAACCTCTATGTGGCATGAAACAGGCACCAAGGGCTTGGTATGAAACTCTTTCCTCATTCCTTATTCAAAACAAGTTCAACAGAGGTACAATTGACAACACTCTATTTATTTACAAGAAACATAGTGATGTTTTAATTGTACAGATTTATGTGGATGATATTATCTTTGGGTCAACAAATGAAAAACTTTGCAAACTGTAGAAACTAGAAGGTGGGGTTGAATAATTTCACCATTTTTAATTACATTCTAAGATTTTTGAAACTTTTTTAATATTTTTGAAAATAGTTTGATTCAAAGTTATGTGGTATCAATTATAAAACAATAGATATGCACGAAGTAGGAAATAAAGAAGTGTAAGAAAGGTAAAGGAAAGAAGCAACCAAACCGAGACACATAGATTTATAGTGGTTTGGCTACGAAGCTCACTCTTTGCCCTAATCCACTCCCCGAGTATCACACTCGAGAGTTCACAATCACTATGTCAATAAACTCCCTTCAAGCGGAGAAACTGTACCCCAACGCTTACACCGATTTATGACACTAAGCGGAATGTCGAGTCCTAATCCTAGCTAGAACCAATCTACACAATTGCACACACCGCTACACGGACGTACACCTCTTCCACTTGGACTTTCACACGATCCAAGTCTTCACACTGCACTTCACAGACTTTCACCTAGTCCTAATCTTCACACACCAATACACAGACTCACACTAAGTCCTAGTCTTCACACACCGATACACGGACTCACAACGAGTCCTAGTATTCATCCACCAATACACGGACTCACACCAAGTCCTAATCTACACACACCAAAACACGAACTCATACGAACTCCTAATCTACATACACCACTTCACGGACATACACTTTTTCCAAATCTACACTAACACACCTAATCTCGACTCACACACAAGTCGGATAGACTAATATACAATATAGAAAAATGAGAGAGTTTAGACGGAGAAGAGAATCGTAACACAAGTTAAATGTGTGTGATACCTAATCTATAACACTTCTTTTCTTAACGAATATGAGGTAGAAGAAGGAACATAATGTTTTTGTGCAAAGAAGGTTGATTTTTCTATAGGGAATAGTGCAGTATTTATAGGCATAAGGAGGAGCGTGGGACGGTCCCTTAAACGGTGGACGGTCCCGTATATATATGGGACCGTCCACCTTTACGGGACCATCCCAAGAGACGCTCCTAATTTTGTCCTGGTGTGGTGAAAATTTATCTGGTGAAAATTTTATCTGATCTGGGCGGGAAAAATAGATGTTGAAGAATTTCAAATTCAAATTTATTTTTCTTATTAAAACATTTCTTTATAAATACAAAAATACTTTGTAAAAATATTTTGTCACATAAAAATGTGAGGTTTGAGGAAAAATAAACTCTTTGATCACATAACTAAGTTGGTATAGTGTTTGTTCATACCTTAAGTGATGTTTGTAGTCGAAACGAGTTTTCTCGATTAAAAGCTTATTAAGTGTAGTTTTATGTAACGTGTCTTTATATTTTGTGATTATCAAAACGTATAGAGACCGAATAATGCAAATGACGTTTTTGACATTATTTGTATTAACAATCTTCCCCTTTTTGATGATTAGAAAATATAAACTAATTTTAGGTATATTTATGTTTTAATAAGTTTTAATGAGTTTTCGTTTACTTCTCCCCCTTTTTGTTGAATCAAAAAGTTTACGTCGATATGTAGAAAGGAAAGAAATCGACGATGCTAACGCTCCCCCTTGATTAGTGCTCCCCCTGTTGAGGGCACCGGGGAATTGAGCTATGGTGTCGTGCTACAAAAAAAAGTTAGAGTGCAAGCATATATATATATATATATATATATATATATATATATATATATATATATATATATATATATATATATATATATATATATATATATATATATATATCAGAAAGAAGGGAGAAATTAGATATAGAATCAGAGAATAGGAGAATTCAGCCTGACGGGGGATGGTCCCTAATATATACTGACAGTCCCTTATATATAGGGGACCGTCCATATATAAAGGACCGTTGCCAGTGAGGCTGTCTTAGACAGAATGTTGTGATTTCAGTTGTTGCTATGTTAAAATTGGTTAATATCACATTTTTATAACAACCACCATGACAAATATCATAACATAAAAGGATAGATTTCATTAAACATATTTAGAAAGCATACATCAATAAGCATACATAGCACATAAAGTCATACATGACATTCTACAATCTAGACAAGAGAAACTACAAGCTATTTCTAGAAAAACCCAGGTTCCTAGAACATCCTTGGCCCAAAAGATAATCCTTTATTATTTTTTACTAAACATATAAAGATGTTTAGTTGGAAGGTGGAGGAGTTGGTGGCATGGTGGCTAGTAGAGTTGGTTGCACATTAGGTTGAGAAAGAAGGTACTCAACATGGGCAAACATGTAATTAAGCTCTTCTCTAAGGGATGAAATGAGGTTGAAGTTGTGAAAGAAACAAGCACAATTCATGGTGTGGTGGTTGCCAAAGTTGAAAGGAAGTTGATGGCCTATGATTGGAGATGGTGGTGGAGTAGAAGGAGTGTAGTCCAAGGGCCCATTTGGTGATAGAGATAATGAGGTGGTCAAGAGTGGTGAGTTGGAGAGAGTAAGCTAAGGTGACATGTCTCTAATGAATCGTGAGAATGGGGAGTAGTTTGGTCTTGAAGAGGATGAGGATGTTCCTTTGGTTGAGGGTGTTTTGATTGGTGCACTAGGAGCAAGAGGAGAATTTGGCTTAGCTTTTGGTGATGGAGTGTTTCCTTCTTGAGTGAGATCAATGAAGGTAGTTTTTGGTTGTATGATGGTGATTTTTGGCCTATTGTTGAAGAGTGTCAAAGAGGTTGAAGAAGAAGAGGCCATGGTGGAAGATGAAGATTATGGGATGGAGAAGAAAGGTGGTGATGAAGAGGAAGAAGAGAAGTGTTTAAATAATCAAAGTTGATTATGGTTTAGGCAAAGCATGCATTAAGAAGTTTATGGTACCAAAATTTGTTTTGCTAATCCTGGAAATGGTTGTGAATTTCATGAAATGGGTCAAGACTGCATAAAAGAAGAATAGTGCAAAAATCTGTGACCACCTGTGGACGGTCCCTAAATAGGCGGACGGTCCTTTAAATATTCGGGACTGTCGCCATATTTATGGGACCGTCACCAGAAGGTTTTCAGGTTTTCACCCAGTTTTCATATTCTGCAACCTGTAACTAGGACACTATCTAAAAATCCAGTTTTCTGCAAAATCATATAAATCTACCAAGCTGAGTTAAATACTAATGTATTTCAAACATATTCTAGAGATAATCATGCACTTAGGTAGAAAACATTTAACATGTTATAATATGACCAAGTCTAATTAAGTCCAAAGGATAAATATCATAATTTCACAAAGTCAAATAAGAAGCATACATAATAAGACTAAAGTTATCACGATATTGCTACAAGTCTTAAAGAGATATTGAGATCTCTTCCTAATTAGTTTAAAGACTATTCTACTTTATTCTTCATGACTAATGCCTACTCTAACTGCTTTCTTCATCGTCATCACTTGACGAAAAATCGTAACATGACATAGAATCATCATTTTGAATCTCATGAGGTGATGAACATTCCCAAATGAGAGATGTGAAGGTATTTTGACTCAAAGGAGCCATGATGGGATCAACAAGAGAGTATTCATTGTTACAGGGTTGTGGGAAAGAGTTTATGACAAAATGATACAAACGAGTCAACAACATGCCATAGGGTATCGCCTTATCTAGTCGATCATTTACAATTCTCTTTGCCACAAAGTAAACAAGATTGTAGGGTTCCTTGGTGACAAGACAGTACACCATATGAGCACACATGCCGGGAGGTGCTCACGATTATGGGTAAGACAAAAGACATTTTCACGAATGACTTCTACCCATCTGCGCAGATATGGATGTAATTCATCTACACAAATTTTGAGTGGATCTAAGTCATAGAAGTGAGAATCACGAAACCCGATTTGTCCATTCTCTTTAAGAGACACATGGACCTTTTGAGGATGACAAATGTGTTCTTTGATGTCGGTAGGACTAGGTATAAACGTGTGATATAGACTGGACATTTCTGGGTGACTCCTAAGGGATTTAAGTGACCACCCTTCGGTGTAAGCACATTTCCCATGGCTCGGAAGACCAAGAATTTGAGCAAATTGCTCAAGAGTGAGGAACACATCAATGTTACTTATGGAGAATTTGATAGATAGAGTCTGATCCTTGTTATATACAAGTTTGACTTGACTATAGAATTATAGAACGAATTGAGGACAAATTTGTTCATTAATGTTGAGCAAACAATCGAATCCTATGGACCTAAACATTGTGACAATGTGGTGATGGTTTGAGAAAGATGACTCAACTGCTCAACCTTCGTGAAAGAAACGAAACTCAAGATTATGAAAGGTTCTATTATGACTTGATGAAGTACTTGATTCTAGTGAAATTTTAGGAATGTATTCTTCAGTGAGCTCGTGATCATAGTCAAACATGTGAAAGCCTTGTTGAGACATGATAACCTATAAAATAATTATTATGAATGTTGTGGAAAACGTAGAGGGGGGGTGAATACGTTCTCGTTTGAAAACTTAAAAAAAAATAAAAAAATAAAAAAAAAAAAAAGAAAAAAAAAAAAAACTTTTGTATCAAGCACCTGATCAAGTGTGACTTAATATGACAAGTATCAACACTAGTCTTACTAGAACTAGTGATAATATAATGCAACAAGTAAGGCATGTCACACTAGGACAAACTTAGACATATTATAAATAACATGCCATAAAACAAACACAACTAACACAATGCAAGCAACAAACTACACAAGTATAAATGTAACACAAAATGTAAATGTAAAGCTATAAATGCTAAAATAAAGCGTAAAGAGATAAGTAAAGAAAGCTCAAACCGGACACGAAGATTTATAGTAGTTCGGTCACGAAGCTCCTCTTCGCCCTACTCCACTCCCCGAGTACCCAACTCGAGAGTTACTTCACTAATCAACAAGCTCACCTCTTGGCGGAGAAAACCATACAACGTTGCTTCCAATATTTTCTGACACTAAGCTAGATGTCGAGTTCTTCTTCAGGTGCAACCAAACCCGATATGTTTTATGGCCCAATATAACAAACCTTGTGTTTTAAGGCCTAAACACATAAACCTCGTCGCTTACATTATTTTTCGACACTAAGCTAGATGTCGAGTACTAATTTAGCTAGTACCAATCTCACACATGATCTACCTGATACTCACGAATCACACAAGCTACAAGATCCACATGATCTACACTCGATCTACCTGATCTACTCACGATCTAACCGATCTACTCACGATCTACCCGATCTACTCACTATCTACCCGATCAACATGATCTACACGATCTTCACTTGATCTACCCGACCTATACACGATCTACATGATCAACTCAATCTACATGATCAACCTAAGTATGGTGACAAGAACTTGATGTATGATGACATACAAGGAGTGCGTAACAAGTGTTACGAGTGCACTAAACTATGACTACAACACTTTGTATCTTTGTGATACTATGTGTTCTTCTCTTGCACTATTAAAGGAATGAAGGTGATCACTTGAATGGATGATTTGATCACTCTTAAACAAAGATAAACTAACTAAATGATCAAAGAAAGTGGATTGGAGTGGGGGATAAAGAGCAAAAAGTTTTGTGTGAAAAACCGTACCAAAATGTGTAAGATGGTCCACTATTTATAGAGGAGGAAAAAATTAGCCGTTACAGACAGACGGTACCACCAAAGTTCAGACGGTACCACTAATTGTCAGACGGTACCGTTAAATTTAGTGGTACCATCCCAGACAAAAATGCTCCTCTTTTTGTTTTTTGTGGGGAAGGTTTATTTGGGGATGTTTGGAGCTGTTGTGGGGGGGGGGGAAATAGCTGTTGGGATTTTTGAAATAATTTTCCCAAATAAAACATTTATTTATAATCCAAAAATAATTTGTAAAATGTATTTTTGAAAAGATGTTTTGTCACATTTATAAAATTTTGAAGTTTAGAACAAAAAATTAATTTCTTTGATCATCCGTCAAGTTTAAATCTGTTTGTTCATACCTTGAGTGATTTACGTCGGGATAGAAATCTACGACTCTGTTGAAGCATACTTGAGACGTCGAGAGATGTTGAAGTAAGTATGCATTGATGATTTGTGTTTACAAGTAACTTGCGCATTTTACGTTATGCATTACAAGTTACATGTTTGTCATTATTAAAACCGAATAAATCATTTATTTTAAATATCATAATATTTGCACTAACAATCTCCCCCTTTTTGATGATGAAAAATATGTAAACCGTAACACACAGTAAAATGTAATAGTTATTTTTTTACACTCCCTTATCCCCCTTTTGTCGAAGCAAAAATGTAGTTTCCTCGAGCTCTCCCTTGAATTCACTCCCTACTCTTCCTTATTACACTACTTTTCTTTCTTCCCAGAAAGGTGAGCTTGCATCATCCCTGTAAAGTCTTCTATCACCATTGTTAAAAAGACTCCATGCTATGTATTCAAATACCCCCGAGCTCCTCCCAGCTCAATTCTCCTATATGGTGATTGAATCCCCTTGTTTATTTACCTTAGTACCTAGCGGATCCATGGATGAAATTCTTACAAAGGCTTATCCTACATCAAGGGTTAGCTTCGTTCAACATAGTATATAAAGGAATAGGAGCAACATGATAGGGATATAATACACATAGCAAGACATGCAAGGGTTAAGCTATGTTAAAATTTTGTAAGTAAGCATATTAAAGTATGCTAGAGTTTAGACATGTTATGAAAGTGTGCCAAAAGGATAAAACCAAAGAAGAAAGCCCAAGAAAGTTGAGCGACACAAAAATGCGAATGCGTATTGCAATTCAAGGACACTGGAGGGTCACAACTTGACCGACAACCTAAGGTGCAATTGTTCAATCAATCACACTAACAAGAACGGAATTCGTTCGTTGACAGACACACAAAATGACTTCTTCCAAGTTGTCATTAGGAAGGCGAGTTCTAACAAACCTTTTGAATGGCATAATCATCTACCTAAGATGATTGATGTTAAGGATAGTTTGCTGATAAGAAATACTTTAAATGAAGTAGATATATGTCACTAATATTATGACAAGTCATATCATAATATAGACTCGAAGAAGAAAGAAAAATGAAAACAAGAGCGATACGCACCTAGATGCGAATGGAAATAATTCCATAAGACGAGAAAATGTTGGATTTGACCTTTGAGAAAAGATGGGCAAAGACGGTTTAGATTAATATATCGTTTTCACTGATAATGAGATGCATGATATATTTCAAAGGAGAAAAGGATGTGCATGTGATCCTATTGAGGGTAAATTTCTCTAACAGGTTTGAGGTAACGAAGTTCTAGAGTTCTAGTTTTGGATAATCCTAGTTGCATGTTAGAGATAATTTGGTGCATGAAGGATTTTGTGTGATTGTGTAGTTATACTCTTTGGGTATAATGATTTTGATGGTTGAAGGTTATTGAACTATCAAGAATGAAGTATAGTGATAAGATTGAGTGTAATGATCGATGGGTTGAAGGTTCTTAAGCTAACTATCACTGTCAAGAGTGAAGTGTAGCTATAGGGTTTAATGTGAGGGTTGAAGGTTCTTGTATAGAACAAATTGCTAAGTGATCAAAAAGAGTAGAGGTTAGGAAGCTAGAGCCAATTGTGGTTTTGTGACTAGGGTTTTGCTAAGTAGCGGGTACTTAAGAGGTGAGTGTTTTAGTGTGGAATTCTAGGGAATAAGAACCATATTTGTGTGTTTTTTAGAGTGTTTGGTGAAAGATTATATGTATACGAATGTGTTTTAGCTCCCCCTTAATCAATGACCATCCAGACAAGATGTGTTGAAAAATAAACTAAAGAAGAAAAAAAATGTTGACGGAAGAGATGAGCTTAGTAACGTTATGACAAGTAGTGGATAGCATACAATAAACTTCACCGTTGAAGTCACGTAGCTCTTCTCAATCATTGCGAATATTCATAGAACATTCATATGATGAGGCATGTGATTACGGGGAAATGTGCTAAGGGTTAAGAAGATAGAATCTTCAAGGTTGTGGAGTTAGTGATAAGGTTTTAATAGGGTTATATTTGATAGAAGAAACTATGTTGATGAAGAAGGGTTATCCGAACTTATCCTAGTGGTTCTTCGCTTGAATTGTGTGGAAGATGAGTGGGATACGGAAGCATTGGTAGTGTAGAACGAAGGTTGAGAATTGTAGATAAGTTGAGAAGATGATGGATACGAAAGTAACCAAACATATGGTGTGTTTTGTACCATGCGGAAGTGAAAGGGGAAAAATCTAAGGAATCAAAAGATAGGTAGAATCTATTCAGATAGGAGACAGTTCTGGTTCAAGACTACAGCGAGTGGGTTTTGATAGTGCTTTTGAAACAGTGAGAATTGAAAACAAAATAAACTGTCTCAGCAGATAATGGTCGGACGATATCGTTAAATTTAGCAGTACCGTCCCTTATTTAAGGGTACCGTGACCTGCTGAGGTCAATTTTGAACCAGAATTTGATTTTTGACAAAGAAATTTCACATATTTTGTGATTTTTCTGGACCTTAGATTAAAGGAATTTATAGCAAATAAATTCTTTTATGAATGAATCCAACGGGATTCGATGAACGTTGATCGAGAACGAGAGATGAAATTTAATTGCATTTCATAAATTAAATATACTTTAAATATTTTGCGTGAAATATTTAAGTTGTCATTGGAAGCTTGAGAGGATTTGACTCTAATCTTGAGAGGATTTGATGAATAAACCTCGCTGATTTAGTGAGAGTTTTAGACACGATGAGAGAATTTATACCTATTAAATTCTTTTTACGAGATGGAAGAGACTAGACGAGAAGAGATGACTTTAGTATTTCCAAGGAAATATTTAAGTAGTCATTAGAGGGATATGAAGGATGACTTTAATATTTCCAATGAAATATTTAGATAGACATAAGACGAGATTCGGAAGAAAGAGAGTATCAACATACTCTTGGCGAGATAGGATGATATGTTTGTTTTCTACCCTAAAACCAATGGATAAGGTCGATCCTCATTATCTATGAGGTGAGCTTGATGACAAAACACGATGCCAAACCTATGGGGATAAGAGGAACTAACGGAAATGAATATACTTGCTCTCAAGGAGTGTATATTCAGACGAGGATGAAAGAAACTACATATCCCTTAATGTAGGTGATGTGTGCTTAAACACACATCATTTTTATACCAGAAAACACGCTAAAAATAGACTAATAACCATGAAATAGGGTAAAATATATTGGAAATATGTTTTGTTTTTGTTATTATGTCTTGCAGGTACAAGGGTTTGAAAACAAAGCGAAAACGATAATTATAGGAGCAAAACTAAAGCAAAGTGATGATTATTTGGAGATTAGAAGATATTAAAGATTTTTAAAAGATAATTTGGAGCTTATTCAATGATTTATCGAACTTAAGTGGAAGCCCATTTAAAGCCCGAAGAAAAGCTCGCGACTCAATCCTAAAAGAGTCCCAAGCCGCGTTGAATTAAGCCAAAAAAAAATTAGCCTATCAAAGCCCATCACCACATGACAATGAAGCCCATGAAAGTAATTGAATTAAAAATTCAATGTATTTCTTTTTGGTGGTGTTGATGTACACTCAAAAGAGACAAAGAAAAAAAAAGACAAACAACAAAGGCACGTGAAGCACCCACTATCTAAACTCCAATCACCAATTATTGTGCGCCACGTGGCAAGCATATGGAGAAATCGTACGAAGAGTATCACTGCATCATTTCTTTGTCTACACGATCGGACCAACTTTGAAAATTATTAAGTTTACGGACTTTAGTGAAATTTGTGGAGATGGCTATTATGTAATATATGGGTTTATAAAAAACCCAGCATCTCAACACTTTGAGATATCTTATTCTCTTCATATTTTTTTTAGTTTCTAGTTTTTATCTCTAGTTTTTATAAAAGTTTTAATGTTTTTATAAATTCTGGCTCTTTAAATTCCTAGTCTTGCTTTATTAGTAGTGTAGTTTTATTAATCTTGCATCTTTATATTCTTTTCCTTCTTATATTTCTTTTAACTTATTACTTTTTTTTAAGTTTAAAATTTTTTTATAAAAAGAATGTGAATTGAGTTATAATGATGGTGTAGGTGTAAAATATTGTTTTCCACATTGGTAACACACATTCTTATTCACCTCTTTCTTTTCTATAAAGTTTAATGTTTTTATTTCGTTATTTGTTTAAAAAAAAGAAAAAAAAGAAAAAAAATCGTAGCTAATTTTTATTAAATCAAGAAATAGTTTTCTGTCATTTTTAGCTTTAACAAAAGCCATTTTTGACATTTTACTATTAAAAAAATCAAAAATAGTTTCTGTCCTTTTTTTTCATTTTTTAACTGTTTCAAATTTTATATTTAAAAAATAGTAAAAATTGTCTAAAAATATTTTTAAATTTTTTGTTATCTCCTTAATATTTCCTAAAGTTGTTGTAAAAATTTCAGGATTTTTTTTTAAATCGTTTACTATTTTATCTTGACTTATGCGTTGTTTTAATTTAATAAATCAAATAAAATACTTGCGCCCTTCCAAAAATTCTGAAACATTTATCGTAACCTTCTGTCATTTTTCTAAAGTTTCTAAAATTTTTTGGGATTTTTCTTAGATCATTTGATATTTTTCATTGATTTATGAGCCTTTTTGGGTGATAAATTAGTGAAAATACTATTTTCTTTCAAAAAAAGTACAAAAAATATTTTTATAAACTGTTATTTATTAGCTTATTTGTACTAACTCTTATAAAGTTTTTATATTTCTTTGTTTCTTATCATTCTTATCATAAGGCGTGGAGCTTACCGGTCTTATAAGCTTAAAAATCATTAAAGTTTACAACTTTAATAACTTTTATCAAGTTATTTAGTTAATAAAGCTTTAAACTTTATTAGCTACTTAGCAAAATTAAAGTTAATAAATTTAATTATTTATTTAGTTTATAAGATCGGGTGGTTATTCTCTCGTATAAATCACCGGCTCTTAATCTCTTACCTTTTTATCATTTTTAGTTTAAATACCTAGTTTAATATCATGTTTACTATTGTAGAGGTATTTGATTTTACTAGTATAATTAATATGAGTAGTGAGTAGATATTTTTATATGTTTGTTAAGTGTTGGTGAATTGTGAAATTAAGTGTGAAACCTTAGAAATTATTAGCTGATAACATTTGGTTTACTTGGTTTAATTTTTATTAACTTTAACGGGCAAAAGCCGTTAAGGTAACTAATTATCTAAACCAAGTAGATTTTACCTAGGTAAAAAGAAGTGTTTTCAATATAAACCAACATTGTGAGAAAACATTCATTTTTAAACAGGTATTCAAAGGTTGTTGATTAATAATTTCCGGATTATTTTTAGATCTTTTTAGTTGGTTGTTTTAACGGGCAAAAGCCGTTAGGATAATTGATTATTTAGATCTAATAATTTTTACCAAGAAAAATTAATTATTTTCAATATAAGCCAACGTTGTGAGAAAATGATTTATTTTGACGGGTATTAATTAAAAAAAAGGGCTTAAAACGAGAAGTCACACTTTATGATCTTCTCACCTTGACAAGCATATCTTTTAATATCGTATTCTTAGCTTAATCATTTGTCATTACTTGTAGTTTTCTATTTAAATTAGTTTAAATTTTAATTAGTTACAATAGTTTTTTAAATCTCCAAACAAAAAAAAAACAAAAACAAAAATTAACCGACAATCAAGCATTAAAACTAAAAACACAAACGTAAATCCCAACTCAAATCTCTTTTGGAGAACGACCTCGGAAGATCAATTTATCACTTGTCCTCAGGTGAATCTTGGTTCGAACAGGAAAACTTACAAATTTAAAATTGCCGTGTACTAAACGACCAAATCAGTTTTTGGCGCCGCTGCCAGGGAGATTCGTTAAGATTTTTACGTTTTGTTTAGTGTTCGTGCCTTGAAGATGCTTTCTTTGGAAAGTTTATTTTGTTAAAAATTTGAAAAAACCAAAAGAAAGAAAAAAAAATTAAAAAATACAAAAATCCAAAAATATTTTCCTTTTTCTAAAAACATTCAAAAAATCCAAAAATATTTTTCTTTCTTCTTTTTTCTAGTGCATGAGCACGCGATCTTCTCCAACGAACTTAATTCTCCTCTTTCTAATCCTGAAAGATTAATTCGACAAAGAAATCGTTGTGAACAGTCACTTTTTAATATGAATAATCAAAACCAAGATCAGGGACCGCCTCCTACGGGACCTATTCCTGCTCTCTGACCCATGGAGGAGTTACTCCAAGCACCGATCGATGGTGTTGGAGATGCTATCATGGTTCCCGCTGTTCTAGCAAATGAATTTGAACTAAAGATCGGGTTACTTAATCTTATCACAAGCATTTCCTTTCACTGTTTTAAGAATGATGATCCTCATTCCCATGCCCGGAGATTCACAAAAATTACTCAAACTCTTAGAATTAACCAAGTTCCTCATAATGTGATTAGAATGATTTTGTTCCCTTTTTCTCTCGAAGGAGCAGCCCGGACTTGGCTTGAAAAGGAATCTCCTAATTCTATCACTACTTGGGAAGACTTAGTCTCCAAGTTCGTGAATCAATTCTACCCTCCTTCTAAAACAACGAATCTCAGAAATCAAATCACTTGATTTCAACAAGCTTTCGATAAATCATTCAACGAAGCTTGGGACAGATGCAAAGAATTGTTAAAAAAGTCTCCTAATCACGGATTTTCACCCCTTCACCAAATTGACACTTTCTATAATGGGTTGAATCAATCCGATCAAGATTCACACAATTTTGCGGTGGGTGGAAATCTGTTGACTAGAAATACTCAAGAAGCTTTAACCATCATTGAAAATAAAGCTAAAGTGAGAAATTCTAGAAACAAAGCTCAAGTTTTGAGTTCTAGTGGTAGTTCAGACCAAAATGACGCCATTACCGCACTTACTAAACAAGTTGAAGCTCTTGGGAAGCATATTGCTTGTATGCAAAAATCTTCTCAACCCGTTCATGCAATTAATCAAAGTTGCGAGACTTCTGCTGGTCCACATCCATATTATGAGTGTCAAGCCACCGGTGGGTTCACTCAAGAGGACGTATACGCTACTACGGGATCCTAAAATGCGGGAGGTAACTCCTACCAACCTCAAGGAAATCGTAATCTCTTAAGCTATCGTTCTAGCAATTATCTTGGACCACCCGGTTTCAATCAAGAAAATAACCCTAATCAGAACAATCAAAATTTTCAAGACAGAAATAATCAAAATCAGTTTCAAAATCGTTCTAACCAAGGGTATAATCAAAACAACCGAGGCCAAAACTTTAACCAAGGGAATAATTTCAATCAAAATCAAGCCTATAATCAAAACCAAGGGTTTAATCAAAATCAATTTCAGCCTCAACACTTGAATCAAGCTCCAATTCAATCTTCCATAGATGAATTGTTGAGACAATACATCATTAGGCAAGAGACCCAAAACCGTCAACACGAAACAACAATGAAATTGATGCAAGAACAAGTAGCTAAAATGGCTAAAATTCTAAACGAAAGACCTCAAGGTGGGATTCCTAGCAACACCGAAACAAATCCAAGAGCAGAGCTTAAAGCGATTACCACAAGGAGTGGTATTACTTTGGTTGGACCCTCAGTTCTACCACCTACTCCTTCTTCTTCTTCCAAGGAGGTGGAACGAGACCCGGAGACGACCACGGACCAGGTGCACATCTCAAGTTCAGGAAGTACCGCACGAGTCCAATCTCCAGTAATCCAGCCAACTCCTACACCTAAACCCAAGGAAGGCCCGAAGCCTAATCCTTATCAGCCTTCGATTCCTTACCCTTCGAGACTTAACAAGACAAAACTTCTTGATAAAACGGATGTTCAAGTTTCAAAGTTTCTCAAAATATTTAACCAACTTTACTTCAATATAAATCTTGTTGATGCTCTTACTCTAATGCCAAAATTGGCTAAGATGTTAAAAGATTTATTAAAGGACAAGGAAAAATTAGAGGAGCTTGCAAATACTTTGATAAATGCTCAATGCTAAGCTATCCTTCTCAGCAAGCTACCCGAAAAGCTTGGAGATTCTGGAAAGTTTATCATTCCATGTTCCCTAAAAGATATGGAGGTTTGCAATGCCCTGGCCGATTCAGGAGCAAGCATAAACCTTATGCCTCTTTCAATTTACCAACAACTTGGAATGGGAGACCTCAAGCCTACTCGTATGACCTTAGAGTTAGCTAACGATCGGTTGCTTACCCGATCGGTATAGCCGAAGATGTATTTGTGCGAGTGGATAAGTTTATTTTCCCAGCTGACTTCGTTGTTGTTTACTATGAGGTTGACCCGCGAGTCCCTCTTATCCTAGGGAGACCATTTTTGCGCATTGGAAAAGCCCTAGTTGACCATTACGAGGAGACTTTGACCTTGAGGATTGAGGATGAAAAATTAGTCTTTCATGCCGATGCATCTAGGAGTAATAAACATTCCGTTCATAGCTTTGATGTTATCGATTTCTCTTCTGACGATCATTCTCCTAAAGATCCTAATTTTCCTAAGTCTATTCATCATTGTAAATCAAAATAGCAAAGTAGTGGCAGTACCACTTCTAACGTTGATTCTTTTCTTGAGGAGTTCGCCGATAAACTCGCTCACATCGATCCATTTCCGCCGGGAGATGATGATGATCTCTTTGATTTTAAAGCAGATCTTAAAGAATTAGAATATCTTTTACATCGTGATCCATCACTTGATTCTTATCCTAATACTGAAATTAGTGATTTACAAAATGATGATGATCTCTTCGATTTTGGAGCTGATCGTAGAGAATGGAAATATCTCTTATATCATGAACCTTCTGATGATAAATCCTTTGAAAATAAAGACTTAAAAATGAAACCCAATGTCTTATCTCCTCTATCACCCGATGGTGATTTCCTTTTCTCTGACGAGTTTTCCATAAAGTATCTTGTTGAGTTTTCTTCTGAAGACAAAGTGTTCAATCCAGGCATACTCGTTGGTAGTGAAATTCATTCTTTGATGAAACCAACACTTGAAAAGAAATTATAGATTCAAACCTCATCTGAGGGACTTTCAATTCCTGAGAAAAGTAGCTTCATTCCTCTATGTTCTGATCGTGAAATCCTCTTCTACGTGGAGTTATCTGTGATTGAAACTTTGCTGCCATTTTCATATGAAAATAAAGAAAAATTTTTCAATCCCGGGATACTCCTTATTAATGAAGATCACTGTAAGAGATCTAAAAAATCTTCTATTTTGCCCCATAATGATTTCCTAATCCGTGAGGATTCTACTGAGATCAAAACTTTACTATCATTTTCTTTCGAAAATGAAGACAAAGTTTTCGATCCCGGAATCCTCATGGATGATTAAGTTCTCTCTAATGAATACAGGGGCGAGTCAAGCTAGTGACTTATTAATAAACAAGCGCTTCTCGGGAGGTAACCCGTGTTATCTATCTATCTTTTATTTTTGTTTTCTAATAAGTGTGTTGTGTAGAATAGTGTGGGGGTGTGCTTCTTTCCATGTGGTTTTGGAGGTTACCATTTTGCTTTTAGGATTCCCTATGATCGAGAAGACCTCCGTTCTTGTTTTCAAACCCTCCAATCACTCGGTCTCCGATCATTTACTTGTTTATATCTTGGGATATCCTTTAGTCATATATTAAAAAAAATGTTTTTCCCCTTTCACACTTGTAATTTTTAAAACCCAAGCCATTTTCGATCCTAAGTATGGGGGTAACACCCGTCATTTTTAAACATTGAGGCCAATGTTCAGTTTTAAGTGTGGGGGGGATTTACATCAAAAATGACTATACCTTGTACTTTCTTTTACCTCACGCAACCCTGTTTTTACCTATTTTTGTTTGAATTTATAGGAAAAAAATGAAAAAAAAATGAAAATTTATTATATGTATGAATAGTAGGCCCATAGGCTAGAACAAGGGATATTCTGACTTGACTGAGTATTGCACTCTAGCTTTCCCCTTAGCTTTCGAGACTGAGTGTTTGCATAACATAAAATTTTTGCAAAGAACGAAAAATGATAGAGTGGAATATAAGTTAGATGTTAAGCGTGGAGTAGTTGGATCTCTTTAGAGCTCATAGAGGTTATTATTTGGCTTTTTTCTCCCACCAGCTCGAAACATATAAAAAATAATGCTTTGAATAAATAAAGGTGCACGGTTTTAGAGATAGTTAGCTTTTACTCATTCTTTAGAGAATTCTTGCTTATGGGAGTTGGGTACACATCAGGGTACTGTCAGTGTTGCGGGGAAATAATACAACTGATTCCTGATAGTTAGTTGTTATTGTTTTGGATGTTGAAAGACCGCAGGACTCGAGATTTGGCACATAATAAATGTGTAATAAACAAAAGCCGAAATAAGACTACTATTTCCTGACGGTTCGCTCCCATTGACTCAGTTTTTTAAAGGGTGGAGGTAATAATAATAACAATCCAAAGCCGATAAAAGTTTTCTGTTTCCTGACGGTTCGCTCCCGTTGACTCAGACTTCAAAAAGGTGAAGGAAATTCCCAAGGTCAAAATAAGACTACTGTTTCATGACGGTTCGCTCCTATTGTCTCAATTTTTTAAAGGGCCGAGGGCTAATACTGCTTAATAAAAATGTTAATAAGGCCAAATTTCGACTCCGAGGATATGTAAATAAAGCTTCTGTCTATAGACTCGTAGATGAGCTATTTCGGATGAAATAAAAAGGATATCCCCTAAATCATGTTAAATTAGGACCTTGATGTGGACCTTATTTATATATGAAACAGTTCTCTAGGGAAGGATTTTAAACTAAGTATTGTCTAAACCGGGTGCCTTTATAGGACTAAAAACTTATCGAAATAATAAAAACTCATTTTTCAGAATAAAATCCTTATAGGAATTAGGAATAAGGGAGCAAGAAGTAGCTGCGCGTACACAAGTAGCATCTATGGGTAGTGTTAGTATCTAAGTTATATTCAGCTGTGATTTCCTTTTAAGCTCGGGGATCTTTATCTCCTGGAAACTCCCAGTTTGCGAGTTTCCCGTTCTTAAAGCCTTATATATATTTTTAATAAAACTTTTATTACATTTTATTTATTATTTCATGGAAAAAATGGGGCGTTTTCGAAACAAAAGATTTGTATACCCCTTAATGAACATCTTTCTGTTCTTGTTTGATGTGAGGGATTTTTAGTTAAGGGGTTTTATATATTTTCTTTCTCTACGTGTATAATAAACATTGTGTAAGGGGCCAACAATGGATTAGTGTGGGGGAATTCTGATGTGTGCTTAAACACACATCATTTTTATAACAAAAAACACGCTAAAAATAGACTAATAACCATGAAAATAGGGTAAAATATAGTGCAAATATGTTTTGTTTTTGTTATTATGTCTTGCTGGTACAAGGGTTTGAAAACAAAGCGAAAACGGTAATTATGGAAGCAAAACTGAAGCAAACTGATGATTATTTGAAGATTAGAAGATATTAAAGATTTTTAAAATATGATTTGGAGCTTATTCAATGATTTATCAAACTTAAGTAGAAGCCCAATTAAAGCCCGAAGAAAAGCTCGCGACTCAAGCCTAATAGAGTCTCAAGCCGCGTTGAATTAAGCCAAAAAAAAAATAGCCTATCAAGGCCCATCACCACATGACAATGAAGCCCATGAAAGTAATTGAAGTAAAAATTCAATGTATTTCTTTTTGGTGGTGTTGCTGTACACTCAAAAGGAAAAAAAAAAAAAAAAAAAAGGCACGTGAAGCACCCACTATCTAAACTCCAATCACCAATTATTGTGCACCACGTGGCAAGCATATGGAGAAATCGTACGTGGAGTATCACTGCATCATTTCTTTGTCTACACGATCGGACCAACTTTGAAAATTATTAAGTTTAGGGACTTTAGTGAAATTTGTAGAGAGGGCTATTATGTAATATTTGGGTTTATAAAAAACCCAGCATCTCAACACTTCGAGATGTCTTCTTCTCTTCATATTTTTTTTAGTTTCTGCTTTTTATCTCTAGTTTTTATAAAAGTTTTAATGTTTTTATAAATTTTGCCTCTTTAAATTCCTAGTCTTGCTTTATTAGTAGTGTAGTTTTATTAATCTTGCATCTTTATATTCTTTTCCTTCTTATATTTCTTTTAACTTATTACTTTTTTTTATAAAAAGTTTACAAATTTTTTATAAAAAGAATGTGAATACAAGAGTTATAATGATGGTGTAGGTGTAAAATATTGTTTTACACGTTGGTCACACAAACTCTTATTCACCTCTTTCTTTTTTATAAAGTTTTGTGTTTTTAGTTTGCTGTTAGTTAAAAAAAACGGAAAAAAAAAAAGATTCGTTGCGAATTTTTAGAAAATCAAGAAAATAGTTTTCTGTCATTTTTAGCTTTAACAAAAGTTATTTTTCACGTTTTACTATTATAAAAAATCAAAAATAGTTTATGTCCTCTTTTTTATTTAACTCTTTCGAATTTTATTTTTAGAAAATAGTAAAAATCGTCTAAAAATATTTTTAAAATTTTTATTATCTCCTTACTGTTTCCCAAAGTTGTTGTAAAAATTTCAGATTTTTTTGAAATCGTTTACTATTTTATCTTGATTTATGAGCTGTTTTTGTTTAATAAATCAAATAAAATACTTGCGCCCTTCCAAAAATTTTGAAAAATTTATAGTATGCTTCTGTCATTTTTCTAAAGTTTCTCAAAATATTTCGGATTTTTCTTAGATAATTTGATATTTTTCATTGATTTATGAGCCTTTTTGGGTGATAAATTTGTGAAAATATTATTTTCTTTCAAAAAAAGTACAATTTTTTTTTTTATAAACTGTTATTTATTAGCTTATTTGTACTAACCCTTATAACATTTTGATCTTTCTTTGTTTCTTATCATTCTCATCATAAGGCGTGGAGCTTACGGGTCTTACAAGCTAAAAAATCATTAAAGTTTACAACTTTAATAACTTTTATCAAGTTATTTAGTTAATAAAGCTTTTAACTTTATTAGCTACTTAGCAAAATTAAATTTAATATGAAAATAAACTTTAATTATTTATTTAGTTTATAAGATCGGGTGGTTATTCTCTCGTATAAATCACCGGCTCTTAATCTCTTACCTTTTTATCATTTTTAGTTTAAATACCTAGTTTAATATCATGCTTACTATTGTAGAGGTATTTGATTTTACTAGTATAATTAATATGAGTAGTGAGTAGATATTGTTATATGTTTGTTAAGTGTTGGTGAATTGTGAAATTAAGTGTGAAACCTTAGAAATTATTAGCTGATAACATTTGGTTTACTTGGTTTGATTTTTCGTAACTTTAACGGGCAAAAGCTGTTAAGGTAACTAATTATCTAAACCAAGTAGATTTTACCTAGGTAAAAAGAAGTGTTTTCAATATAAACCAACGTTGTGAGAAAACATTCCTTTTTAAACGGGTATTCAAAGGTTGTTGATTAATAATTTCCGGATTATTTTTAGATCTTTTTTGTTGGTTGTTTTAACGGGCAAAAGCCGTTAAGATAATTGATTATTTAGATCTAATAATTTTTACCAAGAAAAATTAATTGTTTTCAATATAAGCCAACGTTGTGAGAAAAAGATTTATTTTGACGGGTATTTATTAAAATAGGGCTTAAAACGAGAATTCACACTTTATGATCTTCTCACCACTCTTGACAAGCATATCTTTTAATATCATATTCTTAGCTTAATATATTTATCATTACTTGTAGTTTGCTATTTAAATTACTTTAAATTTTAATTAGTTACAATAGTTTTTGAAATCTAAAAAAAAAAAAAAAAAAAATTCAACCGACAATCAAGCATTAAATCTAAAAACACAAACGTAAATCTCAATACAAATTTAAAACTGCCGTGTACTAAACGACCGAATCAGTAGGAATTCGTGAGTCCTTTGTGACCCGAAGGTTGATGTTAGCTTTTAGCTTTTGGATGAGCGTTTTTAGCATATGTTGTTAAAAGGCTTTGAATATGATGTTTCGGATATGACTTTTAACAATTCCGATCGCAAGTTAAAATTACTTGAATATTTCGGATGAAATATTTAAGTTGTCAAACCTACTCCGAGTTCTACTAGGCTTGTATGTAACCTTCCCTTGACAAAATAGTGTATCACTTGGAAGAAAGTGAAATGATGACCAAGAAATTAGGACAATTTCGCGAATACTTTAACTTATAGACTTTGACACTAGTGTATGACTATATGACGTCTAAGAGTTCTTAGTGATAGGCATACCTAATTCATTATGTTTCAAGATGACATAGTGTAGGTGCAAAATTTACAAGCAAATCATGTAAAATGCACATAAGGAATAAATGCAAACATCGTGCAAAACATGATAATCATTTAGCATGTAAGAGCATGAAGACATTTAATCATATCTTACGAGAACATGTTATCATTTTGAAACACATATGTGGGATGCAAGTAATCTAGGTTCGCTAAGGAGGATCCTAATTACTACTTGTTCAAAATGAAATCCTAATGGGAGGTATAGTTCACCGATGCAAGCTATCTTTAGTCAAATGTAGGAATGAAAAATTTTCAAGTTAGAGAATGAGTATGAGACTAGCATTATTGGTTCTCAATTCAGGCTAAACACGACCATTTTTACAGGTTATACAACGAACCCAACTTCTCTCCTGGAAGTAATTCAACCGTTAGGTCAAATTGAATTTCTAGTGCGATAGGTTCTCTAGTAATCATTCTCATGTTAGAAAAATTCAAATTCCTATATTTGCCTATCGAAGTATAGCAAAGATGATATTAGCTTATTTCGCTAATACATGGCCTAATATGACTTAACTAATCATATTTTGAAAGTCGGTTAAGATGATGACATGTCTTACACAATATCCTACCAAAGGCAAGCACAATGTTTCAATCTTGTGTTTGAGATTTAGAGGTTATTGAGTTTAGATGGTGCATTTCATGATCTCTTGGACAACATCTGTGTTTGTTGAGTTGTTACATGTTATTTTAGCATGATTTGGTTTTATAGAACCAAGAGATGCCTTAATGTGATACAATGTAGAATCTGCTACATTGAGAGTGTTTCAAGAATGCTCTTTTGCATATCTTGAGAAAAGAATCTAGTAAAGGTTACTTACCTCAATAGATCTTGTGAGTATTATATGATGTATGATTGAAATGAGACATATTGTATCTTTCAAGAAATATGCTTTTCTAAGAGGAAACTTATCACTCTTACGAATGCTTAGTAAAACAAGTATTTTAGTGTATAACTAATTTTACTTGCTTATGCAATGACACATGTTGTATTGTGTTCAAATCTAATATCCTATATTTGTTAACAAGACGCAATGTATTCTCTTGTAACACAACCATTCATGTTACAAAGGGAATGAGATGCATATGATATAAATTATCCTTTTTCAATCTTTTGATAATAGAAATACATGTAATTTTCTCAAAGATTGATGACGTACAAAATAGTTAATAACATATTATGTGTGACATTTTTACTTGACATGTGATTTTGAGTGTTGAGTCGTTCATGAGCAAAGTTTACATGTGTTGTTTGTTTGCTCGTGTTTGGTTTTTCAGAAATGACACATTCACTAATTGCATTGCAAGGTAAATTACTTGAATATTTCGGATGAAACATCCAAGTTGTCAATCCTACTTAGTTGTCTATTTTATGCATCTTTTAAACATATAAGTTTAATGTTTGGAATACAACCATTGGACAAGAAGACTCAATATGACATCTTCAACACAAGTGTGAGTTATGATTCAATGCATATTATTTTCATCTTGAGAGGACGTCATTATTTTCATAACAACCGAGTGTGATTGAGTATGTAGATTCAACATAATATAATTTGATGTTATCTTGAAGCTAGACAAATAATGACTCCAATTTCACGTCCATACTCGAAAACTTGTCAATTAGATTCGATGATGGTATCAATCATAATTTGAATAATGAATTGATATGTACTCGAAATCTTTCTTGACCCTCACGATCAATCCTTTTAAAAAGAAAATAAAAATTAAGGAATGTGTTCCATTTATTCTAATACTAGTTGTATGTGTAAGGTTAATGACATATTAACTTAACACTTTGAGATTGTCATTTATTTTTATTTGCGAAAAACTATTTATTATTAAGTGTAATATTCTTAGTTTTTGACATATCATGAGTGTAAAAATAATTATCTTAACCATTTTTATACAACATACGTAAAATACTAAATGTTTAAAACATTTTGTGTGTGTGTTAGATCAATGCAAGTTTAATACATTTTCTTTTACTTAAATACTAATGTATTAATATGATCTTTTATCTTGTTTAGACAACCCATGGTCAAGCAAGACAAGAGGATGTAATGTTTTAGAGATCATGTTACGGATTTAATGAAAGTGTTAAATATTTTGAGGTGATATATTTTTTTACACTTAAACCTTTGGAAAAATAATTGTGTAAAACATTAACTTTCGACACACATTATCAACCAACTTACTTTCCATTCCTAAGAAGGTTACTAAAGCATTTTAATACTTTCAAGATGTCGAAAATACATATGCAAGAAAAGTGGTCTATGCCTATATGCAGTGCAAAACCAATTACGCAACTTAGTGCAAGAAGTCTAGTCTAAGTCCTATTGACGCATAAACCGAAAAACTAATAATCAACACATAGCAACAAGGCATGTAAAATGCTTGTGATTATAGATATAATTAGCTAAAATAAAGATAACTATAAGCAATCAAAAATATTAACTAACAATACTAAGACACAAAGAAAAACAAATAATCATTTAGCATAATACACAAAAATACTTATCGTCATTTTGTTTATTAAATATAATAATATAAACTTAGCTTGATTTTATTTGAAAATGAATTATTTTCCTCCCCACTTCAAAATATAATCAAGTTCAACACTTTGAAAATATAAATACATCAATGTGTGATGTTCTCTTTGTAATTTGACCAAAAATTTGTGCAATCAGTATGACCGGAAAAGACTCTTTGTTATGAATCAAAGACTTTCATAAATTTTACTTTACAATCAACTCCTAAAAGTATATTTAAATGAAAGTAGACTCAATTACGTTTAAAACGATAGGTGGCACGCCTTCTACGGACTTACGGTTGATTTTATATGAATTTTTGAAGAAAACCCAGTTCTGAAAAACAGACGAAGGTGCCGTTAAATTTGGCGGTACCGTTTGTATTTAATGGTACCGTCCGTTATATTTAATGGTACCGTGACTTGTTATTACAGTTTTGTCAAAAACCAATTTTATTTATTGCAACAAGTATTTGACGTAACGAAAGATGTAAAACATAATAAACTAGATACCGAACATCTAATATATATTAAGTAACCTTTCCGGACTAAGAAAAACATTTACTAAAATACAATTACTATAAAACAAGGAGTTGTCCCAAACGCTCCTTTCAAAACCTCATCACTTTACGACTCTTTCTATAAACATGATCGGACACGTACAAACTCAATTCTTTTATTGGTTTAAGAAAACCTTCAACCTAGTAGACAAAGTATACTTAAGAACAAAACTTGTAAGTATTAGGCAACTAAATACTTTTCATATTTTATCACCTTCGTGGGTAATTTGATACATGAATTGTACTTAATTTTGAAAACTATTTGTTTTAAAATTTTGAGCGAATTAACTCTGGTATCAATTGTGGAAAACGTAGAGGTTAATACGTTCCCATTTGAAGACTAAAAAAAAAAAAAAAAAAAAAAAAAAAAAAAAAAAAAAAAAAACCTAAAACTTTTGTATCAAGCACCCGATCAAGTGTGACTTAATATGACAAGTATCAACACTAGTCTTACTAGAACTAGTGATAATATAAAGCAACAAGTAATGCATGTCACACTAGCACAAACTTAGACATATTATAAAGAACATGCCATGAAACAAACACAACTAACACAATACAAGCAACAAACTACACAAGTATAAATGCAACACAAAATATAAATGTAAAGCTATAAATGCTAAAATAAAGCGTAAAGAGATAAGTAAAGAAAGCGCAAACCGGACAGGAAGATTTATAGTGGTTCGGTCACGAAGCTCCTCTTCGCCCTACTCCACTCCCCGAGTACCCAACTCGAGAGTTACTTCACTAATCAACAAGCTCACTTCTTGGCGGAGAAAACCATACAACGTCGCTTACAATATTTTCTGACACTAAGCTAGATGTCGAGTTCTTCTTTGGGTACAACCAAACCTGTTATGTTTTATGGCCCAACATAACAAACCTTGTGTTTTAAGGCCTAAACACATAAACCTCTTCGCTTACATTATTTTCCGACACTAAGCTAGATGTCGAGTACTAATCTAGTTAATACCAATCTCACTAACGATCTACCCGATCCTCACAAATCACACAAGCTACAAGATCCACATGATCTACACTCGATCTAGCCGATCTACTCACGATCTACCCGATCTACTCACTATCTACCCGATCAACACGATCTCCACGATCTTCACTTGATCTACCCGACCTATACACGATATACATGATCAACTCAATCTACATGATCTACATGATCAACCTAAGTATGGTGACAAGAACTTGATGTATGACGACATACAAGGAGTGTGTAACAAGTGTTACGAGTGCACTAAACTATGACTACAACACTTTGTATCTTTGTGATACTATGTGTTCTTCTCTTGCACTATTAGAGGAATGAAGGTGATCACTCGAATGGATGATTGGATCACTATTAAACAAAGATAAACTAACTACATGATCAAAGAAAGTGGATTGGAGTGGGGGGATAAAGAGCAAAAAGTTCTGTGTGAAAAACCTTACCAAAATATGTAAAATGGTCCACTATTTATAGAGGAGGAAAAATTAACCGTTACAGACAGACGTTACCATTAAAGTTCAGACGGTACCACTGATTGTCAGACGGTACCGTTACACTTAGTGGTACCGTCCCAGACAAAAACGCTCCTCTTTTTGTTTTTAGTGAGGAATGTTTATTTGGGGATGTTTAGAGCTGTTTTGGGGGGAAAAATTTTTGTAGGGATTTTTGAAATAATTTTCCCAAATAAAACATTTCTTTATAATCCAAAAATAATTTGTAAAATATATTTTTGAAAAGATGTTTTGTCACATTTATAAAAATTTGAAGTTTAGAACAAAAAATTAATTTCTTTGATCATTCTTCAAGTTTAAATTTGTTTGTTCATACCTTGAGTGATTTACATCGGGATAGAAATCTACGACTCTGTTGAAGCATACTTGAGACGTCGAGAGATGTTGAAGTAAGTATGCAATTGATGATTTGTGTTTACAAGTAACTTGCGCATTTTACGTTATGCATTACAAGTTACATGTTTGTCATTATTAAAACCGAAGAAATCCTTTAGTTTAAATATCGTAATATTTGCACTAACAAATGTCATGTGCATATCTTTCGTGATAGATGTAACAATTCCTTAATTTAAATTTTACTTAATAAACTATGTTTGAAAGTAGCATTTATTTTGATAGACTCGACTCATGTTAATGCATGGTTTGAAAAACGTTTTTGAGATGTATTAACAATGTATAATTACATTTTTGTTACGTTCCTAAACATGATAAATTACTACAACTCGAATTGGGGATTATCACATATTTTGACACTGTTCTAAACACGCTTGTTTGGACAAATCCTACATCTAGCTGAGTGATAATGGTAGTACATTGTTAAGATTTAGTGTTAATTTCAATCAATTATATGTGTTGGGATCGCTCCTAACACCTAAATGGAACGACATTTACGGAATTATATTTTCTATCTTGTTTAGCCGAAACACTTGGACTAGTTATGTAATATTGTAATGGTTAAGCTTGTGTTAGGCTATATATACCCCTCCACACTTCCATGGAGGGGTGATGCTTTAGTGTGTAACTCATCCTTTTCATTATCAATAAACACACTAGTTTTACTTTCTCTCTCTACTCTCTCTCTCACTAACCATGGCTATGTTATTCTTTCATCATCCCCGACCTCCCGAATCACAATATCAACCAAACACATCGATCCAACCATTGGTATCAGAGACAGATTATTAGTTTTGGTTGATTTTTGTGGTGTTCTCTTGTCAAAAACGTATTTTTTTTTGTTTCGAATCTGTGTTGAAGCTGTGTTATCCCAATGTTTACCTAGTCAAAACCTTTTATTATTTTATCACAAGTCTTTGGTTTTATACAATTTCATAACAGTTTCTTTGAACAAATGGTCAGAAACAAAACTGTTGGATCCTTTCACTTTCAAACTGAATATCTTTTTGTGTTTATGTGTGAGGATTGATTTAAACACTTAGGATGTTACTCCTTTATAATGTGTATATGATACTTTGAGTGAATATGATTAAGTATGCGGAATCTACTTAACCACACTTAGAAGAATGTTGGTTTGATTAATGAAACAGTAATGCTTTTGTATTAGACAATGAACACAGAAAGTATATCACCAAACGATTCAATATTATTGAGAATAATACGAGTGATCTTTTCTATCACTAGGGTTACAAAACCTTGAATCTCTATGAAAAATGTGAATAATGTTTTTCCCACTTGTGTTTCTTCGTGCTTGTTATATTACTTAAATATCTAACCTAAGATCTCCTTTTTATAGTCCAAAGGAGATCTTTACAAGATAAGTATCTACCGTATATATTTGACTTATTATACACAAAAGATCTTTTCAATACTTATCCTCTACAAAGTCGTATGAGACTGTTATCCATACAGCAGTACCTTTAGTTGCACTAGCAGTACTAACTTAGCAGTTAGTACTGTTAGTTATATCTTGAGCAGTCTTCAATTATACACTAGCAGTTAGTACTGTTAGTGTATTCTTCTCAGCAGTACTAATCTTCAGAACATTTAATTCCCAACAATCCTCCCTTAAACTTGTGATTTACCCCAAATCAACAAGTTTCTTCTGAATTAAATGAGGATTGTGAGGATCTTCCAAACACTACATAGTCAGTCTCTTGATCTGAGCTTTCCTTTGTTCTGCAAGAGAGAATATCTTTCTGACCAACTCATCTGACATTTGTGAATCACTCTCAACTTGGAGTGTTGAACATAACAAAGCCAATAAAACTGCTGCTCTGAGAGGATACTCTTTTTCTACCAACATATAAATTTCTAATCCATCTTTGGTAGAGATCCTGTGTACACCACAAGTATCAAATACTCTCCATGTAATTTCTTTAATTGGAGCTTGAAACCTCCAAATAGGTTCTCATCCATTAGGTTCATATATCCTCTTCAATTGTACCCATAATTCCTTGTCTTTGTCATCAGATGGATATGAGGTTCTAAACCTTTCCTACACTAAACTCCATAACTTGTTCAAGTCATCTTTATCAAAAGATCTCAGCATATCTTCAAAGAATTTGTGCACCTCAGTTTTTCCTCCTACCCTGATGATCTTCCACCCCTTCATTCTCCCATCTAAGAACACTTTCCAATCTATAATTGGATGCTTGGCTTGGAGTGGATTGATGTTGATTGATTCAGGAACTACTACAATCATGCTATGTACCTGTTCATCAATCAATGTTTCCTTTTCTTTCTTAGTTGACTCTACCTCAACTGATTCATCCTGTTTTTCTTCTTCAATTCTCTGCTTCTTGGAATCTCCTGATTCTAATTGTTCTACTATTCTCTTTTCTCCTCTGATTTCCCATGTATCATCTTTCAAATGCCTCTGAATTCTTGAATAAGCTTCATAGTATGCCTTTTCAATTGCTTTATGAGACATCCCTTTGAAGTAACTCTCCTTCCAGTAATCTTGATTTTTCAAATACATCTTCATGTGCTTTAATTTCCCACTCTTTGAAGGAGGTTTCTTTTGATAGGCTTTCTTCTTGCTCATTTTCTTTCTCATCTCATCCAATAAATTAGCAATTGCATCATTTTGTTCTTCTGGAGTATACATTGATCTTTCATCTGCTTGTACCTTTTCTGCATACTCCTTGTCTAACAGAATCTGAGCAGCTTTTTCTTCTTCTTCAGTTTAATGCTTTCTTTCCATCATGTATTCAACTAATCTAGCTTCTTCAGACAATCTCTCTTCCTCAGCAATTCTATCCAATTCTTCTTCATGAAACTTTTGAGCCATTTCCTGAGCCAATTGTTCATCAAGTGCTAGCTGAGTCTGCTCCTTCTTGGACAACTTTCTAGAAGAAGGTTCTTCCACTGTCATGATGGCTTTTCCCTTATCTGATCTTGAAATTCTAGTTTTCCTTAAGTAAGCCACACTGGCAGTACCTTGATAACCTTGAGTAATCAAATGTTGAAGACTGACAGTACCTTCAATACTAGCAGTACCTTGCTCTGTCTCAGCAGTACCTTCATCAAAAGCACCAGTACCTTCATCTATCTGCTCCATATGCCTCCCCTGAGTCTCATATTCCTCATGAACCAATTGCACATCAGGATCTTGGTCAAGTTGAGTAATCTTCCTCCCCTATTTGGAAGATCCCTCACCATCATCTGAACTTGGACCTTTTGATGAACTAGAAGAAGAACTGCTTGAAATCACCATCTTGGCTGATCTTTTCCCTTTGAGTTTCTTAACAGTAGTCTCTAACTTCTTCACTTTCATAACCATCTTAGTGTAGACAACTGCAAAATTCTTCTTATGGCTTCTGAGTTCATATTTATGGCTCCTGAGTTCATCTTCCAATTTGGACACCTTTTCAGACAATTTTGTACATAAAGCCATCAATTCCTTAAGTTGCACTCTGCCCTCATCACTTCCAGGTGTGTTACCTCCTGGGAGAGGTGAATCATGGGGCAAAGACTCATAATCCATCCTAAGATGGGTTTCTGAGCCACCCTGAGTATCCATGCGGCTAGGGATTCCACCAGAAGTACTAGGTACTGCTGGTGTTGCCATGGTTGGGGTCTTATTGATGGTACTTCTGTCCTGCTCAGCTACTAAGCCAGACACTGTAGAAGCAGCCCCTTCCATTCTGACATTGTCAGCCTCATCTGCATCATTTGATGGAGAAGGAACTCTATGCTGAGGAACATCAGAGTCCTGCCTGGAATCAGACCTATGTGTTGATGAAGATGGTTGTGATGATGAACTTTCAGATTGTGTGGGTACGTGATGGGAACCAACTGGGGTTGTTGCTCCTTCACCCTGATGTTGTAGCATTGTATCAAAAAGAGGTACTGCCTCCCCACCATAACCCCTTGAAGCAATTTTCATATTGCTAAAAAGTTTTTGAGTAAGCTTGAGGGTTGGATAGATTGTTTTGTGTTGAGGAAATGCATGTTTGTTCAAAATAGATTGAATAAATCTTGGATACATCAAAAATTTTGATTTACTATCAACATTCTTCACCATACCTTCAAAAATTAGTTTTGAAAAGTTAAAAATTCTGTCTGTAGCCAAACAAATGAGAGCAGTAGCAATATTACTACTGAACTGTTCCCATGAGGTTTTCTTGGGGCTAAGACAATGAAGAATGGTGTGAATGAAAAATCTCCATTGTGGGGCAAAACGACTCTTTTGAAAAGTCAAATTTTGAGATTCAGTATTGTACCCCATCCTGGACAAATTTTTAAAAATTTCTGTCTTTGGCATAGCACTAATACCATCTTCATCACTCAGATGGAGATGCCTCCTGAGTGAGGATTCAGTAATAGTGATTGAATAGCCATCCACCTTAGCTTGAATCTCTTTGTCACCATTTTCAAAGGTTTTGACACTAGCAGTGTACCAAAACTGCTTGATGTGAGTGACATAGATAGTGGGATTTAAAAGTAAAGAATACCTTATGTAAGTGTTGTTCAGAAAATCCACTATCTCATGAAAGGTTGGTTCATCCTCTGACTTTTCCAAATAAGCAACTTGATTGTGTCTTTCAACAAAGGATAAAGTGGCCATGTTAATTTCAGTAAAAAGGTGATTTGACTGCTGTGAATAGTGAAAATTTAGGATAGAAAGTAGAAGAAGAAAGTGAATTGAGTTAAAGAATGATGATTTGCGTGTTAGGGTTTCAATTGGACCGACTTGGATTAAAATATAAATTTTAATTGAAGATAAGGTTAATAAAATATATTAATGGTAAAAATATCCAAAAAGGAAACCTTTAAAACAAGGAAATCGTCAGTAAAAATCCCAATTGACTTTCAACGGTTAGTTTCAAACAGCGGTTATTTCACACAGTACTAACGTCTATTCAGCAGTATAATTTTAGCCAACCAGTACTAACTTTAAGCCTGGCAGTCCAAAATTTTTAAGAAACGTTTGACTCAGCAGTATGAACTTGATTTTAATGAAAAATCATACTGCTAACATCCATTTTGAAGGGATTAAGTGTAATGACAGACACTTAATCAAGATTTCGGTTTAAATTAACCTCTGGCTGTGTGAGAACCAATGTATTCAGTTATAAATAACTGCCTGTGTACAGATAAACCCATTCAAAGGTCTTTCTTGACAGGGTTTCCAGCTCGTGGCAGTTGTTGCCTCTAACACAAGTGTAAGATTCACATTTGCTCGCTATTCTTTCTATCAGATGTCCTTAGACTAACTCATTATACTAATTAAAGTATAAAATGATAGAAAGTGAGTTGAATCAGTTACTATCCGTAACATTTCTCAATTTATGAGGTCATTAATTGGTTATTTATGTCATTTAATCTTTTTACTTTAAGTAACTTACCTTTTTCGAGCAACCGAATTAGTTTAATCGCGTACGTTAATAAACGTACATTTAACTCAAAATGACACTGGACTATGCTCAGTCTACACTTTTTATGCATTTTGGGTTCCTTACAATCTTATTTTAAAAGTTATAATTTACTTTTTCCAATTTTGCGTAAACCTTGAACCCTTTACGTTTTACGCGATTTAAATCTAAGTTTTAAGGTTTTAACAACGTTTAAACCCTCCGATGTACTCACCACTCATCTAAACTACTAATATAAGTTATATTAATAAGATTTAACATTTTTATAAGTTTTATATTTTTACGTTCCTCGGTTTTAAGTTTTGAGATTTAAAAGTTTAACATTAGTAATTACCGGGACCAAACTATACCTCATAAACCAATAATTATCACATTAAATCAACACATACCACCTCATTCCATGAGGTGGCCAGCCATGTTGCTACAACAAAGCCACTTGGCCTTGTTTTGATACATATAATCATGCAAAATGACACCTATCACAAGATTAAGATAAACGAGATTTTATTAAATCTTATCACAGAGAAACACATGCAAAACTCTCTCTAATCCCTTCCTTCCTCCTTGTGTCGTCCCCTAGTTCATCACCAACAATATTCATCACTTTGATTCATGACATAAGATACACTAAGAAGATGAAGACCTAGGTGATTGCTACGTAGTCCAAGAAGAGATTTGGTGATTCCATGGTTAGTTTAAGGGTTACACAATAAGATTAAGGGCTGAAGTAAGGTGACTTTTGAAGTATCTAGCTCAAGGTTATAAGAGTTTGCAATAGATCAAGTGGTAGAAGGCTTGAAGATTTAGGGTAGTTGTCCTTATGTTATTGTTGTCTTTCATCCAATCTTTGTAAGATTTTGCTTAAATCTTTATGTTCTTCCTTCATTTTTGTATTTTTCATGTTTTGTATAAGTTGTATATGTTGTTAAGACTTGATTTGATGTTGTACATAACTAAACACAAGCCAAAACATTGGTTATACTTGTTAAAAATCTGTTTTGGTACAACTAGTGAATAACTAGTGATTTTGTTAAGCCTTGACACTAAATCATGAATCATGTGGTAGAATTAACTTAGAGAAACTGATAGAGAAAGTAAAAACAAGAATATGAGCTTTTGAATCACTTAAAAAGGTCTTGTAGATCAAAAGTTTTAGCAAAATGATGATTTCTATAAGAAAAGTTGATGCTGAACAAATAGCATACTGATCAGAACTTAAAATGCGATTTTCACCCTTTTCTGGTCCGAATCACTGAAAATGTAAAACACAAACGTTTCTCAGAATGATGTTTTATACAAAAACACGTGTACACGTATGCTAAAAATGAAAAACGAAGGCTATAGACCTTAAAAGTCAACTGGACCTGTTTTGACCCAAGGATTTCCATGACCTAAGAATCTTTGTTGCATTTTGACCACTTGAGACCAAATCACAGCCAAGGATATTGTTTCAAACAGCCAAGGATCATGTCTCAAGGCCTTCTAGCCGAGACATAGCCATGGCTATGGCCTTGGTTGTTGTCTTCAAGTTATAAGTCTAGCCGCACGGCTAGTTTGGGTCCGATAACACGAAACTTATTATTGAAGATTGACCATTTATTTAACTCGTTTTTTTAACCCCGAAAACTTATAAAAATTGACTGTATCACATATATAATTATAACTAGGTCACAACTTACACTTGATCCGCGAAATTATAACAACTAATATGATGTTTAAACCTTTTTCACGACACATAACTTATATTATCACGTCTCCACTAGTTCAACCAATAGTCTTTGACGAAACACGACAAATATTTTTATACCACATTTGTCTCATCAAATACTTTTCTTATAAATGATATGTACAACATCTTAATCAAATCAATGACATTACATATACTTGTACACTACTATCGTGCTCTATACTAAAACACGATCACTATACTCTCGTAGGTTGTCGTTAAGATCTTGATCTCGCCATACAATATCTGTTGCTATAATCCACTACTAAATACTACGGTGAGTTCATAGCCTTGCCTTTACTCATTTAAATGTTTTATAAACCTTGTGAGGGGGATACATGCTAGTTTTATAAACTGAATACAAGTAGTTTTTGGTATGCTTGACCCGATTACATGATTATAGTTATTGAGTAACTTTTTCCATTCAAGTCCCTAATTTCATGAACCGTTAATTCCGTGGGAAACGCTATTATTATGAATATGCATATTTGGTTTGACAAGCCTGACCGGATGAGTAGCGCTCATATTCAACGGGTAGATAATATTGAGAGATCGTGGTAAATGGCAAATTTTACCTTTTGAAAGGCATTATTAAATTTAAGTCAAGGTTCGGTGTCATGAGCTCGAAGCTATAATCTTATTTCCTGAATTGTATTCGTTACTGTTAGCATTTAAATTGTTGAGTGAAGTGATGGTCATTCCTTATGTAAGCGACTTTTTATTAGTGTCGCATGTAATATTGTAGAATAGATATAGGGCGAGTAGGATTGGACTAACTTATATAGCTTCTAGTAAAGTCATTGGTCCATGTAATGATAGGAAATCCAAGTCCAACCCACGAGCCCACACAAAGCCCACCTAAAGCCTTTAGGACGTGGAACTTGTACTATAAATACACACTCTCACCACCATTTCATGTGTGCCGAATTGTTTAGGAGAGGTGAGAGTGTGTGTGCTTTATGTTTGTGTTTGTTTCTTTATTTACAAGCTAATAAACTGTCGGTTCTTGTTTACATACGATCCACACTTCTCATCTTGTTCTTGTTATTGAGTTGCATCGAATAATATAGGTTAGTGTATGATAAAGTAGATAGATTAGCTCCTAGAAGTGGTATCAAGAGCGAAACTAAAATTTAGGAGTTGTTTGTGTTTGGTTTTTTTTTTTGAAGGTTTATAGTCTTTCTCTTAGCTTTCTTTGATTCTTACATTTGTGGTATTAAATTTAGTGTTTTTCGAGTAGTTATAACCTTCTAGGATTAAGTTGTGCAAAATAAATCAATCAAAAACGTCAAAAAGTGTGAGTTTTAGGTGTTTTTAGGTGGAAAAAAGGTACTGCGGTTTGCCCCTCGGAGTGAATTTCCTTGTTGCGATTTGCTTCTTGCGATTTGCCTCACTGCAATTTGTTAGAAAAGGACTGCGATTTGGATTTTAGTGAAGGACAAATTTGTCTTATTAGGGAATTGCGATTTGACTATTGCGATTTGACTATTGCGGTTTGACAATTGCGGTTTGTATCCTGCGTTTTGATTAGTTTCACAGGTTGCGATTTGGAAGTTGCGGTTTGATCTTGCGGTTTGACAAATTGAAGACCAAATATTGTGATTTGCTAAGGAGAATTTTTGCCAAAATTTTTTCTTGACTGCAATTTGACTAAGGCTCTTCATTGCGATTTGTCAGTTGCGGTTTGAGTCTTGCGGTTTGCTAATTGCGATTTGGCTTAATTTCTTCATTGCGATTTGGCTTTAATTCTTCATTGTGTAGGATATTCATGAACTAATAAACACAAGATTGGGTGGCTTATATGGATCGAACAAGAAAGATGCTAGAGAGAGAAAGAAGTATGGAACCTTTAGAGAGATAAACCAAAAAAGAAAATGAATTGAAAGCTTGCAAAGGTCCAACCCTCTCCACATGAGGAGAGGAGTATTTATACTTAGCCTACTTACTTTGTCCCTAGTGGACTGTGGAGCGAGCTGACAGTGGGTAAAGACCCGACTCACTCCACAATATTAATTAACTACTTTACTACTAATATTACTTGTAATACTACGAGCTATTTGATACAAGAGAGTGCTCGGAGTGACTGAGTCTTCAACTAAATATTTATATTCTTAACAATCTTCCCCTAAGGGAGGTCACCCCGATAACAATGTTCTGAATTCAAGCACTCTATCCATGAAACTTGTCTTTGTAGCTCGTAGACATTGATTCTTCAGACTTTAGTAATCATTGTGCCTTCAGCAGTGGACTTTTGATGACTTTTCCTTTGTCTTGGATGATTTAGAGCATTCTTCGAAAATATCATCCAACATGTATCTTCAAGTCATCTTTTATCAGTATGTCTCCAAGTGATGAAGTATTCTTTGAGCCGACATGCTCACACTATTTGGTGTCATGATCTTTAGCATCAGAGTTTGCAGAAGCCGTGTTAAAGGTCTTTTAGGTTGATCATGACTTTGTTGAGTTACCATGATGATGTAGTGTGAACATGTGGTAGAGGATTGGCATCTTTTCTGCAACCAGCTACAACAGCAACCAGCTACAGCATTCCACAGCTACAATCGCCTGAAGTTCCTGCATACGAAAGTTAGCAACAAATCGACCGGTACTTACAGGTTCGGACTTCGAGATTGTTAACAGCATAGTGTGAAAACTCTCTCTAATCCTTACCAAGACCGTTCCTAATCGAAAAACCGCAGAGGGCTTTTTAAGATCGAACCCTAGCACATCAACGATTAGGTGAGTCGCTGGAGATCACTCCACGACTGTAGACCGTTAGAAACCGCCGTGACCACTAAGCGTAATCCATAAAGAATTACCGAAGTGACCTGCTTTCAGGGCTGCTTGATGTTGACCCTGGCAGGAATTTCCATTCAATCATTGAGAATTACATTAGTAAATTCCCTCATATATGTTCTGGCAGATTGCTAAGATCTGCGTAGGACTCTTAAGTTTACAACTGGTGTCCTTAATGTTGAACACCCAGTGTAGAAATAAATCGTGTCCCTATGAGATCTTATTATGCATCTCGTGGCTCTAGACTCTATTGTGCGCTTTGATTTGGTGAGCGGAGGCTGGAGAGGACTGCCACCTTTTCAATATCATCTAACTCGGAGTGAGAAAGACGATAGGAATGTATTGAACTCTGTGACAATTGAAACAAGAATCCTTTGAGGGACCTTGAGTGTCTAGGGAGGGTTGTGCAGCGTATCACTAGGTCCATGATACTTTGTCTTCAATGCCAGCAATCAACTATGTGATTCTTACAGCATATGTATTGACCCGGTTTCTGCCTAAGTTGTAAGGAGGGCTATTTCTTTTTCACCCTTTCTCACTTCGTTTCTTTTTAATTCTTCAACCCCTTCAGTGCAAACCAAGACTTCATTACTAGAACCTTGTTGGGTTTGTTCCAGTTCTAGCTCCATCTCAGTCGGCACTCTTCCCTAATTCGCTTTTCTCCTTTTTTAATCATACCTAAGGACTTCTACACTATCTAGTGGATTATCCCTGGGTAGATCCATCCGGTGTAACACCCCCAATTTCGTGATATGCAGCGGAATTCAAATTGGGTGTTACTTCATGGCACAACAGTTGAATAGTAGAAAACGATCACCAATTTGGTCGTTTTAAAAGATTTATCATTCGAATATCAGAGTTTACAAAATGAGGTCCCAATGGTTTCAAAGTTTATTAAATAGGTTTTCGAATGATAGTAAAATTTATAGCCTTCTTAAGTATCCGTGCTCTTCCGTGCCATCCTTGCTCATTATGGACCTGAGATAAATACATGCTAAAAGCGTCAACACAAAGGTTGGTGAGTTCATAGAGTTTGTAAGTAAAAACTGTTGATTTCCAAAATCAAAGAGTTTGTGAATAAATACTGTTGATTTCTCAGAATCAAAGAGTTTGTGAATAAATACTATTGATTTCTCAAAATCAAAGAGTTTGTGAGTTCATAGTAGTTGTAGATAAATAGTTGATTATTAAATCAAAGAGTGAGTAATACCATAGTGTTTATAGTTAAATCAGTTGATTATCAAATTCAAGTTATGAGTGAATCCATAGAGTTTACAATAAAATCAGTTGATTTTCAATAGTTTCCAAGTTTAGGTAATAATTGTAACAAATACAATTATTAATAAAATAAGCGGTGGGTTACGATATTATACACCCATAGTTGGTTTGTTATAAAATAATTGGTGGGTTAAGTTGTTGTACACCCATAGTTGATTTGGTTGCCCTAACTAGGTCAACACCAAATAGTTATTGTTTTGCCAATTAGTGATTTTCTGCTATATAGTGAAGACAAGTTCAAGTTAAATAAAATAGTGGCAATACTGTATCATGACTACAGTATCGTTTGTATTGCTCTAAGCCTCATGAAACTCAACGCTTAACAGGCATCAAATATGATGTAAAGTATATAGGCCCTCGAGATGGGTATTTGCCAATAACCCATAAGTTTGTTCAAATAAAGTGCGCCTGGGTAGCTCATCCTAGCAGACCCAAACGGGGATTGTCAGTCCCAAATAGATCTATTCACAATTATTTACATTCACTCGCAAGTGATTAAGGTTCATGATATGAGGGACTTCGAACATGGCAATAAAGGTAAACTTAGGCAATAGTAATTCAGGTATAGCATACAGTTGAAAATCATTTGTGATCATGTTTATAGCAGGTATCTCTCCATGAGATATAAAAATGTATAAATGTGATTTCATAAGTTCGTAGTAATCTGCAAAGGTTTATAGTATTTTTGTAAGTAAAGTCAAGTATTACGTTTCGATAACAAGTAAAGTGGTTTATCAACCGAGTATAATGTTTAAAGTAAACTAGTAAAGTTTATATGTAAAGCGAACATGTATCGCTTTCAAAAGTAAGTCAGAGTAGGTAAAAGAGTAGTCTATGGAACTCACAGTAGTATGTAAACAATTAAAAGTACTTATGAATAAGTATAAAACATTGTATTTGAGCATGTATCTCCCCCAAAGAGTTTATAAAACAATAAACAAGAAAAGTGGGGCTATGAACTCACCTTGGTATGTAGTGTCGTAAGAAATACAATGGTGCCAAAGAGTATGGCAGAATAGTGTAAGAAGTATCGCACAACGATACAGAATTAGCGTAACCTAATGAATATAAGTTTGTCTCAAAACATAATACTCAGAAAGTAATCGATACGTATGAGTTTCAAAAGATAGAGTGTTGTAGTTTTCGTGGAATATTTGTATCAATATTTGTAAAAGTTTAGTATCTTACTCGTGTGGTGGTATAAAGTTATAGACTCAAACAAACGCACGCCAAAGCATCAAACATATTGCACATGTGTACAAAGGCAAATAAACAGATAAGAATCAGATAAGCATATAAGTACATGTTGAGCAGATGGTTAAGCCTTCACCTGATATCCCCAAAATGGTATAGGTTTTAAAATAAAACATGAGTTTCAACACTATACTTTCCGTTTTATTGTTGGAGTTTGATCATAAGTTGATAATAAAAGTTTTGATATGATTCGTTATTCAAAACATGTTTCGGTCCAAAAGGAAATAATCATAAGTATATATATAAGCAGGTTCCGAATTAAGCAATAAACTGATAGACAATTCACATAATGGACATTGGCAAGTTGTTTCATAAAAGCATATGTAAGCCGCATAAGTTAAAAAGAATGAGTTCTAACTAGTAAGCCAAAATATGTATAACCTTTTACCACATCTCATAAATAAGCTTGAATCAAATAAGTACGTTTAAATAAGTCATCTTGATTCACCTATTGTTTCCATTAAATAACGATTTTATTGTTATCTAGCATTTTCTTTTAACTTAGAAATATTAATTAATGTCTTAACATTACTTAATATTTCCTTTCAACATATAACATATTATCTTCATTTGGTATTTACCATTAAATCTTAAATATTAAGTAACAATTTTTCATTTGTTAGTTAATATTTCAAATTATTTCAAATTAACTTATATATATCTACGTGTGACTAAACGTCCAATTATGGTTATATTTATACGAGCTATTTCACGTTTTGAGTTCACTTTACCCTCGGTTCAACAAGTCAAAGAAAATGTCCAAATAGTAATCATAAGTCCATATTATCCAATAATGTCAAGTCCCAATTATCAAGTAATAATTCGTATCACAATCCAAATTACGATCTCAATGTCCAAAACGTATCAATATTCTCTAGTAAATAAGTTAGTTGGTCCGATAAATATTATACGTACACATTTAATCATCTAAACATAAAACTTAAAACGCTCAATACCAAATAGTTATGACTTGGACCTAATAATCAAATCAGAATTCCTATAAGAACACACTGAGCTTCAGCACAAGATTAGCCAAACACTCTATTTGGCTGTTGGGCTTTTTAGTACATTAAACAAAGTACTAACAACCTGCTGGTCCTAAGACCAGTTTGACACTTACACAAACTGTTTTCATAAAACCTGCTTTCACCAACTAATTTTACAAAATTGTTTTCACAGTTTATTTGGTAACCATCTTTTGACGACATGATTTACTAGTATACATCGACCAGTGACGAGACCTATTTGACCAACCACACGTACCAAACAACCACCCCTTTCGTGGTGTTCCTTGAAGAACCAACACGCATTCTTTGTGGGTGTTGTCTTGAGCCGAGACAACCAAACGAGCACATCCTATGGGGGTCTCGTTGAGTCGAGGATGAAACAACACAACTACAAAGTCATACACACTCTTGTTGGTGCCTTAACCCGAACTGAACCAAGCACGACACTATCATGAACTTATCATAACAAGCAACACAAAGCAGGAATACAAACACCTCTTGGTGTTTGTTGTGGGAACGAACCAAGGACTCACCCTTCGTGGGTGATAGTCGAGGTCAACCAACATCTTACGCAGCCTTACTCGGCTGGAACTAACCAAACACCCTACGTGGGTGACTCACCTGAACCGCAACAACCAAATGACAAGAAACAAGAGCAACACCTTTTACTTTACTAATTATAACAAGCAAACACACCACCTTTGTGGTGTCTCGTTAAATCCAACCCAAATCCGAGAAAACTTTTACATAATCAAAATATGCTCAAAAGATTTCATAAATAGCATTTCAAATCCAAAACCCAAACAAAATAAGCAAATCCAGATTCAGACCCGAACCCAAATCGGGTTTTACCCGACCCGAATATCCACCAAATCACACAAACAACACTTTTTATCAATTCTTACCACACGAAATATTCATAAAAATATTTTTAATCAAGTTTTTAATTCCACGAAATCTAAATAGGTAGGTTTTTAATTAAAAGAAATAATCATGATCATACCACAAAATTGAAATAGATGGAGAGGTGATGGAGCGGCGGTTCGTAGCAAAAGAGATGGTGGAGGAGCTTCTTGAGGCGCGTGAGTCACGGCAGGTTAAAGAGGAGATGATGGTGAGTGGTTTGATGGTGGTGGTGTAGTTATGGAGGCGGCGGTGGTGGTTCTTGGGTTGACGGCGGCGGCAGTAGAGAGGAGAGGGAGGAAGAAGAAAGTATAAAAGACTTATCATAATTTAAGTTGTGATTGTTTTGAGTGTAAAGAGTGTGTGTGATCTCCTTCCAGTATTCGTATATATATAGAAATACAAGTTGCAAGTGGTTTGTCATTTGTAGTTTAGTTCTTGTGCTTATGTATTTGTTTGTTGTAGCATGAGGAATAGAGTGTGAGGATAGTTGAGTGTGACAGTGGGGAAATGAGTTTCTGCAAGATTGAAATGATGGTTTCTTGTGGTTGTATTAGTCGGTATAAAGACCCAAGAAGAAGAAAACAACATAAGTTTAAGGGTGATTGTTTTGGTTCGGTAATGTATTCCAATGGTCAACAAAATTTCAACATGTGCTATTGATAATTTCTCATCATGATAGAGTGTGGCAGTAGATTATTGCAAAAGTAGCAATGATGGTTATTGGTAGTATTAGTCGGCAGTAAGAACCAAAGGAGAAAGAGTCAAATGAAAGTTTTAAATATTTGTTTGGTGACATTAGAAGGTCAATTCCTTTTAAATCTTTGTCGTTATTGTTTGAGTATACAAGTTTCCAAAATGATGGAAAGAGTTTTAACACATTCGTCTCGTTTAGTAATAATGTTGAATAAAAGCAAAATTTAGTCCGTAAAAATGGTAAATTAAATAGTGACGCTAGATTAGTCTTCGTTTACTATTTACAAATGGAAGGGAAATTTACGGGATGTTATAGTACCTAGCCGTTAAACCGAATCCCGTCCCGGGATTCCAGTCTAAGGTGGTTGTCAGGGTTGTTTTGCAATAAGTGGAAGTCATTGGGATGAAGATTCCCGCATGATAAGTTGTTATGAAGTCGTATGCTGTGCAATCTTCTATACAAGGTGTTGGAAAGAGTGAACGCACGACTAAAGGATTTGAAGCCATATTTATTTACGTAGGAGATGAATTTATTGTGATACATGTGAAATCATAATTCTACGGTCAGTTTGTCTTGAGAAAAATTTCATTTTTGAATCAAAATTGTTATTCTATTGTGTTTTGAAAATAAACATGGTTCATAACGTTTGAAAATCAGAAATCTATGGGGGTAACCTACTCGTCAAACAAAGAGTTTCTAAGTAATAATAAGAGTTTCGGATTAAATGAACGTAGAGAAACAAGGGTGCATTAGGTTATTGTAGCCATGGGCTGAGGCCCAAACGTTTCAAGGGTAAGTTTGGTTTGGCAAATATCAAATGTTGAACACACGTTCCATGACATACATGGTTACGAGGTAGTTTCGAGATCATCGAAATATCGTATAATGCCTGAGAGTTTTTGAGAGAGCGTTAGGAGGTTCACAATTTCCTAGAGATTGAGTAGTCAAATCGTACGGAAAGTGTTATTCATACGTGGCGCGTTCATGATTTTTAAGTCATGGAGTGGCGTGTTTAACGCGATTTGTTCCTGCCTCTTGCGTTGAAATGTGAAAGCCAAAGTAACAAAAATTTACCACGTATCCCAGAACTAGTTGTTAGACACAAATTTTGAGAGTTTTACCGTTTGAATACAAACGGTTATATTTCTCAGAATAAAATAATTGAAAAATATTTTTCAGACCCTTATAAATACCATTGGCGTGCTTGTGTTATCCCTACACACACAATCAATGGCTTGTAAGCTACCACATACCGCTGAACAATTTCAATTGTTTATCAAGGCAGAAACTGAGGGTAGTGACGTGGATCGTCAAAATGCTATTGTGAAGGTCATCCTGCAGTTTGAGGCTATGAAGCAACTGAAACGATGACTTAGAGAAAGCTATGCCATGTGCACAGACATTTCAGTATGTGATCGACATGTTTTTGTATGATGAATATTGTAAGGATGTTGCTGTCATCGAATCGCTGTGGGCTTGTGTTCATCAGATAGAGAACCAGGTTTCCAACAAGGTCCGTTGGAGTTTGGAAGAGAATGTTGAAGCTGCTAGGGTTGAACAACAACGACAACAACAACAAAATCCACCACCACCACAACAGCAACAACAACCACAACTACAACAAGGTGCATCAAGTTCATCTGCACCAAGGGTGGTTGTACAACAACAACATTTGCCTCATCTGGATCACTTCCAGCCAAGTTTCGAGGAAAATGTGGCAGTTGATGATGGTGGTTGGACTTCTGACATGGAGCGGGATCTAAGCAGGTTGGAAGCTCAATGGGAAGAAGAGAAATTGGCGAGCTTTGATCCTTATGATGACGGTTATCATTCTGACAACTCTCAAACCTGGGATCATCCGGACTACCTTTGATGTCTAGGTTTATGTTTATGTGATGTTTTAATCCAGTATTGTTTGTAATGTTTAAGTATTTCTGTCAAGTTTATTTGAATAATATGGTGTTTGAATTTAATTGAGATTACTGTAGAATTTACAGTGCCTGAGGTTGAAATATAGGGATCACTGTATCACTCACAGTGTCAAAGAAAAGTAGAGGCCACTGTATTTACTTACAGTGTTTGCTAAGGAAATTAGAGACCACTAGAGTTTTGTGATAAATTCAAAGTGGTAAGACTTAAGGTCACGAAATAGTTTTGAGACCATTGTAATCACATACAATGTCTGGAAGTTTAGAGGGAGCATCGTGAAATTCACAACGTTAGAGGAATAAGTAAGACCATTATGTAGTTCGTAATGTCTGAATACTGGATGGAACTATTGTAATCTCATGTGAAATTTACCATTTCCACAGTTAACATAACTTGGAAAAATTTCTTTTGGAATGACTATTGTTATTCCTTTATGGTTTGAAATTACACATGGTTTCCAATTATAAGAATTTGTGCGGGTAACCTACCCGTTAAACAAAGGAGTTTTGTTGATAACAGATTCTTACATAGAGATATTCGGATGAGGATTTGGTGTATGTAAAGAAGATTGGTGAACCTCAGCTTTAGGGGATGAGAAATCTTGTTTCTCCTTGTGTGAGGAATAGTGAACGCAAGCGGCTAGAATAGTAGCCTCACTGCTACTCCTCTATATATGTGCCAGATTTCACTTCTCATCACCCACACTTTTCTCATCAAACATTTTCAAAATGTCTTACACCTACACCATTCTTGTAATTATGTACGCTGCTGCAGCCATCTTCTTGGCTTACGTTCCAAATGGAGATCTGGAGTCCCTGGCCGAGGTCATAGCGCTTCTCATAGCACTCGTGGTTTTGGCCGTCAGCGCAGATGAAATATGGGGGTAAGAGATAGTATTACGATAAGAGTGTGGCTTTGAATCCGTATACTAACACCATGTATTAATGTTTTATTGCATTAATAACTTGTGCATTTTTGTCGTGTAGGATATTCGAGGTGTTGCACCCAGTCGTGGTTCTTGCTCTTGCAGGAGTAGTGGTGTTTTTCTTTGGCATAGCGGGTCAACCGATTGGTGATGTTATGCCTTTCTTAGTGATATTTGTAATATTAGCATTACCAATGCTAATCATATCATTGTGTATCAATATTTATGGTTTCTAATAAGAGTTATGCTGTGTGTTTGATGAATTTTCGTGATTATCGGTTTCATACTCGTGTTATTACAGATACAAATAAGCCCACTTATTTATAATTCGTTATTTACATAGAGAGGCGTCCCAAACAATGTAATTAAGGAAATATAAACTTATGGTTCGGTGCTTTACAATTTCTTTATTCAAATAAAAGGCATCCCAATCATTCAAATAAAGACATTGTAAACCATCCTACTTAAGAATTTCTGATTTAACACTCGTACTAATCCACAAAATAATCCATGCGCGGATTTTCCGGAAATACAGGAAAAAGTACTTCACATGCATCTATAAAGATGTGAGTAAGATAGTTAGGGATGGTTGGTACAGTACTCGAAATAGTTGGTGAGTATATATATATCAATATATTAGAGTTTTGGTGTAGCAAAATTATCTAGAAGTCACATGAGCGTCTAGCGGATGGTAAGCACGGAGAGCGAAAGGCTATAAAATGTTTTGTTTGTAAAATTAGTTATAGTTCGGACCTCATTTAGACCCGTTTCTCTATAACTGTAGCTCTGATACCAATCTGTAACACCCCCAATTTCGTGATATGCAGCGGAATTCAAATTGGGTGTTACTTCATGGCACAACAGTTGAATAGTAGAAAACGATCACCAATTTGGTCGTTTTAAAAGATTTATCATTCGAATATCAGAGTTTACAAAACGAGGTCCCAATGGTTTCAAAGTTTATTAAATAGGTTTTCGAATGATAGTAAAATTTATAGCCTTCTTAAGTATCCGTGCTCTTCCGTGCCATCCTTGCTCATTATGGACCTGAGATAAATACATGCTAAAAGCGTCAACACAAAGGTTGGTGAGTTCATAGAGTTTGTAAGTAAAAACTGTTGATTTCCAAAATCAAAGAGTTTGTGAATAAATACTGTTGATTTCTCAGAATCAAAGAGTTTGTGAATAAATACTGTTGATTTCTCAGAATCAAAGAGTTTGTGAATAAATACTGTTGATTTCTCAAAATCAAAGAGTTTGTGAGTTCATAGTAGTTGTAGATAAATAGTTGATTATTAAATCAAAGAGTGAGTAATACCATAGTGTTTATAGTTAAATCAGTTGATTATCAAATTCAAGTTATGAGTGAATCCATAGAGTTTACAATAAAATCAGTTGATTTTCAATAGTTTCCAAGTTTAGGTAATAATTGTAACAAATACAATTATTAATAAAATAAGCGGTGGGTTACGATATTATACACCCATAGTTGGTTTGTTATAAAATAATTGGTGGGTTAAGTTGTTGTACACCCATAGTTGATTTGGTTGCCCTAACTAGGTCAACACCAAATAGTTATTGTTTTGCCAATTAGTGATTTTCTGCTATATAGTGAAGACAAGTTCAAGTTAAATAAAATAGTGGCAATACTGTATCATGACTACAGTATCGTTTGTATTGCTCTAAGCCACATGAAACTCAACGCTTAACAGGCATCAAATATGATGTAAAGTATATAGGCCCTCGAGATGGGTATTTGCCAATAACCCATAAGTTTGTTCAAATAAAGTGCGCCTAGGTGGCTCATCCTAGCAGACCCAAACGGGGATTGTCAGTCCCAAATAGATCTATTCACAATTATTTACGTTCACTCGCAAGTGATTAAGGTTCATGATGTGAGGGACTTCGAACATGGCAATAAAGGTAAACTTAGGCAATAGTAATTCAGGTATAACATACAGTTGAAAATCATTTGTGATCATGTTTATAGCAGGTATCTCTCCATGAGATATAAATATGTATAAATGTGATTTCATAAGTTCGTAGTAATCCGCAAAGGTTTATAGTATTTTTGTAAGTTAAGTCAAGTATTACGTTTCGATAACAAGTAAAGTGGTTTATCAACTGAGTATAATGTTTAAAGTAAACTAGTAAAGTTTATATGTAAAGCGAACATGTATCGCTTTCAAAAGTAAGTCAGAGTAGGTAAAAGAGTAGTCTATGGAACTCACAGTAGTATGTAAACAGTTAAAAGTACTTATGAATAAGTATAAAACATTGTATTTGAGCATGTATCTCCCCTAAAGAGTTTATAAAACAGTAAACAAGAAAAGTGGGGCTATGAACTCACCTTGGTATGTAGTGTCGTAAGAAATACAATGGTGCCAAAGAGTATGGCAGAATAGTGTAAGAAGTATCGCACAACGATACAGAATTAGCGTAAACTAATGAATATAAGTTTGTCTCAAAACATAATACGCAGAAAGTAATCGATACGTATGAGTTTCAAAAGATAGAGTGTTGTAGTTTTCGTGGAATATTTGTATCAATGTTTTTAAAAGTTTAGTATCTTACTCGTGTGGTGGTATAAAGTCATAGACTCAAACAAACGCACGCCAAAGCATAAAACATATTGCACATGTATACAAGGCAAATAAACAGAAAAGAATCAGATAAGCATATAAGTACATGTTGAGCAGATGGTTAAGCCTTCACTTGATATCCCCAAAATGGTATAGGTTTTAAAATAAAACATGAGTTTCAACACTATACATTTCGTTTTATTGTTGGATTTTGATCATAAGTTGATAATAAAAGTTTTGATATGATTCGTTATTCAAAACATGTTTCGGTCCAAAAGGAAATAATCATAAGTATATATATAAGCAGGTTCCGAATTAAGCAATAAACTGATAGACAATTCACATAATGGACATTGGCAAGTTGTTTCATAAAAGCATATGTAAGCCGCATAAGTTAAAAAGAATGAGTTCTAACTAGTAAGCCAAAATATGTATAACCTTTTACCACATCTCATAAATAAGCTTGAATCAAATAAGTACGTTTAAATAAGTCATCTTGATTCACCTATTGTTTCCATTAAATAACGATCTTATTGTTATCTAGCATTTTCTTTTAACTTAGAAATATTAATTAATGTCTTAACATTACTTAATATTTCCTTTTAACATATAACATATTATCTTCATTTGGTATTTACCATTAAATCTTAAATATTAAGTAACAATTTTTCATTTGTTAGTTAATATTTCAAATTATTTCAAATTAACTTATATATATCTACGTGTGACTAAACGTCCAATTATGGTTATATTTATACGAGCTATTTCACGTTTTGAGTTCACTTTACCCTCGGTTCAACAAGTCAAAGAAAATGTCCAAATAGTAATCATAAGTCCATATTGTCCAATAATGTCAAGTCCCAATTATCAAGTAATAATTCGTATCACAATCCAAATTACGAACTCAATGTCCGAAACGTATCAATATTCTCTAATAAACAAGTTAGTTGGTCCGATAAATATTATACGTACACATTTAATCATCTAAACATAAAACTTAAAACGCTCAATACCAAATAGTTATGACTTGGACCTAATAATCAAATCAGAATTCCTATAAGAACACACTGGGCTTCAGCGCAAGATTAGCCAAACACTCTATTTGGCTGTTGGGCTTTTGAGTACATTAAACAAAGTACTAACAACCTGCTGGGCCTAAGCCCAGTTTGACACTTACACAAACTGTTTTCATAAAACCTGCTTTCACCAACTAATTTTACAAAATTGTTTTCACAGTTTATTTGGTAACCATCTTTTGACGACATGATTTACTAGTATACATCGACCAGTGACGAGACCTATTTGACCAACCACACGTACCAAACAACCACCCCTTTCGTGGTGTTCCTTGAAGAACCAACACGCATTCTTCGTGGGTGTTGTCTTGAGCCGAGACAACCAAATGAGCACATCCTATGGGGGTCTCGTTGAGTCGAGGACGAAACAACACAACTACAAAGTCATACACACTCTTGTTGGTGCCTTAACCCGAACTGAACCAAGCACGACACTATCATGAACTTATCATAACAAACAACACAAAGCAGGAATACAAACACCTCTTGGTGTTTGTTGTGGGAACGAAACAAGGACTCACCCTTCGTGGGTGATAGTCGAGGTCAACCAACATCTTACGCAGCCTTACTCGGTTGGAACTAACCAAACACCCTACGTAGGTGACTCACCTGAACCGCAACAACCAAATGACAAGAAACAAGCGCAACACCTTTTACTTTACTAATTATAACAAGCAAACACACCACCTTTGTGGTGTCTCGTTAAATCCAACCCAAATCCGAGACAACTTTTACATAATCAAAATATGCTCAAAAGATTTCATAAATAGCATTTCAAATCCAAAACCCAAACAAAATAAGCAAATCCAGATTCAGACCCGAACCCAAATCGGGTTTTACCCGACCCGAATATCCACCAAATCACACAAACAACACTTTTTATCAATTCTTACCACACGAAATATTCATAAAAATATTTTTAATCAAGTTTTTAATTCCACGAAATCTAAATAGGTAGGTTTTTAATTAAAAGAAATAATCATGATCATACCACAAAATTGAAATAGATGGAGAGGTGATGGAGCGGCGGTTCGTAGCAAAAGAGGTGGTGGAGGAGCTTCTTGAGGCGTGTGAGTCACGGCAGGTTAAAGAGGAGATGATGGTGAGTGGTTTGATGGTGGTGGTGTAGTTATGGAGGCGGCGGTGGTGGTTCTTGGGTTGCCGGCGGCGGCAGTAGAGAGAGGAGAGGGAGGAAGAAGAAAGTATAAAAGACTTATCATAATTTAAGTTGTGATTGTGAGTGTAAAGAGTGTGTGTGATCTCCTTCCAGTATTCGTATATATATAGAAATACAAGTTGCAAGTGGTTTGTCATTTGTAGTTTAGTTCTTGTGCTTATGTATTTGTTTGTTGTAGCGTGAGGAATAGAGTGTGAGGATAGTTGAGTGTGACAGTGGGGAAATGAGTTTCTACAAGATTGGAATGATGGTTTCTTGTGGTTGTATTAGTCGGTATAAAGACCCAAGAAGAAGAAAACAACATAAGTTTAAGGGTGATTGTTTTGGTTCGGTAATGTATTCCAATGGTCAACAAAATTTCAACATGTGCTATTGATAATTTCTCATCATGATAGAGTGTGGCAGTAGATTATTGCAAAATTAGCAATGATGGTTATTGGTAGTATTACTCGGCAGTAAGAACCAAAGGAGAAAGAGTCAAATGAAAGTTTTAAATATTTGTTTGGTGACATTAGAAGGTCAATTCCTTTTAAATCTTTGTCGTTATTGTTTGAGTATACAAGTTTCCAAAATGATGGAAAGAGTTTTAACACATTCGTCTCGTTTAGTAATAATGTTGAATAAAAGCAAAATTTAGTCCGTAAAAACGGTAAATTAAATAGTGACGCTAGATTAGTCTTCGTTTACTATTTACAAATGGAAGGGAAATTTACGGGATGTTATATCCGGCTGTGGCGGGATCGTGGGAACTTGAACCTAACCTTACCATCCTTAGAACTCCATGCATTAAATTAAATGGTCGGTCTTTGGTGTTCTTCCACAATTGCCAAACCAAATCTTTGAAAAATCTCTCAAAGTGTTCATGATTATGAAAAACATTTTGCAAACACTTGAGAGTTTTATATTTTTCAAATGCTCCCCCTCAACATGTGCTCAAATGATTGTTTTATAAATTTGCACATGTCAGGTGAAGCTCGCACTTATGAATTGATTGATTTTCCAAGAACATGATCATCGCGAGACACGCTTACATCACTAGTAAACTAGCTTGAAATTATTACCCGTCCAGATCACATTCAAGGAAATCGCTCGAAATCGGTACATTCTACTCAGACACATCCTTTGTGAGACACGCTTACATCACCAGATAAACTGGCTTGAAATTATTACCCGTCCAGGACATGTCCTTTCGACTACTGACTTTAGTTATCGTCAATTCATTGGTGAAGTCTGAGTGTTGCTCACATAAGATGCCCAAATCCTTTATGTTTTGTTAAAAACCATTTGCTCCCCCTCAATATGTGCATCGATATACGAAAGAGTTTAGCACATATGAAAGAGCTTGCTTTTACGTCCAAAACATTTTGCTCCCCTCAATATGTGCATTGATATACAAAGCAGTTTAGCACATACGGGAGAGCTTACATTTACTTCCAAATCATCACATTTTATCAGAATTTCATATTTAAATCACATTCTCTCCCCCGATCAAAAATTTCAAACCATTTGAGATTTGTGATCCCAATTGATTTAAATAAGTTTATAAAATTTGGGAGAAAATGTGGTCAGGTTTAAATGTATTCTGATTTAGGAGCATACTATGCTCCCCCTTAAACCACGAGAGAGTGTCACTGCTGATGTTGCACAAATTTGGCAAGGTGTCAGAAATTTGAACAAATATTCTCCCCCTCAATTAATGACCCGTTTTCCATTTAAAGAGTTGTAGTCATTCAATTGAGCGACGAGTATTTGTGAAAATTTAATTCAATTTACCACCTTGTGTAACATCAAGAATCTCTTGAAGAATCAAACAAGATAAAGAGTCTGATGTAAAGAAGACTTCTCTTCTTATACCCGAAATGACGCACTGAAACGTACATCAAGTCGGTGAAACATGGATATAAAGTAATCCATGCCCAGGTGAACATCACCCAGTTGGAGGAACAGCCGTCTTTTTGGCGACGTGCTTTCCCCAGAGTGTATCGCGGGTTGCAGTATGAAATAACTGCAAGCCATTAAGACATGTTTTAACTGATTAGTATAACTTCTGCTCGAGCTTCATTTAAAGATCCGTGTCATTCTTGAATGACATTTCTAGATCCGTAAATGTTATCGATAAACAGAAGACATGCCTAAGTAGGACTATTTTTGGTATTTTCTGATTTTTCGATTTTTATGGTTTTTTTTTTTTATTTATTTATTATTATTTATTTTTTTTTTGGATATATACAACTATGTATAAGGATATGAGAAGATAACCCTTTACTCCTCCTTTTCCTCCTGAAGACACTTGAGAGTTTCAGGAGATAAGCTCTTCATTCCCAGACGCGGGAGAATAAACTGAAACCTTTCTCTCGGGAGAGCCTTAGTGAAGATGTCTGCTAGCTGAAACTCTGTCCTCACCAAATAAAGCTCCATGATTCTCTTTTCAACCTGTTCCCTGATGAAGTGATGCCTGATGTCGATGTGCTTTGACCTGGAGTGCTGAACATTGTTGCAACAAAGTGCAATAGCGCTTTTGTTGTCACAATATAGAGGAATTTTGTTGTATGAGAATCCATAGTCTGATAGTTGTGATCGCATCCATATAATTTGTGCACAACAAGCCGACATAGCAATGTATTCCGCTTCAGTAGAAGATATGGATGTGCTCATTTGCTTCTTCGAAGACCAACTAACCAACTTTTCCCCTAAAAATTGAGCTCCTCCTGAAGTACTTCAACGAGTGTCCTGACACCCCGCATGATCTACATCAGTATAAGCCGTTAACTCCATGGCTGTGTCCTTAGGGTACCAGAGACCCATATGAACTGTTCCTTGAAGATATCCGAAAATCCTTTTTACTGCTTCTAGATGCTTTTTGGTGGGTTTGGATTGATATCGCGCACACATGCATACAACAAATAGAAGTTCTGGCCTGCTTGCAGTAATGTACATTAAGGATCCAATCATGCTTCTGTACTTCGTTTGATCGACAGGAATCCCAGACGGGTCTTCATCTAGCTTAGATCTATCAATCATGGGAGTATCAACTGGCTCACTTGAATCGAATCCAAACTTTTTCAAGATCTCATATGCATATTTGGACTGATTGATGAAAATGCCTCCGGGACTTTGAGATACTTGTAATCCTAGGAAGAATGACATTTGTCCCATCATCGACATTTGGAACTTGGAGCTCATCTATTTTGAAAATCTATCACATTCACTAGGGTTAGATGAAGCAAATATGATGTCATCTACATAAATCTGAACAAGTAGTAGATGTTTGTTTGTCTTCCTGGTGAACAATGTTGGATCAACTACACCCTTTGAGAATCCATGATCTAGAAGAAACTTGGACAATGTATCATACCATGCTCTAGGTGCCTGCTTCAACCCGTAAAGAGCCTTTTTCAAGCGATAAACATGCGTAGGATGTTCAGCGTCCACAAATCCTTCAGGTTGGCTCACGTAGACTTCTTCCTTTAATTCCGCATTCAGGAAAGCTGTTTTGACATCCATCTGGTAGACTATCATATTTAGACTTGCAGCATTGGCCAGGAAGATTCTAATAGCTTCAATTCTAGCAACTAGAGCAAATGATTCTTCAAAATAAATGCCCTCTTCTTGTCTGTATCCTTTAGCAACTAGACGTGCCTTGTTCTTTAAAACATCACCATGCTCATCAAGTTTTACCTTGAAGATCCACTTGAGAGCAATAATCATAGCACACTCTGGAGGAGGTACTAATTCCCATACTTCAAGTCGATCAAATTCATGGATTTTGTCTTGCATGGCCTCGAACCAACAGTCTTTGGTCATTGCATCTTTGACATCTTTTGGCTCGACTTTAGACAGTACAGAATTGAAGAAACACCACAATGCATCGGTTGCCAGTTATTTACGAGTGGATACAGGACGAGAGGGATTGCCGATGATGTTGTCAATTGGATGATCGTTGGTCCATTTTCTGAGATGGTCATGAGGTTGAGGGTTTTGGATTGATGTTGTCGTGCTGTGTTCTTCGTGAGAGGACATGTCTGATGAGGGTTCAGGAGCAAATATGTTCTCAAAAGGAACATCATCGATAGGAGCAAAAGGATTAACTTCCAAAGAATGATCATCTGCAGATTCTTGTTGCACCGGAGAGGATTGAGTATTTGACGTTGTGGGTGATTGACTTGCAGCAGGAGCATTGAAACTGATTGAGACTGAAGCTGGATGGTTTTCTGAGCCTTGTGGAACTTGAACATCCGCAGCGTCAGGTGCAGCTACTGCATTTGTGATTGTTTCATTTGTTGGCTCAAAGTATTCGTCAAACATAGGATCAAATAGCTTCTTCAACTCCTCACTCGTTGGTTAAAAGTTTAAGATCGGGTCCAGAACTGGTTTGTCCTGAAACAGTTTGCTCACTTAGCTCGTCGAACGTGACATGGATGGTTTCCATGATTTGTCGGGTTCTCTGGTTGTAGATTCTGTACCCTCTACGGTCTGGTGCGTATCCAACAAAAATACCTACATCTGCTTTAGCTTTTAACTTTCCCAAGTCTTGACTATCATTAGTTGGATAGCAAAGAGCACCAAACACACGAAGAAATGATAAATCTGGCTGCTTGTTGTGAATTAACTCATAGGGAGTCTTCTCATGAATGGGATGAATCAGAGATCGGTTTTGGGTGTAGCATGCAGTTGCAATGGCCTCTGCCCAGAGAAACATCGGTGCCTTTGAAAATATAAGCATGGTTCTTGCAGCTTCTACTAGAGTACGGTTTCGCCGTTCAACGACTCCGTTCTGCTGAGGAGTGCGAGGTATACTTTTCTGATGTGTGATGCCAATATTTTCATAAAAGTTTCTGAGTTGTTGATTGACAAACTCATTTCCATTATCAGTGCGGATGATTCTGACAGTCTTGTTAAGCCTTACTTGCAGCTGTTTAATCAGCTTAATGATCACCTCTGGAGTCTCATCCTTGGTTCTCAAAAACCTTACCCAAGTGAACCGAGAGAAATCATCTACTATCACCAGAATATATTTCTTTCCATTTATGCTTTGTACTCTCATTGGACCGCATAGATCTATGTGGAGGGTATGAAGAACTTCCAAGTTGGTGTTGACAGTTTTGGGTTTGTGGGTTTGTTTCTTGCTTTTGCCCAGTTGACGTGCAGAGTAGAGATGATCTTTTTCATATTTTAATCTGGGCATTCCTCTAACAAGATCTTTGCGGGAAAGATCATTGATGGTACCGAAGTTCAGGTGGTTCAAACGACGATGCCACAGCCAAGATTTTGTTTTAGAGGCTTTTGAAAGCAAGCATATGGGAGAGGACTTCAACATTTCTTCAATTGATATGGTGTATAGATTCGTACCCCGACTACCCTTGAGAAGATCTATACCATCCAATTCTCTGACGAAACATGTGTGTTTTCTGAAAGCCACTTCCAGATCAGCGTCACAAAATTGGCCCACAGAAAACAAATTGTGCCCTAATCCTTCCACATAGTAAACCCGTGAGATCACACTGTTACCAAACACATAATCTCCATAACCCATAATCGCCCCAAAGTGGTCATTCCCGAATGTAACTGTCCCGATAAACTTTTTCACAAAGTTCTTGAGCCGTGAGCGATCCCCAGTCATATGTTTTGAGTAGCCTGAGTCCAAATACCAAAGGACGATTTTTACGACCTGCATTTGATACCAGACAACAATGGATAACTGAAATATGTAGATCCCCACTGGAATTTGGGGTCCGTTTGGTCAGCACACACAAGTTCTGGAACATTAGTCTTTTCTAATATTGATGCCTCTACAGTGGGAACTACTCTAGAGTTATCAAGGGACCTATTAGAAGGGCTATGTGTTCCTAATGGAAGGATTCGACCCGTTGGTCTCCATTCTTTAATCTTCACAATTTTATGTTTATTCAACTTAGGCAATGGATTCTTGTTTCCTAAACTGAACTTCCTTCCAGTGGGTCTTCATTGATACCCAACCTTAGTGAAGATTTTTCCTGTGGCTTTCCAACTTTTCACATTACTTTCAGTTTTCCTAACATGCATAATATGGGGTGGTGCATGAGATATCAGAGACGATACAACACATTCATCATGATTAACAGAAATTAAGCATTCGTCAGATGTTTTACAGACCATATTAGAATTCGAATTAATTACAGTACTTTTGATACTAGAATCAACACGATTCCATCTAGTCGTTACAAACTTATTGTTCCTAGGTTGGACTTCTACTCTTTTCTTGTGATCACTCTTAGCCGGCGCAGTCCTATCATTCCTTGCATTGCCTTTAGGCTTTGACCCGCTAGCTTGGGTGTCACTTCTTACTCCTGTAGAAGTAATGATGGGAACATTAGTTTGCTTCACTAACACATGCTTTCCTGATAATGATGTGCTAGGTTCTGATGTTCTTGGTGGTAAATCAAAGGACACATGCTTGTTCTTAATAGTGGACAATGAGGCACCTAAGCTATCCTTTTGGTAACTGGACCTAGGACCCGAGCTAATAGCATATTCTAGCTGTTCCTCGATCCTTTTTGTGAGGACACATGCATAACCTATTGCCATATCATGTGGTTTTCCTATTCTTTCCTCTTCCACAACCTCTCGAAGAGTGTCAAGTCCATCCCTAAGGTGACTAAGATACATCTGATGGACAGGTCTGTTATTTCTTATGGGAAATGGAATAGGCCCCACATCAACATCATATGTTTTATAAGCAGAGACCTTTGATGAAACACAATTACAAGATGTACATGGCATTTTACCTTTCACCTGAGTCTTCAGATTCTCAATTTCATTTAACAAAGAAGTTATCCTTTCATTATGACTATTTCTTGTAACTTTAACTGAGTCATATAACTCTTTGTAATGTTGTTTAATCTTAGAATTTTCTTCTCGAAAACACTCATTTTCATGATGTAATTTGTTTATGGTGTCTTGATATTGAAAATTCTGAGAATCTGACGACGACGGTTTATTGGTGCCATAAACATCACACTTGTTGGACTTCAATTGGGCAATTTGAGCCCTCAACAGACGAATCGTGTTAGTGTGAGCTTGAATTTTCTCATCCCGTTTGCTTAATTCAAAATACGTATCAAACTCAGGAGCATCCGAAGATGTCTTGGTATTTGATAGTTTACATCTTTCTTCTAAGTGTTGATATTTTAATTGTAAGTTAAGATGTTCAACCTCTAGTTTAGAAACGTTTGACCATGTCATCATGGTCATCATTTTGAATTTTTTCAAGCAGTTTCAAATTCTCCCCCTCAAGCTCCACAACACGATTTTGGGTAACATTTAAAGCCATAGCATACTCATGATATTGACAAGCAGATAATGCAGAATCAGTTGCAGTAAAAAATACATCTTGTGCAATACATCTCGCAATCAAATTATCATTATTGATGAGCATGTTTTTCCTTTCAATTTCGCGGCTCTTAAGTTCTATTTCATATTCATTCACCTCATTTTCCATATCTTTAAACACTACTTTCATTTCTTTTATTTCTGTGTTGAGGGCAGTTTGCAGCCCTTCAAAATGTTCTTTGAGTAGTTTAAAGAATGGCATGACCTCAGTTAAGTAACACCTTTTTTCATATTCAAAACACCTTTCCCCCTCAGTAATGCCGGTTGGTGTGATTCTCTTCTTACATGTTTTATCAAAATCAGCAAACAATTGCCAAAGCACATATAAGCTAATAAAGGTTTTGGATTCAGTAGGAAAAGACAACGGCACCAAATTCCTAGGTGTAATGGGAGGATACACCATTATGGACACAACTTTTCTAATGAGAGGGGTGTTTGCCTTAAGTTTTTCTTCCTTAAGTTTTTTAGTATCTTGTTTCCAGAATATCTGTTCAGGTGTTAACTTCTTTTGAGGAGCAAACACAGCCAAACGATTTTCCTCACTATAGTCATGGGGCTTGATTATTATTTGGCTGGCTATGCACTCGGGATCCCTCATTTTCTCATTCATTCTTTCCCTTGTTCTCTCACTCATCTCCTCCTCCTCTTTAGTGTAGATAAGCTCAGGCGGATCATGATTAGGCATAAACATCACATTAGAATCATTTAATACAGGTTGGGCTATCTTAGCAATCTCATGAATAGCTAATTTAGATCTACCTACATTGCTTTCACTATGCTTGTCACTTAACTTTCTGTGCTTATACATCATTTGGGCAGTCTGTCTGTTTTGGTCTTGTGTGTACAACTTATCCTCAAGCTTATTTTTTAAGGTTTTGAGCCTAGAGAAATCATTTAAGAGTTCCTTTTCTTTTTCTTTTAATTCTAGCTTAAGTGTAGTTATACACTTTTGTACTTCCTGTTTCTGTTTGATAGACTGTTCTAGCTGACTTTTCAAAGAATTCAACTCTTGTTTTAATGTTTCTTCTCTTACTCTAGACTCTTTAATAAGTGTACTCATTTTACCTTCTAATTTCTGCTCACGTTCATTAAGCTCAAACTTAGCACGCTGTTCATACATAGCTACTTGTTCTTTATAAATGTTTAGTCTAGTGATCAAGTTATTATCAGGTGCAAGAACTGTACTTTCACGAGTGCATGCATTATCTATTTCACTTGTAATTTCTACGGCACACAAGTCATCAACAACACAAGCATCATTTACAACAGAAGATTCAGCATTTTGTACATCAGGCACATTTTTCTGACTCAAGTATTGTTCACATGGAATCATATTGCTATTATCCATGTCAACATTATTTGAGTCAGAGACAATTACCTGTTGTACTTCGATGGGAAACTTTTGTTTATCAACTATTTCATATGTGTCATATAATCTTAGTACCTCAGATATCACAGAAGCATTTGAAGAACCAGCTTGTTGAGATGGAGAGGCCAAGGACGAAAAATTGGCCACGAAGATAGTTTGAGCAATTGGTTCTTCATCCACATCAGAGTCAAATGCATCACAATCATCAGCATGGAAGACATTAGGATCATTAAGTGCCATATCTTGGACTGGTTGCTCATCCACATCAGCATCAAAAGTATTACCCCCATCACCAGCCAGAAACAACAATTCTTCCTCATCCAATACTGCTCCATTCTCTTGAGCCTGCATCAACAGTATCTTGTCCTTGAAGTAGTCTGAGTTCTGAGGTCGTTTTGGTTGATTGCAGTTTCTTGCAATATGTCCCAGACCTCCACAATTATAGCACTTGATCTGTTTCCCTTGCCCCTGGTTGGCATTCCCAGCCCTGTTCTGCATAATACCTCAACCCATGTTTCTGCCAGCTCTCCCTTGCACATATTGAACTACAATTTTTCCATCCTCCACCATTGCAAGATTTCGCGGGTTGGATGAATTTCTTAACTGATTGTTGCTCTGAGGGAGAGAAGCTTTGAACTGTTGCACAAATAAAGATACTTGATTGGTGAGGTTATCAAGCATTTTATCAGTCTGAGTATAGCCTGAGTCAAGTTGAGGACTCATAGCAGATGATGGTTGAAAGTTTGGTACAGCAGTTGCCATAAATGCTAGTGGATCATTGGAAGTGGATGGATTGAACTTCTCTCTTAACACCCGATCAAAGACAGCATGCTTCTCATGTTGTTGAAGATAGGCATACAGCTGTTCATAGTTGGTATCCCTCAGACCTTTGTTGAGTTTGACAGCAGTAACAAATCTGTCCGATTCTGGAGTCATATTGTTCACAAATTTGGAGTTAAGTTGGATGTTGGGCATAGTCATTCTAATTATCCTCATGTCATTTACCAACTTATGGAATCTCACATAGTAGTCTGTAATATTCTCTCCTGGGTTCATTTTGAAATGTTCAAACTCATCATACAGTTGAGATTCCCTGTCTTCCTTTGTCAGTTCTGACCCAGCCAACAGCATCTTCACATTGTCCCATACTGCCTTGGCTTCTGTATTGAAGTTGATGAGTTTGTAGACATCCTTTGGAAGACCTTGAATGATGATATTTGAGGCTCTAATGTCAGCATCATACCTCTTCTTTTCCTCCTCAGTAAGATCATTGTACGTGCGAGGTCTGTCAATACCAAGTGTGACTGTGCCATCTTCACCAGTAGTCACAGCATCTCTGGTAGTACCCATCTGAAATGGTCCTTCATCAATGGACTTAAGGATGTTTGCCCCATTTTCTTTTCCCAAGCAATAAAGCCGTATTCTTTGTGCCCATGACTCATAGTCTGTCCTATCAAGCATAGGTGGACGGGTATCGGACCCAGCTGCTTGAATATCATCGGAAGGTGTGCTCGCCATTGAATTAGAAGTATCTTCAGAACCGCTAACGTGCAATTCAGAAGCAAACCGCTACCCTTCTAGACAAACCGCTAATAACAAGCCGCTAAAACTGAGAACCAAACCTTTAGTACAAGTCAAACCGCTAAAGTAAACCGCTGAAATACAGAAGTATTAAGCCGCTGAAAGCAGAACCGCTAACAGTTAAACAGCTGAGGATTAAACCGCTGAACGCTAACCCGCTGGAATCTAACCCGCTGAAACCTAAGCCGCTGGACGACTAACCCGCTGAGACAAAGCCGCTGACCTTTAACCCGCTGATGATTAACCCGCTGAAACTTAAACCGCTGAATGATTAACCCGCTGAGACTAAAGCCGCTGAACTTTAACCCGCTGATGCTTAACCCGCTGAAACCCGTAAACCTCTACCACAATACGACAAACCGTAAACCTCTAACACAAAACGACAAACCGCTAGTTGACAATTTCTGACAAACCGCTGCCACTAGTTGACAAACTGTCCTTTTCAGTACAGTTTGTCCTTTACCAAAAACAGATAAATTACAAACCGCTATTAACCAAGCCGCTGGACCTAAACAGCCAAATTAGGGTAAACGGCTAACAAGAAACCTTCACCGAATATTAAACCGCTGCGATGAAACTTAGTACGAAGTACAACCCGCTACCAAGAAACACGTTTGATCTTTCACAAGCAAGTCACAAACACTGTTGTAACTTATCAACAACGATCTAACACACCTTTTTGAACATAAAAGTACTAGTATTACACGATTTGAACCACAAACAAAGATCAAACAATGATCTTTTCTCACCTTTTTATACGAACCAAAAAGAACCCAAAAACCAAACACAAATCTGAATATGCACTACACGAATCTAACCATGGCTCTTGATACCAATTGTAGGATATTCATGAACTAATAAACACAAGATTGGGTGGCTTATATGAATCGAACAAGAAAGATGCTAGAGAGAGAAAGAAGTATGGAACCTTTAGAGAGATAAACCAAAAAAGAAAATGAATTGAAAGCTTGCAAAGGTCCAACCCTCTCCACATGAGGAGAGGGGTATTTATACTTAGCCTACTTACTTTGTCCCTAGTGGACTGTGGAGCGAGCTGACAGTGGGTAAAGACCCGACTCACTCCACAATATTAATTAACTACTTTACTACTAATATTACTTGTAATACTACGAGCTATTTGATACAAGAGAGTGCTCGGGTGACCGAGTCTTCAAATGAATATTTATATTCCTAACACATTGCGATTTGGCTTAATTTCTTCATTGTGATTTGGATTAATTTCTTCATTGTGATTTAGATTAATTTCTTCATTGCGATTTGGCTTAATTTCTTCATTACAATTTGGCTTCACTTCTTCATTGCAATTTGGCTACACTTCCTCATTGCGATTTGACTACCTTTCAGACCAAATTTTCCCTACAACAAAGAGACTTAACTGTTACCAAACACAACTCCTTTATCGTTAAGCCGATCCAACATCAACTTTATCATACAAAACATCATCAACGGCCACTCAACAAGACATTCATGCAGCCGGTGCGGAAAACCGTCCTCCTGTGCTTGAAAAATGTAGATATCTTCCATGGACGAGCCGTATGCTTCGCTACATCAAAACTAAACCTGATGGTTTAGGTATACTCCTGCTCAATTCCATCTAGAATGGACCATTCAAGCCTCATCAAATTCTAGACCCTTGGGATCTAAATGGAACACCTCCCACACCACCGTTCTATCATGATCAATTCGAACATGAATACACAGAAGAGGATAGGAAGCAAATAGCAGCTGATGACTTAGCAATGCATTTAATTCAACTTGGTTCACCACGAGAAACTGCTTACGACATGTGGGAACGAGTTAGAAGGCTTTGTCATGGCACAGAAATTGGGCAACAAGATGTTGAAAACAAGCTTCTAACTGAATGGGAGAAGTTCAAATCCACTCCAGTGGAACCCGTTGAGTCTTACTACACCAGGTTTTGCACTTTGATGAACGAATTAATCAGAAACAAGTGAACTATGATCAACCAAACAAAGGATCTTCATCAAGTGAACTATGATCAGCTTTATGATTTTCTAAAGCAAAACCAGGCAGAGGCAAATGAAGTCAGGAAAGAAAAACTAGCAAAGAAACATGATCCTCTTGCATTACTTGCTCAGACACCAACACCAGTAATAGTGAATACATAACCATCATCATCATCACCCACTCAGAACTACATGCAACAACAATATGTTCCACCAAATGCTATCATACCTCAACAACAACAATTCTACACACAACAACAAGTTATCCTACAACAACAACAATACCCACAATACCAAGAACCGGATTTCACTGACAATGATGATAGTGTTGCTTTGACTCAAGCATTTACTCTTCTAACAAAGGTATTCCAAGGACGCTATTCCACACCAACTAAAAACAACCAAAGGATTTCTTCGAACACTCGAAACAGGCAGATTGCACAGCCGAGTTTCAACATGGGTCAACAAGGACAAATGGTTAGAGGTTATGGGAATCAGCAGGGATATGCTCCTAGATATCAAATGGGTAACCAGAATGTAGGGCAGTATGTTGGAAATCAGATGGGTCAGTATGCAGGGAATCAGATGGGTCAATTTGTTGGAAATCAAAGGGGGTAGAATGTTGGGAATCAGAATGTTGGTAATCAGATTGGGAATGTTGCTCCAGTTGCTGGGATTGGTGGAAATGTGAATCAGGGTAATTTGTTAAAATGTTTCAACTGTCAAGGAATTGGTCACATGGCAAGGAACTATCCCACCAAGCCGAAGAAGAAAGATCTAGAGTATCTGCAAAAGGCAGTTCTATTGGCACAAAAAGAAAAGGCAGGGTTACAGTTGAATGCAGAAGAACATGACTTTATGGCTCTTATGGATGATATGGAAGACCTTGAGGACATCGATACCAACTGCATTTTCATGGCAAATCTTCAGGAGGCTAAGTATGATACGGATTCTGAGACACCTCCTGTGTATGACACCAATGCAGTCTCTGAGGTACCACCATTCACTACATGTCACAATAATGAAATATTTGATATGTCACCTCTGAATGAACAGCATCCTGCGACTCCTGCACCCACTTATGATACATATATGGACACGCCAAGTTGTAGCAATACTAATTTGACAAATCCAGATATGGATCCTAATGGAGGCTTCGAGTCACAGCATACTGAGAATGATGAGGAAACACGTGCGTTATTTGAATCATTATTGCCAAATTGTAGTATCGAAATTGAAAAGGTCAAAAAGGTCAATCGCGATGTTAAGGCCGCGAATGTGAAATTGGCCACTGAGCTTGAGAGGTATAAGGAAAATGAAAAAGCTTTTGAATTTAATAAAACACGATAGTCAGAATTAGAAACTGGTTATCGAAATTCTGTTTCAAGAGAAAATCAATTGCAAATCAAGTTTGACACACTCGATGTGAATTTAAACATGAAAATTAAATCCTTGAACACGGAAGTTTCAGACTTAAAAAACCAACTTTCTAAACAAAAATCAACTTGTTCTGATCTTGAAAAAGAAAAGAAACAGTTGAAAGCAGATTTTTCAAAATGCGAAAATGATCTTCTTGATGAAATCATTGAGAAACAAGAAATAATTAAAAAGTTGGAAGATTTTCTTTTAAAAACGGGTCATTCTACACAAACAATTCATATGCTCATTAAAGATCCAAACCCGCTTCTACACACAATGAAGAAAATGGCTATTGGTTGTGAAAACCCTTATACACTCAAGAAAGCTCAGAAAAAACAGAATGTGTTGTATAATGGTAATGTGCTATTTGATAAACATGATCCTCCCGAGGTTCGGGATTCTGATGAAACAATTGAGCTTGCCGAAGATAGTATAACTAAAATGAGACAAATGAACCCAGAAATTAAACCAATTGATTATAATAAGCTTAACATACTTTCTGGAGTAAATTTTGTTAAATAACAACCAATTTCAAAGGTTTTCAAAAGACCAGTTGTTTCAACAAAAAAAAGTTGTTTCCAAAAATATTTCTAACATCGAACAAATGTCCTCTAGCAACCCTTTTAACACAAGTGAAGCTAGAAGATATTTGGATGATCTTAAAAAGAGAATGGAAAATTTTCAAAGTCTTGTTATATCCAAAACAAATATCAGTATCAAAAACTGGTATTAAAGTTTTCATGCAGAACAGAAAAAGATGTTTGACACAGAAATTATTCCTCCACTAAATGCCATTAGTGCGAGAGTTCTTAATGTTGAAAATGCTCTTTTAAAATAAACAGCCGACTCTGCCAAGGACCACACAACCCTGGTAAAGTAAGCAAATGAAAACATTGAATACATCAAAGTTTTAGAAAAACACAATGACACTCTCTTTGAAGTAGCTCTCTCGACTGATATTATGTCCATTATCTATCAAACATATTCTGTGGAAGATGATGAAAGACTTCGTGCTGAGACTTCTCAAATTGTTTTAAAATATGAAAATGCGCTTGCTAAGCTTGAAAAGGAAAATGTAACATATTTTAAACAACTTGATTGAAAAAAGGAAGAATGTAAGTATAACAAATTGTCGTATGAGCGTGCATACAAAAACATGAAAGAACAAAATAATCTTTTGAAGTCTCAGCTTGATAGTCAAAAAGGGAAGGGTGAGGAAACTAAGTTTGCAAAACCATCGACTTCGGACAAACCGGTTGTAAAACTAAAAATGTCAATTTCTCAAAATGTTCCGAAAGCCAATGTGACAATTGATTTGACAAAATGAGTCACTCCAACACCCTTACCTAAACAAAGTGAAAAAGCAACAAGTGTTGATAAAGGGAAAGCAGTTGTCGGAACACCAAATGTGATAGCACCTGGACTTTATAGGATTAGTCCCACTACTGCATCTGCCTCTACATCTCAAACATATAAGGCGATAAACAAGAGTGTAAAAGATAATCCAAAAGAGTCTAGGATTGCTAAAACAACAAGATAAATCCTAATATGTGTGCCTTACTTTCTACATGAATAGAAAGCACCTCTAGGAGCAGCAGACTAAAGCCTAGCAATACAAGGAACAATAGAGTCTCGCCTGTTTCTAAGAGTGAATGCAAGTATAAAAATGTAGAAGTAGAAGAACACCCTAGGAATTTATCGCTTTCGAATAAGAAACATATGTCATCTAGATGTAATGTTAAGAGTACTATTTCGAGTGCATGTAATGACTCTGTTTGTTTAATGTGCAAGAAATCTTTGTCTGAAAATGTCTGTGATGATATTATTTCTAAGAATGTGAATGTGAATGCCATGCTGGAACTGAAAGATGTTCCTCCAGGAACCAGTGCTAGGTCTAGATTTGTTAAAAGACTTATTAAAGCAGCTAGGTCAACCACTAGTAGCATATTGCCTAGGAACTATCTTAAGTTGTGCGTATGGATACCAATGGGTAGAGAATTCATTCTAGAGAATGGTAGATTAAAAAAGGCTCCAAAAGAACCAGTAAAAACCTTCTATGAATGTGATTCGTCTGTTTCCCCTAACCCCATGGAACCAAATGATAAACGGTTTCCAAATGCACAATCTTTTGTTATTGGCAGGTTATCAAAATATGTTTTTGGATCGTCGACTCGGGTTGCTCCAAGCACATGACCGGGAATCTGAAGCTGCTGATCAACTTTGTATGAAAGTTCATGGGAACTGTACGGTTTGGAAATGATCATGTAGCAGCTATTCTGGGTTATGGAGATCTTCAGTTTGGAAACTACTTAATCACTCGGGGTTACTATGTTGAAGGGTTGGGACACAATCTGTTTTCAGTCGGGCAGTTTTGCGATGCAGATTTAGAGGTTGCATTTAGGAGAAATACCTGCTTCGTTAGGAATCTGATTGGAGATGATCTCTTAACCGGAAATCGTGGCACCAATATCTATGCTATTGACATTAACCAAATGGCCTCTTCATCACCAATTTGTCTCATGACAAGAGCTTGCGAAACAAAGTCCTGGTTGTGGCATCGACGCTTATCCCATCTCAACTTTGACACCTTAACCAAGATAGCCAAAGACAACATCGTCACCGGTCTCTCAAAGTTCAAATACTCCAAAGATCACTTATGTCCATCCTGTGAGCAAGGAAAAAGCAAAAGGGCAACATATAAACCCAAAACCGTACCTAGTTCGGTTGATAAGTTACATCTGTTGCATATGGACTTATGTGGCCCAATGAGAGTTGAAAGTATCAATGGGAAGAAGTATATTCTTGTTATCGTCGATGACTATTCAAGATATACATGGGTAAAGTTTTTGAGATCAAAAGAAGAAGAACTAGGCATCATCATCACCTTTATGAAGCGCATTCAAGTCCTACTTCAAGCTCCAGTAAGGATTGTAAGAACCGATAACGACACAAAATTCACTAATCAGGAGTTAAAAACCCACTTTGAAGATGCTGGAATCACTCATCAGACATCAACTGTTAGAACTCCACAGCAGAACGGGGTAGTTGAAAGAAGAAATCGAACTCTTGTGGAAGTTGCTCGCATGATGCTGATTTATTCTAGTGCACCGTTATTCTTATGGACTGATGTTGTTGCCACTGCTTGTTTCACTCATAACCGATCCCTAATCCATCCAAGATTCAATAAAACCCCATATGAGCTAGTGAACAACAGAAAACCCGACATCTCTTACCTTCATGTATTTGACGCTTTGTGCTATCCAATGAACGATAGAGAAGATCTGGGGAAGCTGAAAGCTAAGGGTGATATTGGAATCTTCATTGGTTATTCAGAAAACTCGAGGGCATTTAGGGTGTATAACAGAAGAACTAAACGGATAATGGAGACGATGAATGTGAAGTTTGACGAGATTTCACAGATGGCTCCTGAGAGACTCGCTCTAGAACCCGCGCTTAACCTGTTGGCTTCTAATCATACCGGATTAGCACCTGCACCAAATAGTCAGACTTCTGGACATATCAGTTCAGGACTCGTACCCCAAGGAGCTCAGTCAACTAACACTGACAAACCAACAAATCAAGAACTAGAAAATTTCTTCGAGTTTATGTATGATGAATACCATGGTGAAGCTTCGACTAATGCATCACAACAACGTTCCGCTGCACCCGCTCAAAATCATCAACCACCACCACCGCCATAAGATGCATCACCAACAATCGAAGCTGACGCACCAACTCCCTCAACGTCATCGACATCTACTTCAGCAACTCTAGTAATTGAGATTGTGTTACCAAGAGTTGATAAGCAAAACCAAACCACATCAATTCAAGAAGAACAACAACAAAACGATGTTGTGTTAGAAGAAGAACCATTCAAAAACCCGTTTGCAACGGATTCTGCTGAATCATCTTCAAGGTTACATGAACCATCAAACACACATTCATCAAATCCAAGGTACCCTTCGACGTTACAGTGGACTAAAGACCATCCAATAGAACAAGTAATTGGTGAACCTTCACGGCCAGTTCAGACGAGGAAACAGCTCGCCACCGATTCTGACATGTGCATCTTCGCCTGCTCAGTTAGCCTAAAAGAGCCAAAGAACATTCGGGAAGCAATGGCAGACAATGCATGGATTGAAGCGATGCAGGAAGAACTTTTCCAATATCAATTACATGACACTTGGGATTTAGTGCCAAGACCAATCGACAAACTTGTCATTGATCTTAAGTGGTTATGGAAGAACAAAAAGGATGAAGAGATGACTATAATTCGCAACAAAGCTCGTCTCGTAGCCAAGGGATTTAGACAGGAAGAGGGGATAGATTTTGAAGAGTCATTCGCACCAGTAGCAAGACTTGAGGCATTCAGGATCTTCTTAGCCTATGCAGCTCACAAAAACATCACGGTCTATCAGATGGATATCAAGACGGCGTTCTTGAATGAAACTCTGAAAGAAGAAGTGTACGTGAGTTAGCCAGACGGATTCGTTGACAAAGATCATCCCGACTACGTATACAAGCTAAAGAAAGCTATCTATGGTTTGAAACAAGCCCCAAGGGCGTGGTATGACGAATTATCATCTTTCCTACTGCAAAATAATTTCACCAAAGGAACAATAGACCTGACCTTATTTACTAGAAAATTCAATGATGACATTTTGATTGTTCAGATTTACGTGGACGACATTATCTTTGGGTCCACTAATCCGAAACATTCAAAACATTTTGAAAATCTCATGAAAAGCAAATTTGAAATGTCCATGATGGGGGAATTAAAATTCTTTCTTGGTTTAAAAATTCATCAAACCCCGCGTGGTATTTTTATAAATCAAGCTAAATATACTATTGAGATTTTGATAAAACATGGAATGGAAAATTGTGACTCTGTTGGTACTCCAATGGTCACTTCACCAAAAATAGGAGGTGACTTATATGGGAAACCCATGGATCCAAAGAAATATCGGAGCATGATTGGTTCTCTCATGTACTTAACAGCTAGTCGACCCGATATACATTTTGTTGTTTGTTTATTAGCACGGTTTAAGGCAAGGCCTACCGAACTGCACCTCCAAGAGGTTAAACGGATCTTTCGATACCTACGAAGAACCATTAACATGGGACTTTGGTATCCAAAGGATTCGGAGTATAATTTAATAGCATTTTCAGATGCGGACCATGCCGGTTGCCAAGTTACAGCAAAGAGTACATCAGGTGGAGCACAATTTTTGGGAGAAAAGCTAGTAGGCTGGTCATCAAGGAAACAAGATTGTACGGCGTTATCAACCGCAGAAGCCGAGTATGTGTCTCTATCTGCGTGTTGTGCCCAAGTTCTACGGATGAGGACACAACTCACAGATTATTTACTAAAGCCCTTCCAAAAGAAAGGTTTGATAACTTAGTTCGACAAATTGACATGCGAAGCCTAACTCCCGAAGAATTAGAAAGTCTTCTCGAAACTTCTTGAAATTTATCTCAAAAAGCTTCGCTGTAAATATTTTTTGAAAAAACAAAACAAAATTTGAAAAACCAACAAAAACAAAATACAAAAATAGAAAATTTTCAAAAACACAAAAACAATATAAAATCAAAAATCCAAAAATATTTTTCTCACGACATGTCTCTCGTATAATCGATATTCTGTACGAATCTAGAAATGTCATTCAACAATGATACGGACATGTACAGATGCTTGAGCGAGAGTTCATTTAAATTTTTTTTTAAACATGTCGTGTCTCAAAATTTCTCCACTACGGCTTTCGTATATTTCAGTACGAAACCCGCGCAACATTGATGACTTCTGATTATTTCAGATCAGGACTCGTAATGTTAATGGCAAAAACAAAAAAAATCCTTGAGCACATGATCAAGATTTTTCAAAATCTTTCTCAAAAATCTGTGCTCAAGAACTCTCCCTCTTAAACGCAAATGTTTAAAAATATGCTTTATTTAAGGGGGAGCATAAAAAGAAAAACAAAATGTTCCAAATCATGCTAAAATGATCCGTCTATCTCTCCAAAAAGTTTTCATTTAAATCAGTTGATATCAAAAATATCACTACATGCTATTTTTGAGGGGGAGAAGACGTGATTAAAAAGTGATCAAAAATGTTTAAAGATCGTGGATTAAATCTCAATAAGAGCTAGACTCAGATCTGAACCCTTGAATTGACGAAAATTAAATGTCTGTAATCGAAAAGACTTGTCCGGGACGGGTAATAATTTCAAGCTGGTTATCCAGTGATGTAAACATGTCTCGCAAAGGACTTGTCTGAGTAGAATGTACCAATTCGAGAGATTATTCTTTTGATATGACCGGGACGGGTAATAATTTGAAGCTAGTCTAACTAGTGATGTAAACGTGTCTCGCAATGGTCATATTAACTGAAAATCGATCAATTCAAAATGTGCGAACTCTACCCAACATGTGCAAATTTATCTTAAAAAATGCATGAGCACATGTGAAGGGGGAGTATTTCTGAAAATGCAAAACTCTCGAAGTGTTAACCAAAATGTGTTTATTCATAAACACTTTGAGAGATTTTCACAAAAAGGTTTTATGGCAAGTGATCAACAAATCTAGGATAATCATGGAGTAATAAGGTGATTATGGTTAGGTTATGTCCAATGATCCGCCAGAGCCGGAGGGATCTACCCAAGGACAATTCCAATAGATTAGAATTAGAAGTCCTAAGGTAAGATTGAAAAAAGGAGTAAAATGAGAAAGGAGAAAGAAGGGGTTGAAGAATTAAAAAGAAAAGTTTAATGAATGGGTGAAAAGAAATAACCCTCCATGAAAACTTAGGGCAGAAACCGGGTCAATACATCTGCTATCGGTTATCACAAGGTGATACTGATATTGAAGACAAGACGCCATGGACCCAGTGACGCGCTGCACCACCCCTCCTAGCCACTCAGATATCTCTTAAAAGATATATGTTTCATTTCTCACGGAGAACACTGCATAATCTATCAGCCTCTCACTCCGAGATGTGCTGATATTGAAAAGGTGGCACTCTGCTCCATGCCTCCGACTACTAAAATCAAAACGCACATTATCGAGTCTAGAGCCATGAGATTCATCAAAAATATCTTAGGAACACTTTCCATATAATACACCTGTGTTCACCAATAAGGACACATGGTGTACAAGAGTCTTAATGAGATCCATAGATCTTGCCACTAATATCATGATGGTTATGCTTCAAACAGTCTACAGTCATGGGGTGATCTCCAATGACTCACTGAATCGTGGGTGCACTTCGGTGTGTCTGTGTAAGCCCTTTCGGGGGTATCTAATTCAGAACGACCTTGGTTAAGATTAGAGAAAGTTTCCACACTATGCTGTTAACGATCTCGAAATCTGAACCTGTAAGCGCCGGACGATTTATTGCTAACTGTCTTATGCAGGTACTGACAAAAGTCCATCTACTATCATCATATGTCTCAACATCTGCATCTCCACATGCTCATACTTATGAAGATCATCCTTAACAAAGCTCAAGTGAAAAAGTTCAAGATGAAAAGATCAAGTTAAAGACAAAGTGTTAAAGACAACGTCAAAAAGCTAATCAAGAAGTCAAGAACTAGCTCATGTATCAAGAAAGGATGACATAAGTATGAAGTTCAAGAAGTATGAGTATGATGGAGGATACGACGCAAATGTACAGAAGATGTTGATCAAAGGCAAGACGAACCAAAAGACGATTACTTTGAAGATCACATAGCATGAATGAACGACGAATGAAGACTATTCTACAACGATACACAAAGTTCAAGACAACGAAGACAAAAGATCAAATCACTGGGAGCATCATTGAAATGACCATCCCTTAGGGGGAGATTGTTAGCATTTAAATTGTTAAGTGAAGTGATGGTCATTCCTTATGTAAACAACTTTCTATTAGTGTCGCATGTAATATTGTAGAATAGATATAGGGCGAGTGGGATTTGACTAACTTATGTAACTTCTAGTAAAGTCATTGGTCCATGTAATGATAGGAAATCCAAGTCCAACCCACGAGCCCACACAAAGCCCACCTAAAGCCTTTAGGACGTGGCACTTGTACTATAAATACACACTCTTACCACCATTTCATGTGTGCCGAATTGTCTAGGAGAGGTGAGAGTGTGTGTGCTTTATGTTTGTGTTTGTTTCTTTATTTACAAGCTAATAAACCTTCGGTTCTTGTTTACATACGATCCACACTTCTCATCTTGTTCTTGCTATTGAGTTGCATCGAATAGTATAGGTTAGTGTGTGATAAAGTAGATAGATTAGCTCCTACAGTTACATGTCAACTGATGTATAATACTTGTATTCAACTTATTAATTATTGAACTCTATGAATTCACTCAACTTTATGTTGACTTTTTAGCATGTATTATCTCAGGTCCGTAAAGTCTTAAATGCTTGGATGGGCGGCGCAAGGGGATAGATATTGACAAGGATGGCCCATGTTTTAAAATCACATTCGATGAAAACCTAAACTTTTAAACTTATGTTATTTCCAAACTTATGTTGCGTTTGGACACTTATGCCGTGATAAACTTTTGGGACCTTCTTTTTCTTGACTCTGATATTATCGAATGTGAAAACTTATTATAAACGTCTCTATTTTGAGTTCGTTGACTATACTTGTACTATGTGACTAATAAATAGCACCCCATGTTGTATTCCGCTGCGTTCCGAAAATGGGGGTGTTAAAGATTGGTACCAGAGCACAAATTTTAGTGAACTAGGTCATTTTTCTTTTAAAAACCTAGACTATAACCATTTATTTTTCAAAAATCATGAGTTTCCATCAGCTTGTCCGATATCCATGCGCGCCTACTCCTGAGCTTCCTATTTCTCCCTCGAATATATATCTTAATTTTGCTATATTAAAAATAATTATATAAGCACTATAATTATTTCTTAACTCGTCCGATAATCCGCGAAAGTATCACTTCTTATATATGTAACCTTTTGTACACTAAACTTCCTTGGTGTATTTTATGCTATTCATGAGCATTGTGAATTTCCATCCGAAAATTTATACACATCTTCAAGTGCACCCTTGCTATACATATATGTATAGTGAATATTACTATATGTACTTAAGACATTTTCGACTATCTTGCTTGTTCCTAAGGCATCACCATATATATATATATATATATATATATATATATATATATATATATATATATATGAAGTTTCTCCATGTATATACTCAACTCTTCTAAACATTGTGAGTTACATGATGGTCTCTCTTTTTTCTTAGACATTGTATGTGATTACAATGGTCTCTCTTATTTCTCAGACATTGTATGTGATTACAATGGTCTCTCTTATTTCTCAGACATTGTATGTGATTACAATGGTCACTCTTATTTCTTAGACATTGTATGTGATTACAATGGTCTCTCTTATTTTCAGGTATTGTATGTGATTACAATGGTCTCTCTTATTTCTCAGACATTGTATGTGATTACAATGGTCTCTAAACTCTTTCATCACCGTATGTTATATCATTTCATATGATAGCGTAACCTGTTGGAGTTTATCAATTTCTGTTGGTTGTCTTACTCCCCGTGAACTCATGTTTTCTGAGCATTTCTGCTTATTTTCTGAAACACCACTACTGATACTATATATATAAAAAGACTATTTATATACACTTCATTCTCTCGACTACTTATCGTTATAAATGTTTTACCGATTCTTACCCTTTATATACTCAGTCTCCAGGGCATCATGTCAAACCACACTTCTCCCAATTATGTATCTATTTCACCAAAATTTCTAAACTGTTATACATACTCATTTATTTTATGATCCCCTAAAACTTTCTCAGGCATTTTGGGTGGCACAAGTGCACAACGGTCTCATTTATTTTCAAAACATCGTGAGTAATACTATGATCTTTAAAAACTTTTCATGACCTTACACAACATTGTTCTACATAAAATTCGTCTCAGTTTATCGTTACCCCTTAATTATCTCACTATCCACCTCCGAAAATGAATTTGAACATTGTCCTAAACTTTTGGAACACTACATTGTATCGTAAACCATCACCTAGAAACACGTCAGTTAAATTGAACCAGACTTACTATCAACTTAAAAACTGTTTTGTTAATCACATATAAATTATTTTGTAAACACCTTACAAACAGTTTTGCCATTACCTTGTGAAACTATTTTACTATCACTTTATAAACCATTTCACTAAAATTTTATACACTAATTCTCACTATCCTACCAAACATTTCATCACTATTTTACAAACTACTTTACCACCATCTTATCAACTAAATCACTCATATACTACTACTACATAAACTGTTTTGGACTAGTTCCGAATAAACTATCTTCTTAGCACCTTGCAAATCATTCTGTCGATTACCTTATACCAAAATTTTCACCACCCTATAACCCATTTTGATATTTTCTTACAAATCATAACTGTTTTGTTATTATTTTATTATTCGTCATTTTCCTATAATTCTTATAAACTGATTCATCATCTACAAAAGCTGAGATGTTGGAATTATTTACGGTTGAGAAGCAACTCCCGAGCTCACATAATGGACATGTAAACCTCCATTGTTAAAGTTCTTCTTTACAAAAGCTGAAGTTCAGCAACTTTCTCTACATTCACAAAGTTCTCTTTCGAAACCTTCATTGTTAAAGGTCCGTGATTCCGGCCCGGTTTGGACTATTTTAGAACTGCTTAAAACTTCCTTTATGCGCGTATTTTCCTTATTCGCTTGTGTTACACACTCATACTACGTACTTATAATTGATTCTTACGTATGTACAAACTTATATCACTCTTTGTATATAAGATACTTATACAAACTCCATACTTGTCCAACAACGGACATATCACGAGTATAACTCAGTTAAGTATTTGAAAATTTTATCGAACCTCGGTTAAATATAGTCTAGTCACCTATATTTAACCTAGGGACAGTGGAACATAGTTTGACTACCTATGTTCAACTTAAAATTTTTAAATACTAGGAATAGTTATATATGGGTTATGTCTAATTGATTTTCTACTTAATTTTCGAGAATCACAAAATTCTTTTGTGTGTATAAACAATTCAGCGGTATTCATACGATCAAGCATAGCAACTAAGTAGACTTTTACTCTATCCTCACCACTTATAGTCAAGCTTACTCTTCACCGTATTCATAGTCAACGAGAATCAAACTACATCACCAGTTATTCTAGACTTCATTTTTCACAAGTGATCACACCTTTTTACCGACACCACACCAACAAATAACTCAAATTGAATCCTGGGTCGGGATTCTGTTAAGGGGTATAGAATGTAACATTTCTCAATTTATGAGGTCATTATTTGATTATTTATGTCATTCAATCTTTTTACTTTAAATAACTTACCTTTTTCGAGCAACCGAATTAGTTTAATCTCGTAGGTTAATAAACGTACATTTAACTCAAAACGACACTGGACTATGCTCAGTCTACTCTTTTTATGCATTTTGGGTACCTTACAATCTTATTTTAAAAGTTATAATTTGCTTTTTCCAATTTTGCGTAAACCTTGCACCTTTTACGTTTTACGCGATTTAAAACTACGTTTTAAGGTTTTAACAACATTTAAACCCTCCGATGTACTCACCACTCATCTAAACTACTAATATAAGTTATATTAATAAGATTTGATATTTTTATAAGTTTTATATTTTTAAGTTCCCCGATTTTAAGTTTTGAGATTTAAAGGTTTAACATTAGTAATTACCGGGACCAAACTATACCTCGTAAACTAATAATTATCACATTAAATCAACACATACCACCTCATTCCATGAGGTGGCCGGCCATGTTGCTACAACAAAGCCACTTGGCCTTGTTTTGATACATATAATTATGCAAAGTGACACCTATCACAAGATTAGGATAAAAGAGATTTTATTAAATCTTATCACAAAGAAACACATGCAAAACTCTCTCTAATCCCTTCCTACCTCCTTGTGCCATCCCCTAGTTCATCACCAACAATATTCATCACTTTGATTCAAGACATAAGATACACTAAGAAGATGAAGACCTAGGTGATTGCTACATAGTCCAAGTAGAGATTTGGTGATTCCATAGTTAGTTTAAGGGTTACACAATAAGATTAAGGGCTGAAGTAAGGTGACTTTTGAAGTATCTAGCTTAAGGTTATAAGAGTTTGCAAGAGATCAAGTGGTAGAAGGCTTGAAGATTTAGGGTAGTTGTCCTTATGTTCTTGTTGTCTTGCATCCAATCTTTGTAAGATTTTGGTTAAATCTTTATGTTCTTCCTTCATTTTTGTATTTTTCATGTTTTGTATAAGTTGTATATGTTGTTAAGACTTGATTTGATGTTGTACTTAACTAAACACAAGCCAAAACATAGGTTATACTTGTTAAAAATCTGTCATGGTACAACTAGTGAATAACTAGTGATTTTGTTAAGCCTTGACACTAAATCATGAATCATGTGGTAGAATTAACTTAGAGAAACTGATAGAGGAAGTAAAACCAAGAATATGAGCTTTTGAATCACTTAAAAAGGTCTTGTAGATCAAACGTTATAGCAAAATGAAGATTTCTATAAGAAAAGTTGATGCTGGACAAATAGCATACTGATCAGAACTTAAAACGCGATTTTCACCCTTTTCTGCTCCAAATCACTGAAAATGTAAAACACAAACGTCTCTCAGAATGATGTTTTATACTAAAACTCGCGTGCACGTATGCTAAAAATGAAAAACGAAGGCTATAGACCTTAAAAGTCAACTGGACCTGTTTTGACCCAAAGATTTCCATGACCTAAGAACCATTGTAGCATTTTGACCACTTGAGACCAAATTACAGCCAAGGATATTGTTTCAAACAGCCAAGGATCATGTCTCAAGGCCTTCTAGCCGAGACATAGCCATGGCTATGGCCTTGGTTGTTGTCTTCAAGTTATAAGTCTAGCCGCGCGGCTAGTTTGGGTCTGATAACCCGAAACTTATTATTGAAGATTGACCATTTATTTAACTCGTTTTCTTAACCCCGACAACTTATAAAAATTGACTATATCACATATATAATTATCACTAGGTCACAACTTACACTTGATCCGCGAAATTATAACAACTAATAGGATGTTTAAACCTTTTTCACGACACACAACTTATATTATCACGTCACCACTAGTTCAACCAATAGTCTTTGACGAAACACGACAAATATTTTTATACAACATTTGTCTCCTCAAATACTTTTCTTATAAATGATATGTACAACATCTTAATCAAATCAATGACATTACATATACTTGTACAGTACTATCGTGCTCTATACTAAAACACGATCACTATACTCTCGTAGGTTGTCGTTAAGATCGTGATCTCGCCATACAATATCTGTTGCTATAATCTACTACTAAATACTACGGTGAGTTCATAGCCTCGCATTTACTCATTTAAATGTTTTATAAACCTTGTGAGGGGGATACATGCTTGTTTTATAAACTGAATACAAGTAGTTTTTGGTATGCTTGACCCGATTACATGATTATAGTTATTGAGTAACTTTTGCCATTCAAGTCCCTAATTTCATGAACCGTACCGTGGGAAACCTATTATTATGAATATGCATATTTGGCTTGACAAGCCTAACCGGATGAGTAGCACTCATATTCAACGGGTACACAATATTGAGAGATCGTGGTAAATGGAAAATTTTACATTTTAAGGGGCATTATTAAATTTAAGTCAAGCTTCGGTGTCGTGAGCTTGAAGCTATAATCTTATTTCCCGACTTGTATTCCTTACATGTCAACAGATGTATAATACTTGTATTCAACTTATTAATTATTAAACTCTATGAATTCACTCAACTTTATGTTGACTTTTTGGCATGTCTTATCTTAAGTCCGTAGAGTGTTAAATGCTTGGATGGGCGGCGCAAGGAGATGGATATCGACAAGGATGGCCCATATTTTAAAATCACATTCGATGAAAACCTAAAGTTTTAAACTTATATTATTTCCAAACTAATGTTGCTTTTGGACACTTATGTCGTGATAAACTTTTGGGACCTTCTTTTGCTTGACCCTGATATTATCGAATGTGAAAACTTATTATAAACGTCTCTATTTTGAGTTCGTTTACTATACTTGTACTATGTGACTAATAAATAGCACCCCATGTTGTATTCTGCTGCGTTCCAAAAATGGGGGTGTTAAACTATCTGACCAAATAAGCCATCAATTGAATATGAAACATCATAATAAGTTTCAGGAGAGAAATTTTAAAGAATTGATTAACTTAGGAATAAACCTTTGTTAATGAATTCTCAAACTCTGTCCATCATTAAGCTATTATGTCAGCAACTTGAGCCACCAACTTCTGCTTGCTAACACATTGCATTTGTAACTTCCTTTGTGCTCAAATTTCCATACCTGCAATTGTTAGTCTAAAACCAAGAAAACAAAGTGCAAAGCACTTGTCTCATAGAAGTATAATCATATGACTAACAATATGAATAAAACAATCTAAATTTGTACTAACAGTACAAACTTTACAATACCAGTACTAATTGACAACCTAGCAGTACAAATCCAATTTATATACAAAACAACACAGTTTGAAAACATTAAGGATTAAGCATCCCAATTCTTGCTACCAAGTATTGAAACCTTCCTACATCAAAGGCTTTTGTGAGAAGATCTGCAAAGTTTAGATCAGAATCAATTTTAACCACTTGAATCAACTTTTTCTCATTGCAGTCTCTAATAAAATGATGCCTAATTTCTATGTGTTTTGTTTTAGAGTGTTGCACTGGATTTTTAATTATACAAATTGTACTGCTGTTATCAATATATATGACAATGTTCATGAAAATGTACCCTTAGTCAAGAAGTTGATTTTGAATCCAAAGCACTTGACCACAGCAACTTGCAGCAGCTACATATTCAGCTTCAGTTGTTGAAGTTGCCACAATTGTTTGCTTCTTACACTGCCATTATATGAGTCTGCATCCAAGGAATTGACATCCTCCAGTTATTGACTTTCTGTCCAAGCTTGCACCAGCATAATCACTGTCTGAATATGCTACCAGGTCAAAAGGTGATTCCCTAGAATACCATAAACCCAACCTAGGTTGACCCTTAAGATATTTAAGGATCCTTTTGACTGCAGTTAAGTGAGAAACTTTAGGAGTCACTTGGAATCTTGCACAGGCACAAATAGGAAACATGATATCTAGTCTAGATGATGTAAGATACATCAAGGATCCTATCATATATCTGTATGTGTGAACATCCACATTCTCTCCATCTACATCTTTAAGAAGAGGCTTCTCAGGATCTATTGGTGTGCTTCCCACTTTTGAATAAGCAAACTGAAATTTCCTTAGAATCTCCACAACATATTTACCCTGGCTGATAAATATGCTTTCATTAGATTTGTTAACTTGCAGACCCAAGAAGAAAGTAAGTTCCCCCATGGAACTCATCTGAAACTTGTCATGCATAAGTTTCTCAAACTCTACACACATTTCCTTCCTTTTGGATCCAAAGATGATATCATCCACATACACCTGAACTAGCAAAAGATCCTTCTTGTGCTTCTTGATGAATAATGTCTGATCAATCTTGCCTCTTTGGAATCCATTCTCTATCAAATAGGAAGCCAATGTTTCATACCATGCCCTTGGTGCTTGATGTAGACCATAGAGAGCCTTAATAACCTTGTACACCTTATCAGGATGATCTGGATCAATAAAAACTGGGGGTTGTGAGACATAAACCTCCTCTTCGATAGTACCATATAAGAAAGCACTCTTGACATCCATTTGATAAACTGTGAAGCCCATGAATGAAGCATATGCCAAGAATAGTCTATTTGCTTCAATTCTTGCTACTGGAGCAAAAACCTCTTCATAGTCTATACCTTCCTCTTGTGTGTACCCTTGAGCTACAAGTCTAGCCTTGTTTCTAACCACAATGCCCTTTTCACCCCTTTTGTTCCTGAAAACCCATTTAGTTCCAATTACCCTTATAACCTTGGGTAAATCCACTAACACCCAAACCTTCTGAATCTTAAATTAGAGAAGCTCCTCTTGCATAGCTTCTACCGAGCTTGAATCATCTAAGGCTTTGAGCACATTTTTGGGTTCTATTTGTGAGAGAAAACATACAAATAAGCAAGAGTTTTCATCTTCATGCTGCTTTGATGCATAAAGAGCATTAAGAAGCCCTTGTTGGTCTAAAGTCAGAAGTTGCTTCCTTGCCTTCACTCCAGATTGCACATCACCAATCACATTATCCAGGGAGTGGACTTTGTGAATCATTGTGTGTGGTGTAGTAGGAACTTGATATGATGATGGTAGATTATTAAAGTCCACCCCTCATCTTCTGAGAAATCCACTGCATAAGAGTCTGATAAGCCAGCAGTATGAATACTTGGACTAGCAGTATCAATATTTGGACTAGCAGTATCAATATTTGGCCTAGCAGTATCAAGTTGGGGCTCAGCAGGACAAGTGCAGGTTCATCAGTAGAGGGTTTTCCGTCCATTGAAGTTGAATCCACACTTGTCCATATTCGCATCAACACATGATCTTGATCTTTCTCCTTTTCCAAACCTGCCTCATTTGTTGCATCAACAGCTTCTGAACCTGCAAAATCATTAGTTCCTGCAACAACTGGCACATAGTTCATTGATTGGGTTAGAGACTCAAGAAAAAAAAGCCATTTTGGTCCTTCACCTGCAACATTAGATTTGTTCTCAAGAAATTCAACATGCAGGTTTTCCTCAACTTTCCAAGTTCTTGAGTTGTATACTCTAAATGCTTTGCTAATCAGAGAATATCCAACCAAGAATCCTTCATCTGCTTTACCATCAAATTTGCCTAGATGGTCTAAGGTATTCAGATTGGTCACATGACACCCAAAAGGTCTTAGAAATCCTAATGCAGGAGTTCTACCTCTAAAAAGCTCATAAGGTGTCTTATTGTGAGACTTAACTACCAAAACCCTGTTCTGGACATAACAAGCAATATTAACTGCTTCAGCCCAAAAAGTGATAGGCAACATAGAGTCAGCTAACATGGTTCTAGCAGCTTCTAACAGTGTCCTATTTCTTCTCTCAGCAACTCCATTCTGCTGAGGAGTTCTAGCAACACTAAATTCCCTACTAATACCCTTTTCTTTGCAGAAATCTTCCATAACTCTATTCTTAAACTCTGACCCATTATCACATCTAATGACTTTTACCTTCTTATCCGCTAAGTTTTCTATCTCTGTAATGAATGTCTTAAGAATGGTAGGTGTCTCATCCTTAGAACCTAAAAAGAAAACCCATGTAAACCTGTTATAGTCATCAGTAACAACAAGACAAAATCTCTTATGCTTAGTACTACTCACAGAAGTTGGGCCAAATAAGTCCATATGCAGCATAAACAAAGGTTGATCAATAGAGTTAAAAATCTTGGGCTTACAAAAAGCCTTGTGTTGTTTGCCCTTAAGACATGTAACACAAGTTTGGTCATTTTCAAATCTTTTCTGAGGCAAGCCTCTTACCAAACCATCTTTTACAATTTTATTAATGGTTTTAAAATTAATGTAACCAAGTCTCCTATGCCATAACATAGATTCATCCAATGTGGCCTTTGCAACAAGACAAGTAAGGGCCTCTTTATGAACAATCTTCTTCATATCAACACTGTACATGTTGCCCTTTCTTGGAATTTTGAGCAATACCTGACTTTCATCAGGTAGCTTAAAATCTGGAGAAAGCACAAGACATTCAGTGTCAGTAAAAAGAACCTTGTTCTTTTTGTCACACATATGTGAGACACTAAAGAGGTTATACTTAAGTTCTTGCACATAGTACACATTTTCAAAATCCAATTTATCAGCTTTAAGAGTACCTTTACTAGTAATTCTTCCTCCTATTCCTCCCCCAAAGGTAACATATCCTCCATCCAATGGTTGAAAGTCTGAAAGATAGGACATGTTTCCTGTCATATTCCTGGAACACCCACTATCTGCATATCCTTGATCTTCATCATCTGCTTGTGAATGACCCTGCACATGAAATAAGGAAATTAGTTTCCTTGGGGTACCCAAGCCATCACCGACTTGGGTTTGCCTCGTGCATCAATATAGTTAAATCTTTTTAGAACAGTTGATGCACCATTGGATTAAAGAGATCTCCAAATCCAACATGCTGAGGCCTTAACAGCATTAGCCCTCTTTTCCCTAGCAGTGTTTTTAAAGTTGCCAGTACTAACTGCTTGGCTAGCAGTATGAACTGCTGGCTTTGCAGTTGTACCCTTTGGTTTCCAAATTTGTTTTTGTACCACTGCTTTTGGTTGAAAAGGCCTCTTAGCAGTTTTTGATGCGTATTTGAAAGTTGTTTTTGCACCTTTAATTGATGGTTTTGGGTAAACAGTCTTAAATGGTCTGGCAGTACTAACTGCTGGTCTAGCAGTATGAATTGGTTTTGGGCCAGACTTCAATAAAACTACTTTGGGTGTCATTCTAGTAATATTAGAGTGAATTTGAAATTGAGGCATTTCTAAGTTCACCCTATTATTTGAATACCCAGTTACCCTTTTGTTGCAGAATGCTGCAAGATGGTCAAAGTTTCCACAAGTGAAACAAGCTTTCTTATATAGAACAAAGTCATAACCTAGTTGGTGAGACTTGAGGTTGTTCCAATTCCTTTGGTTACCTCTAGGCTTGTCTGAGGCTCTATACATTTCACAATACCTTACTGGTTTCCTAACTTGTTTAACATTTGTTTTAGGCCTAACAATATGATTCTTGACCACCTTAGGAACACTTGTTCCTTTTATCTTAACAACATCAGGTTTAGTCATAACCTGATCTTCCTCATCATCATCAGATGTCCAGTACTCAATGATTGGACCATCTGAATTCCTACCAGAGGACACTTTGTCCTCAGTGAGTGAAGTATCACTTGCATTCTCAAATGATTCACTTACTTTTATAGGCTTATCAACAAATACATTTTCTTTTGGCTTAAAACCATATTCTAACATTGGTTGTTGAAATTCAGGCAAGCCTGTATGTTCTAGGTCTATCCCTGGGGGTGCAGGGATTCCTCTGTGAGGAGGTGGAACACTCCTATATCCTAACCCAGACTTAGCCTTATTGATTAATTGACATTCAATTAATTTGTTTACACCCTTAGAGGCATATTCTAATGTTTCTACACTTAATTGAATGTTTTCATTAGCCTTTTTAATCCTATCCAACTCAGCTCTCAAAAGACTAATTTCAGCATTTTTAAAAGTTAAATCCCTTTTAAGGACTACTATGTCATCAGCAAAACTAGATTCATTGCTCTTATAGTGCATTATCTGCTCCTCTAGGACAGCTAAACCTCTCTTATGATTTGATAAGTTATAATGAGTTTTGTTTAGTTCTATCCTTTGATCATCATAATGTTTTCTTAAAGTTTCTAGTTCTTTAAGAGCAGTGCAAGATTTAGAACAACTTTTATCAGATTGTTCCTCAGTATCAGAGAAGGCCATGAGTGCCATCTTAGTAGGTTCTTCCTCCTCTGTTTCCATGAAACTCCAATCAAACCCTAAGCTATCAATAGCTACCATAGCTTTTGAATTAGGCTTAGTAACTTCCACAGCCTTGGTCTTGCTTCCATAACCTTTGCTCTTGCCATCCTGCTGCCTAGGTCTCCTGCATTCCCTTGAAAAATGCCCCATCTTGTGGCAATTGTAGCATTCTATCCTTGATTTTTCAAAACCAGCGGTATCATTGCTGCTGATAGTGATCTTCTTTCCTGTTCTTTGATAGAATTTTTTAGCCCTCATGCTAAGAAGAGAAATTTGCCATTTGAGGTCCATCTCCTCCAAATCATCATCATTGATCTCCTGGAGGTCTTCATGAGTAAGCATAGACCCATCATTCTGGCTTGTCAGGAAAGCACAACAGGTTTTCTCATCCAGAATACCAATAGTACTGCTTGATGAACTAGCAATACTAATATTTGAGTTAGCAGTACTAACTCCCACTTCAATCTTCACATCTTCAACAAGATTTGGGTTACTAGGAGATTACACAAAGGCCATGTTTCCATTGCTTAAACTAGATCCTCCATATTTTTTCACATCTTGCTCCACAATCTTGAAGTTGCGGTACAAATCCATTAAGTTCATAGGGTCAATGTCTGGCTTCTTCTTCTAAACAACAACATGCATAGCCCATTCTTCAGGTAAACTTCTTAGAAATTTGGAGTTCAAATCTTCTTGAGGTATATCCACACCAAGAACATCAAGTTGGCCCATAATCTTCTGAAGCCTGTTAAACATGTGATCCAATGATTCATTGCTGGTTGAAGAAAGGTTTTCAAAGTTCTGCTTGAGAAGAGTCTTCTAAGTCTTCTTGGTGGCTTCATTCCCACCATACCTAGCAACAATGGCCTCAAACAATGTCTAAGCATCTTTAAACTTGCTGAAATTCAAAAGTTGATCATTTGGAATGGTCATCATCAGCATACTTCTGGCCTTGAGGTCATTCTTCTTTTGAAGTCTCTCTTCTGCAGTCACTGGATTGGTCTGCACAGTTGTCACTACCTTACCATCAACAGTTGATGTAGAAGTTGAAGGCTTGAAAGAGTTTCTTTCTTCAATAATTTCCCATAGTGTATAGTCTTGCACCTGGAAGTACTGTTCTATCCTTAACCTCCACATATCAAACTCATTTTGCTTGAGCATTGGCAATTTAGCAGCCACTTTGTTTGAGTTGTCTCCATGTCCATTACTTCTTCTAAATCAATAGTATCAACCTGAGCTCTGATACCACTTGTGATGATTGATTTAAACACTTAGGATGTTACTCCTTTATAATGTGTATATGATACTTTGAGTGAATATGATTAAGTATGCGGAATCTATTTAACCACACTTAGAAGGATGTTGGTTTGATTAATGAAACAGTAATGCTTTTATATTAGACAATGAACACAGAAAGTATATCACCAAACGATTCAATATTATTGAGAATATTACGAGTGATCTTTTTTATCACTAAGGTTACAAAACCTTGAATCTTTATGAAAAACATGAATAGTATTTTTCCCACTTGTGTTTCTACTTGCTTGTTCTATTACTTAAATATCTAACCTAAGATTTCCTTTTTATAGTCCAAAGAAGATCTTTACAAGATAAGTATCTACCGTATATATTTGACTTATTATACATAAAACATCTTTTCAATACTTATCTTCTACAAAGTCGTATGAGACTGTTATCCATATAGCAATACCTTTAGATGCACTAGCAGTACTAACTTAGCAGTTAGTACTGTTAGTTATATCCTGAGCAGTCTTCAATTATACACTAGCAGTTAGTACTGTTAGTGCATTCTTCTCAGCTGTACTAATCTTCAGAACATTTAATTCCCAACATTATGTTTTTGTACAATCCCTGTGAAATATTCGTGGTCGGAATATTGGTCGAAAAAAATGGTCGGAATATGGTCGGAAAAGTCATCAGAATAGATGGTCAAATTGTCAAAACCCTCATCTTACAAATAAGGGGCCATTTTACGAATTTCTTGGAAAGAAATTAGTAAAACCCTTAGTTTACGAATAAGACCAAATCTTACGCGTAAGGACAACCTTTACGAATAAGACCAAATCTTACGCGTAAGGATAACCTTCACGAATAAGACCAAATCTTTCGCGTAAGGACAACCTTTACGTATAGGACCAAATCTTACGCGTAAGGACAGACTTTACGGATAAGACCAAATTTTACGACTAAGGTTTACTACTAAGGTTTACGACTAAGGTTTACTACTAAGGTTTTACGATCAATGTTTTACGAATAAGACATTCTTATGAGTAAGATGACCAAAGAAAAAGAAGAAGATGATGATTGACCAGTTGACCGCAAACCTTAATACCAACACTCTAGTTGACTTCAATTACAACCATCATCAGTCCACCAATGAGAAAAATAAAGTGAAACGAAAAAGAATGAAGAGCAAAAATAGAATAACTAATTAACCTGAACAAACTCCAACTAATCCTATCCTATCCTGACCCTCGTCTGCAACGTCAAACAACACAACAATAGCCAACAACAATAACCCTTCACTAACAATAATCAATCAACTATCTTAAAGCCATCTCATCAACAAAACTTGAACCAAACATAAGACAAAAAGATCTCAGTTTTATCTTCATTGTCATGTTAACAAGTTAACTTCAGACCTTTAAAAAAAAATGAAGATAATTCATCATAGATCCGAACCTTAACAAGAACATAACTACCAGATCTCAGTCTTTCTTTTCGTGTGTTACTAAAGCAAATCTGACTTCAAAAGTCCATTAACACGAAAAGAATATCATCATCGATCACTTTTGAAGACGAAGATTCTTTAAATATCCGAAAACAATAAAGATAAAGTTAAAACAACTATTGATAAAGCGAAAAGTGTACCGTTTTTAGGGGGTCATTTAAGACCTAAATCGTATTTATTTGATCAAATATTGCCCTAAATCGTTCCTTTTGTCATTTTAGGTACTTTGGAGAAGAAATCTGGAAAAGGAAGCATTTTGGACGTTTTTGGAGCATAAAAGTGAAGAAAACGACAAAGTATCCAAAGCTGCTGGAAAAGTACACGTGACGGCGTCAAGGATTGCTCCTGACGGCGTCACGGCTTGGCAAAAGAGGTGGATATGACAAATACACGTGACGCGCCAGAAAGTTTTACAATGGAAGTCTGACGGCGTCACCCTTTAAGGTGATCAAGGCCGTCACGGTTTAAGTTAAAGAGAGACGGCGTCAAGCACAATTGTGACGGCGTCAACCCTTGACGCGCCAGAATGGATTTTGAAGGATTAAAGAGGGACGGCGTCAGGAAGACCATCCGGGAACCCTAGCCGCGGCGAGGTGACGGCGTCACCTCCTACAACGTGACGCCGTCAGCCCCTAAATTCTATATATATTTTTGCAATTTTTAGTCATTAGTGTGCAACTTTGTGAGGAGAAACCCTAAGACGAATTTTCTGCCATTTTTAAGGGTTTTATACCCTTGGATCTCCCATGTTTAATTGAAGATAAGTAATCAATTAATCATTCAATATGTCTATGTGTTGTTTGATTATATCTTGTTCTTGTCTTTTAATTAACATGCTAGGCTAGATTTATCTTGTGTTTGCTTAGATCTAATGAAACCTAACTATTGATTATTGGTTGTTGGTGTGTAATCAATTGTATTGGATGATTGTTTATCGATGTTAGGCTTAAGAAAACTGGCTAACCTCCTATACGGTAACTTGCTTGAACGTCTTAAGAAACATGAACCAATGCGTACTAAGGTTTTTATGGTTGTATTTAATGCATGAGCGAATTCTAGTGATCCCATGTTAGGAGCTTCTTAGCCGGCTCGACATAGGAGAGAAGTAGGAGCTTGTAGAGTTGGGGAAGTATGTACGCCACCCCATGATTGGTATTAAGGAATACACCCGTCATCCACGCAATTAATACACACTAATCAACCGGTAAAAGATAGTTAGGGAGTAAGGAAATCTAAGTAAACACATTTCTCCCCATATAAGTTCCACAACCTTTTTATTTTCAGTTATTTTATTTTATTTGCAATTGTAGTTATTTGGGTTAGTTGACTAGCAACTAATTCCGCCCACTCCTTCAAACCCGAGATTTTACTTGCTTTCATAAAAAAATATAAAAAATACAAAAAGAATCTTCCCTCAACCTTAGACCTATTAGAGTAGTTTTTCAATCCTAACGACACTATTCCCCTAGAGAACGATCAATCCCCCGGTACTTGCCACTACACTATACTACATCGGTCAGGTACACTGCCTGGTGGGGATTGCAAGCTTCTCGAGATCCCTCGAGAGGTAAAACCTGTTGTAAGGTCGCAAAACCACGCATCAAGTTTTTGGCGCCGCTACCGGGGAATAGTTATTGTTTAGGTTGAATTTTTATTTTATTAGGTCTACTCACTAGATTCCTTTCTAGTGAGATTTTTATTTTATTTTTCTAGGTTTTCTTTAGTCTATCTTTTTTCTTCGTTTCTTTGTTCGTAACCATTACCATCCGACATCATGGAAGGTGGTAATATCCTTGATCCCAACAACCCACCACCACAACAACACCCACCTCCTAGAGCCCGTACCTTAGGAGACTACTCCCGTCCTAGCCACCATGGCTATCGAAACACCATTGAGCTTACTCAAGGAGCCAATGTCACTCCCTTGCGATCCGACACCATCCGGTTGGTGCAAAGCGGATGCGCATTCCATGGACTTCGTTCCGAAGATCCTAATCAACATCTCAAGGACTTTCTCAAAATCGTTGATTCCATAGACCTTGATGTTGCCACTCGAGAGACGACCCGACTACGTCTCTTTCAATTCTCTCTGCGGGATCAAGCTAGTCAATGGCTAGAGCGTCTACCCGCAGGATCCATCACCTCTTGGGATGATCTCACCACTCGTTTCCTCCTCAGTTTTTCCCACCAGGAAGAACTACCAAGCTAAGGAATGATATCTTGATGTTCCAACAACGTCAAGGCGAAACCCTCTACGAGGCATGGACTCGATTCAAGGACTTACTCCAAAAAGTCCCTCACCATGGCATAGAACTTTGGCTCCAAGTCCAAATCTTCTATGACCATATCAATCTCTCCACGAGGCAAACCATTGACCAATCGGCCGGTGGTAAGCTACGTGATCTAAGTGCGGAACAATCATGGGCTCTCCTGGAAGATCTTGCTCTTTATGACAACGAAAGTTGGAGTGATCCCCGTGATTTGAATAAAACGGTCAAGGCAATATCTTTGCCTTCGAACAATTCAAGCACTTCCGACCGTAGGATCATAGAACTTGAAGACCAAGTCAAGTTTCTTATGAAATCCTACGAGGCTCCTAAACCTTCAAGCCAAGTGAACAAAATCACTTCTTCATGTGAATTATGTAGTGGTCCCCACGACACTCGTGATTGCGTGGAACTCCCCGAACAAGCTTTTGCGGACTATGCATCCTCGCGTACCGACGGAGCGGGAGACAAGTGGTACACTTTCAAACCCTAGCCAAACCCCTACGGTGATTCATACAACCCCTCATGGAAAAATCACCCAAACCTTAGGTGGAAACAAAACCAAAACGCACAACAAACCAATTCTTCCAACCCACCTAATCGTTTCCAATCAAGCGGTTCCAACTCGAACCGTACTTTCAACAACAATCCTTCCAGCAATGGTAGTACCAATAACTTTGAAGGATTGATGTCCCAATTTATGGCATCTCAAGAAGCTCGTTTGGCCAAGTTTGAAGCCGATTTCAAACAAAAACAAAGTGAGATGACCAATAGATTGACACTTTGTTAAAAGCCCTCAATGACCGAGAAATGGGAGCACTCCCTAGCAACACAGTCAAGAACCCAAAACTAAACGTCAACGCCATCTCGTCGGTTTCGTCTCCTAGTTCTTGTCCATAATATCATTCGGTCAATTCCATGAGCTCGTGTTTCAAACAAACCCAAGTCGTTCAAAATGACCAAGAAGTTATGATATCCAAATTGGTCAACAACATAGTTGAAACACCTCCCACTCAAAACCTTGACAATGAATTCAAGGAGCTCCACCTTGAAAGTCCGGTTATTGATGTGTTGGATGAGAAGAAGCTCAAGTTAGGCGAAAAAGGGACCGCCTTCGTTCAAAACAAGCTACCTAAGAAGTTAGATGATCCGGGCTTATTTGTTCTACCATGCAAGATCGGTAATTCGGAGGCTTATGACACATTAGCCGATCTTGGATCAAGCCTTAACCTACTTCCGTTACCTCTCTACACCTCTCTAAAACTAGGAAAACTTGAAGAAACCGAGGTGATAATAGGCTTAGCGGATGGGAGTGTTGCTTACCCAGTTGGAGTAGTAAAGGACGTGTTAGTACACATAGGAAAACTAACCATTTTAGCCGATTTCCACGTCCTTCGTATGGTTAGCGACCCTACATGCCCCTTGTTGATAGGTAGAGGATTTTTGGCGACCGCTAGTGCTATGATTGATTGAAAGGAATCTAAGATAGCGGTAGGAGAAGGTGATACTTGGTCAGTCTATGATGTGAAGAAACATGCTTATGATACTAGTGATGAACCAACACCCCATGGGTTAGAATTAAATAGGAGACCATCTAGATATGGACCTTGGATCGATAGAGACTTCATAGGACCCCAACGCCCATTTTACCTAGAAGAGGACTTTGTGAACCGAACACATACGGTAGAGCAACTCTTGGCTAGGGACACCGAATTGGATCCATTTGAAGACCCTCTAGTTTTTAGGAAGATGATTGATTTCCTAGGAGTTTTGCCAATTAACCTAGGGATGAATAAGTGGACTTGTGAGGACGATGATCATAAGTGGGATTGGGACAAACCACCCAAAGATGGAGATGGGTCATGGCATAGTAAGATGACATTGTATGACCCAGATGGAGAGAAGTTTGAAAAGATATATTGTACTAAGCGGACCAATAGGAAACTTCAATCCAAGCTTAACCCTAAAGACATCCTCGATGACGAACTCACTTACATAGGGTAGGAGGACTTTGAGTCTAGCTACAAGACTCGTTAATAAAGAAAAGCGCTTCTTGGGAGGCAACCCAAGCTTTATTTGCTTTGTGTGTTTATTTATGTGTTCGTTTGAATTTATTTGCTTCCGTATGTATGTTTAATTTTTATTATTATTGATTCATGTTCAAAACTAAATTGTGAAAATGCTTTATCTTGTTTTTAACTTCGTCTTAACTACATATAAAGGTATTTTGCAAAAGATAAGTGTAAGGGAAATCCAAATTGGTTTATTAGAACAAATGAACATGAATCATAACAATATTAAATTAACATACATATTAGTAATTGTTTGAGTCAAATGCTTGTATCGAGTCATAATGATGTTTTGCAGGATTTCCAGGAAGTAAGGTATAGGTTTTTCAAGAAATTTTTCGAAAACTTAACATGAGAATTCTGTCAGATCATTTCTGACGGCGTCAGGCCTTACAACCTGACGGCGTCAGGTTTTAATTTTCTGAAATTTTTGAAAATTTTGTTTTTCTACCGGAATCATAAAAAGTTTTTATTAAATCTCTAACTTATAAACTCCAGGAATCTACAAAATTATCATTCCACAAGTATTATATCCTTATACAGATTTATCCCGCCGATGTTATGCAGGTTTTCGTGTTTGTTTTCTCAGGTTTAACAGGTTATTTTGGACAAGGAGATGTATGTGGAATCTAGCTTTTGGCGATGCTTTAGTCTTGAAGCTTCTACATTCTTTTGGAAGAAGATCTAACCATGTTACCTCTTTATCCACCAAACGAATCAGGGGAGTATTTGATTTCATTCTTTTACCTTATTTACTTTTACATCTTGTTATTTGAACATTGGGGACAATGTTCATCTTAAGTGTAAGGGGGTAAAGTACGATACTTTAGAGAATGCTATTACGCTTGATTTTTCGTTTGTTTAATGGTAGATGTGTAATAAAATTGAGAGAAATACCTGTTAGGGCAATTTTAGTGCCAAATTTAAATTTTTTTACAACATATAGGAGTGAAACTTTGATCTTAATGAGCGTCTCATGGATAGGAGTTATATGACTAGCGCAAAACTGTACCACTAAAAAATTTTCCACCCCCAAATATGTGAGGTTCGCCCCTAGAATTGGTAGGAAAAGCATTTATGCTATGATGTGTGTACCGGTAGCACTTAGATTCTAGAACTTGCGTTAGGACCATTCCAAGGCCACAAGTGAGACTACATTCGTGTAGTTAGATTTACTACATGATAAGAGGCATTAGGATTAACCCATTATTTTACACCTGTGTTTTTGTTATAATTACATTGGCTACATTGGTCAAGTAATTCTCCCACACCCTTTGCGTTGTACTCATTTTTAGTACACGATACTCCTAGTACACCCCTCAGAGCCTATCTTTTCGTTTCTAACTTTAAGCATTTTACTTAAAGGAAAATTTTGTTACACCCCACTTAAATGTACACCCAAATCGCCTTAGCCTACCTTGTATGCACTCATTTTTAGTGCATTATTGTGACAACATTTGTTTAAACCCCAAGTTAATTATCTAATTGATTACATGGTTGCTAAGTCGAGTCATATCCTTGTACATATTGTTTTGGGACGATTGGGACTCATGGGTAAAGTACTACTGTAATGGAGTAATGGGGAAGAACAACATTATTACCCCCATATGTGCTAAATATTTTAAAAGTACTCCAAGTGTTTCGATTATCTTAATTCGAGTCATTAAAATAGTTAATTGTAAAGTTATGTAAAAGTTCAAGTGTAAGGGGAATGCAACGCCCCTACGATGTATTATTTTGGATGGTAGGGCAAGAGTGTATGCAAAAAAAAAAAAAAAAAAAATATATATATATATATATATATATATATATATATATATATATATATATATATATATATTAAAAAAAATCGAAAAAATCAAGAAAAATACAAAAAAAATGAGAAAAAGAAAAGTAGAAAAAAAAAACATACGGACTACCATCCCGTTTCATTTTATGTTTATTTTATGTTTTTGTTATTTTGTTTTTAGCTTAAGTCGAGTCTAGTATTGGCTTAGCAACGCCATATTGTACATGTAATTAATCAAGATCTTTAACTTGCCACCAGTAAAATATCCCTTATCCAACAAAACCGTGTTTATCATATCCCTACACATAACGTTATAACCCGTTTAAAAGCCCTCTTTGATAGTTTATCTTAGGTGCTTACGCCTAGTGGAGGAGGTTTTTGATCCTTTCCCAAGCCTATGGTAATCTATTTGCTATGACAGGTAGTGAGAGATATTATCCATTTTCATTTATGAGATATACTTTTATGACACCTGAGAGATGTGAGTATCCAAACACTACTTGTGAGGTGCTAGTTTATAATCTCCGTGCTTGTTATGATTAAAGTGGAATGACTATTTGTTGTAATTACTTTTATATTAGCGTTAAATGACCCCTAACTTGTATTTTGATTAGAATAAAAGCGCATTTGCTTGAGGACAAGCAAATCTCAAGTGTAAGGGTATTTGATGAACCGAAAAGTGTACCGTTTTTAGGGGGTCATTTAAGCCCTAAATCGTATTTATTTGATCAAATATTGCCCTAAATCGTTCCTTTTGTCATTTTAGGTACTTTGGAGAAGAAATCTGGAAAATGAAGCATTTTGGACGTTTTTGGAGCATAAAAGTGAAGAAAACGACAGAGTCTCCAAATCTGCTAGAAAAGTACACGTGACGGCGTCAAGGATTGCTCCTGACAGCGTCACGGCTAGGCAAAAGAGGTGGATATGACAAATACACGTGACGCGCCAGAAAGTTTTACAATGGAAGTCTGACGGCGTCACCCTTTAAGGTGATCAAGGCCGTCACGGTTTAAGTTAATGAGAGACGGTGTCAAGCACAATTGTGACGGCGTCAACCCTTGATGTGCAAGAGTGGATTTTGGAGGATTAAAGAGGGACGGCTTCAGGAAGACCATCCGGGAACCCTAGCCGCGGCGAGGTGACGGCGTCACCTCCTACAACGTGACGCTGTCAGCCCCTAAATTCTATATATAGTTTTGCAATTTTTAGTCATTAGTGTGCAACTTTGTGAGGAGAAACCCTAAGACGAATTTTCTGCCATTTTTAAGGGTTTTATACCCTTGGATCTCCCATATTTAATTGAAGATAAGTAATCAATTAATCATTCAATATGTCTATGTGTTGTTTGATTATATCTTGTTCTTGTCTTTTAATTAACATGCTAGGCTAGATTTATCTTGTGTTTGCTTAGATCTAATGAAACCTAACTATTGATTATTGGTTGTTGGTGTGTTATCAATTGTATTGGATGATTGTTTATCGATGTTAGGCTTAAGAAAACTGGCTAACCTCCTATACGGTAACTTGCTTGAACGTCTTAAGAAACATGAACCAATGCGTACTAAGGTTTTTATGGTTGTATTTAATGCATGAGCGAATTCTAGTGATCCCATGTTAGGAGCTTCTTAGCCGGCTCGACATAGGAGTGAAGTAGGAGCTTGTAGAGTTGGGGAAGTACGTACGCCACCCCACGATTGGTATTAAGGAATACACCCATCATCCACGCAATTAATACACACTAATCAACCGGTAAAAGATAGTTAGGGAGTAAGGAAATCTAAGTAAACACATTTCTCCCCATATAAGTTCCACAACCTTTTTATTTTCAGTTATTTTATTTTATTTGCAATTGTAGTTATTTGGGTTAGTTGACTAGCAACTAATTCCGCCCACTCCTTCCATCCCGAGATTTTACTTGCTTTCATAAAAAAATACAAAAAGAATCTTCCCTCACCCTTAGACCTATTAGAGTAGTTTTTCAATCCTAACGACACTATTCTCCTAGAGAACGATCAATCCCCTGGTACTTGCCACTACATTATACTACATCGGTCAGGTACACTGCCTGGTGGGGATTGCAAGCTTCTCGAGATCCCTCGAGTGGTAAAACCTGTTGTAAGGTCGCAAAACCACGCATCAACTATGTTACACTCTCTCTTTGTTTCGTACAAAGTTAAAACAAAACGAAAAGGTAAATCCAAACCTACCCGAGACCTATGTATAAAAGATCTTGAAGCCGCGCTTACTCTTGAATGCTTTAATTAATACTAAAGAAGACAAATGAGTTCTTGGTTCGGTTTGGACAAACGAAATCAAAGAAGTGGGTCTTTTTGATTTTTTTTCGTCTTTAGTGCTTCGTTTGCATTCGATAATGATGGTTATCACTAGGTATTAATCAGTGATTAGATAAAATGAGTCTTGATGTTGATTAGGATGAGGGTAGACTGGATTTGTTTGATGACTGCTTGTGTGTATGTGGTAGGCGGATGGAATATGATTAGGGTTACCGAAAACTAAGGTATAGTGTGATTAAATGTGTGTTAAATAGTCCAAAATTTAGGGTTAAGTATATTGATGGATCGGCTGGCACTAGGCTAATAATTAAGGGGACAAATTTTTCTACAATCATGTTATTTTGGGCTAAAATGTCATAACAAATGGATTGGGCCGAGTATGCATGGGGTTTAATCGGGCTGAACAGTTTAACAGATTTAATGGTGTGGGATTTTTGGTTCTAAAATGCAAGTACAAAATTTCTGTTGGATCTAGATGGATCGTGCCTCCTTGATAGATCTTTGAGCCTTTGAGGATCGGTATAATGCCTATGTAATCACAAGCACGCTACAAGGGAATCTCTGAAACTAATAAAGAAGAAGAAGTAACTAATAAACTTTGATCCTCTATGGATCTTTTATTAACTAATAATGTTTTCAATCGATTACAAAACTCATAGCTGCATGTTTCTTTTATACTACCAGAAACCCTAATGCAGCATTACTAAGAAAACGTGTAAAAGATATGCAAATTGATGAAGCGAAAAGTGTACCGCTTTTAAGGGGTCATTTAAGCCCTAAATCATATTTATTTGATCAAATATTGCCCTAAATCGTTCCTTTTGTCATTTTAGGTACTTTTGAGGAGAAATCTGGAAAAGGAGGCATTTTGGACGTTTTTGGAGCATAAAAGTGAAGAAAACGACAAAGTCTCAAAATTGTGCTGGAAACTACCTTTGACGGCGTCAGGATTATCCCTGGACGGCGTCATGGCTTGGCAAGAAAAGGTGGATGTAAAAATTACTCATGATAAGCCAGGGAAATTTGCATGGGAATTCTGACGGCGTCACCCTTTAATCTGATCAAGGTCGTCACGGCTTAATTTAAAGAGGGACGGCATCACGACTAAATCTGACGGCGTCAAGCCTTGATAAGCCAGAACGGATTTTGGAGAGCTAAAGAGGGACGGCGTCAAGAAGGTCATCCGGGAACCCTAAAAGCGGCGAGGTGACGGCGTCACACTCCATAACGTGACGCCGTCAGATCTGAAAGTCTATATATAGTTTTGCAATTTTTAGTCATTGTGGTGGAACTTATTGAGGAACTTTGTGTGTGAAAACCCTAAGACGAATTTAGCAGCTTTTTCAAGGCTTTTTGCCTTGAGATCTTCCATGTTACATTGAAGATAAGTTATCAATTAATCATTCAATATGTCTATGTGTTGTTTGATTCTATCTTGTTCTTGTCTTTTGTTTAACATGCTAGGCTAGATTTATCTTGTGTTTGCTTAGATCTAATGAAACCTAGCTATTGATTATTGGTTATTAGTGTGTTGTTAGTTGTATTGGATGATTGTTCATCTATGTTAGGCTTAAGAAAACTGGCTAACTTCCTATTCGGTAACTTGCTTGAACGTCTTAAGAAACATGAACCAATGCGTACTAAAGGTTTTTATGGTTGTATTTAATGCACAAGCGAATTCTAGTGATCCCATGTTAGGAGCTTCCTAGCCGGCTCAACATAGGAGTGAAGTAGGAGCTTGTAGAGTTGGGGAAGTACGTACGCCACCCCACAAATGGTATTAAGGAATACACCCGTCATCCACGCAACTAACACACACTAATCAACCGGTAAAAGATAGTTAGGGAGTAAGGAAATCTAAGTAAACACATTTCTCTCTATATAAGTTTTACCACCTTTTCATTTTCAGTTATTTTATTTTATTTGCATTCGTAGTTATTTGGGTTAGTTGACTAGCAACTAATTCCGCCCACTCTTTCAAACCCGAGATTTTACTTGCTTTCATAAAATTATAAAAACATAAAAAAGAATCTTCTCTCACCCTTAGACCTATTAGAGTAGTTTTTCATACCTAACGAACACTATTCCCTGTGGAGAACGATCAATCCCCCGTACTTACCACTACACTATACTACATCGGTCAGGTACACTGCCTGGTGGGGTTGTAAGCCTCTTGAGATCCCTCGAGAGGTAAAACCTGTTGTAAGGTTGCAAAACCACGCATCAAGTTTTTGGCGCCGCTGCCGGGGAATAGTTATTGTTTAGGTTGAATTTTTATTTTATAGGTCTACTCATTAGATTCCCTTCTAGTGAGATTGGTATTTTCTTTTTCTAGGTTTTCTTTAGTCTATCTATTTTCTTCGTTTCTTTGTTCGTAACCATTACCATTAGACATCATGGAAGATGGTAATATCCTTGATCCCAACATCCCACCACCACAACAACCACCACCACCTCCTAGAGCCCGTACTTTAGGAGAATACTCCCGTCCTAGCCACCATGGCTATCGAAACACCATTGAGCTCACTCAAGGAGCCAATATCACACCCTTGCGATCCGACACCATCCGGTTGGTGCAAAGCGGATGCGCATTCCATGGACTTCGTTCTGAAGATCCTAATCAACATCTCAAGGACTTTCTCAAAATCGTTGATTCTATAGACCTTGATGTTGCCATTCGAGAGACGACCCGACTGCGTCTCTTTCAATTCTCTCTGCGGGACCAAGCTAGTCAATGGCTAGAGCGTCAACCCGCAGGATCCATCACCTCTTGGGATGATCTCACCACTCGTTTCCTTGCTCAGTTTTTCCCACCGGGAAGAACTACCAAGCTAAGGAAGGATATCTTGACGTTTGAACAACGTCGAGGCGAAACCCTCTACGGGGCATGGATTCGATTCAAGGACTTACTTCAAAAAGTCCCTCACCATGGCATAAATCTCTGGCTTCAAATCCAAATCTTCTATGACCATGTTGATTACCACACCAAGCGTGCCATCGATCGAGCCGCCGAGGGCAGATTGCGCGACAAAAGCGCCGAGGAATCATGGGAGATCATTGATGAGCTTGCATCCGACGATGATGAATTGTGGCAAGTTTCCCACGACATACGCTCGGCGGTCAAGACATATTCATCGCCCGATACAGCCAATCAAATCACTGAGGAAAGCGTTAGTGAACTTGAGAAAAGGGTTGCATATCTTATGGAAAAGCAAAAGAGACCCTTAAGTCCACAAAAAGCAACAATTAACTCGGTCTCAAGCGTTAAGCAAATACCATTGTCCGAATCACCCCGTAGGGAAAATACTAAACCTTTCCGTAAGCACGCTCAACCCAACCCACCACCTCAGGAACTTAGTCCAACATTCGAAGCTCGAATGAGAGAATACATGTCAAAACACTCCGAACGGTTGGCAAAATTTGAGGAAGCCGTCTACAAACAGAAGGAGGAAATGGAAGAGAAGATGGCGGAGATGATGAACCTTTTGAAAGAATATGCAAATACAAAGGCTCCTAAAAATGTGCTAGTGCGGAAAGATGTTGAAGTTCCCAACACTAAATGTGTTAATGCCGTCTCCGTCGTCCAAGAGGGCGAAAATGATGGAAGAGGAAAGTTGATAACTATGGAAGTTAACAAAATTGACCTCGTCCCACTTAATGACGGAAACACCAATGCCTACACATGCGATTCCGACAAGGGAAAGGAGGCGCCCACTGAGGAGCGCCAATTGGAAGAACCACCAAAGTCACAACAAGTGAAGCATTACTTGAAGCACGAATTAAACAAGGAAACCATAAACGATTGGGTGGGAAACTATCGACGTACTCATCTACCCAACAAGGAGTCCAAGAGGATGGAACCGGATGATGAATCCAACACATTACCCGGAGGGCAATTGTATGAGTGCCTCATAAGACAAAAGTTAGTGGAAAAGCAGGAATTCTACGGGGTCTTCGAAATACCATGCAGCATTGGAAAACTCAAGTATCTGGATGCGGTAGCTGACCAAGGTTCCGACGTAAATTTGATGCCTTTATCCGTTTATGTCCAGTTAACCGACGAAAATGCCATCCATCACCCGTACTAAACTCTCCTTTGCAAAACATTCTTACGAGTACCCGTTAGGAATTGCGGAAGATGTGTTGGTCAACGTTGCCGGATTCCTATATCCGGTTGACTTCATGATTATTGAAAGAAATGACATGAATATGCCAATAATCCTTGGGGCACCCTTTCTCGCGACCACTAGGGCACAAATCAATTACGAAAAAAGTACCATCCAAATGAAGAAGGGGAAGAAGACGATAAACTTCCCAACGATCCCACGCCATATACGAGATGTTGCTCTACAAAAGAAGATGGAGGCTAACCCCAATGTAATCCGTGGTAATGTTCGAGAAAAAATCCTTGCATGGGAGGCAAGGATTAAGAATTACAATGAAAATGAGATTAGAGAATGTAAGGGTGGAAATAACGATTATATTGAGGCTGGTGAGCAGCCTAATAACCCCGCTGAATTTACGAAAGGAGACTCAGTGCTTCTAAGGCATTCAGAAACAAAAGCACCTACCGATGAACCAAGTCCCTGGTGGTACGGACCATTCACAATTAAAAGTCTACACCAAGATGGGGTAGTAAGCTTGACCAGCAAGGGAGGAGGTGATGTGACTGTGAATGTCGAGCGATTGAGACACCACCACCCTGATAACAAGGATTATATCTATCAGGGATACGTCATTATGAATGATGGAGTCACGTAATGTACGTGACTTTGAGTCTAGCTGCAAGACTCGTTAATAAAGAAAAGCGCTTCTTGGGAGGCAATCCAAGTTTTATTTGCTTTGTGTGTTTATTTATTTGTTTGTTTGATTTTATTTGTTTCCGTATGTATGTTTAAATTTTATTATTATTGATTCATGTTAAAAACTAATTTGTGAAAATGCTTTATCTTGTTTTTAACTTCGTCTTAACTACATATAAAGGTATTTTGCAAAAGTTAAGTGTAAGGGAAATCTAAATCGGTTTATTAGAACACAAATGAATGTGAATCGTAATAGTAATAAATGAACATACATATTAGTATTTGTTTGAGTCAAATGCTTGTATCGAGTCATAATGATGTTTTGCAGGATTTCCAGGAAGTAAGGTATAGGTTTTTCCAAAATTTTTTTCCGGAAACGTAACATGAGAATTCTGTCAGATCATTTCTGACGGCGTCAGGAGTTATAACCTGACGGCGTCAGGTTTAATTTTCTGAAAATTTTTGAAAGTTTTGTTTTCATAAAAAGTTTTTATTAAATCTATAACTTATAATCTCCAGGAATCTGCAAAATTTTCATTCCACAAGCATTATATCCTTATATATAGATTTTATCCTGCCGATGTTATGCAGGTTTTCGTGTTTGTTTTCTCAGGTTTAACAGGTTATTTTGGACAAGGAAATGTATGTGGAATCAAGCTTTTGGCGATGCATTAGTCATGAAGCTTTTACATTCTCTTTGGAAGAAGATCTAACCGTGTTACTTCATTATCCACCGAACGAATCAGGGGAGTATTTGATTTCATTCTTTTACTTTATGCTTTTACATTTGTTATTTGAACATTGGGGACAATGTTCATCTTAAGTGTAAGGGGGGGGGGTAAAAGTACGATTAGAGAATGCAATTACGCTTGATTTTTGTTTGTTTAATAGTAGATGTGTAATAAAACTGAGATAAATACCTGTTAGGGCAATTTTAGTGCCAAATTTAAATTTTTTTACAACATATAGGAGTGAAACTTTGATCTTAATGAGCGTCTCACGGATAGGAGTTATATGACTAGCACAAAAACCGTACAACTAAAAAAATTTTCCACCCCAAATATGTGAGGTTCGCCCCTAGAATTGGTAGGAAAAGCATTTATGCTATGATGTGTGTACCGGTAGCACTTAGATTCTAGAACTTGCGTTAGGACCATTCCGAGGCCACAAGTGAGACTACATTCGTGTAGTTAGATTTACTACATGATAAGAGGCATTAGGATTAACCCATTGTTTTACACCTGTGTTTTTGTTATAATTACTTTGGCTACATTGGTCAAGTAATTCTCCCACACCCTTTGCGTTGTACTCATTTTTAGTACACGATACCCCTAGTACACCCCTCAGAGCCTATCTTTTCGTTTCGACCTTTAAGCATTTTACTTGAAGGAAGAATTTGTTACACCCCACTTAAATGTACACCCAAATCGCCTTAGCCTACCTTGTATGCACTTATTTTTAGTGCATTATTGTTACAACATTTGTTTAAACCCAAGTTAATTATCTAGTTGATTACATGGTTGCTAAGTCGAGTCATATCCTTGTACATATTGTTTTGGGACGATTGGGACTCATGGGTAAAGTACTAGTGTAATGGAGTAATGGGGAAGAACATCATTTATTACCCCCATATGTGCTAAATATTTTAAAAGTACTCCAAGTGTTTTAATTATCTTAATTCGAGTCATTAGATTAGTTAATTGTAAAGTTATGTAAAAGTTCAAGTGTAAGGGGTAGGGCAAAAGTGTATTGTAATGGTAGGGCAAAAGTGACGCCGTCAAAGATTAGTCATTAGATTAGTTAATTCGAGTCATTAGATTAGTTAATTGTAAGTGGTAGGGCAAAAGTGTATGCAAAAAAAAAAAAAAAAAAAAAAAAAAAAAAAATCAAAAAATCAAGAAAAATACAAAAAAAAAAGAGAAAAAGAAAAGTAGAAAAAACATACGGACTACCATCCCGTTTCATTTTATGTTTTATTTTATGTTTTTGGTATTTTGTTTTTAGCTTAAGATCGAGTCGAGTCTTTGCTTAGCAACATTGTATAGTACATGTAATTGATCAAGATCTTTAACTCGCCACCAGTAAAATATCCTTTATCCAACAAAACCGTGTTTTCCTTTTCCCTACACCTAACGTTATAACCATTTAAAAGCCCTCTTTGATAGTTTATCTTAGGTGCTTACGCCTAGTGGAGGAGGTTTTCGATCCTTTCCCAAGCCTATGGTAATCTATTTGCTATGACAGGTAGTGAGAGATATTATCCGTTTTCATTTATGAGATTTATTTTGATGACACTTGAGAGATGTGAGTATCTAAACACTACTTGTGAGGTGCTAGTTTGTAATCTCCGTGCTTATTATGATTAAGTGGAACGATTATTTGTTGTAATTACTTTTATGTTAGCATTAAATGACCCCTAACTTGTATTTTGATTAGAATAAAAGCGCATTTGCTTGAGGACAAGCAAATCTCAAGTGTAAGGGTATTTGATGAAGCGAAAAGTGTACCGCTTTTAAGGGGTCATTTAAGCCCTAAATCGTATTTATTTGATCAAATATTGCCCTAAATCGTTCCTTTTGTCATTTTAGGTACTTTTGAGAAGAAATCTGGAAAAGGAGGCATTTTGGACGTTTTTGGAGCATAAAAGTGAAGAAAACGACAAAGTCTCAAAATTGTGCTGGAAACTAACTTTGACGGCGTCAGGATTATCCTGGACGGCGTCATGGCTTGGCAAGAAAAGGTGGATGTGAAAATTACTCATGATAAGCCAGGGAAATTTGCATGGGAATTCTGACGCCGTCACCCTTTAATCTGATCAAGGTCGTCACGGCTTAATTTAAAGAGGGACGGCGTCACGACTAAATCTGACGGCGTCAAGCCTTGATAAGCCAGAACGGATTTCGGAGAGCTAAAGAGGGACGGCGTCAAGAAGGTCATCCGGGAACCCTAAAAGCGGCGAGGTGACGGCGTCACACTCCATAACGTGACGCCGTCAGATCTGAAAGTCTATATATAGTTTTGCAATTTTTTGTCATTGTGGTGGAACTTATTGAGGAACTTTGTGTGTGAAAACCCTAAGACGAATTTAGCAGCTTTTTCAAGGCTTTTTGCCTTGAGATCTTCCATGTTACATTGAAGATAAGTTATCAATTAATCATTCAATATGTCTATGTGTTGTTTGATTCTATCTTGTTCTTGTCTTTTGTTTAACATGCTAGGCTAGATTTATCTTGTGTTTGCTTAGATCTAATGAAACCTAGCTATTGATTATTGGTTATTAGTGTGTTTTTAGTTGTATTGGATGATTGTTCATCTATGTTAGGCTTAAGAAAACTGGCTAACTTCCTATTCGGTAACTTGCTTGAACGTCTTAAGAAACATGAACCAATGCGTACTAAAGGTTTTTATGGTTGTATTTAATGCACAAGCGAATTCTAGTGATCCCATGTTAGGAGCTTCCTAGCCGGCTTGACATAGGAGTGAAGTAGGAGCTTGTAGAGTTGGGGAAGTACGTACGCCACCCCACAAATGGTATTAAGGAATACACCCGTCATCCACGCAACTAACACACACTAATCAACCGGTAAAAGATAGTTAGGGAGTAAGGAAATCTAAGTAAACACATTTCTCTCTATATAAGTTTTACCACCTTTTCATTTTCAGTTATTTTATTTTATTTGCATTCGTAGTTATTTGGGTTAGTTGACTAGCAACTAATTCCGCCCACTCTTTCAAACCCGAGATTTTACTTGCTTTCATAAAATTATAAAAACATAAAAAAGAATCTTCTCTCACCCTTAGACCTATTAGAGTAGTTTTTCATACCTAACGAACACTATTCCCTGTGGAGAACGATCAATCCCCCGTACTTACCACTACACTATACTACATCGGTCAGGTACACTGCCTGGTGGGGTTGTAAGCCTCTTGAGATCCCTCGAGAGGTAAAACCTGTTGTAAGGTTGCAAAACCACGCATCACAAATCTATTCTAATATATCTCATGCATATCCATTCTATCTAATAATACTGAACTAATAACCGCAGCAATGACAACTATCAGTAGGAACAAAATATACTACCAGCAAGAACCACTACCAGCAGGAACTACATACCTGCCAGCAGGAACCACTAACACTAACAGCAGCAATGAAATAAATATTATTTCTAATAATTCCTAACAATCCTCCCCTAAACTTGAATTTGACTTGGTTAACTTCAAGTTTCCAGATAGATCTTTGACGTCCAGGGATAGAGGATTGAATCAGCTGCAACATCATCTGTAAGCACAAACTTCCAGCAGCAAGCTCTATGTATCAGCAGCAACAGGAAAACACATCATCTTAAGCTGGTCATCATCTGAAAGGCAATGTACTTGATCTTCACCGCAACCATGACTTATTATACATCAAATCTTTTAAGTTTCATACTATTCTCATCACTTCCAGGTGTGTTAACTCCTGTGAGAGGTGAATCATTGAAAATTAATGGATTTGATGTCTCTTTACCAATAGCCATTACTACTAGAGTAGCCAATGTTTAGGTGGGTAAGACCATGGTACATTGATAACCATATGATTTTGAGTAAATCATCAACTATAAACGGATTTGATTTGTCTTTAACTGTAGCCGTTTGCTCATGACTAGCCAATTCTTAGGTTGCATAGAACACCTTGGTGAATTGAGTACCAAATATGGTTTTCCACTGCCTTTACCACATGCCATATACATGTGGGCTAGCCAATTCTTTGGAAACCCCAAAGGGTAAAATCCATGGTGAATTGAGAACCATTCAACTCTCAGTAATGAAACATGGGTGAGTTGAGAACCCTATAGTTTTTAGCAAACTATTACAGCTGTCAACGGATTTGATAATCACACCAGAGCCGTACCATCATGGTGAGTCAACTCTTTCTTGTCTGTGAGACATGGTGAGTTGATTACCATTTGTTGTGTGGTAGGAAACCAACACTGTACCTGCATGCAAGTTAGTAGACAATCTATACAATTTTTTTTTTGTGTTTTTTTTGTTTTTTGTTTTTTTTGTTTTTTTTGTTTTTTAACTAATAAACTTAGAAACAAAACAAAATAAACAGAAAGAAAATAAAGAAAGAAAATGAAACAGATGAAAAAATGTACAACAAGAAGCATAAAGAGTACCATGATCAAGCAGAAGATGCTTTGGCAGCAGGAAGTTGATTCCGGATAAACCTGACCAATTGCCCAGCTGTGGTCAAGTCATTTCCCACTGCCATTTTGCCAATCTTCAACTTATGCTTTAGCAACCTTTCCATAAGCTCTACTGATAAAGGATATGGAACATCCAAAAACATACAGAACACCTGCCCACAAATAGTCTCCAAGACATGAACACTTGAAGAAGTATATAACCTCCAACTGTGTACTCTCCATGACTGTTGATTAGCCCACACATTATAAGCATCTCCTCCCTCGATAGAATCCATCAACACTTTCAAATCCCCCCAGAGAATAAGACCAATCCTAGTAGCCTTATTGGTTGCATAATACTTCTCCACCATACCATATAAGTTTATCAAGTCTTGCTTATCCACCCGATTCAAAATCTCCCTAAGAAATGTAAAATATTTGGTTTTCCCATCAAGTGTGTACAAGGTATGGATTTCTCCTTGAGGAATAGGAAGAACCTCCCAAGCAGCAATATGAGACCAAGGGTGAGGAGAATCATCTTCAGAGTCACTTTCAGAATCAAACTGAAGTAATTCCTGATCATCCATGTCTGCAAGAGGTTTTGATGAAGACTTCTTAGCGTGACTCTTCTTCCTGATTCTTGGAGTGGAAGAAGATGAGTGAACTGTAGAAGGTGTCACCTCAGGAATAGAAACCTCTTTTGTTACACCAGGAGCAACAATAGTAGAGGTTGGAGAAGGTGGAACTTCAGTAGAAATGGATGTTGTTCCCTGAGCAGCTTCAGAAGGAATGGAAGTTGGTGAATCAGCAGGAATAGAGGACTCCTTGGGTGATTGTGGGGAAGTCTCAAGAGCAGAGGCATCACCAGTATGCTCAGCAGAATCAGTAAGCTTAACCCTCTTAGAAGAAGGATCTTCCAATGCAGGTTTAGTCCGGGCTAAAATTTGTTGCATGATCCTGTCATAATGCATATTGAGTTCTTCATCTGACAATTTCTTTACTTGAGCCATGCTCCACCCAATAGTATAGAGTGCAGAACTCTGGTTCTTGACAACATTCATCATATAATTTCTTTGTTGTGCCTGTGTAGGAGGTTTATCTTTGTTCTCCTTTGCTTTCTTTTCTGCAGCAGCCTGACTCCTCTTTCGCACCAAAGACATAAAATCCCCCAAAGTGTCTTCATCTCTTCTAGCATTTAAGAATTCTAAAATTTGGTCTGCTCTCTCTGCTGCAGTCAAACCTGGAATGGTCTTAATTTCCTCAAACTTTGCTCTCAGCTCAGAATCAGCATTAATGAATAACATAACTGGATCATTAGACTCTTCTGCGAAGCCCCTTGCACACAGCTCATCTTGTCTTTCCTGTTTCTTTTTCCTTTCTATCTCAGCCTTTTCCTGTGCTTGTAACCTTGCTATCTCAGCCAAGGATGCTTCCTCTTGTCTTTGTTGTTCTTTTGACTTCTTAGATGGAGGAGTTTCAATGAGAATCTCCTTTCCTTTTCTCTTTGCAGAAGGAATAGAACTAGTAGAAATAGATGCTCTAGCAGAGGGAACAACTTGAGCAGCAGGAACTTCTTGGGTAGCTGTAGCAGCAGCATCCATGCTACCAGCAGGAACAGTTATGTCACTAGCAGGAACACTGTCAGGGGTAATGGTGCCACTACCAGTAGCAAGGGATGAGCTACTAGCAGGATCACCCTGAGACTTAGAATCAGTTGAGACATCTTCACCTCCAGCAGAAACATCTGTAGCAGCAGGAACATCTTCTATAACTTCTTCATCTGCTTTGCTGTCAGCAGCAACAGTGGATTGGAATTTTTCAAAAGCTGATATTCCTGGGGACTGCTTGTTCCTTCTTCTACTGAAAGCTCGAGACTGCGTAGTTGTAGGAGGCTCAGAAAAGGTAGGTACTTCAATGCGTGCACTATCCATGGAAGCAGAAGCCAATACATTGAGTCCATCAAATTCCATATCAGCCTAATCATCTTCTGAATCAGAGAGCACAATCCTTTTTTTCTTTTGCTGAAGTTGAGCTTCCAAAGTGTTGACTCTTTCAGTTAGCTTTTGGATAGTCCCACCAAAAGTCTCTTTTGTTTCTTTGAGCTCAGTCTCCAATGAATCCACCTTTTTACCAAGATTCCTTTTGATGTCCTTTAGTTCAGACTCCAATGCTTCAACTTTCTTCATATACCTGTCAAGTAAAGTGGACATAAGAGTGAGAGCATCAGAATCCTCAGCTCCACCAGCAGGAATACCTGAGGTGTTAGGAGCCTCATTGGATCTGGGTGGAGAGACAGAAGAATCTCCTCCAATATTGGTGTCAAAACCAAAAGGCTGCCTAGATGGACTAAGAGTGGATAGCCTTGAGGATGTGGGCATATCAATAGAAGGCTCAACTGCAGTTGATGGTTGGTTAACAGATGGGTCAACATTTTGTTCAACCGTGGTGGGTTGGTCAACATTAGGTTCAACATTGCTTACTGGCTCACCACTAGGGGCAACTGGGGTATTGGGCCTAGGAGAGGGTGGTTGTTGGGCATCAGCAGCAACTGATGCACTTGCACCAGCAGCATTAGAAGTTCAACACCAGCAACAACAGGGGGTATATTACCACCAGCAGCATCAGCTGTACCAGCAGAATCATTGCCCCTTGGCAACATAGCAGGAAATAGAGGCTGATGTTTACCCTCAAATTTAAACCTCATGGTAGCAAACAATTTACCAGTCAACCTAGCCATGATCCTAGGTGTGGGGTCAGTGGTCTGAACACCTAAGACAATTTGCAAGAATCTAGGGTACATAAGGAATTAGTGTTTAGCATGTACTAAGTTCCCAACCATCCCCTCAAAGATATACTTAGACCAGTTATACACCCTCCCATCAGATAGACAAATAAGACCAGAGGCAAGAGGACTTGAGAATTGATCCCAACCTCCTGACTTGATACTAATGCATTGTAAAAGGGTGTGAATGAGAAACCTCAATTGAGGAGAAAGCTTATTCTTATAAAAGGTAAAAGTACCAGTGAAAGGATATCCAATGGCCGTCATACCATCCAGAATTTCTTGCTCTGTTAAGTTATACATCCCTTCCCTATCATTCAGTTGAAGATGAGTGCGAATGGACCCCTCAGTGATGATGTATTCATTCCCATCAATTGTCGCTACTATCTCCTGAGGTCTACCCACAACTGTTCGTACAACAGCACTAGCCCAAAATTGTCTCACCAACGAGTCATACACCACTGTTGGACAATGAGTCAGTGCAAACTGAATAGAGGACCCACTCAGGAAGGTGAGTACCTCATCATACCCTGTACTTCATTTAGAGATTTCAAGATACCCCACTTTGTTGTGATCATCTTTGTACTATAATGCCGCCATAGTGATGAATCGATTGATGAGTTGGGTGAATGAGAAGTGATGAAATGGATGTTAGAGGAAAATGATGATTTGGGGAGTGGTATGAACAGTTTAGGTCATTTATATGGTTACCAAACTTAGCAATTTAAATTGCAAGTATCTCGCGAACGTATCTTTGACCAATTTGACTTAAATTCAATCCTAAAATAACTTCCCCATTTATAAAGAAACCAGCAGCAACCACTGGTCAAACAGCTGGAAAAGTTGGTCAACCAGCAGGAATGAAGTGGTTTTGACCATGAGTCAAACTTATGCACTGGATCCGATCAATTCCTCAATCGCCACGATAATTAAACCCAAATCTTCAATACCAGCAGCAACCACATGTCAACCAGCAGAAACAGAAGGTCAACCAGCAGGAACAAACTGCTGTTTGACCAAAACTCACAATTAACTCCAGAAAGTCAAATCCTTAATTAACGCCACTCCTGAAAGAAATTTATTTCAAAACCAACCCAACATTTAATTGCCTTTACTCCTTCATTGGCACTATAAAAGGCCTCAACATTCAACACCAATACACACAAACCCTAATCCTCCATTCATACACCATGAGTACTTCCAAGCCAACCGTTATAGAATTATCGTCTGATTCATCATCTGAGTCATCAGAATGGGCAAACTATTTCCCACCCAACTACTCCACTCAGATCAGCAGAAACGAAAAGGGCAAAGCAAAGGCTGAAGAAGTTTCGTCTGAAGATCTTCCAGCTTCCCCCTCCTCTTTGGATGACTCAATCTCGGATGATGAGCTCTCTTTATGGCCAAAGTCTTTGACCTATTATAATGGTTCTTGGGAAGCATATCCGTCGCATACTCCACTTTCAGTCATGCTCACAAGAGAAATGGAGAAAGTTGTGGCAGCCATGAGCAAGATTCCAGTTCCAGAGAAAAGTGAACCTCTTCCAAATCCAAGGCAACAAGTATTGGGACTTGCTTCCCCAAAGGTGTATAATTTGATCAGTGGCTTAGGAGTTCGCAAGGTCATGCCTGATAACAAGGGCAAAGGAAAAGGGAAGATGGAGTAGTTGGCTGGGTTGTTGCTGTGGTTCTGAGGACTAGGTGTTTGTTCTTTTATGTTGCTTGATCGATCTGTAACCTCACTATAACTAATGAATAAACTTTGTTTTTCTTGTTTACATAAGATTGAAGACTTATTATTTGAACTTGAGTTAACTACCTGCAAAATGGTTAGAAAACACAATATACAAAGAAAACACAAACAAATACCATCTGCAAGACAAAGTTAGTGAAATGAAATAATTAGATAATACACAATATACAAGCATAAGCCTCCCCTTAGGCTTATGCCTCCCCTCAAACACAGCAATGATGGGATCCACCATTTCTCTTGGATCCCTTTCTCAAATAATGACCATTGTGTCTCCAAGAACAACCTTTTGAGTACTGAAGATCAGTTTCCCATCTTGTCCCTCCCATATACATTGGGTCATAACAAACAGGCCAATAATCATTTTGAAGGTAACTGCTTGTAGGTCTGATGTAGGGTCTTGCAGCGTTCCTTTTCCAACCAGCAGAATTGGATGTACCAGCTGGAACTGGCTTACCAGCAGGAAAAGCTGCAGGTCTGAAATGCCTACCAGCAGCAACAGGTGCTGGTTGTGTTGCATTACCAGTAGGAAAAGTATTTGCTCTAGGGACAAATGGGGGTATATTCTCTACATTTTTCCACACTGATCTAGGTTGCTGTTGTTCAACATAAACATGCATTTTACTCTCATAATAATTACAATCTTTAATGAGGTGAGAGTAACTACCACAAACAAAACATGATTTCCTTTTAAAAACTTTGTTCTTTTCATGTCTTCTTTTATTACACACAAAAGTATCACAACCAATACTTGAAGGAGAATTGATTTTAACAGAATTAAGAGAACTATTGTCAAAAGAAGCTGTTTTAGAAATAGATTCATCATCAGCCACTCTTGTGGACAAAACATCATCCCTGTGTGTGACAGACTTATCACTTGAATCACATGAGGTATAGTCATCAGACTTGGGTTCAGAGGACTTGTCACTGTTAACACAAGAGACAAAGCCATTAGATTCATTGTCTGAAGTAGGCAAGTCAATGGACTTTTTGCCATAGGACATGTGTGATTCATCTAAGTCTATGTCAAGGTCTGAGTGGATAGGGACAGGCTTAAAAACTCCTTTGATAGGTGGAGGAACTACATTCATTCCTCCTTCTTTTACAAACTTAACAGGGATTTGGTAATTAACCTCCTTAGGGGTAGGGTCAAACCATTTTGGCTCAATAGTGTCATCAATTTTATGATACCCCAAACCTTTCTTTGACCTCCCAGACTGAGTGTTCTCATTTATTTTTTCTACATCTGTAGATGATTTCTGCCAAGAATTAACCCTAGCCACTTCACTATCTAACTTAGCCTGCACATTCTGTTTTTCTAAATTTACCTTTGCATTTTCACTTTCAGAATATTTTAGCAAGTTAGTAATGTTTTCTAGATCTCTTTCCAAAACTCTAATTTTTTCTTCATATGCTATCTGATTTGCTTGGTACCAAGCTTTTTGTTTTTCTAAAGTTTTAAGAGCATTTTCATAAGCTTGAACTTTAACAAACAATTCTTTATATTGAGGCTCTATGTCATCAAACTCTTTCTTAAGTTCAGCATACATTTCATGACAGCCAAAAGGACATTTTTGTACCTGAGATGAACATCCCATCAAGGCAAATTCTTCCACATCATCCTTTGCTTCATCAACCATACTGACTGTTTGATTGACACTTTCTTTATCAGCTTCATCATGTCCTGTCCAATTTACCATAGAATCAAAAGGTAGCAAGGCTTTAATCTTCATGGCCCACATTTCATATTTATCCTCTGATGAAGACATTGTGTAAGGGTTCAAGAGATTTGTTTAGAGAAGTTTTCTTCTTCGACAGAGATTCTCACCAGTCTCTGATACCACTTGTTGGATCTAGATGGATCGTGCCTCCTTGATAGATCTTTGAGCCTTTGAGGATTGGTAGAATGCCTATGTAATCACAAGCACGCTACAAGAGAATCTCTGAAACTAATAAAGAAGAAGAAGTAACTAATAAACTTTGATCCTCTATAGATCTTTTATTAACTAATAATGTTTTCAATCGATTACAAAACTCATAGCCGCATGTTTCTTTTATACTACCAGAAACCCAAATGCAGCATTACTAAGAAAACGTGTAAAAGATATGCAAATCTATTCTTAATATATCTCATGCATATCCATTCTATCTAATAATACAGAACTAATAACCGCAGCAATGACAACTATCAGTAGGAACAAAATGTACTACCAGCAGGAACCACTACCAGCAGGAACCCCTAACACTAACAGCAGCAATGAAATAAATATTATTTCTAATAATTCCTAACAATTTCCATCAACACTTTGTTCAAATAAAAACAATTTCACCTTTTTTCCCGAACAAGTGTTGAGGGGGAGTAAGAAATTTTCAAAATATTTTTCAAAAATTGTACTTCCATATTTTCAAAAAGATGTTGTTTATATTATGTTGGTAATATGTTCTCCGGTAAATACCCTCCTTGTACTTAAATTTTCTTTTCAAAAGCTTAAAAGAGCTTACATATTAAGTCGAGGGGGAGTATTAATATTGTTTTTGCCAAATAAATGGCTTGTGCACACATAACAGTGCACAACCCGTTCTTTGTAAAGAAAGGACCCTGAGGTACGCTTCAGTGCCTCAATCCTAATATAAGGAGCGAAAGCTTCTTACTTTTGAGTAGAAATAATCAAAATTTTTAAGTTTTTCATAATTCTGCACAAAAGAACAAGTATTCTCTCTCGTAATCAAAACTTCAAAAAGTTAATTGTCTTTTTGAGGTGGAGTACTTGAATAATCTTTTGTTCAAAATGAAAAGTTCGTGTTGAATTCTTCCCACAAACCTCCAAAAAGCATATTTTAATCAACATGTTTTTCAAAAACAACATCAATATGCTATTTTTGAGGGGGAGAATAAAATGTGATTAAAATATGGTAACAAATGTGTGGGATCTCGTATGAGCTCGACTAAGATTTAACCAACGAATTGACGAAACTTAAACTGTCAGTAATCGAAAGGACTTTTCCTACACAGGTAATAATTTCAAGCTGTTCTAACCAGTGATGTAAGCATGTCTCGAATAGGACATGTCTAAGTAGAGTGTACCGTTTCGAGAGATTCTCCTTGAATATTACCAGGACGGGTAATAATTTCAAGTTGGTCTAACCAGTGATGTAAACGAGTCTCAGAGCGGTCATGTTCACTGAGAATCAATCTATTCAAAAGTGCAAACTCTACCTAACATGTGTAAATGTTCTTTAAAATTCATAAGCACATGTGAAGGGGGAGTATTTCTGAAAATGGAAAACTCTCAAAGTGTTAACAAAATATGTTTTATAATCATAAACACTTTGAGAAATTTTACAAAAGGTTTTATGGCATGTGATCAATAAATCTAGGATAATCATGGAGTAATAAGGTGATTAATATTCGGTATATATCCTATGATCAGCCAGAGCCAGAGGGATCTACCGAAGGACAACACCAATAGTTTAAAACTAGAAGTCCTTAGGTATATTGAAAAAAAGGAGAAAAGAAATGAAAGGAGAAAGAAGGGGTTGAAGAATTAAAAAAGAAAAGTTAATGAAAGGGTGAATAGAAATAGCCCTCCAAATGTTCAACCTTAGGGCAGAAAGCGGGTTCAATTCATATGCTACTGGTTATCACCAAGGTGATGCCGGTATTGAAGACAAGACGTCATGGACCCAGTGACGCACTACACTTAACCTTCTAGCTACTCGGGTATCTCTTAAAAGATACTTGTTTCATTTTTCACAAAGAACCTTGCATAATCTACCGACCTCTCACTTCGAGATGTGTTGATATTGAAAAGGAGGCACTCTGCTCCATGCCTCCGACTACTAAAACCAAAACACACTTAATCGAGTCTAGAGCCACGAGATTCATCAAAAGGTCTCTTAGGATACACTTTCCAAAACATATACTTGTGTTCGCCAAAAAGAACACAAGTTGTAAGAGTCTTTTTGTAACACCCCCAGAAATCGGGTCCAGCGGAAGCATACATGCCGCTGGGGTGCTACTTAATTGGTATCACAACACAAGTACAAAGAACAGTTTTTACCTCTTTCATATAGGATAAAATTTATTAACAAAAGTGTTAAATTTACATTGTTAAAAGTAGTGCAGAAATAGGCCCATAAATAAGTTAAACGGTCCCCAAATGAATATCAGAGTCTTCTATGACCGTGCCATGCCCTGCCAAAAGCCTCCAGTAGTGTGCTATTACTTATACCTGAAAATACATGCTAAAGCGTCAACACGAGGTTGGTGAGTTCATAGAGTTTAGTGTAAAATGTAAAGCATTTGAATAATGATTTCCCAGCAAAGGCATTGTAAATCCACTCAGTCCCAAGTCCCGCCCATACAAGACTTGCAACCTGTGTGTTTACAACCCACTGCCAAATAAGATTTGGTTTGAGTGAACAAAAGTAATATGTAGACCATGATTTAAAGATATGTGTGACAATGTCGCTATATAAAGATAAGTGTGATAATGTCGTCATGTAAAGATAAGTGTGGAAATGTCGCCATCTAATCAATGCTGACAATGTCGCCATATAAACAATTCTGAAAATGTCGCCATATAAACAATTCTGATAATGTCGCCATGACAATGTCGCCATATAAATAAGTCTGACAATGTCGCCATATAATCAATTCTGACAATGTCGCCATATAAACCATTAATAATGTTTAAAAGACAAGTCACATTACAAGTAAAACAAGCATGGTGTTTAATTGTAAAACGAACAGTGAGTTTAAATGTAAAACGAGCATAAAGTTTAAATATAAACGAGCATGTATTCTCCCCCAAAACAGTTACAACACAAGTAAAAGTAGGGGCCATGAACTCACGGTAATCCTTAAAAGATTAAAGTGCTTATGAACGTAAATGAAAATAATTGAGCATGTATTCTCCCCCAAAACGTAATCCAAAACATATAAAGGTAGGGGCTATGGAACTCACGGTAATTCGTAAAAGTTTAGACTACTTATGAAAGTAAATAAAAATAGTTGAGCATGTATCTCCCCCAAAAATAATTCAAAACGTATAAAAGGATGGGCAATGAAACTCACCTGGTGCGATAGCAACAATGATAATAATGGATATACTGAAATGAGGCACGATCTCTAACCGAAACCTAATGTGAATGATAGGATCTAATGTAAGAAATGAAATGATGCTACACATGCAAATACGTATGTTAACGATACCACTTGTAAATTTTGAAAATAACGCTTATCGTCGAAAAATACATTTTTGACGTCTCGTTAAATTAAAAACTACTTTTCGTGTAAATATGTTGGAACGCTACTCCACGATCCTCGTTTGGTGGTCTATCGGCGAATATATTGTTTTTGTCGCAATTTAATATTTTTCATTACTTGTGAAAATGTGCCCAAATGGCCTCGCAAAACTAGTCGCGAAATATTGTATGTTAAGTGTTAAAACATAAGCTTGTCGTTTTTAGAAACCTTATAACGATATTTTGAAGTCGTGTTATTTAACGTTTGATCATACGTGTCTCGTTCAATAAGAAAAATGGCTCTCAATATAGTGTCTTGTAAAAATAATTGTTCTTACACTTATAAATATTTTTCATATAAGTGCTGTCAAAAATATATATGGTTCGTCGGGTTTCAAACGCGTGTATCTCGGTCGTTATAAGCTCGTTTTCTACGTTCTTTATACCCACGGCTTCGTATAAACATGAACTAACATAATTTCAGTAGGTCGGGTCATCTAGATCACGTCTAATGCCTCGTTTTGTCCTTTGAAATTCGGAAAAACAGCAAGCAATTTTCAGAAAATAGTTTTTCGTCGTCTAACTTAGAAAAATCACATCTTTCTCGTCGTAAGTCGGTTTTTACTCATTCAAGCGCCCACGGTTTCGTTTTTGAAAGTATTTTCTGAATATGAAGGCCAAAATAGTCCAAGAGTTATTGTGTTTTCCAGATTTTACGTTTTTGGACAGTAGCTTTTCTATAGTGTTAAAAACTCATTTTTATGGTTCAAGACTTGATCATACCACTTCCAATCAACACCACAACTACTCTAACCCTACCATACACCTTCTTAAGGTGTCATGGGGTCCTAAACATCAACAACCATGGTGGGTTTCATGAGAATACTACTAAAAACGTATAGATCTATGTTTATAGTGAAAATGAGTATCAAGTGGTATATATAACATATATTTTGCATGACTTGCTACTAATAAAACTTGATAATACATTGAATGGGAGTATAAAAGATTGAGAAAAATATGTAACACACTTACTTGAAATATAGAAGAGTTTTGGAGAAAAATGTATAAGAAACCTAGGGATTTTTATTTCAAAATCCTAGCTAGGAGTGTAAATGGAACTTGTTTATAACTTGATCTTCAAAAATTGATGGATCTTCTTGGTGTTCTTGTGTTGGCCGAGCAAAGAAGGAGAGAAAAGAGAGAATATTGAACTTATTTGCTAGTTGATTTGTATAAGAATGAATGTTATGGAAATTAATTCAAGATTATGTATACATGGAACATTAATGGTTTTGGTCTAACAATTAAGAATTCTTGGAGTATTAGTCAAAAGGGGAGGGGGGGCATGTGTAAGTAAAAGAGATGGATTTGATGTTTAATTAAAGATCTCGTCCCCATTAGATAAGTATTAGTTTGTTTTAAGCATGCACTAGGTGTTATCGTGTATCGAGTTAACTGAAAATAAATCGTGACGAGGTGAAATAAATTACGACAAAGTTGTAAAAATTGTAAAATCATATTCCTTGCAAGAATCGGGTGTTATAATGTTTATCGGGTTGAAAATTCGCAAACCGACGGAGTTATAAGCTCCTGACTGAAATTATAGCAATTTTTTTAAAAACACTGGGTAAAGTAATAATATAATCTTTATATTATTATAATGAGTATGAAAATATGTTATGATCACTGACGGGAGTATTGGGTATAATGTTAGTAGTAATGACTGAGTGGTAACGTTTATTAAATGAATAACCATGAATAGTGATTTCCCTCCGGGAATGAATAGTGTCACATGAATAGTAAATTTTTTGAAAACTTCTCAAAGTCTCAAACTGACTTCGAAAATAATGAATAGTGAAATGATGAATAGTGAATGATGAATAGTAATCCCGAGAATAGTAAATGTCGAGGTTCGGAAAAATGACCTGAAATTGTGATTTCTGACACTTTTATGAGATCTTTGGATCTTGCCACTCATATCATGGTGGTTGTTACTATGTTTCAAATGGTCTACAGTCATAGAGTGATACTTCGGTATACTTCAGCGGCTCACCTGAATCATTGATATACTTCGGTATATATGTGTAAACTCTCTTGAGGGTATTTGATTCAGGTTTCAGCCTTTGTAAGGATTAGAGAGAGTTTTCACACTATGCTATTAATTATCTCGAAGTCCAAACTTGTAAGTGCTGGGAACTTTATTGCTAACTGTTTTCATGCAGGTACTCATGGAGACCCTGAGTTCCAGCTAGTTGTGACCATCGTTACCATCATGATTCATCAACTTATACTCAGGATCCACATGCTCATACCAACATCACGAAAGTCAAAATTCTCATCAAAGATCAATGCAAAGTCCAGAAAGATTCTACGTCAAAGTCAAAGAATCTTCAAAGTGTAACACCCCAACCCGACAAGGGTAAAGATATCACAATAATGGATTCATATCAGATCAAAACAGAGCATACATCTACAGTAATACAAAAATCTCAAAGGATTACAATTGAAATACTGAATTCTACAAGGTTACAATGAAACTTTCAAAACTAATTCTAAAACATAATGTCTTCCATCCAAATCTAATCCAGAACAGCTACCAAGCCTTCTAAGTCCAGAGGTACACTCTCACTCATTCCCAGCTTCCTACTAAAACCTGCCGCACACGAAAAGAAACGTGCGGCTGAGCTTGAAAAGCCCAGTGAACAGATATATAGATGACAGAAACAATAACGGATAGCAATACAGAAACAAATCAGAAATACAGATTATACAGATACTGAATTAAAGTGAAAGAATAGGAAAGGAATAAGGGTAGAAGAAAGAAATGAGAAAGAGATAATGTACAAACCAGGTTAGGGAAAATACAGAAATCCATCACGAGCCCAGAGATAACAGACAATATCATAACAGAATAATCATATAATAATCCAGAGGGGATGCCTCTCAAATAACAGATAATATGAGGGGTGACCTCATGTATCAAATCGGAGTGATCAGCTCCCAGATAATGTGAAAGACGTGTATCGCACACACCATCAGTCACCAAATATACATATATAACAGATAACATAAATATAACAACTATCAGATAACAAATAACAGAATCAGAACTAGGATGCATCCATGCGCCCCCTGTGGCCAGAATCTCCTCAGAACACACCAGATAAAATAAATCAGGGACGGGACAGGTCATCACTCTCCTGCCCTAGAGTCATGCCATCGGTGCATCAATGACATGGACATGAAACCCTCATGCCTAGTGATTGGCTCGGATATCAGACTGTGGTCAAGGTCAGATGTCATATATTAAACAGAGTCACATCTAAGGGTTCATGGCAGAAGGGTCATGTCAACAATTCAGATTAAGATAATAATAAGTTTTAAATCAGAGTTTATCAGATTAAGTTTAATATCAAAGCTTAAGTTCAGATTAAAAGGTTTATTTCCAATAGTCCAAAAGTATATCAAAGATTAATGATTACAAAGTTTATAGCAATAATCCATTTGAGAAGTTCCTGTCAAAAGTCCATTTAAATCAATCCTTTAATAATGATTTTCATTGAAATGATCTTACAAAACAGTTTTCATAAAAATGGTCTTCCAAAACGTTTAGTAACTTCCATTTCAAAATAGCTTTTCTTAAACAGTTTCATATGTAATTTAATAAAGGTTCAAAATCAATTAGGTTCAGATAAAGATTTAACAGGTTAAGGTTTATGCCAAATCAAATCAAAGTTTACAACAGATATATCAGGTTAAGGTTCAGAACCAGGTTCACAGATCAGATTCAATCAAGACTCACAAATTCAGGGTTCAGAACAAGAGATCAATCAGAGTTCAGGAAAAGGTTCAGAATAAAATAATCATAGCAGAGGTTCAAACAAAAGGTTCAAGATAAACAGATCACAACAAAGATTCACACAGAAAGGAACATAGCAGTGGTATAGGGAATCCTAATAAGGAAAATGAAATACTGAGAGAAAAGGGAAAGAACACCCTTACTGAAATAGGGCAGAATATCTGTACCTTAGCAAATAAAATGAAAGCAAACGGAAAAGTGATCACAAGGAAACAACTTCAAGTCTTCTTCAACGAATCTACATGGATTAAGAATCGTTTAATATTTACCAATTACTTGCTTTCATATGTTTCTTTTATGGCTTACAATTTATTTGGCTAAGAAGCATGATCTTGCATATTATTATGAAACTACTATTCTTTTATTATGCAAATGTGACTACTCATGTACCAAACACGCACACTCACACTTTCAACTACAACAGCCCCCACTTTTGCATATATATTTAATATACCACTCGACCATTACGGTATGTAGGCACCTAAACCTATCTCGAATCTTGATATATATATATATATATATATATATATATATATATATATATATATATATATTTTATATATATATATAATATATATATATATATTATCTTTGTGAAATCTTAATATGTTTGTGCTAGCTGTATACTGTTCCACCCTTTCTATGCATATATTATGTATGTCACTGTTATGCTAGTTAGCTCATGAGTATGCATTCTATTGTCTCATATACCAGTTCCCATGCACACAATAACTCACATGAACTCATGCGTTTCAAATCACCACAACACACACACTCCCATGCGTACACAGATCCTCACACACGACATACTCACATAACACGCCTAAAGTTTCCCTAGTGTATGCCTCGTTCAATGACCATATAATAGCAGATTTTATTGCTTGTTTTTTCATAATAGTATTAGGTCGACTAGAGACTGAAACATGCACATTAAAACTGTCACGACCCAAACAATATATAGACGTATGGTTTTCGTATTTCATGTCACACATTAACGAGTATATCAAGTATACTTAAGCTTATTTCAAAACTGATTCACATGACCCCAAAATAAGCCGTTTGGTCCATATTAGACACACTTTTATATTCTTTTATACTTTAAAGTCATACGACACCAGTAATATTACATTTGTTCTAAATTCGTTGCCATTTATGATTACCTGATGAGTTAGTCACTAATGTCGAGTTACGAATGAATTTATTGATACTCAACTCCCACATATAACTTATAGTCGATATGTATATAGTTATTCTTGTTATTTTATGTGTCGATCAACTTTATTGTATGTGATTTTATATGATTTCATGCAGTCGATGAAAACACAGGAAGGAAGTAGATAGTACCTAGAGTCGAGTGCTATGTCGAGACAAAGCAAGGATACGTATGCAAGACCAAGTCAGTCACGAAACAATGGCAGTAGATATAACCCAAAACACCATCGCATACAGTCACCACTCGAACACACGATTTCGACCAACCATGATCGAACCCACAACTCGTACAGTTAGCCGAACCCATCTTTATCGAATGCCGACCCGAAGCCTCACGCACAACAAACACTCTCGAAGCGTGATAAGGAGAAACAAGAACAGGATCGAAACACCACAAAGATTTCCCAGTCGAAACCCTAATCAAACTCCCTTCGACGGACAGCCAAAGAAACCCACGATCGACCCTGCTGAAACACCACTACCAAGACCACCAAGTAGAGCACACAAGAGTTCCTTTTTGCTGCCTTGTTGAATCGAACAGCAGAGAAAGAAATAGCAGCAGTCGAAGTTTTGAGGAGAATATTTTTAGGGTTTTTAATGAGATGGAATTCGGTATATATAAAATTATGGGGGAACCGACTTTTGTTTTGGATAATTAAGGGAATGACCAATTTTATTGGGATTGGGATATCTTTTAAAATCAATGTATATCTTTTTTAATTATAATTATTTTACAAACATAATTGATTTAAATAAATATAATTCGGATCCTAAATAATATGTACATGTGAATTTAAAATTTTGGACATTCAGAAATGATATAATGTTGTCCCCGAAATTAATTCGTTTCATATATAGTTCGTTTTCAGAAATTGGAATCGTTTCAGAATTTTATAAGTGATTTTATTATGTTTTATGATTTCAGGGGCAATTTGGTAATTTTACAGGTTATCTGAATTTCAGGTATTACAACTTCTTCCCCACTAACAAAAAAAATTTCGTCCTCGAAATTTGCAGAAAGCAGAAGGAAAAGAGAGAGCAGAAACAAAACAAGACATACCAGATTAAAACGAGAATTGAGGTGAAACGAAACAGGAACACAACTGACGGTGAACGGACATATGAAAGATTTGATTCTCATAACTCGAGCTTGCAGATTCCCAAAATGGTTTCAGGTCCTCAGAACAGACATAACATACTGAATCCAGATCAGAAGGATAACATACCAACGTAGTAGATGAAAATCATATTCTCTCGGAAGAGACAAGGAATACATGGGGTTTTGACGGATATATGGTTCACAGAATTTGATTAGACAGATCAGATTTGAACATACAGAAAATAGATTATCGATGACATCAATGGCAGAAAGTTCTATAACAGAGCTAAGATTAGCATCAGATGTACAGAGGTCAGCAAAACGCATGACGAGAATCCAAACGTGTCAATTTGCAGAACGGTGGAAGCAGATTACGCGTATAGGTAGAATGAACTTAAAGTCTCACTAACACAGACGATCTGAAACAGTTATCAGAATTTCTAAAGCTTCTAAGGCACTTCTCGAAATATCCGATGCCCACAACAAGTGCACGTTATATGATGTAAGTATTATCACGTTGGCCAGACGTCATAATACTGGCATCATATAAATATGCCCTCATGATGGTCATACTGTATCTCAAGTCGTGAACAGAACAAACTTATCTTAATCCACCTAGTCTTCCTACGGTCTCAGAGGTCATCAGAATCCAATACTCTAACTAAGAGGAAAACGAATCACTCGAAAAGTTAACGGAAGTCTCAGAGTGTCTATCAGAATTTGGTACATCAGATCATCCATCATTCGTCAAATTTCAGATAACAAAACCATCATCCGACATATGCAGAATGAACACAGAGCGGAATTACTGATAAGGAACCTAAATCATTCAAAGGATTTTATCTTTAGTTAACAGAAATTTAGATAGGTCGAGAGGAAATCGATTACGTCATCCATAGCTTCGTCCGCCACAGAATTTATTCGATTCAGAATTTTCTTCTATTCAAAGTCATGATCTCAGTTCTATTCTCAAGTCTGCTTCTACTCTCCATTCATCTTAGTACAACTAAAATGAATAGAGAAGCAAGACTGCGAGTCTTGGACAGGTCTACTAGCACAGTTCGGAATTCGCCAATTCAGATTGCCGTCGTCATCAGATGCCCGGTAGTGGTGTCTGCTACAGTCTCTGAATGCCAATCAAATCTACTCTTCCAGAACAAAGGTCATTCCATTTAATACGAAGATGGTCTACATGTTTCCTTGTTCGACTCAGGGCACAAACATGCTGTCATACTATGACAATTGTCCAGATACTCGTGAAAACATGATTCTTATTAGCCAATACTATTGGCATTATTTAAGACTTATAATGGTCACAATGAGTACGAAAATAGTTTTCATGAACCTTTTCAGGGATATATTCACATAAACTGAAATACTTTACGGAAGCTTCTCTCAGTTAGTCATCTCCCGTCTCAGGAGTTCTTGTGGTTGCTTCTTCAGTCCTTCAAACATTAAATGAGGTTGTCTGATACGGAGTTCACAAGGATAGAATAATTTAATCATTTATACTCGGAAATGAAAAGTGATTACGGTTGGGATTACAGTTAGGTTTACGATAGTTGATATGCAGACGCAAAATTTTTCTCTTTCTTCTTCATAACAAATAGGGGTATTCAAGGGAAACACTGAGGTGGACAGAAACATATCTCATCAGTTTCTTCAATCTCTCAACTTCTATAGCATCATGGGTCGTCAACCGAGATCGGTTCAGAATCAATTCTACTTCTCAAACGGAAGGAAAACTCAGAAGTTTCATCAGAAAATGCCAGAAAATTTGTACAACAAAACTTTCTAGGGGTGGATACTAATAGGTGTCATGAGTAATGACAATCAAATGAGATCAGGGTAAATCTTTCCATAACAGTGATAAGCTTAACATATCTAAGCGGTTCAAGGTTACTATAACTAAACAGGGTGGAGCAGATTGTTATATTTCAGATGCGGTAACCTATGATAGCTTTTACGAAGGCCCGCCAATCAATAATCAAAAGATCTCCAAAATTAAGTATATCAATAGTAAACAGATCCGCAGAACGTATATGGTCACTTAACCAGACGGATAGTTCATATGTCAGAGTCAAGTACATGGTTCAGTATAGTGTGGGGATAGGTACGCGAACAGTTCAAGGTGTTGGAGTTTTTGGTTTAGCTTTTAGCATAAGTGACAGGTAGGGTGTACATCATTGATAATACGAACATCGTATAATTGCAGAAGTGAGACTTATGAGATATCGGATATCAGCATCATATGCTCAGTTAACAATTCCATACAGAGACGGTATTTGCATCAAATCCTTCCAAAGAAAAACTGATTGGCAAATAAGATTCATCATTCAAGGGAGCAAATAAGGTTCATCATTCAGGACAATATAGTTTCAGTGGATCCATTTATATCCAGCATGGGTCATGAATTTATAGGATGTGTCAAACACATTAAGGTTAAATGGTCTTCGGAATGGTCGGAGAGATATCAGACGGTTTATCCACAGATCAGAAATGAAGGTCAAAATCAGGTAGTGGCAGCAAAAGTTTAACAATCGGTAATCATGGCAGGGGTTCCAAAATTGTTTCAAACGCCAAATGTGAGACATAGGAAGATAGTCGTCAATATTAAATGATCAAATCAATCAATCCTTATAAGGATAAAATCAAGGTTACTGTCAAAGAAAGACGGGTCAATAAAGATAAATCTTATCGTTCGGAAATGAGAGGGAATGCATTTTTATACTCGTGGTCAACCGCCACAAAACTTCTCATGGGAACAGAGATGGTTAAGACGGAATCAAAGGATTCATAGGTAATTATCAGGAGCGAGAAAGAAATAACAGAATGTATCAAGTGTATCATCATCATGGGGATTCTCAGATTGCCTAAAGAGGCATTAGAATGATTAACAGAAGGTTCAGAGGTCGGAGTTGAAATCGGAAGTCAAAGATCAAATAATGTCAGATAATTACTACGCAATTCCAATGCTTCAGATTTAATTTGGTTTGAATTCTTAGGTGGGGCAAGGCATAAGCTCCAACTTTTCAAATGTGATTTTAACCAGGAGCAAGACACGAATCAGAGTGGTGCGGAAGCAAAATACTTAAGCAATTGACTTATAGTCTACCCATTCCTCACTGGTCAGAATTTAAGTTCCTATAGGGAAATCCTAAGCAGATCTCAAAGGTGGTCCTACGAGCGCCTACAGTGGAAACTTAGTGGTCCGGACTTCACAGGTCAAGGGTAAATGTATTACGAGTCGCAGCCTGTGATCTCTGATACCATAAATTGTAACACCCAAACCCGACAAGGGTAAAGATATCACAATAATGGATTCATATCAGATCAAAACAGAGCATACATCTACAGTAATACAAAAATCTCAAAGGATTACAATTGAAATACTGAATTCTACAAGGTTACAATGAAACTTTCAAAACTAATTCTAAAACATAATGTCTTCCATCCAAATCTAATCCAGAACAGCTACCAAGCCTTCTAAGTCCAGAGGTACACTCTCACTCATTCCCAGCTTCCTACTAAAACCTGCCGCACACGAAAAGAAACGTGCGGCTGAGCTTAAAAAGCCCAGTGAACAGATATATAGATGACAGAAACAATAACGGATAGCAATACAGAAACAAATCAGAAATACAGATTATACAGATACTGAATTAAAGTGAAAGAATAGGAAAGGAATAAGGGTAGAAGAAAAGAAACGAGAAAGAGATAATGTACAAACCAGGTTAGGGAAAATACAGAAATCCATCACGAGCCCAGAGATAACAGACAATATCATAACAGAATAATCATATAATAATCCAGAGGGGATGCCTCTCAAATAACAGATAATATGAGGGGTGACCTCATGTATCAAATCGGAGTGATCAGCTCCCAGATAATGTGAAAGACGTGTATCGCACACACCATCAGTCACCAAATATACATATATAACAGATAACATAAATATAACAACTATCAGATAACAAATAACAGAATCAGAACTAGGATGCATCCATGCGCCCCCTGTGGCCAGAATCTCCTCAGAACACACCAGATAAAATAAATCAGGGACGGGACAGGTCATCACTCTCCTGCCCTAGAGTCATGCCATCGGTGCATCAATGACATGGACATGAAACCCTCATGCCTAGTGATTGGCTCGGATATCAGACTGTGGTCAAAGTCAGATGTCATATATTAAACAGAGTCACATCTAAGGGTTCATGGCAGAAGGGTCATGTCAACAATTCAGATTAAGATAATAATAAGTTTTAAATCAGAGTTTATCAGATTAAGTTTAATATCAAAGCTTAAGTTCAGATTAAAAGGTTTATTTCCAATAGTCCAAAAGTATATCAAAGATTAATGATTACAAAGTTTATAGCAATAATCCATTTGAGAAGTTCCTGTCAAAAGTCCATTTAAATCAATCCTTTAATAATGATTTTCATTGAAATGATCTTACAAAACAGTTTTCATAAAAATGGTCTTCCAAAACGTTTAGTAACTTCCATTTCAAAATAGCTTTTCTTAAACAGTTTCATATGTAATTTAATAAAGGTTCAAAATCAATTAGGTTCAGATAAAGATTTAACAGGTTAAGGTTTATGCCAAATCAAATCAAAGTTTACAACAGATATATCAGGTTAAGGTTCAGAACCAGGTTCACAGATCAGATTCAATCAAGACTCACAAATTCAGGGTTCAGAACAAGAGATCAATCAGAGTTCAGGAAAAGGTTCAGAATAAAATAATCATAGCAGAGGTTCAAACAAAAGGTTCAAGATAAACAGATCACAACAAAGATTCACACAGAAAGGAACATAGCAGTGGTATAGGGAATCCTAATAAGGAAAATGAAATACTGAGAGAAAAGGGAAAGAACACCCTTACTGAAATAGGGCAGAATATCTGTACCTTAGCAAATAAAATGAAAGCAAACGGAAAAGTGATCACAAGGAAACAACTTCAAGTCTTCTTCAACGAATCTACATGGATTAAGAATCGTTTAATATTTACCAATTACTTGCTTTCATATGTTTCTTTTATGGCTTACAATTTATTTGGCTAAGAAGCATGATCTTGCATATTATTATGAAACTACTATTCTTTTATTATGCAAATGTGACTACTCATGTACCAAACACGCACACTCACACTTTCAACTACAACAGCCCCCACTTTTGCATATATATTTAATATACCACTCGACCATTACGGTATGTAGGCACCTAAACCTATCTCGAATCTTGATATATATATATATATATATATATATATATATTATCTTTGTGAAATCTTAATATGTTTGTGCTAGCTGTATACTGTTCCACCCTTTCTATGCATATATTATGTATGTCACTGTTATGCTAGTTAGCTCATGAGTATGCATTCTATTGTCTCATATACCAGTTCCCATGCACACAATAACTCACATGAACTCATGCGTTTCAAATCACCACAACACACACACTCCCATGCGTACACAGATCCTCACACACGACATACTCACATAACACGCCTAAAGTTTCCCTAGTGTATGCCTCGTTCAATGACCATATAATAGCAGATTTTATTGCTTGTTTTTTCATAATAGTATTAGGTCGACTAGAGACTGAAACATGCACATTAAAACTGTCACGACCCAAACAATATATAGACGTATGGTTTTCGTATTTCATGTCACACATTAACGAGTATATCAAGTATACTTAAGCTTATTTCAAAACTGATTCACATGACCCCAAAATAAGCCGTTTGGTCCATATTAGACACACTTTTATATTCTTTTATACTTTAAAGTCATACGACACCAGTAATATTACATTTGTTCTAAATTCGTTGCCATTTATGATTACCTGATGAGTTAGTCACTAGTGTCGAGTTACGAATGAATTTATTGATACTCAACTCCCACATATAACTTATAGTCGATATGTATATAGTTATTCTTGTTATTTTATGTGTCGATCAACTTTATTGTATGTGATTTTATATGATTTCATGCAGTCGATGAAAACACAGGAAGGAAGTAGATAGTACCTAGAGTCGAGTGCTATGTCGAGACAAAGCAAGGATACGTATGCAAGACCAAGTCAGTCACGAAACAATGGCAGTAGATATAACCCAAAACACCATCGCATACAGTCACCACTCGAACACACGATTTCGACCAACCATGATCGAACCCACAACTCGTACAGTTAGCCGAACCCATCTTTATCGAATGCCGACCCGAAGCCTCACGCACAACAAACACTCTCGAAGCGTGATAAGGAGAAACAAGAACAGGATCGAAACACCACAAAGATTTCCCAGTCGAAACCCTAATCAAACTCCCTTCGACGGACAGCCAAAGAAACCCACGATCGACCCTGCTGAAACACCACTACCAAGACCACCAAGTAGAGCACACAAGAGTTCCTTTTTGCTGCCTTGTTGAATCGAACAGCAGAGAAAGAAATAGCAGCAGTCGAAGTTTTGAGGAGAATATTTTTAGGGTTTTTAATGAGATGGAATTCGGTATATATAAAATTATGGGGGAACCGACTTTTGTTTTGGATAATTAAGGGAATGACCAATTTTATTGGGATTGGGATATCTTTTAAAATCAATGTATATCTTTTTTTAATTATAATTATTTTACAAACATAATTGATTTAAATAAATATAATTCGGATCCTAAATAATATGTACATGTGAATTTAAAATTTTGGACATTCAGAAATGATATAATGTTGTCCCCGAAATTAATTCGTTTCATATATAGTTCGTTTTCAGAAATTGGAATCGTTTCAGAATTTTATAAGTGATTTTATTATGTTTTATGATTTCAGGGGCAATTTGGTAATTTTACAGGTTATCTGAATTTCAGGTATTACACAAAGAATCTTCAAAGTTGAAAGACAAAGATCAATGCTATGAAATGAGAACTCTTCTTGCATGAAGATTCAAAGTCAAAAGAAGTATGAGCATGTTGGAAAAGACATTAAGACAACAGATTCAACTAAGATGATGAATGTAGGGTATTCACAATGCAAGAAACACTTGTTTGAGGCTTAGATTTAGATCGAATGAAAGAAAGCTTAGAGAGAGAAAGTGGGAACTTCTAGTGAGAGAAACACTATGTGTATTAGCTTGAAATAATGAGAGTTCCAACCCTTCCCTTGCTAGGGAAGGGGTATTTATACTTACTACATAATATGCCCCTAGTGGGCTGTGGAGAGGGCTGACAGTGGGGAAAGCCCCGACCCACTCCACAATACTAATTAATAACTAATCTACTAATAATATTACTGATAATCCTACGAGCTATGATGAGCTAATAAGTACTCGGGGTGACCGAGTCTTCAGCTGAATATTCATATTCCTAACAATCTCCCCCTAAGGGAGGTCACCCCAGAAGTAATGTTCTGAAATTCAGCACTTCTTCCTTGGATCTTGACATCATAGCTCGTAACCCTTGATTCTTCAATATCATAGATTTTTGTGCAAACATCTGTGATCTTAAGATGACTTCTCTTTTTTCTTGGATGAACTTTGAGTAATCTTTGAAAGTATCATCCTACTTGAGTCTCAAAGTCATCTTTCAGTAGTAGGTCTCCATGTGATGAAATATACTTAGAGCCGACATGCTCACACGATATGGTGTCACGATCTTCAGCATCAGAGTTAGCAGAAGCTGTGTTGAAGGTCTTTTAGGTTGATCATGACTTCTTTGATGATGATGTGGTGTGAGCATGTGATGATGGATTGGCATCTTTTCTGCAACCAGCTACCACAGCAACCAGCTACAGCATTCCACAGCTACAATCGCCGGAAGTTCCTGCATACGACAGTTAGCAATAATTCGACCGGTACTTACAAGTTTGGACTTCGAGATAGTCAACAGCATATTGTGAAAACTCTCTCTAATCCTTACCAAGACCGTTCCTAATCGAAAACCCACAGAGGGCTTTTTAAGATTTTACCGTAGTAAATCAACGATTAGGTGAGTCGCCGGAGATCACTCCACGACTGTAGACCGATTGAAACCGTCGCGACCACTAAGCGTAATCCACGAGGAATTACCGAAGTGACCTACTTTCAAGGCTGCTTGATGTTGACCCTGGCAGGAATTTCCATTCAATCATTGAGAATTACATTTGTGAATTCTCTCATAAATGCTCTGGCAGATTGCTAAGATCTGCGTAGGACTCATGAGTTTACAACTGGTGTCCTTAATGATGAACGACCAGTGTAGAAATAATCCGTGTTCTTATGAGATCTTATTATGAATCTCATGGCTCTAGACTCTATTGTGCGTTTTGATTTGGTGATCGGAGGCTGGAGAGGACTGCCACCTTTTCAATATCATCTAACTCTGAGTGAGAGAGACGATAGAAATGTATTGAACTCCGTGAGAATTGAAACAAGAATCCTTTGAGGGACCTTGAGTGGCTAGGGAGGGTTGTGCAGCGTATCACTGGGTCCATGATACTTTGTCTTCAATGTCAGCAATCAACTAAGTGATTCTGATAGCATATGAATTGACCCGGTTTCTGCCTAAGTTTGTAAGGAGGGCTTCTTACTTTTCACCCTTTATCTTTACAATTCTTTTTCATTCTTCAACCCCTTCAGTGCTTACCGAGACTTCATTACTAGAACCTTGTTGGGTTTGTTCCAGTACTAGCTCCATCTCAGTCGGCACTCTTCCCTAATTCACATTTCTCCTTTTTAATCATACCTAAGGACTTCTACACTAACTAGTGGATTATCCCTGGGTAGATCCCTCCGGCTCTGGCGGGATCATGGGAACTGGAAGCTAACCTAGCCATCCTTATAACTCCATGTGTTAATTAAAATGGTCGGTCTTTGGTATTCATCCATGATTGCCAAACCAAATCTTTGAAAAATCTCTCAAAGTGTTCATGATTTTGAAACACATTTTTGCAAACACTTGAGAGTTTTATATTTTTCAAATGCTCCCCCTCAACATGTGCTCGGTTGATTGTTTTATAAATTTGCACATGTTAGGTAGAGCTCGCACTTTTTGAATTGATCCACTTTCAGTGAACATGACCGATTCGAGACACGTTTACATCACTAGTTAGACTAGCTTAAAATTATTACCCGGCCTGGTCAAGTCCACAGAAAGTTTCTCAAAATGGTACTCTCTACTCAGATACATCTTTTTCCAGACACGCTTACATCACTGGTTAGACCAGCTTGAAATTATTACCCGGCCAAGACGTATCCTTTCGATTGATGGCAATTCAAGTTTCGTCAATTCATTGGTGAAGTCTGAGCCCTGCTCACGTGAGATGCCAAATCCTTTGTTTTGTTAAAACCATTTGCTCCCCCTCAATATGTGCATCGATATATGAAAGATTTTAGCACATACGGAAGAGCTTGCTTTTATGACCAAAACATTTTGCTCCCCCTCAATATGTGCCTTGATATTCAAAATGGTTTAGCACATATTGGAGAGCTTACATAAACTTCCAAATCATCACATTTTATCAGAATTTCATATTTAAATCACATTCTCTCCCCCGATCAAAAATTTCAAACCATTTGAGATTTGTGATCCCAATTGATTTAAATACGTTTAGAAAATTTGGGAGAAAATGTGGTCAGGTTTAAATGTATTCTGATTTTGGAGCATACTATGCTCCCCGTGAAGCAACGAGAGAGGTTTACATGTCAAGATACACAGATCACACATAGAGTATTACAAGATTCATGGAAATTACATCATATAATTACAAAAGTCCAACAAAAGAATAACATCACTACAAAGACCACTTATGGAGAGAATCAGCTCATATCGTTCTTTCCATCAATCTGTAATCTCCTTCACGAACTCTACCCCCAACGAAGCTTTCTAGGTTGCGAAAGATCCTTCTTGTTTTCAGCCTTCGCTCTATGGCTCTCATAAACTCTTTACTCCTTTGTACATCCAGATCAGTCCAGAACTGAGTCTTCAATTGTGGGTTGTGAGGATTTATCTTGAAGTCCTTAATCCTGAAATCCAGTGCTTCATCGATCATTCGCAGAGTACCATCGCTGAATTTATGAATCTCACTGAGTTGCATCATCATAGGAGTTCCATGCAGGTCAGTGAACTTGACTGCTCTTGGAGATTTGATTACTTTAAAGTCTTGAATGTACTCGAGACCCTTGTGTTCCCAATACGGCTTGGTGAGATTGAGTTTGGTCTGGTAGCTCTCAATCCCTAGTTGAAAGTCACTTACTCTTTGCCTGATAACAAGACCCCGGATCCATAAATTGACAGCAGCAGCAAGCGCCTTCTTGTCACGAGGAGGAAGATGATTCAGGTGCCCTTGAAGATTCAGAAGGAAGAGATCTTCGAAGTCACTTGGAGATAGATATTTAAAATCGCTTTCTGCAATAATATACTCCTTTTGATCAGCACGACGAAGCACTATCCTTTTAAGATATTCATACCCATACATTGGGTGAATTTCAACTTTGATAACAGTTAAGATTCTTAGATGCGAATGTATACCCTGACGACTACCCTCTCCTGCGTGCCGTTCAATATAGAATCGTTTCTTGTGGAACCACCAATGTGTGACCCCATAAGATGCAGTTAAATCAAATTTGTATTCTTCATTTGACCATAACTGATCAGGCACCATTTGTTCTAGCCCAATGTCAGGATAGTGAGCCGCTTTCATCTTGTTAATGGATAATGCCTGCCTGTCACCATTATTTCCGAATCAGAGATAATTCAGATCATTGTTGAAAAAGAGATCAGCTTGAATGTTAACTTGACCTGGTGGACCATCAAAGGGAAGAGGTCGGTTGACATTGTAGGAAAGAATTCGGTCATCAACTTGATCAGTAAGTAGTCTATGACATTCTTCCATTTGATATTGAAGATGATGCACATCAGGATGAAACACTTTGACTATTTCATACGCAGGACCTTCTAAATGTTGAGGAGTGAGATGTGTGATGCCTTTCTTTTTACAGAACCAATTAATAAATGCCCCCATGTCATTAGTCTTTGCCAGCAATGAGTTCTCTGAAGGAGGGTTGTGCTGCGAAGCAATAGCAGCTGCCCAATTGTTTACGGGAGCGCTTATGTCTGATGATGGGATAGACCAATCTGGTTCAGGAATTGGTTCTCGATCTTCTTCAGATAGGGGTTTCACCCAAGATTCCATGTCTTCCCTGGTGGGTCGCTTTCTAGTGGAGTCTGAGTCATCAGGTGTGTCTGTGCGTAAGAATTCCAACCACCATTTTTGATTAGGGTCAACTGTTGGGATATTGGTATTAGCTGAGACTTCATCTTCATCAGTTAGAGAGGTCAGATCTTCTACTTCTGATTCCTTATTCATGACACAGTCCTCAGGAACTGGTGAGAGTGAGGGCTTAGGTTGGGTATCAACAGTTGTCCACGCAAGAGGTCCTGCCTTAGTAACTCCCTTAGACTTGCTTGGGGCAGACGAAGTAGTGGGTTGGTCTTTTCCACCAGAAGATACAGTGGGATGATGATGAGGTTGAGCTTGGATGGATCCTGACGCTCCTGAAAACCTTGCAGCACCAGAGCTACTATCAGGTGGAGGAGGTGGAGGAGGATGTGGTGGAGAACCAGGAGGTGTACAGGGTTTATCTTGTCTCCTTTTCTTCCTCTTCCGTTGTTCTTCAAGCTCAGCCATGAGGAAATCCTGATTATCACGACCCATCGATTTTTCCAAGGCTTCATAAAGCCTTTGATGATCTTCGTGGCCTTGATACTGACCACATTCAAACATTCTGTCATAGAGGATTGATTTCATATCAGTTGTAGGAAGATCACTGAATCGTGTTTTCATAGGAGCTTCCATTGCCCATCTGACCGCTTCCTCTACGTGAGCATTCACAGCTTCAGCCACCTGTTGATCAATATTAAGCTTTTCCACCTTTAGTAATCTCTGCTCTTAATTTTTCATCATCCGTGACATGTCATCAATGAGCTTTGTGGCGGCAATTAGTTGTGATGCTAAATTAGAAGGTGGTTCTGGAGGGATGGGTGTAGCTGGGGATGCTTCTGGTGAGGGATTTACTATGATGGTTGCTGTTGTGGAGACAGGAATTGTTATAGGTCTAATACCTGACATGTCTTGTTCAATCGGTACAGACACCATCGACTCTACTTCCTTATCATCATGTGGTATTTCAGTCTCTGTAGCGTTGTCGTTGGCTTTATCCAGAATAAATTGATCACCATAGTTGAAGTCAGTTTCAAGGTTCTTCAGAGAAGATAGAGTGCCAGTAGACCCTGCTGGTTCATTCAGGTGAGATTGTTCATCATCTTTCATTTTCAGATTCACATGAACCCCAGGGTATGTAGAAGCCACGAATTCTTCATGTTGTATTTCTTGTGGAGGTTCTGTAGTGGTTGTTATTATCTGATCATGAGTTTCCTTAATGATGTTTTCAGACTCAGCTTCTTTATGAACTTTCTCATCTTGACTCTCACCTTGATCTTGTGGATCCTTTATTTCAGTATGTGTGATCTTCATCTCCACCTTCTTCTCCTTGTACAACTGTTCATCGCTTTCTGTATCACTGGAATCTTGAGCAACTTCTAAGCTTGGTGATTCTTCTTGTGGTCCTTCAGACAGATCAAGTACTCTGGATGATCCCTGGTCACATTTCCTGAGTACAAATTGTGTTGTTGTCTTGGATGCCGGAGATGATATGGTAAGAAGAGTCTTAGCAGCTTGCACTACTGTAGCTACTCCTTTTCCTTTGCCCTCTACTTCAGGTAATGGTTTACTGCTTTCAACAACAGGTTCTCTAAGGACAACTCCTTTCGTAGCACTCCTTGTTGATTCAGCATGTTCTTTAGCACTCAGCTCCAAGGCTTGTTGTAGAACCGGATCTTCTTCATCTCTTAGACCTAGTTCAGGTACCACCATCTCTTCATCATCAACTCGACCTTTTGTCTTGATTTTCTTAGATTTCAACTTCTTGATTGATGCCTTCCTTTTGATCTTCTTATTTTTCTTAGATCCCTCAACTTCTGTGGGTGCATCCTTTCTTTTCTTTGATTTCGATTTAGATTGGGTTTGTTTGATGGATTTCTGGGTTTCTGGTTCAGGGGTTTCGGCTTCACTTCTTACCTTAGAGAGAGACTTTTGATATTCCTCTACTTTGCTCAGATAATCCTTATAATAGGAGGCTTGACGAATGTTATCTGAAATAAGAGGCTCAGGAATAAGCCTTCCAAAGACTTCTTGTTTGGCCCCTTTAGCAGCCCACTTGAGATTTCCCAGAACAAATTCTTCAGAGGACAAATGGAGAGGAGAATCAGTTCTAGGATGGAACTTGTGAAGAGAGTAGAGGTGGTGGATTATCATTTTAGTGAATCTGATGCTAGGAATTAACATCTTCCTCACTGTCTTCCTGCTGGCCAGATTAGATTCCAGTTTTGCTTTGTCTTCTAGGAAGGTGTGAATGGAGTGAACGAATTCTTCCCAGATCCTTTCAGCGAAATCTATGTTGGAACGTTTAATGATTCCCCATAGAATTTGAAGCACTGGAGCCCTAGGTCTTTCATAAGCAGAAGTCTTCCCAGTAAGACATAAATTGAGAATGGTGGCGAATGTTCTCCATGGTTGATACATTTCACTGGTGACTACCGCTGACACCTTGAGGATGGTTGATGGATAACCCAGATCATTAACGAAGTGGACGAGAGCCTCGGATGTAGGAGGTTGAGTAAAGGGTTTATCAATGACAACAGGTGAGATTTGAAGAGCCTCTCTGATGGTGTCTTTGGTCAGCTCGTACCATTGTTCATCTAACTGACAATGGTAATTACCAGTGTCTTTGTTGAGTTCAATCGTATTCCAGAACTGCTGAATGTATATAGATGGAACGGTTGCACATGTAGTGAATGCTCTAAAGAACGTGGTTTCCTTTAAGATATCAACAGATATCTTGTAAATAGGATTGGGTTGAGGTCTTGTTACATCTATATAACAGTTGCTCCTTCCAATAGGGATCCATTTGTGCTTAGGAAGGATTTGTTCATCTGTGCGAACAGGTGTTGAGACTGCAGGGTTTGGTTCTGAGGTAGTAGTGATCTCTGTATCTGTCATTGTATCTACACACACACATTCACAGAAAGACAGTATGGCTATGCAAGTTAGATGGGAGTCAATCCTTGAGGTTAGCACAGAGACTATGTGTACATTACAAAAGACTACAGTAGATCAAGTAACACACAATTGTGAGATACCAAATATGCAGCAAACATAACGCACATTATAAAGTATTAACTGCACAACTCAACTGTATACAGACAACAACATTAGATAAGGACAAGCTGCAACTGTAAGCATGTAGACAAACCGCATATGTAAGCATATAGACACAACATGACTATACAGACAAACTGCATCCATGACAAAGTAGACAAACAACATCCATAATCACACAGACAAACCGCATTTATGATCAATCAGACAAACCGCATTCATGATAATTCAGACAAACCGCGTTCGTGATTGTTCAGACAAACCTCGTTCGTGATTAATCAACAACGCGTCGTGATATCAGACAAACCGCGTTCGTGATTAAACAGACAAACCGCGTTCGTGATTGAACAGACAAACCGCGTTCGTGATTGAACAGACAAACCGCGTTCGTGATTGAACAGACAAACCGCGTTTGTGATTAAACGGACAAACCGCGTTTGTGATTAAACGGACAAACCGCGTTTGTGATTAAACAGACAAACCGCGTTTGTGATTAAACAGACAAACCGCGTTCCTGATCATACATACAAACCGCGTTCATGATAACTAGACAAACAGCATCTATTATTGAAGAGATAAACCGCATTCAAGAACAATTACACAAACTTCATCCATGAATATATATACAAACAGCATCGATGAACATGCCATCGAAACATACACCCTATATCATATTGAGAGCAATAATTTCAGATCAGACATTATACTAGCACCTCATGACATGCCTAATCACTTCTCAAGAAGAAACAATTAATTCCATACAGTGTTTTGACACCACATTTTGCAAACTCTTGACCTCTACCAGACAAACCGCATCGTAGACTACAACCCCACTAAATCGACTAAGCACTCATTACTTGAAGGATGTATATACATACAGAAATAACACGACGAGAGCTTATAGCAATCAAACCTATCTTTGTCCAGATTCACTCTAACTTAAATCAGCTATCAATCGACTTAACGCATCCAATCTTGAAGGAGCTAATTATTTATCAAATCAGATTCCTCATCTGGTTAGTGATAAAAGAAATCCGCTCAATCCTAGAGACATACTAATCGATAACCGAATGAACACTTCCTAGACTCATGAATGATTTTGACTTTTTGGAGTCAAACATCATTCGAAAATTCACAACAATCCAAAACCCAACTTGAAAGATGAAGCAATATAAGCATATAACAATAATCATTACATACATAAATGAGAATCCCATCAATCAAAAACAAAAAACAACAAACAAACCTAGGATCGAATGATGAATCGTACGAATCAACCTAGAAAAGCCAAATAAAACATTTAGAATCTAGGAGTGATACAAGTAATGGCCTACTGATATGGGTGAGGATCGATAATTACCTAGGAAGAATCTCGATGGATGGATTAAGTGGGCGATCGTGGGTTTAGTTAGAGAAAGAGGCGAGTTCGGTTTGATTTAGAGGAGAGAGAGTAATAAGAGACAAACCGCGTGTATTTGGAATCTTAAATACCATCACCTAACACTCCAATTAAACGTATTGACACTTTTGGTCCCTGTCTTAGTTGGTTTGACAAACCGCATAGATTACCTACTCCTAACTCTCCTCTTTTACAAGCTGACACATTTGGTCCCTGACTTAGTTGTCTTGACAAACCGCATAGGTTACCTACTCCTAACTCTCCTCTTTTAAACAAAAATATCATCACCTAACAATCCAATTAAACAAGATGACACATTTGGTCCCTGACTTTCCTATCAATAAAAATTCTCACACTCATAGGCAAGTATAAATTGCTACAGCTCTCCCCCTCAATCAATGACTTAACTTCTGTATAGACATTGATTGAACAGCAATTTATCATTAGGTGAGATCAACCGTGGGAGCCTTGAAGACAACATAGAATCACCAGTATGAATGAACATGAATATGAAGTAATTCATGCTCAGGTGAACCTCACCTTGAAGACAAGTTGTCATTTTGGTGACAATCTGTCTTCAACTGGGAACGCGGGTTGCTATCTAAAGTAATAGCAAGCCTTAGAGACATGATTTACTTATTAGGATCAACTTCTGTTCGAGCTTCATTTAAAACCCCGTGTCATTATTGAATGACATTTCTAGGGTCGTAAATGTTATCGATATCCAGAAGACATGCCTCTCTCTATCCAAGAACACATATTACTATATATACAAGAAACATGTACCTATAAAATAAGAGAAACTATATACACCAAGAAAAAGGATACTTGAGATTCTCTTCATGAAATCTGTTCAAGTTTTGAACTGAATTGTTCAAAAGTCATTGTCCCCGTACATCACCGGTGGGTTTTCCGAACCTCCTCTTTGGGAGTTGATATCCCCTTTGGTAGCCACACCTTGAGTTTCTTCTTGAAGCATTCTGTGAGAGTAGCTGCACACAGAAATCGTCTCCCTGCACTATCATAAGTATTTTGTTCGCATATGTATTGGTTAGTGACTATGGGATCCTGCCTCTGTGGTTTCTTGCAAACATTCTTAGAAGCATTTTCTGTGTCAGTAGGTACCCACTGAAGACCAACTTTCTTAAAGATTCTACCAGTTGGCAACCATCTTAGGCACATTCTAAATATGCGATGTTTCTGAGGCACCTTAGTGTTTTTACAAGAGAAAGTTTCTTGTCTTTCAGCACTAGAACTATTAGGCTTCCTAGGGTGCTTCATCAGTTCTATAGGCCTATGGTGAGTGTTGGTCGTAGTGGAGAATGCAGTGACATGAGCATTACCTTCCTTAGTTAGTGTCATGTGAGACTTATCCTGAAAGTGACTCTTAGCTAATTTTCCCTTATGACTATGTTGTGAAGTGACTGATTTAGGCAAACACTTAGTCTCACCAACTTGGGGAGCACACCTTAAATAAGGGGCAGGTGTTTCCAAGACTGATGGTTTGACAAACTTATGATTCACCCGGTTCTTGGCCGACTTCTTAACGTCATCCCTATGAGAAGCTAATGAGAAACATTTCCTTAGATTTCGTGCTTGGAAGTGATCATTTTCAGCTATCAAAGATTGTGTTGGGTTTTTCCTTTTGGATTTGATATCCTTGACTGAACCATACAGTTTTTTAATTTGTAATTTAAGTGCTTCATTTTCTGCCTGTAACTCAACAGTTTTAGCATCATGTGTGGTTTTATCATCATTGACCTTTTCATGCAATTCACATAGTTTGGTTCTTAACATGTTAATAGTCGCGTTCTTCGCCACTAGCTGATCTTTCAAATCATTTATCATAAAAAATTCCCGAATGTCAGGTAATTCAGGATTTTTTGATGGGAGGTTAATTTGGAACTTTTCTTTTATTTGTTGCATTGAAATTTCAAGATCAACACAATGTTTTTCCAGTTTTGAAAATCCTTTTAAAAGTTCATTGTAAACCCTCTTTTCAATCATATCACGTGATTTGAAAGATTCAGTCGTAGGCAAAGAACTCGACGAATTATCATGTACAAGTTCATTAGAAACAGTATTATCAAGATAAGACAAGTGTACCACAGTAGACTGTGCTTGGTGATTTTCAGGTTCGTAGGATTCCTTCTCACATCTTGTGAAGTCACTTCCTGTGCTGACATCATCAACCGTCTTGTCTGATTTTGTTCCATTCCTACCCGGTTCACCTTTTTACTCAATGAATCCATGGACATCCCTTATCAGCAGTAGCAGTGTCTTTTTGTACATTTCAATTTCTGACCCAGTATATTTAGCGAAACACTCTTTAGTCACTTGGCAGTCATAATTATAGTCCATAGTGTATTGAGAGTTGAAGAACACTTGGAATTGATTGTTGATCACATTGAGAGCGGCTCTGGATTTATCTTCAGAAAATTCTTCCTTGACCAGCTCCTGTTCTAGTTGATCCAGATATAATGTCATTATGACTGTAAAATCACAAATTTCCTGACCAAAGAGTGAAGCGAAAGCCCGTGTGTACCCTATCACGTATTCAGATTTACCGAACAGAGCCTTAATGTGTGATAGAAGTGAACGGAAGCATGCTACTTGACTTTCCTTTGCATTAGCCAACTGCATAACCTGAAGGCATTCATCCATGTGTGACTGCGAGTGTGACTCATCAGTTCCAGCAGAATCAGTATCATTTGCTTCTGTTAGAGATGTGTACTTAGAGTTCCCATGATCCTTAATAGCATCGTACAGTTTGAGGACCTCCGATATGAGGGAGTCTGAGTTAGTTGTCATAATGAATACGGGATTTAACTAATCTTGTGATTAAGCCTAGAAATAGAATCTTACTCGGGTATTTCTAAGATCACCAAGACACAAACCGCATAGACAAATAGCACCCTTGAGGATACAAACCGCCTAGACAAACCGCGTAGACACAAACCGAGTTCACGCTGGAGAGACAAACCGCGTTGATACAAACCGAGTACACGCTGCAAAGACAAACCGCGTAGACACAAACCGAGTTCACGCTGGAGAGACAAACCGCGTTGATACAAACCGAGTTCACACTGCAGAGACAAACCGAGTTGACACAAACCGCGTACGCGCCTTAGAGACAAACCGCGTAGACACAAACCGCCAAATACGTCACTTTCAATGCTATTTGTCCTTTTGCCTAAACTAGTAATAAGACAAACCGCGTTCTCGATGTGACACAAACCGCGTTCAAGAACACGTCCAAGGTACACAAACCGCACCCAAGAACACTTGGATAAAAACACTCGAATCACCCAAAAACACCACACAAACCTTAAATCTGTGAATCCAAGCACCAAATACTACTCTTATACTGTTCCTAAGCTAGAAAGTACAAGATATAACAACTTCTAATCACTAAACAAAGCACAAAATGAAATTTATGTAACTTGTCAATTCGAACTAAAAACCTCAAAAACTAAACAAATCCGTGAATACCAACTCTCATGGACCTAACCATGGCTCTTTATACCAATTGTAGGGTATTCACTATGCAAGAAACACTTGTTTGAGGCTTAGATTTAGATCGAATGAAAGAAAGCTTAGAGAGAGAAAGTGGGAACTTCTAGTGAGAGAAACACTATGTGTATTAGCTTGAAATAATGAGAGTTCCAACCCTTCCCTTGCTAGGGAAGGGGTATTTATACTTACTACATAATATGCCCCTAGTGGGCTGTGGAGAGGGCTGACAGTGGGGAAAGCCCCGACCCACTCCACAATACTAATTAATAACTAATATACTAATAATATTACTGATAATCCTACGAGCTATGATGAGCTAATAAGTACTCGGGGTGACCGAGTCTTCAGCTGAATATTCATATTCCTAACAATGAAGGCAAGACGAAACCAAAATATGATCACAACAAAGAAGAACAAAGAACAAAGATACAAGAGACGTGAAAGCCAAAGAAGCAAAGAAGACATCAAGCAACCATTGATAACCAACCCTTAGGCTTATTTGTTTAGTTAAGGCCCAATCCATGAAGTAAGCCCATGGACCGTGGCATAGCTTCTAGAAACTCAATTAGGGGCATTGCCCTAATCTTGTTCAACTATAAATACCCCTCTCATTGATGAGAAGGGTGTTGGTTCATTTTATGCAAGTTTACTCTTTACTTATTATTTCATATGTGTTCCTCCCATCTCTCTCTCTCTCTCTCTCTAACTTTCTCTTACTAGATATAATTATGTTGAATCATTAAGGTGACCTAACAATACGAAAGATTGAAAATCCCCAATTTTTGATTTCATGTTCATATAAACCCTAGAATTGAATTATTGAGAAATTTGATGAAATGACTTGCAATTGATGATTAGAAAGGATGATAGATTGATAATATTTGAATTTGAAACCTTTCATTTGAGTTTGAGTGAAGTAATTAAGGATTTGGATGTGTTTTGATTATTTTGTCGCTGCTGCTGCAAGAGGGTGGATCGTGTTTTAGGTTGATATTGTCATTCGGGAGGTCAGGGATGATGAAAGAATAACATAGCCATAGTTAGAGAGAGAGAGTAGAGAGAGAAAGAAACTATGTGTTTTATTATAAAAATGAAAGAGTAAAATTACACACTAAGTCTCACCCCTCCATGGAAGTATGGAGGGGTATATATAGCCTAACACAAGCTTAACTAGTACAATATTACGTTTCTAGTCCATGTGTTTGAGCCTAACAAGATATTGGGTTTGAAGATGTTGCTGCTTGAGGTTTGATTATACTGCTCATGGTTCTTATTAGAAAGTATACTAAGTATCATTCTGCTGCTGGGCTAAAATGATTCTAGTGCTAGTATATTGATTCTACTGTTGGTTTATGAGAAGATTGAAGAAATAAGCTAAGTGTGATTCTACTGCTAGCCTACGAGGATTCTACTGCTAGAGTAATCATTCTGCTGCTTATTAGATAAACATGTATAGTTTGTTAAGATAATTATGGTACTGATACGATTAGATATTATCTTGTATAGAAAGCATTGTAACCGACTAAGACTCCTTAAGTCTATAAAAGGAGGATCTAGGGTTAGGGTTTAACACACGATTGTTAGCATATGTATTGTTTTGTATTCCCTTCAAGGTTCTTTGTAACCATGTTACTTTTGAGTAACCGTATTCAATATATTGAGGTGATAGTTGAGAGAATTATTGTGTGTACGTTTCTTAATTCTTCTTAAGATTAAGTGTTAGTTTTTGCATAATACTTAATAGCATATTCAAGAACAGTCTCTATACCTATTGTCTTAGATCTACATCTAAGGTAATTAATAAGATCGATTAGCTCAACTGGGATCAACAAATGGTATCAGAGCTTGTGATCTAGAGACTGCAATCAAGAAGAATTTCTTAACTGTTCATCATCTTCATAAGCAATGGATTCAGATACTACTCATATGGTGACTGCTTCAAAGGTACCAATGCTGAAGGCTGGAGAATATGAACTCTGGAAGATGAGGATTGAGCAGTACATGAAGATGCTTGACTACTCCATGTGGGAAGTCATTCAGAATGGAGATACTCTACCTCCTAAGGGTGCTGATGGAATGTCACAACTCGTAATTTCAGGTCATTTTCCAAACCTTGACAATTTACTATTCATGAGTTACTATTCATCAGTTACTATTCATTAATCACTATTCATCATTTCACTGTTCATCATTTTGAAGTCAGTTTGAGACTTTGAGAAGTCGTCAAAAATTTTACTATTCATGTGACACTATTGATTCCCGGAGGGAAATCTCTATTCATGGGCATCATTCATCATGTCGTAAACGTGGTTTACGGGTATTCAAATGCGCGTAACCAGTTAGGTTTAACTGCGTGTTCATACATCATCAGTAAAGACACATCATACAGACTAGGGTAGTCTGTATATCATCAGTAACATTATTATCATATCAGTTCATGCATGGGTTTGTGTGATTTTCATTAACGTATGCTTAATTGTTTAATTAACGTTACCACTCAGTCATTTCTACTAACGTTATACCCCATACTCCCGACAATGATCCTAATACATTTTCAAACTGATTATAATGATATAGAGATTATATTATTACTTTACCCGGTGTTTTTAAACCAATCGCAATATTTTTCGTTTGATGCTTATAACTCCGTCGGTTTACGAAATTTCAATCCGATAATCATTCTAACACCCGATTCTTGCAAGGAATATGATTTTACAATTTTTACAACTTTGTCGTATTTCATTTCACCTCGTCAAGATTCATTTCTAGTTAACTCGGTACCCGATAACACTCAATGTATACACTAAACTATCAATACTCATTTAAATGGGGGACAAAATCTTGCTTAAACATCAAATCCCTTCCATTTTGCCCACATGTGCCGCCCTCCTAACCCCCCCATTTAGGCTAATGCTTCCAAAAATTCATTAATGAATTACCTTGATTTAATTTCCCTTCCACTAACAACACCACATAACACAAGATCATATTAGCTAACCAAGCAATTTCTCTCTTCTTTTTCTTCTTCCCCATTCGGCCAAACCAAGAACACCACCATAAATCCATAAATTTTCTAAGTTAAAATCATGATCAAGCTCCATTTACCTTCCTAGTTAAGGTTTTGTGGTTAAAACTCAAAGTTTCTTGCATATTTTCATCCAAATCAACTCAAATCATCAAGTAAGTTTCAAGAACACATTTTGATCATCTTATACTTTCATTTGATTCATATGTTTATGTATTTTCAAGTTATATTAGTTATTCATGCAAGTTACTTATGTTTTAGATACCACTTTTGCACATAAACTATCTTTAACACTAAATCTATAAGTTTTACTAATGATCTCATGAAATCCACCAAGGTTGGTGATGTTTAGGACCCCATGACACCCTAAGAAGGTGTATGGTAAGATTTGCGAACTTGTGGAGTTGATTTGAAGTAGTATGATCAAGTTTAGAACCAAGAAAATGAGTTTTAACAAGTATAAATATGGTTCTGTCCAAAAATGCAAAGTCTGGAAAATTCAGAAACTTTTGGTATATTTTGGCCTTCATATTCAGAAAGTTCTTTCAAAAATGAAACCGTGGCCGCAAGAATCACTAAAAACCGACTTATAACGAAGGAGATATGATTTTTCAAAGTTAGACGACGAAAACTAATTTTCTGAAAATTTAGTTGCTGATCGCCGAGATTCAAAGGAAAAAACAAGGCATTAGACGTGATCTAGATGACCCGACCTACTGAGATTAAGTTAGTTTATGTTTATACGAAGCCTTGGATGCAAAGAATGTAGAAAACGAGCTTATAACGGCCGAGTTATTCACGTTTGAAGCCCGACGTACCATGTTTATTTTGACAGCCCACTAATAGAAAGTGTTTTAAGTATAAAAACTAGTGTTTTTGCGAGACATAACATTGTTAGCCGATCTTCTAATTGATCGAGGCGTGTACAATCAAAAGTTAAATGAAACGACATTAATACATTGTTACAAGGTTTTCAAAAACGTCGAGTTTGATCAACTAACACTTAACGTGCAATATTTCACGACTAGTTTCACGAAGCCAGTTTGGACATATTTTCACAAGTTAAGGAAAATATTAAATTGCGATGAAAACGCTACATTTTGCCGATAGAACACCAAATGAGGATCGTGGAGTACCGTTTCAATGTATTTAGACGAAAAGTAGTTTATAACTTAACGAGACGTCAAAAGTGTATTTTTCGTCGATAAACGTTCAAAACTAACAAGTGGTATCGTTAACATACGTATTTGCATGTGTTGTATTGTATCATTGCTTACATTGGATCACATCATTCATAATAGGTCGCGGCTAGAGACCGAGCTTTATTTCATCATATCCATCATTGTCATTGTTGCTATATCATATCAGGTGAGTATTCATAGCCCCATTTTAAATTGTTTATTGATTTCTAAACTCTCGGGGGAGAATACATTGCACCATTTTCATATGCGGACCAAAGTATACAAACTCATTACATTGCTTAAGTTACATCATTGCCCAGATTAAAGTCCCCTTTTATTATCATGAACCGTTAATTGTTAGCAAGCGAGAGTGAGTGAATAGATCTATTGAGGGTGACTCCTCCGTTCGGGTTGGTAGCACCAACTGGTCAAACGAACGCATTTCATTTCTGTCATATTAGAGTGATTGGCAAACACTCGGTTGGGGCATTTCATTCAGTCTAGCTTCGGGGTCATGAGCTTAGAGCTAATGTATCATTTTTATGTGGCATGGTTTTGTCATACACTTTATACTTGTGGTATCCGTACAACATTTCATTTACATAAACCTATGATCTCACCAACATTTTTGTTGACCATTTTTAGCAATGTATTTTCAGGTAATTAAGGTATCGCATGTTGGCTTGCATATGGACACATCATGGAGTCGCGGAGTCGACGCGTCTCACTTTATATTTTATGCACTTATCCATCGTTTGAATTGTATGAACTTGTTTTATGAAAACTTGTTTCACCTTTTGGGACCTAGCTTTGTAACTCTGAATGTTTTTAAATAATCAAACGATGTATTTTCTAAACGACACTTTAGGTCATTCAATATAACTGCAACTTTCGTGCTATGACCAATCGCGCCCCTGAATGCTTCATTCCGCTGCAAGTCACGAAATTTGGGGGTGTGACAGATTGGTACCAGAGCAAAGGTTATAGCGAACTAGGTTGTCCATTATATCCTAGACTATAACTGCACCATCATAGCATCTCTTCATTGTAGCATAAATGCATATTCATTATATCACATGTAGTGATTGCGATTTCATACATATATCATTTCATCATAACTCACATTATGTAAATGTTTATTTACTTTTATTTCACATCTATTGTCACAGTGATGTCTTCGGATTCACACCCTATTGTTATCTTATCGGACTTTGAGTCAGATGATACTTCCTTACTACCCTCCATCATACTAGAGTCGGTTACATCATCCCCACTACACACTATCATTTTGTCATCAGTGGAGCCTACTCCACAATCTTCACCAGTGATGTTAGAGGCCGAGACAGAACCCTTTGAGGAGGGGGAAGTCATGCCTACCCCACCACTGTCACCTGTGATCCGTCGTGGTCCCAGAGTTGTTCGAGTTATCCAGCCAGGAGAGTTTGTACCCTATGGTCGAGTTTACCGTACATATCCAAGTGGGCCGCGCATGAAGCGCACTGCTGCTAAGCGGGTTCATCATCTCACTGTCAGGTCACCAGCTGCATTTGTATCCCTACCACCACCATCATCACTTACTTCATCGCATCCACTCCGTTGCCGCTCGACAGCGAGGAGGAGTGTGGCATTCAGTATACCACCACCATTATCACCCTTACCATCCTTATCATCATTGTCTCCACCATTGCCATCCTTATCAGCACCAGTTCATACTAGAGATCCTACTCCTATGTCAGACCTACCGCTCAAGAATCGGACACGTCTTGATATTCCATCACGAGATACTTCAGATGACGCAGAGATAGCACCACCCAGCAGATTCGAGGTTGGTGAGAGCTCGAGGGCTGCTGCTGACAGACTGCTTACTGCTGCTACATTTGACTCGCGACTAGATCAGCTTCAGGGAGAGATTGACAGGGCATTAGCTCATTTAGATGAGACCCCAGTGAGCCGTATCGAGGCTATAGAGGAGGAGGTCGAGGGATTGATCCAGGGCAGGGTTGCCATTGATGTGTCACACCAGGGTTTAGAGGCCCGTCAGTTAGAGAGTTCAGAGCATATCACCCAGCTGAGGCAGGAGATGCCAGGGTTAGTCGATAGAGCACAGATGTCCCAGGATGAGCATCATCGCCAGGCCGGTGAGTTATCTTCAGTTCAGGCTAGGATGTTGATGAGGCGAAAAGTGTACCGCTTTTAAGGGGTCATTTAAGCCCGAAATCGTATTTATTTGATCAAATATTGCCCTAAATCGTTCCTTTTGTCATTTTAGGTACTTTTGAGGAGAAATCTGGAAAAGGAGGCATTTTGGACATTTTTGGAGCATTAAAGTGAAGAAAACGGCAAAGTCTCAAGAATCGGCTAAAAGTTACTCTTGACGGCGTCACAATTAACATGGGACGGCGTCATGCCTTGGCAAGAAAAGTTGGATGTGAAATTTACTCATGACGGGCCAGTGAGTTTGCATGAGAATTCTGACGGCGTCACGCTTTAACTAAATCAAGGGCGTCACGGCTTAAATCATAAGGGGACGGCGTCACGTTCAGGATCCGACGGCGTCAAGCCTTGATAAGCCAGAATGGATTTTTGAAGAGCTAAAGAGGGACGGCGTCAAGATGGTCATCCGGGAACCCTAAAAGCGGCGAGGTGACGGCGTCACAATGCATAAGGTGACGCCGTCAGATGTCAAAGTCTATATATAGTTTTCTAATTTTTTGTCATTAAGGGAGAGCTTAGTGTGTGGAATTTTGGGATAAAACCCTAAGACGATTTTAGCTACTTTTTCAGGGCTTCTTGCCTTGAGATCTTCCATGTTTCATTGAAAGATAAGTTATCAATTAATCATTCAATATGTCTATGTGTTGTTTGATTCTATCTTATGCTTGTCTTTTGTTTAACATGTTAGGCTAATTTTATCTTGTGTTTGCTTAGATCTAATGAAACCTAGCTATTGATTATTGGTTGTTAGTGTGTTATTAGTTGTATTGGATGATTGTTTATCTATGTTAGGCTTAAGAAAACTGGCTAACTTCCTATTCGGTAACTTGCTTGAACGTCTTAAGAAACATGAACCAAACGCGTACTAAAGGTTTTTATGGTTGTATTTAATGCACAAGCGAATTCTAGTGATCCCATGTTAGGAGCTTCCTAGCCGGCTCGACATAGGAGTGAAGTAGGAGCTTGTAGAGTTTGGGGAAGTAAGTACGCCACCCCACGAATGGTATTAAGGAATACACCCGTCATCCACGCGACTAATACACACTAATTAACCGGTAAAAGATAGTTAGGGAGTAAGGAAATCTAAGTAAACACATTTCTCTACACATAAGTTTCTCACCACTTTTCATTTTTGTTATTTTATTTTATTTGCATTTGTAGTAATTTGGGTTAGTTGACTAGCAACTAATTCCGCCCACTCCTTCAAAACCCGAGATTTTACTTGCTTTCATAAAATTATAAAAACATAAAAAGAATCTTCCTCAACCCTTAGACCTAATTAGAGTAGCCTTTCACACCTAACGAACACTATTCCCTGTGGAGAACGATCAATCCCCCGTACTTACCACTACACTATACTACATCGGTCAGGTACACTGCCTGGTGGGGTTGTAAGCCTCTTGAGATCCCTCGAGAGGTAAAACCTGTTGTAAGGTTGCAAAACCCACGCATCAAGTTTTTGGCGCCGCTGCCGGGGAATAGTTATTGTTTAGGGTGAATTTTTATTTCTATTAGGTCTACTCACTAGATTCCTTTCTAGTGAGATTTTTATTTTATTTTTCTAGGTTTTCTTTAGTCTATCTATTTTCTTCGTGTCTTTGTTCGTAACCATTACCATCCGACATCATGGAAGATGGTAATATCCTTAACCCACACAACCCACCACCACAACAACCACCACCACCTCCTAGAGCCCGTACTTTAGGAGAGTATTCCCGTCCTAGCCACCACGGCTATCGAAACACCATTGAGCTCACACAAGGAGCCAATATCACACCCTTGCGATCCGACACCATCCGGTTGGTGCAAAGCGGATGCGCATTCCATGGACTTCGTTCTGAAGATCCTAATCAACATCTCAAGGACTTTCTTAAAATCGTTGATTCTATAGACCTTGATGTTGCCACTCGAGAGACGACCCGATTGCGTCTCTTCCAATTCTCTCTGCGGGACCAAGCTAGTCAGTGGCTAGAACGTCAACCCGCAGGATCCATCACCTCTTGGGATGATCTCACCACTCGTTTCCTTGCTCAGTTTTTCCCACCGGGAAGAACTACCAAGCTAAGGAATGATATCTTGATGTTCCAACAACGTCAAGGCGAAACTCTCTATGAGGCATGGACTCGATTCAAGGACTTACTCCAAAAAGTCCCTCACCATGGCATAGAACTTTGGCTCCAAGTCCAAATCTTCTATGACCATATCAATCTCTCCACGAGGCAAACCATTGACCAATCGGCCGGTGGCAAGCTACGTGATCTAAGTGCGGAACAATCATGGGCTCTCCTAGAGGATCTTGCTCTTTATGACAACGAAAGTTGGAGTGATCCCCGTGATTTGAATAAAACGGTCAAGGCAATATCTTTGCCCTTGAACAATTCAAGCACTTCCGACCGTAGGATCATAGAACTTGAAGACCAAGTCAAGTTTCTCATGAAATCCTACGAGGCTCCTAAACCTTCAAGCCAAGTGAACAAAATCACTTCTTCATGTGAGTTATGTAGTGGTCCCCACGACACTCGTGATTGCATGGAACTCCCCGAACAAGCTTTTGTGGACTACGCATCATCGCGTACCGACGGAGCGGGAGATAAGTGGTACACTTTCAAGCCCGAGCCAAACCCTTATGGTGATTCATATAACCCCTCATGGAAAAATCACCCGAACCTTAGGTGGAAACAAAACCAAAACACACAACAACCCAATTCTTCCAACCCACCTACTCGTTTCCAATCAAGCGGTTCCAACTCGAACCGTACTTTCAACAACAATCCTTCCGGCAATGGTAGTACCAATAACTTTGAAGGATTGATGTCTCAATTTATGGCATCTCAAGAAGCTCGTTTAGCCAAGTTTGAAGCCGATTTCAAACAAAAACAAAGCGAGATGACCGACAAGATTGACACCTTGTTGAAAGCCCTCAATGACCGAGAAATGGGAGCACTCCCTAGCAACACGGTCAAGAACCCGAAACTAAACGTCAACGCTATTTCATCGGTTTCGTCCCCTAGTTCTTGTCCACAATATTATTCGGTCAATTCCATGAGCACGTGTTTCAAACAAACCCAAATCATTCCAAGTGACCAAGAAGTTATGACATCCAAATTGGTCAACAACATAGTTGAAACACCTCCCACTCAAAACCTTGACGATGAATTCAAGGAGCTCCACCTTGAAAGTCCGGTTGTTGATGAGAAGAAGCTCAAGTTAGGCGAAAAAGGGACCGCCTTTGTTCAAAACAAGCTACCTAAGAAGTTAGATGATCCGGGCTTATTTGTTCTACCTTGCAAGATCGGTAATTCGGAGGCTTATGATACATTAGCCGATCTTGGTTCAAGCCTTAACCTACTTCCGTTACCTCTCTACACCTCTCTAAAACTTGGAAAACTTGAAGAAACCGAGGTGATAATAGGCTTAGCGGATGGAAGTGTTGCTTACCCGGTTGGAGTAGTTAAGGACGTGTTAGTACACATTGGAAAGCTAACCATTTTAGCCGATTTCCACGTCCTTGATATGGTTAGCGACCCTACATGCCCCTTGTTGATAGGTAGAGGATTTTTAGCGACCGCTAGTGCTATGATTGATTGTAAGGAATCCAAGATAGCGGTAGGAGAAGGGGATACTTGGTCAGTCTATGATGTTAAGAAACATGCCTATGATGCTAGTGAGGAACCGACACCCCATTGGTTAGAATTAAATAGGAGACCATCTAGATATGGACCTTGGATCGATAGAGACTTCATAGGACCCCAACGCCCATTTTACCTAGAAGAGGACTTTGTTAACCGAACGCATTCGGTAGAGCAACTCTTGGCTAGGGACACCGAATTGGATCCATTTGAAGACCCTCTAGTTTTTAGAAGGATGATTGATTTCCTAGGAGTTTTGCCAATTAACCTAGGAATGAATAAGTGGATTTGTGAGGAAGATGATCATAAGTGGAATTGGGATAAACCACCCAATGATGGAGATGGGTCATGGCATATCAAGATGACATTGTATGACCCGGATGGAGAGAAGTTTGAAAAGACATATCGTACTAAGCGGACCAATAGGAAACTTCAATCCAAGCTTAACCCTAAAGACGTCCTCGATGACGAGCTTACTTACATAGGGTAGCGTGACTTTGAGTCTAGCTACAAGACTCGTTAATAAAGAAAAGCGCTTCTTGGGAGGCAACCCAATCTTTATTTGTTTTATTTGCTTTGTGTGTTTATTTATTTGTTTGTTTGTTTTATTTGTTTCCGTATGTGTGTTTAATTTTTATTCTTATTGATTCATGTTCAAGACTAAAATTGTGAAAAATGCTTTATGTTGTTTTTAACTTCGTCTTAACTGCATATAAAGGTATTTTGCAAAAGATAAGTGTAAGGGAAATCTAAATCGGTTTATTAGAACACAAATTAACATGAATCGTAATAATAATAAATTAACATACATATTCGTGTTTGTTTGAGTCAAATGCTTGTATCGAGTCATAATGATGTTTTGCAGGATTTCCAGGAAGTAAGTTAAAGGTTTTTCCAGAAATTTTCCGGAAACTTAAAACGAAAATTTTTGTCAGGTCATTTCTGACGGCGTCAGGGGTTATAACCTGACGGCGTCAGATTTAATTTCCAGAAATTTTTGAAAATTTTGTTTTCATAAAAAAATTTTATTAAAATCTCCAACTTATAATCTCCAGGAATCTGCAAAGTTATCATTCCACAAGCATTATATCCTTATATATAGATTTTATCCCGCCGATGTTATGCAGGTTTTCGTGTTTGTTTTCTCAGGTTCAACAGGTTATTTTGGACAAGGAAATGTTTTGAATCAAGCTTATGGCGATGCATTAGTCATGGAGCTTCAACATTCTCTTTGGAGGAAGATTTAACCGTGTAAATTCATTATCCAACGAGCGAATCAGGGGAGTATTTGATTTCATTCTTTTACTTTATTCTTTTACATCTTGTTATTTGAACATTGGGGACAATGTTCATCTTAAGTGTAAGGGGAGGGTAAAAGTACGATTTTAGAGAATACAATTGCGCTTGATTTTGTTTGTTTGATGGTAGATGTGTAATAAAACTGAGAGAAATACTTGTTAAGGTAATTTTAGTGCCAAATTTAAAATTTTTTACAACATATAGGAGTGAAACTTTGATCCTAATAAGCGTCTCATGGATAGGAGTTATATGACTAGCACAAAAACTGTACCACTAAAAAATTTTCCACCCCCAAATATGTGAGGTTCGCCCCTAGAATTGGTAGGAAAAGCATTTATGCTATGATGTGTGTACCGGTAGCACTTAGATTCTAGAACTTGCGTTAGGACCATTCCGAGGCCACAAGTGAGACTACATTCGTGTAGTTAGATTTACTACATGATAAGAGGCATTAGGATTAACCCATGTTTTACACCTGTGTTTTTGTTATAATTACATTGGCTACATTGGTCAAGTAATTCTCCCACACCCTTTGCGTTGTACTCATTTTTAGTACACGATACCCCTAGTACACCCCTCAGAGCCTATCTTTTCGTTTCAACCTTTAAGCATTTTACTTAAAGGAAGAATTTGTTACACCCCACTAAAATGTACACCCAAATCGCCTTAGCCTACCTTGTATGCACTCATTTTTAGTGCATTATTGTTACAACATTTGTTTAAACCCAAGTTAATTATCTAGTTGATTACATGGTTGCTAAGTCGAGTCATATCCTTGTACATATTGTTTTGGGACGATTGGGACTCATGGGTAAAGTACTAGTGTAATGGAGTAATGGGGAAGAACATCATTTATTACCCCCATATGTGCTAAATGTTTTAAAAGTACTCCAAGTTTTTCAATTATCTTAATTCGAGTCATTAGAATAGTTATTTGTAAAGTTATGTAAAAGTTCAAGTGTAAGGGGATGCAACGCCCCTATGATGTATTATTTTGGATGGTAGGGTAAAAGTGTATGCAAAAAAAAAAAAAAAAAAAAAAAAAAAAAAATCGAAAAAATCGAGAAAAATACAAAAAAATGAGAAAAAGAAAAATAGAAAAAACATACGGACTACCATCCCGTTTTATTTTATGTTTATTTTATGTTTATGTTATTTTGTTTCTAGCTTAAGATCGAGTCTAGTCTTGGCTTAGCAACATTGTATAGTACATGTAATTGATCAAGATCTTTAACTCGCCACCAGTAAAATATCCCGTATCCAACAAAACCGTGTTTTCCTTTTCCCTACACCTAACGTTATAACCCATTTAAAAGCCCTCTTTGATAGTTTATCTTAGGTGCTTACGCCTAGTGGAGGAGGTTTTCGATCCTTTCCCAAGCCTATGGTAATCTATTTGCTATGACAGGTAGTGAGAGATATTTTCCGTTTTCATTTATGAGATTTATTTTGATGACACTTGAGAGATGTGAGTATCTAAACACTACTTGTGAGGTGCTAGTATGTAATCTCCGTGCTTATTATGATTGAAGTGGAACGATTATTTGTCGTAATTACTTTTATGTTTGCATTAAATGACCCCTAACTTGTATTTTGATTGGAATAAAAGCGCATTTGCTTGAGGACAAGCAAATCTCAAGTGTAAGGGTATTTGATGAGGCGAAAAGTGTACCGCTTTTAAGGGGTCATTTAAGCCCGAAATCGTATTTATTTGATCAAATATTGCCCTAAATCGTTCCTTTTGTCATTTTAGGTACTTTTGAGGAGAAATCTGGAAAAGGAGGCATTTTGGACGTTTTTGGAGCATTAAAGTGAAGAAAACGGCAAAGTCTCAAGAATCGGCTAAAAGTTACTCTTGACGGCGTCACAATTAACATGGGACGGCGTCATGCCTTGGCAAGAAAAGTTGGATGTGAAATTTACTCATGACGGGCCAGTGAGTTTGCATGAGAATTCTGACGGCGTCACGCTTTAACTAAATCAAGGGCGTCACGGCTTAAATCATAAGGGGACGGCGTCACGTTCAGGATCCGACGGCGTCAAGCCTTGATAAGCCAGAATGGATTTTTGAAGAGCTAAAGAGGGACGGCGTCAAGATGGTCATCCGGGAACCCTAAAAGCGGCGAGGTGACGGCGTCACAATGCATAAGGTGACGCCGTCAGATGTCAAAGTCTATATATAGTTTTCTAATTTTTTGTCATTAAGGGAGAGCTTAGTGTGTGGAATTTTGGGATAAAACCCTAAGACGATTTTAGCTACTTTTTCAGGGCTTCTTGCCTTGAGATCTTCCATGTTTCATTGAAAGATAAGTTATCAATTAATCATTCAATATGTCTATGTGTTGTTTGATTCTATCTTATGCTTGTCTTTTGTTTAACATGTTAGGCTAATTTTATCTTGTGTTTGCTTAGATCTAATGAAACCTAGCTATTGATTATTGGTTGTTAGTGTGTTATTAGTTGTATTGGATGATTGTTTATCTATGTTAGGCTTAAGAAAACTGGCTAACTTCCTATTCGGTAACTTGCTTGAACGTCTTAAGAAACATGAACCAAACGCGTACTAAAGGTTTTTATGGTTGTATTTAATGCACAAGCGAATTCTAGTGATCCCATGTTAGGAGCTTCCTAGCCGGCTCGACATAGGAGTGAAGTAGGAGCTTGTAGAGTTTGGGGAAGTAAGTACGCCACCCCACGAATGGTATTAAGGAATACACCCGTCATCCACGCGACTAATACACACTAATTAACCGGTAAAAGATAGTTAGGGAGTAAGGAAATCTAAGTAAACACATTTCTCTACACATAAGTTTCTCACCACTTTTCATTTTTGTTATTTTATTTTATTTGCATTTGTAGTAATTTGGGTTAGTTGACTAGCAACTAATTCCGCCCACTCCTTCAAAACCCGAGATTTTACTTGCTTTCATAAAATTATAAAAACATAAAAAGAATCTTCCTCAACCCTTAGACCTAATTAGAGTAGCCTTTCACACCTAACGAACACTATTCCCTGTGGAGAACGATCAATCCCCCGTACTTACCACTACACTATACTACATCGGTCAGGTACACTGCCTGGTGGGGTTGTAAGCCTCTTGAGATCCCTCGAGAGGTAAAACCTGTTGTAAGGTTGCAAAACCCACGCATCAGATGTCTGCATCAGAGACTAGGGAGACTGATCTTCAGCTTCGAGTTCAGCACCTAGAGGAGATCGCTGTTGCTATGTCTAGGGATCTTCAAAGGATTTTCCGCAGGCTAGATGGAGTACCCGGAGGAGGTGACTAGTGTTAGACCTTTATCATGTACCTTGTACATTATTATCCTAGTCCCGGGGTGTGGGACATAGTTAGGACTTGTTGTCTTTTGCTTGTAGTACAAACAAATATATCAAGTGTGACTCTACTATGCAAGATTTTTTTTGTGCTATTTTATGATATCGGTCTGTGTAACCAAAATTTTCATGTATTATATTCATGTGCGTTGTGATTATATTTATGATGTTTCGTTGTGGTTTCATTGTATTTATACATGCTGTGGTTGTATTTATATGGGTTGTGGATGTATATACATGTCGTGGTTGTATATATTGTGTATGATGATCATTTTCTATTCTGGATTCTCATTGTTGTTATCTTTTGTGATTGTGAAGAATTATGCCACCCAAAAGAGCCACTACTGCTATGACACCAGCCAAGGTCAGAAAGCTTGTTGCCGACAGTATAGAGGCAACATTGGTTACAGAAAGAGCTACCGTAGCTGCAGCTGCTGCTGAAGCCGCTTCGCAGGCAGAAACCGCGGAAGCCGCAGGAACAAATACAAATGGTACAAATGGTCGTAAATGTACGTACAAAGATTTCAAGAGTGGTGATCCGGAAAAATTCAAAGGCACTGAAGGGGCCACTGCCATGATCCGATGGTTTGAAAAGACAGAATCAGTATTCCTTCTATGCAACTATCCGGAGGACAGCAAAGTTAAGTTTGCTACTAGTACACTTGTTGGGGAAGCTATGTCATGGTGGAATTCGTATGCAAAGCCCATGGGAATGGAGAATGCTCACAAGCTTACATGGGACGAATTCAAGAAGTTGCTGACAAAGAAGTTTTGCCCACGAACAGAAGTGAAAAAAGATGGAAACCGAGTTTTATGAGCTAGTGACAGCATGTAATGATATTGAGACATATATCAGGAGGTTTCAGGAATTGGCAGCATTATGTCCGACAATGGTTTCGGACACTAAGAAGCTATTAGAGAATTTCATTAAAGGATTACCTCACAACATCCGTGGTGATGTGATTTCTTTTGACCCGCAAACATTGGATGAGGCAATCAGAATGTCTCAGAAACTCATGGCTCAGATAGTGAAGAAAGGAATTACTTCAAACAACAACAACAACACCAACAGTAACCGTAACTACAACAATAATTCCAACAACTACCGAAACAACAACAACTATAACAGCAACCGAAACAATTCCAATAACAACAACAACAAAAGAAATCGGGATAACAACTAGAGTAGCAATGTTACTCAACCACCACCCAAGAGACAGGAAACTGGAAAGGCCTATGTTGCAAGTCAAGCGGAGAAAAGAGGTTACAACAGTACTTTACCCAAGTGCAACAAATGTCAAACCCATCATAACCCTGGAAATTGTCCGAATCCGTGTGGGAACTGTAAGAAGGTTGGTCATTCGACCAGGGATTGCAAGGCTCCGATTGTGGTTGATAATCAGAAGCCCCCAGTAACATGTTTTGGTTGTGGAGAAGTTGGACACTTCAAGAAAGAATGTCCAAAAGGAAAGAATCAGGGAAACAATAACCAAGGTGGAACAGCTAGAGGAAGAGCTTATGTCCTTGGAGGAGAAGATGTCAGGGAGGACCCAAATGTCGTTACGAGTACGTTCCTCATTAATAATCGTTATGCATCCATACTATTTGATTCAGGAGCCGATAGAAGTTTTGTTTCTACTGCACTTGCACCATTACTCAACATTGAACCAACCGCATTAGACACTCCATATCACATTGAACTAGCTAACGGTAGTTTAGTTGGCACCGACACGATCATTCGTGGTTGCACTCTCAATTTTCTCAATCACCCGTTCAATATAGATCTCATGCCAGTAGAACTTGGAAGTTTCGACATTGTCATCGGAATGGATTGGTTATCTCAACATCATGCCAGAATCATCTGTGATGAAAAAGTTGTTCATCTTCCTTATGATGGTGAAACATTAGTCGTTCGCGGAGAACGCAGTGGGACTAGACTCAGCATCATCTCGTGCATTAAAACAGAGAAATACATAAAGAAGGGCTGTTATGCATTCTTGGCTCATATCAGAGAAAAGAAGTCGGAGGAGAAGCGACTTGAGGATGTACCAACAGTTAAAGATTTTCCAGAAGTCTTTCCAGAAGACTTACCAGGACTTCCACCTACTCGCCAAGTCGAATTTTAGATTGACTTAGTGCCGGGAGCCGCACCAGTTGCGCGAGCACCTTATCGACTTGCACCTTCAGAAATGCAAGAGTTGTCGAACCAATTGCAAGAGCTCTTGGATAAAGGATTCATTAGGCCGAGTTCCTTGCCTTGGGGAGCACCGGTTTTGTTTGTGAAGAAGAAAGATGGATCTTTCAGAATGTGCATTGATTATCGAGAGCTAAACAAATTAACGGTGAAGAATCATTATCCACTTCCCAGGATCGACGATTTGTTTGATCAGTTGCAAGGTTCCAGTTATTACTCCAAGATCGGCTTGAGATCGGGTTACCATCAGCTTAGGGTTCGGGAGGGAGATATCCCGAAGACAGCATTCAGAACACGCTATGGCCATTATGAATTTCAGGTAATGCCGTTCGGACAAACCAATGAACCAGCTATGTTCATGGATCTCATGAACAGGGTGTGCAAGCCATATCTAGACAAGTTTGTGATCGTATTCATTGACGATATCTTGATTTACTCAAGGAGTAAAGAAGAGCACCGAGAACACCTTAGAACGATTTTAGAGCTGCTCAAGAAAGAGAAACTGTACACCAAATTCTCAAAGTGTGATTTTTGGATCCGCAGACTACAATTTCTTGGTCACGTCATTGATAGTAAGGGACTACAGGTTGATCCAGCAAAGATTGAGGCAGTTAAAGACTGGGCAACACCAAAAACTCCCACAGAAATTCGTCAATTCTTAGGACTTGCCGGATATTACAGAAGGTTCATTGAAGGTTTTTACAAGTTAGTTAAGCCACTGACCAAGTTGACACAAAAGAACCAGAAGTACGATTGGGGAGAAAAGCGAGAGACCGCTTTTCAGTTATTGAAACAGAAACTTTGCAGCGCGCCAATTTTGTCATTGCAAGAAGGGATTGAAAACTTCATAGTATATTGCGATGCTTCACACAAAGGACTTGGGGCAGTGTTAATGCAAAACGAGAAAGTGATAGCTTATGCATCTCGTTAGCTTAAGAAGCATGATAAGAACTACACTACTCACGACTTAGAGTTGGGTGCCATGGTTTTCGCACTCAAGATTTGGAGGCATTATCTTTACGGAACAAAGTGTGTAGTATTTACAGACCACAAAAGCTTACAGTACATTCTTGATCAGAAGGAACTTAACATGAGGCAACGTCGTTGGTTGGAACTACTTAGTGATTACGAATGTGAAATCAGATATCACCCAGGAAAAGCCAATGTTGTGGGAGATGCACTCAGTAGGAAAGAGAGACAAGCCTTTGAGAGTCAGATCATTGGGAATGATAAACATTTCACCACTACCATCAAAGATCCTCGAGCCCCAAGTCGAGGCACTCAAGGAAGAAAACCTACCAAGTGAAACACTCAAAGGAATGCAAGATAATGCAAACGGTTTAGTAAGAAGATCAGATGGAACATTATGCTTCAAGGATAGAAGCTGGATACCTCTCTATGGTGGAATACGAGAGTTAATCATGCACGAATCACACAAGTCGAAGTACTCCATTCATCCAGGTTCTGATAAGATGTTTCAGGATCTCAAGAAGCTTTATTGGTGGCCGAATATGAAAGCAGAGATAGCTACGTATGTCAGTAAATGTCTTACTTGTGCTAAAGTGAAAGCCGAGTACCAGAAACCATCAGGATTACTTCAGCAACCAGAAATTCCATAGTGGAAATGGGAACGCATTACAATGGACTTTGTCACTCAACTTCCCAAAACATCAGGAGGTTACGATGCTATTTGGGTAATAGTTGATCTTCTCACCAAGTCAGCCCATTTCATTCCAATCAAAGAGACTTATACTATGGATCAGCTCACCAGACTTTACGTCAAGGAAATAGTCTCAAGGCACGGTGCACCAATTTCCATCATTTCCGAGAGAGACAGTCGCTTTACTTAAAACTTTTGGGTGTCCTTGCAAGATTCATTTGGGACTAAACTAGACATGAGTACCGCATATCATCCTCAAACCGATGGTCAGAGCGAGAGAATGATTCAGATATTGGAAGACATGCTCAGAGCATGTGTCATTGACTTTGGAAATGGTTGGGCTAACCATTTGCCATTGATCGAGTTCTCTTACAATAACAGTTATCACTCGAGCATAAAAGCCACACCATTCGAGGCACTCTACGGTCGTAAGTGCAGGTCCCCAGTTTGTTAGGCCGAAGTTGGTGATGTACAACTAACTGGTCCAGAGTTGGTCAGAGAAACAACAGAAAAGATAATTCAGATTAGAGAAAGACTCCAAACAGCCAGAAGCAGACAGAAAAGTTACGCCGATGTTCGACGCAAACCATTAGAATTTCAGGTTGGAGACAAAGTCATGCTGAAGGTCTCGCCTTGGAAGGGCGTGATACGATTCGGGAAACGCAGGAAGTTGAACCCGAGATACATTGGGCCGTTCAAGATTCTGGAAAGGATCGGTCCGGTAGCGTACAGACTGGAGCTTTCGTCAGAGCTCAGCAATGTAAATAACACGTTTCATGTCTCAAACCTCAAGAAATGTCTTTCAGACGACACGCTCGTAATCCCATTGGAAGAAATTCAGATCGATGGTAAGCTTAACTTTGTGGAAGAACCAGCAAAAATCATGGACCGAGAGGTCAAACAGTTGAAGCAAAGTCGAATTCCGATCATCAAAGTTCCCTGGAATTCTCGCAGAGGTCCTGAGTTTACTTGGGAACGGGAAGACCAAATGCGACTCAAATACCCACATCTTTTCACCGAGACCACTCCAGAGACCAACATCAACTGAATTCAGGGACTGAATTCCTTTAAGGGTAGTCGACTGTCACAACTCATAATTTCAGGTCATTTTCCAAACCCAGACAATTTACTATTCATGAGTTACTATTCATCAATCACTATTCACAATCACTATTCATCATTTCACTATTCATCGTTTTTGAAGTCAGTTTGAGACTTTGAGAAGTCGTCAAAAATTTTACTATTCATATGACACTATTCATTCCCGGAGGGAAATCTCTATTCATGGGCATCATTCATCATGTCGTAAACTTGGTTTACGGGTATTCAAATGCGCGTAACCAGTTAGGTTTAGCTGCGTATTCATGCATCATCAGTAAAGACACATCATACAGACTAGGGTAGTCTGCATATCATCAGTAACATCATTATCATATCAGTTCATGCAAGGGTTTGTGTGATTTTCATTAACGTACGCTTAATTGTTTAATTAACGTTACCACTCGGTCATTTCTACTAACATTATACCCAATACTCCCGACAATGATCCAAATACATTTTTAAACTGATTATAATGATATAGAGATTATATTATCACTTTACCCGGTGTTTTTAAAACAATCGCTATATTTTTCGTTTGACGCTTATAACTTCGTCGGTTTACGAAATTTCAATCCGATAATCATTCTAACACCCGATTCTTGCAAGGAATATGATTTTACAAGTTTTACAACTTTGTCGTATTTCATTTCAACTCGTCATGATTCATTTCTAGTTAACTCGGTACCTGATAACACTCAATGTATACACTAAACTATCAATACTCATTTAAATGGGGGACAAAGTCTTGCTTAAACATCAAATCCCTTCCATTTTGGCCACATGTGCCGCCCCCTAACCCCCATTTAGGCTAATGCTTCCTAAAATTCATTAATGAATTACCTTGATTTAATTTCCCTTCCACTAACAACACCACATAACACAAGATCATATTAGCTAACCAAGCAATTTCTCTCTTTTTTTTATTCTTCCCCATTCGGCCATACCAAGAACACCACCATAAATCCATAAATTTTCCAAGTTAAAATCATGATCAAGCTCCATTTACCTTCCTAGTTAAGGTTTTGTGGTTAAACCTCAAAGTTTCTTGCACATTTTCATCCAAATCAACTCAAATCATCAAGTAAGTTTCAAGAACACATTTTGACCATCTTATACTTTCATTTGATTCATATGATTATGTATTTTCAAGTTATATTAGTTATTCATGCAAGTTACATATGTTCTACATACAACTTTTGCACATAAACTATCTTTAACACTAGATCTATAAGTTTCACTAATGATCTCATGAAATCCACCAAGGTTGGTGATGTTTAAGACCCCATGACACCCTAAGAAGGTGTATAGTAGGATTTGCGAACTTGTGGAGTTGATTTGAAGTAGTATGATCAAGTTTAGAACCAAGAAAATGAGTTTTAACAAGTATAAATAAGGTTCTGTCCAAAAATGAAAAGTCTGGAAAACTCAGAAACTTTTGGTATATTTTGGCCTTCATATTCAGAAAGTTCTTTCAAAAACGAAACCGTGGCCGCAAGAATCTCAAAAAACCGACTTATAACGAAGGAGATATGATTTATCAAAGTTAAACGACGAAAACTAATTTTCTGAAAATTTAGTTGCTGATCGCCGTGATTCAAAGGACAAAATGAGGCATTAGACGTGATCTAGACGACCGGACCTACTGAGATTATGTTAGTTCATGTTTATACGAAGCCGTGGATGCAAAGAACGTAGAAAACGAGCTTATAACGGCCGAGTTATTCACGTTTGAAGCCCGACGTACCATGTTCATTTTGACAGCCCACTAATAGAAAGTGTTTTAAGTATAAAAACTAGTGTTTTTGCGAGACATAACATTGTTAGCCAATTTTCTAATTGATCGAGGCGTGTACAATCAAAAGTTAAATGAAACGACATTAATACATTGTTACAAGGTTTTCAAAAACGTCGAGTTTGATCATCTAACACTTAACGTGCAATATTTCGTGGAGTACCGTTTCAATGTATTTACACGAAAAGTAGTTTATAACTTAACGAGACGTCAAAAGTGTATTTTTCGTCGATAAACGTTATTTTCAAAACTAACAAGTGGTATCGTTAACATACGTATTTGCATGTGTTGCATTGTATCATTGCTTACATTGGATCACATCATTCATAATAGGTCGCGGTTAGAGACCGAGCTTTATTTCATCATATCCATCATTGTCATTGTTGCTATATCATATCAGGTGAGTTTTCATAGCCCCGTTTTAAATTGTTTATTGATTTCTAAACTCTCGGGGGAGAATACATTGCACCATTTTCATATGCGTACCAAAGTATACAAACTCATTACATTGCTTAAGTTACATCATTGCCCAGATTAAAGTCCTCTTTTATTATCATGAACCGTTAATTGTTAGCAAGCGAGAGTGAGTGAATAGATCTATTGAGGGTGAGTTCTCCGTTCGGGTTGGTAGCACCAACTGGTCAAACGAATGAATTTCATTTCTGTCATATTAGAGTGATTGGCAAACACTCGGTTGGGGCATTTCATTCAGTCTAGCTTCGAGGTCATGAGCTTAGAGCTGATGTATCATTTTTATGTGGCATGGTTTTGTCATACACTTTATACTTGTGGTATCCGTACAACATTTCATTTACATAAACCTATGATCTCACCAACATTTTTGTTGACTATTTTTAGCAATGTATTTTTAGGTAATTAAGGTATCACATGTTGGCTTGCATATGGACACATCATGGAGTCGCGGAGTCGACGCGTCTCACTTTATATTTTATGCACTTATCCATCGTTTGAATTGTATGAACTTGTTTTATGAAAACTTGTTTCACCTTTTGGGACCTAACTTTGTAACTCTGAATGTTTTTAAATAATCAAATGATGTATTTTCTAAACGACACTTTAGGTCGTTCAATATAACTGCAACTTTGGTGCTATGACCAGTCGCGCCCCTGAATGCTTCATTTCGCTGCAAGTCACGAAATTTGGAGGTGTGACATGGAAGACCTTTACCCATTAAAACTAATGAGGAAAAGGCACAAAGGAAGCTGGAAATCAAAACTCATAATATGTTGTTGATGGGTATTCCGAATGAATATCAATTGAGTTTTGGTAACACTCAGTCTGCTAAAGAGTTGATGGATGCAGTTGAACTCAGATTTGGTGGGAATGAGGCCACCAAAAAGTCTAGGAAGAATCTGCTCAAGCATCAATTTGAAACATTTACTGCTTCAAGTTCAGAAAACATTAATGCTACCTATGATAGACTTCAAAGGTTGGTGAGTCAATTACAGCTTATGAAGGTCTCAATGCTTCAAGAAGACATCAATCTCAAGTTTCTGAGGAGCTTGCCATCTGAATGGAATACTCATACAGTGGTCTGGAGGAATAAGACTGACTTTGAAAAAATGACTTTGGATGATTTGTACAACAATTTAAAGGTATATGAATCTGAAGTCAAAGGTACATCCAGCTCATCTTCTAGTACAAGCAATCTTGCTTATATGTCTTCTAACAACAAGGGATCTGGAAGTTCTCATGACAACCAGTCTGCTGCTACTCATGTTGTTTCTGCTGTTGGTGCACCTGTTTCTGCTGCTAGTTCAAATACTGATAACATAAGTGATGCAGCTATATGTGTATTTTTGGCTGATCTCACTATAAGCACAACTGTTACTGATCAGGATTTGGAGCAAATAGATCCTGATGATCTTGAGGAGATTGACTTAAAGTGGCAGATGGCTATGCTAACTATGAGGGCAAGGAGATTTTTAAAGAAGACTGAAAGAGCACTCAAGTACAAACAAACCAATGTGGGGTTTGATAAGTCAAAAATTGAGTGCTATAATTGTTAGAGAAAGGGACACTTTGCTAGGGAGTGTAGAGAACCAAAGAAGAACAAAGAGCCTACAAGGATTGTTCCCATTGAAGAAACCAAGACTACTGCTGCTCTGGTTTCATGTGATGGATTGGGTGACTATGACTGGAGTGACCAAGCAGAGGATGGACCAAATGCTGCTTTTATGGCTGAAGAAGAAAAGAAGTGACATAACTTTGCTCTAATGGCCTATGCTTCTTCATCCTCTGGTTCAGACTCTAAGGTATCAAATGAGTCATCTTGTTCTTTTAAATCATGCCTAGATACTATTGAAGAATTAAAATCTAGGAATGAGAGTTTAAGAATGGAAGTAGAAAAGTTAAAACTTGATAATTTAGGTTATGAATATGGCCTAAAATCTGTAGAAGCAAAACTTGACTTTCTTAAACAAAATGAAGTAGAGTATGTTGATAAGATTAATGGTCTAGAAGTAGAACTTATTAAGAAAGATGTTGAAATTAGTGTTCTTAATAAAAGAGTTGAGGAGGCTGAAAAGGCTAGAAATGTAGCCTTATCTGAAAAGGAAAAACATGTCATCTTGGTAGAAAAACAATAGCTTGCAACTGATCTTATCAACAAGTCAATTGGAAGTCAAATACTGAGAAGTGGGAGTGGTTTAGGATTTGCTGAAGTACCACCCCCAGTCAAAAGTGCCTTTGCACCTCCCAAAAAGGAATTGTCATTCTTAACTGAGGTAGATGAAAAACCTGTAGGTGAATCAAGTGAATCAAATAATGTAAAAACTTATAGAACTTATGCACCTAAGGTAGAAAAGAAGTTGTCTGATACTGTAATCATTGAAGATTGGGTGTCAGATAGTGAGGATGATGAAAATGATTCAACACTCAAAGCTAAAAAGAAAGAAACTTTTAGGACTGTTGAACCAAAAGTCACTCAGGTTAACACAGCTGAAACTAAAGCTAAACATGTTGAATTTGTGAAACCTGTGTTAGGAAGCAAAATTTCTAGGAAAATGGTTGAATATGATGTAAAACCTAGAGATCATCCTAGGAAGACTAATAACTTGCCTAGAGGAAACCAGAGAAACATGAACAACCTGATTTCATACAAGTTAGGTAGTGATTTTGAACTGGTTAAAAAGGCATGTCATAGCTGTGGTAGTTTTGAGCACTTAGAGGAAGATTGTTATTATAAAAGGCCCGTTAGAACATCTGGTCAAAAACCTATTTAGAACCAACACACCAGAGTGAACCATAGGAATTTTACTAGAAAGACTCACCCTCACCCCAATAGAAACATGGTTCCTTGGAAAGTTTTGTTGAGAAATGGTGCTTCTAGGACAATTACTGCTGCTGTACCATCAAGGCCCATTCCAAAGAAAATAGAGTTTTCTACTGCTAAGGCAAAAGCAGTTTCTGCTGCTAAGCCAAAACTGGTTACAAACACTGTTGTGGGCAATCATTTCTATGTTGTTAAGACCTCAGCTTGCTGGGTTTGGAAACCTAAAACCAGACACAGCAGTGCATCAATGGACTTCAAGAAATTTGATTACTTTGATGCACAAGGCAGATCCAAGTTTGTAATGGCTTGGGTCCCAAAGAGAAACTAATTCTCTTACTTTATGTGCAGGGCAATCTACAGGATGAGCTTAAGGATAAATGCATTTTTGATAGTGGATGCTCTTCACTTATGACTGGAGACCAAAGCAACTTGGAAGATTTTGAAGCTTTGGATGGTGGCTATGTTGCCTTTGGGAATGACCCCAAAGGAGGTAAAATTGTTGGAAAAGGTACTATTAAAACAGGCAACCTAGATTTTGTAAAAGTGTATTTGGTAAATGGACTTAAGTTCAATATTTTTAGTGTCTCGCAAATGTGTGACAAAATGAATTTTGTTCTTTTTACAGACACTGAGTGTCTTGTCTTATCTCCTGACTACAAGTTGCCTAATGATAAATTAGTACAACTTAGAGTCCCTAGAAAAGACAATATATACAGTGTGGACATAAAGAACATCCTTCCCAAAAGAGATTTAACTTGTCTGTTTGCCAAAGCCACAATTGATGAATCCAAACTTTGGCATAGAAGGCTTGGACACTTAAATTTCAAAACAATAAACAAATTGGTTAAGGGAAACCTTGTTAGAGGTTTACCTTCAAAAGTTTTTGAAAAACCTGAAACCTGTGTTTCTTGTCAGATGGGAAAGCAACACAGAGCTTCTTGTAAGTCCAAAGTGGTGAACTCTATTTCTGAGCCCTTATACATGTTGCATATGGAGCTTTTTGGGCCAACTTTTGTGAAAAGCTTGAATAAGAAAATGTATTGCCTAGTTGTCACTGATGACTTTAGTAGGTTTACTCGGGTTTTCTTCTTAGGAACTAAGGATGAGACATCTAGTATTCTTAAGGCTTTCATAACAAGAGTAGAAAACCTAGTTAATCACAAAGTTAAGATAATCAGATGTGACAATGGAACTGAATTTAAGAATAATGTGATGAATCAGTTCTGTGTTGAAAAAGGTATCTTAAGACAGTTTAGTGTGGCTAGAACTCCTCAGCAAAATGGTGTTGCTGAGAGGAAGAATAGGACATTAATTGAGGCTGCAAGGACAATGTTGTCAGAATCAAAATTACCCGCTACTTTTTGGGCTGAAGCAGGCAACACTGCTTGTTTTGTGCAAAATAGAAGTAAGGTAGTGAAGCCTCATAACAAGACCCCTTATGAATTATTTCATGGTAGGAAACCTATGATAGATTTCTTGAAACCATTTGGGTGTCCTGTTACTATCTTAAATACCATTGATAACCTAGGCAAATTTGATGAGAAAGCAGATAAAGCTTCTTTGTTGGATACTCCACTAATAGTAAGGCTTTTAGGGTATTCAATCAAAGAACTAGGCATGTGGAAGAAAACTTACATGTTAGGTTTAGTGAAAGCACACCTAGAGTTGTTGGAAGTGGACCTGAATGGCTGTTTGACATAGATTCATTAACCAAAATTATGAATTATGTGCCAGTAAATGCAGGTACAACTAACATGTTTTCAGGAACACAATAAAATTCTAATGCAGGTACACAAGCCAAGGCAAATGAATCTGCACAGGAATTTGTCATTCTTGAGAAGTGGAAGCTTGATCAACTTTTCACACCCAAAGAGAAGGAGGGCAAGAGTTTACAAGGTGATGTTGTTCAAAAGGATGTAGAAGGTGGAGCTGAACCTTCTAATGCTGAATAGGTGGTTAATGAAGAACCACATGTTGCTGATAAAGTGGATCTTGGTGAAAACAGAGGAATAAACACAAGCAGTAGAATCCCTGATTCTACTGCTAGGCCAAAAGTTTATGCTGCTCAACCTAGCAGTTATACTGCTAGGCCAAGATTTTCTACTGCTAATGAAGATGGAGGATCCTTTGATGATGTTAACTATCCAAAAGATCCAAATATGCCTGGCTTAGTTAATGTCTATGCTGACACTGATGATGAAGTTGTAGAAGGGTTTGGTGCAGAGGCTGATTTCAATAACATGGAGAATGCCATTCCAGTCAGTCCTATTCCAACCACTAGAATACACAAGGATCATCCAAAGGAGCAAATAATTGGAGATGTTCATTCTGCTGTTCAAACAAGAAGTAAAGTAAAAGGTTTCAGTAATTTGTTTGATCAAGGCTTATTTGCTCAGTCACTTCATCTAAGAAAGAGCCACAAGGATTTACAAAATTGTATGTTTGCCTGTTTCCTATCTCAAGTGGAACCCAAAAATGCCTACAAAGAATTAAAAGATGAAAGTTGGGTTGAAGCTATGCAAGAGGAGTTATTGCAGTTCAAGCTTCAAGAGGTCTGGACATTGGTTGATTTGCCTTCTGGAAAAAGGACAATTGGTACTAAATGGGTGTTCAGATGTAATAGAGATAAAAGAGGAATTGTAATCAGAAACAAGGCAAGATTGGTGGCTCAGGGATACACACAAGAAGAAGGCATTGACTATGATGAAGTATTTGCACCAGTAGCAAGAGTAGAGGCAATCAGACTATTCTTGGCATTTGCTTCATTCAAGAACTTCACTGTGTATCAGATGGATGTGAAAAGTACTTTCTTGTATGGAAAGATTGATGAAGAAGTGTATGTGATGCAACCACCTGGTTTTGAAGACCCTGATTATCCTAATAGGGTTTATAAGGTGGAGAAAGCACTGTATGGACTACATCAAGCTCCTAGAGCTTGGTATGACACCTTATCCAAGTTTTTGTTAAATAATAGTTTTAGGGGAACCATTGACAAAACTTTGTTCACAAGAAAGACAAAAAGGATATCCTACTAGTACAAGTTTATGTAGATGATATCATTTTTGGGTCTAAAAATAAGGTGTTATGTGAGGAATTTGAGAAGCTCATGCATAGTAGATTTGAGATGAGTTCTATGGGGGAACTCACTTTCTTTTTGGGGCTTCAAGTTAAGCAAAAGAAAGATGGGATTTTCATCAGCCAAGACAAGTATGTGGCTGATATTTTGAAGAAATTTAGTTTTTCTGATGTGAAGCCAGCTAAGACAACAATGGAGACCAACAAACCTTTGCTCAAGGATGAAGATGGGGAAGAGGTTGATGTACATTTGTACAGATCCATGATTGGATCTTTGATGTATCTAACTGCTTCAAGGCCAGACATTATGTTTGCTGTGTGTGCTTGTGCCAGATTTCAAGTGAACCCCAAAGTTTCTCACTTGAATGCTGTGAAAAGGATTTTTCGGTACTTGAGGAGTCAACCTAGGTTGGGCCTTTGGTATCCTAAGGATTCACCTTTTGACTTGGTGCCATACTCAGATAGTGACTATGCTGGAGCAAGTTTGGATAGGAAGTCAACTTCTGGGGGCTGTCAATTTCTTGGACATAGGTTGATCTCTTGGCAATGCAAGAAACATACTGTGGTGGCTAATTCAACAACTGAAGCTGAGTATGTGGCTGCTTCTAGTTGTTGTGGACAAGTACTCTGGATTCAAAACCAACTACTGGATTATGGGTACAACTTTTTAAACACCAAAATTACATTGATAATAACAGTACAATGTGTATTATTAAAAATCCTATTTTTCATTCAAAAACAAAGCATATTGAGATAAGACATCATTTTATCAGAGATTCTTATGAGAAAAAGCTAATTCAAATAGTTAAAATCCATACTGACAACAATGTTGCAGATTTACTCACTAAAGGTTTTGATGTGAGTAGATTTCAGTTTTTAATTGCCAGTATTGGAATGATTAATCTTTGAAAAACCTTATCTCTCTATGTTTTTGTAATGTTTTGTAAGGATTTGTACTATTATTAATCAAATAAGTTGTTTCTATTGCTTGCTCTGTTTATATGTTGTCTGCTGCTAGTTGGTTATTATGTTGCTATGTATAACAATTGCTTGTGATTATTGTGGACTATTCTTGCTTGTGTTTTTGTGGTTTTGGACTAACCTTTTGCAGGAAAAGTCAATAAGGATTGCTGATTTGATGAGAAAAAGATGTTTGGAAAGCTCAGTAAACATTCTGCTGCTGGTTCCAAAAGTTTTTGCTGCTAGGCAAAACATTCTACTGCTGAAGGTTCTGCTGCTCACGTTGAAACTATTAGGATTCTGCTGCTTAGTTTGAAAGTAAAGGGACTATTTTGTAAAATGGTGCGAATAAAACCCTAATGAGATCCAAACGGCTTAAAAACCCAATTCGATCTCAAAATTAAGTTTGTGCGCCCAAAATTAAACCCAATTCAAACCTTAACACATCTTCTTATCATCCGATCAAAAACCCCCAAAATTAAAACCCTAAATTCACAATGACGAAAAGAGAATACTCTGCTAATCACAATCAAGTGGCATTTCTTCATAAGGTCCTCGAAGCTGAGGGTTTTACTGAGGTCATTGACTTTCTTAACGCTTCCCATATAAGGTATGCGTTAACAGTAAATCCCACAATATATAAATCCCACATGAAACAGTTTTGGTCCACTGTCAGGGTCAAAACTAATGAAAATGGGGGAGAATATTTGAAGGCAAAGGTAGACAATCAAAGGATAATCATTACTGAATCAGTTGTAAGAAGAGTACTTCATTTTACAACTGATGAAGCAATAACTTGCCTTGATAATACTACCATTTTTCAAGAACTGGAAAGAATTGGGTATGAGAGGAAAAATGATAAGTTAAAATTTTTCAAAGGTCTTCTCTGCCCACACTGGAAATTCCTTCTTCACACTTTTTTACATTGTCTTAGCCCTAAAACTACTAGATAGAATGAGTTTAGTACAACTCAAGCATCTGCTTTGATTTGTCTAGCCACAGACCAACCATTTAATTTTTCGGCTATGATTTTTGAAGGGTTGAAAAAGCATATTTCTGGAAATATTTATGTTTATCCAAGGTTTTTGCAACTAATAATAAATCATATATTAAAAAAAACCTTTGGAACATCAAGGGATTCATCCCAGTCCTGAACTAATAAGCAAAATGTTTTCATATTTGAGGAAAAATGGAACTGGTTTTTCTGGGACAGTAACTCCTTTGTCCCAACATATTTTGCAAATGGCTGCTCCTCAGGGTGAAGAAGCTGACATCGCAACAGCTTCCCATCACACACCCACTCCTGAACAATCACATGATTCAACCCAAAAGACCCAATCCCCTAAGGACTTCACAAAATGAGGACATTTTGCACCCTCAGGCCAATGTTAGTATGGAAGCAGATGAGGCTGCCATAGGGGATATAGGTGGCATGATGGGAGAGGATGGCACTACTGTTTCCAACTTAGTAGTTGAACAGGACAGTGCTAACATACCTAAGACCTCAAACATGACAACATCTAATGTTGAGAGTTCTTTTGAACTTGCAACAGGTGATGGAAACCCCAGTCACATGGCTAAAAAGGGGGACTCAGGTGATCAACCAAGGGTTGATACTGGGTTTAAGTCCATTGATTCACCTCTCTGGGAAGGTAATACATCTCGAAGTGATGAGGACAGAGATGAAACAATTGAATTGATGGATACTTATGTGCACAATGACATTGCCAATGAATCACCTCTCGGACCAGGTCACACAGGTCGAAGTGAGGAGGCTAGAATTGAAACTAATACTGACGAATTGACGGTCCCAAATGTACAAAATGCCAAATCTGTTGATCCACCTCTCAGGTCAGGTAACACAGACCGAAGTGGTAAAGATAGTCTGAAACTAATAAAGAAATTGATGGTCAAATGTATAAGATTGTCAAGGGAAGTGCTTGGTCTCAAGAAGAAATTGGTTATGGTCAAATCTACTCAGGGTGCAGAAATCAGAAAACTAAAGAAGAGGGTTAGACATCTTGAGGGGTTAAAGAGATCAAGGGCTTCAGAATCAAAAACTACCAGTTTGGGGGAGGATGCTCCCAAACAGGGGAGGAATGAAGACCAGGGTTCAGGGGAGGAGAACAAGGGTCAAGGGGAGGTTAAGACTAAATTGGATGAAAATGTTGATATGGATATGGATGCTGATAGTTGTGAACATGTTAAGGAGTTTGTGGCTAAGGACAAATCTGGAAATGAGGTGGTTTTGGAATCAGAAAAGAAGGAGCAGATTTTAGGTGATAATGCTGATGATGATGTTGAGAAATTGGATAAAGAAGATTCTGCTACTGGCTCAGGGCATCCTACTGCTAGTGTTGCTCATTCTGCTGCTGGGCCAGAGCAAAGTTCTACTGCTGTTGGAGTTGAGAAGTTGGACAAAGAAGTTGTGTTTGTTGCTGGTGTTGAACATTCTGTTGCTAGAGAAGATGAAGAGTCAGATGATGATGCTCTTATATTAGCTCAAGTGATGCTTAATATGAAGAACAAAGTTCCCACACCAACAAAACAAGAATCTAAACCAACACCTAAATCAACTACAACAAAGTCACTCCCAAAACCTACAAGAAAACCAGCAAAAGGAGTTGTCATTAAAGAGCCTGTACCAATCCCAAAACCTGCACAACCAACTATTGCATCAACAGACAAAGGCAAATAAATTCTTGTTGAAGAACCAAAGAAGAAGTTTAAGTTTCAATTACCAATTCAACAAGAACAAAAAAGTCAAACAGATGAAGAAGTTGCTAGACAAGTTCAAGCACAACTTGATGCAGAAGAAGAAGATGCAAGGAGAAAGCAAGAAAAGGCTGATTGGGAAGTAGCAATGAAGGCTCAAAAAGAAGAAAGAGAGAGATACACTCCTGAAGAACAACAATGTGCTATAGATGATTTGCTGGGTGAATTTAGAAAGAAACAGAGTCAAAAGAAAAGTGGCTATATGAAGAAGAAACCTTCAAGGGCTGATTTGATAAATTCCATGAAAAATTATCTGAAGAACCAAGCTTACTAGAAAGCTTGTTCATTCAGAGGGATGACTAATGCTGCTATTGAGAGAGCATATTTTGAACTTATGCAAGGTTACACAGACCTGTTGAACCCATGTCAGATGCTGATATTGCAAAACTTACAAGACAAAAGACACCTAGATGGGCCTATATTAATCCAGAATCTAATGTTGCAAAGTCTAAGGAAGTATCTAAAAGTGTTAAAGAGAAGGTGGACTCTGAGAAAGTGATTGAGGAAGAGGAGAAAGAAAGACCCAGTATTGGTATTAAGAAAACTAGAGTTAGGAGAAAGTCTATTGGAAGGAAAAAGAAGAGAAAGATAGTTGTGACAAGTTCTGATTCTGAAAGTGAAGGTACAAAGAAGAAAAGAACTAAGGTTGAGAAAGAACCATGTGTTGATGAGCATGAATCTGAAGAGGAAACTGAGGAGGATAAAGCAAGAGTTATGTCTCTCACAGTTTTAGCTCCACAAAAAGAACTTGAGGTATCTAATGCAGTTCCCTTAACTACCAAATATCCAATCATCTCTTATTCACACACAATCAGAGATGGAAGTGAAGCATATTGGTAAATCAAGAGATCAAATGGCTTATATTATGGATTTGTTAGATTTTCTCAGATGTTACATTACATGGATAGAGATGATGTAGTACAACTATGGAAACTGTATAAGGAAAACTATGGTGATAACAGACCAGATGTGATATATGAAAGGATAAACTATTATTTTCTGAAGAATATGTTTGAGCCACAAGGTAGTGATCTTGAATGGAAGGAATTGTTAAATACCAAAATTCACAGATGGTATTTGTATCAATCTTGTGGAGTACATGAACTGGTTAGACAAGGTGTGATGGTTTACTTGCTTGTAGAAAAAGATTATCCTTTGGATACAGCTGTTATCAATCAGATGTTAAAAGCTGGTAAGTTAAAGTTGCAGAAAGGGTTCTTTTCTGATGATCAAGTCTATCAACTTTTGAAGAAGTATGAAAAAGTGCTTAAATCTAAGACTTCAAAGCAGAGCTAAGTGTTTGGAAGCATCCTCTTGGTGTTGATCTGTGCTTAGAAGAAACTTGCATATTTTAGGAGAAAATATCAAGTTTGGGGGAGGATTGTTGGGTTTGAAGATGCTGCTGCTTGAGGTTTGATTATACTGCTCATGGTTCTTATTGGAAAATATACTAAGTATCATTCTGCTGTTGGGCTAAGATGATTCTACTGCTAGTATATTGATTCTACTGTTGGGTTTATGAGAAGATTGAAGAAATAAGCTAAGTGTGATTCTACTGCTAGCCTATGAGGATTCTGTTGCAAGACTAATCATTCTGCTGCTTATTAGATAAACATGTATAGTTTGTTAAGATAATTATGGTAATGATACGATTAGATATTATCTTGTATAGAAAGCATTGTAACCGACTAGGACTCCTTAAGTCTATAAAAGGAGGATCTAGGGTTAGGGTTTAACACATGATTGTTAGCATACGTATTGTTTTGTATTCACTTCAAGGTTCTTTGTAACCCTGTTACTTTTGAGTAACCGTATTCAATATATTGAGGTGATAGTTGAGAGAATTATTGTGTGTACGTTTCTTAATTCTTTTTAAGATTAAGTGTTAGTTTCCGCATAATACCTAATAGCATATTCAAGAACAGTCTTTATACCTATTGTCTTAGATCTACATCTAAGGTAATTAACAAGATCGATTAGCTCAACTGGGATCAACACAAGATAACTAATGTAATCCCGTAAATGTCATTCCATTTACTTGTTATGAGCATTCCCAACAATCTTTCCCCAATGGGACGACATAAGGAATTACTTACAACATTTCCTACAAGTACAAAAATAAGTAAAATAAAGTCTTCATAAGCTCTTCTAGTGCTGAGGATAACCGTAGTTTATGCTCTTTGTCTTCATCTTGTACCTCGTCTTGAGAACTTTTCTTCACTTGTAGGCAAATGAGGTAATATGCATGAACTGGATTAACTTCCCCCCAATTCATGTTGCATGTCTTTAGCGGCTTCTTCGTACACTTCTTTTTGGCGAAGTTTCTGAATCAGCTTCCCCCAAACTGACAACCGTCTTCAGCAGATTCAAAACTTTGATGAAGTTAACATGTCTTCTAACTTTTAAAGTTTTAAGTACGCAGCGGAATTTGTAGATAACACCGTAAACCACACCAAGCAAATCTGACTAGTCACTTAATCACAATTATACTCAATGCGGAAACTCCGTTCGGGGGTAACATGCAAGAAATCAGCAATATTTTCTCACGTATGTAGGCTACTTCACACTTAACAACCCGTGAAAGTTGAAACGATTACACCAAAATCACAAAACTGAACCACTGATCATCTCTGCGGACGTCTCTCCGGTAGTCATAAAATTGTAAGCTCGATCACGTGAACCTGTTATGCATCCCCGATGTGCACATTTATTCCCCCTGATTGCAGATACTCATGGAGAAAGAGTGTTTTCACAAAGAAGTAAAAAAAAAGTACAAAGAACATCCACTTTCTTCCCCCACGATGTCTTCGCAGAAACAGAAGCATACACACTATGTTTACGATGGAAAACGGAGGCAGCGTAACCCCATATGTCCAATTAACCGAACAAGTGTGAAGTACCATAAATCTCTGTTAAGCTTAAAAATTTCTTATGAGAATCAACAGCTGATAACATCTATACTCTTTTATACTCCTCTTAGCTAACTCTTTACCGACCCCATTATCATTCTAACGGCTCTTTGTAGTGACTACTGATGGAGAAAATCCAATATGACGAACTTGAGACTGAAGTAAAATAAGCAAAACTTGTGACTTAAACTTGCACTATTGTCCGACTGAGAACCAATACTGAAAATTTCAAAAAAGGTAGAATCATATACCCATCCACCCATCCTTAACTGTATATGAACTTCTCTCGAATTATCCACATCTTTTTGTGACACTTGAGCACTACAACGTAACTCCTTTAAAGTGATAGCTATACTCTGTGAGCACAACAACGTAACTCCTTACATCAGGTATAACAAGACAACTCAAGTCTCTGTCATTCGTACGGATAAAAGCTCGAACAAGGATCTCAAAGAATTATGCATCCAACCAACCCCGATATCTTCAGATACTAAGTACACGCGCCCGTGAAACCCCACTTCAACCTCAAATAAATAATAATGAACTAACTCCGTAGTCATCTCGTGCGGTTTAATACCTACAACTAGCCTTTTGACGATTTAAGTGAACTTTGATAATGGCTTTATCCCGATCTTGTCAAAAATGAATCCCCGTGAAAATTTGTAACACCAAAATACCACTCTTTTTCACCAAATATTATACCAAAAATTAACACTTTGTATTTAAAATAAATACATTTGAATAATTAAAATTCAGCCGAATGTGTCATTTTCTTATCCAAAGATATAAGCCCAACACAAGTTTGGTGATATAGTAGCATGTTCCAATAGTATGTACCAGCCCAAGAAATAAAATTGTTTGAGCCCATAACACTAACAATCGGATCCAGTCCAATAATAACCCAAAACAATACAACCTGATGCAAGACCATGAGTTACCAGTCCATTAAGTGTAGGCCCGGTCCAACTCAATTATAAACCCGTCCAACACAACACCCTAATACCTAATTTTATGTGGCTATATAAAGTACTAAACTCACTTTAACCCTAATCCACCACTGTCACAAACATGCGCATCCAATTTTCCTTCTCTTAAACACACAGTCACCAAACACCAAGAAAAATTCATCTCTTTGGTAAATTTGATTCGAACACAAGGAGATAAACTCCCTTCTTTTCTTTCTTGGTTAGATTGATTCGAGAACACAAACTCTCTAGGGGCTGTTGAAGTTTGATTTAACCCAAGGTAGGTTTCACTTATGTGTTTTGATTTATTTTCATTTATCCGAATGAAAGAGGTGATTGAAACCGATTGGTTTTTTTTATTTCTTTATGGGATTCGCATATTAAAGAGAAGTTAAACTTCTAAATCGATCTATGATGAAAAAATCTCTTTTGGTTTTATCTTTGGCCGAATCTTGGTAACAACAAAAGAGAAATCTAAGATCTTTAATTGTTAATTCCATTTGATTGAGTCTGAACGAATCGAAGAAAGAAAATAACATAATTGTTATATTTCTTTTCCCTATAGATTCGGATATTCATTGAAGTTAGGCTTCAAGAATCTTGATCGATGATGAGTTTTTTTTCCTTTCGTATGTAGTGATGTTTAAAGGTCTTAAGAAATATCTTAGTGAAACACGAAGGAAAAAAAACTGAGGTCTTGTTGTTAATTAGTTTCGGATCCTTTTAAAGTTTGAGAAGTAGTGACAGTTAACATGGTTTGTTGTTGTTTGTTGTTTATTGTTGGAGGATGGGACTTAGGATTAGAATGAGTTGGTGTCGGTTGGGTTTTGGATTTGATATGGTCTTAGCTGTGGTTAGGTTACTCTCGATCTGTCTTTTAATAAACTTAAGTCAACACGAGTTTTGGTATAATGGTTTGTGGTCAAAAGTCATCGTTTCTGCTTCATCTACATTTCTTTATTTTGGTCACTTTTCAAGCAACTTGCTCGAAAGTTTGCACGAAAGCTTGCTCGAAAGTTTGCACAAAAGCTTGCTCGAAACTTTTAGAGCTTGTTCGAAATATCTTTACAAGATACTCGAAAATAGGTATGAAGCCTGCTTGAAAAGCTTGCTCTAAAAGCTTGTTCAAAAGTTTAGGGTTTTGAGGCTTGCTAGAAAAATCTTTTCAAATATCTTTACAAGATATTCGAAACTTAAGGAAATTGTGGCTTGCTCGAAAAAAAAAGGGTTTTGATTTCTTGACCATTTGCTCCGACGTCTTCTCCGACCAGCTTTTCCTACCATAAATTCCGACCAGCTTTCAGACCAATATTCTGACCACTATTATGACCACAAGAGTCATGGTTTGGTACAAAAACAAGTCTCAAAATGATATACAACAGTTAACACAGGCTGTTGTTTGGACATAAAGGACACAAAAAACAGATGTGAAAAACGTGAAAAGAAATCCGTGTGATTGTTTGACCATTGGATACACATAAACTTGTATGAACTGTTTTAACCATAAGTATATAAGAGAAGTGTAAAAATCTGTTATAACAGCCCATAAAAGGCGACGAATTTGACAAGATAACACCACAAAAATCAACCAAAACTAATAACCCCGCTCTGATACCAATTGTTGGATCGTGTTTTAGGTTGATATTGTGATTTGTGAGGTCGGGGATCATGAAAGAATAACATAGCCATAGTTAGAGAGAGAGACAGAGTAGAGAGAGAAAGAAACTATGTGTTTTATTATAAATATGAAAGAGTAAAATTACACACCAAGTCTCACCCCTCCATGGAAGTATGGATGGGTATATATAGCCTAACACAAGCTTAACTATTACAATATTACATTTCTAGTCCATGTGTTTGAGCCTAACAAGATAACTAATGTAATCCCGTAAATGTCGTTCCATTTACGTGTTAGGAGCATTCCTAACAGATGGGTTATTTGGGTTTTGTTTTCTGCAAATGTGAAGGAAAAATGAGGTATCCCCTGAAAATTGGTGACGGTCTCTTAAATGTAAAGGACTGTCTATGGGACCGTTGGTATTTAGGGGACCATTGCCAGTAAATGGTTTTTTAGAGATAGAAATTTTTTGAGTAATTTTAACTCGAGTTTTATGAAAAGCAAATTTTTAAAGATAGATGATATGAAACAATAGAGCGAGTGACTATATATTTGAAGTTTCAAATGTCTAAGACACGTTGAGAGACACACACGAATGGTTTAAGAGAATAGGTGTTGATGAGAATCGAGACAGAAGAAGTATAGAAGATATATAGATGAGACGAGATTCAAATGCTAGACTTGCATGGGGTTATTCTGAGGTCAATCATGTCTATGGCGAGTTGTTGAATGAGAGAGAATAGAAACAAGAGAAAGAATAGAATAGTGGTCGTAGAGGACGTAGTCGAGAAATAGAAGAGGGATAAGAAGAGATATTGGGGTTGTTTAAGAGTTTGCATCATTCATAGTGATTTTATAGACGTGCCTTTCCAACGATTACACACTTGGCGTTGATTGTGGTTGTAGCGAGAGCAACTTGTTTCTCTCAAAAACCAAAGGTCATCGAACAAGTATTGCTTAGGTTTTTCCCACACTTTCTCAATTTATCAGAGACGACATAAATTGTGATTTAAATGTCGTTGCTCTTAGGATAACAATCCAAATTATGTAGTGTCTTTAATTGTATTGAATAATATAATTAACCACTTTAGAGAGAGTCCTCTCAAAATCATGCTTAGAAGCAAACACTAAATATGATATTTGAGTCAACTTACCGTTTTAGGTTCAACAAAGTACCTATCTTGTCCAAACACTATCTAATGTCCACGGACTCACCTTCATCTACATTATGAGTTTTGTACTCGCGAACATAGGCAAGATTTTTATTTATAAGGATTTACTTAGTACCTATAGGGGATAAGCATTTAGGCAAAGAGTCTAATTTCATAAATCTTATATTTCACAAATAGATATAATGCACACAAAATTTCAGTTATCTTGTCACTAACAAGCACATAACAAGAAGAGCAATCATGGTATTGAGAAACCGTACCTTTGATAATAGCATGTTCTAGAGATAAATTACCATGAGAGGTGTTGTGGGAGACGCAAGGTTTGAGTAATATAAATAAATCCAATGTACGATGAGAGCATGAATGGTTATTCATATCTCCAAGTTGCTTCCCTCGTACTACAAAAGAATTTACTCATCAAAAGGCTTGGTACCCAATATCTCATGGGTCCGAATTGGTTAGTGATACACATCCTTTACATTTACATGCATAAGATGAGGATGTCGTCAAGGAGTAACATTTACCATGGATATAAATCATGTTGAATTCATTCCAAGTTATACAAGAATTAATTTGGTTTAAAATTCATTATTAATCAATGAGATTTAGAAAAATTAAGTTTTCCAAATAATAAAACTATACCTGTTTTAGAGATTTCACAAATTTAATTGTTTTTTTATTTGCTTGTTGATGCCTCACATGAGTTAAAACCTAGACCCATTTTATCTCCGAATGCCTTTTGGCTATTTAATAAATTTTAAAGTGAATGAGAACTCTTTTTAAATTTAGCTAACTTATTAGCCTTATCCTTAAGCTTCTCAATTTCAATTTTATGATCTTGACACATTTTACATTCTAGATCAATTTCTATATCACTTTCAAGTCTAGACATTTTATCTTCCAAAATAATTTCTTTTTCTAATTTACTTTTAAAAGATTTTGAAGATTCATTTTCCAGTAATATTTTTAGACTCGTGTTGCAAAGATGTTCAAAATCATTTTCTAGTTTAGAAAATTCTAGAAAGAATGTTTCATAACAAAAATGGTTGATTTTGGAATGTACCTCACTTGAAGTTTCAACCATTCGACATACTTCGTATTCGAGACAACCTTGGTCTTCTTCATCAGTATCACTCCATGTTTCTCCAATGAGTTCTCTTTTAAAATTACTCATATAATTCTTGATGGCATTACCTTCATCAAAAACATTTAACCGAGTAACACTAGTATTTAACTTATCAGAAGTGCTATCTATAGATTCGTCCTTTGAAAAGACGAATTGTTCATATCTTTGTTCAAGATCAATTTTGTTATATTTGACTTGACTATTTTCTTGATGAAAGTTCAAAAGGCTTTTTCAAATATCACTTGCCGTTTGACACATTAAAATTCTTTCATATTCATTTTTCGTCAAAGCTTTATAAATTAATATTTTGGCTTCAATATTTTTATAAAATTTTCTTTTAAAATAATCATTTTGATTTTTGAATTTTATTTCCGTTGGTTGAAAATCACCAATTAAAATGAAATGCCAAAGATCTTGATCTATTGATTTCACATAATTTTCGAATCTATTTTTCCATTGAATAAAATTATTGTTTTCGAAAAATGAATGTTCATGTAAAGAGTGCCCTTCTAGATATCTTTCAGACTCCATAGACCGATTCAAGTTTTAAAATACAATATATTTTAAAGAACTTAAGTGACCCGCTCTGATACCAATTGTATAAACTAGAAGGGGTGTTGAATAGTTTCACCGTTTTTAATTACCTTTAAGATTTTTAAAACCTTTTTATTCTTTTTTAAAATAGTTTGATTCGAAGTTATGCGGTATCAATTATAAAACAATAGATATGCACGAAGTAGGAAATAAAGAAGTGTATGAAAGATAAAGGAAAGAAGCAACCAAAACAAGACACGGAGTGTAACACCCCCAACTCGGAATATGGCAGCAGAACATAGTTTGGGGTATTACTTTCGGGTAAAACAGTCACAATCATAGATAACGACCTCATAACAAGTCGTTTTAATAAAAACATATCATTCGAATTATAATATAACATTAGAGTTCAAAAGATTCTCAAACATCATAGGCAGCGGAAATAAAAGACATAGTTTAAAAGGGGTTTTTCGAACGATAAGTGATAGTAAAAAGTAGGTGGATAGTAAAAGCCGATAGCCATCGATGATCTTCATGCCACTCCAATGCCAGTGCAATATTCATCAGTTACCTGAGATAAAACATGCTTAAAAACTCAACACAAAGGTTGAGTGAAATCCATAGGTTTAAAATAAATAGTTGAACACAAGATTTTCAAGTCTGGAAGATATAAGTAACAAATACATATATCTAATAAGCGTCAAATAGTTGCTAAGCTCATGACACGCAAAACATTAACCGGCACCAAATAACATTGGTGTAAGTCGACAGTAACCAAGGAATTCATAATATAATAGTTGCCCTCAAGCTAGATACTTTGCCAGATACCTAGTGATAAATCGAATATAGTACATCACATGCGGACCGGACTTAGTCAACATGGCGGGATGTTCAAATCCTATAAGCCTATATCTCTATATTCGCGTTCACTCGCAAGTGATTAATGGTTCATGATCGAGGGACTTGCTTTCGGCAAATTCGGTAGTTAGCAATATCATCTTAGTCAGGAATAGCATACATTTAAACAATTGTGTTCATGAAAAGTAAATAGCATGTATCTCCCCCATGGTTTTATAAACAATTTAAAAGTAAAGTGGGGCTATGAATCACACCTTAGTAGTAGTAGAGAAACAAGATATTGCAAATGATCAGATGGTACAGCACAGCAAATGAACCTCAGCACAACCTAATAAGTAAATGGTATGTCTCAGAAATAAACCTCGAAACGATTTATAAAGCAATACTCATATTTGAAATGAAAAGTTCAGTTTCAATGGCGTTTGAAATAAATAAACGTTTAAGACTCTTGTGGATATGAGAGAGTTAAAATAATAAAAGGAAAGCGTATAAGTTTCGAAAACTTTTTAGAAGGAAAGCGTATAAGTTTCGAAAAGGTTTTAGGATGTTAAATAGTTATAAATGATTAAGTCATAAAAGGTTTTATCAAAATTTGGACATTCTGCGTTCGTTTATAAAGCATTTCCATGTCGTTACGACTCTTGAATATAAGTTTTATCGTCACATTTTACAAGTTATCAATATATTATTAGACATTATCATTCGCGTGTATATTAGTTGTCAAGTTTATCAACCATTTTGTGTATGTTCGGGTCCAAATATGTTAAGCTCTTATGAGTCTAACATATCCTTCTGTCTCAATTACCAAAACCGTCCATAAGTCCTTTAGCTAATATCGTAAATCCAATAACGTCGAATCTCATCCAAGCAAAGGTTATCAACATATATCCAAGTCCAAATCATATCCCATATTATCCAAATAATTTTCGAAACACCAATCAATAAACATGTAAATAATTCAAAGAAAAGGGCAAATAATATAAGGTTGACTCGAGGTTTTCTACCCTCGAGTACGACATGGACAAGACTCGCGTGAGTCTCGACTCGACACAACTCGACATAAAAAACAAATCCAAACCCTCGGCTACAAACCAAACATCAAACCAACCTTAGCCGTGACTCCCGTGAGTCACGGCTCGACTCTCGTCGAGCTTATGGGCTCTCGGCTAAACCAAACACACATCCAAATGCAAACAGAGACACAAACCAAACACAAACAATAAACCAACCTAATGCCGTGACTCCTTTAAGTTACGGCTCACTCCCACTCGAGCTTATGAGGCTCTCGGCCTATCCACAAAACCAAATCCGACTCAAGCAAAACATACCCTACGCTACGCTGTGACTCACCTTGAGTCACGACTCGACACTACACGAGCCGTAGCTCTCGACCGAGAAAAATCCAACACAAAACCATCCAAAAATCCATATCGAGCTTCAAAACAAAGGAACAAGTTAATATAAAGCCAAATAAATCAAAAACAATAATAACCCACCCCGAGTCAACTCGGCTGAGTCTTGTGACTCAGACTGAGTCTGAACGAGTTACGGGTCAAAAGTTTAGATCCACACGGTTTTTATTAAAAACAAAGGGTTTTATAAAAGTTTTATTAATAAAAAACCGATTTTATAAAAATATAAAAATTAGGGTTTCAATTTTTAAAAGAAATAAAGGGTTTAGGGGCACGTGCGTTACCAAAAATGAAAGAGGAGATGGCGGGGAAGAAGCGCCGGGTGGCGGTGGTGTCGAGGTGGCGGCGGTGTAGCGGGGGTGTAGGTCAAACGAACTCCAAAATGCTCCAAACGCTCTAGAAATGAAGCGAGGGTATAGATCTACGTTGGGGGCAATTTTGGGTGCTGGTCGAAAGTTGGCCAGAAAATTTTTCCAGTGACGGAGGTAGTGATCGGCCGGCGGTGGTCTGGCGAGAAGTGAGAGAGGGATCGGGAAAAGTGGTGAGTGTGTGTGTTATGATGAGAAGAGAGAGAAAAAGGAGGGGGTTTTATTAGTTGGGAGGGGCTAAACTTGGACAAAACAAAGTGAAGGGGTGGAAATGAAATAGTGGGCGGAGAGGGTATTCCTACCAATTGGGTGAAACTTTTGTAATAATCATCTCGGGACCCATTTAACGTACCAAACGGACTCGAAAAATTACGAAACTTGCGCCATTGTTTCCAAAATAATTTATGTAGTAAAATTAGGTATAAACACACATAACTTTCTCAAAGTTAATTTATTTGGCAAAATTTGATTCGTTTCGTGCTTTCTAGGTTGTGCTGACATAATAAAAGGGATAACGCTCACGTTCATCAAGATACCTACTGTTTCTCAAGTTCAAATAAGTTCAGGAAAATGTTTAAATGCTAAGGTGATGCAAAAATAAATATTTGGCTTGTGAAAAAGATTTTGGAAAATTACCGGGTATTACAGCACCTACATCATATTTGGAAATCTGTCCTGGATTTCAATTAGCGTTATCACTCGTGGTTTGTGCCAAAGGCATCCTGAAGTGATTGCCAAAAATTTGAGGTGAATTTGCTGTCTCGGTCATAGATAATGGATATTGGCACGCCATGCCTCGAGACTACTTCCGTAACGTAAAGTCTAGTCAGCTTTTCCATACTGTAGTTCTCTTTAATTGGTAGAAAGTGAGCAGATTTAGTTAGTCGATTGACTATTACCCAAATAGCATCGAAACCGGTTGAAGTTCTCAAAAGTTTGGTGATGAAGTCCAAAGTAATCCGTTCCGATTTCCACTCGGGAATCTCGGGTTGTTGTAGAAGACCAGACGGTTTCTAATGTTCAGCTTTAACTTTAGAGCATGTAACACACTTTCAGACATAGTCGACAATGTCAGCTTTCATATTCGGCCACCAATATAACTCCTTGAGGTCGTGATACATCTTGTCAGATCCTGGGTGTACAGAGTACTTTGATTTATGAGACTCGAGCATGATCAAGTCTCGCAGTCCTCCAAAATGGGGTATCCAACTTCTTCCTTGAAAACATAAAATCCCATCTGCACGTTTCTTAAGCTTCTTCTGTATCATGCCGTAGAGTTTCTCACTCTTGAGGTCTTCTTGTTGCGCGGCTTCTCCTTGTGCCTTAAGAATCTGGGCGGGAAGGATTGAGTTGATAGTCAAAACCAAAGCTCGAACTCGCAGCGGCTTCAACCATTCCTTGCGGCTCAAGGCATCAGCCACGACGTTCACTTTTCCCGGGTGGTATCGGATCTCACATTCATAGTCGCTTAACGTCTCTAACCATCATCACTGTCTCATATTCAACTCCTTCTGATCCAAAATATGTTGAAGACTCTTGTGATCGGTAAAGACTGTACACTTCGTTCCATATAGATAGTGTCTCCACATCTTAAGTGCAAAAACCACAGCTCCTAATTCTAAATCATGCGTGGTATATTTCTCTTCATGAGTCTTAAGTTGTCGGGAAGCATATGCCATGACTTTCCCTCGTTGCATCAAAACTGCTCCGAACCGTTGATGTGACGCATCGCAATAGACTATAAAATCTTCATCTCCATCTGGCAATGCTAGAATCGGTGCGCTACAAAGCTTCTGCTTCAAGGCTTGGAATGCTTCTTCTTCGTCCTTACCTCACTCATACTTCTTATTCTTTTGAGTTAACGTAGTTAACGGTTTAGCTACTTTGGAGAATCCCTCGATGAATCTCCTGTAGTATCCGGCCAATCCTAAAATTTGGTGAATCTCTGTGGCATTGGTGGGTGTCGTCCAATTCTCAGTAGCTTCGATTTTCGCGGGGTCCACATGTAACCCTTTACTGTAAATCACATGACCAAGGAATTCTACCGTGCGAATCCAAAATTTACACTTAGTGAATTTCGCGTACAACTTCTCTTCCTTGAGTAGCTTCAAGATGATCGTCAGATGCTGCTTGTGTTCTTCTTCACTCTTAGAGTAGATTAAAATTTCGTCGATGAAGACTATAACGAACTTGTCCAGATATGGTTTACACACTCGGTTCATGAGATTCATGAATACAGCGGGTGCGTTTGTCAAACCAAAAGGCATCACTTGAAACTCATAATGGCCATATCTAGTTCTGAATGTTGTCTTGGGAATTTCCTTTTCCCGGACTCTGAGTTGATGATAACCTGACTGTAAGTCTATCTTGGAGTAGAAACCCGATCCTTGTAACTGATCGAAAAAGTCGTTTATTCTTGGCAACGAGTATCGATTCTTCACTGTCAACTATTCAGCTCACAGTAGTCAATACACATCCTGAATGACCCATCTTTCTTCTTCTCGAATAACACTGGTGCTCCCCAGGGTGAGGAACTTGGTCGAACAAACCCTTTATCCAACAACTCTTGCAGTTGATTAGACAGTTCTTGCATCTTTGTCGACGCTAGTCGATACGGTGCACGTGCTACGGGTGCAGCTCCCGGCAATAAGTCGATTTGAAATTCCACTTGTCGAACGGGTGGAAGTCCAGGTAGCTCTTTGGGAAATACTTCGGTAGAATCATGCACAATTGGAAGATCCTCAAGTCGCTTCTCTCCCGACTTCTTCTCAGTCACATGTGATATGAATGCATGACATCCCTTCTCGATGTATTTCAAGGTCTTGATACAAGATATGATACTCAAACGGGTTCCTCTACGGTCTCCTCAGATAATCAAAGTTTCACCATCGAAAGGAATATGTACAACTTGCTCCTCACAAATGATACTCGCCTGATGCTTGGATAACCAATCCATACCAACCACTACGTCAAAGCTTCCGAGTTCAATGGGCATAAGATCGATACTAAACGGGTGATCTAGAAGGTTTAAGGTACAGTCTCGGATTACAGTGCAAGTGTCAACTAAGTTGCCATTAGCTAGCTCAATGCTATAACTAGTATCTAGGGTAGTAGGGGTGATATTAAGTAATGGTGAAATCATAGAAGAAACAAAACTCATATCGGCACCAGAATCGAATAAAACCTTAACACGATGATTGTTGAGTAGAAACGTACTAGTAACCACATTCGGATCTTGTTAAGTTCGCTGACCGTTGTTCTTTGGGCAATGACTCCTTTAGTGACCATGCTCACCACATCCATAACAAGTCACCTCTGGCTGTGTGTTACTCCTAGTAGCCACATCTCTGCTCTTACAATGTTTAGCAATATGTCTAACCTTCTGACATTTCTGACACTTAGCTGTGCATGGTCCAGCGTGATGCTGTCTACACTTATCACAAAATGGGTGCGGCCCAGCATATCCTTCGACTTGTGCTGGTACAGCCACATAAGCGTTAATAGTCTCTTGCCTTTTGTTATGTTGTTTGATGGTTGTTCGTTACGTACTGGATTGTTGTTGGTTGTTGTTGTTGTGGTGAGGGTTACTGTTGTTGTTGCGATAGTTGTAGTTGTTGTACTTGGTGTTCCTCTTGTTGTCATCCCACTTTCTTTTGTTGTCATAGTTGTTACTCCTCTGAACAACACCATGTTTGATCACTTGATCCAATAGTCGCTCAAATATACGAATAGTCTCATCCAGAGTCTGAGAGTTGTAAGACATCACATGCCCTTCAATACAGAAAGGTAACCCACCAATGAACTTCTCGAGTAGTTTCTCATCATCTGGCACCATGTGAGCACAGAAAACCTTCATTTCTTGAAACTGACGCACATAAGTAGCAAGATCAACACCCTTCACGGCTAAATAGTAAAACTCAGTCTCCAACCTCTTCACATCACAACGACTACAATACTTCTTAACCATTTCCCTTTTGAATTCATCCCGTAGAATGTTGTAAGCATTTTCTAGTCCCATGGTTTGAACAAAAGAATTCCACCAAGACAACGCCTGTTCTACCAGGGTACCTGTCGCATACTTCACCTTGAGATCCTCAAAACAGTTACTTCGTAGAAACAAAGACTCTGTCTTCTCAAACCACTGAGTTAAACCAACAGCTCCTTTAGTTCCCTTGAAAGTGATAGGCTTGCAATTCATAAAGACCTTATAGGTGCAGAAATGATTATCATTAGCAATGAACATTCATGCATGCCCACCAAATGGATTGCCAACACCCGTTTGCCTTACAAGCGCCGCGGCGATACCGTCATCCACCAGTTTCTGAATCTCAGCGGGTGTCATTCTCCTAGGCGGCATAATTCTATCAATCATTACAAGTGTACAACATAGTAAGTATTTGATCAATGTAACATAATCATAACACAAGGTAAACAACACAATGATACATCATAACATAGCGTACGTTCAACATTGTTGATGCAAATAATGTTCTAAAAACGTTATTTATATCTTTTGATAACTCCACATTTTGATGATAACAAAATGTGAAAACACTTTACGTCAAAATTAACGTAAACAAGTTTTTAGTCAAAATATCCCGTTTCTACGTAAATCACTCTAGGTATGAACAAACAAATTTACAACTTGAAAAATGATCAAACAAGTGAATTTGTGTTTCAAACTTCACACTTTTAATGTGACAAAACATTTTTTCAAAAATATACCTTACAAGTTATTTTTGAATTACAAAGAAATGTTTTATTGTAAAAATAAGTTTAAAAATCATAACAGCTATTTTTCTCCCTAAAATCAGCTCCAAACTTCCCCAAATAAACTTTCACCACTAAAAACAAAAATTGGAGTGTCCTTGTCTGGCACGGTACCACTAAATTTAGTGGTACCGTGTGGTATTTAGTGGTACCGTGACCCTATAATGTGAAAATTTCTTCTGCCTATAAATACCAGCCCACTTCACAGTTTTTGGGTATCCTTTTTCACACACAACTTTCTGAGTTTAAAACTCTTATCACATCTTCTCTCCTTTGATCATTTAGTTAGTTTTTCTATTGTTTAAAGAGTGATCCAATCATCCAACCAAGTGATCACCTTCATTCCTCTACTAGTTCAAGAGAAGAACACAAAATATCAAAGAAGATACAAAGTGTTGCAGTTATAGTTGGTGCACTTGTTACATACTTGTTGTATCCTAGCATACACCAAGTTGATTTTGTTTTGTTTAATTTATGAGAGTAGATTATTGTGATCTTATTGAGATCTTGGAAATCTCTTGTAGCTTGTGGGCTTGTGTGTTGATCAAGTGGATCAAGGGTAGATCGAGTCAAGTGTGTTGATTGTGTGAATTAGTAAGATCGGTGTGGATCGTGGTAAATTGGTACTAGCTAAGATTAGTACTTGACATTTAGCTTAGTGTCGGAAATAAGGATAAGCGACGTTGTACCGTTTTCACCGCCTGAAGGGAGCTTTGTTGACATAGTGCTTAGAACTCTCAAGTTTGGTACTTAGGGAGTGGAACAGGGCGAAGAAAAGCTTTGTGACCGAACCACTATAAATCTCTTTGTCCCGGTTTGATCTTTCTATCTCATTTCTTTATATTTATTTTTTATAATAGATAGTATTGTTTAGTTTTCATATTGGTGTTGATTGATTTCACAAAAGAATTGAATCAAAGTTTTTCACAAGTAAAGTTTTAAAACTAATTAAAAACCAGTAAAACTATTCAACCCCCCCCCCCTTCTAGTTTTCCATCCAGAGCCAGGTTAGGCAAGATTTTAAAATAAATTGTATTTTAAAACTTGAATCGATCAATGGATTTTGACAAATATCAAGAAGGGCAATCTATGCAAAGACCACCACTTTTTGAAACCGATTGTTTTATATATTGGAAAACAAGATTCGAAACGTATGTGAAATCAAAAGACATCGATCTTTGGCATATTATTACCGATGGTGACTTTCAAACGATTAAAAAGAATCCGGAAACAAAAAGGGATGAAATAGTTCCCTATAATAAACAAAGTGATAACCTTAAAAGAAAATGAGCCAAAAATGATGAGGCTAAAATGATGATTTATAATGCTTTGCCGAAAAAGGAATTTGAAAGAATTTTTATGTGTAACACAGAAAAAGAAATTTGGAAAACATTGTTAGTCACTCATCAAGGTAATAATCAAGTCAAAGAGAACAAGATAGATCTTCTTGTGCAACAATATGAACAATTTTCCATTCCGAAAGATGAATCTATTGATAATGCCTTTGCTAGATTTAATACTATTATTACTAGTCTTAAAGCTCTTGATGAAGGTTATTCTAGCAAGAACTATGTTAGGAAGTTTCTTAGGGCTCTACATCCCAAATGAAGAGAAAAGGTCACCGCCATTGAAGAGTCAAAGAACTTGGCGACATTATCACTTGATGAACTAATAGGAAACTTGAAGGTTCATGAAATGATAATCATGAAAGACTCCGACATAGTCAAAGGCAAAAGCGAGAGAGTTAGATCTCTAGCATTGAAAGCCAAAAAGGAGTCTAGTGATGAGGAAAGTTCGGATTCCGATAGTGAAGACGAAGAGTATGCAATATTCGTTAGAGATTTTAAGAAGTTCTTTAGGAGAAGAGGTAGATTTGTTAGACAACCTCGTGAAGAAAAGAAGTCGCTCCAAAAGGACCGAGATGAGAAGAAAGGAAAGAGTGATAGGAAATACTTTAGATGCGGAGATCCTAATCATCTCATCGGAAAATGTCCTAAACCATCGAGAACAAACAACCAAAGAGCTTTTGTCACAACTCGTAATTTCAGGTCATTTTCCAAACCTAGACAATTTACTATTCATGAGTTACTATTCATCAATCACTATTTACTGATCACTATTCATCATTTCACTATTCATCATTTTTGAAGTCAGTTTGAGACTTTGAGAAGTCGTCAAAATTTTTACTATTCACGTGACACTATTCATTCTCAGAAGGAAATCACTATCCATGGGCATCATTCATCATGTCGTAAACTTGGTTTACGGGTATTCAAATGCGCGTAACCAGTTAGGTTTAGCTGCGTATTCATGCATCATCAGTAAAGATACATCATACAGACTAGAGTAGTTTGCATATCATTAGTAACATCATTATCATATCAGTTCATGCATGGGTTTGTGTGATTTTCATTAACGTATGCTTAATTGTTTAATTAACGTTACCACTCAGTCATTTCTACTAACATTATACCCAATACTCCTGACAATGATCCTAACACATTTTCAAACTAATTATAATGATATAGAGATTATATTATTACTTTACCCAGTGTTTTTAAACCAATCGCTATATTTTTCGTTTGACGCTTATAACTCTGTCGGTTTACGAAATTTCAATCCGATATTCATTCTAACACCCGATTCTTGCAAGGAATATGATTTTACAATTTTTACAACTTCGTCGTATTTTATTTCACCTCGTCACGTGTTATTTCTAGTTAACTCGGTACCGATAACACCTAATGTATGCCTTAAACTAGCTAATTCTAAATAAATGGGAAACACTTGCATTAATTCACATCAAATCCTTCCATTTTACCCCATGTGTGCCGCCCCCCTCATCACCCCTAATTCTCCATACACTTGATTACAAGTACCATCTCATTTAATGTTTATGTTTATATGTTTCTTGATTTAATTAGATAAACACATACACCAACAAACCAACTAGCTAAAAAAAGATCAAAACCTTCCCATCCCATCTCCTAGGTTCGGCCAAACCCAAGAACACCAAGATCATCCATAAATTTTCCAAGTTCAAGTCATAATCAAGCTCCATTTACCTTCCTAGTTATGGTTTTGTGATTAAATCTCAAGTTTCTTACTCATTTCTTACCAAAACTCATCAAATATTCAAGTAAGTTTCAAGAACACATTTTGATCATCTTATACTTTCATTTGATTCATATGTTTATGTATTTTCAAGTTATATTAGTTATTCATGCAAGTTACTTATGTTTTAGATACCACTTTTGCACATAAACTATCTTTAACACTAGATCTATAAGTTTCACTAATGATCTCATGAAATCCAACAAGGTTGGTGATGTCTAGGACCCCATGACACCTTAAGAAGGTGTATGGTAGGATTTGCGAACTTGTGGAGTTGATTTGAAGTAGTAAGATCAAGTTTAGAACCAAGAAAATGAGTTTTAACAAGTATAAATAAGGTTCTTTCCAAAATCGTGTAAACAGGAAAACTCAGAAACTTTTGAACCATTTTGGCCTTCATCTTCAGAAATTTCTTTCAAAAACGAAACCGTGGCCGCAAGAATCACAAAAAACCGACTTATAACGAAGGAGATATGATTTTTCAAAGTTAGATGACGAAAACTAATTTTCTGAAAATTTAGTTGCTGATCGCCGAGATTCAAAGGACAAAACGAGGCATTAGACGTGATCTAGATGACCCTTCCTACTTCTATTATGTTAGTTCATGTTTATACGAAGCCGTGGATGTAAAGAACGTAGAAAACGAGCTTATAACGGCCGAGTTATTCACGTTTGAAGCCCGACGTACCATGGTCATTTTGACAGCCCACTAATAGAAAGTGTTTTAAGTATAAAAACTAGTGTTTTTGCGAGACATAACATTGTTAGCCGATTTTCTAATTGATCGAGGCGTGTACAATCAAAAGTTAAATGAAACGACATTAATACATTTTTACAAGGTTTTCAAAAACGTCGAGTTTGATCAACTAACACTTAACGTGCAATATTTCGCGACTAGTTTCACGAAGCCATTTTGGGCATATTTTCACAAGTTAAGGAAAATATTAAATTGCGATGAAAACGCTACATTTTGCCGATAGAACACCAAACGAGTATCGTGGAGTACCATTTCAACAAATTTACACGAAAAGTAGTTTATAACTTAACAAGACGTCAAAAGTGTATTTTTTGTCGATAAACATTATTTTCAAAACTAACAAGTGGTATCGTTAACATACGTATTTGCATGTGTTGCATTGTATCATTGCTTACATTGGATCACATCATTCATAATAGGTCGCGGCTAGAGACCGAGCTTTATTTCATCATATCCATCATTGTCATTGTTGCTATATCATATCAGGTGAGTTTTCATAGCCCCGTTTTAAATTGTTTATTGATTTCTAAACTCTCGGGGGAGAATACATTGCACCATTTTCATATGCGGACCAAAGTATACAAACTCATTACATTGCTTAAGTTACATCATTGCCCAGATTAAAGTCCCCTTTTATTATCATGAACCGTTAATTGTAAGCAAGCGAGAGTGAGTGAATAGATCTATTGAGGGTGACTCCTCCGTTCGGGTTGGTAGCACCAACTGGTCAAACGAACGCATTTCATTTCTGTCATATTAGAGTGATTGGCAAACACTCGGTTGGGGCATTTAATTCAGTCTAGCTTCGGGGTCATGAGCTTAGAGTTAATGTATCATTTTTATGTGGCATGGTTTTGTCATACACTTTATACTTGTGGTATCCATACAACATTTCATTTACATAAACCTATGATCTCACCAACATTTTTGTTGACCATTTTTAGCAATGTATTTTCAGGTAATTAAGGTATCGCATGTTGGCTTGCATATGGACACATCATGGAGTCGCGGAGTCGACGCGTCTCACTTTATATTTTATGCACTTATCCATCGTTTGAATTGTATGAACTTGTTTTATGAAAACTTGTTTCACCTTTTGGGACCTAGCTTTGTAACTCTGAATGTTTTTAAATAATCAAATGATGTATTTTCTAAAAGACACTTTAGGTCGTTCAATATAACTGCAACTTTGGTGCTATGACCAGTCGCGCCCCTGAATGCTTCATTCCGCTGCAAGTCACGAAATTTGGGGGTGTGACAGATTGGTACCAGAGCAAAGGTTATAGCGAACTAGGTTGTCCATTATATCCTAGACTATAACTGAACCATCATAGCATCTCATCATTGTATCATAAGTGCATATTCATTATATCACATGTAGTGATTGCGATTTCATACATATATCATTTCATCATAACTCACATTATGTAAATGTTTATTTACTTTTATTTCACATCTATTGTCACAGTGATGTCTTTGGATTCACACCCTATTGTTATCTTATCGGACTCTGAGTCAGACGATACTTCCTCACTACCCTCCATCATACTAGATTCGGTTACATCATCCTCACTACCCACTATCATTTTATCATCAGTGGAGCCTACTCCACAATCTTTACCTGTAATGTCAGAGGCTGAGACAGAACCCTTTGAGGAGGGGGAAGTCGTGCCTACCCACCACTATCACCTGTGATCCGTCGTGGTCCCAGATTTGTTCCAATTATCCAGCCAGGAGAGTTTGTACCCTATGGTCGAGTTTACCGTACATATCCAGGTGGGCCGTATATGAAGCGCACTGCTGCTAAGCGGGTTCATCGTCTCACTGTCAGGTCACCAGCTGCATTTGTATCCCTACCACCACCATCATCACTTACTTCATCTCATCCACTCCGTCGCCGCTTGACAGCGAGGAGGAGTGTGGCATTCAGTACACCATCATTGTTATCACCATTACCATCCTTATCATCATTGTCTCCACCATTGCCATCTCTATCAACACCAGTTCATACCAGGGATCCTACTCCTATGTCAGACCTACCACTCAAGAAGCGGGCACGTCTTGATATTCCATCACCAGATACTTCAGATGCCACAGGGACAACACCACCCAGCAGATTCGAGGTTGGTGAGAGCTCGAGGGCTGTTGCTGACAGACTGCTTACTGCTGCTACATTTGACTCGCGACTAGATCAGCTTCAGAGAGAGGTTGACAGGGCATTAGCTCATTTAGATGAGACCCCAATGAGCTGTATTGAGGCTATAGAGGAGGAGGTCGAGGGATTGATCCAGGGCAGGGTTGCCATTGATGTGTCACACCAGGGTTTAGAGGCCCGTCAGTTGGAGAGTTTAGAGCATATCACCCGGCTGAGGCAGGAGATGCCTTAGTTGTTCGATAAAGCACAGATGTCCCAGGATGAGCATCATCGCCAGGCCGGTGAGTTATCTTTAGTTCAGGCTAGGATGTCTGCATCAGAGACTAGGGAGACTGATCTTCAGCTTCGAGTTCAACACCTAGAGGAGATCGCTGTTGCTATGTCTAGGGATCTTCAGAGGATTTTCCGCAGGCTAGATGGAGCACCCGGAGGAGGTGCCTAGTGTTAGACTGTTATCATGTAGCTTGTACATTATTATCCTAGTCCCGGGGTGTAGGACATAGTTAGGACTTGTTGTCTTTTACTTGTAGTAAAAACAAATATATCAAGTGTGACTCTACTATGCAGGATTTTTGTTGTGCTATTTTATGATATCGGTCTGCGTAACCGAAATTTTCATGAATTATATTCATGTGCGTCGTGATTATATTTATGATGTTTCGTTGTGGTTTCATTGTATTTATACATGCTGTGGTTACGTGTTGTGGATGTATATTCATGTTGTGGTTGTATATATTGTGTATGATGATCGTTTTCTATTGTGGATTCTCATTGTTGTTATTTTTTGTGATTGTGAAGAATTATGCCACCCAAAAGAGCCACTACTGCTTTGACACCCGCCGATGACAGAAAGCTTGTTGCCGACAGTATAGAGGCAGCATTGGTTACAGAAAGAGCTGTCGTAGCTGCAGCTGCTGCTGAAGCCGCTTCGCGGGCAGAAACCGCGGAAGCCGCAGGAACAAATACCAATGGTACAAATGGTCGTAAATGTACGTACAAAGATTTCAAGAGTGGTGATCCGAAAAAATTCAAAGGCAGGGGCCACTGCCAAGATCCGATGGTTTGAAAAGACAGAATCAGTATTCCTTCAATGCAATTGTCCGGAGGACAGCAAGGTAAAGTTTGCTACTAGTACACTCGTTGGGGAAGCTATGTCATGTAGAATTCGCATGCAAAGCCCATGGGAACGAAGAATGCTCACAAGCTTACATGGGACGAATTTAAAAAGTTGCTGACAAAGAAGTTTTGCCCACGAACAGAAGTGAAAAAGATGGAAACAGAGTTTTATGAGCTAGTGACAGTAGGTAATGATATTGAGACATATATCAGGAGGTTTCAGGAATTGGCAGCGTTATGTCCGACAATGGTTCCGGACACTGAGAAGCTATTAGAGAATTTCATTGGAGGATTACCTCACAACATCCATGGTGATGTGATTTCTTTTGACCCACAAACATTGGATGAGGCAATCAGAATGTCTAAGAAACTCATGGCTCAGATAGTGAAGAAAGGAATTACTTCAAACAACAACAACAACACCAACAGTAACCGTAACTACAACAACAATTCCAACAACTACCGAAACAAGAACAACTATAACAGCAACCGAAACAATTCCAATAACAACAACAACAAAAGAAATCGGGATAACAACCAGAGTAGCGATGTTAACCACCACCCAAGAGACAGGAAACTGCAAAAGCCTATGTTACAGGTCAAGCTGAGAAAAGAGGTTACAACGGTACTTTACCCAAGTGCAACAAATGTCAAACCCATCATAACCCTGGAAATTGTCCAAATCCGTGTGGGAACTGTAAGAAGGTTGGTCATTCGAACAGGGATTGCAAGGCTCCGATTGTGGTTGATAATCAGAAGCCCCCAGTAACATGCTTTGGTTGAGGAGAAGTTGGACACTTCAAGAAGGAATGTCCAAAAGGAAAGAATCAGGGAAACAATAACCAAGGTGGAACAGCTAGAGGAAGAGCTTATGTCCTTGGAGGAGAAGATGTCAGGGAGGACCCGAATGTCGTTACGGGTACGTTCCTCATTAATAATCGTTATGCATCCATACTATTTGATTCAGGAGCCGATAGAAGTTTTGTTTCTACTGCATTTGCACCATTACTCAACATTGCACCAACCGCATTAGACACTCCATATCACATTAAACTAGCTAACGGTAGTTTAGTTGGCACCGACACGATCATCCGTGGTTGCACTCTCAATTTTCTCAATCACCCGTTCAATATAGATCTCATGCTAGTAGAACTTGGAAGTTTCGACATTGTCATCGGAATGGATTGGTTATCTCAACATCATGCCAGAATCATCTGTGATGAAATAGTTGTTCATCTTCCTTATGATGGCGAAACATTGGTCGTTCGCGGAGAACGCAGTGGGACTAGACTCAGCATCATCTCGTGCATTAAAACAGAGAAATACATAAAGAAGGGTTGTTATGCATTCTTGGCTCATATCACAGAAAAGAAGTCGGAGGAGAAGCGACTTGAGGATGTGCCAACGGTTAAAGATTTTCCAGAAGACTTACCAGGACTTCCACCTACTCGCCAAGTCAAATTTCAGATTGACTTAGTGCCGGGAGCCGCACCATTTGAGCGAGCACCTTATCGACTTGCATCTTCAGAAATGCAAGAGTTGTCGAACCAATTGCAAGAGCTCTTGGATAAAGGATTCATTAGGCCGAGTTCCTCGCCTTGGGGAGTGTCGGTTTTGTTTGTAAAGAAGAAAGATGGATCTTTCAGAATGTGCATTGATTATCGAGAGCTAAACAAATTAACGGTGAAGAATCGTTATCCACTTCCCAGGATCGACGATTTGTTTGATCAGTTGCAAAGTTCCAGTTATTACTCCAAGATCGATTTGAGATCAGGTTACCATCAGCTTAGGGTTCGGGAGGGAGATATCCCGAAGACAGCATTCAGAACACACTATGGCCATTATGAATTTCATGTAATGCCGTTCGGACTAACCAACGCACCAGCTGTGTTCATGGATCACATGAACAGGGTGTGCAAGCCATATCTAGAAAAGTTTGTGATCGTATTCATTGACGATATCTTGATTTACTCAAGGAGTGAAGAAGAGCACCGAGAACACCTCCGAACAATTTTAGAGCTGCTCAAGAAAGAGAAACTGTATGCCAAATTCTCAAAGTGTGATTTTTAGATCCGCAGAGTACAATTTCTTGGTCACGTCATTGATAGTCAGGGACTACGAGTTGATCCAGCAAAGATTGAGGCAGTTAAAGACTGGGCAACACCAAAAACTCCCACAGAAATTCGTCAATTCTTAGGACTTGCCGGATATTACAGAAGGTTCATTGAAGGTTTTTCCAAGATAGCTAAACCACTGACCAAGTTGACACAAAAGAACCAGAAGTACGATTGGGGAGAAAAGCAAGAGACCGTTTTTCAGTTATTGAAACAGAAACTTTGCAGCGCGCCAATTTTGTCATTGCCAGAAGGGATTGAAAACTTCGTGGTATATTGCGATGCTTCACACAAAGGACTTGGAGCAGTGCTAATGCAAAACGAGAAAGTGATAGCTTATGCATCTCGTCAGCTTAAGAAGCATGAGAAGAATTACACTACTCACGACTTAGAGTTGGGTACCGTGGTTTTCGCACTCAAGATTTGGAGGCATTATCTTTACGAAACAAAGTGTGTAGTATTTACAGACCACAAAAGCTTACAGTACATTCTTGATTAGAAGGAACTTAACATGAGGCAACGTCGTTGGTTGGAACTAATTAGTGATTACGACTGTGAAATCAGATATCACCCAGGAAAAGCCAATGTTGTGGCAGATGCACTCAGTCGGAAAGAGAGACTCAAGCCTTTGAGAGTCAGATCATTAGGAATGACTATCATTTCACCACTACCATCAAAGATCCTCGAGGCCCAAGTCGAGGCACTCAAGGAATAAAACCTACCAAGTGAAACACTTAAAGGAATGTAAGATAATGCAAACGGTTTAGTAAGAAGATCAGATGGAACATTATGCTTCAAGGATAGAAGCTGGATACCTCTCTATGGTGGAATACGAGAGTTGATCATGCACGAATCACACAAGTCGAAGTACTCTATTCACCCAGGTTCTGAAAAGATGTATCAGGATCTCAAGAAGCTTTATTGGTGGCCAAATATGAAAGCAGAGATAGCTACGTATGTTAGTAAATGCCTTACTTGTGCTAAAGTGAAAGCCGAGTACCAGAAGCCATAAGGATTACTTCAGAAACCAGAAATTCCATAGTGGAAATGGGAACGCATTACAATGGACTTTGTCACTAAACTTCCCAAAACATCAGGAGGTTATGATGCTATTTGGGTAATAGTTGATCGTCTCACTAAGTCAGCCCATTTCATTCCAATCAAAGAGACTTATACTATGGATCAGCTCACCAGACTTTACGTCAAGGAAATAGTTTCAAGGCACGGTGCACCAATTTCTATCATTTCCGACAGAGACATTCTCTTTACTTCAAAATTTTGGGAGTCTTTACAAGATTCATTTGGGACTAAACTAGACATGAGTACCGCCTATCATCCTTGGACCGATGGTCAGAGCGAGAGAACGATACAGACATTGGAAGATATGTTCAGAGCATGTGTCATTGACTATGGAAATGGTTGGGCTAACCATTTGCCATTGATCGAGTTCTCTTACAATAACAGTTATCACTCGAGCATAAAAGTCGCACCATTCGAGGCACTATACGGTCGTAAGTGCAGGTCCCCAGTTTGTTGGGCCGAAGTTGGTGATGTACAACTAACTGGTCCAGAGTTCGTCAGAGAAACAACAGAAAAGATAATTCAGATTCGAGAAAGACTCCAAACAGCCAGAAGCAGACAGAAAAGTTACGCCGATGTTCGAAGCAAACCATTAGAATTCCAGGTTGGAGACAAAGTCATGCTGAAGGTCTCGCCTTGGAAGGGCGTGATACGATTCGGGAAACGCGGGAAGTTGAACCCGAGATACATTGGGCCGTTCAAGATTCTGGAAATGATCGGTTCGGTAGCGTACAGACTGGAGCTTCCGTCAGAGCTCAGCAGTGTACATAACACGTTTCATGTCTCAAACCTCAAGAAATGTCTTTCAGACGAAACGCTCGTAATCCCATTGGAAGAAATTCAGATCAATGATAAGCTTAACTTTGTGGAAGAACCAGCAGAAATCATTGACCGAGAGGTCAAACAGTTGAAACAAAGTCGAATTCCGATCGTCAAAGTTCGTAGGAATTCTTGCAGAGGTCCTGAGTTTACTTGGGAACGGGAAGACCAGATGTGACTCAAATACCCACATCTTTTCACCGAGACCACTCCAGAGACCAACATCAGCTGAATTCAGGGACTGAATTCCTTTTAAGTTGGTCGACTGTCACAACTCGTAATTTCAGGTCATTTTCCAAACCTCGACAATTTACTATTCATGAGTTACTATTCATCAATCACTATTCACCGATCACTATTCATCATTTCATTATTCATCATTTTTGAAGTCAGTTTGAGACTTTGTGAAGTCGTCAAAAATTTTACTATTCACGTGACACTATTCATTCCCGGAAGGAAATCACTATTCATGGGCATCATTCATCATGTCGTAAACTTGGTTTATGGGTATTCAAATGCGCGTAATCAGTTAGGTTTAGCTGCGCATTCATGCATCATCAGTAAAGACACATCATACAGACTAGAGTAGTCTGCATATCATCAGTAACATCATTATCATATCAGTTCATGCATGGGTTTGTGTGATCTTCATTAACGTATGCTTAATTGTTTAATTAACGTTACCACTCAGTCATTTCTACTAACATTATACCCAATACTCCCGACAATGATCCTAACACATTTTCAAACTAATTATAATGATATAGAGATTATATTATTACTTTAACCGGTGTTTTTAAACCAATCGCTATATTTTTCGTTTGACGCTTATAACTCCATCGGTTTACGAAATTTCAATCCGATAATCATTCTAACACCCGATTCTTGCAAGGAATATGATTTTACAATTTTTTCAACTTTGTCGTATTTCATTTCACCTCGTCACGTGTTATTTCTAGTTAACTCGGTACCCGATAACACCTAATGTATGCCTTAAACAAGCTAATTCTAAATAAATAGGAGACACTTGCATTAATTCACATCAAATCCTTCCTTTTTACCTCATGTGTGCCGCCCCCCTCATCACCCCTAATTATCCATACACTTGATTACAAGTACCATCACATTTAATGTTTATGTTTATATGTTTCTTGATTTAATTAGATAAACACATACACTAACAAACCAACTAGCTAAAAAAATATCAAAACCCTCCCATCCCATCTCCTAGGTTCGGCCAAACCCAAGAACACCAAGATCATCCATAAATTTTCCAAGTTCAAGTCATAATCAAGCTCCATTTACCTTCCTAGTTATGGTTTTGTGATTAAATCTCAAGTTTCTTACTCATTTCTTACCAAAACTCATCAAATATTCAAGTAAGTTTCAAGAACATATTTTGATCATCTTATACTTTCATTTGATTCATATATTTATGTATTTTCAAGTTATATTAGTAATTCATGCAAGTTACTTATGTTTTAGATACCACTTTTGCACATAAACTATCTTTAACACTAGATCTATAAGTTTCACTAATGATCTCATGAAATCCACCAAGGTTGGTGATGTTTAGGACCCCATGACACCCTAAGAAGGTGTATGGTAGGATTTGCGAACTTGTGGAGTTGATTTGAAGTAGTATGATCAAGTTTAGAACCAAGAAACTGAGTTTTAACAAGTATAAATAAGGTTCTGTCCAAAATCGTGTAAACTGGAAAACTCAGAAACTTTTGAACCACTTTGGGCTTCATATTCAGAAATTTCTTTCAAAAAATAAACCGTGGCCGCAAGAATCAATAAAAACCGACTTATAACGAAGGAGATATGATTTTTCAAAGTTAGACGACGAAAACTAATTTTCTGAAAATTTAGTTGCTGATCGCCGAGATTCAAAGGACAAAACGAGGCATTAGACGTGATCTAGACGACCCTTCCTACTTCTATTATGTTAGTTCATGTTTATACGAAGCCGTGGATGTAAAGAACGTAGAAAACGAGCTTATAACGGCCGAGTTATTCACGTTTGAAGCCTGACGTACCATGGTCATTTTGACAGCCCACTAATAGAAAGTGTTTTAAGTATAAAAACTAGTGTTTTTGCGAGACATAACATTGTTAGCCGATTTTCTAATTGATCGAGGCGTGTACAATCAAAAGTTAAATGAAACGACATTAATACATTTTTACAAGGTTTTCAAAAACGTCGAGTTTGATCAACTAACACTTAACGTGCAATATTTCGCGACTAGTTTCACGAAGCCATTTTAGGCATATTTTCACAAGTTAAGGAAAATATTAAATTGCGATGAAAACGCTACATTTTGCTGATAGAACACCAAACGAGGATCGTGGAGTACCGTTTCAACATATTTACACGAAAAGTAGTTTATAACTTAAAGAGACGTCAAAAGTGTATTTTTCGTCGATAAACGTTATTTTCAAAACTAACAAGTGGTATCGTTAACATACGTATTTGCATGTGTTGCATTGTATCATTTCTTACATTGGATCACATCATTCATATTAGGTCGCGGTTAGAGACCGAGCTTTATTTCATCATATCCATCATTGTCATTGTTGCTATATCATATCAGGTGAGTTTTCATACCCCGTTTTAAATTGTTTATTGATTTCTAAACTCTCGGGGGAGAATACATTGCACCATTTTCATATGCGGACCAAAGTATACAAACTCATTACATTGCTTAAGTTAAATCATTGCCCAGATTAAAGTCCCATTTTATTATCATGAATCGTTAATTGTTAGCAAGCGAGAGTGAGTGAATAGATCTATTGAGGGTGACTCCTCCATTCGGGTTGGTAGCACCAACTGGTCAAACGAACGCATTTCATTTCTGTCATATTAGAGTGATTGGCAAACACTCGGTTGGGGCATTTCATTCAGTCTAGCTTCGGGGTCATGAGCTTAGAGCTAATGTATCATTTTTATGTGGCATGGTTTTGTCATACACTTTATAATTGTGGTATCCGTACAACATTTCATTTACATAAACCTATGATCTCACCAACATTTTTGTTGACCATTTTTAGCAATGTATTTTCAGGTAATTAAGGTATCGCATGTTGGCTTGCATATGGACACATCATGGAGTCGCGGAGTCGACGCGTCTCACTTTATATTTTATGCACTTATCCATCGTTTGAATTGTATGAACTTGTTTTATGAAAACTTGTTTCACCTTTTGGGACCTAGCTTTGTAACTCTGAATGTTTTTAAATAATCAAATGATGTATTTTCTAAACGAGACTTTAGGTCATTCAATATAACTGCAACTTTGGTGCTATGACCAGTCGCGCCCCTGAATGCTTCATTCCGCTGCAAGTTTGGTGTGACAGCTTTCATAATAGGCTCTTGGAGTGATAGCGGTGAAGAAGAAGAGAAGAAGCCCAACAACGAAACATGTCTTATGGCTCAAGCGTCAAATGAGATATACTTAGGAATTGACTTGGAGCCCGATGAATGGGTCAAGGATAGTGGATGCACTAATCATATGACGGGTAACCGAAGTCTATTCTCATCATACAAGGCTTACAACGGAGGTAATGTCACTTTCGGTAGCAAACTTGAGGGCAACATCATAGGCAAAGGAACGATTACTCAAGACTCCCTCACTATTAGAAATGTTGAGCATGTTGATAATTTAGGATTTAACTTGCTTAGTATTATTCAAATGGTTGACAATAAGTGTAGAGTTATATTTTCCAAAGAATATAGTGAGATCACTAAGAATGGTAAGACCATAGGCAAAGGAGTTAGGAAGAATGGCTTATTTGTTATGAAAATAGGAAATAAGCCTCAGGATAAGATTTGCCTAGCAACCATAGATGATAATTACACTCTATGGCATAGGAGACTAGGTCACGCCAATATGCGTTTAATACAATCATTGGCATCTAAGGAACTAGTTAGAAACCTACCTAAGATTAAGTTTGATAAACACTTTTGTGATGCTTGTAAAGTTGGAAAACAAGCTCATTTTAGTCACAAAGCTAAGAATATGGACTCGACCTCTATATGCCTAGAACTCTTTCACATGGACTTATTCGGTCCATCCTCCATACGGAGCTGCGGAGGAAATTACTACACCTTAGTAATAGTCGATGACTACTCTAGGTATACTTGGACTAAATTTCTTAAGGATAAGACACAAGCTTTCGAGGAATTCGAAATCTTTAGTAAGAAGGTCCAAAATCAACTAGGGCGTACAATAGTCTCAATTAGGACGAATCATGGACGGGAATTTCATAATGAAGTGAAATTTGGAGTATATTGTTATGCTAATGGTATTACACACAATTTCTTTCCTCAACGCACTCCACAATCAAATGGGGTAGTTGAGTAGAAAAATCGTACTCTACAAGAGATGAGTAGAACAATGTTGAATGAACAATCCATTCCGCAAAAGTTTTGTTGCAATGCGGTAGACACCTCAACTTACATACTCAATAGGATCTTGATTAGACCAATTTTAGGAAAAACACCATATGAAATCTTGAAAGGTAGAAAACCTACTCTAGATTAGTTTAGAGTGTTTGGAAGCAAGTGCTTCATACTAAACACAAAAGACTACCTCACCAAGTTTGACCCAAAGTCTTACGAATGTGTTTTCCTAGGTTACTCCCAAAATAGTAAAGCCTATGTTGTCCTAAACAAAGAAACAATGAAAGTAAGAGAATCACTCAACGTGACATTCGATGAAAGCCCTCCACCAACTAAGACATTACCCTTGGTGGATGATGACTTAGATGAGGAAGAAGCCAATAAGGTAAATGGCAAGAAAAATTTAGAAAATGACATTGAGAATGAAATAGTTGAGGTTGACGAAGTTGTCAACATTAAGGAATCCAAGAACCATCCAATAGAAAATGTCATAGGAAACCTAAACCAAAGAACCCTTAGGTCACAAGCACAAAACAAAAGTAATTTCTTTTGTTTTATATCAACTGTAGAACCTAAGAATGTCGGTGAAGCAATTAAGGATGAAAGTTGGGTAGTTGCCATGCAAGAAAAGTTAAATCAATTCGCTGTAAACCAAGTTTGGTATCTAGTACCTCCACCTAAGAATCAAACCATCATAGGAACTAAGTGGGTGTTTCGAAATAAACTCGATGAAAATGGCGTCGTAACTAGGAATAAGGCAAGGTTGGTAGCACAAGGCTATAACCAACAAGAAGGAATAGATTACGATGAAACTTATGCACCCGTTGCTAGATTAGAGTCTATTAGGATACTCCTTGCCTATGTTTGCGCCTTAGACTTTAAACTATACCAAATGGACATGAAAAGTGCATTCCTAAATAGTTATATCAACGAGGAGATATACGTTGTACAACCTCTGGGATTCGTTGATTTCGAAAAACCAAATCATATTTATAAACTCAAGAAAGCACTCTATGGTCTTAAACAAGCCTCCCAAAGCTTGGTACGATAGACTAAAAGCATTCTTCCTTAAACATGAATATACCACGGGAATGGTTGATAACAAACTTTTCACGAAGAAACGTAATTCACATCTCATCATTGTTCAAATATATGTCGACGACATTATATTCGGCTCAACTTGTCCAGAACTGTGCGATGATTTTTCAAAGATCATGCGCGACAAGTTTGAGATGAGCATGATGGGTGAATTAAATTTCTTCCTTGGTCTACAAATAAAACAAATGGAAGATGGTATCTTCTTTAATCAATCTAAATATATTAAGGAGATGCTTAAGAAATTTAGTTTAGAAGAGTCTAAGCCCATGAAAACTCCCATGTCCACGGAAACGAAACTCACGAAAGATGAAGAAGGTGAGTCTGTGGATAGCACTAAGTATAGAGGTATGATAGGAAGTTTGTTATACCTAACGGCAAGTAGGCCCGATATCATGTTTAGTGTCTGCCTTTGTGCTCGCTTTCAAGAGGATCCCAAAGCCTCCCACATTGAAGCGGTTAAGCGTATCTTCCGATACATTAAAGGCACTATACACTTGGGATTATTCTATCCCAAGGGGACCGGTGTAGAAACTATTGTCTATGCCGACTCTGATCACGCGGGAGATTATGTGGATCGAAAAACTACGAGTGGCGTTTGTTCCTTCATGGGTTATTTTCTAACTTCTTGGTTCTCCAAGAAACAAACGGCTCTTGCTATCTCCACGACCGAAGCCGAATACGTAAGCGCCGGAAAGGCATGTCAACAAGCACTATGGATGAAACAAACTCTTATTGACTACGACATCCAACTCGATGACATCCTTATTATGTGAGATAACAAAGGTGCTATTGACTTGATCAAAAACCCCGTTCAACACTCTCGTACTAAACACATCAAAATTCGTCACCACTTCCTTTGTGATAATGTCCAAAAAGGAAACATTTCTATTGAGAAAGTTCCCTCTCAAGACAATATCGCTGACATCTTGACTAAACCTCTCAAACAAGAATCCTTCAACTACCATCGTCTAGGTCTAGGAATGATGGAACATATTCCGTAAATCTTATGACTATCTAAATATTTCACTGGAAATATTAAAGTCATCCCTCGTATCCCTCTTATGACTACTTACGTATTTCCTCGAAAATATTAAAGTCATCGCTTATCGTCTGGTGTAGTTCTTCTTGTTAAAAGAATTTATTAGGTATAAATTCTTTCCTCTTGTCAAAAAGTCTCACTAAAACAAAGAGACTTATTCTTCAAAAATCAAAATGGAAAAAAAATCATCCCAGCAGATCACGGCACCACTAAAGTGGCACGGCACCATTAATTTTAATGGTACCGTGGTATCGTGTATCTGACACAGCTCGTATTTCAGTCCTATTTTCCCACATTATTCACTTTTAAACTTTCCCAACTTCTACCGTTGCTGTCAAAACCAAACCTCACAACCCAAAACTTAATTACTCCCTTTCAAAATCAAATTTGAGGCATTAATTTTCAAGATCATCAACTACTGCCACTTTTTCAACATAAATTGTAAGTCATTTGACTCTAATTTTCTTTAATCTTGAGTCTAGGGTTTGTTCATGCATGAAAATCAAATTGGGGTTTTTCAATTTTGATTAAGTCTTTAGGAAATTAGGATTAGGATTAGACAATGTATAACAATCATGATTACCTTAAAATAGGATTTGCATAAACCCACTTAAATCACATATTTTGGTCCAAACTTTGTTTTTATAACTAGATTAAGCATGGTTAAGAGGAATCATGTCTAGGGTACTTGAAACTAGGATTAGAAGTCATTAATACTCAAATTCTTCAAACTTAAAACTCTTGGCGCCAAAACCTTGAAGTCGCCAAACACCCCAATTCCATTATTTTTAGGAAAAAAAAATACGAAACTAGGATCATGAAACACTTTTCGTGCATTGTTGATACAAACTAAAAACGCTTTCTCATGCATACATGATCTCACGAATATTGATCAAATTACATAACTAATATGTATTTTTCGACATATCCGTTTGAGCAAAAGTGAAGTTAGGAGCGTTTGGGTAATCTTGTTACTTTTAGTTCTAGAGTCGAGATTACCGCACCTCCACATGGTTTGCATATAGGCACACACTAGGCACGTGTCTTGAAAACAACTATTCTAAATTTTAATTTTTCCTAAAATTTCCTTATAGGTAACAAAAATGTCTCATGAGTATGATTTTGATCATCTTCTAACCGACTCCTATACTCCCAAAATCTCTCGTGAACCTACAACACCCTGTAGTCACATTCGTGCCTATGTTAATCTTGAAACCCCTCAGTTTCATGAAGGTCGAGTCGTTGATCCATCTTTAATTTATCATAGGGATATCAACACCTCATTTAGAGATATAGGCTTCGATTGCTTGCTTCACATCAACGAGCACATTTGTTCTCGTTTTGTGTTGGAATTCTTTCGACAAGTTGAACTCGTACGTAATGAGGATCAATCTTTGTCACTTTGGTTTTGGATCCGAAATTTCAAATTTGCCTTAACTCTTGAGCAATTTGCTCAAATTCTCCGAATCCCCAATCATGGGCAATGTGCCTATACTGAAGATTGGTGTCTTCAGTCTCTCTTTAACTATCGAGAAGAGGATAGTCTGTATTGTTCCTACATACCCTCTCCAACTGAACTTACCAAACTAATTCGTACTCATAAGTACTCTTCTTACCCAGATCCAACGAAAATTCATTTGGAAGAGGTTCGTTATGAACTAATCTGTTAGGCAGTCATCCTACGAGAAAATGTTCTCAGTTTAAAAGGAAATTGTAAGCAACTTCCGGCGTGTTGTGCTCATATGATTTACTAACTTCATACTTAACTTCTTCCCTAAGCGAATTGTACATCTCAAGGGTAACAAAAATAAATTGATACCTTATGGGATGTTCCTAACTCGTCTTTATCACCACTTCATGAACTTTCATCCATACCTTCATGGTCTTCAATACTCACTCTTTAATCACGTCATGGAACCCCTTAATGAGTCGCATATCTCATTCATTCTCATTTCTGAATCTTCCACCAACCATGCACCCTTTGATTATTCGAATCAAGAGGAAGAGGTTCAAGCTCATGTCGAGAGTGTGATGAAAATGGGAACAAGTTCAAGTTACCTTTAAAAAGCCACGTCATGAGTAGTTAGGGAGGGATTAGTACTTCTATCTTATATTAGGATTTATCTATGATAAATTATATTAGGGCTTAATACTCCTATCTATCTTGCATGCTTGACTTTTATTCTATCACCTTGCATGATTTTAAATTATGTGATTCTTGGATGATAGCTTATTTTATCCTTTTTGATTCCATGCATATCTTAGATAGTTGCATGATAATCTTTAATTGCTAGGAGTAGCTACATATGGGATATATTTGGCAATTTAATCTTTAGTGGTTTGAGGCACTAACATTTCCTGCAAATAATCCACCTAGAAAACTCCTTTTAGCTGCCTAGAACTAGGCAGCACAAGAAAATTCGTGACTCCCAGGTCACGGTACCGTTAAATAGGCCATGGTACAGTTAAATTTAACAGTACCGTGTGGTATTTAGTAGTACCGTGCCCTTGTTTGACAAATTTTCACTGTTTCCTCTAGATTCCTGCATCCCTAACCTCAAACCTGCAATACTTTGCAAACTCTCATACACCCTAAGATTCCCTCACTACACCATAGGACACTTCCACCAACTTTAATTCAAATCTCACAACTCTTGCCTATTTAAAGCCTCACCATTGCAAGCATTTCTTGCATCTCATCTTCAACCTCCCATTACTCACTCACCATGTCTTCCACACAAGGATCAACAACCCATACCTCCAAGAAACCTAGGATCACCGTTAGACCACCATCCAAACCTCTCTTTGTTGATCTCACCAAAGATGATGAAGTCACAACACCACCTTCCCAAAGCACTCCTAACTCACCATCTCCACCAAATGCTCCTTCTAAAACATCATCTAGAACAACATCTTCATCATCTCCCTCTTTGAACACCATGCCATCCTCCATGGATTATACACGCTCACCTATTAGCCTATTGGATTATGCCATGCCAACCCCATTACCAACAAACTCACCACCACCTCCATCTCCAATCATGGGCCAACCTATCCAACCTCATCCGGTTGATATAAATAGTGCAAATTGCCTATGTTGTCTTCACAACCGCAACCTCATCTTCTCTTTGAGAGATGAGCTACACTTCATGTTCTCTTATGTTGAACATCTCATGATACCCCCACCACCTCCAATCATGTCATACTCTCCACCTCCCACTAGCCCATTTAACTAAACATATTGATGTTTAGTTTCCAAAAATAAACATTTAGGATCCCTTTTGGAATTGAAGCAAATCTTAGGGCCTCTTGTCACTAAAGATTTATATGTGCTTCCTGTAGTTTTTTTTTATGTTTAGGTTGTAGTCATACTTTATGTATGACATTTCTCTCTATGAATAGATGGGCTTCTTGTGTGGTTGTTTTATCTTTTATGATTTTTGGCTTCCTAGCCCTTTTCTTAGTTTATGGTTGGATATTTATCTTGGTTGATACATGTTAGATATTGCATGTGTGTCATCTACCTTTGTTTTGTAGCAAGAACCATTGCTCGATTCCTTGGTGTCCTCTAAACGAGGGGGAGTATACACCAAGGGGGAGCCATTGCGACCTTTTTGCTTCGACAAAAAGGGGGAGAAATGGGATATAATCTCATGCTAAAAACTTGTTAAAATTAATCTTTAACTTAAATTGAGTTTATGTTTTTTCATCATCAAAAAGGGGGAGATTTTTGATGCAAATAATGTTCCAAAAATGTTATTTATATATTTCTATAACTCCACGTTTTGATGATAACAAAATGTGAAAACACTTTACGTCAAAATTAACGTAAACAAGTTTTTTGTCGAAATATCCCGTTTCTATGTAAATCATTCTGTGTATGAACAAACACATTTACAACTTGAAAAATGATCAAAGAAGTGAATTTGTGTTTCAAACTTCACATTTTTAATGTGACAAAACATTTTTTCAAAAATATACCTTACAAGTTATTTTTGAATTATAAATAAATGTTTTATTGGAAAAATAAGTTTAAAAATCATAACAGCTATTTCCTCCCCCCCCCCCCAAAATCAGCTCCAAACTTCCCCAAATAAACTTTCACCACTAAAAACAACAATTGGAGCATCCTTGTCTGGCACGGTACCACTAAATTTAGTGGTACCGTGTAGTATTTAGTGGTACTGTGACCCTATAACAGGTAAATTTATTCTGCCTATAAATATCAGCCCACTTCACAGTTTTTGGGCATCCTTTTTCACACATAACTTTCTGATTTTAAAACTCTTATCACATCTTCTCTCCTTTGATCATTTAGTTAGTTTTTCTTTTGTTTAAAGAGTGATCCAATTATCCAACCAAGTGATCACCTTCATTCCTCTACTAGTGCAAGAGAAGAACACAGAGTATTAAAGAAGATACAAAGTGTTGTAGTTATAGTTAGTGAACTTTTAACACTTGTTACATACTTGTAGTATCCTAGCATACACCAATTTGATTTTGTTTGGTCTAGTTTGTGAGAGTAGATCATTGTGATCTTATTGATATCTTGGAGATCTCTTGTAGCTTGTGGGCTTATTTGTTGATCAAGTGGATCAAGGGTAGATCGAGTCAAGTGTGTTGATTGTGTGAATTAGTAAGGATCGTATGAATCGTGGTAGATTCGTACTAGCTAAGATTAGTACTCGACATTTAGCTTAGTGTCGGGAATAAGGATAAGCGACGTTGTACGGTTTTCTCCGCCTGAAAGGAACTTTGTTGACATAGTGCTTAGAACTCTCGAGTTTGGTACTCGGGGTGTGGAGTAGGGCGAAGAAGAGCTTCGTGACCGAACCACTATAAATCTCTTTGTCCCGGTTTGATCTTTCCATCATATTTCTTTATATTTATTGTTTATATTAGATAGTATTGTTTAGTGTTCATATTGGTGTTGATTGATTTCACAAAAGAATCGAATCAAAGTTTTTCACAAGTAAAGTTTTAAAGCTAATTAAAAACCGGTAAAACTATTCAACCATCCCTTCTAGTTTTCCACAAACATCATAAATAGTACATCACCAAAATACATCATAGATTCAATACTTGTCGTAAGTTTTACAAGATATACAAAACGATTACAAGTTTCTTATCAAAATCTACTAACTGAAACTAGTCATTTTAGTACAAGGCAAACTACTACTATAATACTAAACTTCCATAATAAAGATGATCACTAATCTCTACTGACGGTCTCCTCCGTATGTAGCCAGGACATCAACACTATCATCGAAACGAAATCACGCCATTCTATCATAGTATGCCTGCCACTGCATGGCATGTATCTCATCCCTCAACTCCTGAATACTACGCTAGTAATGACGGCTATCAATATCAGTGAAAACAGCTCCAAGGTCCAACTTCTCCACAATCTTCTCGACATCTATCATCCTCGTCTCTAATGGTGTCAAACGCTCCCGAATCTCTGTCTCTGTCTTCTCTTTCGAACTCAACCTCGCAGCATGCTCATACAACTCACCCATAGCTCTCTTATCTCCCTTAAACTCCATCTTCAATCCTAGATCATTAGTCTGTTGCGCACTCAACCGTCGAGACATTGACATGTAGCGACCCGTACACCAACCGATATCCTGATGCAAATGGCTCAGCTCAGCCCTAAGCTTTGAGTGTGTCACTCGCGGCACTGCTGAAGACTCTCCAATCTCAAATGTCGATGGTGGCTCAGATGTTACCTCGGTAGCAAGTGCATGTCCCAATGCGTCTGACGTATCAGACTCATATGTGACATCTGACACTGCTGGTGAAAGTGGTATAGGGAGATCCTCCGGCTCCTCCTCCTCCTCATCATCATCATCATCATCCTCCATCTCATCATCATCCTCAGTGTCATCATCAATAGGGTATGGATCCTCCTCTGGACTAGGTGGTGCAAGCGCGGGATCAAGGGTGCAATTGATAACTGACCGGATGGGACTGGTGCAGACATGATACTATACAAGGGGTATCAAAAAAATATAAAAATTCTAGCCAAATTTTTAAAAGAAATGGTTTTATATGAAGTAAAATAGCAGCGAAAAGTTTAGGTACATAATAGTATGAGAGAATGCATACATAAAAGTTCAAATAAAATGATAAAAGAGCGAAGTGGCATGGAGGGCTGATGGCTATCGATTGTGGAAACGTTTTGACACGAAGAAAAAGAAAGAAAATGTTTATAGTCGAGTATGACCTCGTTCTCTATAAACCATGTCTCTAATACCATTCTGTAACACCCCCAACTCGGAATATGGCAGCAAAACATAGTTTAGGGTATTACTTTCGGGTAAAACAATCGCAATCATAGATAACGACCTCATAACAAGCCGTTTTAATAAAAACATATCATTCGAATTATAATATAACATTAGAGTTCAAAAGATTCTCAAACATCATAAGCAATGAAAATAAAAGACATAGTTCAAAAGGGGGTTTTTCGAATGATAAGTGATAGTAAAAAGATAGTAAAAAGTAGGTGGATAGTAAAAACCGATAGCCATCGATGATCTTCATGAAACTCCCAGTGCCACTGCAGTATGCATCAATTACCTGAGATAAAACATGCTTAAAAAGTCAACACAAAGGTTGAGTGAAGTCTATAGGTTTAAAATAAATAGTTAACACAATATTTTCAAGTCTGGAAGATATAAGTAACAAATACATATATCAGGTAAGCGTTAAACAGTTGCTAAGCTCATGACACGCAAAATGTTAACCGATACCAAATAACATTGGCGTAAGTCGACAGTACCCGCGGAATTCATAATATAATAGTTTCCCTCAAGCTAGATACTTTGCCAGATACCTAGTGATAAATCGAATATAGTACATCACATGCGGACCGGACTTAGTCAACATGGCGGGATGGTCAAATCCTATAGGCCTATATCCCTATATTCGCGCTCAATCGCAAGTGATTAATGGTTCATGATCGAGGGACTTGCTTTCGGCAAGGTCGGTAGTTAGCAATATCATCTTAGTCAGGAATAGCATACATTTAAACAATTATGTTCATGAAAAGTAAATAGCATGTATCCCCCCCATGGTTTTATAAATAATTTAAAAGTAAAGTGGGGCTATGAATCACACCTTAGTAGTAGTAGAGAAACAAGATATCGCAAATGATCAGATGGTACAACACAGCAAATGAACCTCAGCACAACCTAATAAGTAAATGGCATGTCTCAGAAATAAACCTCGTAATGATTTATTAAGCAATACTCGTATTTGAAATGAAAAGTTTGGTTTCAATGGCGTTTGAAATAAATAAACGTTTAAGACTCGTGTGGATATGAGAAAGTTAAAATAATAAAAGTCGGCAAACACAGATGAATACGTAGAAAAGAATAAAGAAAAGAGAGAAGAAATAAGAAAGTAAAGAAGGAATAAAAAACTAAAACAAGAGAGAAAAACATCAATAGGTTGTTTCGGTGTTTTACCCATTTCCCAAATAGTTGATAAAACGTAATGATTTAGAAGGAAAGCGTATAAGTTCCGAAAAGGTTTTAGGATATTAAATAGTTATAAATGATTAAGTCATAAAAGTTTTTATCAAAATTTAGAGATTCTGCGTCCGTTTATGAAGCATTTCCAAGTCGTTACGACTCTTGAATATAAGTTTTATCGTCACATTTTACAAGTTATCAATATATTATTAGACATTATCATTCGCGTGTATATTAGTTGTCAAGTTTATCGACCATTTTGTGTATGTTCGGGTCCAAATAATTTAAGCTCTTATGAGTCTAACATATCCTTCTATCTCAATTACCAAAACCGTCCATAAGTCCTTTAGCTAATATCGTCAATCCAATAATGTCCAATCTCATCCAAGCAAAGGTTATCAACATATATCCAAGTCCAAATCATATCCCATATTATCTAAATAATTTCCGAAACACCAATCAATAAACAAATAAATAATTAAAAGAAAAAGGAAAATAATATAAGGTTGACTTGAGGTTTTCTAACCTCGAGTACGACATGGCTAAGACTCCCGTGAGTCTCGACTCGACACAACTCGACATAAAAAACAAATCCAAACCCTCGGCTACAAACCAAACATCAAACCAACCTTAGCCGTGACTCCCGTGAGTCACGGCTCGACTCTCGTCGAGCTTATGGGCTCTCGGCTAAACCAAACACACATCCAAATCAAAACTGAGACACAAACAATAAACCAACCTAATGTCGTGACTCCCTTGAGTCACGACTCACTCCCACTTGAGCTTATGAGGCTCTCGGCCTATCCACAAAACCAGATCCGACTCGAGCAAAACATACCCTACGCTACGTCGTGACTCACCTTGAGTCTCAGCTCGACACTACGCGAGCCGTAGCTCTCGACCGAGAAAAATCCAACATAAAACCATCCAAAAATCCATACTGAGCTCCAAAACAAATGAACAAGTTAATATAAAGCCAAATAAATCAAAAACAACAATAACCCACCCCGAGTCAACTCGACTCGTGAGTCTACTCGGCTGAGTCGTGTGACTCGAACCTAGTCCAAACTAGTTACGGGTCAAAAGTTTAGATCCACACGATTTTTATTAAAAATAAAAGGTTTTATAAAAGTTTTATTAATAAAAACTAATTTTATAAAAATATAAAAATTAGGGTTTCGAATTTTAAAAGAAATAAAGGGTTTAGGGGCGCGTGCATTACCCAAAATGAAAGAGGAGATGGCGGGGAAGAAGCGCCGGGTGGCGGTGGTGTCGAGGTGGCGGCGGTGTAGCGGGGGTGTAGGTCAAACGAACTCCAAAATGCTCCAAACGGTCCAGAAATGAAGCGGGGGTATAGATCTACGTTGGGGGAAATTTTAGGTGCTGGCAGAAAGTTGGCCGGAAAATTTTTCCGGCGACAGAGGTGGTGATCGGCCGGTGGTGGTCCGGCGAGAAGTGAGAGAAGGAGAGGGAAGAGTTGGGTGTGTGTGTGTTATAATGAGAAGAGAGAGAAAGGGAAGGGGGTTTTATTAGTTGGGAGGGGCCAAACTTGGACAAAACAAAGTGAAGGGGTGGAAATGAATGTGACAACTCGTAATTTCAGGTCATTTTTCAAACAAGTTACTATTCATCATTTACTATTCACCAATCACTATTCATGGTTATCATTCATTATTACGTAAACTAGGTTTACGGGTATTTAAATGCGCGTAACCAGTATGGTTTAGCTGCATATTCATGCATCATCAGTAAGAACACTTCATATAGACTAGAGTATTCTATACATCATCAGTAACATCATCATCAATTTAGGTCATTTTTACAAAAACATCATCAGTAGCGATCGTTTGCTTTTTTTAACTATTCATGAGCCGTGCTTAGAATTTCTATTTGTTTTCATGTTAATAGTGGTTTAATATTCCATTATAATCTCCTATTATTCAAAAATTTCTATAATTCCCATTTTCTGTTTCATTTCACGATTTCGTCAAATTTTGGTAACAACTCGCGTTTAACGTACAATTAATTCAACCGACACTAGACTATGTCCAGTCTACACTTTTTATACAATTTTGGTTCCTTATAATTCTATTTTAAGAGTCACTGTTCACTTTTTCCATTTTTACATAAACCTTGCACCTTTTACGTTTTACGTATTCTAAACCTTCGTTTTTAGGTTTTAATTATATTTATACACTCCGATGAACTCACCACTCATCTAAAAATAATAAACTAGGTCATGATAACAAGTTGTTACATTTTTTGAAGTTTTACATTTTTACGTTACCCGGAATTTCATTATGCGTCATAAAAACCTTACGTTTGAGTACCGGGAGCAACCTACACTACACAATACACCCAATAACCAAATTAATACATCAAGACTTACCAACTAGCACCCTTTTGGCTAGGTGGCCGGTTCTACAAGGCCAAGACACCAAGTGTCTTAGCTAAAATGCATGTTTAAACACGTGTACTCCACTAAGTCTTGTAGTGGTATATGTAGGTGACTTTTGCACATAGATCATATCACCCTTAGCTACTTTTCACCAAAAATCTGCCATTCCTTCCTCTTGTTGCTGCTGTCGTGGTGATCACAAGGCCAAGGAGACCCTTGGTGATTGATTTTACTAAGTACATTAGTGTTGATTTGAAGATCCTAGCACACAAGTTTGTTCCTAACCTTTTTCTTTCCTTCAATTTACTTAATTATGGTATTATTAGAGTAAATTAGTGAAACTTATATATGTACATTTGGAGATTGATCAAGTATTCATAGGAATCTTGGAGTTACATAGGAGGCTAGGCTTGAAAGAGTAAATAATGCAAGAGTTGGTAGTTACACTTTTGATTGTTGAATCTAGTTTCATTTTAAAGTTTTGCATAAGAGACCACATATGTTTTCTCTAAAAATCACTTTTTTTTCTTGGACATGTTAGCATTTGATCCATTTAAAGAGGTTTATGATTGGTAGCACCACAAAATGTAGCAAAACCTAGCTTACAAACCCTAGAAAGTCATGATCTTGAAAAGATGATTCTGTCCAAAACAATATCAGTTGGAAAATGACTCACCCATTTTACTTCATTAAGATCTGGACTAAAATAAAAATATGTAGTTATAGATCTATGTCTTTTGGTCATTTCCATAAGTGGTGATTCCCGTGATGATACCCGATGATTGAGATATGAATTTTTTGGTGAAACTAGGTCAGATCTGTACACTGTTTAGATTTTGAGCATAAGTTGAGTTTTATTGCATAACTTTTTAAAAACTAAATATGTGGACTGTAGTAGAGAAGTAGATCTATCATCTCCAACTGAGTTTACCTTAATAGGACTTGTAGATTTCAAGATATGGCCATCTTGGTGAGACACAAAACTGAGACAGATTGACCATCAGAACTGACTTGCAAAGAAAAATTGTAACAAGTGTGTATACCTAGATATTATTGAGTACCCTTATTTTTCTAGTAAAGTAGGGACATAGAGGAAGCTAGGGATATAAAGAACATGATTTTTCGACTTACGGTTTGAGAGATATGAATTTTTGATCATAAGCTAGTCATAAAAATCCCATCAGATTTTGAGATATAAGTTTATGAAAAGGTTAATAACATATGAATTTGGACCCTTAAGTTTTAATTTGAACCAGTTAATATAATTTGGACCTTTAATCATAATTTGAACCTTTTGAATAATAATTGAACTCTTGGACTTAATTTGGACCCTTGTGACTCATATTGGACTTATAGATACAAATAGAAATAAAAATTTGAAGTTGGGTGAGATATAATTCATATTTGTAAATCATTTCAAAAGTCAAATCCAACCTTAAAAATTATTTAAACATTAGAAATCAAGCACAATTGAGATTATAACTTACATAGCTTATTGAGATAAATGTATCATTTTCTTTAAAACTAAGACACGCGTATATATATATATATATATATATATATATATATATATATATATATATATATATATATATATATATATATATATATATATATATAGGTTTCTTGTAGGCGCCTCGCGGTTACTTCATCATTATCTCACTTGGTTGTGCACTTCGTTTTTGGTGAGTTTTCATAGCCCCGACTTTTACATTGTTTATACATAATTTCTAAATTCTCGGGGAAGAATACATTGCATCATTTTTACATACGGACCAAAGTATCAAAATTCAGTTACATTGCATAAGTTACATCATTGCCTGATTAAAGTCCCCTATTTGGAATCATGAACCGTTAATTGTGAGCAAGCGAGAGTGAGTGAATAGATCTATTGAGGGTGACTCCTCTGTCCGGGTTGGTCGCTCCAACTGGTCAAACGGATGCATTTCATTTGAATCATATTAGAGTGATTGGCAAACACTCAGATGGGATATTTCATTTCAGTCTAGCTTCGGGGTCATGTGCTTAAGGGCTAATGTATTATTTTTATGTGGCATTGTTTTGTCATACACCTTATACTTGTGGTTCCCGTACAAACATTTCATTTACATAAACCTATGATTCTCACCAACATTATTGTTGACCATTTTTAGCAATGTATTTTCAGGTAATTAAGGTATGCGCATCATGGCTTGTATTTCCACCTATTGGAGGTATTAGCACTACCAGATATAACACCGAAACTTTTGAGATTCAGGGAACTGCCCTTGCCTTCCCACCACCACCAATGTCATTCCCCTTTTCCATTCCCACATATCAAGAATTAGATGACACCTTGTGGATAATACCAAGATCACCGAATCAGCAGGAACATCAGCAGATTTCTCAAGAATGGTTTGGAATCTACACTATCTCGGACATGATCGATGCACTACTCCAGACCCCGCATCAGGACTCATCCCGACCCCAAGATGCCACAACCCTGGATTCACTCAGAGGAGCACTAGGGAATCCCTAGACTAGACTTATATCTTTACTTGCTTTTACTATTATCCTAGCAACGGGATGTGTGGTATGGTTCAAAAAAACTTGTAGTATTTTAATTGTTGTATAATGAAATCACCAAGTATTGACTTACTATATGGGTATGGTTGTGCTATCTATGATATCGGTCCATGTAAGACCGAAATTTTCATTTTAGATATCCACGTGTGTTATGGTTACAAATATGACATTTCACGATTTCATCTTGTCGCGATTTCACCCCACTTATACGTGTCATGGTTGCGTATATGTGAGTATGATGATCTTTATCACTTATAAATTCTCATGGTCTCTTATGATTTTGAAGCAGTTAGGTTAAGGCAAGCCACTCCAGACATGACACAAGCCACATCTTTCTCCAAAAATTTTACCCATGAGGAATTTATGGATTGCAACCCCCACACCTTTAGCGGAACTGAAGGAGCAAAGGAATTTTACAAATGGTTCGAAGAAGTAGAAACGATATTTTGGTGTGGTGACTGCCGCAAGGAAGACAAGGTCAAGTTCGCCACTTGCACTTTTCGGGATCATGCCCAGGAATGGTGGACTAAACTTGTTCAGATAGTAGGGGTCGACGCTGCTTCCTCAATCTCTTGGGAGAAACTAAGAAGGATGATGACTTTAGAATATTGTTCAAGAAGCGAACTACAAGCAATGAAACAGGAAATCCTCAACTTTACCATGGTAGGAGATGATGTTGCCAAGTACACTACTCAGTTTTACGAATTAGCACGACTAGGCCCAGCAATGGATGAACCGGAAGGCAAGAAACTTGAGAGGTATATCGGAGGACTCTCCCCTGAAATTCGCATGTTGGTCGCCTCATTAGAACCCGATAACATGCTTAAAGCTATCCACATGGCGACCGAGGCAAAGGAACGCCTGACTCACACCAAGGCCGTAGGAAACAATGATAACAACAAATGGAAATGGAACCACAACAAGAGGAAGTGGGACATCAACCAGAATGACAATGCTACTCAACAACCACCTCAGAAACAAGAAGTTGTTAAGGCCTATGCTGCAGGCCCAGCTAAAGAGAAAGGTTACCAAGGTACCGTACCCAAATGCAACAAGTGTCAAAATCATCATAGACCTGGGCATTGTCTTAATCCGTGTGTTAACTGTAAGAAGAATGGTCATTCAACTAGAGAATGAAAATTTCCAATCATTGCCAGAAATCAAAACCCTCAAGTGACATGTTTTGGCTGTGGAGAGATAGGACACTACAGGAATGAATGTCCAGAACAAGGAAATCAAGGGAATGAGAACAAAAAGGGAAAAGCTCGTGGGAGAGCCTATATCATTGGAGGAGGAGGTTACCAGAACATCAACAACGTTGAGGACGAACACCATGTTTAAGCACAAAGAACTTCTGCCTTAATAATAAACCATAGATGGAGCCGCTAGGGTTGTATTTCCCTAAGTAGATTATCTTAAGTACTTTCTCGTAATCTCGTTGTATTATGTACTTTTCCATCTAATGTAATTCCTATCTTTTATCATCTCCACAATGAGCACAACCTTAGTTTAATTCATTTCCTATTCCATTTGCCCAATTTTTAATCATTTCGCAATGACATACCGCTATCCTGGTAGGGGCTAGGTAAATTTCGTCTTTGACTATAGACTAGTACCATTCCGTAAGACTTTCCACACATGTCCTATAAACCATTCAACAGATTATATTACAAGATATTTTACTACCACTTCATAAAACCATTTCACATACATTTTACTCAAAGCTATTTTACTACAATCGCAGGAAATTATTTCCTAAGATTTTAAACCACGTTATATTACCATCATCTCATAAGTTGATTTACTAACATTCCACCAACTATTTACTCTCACGCAAACTAAATTTCTTGTTAAAACAAAATTCAGATTACCGTTTTACCAAACAACACGTTGAACACCATTTAAAACTTTTGAGAAACATAACATTTTCTTTGACTAAACCGAGCATCGCATCATTAGTCCTTAATTATACATAGCCTGATCACCTATGTATAATTCAGGAAGGATTATGCAATGAAAAGGATAATCATCTTTTCAAAATTCATAATAACAATTTTCATTCAAAGACCTTGTAACCAAACACAATTTTTCATAAACATCCCTATTGGCAAACCCTTGCTAGATACCTACACCACATTTCACTTACTTAGCAGTTAAGTTGGATTTTACCATTTACCTCTCTAGGAAAGACTTCTCATTTACAAGGAATATCCCATGACATAAGAAAACAACGAAAGGATTTCGGAAATACAAACAGGGACTAGAAGTATACAGTAAGTTGATTCGTATCGCAACGGAAAACATAAGATCACACGAGGCAATCCAAATTACTATCTTTGGCATAGTCACCAAATTCTATCATTTCCGAAATACTAAATAGACCAAGAAAGGCAATAAATCTAAGACATGATTCATGTCAAAAGCGACAAAGTAAGTTGAAATACTCATACCTATAGGTCTTGCTTGATATTAACAAATAGGCATCATTCAACACCAGAAACAAAATGTTAGACATCTAAGCATCCATGCAGACATGCCTACCCGACTATTTCATCCTCTTAATGCTTACAATTCAAACGAATTTTCTTTAAAATACAATTATACATCCACTTTGTAAGAAGAGATTTTCTAAAGTACCTATTCGGAGGAATGGATCCTTTATGGTCAGCCTTGAATAAAACCATCGTACGGTATAAACATCAATTTTTACTAAATGGTACTATTCACATCATACCGAAAACCCGTCTATAAAACTTTGTGGTCGCATTTGAACACACTCCAACCTTTCATAACCACTAAAACTATTCAAACTCTAAAATTAATTTATTCAAAGAAAGATTTCATTTATTCAAACTTGTGGGTTCATTTATTCAAATTGTAAAAATTCATTTATCCAAACGTGTAAATTCATTTATTCGGAGAAGGATCCCGAGCAAAGCTCTCCATATCAAGTCAAGTTTTGAAAATCAACCCCACACTACAACACTTCATACATTTAGGACCTTGTGGTTGACAAACAATAGCATGGAAACTTTGGACGAAGGAAATCTAAGGAAAACTATTAAACAGTAAGAATCTTAATAGTGAGGAATAAGCACCTTAGGTGATGAGAAACACAAATCGTGACACTAGTTAGCGCAAGACATCAGGAATCAGAAACTGTTACCATACCTTCATCCTTCCGATAGCATTTTTCCGACGAACCTATCATTGGAATTAGTCGAGACAACATTGTGCAGATTCCAAATACACCTAATAAAGGATAGACGATACACCTGAAACTTCTGACAACCCCCTTAAGATATTTTCTTTCCAATTAGATATACACATGCTCTACCATCTTCAGACCAATGGACCATTAAGAAAGCTATCCAAGCTCTATAGGACGTGCTCAGCGCCATATAATCAACTTTGAAATTGTTTGGAGTAATCCATTGACATTGACAGATTTCACCTTCAACAATAGCCATCACATGTATACAAGGACTGCACTCTTTAAGGCACCCTGTGGTCAAAGTACAAATTACCTATTGACAGGCCAAAATCGGAAAGTCCAATTCACTGGTCTAGAACTCAATTATGAAACAACAAAGGAAATTGTACAAGTCAAAAATCAGTTACAAGCGACAAGAGAACGATAGGAAAGTTAGGTCGGTGCATGACGCAAATCATTGGGATTAGGTAATCCCTAAGCAACAAACCATTAGTATTCGAGTTGGAGAACGGGCTATGTTGAAAGCCTTGCCTTGGAAAGGCATGACACAATTTTGGAAACACAGGAAATGGAAACCTAAGTATATTGGACCATTTAAGATTCTATCTAGAATCGGCTGACTGGCATACGGACTTAAGCTTCCGTCAGAGCTAAGCAAAGTACATAACTCATTTCACATTTCAAATCTCTAGAAGAGTCTTCCTCATGAATCATTCGTAACACATTTCATTTTATCTCATTAGAAGAAATTCAACTCGACAATAAGATCAATTTCATTGAGGAACCAGCAGAAACCATGGACCGTAAGGTCAAACAATTGAAGCAGAGCAGAATTCCTATCGTGTAAGTTCGCTGGAATTCTCGAAGAGATCCCGAGTTTACTTGGGAGCGGGAAGACCACGTGCGACTCACATACCCACGTCTTTTCACCAAATCCACTCCAGAGACTAACACTAACTGAATTCAGGGACTGAATTCCTTTTTGGGTGGGAAACTGTGACAACTCGTAATTTCAGGTCATTTTTCAAACAAGTTACTATTCATCATTTACTATTCACCAATCACTATTCATGGTTATCATTCATTATTACGTAAACTAGGTTTACGGGTATTTAAATGCGCGTAACCAGTATGGTTTAGCTGCGTATTCATGCATCATCAGTAAGAACACTTCATATAGACTAGAGTATTCTACACATCATCAGTAACATCATCATCAATTTAGGTCATTTTACAAAAATATCATCCTCGTGGCATTTATTCGCACAAGCTATGCATAAATAGTAACCGGTTTAGTGATCATTTGCTTTTTTAACTATTCATGAGCCGTGCTTAGAATTTCTATTTGTTTTCATGTTAATAGTGGTTTAATATTCCATTATAATCTCCTATTATTAAAAAATTTCTATAATTCCCATTTTCTGTTTCATTTCACGATTTCGTCAAATTTTGGAAACAACTCGCGTTTAACGTACAATTAATTCAACCGACACTAGACTATGTCCAATCTACACTTTTTATACAATTTTGGTTCCTTATAATTCTATTTTAAGAGTCACTGTTCACTTTTTCCATTTTTACATAAACCTTGCACCTTTTACATTTTACGTATTCTAAACCTTCGTTTTTAGGTTTTAATTATATTTATACACTCCGATGAACTCACCACTCATCTAAAAATAATAAACTAGGTCATGATAACAAGTTGTTACATTTTTTGAAGTTTTACATTTTTACGTTACCCGGAATTTCATTATGCGTCTTAAAAACCTTATGTTTGAGTACCGGGAGCAACCTACACTACACAATACACCCAATAACCAAATTAATACATCAAGACTTACCAACTAGCACCCTTTTGGCTAGGTGGCCGGTTCTACAAGGCCAAGACACCAAGTGTCTTAGCTAAAATGCATGTTTAAACACGTGTACTCCACTAAGTCTTGTAGTGGTATATATAGGTGACTTTTGCACATAGATCATATCACCCTTAGCTACTTTTCACCAAAAATCTGCCATTCCTTCCTCTTGTTGCTGCTGTCGTGGTGATCACAAGGCCAAGGAGACCCTTGGTGATTGATTTTACTAAGTACATTAGTGTTGATTTGAAGATCCTAGCACACAAGTTTGTTCCTAACCTTTTTCTTTCCTTCAATTTACTTAATTATGGTATTATTAGAGTAAATTAGTGAAACTTATATATGTACATTTGGAGATTGATCAAGTATTCATAGGAATCTTGGAGTTACATAGGAGGCTAGGCTTGAAAGAGTAAATAATGCAAGAGTTGGTAGTTACACTTTTGATTGTTGAATCTAGTTTCATTTTAAAGTTTCCATAAGAGACCACATATGTTTTCTCTAAAAACCACTTTTTTCCTGGACATGTTAGCATTTGATCCATTTAAAGAGGTTTATGATTGGTAGCACCACAAAATGTAGCAAAACCTAGCTTACAAACCCTAGAAAGTCATGATCTTGAAAAGATGATTCTGTCCAAAACAATATCAGTTGGAAAATGACTCACCCATTTTACCTCAAAAAGATCTGGACTAAAAGAAAAATATTTAGTTATAGATCTATGTCTTTTGGTCATTTCCATAAGTGGTGATTCCCATGACGATTTCCGATGATTGAGATATGAATTTTATGGTGAAACTAGGTCAGATCTGTACACTGTTTAGATTTTGAGCATCAGTTGAGTTTTATTGCATAAATTTTTGAAAAATAAATATGTGGACTGTAGTAGAGAAGTAGATCTATCATCTCCAACTGAGTTTACCTTAATAGGACTTGTAGATTTCAAGATATGGCCATCTTGGTGAGACACAAAACTGAGACAGATTGACCATCAGAACTGACTTGCAAAGAAAAATTGTAACAAGTGTGTATACCTAGATATTATTGAGTACCCTTATTTTTCCAGTAAAGTAGGGACATATAGGAAGCTAGGGATATAAAGAACATGATTTTTTGACTTAAGGTTTGAGAGATATGAATTTTTGATCATAAGCTAGTCATAAAAATCCCATCAGATTTTGAGATATAAGTTATGAAAAGGTTAATAACATATGAATTTGGACCCCTTAAGTTTTAATTTGAACCACTTAATATAATTTGGACCTTTAATCATAATTTGAACCTTTTGACTAAGAATTGAACTCTCGGACTTAATTTGGACCCTTGTGACTCATATTGGACTTATAGACACAAATAGAAATAAAAACTTGAAGTTGGGTGAGATATAATTCATATTTGTAAATCATTTCAAAAGTCAAATCCAACCTTAAAAATTATTTAAACATTAGAAATCAAGCACAATTGAGATTATAACTTACATAGCATATTGAGATAAATGTATCATTTTTTTAAAACTAAGACACACCTTTAATCATAATTTGAACCTTTTGACTAAGAATTGAACTCTTTGACTTAATTTGGACCCTTGTGACTCATATTGGACTTATAGACACAAATAGAAATAAAAACTTGAAGTTGGGTGAGATATAATTCATATTTGTAAATCATTTCAAAAGTCAAATCCAACCTTAAAAATTATTTAAACATTAGAAATCAAGCACAATTGAGATTATAACTTACATAGCATATTGAGATAAATGTATCATTTTCTTTAAAACTAAGACACACGTATATATATATATATATATATATATATATATATATATATATATATATATATATATATATATATATATATATATATATATATATATATAGGGTAGGGAATATATATATATATAGGGTAGGGATACAATGAGAAGGGGCTTAAAATGAGACGGGTAGGAAGGATTGTGGGAGTGACATGTGTCATCCCCATGCCACATCATCATGCCACATCACGGTTACTGCATCGTGATGCAGTAAAAATTTTGGCGGGAAAATTTTTTTTTCCCGCCAAAAAAAAAAATTTTTTTGGGCAAAAAATTTTTTTTTCTCGCCAAAATTTTTACTGCATCACGATGCAGTATAAATTTTTACTGCATTACGGTTACTGCATCACGATGCAGTATATTTTTTTACTTCATTACGGTTACTGCATCACGATGCAGTATAATTTTTTACTGCATCAAGATGCAGTAAAAATTTTGGCGGGAAAAAAAAAATTTTTGCCCAAAAAAAAATTTTTTTTTTTTGGCGGGAAAAAAAAAATTTTCAGCCAAAATTTTTACTGCATCACGATGCAGTAAAATTTTTGGCGGAATGATGATGTGGCAAAGTGACACATGTCACTCCCACAATCCTTCCCACCCTTCTCATTTTAAAACCCCTTCTCATAATATCCCATCTCTATATATATATATATATATATATATATATATATATATATATATATATATGGGTTGCTTGTAGGCGCCTCGCGGTTACTTCATCATTATCTCACTTGGTTGTGCACTTCGTTTTCGGTGAGTTTTCATAGCCCCGACTTGTACATTGTTTATACATAATTTCTAAATTCTCGGGGGAGAATACATTGCATCATTTTTACATACGGACCAAAGTATCAAAATTCAGTTACAATGCTTAAGTTACATCATTGCCTGATTAAAGTCCCCTATTTGGAATCATGAACCGTTAATTGTGAGGAAGCGAAAGTGAGTGAATAGATCTATTGCTGGTGACTCCTCCGTCCGGGTTGGTCGCTCCAACTGGTCAAACGGACGCATTTCATTTGAATCATATTATAGTGATTGGCAAACACTCAGATGGGGCATTTCATTCCAGTCTAGCTTCGGGGTCATGTGCTTAAGGGCTAATGTATTATTTTTATGTGGCATTGTTTTGTCATACACCTTATACTTGTGGTTCCCGTACAAATATTTCATTTACATAAACCTATGATTCTCACCAACATTATTGTTGACCATTTTTAGCAATGTATTTTCAGGTAATTAAGGTATGCACATCATGGCTTGTATTTGGACCTATTTTGGAGTCGCGGTGTCGACGCATCTCACTTATCTTTAATGCACTTATTATTGTTTGATTTGTATAAACTTATTTCCGCAAACATGAAACATCTTTTGGGACCTAACAATCAAACGATGTATTTTCAAACCGACACTTTAGGTCGTTCAATATAACTGTAACTGTGGTGCTATTATCAGTCACGCCCTTGAATGCTCCATTCCGCTGCAAGTCACGTAATTTGGGGGTGTGACAATGAAATAGTGGGATGGAGGTGGTATTTCGGCCAATTGGGTGAAACTTTTGTAATAATCATCGCGGGACCTATTTAACGTACCAAACGGACACGAAAAATTACGAAACTTGTGTCATTGTTTCTGAAATAATTTTTCTAGTAAAATTAAGTATAAACACACATAACTTTCTCGAAGTTAATTTATTTGGCAAATTTGATTCGTTTCATGCTTTCTTGGTTGTTCTGACATAATAAAAGGGATAACGCTCACGTTCATCAAGATATCTACTATTTCTCTAGTTCAAATAATTTTAGGAAAAAGTTTAAATGCTAAGGTGATGAAAAAATAAATATTTGGTTGTGAAAAAGGTTTTGGAAAATTACCGGGTGTTACACGGAGATTTATAGTGGTTCGGCTACGAAGCTCACTCTTCGCCCTACTCCACTCCCCGAGTATCACACTCGAGAGTTCACAATCACTATGTCAACAAACTCCCTTCTTACGGAGAAACCGTAACGGACTCACACCAAGTCCTAGTCTTCACCCACCAATACACGAACTCACATCAAGTCCTAATCTACACACACCAAAACACTGACTCACACTAAGTCCTAATCTACATACACCACTTCACGGACGTACACTTTGTCCAAATCTACACTAACACACCTAATCTCGACTCACACACAAGTCGGATAGACTAATATACAATATAGACAAATGAGAGAGTTTAGACGGAGAAGAGAATCGTAACACAAGTTACGTGTGTGTGATGCCTAATCTATAACACTTCATTTCTTGACAAATACGAGCGTTCTTCTCTTGCACTTGGAGGTATAGGATGACGGGATCAATTATAAACACATATCAACGAGTTATTGTGATCAAAGAAAGGTAGAAGAAGGAACAAAATGTTTTTGTGCAAAGAGGGTTGATTTTTTTGAAGGGAATAGTGCAGTATTTATAGGCACCAGGAGGAACGTGGGATGGTCCCTTAAACATTGGCCGGTCCCATATATATAAGGGACCGTCCACCTTTACGGGACCGTCCCAGGGGACGCTCCTAATTTTGTCCTGGTGTGGTGAAAATTTTATCTGATTTGGGCGGGAAAAATAGCAGTTGAAGAATTTCAAATTAAAATTAATTTTTCTTATTAAAACATTTCTTTATAAATACAAAAATACTTTGTAAAAAAGTTTTGTCACATAAAAATGTGAGGTTTGAGGAAAAATAAATTCTTTCATCACTTAACTAAGTTCGTATAGTGTTTGTTCATATCTTAAGTGATGTTTATAGTCGAAATGAGTTTTCTCGATTAAAAGGTTATTAAGTGTAGTTTTACGTAACTTGTTTTTATATTTTGTGATTATCAAAATGTATAGAGACCGAATAATGCAAATGACGTTTTTGACATTATTTGTATTAACACAAACAATTTTCAAAACTCATGACCAAGAAATATGAAATGAGTATGATGGGTGAACTAACTTACTCTCTGGGCTTTCAAATTAAACAAAATTCCAAAGGAATTTTGATTTGTCAAGAAAAATATGTCAAAGAGCTTTTAAAGAAGTATGACCTAGCAAATTATGCATCAGTAAAGTGCCCAATGCTTTCGTCCAATAATCTGGGCCCTGATGAATCAGGGACGCCTGTTAATCAGAGACAATACAGAGGGATGATTGGGTCACTGATGTATCTCATAGCTAGCAGACCAGATATTCAATTCTCCACATGTCTCTGTGCAGGGTATCAAGCTAACCCAAAAGAATCCCATCTTGTAGCTGTGAAAAGAATTTTCAGGTACCTTAAAGGAACTCCAAGTTTGGGTCTGTACTACCCCAAGGGATCAGGTTTCGATCTCAAGGCATATTCAGATTCAGACTATGCTGGTTGTAATTTAGATAGGAAGAGTACTTCAGGAGGATGTCAGATACTAGGAGGAAGCTCGTGTGTTGGAGTGCAAAGAAACAAAACTTAGTTGGTTTGTCCTCAACGGAGGCTAAATATGTAGCAGCTACTGGGTGTTGTGCCTAAGTTCTCTGGATGAAAATTCAACTCGCTGATTATGAAATTCACTATGCCAAGGTACCTATCTTCTGTGACAATACAAGTGCCATAGCAATCTCTAACAACCCAGTACTTCATTCAAGAACCAAACACATCGACATTAGGTATCATTTTATTAGATATCACATATTAAAAGGTTATATTGAACTTCATATCATATATATTGATTGTTAATTAGCTGACATTTTCAGAAAACCATTATCAGAACCAACCTTTACTCGATTAGTGGCTGAATTGGGTATGCTTAGTATTGAGTTAATATTGGCTGATAAATCAAACGTTGAGTTACACCTCTGAATATTAACAATTAGGCTATGTTTGGCGTGGAGCTTTTTGGAGCTTTTTGGGGCAATGAGCGGTGAGCAATGAGCTTTTTTATTTTTATTATTCGTTTGATAAAGGAGCGGTGAGCTTTGCCATTTTTTAGGAATGCTCATTTTTTCAATGCTTCTTTAAGAAGCTGTGAGCGGTGGGCTGTGAGTTGTGGCTACTGCTCACAGCTACTGCTCACCGCTCACTGCTCACTGCTACTGCTCACTGATACTTTTACCAAACACACCCTAATCTTTGGTAGAACTAAATGTTGTGCATTTAAGTTAGAATGCAAACATTCTCTAACTAAACGATCATAAGTAACTAACAACGTAACCACTTTGCGAGAATCAAAGGACAACTATTTTGCATGAAGCTCAGCTTCTTCAATTCCTCAAAAAGTGCCCCATTGCCGCCTCATTCACTCTTACTCCATCAACATATTACTACCATTATCTTTAAGGTTTTTGGTGTACCGTTGTCGCAAACGCCTCTACCAACACCATCTCCTTTCAGCTTCCACAATCTCCAGAACCTCTATCCTTCACTTTTGATGACTTTGAAAAAGTCACAAAACTAGGATATCGAGAAAGCTAAGATCCAAACCCTAGTGACAAAACATGTAAGGATGCTCTGGTGACCCTTAGCATGACCGACCATGATGATGAGTCAATTCCATCCATTGAACTCATCAAAAAGGCTCCCATCAAGCTCAAGTATTTATCACCAAGATGGAAGGTGTTGTTAGTTCACATTGTCATATGTATTGGGGGTATGCAAGGTTCTCACTACCAACTAAATCAAAATCAGATGATGATTGCATATTGACTCATCTGGGGTCATGACATTGACATTGCTGTGATTTTATTCAAAGATCTCATGAGTGCACTTTCAGTCAAAAGGAAAGAGGGCAGACAAAAAAATATATGTTACATAAGGTATGTATTGTTGATGATTGAACACTTGCTCCAAGATCAGTATCTGAATGATCATCTTGACAAATTCGATGGGTACTCTATGACGGCATCATCATTCCCTTCAACTACTGCAAATGAAGTACCCTTCACAGCATACATGGTCCAAATTCTTGGTACTAAACAAATTAAAGAAAGGATTGAACAGGACCCTAACAAGTCACCGTCCATGACCGCTGTGCAAGACCTCGTTCAGCCACTACCAAAAACTGTGAAAAGGACAAGGGCGAAGCGAAACCCATCTTCCTCTCAACCCAAGTCTACTTTAGTTCCTCAAACTTTATTCACATCCACAGTCACTAATACTCACATACGTGAAGACTCAATGGCCACCGCTGACGCCAACAAGAGTCTAGATGCCTCCATGTCAGCAGAGGAAATAAGCAACCGACCTAAAACTGCAGCTACCACAAAGGTAACTGTTATTTTAAAATAGGGGCACTGAAAGCAACCACTCTCAAAAATTCTTTAGGTGAGAGTGGTGAACATCAGTGTTACCCCCGACCAGTAGCACGTCTGTGTCTGCACTTACATTTCTCAAAAAAATTCTGTTCACTTTGAGTCTGCACCAGAGAATGATGGTTCCGGGTTTTTCACACCTGGACTTGACTCTACCACTCTTAAGTCTGACCTATGGTATACAACAACCAAGGTCTCCATAACTTGACCCTAGAGATGTCTGTCCCTCACTCAGCTTTCTAGGATCCCTGAACAGAAAAAGACTCCCATGAAGGCCTTGGTACATCACAAACCATGGCATGAGGACACAACATCTGATGAGAGAAAGTTACAGCTCTCTAAGGATGCCATCCTAAACCACTCACATCCCAAAGACGTTCTGAGTATATCAAAACTCAGATCATAGGGAGTAGATCAGGGTCCCAAAGCCTCTGATGGAGTGCACCCACCCTCCGAGATGAGGACCCATACCCCTCACCTATGTCACCCTTTCTAACATGTTTTCTTTCAGGATGTGGATAAACCATCCAATTCAATTCCAGCAGGCTGGATCGCTATTTAAATGGTTGATGAAGTAACTGCTACTGATCAAATAGCCATGCAAGAGGATGACATTCACTCTATGTCAAATGATGATCCTGATTCTCACTCATCTGATAGCTCTGAAGAACAAATAACTCACTTTGTTATAAACATGCTCACACCCAATCAGGCTACACCTGTTACTGCTATCAACTCCTCTACTCCAATAAACATTCGGTCTTTATCAAATGTTCAGAACTGGATGCCATAAGAAGAAGCAAAGAACCTCCAAGTCCCTTCAACAGGCTCTGGACTGACCCTATCTACACAAACATTTACACTCTCATTACTAGTCTCCAGTCTATTGACGAAGCTGTCATGAAGGTCCAAAAACCAGTAGAAGGCACTCCCGCTACATTTCTTTCAAAAGTCGAGAAAATGTTAAAGAAAAAGGTCACTAGCATGGTTTCTAATGCAATTGAAGTATCTCTTCCCAAAATGGTTAAGTCTTGCTTAGCATCTCTGGAAAATACACTACCTTCTCTTCTTCAAGCCGCTGTCGAAAGGTCCATCACATCAGTCATGCCCTCTGTCCTTACAAAGGGACTAAATGCATCCGTTCCAGGTCATCTCTTCGAATCTCACAAGAAAATTCACAAATCCATTCATGCTGTTAAAACTCTTGAGGCTCGAAGATTTGCCTTTCTGACAAAGGCCACCAGATTCACTGTTCGAAAACATATTCGTACTCAAGTGGGCAACGTAGCTGATCAAGTTTAGACCTCCAAAAAACATACCTTGAAGGTATTAGATCTGGTTGAAAAAGTCATAAACACCAAAATCGCTGTACCAAAAGATTTCGCTGTACTCTTCAGGCGGCTGGTGATCTGACATCTACTATTAATGCAACAAATAAATACATGAGCGAATTGATTGACATCCTCACAGAAAGATTTGCCAATATTGTGCCAACATCATCACCTATCAGTGCTGCTGCTGAGGGGGAGAATATTGCAAATCTCAGTTCCACCCCTGAAACTGCAAACATTCAGGGGGAGCATCAACATGCTGACACCATAACCAATGAGTCATCTGATAACAATCCATTGGCAATGGTAGTTCATCCAACTAAACCAGCATCAAAAAGAGCAAGGATGATGGATTCAATTCCAACACCTGTCCCAATATCGTCCATCAGACCTGTCTTTGTAAACAACATTCCTCTTGATTAATTCATTGGAAACCAGTTTTATACTAGAACATCTGAAGTCTCCAACATCACTCATCCATCTATCTCAAAGAAGTTGTCAGGAGCTGACAAAGAAAAAGAGCAATCTTAAATGAACATTTGGTAGCACAAGATCCTCTGGTTGATGGGTTAGAAAGAAATACCACTCCTCCAGAAGCAGTATCTGGGACAGATGGTCATGTCATTTCCCATCCTGAATCAAGACTATTCTTTCTTAACTCAAAAGGTGAACTACGATTTCAAAGAGAAAGTGAGTTAAAATTTGGCGCAACCACTCATCTGATCTATCTGTTTTAAAGAATCAAAAAGGACTTAGAGACTGCTGAAAATTTTGCTACATAGATGGAAAGCGTTATAGTGAGCAGACATGACTACAAGGATTTTGTTGAAAAAGTTGCTTTTGGAGACTATTGATGTTTTCGTTTGCGCTGTATCACAATTATGAAACTTTGAATGAAAATTTAATTATCTTTAGTAATTGTTCACTTAACTTATGTGTAAGAAAAAGTTGTTCTTCTCACTTACCATAACTTGTAACCTATTCTAATTTATATCAAAATAGGGGGAGATTGTTGGGCGATTAATGCCCAAAGTCGCTGACAGGATTTGAATATAAATCATACTACGTTGTGACAGCTGATTATCAGTTGAACAAAAGACTTGCAAAGTTTTAATACGCAGCAAGCTACCCCAGCAAACGTTCAAGTGTCAGACATCGCCAAGGAAGTCAAAGACAACTTGAAGACATACTTACTGGCTGAGTGGGATATTAGCTGGAATGTATAAGGAACCTCTGTGAGTATATATGTATCAGATAATGACAATACTCTGATATATATATATATATATATATATATATATATATATATATATATACATATATATATATATATATACATATATATATATATATATATATATATATATATAAATCGGAAATCACTCTGAAACATCCAACGGATCTCAACTCTGATGTTCTCAGATGTACGTGGGCGAGATTAATTTAAACTAGATGAAAAGTGCGGGACAGTTCAAATTAAAGTCTGACAATGCAAAACGTTGAAGAGACTGTGAACTGATGGTAAACAGTTCACCTGCGCAGTAAGACAAGTTTCTTGACTAGACGTACATTAAATGAGATATGTACCTCTCCACAAGATTCATGCCACGTCTCAAGATACATACAGTCAAGACACCCACACACTACTATATAAGAGAATGTTGCTGTAGAGAAATAGTATTGCTTTTATTGTTCTTATTTGTATTCACTATTAGAAAATCAAGTACTCTCTTATCAAATTTCCAGATAGAGTCACTGATCATATCAGATACTCTATATAAGTTTGCCTGTTAACTTAACGATAGGATAAGTTTACTTCTTCAAAGAGGTTTCCATCATTGTCATTCAACTAGTGTTACTCGCAACACTTTGTAATTCTTTGATTTATAATCAATAAAGATTTACACGTTTGAAAAGTTAAATCATTGTATTGTTTTAACTCCTTATTGTTTAAAATACATTATTTGGGACAAACACGGCCGGCCGGCCTGTTCGCCACCTCTAACAAAAGTGTATGGCTTAGATGAGCCTGGTCATAATGATAAACAGACTGAGTGGGTGTTTATTAAATTAAGTGGTTAGATATGAAGGTTTTAATTATACTCGAACCTCAGAATATGCTTCCCTCTTGATTAAATGCTAACAAAAATAGAATTTAGGATTTTTCACGTAATGTAAATGCGGATATTAGATCACTTAATCTTAAAGTGTCAAAAACCATAGAAATCAAGGATCATATTCCCAACAACATCTACAATCTTGATTTATACACGTTTTTAATTTTGAACTTTCATATTTGTTGTATGTGCGTACAGTAAAACCTGTATAAATTAATAGTATTGTTACCGGGATATTTTATTTATTTAACGAGATATTATTATATCGATAAATTAATAATTTATTAATTTAAAGAGATTTTACGTATGACCTTTAAACTTTCAAGTCCAATATACTAGTTACAATGTATACTAGTTAGAGATGAAAACTAAATTAGAAAAACAAGTTCCAATTAACATTTTATGAATTCACATTTACAAATTAATTGAATTTGTTAAGTTCATTGTTTTTTAATAAGTAAAAAGTTAGTTTCGTTGGAACAAGTTACAATTACGTATGACCTTAATTAAATTAATTGAATTTGTACAAGTTCTAACTACGTATGGCCTTTATATATAGCTTTGGGTTAAAATAAAAAGACTCTGATAATAAAAAGGATAAAAAGGATGAGATGCAGTAACTTAATAACTGTGATGCAATGTAATAATTGTGATGCAGTAACTTTATAACTGTGATGCAGTGTCATAATTGTGATGTAGTATTTGTGGATGCAGTAACTTTTATAACTGTGATGCACCTCCACAATACTTCCGTTACTGCATCACTGTTATAAAATTACTGCATCTCATTCTTTTTATCCTTTTTATTATAAGAGCCTTTCTAGAATAACCTCACCCTTATATATATATATATATATATAATATATATATATATATATATATATATATATATATATATATATATATATATATATATAATAAATAATTTTTTAGTAATTATTAACTTATAGTTTCGTTCGGACCAATATATATACGTTGGGGTTTTAAAAAAATTATTATCTTATTATTTTATCGATTTACGTCCAAATTTGTACTGATCTCAAGTTGGGACTGGACAAATTATTAATTTTATCGAGGTTATTAATTTATCGAATATTAATTTATAGAGATTTTACTGTATTTAGCTTGATAACATTATTAAAAGTAACTATAGTTATTGTGATTACATACAATAAAATATTCATAAATGAATATGAAAAGGGAGTTGTAATTTTTGTTTGACATGCTTATGATAAAGAAGTAATGGAACTTACTTAGGATCTAATTTTTTTAGAAAAAAATTAGTGCGTGCACAAGTATTATAACTAGTTACATCTAAAGAAAGTACTCCGTTGGGTGCTGAATTGCTCATCGAGACAACCAAAGTTTCCCAACTGTCACGTAAAGAAATCAATAGAAACAAAGCTTGCAACTCATCTTCAAGAATAATTTTCTTGACGTTTAACTTGTTGATGATGTTTTGAAAATCACTAAGATGCTCAGACATGAATTTTAGCATTATTATGAGTTGTCTTCCTATCATATAGTCCTAACTTCTTCCATAACTCGAACGGGTTAGTCTCTCATGATACATGGTTGAATATGCTAACGTCCGGCCATTGCCTGATCTGACACTTGTTCTGGTTTTATTGGAGTGCTAGCGTTTTCGCTTTTGGTATAGTGTGGGAAACTAGAAGGGGGGTTAAATAGTTTACCGTTTTAAAAACTTCTTTTAAAAATCTTGTTTTAAAAGTATGCTATTGGAAACTTTGATTCGAACTCTATGTGTAATCAAACAACACCAATAAGAACTACAAACTAAGCTACGTAAAAATAACAAATAAAAGTAAAGAGTAGAGTTGGAGAGATCAAACCGAGACAGAGGATTTATAGTGGTTCGGCTACGAAGCTCTTCTTCGCCCTACTCCACTCCCCGAGTACCACACTCGAGAGTTTCAAACACTATATCAACAACCTCCCTTCAGGCGGAGAAAACCGTACACGTCGCTTATCCTATTTCCGACACTAAGCTAGATGTCGAGTGCTAATCTTAGCTAGCACCAATCTACCAAGGTCCACGTGACCAACACTCAAGCCCAATGGCTTCAAGAGATCACCAAGATCTCAACACGATCACAATGATCAACACTCACTTCACTCTACTTGACTAACACTAACCTAATGACCCTTGATCTTCTTGATCAATCACACAAGCCCAATGGCTTCAAGAGATGTTCACTATCTCTATAGATCACACTTGATCTTCACTCTCACTCACAAAAAGAAAAGTATACTTGATGTATGCTAAGATACAACAAGGTTGTAACAAGTGTTACAAAAACCTATCAACTACAACTCTAGTATCTTCTTGATTACTTGAGTTCTTCTCTTGCTAATGAAGAGGGATGACAACACCTTGTATCAACTTGGATACTTGTGTTCTTCTCTTGCTAGTGAAGAGGTATGAAGAGGATCACTCGAAGGATGATTGGATCACTCTTGAAACAAAGAAAAACTAATCTAATTAACCCTAAGAAGTGAAAGGTGTGAGAGGGTTTTACTAAGGGATTTTTCTGTGTGTGAAGGGTGCCTAAAACTGTGAAAGAGGTGGGTATTTATAGGCAAAGAAAATCTGAACGTTACAATTCAAAATGGTACGGACGGCTCCACTAAATGACCCACGACTCCGTTAAATTTAAAGGTACCGTGGAGCCGTGGTAGACTAGGACGCTCCAAATTTTGTCTTTTCTGGTGAAAACTTATTTGGGGAAGGTTGGAGCTGATTTTGGGGGGAAAAATAGCTGTTGTGGTTTTCAAACTTATTTTTCCATTAAAACATTTCTTAATATTTCAAAAATAATTTGTCATGTGTATTTTTGAAAAAATGTTTTGTCCTATTTAAAATGTGAATTTTCAAAACATGAATTCACTTCTTTGATCACTAGTTAAAGTTGTAACTTTGTTCAAGAGTGATTTGCGTAGAAACGGGATCTTCCGATTAAAAACTTGTTAGCGTTAATTTTAACGTAACGTGAGTTCACATTTTGTCATCCTCAAAACGTGAAGTAATCGAAAGATATAAATAACGTTTTTAGAATATTATTTGCATCAACAATCTCCCCCTTTTTGATGATGACAAAATATAAACTCATTTTAGGTTAAAATTAAATTTAACAAGTTTTTAATGAGTTTACTCCCATTTCTCCCCCTTTTTGTCAAATCAAAAAGGTGGTTAAGGCTCCCCCTTGATGTGTACTCCCCCTCATTTGGAGAGCACAAAGGAATCGAGCAATGGATCGTGCTACAAAACAAAGTTAGACGACAAATATACAATATCTAACAAGTAGCACATAAGACAAATATCCAACCACAATAAGAGAATTATGGCTAAGTAGCCAAAATGAAAAGCCCATTACATAAATATGAAATAAATGTCATACATAAGTATGACTACAATATGAAAGAAAATTAAACTAACAAGAAGACACATAAACTTCTAAAGTAACATGAGGCTTCTAGATTTGCTTCCAACTTCAAAAGGGTTCCTAGTCATTTATTTGAGGAACTAAACATAACCATGTTTAGTTTGGGCTATTGTGTGGTGGAGGTGGTGGAAGGATGATGGGTCCTATGGGTGGTGTGAGAAGATGTTCTAGATATGAAAACCTAAAGCTAAGCTCATCTCTAAGGTTCATGATGAGTTCAAGGTTGTAGTTGCAACAAGGGCAACTCAAGGTGTGTGAGTGAAGGGGATACATGATTGGATAACCCATTAAGGGTTGAGGTGATGGTGATAGTGAAGGTGATGATATGTTGCTCCCAAATTCAAAGGGAGTGTTTGGTGAAAGGGTGAGGGTGAGAGTTAAAGGTTGTGGTGATGTTGAAAGTGATGAGGGTGTTGTGTGAGTTCCCAATTCAAGGGAAGTTGATGGTGATGAGTTAAGTGTTAGGGTTAAAGGGTGAATGGGACTAGGTGGAGATGAGTGTGTGTTGATTCTTGTTGTGGAGGATGAGGATGTAGGTTTAATAGAGGTTGCCTTGGATGGAGCTTGGGGTGTAGTGAAAGAAGATGATGAGTTGGTAGAGGTTATGGGTGTATGGGTTTCATCTTCATCATCCAAGGTGAGATCAATGAGGGGAATGTCATTGGTGATAGGTTTAGTTGATGATTGGGGTGTGTTGACATTCTTGATCCATTGATCAACTAGAGAGGTTTGGTTGGTTGGTTTGATGTTGAATCTAGGTTTCTTGAATACTCTTGATCCCATGATGATGGTATGGTGAGTGTTAAGGTGTAAGGATGGGTGTAAGAATGGCAATGCATAATGTTAGCTTAAATAGCCAAAACATAAGCATGCAAGTTTGAAATGTTGGATTTGGGGATTTGGGTGCATGGGAATCAGGTTTTGGTTGCAGATTTTCTGGAAAAGATAGTCAAAAAGTGGAAGAGAATAGCAGTTTTCGTCTTCCAGAGGCACGGTACCATTAAAGGTGCTACGGCACCACTAAATTTAGTGGAGCCGTGGCCTATTTAATGGAGCCGTGGACTCTTTTGACCTTCTTTCCAGGTCTGCAGGTTTTAGGCAGCCTAAATGGGGAAATTTCTAGGGAATCCATTGGCTGCAAATCTCGAAGCCTCAAATTACTAAACACATAGAATTCCTAAAACTAGTTTCAACTAGCAACTAACATGATCATGTGATCATCTATGTATTTAGGCAACTATTAAGCATGCATGAATTCAAGCATTTTTAACATCTAGTGCATGTAATAAAATAAACTAACATGCATGATTTAGGCAAGATAAACTAACATGAAGACTAATTACCAGTAGAATTAATCATGTTCAAAGGAAACACATCAAGCAAGTTAATGTATTAGGCAACGATGCCACAAACTATTAGTAGTATTTTAAGCATAATACTTATATAGATAATACTACTTAAGTTATTTCCATCTAATCCTTTCTTTTCCCCAACTTCTTAATTTTGTTCCCAAGCCCTTTTAGAGTCTTCCCAATAGACTTGAAACCCCCGACAGTTTGCTCATGCATCTCCACTTGTCTGTTGTAAATTGTAGTTTGTTCTCTCATCACTTGGGTTAGGTTGATCATCCCGTTTTCGGGGAAGGTTGTACGTCGAAATGATGAGGTGTCAAGGTTGTCAAAGTAGACTTCAGGAGAAGGAGAACGTGTACAAGACGTTCCTTCTTCGTTCACCTCATCATCATCTGCATGCATGGGTTGAGATGATGATTCATGACCGAAGGAAGAGGATGAGAGGGGAATGTCGGAAGTGGATTTATGACCACGCTTGGACCCTTTGTCCTTACGTTGCTTTGTGCGACGTCGTGGTCCACCAAGAGGTTTCATAACAGAATTGACTAGGACATAGTCGACACTTTGGAGATTAGGAAAATGTTCCATGACCCAATGGAAAAGACGAGTAAGCAGCATACCATATGGCATGAGCTTGTCCGAACGACTGTGAATATTGGCCATCCTTTTGACCATATAGTATGCGAGGTTATATGGTTCCTCGATACTAATACAATAGAGCATATGGGCGAGACTCGCAGAGACGTGATCACGGTTGCCCGCAAGGCTCAACACGTTCTCACGAAGAAGGAGTTCCCAACTTCTAAGGTCGGGAAGGAGTTCTTTGAGGTAGATACGGTTTGGGTCAAGGTGGAGAATTGAACCATCACGTTTTTGATACGTGTGGATGGCTCGAGGTGTTTGGATGACTTGTTTGATGGACTCGAGGTCGGGAATTTCAGTGCGATAGGCACCTACATCCTCAAGATTATAGAAGAGAGACTCAAGAGTATGGTCTTCAGTGTATGCACACTGACCATATGCAGGAACACCAAGAATTTGTCCAATCTCGGAGACAGACAGAATGATATTTTGGTTTTGAATCCAAAAATCAAGAAAAACATTACCATCATCATCAGTGAAGGTACGGACTCGACTATAAAACTCGAGAACAAAACGAGGACAGACTTGATCGTTTATTTTGTATAAACAATCGAACTCGATAGAAGGAAAACAGACACGAATATTGTCTGTTGTGACATAGAGTGCATCGACTACACGCCCTTCGTGTATGTATCGATTTTGGACTTTTGCGAAATAAGCTTTTTGCTCATTAGGAATGTTTAGATTTTCAAGAGTACTACGAATGTATGGTTTGGTATCTTGATAATCATTTCGAGGCATTGTTCGTCTACAAAAAAAATATTTTTGTATATGTTAGTTCGTTGCATTTTAATGATTATACTTCTAGTGTGTGTGCCTAAATGCAAACAATGTGGAGGTGCGGCAATCTCGACTCTAAAATTATCCTAAAGAGATTACCCAAACGCTCCTAACTTCACTTTTTCTCAATCAAATATGTCGAACAATACATATCAATTATGTACTTCGAGCCATATTTGAGAGTTCATGTATGCATGCAAAAACGTTTTTAATTTGCATCAACAATGTATGAAAAAGGTTTCATGATCCTAGACTTGTGAGGTTTTTCAAAAAAAATGATCGAATTGGGGTGTTTGGCAAATGCCTCAACATGGTGCTAAATCAAGCTTTAAGATTGAAAAGCTTTAATGCAGAACGTTCCTAATTCAATTTTAATCATCCTAAACATGATTCCATTACAAATAAACAATCATAATCCGAATTTAGTGAATAATTTTGGATTAGGTTTTGCAACTTAAGTGGGTTTTTGGAAATCCTAGGTTTAGGGAATCATGTGAATACTACATTGTCTAATCCTAGTCTTAATTTCACAAGGGTTTAACTAATTTTGAAAATCCCCAATTCGGATTTATACTCAAGAACAAACCCTAGACTCAAATTAAAAGAAAATAAGAGTGAATTACTTACAATTGATGATGTTGTGGTTAGGATTTGTTAATTCCAATGCCTCAATCTTGATTTGCAAGAGTTTAGTTGAATTATGGTGTTATGGTTCGATTTTGACAGCAAGTGGAAGAGGGTTTTGTGATTTTGGAAAGTTTGTGCAGAAGAAAAGAGTGACTGGGCGCGTTTTTCAGATGCACGGCTCCACGGTTCCACTAAACATTAGTGGAGTCGTGGCTCTTTAGTGGAGCCGTATATCTGATTGTCCAGTTTTTCTTCTGTTTTGACTTTTGGCTGATTAATCTTACTTATTTAGTAAGACTTTTTGACACGAGGAAAAATTTTATACCTAATAAACTTTTTGACGAAAGATGATTAAATGGGATGACCGGAAATGACCTTAGTGTTTCCGAGGAAATTGGCTAAGATGTCATTGGATAAGGATTTACTTCTAGTATTTCCCGTGAAATAAATAGAAGTTATGAGTTTGTTTTAGGAGGATGACTATGATATTTCCCATGAAATATTTAATTAGTCGGAGTACGCGACACGAGGAATGACTAGATATTTCCCGTGAAATATTCATGAGTCATGTGACGAGTGAAGGATATGACTTAAAAAGTCATGAACGATTTGTAGAGAATGACTTCAATGTTTCCCGTGAAACTTTCGAGAGGTCATAGAAGGGATGAAAGGTTATGAGGTGTGTCGTGACGGATGACTTTAATATTTCCGAAGGAATATTCAAATAGTCATGAGCGGGATGAGAAGAATGACTTGAAAAGTCATATGACGAGACGCGAGAAATGACGTTAATATTTCCAGTGAAATATTATGAAGTCATGGGATAAGGCTTAGGGAATGACTTGAAATTTCTAATGAAATATTCAAAAGTCATGAGTCGAGAATAGAATGGAAGTGTGAGATGACTTTAATATTTCCATAGAAATATTGAAATAGTCATGAGCGGGATATGAGGAATGACTTGAAAAGTCATATGATGAGACGTGAGAAATGAAATTAATAATTCCAATGGAGTATTAAGAGGTCATTTGACGAGAATGTAAAGGTTAAGGTGAGAAGAAATACTTTTCAAAGAAAAGATTTCTCATTCGACATTATCATGACGGAGGAGATGTCTTTTCGCGGGGAGATGACGTACTTCGACGAGCTTCTTTCATGAGCAAACTATAGGGTTCCCGGACAAGTCTAATGGCATCTTGACTGCTACTCTTCACAGGGAGTTGTCTCATCTATAGTGTTTGTTGTCATGCCTTTCCGGCGCTTGCGAACTCGGTTTCGGTCGTGGTGACAATAAGAGTAGTTTGTTTCTTGGGGAACCAAGATGTTTGTTAATTAACCTATGAAGGTACAAACATTACTCATTATGTTTCAACCCACAATAACTCTCACATTATCAGAGTTGGTATAGAAACATTTTCTACATCAATCTCCTCAAGATTTCGTAATCTCACGTGTATAGTATTTTTAATGTATGGTATGATACATTAAACACTTTGATGTAAGAAGTTTTGGGATACTTCTTACAAGTGGGCACAAAGCCAACACTATTCATGATAATGGACCTACTTGCCGTTAGGAAAACTGCTTTACCTATTATGCCCCTAACTTAGTTATATCCACGCACTCACTTTCTTCGTCTCTTGTGAGTTTCGCATTTGCGGATATGGGCGTTATTGTCAATAGAGACTATTACTTAAACTATGTATCTCATACATATAGTATACATAAGTTTACAGGGATACTTCATTTAGGCAAGATTAAATATGTGCAAGGAAGGGAACTTGATTCACTCATCAATGCTTAATTCAAACTTGTCACGCATGATCTTCAAGCGATCATCAAACATTTCTGGACAAGATGAATTTGGCATGATGAGATGTGAATAGAGTTTCTGTGTTATAGTGCCTACCATGTTAGATTCTAACTACACTATTTCATGCCAAACATTACTACTAACAAAGGGTGTTTTAAGAAAGCGTACCTGTGCCTGAGGTGTTTTCTCTTAAAACTAGAAGACTAAGGTACCTTTGTTGAATGTTAAGCATGAAAGACACGACTTGACTATTGCGTCACCGGGTATGCTTGATAACGCACCATACTCCTTTTGTTATACTCCAAGGTTTATTTACACTCATGTTTTCCTAGCAAAACAGATGTTCAAACATCTGGTCCCCAATATCTCATGGGTCCAAAGTTGTTAGAGTTAAACATCCTACGCATTTGTTGCGTTAGTTTAGGATGTGAGAATGGAGGACACATTTCCCATGGTAAGTAACTTTGTAATGGACGATCATTCCAAGTTACAGGAAAGTTACTTGGATGATTTTGTCTTCTAAAGTTACCTCTCGGTAGAGGAGTTCTAGACCGAGTTTTGGGAGAGTTTACCTTTCTAGGTGGACGAGTAGTTGACCTAGTGTCACGCTTTACAAATCCATGTTCGGGAGATGACAATGGTTTGTTAAAGCCTTTGGTTTCCTCTCTACTTGGAGTAGACACTCTAGTCTTATTTACAACTACTTGACTTGGTTTAGGACTTAAGTTACTTTTCAGAATTGACCCAATTTTGTCCTCAGCACCACACGGTACCACGGTACCACTAAATTTAGTGGTGCCGTCTGTATCTTTAATGGTGCCGTCACCTTCAGACATGGACTTTTCAGGCATTACAAATTTTACTTGTTTAGTACTACTTGTAGAAGCCTGATTTGGGTCAAATCCTAAACCTGAACGGTCATGTTCACTATATCTAATATTTTCAGGTATATCATTAAGCTTTTTAGTTCCTTCATCAAACCTAATGATTCTTAAAGCATTTTCTTTAAGTTTTTCGTTTTCTACTTGAAGACTAATACATGACCCGCATCCTAAATCTACTTCCTTGTTTTTCTCAAGTCTCTTGACTTGATCATTTAGTTCTAAGATTTGTATTTCTAGTTCTTTTAATTTTAATTTTAGCTTTGTGTTTCTACCTAAAATCTTAGTGCTAACTACGCATAGTTTGTTGTATTCGTCATGTAATTCATTATCATCTACTGACGAATTATTATCACTATAATAAGAAGAGTCGGATTGTACCTCGTTAGAAGCTTGAGCCATTAAGCACGTTTCATCGTTAGGCTTCTTCTCTTCTTCTTCACCGCTATCACTCCAAGAACCTCCTACGAAGGCTCTTTGGTTGTTGGATTTAGGTGGCTTAGGACATTCTCCAATGAAGTGATTAGGGTCTCCGCATCTAAAGCATCTCCTATCACTTATCCCTTTTCTTTCATCATGATTTCTTTGAGATGACTTCTTCTCATCTCGAGATTGTCTAGGAAATCTACCTTTCCTCCTAAAGAACTTTCTAAAGTTCCTAACGGCTAGTGCGTACTCTTCATCTTCACTACCGGAACTCGAACATTCCTTATCACTAGACTCCTCCTTGGCTTTTAATGCTAGAGATCTAACTCTCTCGCTTTTGCCTTTGACAATGTCGGAATCCTTCTTGATGATCATCTCGTGAACTTTCAAGTTTCCTATAAGTTCATCGAGTGACAATGCCGCCAAGTCCTTTGACTCTTCTATGGCGGTGACCTTTGCTCTCCATTTAGGATGTAGAGCTCTAAGAAACTTCCTAACATAGTTCTTACTAGAATAACCTTCATCAAGAGCTTTAAGACTAGTGATAATAGTATTAAATCTAGCAAAAGCATTATCTATTGACTCATCCTCCGAAATAGAGAATTGTTCATATTGTTGAACAAGAAGATCTATCTTGTTCTCTTTGACTTGGTTATTACCTTGGTGAGTGACTAACAAAGTTTTCTAAATATCTTTTGCCGTATTACACATGAAAATTCTTTCAAACTCCTTTTTAGGCAAAGCATTATAAATCATCATTTTAGCCTCATTATTTTTGGCTAATTTCCTTTTTAGTTCATCACTTTGTTTATCATAAGAAACTATTTCATCCTTTTTAGTTTCCGGATTCTTTTGAATAGGTTGAAAGTCACCCTCGGTAATAACATGCCAAAGATCAATGTCTTTTGATTTCACGTACGTTTCGAATCTTGTTTTCCAATAAATAAAAAAATCGGTTTCAAAAAGTGGTGGTCTTTGCATAGATTGCCCTTCTAGATATTTTTCGGAATCCATTGATCGGTTCAAGCTTTAAAATACAATATACTTTAAAAACTTGACTAACGTGGCTCCTGATACCAATTGTGGGAAACTAGAAGGGGGGTTGAATAGTTTACCGTTTTAAAAACTTCTTTTAAAAATCTTGTTTTAAAAGTATGCTATTGGAAACTTTGATTCGAACTCTATGTGTAATCAAACAACACCAATAAGAACTACAAACTAAGCTACGTAAAAATAACAAATAAAAGTAAAGAGTAGAGTTGGAAAGATCAAACCGAGACAGAGGATTTATAGTGGTTCGGCTACGAAGCTCTTCTTTGCCCTACTCCACTCCCCGAGTACCACACTCGAGAGTTTCAAACACTATATCAACAACCTCCCTTCAGGCGGAGAAAACCGTACACGTCACTTATCCTATTTTCGACACTAAGCTAGATGTCGAGTGCTAATCTTAGCTAGCACCAATCTACCAAGGTCCACGTGACCAACACTCAAGCCCAATGGCTTCAAGAGATCACCAAGATCTCAACACGATCACAATGATCAACACTCACTTCACTCTACTTGACTAACACTAACCTAATGACCCTTGATCTTCTTGATCAATCACACAAGCCCAATGGCTTCAAGAGATGTTCACTATCTCTATAGATCACACTTGATCTTCACTCTCACTCACAAAAAGAAAAGTATACTTGATGTATGCTAAGATACAACAAGGTTGTAACAAGTGTTACAAAAACCTATCAACTACAACTCTAGTATCTTCTTGATTACTTGAGTTCTTCTCTTGCTAATGAAGAGGGATGACAACACCTTGTATCAACTTGGATACTTGTGTTCTTCTCTTGCTAGTGAAGAGGTATGAAGAGGATCACTTGAAGGATGATTGGATCACTCTTGAAACAAAGAAAAACTAATCTAATTGACCCTAAGAAGTGAAAGGTGTGAGAGGGTTTTACTAAGGGATTTTTCTGTGTGTGAAGGGTGCCTAAAACTGTGAAAGAGGTGGGTATTTATAGGTAAAGAAAATCTGAACGTTACAATTCAAAATGGTACGGACGGCTCCACTAAATGACCCACGGCTCCGTTAAATTTAACGGTACCGTGGAGCCGTGGTAGACTAGGACGCTCCAAATTTTGTCTTTTCTGGTGAAAACTTATTTGGGGAAGGTTGGAGCTGATTTTGGGGGGAAAAATAGCTGTTGTGATTTTCAAACTTATTTTTCCATTAAAACATTTCTTAATATTTCAAAAATAATTTGTCATGTGTATTTTTGAAAAAATGTTTTGTCCCATTTAAAATGTGAATTTTCAAAACATGAATTCACTTCTTTGATCACTAGTTAAAGTTGTAACTTTGTTCAAGAGTGATTTGCGTAGAAACGGGATCTTCCGATTAAAAACTTGTTAGCGTTAATTTTAACGTAACGTGAGTTCACATTTTGTCATCCTCAAAACGTGAAGTAATCGAAACATATAAATAACGTTTTTAGAACATTATTTGCATCAACATATAGGATCTTACAAATCTTTCCAATACAACAGCTCCTACATCATAGGTCTCCATGTAGAATAATTTGTAGATGTCAGCTTAACCATAGATCGAGTTGATGCCAACTCCATATCACTACAACAGATAATAGTGTAATGCATGTAGTACTAATGGGGATGTATGTTCTAATCAAGAAGCTAATAGTGTAAGTGCTGACCCTAGCAACAAAAGTAGTCCTTGCACTAGTATGAATGAACCTAAGAAAGGAAATACTAGTACTTTGGTTGATATACTTAAGTCCCCTACTCATGATAACACACTGATAACATCAAATAGTCCTGATATTTTAATGTCAATTTCCCCCTATTATGCTCATCATTTGTATTGTTTTACTTGAAAACATACTCTTATTTCTTAATATTTCATTTTCAGGTCATAAATGAGCATAGGAATGAAGAGACACGGAATTGGAAGAAACTAACATAGTTATACAAGAGTATGATGTCCAGGAAAGAGTTACGGCGTAGACTCATCTCTCAACCTACGCCGTAAATATCCAATGACTTAGAAGAATTCAAGTATCATGAAGGTTACGCCGTAACCAATTCATAGGGTTACGGCGTAAAAGTGGAAGAAATGTTTACGAGAGTTTTACGGGAGTAACCAACTTTAAAGTTACGTCATAGTGACCAACTGTGAAGCTTACGGCGTAACTTGATGATTTAGTTACGCCGTAAGGTTAAAAACGGTGGATAATATATGCTGACGAAGACTTATGACGTAAGTCGATCGATTGACTTACGCCGTAACTATAAAACACGGGCGCCAAGGAGTTAAAGTCCAGGGACTAAAAGTAAAAATAACAAGTACGATGGAGGACTAAAGCTAAGTAAATCATATGAAGAATTAATTATCACAAGGACTTGTTATAAAAATAACAAGAACGATTAGGGACTGAAGGTAACAATTCAAATTTGTTAGACCCGTATCCCGGTTACGAATAGGCCCCACCCTAGATGGAATATACTAAGTACTTTATGTGATTGGTTGGTCAACAAAGTTACGTGGACAGTCAAACCCGATGGTCAAACCAATAGTGAAAGTATGACTAATGTAGTTATATAAGGTATGATGTATAAACTAAAGGGACCTAGGTTGTCAAGTGTTCAATATGTTATAAGTTAGTTGTGGTTAAAATAGAATAAAAGGGACTTGAGGGACTAATTATGTCAAAAGGCCAAAGTTTCCACCTAACTAAGCTTATCTAGGAAATTCTAGACATTTCCTCCATTATTGATAAGTGAAGGCCGGATTTTAGAGAGAAGAAAAAGAGAGGGAAAAGCTAGATGGTGGTCTAGGAAGAAGATGAAGGAGATGAAGACCAAGTGCTTATAGTCCTTCCTAGTTAGGATCATTACAAGTAAGTAATTATGTTCTTGATGTTAATGAGGTTATAAATTAAGGGTAAAGTGGGATTTCATCATATGATCAAGATATGATCATATGATGATGTAGGAAGATAGATGAGTGTGTTTAATGGGTTATGTTAACCCTTCTTATGTTATTGATTGTTATGTTATTAGGGTTTGATATGTTGTAGAAGATGAAGATGATGATGGTTAGAAGATGTTGATGGTGGGATTTATGTTAGTAGTTAGCTTGGATTGAAGGTAAGTAACTCTTACTAAAACTTGTATTATATGTGTATTTATCATGTATGTATTGTGGTTGTGTAAGAGCATAGGAGTTGGACTTAGAATGGTTATAAGCTAAGTATGGATGGCTAGTGGTTTGTGGCTAAGGGTATGTAGCTTGTTGGATTTGGACTAATTAAGGTATGTAGTTAGTTATGATTGTTGTGGTTGATAATGGTTATGATATGAGAATATGTGTGATATGGTTTGGATGTTGTAGACTAGAAGCCTTTATAACGGTTATGATGCTTATGTGAAAGTATGTGTATGATATATGTTTTACATTGAGTTACTTACTAAGCGTAAGCTTATTCTTTTAGTTGTCAATGTTTTGTAGGTTAATGGCGATGGAGATAACTTGATTTGGATTATAGCCTAAGAGTTGGAAGCGGATTGGAAGATAATAAGCATTAGGAGCTAGGTAGAATATCGAGCTCGAGTCAAGGTTGTACTCCTGAGAGTCTCTTTTATGAGTCGTATAATGTGTGTCAAGGTCGCGTAATGATTTGGTGGTCTAACGATGTGTCAAGTGTGTTTTAAGTATTTTTAGTAAAAGTTAAGGAGGCGTTTGGATTTAGTGTATTCTTACCCATTTTGAGTTGCAAACGTGTCAAGTACCTATGAAACATGTTTGATATATTAAAGTAATGAAGTTGGTCAAGTTTGGTGGAAAAATGAAGTGGTATAGTTGGTTTGTAGTGTAAATGGGTAAAATGGGTTCTTATGCATAACCCGTCAATTTTGGAAGTACTATTCCGGGTGGTCAAATGGTAAATGTTTTTATATGGAAATGAGCCCATAGATACAGTAATGAAATATGAAAGTTTGGTTAGGTTTCGAGTCTGGGAGGTTGGAGTTTCGGTTGGGGATTTTGAAAATCCAAAATCTGGACAGAACCATCCATCCGATCGGATGGCTGGCGATCCGATCGGATGGAGGCCACTATCAGATTTTTGGTAAACTTCGAAAAATCGTATCTTTTAATTCGTAAGTCGTCACGGGTCGTGCCACCTATCGTTTCGAAGGTAATTGAATGTATTTTCATTTAAAAATAGTCTCAATTCCTGAATGTTTATATATTTTTTTCAGATGTCAAAAGAGTAATAGTATGTCCGTAGAAGTCAAGCGTTTTTGTGTAAAAAGTTTTAATTTTTGGTCTAAGCGGGCACGGGGTGTAACAACTTAGTATCAGAGCTTCGGTTTAAGTGAATTAGGTTTCCGCTATAGGTTTCCTAGACTTAAACCACTCGTAGACGTGTTAAGTTTAAGTTTAGAAAAGGCGGGCAAATATTATGTAAGTTATAGGATGTGAATGTTGAGTTTTGAAATGAAGTATGTGATTGTGATATGAGTATGATGATGGGGAACTTAGGGATGTGTTTTATGTGATATATGTTGTGACTTGATGTGTGAGTGATAGGATTACCGTGCACCTCGGGTTGTATCAGTAGTTATTATACGAATATGAGAATGTAGCGAAATATAGAGTTAATGAATTAGACGCGAAAAATAGATGCCTTAGGTGTGCAATGTGAAGATGCTTATAACAACAGTGGGATTAGGCTTTGGTTGGATATAATGTGAATATTGAGAAGGTGGACTTACTAATGGTAGAATTAATGAGTTAAACTCGAGTCATTGATTGTTTAAGTTATGAGATAGAATATATGATATGTTGTATGAGCGTAAGGTGTTAGGAGTTGTTCATGTTTATAGTGTTGGTGTGTGTGTAATGTAAGTCCATGGTGGACTAGACGTGCTTAAATGATAGATTACCGTACATTTGGATATCGTTGGTGATTTTTATATGATTATGTGATTGTGTGCTATGGTAGTTTAGCGAAGGCGAATAGATGTAATAAGTTGTGTGGTGGTTTATAAGAAATGTGATTAAAAATGAAAGTGCATGGCTTGTGTGATAGTGATGACCAAAGCATGGCCTTATGAGTAATTATATTTAGCGTGGTTATCATTAACGAGGTATTAGAGATGGGTTAGCGAAAGTCAAAGTATTAGGAGCATAATTATGAACGTGTGGTAATGTTGAAGGAGTGTTATGGCATAGTGTGGTGAAGAAATGATATAAATATATACATAATAAGTCCGTGATGAACTTAGTAAAGTTACAAAAAAAAAAAAAAAAAAAAAAAAAAAAAAAAAAAAGGCATAGGGGTTGAGTAAATGATGAAATAGAGCGAAATTTCTTAAGTACTAATAGCTATAATGAGATGGGCATGTATGAGGTTAAGGTATTACCATGAAATAATTATATTACGGCTAAGGCGATTAGCTGTAATTATTAAAAATGAATGAATGTGTTATAGTTGACGATCTATGTAAGGTCTACATGTAAAGGAAGCGAGTGAGACTAATAGAAGAGAGATAAGATACGAGGACAAGAATGTGATGGATTAAAAATGTAAGAAAGAATGAGAGGAGTGTGTATGAGATAAAGGCGTTGTCTTGAAACTATCATATTACGGCTAAGGCGATTAGCTGTAATCACTATAATGAATGCATGAGTTACGGTTGGCGATATGCGATAAGTCTAGATGTAAATGAGTTGAGTAGACTAAAATGTAATGTAAGAATGTGAAAATGATTAATGTAGGCTAAGAATGCAAGAGGTAAAGTAAAGATGTGAAAATAACTAAAGCGGATTAAGAATGTAGGATGGTAAAACACATAGAAATGTGTATTTATAATAAGCAAGTTCATATGCATTATGAGCTTGCGCTCACTAAATAAAATGGATAAGAAAATGTGTGTGTTAAAATGTTAATGACTTGGATCCATAACTAAAATGTGAAGGGTTAAAGATGGCATCCTTCGGGATGGCCTAGCTAATGATGGTGAATGGCGGTATCCTTCGGGATGACCAAGTAAATGAATGTTAAGGAATCCTTCGGGATGAATGTTAAAGATCCTTCGGGATGAAAAGTATTGCCTTTATCGTCAAATGGGGTTGCCTATATTCTTGGCAATAAAAATATCCCCATAATGAATGTGTTAATGATATGGATCCAAGTCTAAAAAGGAGATACGAGGTATAAACAGGACGAAATAATAAAAGTTAGATTTGGAAATAGGAGTGGTAGTGTTATGTCGAAAGTACATAACCATGAGTTTATATTTCTTGATTTACATCGATTAGGACGCCTCTCCATGTAAATGAGAAAGTATAAATGAGTAGGCATATGTGTTGCCGACACGGCACGAGTAGGGTTAGAGAAATAGGAAGCGGAAGTTTAGAGTTGGTTAGGAAGTTATAAGGACTAAGATAGGAGGGTTGGAAGTAGGCCGTGGCTTTTAGTTGAGACTTAGGAGAAACCTTGAGGAGATGAAGAAATTGTAATGGTGATATAATGTGCCTTGCGGTGTGGTACAAAATATGATGAATGAAAATAATAGAACGTGCACGTATTGGTCGAGTGTAATTATGCAAAGTCAAATAGTACGAGTTTTTTAAGTACCAAGTAGTCAAGAATGGGAGTAGAGGATAAAGCAAGTGAGAAGGTGATGTAACGGTAAAAGGGCGGATTAGAATGATGATTAGCGGTAATAAGTAAGTCTTGTATTATGTAATATCTAGGTAAGAGTTGTGTGGTATAGAAGTAAGCGGGAGTAATGTGGATTAGGGCACGTGATATGTTATAGTATGCATAGAGTTGCAAGATCACTTAGATCGTTGCACTAAATAAACTAGGAGTTAAGTTGCAAGGAATGAGATGAGTTATGTGACTAAGTGTAGGATAGTAAAGAACGACAGATTTCAAGGACGAAATCTAAATAAGGGGGTAGAATTGTTAGACCCGTATCCCGGCTACGAATAGGCCCCACCCTAGATGGAATATACTAAGTACTTTATGTGATTGGTGGGTCAACAAAGATATGTGGATAGTCAAACCCGATGGTCAAACCAATACTCAAAGTATGACTAATGTAGTTATATAAGGTATGATGTATAAACTAAAGGGACCTAGGTTGTCAAGTGTTCAATATGTTATAAGTTAGTTGTGGTTAAAATAGAATAAAAGGGACTTGAGGGACTAATTATGTCAAAAGGCCAAAGTTTCCACCTAACTAAGCTTATCTAGGAAATTCTAGACATTTCCTCCATTATTGATAAGTGAAGGCCGGATTTTAGAGAGAAGAAAAAGAGAGGGAAAAGCTAGATGGTGGTCTAGGAAGATGATGAAGGAGATGAAGACCAAGTGCTTATAGTCCTTCCTAGTTAGGATCATTACAAGTAAGTAATTATGTTCTTGATGTTAATGAGGTTATAGATTAAGGGTAAAGTGGGATTTCATCATATGATCAAGATATGATCATATGATGATGTAGGAAGATAGATGAGTGTGTTTAATAGGTTATGTTAACCCTTGTTATGTTATTGATTGTTATGTTATTAGGGTTTGATATGTTGTAGAAGATGAATATGATGATGGTTAGAAGATGTTGATGGTGGGATTTATGTTAGTAGTTAGCTTGGATTGAAGGTAAGTAACTCTTACTAAAACTTGTATTATATGTGTATTTATCATGTATGTATTGTGGTTGTGTAAGAGCATAGGAGTTGGACTTAGAATGGTTATAAGCTAAGTATGGATGGCTAGTGGTTTGTGGCTAAGGGTATGTAGCTTGTTGGATTTGGACTAATTAAGGTATGTAGTTAGTTATGATTGTTGTGGTTGATAATGGTTATGATATGAGAATATGTGTGATATGGTTTGGATGTTGTAGATTAGAAGCCTTTATAACGGTTATAATGCTTATGTGAAAGTATGTGTATGATATATGTTTTATGTTGAGTTACTTACTAAGCGTAAGCTTATTCTTTTAGTTGTCAATGTTTTGTAGGTTAATGGCGATGGAGATAACTTGTTGGGTCTAAAGATGCTGCTGTTTACGAAATATGCTAAGTGTTACTCTGCTGATAGTAAGTAACTCTGCTGATTAGTCTATTACTCTGCTGTTTGGTGTTATCTGCTGATTGGAATAATAAGCTAAGTATAACTTTGCTGCTAGACACGAAGACTCTGCTGCTAGAAAGACTATGCTGCTGCTTATTAGATATGTATAGTATGTTAAAGATAAGTATAGAAAAGATACGTAAAGATATTTTTCGTGTATAGAAAGTTGTGTAACCGACTATGACTCCTTCGTGTATAGAAAGTTGTGTAACCGACTAGGACTCCTTAGTCTATAAAAGGAGGATCTAGGGTTAGGTTTTACAGACGTATCATTATTGTTTTACACTTCAAGGTTTCTTATAACCCCATTGCTATTCAGAGCAATCGTATTAATATATTGAAGTGTTGTTTGAGAATTCGTTTGTGTTTAATTCTTCTTAAGATCAAATATTAATTTCCGCATAATATTTGATATACAACTTAAGATCAGTTTCTATACCGATTGCTTTAGGTTTATATCTAAAGTAATTAATAAGATCGTGAAGCTCAACTGGGATCAACAAGTGGTATCAGAGCTTGTGATCTAGAAGCTGGTACCAAGAAGAATTACTGAATACAAGATCTGTTAATCATCAAAGTAAGCAATGGAATCCGATTTAACACACATGGTTACTGCATCAAGAGTCCCCATGCTCAAGACTGGAGAATACGAGATCTGGAAGATGAGAATTCAACAATACATGAGAATGGTTGATTACTCACTTTGGGAAGTTGTTCTACATGGCGACAGTCAGCCAGCCAAGACTGCTACTGGATCAGTCTTGACTCTCAAGACAAGTGAGGAGAAAGCACAGAGAAGATTGGAGGTCAAGGCTCACAGTATTCTCATGATGGGAATACCTAATGATTATCAACTAAGTTTTAATCATATTGAGTCTGCTAAGGAATTATGGGAAGCTATTGAACTTCGATTTGGTGGGAATGAAGCTACCAAGAAGTCAAGAAAGAACCTAATGAAGCACCAGTTTGAAACTTTTACTGCTTTGAGTTCTGAGAATATTGAGGGAACATATGATAGACTTCATAAGCTGACCAGTCAGATGGCTCTATTAAAGATTGATGTATCTCAAGAGGATATCAATCTAAAATTTCTGAGAAGCCTAACTCCTGAATGGAACACTCACACAGTGATTTGGAGGCACAAGGAAGATTTTGAGAAGATGACATTGGATGATCTGTATAACAACTTGAAAGTATATGAATCTGAAGTCAAGGGATTGTAAAGTTCATCTTCTACCACAAACAATCTTGCTTTTGTTTCCGCAAGCAACAAGAATTCTGGTAGTCATCAAGAACAGCACTCTGCTGCTGGTACTTTCATTCCTGCTGCTAGTTCACATGTCTCTGCTGCTGACTCTACCAATACCAACACCATCAGTGATGCTGCTATTTGTGCTTATTTAGCTGAACTTACTACAAGTACTTCAGTTATGCCTCAAGATCTGGATGAACTTGATCCTGATGATGTTGAAGAGATTGATATGCAATGGCAGTTTGCAATGCTAACTATGAAGGCAAGAAGGTTTCTTAAAAGAACTGGTAAAGAAATGAAGTTCAGAAGAAACAAGAATGTGGGATTTGACAAATCAAAGGCTGAATGTTATAACTGTCATAAGAAGGGACACTTTGCAAGAGAATGCAAAGCACCCAAAAGAAACAATGAGAATGTCAAGAAGCCTACTGATGAAGAGCCAAATCCTAATACTGCTATGGTGTCATGTGATGGGTTAGGAGAGTATGACTGGAGTGATCATGCTGAAGATGGTCCAAATTTTGCATTGGTAGCTGATGAAGAACCTAAAGAACAACAATTTTCTCTCATGGCCTACTCTACCTCTGGATCAGACTCTGAGGTATCCAATGAATCATCTTGTTCTTTTAAATCATGTTCTGATACAATAGAAATACTTAAGTCTAGCAATGGAAATCTTAAAATGGAGAATGAAAAACTTAAGTTAGACAATCTTAGTTATGAATATGGTTTAAAGAATTTGGAAGAGAAACTTGAATTTTATAAAAAGGCTGAAATTGAATATCTTGATAAGATCACTAGTCTAGAAATTGAGCTTATCAAGAAAGATTGTGAGATTAAGGTTCTTATGGGGAAAGTAGAAGAGGCTGAACAGGCTAAAGATTCAGCTATAAGTGAGACTGAAAAACATGTTGTTAGGGTGGAAAAACAACAATTTGCCACTGACATCCTCAGTAAACCAATAGGAAGACACTTTGCAGACTCAGGTTGTGGTCTAGGATACAATGCTGTTGCTCCACATAAGAAACTTAGTGCTAATGCCCCTCCTACTAGGACACTATCTTTCATAGCTGAGTCTGAGGCCAAACCTGTAGGTGAAACTAGTGAAACTAAAATAGAGTAACCTAAGATTGAGAAAAAGTGGTCTGATGCACCCCTTATTGAAGATTGGGAGTCTGACAGTGATGATGATGTTGTGGAATCTGATTCAACCCCTAAGAACAAAAAGGAAGCAATTCCTGCTATTGTTGAATCAAAAGTACCTAAAGCTAAAAAGGTTGAGTTTATTAAGCCTAAGCTAGGTAAAAGTATCTCTAGGAAGATGGCTGAGTATGAAAACACACCTAGAGTATATCCTAAGAGAACCAATAACTTGCCTAGAGGAAACCAGAGAAATTGGAACAACCTAGTCTCACAAAGATTAGGTACTAATTTTCAATTACTTAAAAAGGCATGTTATAGTTGTGGTAGTTTTGAACATCTGCAAGATGAGTGTTACTACTATCAAAAACCAGTTTGGAACCAACATACAAGGGTGAACCATAGAAACTTTGCTAGAAAGACTCACCCTCATCCCAAAAGAAACATGGTTCCCAAGGAAGTTTTGATGAGAGATGGTGCTTCTAGAGTTATCTCACCTATTGCAACAAAAAGGGCCCATAAAGAAGGACATAGTTGATACTGCTGCTAAGGCAGACTCTGCTATTTTGCCAAAAGTGGTTACTGATACTGTTGTGGGCAACTATTTTTTTGCTGTTAAGGCCTCAGCTTGCTGGGTCTGGAAACCTAAAGTTAAAGTTTTGGATCATGTTCTCAGACACAGCAGTGCACCAATGCAGTTGAAGAAATTTGACTACTTTGATGCACAAGGCAGATCCAAGTCAGTAATGGCTTGGGTACCAAAGAGAAACTAATTCTCTTACTTTTTGTGCAGGGCAATCTACAAAAGGAGCTAAAGGATAAATGCATTTTTGATAGTGGATGCTCTTCACATATGACTAGAGACCAGAGAAATTTGGAAAACTTTGAAGCTTTGGATGGTGGATACGTTGCCTTTGGGAATGACCCTAAAGGAGGTAAAATTGTTGGAAAAGGCATATCAGAACTGGAAAATTGGATTTTGAGAAAGTGTATTTGGTGAATGGACTAAAGTTCAATCTTTTTAGTGTCTCACAAATGTGTGACAGAAAGAATTTTGTTCTTTTTACAGACACTGAGTGTCTTGTCTTATCTCCCGACTATAAGATACCTGATGATAAATTAGTACTTCTTAAAGTCCCTAGAAATGACAACATATACAGTGTGGATATAAAAAACATTATTCCCAACAGAGATTTAACTTCTCTATTTGCCAAAGCCACTATTGATGAATCCAAACTTTGGCATAGAAGGCTTGGCCATTTGAATTACAAGGCTATCAACAAGTTGGTGAAAGGGAATTTGGTCAGAGGATTACCTTCAAAGGTTTTTGAAAATCCTGAAATATGTGTTGCTTGTCAGATGGGAAAGCAACATAGAGCATCTTGTAAGTCCAAATTGGTGAACTCTATAACTGAACCCTTGTTTATGTTACATATGGACCTATTTGGACCTACTTATGTGAAAAGTTTGAACAAAAAGATGTATGGCTTAGTGGTCACTGATGATTTTAGTAGATTTACTTGGGTATTCTTTTTAGCTACTAAGGATGAGACTCCTGGCATTCTTAAGGATTTTATTACAAGGATAGAAAACCTATTTAATCACAAGGTTAAGATCATCAGATGTGACAATGGAACTGAATTTAAGAACCAAGTGATGAATCAGTTCTGTGAGGAAAAGGGTATAACTAGACAATTTAGTGTGGCTAGAACTCCTCAGCAAAATGGTGTTGCTGAGAGGAGAAATAGAACATTAATTGAGGCTGCTAGGACCATGTTGTCAGAGTCTAAGTTACCCACTATCTTTTGGGCTGAAGCAGTCAACACTGCTTGCTATGTGCAAAATAGAAGTAAGATAGTTAAGCCTCATAACAAGACCCCTTATGAGTTATTGCATGGTAGGAAACCTCTGATAGATTTCTTTAGACCATTTGGGTGTCCTGTTACTATCTTAAACACCATTGACCACTTAGGCAAGTTTAGTGAGAAAGCAGACATAGGTTTCTTTGTTGGATACTCCACTGAAAGTAAGGCTTTTAGGGTCTTCAATCAAAGGACTGGGCATGTGGTGGAAAATTTACATGTTAAAATTAGAGAAACCACACCTAATGTTGATGGAAAAGGTCCTGAATGGATGTTTGATATTGATTCTTTAACCAAAAGTATGAATTATCAACCAGTCATTGCAGGTACACAAACTAACCCCAATGCAGGTACACAAGCAAAGAAGGATGGATCTGCAGAGGAGTTTGTTTTGATTGAAAAGTGGAAGTTTGATCAGTTCTTCACTCCAACAGATAAAGAGGGAAAGAGTTCAGATGATGATGCTGTTCATAAGGAAGTACCAAAGGTTAATGCAGAAGGTGATGATGAACTTTCTCATGATGACAAGAATGATGATATGGAAAGGGATGAAGAGTCACAAATTGATGGAATCCAAGGGAATAAACATAGCAGCAGTTCTCTCAACTCTGCTGCCAGGCCAAAACACTCTGCTGTTAGGCCAAAGCACTCTGCTGCAAAGCTTGGTAATTCTGCTGCTGTGCCCAAGGACTCTACTGCTGATAAAGATGGTGATTCTTATGATGATTCTTCTAATGATATGCCTGAATTAGAAGAAGTGTATGTGGACACTGATGATGAAATTGTTGATGTCTTTGGTGCTGAAGCTGATTTATCCAATTTGGAGACTGATATACCTGTTAGTCCCACTCCAACAACCATAATCCACAAGAATCATCCAAAAGAGCAGATTATTGGTGATGTTCACTCTGCTGTACAGACCAGAAGTAAATCAAAACGTTTGAGTGATTTGCTTGATCAGGGATTGTTTGCTCAAACACTTAAAAAGAGGAATAGTCACAAGGATTTACAAAATTGCATGTTTTCCTGTTTTTTATCTCAAGAAGAACCCAAAACAATTCACAAGGCTATGAAAGATGAAAGTTGGGTTGAAGCTATGCAAGAGGAGTTGCTGCAGTTCAAGCTTCAAGAAGTCTGGACATTAGTTGATTTGCCCAATGGGAAAAGGGAAATTGGTACAAAATGGGTGTTCAGATGTAAAAGAGATGAAAGAGGCTTTGTTATAAGAAACAAGGCTAGATTGGTGGCTCAGGGATACACTCAGGAAGAAGGAATTGATTATGATGAGGTATTTGCCCCAGTTGCAAGAATTGAGGCTATCAGACTATTCTTGGCATATGCCTCATACAAGAATTTTCCTGTGTATCAAATGGATGTGAAAAGTGCTTTCTTGTATGGAAAGATTGAAGAACCAGTATATGTGATGCAACCACCTGGTTTTGAAGATCCTAAGTATCCTGATAGGTTTTACAAGGTGAAGAAAGCACTGTATGGATTACATCAAGCTCCTAGAGCTTGGTATGACACTTTATCCAAGTATTTGCTGGCCAATGGTTTCAAAAGGGGAACCATTGACAAAACATTGTTCATTAAGTCAGCCAAAAAAGGATATCCTACTTGTTCAGGTTTATGTAGATGATATCATTTTTGGGTCTACAAATAAGGTGTTATGTGAAGAATTTGAGAAGCTTATGCATAACAGGTTTAAGATAAGTTCTATGGGAGAACTCACTTTCTTTTTGGGGCTTCAAGTCAAGCAGAAATCAGATGGAATTTTTATTAGCCAAGACAAGTATGTGGCTGAAATTTTAAAGAAGTTTGGGTGTAAAGATGTGAAGCCTGCAAAGACAACAATAGAGACCAACAAACCTTTGCTCAAGGATGAAGATGGGGAAGAGGTTGATGTTCATCTTTATAGATCAATGATTGGTTCATTGATGTATCTAACTACTTCAAGGCCAGACATTATGTTTGCAGTGTCTGCTTGTGCCAGATTTCAAGTGTCCCCAAAAGTTTCTCACTTGAATGCAGTTAAGAGAATTTTTAGGTATTTGAGGAGTCAACCTAGGTTGGGCCTCTGGTATCCTAAGGATTCACCTTTTGACTTGGTGGCATACTCTGATAGTGACTATGCTGGAGCAAGTTTGGATAGAAAATCAACCACTAGAGGCTGTCAGTATCTTGGACATAGGCTGATCTCTTGGCAATGTAAGAAACAAACAGTGGTGGCTAATTCAACAACTGAAGCAGAATATGTAGCTGCTTCTAGCTGCTGTGGACAAGTTCTCTGGATTCAGAATCAACTGCTGGATTATGGGTACAATTTCATGAACACCAAAATTTACATTGACAACAACAGCACAATGTGTATTATCAAAAATCCTGTTTTTCACTCTAAAACAAAACACATAGAGATAAGACATCATTTTATTAGAGATTGTTATGAGAAAAAGTTAATTCAAGTGGTTAAAATACATACTGACAACAATGTTGCTGATTTACTTACAAAAGGATTTGATGTAGGTAGATTTCAATTTTTAGTTGCTAGTATTGGCATGATAAATCTTTAATCTTTAAACATCTTATCTCTGTATGTTTTTTTTTGTAAAATTGTGTAAAGATTTGTGCTGTTGTTAAGTCAAAGTCTGGTGTTTAGTCAAAATTTGATGTTTCTTAAATTGTTTGATGTTATGTTGTCTGCTGCTATGCTACTCTGCTGCTATTGTGGGATATTCTTGCTTGTGTTTTGTGGCTTTCTACTAATCTTTTGCAGATATTCAAACGAACACATCAAGTAAAGCAAGGAAATTTCAAATTCATTAATCACAAAGTGGAGTACAAAATAAAGCTTCATTACATCCATAGTTCAACAAACATCAAGACACAAGATTCCAGGACATACAAAAGATCCTACTCAAGCTTTCCTTTTCCTTTTCCAACAATATCAGGCATGACTTTGATGCGGGGTCCTCTGTTAACCATGTGTTCAGACACCTTCTTGCAGGGAAGTGCCAGTATTACTGGTCTAGGAGATGGAATTTGCTTTTGAATTGAGGATGGAACTTGCTTCTTCTCAGGCTTCTTCTTTGGAACAGGGAGTCCCTGCTCCACCGTACGTGGCCTTGGATGAGGCAGATCGACACTCTTCCCAAAGGCGGCAACAGCTTTCTCCATTTGTCTTGTGATCTCGACAGTCAAGGGATGATGAGGAGGATCTATTTCCCAAGAACCTTGATAATACGTCAAGGATTTTGGCCATAATGTTGTTTCTTTATCAGAGCTGGAATCTTCAAATGAAGATGGAGTAGATGGAAGAGGATCAGACGCTGTTTCTTCAACTTTAGCTTTGCCTTTGTGTTGTGAAGAAGATGAAATTGGGGGAACATATTTTCCCCATCCTAACGAAGTATCGGAAGAGGAATCAGAGGAAATTTCGATGATCGGTATTTTTGATGCACTCATGGTTATTTGATTTTTGTGTTAGGGTTTGTGAAATTGGGGATTTGCTAAGATATTGAGGGATTTATAGACTTAAATGAGGAGTTGGTATCGCATTTAATCTGATTGAGGGATTAAATTTGGAAGATTTTGGGAAAGTTGACTTTTAGTCAAACTTTTCATAACTCTACTGCTGAGTTTGAAAGTCAAGGGGTCAACTTGTAAATTTTGGCGTGTCTTAAAACCTAATTAGATCAAAACGGTCTCAAAACCCAATTCGATCTCATTACATCTTCAACTGCCCAAAATTACACCCAATTCTCACCCAAAAACACTAATTCATCTCATTAAATCCAAAACCCCCAAAATCAAAATGGCTAGAAGAAAGTTTCCTGATGAGCACAATCAGATTGCTTTTCTTAGCAAGGTTTCGGCTGCTGATGGTTTTCATGAAGTAATGGATTTTCTCAGTGCATCACGCTTAAGGTATGCTTTAACAGTTGATCCTCCCATATTTAAATCTCATATGCACCAGTTTTGGTCCACTGTTAAGCTTGATACTCTTGACGGGGAGGAAAGGTTGATTGGTAGTGTGGATGGAGAGAGTATTGTTGTTAGTGAAACATCTATTAAGAGAAGCCTTCGTCTATCAGGTGTTACAACACCCCCTAATCTTACCACAGATGTTATCTTGACTGAGTTACAGAAAATTGGGTATGAGAGACCTGAGGCTAGTGGCACATTTTATAAAGGTCGTCTTTGTCCACATTGGAAGTTTCTTTTGCATACTCTTCAACATTGTTTGTTTCCTAAAGTAGGTGGATGGAATGAATTTAGTGCCTCTCAAGCCACGGCCTTATTTTGTTTGGCCACAGGACAACCGTTTGATTTTTCATCCATGATTTTTGAAGGTATGAAGAAGTATGTCAAAAAGCAGTTTTATTTGTATCCAAGGTTTCTACAACTTTTTATCAACCATCAGCTAAAGAAAACCTTGAAGCATACACATATTGAGCCAAGCAATAGAATGACTATCAAAATGTTTGCTTTTCTAAGGAAATATGGGAAAGGTTTTTCTGGCACCATCACTCCCCTATCTCAATACATTTTGGACATTGTGGCTGCTGTTAATGAGGATGAAGAAGCTGGAACTCCCACAGCTTCCCATCACACATCCTCATCTTCAAGTTTGAATGAATCATCCTCCAATGAATCCTAAAATACCCATTCACCTAGGACTTCACAAGAAAAGGGCACTATGTTACCTCAGACTAGTGCTAGTATGGAAGCAGATGAGGCTGCCATAGGTGATGGAGATGGCATGAAGGAAGGGGCTGACACTACTGTCTCTGGTTTAGCAACTGATCAGGCCAGTGTCAACATAAGTAATACCCCAACCTTAGCAACATCTAATGCTGAAGGTTCACTTGAACCTACTGCACAAGATGGTAACCCCAGCCAACTGGCTAATATGGGGGACACAGATGTTCAACCTAGGGTTAAGACTGAGTTTTTGTCCCAAGATTCACCTCTTAGGGAAGTTAACACATCCCGAAGTGATGAGGACAGTCATGGAACTACTCATGAATTGATGGATGATACTGTACACATTGTCAATGCCTATGATACACCTCTCGGACCAGGTCACACAGGTCGAAGTGTTGAGGCTAGTCTTGAACATCCACATATTGAATTGATGGCTACTCCACTGGTACAAAATGTCAATGTCAATGATCCACCTCTCGGGTCAGTTAACACAGACCGAAGTGGTGAGACTATTATGAAACAACTTGATGAATTGACGGATAAATGTACAAAATTGTCAAAAGAAGTTCTTGCTCTTACTGAAGAGTTGCAGGTGATGAAGGCTACTCAACACTCTCAAGATGAAATCATTCACAAACTGAAGTTGAGGGTAAAGCATTTAGAGAGAGTTCAATGGAAAAGAGCAAGATTTTCTCACCTCATGAAATCCAAGCGAAGGAAGATTTCCAAACCATGTTTGGAGGAGGATGCTTCCAAACAGGGGAGGAATGATCAGGAGGATGTAACAGGTTCAGGGGAGGTAATCAAGGATTTAGGGGAGGATGTAATGGAAACAGATGAAAATGTTCCTGTTGTTGGTGAATTGAGAGAAAAGGTTGACTCTGCTGTTGGGACAAATAATTTTGCTGCTGATGGGCTAAATCACTCTGCTGTTGAACCAGATGAAGACAAAATTGCTGAACTTGATGAAGACACAATGCCCTTAGCTCAATTGTTGCTTAATCTTGGAACCCAAACATCTGCACCATCAAAACAACAAGAACAAACTGTTGTGATAGAAAGGACTGCTGTTTCACAATCTGCTGCTACAAGACCCAAAGTCAAAGGAATAGTCATAAAAGAACCCACTTTCACACTTACACCTATACTGTCATCCATTTCATTAACAGATAAAGGAAAAGGTGAAGAAGTTGAAGAACCTGCACCTTATCCCACACATCTTCCATTTGAGTTTTGGTCAAAAGAAGATCAAGATAGGCATGATAAAGAAGCTGCTCAAAGATTGGCTGATGAACAAGCAAAAGAAGATCAGACTGCTTTTGATGAACAAGCAAGAGCAGATCAGATTGCTCTTGATGAGGAGTATGCAAGGAAGGTGGCAGCTAATGAAGAAAGGACTATCTTTGAATTTATGGAAAGATCCAAAACTAAAGATGTTAATCAAGAAGAGTTTAATGAACAGTTACAATATTTCTTGGATTCTTCATTGATTGTACGAGGTCAAGCTTCATTGATAATGAAAGATGAGCAGTTGGATGAAAATGAAAAGACAGAGGAGCTGGTAGAGTTTATACTCAAAAAGAATAGAGTAGCTAATTGGGAAGAGCTGATTCTGAGAATTAAAGAAGGACAGAAGTATGGGTATAAAACAAAGTTACCTACAAAGAAGGAATTAATTGATGATATGAAGTATTATTTGAAGAATGAAAGAAATTACAGTATGAAAGATTTCAAAGGAAAGTCAGATGCTATAATTACAAAAGAATTTTATGAAACCTATGCTATGTTGAACTCTCCAAGACAAGGTTTCAAAAGAGGAAAGAAGAGAGAACTAGAAGTTATAGAGTCTGATAATGTAAAGAAATCAAAGACTGGAGGAGAAGGTCAAATTGATAATTAGATACTGAAAAGATTTTGAGTAGAAAGTGTTTGGAAACATCCTCTTGGTGATTAGCTGAATTTAAAGGAAACTTGATGATTTTTGGAGAAAAATATCAAGTTTAGGGGAGGATTGTTGGGTCTAAAGATGCTGCTGTTTACGAAATATGCTAAGTGTTACTCTGCTGATAGTAAGTAACTCTGCTGATTAGTCTATTACTCTGCTGTTTGGTGTTATCTGCTGATTGGAATAATAAGCTAAGTATAACTCTGCTGCTAGCCACGAAGACTCTGCTGCTAGAAAGATTATGCTGCTGCTTATTGGATATGTATAGTATGTTAAAGATAAGTATAGAAAAGATACGTAAAGATATTTTTCATGTATAGAAAGTTGTGTAACCGACTAGGACTCCTTAGTCTATAAAAGGAGGATCTAGGGTTAGGTTTTACAGACGTATCATTATTGTTTTACACTTCAAGGTTTCTTCTAACCCCATTGCTATTCAGAGCAATCGTATTAATATATTGAAGTGTTGTTTGAGAATTCGTTTGTGTTTAATTCTTCTTAAGATCAAATATTAATTTCCGCATAATATTTGATATACAACTTAAGATCAGTTTCTATACCGATTGCTTTAGGTTTATATCAAAAGTAATTAATAAGATCGTGAAGCTCAACTAGGATCAACATAAATTGATTTGGATTATAGCCTAAGAGTTGGAAGCGGATTCGAAGATAATAAGCATTAGGAGCTAGGTAGAATACCGAGCTCGAGTCAAGGTTGTACCCCCGAGAGTCTCTTTTCTGAGTCGTATAATGTGTGTCAAGGTCGCGTAATGATTTGGTGGTCTAACGATGTGTTTTAAGTGTTTTTAGTAAAAGTTAAGGGGGCGTTTGGATTTAGTGTATTCTTACCCATTTTGAGTTGTAAACGGGTCAAGTACCTATGAAACATGTCTGATATATTAAAGTAATAAAGTTGGTCAAGTTTGGTGGAAAAATGAAGTGGTATAGTTGGTTTGTAGTGTAAATGGGTAAAATGGGTTCTTATGCATAACCCGTCAATTTTGGAAGTACTATTCCGGGTGGTCAAATGGTAAATGTTTTTATATGGAAATGAGCCCATAGATACAGTAATGAAATCTGGAAAGTTTGGTTAGGTTTCGAGGCTGGGAGGTTGGAGTTTCGGCCGGGGATTTTGAAAATACAAAATCTGGACAGAACCATCCATCCGATCGGATGGCTGGCGATCCGATCGGATGGAGGCCGCTGTAAGATTTTTGGTAAACTTCGAAAAATCGTATCTTTTAATCCGTAAGTCGTCACGGGTCGTGCCACCTATCGTTTCGAAGGTAATTGAATGTATTTTCGTTTAAAAATAGTCTCAACTCCTGAATATTTATAGATTTTTTTCTGATGTCAAAAGAGTAATAGTATGTCCGTAGAAGTCAAACGTTTTTGCGTAAAAAGTTTTAATTTTTGGTCTAAGCGGGCACGGGGTGTAACAACTTGGTATCAGAGCTTCGGTTTAAGTGAATTAGGTTTCCACTATAGGTTTCCTAGACTTAAACCACTCGTAGACGCGTTAAGTTTAAGTTTAAGAAAGGCGGGCAAATATTATGTAAGTTATAAGATGTGAATGTTGAGTTTTGAAATGAAGTATGTGATTGTGATATGAGTATGATGATGGGGAACTTAGGGATGTGTTTTATGTGATATATGTTTTGACTTGATGTATGAGTGATAGGATTACCGTGCACCTCGGGTTGTATCGGTAGTTATTATACGAATATGAGAATGTTGCGAAATATAGAGTTAATGAATTGGACGCGAAAAATAGATGCCTTAGGTGTGCAATGTGAAGATGCTTATAGCAATAGTGGGATTAGGCTTTGGTTGGATATAATGTGAATATTGAGAAGGTGGACTTACTAATGGTAGAATTAATAAGTTAAACTCGAGTCATTGATTGGTTAAGTTATGAGATAGAATATATGATATGTTGTATGAGCGTAAGGTGTTAGGAGTTGTTCATGTTTATAGTGTTGGTGTGTGTGTAATGTAAGTCCATGGTGGACTAGTCGTGCTTAAATGATAGATTACCGTACATTTGGATATCATTGGTGATTGTTATATGATTATGTGATTGTGTGCTATGGTAGTTTAGCGAAGGCGAATGGATGTAATAAGTTGTGTGGTGGTTTATAAGAAATGTGATTAAAAATGAAAGTGCATGGCTTGTGTGATAGTGATGACCAAAGCATGGCCTTATGAGTAATTATATTTAGCGTGGTTATCATTAACGAGGTATTAGAGATGGGTTACCGAAAGTCAAAGTATTAGGAGCATAATTATGAACGTGTGGTAATGTTGAAGGAGTGTTATGGCATATTGTGGTGAAGAAATGATATAAATATATACATAATAAGTCCGTGATGAACTTAGTAAAGTTACAAAAAAAAATAAAAAAAAAAAAAAAAAAAAAAAAAAAAAAAAGGCATGTGGGTTGAGTAAATGATGAAATAGAGCGAAATTTCTTAAGTACTAATAGCTATAATGAGATGGGCGTGAATGAGGTTAAGGTATTACCATGAAATAATTATATTACGGCTAAGGCGATTAGCTTTAATTATTAAAAATGAATGAATGTGTTATAGTTGACGATCTATGTAAGGTCTACATATAAAGGAAGCGAGTGAGACTAATAGATGAGAGATAAGATACGAGGACAAGAATGTGATGGATTAAAAATGTAAGAAAGAATGAGAGGAGTGTGTATGAGATAAAGGCGTTGTCTTGAAACTATCATATTACGGCTAAGGCGATTAGCTGTAATCACTATAATGAATGCATGAGTTACGGTTGGCGATATGCGATAAGTCAAGACGTAAATGAGTTGAGTAGACTAAAATGTAATGTAAGATTGTGAAAATGATTAATGTAGGCTAGGAATGCAAGAGATAAAGTAAAGATGTGAAAATAACTAAAGCAGATTAAGAATGTAGGATGGTAAAACACATAGAAATGTGTATTTATAATAAGCAAGTTCATATGCATTATGAGCTTGCGCTCACTAAATAAAATGGATAAGAAAATGTGTGTGTTAAAATGTTAATGACTTGGATCCATAACTAAAATGTGAAGGGTTAAAGATGGCATCCTTCGGGATGGCCTAGCTAATGATGGTGAATGGCGGTATCCTTCGGGATGACCAAGTAAATGATTGTTAAGGAATCCTTCGGGATGAATGTTGAAGATCCTTCGGGATGAAAAGTATTGCCTTTATCGGCAAATGGGGTTGCCTATATCCTTGGCAATAAAAATATCCCCATAATGAATGTGTTAATGATATGGATCCAAGTCTAAAAAGGAGATACGAGTTATAAACAGGATGAAATAATAAAAGTTAGATTTGGAAATAGGAGTGGTAGTGTTATGTCGGGAGTACATAACCATGAGTTTATATTTCTTAATTTACATCGATTGGGACGCCTCTCCATGTAAATGAGGAAGTATAAATGAGTAGGTTTATGTGTTGCCGACACGGCACGAGTAGGGTTAGAGAAGTAGGAAGCGGAAGTTTAGAGTTGGTTAGGAAGTTATAAGGACTAAGATAGGAGGGTTGGAAGTAGGCCGTGGCTTTTAGTTGAGACTTAGGAGATACCTTGAGGAGATGAAGAAATTGTAATGGTGATATAATGTGCCTTGCGGTGTGGTACAAAATATGATGAATGAAAATAATAGAACGTGCACGTATTGGTTGAGTGTAATTACGCAAAGTCAAATAGTACGAGTTTCTTAAGTACCAAGTAGTCAAGAATGGGAGTAGAGGATAAAGCAAGTGAGAAGGTGATGTAACGATAATAGGGCGGATTAGAATGATGATTAGCGGTAATAAGTAAGTCTTGTATTAGGTAAAATCTAGGCAAGAGTTGTGTGGTATAGAAGTAAGCGGGAGTAATGTGGATTAGGGCACGTGATATGTTATAATATGCATAGAGTTGCAAGATCACTTAGATCGTTGCACTAAATAAACTAGGAGTTAAGGTGCTAGGAATGAGATGAGTTATGTGACTAAGTGTAGGATAGTAAAGAACGACAGATTTCAGGGACGAAATCTAAATAAGGGGGTAGAATTGTTAGACCCGTATCCCGGCTACGAATAGGCCCCACCCTAGATGGAATATACTAAGGACTTTATGTGATTGGTTGGTCAACAAAGTTACGTGGATAGTCAAACCCGATGGTCAAATCAATAGTCAAAGTATGACTAATGTAGTTATATAAGGTATGATGTATAAACTAAAGGGACCTAGGTTGTCAAGTGTTCAATATGTTATAAGTTAGTTGTGGTTAAAATAGAATAAAAGGGACTTGAGGGACTAATTATGTCAAAAGGCCAAAGTTTCCACCTAACTAAGCTTATCTAGGAAATTCTAGACATTTCCTCCATTATTGATAAGTGAAGGCCGGATTTTAGAGAGAAGAAAAAGAGAGGGAAAAGCTAGATGGTAGTCTAGGAAGAAGATGAAGGAGATGATGACCAAGTGCTTATAGTCCTTCCTAGTTAGGATCATTACAAGTAAGTAATTATGTTCTTGATGTTAATGAGGTTATAGATTAAGGGTAAAGTGGGATTTCATCATATGATCAAGATATGATCATATGATGATGTAGGAAGATAGATGAGTGTGTTTAATGGGTTATGTTAACCCTTGTTATGTTATTGATTGTTATGTTATTAGGGTTTGATATGTTGTAGAAGATGAATATGATGATGGTTAGAAGATGTTGATGGTGGGATTTATGTTAGTAGTTAGCTTGGATTGAAGGTAAGTAACTCTTACTAAAACTTGTATTATATGTGTATTTATCATGTATGTATTGTGGTTGTGTAAGAGCATAGGATTTGGACTTAGAATGGTTATAAGCTAATTATGGATGGCTAGTGGTTTGTGGCTAAGGGTATGTAGCTGGTTGGATTTGGACTAATTAAGGTATGTAGTTAGTTATAATTGTTGTGGTTGATAATGGTTATGATATGAGAATATGTGTGATATGGTTTGGATGTTGTAGATTAGAAGCCTTTATAACGGTTATGATGCTTATGTGAAAGTATGTGTATGATATATGTTTTATGTTGAGTTACTTACTAAGCGTAAGCATATTCTTTTAGTTGTCAATGTTTTGTAGGTTAATGGCGATGGAGATAACTTGATTTAGATTATAGCCTAAGAGTTGGAAGCGGATTGGAAGATAAATTGCATTAGGAGCTAGGTAGAATACCGAGCTCGAGTCAAGGTTGTACCCCCGAGAGTCTCTTTTATGAGTCGTATAATGTGTGTCAAGGTCACGTAATGATTTGGTGGTCTAACGATGTGTCAAGTGTGTTTTAAGTGTTTTTAGTAAAAGTTAAGGGGGCATTTGGATTTAGTGTATTCTTACCCATTTTGAGTTGTAAACGGGTCAAGTACGTATGAAACATTTTTGATATATTAAAGTAATGAAGTTGGTCAAGTTTGGTGGAAAAATGAAGTGGTATAGTTGGTTTGTAGTGTAAATGGGTAAAATGGGTTCTTATGCATAACCCGTCAATGTTGGAAGTACTATTCCGGGTGGTCAAATGGTAAATGTTTTTATATGGAAATGAGCCCATAGATACAGTAATGAAATCTAGAAAGTTTGGTTAGGTTTCGAGTCTGGGAGGTTAGAGTTTCGGCTAGGGATTTTGAAAATCCAAAATCTGGACAGAACCATCCATCTGATCGGATGGCTGGCGATCCGATCGGATGGAGGCCGCTGTCAGATTTTTGGTAAACATCGAAAAATCGTATCTTTTAATCCGTAAGTCATAACAGGTCGTGCCACCTATCGTTTCGAAGGTAATTGAATGTATTTTCATTTAAAAATAGTCTCAAGTCCTGAATGTTTATAGATTTTTTTCAGATGTCAAAAGAGTAACAGTATGTCCGAAGAAGTCAAGCATTTTTGCGTAAAAAGTTTTAATTTTTGGTCTAAGCGGGCACGGGGTGTAACAACTTGGTATCAGAGCTTCGGTTTAAGTGAATTAGGCTTCCACTATTGGTTTCCTAGACTTAAACCACTCGTAGACGCGTTAAGTTTAAGTTTAAGAAAGGCGGGCAAATATTATGTTAGTTATAGGATGTGAATGTTGAGTTTTGAAATGAAGTATGTGATTGTGATATGAGTATGATGATGGGGAACTTAGGGATGTGTTTTATGTGATATATGTTGTGACTTGATGTGTGAGTAATAGGTTTACCGTGCACCTCGGGTTGTATCGGTAGTTATTATACGAATATGAGAATGTAGCGAAATATAGAGTTAATGAATTAGACGCGAAAAATAGATGCCTTAGGTGTGCAATGTGAAGATGCTTATAGCAATAGTGGGATAAGGCTTTGATTGGATATAATGTGAATATTGAGAAGGTGGACTTACTAATGGTAGAATTAATGAGTTAAACTCGGGTCATTGATTGTTTAAGTTATGAGATAGAATATATGATATGTTGTATGAGCGTAAGGTGTTAGGAGTTGTTCATGTTTATAGTGTTGGTGTGTGTGTAATGTAAGTCCATGGTGGACTAGACGTGCTTAAATGATAGATTACCGTACATTTGGATATCGTTGGTGATTGTTATATGATTATGTGATTGTGTGCTATGGTAGTTTAGCGAAGGCGAATGGATGTAATAAGTTTTGTGGTGGTTTATAAGAAATGTGATTAAAAATGAAAGTGCATGGCTTGTGTGATAGTGATGACCAAAGCATGGCCTTATGAGTAATTATATTTAGCGTGGTTATCATTAACGAGGTATTAGAGATGGGTTAGCGAAATTCAAAGTATTAGGAGCATAATTATGAACGTGTGGTAATGTTGAAGGAGTGTTATGGCATAGTGTGGTGAAGAAATGATATAAATACATACATAATAAGTCCGTGATGAACTTAGTAAAGTTACAAAAAAAAAAAAAAAAAAAAAAAAAGGCATAGGGGTTGAGTAAATGATGAAATAGAGCGAAATTTCTTAAGTACTAATAGCTATAATGAGATGGGCATGTATGAGGTTAAGGTATTACCATGAAATAATTATATTACGGCTAAGGCGATTAGCTGTAATTATTAAAAATGAATGAATGTGTTATAGTTGACGATCTATGTAAGGTCTACATGTAAAGGAAGCGAGTGAGACTAATAGAAGAGAGATAAGATACGAGGACAAGAATGTGATGGATTAAAAATGTAAGAAACAATGAGAGGAGTGTGTATGAGATAAAGGCGTTGTCTTGAAACTATCATATTACGGCTAAGGCGATTAGCTGTAATCACTATAATGAATGCATGAGTTACGGTTGACGATATGCGATAAGTCTAGATGTAAATGAGTTGAGTAGACTAAAATGTAATGTATGAATGTGAAAATGATTAATGTAGGCTAAGAATGCAAGAGGTAAAGTAAAGATGTGAAAATAACTAAAGCGGATTAAGAATGCAGGATGGTAAAACACATAGAAATGTGTATTTATAATAAGCAAGTTCATATGCATTATGAGCTTGCGCTCACTAAATAAAATGGATAAGAAAATGTGTGTGTTAAAATGTTAATGACTTGGATCCATAACTAAAATGTGAAGGGTTAAAGATGGCATCCTTCAGGATGGCCTAGCTAATGATGGTGAATGGCGGTATCCTTCGGGATGACCAAGTAAATGAATGTTAAGTAATCCTTCGGGATGAATGTTAAAGATCCTTCGAGATGAAAAGTATTGCCTTTATCGGCAAATGGGGTAGCCTATATCCTTGGCAATAAAAATATCCCCATAATGAATGTGTTAATGATATGGATCCAAGTCTAAAAAGGAGATACGAGGTATAAACAGGATGAAATAATAAAAGTTAGATTTAGAAATAGGAGTGGTAGTGTTATGTCGGGAGTACATAACCATGAGTTTATATTTCTTGATTTACATCGATTGGGACGCCTCTCCATGTAAATGAGGAAGTATAAATGATTAGGCTTATGTGTTGCCGACACGGCACGAGTAGGGTTAGAGAAGTAGGAAGCGGAAGTTTAGAGTTGGTTAGGAAGTTATAAGGACTAAGATAGGAGGGTTGGAAGTAGGCCGTGGCTTTTAGTTGAGACTTAGGGGATACCTTGAGGAGATGAAGAAATTGTAATGGTGATATAATGTGCCTTGCGGTGTGGTACAAAATATGATGAATGAAAATAATAGAACGTGCACGTATTGGTCGAGTGTAATTATGCAAAGTCAAATAGTACGAGTTTCTTAAGTACCAAGTAGTCAAGAATGGGATTAGAGGATAAAGCAAGTGAGAAGTTGATGTAACGGTAATAGGGCGGATTACAATGATGATTAGCGGTAATAAGTAAGTCTTGTATTATGTAAAATCTAGGCAAGAGTTGTGTGGTATAGAAGTAAGCGGGAGTAATGTGGATTAGGGCACGTGATATGTTATAGTATGCATAGAGTTGCAAGATCACTTAGATCGTTGCACTAAATAAACTAGGAGTTAAGGTGCTAGGAATGAGATAAGTTATGTGACTAAGTGTAGGATAGTAAAGAACGACAGATTTCAGGGACGAAATCTAAATAAGGGGGTAGAATTGTTAGACCGTATCCCGGTTACGAATAGGCCCCACCCAAGATGGAATATACTAAGGACTTTATGTGATTGGTTGGTCAACAAAGTTACGTAGATAGTCAAACCCGATGGTCAAATCAATAGTCAAAGTATGACTAATGTAGTTATATAAGGTATGATGTATAAACTAAAGGGACCTAGGTTGTCAAGTGTTCAATATGTTATAAGTTAGTTGTGGTTAAAATAGAATAAAAAGGACTTGAGGGACTAATTATGTCAAAAGGCCAAAGTTTCCACCTAACTAAGCTTATCTAGGAAATTCTAGACATTTCCTCCATTATTGATAAGTGAAGGCCGGATTTTAGAGAGAAGAAAAAGAGAGGGAAAAGCTAGATGGTGGTCTAGGAAGAAGATGAAGACCAAGTGCTTATAGTCCTTCCTAGTTAGGATCATTACAAGTAAGTAATTATGTTCTTGATGTTAATGAGGTTATAGATTAAGGGTAAAGTGGGATTTCATCATATGATCAAGATATGATCATATGATGATGTAGGAAGATAGATGAGTGTGTTTAATGGGTTATGTTAACCCTTGTTATGTTATTGATTGTTATGTTATTAGGGTTTGATATGTTGTAGAAGATGAAGATGATGATGGTTAGAAGATGTTGATGGTGGGATTTATGTTAGTAGTTAGCTTGGATTGAAGGTAAGTAACTCTTACTAAAACTTGTATTATATATGTATTTATCATGTATGTATTGTGGTTGTGTAAGAGCATAGGAGTTGGACTTAGAATGGTTATAAGCTAAGTATGGATGGCTAGTGGTTTGTGGCTAAGGGTATGTAGCTTATTGGATTTGGACTAATTAAGGTATGTAGTTAGTTATGATTGTTGTGGTTGATAATGGTTATGATATGAGAATATGTGTGATATGGTTTGGATGTTGTAGATTATAAGCCTTTATAACGGTTATGATGCTTATGTGAAAGTATGTGTATGATATATGTTTTATGTTGAGTTACTTACTAAGCGTAAGCTTATTCTTTTAGTTGTCAATGTTTTGTAGGTTAATGGTGATGGAGATAACTTGATTTGGATTATAGCCTAAGAGTTGGAAGCGGATTGGAAGATAATAAGCATTAGGAGCTAGGTAGAATACCGAGCTCGAGTCAAGGTTGTACCCCCGAGAGTCTCTTTTATGAGTCGTATAATGTGTGTCAAGGTCGCGTAATGATTTGGTGGTCTAACGATGTGTCAAGTGTGTTTTAAGTGTTTTTAGTAAAAGTTAAGGGGGCGTTTGGATTTAGTGTATTCTTACCCATTTTGAGTTGTAAACGGGTCAAGTACCTATGAAACATGTTTGATATATTAAAGTAATGAGGTTGGTCAAGTTTGGTGGAAAAATAAAGTGGTATAGTTAGTGTGTAGTGTAAATGGGTAAAATGGGTTCTTATGCGTAACCCGTCAATTTTGGAAGTACTATTCCGGGTGGTCAAATGGTAAATGTTTTTATATGGAAATGAGCCCATAGATACAGTAATGAAATCTGGAAAGTTTGGTTAGGTTTTGAGTCCGGGAGGTTGGAGTTTCCACCGGGGATTTTGAAAATCCAAAATCTAGACAGAACCATCCATCCGATCGGATGGCTGGCGATCCGATCGGATGGAGGCCGCTGTCAGATTTTTGGTAAACTTCAAAAAATCGTATCTTTTAATCTGTAAGTCGTCATGGGTCATACCACCTATCGTTTCGAAGGTAATTGAATGTATTTTCATTTAAAAATAGTCTCAAGTCCTGAATGTTTATAGATTTTTGTCAGATATCAAAAGAGTAACAGTATGTCCGTAGAAGTCAAGTGTTTTTGCGTAAAAAGTTTTAAGTTTTGGTCTAAGCCGGCACGGGGTGTAACAACTTGGTATTAGAGCTTCAATTTTAGTGAATTAGGTTTCCACTATAGGTTTCCTAGACTTAAACCACTCGTAGACGCGTTAAGTTTAAGTTTAAGAAAGGCGGGCAAATATTATGTAAGTTATAGGATGTGAATGTTGAGTTATAAATGAAGTATGTGATTGTGATATGAGTATGATAATGGGGAACTTAGGGATGTGTTTTATGTGATATATGTTGTGACTTGATGTGTGAGTGATAGGATTACCGTGCACCTCGGGTTGTATTGGTAGTTATTATACGAATATGAGAATGTAGCGAAATATAGAGTTAATGAATTAGACACGAAAAATAGATGCCTTAGGTGTGCAATGTGAAGATGCTTATAGCAATTGTGGGATTAGGATTTGGTTGGATATAATGTGAATATTGAGAAGGTGGACTTACTAATGGTAGAATTAATGAGTTAAACTCGAGTCGTTGATTGTTTAAGTTATGAGATAGAATATATGATATGTTGTATGAGTGTAAGGTGTTAGGAGTTGTTCATGTTTATTGTGTTGGTGTGTGTGTAATGTAAGTCCATGGTGGACTAGACGTGCTTAAATGATAGATTACCATACATTTGGATATCGTTGGTGATTGTTATATGATTATGTGATTGTGTGCTATGGTAGTTTAGCGAAGGCGAATGGATGTAATAAGTTGTGTGGTGGTTTATAAGAAATGTAATTAAAAATGAAAGTGCATGGCTTGTGTGATAGTGATGACCAAAGCATGGCCTTATGAGTAATTATATTTAGCGTGGTTATCATTAACGAGGTATTAGAGATGGGTTAGCGAAAGTCAAAGTATTAGGAGCATAATTATGAACGTGTGGTAATGTTGTAGGAGTGTTGTGGCATAGTGTGGTGAAGAAATGATATAAATATATACATAATAAGTCCGTGATGAACTTAGTAAAGTTACAAAAAAAAAAAAAAAAAAAAAAAAAAAAAAAAAAAAGGGCATAGGGGTTGAGTAAATGATGAAATAGAGCGAAATTTCTTAAGTACTAATAGCTATAATGAGATGGGCATGTATCAGATTAAGGTATTACCATGAAATAATTATATTATGGCTAAGGCGATTAGCTGTAATTATTTAAAATGAATGAATGTGTTATAGTTGACGATCTATGTAAGGTCTACATGTAAAGGAAGCGAGTGAGACTAACAGAAGAGAGATAAGATACGAGGACAAGAATGTGATGGATTAAAAATGTAAGAAAGAATGAGAGGAGTGTGTATGAGATAAAGGCGTTGTCTTGAAACTATCATATTACGGCTAAGGCGATTAGCTGTAATCACTATAATGAATGCATGAGTTACGGTTGGCGATATGCGATAAGTCTAGATGTAAATGAGTTGAGTAGACTAAAATGTAATGTAAGAATGTGAAAATGATTAATGTAGGCTAAGAATGCAAGAGGTAATGTAAAGATGTGAAAATAACTAAAGCGGATTAAGAATGTAGGATGGTAAAACACATAGAAATGCGTATTTATAATATGCAAGTTCATATGCATTATGAGCTTGCGCTCACTAAATAAAATGGATAAGAAAATGTGTGTGTTAAAATGTTAATGACTTGGATCCATAACTAAAATGTGAAGGGTTAAAGATGGCATCCTTCGAGATGGCCTAGCTAATGATGGTGAATGGCGGTATCCTTCGGGATGACCAAGTAAATGAATGTTAAGGAACCCTTTGGGATGAATGTTAAAGATCGTTCGGGATGAAAAGTATTGCCTTTATCGGCAAATGGGGTTGCCTATATCCTTGGCAATAAAAATATCCTCATAATGAATGTGTTAATGATATGGATCCATGTCTAAAAAGGAGATACGAGGTATAAACAGGATGAAATAATAAAAGTTAGATTTGGAAATAGGAGTGGTAGTGTTATGTCGGGAGTACATAACCATGAGTTTATATTTCTTGATTTACATCGATTGGGAAGCCTCTCCATGTAAATGAGGAAGTATAAATGAGTAGGCTTATGTGTTGCCGACACGGCACGAGTAGGGTTAGAGAAGTAGGAAGCGGAAGTTTAGAGTTGGTTAGGAAGTTATAAGGACTAAGATAGGATGGTTGGAAGTAGGTCGTGGCTTTTAGTTGAGACTTAGGAGAAACCTTGAGGAGATGAAGAAATTGTAATGGTGATATAATGTGCCTTGCGGTGTGGTACAAAATATGATGAATGAAAATAAAAGAACGTGCACGTATTGGTCGAGTGTAATTATGCAAAGTCAAATAGTACGAGTTTCTTAAGTACCAAGTAGTCAAGAATGGGAGTAGAGGATAAAGCAAGTGAGAAGGTGATGTAACGGTAATAGGGCGGATTAGAATGATGATTAGCGGTAATAAGTAAGTCTTGTATTATGTAAAATCTAGGCAAGAGTTGTGTGGTATAGAAGTAAGCGGGAGTAATGTGGATTAGGGCACGTGATATGTTATAGTATGCATAGAGTTGCAAGATCACTTAGATCGTTGCACTAAATAAACTAGGAGTTAAGGTGCTAGGAATGAGATGAGTTATGTGACTAAGTGTAGGATAGTAAGGAACGACAGATTTCAGCGACGAAATCTAAATAAGGGGGTAGAATTGTTAGACCCGTATCCCGATTACGAATAGGCCCCACCCTAGATGGAATTTACTAAGGACTTTATGTGATTGGTTGGTCAACAAAGTTACGTGGACAGTCAAACCCGATGGTCAAATCAATAGTCAAAGTATGACTAATGTAGTTATATAAGGTATGATGTATAAACTAAAGGGACCTAGGTTGTCAAGTGTTTAATATGTTATAAGTTAGTTGTGGTTAAAATAGAATAAAAGGGAATTGAGGGACTAATTATGTCAAAAGGCCAAAGTTTCCACCTAACTAAGCTTATCTAGGAAATTCTAGACATTTCCTCCTTTATTGATAAGTGAAGGCCGGATTTTAGAGAGAAGAAAAAAAGAGGGAAAAGCTAGATGGTGGTCTAGGAAGAAGATGAAGACCAAGTGCTTATAGTCCTTCCTAGTTAGAATCATTACAAGTAAGTAATTATGTTCTTGATGTTAATGAGGTTATAGATTTAGGGTAAAGTGGGATTTCATCATATGATCAAGATATGATCATATGATGATGTAGGAAGATAGATGAGTGTGTTTAATAGGTTCTGTTAACCCTTGTTATGTTATTGATTGTTATGTTATTAGGGTTTGATATGTTGTAGAAGATGAAGATGATGATGGTTAGAAGATGTTGATGGTGGGATTTATGTTAGTAGTTAGCTTGGATTGAAGGTAAGTAACTCTTACTAAAACTTGTATTATATGTGTATTTATCATATATGTATTGCGGTTATGTAAGAGCATAGGAGTTGGACTTAGAATGGTTATAAGCTTAGTATGGATGGCTAGTGGTTTGTGGCTAAGGGTATGTAGCTTGTTGGATTTGGACTAATTAAGGTATGTAGTTAGTTATGATTGTTGTGGTTGATAATGGTTATGATATGAGAATATGTGTGATATGGTTTGGATGTTGTAGATTAGAAGCCTTTATAACGGTTATGATGCTTATGTGAAAGTATGTGTATGATATATGTTTTATGTTGAGTTACTTACTAAGCGTAAGCTTATTCTTTTAGTTTTCAATGTTTTGTAGGTTAATGGCGATGGAGATAACTTAATTTAGATTATAGCCTAAGAGTTGGAAGCGGATTGGAAGATAATAAGCATTAGGAGCTAGGTAGAATATCGAGCTCGAGTCAAGGTTGTACCCCCGAGAGTCTCTTTTATGAGTCGTATAATGTGTGTCAAGGTCGCGTAATGATTTGGTAGTCTAACGATGTGTCAAGTGTGTTTTAAGTGTTTTTAGTAAAAGTTAAGGGGGCGTTTGGATTTAGTGTATTCTTACTCATTTTGAGTTGTAAACGGGTCAAGTACCTATGAAACATGTTTGATATATTAAAGTAATGAAGTTGGTCAAGTTTGGTGGAAAAATGAAGTGGTATAGTTGGTTTGTAGTGTAAATGGGTAAAATGGGTTCTTATGCATAACCCGTCAATTTTGGAAGTACTATTCCGGGTGGTCAAATGGTAAATGTTTTTATATGGAAATGAGCCCATAGATATAGTAATGAAATCTAGAAAGTTTGGTTAGGTTTCGAGTCCGGGAGGTTGGAGTTTCGGCCGGGGATTTTGAAAATCCAAAATCTGGACAGAACCATCCATCCGATCGGATGGCTGGCGATCCGATCGGATGGAGGCCGCTGTCAGATTTTTGGTAAACTTCGAAAAATCGTATCTTTTAATCCATAAGTTATCATGGGTCGTGCCACCTATCATTTCGAAGGTAATTGAATGTATTTTCATTTAAAAATAGTCACAAGTCCTGAATGTTTATAGATTTTTGTCAGATGTCAAAAGAGTTACAGTATGTCCGTAGAAGTCAAGCGTTTTTACGTAAAAATTTTTAATTTTTGGTCTAAGCGGGCACGGGGTGTAACAAAATTAAGTTTAAATATGTCACAAGGACCAAGTATAAAAATATCAAGAACGATGAGGGGCTGAAACCTTACATATCTTATAAGTATTACACTTATAATGGACAAGTGACTTTAAATGAAACCATGCGCTACTTCAGGGGTTAAATGCGGAAAAGTTCATGGATTTTCAAAATAAAGGCAAATAAAAGTACGAAGACAACTACGCTGTAACCGAAAGTTACGGCACAAATTTGGTTACGGCGTAACTTTTCAAGATTTAGTGAATTTCTTTATTATTAATAGTTACGGCATAACTCGTACTTATTGTTACACCGTAACTTTTTCGAGGCCTATAAATACATCTCTAATTCTTTTGAGTATCTCTTTTCCTCCCTTTTCTAAGGGGCGATTAGGGCACCATCTCAGAGTATTTTCTAGCAGCAATAAACCACTTTCCAAGGAAGAATTCATTTGCAATCATCATCTCATTAGTTCTACATCAAGTAATTTGTATCAAGCAATATGTTCAATTCAATTCATGTCTTATTCATCGTTGTTGGTATAATTTACTGTGTGTTTGGCTAATCATTTCATGTGTTAGCCTAGTTATCAAATTGGTATTGCCATAATTTAGTTTTCTCGTTTTTGTATCGCTTTATGTGCTTATTTTCTTTGCTTATTCATGGACACCTTTGTTTCGGTAGTGTTAATGTTTGGTAGTATCTAGGAAGCTAGGAGAATTGACCATCGGACCCTAGACGAATAGGTTGCGAGTAGTGGTAAGAATTGAAAATAGGACTACCACTATCTTGTGTGCGAATTGACCATAGGATCGCCTACCAAACGGAGATGCTTAAGAAGTTAAGGGGAAACCTAAGTTCTGAGAGGCCGGGTTTCCTTAGAATAAGTCTAGATTGTAGATGGTACTTAACGACTGGGTTATAGGTTAACCCACGAACTCTGGCAATCGTATGGTTATAGAATAGGAAACTATGGAACATAGGCTAGACGAATTTACCCGAGGATTCTAGCGACATTTACCCCCACATGGAGCGATAGAAAACATTATTAGGAAAACTTAATTATGGCGTAACAAGATTAGTAATTAGGCTAGCACATTTCTCCCTAATGATTATCTCTTTCATTTTAATTTGCTTTCATTTTATTTCATTTCATTAGTTTAATTAATCAATTCAAAAAAACCCCTTTAAAATCAGTGACATTAGTCCTTAAATTAGATCCGCACGCATAGCTGTTGGGACGACCTCGACTTTACCGATTACTACACTATACACGACCGGGTACACTGCCCGTTAGTGCATAGGTAGACCTTAGATAGACGAGAATTTATAAATAGTAAAACCTGGTCTGAAATCCTGCATCAAGTTTTTGGCGCCGCTGCCGGGGAGCTAAATAGGGTTCTAATTTAAGTTTTTGTAAAATTTTAATTTTCTTTTTGCTCTTCTTATCTTTTAGGATTTTTGTTTTTTGTCTCCCTTCTTTTTTTCTTTGTTTCTTTTTGTATTTTAGGAAATGATGGAGATGGAGCCGGATATTGATAACATGACGATGAATGAATATTTGGAGTATGAGCATGAAAAAAATAATACAAGAGGCATTAGCATCGCGTGCTTTGCACAAATTGCAGCTAAATGTTCATAGCGTAGTGGTCGGCACTAATTTTCGTCATTATGTTTCTAAGTTGTTATGGTATCACAACTTTTGTATTTAAAATTGTTTCTTCACATTAAAAGAGTATCTGTGGAGAGACTTTATGTATTATGAGTTTTCAGTATGGTAATGGCATGTATTGTGTAGTTGAAGGGCTATTGCTAATTGCGTAATGTTGAGTAACATGTTTCGATAACATTGCAATTGATCTGACATCTATGATTTTATTTCAACAATAGTTTCCATCATGATTTGACGTAATCAGCTTGTAAAGATGATATTAAATCGGGTATGAGTATTAAATAAAAATAATAATTAAATATAAAAAATACAATAGATGCATAAGATACATGTACACGTGACATATGTTGCTCAGTTTTTTTCACAAATAATATGGCAAGTAAATAATTGACAACCAATTTAGCGAACCCAATGAATTGAAATAAACAAATAGCTAGATGAAGTATAATTACAAAATTTACAGCACATAATAAAACATAAATTTACAAAATTTACAGCACATCCTTCAAGGATTAATGGTGCACCACTATAGTTCTTCCTTAATTTCATGTAATTTTTGCTTCTACTAATTCTCTCTTTCATGCTATCCAATTTCCTCATGCTATTTATCTTTTCTTGAATTGTTTCTCGCTTTTGTGACAAATATCGTGATAAACTCGAGCTTCCTTTCATAACCTACATAAGTAATTATTTTAGTCATGGTCAATCATATGTTATGATTTCTATGAGACATGTAGATTGGCACTAACATAAGATGCATTATAAAAAGTTTGTGTCATGTATTTTATTAAAGGTACATACGTATTTTGTCAACATGAATATTAGCAACACTCAACAATAAAAGAAAGTAATTGAAGATGATATGTACCTTGGTAGTTTGTTGAGGAGAAAGAACTAAACCCTTAATACTTACGGTATTAAACCAATCCAAAAAGTATCATATACCAATGACATATCATAACCAATGCTTTATCCATATTCTGTCATCAATTAAAATTATCTAAAACTTGAAAAAAACTCATATTCAATATAACATTAAAAATTTTAAATTTTGCACCCCTTAACTAATATTTAGGGTTTGTGTGTTGGGTTATATCCGTATATTTGCTTTTAAGTTGGGCTGAAATTTTCTTGGACCATAAACTGCAATCTGCAAGTTTTAATCTTATTATAGTTTGGCTGAACTTTGTTTAATTATTTACTTGGGGCTGGAATCTGCACCTATTGAAAATTTAGGCTGGTAAGTCCAAAACTAAATAGCTGGAACGAAATTTTGAGGTGAATTAGCATAACATTCGGACAAAAATTTTGACAAAATTTTGAGTAAATATCTTTTAGTCCAAAATCTTAGCGGGCATTGTGAGCTGAAATATTTGATGTAATATTTTAGTAAACCTAATCATAAATAATTCGCCCATCACACCTCATCTACCTCACCTACTTTTTCATCTCCATCAAAAACTTAACAAATTCAAATCACAGATTCATCTCCTCTTCACAAACATAAGCACAACCATTCCCAAACCTTGTCTTCGTTTGCTGCACAATCCGAATCAAGAGCACGTTTAAAGGCTTCAAGATCCTAGGATGGTCTCGGGTAGGTTTCTTGTGTTTTGTTTTGTTGTTTTTCACCTTTGAATGAACCAAAAAGGATCGTAACCAAATCGTTATAGATCGTCTTTATTGTGTTCGGATATAAACGAAGCTTGGCTTCGAACATGGATTGATGAAGAGTTATCTCTTTTGTGTTTGTATTTGGACTTGTATATGATTACCAAAGAGTAAACTGAGATCTAAAAACAATTTCCTTTACTTTTCTTGTTTTGTGTGACCAAATGAAGGAAGGGTTCAAACACATTTGTTATGATCTTTTTCTTTATATATATCGGATACTGTCGCTGTGTTGTGGCGGCTGAATATGATGTCGGCATTTTTGGGGTTAGGTGGTGTGGCGTGGTAACCCAAATGAAAGTGGTCTATTTATACATTAGAATGCCTAAAACGAGGATATGTATAGACCCTTTTAAATGCAACACTTCATATTCATCTTAATGGTTGCATTTTTTATGTTTGTAAACAGAGGATGGTTTGTATACCTGCATTATGGTTGCATTAATCATAGACGAATGCAAACCTTTTGTGTTCTGTAACAGCAGCTTTGATGTGCCTGCATTCAAGTATCTATACGTAATAATTGATGTAATTTATATAGGTTTCATGTGGCTTCAACTATGTTGTACCATACTTTCCTTTGTGCACAAATCCTCTTCCACATTCAATTAAGTCACTCAAGCTTTAAGTAGTATAGATTCATATCTTCGATCAAGGAGTGCTCTTGCAAGATTGCCCACTCCAAAACCTTCCTCTCAAACTCCGCAACCATATAACAAGGCCGGTTCTGCATTTCCCAGTCCAATGATTATGGGCATGTCTAAAAGGTATGAGGGGTCATATTTTGATCCTTTTATCCATATGAAAACTGAAGTTTTGGAGTATCCGGATGCTGATGAGGAGATCAACGATGATGAATTTTGGAAAGATTTCGTATCGAATGAAGCTCCTACAAGAATAACTCTAGAATATCTGGATTCCGACGAGGAGGTTGAGATTGATACATTTTGGAAGGATTTCATGTCTAAGGAGGCCCCTACAAGATTACCTCCTCTTGACCCTTGTTCTCAATCTCACCAACTAAATACCAAGCCGGTGATGCAATCGTACATGCCACCGGCTATTAACCAATTGACGGATATGTCAAATAAAGAAACAAGTAAGGATCCTATTAACATTCCTATTTCTCCCTTAACTAATATTTTTGCTAGTGTTTGTGAACAGGGTATTGATAATGTCAATGTCAACACTGCAAAGGAGAAATAGGAAGTTCAGGAGGCTTGTGATGAAGATGACATGGATGATCTTTGGGGTATTACGATCAAGGACATAGAAAGGCTTAGGCAAATACTTACGCCTCCTATGCAAGCCGACCCTAAACCAAATCCGGTGATGCAACCGTACATGCCACCGGTTACATACCCTAATCAATTGGAGGTTGTGAGGAAAGTAGATGAAGCAAGAAAAAATCAATTAAGGAAGATGGAAGGGATGAGCTTACGGGTTAATGAAGCAATTCCGCAAGCAAAGGAGGAAATACCTAGCAAAGAAAATGGTAGCAATTCTAACCCTCCTTTTAATTTTATTACGAACGATCTTACTAGTGTTCCTTTATAGGTTACCAAAACTATCAATGACGAGGTGCAACCCATAACCTCACATGCCATACACATCGCACCTCCCGATGATGGTTATGTAGCACTGGCTATTAACCTGATTGTGGTTGAGCCTGAGAAGGAATTTGGAGGCAAAATTTTGGGCACTGTCGTAATTGACATGGAGATAAATGTGGTGTGTAAGCCGATTATTTAGCCACATCATAGAGTGAGCCATTCATCAAATCCATCGACGAATATGGGTAAGGTAAGGAGGGAAATGACATCTATTCCAAGGTATAACTCTAATTCATCATTTTTCTATCCCATAGCAAATTCACACCCTCACGGTGTTTATTGCTATTTTCACCCACACTTGATTTCAAGTGAGGGGATGAACACCCTTTTACTTAGTAAATAAGGGTGGAGTCAAGCTTGAGAATCGAACAAAAATAAGTGCTTCGTGGGAGGTACCTATAGCAATCTGTAAAATTCCCCAGTAATTTGTAAACGTTAATCAAGTATTAATCACCATTACTGTTTAGTTAACCATTTTTATGGGAAAATTTTGAACTTTTTGTCTATTACATTATAATAACTCAAACACGTTGATACGTAATTCACTAAACATTGGAAACGAACTCACACACGGACCACGACAATCAACTATACGAATAATACACCAAGCGGATCCTTATACCAATTCTTGGCCCAAAATTTTTGGCCTGGTACTATTCACAAGCCCAACCCAACAATTTTAAGTTTTATAATTTCATATATATCACTCGTTCAACTCACCCTCACTTGGTCTCGATTTCTCTTAAATTCGACACACAAGATATACAACTTTTTACACATTTCGAATCCTCACACACCAAATAAACAGGATGTCGACTCTCACTCCCTCATTCGAATGTTTGAACACTAAATGAGAGGCAAAGTGAATCACCCTCGACAACATTCACAAATTCACACAACATTTATCTATTTTAACCAAAATCGATCCCAACTTATTTTTACCTAGCACATTTTATTTTCTATGGTCGATTATGAGTTTAGAAGCATGTTTCTCACTTTTTTATACAATATGACACGTTAAAATGTCATTTGGAAACTTAAACATGTCGACACACTCACATATACATGCCACTCGATACATAACCAAATCCTACACACAATCTCCTTCACAATATCTCTAGAACTCAAGTGAAAATCAACTAAAAGTTACCAAATCTCTGCCATGTTTCCTGTTCGAGCAAGTTGTGTCTCTAAAATACAATATATACACTTATATGTGTACATATATACACATATTTCACTTCCTCATTAACTTCCTTTCACACTTAAACTCATTTACAATATTTTTCTATGTATTTTACTCCCTATTCGAGCCTCAAGAAGCAGGGAACAATTTCCATAATCATTCGAGCCTCATTTCAAATCGTTCAAGTTCCATTCGAAGCCTTTGGTGATTCTTTTTACGAGCAACGTGCTACTTATTCGATCCTAGTCCTTTTAAACAGAAATCTCACCACCTTTAAAGGTGTTGTAAGTCATCTCGAACACTTTCCCATTCATTACTAAGTATTTTTATGGTTCCATGCATTATACATATTTCATTCGAACATATATTCACTTTCTATTAATTTTTACGCTTTCTTGTAATCATTTTTCGTATAACATGGTTGCCTCCTATTGATGGAAGGCTAGAAAATCATGTTACACCATCATTTGACACTCACATGTTCATTTCATTACATATCAAGACCCATTTTTATTTCATGTTGGATCGTATATACATATCACACATTATTTAAGTCATAGTTACTTTTGACACCTTGATATATCGACTAGAAATGGCCATGTTAAAATCAAAATCATATACACAACATATAATTTTTATTGCACAACCTAATAATCCATAAGCTCATCTATCAAGCTGGTAAAATAAGCTTCCATTATAATCACTTAAAAGTCCATTTCGAACCTCAATCTAAACGCTACTCGGACTGCCTTAAAACTCATTCATTTTATTCAGTTGGGCCTTAAAGCCCAATAAGTAGTTTAGAAGCACTTGGAATAAGCTGGTCGTATAAGCCCTTTTGTACTGATTTTGTGACATTAAAATAAGCCCAATGATAAGCCCACTTTGTCTTAAAACCCTTTGGATCGTAAAATTTTAATGGGCCTTTGTTTCGATCGTTAAAGCCCATTAAGTGAAAAATAAGCACTTGTGATGAATAAGCAGTTGAATAAGACTTGAATAAGCTTTATAAAAATGTTAAAACTTTCGGAAATCATTTCCCACTATTTTTGTGATTTTTGGACTTGTTTTGCAAAAGATATACCAAATCGGGTTAAAAGTGTAAGTTTCACAAAATTATATCCAAAACTGTCATTTCAGTAAACTAAGGGTGGAAATTGCTAAAACAGTAAACAGGGAGCTTAATATGTCATTTTGGAAACCTTTGGACTAAAAATGCAATATATAGTTAACCAAGGACTAACGGTGCAAAACTAACTCCGTTAGGGTAAAAAGTGTAAAATTTGTGTAAGACCAAGGACTAAACAGTAACTTTATTTCATATTCAATTCTATTTCATATTTTACACTTTTCAATACAATCACGTGCATATTTATCGTTCGTTCAATATATTAAATCACGTAACGTTTATACGTTTATATAACGAGTTTTAACGTTTAACTTAACGTTTCGTTCCACCACTTTCGAGGAAACGATATTTATGGATTAAATGACATAAAAACAAGATAATATTGTATATAATATTATTTTTGAACTTTAAGCATATCACACACTCACATCACCAATCAAATCGTTATCCGTTACTCATTTTCACACTCATTGTTCGTATTAAGTCAAATTCTCAGACTTCACTATTATTCAGGTCGTGTGTTGGAGCCGTTCCCGTAACTCACTTGATTTCACATTTCACCTTGCCAGTTACACCCAAGGTGAGTGATAGCCCCACTTTTACTCATTTAACAACTTTACACTCCATGGGGGAAATACATGCTACAAATAGAACACAAATATTTTATGTATGTTACACCTTATTGATATTGCCTAAGTTACCACAATTGCCACAAGCCCCTCACATCATGAACCATTAATCACTTGCGAGTGAACGCGAATATAGTGAATAGATCTATTGGAGGCTAACTGCCTATTCCACTAATACCTGACGGATAGCCTTAGTTGCTAGTCGGATTAGTCACAATGCATTATATTTGAAGGAACTAGGAAGATGGCAATCTCCTACACGAGGGCCATAACTCACACCATTAATTTGGTGTGTTCACCACCGTTTTACGGTACACTGTTAACGTTTGCGTGTCATGAGACTTAGGGCAATATATCCAACTGCAATATCACCATTTAAAACAATGATTGTAATTCACAGGCAATCACTACTTGTGTTTCAAACTGATTACTATTACAAACTCTATGATTTCACTCAACAATTTTGTTGACTTTTAGCATGTTTATCTCAGGTAATTAGCGGAGCAGTCAAGGCACGGAGCGGGCAATAAACTTATAGTTATTATGGTGTAAAATAAATTATTTCATTCATTTGAAACTACTATCTCCTTTTATGGGATTTCACAACTCTGATATTTCACTTTTGTAACTGAATTATTATTTGAATGATAACAACTTTCAAAACGCCTCCTTTGAGCCGTTTTCTATGATTATGACTATGGTCCTCCCCGTAATACCCCAATTAGTCTTCCGCTGTTAACTCAAAATTTTGGGGGTGTTACAGATTGGCATTAGAGCCATGGTTATGGAGAACCAAATGTTTTCAAACATTGGACTACAACTACACTTTCAAAATGAATGATTTTACACCATACCACCTTACGCCATCCATGCCTGCATATCACCGTGCTCAATATATTACCTATTAAGATTATTTCACATTAATCTTCACACACTTGATATTCTCACATTTACTCTCACACACTTGATTATTTCACCTTTATTTTCACACCCTTGATGTTATTGATTACTTACATTTACTACTTTCGGGTTATTACAGTACCATGTCTACAGACTCACACCTTGAGTCCGAGAGCAACTCATCATCTGACATGGAGTCCGAGATCACCTCTGATGTGTCGCGTTCGAGTGCAAGTTTTAAATTTATAAAGGTCGAATTACCGAATCTAGAAACAACACATACGAGCAAGTGAACTCGTCCGTTATAGCAAGATTATGATGGTAAGTCGGGATCGTTCGCAGGGATTTGTGTAGTGAATTGAATTGTAAGCTACTAAAAGTGAATTTCTTAAACAATCAATGATGAAAATATAGTAATTCAAATGATTAAAAACTACACTTGCTTAGACTAACATACTACTCTTGATTATCATGATTGTGATAACTTTGGATAACATGTTGGTTATGATAATTAGTTTGGTGAACTAATCTATTGTTTCTACAAATTAATCCTTCGTCAAGATTTTAGTTCATAAAAACAAGCATTACGTTTAACCAATCAATTCAAGATCAATTCAAGGTTCATAAGTTGGTGTAACTTAAACACAAAAATAGTCTTTTGTTTTATCAAATAAGCTTAGGAAATGGTCAATACAAAAGGTAACCGATCATAGCCAAAAGGTCACAATTGATAGTAAACTATTAATCTTTCGACCCTTGAAATGATTTACAATCAATCCTATTTTGATATACAAAAGCATTCTTATTACAACCACAATTAACTTTCTTTGTTTAATCAAGAATAATGGGTAAAAACAATCATTCGTAGACAAATGATTATAACTAGTTTAATAACAATAGTTCTTTCGACCCTTAAAATTATTAGCAACAAGTTAAACTTGATCAACAAATGTCACTACGAAACTTAATCACAATTTGATCTTAGAATCAACTTGAAATTGAATTAAAACATGTTATCACAATCATACGCAAATCAATAAGCAATACACATCATCTAAGCAAGTACGCAAAGGCACTAGCCACTCATAGCAAACATGAACACAAACTCAGAACTTTGAACATTAGAAACCATAATTGAAAGTCTTACAATGATTGGAAATAGATTACAAATGATAAGGTAATGATACCCAAAGTATTGGTGTTGACTTCTTGATGTTTTGACCTCCAAATGTTGACTTCTTGAACCTCCAAAGCTTCCTGAACTTCTAAGGACGAATTTGGACTTTTGAGAGAGTATCTTGATGATTGTATGAGAGTTGGTATGAGAATTGTTGAAAAGGTGTGTGTAAAACTCTTCACAAATGGTCCTATTTATACTACTCTCAAAGCCTTAGGGTCTCTTATACTACACTTGGCCTCCAAGAAAATTAGAAGGGCCTAGAATCATCATTAGAAGGCTATAGAATCGTTGGTAGTTAAACACAATACTTAATGATGAAGTTTTGGCAAATCAGTCGACATCCAACCGATCGGTATTGCGTCCAACCAATCGGTAGGTCTTCAGAAATTGCCTCCATCCGATTCGGTTGCGGGCAGCATCCGATCGGATGGAGTGCTGCTGTATGCTCTTTTGGACTTTTGTCATTTGGCTTGTTTCTTCCTTTTGGTTCTTGGTTCTTCATCCCAACTTGGTCTTTTCTTTATCTTGAAGCTAATCAACTTGAATACTTGGACCTTCTTTCTTTGAAATGCCTTTTTGATTGGATCTTGACAAGAAAATCTTCTCACTAACATAAATATTTCCTTCTTCCTCATTTTTCTCATCTTTTTCTTCCTTTTTCCTGTAATTGGCTACATATACTTTGCAAACATACTTTGGTACGATTAAGTAACAAAAGCATATAAATATAACCAAATAACATATATAAAAACATGAATAACGCTACTAAAAACATGCACAATTTGAGTGTTATCATATTCCCCCACACTTAAACTTTGCTTGCCCTCAAGCAAATCTAGAAGTAAAAACAATTATCCACATGGTATACGAGTATGTTTAAGAAAAATGTGATGCAAATCTATCAAGCACGAGTACAAGTTAGATTCATCGTTTTAAGCTTTATGGTTGAAGCATCGAGATGTTTGACAATCCCCAAATGATTTTCTTGCTTGATAAACATTACTAAACACCTCACGAAAAGGAAATGAGATATAATTCACTCAAAACACTCATTTGTATGGTTGGTGGAGTATATAAGAAGAATCACACTCATTTGCTCAGTCATGATTTAAATATTACCATAGGCTTGTACAAGAAACAAAACTACACCGAAATGGCGCGAGCACCAAGTATACATATCAAAGAGGTCTTTTATTCGGGTTTAAAGGCTTCAAGGGTTATATTAGACTTATGTGCAACTATCTTATGCAAAACATTATAGCTCGCTAACAACGAATTCTCGCATTACCAAATAACAGATGGTCACTAGGGCATATCTTGGATCGTTGGCGCGCTATTCACATAACGGACGGTCACCAAAATACACACTAGATCGCTAGCAACGTTATCTAATTCCTCAATAAATCGGATGGTCACTACATGTCAATACACTTGATAATTCCACAAAGTCAAAAGGGTAGGATAAGACATGGGATATGTTTTAGAAAGGGTCGATAATAATGAATATACAAACTAGTCAAAGTCTACCCAAATGTTACTAGCTATTTCAAACCGCTATCATGCAACTTTGAAAAACTCCATACTTGATTGATCAATACATTATTTCATAGCTCATTGGCTATTCTTGTCACCTTATAGTTGCGATGACTTATTTTCTCTTCTTTTTTTTCTTTTTTTTCTTTTTTTTTTTTTTTAAACTCAAAAACTTGTCATCTTATAGTTGCGATGACTTCACTTGGATAACTACTTTTGGAGTTTGCAACTTTCTTCGTACTTTCATGATTTCCCACATAACATCCATCTTGCCAAATAGCTAGCAACCAACCAAGACTTGACTAAGGGTAAGGCTAGGCTAAAAGTTTAAAATCTTGTTGTATTTTTTTTCTGGATTTTATCAAAAGAAAAAGATAGGCTCATAAGGTATAACTAGGGGTATCTAGCGTTAAAGATAAACGCTAACAAAAGGGTTTATACTGGTGGTTAACTAGTCAGTGTAACTAGCTAAATATCAATACGGAAGGCTTATTTGGGTTAAATCCTAAGGTTGCCTCTTATCACGCATATATACTTATATCACAAATGAAAAGGGATCTCACAACGGTCTCGTAATGATTTACATGCACAAGTTCTAGAATAAATAAAATCACCGGCACACTCATAGCAAAAGAATCAAAACATAAAAGATGTATGCTAAATACGAAACTGGCTTAAATCCTCACATTTTAGTGGAAAGGGCTAGAATATGTGCTAGCTAATATTATCGATCCCAGAATAGATTGCAATATTAATCGGGACACATCTCAATTTTTTCAAAAATTACAGGTTTTACCAGTGGATAGATCCAGTTATTCTAATATATAATCCTTAAAACTGACAAATAACTAGATCACAAGGGCAAAAAAATTTTAAAATTTAGCCCGGAATTTACAATCTATTCTTATTTTCCTATTCACCCCCCCCCCCCAACACTTAAGTTAAGCATTGTCCTCAATGTGATAAACGAATTCAAGGAATAAAAATTGGGAAATAAGAGAATAAACCATATTTTCCTGCTCCAGATGATTCTTTGATCCAAGTGTCCATGATTTGTAATCATTACCTGCAGTAATCTTAAAACAAAAGAAACACACGAAATATTTCTACGTTTTATTTAAAAGTTGGTGATACACCCCCACACTTAAGTTCAGCTAAGGGATTAGAGAAACTTTGGGGTTTAATCACTTGAAAATAAAAATAAAAACTAAACACAGCAAACACACGGGTTACCTCCCGAGAAGAGCTTATTTTATTAACGAGTCATCAGCAGGACTCAAACTTCCTTCTTGCTACGTTGGTGCAATTTTTGGTTTCATCTTTAAGAATTTTGGAATATACACCACGTTTCCTATCACTATTCCTTCTCCAGTTTCATCTATGTTCTCCAATTTTATTCTTTCCCAAGGTCTAGGAAGAACATCAAAGATATAACCAGATTCTTCGGCCCAATGAGTTTTTTTCTTATAATCGGCCGGAAAGGGTGCCATGAATGTTATTGCTTCATATTCTGATTCAGGCGGAATCTCTTTGATAGAAATCTCGTTCATTTGCTCCTTATCATAGTACAATTTAATTTGGTGACCATTAACAATGAAACTTCCACCTTGTTTGTCATGTAATTCAACATACCCAGATGGAAATCCATGTTTCACTATATACGGACCGAACCATTTCGGTTTTAGCTTAAGTGCTTTGAACTTGTATTTCATATTAAAAAGCAGTACTTTGTCTCCAGCTTTGAATTCTTTCCGGATTCTAAGCTTTCTGTCATGATACGCTTTGGTTCTAGCTTTGTAAAGCTTGGAGTTCTCGTAAGCTTGGAGTCTTAGTTCATCGAGTTCATGCAATTGCAAAAATCCATTCTCTCCAGCTATTTTAAGATCAGGGTTACAGCTTCTGAGTGCCCAGTAAGCGCGATGTTCGATTTCAAATGGCAAGTGACAGGTTTTTCCATAAAAAAGTCTGTATGGTGTTGTACCAATTGGTGTTTTATAAGCCGTACGAAATGCCCACAGAGCATCATCTAGTTTTCTTGACCAAACGGCGGGATTGTCTTTGACCGTTTTTTCAAGTATCCTTTTTAAGGCTCTGTTGGTATTTTCGACTTGACCACTGGTCTGTGGATGATAAGCTGTGGCGAAACGATGATGAACTCTGTATCGTTTCATAATTTTCTCCATTTTTTTGTTACAGAAATGGGTTCCTCAATCACTTATTAAAGCTTTAGGAATTCCACAACGAGCGAAAAGCTTTTTGAGAAAATTAACAACAACTCGAGCATCATTTGTGGGTAGAACTTCGGCTTCAGCCCATTTGGAAACGTAATCAATAGCAACGAGAATGTATTCGTATTTGTGCGATTTAGGAAATGGTCCCATGAAATCGATTCCCCAAATATCGAATATTTCGCAGAATTGAATGCTCTTTTGAGGCATTTCATCTCAATGAGAAAGACTACCGGATTTTTGGCAAGCATCGCAGTTTTGAACAAGAGTATGAGCTTCTTTGAAAATGGTCGGCAAATAGAATCCAGCATCAAAAACTTTTTTTGTTGTGGTGGAAGGACCATAGTGTCCCCCAGTCGGGCCATGATGGCATTCATCAAGAATTCTTCTTATTTCAGAACCATAAACACATCTTCTGATCATCCCATCAGGACACATCTTGAAAAGATAGGGCTCTTCCCAATAATAGTGTTTTAGTTCTGAAAAGAATTTACTTCGTTGGGCATTAGTTAATCCTCTTTTTAGAATTCCTCCAACGAGGTAATTTGCATAATTTGCAAACCACGGTATTTCTTTTTCATCATTTTTTCAATAATCATGAGAGTTTCATCAGGGAAGTAATCGTCAATTTCATCTTCCTTTAACTCTTCCAAGTTTGGATTTTCGAGACGAGACAAATGATCAACAGCTAGATTTCCTGCTCCTTTCTTATCTTTTATTTCGATGTCAAACTCTTGGAGTAGCAAAATCCATCGGATAAGACGCGGTTTTGCATCTTGTTTGGTAAACAGATATTTGAGTGCTGAATGATTAGTGAACACAATCATTTTTGAAAGCAAAAGAAAAGATCTGAATTTGTCGAAAGCAAAAACAACGGCTAACAATTCTTTCTCTGTAACTGTATAATTTTGTTAAGCATTGTTGAGTGTTTTGCTAGCGAAGTATATAGGATGGAAATGTTTTCCTTCACGTTGTCCTAATACAACTCCAACAGCAAAATCGCTTGCATCGCATATGAGCTCGAATGGTAGTGACCAATTAGGTGAAACCATAATGGGTGCACTAGTCAGTTGGGTTTTCAATGTTTCGAATGCCTTCATGCAATCTGCATTGAAGTCAAAAACAGAATCTTTTTCGAGAAGTTTCGTCATTGGACGAGATATTTTGGAAAATTCCTTAATGAAACGACGGTAGAAACCGACATGTCCTAGAAAACTTCCAACGGCTTTAACGTTTGTTGGAGGTGGTAATTTGGTGACAACATCGATTTTTTCTTTGTCAACCTCCATTCCTGCACTGGAAATTTTGTGTCCTAGCACAATTCCTTCAGTCACCATGAAATGACATTTTTCCCAATTGAGAACAAGATGTGCAGCTTCGCATCTTTCGAGCATTTTATCGAGATTAGAAAGACAAGCTTCAAATGAGCTTCCAAAAACTGAAAAGTCATCCATGAAAAATTCCATAGATGTTTCAAGCATGTCTTGGAATATAGCAATCATACATCTTTGAAAAGTCGCAGGTGCATTACACAGACCAAAAGGCATACGCCGATAAGCATAAGTTCCAAAGGGACATGTGAATGTAGTCTTTTCTTGATCAACAAGATCAATGGGAATTTGAAAATATCCTGAAAAACCATCAAGGAAACAAAATTACTCGTTCCCTGCTAATCTCTCAAGCATTTGATCCATGAAAGGTAAAGGAAAATGATCTTTTCTGGTGGCTTTGTTTAATTTTCTGTAATCAATACATACTCGCCATCCAGTGACAGTTCTAGTAGGAACTAATTTATTCCGTTCGTTAGTCACAACAGTCATTCCTTCTTTTTTCGGATCACAGTGAACTGGACTCACCCAAGGACTATCCTCGATAGGGTAAATGATACCGGCATCAAGAAGTTTGATGATTTCTTTTTTAACAACTTCTTTCATGTTGGGATTGAGTCGACGTTGTCTTTCTACAACGGGTTTAGCATCTTCTTCGAAATTGATTTTGTGTTTACAAAAATCAGGACTAATTCCTGGGATATCAGACGTTTTCCACGCAAAAGCTCTTTTATGCTTCTTGAGAACAGAATGAGACATTCTTTTTCCTTATCATTGAGCAATGAAGACATGACTACTGAAAGAAGTGAATTATCTTCCAAGTAAGCATATTCAAGATTTTCGGGAAGTGGTTTCAGCTCAAGATCAGTTGGTGGTTCTTGAAGAGATGTTTTGATTATCAATTCATCATTAAAAGTGATTTCCTCAAAATCTTCTTCTATTATTTCTCCTTCTTCAACTTCTGCTTCATCTTCTTCAAACTTTACTTCCATAAAATTAGCGAATTCTTTATCAAAGTTTGTTTCACTAATTTTTTCTGAAGTAGTCATGAATGGATCAGAATCGTCAAGTAATGCATCCAATTTTTCCTCAGTGACTTCATCGATTACATCAATGTTAAAACAAGTGTCATCACTGGAATGTGGATATTGCATTGCTTTATCGATTAAAAAGGTAATTCTATCTTCTCCAACTCCAAGATTGAGTTCTTTTCCTTTTACATTGACGATCGCATCAGCTGTGTTTAGGAAAGGACTTCCTAAAATAAGAGGTACTCTACTATCTTCCTCCATTTCTAAGATCACAAAATCCACGGGAAAAATGAATTTACCAACTTGGACAAGCATATTCTCAGCAATTCCAACAGGATATTGGTAAGAATGATTTACTAAGCGAATACTCATCCTTGTAGGTTTAAAAGTAGTGATGGAAAGTTTAGAATACAACGAATAGGGCATCAAATTGATACTTGCACCTAGATCGGCTAAAGCATCGCATGTGATGTTGTTTCCTAACGTGCATAGAATCAGAAAACTTCCGGGATCTCCGAGTTTTGGTGGAATTTTGTTTTGAACAATGGCTGAACATTCTTCATTGAGAAAAGTAGCGGATATTTGCTCCAACTTGTTTTTGTTATTAAGAAGTTCTTTCAAAAATTTCCCATAATTGGGCATTCCAGCTAGAACATCAACGAGGGGTACATTGAGTCTAACCTCTTTGATTATTTCAACAAACTTCTTATAACATTCTTCCATCTTTTCTTTCTTAAGGCTCTGAGGATATGGAATTTTTGGTGTGTACGCCTTAACTAGTGGGTTGGGTTTGGGTGGTGTTTTTGTGGTATCTTCCTTCTCGGCTTCTTCAGCTTCATCCTCACTATCATCATTGATGATCGTGGTATCATTCAGATTGGGTGGTGGATCATAAGAGAGACCACTTCTTGTGAATACAGCATTGATATGCTCATTTCTAGTCTGTGGTGGATGATAAGTTTTATCGTTTGATCCAGATGATGTTGGTTTAGGGTTGGATTGGGTATTACTTGGTAATGAACCTGATGGTCGGGATGAAATTTGATCAGAAAGTCTACCAAATTTGTTTTCAAGATCTTGAATAGATGCTTGATTATTTTTCTGACCTTGCTCAACTTTGGTTTTGAGATTGAAAAACTGGTTCTTGAGGAACTCATTGGTGGATTTTTGAGCAGTTGCGAATTCTCTCATCATTTTTTCAAAAACGGTTTCTTCTGGTTTTTTATCAGAGGTTTGTGGAGTCTGATTGTCTACTCGCGGTTGAGAATCACGGTTGTTATCCCTTTGTTGGCGATCTTGCCAATTTACAGAATTTTGTCCGTAATAATTACCACGATAACCGCCTCCACAGTATCCTCCTTGGACATAATTAGCTTATCCTTCTTTGGGTTGGTCCATTGGTTGATCGTCACATTCTGATGATGGATGATTACCTCCACAGTTGTTACAACCGTCTCGCATTTCTTTCATTTCTCCTTTAAGATCTTTGTATTGCGAGTCGATTTTTGAAACCAAGGTTTCCATTTTCTCCATGAGTTTAGAGGTATTGGAACTTTCAGCAAAAGCAACGGTTTTTTGTAAGGGTTTGGTTTTGGCATCTTTTGACCAATCGAGTTTGAGAAGAACTCGGTCTTCGAGCAATTGATATGCCTGGTTAGGAGTCTTATAAAGAAAAATTCCTCTAGCATCAAGAATTCCTTGAGATGCTTCATCAAGTCCATGGTAGAAGATTTGGATAATGGTTCCTCGTCCTAAACCATGTCCATGACAACTACGAAGCAAATCTTTCATACGAAGCCAGGCTTCGACGAGTGATTCGTTAGGGTTTTGTGTGAAAGCACGAATTTTTCCCATGAGTCGGTCAAACATGGCAGGTGGAAAGAATCGGCTTACAAAAGCTTGCCTCATCTCCTCCCAAGTATTGATAATTCCTGGTGTTAATTCGTTATACCACACTTTTGCATCTCCAGCAAGTGATGATGGAAAAAGTTTGAGTTTAATGGCATCCACATTGGTGTCAACATATCGGAACATGCCACAAATTTCGATGAATTCGGCAATGTGTTTGTAAGGATCGGCCCTCGAACGGCCATCGAATTGACGTTCTTTGATCATAGAAAGATGGTGACCTTTCACGGTGAAATTGTCACCTAGGTTGACAGCAACAATAGCAGCTCCAGGAGTGGGTGCTACGGCTCGGTTGACTTCCCACATAGGTTGATCATCAGCCATGGGAAAAGGTTGATCAATGAATGGGTTATAAACAACTTTGGCTTCAAAAAGGTTATCAAACGGTGGGTTTCGTACTCTTGGTACACGATTGGCTAATGGAACAAAGGGTTTTCTTTTTCTTCTTGGTCTTCGGACTAAACGTTCGGGATCTGAAAAAGGTGAAATTGGTTCTATTCCAGTTGATCGAGTGTTCATACAATTCCCAAGAGAATCGAGGTAACGTCTAAACACACGAGTAAAGAATGGAAACAATTTGGAAAATCAGGGTTGGTGATCCGATCAGATGAGTGTAATACCGATCGGATGGTTGTCTCGATAAAATTGGTTTTGAAAGGATACCGATCGGATAGATTGACTACCGATCGGTTGGTTGTCTCGGTAAAATTGGTTTTGTGAAAACCGATCGGATGGATGAGAATACCGATCGGATGGAGCTCTCGGTAAATTTGAAAATTGAACAACCGATCGGATGAGTGTAAAACCAATCGGATGGTCAGCTCGGAAAACTTTTTTTTTATGAAAATGAACTTAGTGAGAAATGGACTTCTAAAACTTACGGAAACACAATCAAAATCCCCCGCAACGGCGCCAAAAACTTGATGTGTCGCGTTCGAGTGCAAGTTTTAAATTTATAAAGGTCGAATTACCGAATCTAGAAACAACACATACGAGAAAGTGAACTCGTCCATTATAGCAAGATTATGATGGTAAGTCGGGATCGTTCGCAGGTATTTGTGTAGTGAATCGAATTGTAAGCTACTAAAAGTGAATTTCTTAAACAAGCAATGATGAAAATATAGTAATTCAAATGATTAAAAACTACACTTGCTTAGACTAACATACTACTCTTGATTAGCATGATTGTGATAACTTTGGTTAACATGTTGGTTATGATAATTAGTTTGGTGAACTAATCTATTGTTTCTACAAATTAAACCTTCGTCAAGATTTTAGTTCATAAAAACAAGCATTACGTTTAACCAATCAATTCAAGATCAATTCAAGGTTCATAAGTTGGTGTAACTTAAACACAAAAATAGTCTTTTGTTTTATCAAATAAGCTTAGGAAATGGTCAATACAAAAGGTAACCGATCATAGACAAAAGGTCACAATTGATAGCAAACTATTAATCTTTCGACCCTTGAAATGGTTTACAATCAATCCTATTTTGATAGACAAAAGCATTCTTATTACAATCACAATTAACTTTCTTTGTTTAATCAAGAATAATGGGTAAAAAAAATCATTCATAGACAAATAATTATAACTAGTTTAATAACAATAGTTCTTTCGACCCTTAAAATTATTAGCAACTAGTTAAACTTGATCAACAAATGTCACTACGAAACTTAATCACAATTGGATCTTAGAATCAACTTGAAATTGAATTAAAACATGTTATCACAATCATACGCAAATCAATAAGCAATACACATCATCTAAGCAAGTGCGTAAAGGCACTAGCCACTCATAGCAAACATGAACACAAACTCAGAACTTTGAAAATTAGAAACCATAATTGAAAGTCTTACAATGATTGGAAATAGATTACAAATGATAAGGTAATGATACCCAAAGTATTGGTGTTGACTTCTTGATGTTTTGACCTCCAAATGTTGACTTCTTGAACCTCCAAAGCTTCCTGAAATTCTAAGGACGAATTTGGACTTTTGAGAGAGTATCTTGATGATTGCATGAGAGTTGGTATAAGAATTGTTGAAAAGGTGTGTGTAAAACTCTTCACAAATGGTCCTATTTATACTACTCTCAAAGCCTTAGGGTCTTTAATACTACACTTGGCCTCCAAGCAAATTAGAAGGGCCTAGAATCATCATTAGAAGGCTATAGAATCGTTGGTAGTTAAACACAATACTTAATGATGAAGTTTTGGCAAATCAGACGACATCCAACCGATCGGTATTGCGTCCAACCGATCGGTTGGTCTTCAGAAATTGCCTCCATCCGATTTGGTTCAGCATCCGATCGGATGGAGTGCTGCTGTATGCTCTTTTGGACTTTTGTCGTTTGGCTTGTTTCTTCCTTTTGGTTCTTGGTTCTTCATCCCAACTTGGTCTTTTCTTTATCTTGAAGATAATCAACTTGAATACTTGGACCTTCATTCTTTGAAATGCCTTTTTGATTGGATCTTGACAAGAAAATCTTCGCACTAACATAAATATTTCCTACTTCCTCATTTTTCTCATCTTTTTCTTCCTTTTTCCTGTACTTGGCTACATATACTTTGCAAACATACTTTGGTACGATTAAGTAACAAAAGCATATAAATATAACCAAATAACATATTTAAAAGCACGAATAACGCTACTAAAAACATGCACAATTTGAGCGTTATCAACCACACCCATAGTTCCCAGTACTTCGACTACTACAGTGTCAAACACCACTTCAGACAAAACGGAGCCCTTTGAGGAGGGTGAAGTCGTCGCTACACCACCCATGACACCTGTTGCACCAAGTAACCCAGATTCACCCATATCTAAAGACCCGTATGTATTAGCTAGACGGGCACATATCTCACCACCACACCAGGTGACCCGTCCATTTTCTCCCGCCTACACCCCACTTACTGATGACCAGTACATGCAGACTCGACAATGGTTTCCTGCAGAAGATTCTGACAAACCATTACCTACTCCACCACCCCCACCTGCCCCGGTAGCCCGGCGCAGAAGATTCAGGATTTAAGCACCCTATGAGCCCGAACCATTCATGACACCATTTCGGAGCCATCCCAATGGCCCTATCAAGAAGCATACACCTCGCAAGAGGGTACACCTACCTATAGCGCCGTTTATACCACCATTTCCACCCTACTTCACCCCTAGACATGATCGGGATGATCCCCCTATCATCACCTGAGTATCATTATGCATTTCCACCACTACGATCATCACCCTCTCCACCGTCGGTTAGACCCGACCACCTATTCAACCAACTCACCTAAACTTACCTGGTTGCACCCCACCAACGGGAGCCGACTCCAGAGGAAGATCTACCCTCTCAGAGCCAGGCTCATATATCAGGTCCCAGCCATCCATCTTCACCATCATTACTATTTCCACCTGGTTTCACTCCTCCAGCCCGAGTTTTTGAGACTAGAGAGAGCTCCAGAGCAGCAGTTTCCCATACACCTATCCCATCCACCATTATGACGCGTCTGGAGCGTCATGAGGAGCAGATTGATGCACTTCGGAGCATTGTTGATAGAGCACCACTCATGGTCGACGTAACCCTACATGGCCTCATATCCAATAGGATGGATCTTCAGGACGGTCTTACTAGGATATAGTCAGAGATGTTCGAGACACGCTCCCACATGACAGTCCTACAATGGGAAGGACATAGACAGATGGAGGAAGCTCTACAAGCATGCCACAGAGCCGATACATTAGAGAACCTCGTGGAAGACATGCAGGTCCAGCATCAAACTGACATGCAGAGGCTTCTAGATCAGATTTCAGAACTCACAGGACCCATGGATGAGACTTCCAGCTGTTAGACATAGTTCATATCTGTATAGTTTTGAGGCATCTTAGCCTGCCGCATGTGGCATTAATAAAGGATCTTGTATCGTTTTGTTATGTAACACAACTGATCAAGTTATTAATATATGTGTTCATTATAATTTACTATATATTGATGTCGACTTATGTTACTGTGGTTGTTCATGTGTATTGTGATTGTATTCAGACATGTCGTGATGTTACTTGTGATTGTTATGGTTCTTTGAATATTACAACTGGAATGTAATTACAAACATATAATAAAGAAAATTTCAGAATAAACTTGATGAATGAAGAGAAAGTTGCTGAACTTCATCTTTTGTAGATGATGAATCACTTTGTTCCTTAGCAATCATATACCAAGAATTGATCACTTACTTATGATAATACCCGAACATTTCGTGAATTTTGTGATTCTCAATTGGTTGTAATTTCACATTGTGATAATATTGTTAGGAATTGTTTGCAATTACCCTATTACTCAAATTGTTCTAACATGGTCATTATGTGAATTATAAATCGGTGTTTTCTTATGGCATTAATATAACTATGGCTCGCACAAGAAAGGAAACTACCACTCCCGCACCAGCAATGACTCCTGCAGCTGTCCAGAAACTGGTAGCCGATAGCATTGCTGCAGCTCTTGAAACTCAAGCAGCTACCATAGCCCGCTCAAGTAGCAACAACAGGGAAACAACTGAAAGTGAGGCATCTGCATCTCGTAAGTGTACTTATAAAGATTACATGGGTTGCAAGCCAACTTACTTCAAAGGTTCAGAAGGAATGACCGAACTAGCTCAGTTCTTTGAGCGTACAGAGACGGTATTCATGAGAAGCAACTGTCCAGATAACAGCAACGTCACCTTTGCTACAGGTACTCTTCTGGAAGATGCGTTATCATGGTGGAACACTACCGCCCAGACCATGGGTATGGAGGAAGCATATCAAATTTCCTGGGCTGAACTGAAAACAAAAATGCTGAAGAAATACTGCCCGCATACGGAAATTAGGAAACTGGATGAGGAATTCCACCAGTTGATTGTAAAGGGGAATGATCTAAGAACCTACAACAGGAGGTTCCAAGAACTTTCGGTGCTATGCCCAACTATGGTGCCGGATCTTGAAAGAACACTGGAGAAGTACGTCGAGGGACTGCCTCGAAGCATCGAGGGAAATGTCACCTCGTCAAAACCGGCAACTCTGGAGGAAGCTATCACAATAGCTCAACGATTACTTGAAATGGAAATCAAACGGAGTTCTACCTCCGCAAACACTGATCACAAATGAAGTATAGATAATCGTGGAACCACCACTCACAACAGCTACAACAGGAACCACAACAACAACAACTACAACAACAATAGGAACCCCAACAACAACAACAACAACCGTAACCAAAACTACCAACAAAATCGCAACAACCACCACCACCAACAGAATCGCAGACAGGAAGCTGCTAGAGCTTATGTTGCTGCACCCACAAAAGAAAAAGTTTATACCAGAACACAACCCCAATGCAACCGGTGTAAACTACATCACACTGGGCCTTGCCGTGCAATGTGCGGCAATTGCCGAGAAGTGGGTCATAAAACTACTGACTGCAGAGCCACGGGTTCAAATACACAGCCGATAGCAATAGTGTGCCACGGTTGTGGTGAGAAGGGGCACTACAGGACCAACTGCCCAAAACAAAATCCAAACAACGTTGCTCGTGAGAGAGCATATGTGCTTGGTGACGAAAATGCACCACAGGACCCCGACGTCGTCACGGGTACATTCTTACTAAACCAACAAAGTGCTCAAATATTATTTGATTCTGGAGCTGATAAGAGCTTTGTGTCTACTTCATTTGCTTCACTGCTTAACATTACACCAGTAGAACTAGACACTACATACGAATAGCTAACGAAAACCTCAAAGGAACCAACACAATGATCCAAGGTTGCACCCTAACACTTCTAAACAAACCTTTTCCCATTGATCTCATGCCTATTCAACTCGGTAGCTTTGACGTCGTAATTGGCATGGATTGGTTATCTAAGCACCATGCCCGAATCATTTGTGACGAGAAGGTCGTCCAAATTTCACTCAACGGTGAAACTCTTATCGTTCGTGGCGATTACAGTAAAACCTAACTCAACATTATCTCGTATATCAAGATGATGAAGTACATGAACAAAGGATGTCACGTTTTTTGGTTCAGGTGACGGAGAATGATTCAAAAGAGAAACAACTTGAAGAAGTGCCAGTTGTCCAGGACTTTTCTGAAGTATTTCCGAAAGATTTTCCCGGTATTCCACCAGTTCGGAAAGTACAATTTCAAATCGATTTAGTGCCTGGAGCAGCACCAGTTGCAAAAGCACCTTATCGATTGGCACCCTCTTAAATGAAAGAATTGTCTGAGCAGTTGAAAGAGCTGTCAAATAAAGGATTCATCCGACCAAGTTCATCACCTTGGGGAGCTCCGGTCTTATTTGTCAAGAACAAAGACGAAACGTTCCGAATGTGTATTGACTATAGGGAGTTAAACAAACTCACCGTGAAGAATCGATATCCATTGCCCAGGATCGATGATTTGTTTGACCAGTTGCAAGGATCGAGTGTCTACTCGAAAATTGATCTGAGATCGAGATATCATCAGCTAAGAGTCAGGGAAGAAGACATTCCCAAAAAAGCCTTCAGAACGCGATATGGGCATTATGAATTTCAAGTAATGCCATTTGGTCTCACCAATGCACCCGCAGTGTTCATGGATTTGATGAACCGAGTGTGCAAACCCTACTTGGATAAATTCGTGATCGTGTTCATCGATGACATCTTAATCTACTCACGCAGCAAGGAAGAACATGCTGAACACTTGAGAACCATTTTGGAGTTGCTCAAGAACGAAAAGTTGTACGCTAAATTCTCCAAATGTGATTTTTGGATTCCAACGGTACAATTTCTTGGCCATATCATCAACAGTCAAGGTATCCACATAGACCCTGCCAAGATTGAGGCGGTTAAAGGTTGGGCATCTCCTACAACCCCAACGGAAATTCGTCAATTTTTAGGTCTCGCTGGTTACTACAGAAGGTTCATAGAAGATTTTTCAAAGATTACAAAGCCTTTGACAGAACTCACCCAGAAGAACAAGAAGTATATCTGGGAAGAAAAACAAGAGTCAGCTTTCCAACTCTTGAAGCAGAAACTCTATGAAGCACCCATCTTAGCACTACTCGAAGGAAGTGAAGACTTCGTAGTGTATTGTGATGCATCACATCACGGTATAGGTGCAGTACTAATGCAAAGAAGCAAAGTAATAGCTTATGCTTCATGACAACTCAAGAAGAACGAAGAAAACTACACCACTCTTGATTTAGAATTAGGAGCAGTGGTCTTTGCTCTTAAGATATGGAGACATTACTTATACGGCACCAAGTGCACAGTTGTCACCGATCACAAGAATCTTCAACACATACTTGATCAAAAGGAGTTGAACATGAGACAGCGCTGATGGTTAGAATTGCTCAACGACTATGATTGTGAAATTCGCTATCATCCCGGGAAAGCAAATGTTGTGGCTGATGCCTTGAGCAAAAAAGAAAGAATCAAACCACTCAGAGTCCGATCTCTGTGAATGACCATTTGTTCACCACTCCCATCACAAATTCTCATAGCCTAATCAGAAGCTCTCAAGGAAGAGAACAGACCCCATGAGAAAATTTATGGCATGCCAGAAAATGAAAACGGTTTCATGAAAAGAACTGACGGAATGCTTTGTTTCAAAGAAAGAAGTTAGGTTCCTCTCTACGGAGGTATTCGAGATCTCATCATGCATGAATCCCACAAATCCAAGTACTCTATTCACCCAGGTTCTGACAAGATGTATCAAGATCTCAAGAAGATTTATTGGTGGCCAAACATGAAAGCCGACATCGCTTAGTATGTTGGGAAATGTTTGACTTGTTCAAGAGTCAAGGCGGAAAGTCAAAAGCCGTCGAATTTTTTTTGTACAACCTGAACTATGGATTTCATCACTAAATTACCAAAGACGTCAACTGGATTGGACACCATCTGGGTCATCATTGATCGTCTCACCAAGTCTGCTCATTTCCTACCAATCGAGGAAACTGACGAGATGAACACTCTCGCACAGTTGTATCTCAAGGAAATCGTGACTCGACATGGAGTTCCAATCTCCATCATCTCAGATAGAGATAGCCGATTTACCTCAAGATTTTGGAAAACTCTACAAAAAGCTGTCGGTACACGTTTAGATATGAGCACCACTTATCACCCTCAGACTGATGGGCAGAGTGAAAGAACGATCCAAACCTTAGAAGACATGCTCCGGGCATGTGTAATAGACTTCGGAAAAGGTTGGGATAAACACTTGCCATTGGCTGAATTTTCCTACAACAACAATTACCATGCCAGCATCAAGGCAGCACCATTTGAAGCACTTTATGGTCGAAAGTGCAGACCGCCTGTTTGCTGGGCAGAAGTTGGTGACGTATAACTCAAAGGACCAGAATTGATACACGAAACAACGGAAAAGATTTTTAAGATCAGGCAATGACTACAAGCTGCTTGTGACAGAAAAAAGAGTTATGCTGATATAAGATGAAAACCCATGGAATTTCAAGTTAGTGACAAGGTTATGTTAAAAGTTTCCCCATGGAAGGGAATGGTACGCTTTGGAAAGCGTGGAAAGTTGAACCCAAGGTACATTGGACCATTCAAAATCCTTGAAAGGATTGGTCCAGTTGCTTACAAACTTGAGCTCCCAGAAGAACTCAGTAGAGTGCACAACACATTTCACGTTTCACAACTGAAGAAATGTTTGTCAGATGTAACTCTCGTCATCCCAATGAAAGAAATCCGACTCGACGACAAACTCGTGTTCACAGAAGAACCAGTGGAAATTATGGACAGGGAGGTGAAACAGCTAAAGCAAAACAGTATTCCCATTGTCAAAGTTCGATGGAACTCTAAGCGAGGACCAGAGAACACATGGGAACGTGAGGACCAAATTCGCGACAAATATCCACATTTATTTCCATAGACAACCCTAACAACTATCTTAGACTTTAATTCCGGGATGGAATTCTGTTTGACGGGTGGGCACTGTAGCAATCTGTAAATTCCCCAGTAATTTGTAAACGTTAATCAAGTATTAATCACCATTACTGTTTAGTTAACCATTTTTATGGGAAAATTTTGAACTTTTTGTCTATTACATTATAATAACTCAAACACGTTGATACGTAATTCACCAAACATTGGAAATGAGCTCACACACGGACCACGACAATCAACTATACGAATAATACACCAAACGGATCCTTATACCAATTCTCGGCCCAAAATTTCTGGCCTGGTACTATTCACAAGCCCAACCCAACAATTTTAAGTTTTATAATTTCATATATATCACTCGTTCAACTCACCCTCACTTGGTCTCGATTTCACTTAAATTCGACACACAAGATATACAACTTTTTACACAATTCGAATCCTCACACACCAAATAAACAGGATGTCGACTCTCACCCCCTCGTTCGAATGTTTGAACACTAAACGAGAGGCAAAGTGAATCACCCTGGACAACATTCACAAATTCACACAACATTTATCTATTTTAACCAAAATCGATCCTAACTTATTTTTACCTAGTACATTTTATTTTCTATGGTCGATTATGAGTTTAGAAGCATGTTTCTCACTTTCTTATACAATATGACACGTTAAAATGCCATTTGGACACTTAAACATGTCGACACACTCACATATACATGCCACTCGATACATAACCAAATCCTACACACAATCTCCTTCACAATGTCTCTAGAACTCAAGTGAAAATCACCTAAAAGTCACCAAATCTCTGCCATGTTTTCTGTTCGAGCAAGTTGTGTCTCTAAAATACAATATATACACTTATACGTGTACATATATACACATATTTCACTTCCTCATTAACTTCCTTTCACACTTAAACTCATTTACAATATTTTTCTAAGTATTTTACTCCCTATTCGAGCCTCAAGAAGCAGGGAACAATTTCCATAATCATTCGAGCCTCATTTCAAATCGTTCAAGTTCCATTCGAAGCCTTTGGTGATTCTTTTTACGAGCAACGTGCCACTTATTCGATCCTAAACCTTTTAAACGAAAATCTCACCACCTTTTAAGGTGTTGTAAGTCATCTCAAACACTTTCCCATTCATTACTAAGTATTTTTATGGTTCCATGCATTATACATATTTCATTCGAACATATATTCACTTTCTATTAATTTTTACGCTTTCTTGTAATCATTTTTTGTATAACATGGATGCCTCCTATTGATAGAAGGCTAGAAAATCATGTTACACCATCATTCGACACTCACATGTTCATTTCATTACATATCGAGACCCATTTTTATTTCATGTTGGATCGTATATACATATCACACATTATTTAAGTCATAAGTTATTTTTGACACCTTGATATATCGACTAGAAATGGCCATGTTAAAATCAAAATCATATACACAACATATAATTTTTATTGCACAACCTAATACTTCATAAGCTCATCTATCAAGCTAGTAAAATAAGCTTCCATTAAAATCACTTAAAAGTCCATTTCGAACCTCAATCTAAATGCTACTCGGACAGCCTTAAAACTCATTCATTTTATTTGGTTAGGCCTTAAAGCCCAATAAGCAGTTTATAAGCACATGGAATAAGCTGGTCGTATAAGCCCTTTTGTACTGATTTTGTGACGTTAAAATAAGCCCAATGATAAGCCCACTTTGTCTTAAAGCCCTTTGGATCGTAAAATCTTAATGGGCCTTTGTTTCGATTGTTAAAGCCCATTAAGTGAAAAATAAGCACTTGTGATGAATAAGCAGTTGAATAAGACTTGAATAAGCTTTATAAAAATGTTAAAACTTTCAAAAATCATTTCCCACTATTTTTGTGATTTTTGGACTTGTTTTGCAAAACATATATGAAATCGGGTTAACAGTGTAAGTTTCACAAAATTATATCCAAAACTGTCATTTCAGTAAACTAAGGGTGGAAATAGCTAAAACAGTAAACATGGAGCTTAATATGTCATTTTGGAAACCTTTGGACTAAAAATGCAATATATAGTTAGCCAAGGACTAACGGTGCAAAACTAACTCTGTTAGGGTAGAAAGTGTAAAATCTGTATAAGACTAAGGACTAAACAGTAACTTTATTTCATATTCAATTCTATTTCATATTTTACACTTTTCAATACAATCACGTGCATATTTATCATTCGTTCAATATATTAAATCACGTGACGTTTATACGTTTATATAACGAGTTTTAACGTTTAACTTAACGTTTCGTTCCACCACTTTCGAGAAAACGATATTTATGGATTAAATGACATAAAAACAAGATAATATTATATATAATATTGCCTATTCCACTACTACCTGACGGATAGCCTTAGTTGCTAGTCGGATTAGTCGCAATGCATTATATTTGAAGGAACTAGGAAGATGGCAATCTCCTACACGAGGGCCATAACTCACACCATTAATTTGGTGTGTTCACCACCGTTTTACGGTACACTGTTAACGTTTGCGTGTCATGAGACTTAGGGCAATATATCCAACTGCAATATCACCATTTAAAACAATGATTGTAATTCACAGGCAATCACTACTTGTGTTTCAAACTGATTACTATTACAAACTCTATGATTTCACTCAACAATTTTGTTGACTTTTAGCATGTTTATCTCAGGTAATTAGCGGAGCAGTCAAGCCACGGAGCGGGCAATAAACTTATAGTTATTATGGTGTAAAATAAATTATGTCATTCATTTCAAACTACTATCTCCTTTTATGGGATTTCACAACTCTGATATTTCACTTTTGTAACTGAATTATTATTTGAATGACAACAACTTTCAAAACGCCTCTTTTGAGCCATTTTCTATGATTATGACTATGATCCTCCCCGTAATACCCCAATTAGTCTTCCGCTGTTAACTCAAAATTTTGGGGGTGTTACAGTACCCCATGCCTATCCTTTTATTTTTATTTTAGTTTTATAGGATTTTATGCTTGTTATGTTTGTGCACCATTATTACAGGTTTCTACGACGAATAAATATAGGAGAAGTGCTGGAGGGACCTCTTAGTGGTCTAAAGAAATCAAGTTTTATGAGATTTACCTTAGAGACTTCCTACGGCGTAACTGCATCGTTGTGGTTACGCCGTAACTATTTCCAGCACGCATTATTGTCAGGTCACATTACCCATGGTGTAACTCAATCAATGAGGTTACGCCATAACTTCTTCCTTTCACAATCCATTTTCAAAAACTAATTACCAAGTTTGTATATTTTTAGTTTTTAAAGGAACTTTGTGGGTGTGTTCCCTGTAAACCCTCACGAGACTTCACTTGTCCACTCGGGACACCGAGTGGTTTAAAAGGCTTGTTGCATACGCTAAATGCAACCGTGATTCCTACGAAAGTGAGTTAGGTTTTCCATTTTATTTTATACTTGTTGTTTATCTAGAATGATGCATTTGGTTGCTTAAGTGAATTCAGGGGATTGAAGTTTGCTTATGGATCTCAAGGCGGGACACGTTTCAACACGTGTATCTTCGATCATGCCAAGCAAATTTCAGGGAAGTTCTCGTTTTAATTCTACTTTTCCCTTTTATTATTACATGTTTTCGTACAAAAGGGACTTCATAAATTTCAAGTGGGGGGACGGGAGTAGAATTATAACTTGAACTTATTTTCCCGTTTTTCTAGTTTATTTTGAAAAATTATGCCATTTTGAAAAAAATCTGACATGTTTTTCTTAACCGAACTAGAATATACCTTAGCCGAGCACATTATAACCCTTGATTTCATTGGTGATGTTTAGCCTTTCATTTTCCCCATTGTACTTAAATCCACCAAATATTGAGTGTGCCGGTAGTATTGTAAACTTTAGAACTTGGCCTTTACATCATTTCGAGACCATAGATGAGTAGTATGTCGAGTTAGCTTGATACATTTGGGAGGGATAGTTCAAGAAGGCAATGTTTTAGGATTTACACCAAATAGCCCATATGTGTGTGTGTTTATCGATTAGTCACCTCGACTTTTTGACCCCCGTGTAAACCCTTTTGTTGCACTTACCTTTAGTGCAAGATACCCCTAGTTACACCCTTTCGAGCTATTCTTTTCATTTCTTTACCCATAAATTATATTGTTTCGTTACACCTATTCGCCTTAGCCTACCGTGTAGTCTTAGTTTATGATTGGGAAGTTGCCGTTTGCCTAAGTTTGAGGTTCGGGTAGAGAAATTCGGGAATCACGCCTACATTGAAGACATATCTTTGAAGATCATTGAAGACCCCCAATATTCCTCATATATGATTCATCTCAAGAGGGGGGATGACTTAGTATTTATTTATTTGTAGTTAAAAAAAAAAGAAAAAGAATAGTAGTAGTTTATTTATTGTTATTTGTAAAAGGATAGTGCAAATGTTATAAGCACTAATCCTTAGCCATTATGAGCTTATTGGACTAGTATCGAGGAGTTTGCCTCGGTCACATTCGTTTAAAGACATGAGTTTGTTGAAGACCAAGTTAGTGTGTCCCTCATTTGACATCTACTCATGGCACACTAACTTGTTACATTATGATCCGGTTTTCGCGTCTTGAAGCTTGGACTTTGGATGTACGGTGGGCGGTAACGACTTGGTTATAGGCTAAGACTATTTGCTTGATATTTTTATTTGTAACCATTTATGTGCATCCCATGTCTTATCTTACCATTTAGTCATGAATCATGCTTAGGTGAGGGAGTGAGCAGTCATTGGTGTCTTGGCCATAGATTTGGTCATGTATCGATGGTCTTGTCGCTTTCGCCATAACATGTTAGTAATGACAATTCACCCTAGCCTTATAAATTTGTTCACCCAACGTTGCCTTTAAGGATTATCTTGACCTTATCTCTAGTGGTGGAGATTTGTGTAACCGCTAAGCCTATGATAGAATACATTCTACGACCGTGCAATGAGTGACCACCCCGAAATTGACACTTAGAATAGAGAGAGTATGTGTGTTTTGTTCCCATTTCGTAAGGTGTTCGGCTTTGATAAATTCTAGCATAGAAAGTTTTTAAACTCATATTTTCCAAGTCTCTTGGGAGATATCTTTTTAAGAATGATTCTAATAAAGTCTACTTGAGGGAAAGTAGAGTTCAAGTGGGGGGATATTTGATAACATCAAATAGTCCTGATATTTTATTGTCAATTTTCCCCTATTATGCTCATCATTTTTATTGTTTTACTTGAAAATATACTCTTATTTCTTAATATTTCATTTTCAGATCATAAATGAGCATAGGAATGAAGAGACACGGAATTGGAAGAAACTAAAAAAGTTATACAAGAGTATGTTGTCCAGGAAAGAGTTACGGCGTAGACTCCTCTCTCAACCTACGCCGTAAATATCCAATTACTTAGAATAATTCAAGTATCATGAAGGTTACGGCGTAAAAGTGGAAGAAATATTTACGAGAGTTTTACGGGCGTAACCTACTTTTGAGGTTACGCCGTAGTGACCAACTATGAAGGTTACGGCATAACTTGATGATTTAGTTACGCCGTAAGGTTAAAAGCGGTGGATTATGCTGACGAAGACTTACGGCGTAAGTCGATCGATGGACTTACACCGTAACTATAAAACTTGGGCACCAAGGAGTTAAAGTCCAGGGACTAAAAGTAAAAATAACAAGTACGATGGAGGACTAAAGCTGGGCAAATCATATGAAGAATTAATTAACACAAGGACTTGTTATAGAAATAACAAGAACGATCAGGGACTGAAGGTGACAATTCAAATGAAGTTTAAATATGTCACAAAGACCAAGTATAAAAATATCAAGAACGATGAGGGGCTGAAACCGTACATATCTTATAAGTATTACACTTATAATGGACAAGGGAGTTGAAATGAAGCCATGCGCTACTTTAGGGGTTAAATGCGGACAAGTTCATGGAAGTTTCAAAATGAAGGCAAATAAAAGTACAAAGACAACTACGCCATAACTGAATCGGAAAGTTATTGCGTAAATTTGGTTACGGCGTAACTTTTCAAGATTTAGTGAATTTCTTTATTATTAATAGTTACGGCGTAACTTGCACTTTTGGTTACGCCGTAACTTTGTCGAGGCCTATAAATACAACCCTAATTCAGCTCTTTTGAGTGTCTTTTTCCCTCCCTTTCTAAGGGGCGATTAAGGCACCATATCAGAGTATTTTCCAACAGCAATTAACCACTTTCCAAGGAAGAATTCATTTGCAATCATCGTCTTCATTAGTTCTACATCAAGTAATTTGTATCAAACTATATGTTCAATTCAATTCATGTTTTATTCATCGTTGTTGGTGTAATTTACTGTATGTTTGGCTAATCATTTCATGTGTTAGCCTAGTTATGAAATTGATATTGCCATGATTTAGTTTTCTCGTTTTCGTATTGCTTTATGTGCTTATTTTATTTGCTTATTCGTGGACACCATTGTTTCGGTAGTGTTAATGTTTGGTAGTATCTAGGAAGCTAGGAGAATTGACCATCGGACCCTAGACGAATAGGTTGCGAGTAGTGGTAAGAATTGACCATAGGACTACCACTATCTTGTGTGTGAATTAACCATAGGATCACGTACAAAACTGAGATGCTTAAGAAGTTAAGGGGAACCCTAAGTTCCGAGAGGCCGAGTTTCCTTAGAATAAGTCTAGATTGTAGTTGGTACTTAACTAATGGGCTATATGTTAACGTGCCAATCATATGGTTACAGAATAGGAACCTATGGAACATAGGCTAGACGAATTTACCCAAGGATTCTAGCGACATTTACCCCCACATGGAGCAATAGAAAACATTAGTAGGAAAACTTAATTATGGCGTACCAAGATTAGTAATTAGGCTAGCACATTTCTCCCTACTGATTATCTCTTTCATTTTAATTTGCTTTCATTTTATTTGTAGGATCGAGTACTTCGAGCTTGATTGAGCTTGGTTAAACGAGAACCTCTAGATGTAAGACTTGAGTTTATGCGGAAACTAAACAACAAGAATATTAAAGAAGAAAAGACAATGATCCTCTATGGATCAGACTATGAACTAAGAATTATGTTATTGAATATTGTAATCGATAAAAGGTACATTGAACTCATGAACGGGATGTTTCTTTTATAATGATAAGAAACCCTAACCCTAACCCGTCTTACAAGAAAACGTATGAAGAGATAAACATGATCTCTTCTAAAAATAAATCTAACAACCTTACTAAACATACGGATAACAAACAATAATATCCGCAGCAATAAACACTATCGGCAGAAACAAACTTAAACTATCGGCAGGAACCAACCGCAGCAGCAATGAATAACTATCGGCAGGAACCAGCTTCACTATCGGCAGCAATGAGAAATTCCTTATTTCTCAGAGATCCTAACAATCCTCCCCTAATCTTGAGGTTGACTAGGTTAACCTGCAAGATTCCAACGTGATAAAGCTTTAACTTCTCAGGCTTGAGGATTGCGAATTAGCAGCAGCAATAAGTAGTAACCAGCAGCAACATCTATAACCCGCAAGATTCCAACATCTATAACGTCCAGCAGCAACTTCGATAGTTCAGCAGCAATAGGACTTCATTTTCAAAACATGGAAACTGGTTACCATGACATTCACTGGCGCTTGACTGCTATTATGACAATATGTACATCAAATCACTTAAGTTTCATACTATTCTCATCACATCCAGGTGTGTTAACTCCTGTGAGAGGTGAATCATTGAAAATTAATGGATTTGATGTCTCTTTACCAATAGCCATCACTACTGGAGTAGCCAATGTTTAGGTGTGTTAGACCATGGTACATTGATAACCATCTGATTTATTAGCAAATCAGCAACTATAAACGGATTTGACTTGTCTTTACCTATAGCCGTTTGCTCAGGACTAGTCAATTCTTAGGTTACAGCAAACCTTGGTGAATTGAATACCAAATATGGATACCAAGTGTCTTTACCACAAACCATACTTTTGTAGACTAGCCAATTCTTTGGATCCCATAAAGGGTTACATCCATGGTGAATTGAGAACCATTTTCAACTCTTAGAACTGAATCATGGGTGAGTTGAAGTACCCTATAGCTTTGAGCAAGCTATTACAGCTATCAACAGATTTGATAATCACACCAGAGCCGTACCCTCATGGTGAGCCAACTCTTTCTTGTCTGCAAGACATGGTGAGTTGAATACCATTTATGGTGAAGGTGTAAACACCAACACTATACCTGCAAGGTGTTGCTCAAAACCAACTTATTAGCACACAAAATATACAATTTTTTTTTTTTTTTTTTTTTTTTTTTTTGAACTAAGAAAAAGAAATCAGAAACAAACCAAAAGAAAAGAAAGAAAATAAGAAAAGATACCAAAAGAAAGAAAGATAGAAAGATATACAACACAACAACAACAACAAGAAACCTCCCCTTAGGCTTCGACCTCCCCTCAAACTCAGTATCTAAGGATTTACCGTCCCAATACGGACCACCAAATGTTTAAACCTTGGTCCATCAAAAGCCTTGGTCAGCAGATCAGCCACATTGTCATCAGTATGAATCTTAAGCACCTGAATAAGATGCTTCTCATAAGCATCTCTTATGAAATGGTGTCGAATCTTAATATGCTTTGTCCTTTGATGATAGACAGGATTTCTAACAATGCACATAGTGCTTTGATTATCAATAAAGATCTTAGTGTTCATGAAGTTGAACCCATAATCCAATAGTTGATTTTGCATCCAAAGCACCTGTCCACAGCAACTAGCAGCAGCAACATATTCTGCCTTAGTAGAAGATGTAGCCATTATAGTCTGTTTCTTGCATTGCCAAGAAACCAACCTCCTACCCAGAAACTGACAACCTCCAGTAGTTGACTTTCTATCAAAGTTAGCCCCAGCATAATCACTGTCACTATAGGCTTCTAACACAAAAGGAGAATCTTTGGGGTACCAAAGTCCCAACTTAGGCTGTCCTTTTAAATATTTGAAGATTCTCTTGACTGCATTTAGGTTAGAAGTCAAGGGTGTAACCTTATGTCTAGAACATGCACTAACAGCAAACATGATATCAGGTCTAGAAGCTGTCAAATACATGAGTGATCCAATCATGGATCTGTATAGATGAACATTAACAGCAGCATCAGGTTCATTATTGGATTTAGGCTTTGGAGGTTCAAAAGGAGTTGTGGCAGTTTTCACATTTTCCCTATCAAACTTCTTAAGTATGTCATAAAAATACTTCTCCTGGCAGATAAAGATCCCATCTGATTTCTGCTTAACCTGAAGGCCCAAGAAGAAAGTCATTTCACCCATAGCACTCATGTAAAACCCACATTTTCGAATCATGCAAATTTACCAAATTACCCTTGAAATTTAAAATTTACGTATTAATTAATTAAAGCACCGAATTAATCCCAAACGCTTGGAAACGAATACCATACGAAGTAAAATAATTTATACTTGAACATTTTAACATTTTACATGATATAAAAATATTTGTAACATTTATATTATATTAATAATGTCGGTTTGTATTTAATTATGTATATAGTTTTAATACCGAAAATTATAAAGAATATAAAATAAGATAAATACAAGATTAATAAGGGATAATTAGGAAACACAATTTTTACCTTATCACAAACACCTAAAACGAATTTTCATGCCCTCCCCTCCATAATATATTCGGCCTCTTATTTTATTCTACTCGATTTTCTTTTAAACCCTAAATCCGATCGCATAGAAACCCTAAAATCCCTTTCGATCGATCAACAAGTTCTGGAGCCTTGAGAGTATTTTTCGTGGTGTCTTCCTAATCCTAAGAAGTCTGGAAAAATAGTGTGTCGTTGTTCAGAAGCCCTATTCGATCGTTGTAAATTTTCCTTGCTCGCTACTCAATACCGAGAGGTAATAATTTTTGTAAGCTCATGCGATCATTCTACAATCAAGTTTGTATTTTTTTGAGGTTACTTAGGTCGAATATAACTCATATAAATTGATAAACATGAACCATGCAAGCTACAATAGTCGTATGAATTTATGATAGCTAAAACACACTTAATTACCAAATATAGCGATCCGAATTTTCTAAGGTGTGTTCATAATTTTCTTGTGTTCTTTGATAATCATATAAGTCTAGAAAAATAGCTACTTGAGTTGTGGAAGCTTGAATCATGTTATCTCGAATTAGTTTGTAATCGGATTTTAAAGAAAAGGGTTTTAAGGAGTAAAAATAGAAACGTGTATTAGGGTTAGGTTTTCTTGATAAAATCTGATTAATTAATGCATATTAATGATAGTGTAATGATGGTTCAATGATTGGAAGAATTAGGGTTTAGTTTGGGTAATATAAAAGCATATCGATTTGGTTATAAAATCATAAGGGCTTGTTTTGCCAACTTTGGAACTTAAGGGTTATTTTTATAATGTTAATTAGGTCTAGGGTAATCGGTGTAAAATATTGTATAAGGGTCCCATGTGTAAATTTTGTAAGTTAGAGGGTTGATTGGTAATTATTGTAATTATATGGCTCGAATTGTAATTAAATTAATTAGAGGGACTAAAAGTGTAAATTCAGGAAACTTGAGGTCTTTTCGAGTAAATAATATTGTTAGGGAGGTAAAACGTAATTTTGGATATTTATGGGTTTAATATGTAAATATGAATATTAAAAGGATTAAAATGTAATTTAATAAACTATAAGGGTTGAACTTGTAAATTGGTTAAAGATAAAGGATCGAAATTATACTTATGATAACTATTGGATTAAAATAAACCCTAACCCATAATGATTAATGATTTAACCTAGAGTTACTTAAAATGTAAAGATAACTAAGAATTCTTGAACTCTTGTCTTCTACTCCCTTAGGTTCGAGGAAGGAGTGATTTGATCCTTATCCTTTGCTATTCTTGTTTCTGTTAATAAGGTACAGATATTCTGCCCTTCCTGTAAGGTGCCTTCGTTTCTCTTGATCTCTTGTTTTGATTCGTTAGGATTCCCCAAACCATTGCTATGTACCCTTGTTTTGTGAACCTTAGACTTGAATCTTTGTTTTAAACCCTTGCCTTGATCTTTGCCTTGAACCACTATGAACCTTGATATGAACTTTGCCATAAAACCTTGACTTGAACCCTAATATGCTTGATATTGTAATTGGATGAGAAAACCTTTTTATTTATTTATGAAAATGTTTTAAGAAGACCATTTTAATACTAGCTTATTGAAAACTATTTTAAAGACTATTTTTATGAAAACCATTTTAAAAGATTATTTTATGGAAACTATTTTAAAGGATTGTTCTCAAATGAACTTTTAGATTAAACCTTTACTATGAACATTTGCTACAATCTCTTGTCTTGACCATGTGAATTGATCCCATGGATATGTAACTTGAAACTTGAACTTGAGTTGTACACTTGATACTTGACCTTGACCTTGACCACAGTTTGAGACTACGAGCCATACTAGGCATGAGGGTTTCATGTCCTTGTCATTGATGCACCAATGACTTGACTTTTGGGTAGGAAAGTGATACCTATCCCGTCCCTGCCATGACTTGATAATTGCATTGTACACGTAGATGAAGACATTGTGGCAGCCTACAGGGGCGCATGGATGCATCCTAGATTTGTACTTGACTTGACTTGACTTGATTTCTTGAATGGTTTAGTGACATGATGGGTGTGTGCGATACACGTCATTCACTCTTGGGAGCACGCGACTCCAACCCTTGGAGGTATCCCCTCATATTATACTTGGCATACCGAGGTCACCCCTCCGTATACATGTATACTTGTTTACTTGACTTGATATGACATGTTCTGGGCTCGTAGAGGATTTCTGTTTCTGTTTCTGTTACCCTATGACTCGATAGTTGACTTGACTTGATTTGAACTTGGGCTGGTGGGGGTTATGGTTGATTTTACACCTACCTATTGTAACTACTTCTTGATAACCTTTCCATTATCTTTTCTACTCTTGTTACACCATGAAATGTTCGTTTACTTCACTACCCTTTATTACTGCCTTGTTATCGTTATATCTGTTCACTGAGCTCTCGTAGCTCAGCCGCATTTTCTTTTCCTGCGGCAGGTATTTAGCTAGGAAGCTGGGTTTTGCTTTGGGATGAGAGCAACTTTGAGTGAAGCATGGACCTTAGTATCTTAGTTCTACCATTTAAATTTTAGACTTGTTATGCCTTGATTGGCTCTTGAATTGTTAAGTACTTCATTTATTTCTTTTCATTTGTCTTGTTGAACTTGATATAAGTCTCGTTGGCTTATTATCTTTTGGTTTAATGTTAAAGACTTCCGCTGTTTTATTATTGCTTGTTCTGATGTGAAACCATATTATTGTGATATCTTTGCCCTTGTCGGGTCGGGGTGTTACAACTCATCTCAAATTCACTCTTCATCAATTCTTCAAACTCCCTGCACCAGTCTTCATTAGTGGAACCAAAGATGATATCATCTACATAAACTTGTACCAAAATGATATCTTTGAAGTTCTTTCTGATAAAAAGAGTTTTATCAATAGCCCTTCTCCTGTAACCATGTTTTAGCAAAAAGGCTGAAAGCCTTGCATACCAAGCCCTTGGTGCTTGATGAAGACCATAAAGTGCTTTAACCACTTTGTAAACCAAATCAGGATTATGAGGATCCACAAATCCCTTTGGTTGAGTAACATAAACCTCCTCTTCAATCCTTCCATACAAAAATGCACTCTTCACATCCATCTGATATACTACAAACCCCATGAATGAGGCAAAAGCTAAGAACAGTCTGATAGCTTCAACTCTTGCCACTGGTGCAAACACCTCATCATAATCAATCCCCTCTTCTTGTCTATGACCTTGAGCCACCAACCTTGCTTTATTTCTTACCACAATTCCCCTAGCATCCCTTTTATTCTTTAGAATCCATTTAGTTCCAATAGCATGCTTTCCTGCAGGCAAAGGTACCAACATCCATACTTTCTGATTCTGGAAGTGCTGCATTTCCTCTTGCATAGCCTCAACCCAATCATCATTATCAAGAGCTTGAGCTATACTACTTGGTTCAATTTGAGATAAGAAACAAGCATAGAGGCAATGTAAGTAATCAGTATGATTGCTCCTTAACTGATCCTGTATATAACTGAGAAAAGCAGATTCTCCAAACTTTGGTTGGTGTAATTTACTTCTTGTCTGAATAGGGGAATTTAGATCTCCAAGGATCAAGGACTGAGGATGAACTGTATTGATCCTCTTGGTAACAATGGGATTGACTTCAATGGAGGATGCCTGATTAGTAATTGAGGGGTTGAAGTCATCATCATATGAGGAAGAAGTGAAAATGCCTGTTCTGGATTGATGATGAGGATCTTCCAGCTTATCTCTTGAAGAGACTGAATTTCCAAGATCAGAAGGGATTGGAAATCTTTCAGGGGAGTTATCAATACCCAAAGAGTCAACAGGTGGAGAAGACACAGGAACATCAGCAGCAATGGAGACATCAGAAGAAGCTTTAGAAGAATCGGCAGGAACAGATCCACTACCAGCAGAAATGGTAGCAGCAGGAACAGGAATACCACCAGCCGAATTCAGTTCCCTTCGAACTTCAGCTTCAGCATTTCTCAAAATCTCCTCTGTTTCTTTAGAAAACCCAGAACCAAACATTTCAGCAGCTTTCTTGGCATTATACTCTTGTCTTTGAAGCCTAGCAAGATCTTCTGCAAAACTAGAATCACCTCCATCCATATCAGAAGAATCTTTGAGCTTTGAACCTGAAATGTTGTTAGAGGGAAAAGAAGGAAAAACTATAGGTCGTTCATCACTCTCTGCATCCAAATCATCATCTGAGGTACCTGCATTGTTAGTTTGAGAAACATGTGTACCAACAGATAGATTTGATTTGAATCTATTATAACCTAAGGTGTTAGTCAGATAATCCAGATCAAAGTACCACTCTGGACCTGCACCCTGCAAATTAGGTTTATCCTCAAGATATCTTAAGTTGAGAGTCTCTTCTATTCTCTTAGAAGACAGATTATAAACCTATAGGCTTTACTATGAGCAGAATACCCAACAATAAACCCTTCATCAGCCTTCCCATCAAACTTGCCTAGGTAATCACTAGTGTTCAATATAGTGACATGACATCCAAAAGGTTTAAGATAACTAATGTTTGGAACCTTCCCAGACAAAAGCTCATAAGGTGTTTTATTATGAGGACTAGTAATAGATACCCTATTCAACACATAACAAGCAGTGCATACTGCTTCAGTCTAAAACATAGTGGGCATCTTAGATTCAGCTAACATAGTCCTAGCTGCTTCTATTAGGGTCCTATTTTTCCTTTCTGCAACCCCATTTTGTTGTGGAGTTCTAGCATTACTATAGTCCCTTTTTATCCCCTTACTCCCACAGAGTTCTATAAGATTAGAATTCTTAAACTCTGTGCCATTATCACACCTTATAGACTTAACCTTTTTACTTAGCTGATTTTCTATTAAAGCAATAAAATCTCTAATAACTGGATAAGATTCATCTTTAGTACCCAAAAAGAAAGTGCAAGAAAACCTGCTAAAATCATCTGTAATCACCAGGCAGTAATACTTATGGTCAATACTTCTGATAGAAGTAGGACCAAAAAGATCCATATGGAGAAGCTGCAGAGGCTCAATGATGGTGCTCACAGCTGTGATTGCCTTGTATGAAGCTTTGTGTTGCTTTCCTTTGTTGCAGGCAACACAATTGTGTTCATTAGAGAAGATCTTGAAAGGAAGCCCTTGAACCAATCCATTCTTAGCCAGCTTGTTAATGGTCTTGAAATTCACATGAGCCATTCTTCTGTGCCATTTATTAGATTCATCCACAGAAGCCTTTGCCACCAGACAAGCAAGAGAACCCTCAGGCTGAACATCACTTAGATTGAAACTGTAAAGGTTGTAAGTCCTTGGAACTTTGAGTTCAACCTGACTTTCATCAGGCAACTTGAAGTCTTTGGACAACACAAAGCAATCAGTCTCAGTGAAGAGAACACTGTTCTTCTTGTCACAAATTTGAGAGACAGAGAACAAATTGAAGTTTTGGAGTTCCTTCACATAAAGCACATCTTCAAAGTCCAGCTTGGCAGTTTTGATAGTTCCCTTCCCAGTAATTATGCCATCTCCTCCTCCAAATGTCACAGTACCTCCATTCAAAGGCACAAAGTCATGCAATCTTTCTAAATTTCCTGTCATACTCCTGGAACACCCACTGTCAACAATGCCAACATCTTTACTTCTAAAAGGAAAATCCTGAGATGGATGACCCATCATTCCAAATTGACCAGCCACTTGTTTCTTCTCACCGTATCCAGCTATCATCCCATAGACCTTATATGCTCCACTTGCAACAGCCTTCTCATGATGCTCCCAGTCCACCATTGAATCCACAGATACCAAGGCCTTGGGGTCCTCTGATTCCAACTCTTGAATTTTGAACGCAGAATACCTAGCTTTATCATCAACCTTCTTATCTGTACATTCCCTGGCAAAATGTCCTGGTTGAGAACATTTATAACACCTCACCTTCCTTCTGTCAAACCTGGCAGGCTCCTGTCCATCAAAGTTGACCCTTCTTCCTGCCTTCTTCTCAAACCTATCCATTTTCAATGATATCATAGCCACCTGCCATCTAATGTCCATCTCTTCCAGATCCAATTCATCAATCTGATTGAAATCTTCATAAACAATCTTCTGCTGTGGTGTACTCTCAGCAACAAATGAATGAAGCACCTCCTCTAGAATATTATCAGATCTTGTCTGAGTTTTAGGTGTGGCAGGTGAGTAGGAAAGTGATGAAGATGATGGTGTCAAACTTTTTCCATAAGATGCTTTATTAGCACCAGAGGTACTAATAAAAGCAGTATGGGTTAGAGTTTGAGGTGAATAGGTGGAATACCCTTTGATATCAATTTCAAGGGTTTTCAGCTTGTTGTACAGATCATCAAAACTCATAAAGTCCAGTCCACCTTTGGCCTTGAGTGTAATGGAAACTTGAGACCAGGATGGAGGCAAGGCCCTCAGAAACTTAGTGTTGCATTCTTCATCGTCTGGCCTAGCTTTCAACTGGTTGAGTTGGCTCAGGATCTTGTGAAACCTGTCATACCCTTTGTGAATCCCCTCAGCCTCAGAGATCTTAAATTCCTGGAACTCTTGCTTGAGCATAGACTTTCTCATTTTTCTGGATTCATCATTCCCTCCAAATCTGGCTTTTACAGCATGCCAGATCTTTCTAGCATCATCAAGGTGATGGAAATCACTCATATGATCCTCTGGAATAGCTTGAAGTAAAAGGGTTCTTGCCTTGGTTTCTCTTTGTACAGCAAGGTGTTCTTCTGCTGTAACAGGTGGCTCTATATAGATATTGCCATCATTATCCCTTCCAGTATTCTTCTTGCTATTTCCCTTAAGAATCACATTCCACAGATTGTAATCACTGTTCGTGATCCAATATTCCATTCTCATGGCCCAGACTTCATACTCATCTTTCTTTAGGTATGGGAATTTAGCATTGTTATTGGACATAGTGGTGACGATTTGTGTTTGGACTTGTGAAGTTTCAGGTTTGGGTTGGTGATCTTCCTGGTTAATGACATTGTTTTGAGGGATTTCGTCTTCCATTGGTTAAGAGATATGAAAGAGAACTTTTTCTTCTTTATCAGAGATCCTCACCAGGCTTTGATACCACTTGTAGGATCGAGTACTTCGAGCTTGATTGAGCTTGGTTAAACGAGAACCTCTAGATGTAAGACTTGAGTTTATGCGGAAACTAAACAACAAGAATATTAAAGAAGAAAAGACAATGATCCTCTATGGATCAGACTATGAACTAAGAATTATGTTATTGAATATTGTAATCGATAAAAGGTACATTGAACTCATGAACGGGATGTTTCTTTTATAATGATAAGAAACCCTAACCCTAACCCGTCTTACAAGAAAACGTGTGAAGAGATAAACATGATCTCTTCTAAAAATAAATCTAACAACCTTACTAAACATACGGATAACAAACAATAATATCCGCAGCAATAAACTTAAACTATCGGCAGAAACAAACTTAAACTATCGGCAGGAACCAACCGCAGCAGCAATGAATAACTATCGGCAGGAACCAGCTTCACTATCGGCAGCAATGAGAAATTCCTTATTTCTCAGAGATCCTAACAATATTTCATTTCATTAGCTTAATTAATCTATTCAATAAAAACCCCCTTTAAAATCAATGACATTATAACTTAAATTAGATCCGCACGCATAGTTGTTGGGACGACCTTGACTTTACCGATTACTACACTACACACGACCGGGTACATTGCCCGTTAGTGCATAGGTAGACCTTAGGTAGACGAGAATTTATAAATAGTAAAACCTGGTCTAAAATCCAGCATCACACACTTCCAATGGTCCCAACAGAGGCCAATGAAAATGGGGTTGAAATTACTATTTTTGATGAAGAGATCGTTGAATTAGGGAGTGTTAAATGGGATAAGACTGTGTGTGGCCAATTCTTAGGTTGTATGGTCAGTTTCAATTAGGCTAGGTACCACTTGAGGAGAATGTGGAACAAATATGGTCTTGTGGACATGACTTTGAATGATAAAGGGATATTCTTCTTTAGGTTCCAATATGAACAGGGTATACTACTGGTAATTAGCAATGGCCCTTGGATGGTTAACAACAAACCATTATTGTTCAAAGATGGGGCATTGATGTTTGCTTGGATAAGATAGAACCTAAGATGTTTCCTGTTTGGGTTAAGTTGCTAAATGTACCATTAGAAGCTTGGAGTGTTAAAGGAATTAGCTCATTAGCAAGCTACCTAGGTAAACCTGTCATTATGGATGAAATGACTACCAAAGTGTGTATGACAGGGATGGGAAGGCTTGGATTTTCCAAGGTGCTAGTTGAGATGAATGCTAAGAAGCAATTCAAAGATGTTATTGAAGTTTCTTATATGAAAAAAGATGCAAGCACTAATATGACTAAATATGTGCAGGTTGAATATGCTTGGAAACCTGCTAGGTGTAGTCATTGTTGTGTGTTTGGTCATGAAGATGGAAACTATAGAATGATACCTAAAGAAGTTGAAAGTGAGAAACAAAGTAATGTACAAAGTGAAATGAATGATGGTATCCAAAAAGTGACACATAGGAAAGGTAGGAATAAGACATACAATAATAAGAGAAATGATCAAAATGGTATGAATGATTACCCCAAGGGTGCTGCCTATCCAAAATAGAATGGTTGGTCAAAAGCAGAACAATAACAAGCAAGAATACAGGACTAAAAAGAGTGTAGAAGTGACCACAAATCCTAGCATGGAAAAAAGTAAAGAGGTTAATAAGGAAACAAGAAACAGTAGCAATACTGCTAGTCCTCCCAAAGGTAAAAGTTCAGATGCTAGTTCTAGTCGTGGGAGTAACCAAACAAATGTAGGAATTATAGGTCAAAATATCTTTTCTCTTCTAGATTCACTGGTTAATCAAGAGGAGCTAAGGCCAAACATTAAGGAAAGAAAGCAAATTGATAATGTGTTAGAAACAAATGATGATCCAACTATGAATGAATGGGAAAGCTGGAATGATGATATGAAAAGGTACTATAGAGACAAAAAGGAATTGCTTGATGCAGCTAAAAGCTTAGAGAATGATGAGGATGTTGTGCAAGAATTATCTTCAACTGGAGAATGTTTGCTGAGGAATGAGGTTGAGGGTCTTTACAGTTATACCCTTAACTAAAAACTAAATTTGATACTTAAAAGTATTGTATATAGGTAGTATAGTATAATAGCTTGTATTTCTTTTGTGTGTAAAAACAGAAAGACTGTATAGTGAGCTAAAAGAATTGAGAGAATTGGCGAGACTAAAAACAGAAAGAGAGTTTTTGTGTGTATAAAATAGATAGAGTGTATTGTGAGCCAAAAGAATTGAGAAATTGGTGAGTCAAAAATAGAAAGAGAGGTTTGTGTGTAAAAACAGATAAAGTGTTTCTGTGAGCGTAAAAGAATTGAGAGATTGGTGAGTCAAAAATAGAAAGAGAGTATTGTGTGGGGTAAAAACAGACAGAGTGATTGAGAGCCAAAAGAATTGAGAGAAGTTGTGAGCCTAGAAACATAAAGAGAGTATTGAGTTTTTTTTTTTTTAAACATATAGAGTGTTTAAAGTGAGCCAAAAGAATTGAGAGATAAAGTGAGTCAAAAATAGAAAGAGAGTAAATGGATATTAAAGTAGAATCATGGAACATCAGAGGTCTCAGTACTTCTGATAAACAAAAGGAGGTGAAAAAGATTATTACTGAGGAAAAACTACAAATGTGTGCTATATTTGAAACACATGTCAAGTACAATAAAGTCAAGAAAATTGGTGACAAAGTCTTTGGCAACTGGGAATATGTAACTAATGCAGAAGGCAACAACAAAGGGTGTAGAATCATGGTTGGATGGGATAAAAATATGATTGATTCCTAGTTGATTACAAAAACAAGAGAAACCATGCTACTGTTGGTAGAAACTGTATGTCAAAAAACCAGGTTCTTCTGCACTATTGTCTATGCAAGCGATTCTGGAATTGAAAGAAGGAACTTATGGAAAGAATTGGGAACTTATAAGCAGGTTACAAATGGAACTGCTTGGGTAATCCTAGGTGATTTTAATGTTACTTTGGAATTTAATGAGCATTCTAATGGAAGTTCAATGCATTCAAGTGACAAGATGGATTTTAAAAAATGTGTTGGGGAAGTGGAGATTGAAGACTTATTGGGCTCTGGATTCCAGTATACTTGGAGTAAAAGCCTGAGGAACCCTAATTTTAAAACACTAAAGAATTTGGACAGGGTAATGGTCAATGATACTTTTCTTGATACATCCAGAACTGCTCATAGTGTGTTCCTTCCTTACATCATCTCAGACCATTCACCAGCTATTTTAATAATACCAAAAGGTTGGGTGAAAAAGAAGAAAGCTTTCAGAATGTCCAATTTTATAACTGAGAAGGAGGATTTTATGCCAATGGTCAAGTAAGAAAGGGATAAGAGTATCAATGGATTTTACATGTACAAGGTGGTTCAGAAACTGAAATTGCTCAAACATAAGTTGAATCATCTGAGTTGGAAAAATGGAAATGTTCATGAAAGAGTCAATACATTGAGAGAGAAGATCAAAGTAGCCCAAGAGGAAGTTGATAAGAATCCCTTTTGTGAGAACATGAAAAAGTATAGTTGCCTTTTATTACAAGAGTATTGTGAAGCTGTGAAAGATGAGGAGAATCTACTATTGCAAAAAGCTAAGGTTGAGTGGTTAAAAGAAGGGGATAGAAACACTAAATTTTTTCACAAAATCATTAAAGGGAGACAACACAAAACCATAATAATGGCAGTTTGTGGTGAAAATGGGGTTAGATATGAAAAGGAACAAGTCGCACAACAATTTCTAGATCATTTTCAAAGATTCTTGGGCACCAAAGATGATGTAGCTAAGTTTAAAAGTAATCATGTCACCTTCCCAAACAAGCTGTCAACTAAAGAGGCTGAAAGATTGGCCAAACCTGTTAGTGAGGAAGAAATCAAGGCTGCTATGTTTGACATAGAAGACTCAAAAGCACCAGGGCCAGATGGATTTACATCTAGATTCTTTAAAGCTGCATGGAGCATTGTTGGGTAAGAGGTGTGTTTGGCAGTGCAGGAATTTTTCATCTCAGGGAAATTACTAGGTGAGTTAAATGCTACACTAATATCTTTAGTACCTAAAATTCCAACCCCCAATAAGGTCTTTGATTTTAGACCCATTGCCTGTTGCAATGTCCTATACAAATGTATAAGTAAGGTTATCACAAACAGAATTAAAGGAGTTCTAGGGGTCTTAGTCAATGAGAACCAAAGTGCATTTATATCTGGAAGACAGATAACAGATAACATACTATTGGCACAAGAACTTCTAAGGGGGTATAATAGGAAGCAAAAAATTAAAAAGTGTGCCCTTAAGATTGATTTGCAAAAGGCCTATGACACTATGGATTGGCAGTTTCTAAAAAGTGTCTTGGATCAGTTTGGGTTTCATACGGTAGGATGGATCATGACATGTGTCACTACCACCAAATTTACCTTGAATGTCAATGGTGAAAGGATAAGGTATTTTAATGGAGGTAGAGGGTTAAAGCAGAGAGACCCAATTTCACCTTACCTATTCATTATGGCCATGGAAGTTTTCAATTTGCTCATGAGGAAAAACATTGACAATGCTGAGAGTTTTAGATACCATCAGGGTTGCAAGAAGCTTAAAATCACACACTTGGGGTTTGCAGATAATTTGATTGTGTTTATTCATGGTGATAATCAGTCAGTCAAGGTTATTAAAGACACTTTAGAAGAATTTAGCTAGTTTTCTGGCCTTAAAGTCAATATGCAGAAAAGTAATATACTCTTTGGTGGATTATCAATACCTGAACAGGAAAGTATAGTGCAAATTCTTCCTTTCGCAATTGGGAAATTGCCCGTTAGGTATCTAGGGGTACCACTGATAACAAAAAAAACTAAGCATTAATGAATGAAAGCCATTGATTGAGAAAGTTAGAAGTAGAGAGCAAGACTGGAGGAATAGAGCTCTCTCCTATGCAGGAAGATTACAATTGATAGCTTCAATCCTATCCTCAATGCAAGTATACTGGGCTTCTGTCTTCATACTACCCAAAATTGTTGTAAAGGATATTAATAAACTGTTAAAGGGTTTTTTATGGTGTCAAGGGGAGCTAACCAAGGGTAAAGCTAAGGTTTCATGGGCATGCATATGAAAACCTAAAGATCAGGGTGGTTTGGGAATTAAGGATTTACAGATATGGAATGAAGTCCTAATTATGAAACACCTTTGGAATATTGCTGCAAAAAAGGATACATTGTGGGTTAAATGGATCAATGTGAAGAAACTGAAAGGGAGAAATATTTGGGATGTGCCACATGATAATAACAGCAGTATTAGATGGAACAACATCCTAAAGCTTAGGGAAAAAGTTAGGATGCATATTGGTTATAAGATTGGAAATGGCAAGATAGTCCCAGCATGGTATGATAGATGGTGTAATGAAGGTCCTTTGAGTGAGTTCATATCTGCTAGGGAGATCTATAATGAAAGGTTTTAAAGTGACTGGACAGTTGACAGTTTGATTAATGATGGTACCTAGTGTTGGCCAATTCTTAGGTTGTATGGTCAGTTTGATTAACAGATGGCTCACCAAAACAGACTACTATAGTTGTGCAACCAGAAATTCGAACGAGAAATATAAACATAATGAACACCGAATTTACGTGGAAAACCCTCCGGTGAAGAGGGAAAAACTATTGGCCAAGCTGAACAATAAATTTACTAAAAAATAGCAAATCTACAAGACTTCAAAGTTTCAAGCACATGACCATAGCTTGACACACTGCCACAATTTTCGATGGGTACACAAATAAGCTACTAGAGATACAAGTATGAAGTGACTCGATCACCAATACTACTCCAACAACTCCAGCAACCAACGCCTTTGAAAATAACTTTCAATCAAGAACCAGACTACATACTCACACTCACTCTAGTAGTGAAAAGAGCAACGAACTCATAACTCGAACATATCCAAAGCAATAGTCGTTTACACCTTATAAAGAAGGTTGAGAAGAGATCTTGAATCTTCAACTTCCTAACACTTCCATCATTGAGTGTGACTTTCAGTATGATCATGCATGCTTACAAAATATGATGCCACATAAAACATTTAATAAGCTCTGAGATATAACTAAGCCCATTTGGACTTGAGCTAATCGTCATCCGATAAAAACACATTAGACTTAATAAGCCTATGAGCACGTATGGGGATAGAACCACATCAGAAACTTTGTGTGTGTTTGAGAATGTTGTGTGTTTAGTTTAATGGTAAATAGTGAGTGATGAGTGATTGTTACGGGTTTAAAAAAGTGAGTGAAAGAGAAAGGAAGATGTGATGCTTAGATGAAAGGTTTTTTTGTTATGATATGCCCTCAACGCAGCTTAGATTGAACTATTTGTTGATACATTTAGCATGAAAAGTGCTCATACCTAGAAACAGTAAGATCGAATTACATAATGAAATAGATCGAGACAAAAATTTATATCTATATAACTATAGAAGTTAATAACATATTCTACAAGGAAGAAATTTGAAATATGATGCAACTATGCAACAAACATCGCACATATGAAGCCTAATTATAACCTGTATTACAATCTAAACAAAGTGATAAACCGAACGCATGCCCGTCTTTTACATGGTTTCTTAATATATAAAGATTTAGCACCTTTGGTCATTAGTTGATATATATAAACAAACTATATGTATACTATACTAAAACAATGGATATTGACGGGACGAACTGAATTTTAGAAGGTATGCGATTTCAGGCAGCTAGGGCAACTTCGACGATTAAACAACCACTTCTAAATCAGCCATGGTTTTAGTAAGATCACTGTTGATACAAATAATGTCTAAAAACGTTATTTCTATTTTTCGACACCTCTAAGTTTTGATGATAACAAAATATAAAAACACGTTACGTCAAAATTAACGTAAACAAGTTTTTAGTCGAAATATCTCGTTTCTACGTAAATCACTATAGGTAAGAACAAACAAATTTACAACTTGACAAATGATCAAAGAAGTGAATTTATGTTTCAAACTTCACATTTTTAATGTGACAAAACATTTTTTCAAAAATGCATTTTACAAATTATTTTTGAATTAAAAAGAAATGTTTTAATTTGAAAAATAAGTTTAAAATTACCAACAGCTAATTTCCCCCAAATCAGCTCCAAACTTCCCCAAATAAACTTTCACCACTAAAAACAAAAACAGAAGCGCTTTTGCCTGGCACGGTACCACTAAATTTAGTGGTACCGTGATGTATTTAGTGGTACCGTTCACCTATAACGGCAAATTTTTTCTGCCTATAAATACCAGTCCATTTCACAGTTTTTGGGCATCCTTTTTCAATCACAACTTTCTGAGTTCAAATCCTCTACCACATATACTTTTCTTTGATCATTTAGTTATTTTTCTTTTGTTTAAGAGTGATCCTTTCATCCAACCAAGTGATCACCTTCATTTCTCTACTAGTGCAAGAAAAGAACACAAAGTATCAAGAACATATAAAGTGTTGTAGTGTTAGGGTAGTGAACTTGTAACATTTGTTACATACTTTTTGTATCTAGGCGTACATCAAGTTGTCCGTCTTTTGTTTAGCTTGTGTGTGTGGATCATTGTGATCGTGTTGAGATTTTGGAGATCTCTTGTAACTTGTGTGATAGTGTGTTGATCAAATGGATCAAGAGTAGATCGTGTGATTAGTAAGGATCGTGTAGATCGTGAGTGAGATTGGTACTAGCTAGGTTAGTACTCGACATTTAGCTTAGTGTTGGAAATAGTGATAAGCGACGTTGTACGGTTTTCTCCGCCTGAAGGGAGTTTGTTGACATAGTGCTTAGAACTCTCGAGTTGGGTACTCGGTGAGTGGAGTAGGGCAAAAAAGAGCTTCGTTTCGGAACCACTATAAATCTCTTTGCCTCGGTTTGATTTTTCCATCTCTTACTCTTTACTTTTATTGTTTATGCTTAATAGTGTAGTTTAGTATTAATATTGTTGTTGGTTGATTTCACAAACGATTGAATCTAAGTTTTTCAGAAAGAAACTTTTGTAACTAACGAAAAACCAGTAAAACTATTCAACCCCCCTCCCCCTTCTAGTTTTCCACAATTAGTACCAGAGCCACGTCAACCAAGATTTTTAAAATATATTGTATTTTAAAACTTGAATCGATCAATAGATTTCGACAAATATCAAGAAGGGCAATCTATGCAAAGACCACCACTTTTTGAAACCGGTTGTTTTATCTATTGGAAAAAAATATTCGAAATGTATGTGAAATCAAAAGATATCGATCTTTGGCATGTTATTACCGAGGGTGACTTTCAACCGATTGAAAAGAATCCGAAAACTAAAAGGGATGAAATAGTTCCTTACAATAAACAAAGTAATACTCTTAAAAGAAAATTAGCAAAAAAAAAATGAGGCTAAAATGATGACTTATAATGCTTTGCCGAAAAAGGAATTTGAAATAATTTTTATGTGTAATACAGCAAAAGAAATTTGGAAAATTTGTTAGTCACTCATCAAGGTAATAGTCAAGTCAAAGAAAACAAGATCGATCTTCTTGTACAACAATATGAACAATTTTCTTTTCCGGAAGATTAATCAATAGATAATGCTTTTGCTAGATTTAATACTATTATTACTAGTCTTAAAGCTCTTGATGAATGTTACTCTAGCAAGAACTATGTTAAGAAGTTTCTTAGGGCTCTACATCCCAAATGGAGAGCAAAGGTCACCGCCATTGAAGAGTCAAAAAACTTGGCGACATTATCACTTGATGAACTTATAGGAAACTTGAAAGTTCATGAGATGATAATCAAGAAAGACTCCAATATAGTTAAAGGCAAAGGAGAGAAAGTAAGGTCTCTAGCTCTAAAAGCCAAGAAGGAGTCTAGTGATGAGGAAAGTTCGGCTTCCGATAGTGAAGACGAAGAGTATGCATTAGCGGTTAGAGATTTTAAGAAGTTCTTTAGGAGAAGAGGTAGATTTGTAAGACAACCTCGTGATGAAAAGAAGTCGTTCCAAAAGAACCGAGATGACAAGAAAGGAAATAGTGATAGAAAATGCTTTAGATGCGGAGATCCAAACCATCTCATCGGAGAATGTCCTAAACCACCTAGAACCAAGAACCAAAGAGCATTTGTAGGAGGTTCTTGGAGCGATAGCGGTGAGGAAGAAGAGGAGAAGCCCAATGACGAAACATGTCTTATGGCTCAAGCTTCAAATGAGCTATATTACGATTCTTCTTACTATAGTGATAATAATTATTCGATAGATGATAACATACTATATGATGAATATAGTAAATTATGTGAAGTAAGCTCTAAAATCATAACTAGAAACAAAACAATAAAAGCAACTTTGCATGAACTCGAAGCCCAAATTTTAGAACTAAAAGAAAAAGTTAACAAACTTGAGAAGAAGAAAGAATGTGATGTCGGATGCGAGTCATGTCATACTCTTAGGTTAGAAAACGAAGAACTTAGGAAAAATACGTTAAGAATCACTAAGTTCGAAAAAGGAACAAAAGCACTAGATGACATGTTAGATAACATAAGATATAGTGAGCATACCGGTGCGGGTCTAGGTTTTAATCCAAAAGAAGCTTCGACAAGTAGAACAAAACAAGTAAAATTTGTCAAACCCACATGTTCTGTCGAAACAGTGCACAATACCGTTAAAGGTACAAACGACACCACTAAAATTAGTGGTACCGTGTGTCGAAAAAGTCGAGTTAGCTTCGATTCTGAAAAATATTGTCTATTTGTCACAAAAAGCGTATAAGATGAAAATATTATAGACCAAAAAGGTTGAAAAATCGCAATGTTTTATCTCGCAAAGTCAAAACTTCCGAATTTTTTCAAAAAATTTGCAAAGCCTGCAGATTTTATGGGTATTTTGGATTTTTTTTTTTATAAAAATTAGGTATTTTGTAGGGTAGTGCATTGTTCGGTTTGGGTCTGTTTTGGCTAAAACCGAAACTGAACTGAAAAATTCGGTTTTTATAAAACCAAAACTGAAACCGTTCGGTTTTTGGCGGTTCGGTTTATTATCGATTTCGGTTCGTTTTTTGGTTTTTAACCGTTTATATTTGGGCGTGACCAAATTTATACCAAACAAACTTGTTTTTCGTAGAAAATTGATTATTTTTCTTTACTTTTTTGTCAATCTAACCTTAAAGATGATTATCCCATATTTCTATATTACACACATACAGGTGAGACATACACACGTGCAAGTCAACATACGCATAGTATAATCATTCTCACATATGTATTGATATATTATCAAGTAAATACACGCATACGAAAAACACGCAAGTATATTATAAATCACCTACAAAATGACTATAAATTTATAAATTTGATTTATTTAGTTATTTATTTATATTATATTACTTATGTATTATTATATAATAAAACCGGTTAGGTTCAGTTTTTACGGTTCGGTTTTTGGACGAAAACCGAAAACGAACCGAAGTTTTCGGGTTTTGAAAAAGTAAAAACCGAAGTTTCAGTCGGTTATTTCGGTTCTGTTTTCGGTTTGGTTTCAGTTTTTCGGTTTTTCTACTCACCCTTACTATTTTGTGAAGTATGTTATTCGTAAAAATAGTACTTTTGTCATTTTCTCATAAATTAGGGCCCGTTTGCTGTGAGGGTTTTGTGCAAAAGGTTTGGCATGAAAGTAGATTTTACATGTTTGGTTGGAAAACATATTATTTATGATTGGGTTTTTTTCTAACATAACCATTTATCACTTGTGGGCCCATCAGGGCCGGCCCTGGCTATGGGCAGCGCGGGCGACGGCCCAGGGCATCAAAAATGAGAGGGGGTAAGAAGAATTTAAATCCAAATTCAAATTCTAATCCTAAACCCATCTATAAACCAAACGGGCCCTTAATCTTTTAAGAGATTAGTCTTAGCACCTAAATCCATCTACAAATTTAAATCCAAATCCAAATCCTAAACCCATCTACAAACCAAACGGCCCTTAATCTTTTAAGAGATTAGTCTTGGCACATGTTTGTTTAATTTTTTCATTAAGGAGTGTTAATTAACAAATGACTTAATTTGGGGACCTTCACTTTTATCACTTTTTATTTTAAGTGATTTTTTTTTTATTAAGTTAAAAACAAACAACTTTTCACATAACTTAATAAATTAAGTTTTTTTTATATTAAGTCAATTAAGTTCTATCGAAACAGGATAATAATAACTAACAACAAACGTTGAATTGGAACATTTCACAATTATTGTGACAAGAACCTGTGAACCAGAACAGTTGACACTTATCAAGCAGTACACCTCATTAAAGCTTACTTTTAAATTCCTCATCATCTGTCAACAGTTTATTAATATAGCCCAAGTCAATATTTCAGATTGAAGTTAGATTAGATCAAATCCATAAACGTACAATGAAGAAATTTGAACTTGTTTTCATACCTTTGCCTGCTTCTAGTCATCTAACATCAGCTATCGAGTTCGCAAAGCGTTTGGTTGATCAAGATGAAACATTATCCATAACATTTCTTATGATCCTCATGCCAAATCAAACTGATCTTGATCCAAAAACCAAATCCGTTGCTGCATCATATACCCGAATAAGATTTATCATCATTCCTCCCACTGCTAGCAATTTTCTTACGGGTCAAGTTTCGTCATATACGCCTATTTCGATAGAAATGTTTGCTAAGATCTTTATCGAGAGCCATAAACCTCAAGTTGAAAAAGCTGTTATAGAGCTGGCATCAGATGGTGCAACACAACTAGTTGGTTTTGTACTTGATATGTTTTGTACTAGCATGATTGATATAGCTAACAAACGCATGGTCCCTTCGTACATAATATTTACTTCTAATGCAGCCTTTTTAGGGTTTTTAAGTCATCTCCCGGTACGCCATGAAAAAGTTGGTGGTGTCGAGTTTTATCCATCTGATCCAGATTCAGTTATACCGAGTTTCAAGCATCCTGTTCCTACAAATGTTCTTCCAGGTGCTGTCTTTGACAAAACTGGTGGCGGGTACGAAGCTTTTCTTTATCTTGGTACCAGGATCCAGGAATGCAAAGGAGTTATAGTAAATTCGTTTGTTGAGCTTGAGCCATATGCATTTGATTCAGTTAGAGGCTCGCCAACTGTTTACGCAGTAGGACCCTTGCTTGAGGACAAGAAGGAATGTAATTCAACGGGGTGGATCGAAATCAAGAATTGGCTAGACAGTCAGCCTTTAAAGTCGGTTATTTTCCTTTGCTTTGGGACTAATGGATGTTTTAGTGAACCACAACTAGAGCAGATGGCTATTGCACTCGAGAGGAGTGGTCACAGGTTCTTGTGGTCAATTCGCAAGCCACCACCTAAAGACACACTTGGGGCTCCAACTGAGTACACAAATCTGAAGGATGCTCTGCCAGATGAGTTTATAGAAAGAGTGAAAGGGCGAGGGATGGTTTGCGGTTGGGCACCACAAGTAGAAGTTCTAGCCCACGGAGCTATCAAAGGATTTGTGTCTCACTGTGGCTGGAATTCCATCTTGGAGAGCTTGGTATACGGTGTTCCTATTTTGACGTGGCCATTGGCAGCAGAACAACAATTGAATGCTTTTGGGCTAGTGAGGGAGTTGGGGTTGGCTGTGGAGTTGAGTTTGAGTTACAGAAGCAACGGGACCGAGTTGGTGATGGCGGATCAGATAGAAAAGGCTATATGTTCATTGATGGACGATGAGAACCCGATAAGGGAGAGAGTGAAGAAAATTAGTGAGAAAAGCAGGAAGGTATTGGAAAATGGTGGATCTTCATTTGTTACACTTGGAAAATTTGTTGAAGATTTGCTACAGAATATTTGTTAGTTTTATGTTAATGATTACGCGAGATCTTTAAAAGAAAAGCTGTTGTCAAAATGAATTGGTTTTTTAGTGAAACATCTTAAGGTTTGTTAAAGTTCAGTTGAATCAACACAATTATATATTTGAATATACAATATTTTGAATGACTTTTGTTACAGATTAAGCAGTTACCATTTGGGATAGCTGAATATTTATTTGTGATGTTTAGTAGATGCATAAGGTATTATAGTCATCTGTCTAGAAAATAGGCCACTGGTTTCACCCATGTTGACACTAGCTGAATGTATTTGGTCCTGTAACGAATCTAGGGACCTTAACAACTGACTCTATATCGCCAAACATTCACAAAGTTCCCACATTTTTACAAAACTGATCAATCAATATAGTGATAAATAAATCTCTAAAAACATTCAAATAAAGGCCATACGAGAGTCCTACATTCTTTGTACAAATACTCATAGCATATGGAGAATCTGTCTAGACTTTACAAAACCAGCTCAACGGTGCCCGCTAACACAACTTATCACTTTTTCCAAGCATCTGATTCCTCACTACTTTATCTGATTATACAGATCATTTAGTATAAACATATACATATTTTTCCAGATTACCTCCGGTTGTAAGATTTAATCATGATACTGATGTATATTCTTATTTTACAAATATATAGAAGACCATATGCAAGAACTATAACTACATTATTTATTTTATATTGGATAACACTGTGGTGATACTTAGGTAGGATTACCTATAAAGTGCTATTTAAGCTCTTGCAAAGAAATCACCACAAATGGAAGAGAGATAAAAACTCAAATCCTCTAGAAATATATACATCTCTTTGCTAACCATGAAGTTAACTGAACTCTAATAATCATGATTTATATTAATTAAAATAGAAGCGTTACATACAACTTGAGCCGATGGCCAATATGTCATTATCATTCCCTATCATCTCTCACCAAATAGATTATTGTACTTATATTTGAATTTGACCATAACCAAAAATAATATCTCATATAGCAAATCATAAACGCACCCACCTTATATATGTTCCAAAAGAAATTACCTTTGTGTTTCGTTTTCTTTCAAAAGGTAGTATAGCTTGTTTCTCTGTCTCTCTCCCGGGTCAATGGAATTTTGTAATGAAAATGAAATCTAACATTGATTTTGTATTGGTGTAACTCTACATTTTAGAGAGTATAAACTTTTCAAGAGTCGCTTTCATCATCGCTAGGAGAAGGATTTCCAGCCAGCCAACCCCAGACACCTCCTGAAGTCTGCTTCTGTTTTGCATAAGCCTCTTCAGAAGCAGCCTTCTGTCTTTGAAGAATTTCAAGTTCTTTCTGCAAGGAATCCATGGTTTGTAACTTTTGCCGTAGCTCAGCAACATCCACCTACAGAAAGCAAATGTTTAATAAATCTATAATTATCATGAAATGAATTGTGTTTCGGGTATAATATAGATTGCAACTACAGGGTACAAGATGCAGGGAACAGGTGGGTTTTGGTAATAGGTCGAACGACTTCAGGTCAAATGGGTAACTTTTTAGCAGATAACGCAATTTTAGATAATAACTAATCCAAACATTAAATAAGATTCAAAGTCAATTTGAAATAATCATGTCACTGAATAAAGCGATTTGGGAGATGTATGCACTAAAATCACTTAAAATGACGTTCAACACTTTTGACCCGTTCAGCTTATTCAATCCACTTTCTTTGTAGATTTATATTTTGAATAAAACCCATTTGAGATTAAAATAGCCCATTACAGACCCCTTTATAAGTAAATGCTTCGTAAATGGCATTTCAAGTTTTTTAACATTAACTTTTGCCAATGTCTCAAAAAAAAATAACTCATTATATCGTCATTGCGATAAAACATATGTGGTATTGGTTTTGCAATATTGAAGAATATTGTAGATATAGAACTGACAGCAATAACTATATAAAACTACTAACCTCCAATTTAAAGCATCTTGACTGCTCTTCAGCAAGTTGACCGCGTACAGATTGGAGCTCCTGCAGAATATATTTATAATCAAAGTTAATTCAGTGAGGATATTAAAAAAGTAGACTCGACGCAAGATAAAGCCGACCCTAATGAATTTTTTAGAAGATTGTCTTTCGCATGAAGTTGACATACAAGGTATTATTTTAAATGAAAAATTCATGCTTTACGAAGTAATACAAATCTTCCTCAATGATCCCTTTCTAGATTTTTAGAGGAATAAGGAATTATCAAGTTTTGCAACCGAATATATGGTCAAATTATACTGTTGCAATATGGGTGGGTTGAGTAGCCGGTCAAAACGGGCTATTTTTGGAAACTTGCTAGACTGCTAGCTCGTTGTGCTAGGTTGTCCCATTACACTTTTGTCACACAAAAACATGTTTGTATATAATTAGGGTGTCCAACATGAGTTTAAACTTATATCCCTTATTTTAATGATAAGATATGCTCAGGTATGGTTTGTAATGAAATTGAAAAACACCAATTGTGATTGACGACTTTAACGATAAGATATGCTCCGGTATGGTTTGTATTGATATAAAAATCAGTTTCTAAACTAAGCATTATACGAATACAGAGCCTAGATCCATTTTACATATTTTCTAGGCAAACCCATTCGGCCATTCCTTTAAGAACTCTAATTTCTAATTCTATTTTGAATAACATATATCTAATAAATAATAGTATTAACATATATATATAAAAATGAAACATCTGATGTCAAACAAATTTGTCTAACCAGGTTAATAAAATAGTTTAGGACGTTCTATGGTTTAAAATAAACTTTGGGTGACTTTCGACCTGTTCAACCCATTTACTTTAAGCTGCAGCTTTCCCCTGTTCTAGATATAACATAACCCAAGTCGACTTATTCATTAGTAAAGGGATCAAAACTGCTACTAATAGTCAAAGATCAAATCTATGATACATAAATCATCGAATTCAATATACTTACTCATGGAGTTGATGTATAAGCTAAACCTTTCTAAATTTAACAGTGAGTAAATAACAATGGTTTATTATAAGCCACTGAGATTTCCATGCTACATTCAAAATGTAAGAATCTTTACCTTATACACATTTGTGTTCCTAGATTCAACTTCTATCAACTCCTGTTTTAGTTGAAGAGATTGCGACTGCTCCTTACTGAGTGTTTGTTCAAGTTCTTCCTTTTCTGCCTTAAGGGCCATTAAGAATTGCTCACTCGCCTCATCAACTTTGTTAGTCTGCGTAGAATAACAAACCAATTATACATGAAATGAGCACACATATAAGAGTTTCGTGTTAATGGAATCAATGAAAGGAACAAGCAGAAAGAAAGAAAGAAGTTTGTGTTGCCCAAACTCCAAAACTCTATAGAATGGAATCAAACATTCCAGAACCAATGTGATTCCTTCCATGTGGTTGATTCTCATTCCCTGGCTGGACGGCATTTTGTTTTGTTCATCATGGTATGGTATGGAATGAATCATCACAAAAAATAGCCCATTGTTATGTATGTAATTTTAAGTAATATACATCTTTTCACAACAAGTTTGGAGTTCTAATTTTATGACCTTCATTTTCAAATTACTATAAGTTTTAGAATAGTCTTATTTGAGTATTTAATTTATCATGTTGACTTTTATTATTTATAAACAAAAAACTCAATAACGATAATTACTTATTGTAAGTGGGTATAAACTATACACTATATTAACAGATAATATTATATATTTATATGAAAAATCGTACAATTCGGCCAACCCAACATGGTCATAAAATGCAATACTCATTCCATTACCACATCCATTCCATTCCTTAATGATTTCACTCCATCCAGCTAAACGAATAATAGTAAACAATTGGCATAAGAATACCATTACCTGTGTCTTGTTATTGTCTATTCTGATTTCTTTTACATTTCTTTCTTGACCCGCATCATAATCTAATTCTACATCTCTAGTTCCATTTGTAGTATTTTGTGCTACAGAAATGCTATCAAGTGCAGGCGTCCCCACCATTGTTGATGACAAGCTTGATTTGTGGCTCGGCTTAAGTAAATTGACCTAATTCATCACCAAAACTAAATTTAAAAACAGAACTTATGAAACAAGAACGGGACAACACAAAAGGTGCATTTCTCACCTCATTGCTGTATTTTCCATTGTACCCTCCAAAAGATACTAAAATGTCTTCACCTTTGTAGGAATTTGAGACCAAACTTAAGCCCTGCAAATGAAGAATTGGAATAAGTTTATTAGAGCTATTTGTGAATTCATTTCGTTTCACTGTTTACAGCTTAAAGATGTGCAGTCTTTAATACGCAAATACCACACTGGCAAGAGGAACGCGTCCTTCAACTGTTGCTATGATTGACCAGGTAAAGGTAGACATGTTGAGGACAACAGTTTCTGAAACCCCTACGAAAACAAAAAGAAGAAATTAACGCGAAATTTGTAAAGCAAATGAGCAATGAGAAGGTGCTAAAAAAGATAGATAAACAAAAGAATTCCTAGAAGTGGCAACATTACTAATTTTGGTATGCCTAACAGAAATCTATCTCAGAATTTTAGCCTGGTATGATATAGCTTACAGGGCTAAAATATGATAGTTATGAAAAGGATACTACTTACTAGATGAACTAAAACTCTCTCTCTCTCTCCCTCATCTCAAATAGTATGTATTAAAACCGGTCAAATCGACCCCGAATAAAATTTTGGTCTAAATATTTTAGAACTCTTCTACAATTGAATAAATAGTGTCAAGTATGATCACAAAAGTTACCTACATTATAGTTAGTGTCAAGTATGGCCATTTTTTGACCCATTTAACTCATGTCCTTAAAAGTTATTTTTTATATTTTACCCTTTTGACCCATCAAAGAAACATCAACCAGAAATGACTCATTCATAAGAAATCGGTCAAAACTGCTAAGTTGTAAAAGGAATTGAAAGCGTGGGACATTGAAATGTAAAAGCCAAAAGGAACTTCCGCAAGGTACCACACAGAAAAGCAATTTGAGATTGTAATCTAATTGTGTGATTCAAAGATACATACCACTTTTATTATCACCACCGCCAACAACAAACCAATTTTCTCCAATTGTAACGCCAGTATGGCCAGTTCGTGGACTTGGTATATCTCCTTGCTGTGTTGGTCTTGTCCATTCCATCTACATAATTTTGTTATCTATTTAAGGAAAAATTATTGTTGAACTAAGGGCATTATAGAAAATATATGGTTGTGTTATCTCACAGTTTGCATATCAAGGACATGAAGATCATTGTAACAAGTTGCATGTGTACCCCCGCCAAAGATAAGCAGGTAACGTTCTTCATGTACTGCAGCAGCATGGTCAGACCTTGGAGATGGTGATATACCTCTGTAGAAACACGAACGGATGACATTATAAATCAAGTTGGGGGAGGGGGGTCAGGTTCGGGTTGCAACAGTATTAGTACAGATTGCTAGAAATATATATCTCACAGTTGTACTTAGGCTGTGTTTATAGTTGTTATTGGCTGTCATTAGGGTGTTATTAGGGTGTAGATTTAATACTTTCTGTTGTTATCAACTTTCCGGTCTGTATATACAGAGGTCTTCACCTCTCAATGAAATAACACAAAATTTGTTCCTGTGATTCTGTTTACACAGATCAAAACAAGTCGCTTGAGAGTGGATTGACCCGCTAACACTTATAGAATAATGAACGTGTTTGTTATAATTACAGAAACAACATTTTGTTAATAATATTGAAATTTGTGTTAGTAAAACAGTTCAGGAGATGCATGAATAAAAACAGACTTTGGGTGACATACAACATGTTCCCATTTCAGATCTATATTTTGAATTGACCCGTTTAAAATAAAGTACAAAACACTGGACACGTTTAAATTCAAATGGGTCAAAATTGCCACCTCAGCCATGGTATAAGCGTAAAGCAGTCATAATGAAATCTACCGACTTTATTAATATAAATATTTACGCATTTAAGATATAGGTATGTTGTTATCCACGTTCACTGAAATTAACATACGCAAAGAACAAAATTGAGAAGAGGTTGCATGAGCATTTTTATAATTACATGCTGGTTAGCTTGCTTAGTTTGTAATAGCATATTAAAATGCAAAAAAAAGATCATATAAGCACCACTGATATAGAATGACTAAAGATCTTACACTGTGTCAATTTCATCCCAAGTCATGGTTTCCAAGTCTAAAATGTTCAGGTCATTTAAAAGAGTTCTATTCGCATCTAGTCCACCAAATATGACTAAGCTTGTCCCAGCAAGTGTCACTGATTGACCTCCACGTGATACCTGAAAAATTATGATGCAAGAAAATGTCTATTGTCATTATCGGTAACGATATAGTTCCCTAGATTTAGATTTATAAGCTCTTATAGGGTAAACATTTGTGTTTGTGGTATTTTAAGGGACAGTAATTCTCTTATACGCTAAGTATTTGATAACATCAAATAAATACATGTTTTTAGTATCAATATCCCATGTTTATTGCTCATATTTGTAAATTTTGTATGATATTTGGTACTGAATTGCTTTAACTGCTGCATTTTAGTATGAATCTGGAGCAATGAAACAAAAGACACGGAAAAGGACGGAAAATGAAGCCAAAATGAGGAATTTATTTACTTCAGAGGTCTTCTACGCCGTATAGGATTTAACCATATACGGCGCAGACATGTGAAGACCCAGTTTTCTAAGTCCCTTATTGAAGCTTATACAGTGTAGAGGATTCATAGCTCTACACCGTAGACGAGGAAAATGCTTGACGTAGTTGTTACGGCGTACAGAGGTCTATGCCTTTACGCCGGAGGAGATGTTTAGTAGGAATGGGAAAACGGGCTTGGGAGACCTCTACGCCGTAGAGGATATTTCCTATACGCCGTAGAGGATATTTCCTCTACGCCGTAGACGATGCGGGCTTGGGTTGCCTATAGATACAAGCCATAAATACGATTTTAGGTTACACATTTATTATCCCAGAAAGACTGACGAATTTCTCTGCCAATCCACCTCATTCAAAGCTGCAGACATCAGGAGTAGAAGATCTTAATCATCATTAACACTTCATCTAATTCGGTTTGATTGTTATCATTACCATAATTACTTTTACATACTTGAATTATTTGTCTTTTGATTTAATGATTGTTATGGAAGGGTAAACACCTTTGTGTTTGCCTGGTTATGAACTTTAATTGTTGAATACATGATTTGCTAAGTTTGATTCACTTCCTAGTTCAGATAATTTATATGCTTGTCATTTATATTTTACTTAGGGCTACACATCATCATTCGAAGTATAATCATTCGGTTTGCATATCGATTTCATCATGATTATCGTTTGCTATTTATTCTATTGTTGCTACTGAGATTATGGGCTAACAATGAATACTATGTCACTTTGATTTTGTTTACTTCGATTTAATACATTTACGTTGGATAGTTTTTATGTTTATCGTTCAAATAAATGTTCGTTTACTTGTTTATTGTATGATGTCTATTGCTAGATTATAAGTTACAGATTGACAACCTACTGACAACATGTGATTTATGATCTATGATACTTACCATAGTGGTTAGGGGTTGGTAACGACGATGACTGCTTCGCCATTAGGACTAGAGGTGAACCGGTGGAAATGTTTTGAAAGGCTCAAGGCGCACTAAGGCGCAAAGGGCTTATGGAGCCTTGAGGCGAGGCGCAGATCAAGGCGCGGGCTTCATGAATATGAGGCGCAGTGAATTGAATAAAAATTTAAAAGTTTTGCGCGACAATTTATGTATTAATGATGATTTAAATAACACTAAAATACTTAATTTATGGAAACAAAATCTCAAATTCAAACCCAAAATATCAGCCAATGTATCAAAATGATGGCATGATGACATTCATTATCTCATGCTCGAAACTGAAGGAGAGGTCTGTAAAGCACAAGGCGCCGCGCCTTTTGTGAAGGATAAAACTCTCAAATTGTCTGATTTAGTTAGTTTCTAGGTTAGGTTTCACTAACATATGAGGTCGACGAATGTTAAAGTTGAAAACAAAAAAAAAAAAGTTCAAAACTTGTCACCTCTCCTAGTCGCAAGGCTATAAAGCACAAGGCGCCGCGCCTTTTGTGAGCCTTATGCATGTGTAGAGCCTCGATCCGGAAAAATCCCTAGAACTTGAGGCTTGAGCCGAGGCGCGCCTTAGGCGCACTTTTTAAAACTAAGCCCTAGGTTAGACGGAGTATGACTAAAACAAGTAAGTTAACATAGTGCTCTCTCATAGATGACCATTGCGAGAGTAGGTAATGCTATGACCTTAGGTTACCACAGATAAATCGTATAGATTAGTTGATACCACTTAATGTGTGATTGAGAGTGTTAACCCCATAAGTTACTCGAGTTTTAGGGGTCGATATTCATAGGACTAGGTATCCGTGACCATCTGGCTTAGTCTACATTTCCTTTTCACCAAGGTAAGTTAATTAGATCATTGCACTAGTAAATGGATCATTAGGACATAGTAGAATGAGCTTGGCTAGCACGTTCTTCCTTATCTGATCACACTCGTAATTTACTTGCTTTCTAGTTGTATTTCTTTTATTTGCATTTTTAGGTTTATTTAATTTTATGTTTAAGTGTGTTAAAACTTGAAAAACTGTTACTTTAATTCTATGCAGCGTATCCACGAAAATTGGACACAGCGTATCGGCTTGTATACAGTACATCGTATCTTTAGAAATTTGGATATTGCGTATCGTGGCTGAGTTGGATATGGTGTATGCACTATAGTTGCATATGACGTATCGAGGGTCTGTAACCTAACAATATTTTATTTTCGTTTTTAAGTTTTCGTTCTAGGTTTTCTGTAATTTTCCTTTTTAATTCCTATTCTACTGACATCTTTTGTTCGATTTTAGATTCAAGAAGAGATGGCTCAAACAATTGAGGAATACATGGCTCAAACCTGGGACAACAACGGTCCAGGTATCGTAAGGCAAGTTGCATTTGAGTTGAAGGGCCAATTTCTCAAGGAACTTCGTGAGAACACCTTCAGCGGGTTGATTTGGAGGATGCTAACGAGCACATTGATAAAGTGCTCGAGATTGTGGAATTGTTTCACGTACCGACCGTGACTGAAGACCATTTGATGTTGTGCGTCTTTCCTAAGACGCTTACTGGTCAAGTAAATCGCTCGGTCAAGACCATACCTGCTCGAAGTATCACTACATGGGTCGATCTGAAGGCCAAATTTTTGAACAAATATTGTCAACCCTCAAGAACTGCAAAGAAAATTGAAGAGATCACCAACTTCAAACAAGAACCAGATGAAACCCTTTATAGGGCACAGGACAGATTTAATGACTTACTTTTGCAATGTCCTCAACATGATTTAACTGACAGAGGCGTGATCGTCTTTTACAAGAGTTTGGAGATAGATGTTAGATTCTCAGGGGCCGATCCCTAAGATGAGTGCTGAAAATGCCAAAACGGCCATTCAAGAAATGGTTGACCACTCTCAAATGTGGCATGATGGAGCATTAAACAGGCGTAAGGGTAACGACACTGTTCAATTGAATAACCTTGGCAGGGAAATGAAAAAGATGACGGAAATGGTGCACGTCATTCAGGTAGGCTGCGAGGTCTGCAATGGAACACATTTGACCAAGGACTGCCCATCGAAGGAAGAAGGAAAAACGCTGGAAGAAGCATACTAGGATCAGTGCACCTGATGATAATAAACTCTCTTATCAGGAAAAGCGTTCAAGTTGGAGGAGACTTTGAACAAGTTTATGGCCGAGTCTGCTAAGAGACATGATGACACTACTCTGATGATTAAGGAAATTAAAACATCGACCGAAGCAAAATTTAGGAACCAAGGAGCTGCAATCAATGCAATTGAGAATCAACTTGGGCAAATGGCTAAAGTTCTTCAAGAGAGGTTTCCGGGAATTCTTCCAAGTACGACTTAGACCATTATCCCTTTGTGGTTAGAGTTATGCCTAATATGACCTAACGGAATTAAAAGTGGTAGACTAGGTTTAGAATTGGGTTAATTGCTTGAAAATGTATTATACTTGCCACTTTTTGTTATTGTGTGTACTGAACTTCTTTTTTTCTTATTGTGTGTACTGAACTTTCAAATTTTGATTATTGTGTGTATTTTGCGACAATTTTACTCTTACATTTTTCAAATTTTGAAAGGTAAAATAGTCATTTTACATGGCAGAATAGTCACAAAATACACACAATAATCGAAACTTGAAAGTTCAGTACACACAATAAGAAGAAAAAAAAAGTAAGTACGCACGATAACAAAAAGTGGCAAGTATGATACATTTTTAAGCAATTAACCATTTAGAATTTAATGAAGGTAAACTATTCATTTACTAAGTAGTTAAGTGTAATTGGTAAAACAATCTCACAAGACAAGTCATATAGGCTAGATATCATCCTCGACCGACGAGGTAGATAGTTATAGGAAGTATGTGTAAGGACTACACTATATCCGAGCCATTGAACTAGGAGCTAGTTAGACATTGTACTTTCGAATCGTGTTATTTGGTAGTTGAAGGGATGACTAGGTGAACACACTCTATATATGATTTTCTTCCATTTACATTTTATTGTCATTTTATTTACTTCTTGTTTTAATAATTCTAAATCTCAATCGTTGTTTTCACAATTTACTTTTTAACAAAAGAGTTTCATTTGCTCCGGCGATCGACCTGGTCTTGCCGAGTCTATACTATACGCGATCGGGTACACTACCCAAGAGTGTTACTACTTTTTGAAAGATACGGTTATAAATTTAGAACTCGAAATTAACACATCAGTATTAAATCAGAATTCTTCCCAAAGGAAACACAAGTTGTTCCCAACATATCTATATGTTTGTCTAAATGAACGTAGCACTAAAATTGGTATTCTTGTGCAAGATGAGAAGTTTGTCTAAATGAACGTAGCACTAAAATTGGTATTCTTGTGCAAGATGAGAAAGAAAATCAAATGTTGAGATATTATAATGCATACCGGGGGCTTTCCGTAGGTCTTCATGTTTGACCAGGTGTTTGTTTGCAGATCAAATGCCTTTACTGTCAAAGAGAAAGATCAGAGTTGTATATAAGCGTGAATGTGATACGAGGCTAAACATCCAAATCTATTGAAAGAAAAATGGTATAATACTGGGTTATAGACTCTGTACTAAGAATAGTTGATGGATTAACAGGAGTTTACATAGAGACAGAGAAAAAATTAAGCCAGAATTTAAGATTCGAACTTTCAAAATCATAGCTTCCACACTTTCATTTTGCCACACTTCTATGTCAACACGACAACACTTTTGAAACATTGGGCTGATAATATGACTTATTTCGTTTGCCACATCAGCGATTGGGGGTACATGCTTCATTAAATTTCTGAAGGAATGATCCCTAAATCATTGATTTTGAAAGTATGCATCATAAACTGGAAGAAAAAAAAAAGTGTTTCACCTGTCCAACTATGCTTTCTATGAAATTTGCTCATTTCCATACATATGATTTATAGAATTAAACCCAAGAAATATACGTCGAAACGAACCTTGCATGAGTTCTGTGGGATCTTTTGTATGCCCTGCAATGGAAATAAGCTTACTCCCTTCCCATGCTATCTACAGAAAAACAATTTCATAACCGTGATGTATGTCGTCAGCATTTCCACGTAACCAGTTAATATAACGAGTATACGAGGATTACAGAATTTTCACTAAACGAATATATGCAGAAACTTATTACAATACTTACCAAAGAATGGCCGGCACAAGGAGCTACTTTTAGTGAAGCCTCAGCATTCGTTTTAACTTCAATCTTGGACCATTCCCACGTACGCAAATTAAGTGCCTGCAAACAATTAATAGAACAATAAATGTTAAACATGTAATTCTATGTAAACAGTATCAATAGCAAGAAAGAGGTAATTAAAAACTTTTGAGGAAAATATCAGTATAGAATTACATGAGTAAATGTAGCAGTGACAATTTCAACCTTAGGGATGATCGATTTGATTTTGTATGAACTCAAATGGGTCATATGACACCATTTAGCTAAAAGGTTTGAATTATGCTAAACTTTGCTATTGATACTGTTTGCAGGCACTTAATTTGTGTACGTGGGAATGCTCCAAGATTGAATTATGACACCATTTAACTCCTCGGTGCTTTGTACTAGGGATGAGATCGGTACAGGAACCGTACCGAACCGACTAGTACCGATACCGAACTCGACCCAAAGTGAGAACCGAATACCGTACCGATTTCAAGGGTACGGTACCGGTTCGGTACCGGTACCGGTATTTCGGTCTTGTACCCATTAGTACCGAAATTTCCATGTAGAAGGTTCGTGATATCATCTATCAAAATGGGTCACATTTGGTATTATGTTCTCTGTAATTACTTTTAGCATGCAATTTACGCTCCTTACTATCAGCTGTATATTGTTTGTTAATATTGTGCCTTCAACGTTCGAATGAAGACACCAAATTTAGAGTAACTGTTGCGCGACGCCTGCACTCTATTGGGATCTGATATGCAAAAGGTGCATGAATGATTGAATGAACTCTTCTTTTTGCTTTTCAAATATCTATGGGTCCATGGATACTGAATTATTGGCCTTATCTTTTGTCAGTTATACTAGTTGTATTTCAATCATGATCGAACATCATAACATTATAATATACACATGGAAAACCATTCGGTATCTTAAATCGGTTTCTCGGTTCCGAACCGATACCGAACCGAACGGTACCGAAACCGATTATCCCAAATATCCAATACTGAAACCGATACCAAATCCCTATCGGTACGGTTTTTCGGTACCGGTACCGGTTCGGTTTCAGTTTTTCGGTAGCCATGCTCATCCCTACTTTGTACAACCTCCTCACTGCTTTGTACAAAGATTTGAATTATGCTAAACTTGTTTTTGTAATCATACTTGATAGATTGATTATTTCTAAAAAGAATCTTATAAAATGAGACCAAAAAATATCCCATTTCAGCCGGAACCCGTTTTGAACGTTTCAAACTATCTGACCTGCCCAGTAGTTTTCAAGAGGAAGAATAGGATAAGCTCTAAATTCAAAGGTGTGTACATGGCAGGCCCGAAATTCTAAGTAAACATAACTAGGTATATATGTGTGAGTGTGAGTGGGGAGACTCGTGAATATATGATGCTACATGGAGTAGCCGATTCATTTTATACTCTTTATTTTAGTGCCGTTATTCGATCTCAATAATAGGATTCTAATTCTTATGCGAAGGAAAGAACCCTGTATGATTTTATTTGAATTTTGATTATAAAGAAGTTTCTTGCATGTTGGATACTCATAACATATAATTGTGAGCTATAGCCTTCCATCATCTTTAACCACGCACACACATGCATGCAAGAAGTATATGTCTCCAAACGTATACATATATAACAACATACACATGATTCGTGCATCAATGCATATGCTCCCATACCTGAAGATCACTTAGGTAACGTCCATTATGATTTCCACCAAATATGTACATTTTATCGTCAATAACAGCTGCTGCATGCTGCCCATTTATAGACTGTATTCAGAAAAACAGTAAAAGCAGAAAATAACTTAAGAAACGAACTGATATATATCATTATATTACCTCATACCGGGGCTTTGGAGATGGACCAGAAACAGATGGGGCAACCCATTGGTCATAGACATCAGCAGGACCAAGTTCTTCCACCACTATATCTTTGTCCTGAGTTTCCAAAGAATTCCCATTTTCAGTGGGAACAGTTCGTGTCTCGGGCGGGATTGACTTCACTCTTAGTGAGTAACTCGGCCTTTAAATTATGCTGCAAATACATTAAATTAAAAAATAAATTGGTTTAGTGAATGTACTATTCTTAATGCCTATTTACCAAAATAACTACTAATAACAATCTATCAGGCTTGTTGAAGACAAAGGCTTATGTGCTTACAGTCATTTCAGCATCTACAGGAAGCTCAAAAATAAAGTCGGATGCCCTGGAATACCATTCTGGATCTTCTTCCTACGTTCAAGAGAATGGAAGTAATAATGTAAGGTGTATTGGTGAAAGTTCTTGAGTACCATATACATATAGTATAAGTTAGCACGCACCTCCAATATTTTAACAAAAAGGCGCATTGCTTCAGGGGAAGCCATGTTTCCAAGAGCGTTCCAACTGCAATAAGAGGAAAGTATATAATCCAAGGTGGCAAGATAAAAAATTCTCTACTGGCTATTTACGAGGCTACCTGTGCTCTCTTGAACCTACATGCATATGAATCAAAAATAGGTACAAGTGCGATAATCCCTGCCAAGTGGCACAAGCATCAGATCAGTGGAATCAATCACTGCTGTAAGTGGAAAGTGTGCGACTGGCCGGGGGGGTACTTGAACTGGAAAAGGTTTAGGACAAAAAAGAACTTCAAATAGTACTGAGGTGGCAATTTAGAACCGTTTACTTATGAAAGGAACTGATTTGGGTTATAGTTTGTCCCTGATGGGTCAAACGATCCAGAAAAAGTAGCTACAGTAAACGGTCAAACGGGTTTAAAATTTAGATTCACCAGATGTATAGTTGTAATGCACACAGCCTCCATATATTTTTTTCAGTGTTATAGTAATAACGAGTTTAGTTTTTAATTGCTGCGGACTTTTAAATTTCGTTATATCTTTCGCCATTATATAAAAAGAAAACATATGAAACTTATAATAAATTTTGAGCTCATTTTGATCGTATTTTAAAACATTTTTAGTGATAAATTTTTCGGATAATTATTTCATTTCATATTGTAATATTGAGCTCATTTTGATAGATTTTTGTCATTTGTATATAACTAAGGTTTAAAAGGTAAAAAGTATTCTAAAACTTACCAAGTATAGTCCCAAAACCCCGTTTTGTAATCCTAATAAACAGTAACTACTAGGTCATAGTTGTATTAAAGATAGAATAGAATATAGTTTTGTCAGCTTATATTATGCTTAATTTATAACGGCTGTAAAAAATATAAGATGTTAATGGATCAACCCAACCAAATTCATTTTGACGCAACTAAAAAGTAAAAACACCCCGTTTCAACCCCAAGCCATTTTGTCACCTGTACTTATACATCATGTGTAGCACACAAGGAACTTATAGGATTGACAACAAGTAGTAAAGGGTTAATCCTAAATGATGACTCATTGACTCCAGTGAAGTTGGTTGAAAAGACTTAACGACTAAAGTTTTCTTGTGATCCAACATAGTAAAAAAGTATATGACGAGCCTTACTAAAAAATGTAACATGTAAAGGTACATTTCTACATTCAATAAGTTTTCCTTTGATTGGGTGTCTGTCTAATTACTCGTGACAACTATTCTAACATGCTTCATCCAAACTAGCTATGGATTCCTAGAGATCCAAACTTTGGATAATAATTTCACTTTGCTACCTCTAATGGTAAAATTAAAAATTTAACCATCCAAACAATGTGAAGCAACATACAATGGTTAAATGATAAAACACAAACCTTGTCCATTTGGCTTGTTCGACAGGACTCCAACTTGCTGGTTTAACCACATTACAAGGTCCAACTGTTGCCTATAAAAATCAAATTAAAACCCATTAACTTACCCAACATTTATAAATAAATAATAAAGTTGAAACCTACTTGATGGTACAATGCATATAGCAAAAGTGCAGCATCATTTGAGAATTTTGAAGTGATGGTTTTATTATTAGATCCTCCATTGAAGAATCCTACATGAGATGAAGCTGCATAGAATCTGTCCGGATATGCTAGCCCTGAACTGCCCATATCAGATCCGTGAATGATGATGTTTTTTTTTTTTTTGTTGTTGTTATAATTGAGATTTTATAAGTCAGAGATTTGGGATACTAGTGCTGCCGGAGTGCTACATGAGATCTACATTAACAAATATTAAACACAAAATTACCCGCGACATATTTAAGGTAGGCATAAACATATAAAATTCATAAAAGTTTATTTATTTTTTTTTTTTTAATTAAAACTAGACGAATACTCGTGCGTGGATAGCAACTAATTTTTTTAACGGCACATAATTATGATTATGATATTTTGGTTAGGCGTTCCATATAATATTTATTCATGCAACGTAAAAAAATCAAAATGTAACTAAAATATAAAAGTTGACTTTCAATTGATTTTAGTTAGATCATCACACACATCATCATCGTATGGATCATAATCATAATCCTCATTCCACTTTGTAATTAACTTAAAACGGTAATGAACCGACAAGTAACGAGAATTGTACATTGTGTACATTAAAAGGGACGACTAAATAAATAAAAATATTTACCTTTTATTTAATTTAAAATGAAATATTTTAACTAAATGATTTATGTAAACATGAAAACTCATTAAAACATTTTTTTATATATGACAAGTTTTCTTAATTAGTTTTAAATTTTCAAGATTCTTGAATTTTCAAGAAATTGGATACATCTATTATATGTAGTATAGATTAATGGCCTATTTCTGTCATTCGCTCTCACAATACACATAACATGACCTCTCATGTTGAAACCAACTTGAGAGGATCTTTATCCGGTAAATGGGTACATGAAATGAAATGTCATCGCAAAATATAAGACATATTTGCCGTCTTTAACAGATCTAGACATTATTTTGGCGCTCTAGCGTACATGAAATGAAATGAGCCACATATGCAAAATACACATGGACCCATGATGGAGCTAATGGATTTAAATTTTCATCTATAATGACCAACAATTAAATAATCACGAATCAAGCGGAAGCATAATGAACAATTCATTCACACGAATACATAGGTCTTTCATGCATCAATGTAATTACTCTATTATACACTTACCGTGGGAAATGACGATGTTTCATGGGGCTCCAAAACGACGCCGTTTTTTTTTAACTATTCTGGCAAGGAAATGACGTCGTTTCATGTGTTGGTTCAACTTGGCCAAAAACGACGTCGTTTTCCTTTGTGGCTTGCCTGATACGTGTCTTAAAAACACTGTTACGTGTCTTTCTCCTTGACAACACGTGTGCATCTCCTCATTATCAACAAAATCCAGGTGTATGTGACACAGTGTGTGTGAGATTGTGCGTTTGTGGAGGTCTGTTTATATCATCGCCTGGATTATCTTCGAAATCGGATTTGTGTGTGACACGGTGATGTATTATTTGGTCTTGTTGGGAATTAAATATTCAAGAAGTTTAATATCGGGTTCTATTCAAAGAAATACTCTAAGTATGATTCTGCTGCTAGAGCATTTGGTTCCTGCTGCTAGTGTTTGTTTCTGCTGCCAGCGTTAAAACATTTTGCTGCTAGGCTTAACATTCTTCTGCTAGCGTTAACATTGCTGTTGGTGATTAACTTTCTGCTGCTGAGCGGATAAGTATGAAAAGATATTATGTGTATTAAAGTCAACAATATACGATAGATAATATCTTACCCCATGTGATCAGTCATAATGTTATATTCACATAACAAGTTGTAAACATAGATACAAGTTGTATCTTAATGACTGACACTCTCAAAGCAAGTGTTCGATTAGACTTAACAATACTGTAAAGATCTTTCTTGTGTTATAAAAGAAAGATCTTAGACTATATATATGTGTATCTAAATATAGTGTGAAAATTGTTAAGTGCAAAACAATAACTCTCAAGAACATAGAACAAATATCACAAGTCGTAGAAAACATAAGATTCAAGGTCTTTGTAACCCTAGTGATATTGAAGATCACTCGTATTATCTTGAATAATATTGAATCGTTTGGTGATAACATTGCATGTTCTTTGTTCTATATACACAAGCATAACTGTTCCATTTCCATAACACAAATAACCTTCTAAGTGTGATTGAGTAAATTCCGCGTACTTGATCATATTAACTCAACTTATCACATACACAAAAGCAACAAAGGTTTAACCACCTTATTAGTGTATTGAATCCTCGTCAATTGGTATCAGAGACAGGCTGATATAGTTGATTTAGAAGAAGAAATGGACATTGAATCTATTCAGACCAATGTTGCTGCAAAAATACCCATGCTCAAACAGAATGAGTTTGAGATGTGGAGGCTGAGGATAGAGCAATATTTCCAAGTGCAAGACTATGCACTTTGGGAAATCATTGAAGATGGAAACTCTTACCAGCCTACAACCATTTCATCAACAGTGGAATGCAAAGTGGTGACAACTCTGCAGACAAAGCCAACAACTGCAGAAGATAGAATAAAAAAGAAAAATGACTTGAAGGCAAGAAGCATGCTGATGATGACCATTCCCAATGATCAACTTCTAAACTTCAGCAAGTTCAAAGATGCCAAGTCATTATTTGAAGCTATTATTGCCAGATATGGTGGAAATGAAGCTACCAAGAAAACCCACAAGACACTGCTCAAGCAGCAGTTTGAAAACTTCTCCTCTACATACAATGAATCTCTTGACCATATGTTTAATAGGCTTCAGAATATTGTGAGCCAACTTGCTATTCTTGGGGTTGAAATACCTCAAGAAGATTTGAACTCAAAATTTCTGAGAAGCTTACCAGAAGAGTGGGCTATGCATGTTGTTGTCTGGAAGAACAAGCCAAACCTTGATACAATGGAGTTGATAGATTTGTATAGAAACTTTAAGATTGTAGAGCAAGATTTGAAGAAGAATGGAGGTACTAGTGCTAATACTGGGAACATGGCTTTTATGTCAACTCCTAGTACCTCAAAATCAAGTGAAGAGGTGAAAGTTGTTGATGGTGTTGGTGCTGCTAGTTCATCAAGCAGTACCATGGGTATTTTGGATGAAAAGACTTGTTGTGCATTTCTTACGAGTCAAAATAATGGGTCCATGCTCACCTATGAAGACCTCCAAGAGATCAATGAAGATGACCTGGAGGAAATGGATCTAAAATGACAAATTTCTCTTCTTAGCATGAGAGCCAAGAAGTTCTATCAAAGGACGGGGAAGAAGCTCTTAATCAGCAATACTGATACTGCTGGTTTTGATAAGTCAAAGATAGAGTGTTATAACTGCCACATGATGGGTCACTTCTCAAGAGAATGTAGAAGGCCAAGGCAGCAGGATAGCAAGAACAAAGGTTTTGGAAGCACATCCAAAACAAGTGAGGTTTCTGAGCCAAACTCAAAGGCTATGGTAGCTATTGATGGGCTAGGTTTTGATTGGAGTTTCATGGCTGATGAAGAAGATTCTTCACAGATGGGACTCATGGCTTTTTCTACTTCTGAGGTACAATCTCATAAAGCTTGTTCAAATGCTTGTACTGCTCTTAAAGAATTACAAACTTTAATCAAACATTATGATGAACAAACAAAAGATCTAGGCAAAACCCATGAAAACTATATTAATTATAGGTGTGGTTTAGAATCAACAGAAAAGCAGATCTTATACTACAAAGAAAATGAACTTGCTTTTTCTGATGACAAAGCTCTCCTAAGACAGGACATATTCTTTAAAGATGCTGATAGATGATTTCACTTGATTGAATAAAGCATCCAAGATACACAGCATCATTGCCTCTTATAATTCCTCCATCCAAGAAAATTGCACCATCTTTTAGGTCAATGTTTGAAGCCTGAAGATGTGTATTGATATTGTTAAAGTCAAAGAACAGAAAGCAAATGAGTTACTGAGAAAGATATTTAATCTTGAAGAACAGAAGTGTTTGAAAGATCTTCACAATCCATAATTTAATTCAGAAACATGTTGAAATGGATTCACATGTTTAGGGGAGGATTGTTGGGAATTAAATATTCAAGAAGTTTAATATCGGGTTCTATTCAAAGAAATACTCTAAGTATGATTCTGCTGCTAGAGCATTTGGTTCCTGCTGCTAGTGTTTGTTTCTGCTGCCAGCGTTAAAACATTATGCTGCTAGGCTTAACATTCTGCTACTGAAGGATTCTGCTGCTAGCGTTAACATTGCTGCTGGTGATTAACTTTCTGCTGCTGAGCGGATAAGTATGAAAAGATATTATGTGTATTAAAGTCAACAATATACGGTAGATAATATCTTACCCCATGTGATCAGTCATAATGTTATATTCACAGAACAAGTTGTAAACATAGATACAAGTTGTATCTTAATGACTGACACTCTCAAAGCAAGTGTTCGATTAGACTTAACAATATTGTAAAGATCTTTCTTGTGTTATAAAAGAAAGATCTTAGACTAGATATATGTGTGTCTAAAAATAGTGTGAAAATTGTTAAGTGCAAAACAATAACTCTCAAGAACATAGAACAAATATCACAAGTCGTAGAAAACATAAGATTCAAGGTCTTTGTAACCCTAGTGATATTGAAGATCACTCGTATTATCTTGAATAATATTGAATCGTTTGGTGATAACATTGCATGTTCTTTGTTCTATATACACAAGCATAACTGTTCCATTTCCATAACACAAATAACCTTCTAAGTGTGATTGACTAAATTCCGCGTACTTGATCATATTAACACAACTTATCACGTACACAAAAGCAACAAAGGTTTAACCACCTTATTAGTGTATCGAATCCTCGTCAGGTCTTATATTCAAATTATATGTAATGTTAAATACACGTTTATATGAATAAAATTACGTAAGTGTAATTTTATTTAGGTCCGAAAATTGACTAGACAAATTTGCAAGATTGATTACATTTAAACAATATGTAGATCCTTAATTGTTACGGGTTTTATATGATTAAAATGTTCCACTTTATAGTTGTAGGCAATAGAATTTTAATTTGACTTGTATACTTTTTATGACATGTCTAAGTACATAAAATTTATTTTATATATAGGGTGAGGTTCTTTTCAGAACCAAATAAATTGCGAGAAATGCGAGAACCAGCATCAACCAATCAGATTTTTTTTTATATTAATTTTTATTATTTAATTCAAAAGGGTATAATGGTAAAAGTACTCTTTTTTAATTTTCTTTTTGAAATTTTTTAATAAAAATAGTTTTTTAGTTCCTAAATTTTAGGATTTTTTTTTTCCATTATACATGTTTAAAAATACATTATGTGCATGTGTGTTATGAACTCAAATAAGTACATTTTATTACTATCATTTATCCTATTAATTTGACTTGTTTTACTATATTATGTATGAGGATTGATACTTAATTGTTTACTTTTGTAATTCTCAGGTAAAAACAAGCATTTGGTGAAACTTAGCGATTATGGACTAATAATGGAGCAAAACGTACATAAAGTGGAAGTCTACTGACATGGACAAGATCAAGTCAATTCTGCTCCAGATGCGCCGCATCTCACTATCAACATGCGCCGCATCTCTATCAAGATATCACCAGATACGATCCAAGATACAAGAGGACATGCGCCGCATCTAATAAAGAGTTACGCCGCATCTTCTGGCGGTGTACGAATATTCCTGAATATTATAATCTTGGACCCCACGCGAAGTTAAGTACATGCGCCGCATCTACTTAAGTAGATGCGCCGCATCTTCCCTCAGACACAAACTATAAATACCCCGTAGACCAGACGCATTAAAGAGATTCGGAAGTTCGAAAACCTAAAGACCGAACAGAAGAGAAGGACGAATTCAGTCAAGAGGCAGCACAAGACACACCCAAATCGAAGATACAAGAGCTGTAAGAAGGTGCTGCATGTATTTAATTCATTAAGTAGTTTTGTTTTATTGTTTTAGCAAACTTTAATTCATCAGGATTGGTGGCTTGTGTAATGTGACAACGGAAAGATTGCACTCCCTTTAATACTTGCTTTCCCATCAATTAAAGTTTATATGTTGATGTCTTTGGTTACTACTTATTAGTGCATTGACCACCTCTGTGTTTATTAGTGGCTTGCGGGCACCCGACTGCGGGACAAGGTGTGGCTCCCACGGTTGTTTCTAAATTGATCACTTAGGAATAACTTTTAGACATAAGTCGTCATTAAGGGTTTACTCGCCGATAAGAATAGGACCAACGAGAAAGGGTTAATTACATACACTTCATATAAAGCTATCAATAAAACAAGTGACAATCTACTTAATCATAAGGACAGCCCTCTTATTGTCTCTAGTATCTATCTGTGTACGTGTGTGCTACTTGCTGATTCGTGCCTATTGTTTATTTTATTATTTAATTGCAAACAAAACTGTGCCAGTCTCTCAGGCTGAAACCCCCTTGCGTTAGGATATTAAAATACTGATTAGATTAACGAGATTATACGTTCCACTCTTAGTGATCGACACTCTACTTACCATTATCTTCATACTGACCGGGTACACTGCTCGTTAAGTGTGTGTGTTATTGATAAGTCGGCTAAATATAAATTTAAAACTTGAGTAGGCATTAAAACTGCTAAACCGCAACGACACATCACGCGCATCAAGTTTTTTTTGGCGCCGTTGCCGGGGAGTGAATTGTTATTATCTGTTAATTTGATTAGTATTTTAATTAGGTTATTTTTCTTTTTATTAGATTAAATTGCATCATTGTACTATTTTGCATATTTGTTGTATTGTGTGTTAATTGTTTTCTTTTATTTTTGTGTGTTTATTTTTGTTTGTGTGTTTAATTTTTTGTTTTTATTTTTCGTATTTTTCTGTTCTGCTATCGTTGTACTGTGCTAAATCAAACGATACGGCGCATCTGATCTCTCAGATACGGCGTATTGCGTTTATTTTTTTTTTATATACAACGCGTTTAATTAATTCGATACGACGCATCTTTTCCCCAAGATACGGCGTATCTGTTTTTAATAAGAAATTTTTTTTTCTAAGCGATAAAATAATACGACGCATCTGCTTTTGCAGATACGGCGTATCTGTTTTGATAAAAAATTTTTCTAAAACATTAACGCCATACGACGCATCTTCTTTTGAAGATACGGCGTATCTATTATTTTAATTAAAAACAGTTTGCGAATTATTAAACAGATACGGCGTATCGATCTCTGTCGATACGGCGCATCTTACTGAATCAAAAATCTTTTATTTTTAAACGTAACGAAAATACGGCGCATTAACCTTTGTTAATACGACGAATATAATTTGATAAATATAGTTGATTTTTGATATTTACTTTGATCGGTCCGCTACTCTCGTGTGCAAGTTGTTTATTTTCAGGATAAATGATGACTCAAGCATCACCAAAAAGGATTACATTCTGAACCAAACCAAGAGACGCTAGCTGAAGTGACCGAACATAAGACGGGAAGAGTGGAGGAAAACTCAGTACTGGTAACATTGAACTTCTTTAATTCTTGAAATAGAATCCCAGGTAAACTCTACGATAATTCAACTGCCCAAAGGAAAGTTCTCTACACTATGATCTCAGTTTTATTATCCTTATTATACGTCTGATTCAATTCGTAATCTTAATTTTGTATGCTCAAAAACGATATTTGTTCCTAACCTCGGAATAAATCCTTATCCACTAAACAATAAGATTACGATTATTAATGAAACGTTTATGCCTATTACTCTTATTTTGAATTCATCTATATGGTGTGCCGTTTTTACCCAAATTTGATGTATAAGGAACTGTGTTGCGGAGGCCAAGGTACGTTCTTCATTTAAATTTCGTTAACTAACATAGAGATACGGCGGATCTGAATATCCGAAGCGCCGTATCCCTGACCAACTAGGACTTATTGACTAGTCAACGGAATTAACTAGATACGGCGCATCCCAATTTTCTAATACGGCGCATCGTGTCGCCCTATAAATACGACGGGAATACGCCGCATAAATACACACAGTTAAGAACACGCACTAAAATTATACTCAAAATCCGATCATCTTTCTTTAATCCGCCTTTAATCCGAGCATTAATCCTTCTCCTAATCACGCATACTAAGGTAATTGTTACATTTCGATTTAATTTTGATTAATACGAAAATTAGGGTTTATAGGATTGAATCGATTCGCGCTTAAACGATATAGGGATATGATTAGAACTTGGAATTAATTATTTCCCCTAAGTTAATTTTAGATTCGGACATCGAATTTGGCACTAATTGAATCGACCGAAAATTTAGGTTTTGGGTTTGATTTTGAATATTTAGCGGGAAGGTAAATTAGCTGTGGTTGATTGAGATATTTGAACTGATATAAGGAGAATATTATACTGTGATATTTAGTGGAAGTTTACGTCACGGATACGGATTCTTGAAAAACGTGCCTAACCCTTTATTTTATACTGATATGCTTTTAGATGCGGCGCATCTAGGTTGATTAATGCGGCGTAACGACCTATTTCAAAATTGCTAAAATTTTAGATACGCCGTATTGATTAATCTAGATACGACGCATCTCAATACGCCGTATTCCTTTTATTGCCCCGCATCCCTTATACTTTATATAGATACGCCGCATTGATTTAATCAAATGCGCCGTATCTACCTTACTTGCAGACTGTTTGCTGACTTTGAATGTTTATTTCAGATGACACTACCAGATATCGCACAAAGGCACCAATGGTTACGATTCGAGAACATGGGACTTACTGATGGCACTCTAGAGGAATATTTGCATAGGCTTGACTCAGTTTACTTCAAGAAAATATTCAGAGTCCAGGTTCTGAATTTTGACGACGTGGGATTGATCGGTGGTGGACATGCAGCTGCGAGCTTACAGCGTCGTATGGAGATGGTTGTTGTTGGAGGTGATGATGAGGTGGAGTTCAGGTCTAGTGCTTGGGAGCGACTGTTTAGGGTTGACGAGCCTCTGATTAGGGAGCTCATGCTGGAGTTCTTTAGCACTATTCATTACAGAGAGACGGATGTGGAGATTGATACAGCTGACACTCTGGTGTTCAGATTAGGAGGTGTGCACAGGCAGATGTCGATGAGGCAGTTTATTTTAGCCTTGGGTTTACACACTGAGGAGGAGCTTGGATCTGCTGGGTTTGCCAGATACTGGGCTGAGAGTTTACGGGTTGTCCCTGACAGAGGGGTATTCAGTGATTACTGGTTCAGGATTTCTTCGGGGGGCGACATCACTACTTCCACCCCCTCATATACTTTGATTAGAGAGCCGATGAGGAGGCTTTGTCATCGCCTGATTGCCCTGACTATTGCCGGAAGGGGACAATCCCCTGAGAAGGTAACTACTTTGGATCTTTTTCTCTTGCGGAGCATGGACGGGGGGGCTGTGGTGAACATCCCTCACTTCTTAGCACATTATTTACACCGAGTTGCTCCAGGGAGAGATGGTAGGAGCCAGATGACTGGGGGCCATTTTGTCTCTCGTCTTGCTAGGCATTTTGGGATATTAGGTGATGAGATTCCCGGTGATCTTCCAGTTGATGTTGCTAGATTGCCTAGTATGGATGCGGATTATCTTGCGACTAGGCTTGGGATGTGTGAAGAGATGATTGATGGGTACTTCTGGGCACCACTTGGACCACCTAGGCCTGCTGAGCCAGAGCAGGGGGATGCTCAGGCAGCCCCGGCTGCTGCTCCTGCTCAGGAGGAGGTACATGCACCAGCACCAGCTCCCCGCAATATTGGACAGAGAGTCGAGAGAGTGGAGCTGGAGGTTAGGTCATTGAGGGAGGCTCTGGAGGCGCAGAGAATTGAGCTCGCTGGAATGAGGAGAGATACGAGTTGGATGGTCGACGGTGTCAGTAGGTTGATGGCTCTTAATGGGGTCAGCCACAACCTCCCAGACGGTGCTTATGTGAGAGGGATTATCAGATACGAGCGCAGGGTCCGCCCCAGGACAGACGGAGCTAGCACTTCAGGGGCCCAATCAGATGACGTGACTCCTGACCAGCCCATGGATTGACTACTCTTTGCATTTTCATTATGGACACGTTTTCCCGTACATTACTTATATTAATTTTGGATTGTACTGACAACTATTCTCATGTTTATATTTAATGTTTCAGTTATGTTTCTTGTTATATCTGACGAAGACTGGCATTAAGTTCAGCACGAGAGTACGAGAGAACATTAGAGATTAAACCGTGGAACGTGCCATTTTACAACAGACTGTTAACAGTCTGTTTGGTAATTACATGCGCCGCATCTGGTAAACAGATGCGACGCATCCTATCCTTTATTTCATTTTATTTTAACTTTTATCAGTTTATTTTAATGCGGCGCATCCCTGGTTAAGGATGCGGCGCATCTTTATTCTGATCCGTATTAATTCCAGGCTCGATACGGCGTATCTTCTTCAATAAGATACGGCGCATCGACTGACCTGATGATTTTCAGTTTTAATTATTTTTTTAGTTTTATTTTACCTAACTACTAATGTATTATGCAAGTTGAACCTTTCTTATCTTAGGTGTGTTTTAAAGTGTTGGTGGTATTATAGTTTTCTGAATTTTCTGTGGATACATCAAGTATGAAGCTTTAACGTTCTAATCCACAAGAAGTTGATTTTTGCTCATATACTAATGGAGGATCATACCGAGCAAATCTCAGGGGAGTTTTTCCGTTCTAATTCTTTTATTTCCAGTTTTTAACCTTTTATACAAACAACGAGGACGTTGTTTAACTTAAGTGGGGGATAGGAGAATTAGAACACTTAACACTTACTTGTCCTAAACTTTTTCAAAAATTATGCTTAAAATTGTGCTTAATATATCAAACTTAAAAATTTTTTAGCATGTTTTTGTTTAAGATCTAAGTTGCATAGCTGCACACATGACGTTATTTTCAAAAATTGTGATTTTTCCAAAATTCACAAATCTATGAGTGTGCCGGTGACTTGTAAACTTTAGAACTTGGCTTGTATACTATTCGAGACCACCATAATGAGTATTATTTATATAATTGGAATGACTTGTCTAACTTGGTAAAATTCTAGGATTACACCCAAATAGCCTATTATATGTTACGTGTTATTAACTAACTACACTGGTTAGTTAACCCCCGTATAAACCCTTTTGTTACTCTCATTTTTAGAGTAAGATACCCCTAGAAAAACACTCAGAGCCATTCCTTTCGTTTCTTACACCTATGTTTAAAATGTTTCGTTACACCTTAAACCTTAGCCTACCCTGTAGATTAGAATCCGTGGTTGGTTAATTGCTATAGGCAGAGTGTGTTTCCTTACATTACCTGTGTTCGCGTGCGTAATTCATTATCTATGGTTAGGTCGGGAAATTGCACAATGCAAATTGGAGTGAAAGTAAATATTGTATATCTTTTGAGTTTATTTTTCGTGTGTTTACTACTTTCACTATTAGCGTTATTTCTGAAAGTATGAAAAGTATGAATAAAAATTATCCGGAAAGAAAGTTGTAGTGATGTGGTGAAATTTTACACATCTATGTTTATGTTTCAAAAAAAAAAAAAAAAAAAAAAAAAAAAAAAAAAAGTTGGATGTTTATTTTAAGCCAACGATGTAGAGTTATGTAAGTGGTCGATATCACCACTATTTGTTGTATTATATCTATGGATTGAATGGGAATTGGCAGTTATGGGAATGCCAATTAAGGTTTATTCTTTGATTAAGATTTTGTTGAGTATAATTCGTGTCTACCTAAAGCGTGTGTTTCAAGTGTTAAAGCGTGAGTTATTCAATGATATGAGTCTTATTCATGGGATGGTTGGGATAGTGATTAACCACACTTAGGATTTTAATTTATTTGTTTTGTTTATTTTTATTTTTATTTTTACACCAATTTATATCCCAAATGTTATCCATACCCTGTATTGTTCTTTATCCAACCAAACCTTTGATTTATTGAGATTAGGGATTTGAGCAATCTTAAGTATCGTAGTCGTGGATTCGGCTATGTATTTATGATTTTGTCGCCCTTTTTGATATATTATTATTGGTGAAGTTTGGACCTATCTTTAGCCTATTCGAGTTAAGGATTTGAGCAATTGCAAGTATCGTGTTCGTGGATTCGATCATGTATTTGTGATTTTGTCGCCTTTTCTGGAATTTGAGATCGATAGTGAAAAGAGAATAATTAACCCTTAAGCCTAAAAACCCTTTTTACCGCTTTAGACTTGTTATTCCTTAGCTTTAGTGGTGGAGATGTGTATACTTGCCAAGCTTATGATAGAATATTCGTCGCGACTGGACAGTTAAACGATTAGATTTGCTTTTATCGACTTATTTTATTTTACTTCTAATTCGTTAAGTGTTTAGTTGTGTGATTACGAAATAAACGAATACATGCTTAACTATAAAAATAAATCCTAACATCTTTTAGGATACATTTTCATGAGATTTAATCTAAGGTTTACTTGGGGACAAGTAAAGTTCAAGTGGGGGGATATTTGATGAACTCAAATAAGTACATTTTATTACTATCATTTATCCTATTAATTTGACTTGTTTTACTATATTATGTATGAGGATTGATACTTAATTGTTTACTTTTGTAATTCTCAGGTAAAAAACAAGCATTTGGTGAAACTTAGCGATTATGGACTAATAATGGAGCAAAACGTACATAAAGTGGAAGTCTACTGACATGGACAAGATCAAGTCAATTCTGCTCCAGATGCGCCGCATCTCACTATCAACATGCGCCGCATCTCTATCAAGATATCACCAGATACGATCCAAGATACAAGAGGACATGCGCCGCATCTAATAAAGAGTTACGCCGCATCTTCTGGCGGTGTACGAATATTCCTGAATATTATAATCTTGGACCCCACGCGAAGTTAAGTACATGCGCCGCATCTACTTAAGTAGATGCGCCGCATCTTCCCTCAGACACAAACTATAAATACCCCGTAGACCAGACGCATTAAAGAGATTCGGAAGTTCGAAAACCTAAAGACCGAACAGAAGAGAAGGACGAATTCAGTCAAGAGGCAGCACAAGACACACCCAAATCGAAGATACAAGAGCTGTAAGAAGGTGCTGCATGTATTTAATTCATTAAGTAGTTTTGTTTTATTGTTTTAGCAAACTTTAATTCATCAGGATTGGTGGCTTGTGTAATGTGACAACGGAAAGATTGCACTCCCTTTAATACTTGCTTTCCCATCAATTAAAGTTTATATGTTGATGTCTTTGGTTACTACTTATTAGTGCATTGACCACCTCTGTGTTTATTAGTGGCTTGCGGGCACCCGACTGCGGGACAAGGTGTGGCTCCCACGGTTGTTTCTAAATTGATCACTTAGGAATAACTTTTAGACATAAGTCGTCATTAAGGGTTTACTCGCCGATAAGAATAGGACCAACGAGAAAGGGTTAATTACATACACTTCATATAAAGCTATCAATAAAACAAGTGACAATCTACTTAATCATAAGGACAGCCCTCTTATTGTCTCTAGTATCTATCTGTGTACGTGTGTGCTACTTGCTGATTCGTGCCTATTGTTTATTTTATTATTTAATTGCAAACAAAACTGTGCCAGTCTCTCAGGCTGAAACCCCCTTGCGTTAGGATATTAAAATACTGATTAGATTAACGAGATTATACGTTCCACTCTTAGTGATCGACACTCTACTTACCATTATCTTCATACTGACCGGGTACACTGCTCGTTAAGTGTGTGTGTTATTGATAAGTCGGCTAAATATAAATTTAAAACTTGAGTAGGCATTAAAACTGCTAAACCGCAACGACACATCACGCGCATCAAGTTTTTTTTGGCGCCGTTGCCGGGGAGTGAATTGTTATTATCTGTTAATTTGATTAGTATTTTAATTAGGTTATTTTTCTTTTTATTAGATTAAATTGCATCATTGTACTATTTTGCATATTTGTTGTATTGTGTGTTAATTGTTTTCTTTTATTTTTGTGTGTTTATTTTTGTTTGTGTGTTTAATTTTTTGTTTTTATTTTTCGTATTTTTCTGTTCTGCTATCGTTGTACTGTGCTAAATCAAACGATACGGCGCATCTGATCTCTCAGATACGGCGTATTGCGTTTATTTTTTTTTTATATACAACGCGTTTAATTAATTCGATACGACGCATCTTTTCCCCAAGATACGGCGTATCTGTTTTTAATAAGAAATTTTTTTTTCTAAGCGATAAAATAATACGACGCATCTGCTTTTGCAGATACGGCGTATCTGTTTTGATAAAAAATTTTTCTAAAACATTAACGCCATACGACGCATCTTCTTTTGAAGATACGGCGTATCTATTATTTTAATTAAAAACAGTTTGCGAATTATTAAACAGATACGGCGTATCGATCTCTATCGATACGGCGCATCTTACTGAATCAAAAATCTTTTATTTTTAAACGTAACGAAAATACGGCGCATTAACCTTTGTTAATACGACGAATATAATTTGATAAATATAGTTGATTTTTGATATTTACTTTGATCGGTCCGCTACTCTCGTGTGCAAGTTGTTTATTTTCAGGATAAATGATGACTCAAGCATCACCAAAAAGGATTACATTCTGAACCAAACCAAGAGACGCTAGCTGAAGTGACCGAACATAAGACGGGAAGAGTGGAGGAAAACTCAGTACTGGTAACATTGAACTTCTTTAATTCTTGAAATAGAATCCCAGGTAAACTCTACGATAATTCAACTGCCCAAAGGAAAGTTCTCTACACTATGATCTCAGTTTTATTATCCTTATTATACGTCTGATTCAATTCGTAATCTTAATTTTGTATGCTCAAAAACGATATTTGTTCCTAACCTCGGAATAAATCCTTATCCACTAAACAATAAGATTACGATTATTAATGAAACGTTTATGCCTATTACTCTTATTTTGAATTCATCTATATGGTGTGCCGTTTTTACCCAAATTTGATGTATAAGGAACTGTGTTGCGGAGGCCAAGGTACGTTCTTCATTTAAATTTCGTTAACTAACATAGAGATACGGCGGATCTGAATATCCGAAGCGCCGTATCCCTGACCAACTAGGACTTATTGACTAGTCAACGGAATTAACTAGATACGGCGCATCCCAATTTTCTAATACGGCGCATCGTGTCGCCCTATAAATACGACGGGAATACGCCGCATAAATACACACAGTTAAGAACACGCACTAAAATTATACTCAAAATCCGATCATCTTTCTTTAATCCGCCTTTAATCCGAGCATTAATCCTTCTCCTAATCACGAATACTAAGGTAATTGTTACATTTCGATTTAATTTTGATTAATACGAAAATTAGGGTTTATAGGATTGAATCGATTCGCGCTTAAACGATATAGGGATATGATTAGAACTTGGAATTAATTATTTCCCCTAAGTTAATTTTAGATTCGGACATCGAATTTGGCACTAATTGAATCGACCGAAAATTTAGGTTTTGGGTTTGATTTTGAATATTTAGCGGGAAGGTAAATTAGCTGTGGTTGATTGAGATATTTGAACTGATATAAGGAGAATATTATACTGTGATATTTAGTGGAAGTTTACGTCACGGATACGGATTCTTGAAAAACGTGCCTAACCCTTTATTTTATACTGATATGCTTTTAGATGCGGCGCATCTAGGTTGATTAATGCGGCGTAACGACCTATTTCAAAATTGCTAAAATTTTAGATACGCCGTATTGATTAATCTAGATACGACGCATCTCAATACGCCGTATTCCTTTTATTGCCCCGCATCCCTTATACTTTATATAGATACGCCGCATTGATTTAATCAAATGCGCCGTATCTACCTTACTTGCAGACTGTTTGCTGACTTTGAATGTTTATTTCAGATGACACTACCAGATATCGCACAAAGGCACCAATGGTTACGATTCGAGAACATGGGACTTACTGATGGCACTCTAGAGGAATATTTGCATAGGCTTGACTCAGTTTACTTCAAGAAAATATTCAGAGTCCAGGTTCTGAATTTTGACGACGTGGGATTGATCGGTGGTGGACATGCAGCTGCGAGCTTACAGCGTCGTATGGAGATGGTTGTTGTTGGAGGTGATGATGAGGTGGAGTTCAGGTCTAGTGCTTGGGAGCGACTGTTTAGGGTTGACGAGCCTCTGATTAGGGAGCTCATGCTGGAGTTCTTTAGCACTATTCATTACAGAGAGACGGATGTGGAGATTGATACAGCTGACACTCTGGTGTTCAGGTTAGGAGGTGTGCACAGGCAGATGTCGATGAGGCAGTTTATTTTAGCCTTGGGTCTACACACTGAGGAGGAGCTTGGATCTGCTGGGTTTGCCAGGTACTGGGCTGAGAGTTTACGGGTTGTCCCTGACAGAGGGGTATTCAGTGATTATTGGTTTAGGATTTCTTCGGGGGGCGACATCACTACTTCCACCCCCTCATATACACTGATTAGAGAGCCGATGAGGAGGCTTTGTCATCGCCTGATTGCCCTGACTATTGCCGGGAGGGGACAATCCCCTGAGAAGGTAACTACTTTGGATCTTTTTCTCTTGCGGAGCATGGACGGGGGGGCTGTGGTGAACATCCCTCACTTCTTAGCACATTATTTACACCGAGTTGCTCCAGGGAGAGATGGTAGGAGCCAGATGACTGGGGGCCATTTTGTCTCTCGTCTTGCTAGGCATTTTGGGATATTAGGTGATGAGATTCCCGGTGATCTTCCAGTTGATGTTGCTAGATTGCCTAGTATGGATGCGGATTATCTTGCGACTAGGCTTGGGATGTGTGAAGAGATGATTGATGGGTACTTCTGGGCACCACTTGGACCACCTAGGCCTGCTGAGCCAGAGCAGGGGGATGCTCAGGCAGCCCCGGCTGCTGCTCCTGCTCAGGAGGAGGTACATGCACCAGCACCAGCTCCCCGCAATATTGGACAGAGAGTCGAGAGAGTGGAGCTGGAGGTTAGGTCATTGAGGGAGGCTCTGGAGGCGCAGAGAATTGAGCTCGCTGGAATGAGGAGAGATACGAGTTGGATGGTCGACGGTGTCAGTAGGTTGATGGCTCTTAATGGGGTCAGCCACAACCTCCCAGACGGTGCTTATGTGAGAGGGATTATCAGATACGAGCGCAGGGTCCGCCCCAGGACAGACGGAGCTAGCACTTCAGGGGCCCAATCAGATGACGTGACTCCTGACCAGCCCATGGATTGACTACTCTTTGCATTTTCATTATGGACACGTTTTCCCGTACATTACTTATATTAATTTTGGATTGTACTGACAACTATTCTCATGTTTATATTTAATGTTTCAGTTATGTTTCTTGTTATATCTGACGAAGACTGGCATTAAGTTCAGCACGAGAGTACGAGAGAACATTAGAGATTAAACCGTGGAACGTGCCATTTTACAACAGACTGTTAACAGTCTGTTTGGTAATTACATGCGCCGCATCTGGTAAACAGATGCGACGCATCCTATCCTTTATTTCATTTTATTTTAACTTTTATCAGTTTATTTTAATGCGGCGCATCCCTGGTTAAGGATGCGGCGCATCTTTATTCTGATCCGTATTAATTCCAGGCTCGATACGGCGTATCTTCTTCAATAAGATACGGCGCATCGACTGACCTGATGATTTTCAGTTTTAATTATTTTTTTAGTTTTATTTTACCTAACTACTAATGTATTATGCAAGTTGAACCTTTCTTATCTTAGGTGTGTTTTAAAGTGTTGGTGGTATTATAGTTTTCTGAATTTTCTGTGGATACATCAAGTATGAAGCTTTAACGTTCTAATCCACAAGAAGTTGATTTTTGCTCATATACTAATGGAGGATCATACCGAGCAAATCTCAGGGGAGTTTTTCCGTTCTAATTCTTTTATTTCCAGTTTTTAACCTTTTATACAAACAACGAGGACGTTGTTTAACTTAAGTGGGGGGATAGGAGAATTAGAACACTTAACACTTACTTGTCCTAAACTTTTTCAAAAATTATGCTTAAAATTGTGCTTAATATATCAAACTTAAAAATTTTTTAGCATGTTTTTGTTTAAGATCTAAGTTGCATAGCTGCACACATGACGTTATTTTCAAAAATTGTGATTTTTCCAAAATTCACAAATCTATGAGTGTGCCGGTGACTTGTAAACTTTAGAACTTGGCTTGTATACTATTCGAGACCACCATAATGAGTATTATTTATATAATTGGAATGACTTGTCTAACTTGGTAAAATTCTAGGATTACACCCAAATAGCCTATTATATGTTACGTGTTATTAACTAACTACACTGGTTAGTTAACCCCCGTATAAACCCTTTTGTTACTCTCATTTTTAGAGTAAGATACCCCTAGAAAAACACTCAGAGCCATTCCTTTCGTTTCTTACACCTATGTTTAAAATGTTTCGTTACACCTTAAACCTTAGCCTACCCTGTAGATTAGAATCCGTGGTTGGTTAATTGCTATAGGCAGAGTGTGTTTCCTTACATTACCTGTGTTCGCGTGCGTAATTCATTATCTATGGTTAGGTCGGGAAATTGCACAATGCAAATTGGAGTGAAAGTAAATATTGTATATCTTTTGAGTTTATTTTTCGTGTGTTTACTACTTTCACTATTAGCGTTATTTCTGAAAGTATGAAAAGTATGAATAAAAATTATCCGGAAAGAAAGTTGTAGTGATGTGGTGAAATTTTACACATCTATGTTTATGTTTCAAAAAAAAAAAAAAAAAAAAAAAAAAAAAAAAAAAAAAGTTGGATGTTTATTTTAAGCCAACGATGTAGAGTTATGTAAGTGGTCGATATCACCACTATTTGTTGTATTATATCTATGGATTGAATGGGAATTGGCAGTTATGGGAATGCCAATTAAGGATTATTCTTTGATTAAGATTTTGTTGAGTATAATTCGTGTCTACCTAAAGCGTGTGTTTCAAGTGTTAAAGCGTGAGTTATTCAATGATATGAGTCTTATTCATGGGATGGTTGGGATAGTGATTAACCACACTTAGGATTTTAATTTATTTGTTTTGTTTATTTTTATTTTTATTTTTACACCAATTTATATCCCAAATGTTATCCATACCCTGTATTGTTCTTTATCCAACCAAACCTTTGATTTATTGAGATTAGGGATTTGAGCAATCTTAAGTATCGTAGTCGTGGATTCGGCTATGTATTTATGATTTTGTCGCCCTTTTTGATATATTATTATTGGTGAAGTTTGGACCTATCTTTAGCCTATTCGAGTTAAGGATTTGAGCAATTGCAAGTATCGTGTTCGTGGATTCGATCATGTATTTGTGATTTTGTCGCCTTTTCTGGAATTTGAGATCGATAGTGAAAAGAGAATAATTAACCCTTAAGCCTAAAAACCCTTTTTACCGCTTTAGACTTGTTATTCCTTAGCTTTAGTGGTGGAGATGTGTATACTTGCCAAGCTTATGATAGAATATTCGTCGCGACTGGACAGTTAAACGATTAGATTTGCTTTTATCGACTTATTTTATTTTACTTCTAATTCGTTAAGTGTTTAGTTGTGTGATTACGAAATAAACGAATACATGCTTAACTATAAAAATAAATCCTAACATCTTTTAGGATACATTTTCATGAGATTTAATCTAAGGTTTACTTGGGGACAAGTAAAGTTCAAGTGGGGGGATATTTGATGAACTCAAATAAGTACATTTTATTACTATCATTTATCCTATTAATTTGACTTGTTTTACTATATTATGTATGAGGATTGATACTTAATTGTTTACTTTTGTAATTCTCAGGTAAAAACAAGCATTTGGTGAAACTTAGCGATTATGGACTAATAATGGAGCAAAACGTACATAAAGTGGAAGTCTACTGACATGGACAAGATCAAGTCAATTCTGCTCCAGATGCGCCGCATCTCACTATCAACATGCGCCGCATCTCTATCAAGATATCACCAGATACGATCCAAGATACAAGAGGACATGCGCCGCATCTAATAAAGAGTTACGCCGCATCTTCTGGCGGTGTACGAATATTCCTGAATATTATAATCTTGGACCCCACGCGAAGTTAAGTACATGCGCCGCATCTACTTAAGTAGATGCGCCGCATCTTCCCTCAGACACAAACTATAAATACCCCGTAGACCAGACGCATTAAAGAGATTCGGAAGTTCGAAAACCTAAAGACCGAACAGAAGAGAAGGACGAATTCAGTCAAGAGGCAGCACAAGACACACCCAAATCGAAGATACAAGAGCTGTAAGAAGGTGCTGCATGTATTTAATTCATTAAGTAGTTTTGTTTTATTGTTTTAGCAAACTTTAATTCATCAGGATTGGTGGCTTGTGTAATGTGACAACGGAAAGATTGCACTCCCTTTAATACTTGCTTTCCCATCAATTAAAGTTTATATGTTGATGTCTTTGGTTACTACTTATTAGTGCATTGACCACCTCTGTGTTTATTAGTGGCTTGCGGGCACCCGACTGCGGGACAAGGTGTGGCTCCCACGGTTGTTTCTAAATTGATCACTTAGGAATAACTTTTAGACATAAGTCGTCATTAAGGGTTTACTCGCCGATAAGAATAGGACCAACGAGAAAGGGTTAATTACATACACTTCATATAAAGCTATCAATAAAACAAGTGACAATCTACTTAATCATAAGGACAGCCCTCTTATTGTCTCTAGTATCTATCTGTGTACGTGTGTGCTACTTGCTGATTCGTGCCTATTGTTTATTTTATTATTTAATTGCAAACAAAACTGTGCCAGTCTCTCAGGCTGAAACCCCCTTGCGTTAGGATATTAAAATACTGATTAGATTAACGAGATTATACGTTCCACTCTTAGTGATCGACACTCTACTTACCATTATCTTCATACTGACCGGGTACACTGCTCGTTAAGTGTGTGTGTTATTGATAAGTCGGCTAAATATAAATTTAAAACTTGAGTAGGCATTAAAACTGCTAAACCGCAACGACACATCACGCGCATCAGCATATGTGTTTTGTGAAAGGTTAACTACTAACTACATTATGACAATTGTATTTTTTGTTTATGCATAGGTGTTTTGTATATGCACATGTATCTTTAAGAAACATTACATAAATATAAATACAAACAAAAAAAACTTTAACAATAGATTTATGCAATTTCCAAATTTACAAATTGTATTACTCTAGTGATATGATATCCAACTTTATCACAAACGTCATTATATTTACACTTGTATTAAATTTTATTACAAATATATGAAGCGTGATGTGCATAATCCAATGTCTTTAACAGTTGGTTCATCTTATAGGCATACACGTGTATTCCTCGCCTAGTTCAAGAACCCATGAAATCTGCACATGTGTTTTTAATCCTTGTGCACATGTGTTTTTATCGTCTCGCTCATCTTAATTGATACAAGTGTGTGCTAGCATCCACAACGTCAAGTAACCTACCACCATCGATTATCATTCGACATGTTACATAAATTCTAAAATAGATTAGGAGAAAACTTACATCTCTACATGATTTATCCAATCTAGGATGCGAAAACAAGTAAAACATAGACAATAGGATCACTTATAAGTTTTGGTTAGTTGAACAAAAGAGTGGAAAAAAGATATACAAGCCAACTGCTTGTACCATGTCTATGGCTTAAACTCAAACATGATCATTTTGAGAACACAATCATATACATATTTTTTATCTTAGTTTAGGACCTTCCACATTAATACTTGCAGAAAAACAAATATTTAAAAGAACGAGTGAATCCAAAAATATTTTTGACATAACCAAGTTAAGACACATATGCATAGAATGCATCGGATTCACAATAAACTGTAAAAACACATATGCACTCTTAATAATACACATGCACACTAGCTTTATTGATTTTTTATAAGCCATAAAACATATATGCATTTCAAGAACTATACTATTTTTTTTGTAAAAACACATATGCACTCTCAATAACACTTACCAATACATATGCATCCCTTACCACGACAAGACACATATAAACATTTACCAATACAAATGCATCACTAAATTATGTACATGTTCACTGATGTCTCCATTATGATAAAATAATAGTCATCATCAGTGCCCATTTTTAAAATTTTAGTATTACAACTTGTCCAACCTTGGCAACTCCAAACACCCCCTCGGATTAGATTAGTACATCCCCATTAACTAGCACATTTGAACTTTTGAAAACAAGCAAATAATAGCAAACAAAAATTACTATACCATTAGATAGTTTTAACGATAAGACTAATAAAAGCATTGAATAAACATATGTGCACCTCTCTTCTGTTGCAAATGTGTGATGGACCTGAAAAGCAAAACAAAAGGATAAAAATGTTAAATTTTGTAACAATAAACCTTTCAAATTTACTATTAGCATAAATAACAAAGTATCTTATAGGATGAAAATGAGTGTATTGAAAAATTATATCATTCCCCTCGCTATGACATTTGAACGTAAAGTTTTAAATTTGTTGTTGTTCATCAAGATGGTGCGCACCAATTCGCCCTTCGATCGATCAAACCTAACAAGCAAAAACAATCCACATAACAACAACTTTTCAAATTTTAAAACAGATCATATACATGTGCACTATTAAAGTCCACCATGTAAAATAAAAAGCTTGATTCGTATAGATAAAATTATCCACATTAGTTGAATAAAAAATCAGTCTTTTAAAAGATCTAGCCAAGAACGTACTTTGACATGTTCTATGTATATATGAATTATAATTAAAAAACTATAAACTCAAAAACTAATGAGAAAACAATAGTTTTGACTTTAAAGCAAAGTAAACTTTACCTGACAATTTAGCTTGGAAGTATCTCCTTCACATGCTTCTTTTTCCTTTTTTTAAATACTATCGTACAAATATTAATCAAACAAAGTAGTTTTTCCTCTCTCTTAGTCGTCTTCTTTCTCCATTACGTTTCTTCCTGTGAAAATAAAACACATAAAAAACCACAAGTTCATCGTTAATCAATATATAACTAATAAATCAAAAATTATACAACCTGTCATCTAATTTGACACAACACCCAACGATCTATTTATAAGATATTGTACCCAATAACTTGTTTAGAACCTGATGTTAAAAAAATACAATCAAAAAAGAATTTTCTATAAACAAAATACAAACATACATTAAAAGAATAAAAACAAAAACCTCCATTACCAGATCGTAACAAATAAGAAAAACGTTTACGTTAATTAAGTCAAAGAAGAGAATTTATTATTACCTTAAAGAAATCGAATTTCAATGAATCAGCAACGGTTTTCATAGATCAATGATGGTTGAGAATGTGTTTTCGTGGATCTACAATGATTTTAAAATCGTTTCCGTCAATGGCGAGTTACTTCACTTTCAAAGTGGGTGGCTAGGGTTTTTGAGAGGAAGATCCATGAAAAGTGAGAGAGACATGTGAAAATAATGAAACAAACAAGTTTTGGAGAAACGGTTTTGAGTATGGGATCCTATTTTTTTGGTAGAATTAAATTCCCATTTTACCCTTAATTTAAGGTTTTCATTCAAATTAAACTACATATAATTTCGAAAATGTCATTTTGCATTGACATGATATACATTATGCATTATTAAGAGTAAAAAGATGGTTTTCACAATTTATTTGGTTCTATATATATATAAGTATATATATATATATATATATATTATATATATATATATTATATATATATAACAGGATGTATATGACATCATCAATAATATGGAATATCACCTAATCATATTTTTATTCCATGTCATCACAATGATGCCACATAAGCATTATTTTGGGTTGTGAATTCCGGAATTTATTTGTTCAAAAATTCATAAGCATGGATTCGAACCCGGGTCTGTTACTCCACAGGCAAGCACCTTAATCAATGGAACCAAGCCATCAGTTGTGATACACAATACAAACTAAAATTGATATCCAACAAAATTATTAAAGGCATTAAAAATTTTATATTCCTTTTTTAAAACAAGTATTATCTAATACTAAACTTGGGAATACACCTCTTAAACCCTAAAACATTATCCCATCTCACACAAATAAAAAGAAAGATCAGCCACCCCAAACAAACGAATCATCATCATCATCAAAGATACACTAACCGAATTACCACTTGGGGTCGAATGATCATCATCATCAAAACGAATCATCATCATCATCAAAAATTACACATCTGGTCGCTCGATGACTCCAAAGCTCCTCTACATACATACAGGCATTGGCAAGCATAGTCTTGAATGTGGTCTCAAATTTCCATTGTCCAATGCATCACATGAGGTTTGTTACTAACATAATTGCAATCAATTAATCTCCGTTTACTTTATTATTTGGCAATTAATTTTGTTTCTGGTCGTGTATCTACCTGATGATGATTGTCATCTTATCTCGACTTAGTACTGCCATTAAAGGTTAGTACTGGTGTTATATATGCGTTTGTACTGCTCGCGTTTGTTAGTACTGCTACGATACATATGCCGAATCAAGATTTGTACTGCTCGCGATAGTACTACTGGATCGAGTTGTTTGTACTGCCAGGATTTATTTAGTACTGATTATGCAAGAAGTTTGTACTGCTCACAACAATGAGTTCATACTGCTCAATACCTCCTCTTAATTTAGATAGTAGTATTGTAAAAATAAAAAAAGGCTCTGCCATTATTCAATGGTATATCAGTCCCTTTGTATCCTAAATACTAGCGCGCACACGCACTAAGATTTGACCACATCTCCATGAAAACCCTCACAAACGACGTTGTTAAGAATTTGAGTACATGCTGATTTTGCGAGTGCGGTGTGCTTAGGAGTGTTTGGATATGCGTTTTTGTGAAGTTATCATAGCAATTTAAAGCATAAGTAGGATCAGATAATAATATAACTGAAGTTATTAGAGATATATATAAAAATTATATTTTATAGTTGTTCCTAAATATCGTTTGTTGTAGAGGCTGTGTTAATGTTGATTTTTTTGTATCTTTTTATTCAACAGATTGAGAGCTTTTCTTGTGCGAGATTAAAGAGAAATGGTATCTCCTTTCAGATACCATATTGCTAAGTTAATGTTATTATTTGTCAATTGTTTAATCCTTCGTATTAAAAAGTTTCCATGTCATTGAAATATGCAGCTTATGGTCAATTTTTGAAAGCCAGCGGCGAAGAACGTATTACCTGGAAATGAGCATCATTCGATGTACGAGGATATAAGATGAAGAAGGTAAGTTCACATGAATATACATCAAATAATCTTTTATGTATCTCATTTTCTGAATCATATAAGTTTGTCTTATGTAACTTGAACTAAACAGAATATCTAGATATGTTTTAAGCAAGTCTAGCTCGCCATGAATCAAAAATCATAACACAAAAGCTTTTTTCCAAACGAGTTAGCGTTGTTGAGAAATATCATGCCTAAAAATCGTGTATTGTACTTCTTTTAAATAAAAATCATACGTTATTGTTTCAAGAGAACAATATAATCTCGTCTAATCAAAACTTTTTCCCCAGTTTCGTGCTTTTTCAGATCAGTTATATCGTTTACCAGAGCATCACAAGTCTGTGAGGAACAGAGTTGTTACGCAGGTAACAACACAGAACAACAACACACATTATTTGTAACACCCCAACCCGACAAGGGTAAAGATATCACAACAATGGATTCATATCAGATCAAAACAGAGCATACATCTACAGTAATACAAAAATCTCAAAGGTTTACAAATGAAATACGAAATCTACAAGGTTACAACGAAAACTTTCAAAACTAATTCTAAAACATAATATCTTCCATCCAATTCTAATCCAGAATAGCTACCAAGCCTTCTAAGTCCAGAGGTACACTCTCACTCATTCCCAGCATCCTACTAAAACCTGCCGCAGGAAAAGAAATGCGGCTGAGCTACGAGAGCTCAGTGAACAGATATATAGATGACAGAAACAATAACAGATAACAATACAGAAACAAATCCGGAATACAGATTATACAGATACTGAATTAAAGTGAAAGAATAGGAAAGGAATAAGGGCAAAAGAAAAGAAATGAGAAAGAGATAATGTACAAACCAGGTTTAGGGAAATACAGAAATCCATCACGAGCCCAGAGATAACAGATAATATCATAACAGAGTAATCATATAATAATCCAGAGGGGATGCCTCTCAAGTAACAGATAATATGAGGGGTGACCTCATGTATCAATTGGAGTGATCAGCTCCCAGATAATGTGAAAGACGTGTATCGCACACACCATCAGTCACCAGATATACACATATAACAGTAAACAGTAACAGATAACAGAAATCAGATCAGAACTAGGATGCATCCATGCGCCCCAGTAGGCCAGATTCTTCTCCTACATAACAGATAAAATCAGGGACGGGACAGGTCATCACTCTCCTGCCCTAGAGTCATGCCATCGGTGCATCAATGACATGGACATGAAACCTTCATGCCTAGTGATTGGCTCGGATATCAGACTGTGGTCAAGGTCAGATGTCATATAATAAACAGAGTCATCTCTAAGGGTTCATGGCAGAAGGGTCATGTCAACAATTCAGAATAAGATAATAAGGTTTAAATCAGAGTTTATCAGATTAAGTTTAATATCAAAGCTCAAGTTCAGATTAAAAGGTTTATTTCCAATAGTCCAAAAGAGTATATCAAAGGTTAAGAATTACAAGTTTATAGCAATAATCCATTTCAGAAGTTCCTGTCAAGAGTTCATTTAAATCAATCCTTTAATAATGGTTCTCATTGAAATGATCTTTCAAAATAGTTTTCATAAAATGGTCTTCCAAAACTTTTAGTAACTTCCATTTCAAGTGGTATAGCTCCTTTTTAAAATAGCTTTTAATAAAGGTTCAAAATCCATTAGGTTCAGATAAGGATTTAACAGGTTAAGGTTTATACCAAAAATCAAATCAAAGTTTACAACAGATATATCAGGTTAAGGTTCAGAACAAGGTTCACAGATCAGATTCAATCAAGATTCACAAATTCAGGGTTCAGAACAAGAGATCAATCAGAGTTCAGGAAAAAGGTTCAGAATAAAAGAATCATAGCAGAGGTTCAAACAAAAGGTTCAAGACAAACAGATCACAACCGAGATTCACAACAGAAGGGAACATAGCAAGGGTATAGGGGATCCTAATAAGGAAAATGAAATACAGAGAGAAAAGGGAAAGAAACACCCTTACTGAAAAAGGGCAGAATATCTGTACCTTATTAGCACAGCAGATAAACCAACAAACACAGAAAGAAAATCACGACTTCTCCTTCTTCACACCTAAGGAAGAGGAAGACAGAATTACTAAAGTTTCTTATTCAGATTATTCCTTTTTGTTTATCTCTTCATTTTATGTACTTTCTATTTTTAGTAACTTTCCAGATTTAGTAAGTTCCCATAATTAGCAGGTTTTCAGAATTAAGAGATATTATCATTTCAGATTAGGTTTAACCCTTATTCAAAGATTATTATGGAATACATTACATTTTTATCAAGTTACAGAAGTTTAGGGTTTTAAATGACAATTATACAAAGTTTAGGGTTTTAAATGTAACTTCATTAATTTCCAAGGTCATTTGTGAAAATACTTCAAGTTACAGAATTATACACTCATTTTATTCAGAATTACATTTTATTCCCTTCAGTTTCACAATTTACAGATTACACCCCTTTAGTTACATAATTTACAAAACCAACCTTATAATTACATATTTTACAAATTAAACCCTACAATATCCATAATTACCAACCAAGCATATTATATTTCAAATTTACAGAATATACCATCAGAATTTAGTACTTTACAGATTAGACCCCTCAGAATTCAGAATTTACATATTTAGTCCTTTAAGTTTACAAAACATATATATTAAGTCATAATTCGTAACAATTACATAATTAGCCCATAAATCCTCAAAATTACACAACAACCTTTATATATCAGTATTAACTCTAAACAACTTCAGAATTTTAGATTTACACTTTTGGTCCCTCCTTTTTAATTAATTTCAAATCGTAACCCTAATATGCCATTAATTCATTATATTGCAATATTTACACTTAGGACCCCAAAGTTATATTTTTCCCACATTCCTACAGATGTATATGATCTTACAAAAATATCCCAGAAGTTTCCAAGTTGACAAAACAGGTCCTTATACTTTTTATTTCAAATCGGATAACACTTTTTGCAAACAATTACAAACCCTACTATTCACCAATCATTGAACCATCATTAATTCATTTCCTTAAAACACATTTAATGACCAGAATTTCATCCAAGAACCCTAACCCTAGTAACCCCGATTTCCATTTTATTTGTTTTCTTTATTTTCATGAAATCCGGTTTTAACAATAATTCACCACGTTAAATCTAGGATTCTAAAAATCAAACTAATATTTTTCCCAGATCATATGACTTATAAAGAGCCCACGAAAAATAAATAGCATGCCCAGAAAAATCGTTTAACATATATTTGATATTTACGTATGTTTTAGACATCAAAATTACCACGACATGATTTAGGCTACCATAATTCGATCTATCATTTTTCCCAGGTCTATTACATCATATGAGGTCTAAATAAAATATTCATCATGCCCAGAAATTTGGATTACATATATTTGTAATTTACGTGTTCTTTGATCATTATATTTTCATACGCATAGATTAGCATGCATAAATCGATTTACATAATTTATATGAGTTATATAACATGTAAAGATCATAGGAAAATTTCTATATTAATTTTAGAACGTGTGGTTTAGTCGTATGAATTATTTACCTTGCGTTTGAGCAATTCGACAAGAAAAATGGAACAAGAACGAACCAATGAAAACACGCACCAACCCTTATTTTTCCTAGCTTCCTTGCACCTCCAAGAACCCCAGAAAAATCCTTGTTCACGTCCAGAACTTGTGTGATTGCCTTGGTCGAATTATTTTGTTGACGCTAGGGTTTTTGTTTAGTTTTGCGATTAGGTTTTTGGCTAGAAAATAAGAGATTTGTTTATAACTCTTAAAACCGACTAAGGGGGGCAGAGAATCAGGAATTTGGTATTTAGGATCAAGATATATTTTGGGTTGATTTTATTTATCCTTTCCTTACTTTGTTTTTACATTTTATTTAATTTAAAAGATTAAATCCTTATATTTAGTTAATTGTGTAATTTTCGGAATTTTAATAAATAAATGAGTATGATTATTTTTGAACATTGAAAATGATGTAACATTGTCCCAGAAATTAGTTTGTTTCAGATATAGTTCGACTTCAGAAGTTTTGGAATTATTTCAGAATTTTATAAGTTGTTTAATTAGGTTTTATGTTATCAGGGGTAATTTGGTCATTTTACGGGTTATCTGAATTTCAGGTATTACAACTTCTTCCCCACTAACAAAAAATTTGTCCTCGAAATTTGCAGAAAGCAGAACAAAAGAGAGCAGAAAACAAAACAAAGACATAACAGACTAAGACGAGAATTGAGGTGAAACGAAACAGAAACACAACTGACGGTGAACAGACATATGGAAGATTTGTTTCTCATGACTCGAACTTGTAGATTCCAAAATTGTTTCAGATCCTCAGAACAGACATAACATACTAAATCCAGATCAGAAGAATAGCATACCAAACGTAGTAGATGAAAATCAGATTCATAGGGTTTTGACGGATATGCCGTTCACAGAAATTGATTAGACAAATCAGATTTGAACATACAGAAAATAGATTATCGAGGACATCAATGGCATAAAGTTCTATAACAGAAGCTAAGATTAGTATCAGATGTACAGAGGTCAGCAAAACGCATGACGAGAATCCAGACGTATCAATTCGCATAACGGTGAAAGCAGATTACGCGTATAGGTAGAATGAACTTAAAGTCTCACTAACGCAGACGATCACAAACAGTTATCAGAATTTCTAAAGCTCTAGGGCACTTCTCGAAATATCCGATGCCCACAACAAGTGCACGTTATATGATGTAAGTATTATCACGTTTGCCAGACGTCATAATACTGGCATCATATAAACATGCCCTCATGATGGTCATACTTTATCTCAAGTCGTGAACAGAACAAACTTATCTTAATCCGCCTAGCTCTCCTACGGTCTCAGAGGTCATCAGAATCCAATACCCTAACTAAGAGGAAAACGAATCACTCGAAAAGTTAACGGAAGTCCCAGAATCAGGATTTGGTACATCAGATCATCCATCATTCGTCAAATTTCAGATAACAAAACCATCATCCGACATACGCAGAATGAACACAGAGCGGAATTACTGATAAAGAACTTAAATCATTCAAAGGATTTATCATCAGGTAACAGATTTTTAAGTAGGTCGAGCGGAAGTGAATCACATCATCCATAGCTTCACCCGTCACAGAATTTTCGCTTCAGAATTTTCTTCTATTCAAGTTCATGATCTCAGTTTCCATTCTCAAGTCTGCTTCTACTCTCAATTCATCTTAGTACAACTAAAATGAATAGAGAAGCAAGACTGCGAGTCTTGGACAGGTCTATTAGCACAGTTCGGAATTCGCCAACTCAGATTGCTGTCGTCATCGGATGCTTGGTAGTGGTGTCTGCTATAATCTCTGAACGCCAATAACATCTACTCTTCCAGAACAAAGGTCATTCCATTTAATACGAAGACATGATTCTTATTAGCCAATACTATTGGCATTATTTAAGACTCATAATGGTCACAATGAGTACGAAGACAGTTTTCATGAATCTCTTCAGGGATAATCTTCATATCTAAATCACATCATTAATCTTTACGAATAAAACTGAAATACTTTACGGAAGCTTCTCTCAGTTAGCCATCTCCCATCTTAGGAGTTCTTGTGGTTGCTTCTTCAGTCCTTCAAATATTTAATGAGGTTGTCTGATACAGAGTTCACAAGGATGGAACAATTTAATCATTTATACTCGGAAATGAAAAGTGATTACAGTGAGATTGCGGTTAAGTTTACGATAGTTGATATGCAGACGCAAAAATTTCTCTTTCTTCTTCATAAACTAATAGGGGTATTCAAGGGGAACACTGAGGTGGACAAAAACATATCTCATCATCTTCTCCAGCATCATGGTTCATTAACTGAGATCGGTTCAGAGTCATTTTTTTTCTGCTCAACAGGAGAGAAACCCAAAAGTTTCATCAAAAAATGCCAGAAAATTTGTACAACAAAACTTTCAATGCCAACACTTTCTAGGGGTGGGTACTAATAGGGTGTCAGGAGAATTTGATAATCAAATGAGGTCAGGGTACATATTTCCCTAGCAGGGTTAAGCTTAACAGATTTAAGCGGTTAGAGGTTATTATATCAAAAGTAGGGTGGAATAGATTGTTACATTTCAGATGCGGTAGTTTATGATAGCTGAAGAACCAGTCAATCAATAATCACAAGATCTCCGAAATCAAGTATATCAATAGTAAACAGATCCGCAGAACGTATATGGTCACTTAACCAGACGGATAGTTCATATGTCAGAGTCAAGTACATGGTTCAGTATAGTGTTGGGGATAGATAAGCGAACAGTTCAAGGTGTTGGAGTTTTGGTTTAGCTTTTTAGCATAAGTGACAGGTAGGGTGTATCTCATTGGTAATACGAACATCGTATAGTTGTCAGAAGTGAGGCTTATGGAACATCGGTTATCAGTATCATCATGGTCAATTAACAATTCCATACAGAGATAGTATTTGCATCAACTCCTTCCAAAGAAAACTGATTGGCAAAAAGATTCATCATTCAGGACAGAATAGGATCAGAGGATACATTTATATCCAACACTTCAAGGTTAAATGGTCTTCGGGATGGTCGGAAAGATATCAGACTGTTTATCCAACAGATCAGAAATGAAGGTCAAAATTGGGTAGTGGCAGCAAAAGTTTAACAATCGGTAATCATGGCAGGGGTTCCAAAATTGTTTCAAACGCCAAAGGTGAGACATAGGAGGATAGTCGTCAATATTAAATGATCAAATCAATCAATCCTTATAAGGATAAAATCAAGGTTACTGTCAAAGAAAGATGGATCAATAAAGATAAATCTTATCGTTCGGAATGAGAGGGAAAGCATTATTATACTCGTGGTCAACACCACAAAACTTCTCATGGGAACAGAGATGGTTAAGACGGAATCAAAAGATTTATAGGTGATTATCAGAAGCAGGGAACAAATAACAGAATGCATCAAGTGTATCAACATCATGGGGATTCTCAGATTGCCCAAAGAGGCATCAGAATGATTAACAGAAGGTTCAGAGGTCGGAGTTGAAATCGGAAGGCAAGGATCAAATAATGTCAGATAATTACTACGCAATTTCCAATGCTTCAGATTTTATTTAGGTTTCACTTCTTAGGTGGTGCAAGGCATAAGCTCTAAATTTCCAAATGTGATTTTAACCAAAAGCAAGACACGAATCAGAGTGGTGCGGAAGCAAGATACTTAAGCAAATGACTTATAGTCTACCCATTCCTCACTGGTTAGAATTTAAGTTCCTATAGGGAAATCCTAAAGCAATTTCTAAAAGGTTGTCCTACGAGCGCCTACAGTGGAAATTTAGTGGTCCAAACTTCACAAGTCAAGGGTAAATGTATTACGAGTCGCAGCCTGTGATCTCTGATACCATAAATTGTAACACCCCAACCCGACAAGGGTAAAGATATCACAACAATGGATTCATATCAGATCAAAACAGAGCATACATCTACAGTAATACAAAAATCTCAAAGGTTTACAAATGAAATACTGAATCTACAAGGTTACAACGAAAACTTTCAAAACTAATTCTAAAACATAATATCTTCCATCCAATTCTAATCCAGAATAGCTACCAAGCCTTCTAAGTCCAGAGGTACACTCTCACTCATTCCCAGCATCCTACTAAAACCTGCCGCAGGAAAAGAAATGCGGCTGAGCTACGAGAGCTCAGTGAACAGATATATAGATGACAGAAACAATAACAGATAACAATACAGAAACAAATCCGGAATATAGATTATACAGATACTGAATTAAAGTGAAAGAATAGGAAAGGAATAAGGGCAAAAGAAAAGAAATGAGAAAGAGATAATGTACAAACCAGGTTTAGGGAAATACAAAAATCCATCACGAGCCCAGAGATAACAGATAATATCATAACAGAGTAATCATATAATAATCCAGAGGGGATGCCTCTCAAGTAACAGATAATATGAGGGGTGACCTCATGTATCAATTGGAGTGATCAGCTCCTAGATAATGTGAAAGACGTGTATCGCACACACCATCAGTCACCAGATATATACATATAACAGTAAACAGTAACAGATAACAGAAATCAGATCAGAACTAGGATGCATCCATGCGCCCCAGTAGGCCAGATTCTTCTCCTACATAACAGATAAAATCAGGGACGGGACAGGTCATCACTCTCCTGCCCTAGAGTCATGCCATCGGTGCATCAATGACATGGACATGAAACCTTCATGCCTAGTGATTGGCTCGGATATCAGACTGTGGTCAAGGTCAGATGTCATATAATAAACAGAGTCATCTCTAAGGGTTCATGGCAGAAGGGTCATGTCAACAATTCAGAATAAGATAATAAGGTTTAAATCAGAGTTTATCAGATTAAGTTTAATATCAAAGCTCAAGTTCAGATTAAAAGGTTTATTTCCAATAGTCCAAAAGAGTATATCAAAGGTTAAGAATTACAAGTTTATAGCAATAATCCATTTCAGAAGTTCCTAGTCAAGAGTTCATTTAAATCAATCCTTTAATAATGGTTCTCATTGAAATGATCTTTCAAAATAGTTTTCATAAAATGGTCTTCCAAAACTTTTAGTAACTTCCATTTCAAGTGGTATAGCTCCTTTTTAAAATAGCTTTTAATAAAGGTTCAAAATCCATTAGGTTCAGATAAGGATTTAACAGGTTAAGGTTTATACCAAAAATCAAATCAAAGTTTACAACAGATATATCAGGTTAAGGTTCAGAACAAGGTTCACAGATCAGATTCAATCAAGATTCACAAATTCAGGGTTCAGAACAAGAGATCAATCAGAGTTCAGGAAAAAGGTTCAGAATAAAAGAATCATAGCAGAGGTTCAAACAAAAGGTTCAAGACAAACAGATCACAACCGAGATTCACAACAGAAGGGAACATAGCAAGGGTATAGGGGATCCTAATAAGGAAAATGAAATACAGAGAGAAAAGGGAAAGAAACACCCTTACTGAAAAAGGGCAGAATATCTGTACCTTATTAGCACAGCAGATAAACCAACAAACACAGAAAGAAAATCACGACTTCTCCTTCTTCACACCTAAGGAAGAGGAAGACAGAATTACTAAAGTTTCTTATTCAGATTATTCCTTTTTGTTTATCTCTTCATTTTATGTACTTTCTATTTTTAGTAACTTTCCAGATTTAGTAAGTTCCCATAATTAGCAGGTTTTCAGAATTAAGAGATATTATCATTTCAGATTAGGTTTAACCCTTATTCAAAGATTATTATGGAATACATTACATTTTTATCAAGTTACAGAAGTCTAGGGTTTTAAATGACAATTATACAAAGTTTAGGGTTTTAAATGTAACTTCATTAATTTCCAAGGTCATTTGTGAAAATACTTCAAGTTACAGAATTATACACTCATTTTATTCAGAATTACATTTTATTCCCTTCAGTTTCACAATTTACAGATTACACCCCTTTAGTTACATAATTTACAAAACCAACCTTATAATTACATATTTTACAAATTAAACCCTACAATATCCATAATTACCAACCAAGCATATTATATTTCAAATTTACAGAATATACCATCAGAATTTAGTACTTTACAGATTAGACCCCTCAGAATTCAGAATTTACATATTTAGTCCTTTAAGTTTACAAAACATATATATTAAGTCATAATTCGTAACAATTACATAATTAGCCCATAAATCCTCAAAATTACACAACAACCTTTATATATCAGTATTAACTCTAAACAACTTCAGAATTTTAGATTTACACTTTTGGTCCCTCCTTTTTAATTAATTTCAAATCGTAACCCTAATATGCCATTAATTCATTATATTGCAATATTTACACTTAGGACCCCAAAGTTATATTTTTCCCACATTCCTACAGATGTATATGATCTTAAAAAAATATCCCAGAAGTTTCCAAGTTGACAAAACAGGTCCTTATACTTTTTATTTCAAATCGGATAACACTTTTTGCAAACAATTACAAACCCTACTATTCACCAATCATTGAACCATCATTAATTCATCCTTAAAACACATTTAATGACCAAAATTTCATCTAAGAACCCTAACCCTAGTAACCTCGATTTCCATTTTATTTGTTTTCTTTATTTTCATGAAATCCGGTTTTAACAATAATTCACCACGTTAAATCTAGGCGTCTAAAAATCAAACTCATATTTTTCCCAGATCATATGACTTATAAAGAGCCCATGAAAAATAAATAGCATGCCCAGAAAAATCGTTTAACATATATTTGATATTTACGTATGTTTTAGACATCAAAATTACCACGACATGATTTAGGCTACCATAATTCGATCTATCATTTTTCCCAGGTCTATTACATCATATGAGGTCTAAATAAAATATTCATCATGCCCAGAAATTCGGATTACATATATTTGTAATTTACGTGTTCTTTGATCATTATATTTTCATACGCATAGATTAGCATGCATGAATCGATTTACATAATTTATATGAGTTATATAACATGTAAAGATCATAGTAAAATTTCTATATTAATTTTAGAACGTGTGGTTTAGTCGTATGAATTATTTACCTTGCGTTTGAGCAATTCGACAAGAAAAATGGAACAAGAACGAACCAATGAAAACACGCACCAACCCTTATTTTTCCTAGCTTCCTTGCACCTCCAAGAACCCCAGAAAAATCCTTGTTCACGTCCAGAACTTGTGTGATTGCCTTGGTCGAATTATTTTGTTGACGCTAGGGTTTTTGTTTAGTTTTACGATTAGGTTTTTGGCTAGAAAATAAGAGATTTGTTTATAACTCTTAAAACCGAATAAGGGGGGCAGAGAATCAGGAATTTGGTATTTAGGATCAAGATATATTTTGGGTTGATTTTATTTATCCTTTCCTTACTTTGTTTTTACATTTTATTTAATTTAAAAGATTAAATCCTTATATTTAGTTAATTGTGTAATTTTCGGAATTTTAATAAATAAATGAGTATGATTATTTTTGAACATTGAAAATGATGTAACTGTCCTAGAAATTAGTTTGTTTCAGATATAGTTCGACTTCAGAAGTTTTGGAATTATTTCAGAATTTTATAAGTTGTTTAATTAGGTTTTATGTTATCAGGGGTAATTTGGTCATTTTACGGGTTATCTGAATTTCAGGTATTACATTATTTGTCCCTTTTTTGTTAGATTTTGTATCCTTTTGTTCATTGGCTATTATCAAGTTCTCATTTCGACACAAACAAAAAACAAAAATATCAATTAGTCCATATTCTATAGCAACTGAAGTATTTGGTAATTGTAAATTTAATAAAAGGATGCTCACCATGCGTGTGTTTATCAGCTTCACAATATTTTCTTAATCCACAACCAGGTTTGTAAATTTTTTATTTTTTTATAGCATATATTTTAACAGATAAAACTACCCAAATTTAAGCTGACCCGTTCTGAAATTTTTGATATGTTTTTGTTTGCAGGGTGAGGGTGAATCGAGAGCTAATGTGGTCGAGACCTGTTCAAGTGTTTTGGCTGATGATTGTGATGACGTGTTTCAAGGAAGGGTACGAAAAAGTATCTGAATGTTGAATACGTTGAACAAGCTGCCTCTAAATCAACTACATATGCAGTAGCAGGAACCTGGGCTGCGATACAGCTTTATGCCTTGGTTTGTTTGCATCAGTTATAGCCCCCGTTGGAGGCTTTTTTGCAAGTGGGTTCAAGAGAGCTTTTAAAATCAAGATCTGTGATGGTTGCTATGATTGAAACCGGAACTTGCCATTGTGTATTAACATGTACTTAACTTTTTTAGGATTTCGGTAGCAGTATTCAAGGACATGGTGGCTTTACTGATAGAATGGATTTTCAGGTAATGTACTGACTGATGATATTTCCATATAAGTAACAACACAATTTTTCCTAATAAATGAAACTCTATAAATAGGGACTTTGACATGTTAAGTACAGTATTATGCTTGCAGTTGGTAATGGTTATATTCGCTTACATCTACCATCAGTCGTTTGTCATCCCACATTGTTATCCTGTTAAGGTCCTCTTGGAACAAGTATTCTACTTTCTAGTATCCTATTTGTTATAGCTAAAATGGGTCAATTCTGGCTTATTTACTCATGAATTGGTTGAGTATTATCTTCAACGAGTTAACTGGGTCAACTGAATTTGAACTAAAGGGAGAACGGGTCAAATGGGTTAAAAGTCATCCATAGTCCATTTTAATACCCTTACAGTGTCCTAAACAATTTCATTAAAAAAGATTTAGAATATTAATGTACTAAAATTGTTTTTGCTTTTTTGTGAAATGGGTACAAAATTATAATTTTTTAGTTTCAAATTAACACACTTACGTTATAACCCATTTTTTTATTTAACAGGTATTAGGAAGCCTTACTTTCGAGGAACAAGAGGTGCTACTAACAAAACTGAAGGAGGTAGTAGAAAGGAGGCAACTCCAACACTGATTTCGCCTTATTCATCGTCTCCATTCCTTTTACACAAATAGAGGCACCAATGCAGCAAGTTATCTTGGTAACATAATACATCTATAGTTGTCAATATTCATTCGTTCTTATGTTCATTTGTTATTTTATTAGAGATGTATTAATCTATATAAAATTAGGATCAAAGCATTGTAAGATTTTAAGCACTAATTCATTGTGAAAGCTTTATTTTTCTAACCTAACATTGGGACAACTTTAAAAAATGTTATACAATGCAAATCATAATTTTTTAGCTAAATACTTTTTATTTATATCATTAGACAGGTATTTATTGCTTTGCATTTTTTATCTTTTCTGAAAATGATTTACTTATTTATAAATGAGTTACATGGTAGGCTTTTCGCTGTGCAGATTCTAAATGATCGTATATACTTATCTGCTTCTATATTTAATGAGTTAACCAATTTTGAGTGTTTGGTTAATGCTTATTTTAGACTAAATAAAGCATCTATAGATAAGAAGCTTACCTTTTAGGTATTTAAGCGGTTCTAACATCACATATGAACTGACATTGCGATATACTAACTCTAACTTCTGTTGCTGTGAATGGTAAACTGTTTTTTTAATAAAATATTCGCCTTTTTTTTTGCTGCAAAGGCCACATATAAATTTAAGCACCTGAATGGGGAGCTTCTACTCTGGCTTATGTATTTAAAATTTGTGATTTATAGGTGTGTGTCGAGTTGCAATTTTAAAGTCAAGGGCGCTAAAGAAAGTATGGAACATAGCAGCTATTATACCAACGTAATTGATTCGGGTGGAACAATTGTATTTGGCATCATTTGAAGTATTTTAAAGGGTCTTTTAGACCCTTTCATGCTGGTAAGCATTCAATATTTTGTAGCCAACTTATAACATCTATTTTTAGGAATATGTAATTGTAGACTGAGTTTCAATTGCTGAGTTGCAGGATCTACAAAGTAAGGTTAAAGCTATAGAAAAGGCTGTGATCGAGCTGCTGATGCTTATAGTGCTACAATGTTCATGACACCGAGGAAGTACTAAAATGTCTTCTAATCTTGGTGTAGGATTTATCCGGTTAATTACTCTGCCCCTGCTCTGCTGGTCACACATTGATGAAACATAATCTAACTTATTAAGAAGGTGCTTTCTCATTTTCGTTTATCCTAGCACTTGACGTAAACATATATAATTGATAGAAAATAGACAGTAGAGTACCTATCAGGTTCTTCCGCTCCTTCAATTATTCCAATGACATTCTGAATTGTGCTTATTACTTTCTTTGCCTGCAAGACCACTTAAAATCATGATTAAGCTAATTTTTGTGACTTTTAGCTGCAATTTGCTTAAGACTGAATGTGGTCTGGGGTTCAGGTGACGGGCGTATTAGTCTTAAGGAACGTGAGTCAGGGTAACTAAGTAAGACAACATATTCAGCTAGGTGTGATTTGATATTATTGGTGGAAAGAGTTGATAAGACAAAGGATGTAGCCTCGACGTTAGCTTCAGACCCTGCAAGGTGTGGGTGGTGTGTGATGGTGTAGAGGTGGTGTGATATTGATGCAATATCTAATAGTGATGGAGATAAGTATAGTTTATGGTAGTAGGATTTTGTTGGTTTGTATGCTTATAGTTGGTGTAAATAAGCACTTGGTACGTGCTTATTTCTAAAGTAGATATAAGTACTTAAAAAAAGGAGCAGTGCCAAACACTCTTGGCTCTTGAAACATGTAAGATTTTGTGTCCACTAGCTAAATATATAAACAACTAATCATGGCCGTACTTATTAACAAGTTTAAATATATAAAAAAGGAGCAGTGCCAAACACTCTTGGCTCTTGAAACATGTAAGATTTTGTGTCCACTATCTAAATATATAAACAACAAAAAAAGGAGCAGTGCCAAACACTCTTGGCTCTTGAAACATGTAAGATTTTGTGTCCACTAGCTAAATATATAAACAACTAATGATGGCCGTACTTATTAACAAGTTGAATTGAAATCATATTTTGGCTTATCTAATAGGCATAACAGATGGCGAGTTTAAGGCATCTATGATTAAGTGTTGTCGCGTGGCCATAACTTCTGGTAATAAATTAAATCTACTTCAATATACTGTTTAGATTGGATAGGTTTCTACCATTTATAAGTTTCATTACCTTCGCCTTATTGCAGATGAAGTCCCGTAAGTCAAGTGAAACCATCGTTGCTGAAAGTGGTGAAACCTTTTAGGCAATACCAATAACAAGAAAGTAACTGTCAAGTTAGTGTTGTCTGTCACCTCATACTTAGCATGTTAACAATATAACTTGATTACAACTCCGTGATTCTATATAGTTATGCTACACGATTTTAAACGCTCGAATATGAAATTTCAGTCTGTTCATGTCATTGGTTTGTATGGTCTATTAATTAGTCAATTACAGGCTTTGAATCAAAATAAGAGAACAATATAATCTCGTCTGATCAATTACAGGCTTTGTATGGGCTATAACTTCTCCTATAACTTGTCATACCATTACCGAGTGCTCTTGCTATGTACTTTTTAGTAGTGGCAGAGATGGTGTACGTAGCGGTCACGGGTTCATTGGGGACTGTTCAGGTAGGTTATTCATTAGCAATATGTTTGAACCTTTTGGCACGATCATCGTTATAAAATTCCACATAAGGCATGAACTCATGATGCATAGTTGCACACAATGGTAATTTCATTTTTTTGCTATTTTAGGACCAGATGTTTAAGCATTTTGAAGGCTTGGTTACTACATAATCATTGGGTAAGCCAACCGTGATTATTTTATTCTACCCGAGACCCACAGCTGTATAACAAAGTTTATTGGCAAGGCCGGTATGGGGTGACTCTGGGTCATTTTTACCCATGTCCCTAACCTAAATTATGAAGAAAAAAAAGTCACAAAAAATTTGGTATTTAACACTCATATTTCATTCTTTTCTTTGCATATGTTGTGAAGGGGGTCAGGACCAGAATCATGTTGGTTGGGGTTTGATGGGGCGGGCCCGTCTACAGCTATAAGATCTGTAGGTTTGGGAATGGTCCAAATGATGATGAGACATCTTGCAGCTGCTGGGGAAACTTACGCTCAGACAACCCTTGAAGATGCTTCATGGAACCTTTGTCCTATAAATTCATCGCAGGCTAGCACATCTACCTCAAACAATCCTTCTACAGGTACATTAAGACATCGAGGAGGAAATGGTGGTGGTGGCAGTGGAGGTGGTTCAATCATCAGGACAGCTCCACGTGTTTTAGATGATGATTTAGCTCATATACTTTCTATGGCTGAAACTGTTCGTGAAGTGCTTCCGCATGTGCCTGATGAATTAATATTTCGGGTATTGACCTTTTTTCGTGTCACAGAATTAACTTTTTAAATATATTGTTCTGCTATATGTGAAAGTTGCTTTAGAAAACAGCTCTAAATATCTACATAACTAGGCAAAGTAGATAAAACGACTACTGAACTTCAATTCTTGCACTTGCGTGCCTTAATAACAAAATTATTTCACATGCTTAGATTGTTGGAATCTCACAACCAGATCAAATTACACATCGTTTGTAAAAAGTTAAAATGGGATAATAAAACAAAAAATGTGGGATAATAGAATTCGAAAAGCCCATTTGTTTGGACACCTTCAATCTTGACCACTTGTATCACTCCAAGTATGTAATTGATAGTCAGGTATGCAAGTGAAAAAGTCCATTTTCAACTGTTTTACCTAAAAACCAGAGGTGTCAGTATGGTTGGTTCAAGCGGTTGTGTACAGGTCAAAACGTTCACATTATCATTATGGGTCAGATTGGGTTGACCCACACTACAAACCCTTTTACTGTCCTTTTTTTATATACTTTTATAACTAACACTTCAAGGTAAATATGAGTATAAAACCAGTATTATTACAAAAATAATCTAGATCTCTGAATGAAGCAGTTCCGAAGTCGTATACTTTAAAAATAAAGTTGGGTGACTTTTAACTTGTATGAATCTTTTGACCTGAATGTTTTTAGCTAATTGTTTTGTTCTGACCTAATCGACACAAAACACAACTTAATAATCAAAATAGGAAATTTCTTAGCATGAGCCTCATTTATTATTTCAATGATATTTGTTCCACTCCCAACTCCCTAGACTCATTTGCTTTCAAGCTTATATTTTAATTGTAACAGTTAGATGAAATATAACCCGAATCGACCCATTTATAAGTATATGGGTTTAAACTCTTACTTGCATACCCTAATCATCGAATTTGAAGTGTGACTACTCAATTTAGAAATCCAACTATATTTGACCTATGATTTAATAGTTAGTTTCTTATTTTTTTTCATGGTTAATTTTTTAAAAAGTTAACCGAATTTGGTCTAATTTTTGTTTAACCTACTACCAACTTTCAAGAAGCTCATGTAAGGTAATCCATAAAAGTTACCAAGTGATGGAGATATAATGCATGATGGAACTACTACCAGTAGTATACGGATTAAGGAAAAAATGTTTAATTCACCTATCAAGAAAACGGTGTCTGAATGCGAGTCTTCTGGTCAATCAGTAGTGAAGAGGCCCGGCATGTGTCTTACGTTTCAGGATGATCAATCTGATGCAGGGACTTTAGAGTTCCCTTCTTTTGGGCCACATAGGATTGATGGTGATGCTTTGAGTATTCTTTTGAAAAAAAAACTCAAGGAATTATCTTCTTTGGTTAAACGTCCCAGTGTGACATTGCCACAAGTGTTTCTAACCCAAGTTCTGGAATGGGGGGTTCCAGCATGCAGAAGGACAAGAGTATACAACACGATTATGATGTCTCATTAGTTAATCAGATATCGGAAAAAGCTGAACTGGATTGGCAGGTATCATTCAGAACATCATTATATACAAAATAATTTCTTGCTCATAAGCAGCCTTATATCTGAGAGTAGAAATACCGTCTTCATAACAAAATATTTCCAGCTGGTGCTGCTTCGGGAGCTTCATGGGCTCAGTCACATGATCATTATCTTGAAAAACAGTCGAATTCTCAGTCAGTTTATTCATTTTAATGTCATGACCAGGAAATTGGAAGGTAATGAACATACTATATTATGGATAAAAAAATCGAAGATTGATCTCTCTTATTATCCACTGTTAGTATTGAAGTTGGTTATGTTACTGTCACTATTATGTCTAGAAGTATCAAATTGTTCTGAATTATTATTTGAGTTGCTGTCGAGTTATAACAATATTTCTTATTTGCTTCCAAAGAAGTTTGTGTGTGATCTAAAAAGGAGAAGGAGAAGTTGCTACTTGAACTTGAATCCAGAATTAGTCGCAGAAGCGTTTAAAAACATAAATGATCCTCTCTTGATTGTGTGTTCAGAAGATGCAGGTCCTAAAATTTTTGCTCTGTGTGCTATATTTGTGGACCTTAGGAATTCAAAAGATATCATGATTCGTTGAATTTATAATTAGCTTATAAATACTAATGAAGATAGAATCCAAACACCACCTGATAGCAGCAACCATTGAGGACTAAAGGTATATTTTGTAGATTATAAATCAGTTTGTATTTATCTTAAGGGTTTACTACATTTTCTTTGAACACCTTATTTGCATTGAACAATGTTTTTGATTATGAATTTTGTTAGACAGTTTATACCATATGTTTGTTTAATTATTGAATAGGTTGTTATTTTTTAAACATATTATTTTCCTATTACAAATTTACATATGAAGTGATGAATACAACGTCCGATATTTGATAACACACAAAAGATGTTTGTCGCAAGTAATCACAGATGACACAAGCAGCATAAAAGCACAAGCAGCATTACCCATTCTACTTGGCAACACTAAGTAATAACACTGAACAGTACTAACTTCTATACCGAACAATACTAAATATTTAAGTAGCCGCGATGATCGTATCATATTAGTATTAAAACCAAACTACCAGTATTAATCAACTATATATCCAAACAAGTGGATCATTGATTCACAAGATATCATAAAATTTTAAACAAGTTAAAAAGATATCGATATATTTTTTAAAATAAAAAAATTATTATCTTTTAAATATATCCTAATTAATTGCATAAAGGTTTTGTCGAATTTTAAGTTATTTGATGTAATGGAACAAAATCCTAGAGCAATTGGAACAGCTACATTGTAATTGCATAACATATTTGATATATACTAAAACAAGCTACCAAATCCGTAAAAAATCCATATAAATATGTGCTAAACAAACTAAACATCATTGTATATACTTAGATACACATTAAACTAATCCTAAACCAACCAGAACAACACCTTTTAAATTAAATACAATACTTAATATATATTAAAACATTCAAACAGTACTAACTTTCAAATTAGTACTTCTCCTTTACACTTAGTACTACAAAAATTTGTAATCAACTGACTAACCACTCTACAAGCTATCTATGTGGTACGTCATGTACTTATATAGATCCTACAGGAAGGAGTGTATAAGCTGTGTAGGCAGACACATCCCGGGTCAACGGAACTAACTGATTACAACTTTGAGATGTAGTTAATGGTTTAAGAACGCATAATACCACAATCTTCTTCCTTACATTTGATCAAACACCCATAAATCTAATCAGTTTGAAATCCAAATATTACATTAAAAACACACTGAACACATAAATCAAGAAATAACAACAAAAATATTTACGTGAATGATCAAACCGTCAAATCCTTTAACATAACCCTCATAAACATTTGATTGTTTAATATTTGATTTCATTCATTTTGTCTGACATAAAAGATCAAACACAGACTAAATAATACCTATGTTACCCTTTTATCATACAGTAAAAAAATAAATGTAAATTATAAACGTAATAGATAAACTTATAAATGGTAATATAATACATCTATAGATAAACTTATAAATTAACACACTTATGTTATAACCCATTTTTCTTTATTTAACAGGCATTAGGAAGCCTTACTTTGGAGGAACAAGAGCTGTTACTTACAAAACTGAAGGAGGCAATAGAAAGGAGGCAACTCCAACACTGATTTCGCCTTATTCATCGTCTCCATTCCTTTTACATGAATAGAGGCGCCAATGTAGCAAGTTATCTTGGTAACATAATACATCTATAGTTGTCAATATTCATTCGTTCTTATGTTCATTTGTTATTTTATTAGAGATGTATTAATCTATATAAAATTAGGATCAAAACATTGTAAGATTTTAAGTACTAATTCATTGTGAAAGCTTTATTTTTCTAACCTAACGTTGGGACAACTTTAAAAAATGTTATACAATTCAAATCATAATTTTTTAGCTAAATACTTTTTATTTATATCATTAGACAGGTATTTATTGCTGCGCATTTTTTATCTTTTCGGAAAATGATTTACTTATTTATAAATGAGTTACATGGTAGGCTTTTCGGCATTTAAATCACCTCATAAACACTCATTATCACCTTCACACTCATTATCACCTCCTCTAACCGGGTTAAGGAAGTTGTACACGTCTATTCCATCTTTCTTATTCATTTGTTAATCATCTCGTGAACAACCATATCATCTTGGCATTCAAAATAATAGTTTGTCCGAGAACTACAGATACAATCAAAATATCGTAACAAAAATTATAAGTTCAAGATTGTATATATATATATATATATATTATTTTTTTATCCGGATAACAATTGTTTAATCATAAATAATTGCCTCTATTTTATTGTATTTAATATAACAAACTTAAAAAATAATTTTAAGTTACCTAAAACCATCCAAATTATAATTAAAAGCCATGCCCTTTTATATGTCATTAACAATTGAAGAATTTTCTTCACTGCGTTTTGGTTATCGGGATAGCGTTCTTGATTGCGGTTTGGCTCTCGGTATATTGTTCTTAGCTGCGGTTTGTGTTATTTTGGTAAGAACTTGTTGCGGTTTGAACTGTTTTGGGATTGCGGGTTGGATTTTAACTAAAACAGGTGATGCGCGTGATGTGTCATTGCAGTTTAGCAGTATTAATGCCTACTCAAGTTTTAAATTTATATTTAGCCGACTTATCAATAACACACACACTTAACGAGCAGTGTACCCGGTCAGTATGAATATAATGGTAAGCAGAGTGTCGATCACTAAGAGTGGAACGTATTATCTAGTTATTCTAATCAGTATTTTAATATCCTAAGTTAGTTATACAACCTAATCTAACGCAAGGGGGTTCAGCCTGAGAGACTGGCACAGTTTGGTTATAATTAAATAGGCAACTAAACTAATGAGCACGAATCAGCGATTAGCACACACGTACACAGATAGATACTCGAGACAATAAGAAGACCTGTCCTGATAATTAAATAGCTTGTCACTTGTTTTATTGCTAGTTTTATATGAAGTGTATATAATTAAACCTTTCTCGTTGGCTCTAATCTTATCGGCGAGTAAACCCTTAATGATTACTTATGTCTATCCTACTTTTCTAGAGACGCTAGAATAAATAGGCGAGGAAGGGGCATGGCGACCCAAGCAAGACTCAGCTAGACACAGAGGTTATCAATGCACTAATAAAAGTCACCAAAGACATCAACATATAAACTTTAATTAATGGGAAAGCAATATTAAGGGGAGTGCATGATCTTCCGTAGTCACATGACACAAGCCCATCAATCCTGATGAATTAAAGCGTACTAAAACAATAAAACAAAACTACTTAATGAATTGAATACATGCAGGACCTTCTTACAACTCTTGTATCTTTGTTTGAGGTGTGTCTTGTGCTGCTTGGTTGTCTGAATTCGGCTCTAGGGTTATATCTATATATATCTCTCAAATTCGTCTGACCTTGGGGTATTTATAGTTTCTGTCTGAGGGATCGATGCGGCGCATTGAGTTGATAGATGCGGCGCATTGACTTAACTTCGCGTGGGGTCCAAGATTAATATATTCTGGAATATTCGTACACCGTCTTCAGATGCGGCGTAACTTGATCTTTGTATGCGGCGCATGTACTTTAGCTGTCTTGGATTGTAACTGGTGAAATCTTGAGAGTGATACGGCGTATGTTAGAAGTATATTGCGGCGTATCTGGAGTAGAACGAGCTTGATCTTCTTCTTTGACCAAAGTTTCATATGCGGCGCATGACAGAATTGCATGCAGCGCATTCTTCAAAGTCAGGCAATTGTCTTCGAATTCATCTAAGTATGATATTGCGTCGTATCTGTTGAGTGAGTTACGGCGCATCTTCTGGATTTCAGTAGACTTTTGACATCTCGCTTGTTTTGCTCCATAATTAGTCCAAAATCGCCAAGTTTCACATAATGCTTGTTTTTACCTGAGAATTACTAAAGTAAACATTAATGTATCGATTCTCATATATAATATAATAAAACAAGTCAAATAAATAGGATTAATGATGATAATAAAATGTACTTATTTGAGTTCATCAAATATTCCCCCACTTGAACTTTACTTGTCCCCAAGTAAACCTTAGAATTAATCATATGAAAATGTATCCTAAAAGATATTAGGATTTATTTTTATATTTAAGCACGTATTCGTTTTGTCATAATCACACAACCAAACACTTAACGAAGTAGAAACCAAAATAATTTTTAATGTAAAACAATTCTAAATCGTTTAGTTGCTTAGTCGTGACGAATATTCTATCATAGGCTTGGCAAGTATACGCATCTCCCCCACTAAAGCCAAGTAGTAACAAGTCTAAAGCGGTAAAAATGGTTTGTTGGTTAAGGGTTGATCATCCTTTTTAATCTCTATCGATCTCATATTCCAGAAAAGGCGACAAAATTACAAATACATAGCCGAATCCACGACCACGATACTTGCAATTGCTCAATTCCTTAACTCGAATGGGCTAAAGATAGGACCAAGTAATCTTCACCAATAATATTATATCAAAAAGGGCGACAAAATCATAAATACATAGCCGAATCCACAACTACGATACTTAAGATTGCTCAAATCCCTAATCTCAATAAATCAAAGGTTTGGATGAAGAATTATATAGGGTATGGATAATATTTGGGATACAAATTGGTGTAAAATGAAAAATAAACAAAACAGATAAATTAAAATCCTAAGTGTGGTTAATCACTTTCCCAACCATCCCATGAATAAGACTCATATCATTGAATAACTCACGCTTTAACACTTGAAACACACGCTTTAGGTAGACACGAATTATACTCAACAAAATCTCAAACAAACAATAACCTTAGTTGGCGTTCCCATAACAGCCAACTCCCATTCAATCCATAAATATAATATACAACAACAAATAGTGGTGATATCTCCCACTTAATACAAAACTTTACATAAGTTGGTTAAAACAAACTTCCAACTTTTCCTTTTTCTTTTTCTTTTCTATTTTTTTATTTTTTTTTATTTTTTTTTGATTTTTTTTTGGCATTCACAACTTTTCTATCACTATTTTTGCGGATAATTTTCCATACTCTTCATACTTTCAGAAATAACTGTAATAGTGAAAGTAGCAAACACACGAAAAATAAACTAAAAGTTATACAATATTTACTTTCATACCAATTGCATTGCGCAATTTCCCGACTTAACCAAAGATAATGAATTACGCACGCGAACACAGGTAATGTAAGGAAACACACTTTGCCTAAAGCATTTAACCACGGATTTTAATCTACAGGGTAGGCTAAGGTGTAAGGGTGTATCGAAACATTATAACAAAGGTGTAAGAAACGAAAGGAATGGCTCTGAGGGTTTTTCTAGGGGTATCTTACTCTAAAAGTGAGAGTAAACAAAGGGTTTATACGGGGGTTAACTAACCAGTGTAGTTAGTTAATATCACATAACATATAAAGGCTATTTGGGTGCAATCCTAGAAATTTACCAATTTAGACAAGTCACTCCAATTATATAGATAATACTCATTATGGTGGTCTCGAATAGTATACAAGCCAAGTTCTAAAGTTTACAAGTCACCGGCACACTAAAGTTTTAATATTTTTGAAAGAATAGAGTTATGTGTGCGGTTATGTAATTTAGACTTTAAACAAAAACATGCTAAAAAAAATTTTAAATTTTGATATATTAAGCGCATTTTAAGCATATTTTGAAAAAGTTTAGGACAAGTAAGTGTTCTAATTCTCCATCCCCCCACTTAAGTTAAACAACGTCCTCGTTGTTTGTGTCAAAGGTTAAAAACTGGAAAATAAAAGAATTAGAACAGAAAAACTCCCCTGAGATTTGCTCGGTATGATCCTCCATTATTCGTATAAGAGCAAAAATCAACTTTCTTGTGGATGAGAACGTTTAAGCTTCATAAATGATGTATCCACAAAAATGCAGGAATCTATAATACCATTTAGACTTTAACACACCTGAGTTAAGAAGGTTCAAACTTGCATAATACATTAGTAGTTAGTAAAAATAAAACCTAAAAAATTAAACTGTAAATCATCAGGTCAGTCGATACGCCGTATCTTATGGAAGAAGATACGCCGTATCGAGCCTGGAATAAGTACGAATCAGAATAAAAGATGCGTCGCATCCTTAACCAGGGATGCGCCGCATTAAATAAACTGACAGAAAGTTTTAAAGTCAAAAATAAAAATGCAGAAAATGAAATAAGATATGACCAGTGCATGTGATGCGTCGCATCTTATGATGGAGATGCGCCGCATCTTCTGCAGGTCTGACAGACTCGACACAGAACAGAAAAGTAAAATATTTTCCTTCGGGTTGTCTCCCAGTCAGCACTTGTCTTTATTCCAGAGTCTTCAAGTTAGACTCACGTTCAACTCCTTATTTCAATACTTCGGGTTCAAACTCCTTTGGGGTTGGATAGTTGGTTTGAATTCATCTTCCATAAGGATTTTATGTGTACAGAATGACGGGCTAATTCCCTTAATATCAGACATATTCCATGCTAATGCTCCTCTTCGTTTATATAGTACCTGCAAAAGGGATTCTTTTTCTTTTGGCGTTAAGTCAGATGCAATAATAACGGGTGAATTAGTGTTCCCATTTAAATAAGCATATTCCAAAGTAGAAGGGAGATCCTTAAGCACAGGTTTAACATCATCAATTTTATTAGCACTAGCGGAATAAACTTGTTCTTTTATTACGTCGTTGCTGTCATCAGATAAATGCGCCGCATCGATATTTCCGATGCGCCGTATGGCGTTACAAACAGCGGAATCAATAGCGAAATTATTATCAATAGTATTTTCATCAACTTGATCTTCTATAGCGATTGTGTTTTCTAAATTTTTAAGCAGAAAAGAATCAAGCAAATTACTTTTTAACAATTTCTGAGTAAATTGATTAATCGTGTCATCAGAAACATCGATATTATAGCATTCATCATCTTCATAATTAGTTTTACTCATAGATTGTTCCATATTAAATTCAACCTCATCTTTTCCTATGGTAAGAGTTATCTTTTTATTAAAAACATCAATCATGGCCCTAGCAGTGGCTAAAAATGGTCGTCCTAATATTATAGGAGTTCTAGAATTTTCGGGCATATCGAGGATAACAAAGTCAATAGGTAATTCAAATTTATCAACTTTTATTAATATATTTTCAGCTATTCCTAATGGGTATTGTATGGACCTATCAGCTAGCTCTAAGCACATCCTAGTAGGTTTTGGTTCACCAAGGCCTAATTTTTCATACATAGAAGAGGGCATAAGACTTATACTAGCTCCTAGGTCGGCTAAAGCATTTCCAATATGTAAATTTTTAATTTGAAAAGGAATAGTGAAACTCCCTGGATCTTTTTCCTTAGATGGAAGTTTGTTGAGCAATGCTGCTGAGCTTCTTTCCCCCATTGTTACAGTGTAAGCTTCTTTAAGTTTGGACTTGTTTGTAAGCAAGCTCTTCAGATATTTAGCATATTTTGGTATTTGCACTAGGGCTTCCATAAATGGTATGCTTAGCTGCAGTTGCTTGAGATTTTCCAGGAACTTCCTTTGATAGGCATCTTCTTTCTCCTTCCTTACCCTATGTGGAAAAGGTAGTGTTGATTGTTTAAGTTCAATAGAAGGTTCTTCTCTAATCACAGGTTCTGGATTAGTCTCTTGTTGGGTCTAAAGATGCTGCTGTTCGAGAAATACACTAAGTATAACTCTGCTGATTAGTTCAATGACTCTGCTGATTGGACTTAAACTCTACTGTTTTGTAACTCTGCTGGATTGGAATAATAAGCAAGGTGTAACTCTGCTGCTAGCCCACGAAGACTCTGCTGCTAGACTAGTTACTCTGCTGCTTATTAGATATGTATAGTATGTTAAGGATAAGTATAGAAAAGATACGTAAAGATATTTTTCTTGTATAGAAAGTCTTGTAAACCGACTAGGACTCCTTACGCTATAAAAGGAGGATCTAGGGTTAGGTTAGATATACGTATCATTATTGTTTTACACTTCAAGGTTTCTTGTAACCCTATTGCCATTGAGCAATCGTATTAATATATTGAAGTGTTGTTTGAGAATTCGTTCGTGTTTTAATTCTTCTTAAGATCAAATATTAAGTTCCGCATAATATTTGATATACAACTCAAGATCAGTTTCTATACCGATTGCTTTAGGTTTATCTAAAGTAATTAATAAGATCGTGAAGCTCAACTGGGATCAACAAGTGGTATCAGAGCTTGTGATCTAGAAACTGGTACCAAGAAGAATTACTGAATACAAGATCTGCTAATCATCAAAGTAAGCAATGGATTCCGATTCTACACACATGGTTACTGCATCAAGAGTCCCCATGCTCAAGGCTGGAGAATACGAGATCTGGAAGATGAGAATTCAACAATACATGAGAATGGTTGATTACTCACTTTGGGAAGTTGTTCTACATGGCGACAGTCAACCAGCCAAGACTGCTACTGGATCAGTCTTGACTCTCAAGACAAGTGAGGAGAAAGCACAGAGAAGATTGGAGGTCAAGGCTCACAGTATTCTCATGATGGGAATACCTAATGATTATCAACTGAGCTTTAACCATATTGAGTCTGCTAAGGATTTGTGGGAAGCTATTGAACTTCGCTTTGGTGGGAATGAAGCTACTAAGAAATCAAGAAAGAATCTACTGAAGCACCAGTTTGAAACTTTTACTGCTTTGAGTTCTGAGAATATTGAGGGAACTTATGATCGACTTCATAAGTTGACCAGTCAGATGGCTCTTTTGAAGATTGAAGTACCTCAAGAAGATATCAATCTAAAATTTCTGAGAAGTCTATCTTCTGAATGGAACACTCACACAGTGATTTGGAGGCACAAGGAAGATTTTGAGAAGATGACATTGGATGATCTGTATAACAACTTGAAAGTGTATGAATCTGAAGTTAAGGGATTGTCAAGTTCATCTTCTACCACAAACAATATTGCTTTTGTTTCCTCAAGCAACAAGAATTCTGGTAGTCATCAAGAACAGCACTCTGCCGCTGGTACTTTTGTTCCTGCTGCTGGTTCACATGTCTCTGCTGCTGACTCTACCAACACCAACACCATCAGTGATGCTGCCATTTGTGCTTATTTGGCTGAACTTACTACAAGTACTTCAGTTATGCCTCAAGATCTGGATGAACTTGATCTTGATGATGTTGAAGAGATTGATATGCAATGGTAGTTTGCAATGCTAACTATGAGGGCAAGAAGGTTTCTTAAAAGAACTGGTAAAGAGATGAAGTTCAGAAGGAACAAGAATGTGGGATTTGACAAATCAAAGGCTGAATGTTTCAACTGTCATAAGAAGGGACACTTTGCTAGAGAGTGCAGAGCACCAAAAAGGAACAATGAGAATGTCAAGAAGTCTACTGATGAAGAGCCAAATCCTACTACTGCTATGGTGTCATGTGATGGGTTAGGAGAGTATGACTGGAGTGATCATGCTGAAGATGGTCCAAATTGTGCATTGATAGCTGAATAGGAACCTCAAGTACAACATTTTGCTTTCATGGCCTACTCCTCCTCTGGATCAGACTCTGAGGTATCCAATGAATCATCTTGTTCTTTTAAATCATGTTCTGATACAATTGAAATACTTAAGTCTAGCAATGGAAACCTTAAAATGGAGAATGAAACACTTAAGCTAGACAATCTTAGTTATGAATATGGTTTAAAGAATTTAGAAGAGAAACTTGAATTTTATAAAAAGGCTGAAATTGAATATCTTGATAAGATCACTATTCTAGAAAATGAACTTATTAAGAAAGATTGTGAGATTAAGGTTCTTATGGAAAAAGTAGAAGAGGCTGAACAGGCTAAAGATTCAGCTATAAGTGAGACTAAAAAACATATTATTAGGGTGGAAAAACAACAATTTGCCACTGACATTCTCAGTAAACCTATAGGAAGACACTTTGCAGATTCAGGAAGTGGTCTAGGATATAATGCTGTTGCTCACCCTAAGAAACTTAGTGCCAATGCCCCTCCTACTAGGACATTGTCTTTTATACCTGAGTCTGAGGCTAAACCTGTAGGTGAAACTAGTGAAACCAAAATAGAGTCACCTAAGGTTGAGAAAAAGTGGACTGATGCACCCCTTATTAAAGATTGGGAGTCTGACAGTGATGATGAAGTTGTAGAATCTGATTCAACCCCTAAGAACAAAAAGGAAGAAATTCCTGCTGTTGTTGAATCAAAAGCACCTAAGGCTAAAAAGGTTGAGTTTATTAAGCCTAAGTTAGGTAAAGGTATCTCTAGGGAGATGGCTGAATATGAAAACACACCTAGAGCATATCCTAAGAAAACCAATAACTTGCCTCGAGGAAACCAGAGAAATTGGAACAACCTAGTTTCACAAAGATTAGGTACTGATTTTCAATTACTTAAAAAGGCATGTTATAGTTGTGGTAGTTTTGAACATCTGCAAGATGAGTGCTACTACTATCAGAAACCAGTTTGGAACCAGTACACTAGGGTGAACCATAGAAACTTTGCTAGAAAGACTCACCCACATCCCAAAAGAAACATGGTTCCCAAGGAAGTTTTGATGAGAGATGGTACTTCTAGAGTTATCTCTCCTATTGCACCAAAAGGGCCCATAAAGAAGGACATAGTTGATTCTGCTGTTAAGGCAAACTCTGCTGTTAAGGCAAACTCTGCTGTTAAGACAGACTCTGCTGTTTTGCCTAAAGTTGTTACTGATACTGTTGTGGGCAACCATTTTTATGCTGTTAAGGCCTCAGCTTGCTGGGTCTGGAAACCAAAAGTTAAATTTATAGATCATGTTCTCAGACACAGCAGTGCACCAATGCAGTTGAAGAAATTTGACTACTTTGATGCACAAGGCAGATCCAAGTCAGTAATGGCTTGGGTCCCAAAGAGAAACTAATTCTCTTACTTTTTGTGCAGGGCAATCTACAAAAGGAGCTAAAGGATAAATGCATTTTTGATAGTAGATGCTCTTCACATATGACTGGAGACCAAAGCAATTTGGAAAACTTTGAAGCTTTGGATGGTGGATATGTTGCCTTTGGGAGTGATCCTAAAGGAGGTAAAATTGTTGGAAAAGGCATCATCAGAACTGGAAAATTGGATTTTGAGAAAGTGTATTTAGTGAATGGACTAAAGTTCAATCTTTTTAGTGTCTCACAAATGTGTGACAGAAAGAATTTTTTTCTTTTTACAGACACTGAATGTCTTGTCTTATCTCCCGACTATAAGATACCTGATGATAAATTAGTACTTCTTAAAGTCCCTAGAAATGACAACATATACAGTGTGGACATAAAGAACATTATTCCCAAAAGAGATTTAACTTGTCTGTTTGCCAAAGCCACTATTGATGAATCCAAACTATGGCACAGAAGGCTTGGTCATTTGAACTACAAGGCTATCAATAAGTTGGTGAAAGGGAACTTGGTCAGAGGACTACCTTCAAAGGTTTTTGAGGACCCTGAAGTATGTGTTGCTTGTCAAATGGGAAAGCAACATAAAGCATCTTGTAAGTCCAAATTGGTGAATTCTATTACTGAACCCTTGTTTATGTTACATATGGACCTATTTGGACCTACTTATGTGAAAAGTTTGAACAAAAAGATGTATGGCTTAGTGGTCACTGATGATTTTAGTAGATTTACTTGGGTATTCTTCTTAGCTACTAAGGATGAGACACCTGGCATTCTTAAGGCTTTTATTACAAGGATAGAAAACCTTTTTAATCACAAAGTTAAGATCATCAGATGTGACAATGGAACTGAGTTTAAGAATCAAGTAATGAATCAGTTCTATGGGGAAAAAAGGGGATAACTAGACAATTTAGTGTGGCTAGAACTCCTCAGCAAAATGGTGTTGCTTAGAGGAGAAATAGAACATTAATTGAGGCTGCTAGGACAATGTTGTCAGAGTCTAAGTTACCCACTATCTTTTGGGCTGAAGCAGTCAACACTGCTTGTTATGTGCAAAATAGAAGTAAGATAGTTAAGCCTCACAATAAGACCCCTTATGAGTTATTGCATGGTAGGAAACCACTGATAGATTTCTTTAGACCATTTGGGTGTCCTGTCACTATCTTAAACACCATTGACCACTTAGGCAAGTTTAGTGAGAAAGCAGACATAGGTTACTTTGTTGGATACTCCACTGAAAGTAAGGCTTTTAGGGTTTTCAATCAAAGGACTGGGCTTGTGGTGGAAAATTTGCATGTTAAAATTAGAGAAACCACACCTAATGTTGATGGAAAAGGTCCTGAATGGATGTTTGATATTGATTCTTTAACCAAAAGTATGAATTATCAACCAGTCATTGCAGGTACTACTAACATGTCTGCAGGTACACAAACTAACCCCAATGCAGGTACACAAGCAAAGAAGGATGGATCTGCAGAGGAGTTTGTTTTGATTGAAAAGTGGAAGTTTGATCAGTACTTCTCTCCAACAGATAAAGAGGGAAAGAGTTCAGATGATGATGCTATTCATAAGGAAGTACCAAAGGTTAATGCAGAAGGTGATGATGAACCTTCTCATGATGACAAGAATGATGATAAAGAAAGGAATGAAGAGTCAGAAGTTGATGGACAACAAGGGAATTCACATACCAGCAGTTCTCCCAACTCTGCTGCTAGGCCAAAACACTCTGCTGATAGGCCAAAACACTCTGCTGTTAGGCTAAAACACTCTGTTGTTAAGCTTGGTAACTCTGCTGCTATGCCCAAGGACTCTACTGCTGATAAAGATGGTGATTCTTATGATGATTCTTCTGATGAGATGCCCGAATTAGAAGAAGTGTATGTGGACACTGATGATGAAGTTGTTGATGTTTTTGGTGCTGAAGCTGATTTATCAAATTTGGAGACTGATATACCTGTTAGTCCCACTCCAACAACCAAAATTCACAAGATTCATCCAAAGGAGCAGATTATAGGTGATGTTCACTCTGCTGTGCAGACCAGAAGTAAATCAAAAGGGTTGAGTGATTTGCTTGATCAAGGATTGTTTGCTCAAACACTTAAGAAAAGGAATAGCCACAAGGATTTACAAAATTGCATGTTTGCCTATTTCTTATCTCAAGAAGAACCCAAAACCATTCACAAGGCTATGAAAGATGAAAGTTGGGTTGAAGCTATGCAAGAGGAGTTGCTGCAGTTCAAGCTTCAAGAAGTGTGGACATTGGTGGATTTGCCTAATGGAAAAAGAGCAATTGGTAATAAATGGGTGTTCAGATGCAAAAGAGATGAAAGAGGCATTGTTATCAGAAACAAGGCTAGACTGGTGGCTCAGGGATACACTCAGGAAGAAGGAATAGATTATGATGAAGTATTTTCCCCAGTTGCAAGAATTGAAGCTATTAGACTATTTTTGGCATATTCTTCATACAAGAATTTTCCTGTGTATCAAATGGATGTCAAAAGTGCTTTCTTGTATGGAAAGATTCCTGAAGAGGTATATGTGATGCAACCACCTGGGTTTGAAGATCCTAAGTATCCTGATAGGGTTTACAAGGTGAAGAAAGCACTGTATGGACTACATCAAGCTCCTAGAGCTTGGTATGACACCTTATCTAAGTATTTGTTGAATAATGGTTTTTGCAGAGGAACAATTGATAAAACATTGTTCATTAAGAAAGACAAAAAGGATATCCTACTTGTTCAGGTTTATGTAGATGATATCATTTTTGGGTCTACAAATAAGGTGTTATGTGAAGGATTTGAAAAGCTTATGCACAACAGGTTTGAGATGAGTTCTATGGGGGAACTGACTTTCTTTTTGGGGCTTCAAGTCAAGCAGAAGTCAGATGGAATTTTTATTAGCCAAGACAAGTATGTGGCTGATATGTTGAAGAAATTTGGTTTCAATGATGTGAAAGCAGCTAAGACACCAATGGATAAAAACAAACCTTTGCTCAAGGATGAAGATGGGGTAGAGGTTGATGTACACCTTTATAGATCAATGATTGGTTCATTGATGTATCTGACTGCTTCAAGGCTAGATATCATGTTTTCTGTGTGTGCTTGTGCTAGATTTCAAGTGTCACCAAAAGTTTCACATTTGGAAGTGGTCAAAAGAATTTTTAGGTATCTAAAGGGTCAACCTAAATTGGGCCTTTGGTATCCTAATAATTCACCCTTTGACTTGATAGCATACTCAGACAGTGACTATGCTGGAGCCAGTTTGGATAGAAAATCAACCACTGGAGGCTGTCAGTACCTTGGTCATAGGCTAATCTCATGGCAATGCAAGAAACAGACTGTTGTGGCTAACTCAACAACTAAAGCAGAATATGTTGCTGCTTCTAGCTGCTGTGGACAAGTGCTCTGGATTCAGAACCAACTACTGGATTATGGGTACAATTTCATGAACACAAAAATTTTCATTGACAACAACAACACAATGTGTATTATCAAAAATCCTGTTTTTCATTCTAAAACAAAATACATAGAGATAAGACATCATTTTATTAGAGATTGTTATGAGAAAAAGTTAATTCAAATTGTTAAAATACATACTGACAACAATGTTGCTGATCTACTTACCAAAAGTTTTGATATAAGTAGATTTCAATTTTTAGTTGCTAGTATTGGCATGATAAATCTTTAATCTTTAAACATCTTATCTCTGTATGTTTTTGTAAATTTTTGTAAGGATTTGTGCTGATTGTTTAGTCAAAGTCTGGTGTTAAGTCAAAATTTGATGTTTCTTAAGTTGTTGTTGTTTGGTTGTTTGCTACTATGACTACTCTGCTGCTATTGTGGGATATTCTTGCTTGTGTTTGTGGTTTTCTACTAACCTTTTGCAGATATACATGAATACACAATCAAGTAAAGCAAGGAAAGATAAATTCCATTGATCACAAAAGCATAAGTACAAAATAAAGTTTCCATACATCTAGTGTTCATAAGAAGATCAAAAGAAAACAAGGCCAAGGATTCACAACCTAAACACACCTATCCCAAATCAAGCTTGTTCCTTTCACTTTCCAACAAAGTCTAGCATCACCTTGCTGCGAGGTCCTCTAGTACCCATGGCTTCTGATACTCTAGGACAGGGAAGTGCAAGTACCACTGGTCTTGGTGGTGGACTCTGCTGTTGGCTTGAAGATGGAGCTTGTTTCCTCTCCGGCTTTTTCTTTGGAAAGGGACTTCCTGCTCAGTACTTGGCTTTGGACGAGGAGGATCAACACTCTTACCAAAAGCGGCAACAGCCTTCTTTATTTGTCTCTGAAGCTCAGCGGTCAAAGGATGTTGCGGAGGATCGATTTCCCAGGAACCTTGATAGTATGTCATGGATTTTGGCTATGCTGCTGTTTCATCATCATCAGAGTCTTCAAAGGAGGATGGTGTTGATGGAAGTGGGTCAGAATATTCTTCTTCGACAACCGCTTTGCCTTTTTGTTGTGCTGAAGATGAACTTGGAGGAAAGTAATTTGCCCATCCTTGTGAATTATCTGAAGAGGAATCTGATGAAATATCAATGATCGGTGCTTTGGATGAACTCATGATTATTTGATTTTGAGTTAGGGTTTGTCAAATTGGGGATTTGTTAAGCAATTGAGGGATTTATAGAATTTAATGAGGAGTTGGTATTGTATTTAAGCTACTTGGGGAATTAAATTTGGAGATTTTGGGAAAGTTGACTTTTGGTCAAACCTTTCATGACTCTGCTGCTGAGTTTGAAAGTAAAGGGGTAATATTGAAAATTTTGGCGCGTCTTAAAACCTAATTAGATCAAAACGGTCTCACACACCATTTCGATCTCATTAACTTTTAATTGCTCAAAATTACATTCGATTCTCTCACATGAACATTAATTCATATCATTATATCCAAAACCCCCAAACTCCAAATGGCTCAACGAAAGTTTCCTGATGAGCATAATCAGATTGCGTTTCTTAGTAAGGTTTCTGCAGCTGACGGATTTCATGAAGTTATGGATTTTCTTTGTGCATCTCGATTAAGGTATGCTCTAACAGTTGATCCACCCATTATTAAATCTCATATGCACCAGTATTGGTCAACTGTTAAGCTAGATATACTCGATGGGGAGGAAAGGTTAATAGGTAGTGTAGATGGAGAGACTATTGTGGTTAGTGAGACAACTATTAAGCGAAGTCTTCTTCTATCAGGTGTTTCAACACCCTCTAATCTTACCACTGAGGTTATTTTAACTGAGCTTGAGAGAATTGGGTATGAGAGGCCTGAAAATACTGGAACTTTTTATAAAGGTCTGCTTTGCCCACATTGGAAGTTTTTGTTGCATACTCTTCAACACTGCTTGTTTCCCAAAGTAGGAGGATGGAATGAGTTTAGTGCTCTTCAAGCCATGTCCTTAGTTTTTTTGGCTACTGGACAACCATTTGATTTTTCATCAATGATTTTTGAGGGTATGAAGAAGTTTGTTAAGAAGAAGTTTTATTTGTATCCAAGGTTTTTGCAGCTCATTATCAATAATCAACTAACAGAACCCTTGGAACATACCAACATTGAGCCAAGTAGCAGGATGGCAATCAAGATGTTTGCTTTTCTGAAGAAGAATGGAAAAGGTTTTTCTGGTGCTATAACTCCCCTATCTGAACACATTTTGAATGTTGTGGCTGCAGTGAATGAGGATGAAGAGGCTAGAACTCCCACAGCTTCCCATCACACATCCTCATCTACAAGTTTGAATGTATCATCTTCCCATGAACCCCAAAATACCCAATCACCTAGGACTTCACAACAAGAGGACATTGTGAAACCTCAAGCCAATGTCAGTATGGATGCAGATGAGGCTGGTACAGGTGATGTAGGTACAATGATGGAAGAGGCTGGCACTACTGTTTCCAACTTAGTAGTTGAACAGGTCAGTGCTAACATATTTAAGACCTCAACCATGGCAACATCTATTGTAGAAGGTTCTCAAGAACCTAATACAACTGATGGTAACCCCAGCCAAATGGCTAATATGGGGGGCTCAGATGTTCAATCTAGGGTTGAAACTGAGTTTGTGTCCAAAGATTCACCTCTCGGAGAAGGTAACACATCTCGAAGTGATGAGGACAGGGATGAAACACATGAATTGATGGACACTGATGTACAAAATGACAATGCCCATGATACACCTCTCGGACCAGGTAACACAGGTCGAAGTGTTGAGGCTAGCATTGAACTTGAAACAGAGGATTTGACGGTTAAAATACCTGTATAAAATGCCAATTCCAGTGATCAACCTCTCGGGTCAGGTAACACAGACCGAAGTTGTGAGGATATCATGAAACAATTACAGGAATTGACGAATACATGTACCAAATTGTCACAGGAGGTTCTTGGTCTTAGAAAGGAATTAAAAACAGTCAAAGCTTCTCAGGGTGCTAAAATTCGAAGACTTAAGCTCAGGGTTACACATCTTGAGGGGATGCTGAAGAAGAGTTCCAAACCATGTTTGGAAGAGGATGCTTCCAAACAGGGGAGGAATGATCAGGATCAGGAGGTTATAATAGGTTCAGGGGAGGTTGTCAAGGAATCAGGTGAAAATGTTGCTGTTATTGGTGATGAGAGTGATAAGATTGACTCTGCTGGAGCAGAACATTCTGCTGATGGGTTAAAGGACTCTGCTGTTGATACAGAGAAGAGTGCAGGAGAAAAGGACTCTGCTGAATCAGATGATGAAAAGTTGACTTTAGCTCAAGTACTTCTGAACATTGGAACTAAAACACCCACACCATCACAACAACAACCTGCTGCTGAATCTACACATCATGATAAAGAAGCTGCTGAAGAACTTGAAAGGATGCAAAAGTTGAAACCAAAAACTAAGAAGCAAATAGCTTTTGATGCAGAGGTTACAAGGCAACTTCAAGAAAAGGACTTGGCTGATGAAAAAGCTCAGATTGCTCGTGATGAGGAATATGCAAGGAGTGTGGCAGCTGATGAGGAAAGAAATATGTTTGAATTTATGGAAAGCTCCAAATCTACAGAGGTTAATCAAGAAGAATTCAATGAACAGTTGCAATATTTCTTAGATTCTGATATGATTGTAAGAGGTCAAGCTTTCTTGATAACGAAAGATGAGCAGTTGGATGCAAATGAAAAGACAGAAGAGATTGTGGAGTTTATACTCAGAAAGAATGGAGTAGCTAAGTGGGAAGAGCTGATTCTGAGAATTAAAGAAGGACAGAAGCATGGATACAAACCAAAGTCATCTACAAAGAAAGCATTAGTTAATGATATGAAGTATTATTTGAAGAATGCAAGAAATTATCAGATGAAGGATTTCAAGGGAAAATCAGATGCCATAATTGAAAAGGAATTTTATGAAACCTATGCTATGCTAAATCCAAGAAAAGGTTTCAAAACTGAAAAGAAGAGAAAGCCAGAGGTTATGGAATTTGACAATGTGAAAGCATCTGGAAGTGTTTTGGAGAATCAAGATGACAAGCAAACCATGGAGGTTGAGAGGGAAGAAGTTAAGGAAGTCATTGGTTATAAGAGGACTGGTACAAGACCTAAGATGAGTGCTAGAAAGAAAAGAAGGGTTCAAACTGAAGATTGTTATAAGAACAAACAAGAAGAAGCTGATGCTATGAAAGCTATTATGGACTTCACAGTTCATAAACCACAACCAGTACCTAAACCACAGCCAGAACCTGAGATAATCAATGCAGTCCCCTTATCAAAAAAGTATTCAATTATATCTTATACTGCTGATGTGTTTGATGTCTGTGATGCTAAATGGGAGGTTATGAGATCTGATTTGAAATGTGAAAAATATGTTAGATTTGATCAGATGCTGGAGTACATGGATAGAGAGGATATTGTAAAACTCTGGGAACTTTACAAGGAAAGATATGGTGACAAGAAACCAGAGTCAGTGCCTGAAAGAGTACATTATCTTTGGCTGAGTAACATGTTTGAGCCTGATGCAATGTATACTGAATGGGAAAAATTAAGAAGGTCAAAGAAAGTTGTTAAGTGGTACTTATATCAGTCATGTGGAGTACATGAACTGATTGGAGATGGTGGGCTTGGTGTTTACATGTTGATAGAAAAAGATTATCCTTTCTACAACAATGTTGATGTTCTCACTGATATGATGCAACCAGGAAAGTTGATGTTGTAAAGACCATTTGTATCAGATTATCAAGCAGGTGTGCTAATTGAGAAGTATAGAAAGATTCTGCAAGAAAAGATTTCAAAACAGTAAAGTGTTTGGAAGCATCCTCCTAGTGATTAGCTGGGTTTAAAGGAAACTTGATGATTTTTGAAGAAAAATATCAAGTTTAGGGGAGGATTGTTGGGTCTAAAGATGCTGCTGTTCGAGAAATACACTAAGTATAACTCTGCTGATTAGTTCAATGACTCTGCTGATTGGACTTAAACTCCGCTGTTTTGTAACTCTGCTGGATTGGAATAATAAGCAAGGTGTAACTCTGCTGCTAGCCCACAAAGACTCTGCTGCTAGACTAGTTACTCTGCTGCTTATTAGATATGTATAGTATGTTAAGGATAAGTATAGAAAAGATACGTAAAGATATTTTTCTTGTATAGAAAGTCTTGTAAACCGACTAGGACTCCTTACGCTATAAAAGGAGGATCTAGGGTTAGGTTAGATATACGTATCATTATTGTTTTACACTTCAAGGTTTCTTGTAACCCTATTGCTATTGAGCAATCGTATTAATATATTGAAGTGTTGTTTGAGAATTCGTTCGTGTTTTAATTCTTCTTAAGATCAAATATTAAGTTCCGCATAATATTTGATATACAACTCAAGATCAGTTTCTATACCGATTGCTTTAGGTTTATCTAAAGTAATTAATAAGATCGTGAAGCTCAACTGGGATCAACATCTCTTTTGGTTGCTCTTGCTCAGATGATATAGATTCAGGGGAAATCTTGTTTGTGCTGTTATCCTCGGGTGTCTCTCCGATTTGAAAGGTTGACTTTCCGCCTCTAGTTGTAATCCCTTTCAAATCGTGTTTTACCAAAAGAACCTTGTTAAGCACCGTTGACAATTGGTGCACTTCAATTGCCAATCCATTAATCATGTTGTTTTGTTCCTTTACTAACAGCTCATGACTGCCTTTGAATTCATTAATAAAGTTTCTTGCTTCATGATGTTCTTTTTCATTTGCTTGAGCGATTAGTAATGCAAACTCTTCCATGGTAAGGTTTCTTTGGGGTCTTCCGAACCAGTTGGGGAAAATATAGAACATTGTTCCTGAAAATTAAAGACAGGTAGATTTCAAAGTAAAAACTTCATAGTGAAAGGGTAAGTTAGAATATTTTCCGTTCGGGAATAAGAAAAATAAAAGTTGCTGATATCTGTAGACGATGCGCCGTATCCAGAAAGTTGGATACGCCGTATCTTATTACGTTAAAATTTAATCAGACTTTTATTCAGAAAACAGATACACCGCTTATGAATTAGAATGCGCCGTATCAAGTTTAAATTATCAAAAATCGATTATATTTATTAAAATTAAATGCGTCGTATTAACAAAAGCTAATGCGCCGTATTTTCGTTACGTTTCAAAATACAAGATTTTTGATTTAGTAGATGCGCCGTATCGATAAAGATCGATGCGTCGCTTCTGTTTAATAATTCGAAAAACTTTTTTAATTTAAATAGAAAATACGCCGTATCTGTTAAAACAGATGCGTCGTATGGCGTTAGGGTTTAGAAAAATTTCTTATTAAAACCAGAATACGCCGTATCTTGGGGAAAGATGCGTCGTACTCGAATTTATTAAACGCATTGTATTTTATAAAAATTAAACGCAATACGCCGTATCTGTGAAAACATATGCGCCATATCGTTTGTATCAACACAATACAACGACAGCAGAATGCAGAAAAATACAGAAAAAAAAGAAAAAGAAAAATAAAAACAAACAAAAAGAAACAAAAATTACAGAAAACAAAAACACACAAAAACAGTAAATATGCAAATTATACAATGAATGCAATCTATCTAATATACAACAGGGTTAGTGGTTAGAATCTAAAAAAAAAAAAAAAAAAAAAAAAAAAAAAAAACTAAAAAGAAAAACCTAATTAAAATACTTAATCAAATTAACAGATAATAACAATTCACTCCCCGGCAACGGCGCCAAAAACTTGATGCGCGTGATGTGTCGTTGCGGTTTAGCAGTATTAATGCCTACTCAAGTTTTAAATTTATATTTAGCCGACTTATCAATAACACACACACTTAACGAGCAGTGTACCCGGTCAGTATGAATATAATGGTAAGCAGAGTGTCGATCACTAAGAGTGGAATGTATTATCTAGTTATTCTAATCAGTATTTTAATATCCTAAGTTAGTTATACAACCTAATCTAACGCAAGGGGGTTCAGCCTGAGAGACTGGCACAGTTTGGTTATAATTAAATAGACAACTAAACTAATGAGCACGAATCAGCGATTAGCACACACGTACACAGATAAATACTCGAGACAATAAGAAGACCTGTCCTGATAATTAAATAGCTTGTCACTTGTTTTATTGCTAGTTTTATATGAAGTGTATATAATTAAATCTTTCTCGTTGGCTCTAATCTTATCGGCGAGTAAACCCTTAATGATTACTTATGTCTATCCTACTTTTCTAGAGACGCTAGAATAAATAGGCGAGGAAGGGGCATGGCGACCCAAGCAAGACTCAGTTAGACACAGAGGTTATCAATGCACTAATAAAAGTCACCAAAGACATCAATATATAAACTTTAATTAATGGGAAAGCAATATTAAGGGGAGTGCATGATCTTCCGTAGTCACATGACACAAGCCCATCAATCCTGATGAATTAAAGCGTACTAAAACAATAAAACAAAACTACTTAATGAATTGAATACATGCAGGACCTTCTTACAGCTCTTGTATCTTTGTTTGAGGTGTGTCTTGTGCTGCTTGGTCGTCTGAATTCGGCTCTAGGGTTATATCTATATATATCTCTCAAATTCGTCTGACCTTGGGGTATTTATAGTTTCTGTCTGAGGGATCGATGCGGCGCATTGAGTTGATAGATGCGGCACATTGACTTAACTTCGCGTGGGGTCCAAGATTAATATATTCTGGAATATTCGTACACCGTCTTCAGATGCGGCGTAACTTGATCTTTGTATGCGGCGCATGTACTTTAGCTGTCTTGGATTGTAACTGGTGAAATCTTGATAGTGATACAACGTATGTTAGAAGTATATTGCGACGTATCTAGAGTAGAACGAGCTTGATCTTCTTCTTTGACCAAAGTTTCATATGCGGCGCATGACAGAATTGCATGCGGCGCATTCTTCAAAGTCAGGCAATGGTCTTCGAATTCATCTAAGTATGATATTGCGTCGTATCTGTTGAGTGAGATACGGCGCATCTTCTGGATTTCAGTAGACTTTTGACATCTCGCTTGTTTTGCTCCATAATTAGTCCAAAATCGCCAAGTTTCACATAATGCTTGTTTTTACCTGAGAATTACTAAAGTAAACATTAATGTATCGATTCTCATATATAATATAATAAAACAAGTCAAATAAATAGGATAAATGATGATAATAAAATGTACTTATTTGAGTTCATCAACGGGAAAAAGACAAAACGCAGTGAAAGTGACGTTTTGTCCTTTGCGGTTTGTCAATTAGTGCTGCGGTTTGACTTCTTGCGGTTTGAGGTGCTGCGGTTTGACTCTCTGGGTTTTGAAGTATCCGCGATTTGTGGTTTCTGCGGTTTGCCTTTTATTGCGTTTTGGGTATTGCGGTTTGGAATATTTTAGAGGTTGCGGTTTGAGTGTTGCTATCTGCGGTTTGTTGTTTCTTGCGTTTTGACTTGTTTCGGTTTGACCAAATTTAACTTTTTACGTCAAAACTTCAAACGGCCATAATTTTTGAACTGTAACTCCGTTTTCAGCGAATTACCTGTCAAAACGACCGTGAGACCGAGGAGAAGGACACGTTGAATTTGAAATCGCTCCAAAATGAAGTTATCGAGGTTTTAAGTTTTCAGACCAAAATTTCACCATAATAACTTGCATCAACCATACCAAATTACTACTATACAACAGATCACCAAGTCTACCAAACTTTCATCATAAGACATTCAAGTAATCAAATCACGGTTTATTCTTGATTTTTGTAAAATCCCGCGAAAGAATCTATTTCTCGGTTTAAATCATAGAATTGTAAAATCCCGTGCACGTTCATATCATGTCAAAAACTACGGATTCAGTCATTTCTGAGGTACTCAAATTGTATGACATGATTGACAAACAAAAGATTCCCAAAGATGTACAACAGATAAACGTGTTTGAGTATGTTAGTGCCGATAGGAACTCTGTGTGCCCGAATTCTCAAGAGAAAGAGCTCCATCAGCTACAGACAAACGTTGTTGAGTCAGATACTGCTATGAACAACGTGCAACATGTGAAACTCAACGAAGCATCTGTTGAACCTAGTGGGGTATCTTCTGTTATTAATGATGATAATGTGTTGCATGAACAAAAGATTCCCGAAAAAGTACAACAGACAAACGTTGCTGAGTCAGATACTGTTAATATGGGAAATAACGATATTATCCCATATGAACAATATGTGAAACACAACGAAGCGTCTGTTGTACCTAGTTGTGCATCTTCTGTTATAAATGATGATCATGAGTTGCATGAGTACACTGCGTTTATCCTTGATGACACCTTGACCACTAGACTTAACATCTATAAAGATCAGGTGGTCATATATGAACAACGTGCAAAATTTGAGCTAACTGAACGTGAGCAAAAAATGGATGGTCAAATGCGTACATTCATAACTTAACGTAATTTAAGGGAAGAAACATTGAAAAAGGAGTTATATTCTTTACGAAAACAACTTGATCAGAATGTTAAACAAAAACAGGAGTTTCAAGAAAGTGTAAATACACCAAAACAAGATTTCAAAGAAAGAGAAACAAAACTCTTAAATGATTTTTCCAGACTTAAAACGTTAAAGAATAAGCTTGAAAACAAGTTGTACACACAAGACCAGACCAGACAAACGGCTCAAATGATTCAAAAGCATAAAAAGTTGTGTGATAAACATAGTGAACATAATGTAGGTGAACCTAAATTAGCTTTCCTTAGGAGTGCTAAAGTAGCCCAACCTGCCTTATATGATGCAAATGTAATGATTAAGCCTGATCATGCCCCTCCTGATGTATCATCACTTGAAGAGAGTAATGAGATAGAAGTAAGAAATAGAGAAAGATTGACTGAAAAAAATGAAGGATCCCAAATGTATAGCCAATCGAATCATAATCAAACCCCATGATTACTATGAGGAAAATCGATTGACTGTCTTTGCACCTCAAACTAAGTTGACGCCTGAACAAATATTTTGGTCTTTGGACATTGAAAAGAGAAAGGCCGATGAACTTAAAGCCAAAACTCCACCCCTTAGGAAAATTGCGGCTGCAACTGTGTATCCTCCCAATATACCCAAGCACTTAGTTCCTTTGACTCTTCCCACATAATGTAAAACTCTAATTAGCATATACGTTCTTTGTCAACTATTTGCTGATTTTGATAAAACATGTAAGAAGAGAATTACGCCAACGAGAATTAATGAAGGGGAAAGGGGTTTTGAACAAACAAAACGGTGCTACTTAACTGAGGTTATCCCATTCTTTAAGCTCCTTAAGGAACATTTTGAGGGCATGCAAAAAACCCTTGAAACTGAAGTAAATGAGATGAAAGGAATCTTTAAAGATATGGAAAACGAGGTATCCCAAAATGCGATAGAACTTACGAGTCGTGAGATCGAGAGAAAGAACATTCTCATCACCAATGAGAATTTGATTGCTAGATGTATTGCTCAGGATGTATTTTATACTGCTGCTGATTCTACATTAATTGCTTGTCAATTTCATGAGTTGTCTATTGCATTGAATGTTACCCAGAATTGTGTTGTTGAGCTTGAGGGGGAGAATTTGAAATTGCATGAGAAAATTCAAAATGATGACCATGATAACATGGTTAGACGTTTTTCGAAACTAGAAGTTGATAATCTTAACTTGCAATTAAAGTATCAACATTTAGAAGAAAGATGTAAAATCTCAAATGCCAAGACATCATTGGATGCTCCTGAATTTGATGCATATTTTGAATTAAACAAACGTGATGAAAAAATTCAAGCTCACACGAAGACGATTCAAAAATTGAGGGCCCAAATTGCCCAATTAAAGTCAAACAAGAGTGAAGTAATTGGCACCCATAAACCATCGTCTCTAGATTCTCAGAATTTTCACTATCAAGACACCATCAATAAGTTACACTATGAAAATGAGTGCTTTCGAGCTGAAAATTCAAAAGTCAAACAACATTACTAAGAGTTATATGACTCAATTAAAGTCACAAGAAACAATCACAATGAAAGGATAATTTCTTTGCTAAATGAGATCGAGAATCTAAAGACTCAGGTGAAAGGGAAAATGCCAATTATCACTTGTGATAATGTTGTTCCAAAGGTTTCTGCTTGTAGAAAGTATGCAATTGATGTTGTGCCTATTTCGCTTCCCCTTAGGAACAATAGGTCTGCTCATCAAGTATATCTCACTCACCTTAAGGATAGCCTTGATACCCTTCGTGAGATCCTAGAAGAGGATAGGATAGATAAATCACTGGATAGTTCAGTTGTAGACGCCTGGTTCCTCACTAAACGATCTCAGGAACTTTTAGAATACGTCATTGGCACATGTCCTAAGACTGATAGCAAGCGAGATAGGTTTATTGCGTCATCCTCAATGACTAAGAACAAGCATTTAACCTTTGAGGCACCCTTGGAAACTTCTGATCCCAACACATCAAAACATGTTCAGCAACTGGAAGTGAAAAAGACTAAGATTCCCATCAGTCCTTCTACAGGAGTTAAAAAAGACACTAAAGCTAGCGAGTCAAAACCTAGGAGAAATATAAAGAATTATAGGACTTCACCAGCTAAAAGTGTTCCTAAGAAGAAAGTAGAAGACCACATGAGGAACAATAAGTCAGATTTGAACAAACGAAATCATAATTCAAATCCTAATTCACTTTGCAAAACATGTAATGATTGTTTAATTTCGGGTAATCATGATAATTGTGTTGAGAAATTTTTGAAGTCATCCAACAAAACCCCTGTCAAGCAAGTTTGGAGAGCCATGCATGTCAAGCAAACTTGGAAAGCAACAAGAAACATGTTTGCTAATGTTGGTTATCAATGGAAGCCCACTGGAAGGAAATTCACTTTAGGAGAACAATGCCCTTTAACTAGGATAACTAAGTCTAAAGTAGTGCCTATACGTCAATGGAAGCCAACTGGAAGGAAATTCCTTGTAGGAGAACAGTGCCCTTTAATTAGGTCTACTAAATCCGAAACGGTGCCTTTAATACAACCCAAACACATTAGTACTAGTGAAAGTGTCATCACTGAGAGATTTTGTAATAACCCTCATACATCGTTAACTATGTACCAACGTAGAAACAAACAAAAAAAAGGCTACTTCCACTAGCATTCCAACTTCTACTAAGACTCAGGCAAATGATGCTCCTGTTCCCACTAACCAACTGGACCCCAACTTAAATTGGGGATCCGGCACTCCAAACTCTCTATTTTTGTCTGTTTTCAAATGCAGGTCATACAGATCTCCCTTTGACATTTGAACTCAGGCTACTCACTACGTATGAGGAGAAATCACAAATGACGTTTGATCACATTAGTTCAAGCCTCGTTCTTCATCGATAATGACGTTTGAACACACCAGTTCAAGCCTCGTTCTTCAACGACAATGACGCCTGTTCACATCAGTTCAGGCCTCGATCTTCATTGACAATGACGTCTGTTTACATCAGTTCAGGCCTCGTTATTTAACAACATATGGCGTCTGCTGAAAATACTTCAGGCCCCGTTCCTCAAAGAAAAGAAAGGCGTACACTTGAGTGCGCTTTATCTTCAGAAGAAGATAAATCTTCTTGTTTCTGACTATTCTCATCAACAAGCTTCATACTTGTTCCATGCTCGTTCAATCATCAAGTGGATCTACTTTCATTAGATTGTATTTTTATTCACTCGATCAAAAATGGCAACCTCAAATGCAATTTTTGAGGGGGAAAAGTGTGAACAGTGGATCGACGTACAGTTGATTGTACGTTCACTCACTTGTTGGGCATGTGACTCTAATTTTGACTACGGGATTGATCAGGTATCACTTATTCGAGATTGAAGTTGACTTTCACAAAGGCGTGATCTTATTTTATCTTGAAGTCGGGGTTGGTTGGATGAATGACTTTCAATGATAACTTGCTCGTGCTTAAGATTTAAGTTGAAGACTTAGTTTATCTAGTTACCAGCAGTTGGGGTAAATGTTTGAAGACCTGGTTAACTATCACTTTAAGGAGTTATGTTGTTGTACTCAGTGTCACACACCGATGACGTTGTGGATAATCGCAAGAGGTGTTAATGTCTCATACTTTGGTTGGGTATTGAGTACTTAGAGATGTGCTTGGAGCACAAATTCTCTACACCGTTCTTCCAACATTAGTGCAAGCTTAAGTCACGAGAACGGGGAATTCTACTTCAGTTTCAAGATTGGTATATCGGGTTTGCTCCATCAGTTATCACTTCAAATAGCCTAATTAAGGGTTGGTAAAGATAGTCAGAGAGAGTTTCAATAGCAGTTGATTCTCACTTGATACATTTGAGTCAATTTTGTTCTTCTTACAAGATTTCAAGTATATGTGCGTAAAATGTGTTGCTGATTCTGAGGTATCAAACCAGCAAGGGGGAAGGAGACATACATCTAAACGCACAACGAGTACACGTGATGAACTTTATACTTCTTCTTAATTGAAGTTATTCCGGGAAGACAAATGTCATAACCGCAGAGAAAATCAGTGTTTTAGCTCGTGCCTTCTGGTGTATTATTCCAACTACGTGGGGGAAGAGATGTAAGAAACATTTTTTGATGATTAAAGAGGTACATAATTGTATGATGATTCCTCTGGTTAGTCGGTATTCTACAGAAGGAAATGTGTTCATCACAATTGAAGTTATTCCGGGAAGATAAATGTCATAACCGCAGAGAAAATCAGTGTTTTAACTCGTGCCTTCTGGTGTATTATTCCAACTACGTGGGGGAAGAGATGTAAGAAACAGTTTTTGATGATTAAAGAGGTACACAATTGTATGATGATTCCTCTGGTTAGTCGGTATCCTACAGAAGGAAATGTGTTCATCCGGGAATTACTTGATTTTTACGGTACTGTTTTGGTGTTATCATTTCGACTACATCCGGTACTCAGTTGTTTTTGTGGTACTGTCTTGGTGTTATCATTTCGACTACATACGGGATAAATTGCTTACACTCGGGACTTAGCTGACTTTGGTGTAACAATTCTCATCTGCAATTTCCTGAAGGGAGAAAAGTGCATTTCCGAGTCTTAATTGATTTTGATGTTATGTTTTCGACTTCATTTATGGGATTGAGTGTGTACTTCGGGTTTTTTTTTAGCTTTATACAATGAGACTGATTGCATCACTTCAACTACTTGGGGGAAGTGGTCTCTGGATACTTTTGGTATGCATTACTTCAGCCTTCAGCGGGAAGAAATAAGAGAAGAATTACTCAAGCGTGAGATGATACGTTGCTGATCTATTTGATGATCCTCCGAACGGATAATCACGATGATTATTCTTAAAAGGAGCAGCAATAGTTGATGTGGTTTGCTACGGATTCCGCTGTGAACTTATCTAATGTAAGCTTGAAAGAGAGCTTTGAAACTGCTCAAAAAGAAGATTGTCAGTTTGGGGGGGAAGCTATCAAAGCTTCACATTGAGAAGGCTCAAGTTCAGACGATGATTCAGGAGCCTCGAAAGCTTTGGTGGTGAAAGTTTAAGAGATGTTGACTACAGACTTCTACATCATGCAGAACGATATCCTTATTTCAGTATTCATGTCAACATCCTCTTAAATTGAATAATATATTTTATACATATTTTAAACCAATATGTAAATAGAAAAATATAAAACCTATAAAAACCATAAAAATTAGAAAAACACAAAAATACCAAAAATAGTTCCTCTAGGCATGTCTTTTGTTTATCGATAACATTTACGGTCCTAGAAATGTCATTCAATAATGACATGGGACTTTAAATGAAGCTCGAGTAGAAGTTAAATTGAATGGTTAAAACATGTCATAATGGCTTGCAGTTACTTCAGACTGTAACCCGTTTCTAATTATGGGGAAAGCGCGTCGCCAAAAAGACGGCTGTTCCTCCCACTAGGTGAAGTTCACCCGGGCATGGATTACTTTACATCCATGTTTCCTCGATTTGATGTACGTTTCAGTGCATCATTTCTCGTATAAGAAGAAAAGTCTTCTTTACAACACAGATACTTTTCCATCTATGATTCTTCGGGAAAGTATTTGTGCTAAACTTGGTGGTACCATGATTTTTGAATATCAATCAGAATAGAAATTTTCATAAAAATCTATCACTCAATCAATGACTACAACTATTTAAATAGAAGACAGGTCATTGATTGAGGGGGAGAGTGATAATTTCAAAATCTCATATCATCAAAACATGTCACTTTGTACATAATAAGCAGTAAATAAAATTTGGTTGTTATGTGTCAGTGTATGATTGTTTTAAATTCAAATCTTCCAAACCTATCATACCTGACACTAACATTCTCCCTCATAGATTGAGGGGGAGCATCGTCATGTTCCATTATCAGCACATATTAAACCTGACCACACTTTCTCCCATATTTTCTAAACTTATTCAAATCAATTGGGATCACAAAATCTCAAAAGGTTTGAAATTTTTGATCGGGGGAGAGAATGTGATTTAAATATACAATCTGATAAAAAATGTGATGTTTTGGACTTAAATGTAAGCTCTCCGATATGTGCTAAACTCTTTTTTATATCAATACACATATTGAGGGGGAGCAAATGGTTTGTGGTAACAAAAAGAATGTAGCATCTCTGGTGGTATCTCATGTGAATGCGACTCTGACTTCACCAACGAATTGACGAAACAAACACTGTCATTAATCGAAAGGGCTTGTTCTAGCCGGGTAATAATTTCAAGCTGGTCTAACCAGTGATGTAAACTTGTCTCGAAGAAGACTTGTCTGAGTAGAGTGTACCATTTCGAGAAACTTTCTGTGGACTTGATCAGGCCGAGTAATAATTTCAAGCTAGTCTAACTAGTGATGTAAGCGTGTCTCGAATCGGTCATGTTTACTGAAAGTGGATCAATTCAAAAAGTGCAAGCTCTATCCAACATGTGTAAATTCAAAATTAAAACATCTGAGCACATGTTAAGGGGGAGCATTTAAAAAGTATAAAACTCTCAAAGTGTTAGCAAAATGTGTTTTATAACTATAAACACTTTGAGAGATTTTTCAAGGATTTGGTTAACGGCAACATAGGATAGTCATGAAGTTATAAGGTGGCTAAGGTTAGGAAAACCGTCCTATGATCCGCCAGAGCCGGAGGGATCTACCCAAGGACAATACCGAATAGTTAGTATTAGAAAGTCCTTACGTATGATTATGAAAAAAGGAGTAATATGAGAAAGGAGAAAGAAAGGGTTGAAGAATTAAAAAGAAATGTAATGAGAAAGGGTGAAAAGAAATAGCCCTCCAATTATTCAACCTTAGGGCAGAAACCGGGTTCAATTCATATGCTACTGGTTGTTACTAAGGTGACACCGGTATTGAAGACAAGACGTCATGGACCTAGTGACGCACTGCACTAATCCCTCTAGCCACTCAAGTTCTCTTAAAAGAACTTGTTTCATTCTCACGGGGAACCCTGCATAATCTATCTACTGCTCATTACGAGCTATGTTGATATTGAAACAGGAGACACCGCTCCAGTCTCTGACTACCAAAATTGCACTTATCAAATTTAGAGCCGCGAGATAAATCATAAGATCTCATAGGAACACATGTTACTTCTACATTGGTTGTTCAACATTAAGGACACTAGTTGTAAACTTATGAGTCCTACGCAGATCTTAGCAATCTGCCAGAACATTTATGAGGGATTTTGTAACACCCCCAAAATTTACAACGGTCGCGGAAGCATACAGAACTTTGAGGGTGCTACGGGTTGTGGGTGCAATAATTGGAAATCACAACACAAGGTAACAAAGAACGGAATACGTACTCCGTTTTTAAATTAAAATCATAAATTTAGTTTTACAAAAGATACATCATAGTTTAGATAGAATTTAGGCCCATTAAACCTAGTGGTCCCACATAAAAACAAGTCTCCAATAATAAATTTCCAATCTGATAAAAAAAAAAGCTCCATGAACCTTTGCCTTGCCATATCTTGCCATACCAAATCAAATCACACACTTGAGAAAAAAACAGGCTTAAAAACTCAGCAAAAAGCTGGTGAGTTCATAGATTTAATTAAAGTCATCAAATAATTAGTTTGGACCAGCATGATCATTACAACACATATAATGTCATACAAAAGTATCTATCGCGCTAGCACTAAGTTCATGCAACCGAAGCTCGACAGTCCAGTGTGCTAATCTCTAACACATAAATAATAGTCCAGGGGCCCTTAGCGAGTGTTTAACCTAATACACTCGAAGTCCGACTTGCTATACGCTCGTTTGCCTATCCGGTCAAACCGAACGGGGGAGTCACCCCAATAGATCTATCTAAAGCAATTCCGCTTCCCAAAGGAAATTAACGGCTCATGAAAAATGGGCATAATTGTAGGTTCTAGGGCTTAGGCTAACTGCGTAATAAGTTTGAGTAAAAGTATCAACATTATGGTCCATAAAAGTTTTGCATGTTTCTCACCCCATATTTGTAAAACAAGTAAAAGTAAAACTGGGGCTATAAACTCACCTTTGTTGGCCTGAACAGTGAATGCTGTGAAATTAACGAGTGCACGGCACCAACACGCAACCTAAATTACATAACCACGTTTTAGTTTTCAAATATTAATTTTCAAGTCTCTTCAGGTTTTAATTTCAATGTTTGGGTATACCTACGCGTTGTTACTCATGTGGTTTCTAAAGTCTCTCCTAAGGGAGGGTGATGTGTACTGTTATAATTGTCCTAAGGTCATGGTAACTAGGGGTTGGAAACATCTAACGATCTAAGTTACAAATGAATTTAACCTAATTGTGATATGTATATACTTTATATATATAGTGTTTGTTAGGTTGCCTAAGTTGGTTTTAAAAATATAACTTAATATATGTGAAGTTAATCACCTAATGGTTTTTACCCATTACTTGAGTAATTCAACTAGTTTCCTTATTATGGTCCATTTATACAACATTAGTTTAAAGTTTTAGGTTTCGACTAATCTATTCAAGTTAAATATATATATATATTTTAGTGACGTTCACTTTTAATTTATTTGGTTATCAATATGACAAATATATGTGCTTACGTATTTTATATATCTCGTCATGTGTTATGGTTCACAACTATCGTGAAACTTATTTTGACATAAATACCTACACAACATATTTAATCTAGTTTCTATATATATATTTTATCCCTATTTTCCAAAAATGTAAGTAAAGTTAATTGTTTGACAATGTATATATATTGTATATTTAGTCTAGTCGTTTAATCATTTGCGTTGTGTTTATCATTTCGGCTATCCAACTTTTATACATATGTTAGTGTAGTTTAAAATTACACTTTTGGTTTTCGGCTAAAATTGTTTTTACATAATTATGAGTTGAATAATTTCTAGCCAAGTGTTTATATTTTTGCCTATACAAGTTATGTGTAAGCTAATAAGTTTTCATGTCTCTTTTGTGTTTTCGGCTATTACAAGTTTTAAACATTATACATTAGTTCGTGTTAGCTATTGATTTATTTTAGTTGCTCTTGACTATATTCGTTTAACTGTCACTCGATCGATTTCTTTTTAACACCAATGGATGCTAATGGGCTGCGGCCCATAGGTTCGAGGAGGGGGAAAACCAAGTGACTTAGTGGGCTGAGTTTAACATTAATCCTGGTGGGCAAAAAGGCTTATACTCAGGCCCATGTCACAGGCCGGTTTATAGGTTGTTATGTGGGCTTCAATGGGCTCTTAATTGGGTTTGTTTGCTAGGCGTTATAGCCTGGTAATTCACTAAGATCATTACAGATTTGCACCAAGAAATTACTTGGTGAAACCTTCCTGGGGTACACTGTCTCGCAACTATGATGGGTTTCTCATCATGGTCTAAGTCTTAACTGGTGACCAACGTCGAGTGCTACTCGACTTCAAACATTGGGGTCTAATTTGGTAGTCTTGCCGTGGATTCTTACCTATCCTATAAGTCGACAGGGGTGAAACGAAAAAGGTTTTGAAGCTTAGCCATTTAGGCTCTAATCCATAATCACTCGCTAGTTTTCCTTGAGTGCATTTTGACAAGTCACTAGTGTTCCTATTCGACCTTGAATCTTACCTATTGGGTTTGTTTTGAGCATACGATGCTATCTCTAGTTGAGACCTTTGATTCGAGCTCAAATGCACCATTCCAAGCTTACATCGTGGGTATACTACTCATGTTTTGAGGTCAAAGGGTGGCTATCACTTGGTTCAATTGTTCCCTAGTTGAGGTGTTTCTCTCCTGCCCATTCGACTACCTTTGGCTTCTAGCCTTGGCTGGGCTTAGTCATGGGTTGGTAACAAGGTTGTTCGACTTCTATTTAGCACGCTTGGGATATCTGATTGTTAATTTTGGTCAAACTAATCACAAGTCAAAACCTCTCACGAAGAAAGGTCAACTCGCGACCATTTAACGCAACAATCAATTGTAATAAACCGGATAAGCGTATACCCGGGTCGTAGTCCCAACGAGGTGTGAAATTGAGGATATCATTTGAGGTTCGGAATTAAAATGCTTGAAAGAACGAGGGTCACTTGGGTTACTAAAATCTACTAGAACGAAAATCAATTAACGGCAACCGGTAACTAATAACGAGCAAAAACGTCAATTCTTATAAAAACTAACCCTACGGATGAAAATATAATTTTCCTACGTCCTAAATGACAAAATAAAATTTTGAGAAAAAGAATTATATTTTTTTGACTTTTTAATAATTAAATACGAATTAAAAACTAATTAAAAGAAAATAAATAATTAAAAATACCAAATGAAAAGAGAAAATTCTGAAATTTTTTCTGAAAATACTTTATGATAAACAGAAGCTAGGAAAAATATAAAAAAGGTCCCAGATAATTTCAATAAGCTGGGGAAAAGCTAATTTAATCGGATAAGCTTAAAGAGGAAAAGGGGTTATAAATTAAATTGTGCAAGGGTTTAATGAAGAAATCCCAAGGGTGCAATGGTAAGGTGTTGGTGTTGTAAGTTAGCATACCTGGGTTCGAGCCCCAGGTTATGCATTTTTTGGTATCTATTTTTTTTTTGTGTTTTTCTTTTTAAAATCTCAAACCAATAAATCAAATTAAGCAATGTTTGCAACTGAAAAACTTTTTAAAACTCAATAATAAGCTCATAACAGCTTATTAAGGGCTGATCAGTGGGTTACATGGCTAAAAAAGGAAAAAGCAAATAAGCATTCTAACTAAAAAGCTATTAACTAGGAAGCTGATAAGCTTTTAAAAGCTAAAGTTTAACTTGGAATAAGCTACATTATCTAAAAGAAAACTAGCTCTACTGCACATGAACAGGGATAACCAATTTTTATCCATTTTGACCCATAGAACCAAACACTCCCTTAATGGGCTGTTATTGAATTTTTAAACTTTAATAAGCAAATTAAGCTAAGATTCCTTTTCATAACTAATTTACTAACTAAATGAGACTTAATTGAACCTAATTCTAAGGGGAATAAGCAGTCAAATAAGTTGAGAACTTATTGACAGTTGTGGGCTGTTTTCAACTTTTATGCCAAAACTGAGCTAAGCAAACCTAAATCTATCAAACTCACATCAAAGGGCATCAAACTAGATCAAGTAAGCAAAAGAAGGTAAATAAGCAGAAAAATAAGCAAATGAACAGTAAATTGACTTTTGTTGACCAAACAAGAAAAATTAAAATTTCATTAATTAGAATTAAATTACAATACTGGAATTAAAAAGAAATGAAAATAAACAAAAAAACTTAAAAAGAAAAATACCTAATTTTTTAGCTAAAATAAAACCTATCGAACTACTGAGGTATCACTAAATATTTATACTAAAAAGTCTAGGGTTTTTGTTGTGCTTCTTGTGTGAGAGGAGTCCTCAGTGCTCTTGTGCTTTAATCTTGACCCTCGGATTTGCTTGGTCTCCACAACTTCTACTTTCAGCCGTAGATGATCTTTGTTATCCTTGGATTGATGAGGTGGAGGGGGGGACCAAGGGTGATGGTTTTGGATGGTAGTGGAGAGTTGGAAAGGGACGGGGTGAAGGTTATCAGAGGTTTAGGGTGATTTGGCGGTAAATCATGGGAGGTTAGGGGTAAGCAAATAGTGTTTATCTGGGTTGGGGGTTTGACTTAGGGTTTGACCCCGTTTTGGTTAACTAAGGGTGTGGGTGTGGGCCTTTGTTGTGGGCTTGTGGGATTTAAATGGGTTAAATGGGTTATGGGGTAAATGGGTTATTGTAGATCCGGTTGGTTGTTTTAGTTTAGGATAAATATGATTTAGCACAAGGACCAATGTTGTATTTTTAGAAATTGTAGGGACCAAACTGCCAATTCTTCAAAGTCTTCTAGGGGCCAATTTTTCCAAGTAAGAATAATCCAAGGGTCGTTTTGGGATTTTCCGAGCTTGGTTTTAATCCGAATAGATAATGTCTTTCCCGGCATCGGCTTTTGGCTCTTTTCCAAATCACGCTCGGTTTTGTCCATATTTGCCTCGTTTTCAATCCTTTTGTACCTGAAACACATAAAACACAATCAAAGGATATTTGTAACAATATATGGTCCATTTGGGTGTTTTTGGTCATTTTTGTGTGGTTTTTTCGGGTATAAAATGATGAGTAAAAGGCCACTCATCAATCCCCCACACTAAGCAATTGCTAGTCCCTAGCAATCCGATCATATAAAGTAATGAAAAGATCAAAATTACCAAGACTATCCCGTTTTGACTTTATTATAAAATGCAAGTAATTTAAACGTGAACAAACGTAAATATCATGCTTGATTTTCAAAAATGGCATCATGGAACTGGAATCACACAAAATGGGTGACTCCGGGGAATTGTAATCGTCATCCTCTTTTTATACTCCCCAACTAAGTCTAAAACCCTTGTGCAAAAGTTTTCGTAAAATGCTAACACTACTTATATTAGCAACCTATGTAAGCCGAGACTTAACTTTTCACTCCCACAATTATTCATAAGTTAGGTGTGTGTGCTTGTTTTCAAAGTTTTGATCGTAAAAATCGACATTTATTAGGGTTAAAAACCGACAATGATTTAGAAATTAGAGATTCAAAGGTGAGATCACTCCATATAGCGACTTTCTTCTCAGCTTGTCCTTAGTAAACTTAGGAGGCTAGGTTTTTACACCCTCGAGAATAGTATCGGAGCTTACGGGATCTTTGAAGTCAAAAATTTCTAAATCACCGTCCAACTTTTTAGACAATTTGACAAATACTAGTTCAACTTTCGATTTAAATTTGAGAAGAAGCAAGTTTCTCACACTTATTCATAAACAAACATAAACATTTTTTTTCATTTTTCATCACTTTTTCACCTTTTTTTTTTTTTTTTTGACTTAACTCATTATAGTACCATAAACTACGGAGCTTCACGGGGAAATTCCAATACCTTACACCTTTCGGAATAAAGGATCCAAGGGCCGTTACAACGGAGAGTTCCAAGACCTTAACGCCTTTCAGAATTAAGGGTCCAAGGGCCGGTGCAAGAGGGTAGCCAAGACCTAAACGCCTTTTGGTAATAAGGATCCAAGGACCGATCTCGAACCGAAGGTTAGGACTTACTTATTAATACTTAAAACTTTCATTTTTGCAACTTTCAAGCAACGACTCACTTTCATTTTGCATTCTTATTATGTTTACGAAAGTATGCTTGTTCCGAAATTTAAATAAAACTTTGAACTAGTATTCTAAATCAAGATTGTATAAAAATTTATTTGCTTAACAAAAACAGTTTTTGCGTTCAAAAGTTTGAAAATAGCACTAATTTAGTCAGGTTAGGAACTTCTGGGAGGAAAAGCCATAGATTACTTATATAAGCTCTAAAGAGAACCAACTACTCCACGCTTAGCATTTTCATTTGCACAATTCGTAAAAACTTAGCCTAAACGTTAAGGGTAGCAGCTAGATCAACACTCTAGCAGAGTCGGGATTCCCTTTGTTCTAGCCTAATCAAGTCTAAACTTCCACTAATACCGAAGCATTAATGTTTAGCAAATTATTATTTATTGTGCAAAGCACTTCTTTTAGACGAAAAAATACGATAAAAATTTTAAAATTTTGGTAAAAACGGGGGTGCTAGGGGACTAGTAGGTACAATATGTGAAAATTTTAAAATTTGGTCAAATTTGGTCAAATGAGAATTCCCCCCCACACTTAGAATTGAATATTGCCCTCAATATTCAAAGTACCGGCTATTATGCCGACACTATAGAACGTAAAAGGGTAAGACTACTAGCTAAGTGTGGAAACGAAATCTTTTTCACAAAAAGGATTACTAAAGATATCCCTGGAGGTTAGTAAAAAGATCGGATATTGGGCGGCTGGATTGAAAACAGGCGCATCAATCATCACGATCTACGGGAATCTTGAAAACAAAGGCAAATATACAACAACAAGGCACAAGTAGAGGAACTCCCCCACACTTAGTGTTAGAAATAAGAAAGAAGATAGAATGATAAGCATGGGTTGCCACCCACGAAGCGCTTGTTTTTTATCGAGTCGTATAGCTTAGACTCGCCCCGAATTCATTTGTTCTTGGGGGAGCATGTGGAAGAGAAAATCTCCATCGGACTTTCATTCAAGATATTTGGATAAACATTAAAGCACATGAAAGTTCCACTCCGATGAGATACACCCAGCTTAAAAGAATGAGAGATGCCGGGGTCAAAATTTTTGTCCTCACTCCCGAACGAGTGACTGAAAGGACAATCTACCTTATAGGAGAAGAAAGGTAGAAAAACTCGAACGACATATGTGAAGTCAATATAAGGGCGACCCTCAATAGGAACTGTCACATATGTCGGAGAAATAATATTCTTTTGCATCTCGGGATTAACAATTGAGGTCGTATTATAAAAAAAAATAGAGTCTTTGACCTCATCGTTCTCTAACACTTCAACAAAGAGAGGATTCACGTTGCTAGAAAAGCAATCATCATCAAATTCAAAAAGAGTGTTAGAGAAAATCCCGGAAGTAACCTCAGAGATGTCAAGAGATTCTCCAAAAATTGGAGAATCACATTCTCTGTCGAATATCTCCTCAGGCTCACTTGGGGTTGGGACAAGGTTCTCAGCACTAGACTTTATGAATCGTCCGATTCCTTTTCAGGAATAGTGCTAAGATGCTCATCCCCCATAATGAGAGAGTCCTCGGGTCTAGACTGAGAGGGAAAGATGTTTGTGATTGCAATAGACTGAGGGAGCTGAGACATGATATCACTCAAAGGAATCGTACTCTCCTCGTCTTCTTCCTCATCATCGTCATCAAGAAGGGCAGCCCTGAGAAATATGGAATGCATTTTTGCTCCTCGTTCTTCGGCTAGAAGTTCTGCACAAGATTTTTCATGACGATCTTCTTGGGTATGATTAATAGCCAGATCATTAGATGTATTCCTCAAATCTTGAAATCGTTGGAGTATATCTTTGAAAACCAAATCCATATGATCATTCCTTTCATTATTAATGTCTTGGAATAATTCTTGATGAGATGGCGGAGGCTGAGTTTGAATCGTTTGATACTGTGGAGGTTGGTCATGATAAGAATAGTCAAAATTGTTACAAGGGCCGTGCTCATAGACAAGCGGGCTCCTCGTTTGACAATTAGAGCTATAGTGAGGACCTCCACAGTACTCACAACAATAATATTGTTGTGATTGATTCAGTGACGTATATGGATATTGGTCATAACCAAAATTTTGATCGTTACACGCAACTTGCTCATAGACAAGCATGTTACTTGCTTGACAATCAAAACTTTGGTGAGGACCTCCACAATACTCACAAAGATCATTTGGCATATTTTGAAATGATGTGTCATTGAAGTTTTGATAACACGGTTCTTGCCAAAATGAATCTTGAGGAAGGTTGAAATCGTTTTGAAAATCTGGATTTGTATTTTCGATTTCAGAATTGCAACACATGCAAAGTCCATGGGTAAACCCACATCCTTTGCAGAAACATTGTTCACAAAGTGAATCATCCCCCAACGGATCTCCACATATAAAGCAATTATGCTGAGTGAGTGAAGATGGATGGGGTTGTGGAGGGTGTTCGGAAAAACTTTGAGAATTATTGATGGAATTAAGCTCCCTTTTGAGGGCTACTTCACACCAATAACAAGATCCTCTTGGGTTGTGATTTCCACACCGCTCACACTTACACTTTGAACAACGAAGACTGTCAATCAACGGGCTTTTACAATCAAAACAAGTATAGCCCAGTGACGACATGAGAATTAAACATTAATGAGGGTTAAGAAGATAGAATCAAACGGATAAGAGGATTGAGAAGAATATTTTTGGATTTTTAAATTTAGAAACATTGAAAATCACAAAAGAAAAAGGAAAAATAATTTGGAGAAGAAAATCTTTTTGGGTTTGCAAGGTTTTTTTAATTTTTTTGGATTTTTGAATAAAAAATATTCACAAGGAAAATACGTAACTTCACGAGGAAGGATCTTCAAGTCACTAATCGTCAAACCGTAACGATATTGTCGCAACACACCTCCCTGGCAGCGGCGCCAAAAACTGATTGTCTGGTCAAACACGTCACAAGTCAAACCTCTCACTAAGAAAAGTCAACTCGCGACGGTTTAACCGCAACACAATCAATTGTAATAAACCGGATAAGCGAATACCCGGGTCGAGGTCCCAACGAGGTGTGAAATTGAGGAAATCATTTGAGGTTCGGAATTAAAATGCTTGAAAGAACGAGGGTCACTTGGGTTACTAAAATCTACTAGAACGAAAATCAATTAACGGCAACCGGTAACTAATAACGAGCAAAAACGTCAATTCTTATAAAAACTAACCCTACGGATGAAAAAATAATTTTCCTACGTCCTAAATGACAAAATAAAATTTTGAGAAAAAGAATTATATTTTTTTGACTTTTTAATAATTAAATATGAATTAAAAACTAATTAAAAGAAAATAAATAATTAAAAATATCAAATGAAAAGAGAAAATTCTGAAATTTTTTCTGAAAATACTTTATGATAAACAGAAGCTAGGAAAAATATAAAAAAGGTCCTAGCTTATTTCAATAAGCTGGGGAAAAGCTAATTTAATCGGATAAGCTTAAAGAGGAAAAGGGGTTATAAATTAAATTGTGCAAGGGTTTAATGAAGAAATCCCAAGGGTGCAATGGTAAGGTGTTGGTGTTGTACTGTTGTGAGTTAGCAGACCTGGGTTCAAGCCCCAGGTTATGCATTTTTTGGTATCTATTTTTTTTTTGTGTTTTTCTTTTTAAAATCTCAAACCAATAAGTCAAATTAAGCAATGTTTGCAACTGAAAAACTTTTTAAAACTCAATAATAAGCTCAGAAAAACTTATTAAGGGCTGATCAATGGGTTACAAGGCTAAAAAAGGAAAAAGCAAATAAGCATTCTAACTAAAAAGCTACTAACTAGGAAGCTGATAAGCATTTAAAAGCTAAAGTTTAACTTGGAATAAGCTACATTATCTAAAAGAAAACTAGCTCTACTGCACATGAACAGGGATAACCAATTTTTATCCATTTTGACCCATAGAACCAAACACTCCCTTAATGGGCTGTTAATGAATTTTTAAACTAAAATAAGCAAATTAAGCTAAGATTCCTTTTCATAACTAATTTACTAACTAAATGAGACTTAATTGAACCTAATTCTAAGGGGAATAAGCAGTCAAATAAGCTGAGAGCTTATTGACTGTTGTGGGCTGTTTTCAACTTTTATGCCAAAACTGAGCTAAGCAAACCTAAATCTATCAAACTCACATCAAAGGGCATCAAACTAGATCAAGTAAGCAAAAGAAGGTAAATAAGCAGAAAAATAAGCAAATGAACAGTAAATTGACTTTTGTTGACCAAACAAGAAAAATTAAAATTTCATTAATTAGAATTAAATTACAATACTGGAATTAAAAAGAAATGAAAATAAACAAAAAAACTTAAAAAGAAAAATACCTAATTTTTTAGCTAAAATAAAACCTATCGAACTACTGAGGTATCACTAACTATTTATACTAAAAAATATAGGGTTTTTGTTGTTCTTCTTGTGTGAGAGGAGTCCTCAGTGCTCTTGTGCTTTAATCTTGACCCTCGGATTTGCTTGGTCTCCACAACTTCTACTTTCAGCCGTAGATGATCTTTGTTGTCCTTGGATTGATGAGGTGGAGGGGGGGGGGACCAAGGGTGATGGTTTTAGATGGTAGTGGAGAGGTGGAAAGGGACGGGGAGAAGGTTATCAGAGGTTTAGGGTGATTAGGCGGGAAATCATGGGAGGTTAGGGGTAAGCAAATAGTGTTTATCTGGGTTGGGGGTTTGACTTAGGGTTTGACCCCGTTTTGGTTAACTAAGGGTGTGGGTGTGGGCCTTTGTTGTGGGCTTGTGGGATTTAAATGGGTTAAATGGGTTATGGGGTAAATGGGTTATTGTAGATCCGGTTGGTTGTTTTAGTTTAGGATAAATATGATTTAGCACAAGGACCAATGTTGTATTTTTAGAAATTGTAGGGACCAAATTGCCAATTCTTCAAAGTCTTCTAGGGGCCAATTTTTCCAAGTAAGAATAATCCAAGGGTCATTTTGGGATTTTCCGAGCTTGGTTTTAATCCGAATAGATAATGTCTTTCCCGGCATCGGCTTTTGGCTCTTTTCCAAATCACGCTCGGTTTTGTCCATATTTGCCTCGTTTTCAATCCTTTTGTACCTGAAACACATAAAACACAATCCAAGGATATTTGTAACAATATATAGTCCATTTGGGTGTTTTTGGTCATTTTTGTGGGGTTTTTCGGGTATAAAATGATGAGTAAAAGGCCACTCATCAATATCATTCAAGCTATCCTACACTAACCTCAACCTCCCATAGATTCGAATCCATAATCAGTGGTTCCCTAATGTTCTCGAATACATCCTAGACCTGGGTCTAATGACTTAACTGGGTTCGAATCATTATTCTCAGTTTCATGAATCCATTTATAATTATAACTAACCAAATCTTCCTTGTCACTTTAATGATAACACAACCATTACTAACTATCTCAACATTCCTCTAATCCTGGGACTTTCTATTCGACATAATTATAAATCAATGCTAAGTCTTCTCATCAAACTAATGGCGTTTCTAAGCATTATTTCGACAGAAACAATAATATCATCACCCAACTTACTTATTCATTCGATCTAGACTTTCTTACTTATAACGATTCTAAAAAAAATATAACATAACTAGTTGAGTCTAGGATAAAAATTAACCTGACAAAGATTCTTGGCGAATGAACACTAGGATGAACCCTCCAATCCGAGACCCAACTGCTCCAATATTATCCCACCTCAACCTCCAATCGAATCACAACTTGACCTTTTTCTAGAGAACCTCTCAGATTTTTGGTGTATTTGATGATTGTGTGATTCGAATCCCATCTTGGAGGCGCGGATTTAAGGAAGGTATTGGAGAGTAGTTCCAAGTTGTCTTTCAGATTTGGGGTGGATGATCCTACCTTTTTGGTGTGTTTTCTCTATTTTTATGGTTTTGTATCCTATGCTATCTCGTGATCTATGAAGGAGACAAGAGTTTTAAGTCAAAGGGATTAATGGCGCCTGGGTTTGAGATGGTGATGGTTCGGTGTTTATGGGGAAGTGATGAAGGCGACAAAGAAAAGTAAAGGAAAGGGTAGCAGGTGTGGGATTGTGTGTTAGTGGAAGGGAGAATTAATTTTTAAGGAGTGAGTATTTAATTTAAGTGTTGAGTGGTTTTAGTTAAGGTGTGTTAATTTTGTACCCGTGTCCCGTTAAACTATGTCAAATTCGGATACGTCCTGAAATCGTTTCTAATTTGAAAGTTTATATTTTAGAGTCGTTATGTAATACTTGAATTTATTTCCGAGTCCTTAATTATTCTCTAATATTTTCTGAATCCCTGTTTTGTTCCTGGTTTGCGTGTGGGGTCAATCCGTGTGAAACTGGGATAACCTCCCGTTTTCAATACAATAATCATGAGTAAATCATGAAATGTGATAATTTCACTGTTCCTGGGTGAGATTTCCGGGTGTCAATATGTGCAGGTCTGTTATCCGTTTTACACATAATGGTCAAGTCAGGTGTCCTAGTTACATAAATGAATTGTCAATAATATAAATATTAGGGAAATTTTACCAGTTGTCACATCCTCCCCGTCTTAGGAACCAAAACAATCCTTGGTTTTCACTTAGGGTTACCCATTGGGTGTGTAAAAAGGTGTGGGTATTTTCGTTTGATCTCATCCTCCCGTTCCCATGTGTACTCAGGACCTCTACGGGAGTTCCAACGAACTTTGACGATAGGGATACGGCTTTGCTTTAACCGTTTTATCTCTCGGTCCATTATTTCAACCGGTTCTTTGACGAAATTCAATCTTTCGTCAACTTGAATTTCTTCCAAAGGAATGGCGTGGGTTTCATTAGAAAGACACTTCTTTAAATTGCTCACGTGGAACACGTTGTGTACGGAACTGAGTTCCTGAGGTAACTCAAGTCGGTAAGCTACTGCTCCTATTCTCGTGAGAATTTTGAAAGGACCTGTATATCGAGGGTTTAGCATTCCACGTTTCCCGAAATGGATCACGCCCTTCCATGGCGATACTTTTAGCATGACACGATCTCCAACTTGAAACTCAAGTGGTTTTCGTCTTTTGTCAGCATAGCTTTTCTGACGATCTCGGGCTGCTTGCATTCGGCTCTTGATCTGCACGATCTTTTTTGTAGTCTCTTGCACTAATTCTGGACCGGTTAGTTGGCTCTCTCCAACTTCAGCCCAGCAGATCGGGGATCTGCATTTTCTGCCGTATAGTGCCTCATATGGTGCAGCTTTAATGCTGGTGTGATAACTATTATTGTAGGAAAATTTAGCTAACAGTAGGTGTCTATCCCAACTGTTACCGAAGTCTATCACACACGCTCTCAGCATATCTTCTAGGGTTTGGATGGTTCTTTCACTCTGACCATCTGTTTGTGGATGATATGCTGTGCTCATATCTAGGTCAGTTCCTAATGCATCTTGCAGCGATCTCCAAAAATTTGACGTAAAACGACTATATCGGTCAGATATGATTGAAAGTGAAACTCCGTGTCGAGCAACTATTTCTTTCACATAAAGCTTTGCAAGCTTGTCCATACTGGCGTTTTCCTTAATTGGTAGAAAGTGAGCGGATTTGGTGAGGCGGTCGACTATTACCCAAATGGTGTCATAGCCACTTGACGTTTTGGGCAATTTAGTGATGAAGTTCATGGTTATACGTTCCCATTTCCATTCTGGGATTTCAGGTAGTACTAGCAAACCTGACGGTCTTTGGTGTTCAGCCTTTACCTTGGAACACGTTAGACACTTACTGACATAGGTTGCGATATCAGCCTTCATATTGGGCCACCAATACAGCTTTTTCAAATCAAGATACATCTTGTTGGCTCCTGGATGGATGGAATACTTGGTCTTATGGGATTCGTGCATAATGAGGTCTCGTATACCTCCGTAGAGTGGAATCCAACTCCTTTCCTTGAAACAAAAAGTTCCATCCGTTTTCCTCACGAACCCATTTTCGCTTTTGGCCATTTCGTCGATTCTCTCGTTAGGTCTATTCTCTTCCTTCAGAGCCTCAATATGAGCTTCTCGAATTGCCGAGGGAAGTGGTGAGACAATGGTCATACCTAATGAGCTTACTCTTAGGGGTTTCGGTCTCTCCTTCCGGCTAAGTGCATCCGCTACCACGTTTGCTTTGCCCGGATGGTATCGAATTTCACAGTCGTAGTCACTGAGCAATTCTAACCATCTTCGTTGCCTCATATTGAGTTCCTTCTGATCCAAAATATGTTGTAAACTTTTGTGGTCGGTATATACTACGCACTTGGAGCCATAAAGGTAGTGTCTCCAAATTCTGAGGGCAAACACTACTGATCCTAACTCTAAGTCATGGGTAGTGTAGTTCTTCTCGTGTATCTTTAATTGTCATGAGGCGTAAGCTATCACCTTTTCTCGCTGCATTAGTACAGCTCGTAACCCTTTATGAGAGGCGTCACAGTAGACTACAAAGTCCTCACTGCCTTCAGGTAGGGCTAAGATAGGTGCGCTACACAACTTTTCCTTAAGAAGTTGAAAAGCTTCCTCCGCTTTCTCTCTCCATTCAAACTTCTCATTTTTCTGGGTCAACTTCGTTAAAGGCTTTGCTATTTTCGAGAATCCCTCAATGAATCTTCGGTAGTATCCTGCGAGTCCTAAGAATTAGTGTATTTCTGTAGGGGTTGTAGGTGTTGCCCAATCCTTTATCGACTCAATCTTCGCGAGATCTACATGGATACCTTGTTTATCAATTACATGACCTAAGAATTGGACTGTGGGTATCCAAAACTCGCACTTGGAAAACTTGGCATATAACTCCTCTTCCCTTAATAATTCTAAGATTAACCTAAGATGCTCTTCATGCTCCTTTTCGCTCTTAGAATATATCAATATGTCGTCAATGAAGACGATCACAAATTTGTCTAAGTACGGCTTACACACCCGGTTCATGAGGTCCATGAATACTGCTGGTGCATTGGTTAAGCCAAAAGGCATAACCTGGAACTCATAGTGGCCATAGCGAGTTCTAAAAGCCGTCTTTGGGATATCTTCTTCCCGTACTCTCAGCTGATGATAACCGGATCTTAAGTCAATTTTCGAGTAGACGCACGATCCTTGGAGTTGATCAAACAGATCGTCAATTCTGGGAAGTGGGTATCGGTTCTTAATAGTTAATTTATTGAGTTCTCTATAGTCGATGCACATTCGGAATGATCCGTCTTTCTTCTTGACGAACATAACTCGAGCTCCCCATGGCGAGGAACTTGGTCTGATAAACCCTTTGTCAGAGAGTTCTGACAATTATTCAGACAACTCTTGTAGTTCTGTTGGGGCTAGTCGGTAAGGCGCTCGTGCCACAGGTGCGGTACCTGGTACTAGGTCAATTCGAAATTCGACCTGTCGTTTTGGTGGAAGTCCGGGTAAGTCTTCAGGAAAGACTTCTGGGAAATCTCTAATGATCGGCACATCTTCCAATCATTTTCCCTCCGGCTCCTTTTCTTCCTTTCTAGAAACCTGAGCTAAAAAGAGAAGACATCCTTTCTCAAGATGCCTCTGGACCTTCGCGTAAGAGATAACGTCTAATCTCGAGGTGCTTCGTCGGCCTTTCCTATCACCCTCAATGACTAATACTTCATTCCCGTAAGGTAGTCGGACGATCTTCACATCACAGAGAATATTGGCATGGTATTTCGACAACCAATCCATTCCGACGATGACGTCAAAGCTTCCTAGTTCTACAGGCATTAGGTCAATATTGAATGGGTGGTTGGATAGGTTTAAGGTGCAACCTCTTACAATGGTATCTACTTTTTCTACTTTTCCATTAGCCAGTTCTATATTATATACGTTGCCTAAAGTGGTCGGGTTAATACCAAGCAATGGGCTAAAGGCAGTGGAAACAAAACTCCTATCTGCTCTTGTATCAAATAGTATAGATGCATAGTGGTTATTTAAGAGGAACGTACCCGTTACCACATTCGGGTCCTCTTGGGCTTCCACTTTGCCCACCGCGTAAACCCTGCCACGGGCTACTGCATCTTTCCCCTTATTCCCTTGGGGCACAACAGCTAACTGGTTTGTGCCAGCTCCTGGGTTCCTTGTATTACCCAAAATTCTTAGTTGGCCTCTCTGTTGCCACCATTTTCCTGGTCCTTTATCTTTTGGCATTCACTCTTATAATTTCCCTTTTCACCACAACCAAAACATGTGATTCCGGCCCTTGCCGGTGCAACCTGTGCTACCGCTAGAGGTCTTGCTCTGCAATCGCGGGTCATGTGTCCTACTCTCTGACACTTTTTGCATTTGACGGTGCACTGACCCTTGTGATGCAACTTGCATCGATTTCAAAACAGAAAGCTTCCAACGTAGACCTTTCTCTCTGTAGGTCCGGCAGCATACACGTTGGAAATCTCTTGCCTCTTGTTCGGGTGGTTATTTATTTCGAGGATGGTCATCCCATTTCCTTTTACTGTTCACACCCGCTTCGATCGAATCTTCAATTACCTGATCCATCAGCTTGTTGGCTACCTCCATTGTCTCATGGAGATCTGCAGCCTTATACGTAGTGACATTGCCTTTAATAGACTGAGGTAATCCTCCGATGTACCTCTCCAACAAACGAGCCTCGGTTTGAACCATATCAGGACAAAATAGAGCTAGTTCCTGAAAGCGTTGGTTATATACTGCCATGTTAGTGCCTTGCACCTTAAGATTCCAAAATTCTACTTCCAACTTTTTCACTTCATTCCTAGGGCAGTATTTCTTGAGAACCATCTCTTTAAAGCTTTCCCACGACATTGTATATGCAGCATCATAGCCAGATGATTTCAAGTAGTTATTCCACCAAGTTAGAGCTGCATCCAGAAACGTGAACGATGCAAACTTAACTCGATCCTCCTCCAAACATCCACTAATCCTAAACACCGTCTCCAATCTCTCTATCCATCGAACCAATACGACGGCTCCTTCAGTACCTCCAAAACCTCCAGTCATTATTTTCCGGAAGTCTTGGTATGTACAACCTCGAGCATTGTTAGTCGCAGGTCTCGAATTGCCAACATCCGTTGTAGAGTTGTTTGCTGCAGCCAGTGCTGCTGCCACTCGTTCTTCCACGAGCTGATCGAGCATGGCTCGATTCACATGTGGGGCTGCTGCAGCTCCAGCGGGGCCTTGGTTTGTTGTTTGTGCACGGGTGGCTCTAGTTACTTTCTTTGGAGGCATGTTGCTGTATAAGAAGGATGGAGGTAATCAAGATTTGAAGAATTGGCACAAGTGTAATGCATATGGGTAAGGTAAATTTCCTAAAGACGGTAACATAAAAAAATAGTCGATCAAGCTCGTCATATATATTAAAATAAGGTTGGGTGTACAAAAATTTAAACTCGAACATCTAAGAAATAACATAAGTTCCTCGACTACTACTAAGACTACAAACTACTACCACTAACTGGCAACTACCCAGTTTAGTGTAGATACATCTCAACTCCTAACTCTCAAACTCATCCTGTCTGATGCGTAGCTGTGTCAACTCTCGTGCCATCTGAGCTCTGATGGTCTCCAAATTTCCTACCCTAGTCACGAGCTGTGCCTCGCGTCTCTTTAACCCTAATACCTCCCTGCAATCCTCGTGCTCAGCTCTCATGACTCTAGCCATAACTGACTCCAGCTCATGCATACGATGCCAATTTATCCATTCGGCATCCCAAGCCCTGGCTTGGTCACTTCTTATATCTCCTAACCTCCGTCGAACTTCAGCAAGCTCTCTGCCGACCTGTTCCTCCCGTCTCCCTAATCTATCCAACTGATCGGAATGAACGTCCAACAAATTTCCCTAAGCACCCAACTGATCTACAAACCTGGTAACATCATCTTCCTCCTCTTCTACCAATGGTGATATAGCTGGTGGAGGGGAAATCCGTAGTGATGGAGATGGCGGCACAAAAGTAGGTGAAGATGGCTCATAAGTGGGACTACCTGCCTAGAGTGGAGTGCTATGAATAACTCAATATCCTTCCACACTATGCCATTAATCTCACAGGTGACCGGAGCCTCATCCCTGGCTCGCAAGCTAGCAGCTCTCAAACCTAACCCGAGAGGCATATCCCTATCATCTCCTACAATCTGAGCTACCCTGAAGCTCTGTCCCAACTCAAATGTACTAGGCACTTCCTCCAATATTCCTTTCCCATGTCGTGGCTCAGCTGGTGCAACATTTACAGGAATAGGATCTGCCACTGGTTCTTCTTCAGGATCTTCTTCAGGATCCTCTTCTTCCTCTTCTTCTTCTGAGTAGGGATCATCAGCCCTTCTGAGCCGTTGGTGAGGTGGTGAATGCTCTGGTGAAACTGACACTGGGGTGGTAGAAGTTCCTGTATAGATAACTCGAGGTCTCTTCTGGGATGCTGACAGAAAATCTGAGTACCTCATCCGGTAACCAGGAACTCTCATGCGAGTGATAGTCGTTTCAAACGCGTCACAAGTCAACCTCTCACGAAGAAAAGTCAACCCGCGACGGTTTAACGCAACAATCGATTTAATAACCAGATAAGCGTGTACCCGGGTCGAGGTCCCAACGAGGTGTGAAATTGAGGATATCGCTTTCGGTTTGTAATTAAAGTGCTTGAAAAGACGAGGGTTTCTTGTGTTACTAAAATCTACTAAAACGAAAAACAAATAACGTAAAACGGAAACTATGAACGAGTAAAACGTCAAATCTATTAAAAACTGACCCTACGGATATCAAAATAATTTTCCTAAGTTCTAAATGGCAAAATAAAAATTTGAAAAAAAAGAAATATATTTTTTTGACTTTTTAATAATTTTTTATAAATTAAAAACTATTTTAAAGAAAATAATTGATTAAAAATACTAAACGAAAAAAAGAAAATTCTGAAACTTTTTTCTAAAATACTTTATATTAAACTTGAGCTATGAAAAATATAAAAAGTGTCCCAACTTATTTCAATAAGCTGGGAAAAAGCAAACAAGGTCTGATTAGCTAAAAAGGGAAAAGGAATAAAAAGGGTTTTAAATTAAATAATGTAAGTTTTAACTAATAAAAGCCAAGAGTGCAGTGGTTGGGTTGTTTGATTGTGGGCTGACAGACCTGGGTTCGAATCCCAGGTATGTCAGTTTTTGCAATCTATTTTTTTTCTTTGATTTCCTTTTTAAATCTTACTGTCAATTGATTCATAGCAGATTTTTTTTACTATTTTTTTTTTTTTAAAACTCAAACACAAACCCTGGAACAGCTTCTGTTGATTGATCAGTGGTGAAAAAAAGAGATAATCTCACAAAAATGCAAGGTGACCTAATAAGCTATTAAATAATCTAATGAAAATGGGAAATAAACTAAGATATCACTAACTAAAAACAATATCCAAATAAACAAATGAGCATCACAAATAAGCATTTAGAAGCACAAAAATAAGCTAAAAATTCAAAGTGGTCTGCTGAGTAACATGAGCAGGGCACAAGAGACTCTAAGCCCTACTTGCAGGCCAAAATTGAGTAACTAAATAAGCTCCAGATCCTCAAATAAGCTCAAACAGATGGAGCTTATACCTAAATCTACTAGTGTACCAAAAATTAGATCCTAATTACAACTAAATAAGCAGATAAAAAGCTTAGAAAATGGCTATATGGGACAGATCTGATGCAGATATGCAGTCTTCAAATGTAGAGTGAATCTATCAAAACTTAAATGATAATAAACTAGCACTAGATTGAACTCAGAAACACCACATTCAAGATTTAAATTCACTTAATCCTATACCTAGCTTATTAGATTAGCACTGGTTCTAAACTTTTACCAGCCTATTCTAATTCTCTCAAAGCATTAAAATAAGCTTAAACCTTCCAAACCTCAGCTGATATAACTAAAATAAAGCTTATCAAAGTAGAGGAAATAGCACATGAACAGTGTACACTCAAATTGACCCATTTTCACCCATTAAGTCAAAACAGCCAAACTCACTATCCTAACTAACTAAACTAACATCAACTCAAATAATTAAGACCAAATAAGCAGATAACAATAGAACATAAATTATAAGCAGTTAAATAAAATAAAAAAAATAAGCTAAAAAGCAGTAAATTGGAATTTAAAAAAAACTGAACTTATATTGAAATTAAAGTAAATTACAATGCTTAAAATTAAAATTACAAATACCTTAAAAAACTAAGCTAAAACCTCCTGGCACTACACTACTACTAATCTATTTATACTAAAAAATATAACAAAAACCCTAGAATGAGTGTGTTTGTTGTGTGAGTGTGTTCCCCTTCGTGCACTTGTGCTTTTCTTGTGACCCTTGGATTAAAACTTGGTGCCTACATCTTTAATCTTGAACCGTTGATTATACTTTCTGCCCTAGGATCGCTGAGGTGGAGGGGGGGGGGGACCAAAGACAACCCCATGTGGGTGTCTTGGCTGGTAGTGGTGAGGTGGTGAGAGTGATGGTGACAGGCTAAGATTAGCAGGGGATTTGGAGAGAAAAGGTGGGTTACAGGGATGATGAATAGGGATTATCTGAGGTTAGTGATGCTTTAGGGATTTTGACCAAGTTTGGGGATTTGACCCCGTGTTTAGATTAACTCAAATAATATGGGTAGTGGGTTGGGCTTTTAGGTGATGGGTCATGGGTTGTTTGGGTATAGTTTGGTCCGGTTAGTAGTGTTTTTAGTTTTAGGATAAAGGGTAAATAAACCAAAGGACCAAATGTGTAATAGTAGTTAACCTCAAGGACCAATCTTGCCATATCTTCAAAATTAAACCAAGGGGCCAAATTTGCCAAGTAAGAATAATCCAAGGGCCGTTTGGGAATTTCCGAGCTCGAATTAAATCCGTATAAAAATCGTCTTTTCCGGCTTCGGTTTTCGGCTCTTTTCCAAATTAAGCTCGGTTTTGTCCATATTTGCCCCGTTTTCAATCCTTTTGTACCTGAAACACATAAAACACAATCCAAGGATATTTGTAACAATATATGGTCCATTTGGGTGTTTTTGGTCATTTTTGTGGGGTTTTTCGGGTATAAAATGATGAGTAAAAGGCCACTCATCAGCGAGCTGTACGTCTGACTGGAAGAGTATGTGAAACAGGCTGTGTATCGTGACCAGTAGGCTGACTGGGATTAGGCAGTGCTGCTGTGAGTGGGGGCTCGAGTAGGTCAGGATCCGGTGCATTGTAGGCTTGCAGCACTTGCATGTATGAGTCTTCCGAATCTGGTGAAATCGGCGGGATAGGATGGGAATACATAGTTTGTGACAACATGGTATAAGTGTGTAAGTATATCGGTAATGATAACTAGTGTGGGTTAAGTGTATATAAATATATACATATAATATTTATAGTAACAACTTATAATCATAACAGACAGTCAAATCAAATAATCATTAAGTAAAATGGCAAGCAAGGTAAATGGCGGTCATAGGGACTTGTTTTTATAAAAATGGTTATAGTTTAGGGTTTATATGTACCTAGTTCTCTATAACCTGGGCTCTGATGCCAATCTGTAACACCCCCAAAATTTACAACGGTCGCGGAAGCATACAGAACTTTGAGGGTGCTACGGGTTGCGGGTGCAACAATTGGAAATCACAACACAAGGTAACAAAGAACGGAATTCGTACTCTGTTTTTAAATTAAAATCATAAATTTAGTTTTACAAAAGATACATCATAGTTTAGATAGAATTTAGGCCCATTAAACCTAGTGGTCCCACATAAAAACAAGTCTCCAATAATAAATTTCCAATCTGATAAAAAAAAAGCTCCATGACCCTTTGCCTTGCCATATCTTGCCATACCAAATCAAATCACACACCTGAGAAAAAAACATGCTTAAAAAGTCAGCAAAAAGCTGGTGAGTTCATAGATTTAATTAAATTCATCAAATAATTAGTTTGGACCAGCATGATCATTACAACACATATAATGTCATACAAAAGTATCTATCGCGCTAGCACTAAGTTCATGCAACCGAAGCTCGACAGTCCAGTGTGCTAATCTCTAACACATAAATAATAGTCCAGGGGCCCTTAGCGAGTGTTTAACCCAATACACTCGAAGTCCGACTTGCTATACGCTCGTTTGCCTATCTGATCAAACCGAACGGGGGAGTCACCCCAATAGATCTATCTAAAGCAATTCCGCTTCCCAAAGGAAATTAACGGCTCATGAAAAATGGGCATAACATTGGGTTCTAGGGCTTAGGCTAACTGCGTAATAGGTTTGAGTAAAAGTATTAACATTATGGTCCATAAAAGTTTTGCATGTTTATCACCCCATATTTGTAAAACAAGTAAAAGTAAAACTGGGGCTATAAACTCACCTTTGTTGGCCTGAACAGTAAATGCTGTGAAATTAATGAGTGCACAGCACCAACACGCAACCTAAATTACATAACCACGTTTTAGTTTTCAAATATTAATTTTCAAGTCTCTTCAGGTTTTAATTTCAATGTTTGGGTATACCTACGCGTTGTTACTCATGTGGTTTCTAAAGTCTCTCCTAAGGGAGGGTGATGTGTACTGTTATAATTGTCCTAAGGTCATGGTAACTAGGGGTTGGAAACATCTAACGATCTAAGTTACGAATGAATTTAACCTAATTGTGATATGTATATACTTTATATATATAGTGTTTGTTAGGTTGCCTAAGTTGGTTTTAAAAATATAACTTAATATATGTGAAGTTAATCACCTAATGGTTTTCACCCATTACTTGAGTAATTCAACTAGTTTCCTTATTATGATCCATTTATACAACATTAGTTTAAAGTTTTAGGTTTCGACCAATCTATTCAAGTTAAATATATATATTTTAGTGACGTTCACTTTTAATTTATTTGGTTATCAATATGACAAATATACACTACTAGTAAAAGGGCTATCCTTGACTCCAAATGCGAGTCAAGAAAAGGTCTTATGACTCGCAAATGCGAGTCAAGGATGGACCAGTCATAAAGCTTCATGACTCTCATTTGTGCGTCATCCCTCTATGACGCGCACTTATGACCCACGTTTTATGAATCTCCTTTTTGCGTGTCATAACCTAATTTTTTTTTTAAAAAAAATTAATTTCTTTCAGTTCCTAATTTTCTATTAAATGACAATTAAAAACCTGATAATACAAAATTAAAAACACAAATATCAAAATAACGCATTTCATATATATATATATATATATATATATATATATATATATATATATATATATATATATATATATATATATATATATATATCAAAACAATGAGGTTAATTCAAGTACTAATTCACGATAAGTCACAAGTTAATTAACGACAAAAATTACATATCGATAGTAATTCACAAGTTAGTTTGACAGCTTCCACATCGACCACTGAGTATACAACAAGACTACCCGAGTCATCCGTGCAGCTCTCCTGAAGCAGTAGTTCGACATTTTGGGACGAGTTGCTAGCCACCTGTTCCCAAAATAACAAAAAAAGTAAATTATTTCTTCCGACTACCACGATATATAAGCTGAGACAGTCTGCAAAGGTACTAGTGCAGGGCAAAATGGAGGGTTTTCAAGGGCTGAAATGGTTACTAAAGAAAAATGCTAAAAATTAACAAAAATGTGGAATCAGTAAACAAGCAGCCCAAGTTTGAATGTCCCAAAGGTGAGCTTATGATAGCTTAAAATGGCTGAATTAAAATTCTACAAAGTACCCCTAAAATCTACAAAAACTGAAAACTCAGGTCTGCAAATTTAACTAGGGAACTAGGCCTATGACAAGTCAATACAAACTGAAAAAGATATAATGAGAACCTGAGAATGCCAAAAATAGCTCCACAATAAGCCTAGCTTATTGTGAGCTTATTGAAGGCAGTTAGGAGCTTGTGCCTGCAATATTTCAATTCCAGACCTGCAAACACTCAAAACAAGCAAAGACAAACTGAAAACAGCTTAAGTAGGATGTTATAAGCTAAATCAAATCTGTCCTCAATGCAATGGAACAGTAAATATCAATTTTGACCCAGTTTGACCCTTAAGCCAAACAACCCTTTAGACAGACTGAATTAAAGTTTAAAACCAGGAATGACTGAATTGACTTGAACTATTGACTTTTTAATAATGGGCTCCCAACCCATCGTATTCAAAACACTGTCACAAACACAAACCAACGCACCCTATGTGGGAAATATTAACGCCCCCTTACAGTCTGCTAATACAAACGCATCCGTTTGGGGTGGTGACTGACTCGAGATAAAATGTAGGAACTTTGGGTGCTGTCGCTAGCACCAAAAACAAGGCCAACACTTGCAGTTTCCCCGAATCAAACAAACATTCCTAATGTTTACTGTTAAATAATAATAATAATAACTATAATAATAACAACTACAAAGCTAGTAAATAATAATAATAATAACAATAATAATAACAACAATTAAAATACCTTTTGTTGTTTGTTCTTGCTGTTGATGTCCATCGAGTTTTGCTCCGCCATGCCTCCCTTCGATTCCTTGCTCCTTTTCTTTTATTTTGAAGTATTCCCTTACAATAATAATAATAATAATAATAATAATAATAATAATAATAATAATAATAATAATAATAATAATAATAATAATAATAATAATAATAATAATAATAATAATAATAATAATAATAATAATATATTTCACACGTGTTACCCGAACTGCTGAATCTACATTTTCTTTATCTACTCGACAGATGGCATTATGGAAATCGCAAATGGAGGACCACACTTCGGACTGGCTTAGGGTAGTTCCGATATCGGGGTTGGGGCAGACCATGAACGCCAGGACCTATCGTTGTGTGTTATGTTATCGACTTGGTGTCCCCCTATTTTTTGTTCAGATGCCGTGCTCAGCCTGTTCCAAGGTCTTTACTGGTGATATTTATGGGGACCACGCGGTATCTTGTGCTGGTATGATTGGTATTAAACATCGGCATAACATGGTACGTGATGTTCTTGTTGACATATGTTCTCGATCTGGGGTTTCAGCTCGTAAAGAGGTTGACATTGGACTTTGTGGCGAAAGAGACAAATCTTTACGTCCTGCTGATGTGTTGCTCTACTCGTGGGATGAAGGTCTTGATGTATGTGTTGATTTGACTGGATCATCGCCCTTGACGCAAACTGGTATGGTTGATTTCGTGCCGGGTCGTGTGGTGATTGAGGCTGCACAACGTAAACGCGTCAAGTATGAGGCTAAGTGCGCAGATATGGGATATGGTTTCCTTCCCTTCTCTTTCTCTTCTTTCGGGGAACTTGAAAAGGATGCTGTGACTTTATTGAAGCGTATTCGAAAGTTTTCGATGACTCAAGACATTGGAGCACGTGCCGCTGCTCATATATTTAGTAGGATTAGCTTTTCTATAGCTAGAGGAGTGGGAGCCCAATTAGTATCTCGGCTCCCTACTAACTTCTTGTAAATCCTACTTGTTTCTAATAAAGTGATTATAATAAAATAAAAAAAATAATAAAAATAAAAATAATAATAATAATAATAATAATAAAAAATAATAATAATAATAATAATAATAATAATAATAATAATAAACACTGAAATTAATTAGGGCAAATCGATTTAGCGAGTTTTAGAAATTAGGGAAAATCGATTGAATAAAAATTAGGGCAAATCGATTTAGCGAGTTTCAGAACCGATTATGGCAAAAGAATAGAAGAAACGAACCTGGAACCATTGATATCCAACACAATCTGCTTCGATTTAGCGACGTTGGTGAGCGAGTAGCGTTGTGGTGGTGGTGGATCGATTGACGATGTGGTGGTGGTGGATCGATTGATGATGTGGTGGTGGTGAATCGATTGACGTCTGAGAAGTGATCGTGAGGTGGTGGTGGATTGAGATCTGAGAAGTGACCAGGAGGTGGTGGTAATGAGATCTGAGAAGTGAGGAGATAAGAGGGTGGGTTTCAATAGATATGAGGGAGAAAGTGTATTTTGTGTTACATAAAAAAAAGGTTCAAGGATAGCCCTATTTTAATGAGATCTGACAAGTTATGACCCCTATTTAGGACGAAGCAAAACGAGCATCATCTAGCAGGCTAAATTTTAACTGATTATGACCCTATGTTATGACGCTTCTGAAAACGAGTCATCCCCAAAAAAAAATTTACTCGTTATGACTCTTATTTTATGACTTTGCTATTTGCGCGTCATCTTGTAGCGTGCGTCATAAAATGCGAGTCAAGGATAGACCTTTTTCTAGTAGTGATAAGTGCTTACGTATTTTATATATCTCGTCATGTGTTATGGTTCACAACTATCGTGAAACTTATTTTGACATAAATACCTACACAACATATTTAATCTAGTTTCTATATATATATTTTATCCCTATTTTCCAAAAATGTAAGTAAAGTTAATTGTTTGACAATGTATATATATTGTATATTTAGTCTAGTCGTTTAATCATTTGCGTTGTGTTTATCATTTCGGCTATCCAACTTTTATACATATGTTAGTGTAATTTAAAATTACACTTTTGGTTTTCGGCTAAAATTGTTTTTACATAATTATGAGTTGAATAATTTCTAGTCAAGTGTTTATATTTTCGCCTATACAAGTTATGTGTAAGCTAATAAGTTTTCATGTCTCTTTTGTGTTTTCGGCTATTACAAGTTTTAAACATTATACATTAGTTCATGTTGGCTATTGATTTATTTTAGTTGCTCTTGATTATATTCGTTTAACTGTCACTCGATCGATTTCTTTTTAACACCAATGTATGCTAATGGGCTGCGGCCCATAGGTTCGAGGAGGGGGAAAACCAAGTGACTTAGTGGGCTGAGTTTAACATTAATCCTGGTGGGAAAAAAGGCTTATACTCAGGCCCATGTCACAGGCCGGTTTATAGGTTGTTATGTGGGCTTCAATGGGCTCTTATATGGGTTTGTTTGCTAAGCGTTATAGCCTGGTAATTCACTAAGATCATTACAGATTTGCACCAAGAAATCACTTGGTGAAACCTTCCTGGGGTACACTGTCTTGCAACTATGATGGGTTTCTCATCATGGTCTAAGTCTTAACTGGTGACCAACGTCGAGTGCTACTCAACTTCAAACATTGGGGTCTAATTTGGTAGTCTTGCCTTGGATTCTTACCTATCCTATAGGTCGACAGGGGTGAAACGAAAAAGGTTTTGAAGCTTAGCCATTTAGGCTCAAATCCATAATCACTCGCTAGTTTTCCTTGAGTGCATTTTGACAAGTCACTAGTGTTCTTATTCGACCTTGAATCTTACCTATTGGGTTTGTTTTGAGCACACGATGCTATCTCTAATTGAGACCTTTGATTCGAGCTCAAATGAACCATTCCAAGCTTACATCGTGGGTATACTACTCATGTTTTGAGGTCAAAGGGTGGCTATCACTTGGTTCAATTGTTCCCTAGTCGAGGTGTTTCTCTCCTGCCCATTCGACTACCTTTGGCTTCTAGCCTTGGCAGTCCATGGCTGGGTTTAGTCATGGGTTGGTAACAAGGTTGTTCGACTTCTATTTAGCACGCTTGGGATATCATTCAAGCTATCCTACACTAACCTCAACCTCTCACAGATTCGAATCCATAATCAGTGGTTCCCTAATGTTCTCGAATACATCCTAGACCTGGGTCTAATGACTTAACTGGGTTCGAATCATTATTCTTAGTTTCATGAATCCATTTCTCTTAGTGAGTTCGATCCTAACACAATTATAACTAACCAAATCTTCCTTGTCACTTTAATGATAACACAACCATTACTAACTATCTCAACATTCCTCTAATCCTGGGACTTTCTACTCGACATAACTATAAATCAATGCTAAGTCTTCTCATCAAACTAATGGCGTTTCTAAGCATTATTTTGACAGAAACAATAATATCATCACCCAACTTACTTATTCATTCGATCTAGACTTTCTTACTTATAACGATTCTAAAAAAAATATAACATAACTAGTTGAGTCTAGGATAAAAATTAACCTGACAAAGATTCTTGGTGAATGAACCCTAGGATGAACCCTCCTATCCGAAACCCAACTGCTCCAATATTATCCCACCTCAACCTCCAATCGAATCACAACTTGACCTTTTTCTAGAGAACCTCTCAGATTTTTGGTGTATTTGTTGATTGTGTGATTTGAATCCCATCTTGGAGGCGCGGATTTAAGGAAGGTATTGGAGAGTAGTTCCAAGTTGTCTTTCGGATTTGGGGTGGATGATCCTACCTTTTTGGTGTGTTTTCTCTATTTCTATGGTTTTGTATCCTATGCTATCTCGTGATATATGAAGGAGACAAGAGTTTTAAGTCAAAGGGATTAATGGCGCTTGGGTTTGAGATGGTGATGGTTCGATGTTTATGGGGAAGTGATGGAGGCGACAAAGAAAAGTAAAAGGAAGGGTAGCAGGTGTGGGATTGCGTGTTAGTGGAAGGGAGAATTAATTTTTAAGGAGTGAGTATTTAATTTAAGTGTTGAGTGGGTTTTAGTTAAGGTGTGTTAATTTTATACCCGTGTCTCGTTAAACTGTGTCAAATTCGGATCCGTCCTGAAACCATTTCTAATTTGAGAGTTTATATTTTATAGTCGTTATGTAATACTTGAATTTATTTCCGAGTCCTTAATTATTCTCTAATATTTTTTGAATCTCTGTTTTGTTCCTGGTTTGCTTGTGGTGTCAATCCGCGTGAAACTGGGATAACCTCCCGTTTTCAATACAATAGTGTTGGGTTTATTGATTTGATGATACAAAACAAGAAGAATGAAACATGAAGGACTTAATATGACAAAGGATGAAACTTCAATGAAAGAAAAGATTTCTACGAATCTTTTAATATTTTAGGGATATTCTTTGTAAACCCTAATGTCTCTATTATATAAAGAGACATAGGGTACAGGTTTTATAATTAGGTCTTCCACAATGTAATCTAAAGGTGTGTGTGTGTTTAGGCGTGTGATTATAAACGCCTAAACAAGTTTGTTCGTCGTCTCAAGGATCTTTGATCCCTGTTACAAGTTAGTGTAACCGTATTATTCTGATCAAATAATAGTTGAGGCGTGGTGTGATTGAAGTAAAACTTTGTGTCAATAACAATTGATTTGTTCTATTCCGCTGTGCATATTGTTCATTGTTATTGTTAAACCCTAAGGCTCAAAACGATCCAAGAACTTAATTGATAATGGCGTTCATAAGTTCTATCAGGTGGTATCAAAGCTTGGGGAGCTCGTTACCTAGGGATTCACAAAGTTTTTGTGTCGATGAAAAGCAGATTTGAAGAAGGTACGATCTGGTATAAATTGATTTATTTGTTTTTGTTATCGATCTGCTGAGGCGTACAACTGGGAAAGAATTACTAAAATTGTTTTGTCGTTACTAAATGGGTCGATTATTTTATTATGAGTCAGTGGAGGTCTTATCATCCTTTGCAAGTTGTTTATTGAAGATAAAGTATTTAATTGACCTCGTACAGTGATTGACCCTGGTTAATTGATGTCGATATTAATTTTCCGCTAACGTGGGTTGGTGAGTCACAAGCATTTTCTTCATACCTATTGCTGAGTTTGTTGCTTAGGGCTAACGGAGTGGCAGCGGGCTGGGCAGCGGGCTGGGCTAACCCGCTGGGGAACACCGCCGCCGACCCAGCGGGCTGGAAATCACGGCATGGACAAGCAGCTGAGGGTTGGCAACGGGCTAAACAATTCGACCGTTTATCTATACAAATTCGAACGTTTGAAGCAATACAAACGCTCCATTTATGTGCAACGGCTCAAAAAAAAAAAATTTCCCTCTTTATAAACAACTAAAATCTTCACATATTAAACCACAACTTTCACATATTTAACCCCAAAATCATCACTTTTATCACAAAATGGATTCATCTTCTTCCTCTTCTTCGTATTGTGATCCGCCTTCGCTTTTCGACTCGTCAACGGGGAGCACTTTTAACTTTTTGCAAACGGTCTTAGACGCGTATCAAGACACCGGAAGCTCTACTGACACCCGTAGGTACATTGATCGGGAACGGGTCGAAGCGGGGGAAACACTAATGCTTGACTATTTTGTTGAAGACCCGAAATTCGATGAGTCAGTTTTCCGTCATCGTTTTCGCATGAGCAAAAGGTTGTTTTTGAAGATTGTTGCTGATATTGAAGCCGGGTTCGAGTACTTTCAAGAAGGATACGACGCTCGTGGTAAAAAAAGTTTCACGGCTATACAGAAATGCACATCGGCGATCAAACAATTGGCGACGGGTGAACCTCCAGACGCGTACGATGAGTATTTATGCATGGCGGAAAGAACATCTCGCGAGAGCCTCGAGTATTTTTGTGATGCGGTCATTTTTTTATACGAAGCGGAGTTTTTACGTAAGCCAACATCTCACGATGTTGCTCTCATCACACAAGCACACGAAGAAAGACACCACATTCCAGGGATGCTTGGTTCTCTTGATTGTACACACATCGTATGGGCGAGGTGTCCTAGATACTTAAAAGGGCAATACACGAGGGGTGATCATAAGGTGCCGACTATTATGATTGAGTGTGTTGCTTCTCAGGACTTGTGGATTTGGCACTCGTATTTTGGTCCACCTGGATCGAACAACGATGTGAACGTTTTGAATCAGTCGCCATTGTTTCAAAACGTGCGTAATGGATCCGCACCAGACACTTCGTTTACCGTAAATGGACGACATTACAAGCATGGGTACTACCTTACCGATGGAATCTATCCTAGGTGGGCTACGTTTGTTAAGGCATACCGGCATCCGGTCGAAGAGGACGAAAAGAAGTTCAAAAGACTCCAAGAGGCGGCAAGAAAGGATGTTGAGCGGGCCTTTGGTGTTCTCAAGGGGAAATGGAAGATTTTGGAGCGTCCCCTACGGCTCACGACAAAACAGAAGATCGGGAAAGTCGTCGCCACATGTACTATATTGCACAACATGATCATAAAAGACGACGGGAGGGCAATATCACCGGTTCGTATTATGGATCCACCTGCCCCTGTAGCTTATAACCGGAATGTGCTGTGGGAGATACATGACGAAGAAGTCCATCATCGCCTCCGGTATGATCTGACAGCGCATATATCGGGTTTGGACTTAGCATACCTTGATGACCCAGCGGAGCAGCCACCACCGATCGAGACATTGATTTAGGTCTCTTTATATCGTATTTTATTTTCTAATAATGATGTCGTTTATGTAGTTTTTATTAATTATGTTTAGGTTTATGTAATGTTTATGTCGTTTATGTATTTTTTTTTAGTTTATTTTAATGAAATGTTTAAGTTTTTATTATATAAATGTTTGATTAAATTAATTGAAAAAAAAAATTTGGGAGGGTTGAGAATGTGATGAATGCCTAAGAATTAAGTTGGGAGGGTTGGTTGGGAGGGTTGAAAGGATAAAATGAGTTGGAGAGATGTTATTGGTGGAATTTGGGAGGGTTGGGAGGGTTGGATGTTACCACTCCTTGGGCCCTTACTGATTCTTTTACAAGTGGAGTTATGAATTCTCTTATTATCATTGTACGGCTTTAATTAATTGGGGTTGGATATTAAGTTGCGATCAGTGGGATATTGAATTTTGCTTTGTCGCATACTGATGGTTCTTGTTGCTATTAATTCAACCTCGTACAAGTGATTGCATAAATTTGTCGCTTGTGGTTAATTGAGTTGTCAGATCGTGGTTTGTGAGTCAATGGATGGAATGTGTGGGGTCAGTGGATTGAGTTATTAGATGGTTGAATGTACTGGGTTATGCACTTTATTCTGCTGCATATTTTATTCTGCTGTTACGCTTATTACTCTGCTGGTGCATATATTATACTCTGCTGTTTAGTTATTTTACTCTGCTGTCGGTGGTTATAATACTCTGCTGTTAGTTTTGATCACTCTGCTGCTCGACATTTCTCACTCTGCTGTTACGCATATTGACTCTGCTGTTGGACTTACTCTCTGCTGTTACGTTATTGCTGGGTTTACATGATTGATAGTTGCATTATTTACGAGCAGTGAGGGGAAGTAAGTATGGTTATTGGTTTACACACACACAGGGGAAGTTCACACACACAAGGAGTTTGTTTATTTGTTCTTAAAAGATTTAAAGGCTCGCATTAATTTTCTTATTGGAGAAGAGGAGTTTTTATTATTTCTTTGATGATGCGGTTGAATTTATCAAGGTTGTGTCTTAGCATACCTTTCAGGTGAGGTAACTTGTTTGTTCGTTCAAGTGACTCGAATTGACAAAACACTTGAAGGAGTTACGTTATTGTGCTCAGTGATTATTGTCAAGAGATTGCGGTCTCCCTATACGTGGAGTATATGTTCGAAGTCGTATTTAGTACAAGGCATAAGACACAAGGTTGGTTTCTTCTACTTCAGCATCAAATTGGTAATGATATTTTTCTTCAACAGTATATAAAGCCTACAGATTTGAAGAATCATTTTATGTACATGCATCACTCGAGGGGAAGTTTATATTGTTTATTCGTTCTCTATTTGTTGATAACAAAAAGGGGAAGAAATATTGTGATGGCATGACATGGATTAAGGGGAAGACAGATTTGTTTCATTCAGGGAGATGATTACATCTCAACTTCTGCTACTTCGTCTAGGGAAGTTCGTACAAGAATGTGTTTGTTTTGTCATCATCAAATAGGGGAAGATTGTTGGGTTTATTGATTTGATGATACAAAACATAAAGAATGAAACATGAAGGACTTAATATGACAAAGGATGAAACTTCAATGAAAGAAAAGATTTCTACGAATCTTTTAATATTTTAGGAATATTCTTTGTAAACCCTAATGTCTCTATTATATAAAGAGACATAGGGTACAGGTTTTATAATTAGGTCTTCCACAATGTAATCTAAAGGTGTGTGTGTGTGTTTAGGCGTGTGATTATAAACGCCTAAACAAGTTTGTTCGTCGTCTCAAGGATCTTTGATCCCTGTTACAAGTTAGTGTAACCGTATTATTCTGATCAAATAATAGTTGAGGCGTGGTGTGATTGAAGTAAAACTTTGTGTCAATAACAATTGTTTTGTTCTATTCCGCTGTGCATATTGTTAATTGTTATTGTTAAACCCTAAGGCTCAAAACGATCCAAGAACTTAATTGATGATGGCGTGCATAAGTTTTCAATCAAATAGTCATGAATAAATCATGAAATGTGATAATTTCACTATTCCTGGGTGAGATTTTCGGGTGTCAATATGTGCAGGTCTGTTATCCGTTTTACACATAATGGTCAAGTCAGGTGTCCTAGTTACAGAAATGAATTGTCAATAATATAAATATTAGGGAAGTTTTACCAGTTGTCACAGAATTTACAAATGTAATTCTCAGTGATTAAATGGAAATTCCTGCCAGGGTCAACATTAAACAGCCCTGAAAGCAGGTCACTTCGGTAATTCCTTGTGGATTACGCTTAGTGGTCGCGGCGGTTTCAAAATGGTCTACAGTCGTGGAATGAACTCCAGCGACTCACCTAATCGTTGATGTACTTCGGTAGATCTTGTAAACCCTCTCGGGGGTATCCGATTTAGGAACGGCCTTGGTAAGGATTAGAGAAAGTTTTCACACTATGTTGTTAACAATCTTGAAATCCAAATTTGTAAGTGCCGGAAATTTTATTGCTAACTGTCTTATACAAGAATCCCTGGCTGTTGCAGCTGATTGCCGAATAGATGCCGATTCATCACCCCATGCTCACACTTCATCATCATAATCCAATAAATCATGATAAATGAAAGGCCTTCAACACTGCTTTCGCAAACTCTGATGCTGAAAAATCATGATCCAGACAAGTGTGAGCATGTCGGTCCAAAGATTACAACATCACATGGAGACGATGCTGCAAAAGGATGACTTGGAGTCGTTCGTTGGATGATGACCTCAAAGAATCCTCAAAGATCATCCAAGACAAAAGAACAGTCATCAAAAGTTCACTGCTGAAAGTACAAAGACTAAAGACTTTGAAGAATCAAAGACTACGAGCTAGGAAGTCAAATTCATATAATAGAATGCCAGAATTCAAAGTGTAATTTCCGGGGTGACCTCCCTTAGGGGGAGATTGCTAGGAATATAAATATTCATATGAAGACTCGGTCACCCCGAGTACTCATTAGCATTAAGCAGCTCGTATGATTATTAGTAATAGTTTAGTTATTATAGTATTCGTGGAGTGGGTCGGGTCTTTACCCGCTGTCAGCTCACTTCACAGCCCACTCGGGGCACATATGCTAGTAGTATAAATACCCCTTCCCATGTGTGGGAAGGGTTGGAACTTCTCTTCATTTAACCTAATACATATCACTTTCTCTCTCTAGTTCCCAACTTCTCTCTTTCGCTCTCTACAAAGATTCGGCCAAAATCACATCATACGTGTGTTATATGTTATTGAATATGCTACACGTATAAATGGGTTCTAAACTATAAATTTGATAACTTGGGAGTGAGAATTGTTAAAAGAGTAAAATGCAGAAATGGTCCCTGTGGTTTGCCCAAATTGCAAGTTTAGTCCCTGACTTTTTGAAAGTGCAGGCGGCCTCCCTGTGGGGAAACATTGGTTCCGTTTTGGTCCCTGGCCGTTCCGTTTTGGTCCCTGGCCAGGGACTAAAAGTGCAATTATGAGCAAACCACACGGACCATTTCTGCAACGGCCAGGGACAAAACGGAACCAAGGTTTCCCCACAGGGAGGCCGCCTGCACTTTCGAAAAGTCAGGGACTAAACCAGCAATCTGGGCAAACCACAGGGACCATTTCTGCATTTTACTCTTGTTAAAACAGTAAGCTTAAGGCTTAAAATGTAATAATCAACCTTTATTGGACTTAATTTGTAATATTTGACTAACGGAGGACTAACGGTGCAAAACCTACACCGTTAAGGTGTAAATTGTAAATTTTGTGAAAGACCAAGGGCTGAACAGTAACAATTACTTATAATCATTTCTATTTCATATTTTGCACATTTTCATTTAAATATGTGCATTCTCGTCATTCGTTTCATCATATTTATTTTCGTTACGTTATATTACTTTAACGGACTTTTAACGAATGAACTTAACGTGTTATTCAACAACACCCGAGGAAACGATAATTATGGAAACAATGACATAAAAACAAGATAATATTATATATAATATTATTTTTGAACTTTAAGCATTTTAAGCATATCAAACTCACCAAATCATTATCCGTTACTCAATTTCACACTCATTGTGCATACTGAGCCAAAACTTAAATTCTCAGAATTCATTATTAATTCAGGTCGTGTGTTGGAGCCGTTCCCATAACTTACTTGATTTCATATTTCACCTTGCTGGGTATACTCAAGGTGAGTCATAGCCCCACTATTACTTTATTACTATTTTTAAACTACTTGGGGTGAGAAATATGCTTACTTTTATGGATCATTTTAGCAATGCTTTTGTTTGTAAAACTATTATCTGCTGGCCTAAGTACCGTGTTTATGCACTCTTAGCATACTTATTACTACGTGGACTGTTCCCATGTTATTTGATGCACTATTAGCATGCTTATTACTACATGGACTCTACCCATATTATTAGATGCACTATTTGCATGCAAACTGTTGTAGCTTTAGTAACAGGAGACTTAGAGCAGAGTAATAGCACTTTTGTATGTATTTCGCGCTTTGAAATGTTAACTCATGAACTTATGATCCAACTTCATTGCTTTATATAAACCTATGAACTCACCAACCCTTGTGTTGACACTTTAGCATGTTTTTCTCAGGTGTTTAGCTGTTTACTATATGATGATGCAAGGCAGTGCGTGGCAGGGGCATAGGCACACTTTTAGAGTGCACACATAGCACTTATGACCAGGGTTTTTGTACTATGGGACAACTAATAATAATAATGGGCCTTGTTTTCCGCATTTTAATTATGTAAAACTGATGTTTTATTTAATAAAGCTTTTAAAACGAATCTGATAAATTCGTTCTCTATTACTTATGTTACGATCCAATTAAGTAACACCCAGATGTTAATTCCGCTGCGATATGATTTTGGGGGTGTTACAGATTGGTATCAGAGCTAAGGTTATAGAGAACTAGGTATACATAAAACCTAGACTATAACCACTTTTTACAAAAACTCAACCTATGACCGCCAGTGCCAGCCAGCCTTACTTGCCACTTTACTTGCTACTCTACTTATTTGTTTCAGCATGTTTAGCACATACCTTCGTGTTAACATACTTACGTACTACTTTTAGGACACATACTTTGTGTTACTGCTTAGCATATACTTATGTGCTACTTTGCGGACGCATACTTTCGTGTTAATTGTATACACACACACACACACACACACACACACATACACACACACACACACACACACATATATATATATATATATATATATATATATATTATATATATATATATACTTATATTATGGCTAATACTACCTAGCCCTACAGTAATGATTATAGGTATCTTCTATATACTTATTCACATATACCATCTTTGTCACAGAACATGTCTTCCAAATCATTTAATACCATTGAAACTATTCTCCGTGGTACTCGCACATCACCTACCCTTCAGATCACTCCAGATGCGGAAGACCCTTATGTACAAGTATCAAAATCTCAGCCTAATACAAAACTTACCCTAAACACATCATCATCTACTCACTCACCTCCACTTAGGAGAGCTACTGAGTCTTATTCAGATGAAGAAATGATTGGTTGTTCGGCTACATTCGAAATTGGGCAGAGTTCGTGGGGAACGCACCAAGAGATAAATTGGAAGGATGTTAATCCAAACTCTCCACTATTTGACGTTCCAGACTCCCCAATGCCAGACATCCCAAATGACGTATCCTCACTTAATCCCCCTGACTATACTATAAGTACTTGTGATTCAATATGGACTCTTCTTCATCAGCAAGCCAGTACACTAAATGCCCACACTGAACAGCTGGAAAGGCTACCACCAAACCGTTTCGAATGGTATAATCGAAACCTTGACACTTTGTTTAAAAGAGTTGATGCTGAGAGGCGAGAAGTGTTTGACTTAGAGATGAAGGTTGATAAAATGAAGGACACTTATAACTATGAGCTTAGAAACTTGGATTCCAGAGTCCGCTGTTTGAGTAGAGACCATACTCAGGTACATGGTAGGGTAGAAGGCGTTGAAAGGACCCTATGGTTAGCCAGAGACACGAGAAACCAGGATCAGAAGATTTCAGCCTTAGAAGCCATGTTAGCTACTAAGATAAGGATGTGCCAGGAGTTCCAGATACGCTTCACAAACATGGGAGCTGTACAATTGGAACTGGAGGCAGAAATTAGACGTTTACGTCGAGGACGTAACTAATCTTAAAACTCATATGTATCTTTTCTGTACCCACTAAACCGAGTAGTCTTCGGTTAGTGTCTAATGTATTTTCCCAATAAGCTTGTAATTTTCACAGCTTGTAACCGACTTTTAATCTATAACAAGCTCATGTTATTATATATCTCTTTGTTGTGATTCATCCATACTCTACTATAATGCTACTCATGCATGTGATGACTTCTCATACTCCTATGCATAATCTCACCGTTTGTTACTTTCTTTTGTAGACAGATGGCTCCACGCAAATCAAATCATACTCGAAATGAAACAAATGCCACCCCCTCCAAATATAGTCAACCGGCCAACTTTGACACAACTTGTGGCACAGCAAGTGGCAGAAGCCATGGTCGCTGCTGCCAATGTAGGGTCAAGCACTAACACAGGTGACAGAGCCGCGAGACCCACTACTGTCAGTCGGGCCTGCACATACAAGGAGTTTCGTGCTTGTGATCCAGGAAGTTTTGGAGGAACTGAGGGAGCTGTCAGCTTAGCCAGGTGGCTAGAAAAGTTGGAAACTGTGTTTTGCATTTGCAATTGCGAAGAAGAATCCAAAGTTAAGTTTGCCTCGTATACTTTGACGGGCAGTGCTTTAACTTGGTGGAACTCTTACATGAAGTCATCAGGAATGGATATTGCTTACGCTATGGCATGGGAGCAATTCAAAACTTTAATGCTCCAGAAATATTGCCCTCGCACTGAGGTCAAGAAGATCGAAGCAGAATTTTGGAACTTGAAAGTTCAAGGTACCAACATCTTTGGGTACACACAGCGTTTCCAAGAGTTAGCATTACTATGTCCCGAATTGGTTGCTACTGAATCACGAATGATAGAACGTTACATCGGAGGATTACCCATGAACATCAAAGGAAACATATTGGCTGCAAATCCCAACGACTTACATAACACAATCTCCATCTCTCAAAACTTAATAGATCAGGTGATCCAGGATATGACAGAAAAAGGAGATAACAAAAGAAAATGGGATGACAACTCTAGAGCCAACCATCAACCAAACAAACGACAGGAAGTCGCTAAGGTTTATTCTGCTGGACCCAATGATCAGAAGGTCTATGCTGGAAAATGTCCTCTGTGCAACCGTTGTAAACTTCATCACAACGGACCATGCTCTGTAAGATGCAGAAATTGTCAAAGGGTCGGCCATATGGCCAGGAATTGCAGATCACCAGTTCTTGCTACTGCTCAAAGGGCACCAGTGTCTAATCAAAGAACTCCTAACTGCAAGGACAAATCTTCCCTCACCTACTTTAATTGTGGGGAAAAGGGACACTTCAAGAGTGATTGCAGGAAACCAAGAAACCAGGGTAACAATGGAAATCAAACCGCTGGAGGTAACCAGGGTTATGCAGGAAATGCCCGAGGAAGAGTGTATGTGGTTGGAGGAACAGAAGCACCAGAGGACCCGAACGTTGTTACGGGTACATTCCTTCTAAGCAACCGCCATGCATCTATTTTATTTGATACTGAAGCAGATAAGAGTTTCATATCAACCCCATTTAGTCAGTTGCTAGATAATATCCCTACAGCTTTAGGCATTGGTTATGACGTAGAGCTAGCTAATGGTCACGTGGAAAGAGTAGACACTATAATCCGAGGTTGTACGCTAAACCTGCTAAACCATCCGTTCAACATAGATCTTATGCTAGTGGGACTTGGCAGTTTTGACGTTATCATTGGAATGGACTGGTTATCTAGACACCATGCCGTAATCATCTGCGACGAGAAGATTGTTCGTGTACCATACGGTAATGAAGTACTAGAAGTTTTAGGAGATAGAAGCGACCGTAGAAATACATCTTGACTGAACATCATATCATGCACCATTGCTCAGAAGTACATTGAGGACGGATGTCTCCTCTTTATAGCACAAGTTGAGAAGACAAAGAAGGAAACTAAAGAAAACCGCCTAGAAGAAGTGCCAGTCGTACGTGACTTTCCTGAAGTCTTTCCCGAGGACTTGCCTGGACTTCCACCAGTCAGGCAACTCAAGTTTCAAATTGACTTAGTACTAGGTGCTGCACCCATAGCGCGAGCACCATACCGATGAGCTCCTTTCGAGATGCAAGAATTGTCAGAACAACTACAAGAACTCTCAGAAAAAGGTTTCATCAGGCCTAGTTCCTCACCATGGGGAGCTCCTGTTCTATTCGTAAAGAAGAAAGACGGATCATTCCTGATGTGCATCGACTATAGAGAGCTAAACAAGCTAATAGTGAAGAACCGATATCCACTTCCTAGGATCGATGACCTATTCGATCAGCTACAAGGTTCCAGCATTTATTCAAAGATTGACCTCCGATCTGGATACCACCAACTTCGAGTCCAAGAAGAGGACATTCCAAAAACAGCCTTTAGGACTCGTTATGGACACTATGAATTCCAGGTTATGCCATTTGGTTTAACCAACGCACCAGCAGTATTCATGGATGTGGAAAACTAGAAGGAGGGTTGAATAGTTTTTACCTTTTTAAAATTAATTCGCTTTGTAACTTAACGTAATTTGAAAGTAAATACACACAAACAAACAATATAAGTTAAGTAAGTAAGGAAAGGAACAATCAAACCACAACACGAAGATTTATAGTGGTTCGGCTACAAGGACTCTCTTCCTTGCCCTACTCCACTCCTCGAGCCTCTAACTCGAGAGTTTTTCTTCACTAAGAAACAAACTCCCTTCTCGGCGGAGAAAACCATTATACATGTCGCTTACACTTTATTCGGTACTAAGCTAAACACCGGGTTCTTTACAAGGGTACAACCACTCCCGTTGGTTCCTTAACAAGGGTACAACCACTCCCGACACTCTTTGTGTTTTGAGGACTAAAACACTAACCGATCACTACTGAATGTATGGTATAAACAATGATGTGTGAACACTAACAAATCACACAGTATCTAACTATCAAGACTTGCAACAGTGTTGAAGCTTGTATGCTTGATCTTCTTTGCTACAAAAGAGAGATCACTAAGAATGAAATGAATGAATGTAATGGGTTAGTAATGTACAAATTAATGAGTGTATAATTTAAGCTGTATGAGTGATGAAAGTGCTTGAATGATCAACTTGCTATTTATAGGCAAATCTAATCGAACAGGCGGCAAATTTGGCGGATCCAAAATATGGGATCCGCCCATATAATGGTTTGGTTCCGCCGGGACATGCCAGCTAAGGGATTTCCAAATCTTACCATATCTTGTCTAGTCATGTCATGATCTTACAAAGTCAACTCTTTAGCTTCAAGATCTTTCCAAAATATATTGTAAAGTCAACTAAGATATGTAAATGATGCATGCCATGATGTCATGTGTATTTCCATTTTTAAGAAATAAAAATAAACATGTAAAAGTATATATGTATGTAATGTAATTCCTAGTGATCATGTAATGAGTAAATGTGTTTTAAAAGACTTGTTACTATAAATGTAAAAGACTTTAACTTATATATATGCTTTGCTAAAGATAAACCTTATAATTGTCATTAACCAAATAAAGCGAAGATCGTAAAATATAAATAGCCTTTTTAGGACGATATTTGTATTAACAATCTCTTCCTTTTTGTTGATGACAAAACATAATGTTTATTTTTAAGCAATGGAGTAAGTTAAGTGCAAGTCTTTTAAAAATATAGATTAAGTTAGTTTTATGCAAGTTTTGAAAACTATTTTAAGCATAAAAACATGTACTGTGATGCTAACAGTGATGTATGAACTTAATCCTATCTCCCCCTTTTTGTCGAAACAAAAAGAAGATATGCGTAGCGGAATGTGGTGAACATTTAATGTGGTAAACATTTCTTGGTTATTACTCCCCCTATATTGGAGTACCAAGATTGTTTCAATGATTTTGAGAACTTTAAAAGCTCCCTCTTGGATAATACTCCCCCTAATTGGAGTTCCAAGTTCATGATGCATGAATGAACCTATAAAACAAAAGTTAGTGTATGATATGCTCCCCCTCGATGTATACTCCCCATTGCTAGGGTACCAACGTATACATTTCAAGGATGAGAAATGCTAGAAAATAATGAGTTAGTATATGATATACTCCCCCTCGATCTATAGTCCCCGTTGCTAGGGTACTATGGATATGATATAAGGTTGAGAAAAGCTACAAAACAAACGTTAGTTGTGAATCAATCCAACCAAGTAGTATAATGCATATGTAACACCTAAAAATCCAAAACGTGTAAAATGACCATTTTGCCCCTACAAATTACAAAATTACTTAAAAGCTTATAAAAGTACCGAATCGATCCCAAACTTCTGGAAAAGAACAAGATATGATATAAAATAATTTTGACAACTTCGATTAATATTTATAAAAGTTACGAAATTACCAAAATGCCCTTGGTTCAACCGAATGGAATAAAAATCAATTAATTAGCAAATAAATTACACTTAATTGGAAATCAAATCACATTCATGGGCCTTAACTAATTTCCGTGATTTGTGGGGCTGATTCCCTCCCCCTTGACGCTCCTCTACCTCTAAATAAGTTAAACCTCATCAAACCCTAGTATTTCCTAATAGCCGAATAAAAGAAAAACACACATAATTTCACTATCTCTTCCTCCGATTTTCTGGAACAAAAAGAGCATTTTTATGGTGTTGTTCGTGAATTAAGGAAGCTAAGAAAATTGGGTTTAGGTCGTGGGAGGCTTTCATTCGATCGCTAGGAATTATTTTCCATTCGATAGGTAAGATCACAAATTAATTCATACGGTCATCTAAAATTCCATTATCAATTTTCTCATGTTCCTTACGTCATGTATACCCTGTATAAAATTTCTCTAAGGTCGTGGAGGTCGTGTTTGATCGCTAGGGATTTTTGGTGCTCAATTCTATTCGATAAGGTGTATTTCTGTTTGGGCTCGTTCGCACGTCTAATCTCTGAATCGGTATTTTTCCTATGATCTATCATCATCATATAGCTCAGATAAAATGTATAATTCAATGCATGCAACCTTAAACAAATCGTTTGAATTAAAATGTTTAAAACACGTAATAAACATGAAATACTATATGCGAATTTTCTGGATGTTGTAATCATTTTTCTTGGACTCTATACGACCTAAGTAGCCTGGGAAAAATAAGAATCTGAATAATTGAATCTGAATCTGATCGTGGCTTAATTTAGTTCTATCGCTAAAAATGAAAAGAGTTATATCGAATGAAATAAAAACCCTAGCTTCGATTAGGGTTAAATGCTGGTGTTTCTGGATAAATTAATACAGTAAAGGACGGATCAATGATTGACAAATGATTAGGTCGTGTGATACTAATTGAATTAGGGTTTGTCGAATTGAATTATATGCGCTTGGATCATTTAAAAACTATAGGGTGTAATTCGTAATTTCTGGAACTTATGGGTCAGTTTTGTAAAGTGTATTTAACTGGGTAAAATGTGAATAAAATCAGAGATGAAGGGTCTTTGTGTAAATATAGGATTTAAAAGGTTGAAATCGGAAATATTGGGAAGTTTATAAACCGAATGAAATTTATTTAAAATAGAAGGACTTGTTTTGTAATTTTGGGAAACTTGTGTCATTCGTATGAAAATATTTATGAGGGACTTGATGTGTAATTTTGGGTATTAAATGGACTTATATTGTATTTATATAATAATTGTGGATCGAGCGATAACTTATTTCATTAAAGGGCCAAATGTGTAAATAATGTAAAGTCGTGGACTATTTCGTACACCATCTAAAATATAGGTTAATTCGGTAAATTGAAAAGGTTAAGGGTTTATTGTGTTAATATGGTCTTAAAGAGGGTATTCGAATTAATTTATCAAAGTTAAGGTTATGTTTTGTAAATTCTTAAACTTGAGGGTTTAAATCGTAAATCATTAAACTACGAGGGTTATATGAGTAACATATGTAATTAAGGGGCTGATTTTGCTAAAAGATAAATTGTGATATTTACTTTTAAAACCTTATACTTTAATTATATTTTCAATTTGAATCTTAACGTATATTTAATTCTAGAACCAAAACCCTAAAAATACGTAAAGCAATTATTGAAAATACGTGAATCTATAACTAAGTAAAATCTGTAATTCTGCCAACTAAATAAGGAACTTATTAAGTCCGGAAAACTGCTAAAAAGGGAAAGTTACTTAAATTGGAAAGTCAGTTAAAAACCTGTTGTAATACTCTTCTACTCTCTTAGGTGTGAAGAAGGAGAGATCCTGAGCTTATCAGTGTTTGCTATTTCTGGTTTTATTTTGCTTGCAATAAGGTACAGATACTCTGCCCTTTTTCAGTAAGGGTGTCCTATCTCATGGTTATGATTCCGATTCTGATTCGTTTAAGTGTTTCCAAAACCATTACTATGAACCCTTTTATTATGAACCTTTCTGGTTACACTCTGATTTGGACCTTTGTTATTACATCTGACATATCTGTTATGAACCATCTATTATGGACCATCTGATTTGACCTTTGATATATGACCCTCTGATTATGATCTGATGTCTGACTCTTAGTTTGATACCGAGCCATTTCACTAGGCATGGGGGTTCCATGTCCGTGTCATTGATGCACCAATGGCATGACTCTAGGGCGGTAGAGTGATGTTCCGCCACGTCCCCATTCTGTTTATGATATGTGCACACTACTATGATTATGGCCAATATGATATGTTCTGGGGGGGCGTATGGATGCATCCTAGATCTGTTCTGTAAGTGGATTTAACTATATATATGATATCTGTTCTGGTGACTGGTGTTTGTGTGCTATACACGCCTTTCACATTTATCTGGGAGCTGATCACTCCATTTGATACATGAGGACACCCCTCATATTATCTGGTTACTTAAGAGGCATCCCCTCTGGATTATGATGGTTATTATCTGTTCTGTTCTGGGCTCGTGGTGGATGACTATCCTATTCTTCATTTATTTTTCTGTCTCTTGTTTATACCTCATGAGATTTCCCCATGCACCATATTTCAGTTCTATTTATATTATTGCTTTGTATATGTATCTGTTCACTGGGCTTTTTAAGCTCAGCCGTACGTTTCTTTTCATGTACGGCAGGTATTTAAGCTTGGATCTGGGTTTTAGCTCTGGGGATGAGAGCAACTGTGTGAAGCTTTGATCTTAGCATTCTAGTTATACCATTTCGGATTCTATTTCTGTTATGCCATTGTTTAGGCATTTTGGATCATGTACTTCGGTTTATTTTCTGTTTTGGACATAAGTTGTGTTGACTTATTTCCTTTGACCATTTATGTTATGGACTTATCATGTTTGAATTTAATGCTGGTAATCTGATATGAAGCCATTGTTGTGTCATCTTTACCCTTGCCGGGTTGGGGTGTTACAATTTATGGTATCAGAGCCCAGGTTTTCCGAAACCCTTAGAGCTTAGGCTCGTGACCTGTGAGGATTGGGTAGAACTTAGGTTTCCTTTCGCGCACTCTGTTCCTATTTTGATCTGTCATATATTCTTGATCTGCTCTGTCATATTCTATCTGAGTTGCTAATCCTTTTTGTAATCGTTCAGATGGTGAACACGCGCTTTAACGAGTATGACGCTCCAAATTTCGAAGCCATGATTGCTGAGGCTTTGAAAAACGTCCTTCCTAACCTTTCTGCTCAGGTGGTGACCGAGGTCACCGACAGACTCCGTAGTGGGGAAGGTCCGTCTGGAGGTGGTGGTGGCGGTAATCCACCCGCTCCTCCACCGGTCGGTATTCATGTGTGGATTGAGCGGTTCATCAAGCTCAAGCCCCTTTCGTTTAAGTCCGCTGCCGCTCCTCATGAGGCAGAGGACTGGATCACCCACGTCGAGAAATTGTTCAGGGTTCTCGGATGTGCTGACGAGTTTAAAACTCGTTTGGCTACATTCAAGCTGGAAGGTGACGCTCAGAATTGGTGGACTGCCCTTGTGCAGGCAAAGGGGGATGATTTTGCTGAGACTTGTTCATGGGCAGGGTTCATTGAGGTGTTTTATAAGCAGTACATTCCGATGGCAGAAAAGCTGAGATATGAGAGGGAATACGGGTCGATTCGTCAGGGTGATCATGAGTCTTCAGGAGACTTTATGCAGCGATTCTTACGTCTGGCCAGTTTCGTTGGGCCAGAGGTTACTGGGGATGCGGTTCGACAGGCTCGTCACTTCAAATGGGCTCTTAAGGGATGGGTGTTAGACAGGATTGTTAACACTCCATTTGAGGATGTGGCTAGTGTTCAGGATGCTGCGCGCAACATTGAGTTGCTGCATGAGGACATGAGATCTAATAAACGTGATAGAGATGGCAACAGGGTTGATACTCGGGGTCATGGTCGTCAGGACCAGAGACAGGATTTTCGGGGTCGTCAGGACCATGGGCAGGATCAACGGGGTCGCCAGGACCGAGGTGGTGATTATAGGCGTCAGGATTCTAGGAACCAGGGCCGGCAGGATTATGGTCGGTATGGTGGTGACCGTCAGGGTCAAGGTCAGGGTGATAATAGCAGGCGTAGGGATTCTCAGCAGTATCAGCAGTCAGGATCGTCAGGCCAGAAGAAGGCTGTTGAGACTCTACCTCCTCCTCCTTTATGTACTACATGTGGGAAACCACATCCGGGTCCTTGCTATAAAGCTTCTGGTGGTTGTTTTTCGTGTGGCTCTTCTCAGCACAGGATCAAAGATTGCCCCATGAAGAACCCCATCGTGCCAGTAAACACGACTAGGCCAGCTCCCACCATGGGCCGAGTGTATGCTACTACTCGGGACCAAGCGGCCAACACATCAGGTACCATTACTGGCATACTTTATATTGGAGATCGTACGGCTTTTGTATTATTTGACACCGGAGCTACTCATTCCATTATATCTGTAAACTTTGCTAAGAAACTTAATCTGAAACCAAAACCATTAATAAATCGTATATCAATCGCAACCCCAATGAAAACCCAAGTGATTATTGATCATGAATATGTTAACTGCCCTCTACGTTTCGATGATCGTGTTCGTCCGGCAAATCTGCTTCCCATTGATATGACCGATTTTGATGCGATTCTGGGCATGGATTGGTTGGCTGATCATAAGGCTACCATCGATTGTTATGCCCGCAAGGTGATCTTCGGCGATATTCATCATCCTGATTTCATTTATCATGGTTCTCAGCCTCTGAAATCCGTTAAGATTATTTCTGCCATGAAAGCACGAACTCTGATATCTCATGGTTGCCAAGGCTATTTGGCTTCTGTTAAAGATTCATCTGTAGAAAGTCCTGATGTTGCTAGCGTTCCCATTGTTCGGGAGTTTGCTGATGTTTTCCCTGATGAACTTCCTGGCCTTCCTCCGGCTAGAGAAGTCGAATTTTCTATTGATCTGATTCCCGGTGCCAAACCTATCTCTAAGGCTCCGTACCGGATGGCGCCTGTTGAGTTAAAGGAATTAAAGGAGCAATTGGAAGAACTTTTAGAGAACGGATTTATTCGGCCTAGTGTTTCGCCCTGGGGTGCTCCGGTTCTTTTTGTGAAGAAGAAGGATGGGTCTATGCGGTTGTGCATTGATTATCGTGAGTTGAATCGCATTACCATTCGTAACCGTTATCCGCTTCCTCGCATTGATGACTTGTTTGATCAATTGCAAGGAGCCAAAGTGTTCTCTAAAATCGACTTGCGATCTGGTTATCACCAATTGCGAGTTAAAGAGCAGGATGTTTCTAAGACTGCTTTCCGTACTCGCTATGGACACTATGAGTTTCTGGTTATGCCGTTTGGCCTAACAAATGCTCCTGCTGTGTTTATGGATTTGATGAACCGGATCTTTCATGAATTCCTCGATAAGTTCGTCATTGTTTTTATCGATGATATTTTGGTGTATTCTAAATCGTCTGAGGAGCACGAGCAGCATTTGCGTATTGTTCTGGGTATTCTGAGACAGCAGAAGTTATTCGCGAAATTCTCTAAGTGCGAATTCTGGCTTAACCAAGTCGCTTTCCTTGGTCATATCGTGTCTGCAGAGGGCATCACTATGGATCCCGCTAAAGTTGAGGCTATCACCAAGTGGCCGAGACCTACCACGGTGACTGAGATTCGGAGTTTTCTGGGATTAGCTGGTTATTACCGGCGTTTTGTTGAAGGGTTTTCTAAGTTGGCTTTGCCTTTGACTCAGTTGATGAGGAAGGGTGAAAAGTTTGTATGGACTGATGAGCGTGAGCAGAGTTTTGAGGAGTTAAAAAGGCGATTGGTGTCTGCACCTATTCTGACCTTACCTTCTGGTTCTGGAGGTTTCCAGATTTACAGCGATGCGTCCAAAAAGGGTTTAGGCTGTGTGCTTATGCAACACGGCAAAGTGATTGCCTATGCGTCTCGGCAATTGAAACCCTATGAAGAAAATTATCCAACTCATGATCTGGAATTAGCCGCGGTTGTTTTTGCATTAAAAATCTGGAGACATTACTTGTATGGTGAATCGTGTGATATCTTCACCGATCACAAGAGTCTCAAATACATTTTTACTCAGAAGGAGCTCAATATGAGGCAGAGGAGATGGTTAGAGCTTCTAAAAGATTACGACACGAACATCCAGTACCACCCAGGCAAGGCTAATGTAGTTGCTGATGCACTTAGTCGTAAGTCTGGGATGATTGCTAGCTTGGAGATTGATTCTCATGTTCTTAAGGATTTGGAGCGTTTGGATGTCGAGTTGTGTGTTCGGCGTGACGTTGGTTACTGGGCTAGCTTGAAAATTGAGTCTAATCTGATGTTGCGTATTAAAGAGGCTCAGAAAGATGATGGTGAACTCTGGGCTATTGTTCAAAATATTGAAGAGGGTAAGCAAACGGAGTTTAGAGTTGATGATAACGGAGTTGTTTGGTATGAGGACCGTTTATGTGTGCCTAATGATTCTGACTTGCGTGAGGCTGTTTTGACTGAGGCTCACAGTTCTCCTTTCTCTATACATCCTGGTTCTACCAAGATGTATCGGGATCTAAAGCAGCACTTCTGGTGGAATGGTATGAAGCAAGATGTGGCGTCATTTGTTGCTAGATGTATGACCTGCCAGCAAGTTAAGATTGAGCATCAGCGAGCTAGTGGTCTGTTACAACCTCTGGAGATTCCTACATGGAAGTGGGATGAGATTTCCATGGATTTCGTTTCTGGTCTGCCTTTGACTCGTAAAAGACATGATGCGATTTGGGTGGTCGTCGATCGACTAACTAAATCTGCTCATTTCTTACCTATCCGTATGACCTATAGTATTAGTAAGTTGGCGGAAATCTTTCAGCAGGAGATTGTCAGATTGCATGGTATGCCTTCATCCATTGTTTCTGATCGTGATCCTCGTTTCACTTCACGTTTCTGGAAGGGACTTCATAAGGCTTGGGGCGCTCGCCTTAAGTTTAGTACCGCTTTTCATCCCCAAACTGATGGTCAATCGGAGAGGACCATTCAGACTTTGGAAGATATGTTGCGATCTTGTGCTTTGGAATGGACCGGTAGCTGGGATGAGTATTTATGTTTGGTGGAGTTTTCGTATAATAACAGCTGGCACGCCAGTATTCGGATGGCTCCCTTCGAGATGTTATATGGGCGCAAGTGTAGAGCGCCGGTTTGTTGGAACGAAGTAGGGGAACGTATTATTGAGGGTCCGGAGTTGGTTCAGGACACCAACGAAAAGGTAGCCGTTGCTAGGGAAAAGTTAAAGGAGGCCCGTGCTCGTCAGAAGAGCTATGCTGACAAGCACCGTCGTGACCTAGAGTTTAATGTTGGTGATCGAGTATTTCTGAAAGTATCTCCTTTCCGAGGTGTTAAGCGTTTTGGAATTAAGGGCAAGTTGAGTCCTCGGTTTATTGGTCCCTTTGAAATTCTGGATCATATTAGGGAGGTCTCTTATCGTCTGGCTCTACCTCCTCAGCTATCTCATGTGCATAATGTTTTCCATGTATCTCTTCTGAGGGGATACAACTATCACCCGTTGCATGTGGTGTCTTATCCACTTGATCAGATTCAGCCGGATATGTCTTTATCCGAAGAGCCGGAGGCTATTCTGGACCGGCAAGAGCGGGTCATGAGGAATAAAGTCATTCCATTCGTAAAAGTTCTTTGGAGGAATCACCCAGAGCGCGAGGCTACCTGGGAGACTGAAGAATCAATTCGTGCTAGTTATCCTCACTTCGTATTCTGATCTGGTATGTCCTTGTCTTGTCATCTGTTTCATTTCATCTGTACCTTTTTGCAAATTTCGAGGACGAAATTTTTCTGTTAGAGGGGAAGAAGTTGTAACACCTAAAAATCCAAAACGTGTAAAATGACCATTTTGCCCCTACAAATTACAAAATTACTTAAAAGCTTATAAAAGTACCGAATCGATCCCAAACTTCTGGAAAAGAACAAGATATGATATAAAATAATTTTGACAACTTCGATTAATATTTATAAAAGTTACAAAATTACCAAAATGCCCTTGGTTCAACCGAATGGAATAAAAATCAATTAATTAGCAAATAAATTACACTTAATTGGAAATCAAATCACATTCATGGGCCTTAACTAATTTCCGTGATTTGTGGGGCTGATTCCCTCCCCCTTGATGCTCCTCTACCTCTAAATAAGTTAAACCTCATCAAACCCTAGTATTTCCTAATAGCCGAATAAAAGAAAAACACACATAATTTCACTATCTCTTCCTCCGATTTTCTGGAACAAAAAGAGCATTTTTCTGGTGTTGTTCGTGAATTAAGGAAGCTAAGAAAATTGGGTTTAGGTCGTGGGAGGCTTTCATTCGATCGCTAGGAATTATTTTCCATTCGATAGGTAAGATCACAAATTAATTCATACGGTCATCTAAAATTCCATTATCAATTTTCTCATGTTCCTTACGTCATGTATACCCTGTATAAAATTTCTCTAAGGTCGTGGAGGTCGTGTTTGATCGCTAGGGATTTTTGGTGCTCAATTCTATTCGATAAGGTGTATTTCTGTTTGGGCTCGTTCGCACGTCTAATCTCTGAATCGGTATTTTTCCTATGATCTATCATCATCATATAGCTCAGATAAAATGTATAATTCAATGCATGCAACCTTAAACAAATCGTTTGAATTAAAATGTTTAAAACACGTAATAAACATGAAATACTATATGCGAATTTTCTGGATGTTGTAATCATTTTTCTTGGACTCTATACGACCTAAGTAGCCTGGGAAAAATAAGAATCTGAATAATTGAATCTGAATCTGATCGTGGCTTAATTTAGTTCTATCGCTAAAAATGAAAAGAGTTATATCGAATGAAATAAAAACCCTAGCTTCGATTAGGGTTAAATGCTGGTGTTTCTGGATAAATTAATACAGTAAAGGACGGATCAATGATTGACAAATGATTAGGTCGTGTGATACTAATTGAATTAGGGTTTGTCGAATTGAATTATATGCGCTTGGATCATTTAAAAACTATAGGGTGTAATTCGTAATTTCTGGAACTTATGGGTCAGTTTTGTAAAGTGTATTTAACTGGGTAAAATGTGAATAAAATCAGAGATGAAGGGTCTTTGTGTAAATATAGGATTTAAAAGGTTGAAATCGGAAATATTGGGAAGTTTATAAACCGAATGAAATTTATTTAAAATAGAAGGACTTGTTTTGTAATTTTGGGAAACTTGTGTCATTCGTATGAAAATATTTATGAGGGACTTGATGTGTAATTTTGGGTATTAAATGGACTTATATTGTATTTATATAATAATTGTGGATCGAGCGATAACTTATTTCATTAAAGGGCCAAATGTGTAAATAATGTAAAGTCGTGGACTATTTCGTACACCATCTAAAATATAGGTTAATTCGGTAAATTGAAAAGGTTAAGGGTTTATTGTGTTAATATGGTCTTAAAGAGGGTATTCGAATTAATTTATCAAAGTTAAGGTTATGTTTTGTAAATTCTTAAACTTGAGGGTTTAAATCGTAAATCATTAAACTACGAGGGTTATATGAGTAACATATGTAATTAAGGGGCTGATTTTGCTAAAAGATAAATTGTGATATTTACTTTTAAAACCTTATACTTTAATTATATTTTCAATTTGAATCTTAACGTATATTTAATTCTAGAACCAAAACCCTAAAAATACGTAAAGCAATTATTGAAAATACGTGAATCTATAACTAAGTAAAATCTGTAATTCTGCCAACTAAATAAGGAACTTATTAAGTCCGGAAAACTGCTAAAAAGGGAAAGTTACTTAAATTGGAAAGTCAGTTAAAAACCTGTTGTAATACTCTTCTACTCTCTTAGGTGTGAAGAAGGAGAGATCCTGAGCTTATCAGTGTTTGCTATTTCTGGTTTTATTTTGCTTGCAATAAGGTACAGATACTCTGCCCTTTTTCAGTAAGGGTGTCCTATCTCATGGTTATGATTCCGATTCTGATTCGTTTAAGTGTTTCCAAAACCATTACTATGAACCCTTTTATTATGAACCTTTCTGGTTACACTCTGATTTGGACCTTTGTTATTACATCTGACATATCTGTTATGAACCATCTATTATGGACCATCTGATTTGACCTTTGATATATGACCCTCTGATTATGATCTGATGTCTGACTCTTAGTTTGATACCGAGCCATTTCACTAGGCATGGGGGTTCCATGTCCGTGTCATTGATGCACCAATGGCATGACTCTAGGGCGGTAGAGTGATGTTCCGCCACGTCCCCATTCTGTTTATGATATGTGCACACTACTATGATTATGGCCAATATGATATGTTCTGGGGGGGGCGTATGGATGCATCCTAGATCTGTTCTGTAAGTGGATTTAACTATATATATGATATCTGTTCTGGTGACTGGTGTTTGTGTGCTATACACGCCTTTCACATTTATCTGGGAGCTGATCACTCCATTTGATACATGAGGACACCCCTCATATTATCTGGTTACTTAAGAGGCATCCCCTCTGGATTATGATGGTTATTATCTGTTCTGTTCTGGGCTCGTGGTGGATGACTATCCTATTCTTCATTTATTTTTCTGTCTCTTGTTTATACCTCATGAGATTTCCCCATGCACCATATTTCAGTTCTATTTATATTATTGCTTTGTATATGTATCTGTTCACTGGGCTTTTTAAGCTCAGCCGTACGTTTCTTTTCATGTACGGCAGGTATTTAAGCTTGGATCTGGGTTTTAGCTCTGGGGATGAGAGCAACTGTGTGAAGCTTTGATCTTAGCATTCTAGTTATACCATTTCGGATTCTATTTCTGTTATGCCATTGTTTAGGCATTTTGGATCATGTACTTCGGTTTATTTTCTGTTTTGGACATAAGTTGTGTTGACTTATTTCCTTTGACCATTTATGTTATGGACTTATCATGTTTGAATTTAATGCTGGTAATCTGATATGAAGCCATTGTTGTGTCATCTTTACCCTTGCCGGGTTGGGGTGTTACAAGTATAATGCATATGTATAGGGCAACCGAACATGTAGTTCAACCCAGTTGACTTTAAAAAGTCAAAAATATGCGTCTGATCAAAAAATGCACCTAAGTACAAGTGGTCAAATCATTATGAGAATTCAAACCAACCATACAATAATGTTAGTAAATCAAACAAACCAAGATATTATGCCAAATAGTGATCACCCACAAGCATAAATATAACATCCATTCATTGAAAATTTGTTTGTGACATAAGTCACAAAACATGATGTTACAACATAAAGAGAAAACAACCTAAACAAATCCTAAAAAAAATCCTAAAAGTTCCTATAAAAAGGAAACTAGGAAGAAAATAAAAGCTCCTATTGAAGAGGATGAGAAAGCGCATTAAGGCGCTCGAGAATGTGGTTCAAAATGAACCTCATTTCATTTTGGAGCTCATGGACCAAAATGTTAGTCCTTTGGGCCAAGTGAGCAGTCCTCTCGCATTGTGGGCAATCATGCCTTGGAAAGTCGGGAGGAAGAGTGGGCTCATTGTTTTGTGGTGGTGGTGGTGGTTGGTTGTTTGGTGGTGGTGGTGGTGGTTGGTTGCTTGATGGTGGTGGTGGTGGTTGGTTGTTTGATGTTGGAGGGGTGATGGAGTTGAGCAAGATGGATTGAAGATCCGTAGCTTCACCAAGGCAGGAATCTACCATATTGGAGAGAGCATAGAGGCGGGTGAGCTCCTCATTGATCTCCTCATGGGTTTGTGGTTGATTGATCCACATTGCCTCATCAATGGCAATGAGTGTGGATGTTGGTGAGAGGGGTTGTGTTTGTGGTTGAGGTGGTAGTGGATCACGGTATAGAGGACCATGGATATCCTTATAAATGGGATGAAAGAGCATAGGTACTTGACCTTCAAAGGTCATGAGAGGAGGATTGGTGGACCTTGGTGGAAGGTCTTCCAAATCATTCAAATATAGATGAGGTGATGAAGGTGGTGTTCTAAACAATTCTAGGGGCTGAAGTTGTGGTGAATGTGGTGGTGAATGTGATCTAGTAGGTTGTGATGGAGTGGGTGGTGGTGTGGTAGCCACAGGAGTGATTGTTGGTGGTGGTGTGTTTATGATGGTGTGAGGTGGTGTTGGAGTTGCTAAGTTGAGAAAATTCTCATTGGCTATTGGTGAGAAGATGTTGAGTGGAGATGACTCTTCTGATGATGAATTAGCTAAGTTTACGAAACAACAAGGACGGACGCTCATATGAGCTATCCTTCTTGCGGGTCTGCTTGTAGATGAGTTATTTAATTTTGGCATTGTTGAAATGTGAAAGTTTGCTAAGAAGTACATGAGTGATACTTAGAGAGAATGATGAGTGAGTGATTTATGATGATCCTGATCTGCCTAATTTATAGATAGTAAGGTGTATTGATATTTGTGTTTGGATTTGATGTTGATCCAATGGAGAATGTTGGTTCCTAATAATTTGGAGCAAGTGAATGAGCTTATCACATCACTAAGGTCAATCCATACAAATGGAGTTGAGTAAATTATGGGAGATTTGCAGTAAATGTAAGGAGTCAGTGGAAGATCTAATCATTGGATTTGTCCAACAGATTTCAAGGAACCAAATGGAGGGTTCCTTGCTTGTTACAGAAAGGTAACTCACAAGGAAAATTTGAATTTTCAAATTTTGGTGGGAAATGGATTTCTTATGATTCTAAGTGTTCCTAAATCATCCTAACATGCCTAAAGACCAGGAGAATAATCCTAAGAACTAGAGTCAATTATCTAAGGATCGGGATTAGTCGAGAATTTTGAAAAAGTTACTGTTGGAGTTGGCGGATCCAAACGATAACAAAGGCGGAACCAAAATTTTGGTTCCGCGGAATCCGCAGGGTGAGGACAGGCGGAGCCAAAGAATACAACAGGCGGAACCCAAATTTTGGTTCCGCCATATCCGCCATATGGAAGTCCTAATTATTAACGGAGGACATGTCGAATTTTTCGTTACTTGTTCAAATCCCGAAAATTTTCCTAAAACATATGTAACTACTAATATGTGATAGAATAAAACAAAAAATACAGGTTCTAACACACGTTTACATATAGATTAATCTGATGATAATAACTTACCATAAAAGAGGTTAAGCCAAATGGCGGCTTAATCTCGGAAAATCGATAACAATAAGTGTTATCATCCTGCAATGTTAAGTTAGTTCATATACAAGTTAAATACTAACATAATATTCTAAGAAACACACAAGTTCATCACATCATTGTTTGAACAAGTCTAATACCGAACACTCCTTTAACTTCACTTCTTGCTAAGCTTCTTGTGAAGCTTCATTACCCATCGTCCAAGATTCTTCATCATACCCTTTGTTTGTCGAAATTCCGCTGATTCGTTTGGGATAGGAGGAAGTTGGCTCATGTATTCGGGTGGTAAGATTCTAGAATTTGGAAAACCATCCTCTTCACTAACGGATGATGATGATGATGAGGTAGGAGGATGGGCACGTTTTCCTCTTGCTACGGCTACCCTATGATCACTAAGAGGAACAAAGGTGTGTTGAATTTTGATGTAGTCGGGAACAAAACCTAAGGCATTTCGAGGAATGGGTGCAAAAGCTCTATAAAGACGGGTGAGAAGCATCCCGTAGGGCATGGTGGTGGTGACTTGAACTGGAATATCGGCCATTCTTTTGGCGATATAGTAGGCGAGGTTGACTGGTTAGTGGTTTGACACGTAATACATCATGTAGCAAAGGCTTGTGTTGACATGGTCTCTATTTCCTATGGTTCTTATGACATTAGCCCTCAGAACTTCTTCAAGCTTCTTAAATTGGGGCCTAAGTTCATTTAGCTCCATGGCAAATGGATCTCGATCTACTTGACGACTTCTACTTAACCTAGTTTGGTTGTTTCTAGGCACAAAGAGATGCTCACGAATGGTTTCTTTTGGAGTTAATGGTGTGTCATATGGTGCCAATCGATCAAGGTTGGATTCTAGAATGGACAATGACCATTTGTCCAAATAGAAACAAGTTCCTTGATTCAGAACTCCTAAGACTTCCCCAAATTGATCTAAAGGAATGTTGAATTGGTTCTGGTTGACTTTGAAATGGACATTCATGTAACAATAGTCATTTGAGCTAAGTCCTACACTAGCATAGAATTCTAGTATGAATCTAGGAATTAAGGGTTCATCGATATCTAGAAGACTATCGAATTGAATTGCGGCTAGTTATTCTCGGAGAATGGTTCCTTCATAGAATGAGGGTTCTAAAGTTCTACCCTCGTGAACATAGCATTTTTCTAAGGCTTTAAAGATTTTGACTTGATCTTCGGTGAGACCTTTGGTTTTGTGGTGTTTGGGTAGGTATTTGGTGGTTTCTTTGTGATCATAAAAAGTCACGGGACGCATAATTATCAGAGATGATTAGAGCACAAATTGATGGAAGGAGATGGCCTAAATTGTGAGTTTGGTTGATTTTGAGTCGAGTTCCAATAGCTTGTATGTTTTTGGGAAGTGTGATGAATAGTATAGGGTGTTTGTTTAATATACTAAAAATGGGCTCAGCAAGCCGCGGATCCGGCAGAACCAAAACAAGGGTTCCATCCTTGTTGTCGGTTGGTTCCGCGAGATCAGCCTGGGATTTTGGTTATTGTGGTGTTTGGTTAATTCTAAGATTCAAGCTAATGTTTTATCTACTCACTAGGTTCCATTAATCCTAAACCAAGTCTAAGAAAGTTGAAAGGTTCTCTCTTAAGAGGTTTTGTGAGGATGTCGGCAATGTTGTCCTCTGAGGATACTTTCTCAATTGAGATGTTTCCATTCTGAACATTGTCGCGTAGGAAATGATGTCGTATTTCTATGTGTTTGGTTTTAGCGTGTTGGACTGGATTTTTACTGAGGTCGATAGCTCCTTTGTTGTCGCAAAGAATGGGAATGTCTTTGAGTTCAATTCCATAGTCGACGAGAGCTTGTTTCATCCACAGAGCTTGTTGGCAAGCTTTTCTTGCTGACACGTATTCGGCATCAGTTGTTGATATTGCGAGGGCTGTTTGTTTCTTAGCAAACCATGAGGTGAGACAATGCCCTACAAAAGTACAAATACCATTTGTACTTTTCCTATTGACATAATCACCGGCATGGTCTGAGTCAACATACACTATGGTTTCTACACCCGTTCCTTTGGGATACCATAATCCTAAATGTGTAGTGCCTTTTATGTACCTAAAGATCCGTTTAACGGCTTCAAGATGGGATGTTTTGGGATCTTCTTGAAAGTATGCACATAGACAAATACTAAACATAATGTCCGGTCTACTAGCCGTAAGATAGAGTAAACTACCAATCATTCCTCTATATTTAGTGCTATCTACGGATTCACTCTTGTCATCCTTTGTGAGTTTGGTTTTGGAGGACATGGGTGTTTTCATAGGTTTTGAGTCTTCAAGAACAAATTTCTTGAGCATATCTTTGATATACTTAGATTGGTTGAAGAATATCCCATCTTCTAATTGTTTGATTTGGAGACCTAAGAAAAAGTTTAGTTCCCCCATCATACTCATTTCAAACTCGTCAAGCATGATTTTTGATAAATCATCGCATAACTCTTGACAAGTTGAACCGAATATAATATCATCCACATATATTTGGACTATGATAATATGTGATCCCTTTTTCTTAGTGAAAAGAGTATTGTCTACTAGACCCATGGTATACTTATGGTCAACTAGGAAAGTCTTAAGTCGATCATACCAAGCTTTTAGTGCTTGCTTAAGTTTGTATAATGCTTTCTTAAGTTTGTAGACATGATTAGGTTTTTCAAAATCGGCAAAGCCAGGAGGTTGTGAAACGTACACTTCCTCATTAATAAAACCATTTAGAAAAGCACTTTTAACATCCATTTGAAATAATTTAAAGTCATGTGCACATGCATATGCAAGTAATATTCTAATTGACTCAAGCCTAGCGACGGGTGCAAATGTCTCATTGTAATCTATACCTTCTTATTGATTGTAGCCTTGAGCTACTAGCCTTGCTTTGTTTCTAGACACTACACCATTTTCATCCATTTTGTTCCTAAATACCCATTTAGTTTCGATTATGGTTTGATTTTCTAGTTGTGGGACCAATGTCCAAACGTCATTTCTAACAAATTGATTTAATTCCTCTAGCATCGCTATGACCTAAGATTCATTTTTTATGGCCTCATTTATATTTCTAGGCTCAACGGTTGAAACAAAACAAAAGAAATTACTTTGGTTTTGAGCTTTAGATCTTAATGTTCTTTCATTTATTTTTCCTATGACGTTTTCTAATGGATGACTTTTGGTTTCTTTGATGTTAACTATTTCTCTTTTTACCGGTTCATCTTCTTTGTCACTTTCAACATTTTCTTGGTTTTTAACCATTTGACTTTCAACTAAGTCATCATCTACCAAAGGTGATGTCTTAGAGGGAGGTGGACTTTCGTCGAATGTTACGTTCAACGATTCCTCAACTCTTGAGATTTCTTTGTTCAAAACTATGTTGGCCTTACTATTTTGTAAATACCCAAGAAATACACCTTCATACGACTTTGGGTCGAACTTGGTGAGATAATCCTTAGTGTTTAAAATGAAGCACTTGCTTCCAAAAACTCTAAAATATCCTAAAGTAGGCTTTTTGCCTCTATATAACTCATATGGAGTCTTTTTCAAGAAAGGTCTAATTAAAACTCGATTTAGGATATATGTGGATGTATCTACGGCGTGACACCAAAACTTTTGAGGTATGTTTTGTTCATTTAACATTGTTCTACTCATTTCTTGAATTGTCATATTTTTGCGTTCTACTACACCATTAGATTGAGGAGTTCGAGGAGCCGAGAAATTATGTGTTATACCATTAGCATCACAAAAAGCTCCAAATTGGGTTTCGTTGTCAAAATCACAACCATGGTCAGTTCTTATTGACACTATGCTATTTCCTATTTGGTTTTGAATTATCTTACTTAGAATATCAAATTTATCAAAGGCCTCGTTTTTAGTTTTCAAAAACTTAGTCCATGTATACCTAGAGTAATCATCTACTATTACCAAAGTATAGAAGTTTCCCCCGTAACTTTGTATAGCGGATGGACCAAACAAATCCATATGTAACAATTCTAGACACCTAGATGTAGAGACCATGTTTTTAGCCTTATGGCTATTATGAACTTGTTTCCCAATTTTGCAAGCATCACAAAAGTGTTGGTCATATTTCAACTTGGGTAGGTTCCTAACGAGTTCCTTAGATGATAAGGATTAGATTAGCCTCATATTGGCGTGACCTAAACATCTATGCCATAGAGTTGAGTTTTCATCCAGAGAGGTGAGACAAAGTTTGTCTTTAGGTGTTTTGTCTAATTTCATAACATAAACGTTATTCTTCAAAACACCTTTTCCTACGGTTATGCCATCTTTAAGTATTTTACTTTCATTTTCACTAAAAAGGACGTTATACTTCTTGCGGCATAATTGACTAATACTAAGCAAGTTAAATCCTAAGTTATCTACATGAGCAACATCATCGATAGAAAGAGAGTCATGAGAGATTGTACCTTTTCCGATGATTTTACTTTTAAGCTTGCTACCGAATGTGACATTACCTCCGTCATACACTTGGTAGGTTGAGAAGAGGCTTTTGTTTCCTGTCATATGTCTTGAACACCCACTATCTTTAATCCACTCATCTGGTTCTAACTCAACTTTTAAGCACACCTAAGTTCAAGAAAAACTCAAGCGTTTGGTCCCCAATATCTCATGGGTCCGTTTGGGTTAAACATAACATTATCATGGTTCATGTATGGAAATGGTGGACACGTGTTCCATGGCATGTAGTTGGGACCTTGAAAGTTTCTAGACATGTTTTGGTTCCAACTATTTTGATGATGATGTTGTGAGTTGAAATTACTCTTTGGAAAGGGGTGTTTGGGAAAACTAGTTTTAGGTGTCTGTTGAACCGTTTTGGTTGTAAACTCATTTTTAACTTCACCTTTTCCTATAGACACTCCTGGTTTTTGTTTGTTAACAGTTGTGCTAGTGCTAGGTTTCTTTGTGACTTTTACAAATTCAGTACGATCCGAATTATGAACCTTTTGTTCATTAACAGTACCTACGGAACCTTTTGGTACAACTGGCGGAACCAAAATTTTGGATCCGCCAGATCCGTGGGTGTCTGACTTAGTTGGAACAGGTTCTTGTACTTTCACTGTTTGTTTCATAAAGTCATTTAAGTTTCCTGATTTCATAAATCCTAGTCCGGTTTTATCATGAGGCAACTTTTGAATTTGCATTAACTCATCTGCTAAACAAATGTTTTTATCAAACCTTTTAAACTTAGAGTTTTGTTTGATAAGATCTTCCTGTGTGGTTTTAAGTGTTTCTATTTCTAGTTTAAGTTCCTGACATGAGACACATGTTTCTTTAACACTTTTACCCTTTTCTGATCGTATTTCTTTTTCTTTTAACCAATAGACTTCGTTTTCTAAAAGTGTCGTTTTGGTTTTTAAGAACTTATTTTTGTTTATGATTTTTAGAGTAATATCACACAGTTTGTTATATTCTACTTCTAGGGTTTCATCATCAATAGAGGAATATGACGAGTCAGAATGTACCTCTTCTGAGTCATGAGCCATGAGAGCAACTTCGTCGTTCTTAGGCTCGTCATCATCACCATCACTGTCACTCCAAGCTCCACTAACAAATGCTCTTTAAGATTTGTTCTTTGGAGGCTTTGGACATTCTCCTATTAGGTGACTAGAATCCCCGCACCTAAAACACTTCCTATCTACTTTTCCTTTCCTATCATCACGGTCTTTCCAGAAGGATTTCTTTTCTTCACGAGGTGGTCTTACGAACTTTCCTCGTCTCCTAAATAACTTCTTGAAATCTCTTACGGCCATGGCATATTCTTCATCTTCGCTACTAGAACTAGACTCTTCATCATCACTTGACTCTACCCTAGCTTTCAAGGAAATGGACTTCATCTTCTCCTTTTTTCCTTTAACTCTTTCTAAGTCGTTTTCCATCACCATCTCGTGAACTTTGAGATTTCCGATGAGCTCGTCCAGTGTCATGCTTGAAAGATCCTTGGATTCTTCAATAGCCGTCACCTTTGCTCTCCACTTTGGATGGAGTGCTCTAAGAAATTTCCTGACAAAGTTCTTACAAGAAAAAGATTCGTCAAGTGCTTTAAGAGATGTAATAATAGTATTAAACCTAGCAAAAGCACTATCAATGGTCTCATCTTCAGGGATAACAAATTGTTCATATTGTTGAACAAGAAGATCAATTTTGTTATCCTTGACTTGTGAGTTTCCTTGATGAGTGATAATTAATGATTGCCAAATATCTTTAGCTGTTTTACACATAAAAACTCTTTCATATTCTTTCTTTTGTAAAGCATTATAAAGCATCATTTTAGCTTCATTATTTTTGGCAATCAACTTCTTTTGCTCATCACTGTGACGAGTAAGAGAAGTACCCATATCCCGACCACTCGATATATCATTACTTATTGGTTTGTAATCACCCTCTACAATGATATACCATAGATCTATGTCCTTTGACTTCACATACGTCTCAAAGCGATTTTTCCAATATATGAAACAATTTGGTTCAAATAGTGGCAATCTTTGCATAGATTGCCCTTCTTTAAAGTTTTCAAAATCCATTGATCGTTTCAAGTTTTAAAATACAATATATTTTGAAAATCTTGAGTAACGTAGCTCTGATGCCAATTGTGGAAAAGTAGAAGGGGGGTTGAATAGGTTTTACCTTTTTAAAATTAATTTGCTTTGTGACTTAACGTGATTTCAAAGTAAATACACACAAACAAACAATATAAGTTAAGTAAGTAAGGAAAGGAACAATCAAACCACAACATGGAGATTTATAGTGGTTCGGCTACAAGGACTCTCTTCCTTGCCCTACTCCACTCCTCGAGCCTCTAACTCGATAGTTTTTCTTCACTAAGAAATAAACTCCCTTCTCGGCGAAGAAAACCTTTGTACATGTCGCTTACACTTTATCCGGTACTAAGCTAAACACCGGGTTCTTTACAAGGGTACAACCACTCACGTTGGTTCTTTAACAAGGTTACATCCACTCCCGACACTCTTTGTGTTTTGAGGACTAAAACACTAACCGATCACTACTGAATGTATGGTATAAACAATGATGTGTGAACACTAACAAATCACACAGTATCTAATTATCAAGACTTGCAACAGTGTGGAAGCTTGTATGCTTGATCTTCTTTGCTACAAAAGATAGATCACTAAGAATGAAATGAATGAATGTAATGGGTTAGTAATGTACAAATGAATGAGTGTATAATTTAAGCTATATGAGTGATGAAAGTGCTTGAATGATCAACTTGCTATTTATAGGCAAAACTGATCAAACAGGCGGCGGATTTGGCGGATCCAAAATATGGGATCCGCCCATATACTGGTTTGGTTCCGCCGGGACATGCCAGCTAATGGATTTCCAAATCTTACCATATCTTGTCTAGTCATGTCATGATCTTACAAAGTTAACTCTTTAGCTTCAAGATCTTTCCAAAATATATTGTAAAGTCAACTAGGATATGTAAATGATGCATGCCATGATGTCATGTGTATTTCCATTTTTAAGAAATAAAAATAAACATGTAAAAGTATATATGTATGCAATGTAATTCCTAGTGATCATGTAATGAGTAAATGTGTTTTAAAACACTTGTTACTATAAATGTAAAAGACTTTAACTTATATCTATGCTTTGCTAAAGATAAACCTTATAATTGTCATTAACAAAATAAAGCAAAGATCGTAAAATATAAATAACGTTTTTAGGACGATATTTGTATTAACAATGGACCTTATGAACAGGGTGTGTAAACCATATTTTGATAAGTTTGTGATTGTGTTCATAGACGATATCCTAATCTATTCCAAGAGCAAAGAAGAACATGAAAAACATCTCAGGATGATTCTGGAATTACTCAAGAAGGAGGAATTGTATGCCAAATTCTCAAAATGTGATTTTTGGATCTCCACAGTACAATTTCTCGGTCACGTTATTGACAACCAGGGTATTCACGTGGAAAGATTGAGTCAATTAAGGATTGGGCAACGCCAACAACGCCAACTGAAATCCGCCAATTCTTAGGACTTACCGGTTATTACCGGAGATTCATCGACGAATTCTCCAAGATAGCCAAACCATTAACTACTCTAACTCAGAAGAACATAAAATACGTCTAGGGAAAAGACGAAAAAGAGGCATTTCAAACACTCAAAGAAAAGTTGTGCACTGCACCCATATTGGCCTTACCTGACGGCAGCGACGACTTTGTCGTATACTACGACGCTTCTCCAAAGGTTTAGGTTCTGTTTTGATGCAAATACAAAAAGTGATTGCTTATGCATCACGACAACTCAAAATACATGAAAATAATTACACCACCCATGATTTAGAACTGGGAGCAGTTGTATTCGCTCTTAGGATATGGTGACACTACCTGTACGGCACTAAGTGTATAGTGTTTATGGACCACAAAAGCCTACAACATATCCTAGCCCAAAAAGAGTTGAACATGAGACAACGTCGGTGGCTAGAATTACTCAGTGATTACGACTTTGAAATTCGTTATCATCCGGGAAAAGCCAACGTTGTGGCAGATGCTCTTAGCCGAAAAGAACGACCCAAACCCTTGAGAGTCAGATCACTAGGAATGACGATCAGTTCACCACTCCCATCAAAAATCCTCACTGCTTAGATTGAGGCACTCAAGGAAGAAAATAGAACAAAAGAAAAACTTTACGGCATGCCAGAAAATGCAAACGGCTTTGTAAAGCGATCAGACGGAGTATTGTGCTTCAACGATAGAAGCTGGGTACCACTCCATGGTGGGATACGAGAGTTAATTATGCACGAATTGCATAAGTCCAAATACTCTATTCATCCCGGAGCTGATAAAATGTACCTTGATCTTAAGAAACTTTATTGGTGGCCTAACATGAAGGCGGATATTGCACTATATGTCAGTAAATGCTTAACTTGTTCTAAGGTTAAAGCAGAACATCAGAGACCATCCGGATTATTAGTGCAACCTGAACTCCCTGTGTGGAAATGGGAACGAATCACTATGGACTTCATAACCAAACTACCACAAACATCCAGTGGATACGACACGATTTGGGTGATTGTTGACAGAATCTCCAAATTTGCACACTTCCTTCCCATCAAAGAAACTAAAAGCATGGATCAACTCGCTCGTTTATATCTGAAAGAGGTAGTCTCCAGACATGGAGTACCAATTTTAATCATCTTCGATCGTGACAGTCATTTCACTTCAAACTTTTGGCAGTCACTCCAGAAAGCTTTGGGAACTAAACTCGACATGAGTACAGCTTACCATCCCCAAACTGACGGCCAAAGCGAAAGAATAATTTAAACCTTGGAGGATATGCTCCGAGCTTGTGTAATAGATTTCGGCAAGAAATAGGACGGACATTTGCCCCTAGTCAAATTCTTATACAACAACAACTATCACTCTGGTATAAAAGCTGCACTATTCTAAGCACTTTATGGACGAAAGTGCCGATCACCCATCTATTGGACAGAAGTTGGAGACAGTCAACTCACAGATCCCGAACTCATTCATGAGACAACCGAAAAGATTGTGCAGATTCGTAACCAAATGCAAGCTACACAAGTCAGACAAAAGAGCTATGCTGACAAGAGACGTAAACCTCTTGAGTTCCAAGTAGGGGACAGAGTCATGTTAAAGGTTTCACCATGGAAAGACGTGATATGTTTTGGCAAACGTGGAAAGCTAAATCCTTGTTACATTGGAGCTTTCGAAATTATAGAAAGAATTGGACCGGTAGTGTACCGACTTCAGCTGCCGCAAGAACTCAACAACGTACATGATGTCTTTCATGTATGCAATCTAAAGAAATGCTTGTCCGAGGAAACTCTTATTATTCCTCTGGAAGAAATCGAAATTGACAATCGACTACACTTTATCGAAAAACCTGTTGAAATCATGGACCGAGAGGTCAAGAAATTGAAACATAGTCGAATACCAATTGTCAAGGTTCGCTGGAATTCCCGAAGAGGCCCTGAATTCACTTGGGAACGTGAAGATGAATTCAAGACCAAATATCCCCATCTTTTTGTATCTCCATCTGATAACCTGGGTTGAATGTCGGGACGACATTCAGATAAGGTTGGGAGACTGTAACAAATGGTAATTTTCCATTTGTTTAACTATGATTAATTATCAGAAAATGTGCATTATTTATTTTCTGACATTTGTTAATGAGGGATTATCTCATTTAAATACTTTATCACACTATGATAACTAAAACATTGATACATGATCACAAAACCATGGAACGAGCTCACACACGGACCACGAAAACCGTTTAAAACTAATTTTAAACCAAACGGACTATACTACTATTCCTAGCCCACAAATTTAGCCTAGTACCATTCATAAAGCCCAACTCAATTTTCTTTGATTTCTTTTGTTTCACTCGACAGAACAGCCAAAGCTTTGCCTTTATTTCTTGCAAATTGGACACATAACATATACGAATTTTTGCACAACTCGATTCTCCATACATCAAAGAATCAGGATCAACAAACCTCATGTCATGATTCGAACGTTTAAGCTATAAACGAGAAACAAAGTAAAATATGTTCGAGACATACACAAGTTCAACCCATATTTACACAACTTAACCAAACGCGACCAAACTTAATTTTAACCTATGTTTCTCATCATTATTAGTCGAATGAAAGATCATGACATTATTTCTAACCACTTTCTAGCTTTTGGTCAAGTTAGAAATATTTTTGGACCTTTTAAAGGTCATACACTACATATATAAATACATGGTTCGATCATGAACAAACCAAACTAGCTAAACCCCCTCCTAATGCTTATATACTTAACTTATATTTCATCTTATCTCCTGGAAATCTTATAGAATCTAGCTAAGAGAATAAAATCTCCCAACTTGCCCCATTTTATATATATATCGAGTCACATACATGTATATATATATACTTGATCATACTAGCATTAAAACTCATTCACACCTAAGTTTCCAACCCTATTCTCTCCATACTTGCTCACTGCCGAGAGCACACAAAGAAGCTTGGAACTTTTCTCCTTGTTCGAACCCATGGCAAATCGTCTAACACTCTTTTGGAGCCTTTGTGATCAACTTTGAGGATCATATGTGTTCTTGATCATTTTAAACATTTAACAAACCATCTAAAGTGATTGTAAGTCTCTCTAATTCATTTCCTACACTTATATATCATTTTCAATACCTCATGCATTATATTTCATTTTTGTTCAATTGTATTTACTTTTAATTCATTTATACGCTTTCTTATTATTTCTTTTTCGAACATATACTTTGACCTCCTTCATGGATGCATCGCATGATACATATATTTGTCATTTTATCCTTTTGAACATGCATCAATCGACCTATAAAAGGCTCAAATATAATCTAATATAGACACACAACATGTTGTTTTTATTGTTCATACTGTTTCTCTACACGACCATCTATTAAATTTATGCTTTGAGTTCCCCATGATAAGCTCACATAAGCCCTTAAAAATCCTAAAAGCTTTCGCTATATGAACCATTCTATAAAACCTTTTAAATACCTATTGGGCTTTAAGCAAATAAGTCAGCCCAATAAGCACTTGTGATAAGCAGTGCTTATAAGCAGTTGGAATATCTTTTTAAGACCTTTTAATTATAAGCCCAAATTGTTTCATAACCCATCGAATCAAAAAACGTTAATGGGCTGTAGTTAAGCTCGTTAAAAGCCCATTAACCGGAAAAATAAGCACTTTAGACAATAAGCAGTTCATATTGACTTTAATAAGCTTTATAAACTTATTAAAACTTTCGAAAATCATTTCCAACCCTTTTTGTGATTTTTGGACTAAAATTGCAAACGTTATTTACTATTCGGGTTAAATTTTTACATTTCGAATAAATGGGTTCTAAACTGTAAATTTGATAACTTAGGGGTGAGAATTGTTAAAACAGTAAGCTTAAGGCTTAAAATGTAATAATCGACCTTTATTGGACTTAATTTGTAACATTTGACTAACGGAGGACTAACGGTGCAAAACCTACACCATTAGGGTGTAAATTGTAAATTTTGTGAAAGACCAAGGGCTAAAGAGTAACAATTACTTATAATCATTTCTATTTCATATTTTGCACATTTTCATTTAAATATGTGCATTATTGTCATTCGTTTCAGCATATTTATTTTCGTTACGTTATATTACTTTAACGAACTTTTAACGAATGAACTTAACGTGTTATTCAATGACACCCGAGGAAACGATAATTATGGAAACAATAACATAAAAACAAGATAATATTATATATAATATTATTTTTGAACTTTAAGCATTTTAAGCATATTAAACTCACCAAATCATTATCCGTTACTCAATTTCACACTCATTGTGCATACTGAGCCAAAACTTAAAGTCTCAGACTTCATTATTAATTCAGGTCATGTGTTGGAGCCATTCCCATAACTTACTTGATTTCATATTTCACCTTGCTGGGTATACATAAAGTGAATCATAGCCCCACTATTACTTTATTACTCTCTTTAAACTACTTGGGGTGAGAAACATGCTTACTTTTATGGATCATTTTAGCAATGCTTTTGTTTGTAAAACTATTACCTGCTGGCCTAAGTACTATGTTTATGCACTCTTAGCATACTTATTACTACGTGGACTCTTCCCATGTTATTTGATGCACTCTTAGCATGCTTATTACTACATGGAATCTACCCATATTATTAGATGCACTCTTCACATGCAAACTGTTGTAGCTTCAGTAACAGGAGACTTTGAGCGGAGTAATAGCACTTTTGTATGTATTTCACGCTTTGAAATGTTAACTCATGAACTTATGATCCAACTTCATTGCATTATATAAATCTATGAACTCACCAACCCTTATGTTGACACTTTAGCATGTTTTTCTCAGGTGTTTAGCTGTTTACTATATGATGATGCAAGGCAGTGCGTGGCAGGGTATGACAACCCGCTATTTTACAGGTCAATACTATTTAATAAACTCAAATTACTTATCTTGACATTTACTTGAGAACAATCTACTTATAACTTTTTACTTGAATCAACAAAAAATCTAGAATACCTTTCAAGTGCACTAGGACTTTAGGCTATAGTTAGTCTACAACATCCCAATACCTTGCTCCTACTCCGATTCAAAATTTTTAATCTCTAAAACAATTCCTTTAGTTACCTACATTTATTAAGTCGATAAACGCTATTAGCGATTTAATTAAACACCCGATATACCCAATACTCCTAACAATTATTTTTAATGCATTTTTACACTTCCTAAATTATTACCAAAGTTCCAAAAATATTTCCTTACGCCTAATGTAATTTCTTTATTCATTACGTTTAATCACGCGTAACTTACGTTAATCACCAAACCGATAACGAATACCTATTTCTAATACCCAATACATACAATATATATATATACACTTTTGTACAAAATTAACTCTTCTACTCCTAATTTACCTATGTGCCCCCCCTTGTTCCATAATAATTACTAGACAACTTTTCTACCTACATTAATACTAGACAAATTCCCCTAAAACATGGAGTTGCAATTGGAATGCTTGACCAAAGTCCTTCCCCCCCCCCCTCCTAGCTATTCGGCCAACACACCCAACACTTAGCCACCCTTGTATCTTGACTAACTATTTCATGTTGGACCTCAATTTGCTATAAATAAGAAGACTTAGTATCATTTGCCTACACTAGCACAAGAGAAAGAAAAAATATATATATATAATCACTCACCCTCACATACCATTCGATCCACCAAGGAGCAAGAAGGAAGAAGAAGTTGTTTGGCCAGTTCTAGCACCATTAGGACACATTAGTAAGGGTTTAGAAGCACTAGTCTTGGGTTAATCAGGTAAATCACCTCCTCATCACACTAATTACCTTAAGTAAGTAACACTTTACTTTCATAAATTTTACACTCTATATTATATCATGATAATTAGTCTCAAGTTGCATATACTTGTTTATCACTTTGTACATGTTCGTGAAACTTTATAACCACAATGATCTTTTAACTAATGACTATGTTTCAAATATATTTTCATTAACACACAAGTTAATTGTTAATCTTAACAAGAAAGTGGAAATAAAAACACTATATATAAACTAGTGAGCTTGTTATCTTAACTAGTCTTGATGATCACCTAAATTTATGAGAAATTGAACTTTTTAATATTGCTAAAGTTTATTGTTAAATCACTATAAAATGTTGAGAAATTGGTGGAAGAGCTAGGATTAGTTTGGGAGTTGTTGTTAAGCGGTTTTGGATAATTAGAAGGCTAGGAAACGCGTTTTGACACTTTTAGAAGAGAGGCTGTCCCATTCGACCTCACCCAGAAAAATCAGTAACTTGGAGGCAAGATTAGGCTAGAAATATATAAAATAGACTCTATAACGAAAAAGTAGCCACTTGAATGAGTTAAAACGGACTTATAACGAAGAAGATACGTTAGTTTTAAGACTAACGACAAAAACTAATTTTCTGAAAATATTGCTTGCTGTCAGAATTTTTCAAAGAACAAAACCGGACTTTAAATGATAACTAGACTAGCCGAGGCCTTAGAAATCCGATAGTATACTTAAATACCTTGGTGGGGATAGGTAGAACTTAGAAAACGGACTTAAAACGAGCAAGTTATGGCTTTCCGAAATTCTAGACGAAACTTGAATTTTTGACAGCTTTTACTTGGCTAATAGAAAGCTGTTAGAATTTTCTATATGGATTTTGGACACTTTAGAGTCGGATTTAGCTAAAATGACGTAAACAAAAAAGGTAGAACGTTATGTATACTTGTTAGGCACGTTAGAGGTTTTCAAAAATACTTATTAACAAGACGACCGTAGTTTAATTACGTGGTAAACTAGTTACGTTCTATAAAAAGGGTTACTTTGCTTAATAAATAGACACATTGACGCAACTATATTTTTGTCGTTAAATATTGCAACAAACATGTACAAGTGATATAATAGTATATGAACTTGCATACACGACCTTGTTTTCAAACCTAAGACATGGTATTTATTTAGGTTGCGGTTAGAGTTATCGGACCTTTATTCACAGTTTACCGTATTACCAATCGAGATTTGCTTTACTGAGGTGAGTTTCATAGCCCCGATTTTTACATTATTTTTACATTATTTCTAAACCCTCGGGGTGGGAATACATTGCTTACTTTTCGGACACAAGTACAAAAAACCGTTACTTTGCCTAAGTTACCGCATTGCCATCAAAGTCCCCACAAATCATGAACCGTTAATTACTTGTAAGTGCGGATGTTATGAATAGATCTATTTGGGTTAACACCCCCGTCCGAGTTGGTCGCGCCAACCTGTCAAACGGACGCATATCATTCGGATTATTTCTGAGTGTCTAGCAAACACTTATTTGGGGCATTGATTATTATTATGCTTGATTACATACCATTACGTTGAGCTTCGGGGTCATGAGCTTAGGGCACTGTATATTATTTTTGGCTATGACGTTATATTTGTTATGATTGTCAAGCTACTGAAATCTTGTGGTCTACACTTTACTTGTTTACTTAAACCTATGAACTCACCAACAATTATGTTGACCTTTTTAGCGTGTATTCTCAGGTAACTAGACGATAATAATCACCTATGTATGGAGCATACTAGAGTCACATTTTGGAACGCACATCATGATGAAGATTTCTTTGCATTACTTAGCGTTTGGTTATGTATTAAAATCTTACATTTGATGGTGAACTCTGATATTAATGTTTTGTAAAAAGTTTATGTTTAAATCAAATGCTTGTTTTAAAATGACTCACTTAGAGATCATTCTTTATTTCCTTGTACTTTGTTATCCAAGAACGTTACGCCCTCGGAATTCCATTTCGCTGCAAACCAAATTTTGGGGGTGTGACATATTGGTACCAGAGCCAAGGTTATAGAGAACTAGGATGCATCATAGACATTAGACTATAATCACTAGGTCACGACACTTCACAATATCATGATGTGTGTGCAATTGCTATACATGTTTTTACTTACTTATTTAATACGAAGTATTTACATTTGTTTTATATCGGGTTGTTACGGAGTCATGTCTTCACCCAACCACCCTATCATCATTTCATCAGACTCGGATATCGAGGATGCTTTTTCATCCACTAATGCACCTACATCACTACTCTTACCTTCCTATACCTCGACATTCCCATATCACTCACCATCGTTAGATGATAACTTCCACCTATTTGAGGTATTAGCATCACCTGAGACAGACCTAGAGGAGACAGCCAGATGTGACGCTGAGACCTTCGAGTCGTAGGAGGCTGCCCTTACCTTTCCACTACCACCATTGTCATTTCCCTTTTCCATTCCCACATATCAGGAATTAGATGACACTCTGTGGATAGTACCAAGATCACCGACTCAATAGGAACATCAGCAGATTCCTCAAGAATGGTTTGGGATCTATACTATCTCGGATATGATCGACGCACAACTCCAGGCCCCACATCAGAACTCATCACAACCCCATGATGCCACAACCGAGGATCCACCCAGAGGAGCACCAGGAAGCCTCTAGATCAGACTCATATCTTTACTAGCTTTTACTATTATCCTAGCCACGGGATGTGTGGCATAGTTCAAAGAAACTTGTAGTATTTTGGTTGTTGTACAACGAATTTACCAAGTATTGACTCTACTTTATGGAGATGGTTGTGCTGTGCCTGATATCGGTCTATGTAGGCCAAAATTTTCATTTTATATATTCATGTGTGTTATGACTATATTTATGATATTTTTATGGTTGCATCTTGTTGTGATTTCACTTCATTTATACATGTCATGGTTGCATATATGTGAGTGTGATGATCCTTAAATTCTCATGGTCTCTTATGATTTTGAAGAGTTATGTCGAAGCAAGCCGCTCCAGCCATATTTTGTAAGTTTAAGAAATTCTATTTTTAAAATTAATGCATGAAATACTTGGACAATGTGCTTTAAAATAAATACATTTAAGGTTGTAATGAGATTTTTATTAATATTATGTTTTTATGCTTAAATGACTTGTACATTGTCCTGAAGGACATTTGTACATTCATATTTTATAAAAAAATCATATATATATTATTTAGGGTTTGTGATTTTATTACATAAAATCATAGTTTTATGAAATTAGGGTTTGTATCGGGAGTTAAAGTGGTTTTAGGGTTTCTGTGCTTTGGTAACTTGTACATTAGTATTTTAGGGTTTAGTTGTTCATAAGTGTTGTTATAATAGTTTAGGGTTTTACAGAAACTCTATTAGATAGGAAACGTTTAGTTTAAACGTACGTTAACGTAAAGTGGCAAATGGAATATCGTAAAGTCTTATACTTTACATATGGAAATGTTTATATGAATAAAAATTAAATAAGTTGAGGTTGGTTTGCGTGTCAGCACGTTTATCGAGGATGTGAGTTACGTCACATTAGATAATAGTTATGATCAGATAAAAAAATATATATATACGTAGAAAACGATAAGTATTCTTTATTTAGAATATGAGAATAGTTTATAACATAGTGAAATTTCTACAGTGGTTACACCAGCTCCTACTACAACCATTCCTGCAGATCCAAATCATGTTCCTCCAAGAGAAGCTACAACAACCCCTATTCCTCTAGCTCAACTCACCGCAGAACAAGTTCTTAAACAAGAAGCTAATGAGTTAGCCATGTCTTACATCCTCCAAGGGATTCCAAATCCTATATTCAGGAGCATCGATGCACAAAAGACAACAAAGGATATGTGGGAGCATGTGCACCTTCTCATGGAAAGTACTGAGTTAAATCGGGAAGACTTGGAATCTAAGCTTTATATGGAATACACACATTTCACCATTGAAGCTAGAGAATCTTTAGAATCATACTACCATCGGTTTACCCACATTATCAAAGATCTGGATCGTCACAACATCATTTTACCAAAGATTGCTGTGAAATCTAAGTTTCTAGGGTGTCTCGGACCGGATTGGCAAAAGTATGTGACTTTCGTTAGACAAGCCAATAATCTACACAACGCATCTTATGGTTTGTTGTATGATTACCTCAAACATCACCAATCCAAAGTTAACAAGGACTGAGCAGCTCGTGATTATGAATGCTATCTATTTTTCGTGTAATGAATTGCGTGTTGATGATCACTGTGTTGAAATTGAGACAATGAGAATTGAGATTGATAATTTGCATAGAGAAAATGAGAGACTTAGACAAATCAATGATGATGTGGAAACCAAATGTGCAAAAGAAATTTTCAAATTTAACCAAAAGTTGCAATGGTGTCAGACTCTGAGTATTAACTTTGAGTTAGCACTACAAAGCCAAAAAGAATTTTTATCTTCTCAAAACGTTCATGTTTCAAATCTTCAAAATCTTGAAAAAGAAATTGATGTTTTAAAACATCAAATTTTTGTTTATGAAAAAGATATTGATGAAGTTTGTGAAAATAGAAATGACACTGTTCGGTTAAACAGAGAATTGGACTAAAAAATTCAAGAACAAAAACACATTATCATTGAATTGAAAGAGAAACTCAGAGTACTTGACAAAGGAAAATTTATACAAAATAATGTGATTGCACCAGGAATGTACAGAGTAGACGAGACGCATAAGAAAGCATCTTCAATAACCACTAATGTGCAAGCTTCAACTTCCATAGGATTAGGCAACCCTCCTAAGGTTAGAAGATCCAAGACCACCAAAAAGACCAACAAGAAGATTAGTGTCTGGAAACCTAAGAGTGGATCACCTAAAGAAGCTAAAGTAGAAGTTCACAATAGGAAGTTGAATAAAACGCATGTTATGTCTAGATTATTATCCAACTTGTCAAAGTGTAATTCTGAATATGATGTAAAGAATGCTGAATCTTTGAATGTTTGTAATGATGTTATGGTTGATGCTTACTGTGTGTTTTGTCGTACTAGTGTGTTGTCTGGTAATCATCAAAAATGTATTGCTAAACCCTTTTGTCACGTAAACAGAAACGTACTACTGACATTTCCTATAGGCCCATTACTGCTGCTAAGTCCATTTTAGGAAAACTGCTGAAAGTAGTTTCTGAGACCAAAATTGACAAGACCATAGTTGCACCTAGGACAAACCAATCACCGAGTGCATTTACTAGGAGGAAAGCAGAGTCTACTTGGACGTGGCAGCGTTGGTTACAACATAAACCTAGTTTTAATTGGGTACCAAAGATGCTTAAGAACTCTGTTACTAACCCAACGGGATCCACCGTTACCAACTTTCCATCTGTGTCAACCCCTTGTGATGTAGGTGATCCAAATCGTCCTCTGGATTGTTGATAGCGGGTGTTCCCGGCACATGACAGGCAACTTAAAGCTTCTAGTAAACTTCGTTGCGAAGTTCATAGGCACTGTTAGGTTCGGGAATGATCATTTCGCGGCTATCATGGGTTATGGTGATTATGTCAACGGGAACACTGAAATCAGTCGTGTCTACTATGTTGAGGGCCTTGGTCATAATCTGTTCTCCGTCGGGCAGTTCTGCGATGGTGACTTAGAAGTAGCTTTTCGGGAGAAAACATGTTTTGTTAGAGACCTACAAGGAAACGACCTTATGAAAGGAAAACGTGGCACCAGTCTTTATACTATTTCCTTCTCCGACATGACTGCTTCGTCTCCGATCTGCTTACTATCCAAGGCACATTCCACCAAAGCATGGCTATGGCACAAACGCATGTCTCACCTGAATTTCAAAACTATGACCGAGCTCGCTCCTAAAAAGTTGGTCGATGGTCTTCCAAGATTCAGATACGCCAAAGATCATTTGTGTCCCGCTTGTGAACAAGGGAAGAGTACTCCTGCTCACTTTCCTCCAAAAGCTGAGCACAGTACGGATCATGTACTTCAACTTCTGCATAAGAATCTTTGTGGCCCGATGCGTGTTCAAACTATAAATGGGAAGCAATATATTTTGGTAATCGTAGATGACTTCTCGAGATGGACTTGGGTATATTTTCTTCGTAGCAAAGATCAAGCTCCTCCGATGATCATCACCTTTCTCACAAAGATTCAAGTTCAGCTCCGCAACACCGTCCAAAAAATTCGAACAAACAATGGAACAGAATTTAAGAATCAGACTCTTAGGGAGTATTACGAGAAAGTGGGTACGGAACATCAAACATCAATTGCACGCAGCCCAGAATAGAACAGAGTGGTCGAAAGATGCAACCGAACATTAGTGGAAGCCGCAAGAACAATGTTGATCAATGCTCAACTACCGGATTATCTTTGGGCTGAATCCGTTTTAACCGCCTGCTACACCCAAAATAGATCTATGATCACCAAAAGGCACACCAAAACACCATATGAGATTGTTCACCCGCAGAAAACCGAACATTAATTACTTTCATGTCTTTGGAGCTCTCTGCTATCCAATGAATGATCATGATGACCTTGGAAAATTAAAAGCCAAAACGGGTATAGGGATTTTTTTCAGATATTGTGAAAATTCCAAAGGATTCAGAATCGGGAACCGTCGAACCCGAGAGATTCAGGAGACTATACATGCTAATTACGATAAGCTCGCCGATATGGCTTCTGAGCAAAACAACTTAGGACCCGAATCTAACCGTCTCAACTTCCCTGATCCTTCAGCTGCATCCTTCTCTCTAAACCGCAAAGACCTAGAAGATTTGTTTGCTCCGCTATTTGATGATACTATTGTTAGTCGTGCTTATGATGTATCCACAAGTTTCGCTGCACAACCACTCGTCGAAAATCAAGCACCTGATACACCCGCGACTACCACAATAGCAGTTGCTGAAGATGCACCTCAACCAGAAACATCATCATCAGTAGATCAAACATCTTCTACTTCTACGTCTGCAGCTGAAGATCCCCTCTAAATTCTTCTGAAGTACCCACACCCGCAGATTATGATGGAAACGCATTCTTCAATCCATTTGCTCCAGCTCCCACCATTCAAGACATCGGAGAACCATCCACGAGCAATTTGGAACCGTCAAATCTGCACCATACTTATCAACACTACCCTTCTACTCACAAGTGGACTAAGGATCACCCTCTAGTGAATGTAATTGGCAACCCAGAAAACCCTGTCATGATACGTAAACGCCTCCACACAGACGGTGAAACTTGCATTTATGCACTCACCGTTTGTCAGTCAAAACGCAAAAACATTAAAGAAGCCCTTACCTACGACAATTGGATTGAGTCGATGCAAGAGGAACTTGATCAATTCAAAAGGTTGGAAGTTTGGGAATTGGTAGAAAGACCAGATGGGTATACGTCGTCGGGCTGAAGTGGATCTGGAAAAATAAGTTGGATGCGGATGGCACGGTTATTCGTAACAAGTCCCGGTTGGTGGCTAAAGGATTCAGTCAAGAGGAAGGAATCGACTTCGAGGAATCTTTTGCAACAATGGCAAGACTTGAGGCCGTTCGAATGTTCCTGGCATACGCTGCTCTTAAGAATATCACAGTATATCAAATGGACGTGAAGACGGCATTTCTCAATGGACAACTCTGAGAAAAGGTGTACGTTACACAACCAGATGGCTTCGTTGACCCAGAATATCCGAATCATGTATATCGGCTCAAGAAAGCCCTCTATGGCCTTAAGCAAGCCCCGAGGGCATGGTACAAAAAACTATCTGCATTCTTACTAGCTAATCATTTCACTAAAGGATCAGTTGACCTGACTTTGTTTATACAAAAACACGGGGAGGATATTCTCATTGTTCAAATTTATGTGGATGACATCATTTTTGGTTCTACCCATAAAAAATATTCAAACGCTTTTGCAAAACTAATGAAACAAAACTTTGAGATGTCCATGATGGGTGAACTCAAGTTCTTCTTAGGACTACAAGTTCATCAATCACCTCGTGGTATTTTCCTAAGTCAGTCAAAATATGCTCAAGAGATTTTGAAAAAACATGGCATGACCAGCTGTGACACCTATAATACCCCCATGTCTTCCTCATCCCCAAAGCTAGATGCTGATCTACATGGGACACCCATTGATCCTACCAAATACCGTAGTATGATTGGGTCTCTCATATATCTCACAGCTAGCCGGCCGGATGTTGTATTTGCCACGTATCTATGCTCCCGTTATCAGTCAAGACCAACTGAACGTCATCTGTCTGCTGTTAAGAGGATCCTTCGATACATAAAGGGAACCATTCGTTTGGGGATCTGGTATCCGAAGGATTCTGGGTTTGAACTTGTTGCCTTTTCAGACGCTGACCATGCTTAGACACAAGGAAAAGTACATCTGGGGGAGTGCAATTTTTGGGTGACAAGCTTGTCTCTTGGCAGTCAAAGAAGCAGGACTGTACGTCACTGTCATCAACCGAATCAGAATGCGTCACCATGTCCGCATGCTGCGCTCAAGTCATATGGAAGAGGTCACATTTGATGGACTACGGATATGTGTTCAACAAGATTCTGATGTACTGCGACTCCAAGAGTGCCATTGCTATATCGTGCAACACCGTCCAACACTCAAAATCCAAGCATATTGCTCTTCGGTATCACTTCATCAAAGAGCACGTGGAAATGGGTACAATTGAATTATACTTCGTGGGTACAGAATACCAATTGGCGGATTTGGTCACCAAAGCCTTGCCTCATGCAAGATTTGTGGAATTGGTTCACCAGATTGGTATGCGATGTTTGACTCCAGATGATTTGAACAATTTTCTTACACAAAATTAAATGAGTCAAACATCAAAACTATCTTTTAAATAATCTATTAAAAACACAAAAAGATTTTCCAATTTCATTTTTTATTAAAAAAAAAAAAAAAAAAACTATAAGTGGGCAAAAGTGAATCCGAATCAAAATATGTTCTCGTCATTTCAAATTTCATTAATTTCAAATCACGAACATATTTTGAGGGGGAGAAATTTTTGCACATTTATCATCTCAAATCTTCATCATTTTCAAAATCTTCATCGAAAAAATATTTCTATGATCTCTTGGACTACACGTCTGTAAAAATGTCACAAATAGGTCTTAGTTCAAAGGTGTTAAGAATCATTTAAGCTCAGGTTGTTTAGACCTTTTATCTAGGATTAACACATTAATAATGAATAAGACATGTACGCAACGGAATAAACACAAAAGTATCATTATTATTGCTAAGGTTTTTCTTCGCCATCATCTCTACCTCTAACTTACAAATCACAAACCCTAGGCGTCTATCCTAAGACTTGACGCCTAGTTACACGCACACCCCTTTTTCTGGAATTACATCTCTAATTCCTGTACAAAATAAACCACGCCTCTAATTTCTTTATATAATAGAGATTAGGGTTACAAAGGATAAGTGTTGGGTCTGAAATGCTGCTGATTGGAGAATTACAACTCTGTCGGATAGTTATGTAACTCTGCTGATTAGCATAAGAACTCTGCTGTTTTGATAACTCTGCTGTTTTAGTATAATAGGCATAGTGTAACTCTGCTGCTAGCTCACGAGGACTCTGCTGCTAGAAGGATTACTCTATTGCTTATTAATTATGTAAAGTATGTTAAGATAAGTATAGAAAAGATACGTATGAATATTTTACTTGTATAGGAAGTCTTGTAAACCGACTAGGACTCCTTATGCTATAAAAGGAGGTTCTAGGGTTAGAGTTAGAGGTCGATTGATTAACTATCTTAGCATACGTATTATTGTTTTCACTTCAAGGTTTCTTGTAACCCTATTGCTATTCAGAGCAATCGTTATTAATATATAATTGAAGTGTTGTTGGATAATTCGTTTTGTGTTTTCTTCTTAAGATCAAATATTAGTTTCCGCATAATATTTGATATACAACCTAAAATCAGTTTCTATACCGATTACTTTAGATTTATCTAAGGTAGTTAATAAGATCGTGAAGCTCAACTGGGATCAACAAGTGGTATCAGAGCTTGTGATCTAGAAACTGGTACTAAGAAGAATTATTCAAAACAAAGATCTGTTTAATCATCAAAGCAAGCAATGGATTCCGATTCGACTCACATGGTTACTGCTTCAAGAGTTCCCATGCTCAAGACTGGAGAGTATGAGATCTGGAAGATGAGGATGCAACAATACATGCGAATGGTTGATTACTCTCTCTGGGAAGTTGTTCTTGATGGTGATAAGGTGCAAACCAAGACTGCTACTGGATCAGTCTTGACTCTCAAGACTAGTGAGGAGAAAGCTCAGAGAAGATTGGAGGTTAAGGCTCACAGTATTCTCATGATGGGAATACCTAATGATTATCAATTGAGTTTTAATCATATTGAGTCTGCTAAGGAGTTGTGGGAAGCTATTGAACTTCGTTTTGGTGGGAATGAAGCTACCAAGAAATCTAGAAAGAATCTCCTTAAGCACCAGTTTGAGACTTTTTCTGCTATGAGTTCTGAGAACATTGAGGGAACTTATGATCGACTTCATAAGTTAACCAGTCAGATGGCTCTGTTGAAGATTGAACCATCTCAAGAAGATGTCAATCTAAAGTTTTTGAGAAGTCTATCTTCTGAGTGGAACACTCATACAGTGGTTTGGAGGCACAAGGAAGATTTTGATACTATGACATTGGATGATCTATACAACAACTTAAAGGTGTATGAATCAGAAGTTAAAGGATTTTCAAGCTCATCCTCTACCACTAATAATCTTGCCTTTGTCTCCTCAAGCAACAAGACTTCTGGTAGTCATCAAGAGCACTCTGCTGCTGGTACTTTTGCTCCTGCTGTTGGTTCACATGTCTCTGCTGCTGACTTTGCTAACCCCAACACCATCAGTGATGCTGCTATTTGTGCTTATTTGGCTGAACTTACTACTAGTACTTCAGTCATGCCTCAAGATCTGGATGAACTTGATCCTGATGATGTTGAAGAAATGGATATGCATTGGCAGTATGCAATGCTAACTATGAGGGCAAGGAGGTTTCTTAAGAGAACTGGTAAAGAGATGAAGTTCAGAAGAAACAGGAATGTGGGATTTGACAAGTCAATGGCTGAATGTTTCAATTGTCGAAAGAAGGGACACTTTGCAAGGGAATGCAAAGCACCCAAAAGAAACATTGCAGATACCAAGAAGATTACTGTTGAAGAGTCAAGTCCTGATGCTGCTGCTGCTATGGTGTCATGTGATGGGTTTGGAGAGTTTGATTGGAGTGAGCATGCTGAAGATGGTCCTAACTATGCTTTGGCAGCTGAAGAGGAATCTCAAGTTCAACACTTTGCTCTTATGGCCTATTCTTCTTCTTCTTTTGGATCCGACTCTGAGGTATCCAATGAATCATCATGTTCTTTTAAGTCATGTTCAGATAAAATTGATGAACTTAAGTCTAGCAATGGAAATCTTAAAAAGGAAAATGAAATACTTAAGTTAGACAATCTCAGTTATGAATATGGTTTAAAGAATTTAGAAGAGAAATTGGAATTCTATAAAAAGGCTGAAATTGAATATCTTGATCAAATCACTATTCTTAAAAATGAGCTTATTAAGAAAGAAGATGAGATTAAGGTACTTATGGGAAAAGTAGAGGAGGCTGAACAGGCTAGAGATTTAGCTAAGAATGAGACTGAAAAACATGTTGTTAGGATAGAAAAACAACAATTTGCTACTGACATTCTTAGTAAACCAATAGGAAGGCACTTTGCTGATTCAGGTAGTGGACTAGGGTACAATGCTGTTGCTCACCCTAAGAAACTTAGTGCTCATGCCCCTCCTACTAGGACATTGACTTTCATATCTGAGTCTGGGGATAAACCTGTAGGTGAAACTAGTAAACCTGTAGAAGAAACTAGTGAAACTAACAAAGAGTCACCTAAGGTTGAGTTAAAGAAGTATGAGCAACCACCCCTGATTGAAGATTGGGAGTCTGACAGTGATGATGGGATTGTAGAATCTGATTCAACCTCTAAGAACAAAAAGAAAGAAATTCCTGCTGTTGTTGAATCACAAGTACCTAGAGCTAAAAAGGTTGAGTTTGTTAAGCCTAAGCTAGGTAAAGGTATCTCTAGGAAGATGGCTGAGTTTGACAATACAACTAGCGTATATCCTAAGAGAACTAATAACTTGCCTAGGGGAAACCAGAGAAATTGGAACAACCTAGTTTCACAAAAATTAGGGACTGATTTTCAACTATTTAAAAAGGCATGTTATAGTTGTGGTAGTTTTGAACATTTGCAAGATGAGTGTTATTACTATCAAAAACCAGTGTGGAACCAGTATACAAGGGTGAACCATAGAAACTTTGGTAGAAAGGCTCACCCACATCCCAAAAGAAACATGGTTCCTAGGGAAGTTCTGATGAGAGATGGTACTTCTAGAGTTATCTCTCCTATTGCCTCAAATGTGTCCATAAAGAAGAATATAGATAACTCTGTTGTTCAGTCAAACCCTGCTGTTCCAGCAAACTCTGCTGTTCAGGCAGACTCTGCTGTTTTGCCTAAAGTTGTGACTGATACTGTTGTGGGCAACCATTTTTATGCTGTTAAAGCCTCAGCTTGCTGGGTCTGGAAACCAAAAGTTAAAGTTTTAGATCATGTTCTCAGACACAGCAGTGCACCAATGCAGTTGAAGAAATTTGACTACTTTGATGCACAAGGTAGATCCAAGTCAGTAATGGCTTGGGTCCCCAAGAGAAACTAATTCTCTTACTTTTTGTGCAGGGCAATCTACAAAAGGAGCTAAAGGACAAATGTATTTTTGATAGTGGTTGCTCTTCACATATGACTGGAGACCAAAGCAACTTGGAGAATTTTGAAGCTTTGGATGGTGGTTATGTGGCCTTTGGAAATGATCCTAAAGGAGGTAAAATAGTTGGTCAAGGCATCATAAGAACTGGAAAGTTGGATTTTGAGAAAGTATATTTGGTGAATGGTCTCAAGTTTAATCTTTTTAGTGTCTCACAAATGTGTGACAGGAAGAATTTTGTTCTTTTTACCGACACTGAGTGTCTTGTTTTGTCTCCTGACTATAAGATACCCGATGATAAATTGGTTCTTCTTAAAGTCCCTAGACATGACAATATATATAGTGTGGATATAAAGAATATTATTCCTAAAAGAGATTTGACTTGTCTGTTTGCCAAAGCCACTGTTGATGAATCCAAACTATGGCACAGAAGGCTTGGGCATCTGAACTACAAGGCTATGAACAAGTTGGTGAAAGGGAACTTGGTCAGAGGAGTGCCTTCAAAGGTCTTTGAGAATTCTGAAGTATGTGTTGCTTGCCAGATGGGAAAGAAACATAGAGCTTCCTGTAAGTCCAAATTGGTGAATTCTATAACTGAACCTTTGTTTATGTTACACATGGACTTATTTGGACCTACATATGTGAATAGTTTAAATAAAAAGATGTATGGTTTAGTGGTCACTGATGACTATAGTAGGTTCACTTGGGTATTCTTTTTAGCTTCTAAGGATGAGACTGCAGGCATTCTTAAGGCTTTTATTACCAGGATAGAAAACCTATTTAATCATAAGGTCAAAGTCATCAGATGTGATAATGGAACTGAATTTAAGAACAAGGTGATGAATCAGTTCTGTGAGGAAAAGGGTATAACTAGACAATTTAGTGTAGCTAGAACTCCTCAGCAAAATGGTGTGGCTGAGAGAAGGAATAGGACATTAATTGAAGCTGCCAGAACTATGTTGTCAGAGTCTAAGTTACCCACTATCTTTTGGGCTGAAGCAGTCAACACTGCTTGTTATGTGCAGAATAGGACTAAGATAGTTAAGCCTCATAACAAGACCCCCTATGAGTTATTGCATGGTAGAAAACCTATGATAGGTTTCTTAAGACCATTTGGGTGTCCTGTTACTATTTTGAACACCATTGACCACTTAGGAAAGTTTAGTGAGAAAGCAGACATAGGTTTCTTTGTTGGTTACTCTACTGAAAGTAAGGCTTTTAGAGTTTTTAATCAAAGAACTGGGCATGTAGTTGAAAATTTACATGTGACTATTAGAGAAACCACACCTAATGTTGATGGAAAAGGACCTGACTGGATGTTTGATATTGATTCTTTAACCAAAAGTATGAATTATCAACCAGTTGTTGCAGGTACTACTCACATGTCTGCAGGTACACAAACTAACCCTAATGCAGGTACACAAGCACAGAAGGATGGATCTGCAGAGGAGTTTGTGTTGATTGAAAAGTGGAAGTTTGATCAGTATTTCTCTCCAACTGCTAACGAAGGAAAAAGTTCAGGTGGTGATGCTATACATAAGGAAATACCAAAGGTTAATGCAGAAGGTGATGATGAACCTGCTCATGATGATAAGGAAAGAAGTGTAGAGTCACAAGTTGATGGAATTCAAGGGAATAAACCAAGCAGCAGTTCTCTTAACTCTGCTGCCAAGTCTAAACACTCTGCTGTTAAGCCAAAGCACTCTGCTGTTAAGGCAAAACACTCTGCTGTTCAACTTGGTAACTCTGCTGCTGAACTCAAAGACTCTACTGATAAAGATGGTGATTCTTATGATGATTCTTCTGATGATATGCCCGAATTGGAAGAAGTGTATGTGGATACTGATGATGAAGTTGTTGATGTTTTTGGTACTGAAGGTGATTTATCCAACTTGGAGACTGATATACCTGTTAGTCCTACACCAACAACAAGAATCCACAAGATTCACCCACCTGAAGAGGTTTATGGTATGGAAAGATACCTGAAGAGGTTTATGTGATGCAACCACCTGGGTTTGAAGATCCTAAGTATCCTGACAGGGTCTACAAGGTGAAGAAAGCACTGTATGGATTACATCAAGCTCCTAGAGCTTGGTATGACACCTTATCCCAATATTTGTTGAATAATGGTTTTAGCAGAGGAACCATTGATAAAACATTGTTCATTAAGAAAGACAAAAAGGATATCCTACTTGTTCAAGTTTATGTAGATGATATCATTTTTGGGTCTACAAATAAGGTGTTATGTGAAGGATTTGAGAAGCTAATGCACAGTAGGTTTGAGATGAGTTCTATGGGAGAGTTGACTTTCTTTTTGGGGCTTCAAGTCAAGCAGATGAAAGATGGAATATTTATTAGCCAAGACAAGTATGTGGCTGATATGTTGAAGAAATTTGGATTCCAGGATGTGAAGGCAGCCAAGACACCTATGGATAAGAATAAACCTTTGCTCAAGGATGAAGATGGAGTAGAGGTTGATGTACATCTGTATAGATCCATGATTGGCTCATTGATGTATCTGACTGCTTCAAGGCCAGATATCATGTTTTCTGTGTGTGCCTGTGCTAGATTCCAAGTGTCCCCAAAGGTTTCACACTTGGAATTAGTCAAAAGAATTTTTAGGTATCTAAAGGGTCAACCAAAACTTGGTCTTTGGTATCCTAATAATTCACCATTTGACTTGATAGCATACTCAGATAGTGACTATGCTGGAGCTACTATGGATAGAAAATCAACTACAGGAGGCTGTCAGTATCTTGGTCATAGGCTTATCTCTTGGAAATGTAAGAAACAAACAGTGGTAGCAAATTCAACAACTGAAGCAGAATATGTTGCTGCTTCTAGCTGCTGTGGACAGGTGCTCTGGATTCAGAACCAGCTGCTAGATTATGGGTACAATTTCATGAACACAAAAATTTTTATTGACAACAACAGCACAATGTGTATTATAAGAAATCCTATTTTTTATTCAAAAACAAAACACATAGAGATAAGACATCATTTTATTAGAGATTGTTATGAGAAAAAGTTAATTCAAGTGGTTAAAATTCATACTGACAACAATGTTGCTGATTTACTTACAAAATGTTTTGACATCAGTAGATTTCAGTTTCTAGTTGCTAGTATTGGCATGATCAATCTTTAACTATTTTAACTATCTTATCTCTGTATGATTTTGTAAAATTTTGTAAGGATTTATGCTGTTGATTTGTCATTATCTTGTGTTTAGTTAAAGTCTGCTGTTTAGTTGGTTTGTTGCTATGCTACTCTGCTGCTATTATGGAATATTCTTGTTTGTGTTTGTTGTTTGCAACTAACCTTTTGCAGATACATATACAAATACTCAAGTAAAGCAAAGAAAATTAAAAGGTTCATTCATTCCATAAGCAAAGTACAGAGACAGTTTTCTTACAAACATCACTCAAAAGAAAAGTTCAAAGACATCAAGCTACAAAGATTCACAACCTACATCTTAGCAAAATCAGGCATGACCTTGCTTTGTGGTCCCCTAGTGCCCATGGCCTCAAAAACCTTTGGGCAGGGGAGTGCAAGTACTACTGGACGAGGAGGTGGAGTTTGCTGCTGACTGGTAGAGGGAGCTGCTTTCTTCTGCTGGTTGTTCTTCTTTGGCACAGAGGGTTTCTTCTCAACCGGATTTGGCTTCGGATGTGGAATGTGGACACTCTTTGCAAAATCGGCTGCGGCTTTCTCCAGTTGCTTCTGTAGTTCAGCTGATATTGGATGTTTTGGAGGGATGATCTCCCAAGCTCCTTGGTAGTAAGTCATGTGTTTTGGCCAACCTTGCTGTTTCCCAGGCCAATCAGCTGTTTCGTCATCGCTTGATTCTTCAAATGACGACTGGTAGGTAGTGTAGATGGGGAGGACATTGTAGTTAGTGAAACCACAATTAAGAGAAGTTTGAGATTGTCAGGCACCCCAACACCCCCTACTATAACCCCAGAAGTTGTGATGGCTGAACTTGAGACTTTTGGTTATGAGAGACCTGAGAATAGTGGAACATTTTTGAAAGGTCGTATGTGTCCTCATTGGAAGTTTTTACTGCATACTCTACAGCATTGCTTGTTTCCTAAGATAGGTGGGTGGAGTGAGTTTAATGCATCTCAGGCAATGGCTTTAGTATGTTTAGCTACAGGGCAGCCCTATGATTTTTCTGTTATGATATTTGAGGGGATGAAGAAATTTGTTAAGAAGAAGTTCTACTTATACCCTAGGTTTCTACAACTTATAATAAACAAACAGCTAAGGGAACCTTTGAGGCATTCACACATTGAGCCCTGTAGTAGAATGGCCATCAAGATGTTTGCATTTTTGAAGAAGAATGGGAAAGGATTTTCTGGTGTTATTACTCCCTTAACTGAGCATATCTTGAATGTAGTGGCTGAAGTGCATGAGGATGAAGAGGCTGGAACACCCACAGCTTCCCATCACACATCCTCATCAACAAGTTTAAATGAATCATCTTCCACTGAACCACAACCTACCCAATCACCTAGGAATTCACAAAATGAGAACATTGTGCACCCTCAGGCCAATGTTAGTATGGTAGCAGATGAGGCTGGTACAGGTAGTGGAGGTACCATGATGGGAGAGGCTGGCACTACTGTTTCCAACTTAGTAGTTGAACAGGACAGTGCTAACATACTTAAGACCTCAACCATGGCAACATCATTTGTAGAAGGTTCTCAGGAACCTGATACAACTGGTGGTAACCCCAGCCAAATGGCTTTTATGGGGGGCTCAGATGTTCATTCTAGGGATGAGACTGAGTTTGTGTCCCAAGATTCACCTCTCGGAGAAGTTAACACATCTCGAAGTGATGAGGACAGAGATGAACATATTGAATTGATGGACACTTATGTACATATTGACATTGCAAATGATACACCTCTCGGACCAGGTCACACAGGTCGAAGTGTTGATGCTAGAATTGAACTTGAAACTGATGATTTGACGGCTAAAACACCTGTACAAAATGACAATTCCAATGATCAACCTCTCGGGTCAGGTTACACAGACCGAAGTTGTGAGGATATCATGAAACAATTGAAAGAATTGATGGAAACTTGTACCAAATTGTCAAAGGAGGTGCTTGATCTAAGAAAGGAGTTAAAGACAGTCAGATCTACTCAAGGTGCTGAAATTAGGAGGCTTAAATTAAGGGTTACACATCTTGAGGGGAGGCTCAAGAAGAGGTCCAAACCAAGTTTGGAAGAGGATGCTTCCAAACAGGGGAGGAATGATGAAGAGGCTGTTGTAAATGATCAAGAGGATGTGATAGGTTCAGGGGAGGTAGAAAAGGATGGTGTAAAAGATTCAGATGAGGTTGAAGTTGTAAAAGACTCTGTTGTTGAAAATGTTGGTGAAAAGGGTGACTCTGCTGGTGTAGAACACTCTGCTGATGAAGTTGCTGGTGCAGAAGAACACTCTGCTGATAGGTTGAATGTTTCTGCTGAAAATACAAAGAAAAGTGCTGGAGTTAAGAACTCTGCTGATGATGAATCAGATGATGAACAGTTAACCTTAGCTCAAGTGCTACTGAACATGCACAAAGAAACTAAAACACCTACACCATCACAAACACAACCTGTTGCTGACTCTGCTGAAGAACTTGTAAGAAAGAAAAAGTTGGCTGATGAAAAGGCTCAAATTGCTTAGGATGAAGAATTTGCTAGAAGAGTTGCAGCTGAAGAAGAAGGAAATCAGACTGAACTTATGGAAAGCTCTTCATTTAAAGAGATTAGTCAAGAAGAATTAGATGAGCAGTTGCAATATTTCATTGAGTCTGATATGATTGTCAGAGGTGAAGCTAGGCTGATATCAAATGATGAGCAGTTGGATGGTACTGAAAAGACAGAAGAGCTTGTTGCTTTTATACTAAAAAAGAATGGATTAGCTAAGTGGGAAGAGCTGATTAAGAGGATAACAGAAGCACAGAAGCATGGTTATAAACCAAAGTCAGCTTCAAGGAAAGCATTGGTTACTGACATGAAATACTATTTGAAGAATGCTAGAAACTATCAGATGAAGGATTTCAAAGGAAAGCCAGATCACTTAATTGAAAAGGAATTTTATGAAACTTATGCTCAACTTAATCCAAGAAAAGTTTCTGACAAGAAGAGAAATTCAGCAGTTATGGGATCTGACAATCTAAAAGCATCTGGGAGTGGAAGTGTGTCAAAGTCTGTAGTATCTGATGCTGAGAAAGAGAAAGAAGTTGTTGTTGAAACTGAAGAAATGACTGAATCATCTGCTGGTACAAAGAGATATAGAAGGAGAGTAAAGCAGGTGAGTAGGAAGAAGAAAAAAATTCAGTCAGTAGTGATGAGTGATTCTGAGGAAGAGGAGAAAGAAGATAGTGATTCAGGGAATGAAGAAGTGACTGAAGATGAGATGAAAGGGGTTATGGATCTCACAGTTCACGAACCTCAAGAAGAGCCTGAGTTACTTAATGAAGTACCTTTATCAGTAAAATATCCAATAATTTCATATTCACATGATATTTTAGCTGATAGTAGTGTATGCTGGATAGTAAAGAGATCAAATGGTTCAAGTGTGGGGTATATTAGTTTTTCTCAAATGCTGCACTATATGGATAGAGATGATATTACTCAACTATGGAATTTGTACAAGATGAGGTATGGAGATACTAGACCAGAGATAGTGTATGAGAGGCTAAATTATTACTACTTGAAGAACATGTTTGAACCAGATGAGAAAAGTATTGAATGGAGGAAGTTACTGAGCTCTACAGTTCAGAAGTGGTACTTATATCAAAGTTGTGGAGTTCATGTTTTGTCTTGTATAGGTGTGACTGTGTATATGCTTGTGGAGAAGGATTATGTCATCAACAACAGTACATCTATTCTGTATCAAATGTTGCAACCTGGAAAGTTGACACTTCAAAGACCATTTGATTCAGATAATCAAGTAAAAGAATTGATTGAGAAATACAAACAGTTGCTGGTATCACAGGTTTCAAAACAGTAAGGTGTTTGGAAGCATCCTCCTGGTGGGTATCTGAGATTAAAGAAACTTGATGATTTTCGGAGAAAAATATCAAGTTTAGGGGAGGATTGTTGGGTCTGAAATGCTGCTGATTGGAGAATTACAACTCTGTCGGATAGTTATGTAACTCTGCTGATTAGCATAAGAACTCTGCTGTTTTGATAACTCTGCTGTTTTAGTATAATAGGCATAGTGTAACTCTGCTGCTAGCTCACGAGGACTCTGCTGCTAGAAGGATTACTCTATTGCTTATTAATTATGTAAAGTATGTTAAGATAAGTATAGAAAAGATACGTATGAATATTTTACTTGTATAGGAAGTCTTGTAAACCGACTAGGACTCCTTATGCTATAAAAGGAGGTTCTAGGGTTAGAGTTAGAGGTCGATTGATTAACTATCTTAGCATACGTATTATTGTTTTCACTTCAAGGTTTCTTGTAACCCTATTGCTATTCAGAGCAATCGTTATTAATATATAATTGAAGTGTTGTTGGATAATTCGTTTTGTGTTTTCTTCTTAAGATCAAATATTAGTTTCCGCATAATATTTGATATACAACCTAAAATCAGTTTCTATACCGATTACTTTAGATTTATCTAAGGTAGTTAATAAGATCGTGAAGCTCAACTGGGATCAACACAAAGGATAAGTATTAGGAAATAAAACAAATCTTCCTAATCTTTTAACAATATTTCCTATAATCTTCCTTCTTTTAGAAGAATTCTCCTTTGTCTTCTTTAGTCCTTCATCTTTCACATTTTGTCAATATCAACTCATATTTAATTCCTAACAATCTTCCCCTAGTTGATATGTCAAAACTAACAAGTTTGAAAGATGATCTTCCCCTTAATCCATGCATACCATCAAGGCTCTTCAAGTTGAAATCTTCAAAATATTCTTCCCCTTTTTGTCATCATCAAATAAGGGACAAAGTTCAGCAACCTTGATCTTCATAACCACGAACCAGCACCATACATCCAACTTGGTCTTCCAATGTCTTGAATTGCCCTCCATGAACGAACACCAAAATGCTTTCTTTTATAAATGAACTCAAGACATAAAAATCCCAAATCTTCAGTAAGAATACCAACGAGCAATCATAAAAACCTTCACCTTGATGTAGCACATAAATGGTTAATCATATTAACAGTTAAGCTTCCCCTAAAACCCTTATGTTAACCATTTGAAAGAACTTGTCTAATAACTAACCACCATAGAAACAAATACCATGTAGTACCATCCATGAATAAGCAGCAAAAAGCTTACGAAAAATGAATACAATAGTATTTGAAGCCAAGCAGTAGTAGAATGAAGAATAGTTCTTTAATCGAAACCAAAAATCCAAAAATCTCTCCTGTGTGTGTTACTTCCCATGTGTGTGTGCCAAATCTCCAAGCAACCATAAGTACTTCCCCTCACTTTTAGAAATCACATGCCATAAAAAGTGATAAGAATGAAAAACCTCTTAAACATCACATGATATATATATAGAATACTGCTCTAAAAACCCCTTATAAAAGAATCAATCAAAGATATTTGAATGCAACTGATCCATGCATATATAAAATATAAAACTGATCAAATATTCACCACCATCCATGTGATAGCAAAGGAACCCCATCGTAGCATATGCATGTGATCATCCAGTTTTGTGCTCACCGTCCCATTATCCTTTAACTTCAACCACCTTCCCATTATAATGTATAAACAGAAGTTAAATTCTACAATCAGCATGCACGTATGAGGCTTCATCATATTTTATTAGCACCGACCCATGTGAGCTTATAAAAAGATCACTATCCTATGTGAAAAGATACCATACAGAGAACGTGAACCAATATAGCTTCCCATATATAATACTGTCACCAGCACCGTCTCATGGTATATCAACATGAATAGCAGCATCGAATAAAAAGCAAATTCCACCGACCCATCATGTATCAAAAAGCTTCGAACAGAAAAGAATGAAAATACAATACCATGCATACTGTACGAACTCCATAATGTCTTCCTTATGTGTCCACCAGTAAACTGCCATAACTCCAATCCATCGAAGCAGTACAAACAAACTCGCCAACAGTACAAAGTGAGAACCTCGGCAGTACTAAGTGAATAACAAGAGTAGTACTAACTGCTAATACTTCGAACAACCCAGCAGTACAAACTTTGAAGAGCAGTACTAACTCATTCTGCGAGCAGTACTAACTAACCTTAAGCAGTACGAATGAAGATCGCAAAGCAGTACAAACTTCGAACTCACGAATATCACACATCGATCACTCGTAATATATTGAAGCTATAATCGTTTGGTTAAACTGTGTGTTATTATTCTTACTGTTACATTCATACGATCACATACAATCACCAAACACTAAATCTTCTAAGTACTTGGTGGTAAATTCCACGTGCTACTAAGTATATACTCAAAGTATCTCCAACACAATTCGTGTGTTTAGATCCGGTCAAGTGGTATCAGAGACAGGTTACTAATACTTTGATTTAGAAGATCCAGAAGTATTTACTCTCTTGCTACCAAGAAGATGGACATGGAGACACCACAAACATCTATCCTTGCTAAACTCCCCATGCTGAAACAGAATGAATACGATATATGGCGGCTCAGAATTGAGCAATATTTCATGGTTCAAGACTATGTACTATAGGATATCATTATCAATGGTGATTCCTTCAAACCGACTACTTCTAAGGAAACACATGCTGATGGTTCCAAGACCACAAAGCTCAATACTAAACCAGTGACTAATGATGAGAGAATTAAAAAGAAGAATGATCAAAAGGATAGGAATTTGTTACTCATGGCAATTTCTAATGATCAATTGTTAAACTTTAGTCACTATGAGACTGCTAAGACTCTTTTTGAAGCAGTGGTAGAGAGATTTGGTGGCAACGAAGCTAGGAATTTGTTAAAAGGCTAGGAATTTGTTACTCATGGCAATTTCTAAACAAAGTTATGAGAACTTCAGTGCCTCAAGCAATGAAACTTTGGATCATATCTTTAATAGGCTTCAAAGGATCATTAGTCAACTTACTGTGTTAAAAATTGTGATTCCACAGGAAGATCTTAACATGAAGTTTCTTAATAGCCTACCTGCTGAATGGAACACTTATGTTGTGGTTTGGAGTAATAAACCAGAGCTGGAGAAGATGACATTGAATGAACTCTACAACAATCTCAAGATTGTTGAGCAGAATGTGAAGAAGAGTGGAAGCACTAGTTCTAGTTCTGGAAACACAACATTCTTATCATCTTCTAACAATAACAGTTCTGATGATGTTGAAGCAGTTGATACTGCTAGCCCTAGAGTTAGCACTGCTAGTGTAAAAACTAGTACTGCTGGCTTGACTGAGGAGACCATATATGCATTTGTGTCAGAACAATCTGGTGGGTCTCAAATCTTCAATGAAGACCTTCTTCAGATTGCTGAAGATGATTTGGAAGCTATGGATTTAAAGTGGCAGTTGGCCTTGATAAGTATTAGGGCTAAGAAGTATTATCAAAGAACTGGGAACAAGATCACCTTCAATGGAAGAGATGTAGCTGGGTATGATAAGTCCAAGGTGGAGTGCTATAATTGTCACAAGATGGGGCACTTTTCCAGGGAATGTAGGAGCCCAAGACAACAAAACAACAAGAGTCAGAATAGGAGGACAGTGAATGTGGAAGAAACTTCTTCCTCAAAGGCAATGGTTGCTGTGGATGGAGCTGGCTTTGATTGGAGCTTCATGGAAGAGGAAGTGGAACCAGCCAACATTGCATTGATGGCCTTTTCAGACTCTGAGGTACATATAGTTCAAAAATGCTCAAACACTTGTCATGCTTTAAAAGATTATGAAACTCTTAAGAAATAGTATGATGATCTTAGAGTAGAATTTAATCAAGTAAATTTTAGTCTGTCTAATCATAAAAGAGGACTAGCTGTTTTGGAAGAACAACTTGATTTTTATAGAAAGAATGAGTCTAACTTTAATGATGATATAGCTGTCTTAAAGAGAGATTTGCAACTGAAAGATGACATGATGAGTGGACTTGTATATGAACTAGAGACACTTAAGAAAGAAAAAGAAAATATAAAGTTAAGTGTTGACACTCTAGAGTACACATCAAAAGGGGTACAGAAAATAGTAGAGAGTCAAATACTTAATAAAGCTAAGTCTGGTTTAGGTTATAAGTCAGTTGCACCCCCAAATAGAGGAATGTTTGTCCCTCCAGGAATTGATTTGGCTTATACAGGTTTAGAAGAGTTTAAGGATATGGATTCTCCTGGATATGGTACTAAAATTAGCGAGAATCCTATTAAATTTGTTAAGTCTGAGGATTCCTATGTTAGTGCTAGTGATAAATCTCTTTCTGAGGAAAAGATGTCCTCTGATAGGAACTCAGATGCTCCAATTATTAAGGATTGGACATCTGATGATGAGGATGATCAGGTTAAGGTTAAACCTGATGTTGTTAAGGTAGAAGTTAAACATGCTCCTAAGGTGGTTAAAACTGAAAACATAAAACCAGTTAGGAAAAATGTCAAGTATGCTGAGATGTATAGGACTAAGAACAGATCTCCAGTTTCTAAAGATAATCAGAGGAATTGGAACCACTCAAAATCTAAGCAATTGGATGATGAGTTTGTTATGATTAGAAAAGTATGCTTTGTTTGTGGAAGTTTTGACCATTTGGCTGCTTATTGTGATTCTAACCCATGGAAAAAGAATGTTTTTGGGAATTCAAGGGTGAATAGGAATAAAAATGCTAGGGTAACTCAAAATAGTCCAACAAGGTTGACTGACCCTAATGTGAATCATAAAATGTCAACCAAAGCAGTTATGTTAAGATCTGGCATCAAAGCAGTTTCAACTGCTAGACCAAACAAATGGTTTAAGAACAAACAAACTGTTACCAGTGCAAAACAATTTTCAAATCATGCACAAATAGTTAAAAGGCATTTTTATAAGAAAACAGCAATGACCAATCAAAAATGGGTGTCTAAAGCTAAACCAGCAGTTCCAACTGCTAGGCCAGCAGTTCCAACTGCTAGGTAAGCAGTTCCTACTGCTAGAAATCTTAATGCTGTTAAGGGTAAATGGGGCAATGCTGTCAAGGCCTTAGCACATTAGGTTAGAAAATCTAACAAACCCAATGGTACATCAATGACTTTCAATAAACTTTCTCATATTGATGCACAAGGCAGATCCAAGCCAGTGATGGTTTAGGTCCCCAAAAGGCACTAAAACCTTTATTTTGTGTGCAGGAACATCCTTCAAATGGTGAAGAAGACAGAGGCTACTCAGATAGTGGATGTTCCAGGCACATGACTGGTAACATGTCATATCTTTCAGACTTCATTGCTCTGGATGGAGGACCTGTTATCTTTGGAGGTGGTGTTGGAGGAAGGATTACTGGTAAAGGTGTAATTAAAACTGGTAATCTTGATTTTGATAATGTGTATTTTGTACCAGAGTTAAAGTACAACCTCTTTAGTGTGTCATAGATATGTGATAAAAAGAATAAGGTTCTTTTTACTGATACTGACTGCCTTATTCTTTCTCCTGATTTCAAGCTGCCTGATGAAAATCAAGTTTTGCTTAAAATCCCCAGAAAGGGTAATACATACAGTATTGAGATGAACAACCTTGTTCCTAAAGAAGGTCTTACTTGCCTTGTTGCAAAAGCCACATTGGAGGAATCAATGTTGTGGCATAGAAGGCTAGGTCATGTTAATTTTAAAACCATTAACAAAATTGCTAAAAATGGATTGGTAAGAGGATTACCAAATAAGATTTTTCAAAATCACCAAACATGTGTTTCTTGCCTTAAAGGTAAACAACACAGAGCCTCTTGTAAGCCCAAGGTTCAAACTCAAATTCTAAAGCTTTATATATGTTGCATATGGACTTGTTTGGTCCTACTTTTGTGAATAGCTTGAATTTTAAAAGATATTGTTTGGTTATTACTGATGATTATTCCAGGTTTTCTTGGGTTTTCTTTCTAAGAACTAAGGATGAGACTAGTGAAATCCTTAAGTCATTTATTGTTGAGGTAGAAAACCTAGCAGATAAGAAAGTTAAACTAATCAGATGTGATAATGGAACAGAATTTAAGAATAGGGTTATGGATGATTTTTGCAGAGAAAAAGGTATTAAGAGGGAATTTAGTGTGGCTAGAACCCCCCCAGCAAAATGGAGTAGCTGAAAGGAAAAATAGGACCTTAATAGAGGCTGCTAGAACAATGTTAGCAGATTCTAAGTTGCCTATTTCATTTTGGGCTGAAGCAGTTAGCACTGCTTGTTATGTTCAGAATAGGGTTCTAGTAGTGCAACATTACAATAAGAATCCTTATGAGCTTTTTAGAGGTAGAACCCCTGACTTAAGCTTCATGAGACCTTTTGGTTGTCATGTCACTATCTTGAATACCAAAGACCAACTAAAAAAGTTTGATGGGAAATCTGATGAGGGTTTCTTTGTTGGTTATTCTCTAAACAGTATGGCTTTTAGGGTGTACAACAAAAGCACCAAACATGTTGAAGAGAATCTGCACATTGAATTTCAGGAAAATATACAAAATGTTGCAGGTGTTGGTCCAGATTGGTTGTTTGATCTTGATATGCTTTCAGATTCTATGAATTATGTGCCTGTTACAGGTACAAATACTAACCATGATGCAGGTTCAGAAGAAGATGATGAAGAGTATATTTTGATGCCAATCATGGAGGATAGTCTAGTATCTGATTCTTCCTCAAAGGATGCTAATGGAGAGAAGAATGATGCTGCTAACAATGGACAAGCTGGAAAAGAATCAAATATTCCTGAGAGCAGTACAAATGGAGTTAGTACTGCTGAGCCAGACAATCATACTGCTGAGCCAAATGTCTCTACTACTGAACCAAGTCAACCTATTCTTGCTTCACCAGTAACTACTGCTCAACAAGATGATGATATTGATTTCTTTGGAGATGGTCTGCACAATATGCCTATCACCTATGAGGCTCCTTTTACTCCTCAAACAATAGTTCACATAAATCATCCACTTACCAATGTCATAGGAGATGTACAATCTGGAGTAAAGACTAGAAGACAGATTCAAGATCCAGATCATCATGGCTTTCTCAGTGTTGTTTATGAGGAAAAGCATCATGAAGATGAGAATGAGTGTATGTTTGTATGTTTCCTATTTCAAGTAGAACCCAAGAATGTGCTAAAGGATTTAGAAGACTTAAGTTGGGTTGAGGCAATGCAAGAGGAACTGCTTCAATTCAAAATTCAGAAAGTTTGGGTTCTGGTTGATCTACCAAAGGGAATGAGAGTGATTGGTACTAAGTGGGTATTCAGGAACAAGAAGGATGAGAGGGGTCTTGTGATAAAGAACAAAGCAAGACTGGTTGCTCAAGGCTATACTCAGGAAGAAGAGATTGATTATAAGGAGGTTTTTGCTCCTGTTGCTAGGCTTGAAGCAATAAGGCTATTTCTTGCTTATGCTTCCTCTATGGGTTTTATGGTCTATCAAATGGATGTGAAGAGTGCTTTTCTGTATGGTACTATTGATGAGTAGGTCTATGTTTCTCAACCTCCAGGTTTTATAGACCTAGACCATCCTGACAAAGTTTATAAGGTGGTTAAAGCCCTTTATGGCTTGCATCAAGCTCCAAGAGCTTGGTATGGGACTCTTGCTACTTATCTGTTGAAGAATGGGTTCCATAGGGGTAAAATTGATCAAACTCTCTTTATTAAAAAGGACAAAAGTGATATTATATTGGTTCAGGTTTATGTGGATGACATCATCTTTGGTTCTACAAAAAAAGAAATGTGCAGAGAGTTTGAGCAATTAATGAAAGATCAGTTTGATATGAGCTCTATGGGTGAGCTTACTTTCTTTCTTGGACTTCAAGTACAGCAGAAGCCAGATGGAATTTTTATCTCTCAAGATAAATATGTTGGTGAAATTTTGAGAAAATTTCAATTCACAGATGCCAAGGTTGTTAGCACACCTGTTGATAAGGAGACACATTTGTTGTTAAAAGATCACAGTGGTGAAGATGTGTATGTACACATGTCTAGATCTATGATTGGGTCTTTGATGTATCTCACATCATCCATGCCTGACATTATGTTTGTAGTTTGTGCTTGTGCAAGATTCGAAGTCAATCCTAAGGTGTCTCATCTAACAGCTGTAAAGAGAATCTTTAGATACCTTAAAGGTCAACCTAACTTAGGTCTATGGTATCCTAAAGAGTCTGCATTTGATCTGGTGGCATTTTCAGACTCTGATTATGCTGGTGCTAGCATGGATAGAAAATCTACAACAGGTGGTTGTCAATTCTTGGGTTGTAGATTGATCTCTTGGCAGTGTAAGAAGCAGACTACGGTGGCCACTTCTACTACTGAGGCTGAATATGTGGCTGCAGCAAGTTGTTGTGCTCAAGTTCTTTGGATTCAAAATCAGATGCTTGATTATGGGTACAATTTATTAAACACACTTATACACATAGACAATAGCAGTACATTGAGTAGTATTAAAAATCCAGTTCAACATTCAAAAACGAAACACATTGAAATTAGACATCATTTTATAAGAGACTGTGTTGAAAAGAGGTTGGTAAAAGTTGTTAAAATACATGCTGATGACAACTTTGCTGATTTATTAACAAAAGGTTTTGATGTAGGAAGGTTTCAGTACTTGGTAACTGGTATTGGAATGCTTAATCCTTCAAAAGATTAATGTCTAAGTGTTTTTGTTTTTGTACTGCTAGTTGTGCTATTTGTATAGTTTGTACTGCTTGATTGTTTTTAGGTACTGCTTATGGAAATTTGTTAGTCATTTGTGATAACTGTTTAAAGAAAATATTGTGTATTGTGTTTTCTTTGGTTTTGGACTAACATTTCAGGTTAAGAACGCTTTTTAATATGGATTATGCTTTGGAAAGTATGGTGGTTTGAAATGTCAGGTGTGAAAGCTTGTCACACAACAAATGGTAATTGGTTCACCATGTCTAATCCACATAAGAACCAACTAGTCCAGATTAAACGGTTTCTGGTAAAGACTAATCAAATCCTTTCATGGTTGACAGTTTACCAAAAACTGGATGGTCATCAACTCACCATATCTAAGTGTAAAGAGTTGACTAGTCCAAAGCAAATGGCTATTGGTAAAGACATATCAAATCCGTTGATAGCTGATAGTTTTCTAAAAACTATAAGTGGACAAAACTGTTTTCATCTCCACATTGAGTTTATTATAATCTCTGAAATTTTTTGTTAAACAGTTTGTACTGCTAGTTTCAACTAGTTTGTACTGATGGTTCAAACTTGGTTTCATACTGAGTTTATGCTCTATGATTTACCTCTATCATAAGGTCACACATCTGGAAGTGTTGAGAGTAGTTTGAAACTACACAAATGAATTAATGGAAACTTGTACATATTGTCATAATGGAAGCTGAGCTTAAATGTCATATGTTCTAGTTAATGTGCTGGTGAAGATTCTTCCAAACAGGGGAGGAATTCAAGTTTGTTCAAAGTTTGTTCAGTTGCTGTACCAAACGATTATAGCTTCAATATATTACGAGTGATCTTGGAATATCACAAGAATTACAATGAAATCGTGAAGCTCTATCAATAATGCATGTATGTAAAACTTAACCTAGGATTTCCTTTTATAAGACAAAGAGTCCTTTACAAGTAAACCATCTACCGTATAAATATATATTAATAAGATATACATTACATCTTTTCCATATTTATCCATGCACGATTCAGTCTTTATCTAATAAACAGTACTAACTCTTCTTGTTCCAACAGTACTAACTGGCTTAGTACTGATAGTATATTCTTGAACGATCTTCAGCAGTACTAATTTATGTATGAGCAGTACCAACTGTTAGTTTAATTCCCAACAAAAGGGGAGAAATGACATACATTAAATTGGATCAAAGGCTTCAAGCATAACAAACATCAAGGTCTAAGATTGTCAAGTTGTTAAAAGTTGTCTCAATAGGACCTTATGTGGACTAGAACTCTAGTTAAAGGACTGAATTTGTCAAAAATGATACAAGTTGTCACTTTAGGGCTTTAGGAGATCTAGGTCACAAGTTAAGGGACTAAAATCGAAAAATTAACAAACTTGTTCAATATATCTTAGAATCTGACTTTAGTCAAACACACAGGACTCATATTTTTTTTTCTTTCTCTCTCTAAAAACCCGCCAAAAACGCTAAACCCTCAAGAACATCAAGATTTTCGATTTTGTGTTAAAGCTCAACTTGTAAGTGTTAAAGTTAATCAATTAGGCCTTATAATCATTCGCTTAATGTTCTATAGCGTGATTTCATGATTTTACGATTTAGGGTTTAATTGAATGATTTGGGCGTTTCTTGTTGAATGTTGTTCTGTCTAATTGAGTTAGTGTAATAGCTTCATAACATGTTATAGAGTAAATTGCACTTGGTTAATTAGATTCAATAACTTCACATTAGGCAATTTGATTGACTTAGGGTTTAAGGGAGTCGCGTTTGTGAGCTGAGATTAATGAGTATTGTGTTTTGATGTTTGAATGGTGGGATATACTTGTTTATGATGCTAGAACATGCACTTAATGTCTCATAACATGAATCAAAAGGTTGTATAAATTGAGTGATTGTGTATGATAATAGTGACTGTGATGAGCAATGAATTGCTATGAATGATTTTCTAAGTGTTTATCTGTGCTTAGGACATGTGTTGGATGCTTGATAAACATGTGTGATAACTCGTAAATGATAAACATGAAATCTGGTTAATTTGATAAGTTACCGAGTTTCTATGTGTTCATCTGTCGAGTTTCTGTAATGATTACCGAGTTTGTGCTTAAGTGTTTATTTGTCGACTTTGTATTAAATCTATCGACTTTGTAGCATAAATGGAATCTGTCGACTTTGTCTCCGAGTTAGGTGACTAAAGTCATGGACTTGTCAAGTTTCTAAAACTTGTCGAGTTTCTTAAACTTGTTGAGTTTCTTAAACCTGACGAGTTTCTTAAACCAGTCGAGTTTCTTAAACGTGTCGAGTTTCTTAAACTTGTCGAGTTTCTTAAACTTGTCAAGTTTCTTAAACTTGTCGAGTTTCTGAGACTTGTCGAGTTTCTGTGACTTGTCGAGTTTCTGAGAGTTGTCGAGTTTCTGAGACTTGTCGAGTTTCTGAGACTTGTCGAGTTTTTGAGACTTGTTGAGTTTCTGAGACTTGTCGAGTTTCTGAGACTTACCGAGTTTCTAAGACTTACCTAGTTTCTGAGACTTACCGAGTTTCTAAGACTTACCTAGTTTCTGAGACTTACCGAGTTTCTAAGACTTACCTAGTTTCTAAGACTTACCAAGTTTGTGTATTTTTCAGACTTAGAGTATATTTTGGAATAAACTTAGGAAAGTGCAAAAAGATAGAATGAATAAGGATTGCTTGTTTATGGTTTGCCTGACTGATATGTGAAGGATTTTTTCATGATTTAGTCTATCTATGTGATGAATCATACAAGTTAGGCTATAATCAAGTAACAAATTAACATACACTAACATATATATGCAATGTCTATTGTGTGTTGTTGTTGGTGTTTGTGGTATACAGGCTAACCATGTCTCAAGGATCTGTTACTCGAAAGGAAATGGTTCCCGAAGGAGATGAGCGCAAAATCAGTGAGTCAAATTCAAGAGTCAACTTTAATAATCTGCCATGTCATCAGTCTTGCCAAATTATTATGGAAATACTCAGAAGACACTTCATCAGTCCGATATTGACTAAGACATCAAGTGTCCCAGAAGTGTATATGAATCAGTTTTGGCATTCAATGATCATAGGAAAAGACAACGAACACATTACAGTCACAGTTGACAACACAGAGATACAATTTAAGATTGATACTCTTCGCACCGTTCTAGACCTTCCATCAGAAGCCTCAGGCCCAAAGGGAAAATTTCACGATGATCCAACCTTTGAAACCATGGTTGAAACACTAAAACTTCTCGGCTATGATGAAGAGGATGAAGAGCTCACCTCAATCTCCAAAGTGGACAGGAAGTACATCCCTCAGCCGTGGTTGACTCTTTACACTATAATCATTCATTGTATAACTGGGAAAGCAACTGGACTTGAACACCCAGGTTTGACACAGTTACAATTCTTCTGGGGTGTCGTCACCTTCTACCACATGGACTTCGCCAAGTTCATATGGAAAGACATGATATTCCAAGCCCAACAGTTCCAACAAAAGAAGGGTTACAAGGTACCCTTTCCCCGATTCACCAAAATCATAATCTTACACTTCATGAAAAACCACCCTGGAATCGATAGACGATCAAATGAGAAAGCACACACCAAAAAAATGGATCACATGCTCAGCAGGGTTAAAGTGCAGACGAGCAACACAAAGAAACAAGGGTTGAGAATTCCACAAAGTATGTTGACACAAGCAGTAAAGGGAACTGATGCTTACCAATGGTACGATGAAGCTGAAAAGGCCAGAAAAGTGGGAGTTACAAAAAAGAGAACAAAGTCAACCAGGGGCAAAGGTAGAGGTACAGGAAAAACTGTCCCAGCAGCTTCATCTCGAACAAAGAAAATTGAAAGATTCGATAAGAAGAAACTTGTAATCAGAGAAAAGTCCCCAGACTTGAAACTCCGAGATGAACCCACGGACGAAGAGGAAGAAGTAGAGGTTGATCTTAGTGAAGGAAAGAATAAGAAAGATCTTGAGAAAATGAAGTCAGTGATGGCAGACTCAGAAAAAAGTTTGGGCAAAGGGAGGGGAAAATCAATCAAAATGTTCGATCAATCATTCAAAGCCATAGAACCCCCAATGACTGAGGAAGAAGAGCAAGAACAGTTTATGATAGCATCAAAGGAAAACAGAAAGAAACATCTTGATGATCAAGAGAAACGTGAAAGGACGAAGAAAGGTGAAGGATCGGCTTCACAACCCTTAGCTCAAACAGAGGAAGATACAGAGGCTACAAAGTCTGCTACACTTGATATATCTGAGAGTGAATCTGAAGAGTCAGATGAAAGAATTCATACACCCTCAGGATCTAGATCTGAAGAAACTGATAGCAGTGAAGATGATGAAGAAGGATATGAAGAAGGTGAAGATGATGAAGATGAAAACAATGATGATGATGATAAAGGAAATGACAACCAAGATGACAACCTTATTCCATCACCTCAACCGTCATCTGTAGGTCAGTCCACAAGTGAACTTAATGAACTCAAAGAACAAATTACTGCACTTTAAAATATGGTTTTGAGAAATCGACAAACTGAAGAAAATGAGCACAAAGCATTGCATGAAAAGCTCACTGAAGTGCAAAAACAGGCAGATATAAATAAATTTCACGTCGATAACCTCAAAGCATTTGATCTGGAAAAGGCAGCAAGGGAATATCTCAAGACACATGCTCCTCAAGAAGTCAGTGCTCAAGTACCTCAAGAAGTTGGAAAAAATCTTAAAGAGGCACTCCCAGATATCCTCAAAGAATATGTCAAACGAAATCTGGAAAAGACGGTGGCTAATCTCATGCAGACAACACCAATAACTATCCAAACCATGCCACCCAAGCCGTCTACAGCTGACCTGAAAGGAAAGTTACTTACAGACATCATCGATAATCCCAAAGAGGAAGAACTCCGAACAGCATTGCTCAATTCGATCAGAAAAGCTGAGAAGAAAGCAGAGGGATGTAAGCAAGACAAGCCAGTCAAGCGTCTTCGGGATGACCCTAACAAAGACGATAAAGGGAAGAAAAGAACGAAACATTCTAAATCAACTGGCCTCTCTACTACTGCACCTTCTTCTGGCACCACCAAGCAAACAAGTCAGGAAAAGTTCGTTCCACTTCAAACCGGAGCATTCGATGAGACTGAAGCTTATGATGACATGAGTTTTGATCAAGAATTTCCCATTGCACCTTCAAGAGTTCAGAATGTCACTGCACCACCCACCAATGGACAAGCCAAACCTCAACCAGAATGGATAAACCCTAATGCTCCAAGATTTGATTGGTTTGAAATGATGGTGGACGCATATCCAGAAACTAAAAATGATGCACTTGTTGAAGGCTCTATTGTGGACTTCACCAAACGACTGACGAAGGCAATGAAAGTCCAGTAGTTGGGATTGCCTGATATCATTAGAGTTCGCAAAGATGGCTTCACAGAATTCAAAACAGTCACTACTTCAGAGCTGGAGTTTGAGTACAACCTGGAACAAGTAGCAAGAGATCTTTCTGAAAACATTGACTGGGATCACCAATAGGCAACAGAGGAAGTGGCTTCTAAAGCTGCTCCAGAACTCTTTCCTGTCAAAAATATAATTTAGTTACTGCATGATTTGCTGTGTAAATTAGAAGTAAGGACCGGAGACTTTCTTATTGATCCATTTTTCATTTTTTTGTTGTTGTTACTTTACTTTGATTAAATGCATAATATAGTTTTATTCTTTTGAATATTTCTGTCCTGTGATAAAATTCAAATGTAATGTTAAAGTTAGTGACATATAGATAAGCAATTTCGATCGTAAAATGGCTTTAACTGATTATTTAGGGGTGTTTGGAATTGTCTTATGCCACATAAGTATGTATTTGCTTATAGTTCTGTCAAAGCACCATGTAGAAGATAGTGTTTGCATTTACTAATTTAGTATATAAATGCAATGTATTCTTATGTGTTTGGTAAATGATGATTGTAGGACGTAAACGGTTTTGATGTGAAACAACTTCTTGAAAACAACTTAAATAAGCTCATAGTCATAAGCTTCAAGTCTCCATCCAAAAACTCCATAATCTTTATTAGCTGTATCAAACCCAATAAGCTGAGAAGCCTTTTTAGTAAGCAATCCCAAACACCCCCTTTCTGTTTCAAAAAACATAAGCTGCTATAATAAGAAATATGTATGTATAGAACTAACATAAAGTTTAATAATATGTATTATGTTTATGACTAATGCTGATTAATTGTTCTCTTGATGAAGGGTGAGGATGTTGAATGTGTAACTGTGGAGCTTAAGCACCCCAAATCATCAAATGACGCTTGGATTGGATTGCTTTCCCCTGCTCAGTTCAAGTATGTTTTGGTTCAGTGACATATTTCAAGTAGAAATATACCTTAAAGTTCCAGAAAATCAATCAATGAGCTGATTAGTTTTTTGCATTATTTTCAGGTGGATTATCGAATGTACGTATCCACAATTCATATTGCTGCTAATATAGGTTAAACTACATGAACATAACGTGGTGGCCAAGAGCCAGTATATGGGTTTGTAATATTACTACATGTACAATGTGGGGCAGTTCATGACCTGTCTTTTTTGTTACATTTGGATTTGAATAGTCGTAGGTTTGATCCCATAAATCAGTACTTTGTGTAACTTTTGGTCTTTCACCAGGTCCTCTTTTATGTAAAATATTTTTCATTTTTGAACCGACTTGTACTGAGGTAAAGCTAAACTTCAAAGTGGGCTAATTTTTTCATTTGTTGTTCAGCTATATCACAATTTAAAAGACATGCAGAAAGAGTTTTGAGTTCAGTTTCACAACAGCACAAAATATGAGATGCATGGAAGAAAATGTCCCTTTTCTTTTCAATAGTAAGCATTATGTAAGAAGTAGCTCCATGGTTATTGCTATTAACTTATGATTTTAACTTTTATTATCTTTGTTGTTTGTATAAAGGCTTGAATTTTAGCATTTTTAAGTACTAATGTCTTAATATATTTTATCTCGGTGTGTCTTATGCCTGATCTCATACAAGTTCCTCGGGATTACTTTGATTATGAACAACTTAACGCAGCGAATCAGGAAGCTACAATGAAACATATCGTCAGTCTCATATGAAGAATGATTGGCAGGTAAATGCTCCTTATTTTCATGCCTCGGAAATTTATAGTACTTAAGGGGTGTTTGGCTAAGCTTATTTGAAGTACTTAATGACTTATTTTTTCTGAAGATATGACAACCTTATCCAAATACTTATTAACCGGTGTTTAGTAACTGTGTGTAAGCTACAAAATAGTTTTGTACAAAATCCCTTTGAAAATGGCTTTATAATAGTGTAACCAAAGCACCCCAGCTAATTATATATTTATATGTTACGCTTATTTAAATATACTTGATCCATTTTGGTGAGCAATCCTAAATATCCCTTTAATAGTTTGTGTGAATAGAATAATTGTTTGCAAGATGCGGTTGAGTTATTGTGAACGTTACGTTATGTACTTACTTGTTTTAGTTGGCTAAGTTCGGGGGGACAGTCTTATTTGATACGCTTATTTTCCAGGTTATTAAATCTATGTGCGTCTTGAAATAGATTGTTGTTTATCGAATCAAATATATTAGTGAATGAAACTATGCATCCATACCTGAAGAACTATTTTAGCAGAAAAGTCTACAATAAGTATGGCTTTCGACCTATTTTTATTCGCAAAAGTGTCGAAGCTATTTCATTATACTAACTAGCTTCATGACCCGTTTCAATTTTAGCCCCCACTTCAGCCCCAAATCCTACAACCATTTTAGCTCCCAAACTGACCAACTTCAGTCCCCCAAACCACCCATTTCAGCCTCCAATTTCATCACCCAAACCCAAACCTACCCATTTCAACCCTAATCCAAACACACCTTATCCTATTTTTATACAAACCTGATCCTAACATATCCTAAGTCCACAACAAACACATGATAAAATAGTAGCCCAAACAGCTACAAAAATGAACCTTACTCTAAAAACAAAAACAAAACAGAGAACCTCATCATCACATACATAGATATTAGTTATCTAGGTATAGACCGATGGATATAATCCAAACTAAAGTATTACCAAGTAAATTAGCTAAATTTGTACCTATTAGTCACCATAGAATGTAGTGGTTTATGGTTCTGCTACTGAATTTATGGGCATATGAATGGCAAATGTAGTTTGTTCATTAGTTATATGTAGCTCAACAAATAACCATAAGAAATAGTTATTAGTAACTTATGAAATGGTTACCTCAAATATGGAATGACCGAAAGACCAACCTAATTTTTAGATTCTACAATATTGTAAAACACTTGGAAACCTTGATAAGTTTATTCTGAAGTCTGAACTTGCCATTTTGTAGAGGTTTCTTCATATCTAGATTATGCTCTTTGGCTTCACATTAGATAAAGGAAACTGATACCAAGGTACAAAAATTAAATGATGGTTGTTTATTGATTTCTTATTGTGTGTCTATATATTTGATGTGCCTATCTAAGAATGCGATATGTGTATAGGTTATATTACTTTGAAGTGTAACATTTAATGTCAACGTTTTTCCTTTTAATCGTCAAGTTAAATAATTGATGCTATTTTCTAATATTGAATTCTAAAGAATAATGTTCCAGAAATTCACGCGTTGTGTTTTGCAATTGAAAAGCTTTCCATGACAATGATACATGAAGAGGGGTGTATGTCGTGTCAACCACTAGAATTCGACGTTGTATTGGTGGAATACTTCGTATAGATAAACTTCAATCTGTAACCTCTTTAGTTTAATATAACTCACATTATGTTAAGGTGGTTAGTTTCTCTGACAAAACACGAGATGACACACAATTAAACAATGGTATATCATAAACTTGCATTTTATTGTTGTAATATATTAAACAATGGTATATCATAATCTTTTCAATGGAAGTGGCCAAATAAGAAGATAGCTTACCAAAAGACCTCCTCAAGCCTACAAAATTCGAGCAACATATTTTGGACAAAATTCTTCTAAATAAGGTACATGAAAACTTTCCTAAACCTGTACATATTTTTTCATTGTTGTTTATGTTGAAATTATTCCGTTAACTAATACCTTCCAACGATAATTAACGTAAACTAATACCATCAAAATATTAGATAAGCTCCCCGTTCTAAAAAAAAAAAAATTCCTTTAACTAACAACTAGCTAATACCATCAAAAGAATAAACTATGTTCTATGTTAGAAATTAAAATTTTAATTGAATTTGAATGATCTTGTTCATCTTCAATATCAGAAGAAAAGCCATCTTTTCGGTTTAATAATAGTTTTGAAAGCTTACTCATAATGAATTAGTATGTTTTAATCTTGTTAAGTATAAGAGGTTAAGATGCAATATTAACTAAATATATGTTTTACGGGAACACCTTCATATCGTCATGGACGGCCGTTTTATTCCCAGCATTGCTGCTAATTCCATCCAAATGATTGACAGGGCTTACCAACGTAGACAAATATTTATTTAATATACAACTTATACTCTTTAACTTGACAAAATTTAAACAAATAAAATTTATTAATCCTAAGATTATCAATACCATTACCTCCCCAAAAATATATCGTTATAAAAACTATTAATGATATCATTAATATAAAGGTAGAGTTCTAATTAATATAGACACAACTATGTTAATTAAAACATAATTCATTATCATATATAATGCCTTATGATTAATAATGTTTCGATAGTGCATTATATCATGAGTTGTTAAATACTAATTCAAAATTTAAACAATTAAATAAAAATAGAGATTTAAAATATAGTACCTTTATTTATAGATTCAGAATTTATAGAGGGATGATCAGATATACAAGAACCAGACTGGCATATAGGAGTTGGTGATATTCAAATTTGAAAATCTAGAGTTTTGGAACATTTGGTTGTGGATAATAATACTGAGGGTTTTTTCTTCATACAAATAAGCGTGTCTTCAAGTCTTGAGGCTTGATCTATTTATGGGATAAGTTTGCAGTAACTTCTCTTTAGAAACCGGCATTTGTCCCTTCTTCGTCAATAATGATATTCATCAATAATTCTTCGTCAATAATGGTCTTTTTTATATCGTTTCATAGTCAGAATTCACGTTCCTTGCTTCCTGAGCAAGGGCTTGAAATATCTTTTCCATAATGTTCTTTTTTATATCTCTTCTTTCACGTTTTTTGTTCATTTCTACGGTAGGGGCTTCTGACACTTTATTCAAGATATCGTGGTCTGGGGCTTTCTTCAATAGAAATTTTTCTTCCAAATAGAGCTACTAGCAATAAGAGATCCTTAATTGGATTTTACACAAATCGACACACACTTTTTATTATAGACATTTTAAATGTAACCGTATCTTTGATATAGACTCTCTTTTTTATTTGATCATTCTTGATTATAGACACTTTTGAAAATAGACATCATACTCTTTATAAATGTAACACCCCGAAATCGGATCAACGGAAGCATACAAATCGTGGGGTGCTATTCAATAGTTATCACAACACAAGGTTCAAAGAACGGTTTTACTTAAGCCGTTTTAAAAGAAATTTCATAATTGAAAACATTCAATTTACATTATTTAAAAATAGTGCGGAAAATATAGGTGCATAAAAGGATTTAAAGCGGCCCCAAATAGTTTTCAGAGTCTTCTATGACCAAGCCATGCCCTTCGCCGAGCTTTTCCAAAAGTAAGATATGCAGCAGAAAAGATATAACACCTGAGTTAAAAGATGCTAAAAGTCAACACAAATGTTGAGTGAATTCATAGGTTTATAGTAAAGCAGTTGATCACAATATTTCAAGTTTAAGAGAAAGCGGGTTTCGTTGTTATACACCCATAAGTTCAGATGTTACCACTGCACTAAGCTCATGACACACAAAACGTTAACCGACACTAGTAACCCTGGCGTAAGTCGACAGTAACTGCGGATTTCATAATATAATAACTGCCCCCAGAGCTAGGTATCTTGCCAAATACCTAGGTAACTCAAATATAGTACATCACATGCGGACCGAACTTAGTAAACATGGCGGGATGGTCAAATCCTATAGGCCTATAAACTATATTCGCGCTCACTCGCAAGTGATTAATGGTGCATGATCGAGGGACTTAAGTTGTGGCAATGGTGATACTTAGTGCTTATCAGATGTTTCGCAAAGTGGCTGCTGCTTCACTCACAGTACCAAAAAAGTATAAATGTTGTTCCAGCCCAAATAAAGTTTCAGAAAGCAGCAAGCATAGTTTTTAGTTCAAAGTACAGTTTTCAAACAATTTTGATCATAGTCAAAACAGTAGCATGTATCTCACCCCAAGTAGTTTGCAAAATAGTTAAGTTAAATAAGAGTGGGGCTACGAACTCACCTCAGTATGCAGCAATGCAAGATATCACAACTAGCATCAAGTAATGAAACACAACGGTAATCAAGAAGTATAAGCACAACGGTACTGGATCGGCACAACCTATTAAGTAATATGTTTCAGAAAATTTTCCTTAAGTAATTTATGAAGTAGTGTTCGTTGAATACTCGCGTTAATATAAAAGGGTTTAGTTTTCAATGGCGATAAAAGAAGTAATCATTTGTATCTCGTGTGGTTTTTGGAAAATATAGTTTCAAGATTAAATTGCGTTAAAACGATAAAAGTCGACGAAACAAAATCAAGCAATTAGAAAAGGATGAAGAAGAGGAATAAAACGTTCTCGTGCAGAAGTCGTAAAATGTACAATCAAACAGTAACTCACGCCAAAACAAATAGAATCAAGAATGAACGAATAAACGATATCGAATGAATACTAGACTAAATATAAGTCAATGAATGCGTTGGATGTTTACCCCGAATCCCAAAAGTATAACTTGTTACAAATGTGGTAGTTTTGATCATCTTGCACTTTCACTCTAAGTCTAATAGAATAAAACCCAAAGCAGTTACCAAAGCAGTTTCTGCTGCTAGACCATTCATGACTGTTAACCCAAGACCAACAGTTAAATATGCAAAATCTTTTTATACAAATGCATCAAAGACTGTTCAAAGGCCCATTAAAACAAAAGCAGTGGTTCAAAAACAAGTTTGGAAAATTAAGGGAACAATTACAAAGCTAGCAGTTTCTGCTGCTAAGCATGTAATTCATTCTGCTGCTAGGGAAAACAGGGCAAATGCTGTTAAGGCCTCAGCATGTTGGATTCTTAAATCCAATATTGCATCAACTGTTCTTAACAGATTAAATTCCATTGATGCAAGAGGCAGATCCAAGTCAGTAATGGCTTGGGTCCCAAAAAGAAACTAATACTTCTCTTTTCTGTGCAGGAACATTCATTTGATAAACAAGAGGATCAAGGATACTCAGATAGTGGATGTTCAAGGCACATGACAGGCAACAAGTCATATCTTTCTGATTTTCAAACATTAGATGGTGGCTATGTTACCTTTGGAGGAGGTGTTGGTGGCAAAATTTTTGGTAAAGTACCATTAAAACTGGAAATTTAGATTTTGAAGATGTGTACTATGTACAAGAGCTAAATTATAATCTTTTTAGTGTCTCACAAATGTGTGACAAAAAGAACAAAGTTCTTTTCTGTGACACTGAATGTCTTGTACTTTCTCCTGATTTTAAGATGCCTGATGAAAGTCAAGTGCTTCTTAAAATTCCTAGAAAGGGCAATATATACAGCGTAGACATGAAGAACATTCTTCCTAAAAAGGATTTAACTTGTCTTGTTGCAAAGGCTACATTGGATGAATCAATGTTATGGCATAGGAGGCTTGGTCCTATTAATTTCAAAACCATAAATCAGATTGTTAAGAATGGTTTGGTAAGAGGTTTACCTCAAAAATGATTTGAAAATCATCAAACATGCATTGCTTGTCTTAAAGGCAAACAACACTAGGCCACTTGTAAGCCCAAAATTTTTAACTCTATCAATCAATCATTGTTTATGCTTCATATGGACTTGTTTGGTCCTACAAATGTTAGAAGTATGCAACATAAGAGATATTGTCTAGTTATTACTGATGACTATAGTAGATTTACATGGGTTTTCTTTTTAGCTACTAAGGATGAGACACCTAGCATCCTTAAGTCTTTCATTACTGAGATAGAAAACCTAGTAGACAAAAGAATAAAAGTCATTAGATGTGATAATGGGACAGAGTTCAAAAATAGAGTTATGGATGAATTCTGCAAAGCAAAAGGTATTAAGAGAGAATTTAGTGTTGCTAGAACTCCACAACAGAATGGAGTTGCTGAAAGGAAAAATAGAACACTAATAGAAGCTGCTAGAACTATGTTAGCTGATTCTAAGCTACCTATAACTTTTTGGGCTGAAGCAGTCAACACAGCTTGCTATGTCCAGAATAGAGTTTTAATTGTTAAACCTCACAATAAGACATCATATGAACTTTTTAGAGGTAGAACTCCTGCAATAGGATTTCTTAGACCTTTTGGATGTCATGTGACTATTCTCAATACCTTAGACCATCTTGGAAAATTTGATGGCAAAGCAGATGAAGGTTTCTTAGTTGGATATTCTCTCAATAGCAAAGCTTTTAGAGTATACAACTTAAGAACTAAGAAAGTAGAGGAAAACCTACATGTGGAATTTTTAGAGCATAAATCCAATGTAGTAGGTGAAGGTCCGATTTGGCTATTTGATCTAGAGTCATTAACCCATTCTATGAATTATGTGCCTGTTGTTGCAGAAACTAATAATTTTTCAGGTTCACAAACAACAAATGAGGCAGGGTTAGACAAGGAGACAATTCAAGATCATATATGGATGCCAATAAGTACCAGTATGGCTTCAACTTCAACAAATGATGAATCTTCTTCTGGTAAAGCTTAAGAAGGTGTTGAAAGTGAACACAAGGAAGATGGAACAAAGGAACAACAAAATGTTTCTGATGATGATAGTGCTGCTGAGACAGAGCATTCTACTGCTAGGCTAAATTTTTCTGCTGCTAGGCCAAATGATTCTACTGCTGGCCCTTCAGACTCAAATGAAGCATATTTCTCAGATAAGGAGGTGGATTTGAGCAATATCACACCTAACTATCAAGTTCCTTCAACCCCACACACAAGGATTCACAAAGTCCACTCCCTAGAAAATGTAATTGGAGATGTACAATCAAGTGTGAAGACAAGACACCAACTGATGTCTTTAGACCAACAAGGGCTTCTTGATGCCCTTTAGGCTTCAAAGCAGCATGAGTTTTCAAACTCTTGCTTGTTTGTATGTTTTCTCTCACAAGATAAACCAAAGAACATTCTGAAAGCCTTAGATGATTCAAGCTGGGTAGAAGCTATGCAAGAGGAGCTTCTTCAGTTCAAGATTTAGAAGGTATGGGTGCTAGTTGATTTACCTAAGGATGCAAAGGTAATTGGCACTAGATGGGTTTTCAAGAATAAAAGGGATGAAAGGGTAATAGTGATTAGGAATAAGGCTAGATTAGTAGCCCAAGGGTACACACAACAAGAAAGTATAGACTATGATGAGGTTTTTGCTCCAGTAGCAAGACTTGAGGCAATTAGACTTTTCTTAGCTTATGCTTCATTTTTAGGCTTCACAGTTTACCAAATGGATGTCAAAAGTGCATTTTTATATGGCACAATTGAAGAAGAGGTGTATGTCTCACAACCTCCAGGGTTCATTGATCCTGACCATCCAGAAAAAGTGTACAAAGTTGTAAAAGCTCTATATGGCCTTCATCAGGCACCAAGAGCTTGGTATGAAACACTGGCTTCCTATTTAAAAGAAAATGGATTTCAAAGAGGAACGATTGATCAGACACTTTTCATCAAACAGCACAAGAAGGATCTTCTGTTAGTGCAGGTGTATGTGGATGACATTATCTTTGGGTCTACAAGGAAGGAGATGTGTTTGGAGTTCGAGAAGCTTATGCATGATAAGTTTCAGATGAGTTCCATGGGGGAACTTACATTCTTTTTGGGTTTGCTAGTTAAACAGTCATATGAAGGCATATTTATTAGTCAAGATAAATATGTGGCTGAGATACTAAGGAAGTTCAACTTTGCTGATTCAAAAATGGCAAGCACACCAATGGACTCTGAGAAGTAACTTCCAAAAGACTTAGATGGAGAAAATGTAGATGTACACACTTAAAGATCTATGATAGGATCTTTGATGTATCTCACATCATCAAGACCTGACATCATGTTCTCTGTTTGTATTTGTGCAAGATTTCAAGTAACTCCAAAGGTTTCTCATTTAACAACAGTCAAGAGGATTTTTAGATATCTCAAGGGTCAACCTAGGTTGGGTCTATGGTATTCTAGAGAGTCACCTTTTGACTTGGTATCATTTTCGGATAGTGATTATGCTGGTGCTAGCTTGGATAGAAAGTCAACAACTGGAGGATGTTAATTCCTTGGGTGTACACTTATCTCATGGCATTGTAAGAAGCAAACAACTGTGGCCACTTCAACAACTGAAGTTGAATATGTAGCTGCTGCAAGGTGCTGTGCTCAAGTCTTATGGCTTCAAAACCAACTTCTTGACTATGGGTACAATTTCATGAACACTGTTATTCATATTGATAATAGTAGTACTATTTGCATAATTAAAAATCCAGTGCAACATTCTAAAACAAAACACATTGAAATTAGACATCACTTTATAAGAGACTGCAATGAGAAAAGATTAATTCAAGTTCTTAAAATTGCTTCAGAATACAACTTTGTAGATCTGCTAACAAAAGCTTTTGATGTTGGAAGGTTTCAGTACTTGGTAGCAAGTATTGGAATGCTTAATCTTTAAATTTTTCAATCTAATGTGTTTTTGTATATAAATTTTTGTTTGTGCTGCTGACTTTAAAAGATACTACTTGTATTACAAAAGTTTGTGCTGCTAGTACAAATTTAAATTGTGTTATTCATACAGTTAGTCTTATGATTATTCTTAAAAGGATTTTCAAAGAGACTCACAAAAACCATCACATGATGGACCATGAGTCAAATGCCCCATGAATTACCTCTTACAGGAGTTAACACACCTAGAAGTGATGAGGGCAGCAAATTAAACTCTTAAGGAATTGATGGCTTCATGTACAACATTGTCTGATAACATGTTCGGATGGATTCCTCAGATGATGGAGAGAAATATTTTGGTACCTAGTGAGAGATCTTCCAAACAGGGGAGGATAAAATGTTATTTGCATCTCAGGGGAGGTAATATCTCAGGAGAGGAAATAAAGCCCAAAGAAGGAAGATTAACCAATGAAAGGGAGGAAAAGACAAGAGCATACAAGATGATGACATGGAGGTTGAAAATGACAAGAACAGAGCTTATTATATATATTCATAAGGGATGAAGCATTCCAAAGGAGAAAGTTCTATCTAGGTCAAACGAAGAAAAGTTTCAATTTCAGTTCACCACATTTGTTCATCACTTGCAAAGGCATGCTGATAGATGATTTCACTTGTTGAAACAAGCATCCAAGATACACAGCATCATTGCCTCTTATAATTCCTCCATCCAAGAAAATTGCACCATCTTTTAGGTCAATGTTTGAAGCCTGAAGATGTGTATTGATATTGTTAAAGTCAAAGAACAGAAAGCAGATGAGTTACTGAGAAAGATATTTAATCTTGAAGAACAGAAGTGTTTGAAAGATCTTCACAATCCATAATTTAATTCAAAAACATGTTGAAATGGATTCACATGTTTAGGGGAGGATTGTTGAGAATTAAATATTCAAGAAGTTTAATATCGGGTTCTACTCAAAGAAATACTCTAAGTATGATTCTGCTGCTACCACATTTGATTCTGCTGATAGCGTTAACATTCTACTGCTGAATGATTCTGCTGCTAGTGTTATGATTCTGCTGCTGGTGAAGAACTTTCTGCTGCTGAGTGGATAAGTATGAAAAGATATTATGTGTATTAAAGTCAACAATACACGGTAGATAATATCTTACCCCATGTGATCAGTCATTATGTTATATTCTCAGAACAAGTTGTAAACATAGATACATGTTGTATCTTAATGACTGACTCTCTCAAAGCAAGCGTTCGATTAGACTTGAAAATATTATAAAGATCTTTCTTGTGTTATAAAAGAAAGATCTTAGGCTAGATCTAAAAATAGAGTGACGAATAGTGTGTATTAATTATTAAGTGTTTTAGATAATAACTCTTAAGAATATAGAACAAATATCACAAGTCATAGAAAACATAAGATTCAAGGTCTTTGTAACACTAGTGATAGTGAAGATCACTTGTATTATCTTGAATAATATTGAATCGTTTGGTGATAACATTGCATGTTCTTTGTTCTATATACACAAGCATAACTGTTCCATTTCCATAACATAAATAACCTTCTAAGTGTGATTAAGTAAATTCCGCGTACTTGATCATATTAACTCAACTTATCACATACACAAAACAACAAAGGTTTAACCACCTTACCAGTGTATCGAACCCTATCACAAGTTATCTGTCGGAACGGTGTCGGTGAAAAGGTGATGGTACTATTAACATATTCGGGTCTCACTAGGTTGTTTTAATGGTTTCTCCTTGCCTGTGGGAGGGTACCTAGGTGGTCTGCCATAAGTTGTCTCCCTTCTGGTGATTTGGTGAGGTACAATGATTCCTGAAGTAAGCTTAATAGAGAGGAACAGTTTAAGTCTTAACTACGCAATGTTTCAAAACTTTGTTAGCGTGGTCTCTTCTCAAATCCTCACGGTCTTAATCCAATATATGGTTCATATCCTAGTGACACAAAAGTTCAACTTGATACATGTGAGGTGGTAAAAATGGCGTGATGATTGGTCTTCAAGATTTTTGTTTTGAAATTGTGTGTTTTCCTCTTTAGATGAATGGATAAAAAAATTGTTTGAATTTTTTTATTTGAGTAGGTGTTTATATGAGTTTGACCAAAATAACTTTCCAAGTATTACAGTTGTCTTTGTTGTGGAAATTTAATAGTTAAGTAAGATACAGTTTCAAAAGATTGAAAGTTTTGTAAAACGGGTTTTTAATCATGGTATGGATAAGGTAATTTTTTGAAAAAATTGACGTTTGACATTTCCCGAAAAAAGTTTAGTAAAGTTTGACCAGAAGAATTTAACCATAAAAATAGGTATTTCATAAAATATCACTACGAGTTTCAAGGTTGATATAAAAGCATTCTAAGAAAGCCTTACAAGTAAGAATATCAGCGAAGAAGGGTAGTTGAGTATATATGTCCACCTATGCTTCTAAATATCCAAGGAAAATGATCCAGTTGCCAGTGCTGAACGGGGTTCAATATTTAATATCAGGTGAAGCTCATAAATGTAAGTATCCAACTTGTTTATACAGTACTAAAAGGTATCCTGACCGAAATTGTTGTATTGGCGGTCTAAAAGGGATAACTTGGTGCTAAGGGGTATCTTGACTTAAACGGATGCACTAGTGACCTGAAAGGGCCTGAATCAGCTCGATACTATGTTGAGAAAAGTCCTTCCTGTTTACAAGGTGAGGTCGGGTATCAATAGTTGCTAGGTAGGCTAAGATCTCTTGGCATCCCGGTGCAAAAGTCGTGTCACATAAAAGAAAGTCAGAGCTTTGCAATGAAGCGGGTTACATAAAAGAAAGAGGTTTCGAGTCTGTGTTGTCTAGAATTCCTAGAGGGTACAATATCTTAAGAGCGATGGTATATTGACAACCTAGTTCAATGCATGCACTACTAATCAGGGAATCTAATCGCATGGAGCGAATGAGGTAACTTATTTAGTGATAAAATAGTATCAAGGCTTGGTAGGTTGTTATCTATAGTCCCTGGCGAAAGTGTGGAATCCACTTCTAAGGTTTGATCTATTTTCAAAAGGAAATATTGGTTATTCTGTTTATGAAGTAATAGTATGAAAACACTTTTCATGGAAGTAAATGGTTCACATGGTGATTGTAAAATACTTTATAAAATAGTTTATAGAACAGTTTATAGAGTGATAGAGAACGACTTATCATTTATAAAATAATGACAAAACCATAGTTAAATTTGTGATTTGTTAGAAAAGATGAAAATCAGGTTACACAATAACTTGGGAGATGATTTGTAAGACAATGCATAGAGTAATAAGAAAATCATTTGTTATCTGTAAAACATTAGCAAAGTTGTAGTTTACTTAGTGATTTAGTAGCAAAACGGTTCGTTGGGTAACAGTAAAATAGTTTTTGGAAGTAATGGCAAAATAATTTGTAAGATAATAGTAACACAGTTTTGTTGTTTTCAAATCAAACAGTGGCTAATTCAGCTCGCGGGAGAGTAAAATGGTTCATACGGCTGTAGTAAAACTTGTAGAATAATTGCAACATAGTTTACAAAATTTTTGTGAAATTGTTCGTTGGTTTATGAAATAGTAGTAAGGTAGCAAATCGGTTTATTACTTAATAATAGGATAGCTTGTATAATGAGTTGTAAAACAATTTTTATGGCAGTAGGAAAACAATTCATTGTTCATAAAATAATAACAAAATCGCAGTTTGTGATATATTAGTAAGACAGTAAATCGGTTTGTAAAATAACTGGTGGAATGATGTTAAGAAGTCAATTCATTGTTTATAAAATAATGGTAAGGTAAAAATTTTGTTTTTAGAATATAGTAGTAAAACATTTTGTACGATGACCACAAAACGGTCGGTAAAATAATTGAAAATGGTTTGCGTGAATGTGTGTGTAGTGGTAATAATAATGGAATGTGAAATGATGCAGTATGTGGGTTAGTTACTTATAGAAAAGCTTGATTAGGTAATTGTTAAGATAACGGATTAAGAGTGAAATAATGTGATGATATGTATGTTATAGTAATATCATAGTTGCATTTGACACTTTACTTATTAAATGTTCAATAATAGTGAAGGTATAAAACGTAATTGAAGTATGATTGTTCGTAAAAGTTGAAAAAGAACGATATTGCTTAAGTGCGTAAATAACTAAAATGAGATGAGTCAAAATATGAGAGTAAAAATAACTCGGTAAGTTACAAATGTGTGTGAGAATGAGATAGGTATATACGAAGTTAAGGTAATGATTTGAAACTATTTATATCGCGGTTAATATGCCCTATCAGAGGCGACTATTAAAACAAAAATGTTGAAAAATAAAACATGTTTAGGATGTGTAAAAAGGGTAACGAATGCTATTGAGTGTGCTATAGTTGACAACCTGTGGGTTATGGGCCCACGGTCAAAGCATAAAGGTGTGAAATGGTTAATGATCTTTCGAGGTAAATGGTTTATGATCGATGATGTGTACAAAATCCTAACCAACAGAATTCGAATTATCTAAACCAGTATCAATTCTGAAACACGAATACTAGGGCAAACCTCGTTATCATGGTTAATATTGGTAACTCTACTTACCACCTAAGGTTAATGCTATCTCATAAGTACTATTATCTCCTTTATAGTCTTCAAGGTACAATTCATACGACTAAACCATTAAGGTTTCCATTCCAATTAATGGGTTACTTCCTAAGGCAACTAATGAGGTCGTCCGACTCATCAGCTTATAATGCGGTGGACTCGAGCTTTCTCACAAATTGAGGGGTCGGGGAAAATGAGGCATGTAACATAATGGCCTAGGGCAATACCAGAGTAACCCTGTTTTCAAAATAGCTTTCGGATAGCATTCCAAAATTATGTTTCCAAAATAATACTTCCAAAATAGCGTGCCTCAAAATGGTGTGTTCAAAATAGTGTATCCAAAACAGTTCTCAGAATAGTATACCAATAGTATATCCAAAACAGTTCTCAAAATATTATATCAATACGACACGTCTTCAAAATAGTGTAACTAGTGTTGACCGTCCAAAAGAGTATTCGAAATGGTATGTCAGAATAGCGTTGTCAAAATAGCGTTCCCAGAATAACGTATCCAAAATAGTTTTTCCCGAAATAACGTTTTCAAAATAACGTATCAGTATATTCATATATTTCATAAAATAAATAGTGTATCTCAAAATGGTGAGTCCAAAACAGTTCCCAAAATAGTACATCAATATAATATGTCTTTAAAAATAGTGAAACCAATAATGACCGTACCAGATAGTTTTAAAAACAGTATGTTGAAATAGCATACCCAAAATAACGTATCCAAGATAGTTTTTCGGAAATATCATTTTCAAACTATCGTATCAATTTACATACATATATATTCCGTAAAATAACGTATCGCAGTTCATTGTTTTATAAAGGGGTATTAAGGTAGGCTACTGGTATTCCCGAGGTATAAGTGAAAGGTTAGGCTACTGGTATTCTGCTGGGTTACAATTCAACCTATTGTAGGTTTTCTAGGTCTTGCCAAAGATTCGTTGGTTATTTCGTTGTTTACCTCCATCAAGAGATCCATCCTACAAGTGCTATGGAAGGGTCATTCTCTGACGACTAGTGATCTAACTCGGTTCATTCATTGAGTGTAAGGTTTGGGGTAGCGATGGCTGTAACATAGCCAGAAACAAAATAAGGCTAAAGAAGCAAAATCAAATCCACAAAGAGACCCAAAAATCACGAAATCAAGAAATCCGAATTCAAACAAAGCCAAAAACAAATACAAACACTCCAATAAACTCAAATGTGCTTATTACGATATTGAACGGGTTAAAATAAATAGCTCGAATTTAAAACGATGACCGATCGGGTCTAACCCGACTCGATGCGAACATAATTAGACGGTGACTTATAAAAATTTCCATATAGGCGGAGAAGTATGGCGATTCATAGGGTATTACGATTCATGAAGTGTTTCAATGTCGGTGCTTCGTGTGTAGAGGTAAACCTTTGTGATATTCGATGCTCGTGTACATATGTCAAACTTTTACCATTCCAAAAATTAAAGATAGAAAGTCATCCCGAAACATAATCCTGTTATAACTACTCCCAGTATCGCAAAATTCATTTATGAGACATAGGTGATCAGGCCATGTCCCCACTATCCCTGGTTGATTATTGGTGATCAGTCTACCCTTAACCGAGGATCAATGAATTTATGGATACTCAGTTTAGTTACACTAGTACTATGTTCCTTACTTTAAAATTGTTTTAAAACCACAACAGGTGTCCAACTCGGAATCAAATAATGTGGTTACGCAAGGAAATAGCGTAACTCCGTGGTAGGTTCGGTGCGTAGGCGTAAGTATAAGAAAATACTTATAGTGAATAGTAAAAGTAAGGTGAAATACAAACCATCAAATAGCAAGGCATACATCTTATCAAATATAACATTTAATATCTCAACAAATATGCTATCCAAACAAAATTACAAGCGAGGCATCGGCTTGGTAGGCAGACACGTGATGGTCATAGGATTTAAGTTTTCGTAAAAATAGTTATAGTCTAGGCTTTTGAAAGTACCCAGTTCTCGATAGCCAATGACTTTGATACCATCTGTAACACCCCGAAATCGGATCAGCAGAAGCATACAAATCGTAGGGTGCTATTCAATAGTTATCAGAACACAAGGTTCAAAGAACGGTTTTAATTAAGCCATTTTAAAAGAAATTTCATAATTGAAAACATTCAATTTACATTATTTAAAAATAGTGCGGAAAATATAGGTCCGTAAAAGGATTTAAAGCGGTCCCAAATAGTTTTCAGAGTCTTCTATGACCAAGCCATGCCCTTCGCCAAGCTTCTCCAAAAGTAATATATGCAGCGGAAAAGTTCTAACACCTGGGATAAAACATGCTAAAAGTCAACACAAAGGTTAAGTGAATTCATAGGTTTATAGTAAAGCAGTTGATCACAATATTTCAAGTTTAAGAGAAAGCGGGTTTCGTTGTTATACACCCATAAGTGCAGATGTTACCACTGCACTAAGCTCATGACACACAAAACGTTAACCGGCACCAGTAACCCTGGCGTAAGTCGACAGTAACCGCAGATTTCATAATATAATAACTGCCCCCAGAGCTAGGTATCTTGCCAAATACCTAGGTAACTCAAATATAGTACATCACATGTGGACCGACCTTAGTCAACATGGCGGGATGGTCAAATCCTATAGGCCTATAAACTATATTCGCGCTCACTCGCAAGTGATTAATGGTGCATGATCGAGGGACTTAAGTTGTGGCAATGGTGGTACTTAGTGCTTATCAGATGTTTCGCAAAGTGGCTACTACTTCACTTACAGTTTTCAGAAAAGTATAAATGTTGTTCCAACCCAAATAAAGTTTCAGAAAGCAGCAAGCATAGTTTTTAGTTCAAAGTACAGTTTTCAAATAATTGTGATCATAGTCAAAACAGTAGCATGTATCTCACCCCAAGTAGTTTGCAAAATAGTTAAGATAAATAAGAGTGGGGCTATGAACTCACCTCAGTATGCAGCAATGCAAGATATCACAACTAGCATCAAGTAATGAAACACAACGGTAATCAAGAAGTATAAGCACAACGGTACTGGATCGACATAACCTAGTAAGTAACATGTTTCAGAAAATAATCCTCAAGTAATTTATAAAGTAGTGTTCGTTGAATACTCGTGTTAATATAAAAGGGTTTAGTTTTCAATGGCGATAAAAGAAGTAATTATTTGTATCTCGTGTGGTTTTTGGAAAAAATAGTTTCAAGATTAAATTGCGTTAAAATGATAAAAGTCGACGAAACAAAATCAAGCAATTAGAAAAGGATGAAGAAGAGGAATAAAACGTTCTCGCGCAGAAGTCATAAAATGTACAATCAAACAGTAACTCACGCCAAAACAAATATAATCAAGAACGAACGAATAAACGATATCGAATGAATACCAGACTAAAGATAAGTCGATGAATGCGTTGGATGTTTACCCCGAATCCCAAAAGTATAACTTGTGTAAGTTCGGATAAACCGCTTTATATAATCTTTATAAGAATTGTTTGACAAGTTGTAAGTTTATAAGTTTGAAAGGTTTTATAAATGTTGGCAAAATACTTCCGTTTATATTACGTTCCCGAGTTATCGTGATGAATTGTAATCAAGTTTTATTATCAAGTTTTTATAAGTTTTATTCAAGCTTTAAATAAGTTCTTATACAGTTATCATTCGCGTAATTTATTAGATTCGGTTTATCGGATAATCTGTGTCCGTTCGGGTCCGAACATATTAAGCTCAACGAGTCTAATATATTATTCCGTTTCTTGTATCAAATCATGCAATAATACTACACTAATATCATAAATCCAATAACGGTTACAATGAATTATTCAAATTACTAATCTATTACAACATTTTACAATATAATGGATTGGTGTCAAAATCCCCATATACTCCAATAGTATCCAACATCATCACCAATACGCCAAAGGAAAACAAAAATTAAGATTAAGTTAGTAAATGAAAATGGTTAACACAATGTATAAAATCGAATATACACAAAAACTTAAGAGGGTTTCAGCCCACTGTTATACCCAAACGCACCCTATATACATACTTTGGGCTTCGGCCAAAAGTTTAACCAAACACACCTAGATGATGTTGGGCCTTAAGCCCACTTATTAAACAAACATTTCCCTTTATATATCTTGGGCTTAAGCCCGCTTTAAAATCCAGACTCAACCAAAATAAACGCATGCACGACACACACGCATATTTCAGTTTCCATAAACCACAATAATATCATTTTGTCGAAACGTTAAACAGGTGAGGTTGGACCCGTGTCGAGACCAACTTAACAACCAAATAACTACCACTTAAGTGGTGTTTTGTAGACTGACAAAATGCACCCTACGTGGTGTTTGTATAGCCAAGACCATGACCAAGACCTCAACGAGTACACCTACCATGGGTGACTTATTGTTTCTAACCCGCAAGGGTCACAACACAACAAAATGATGGAGAGCTAAGTTTATGAATCCAATCAACGAACGAGTGCACCCTATGTGGGTGGCTCATTGACCAGCCTAACCGCTCACACTATGTGATATGATTCGTGGAACAATCATGCCGACATAAGCCAAGAGCTAACGCACACAACATCAACAATAGTCCAATTACACCATGTCTTAATATTTCGACTACAAATTTATTTACCAAACCCTCGGCTACAATCAAACTTGGCCTCAAAACAAACAATCCAACCCACGGTTATAACCAAATTCGAACACGTAACCATTTAAACCAAACCATCACTAGGCCGTGACTCCCTTGAGTCACGGCTCACCATATCCGACTACTACACTACTCGGCCAAGACAAAACTCAACCAAAACGTTATCAGAACAATAAAATGCGTAACAAGGACGAAATATATAACGAATATAACGAGATAAACATGAAATAAACAATCATAGCCACGAGTCAACTCAACTCATGAGTTGACTCAGGCGAGTCGAGTGACTCAGTGATGAGTCAAGTGACTCAGTGATGAGTCAACCGAGTTTCGGTATTAAAATGTTAAATCCACACGAGCTTGCTTAGAAAACATAAGTTTTATCAGTTTTTATATCAAAACCCGTTTTAGTTTAATTAGATCCGGTTAGGGTTTAGTGAAAAAGAACGAAATAAATGAAAATGGTGTGCGTATTCTTTCCCAACGAGAGGGGGAATGGAGGGAAAAGTGGTGACCAGCGGCGGCTCACGGTGGTGATACACGGCGGTGAATGGCGGTGATGACGGCTGCTATCAAACAATCAATCCTTTTTTATTTTCCTTTACTATCTTCTAAACTTTTCATTCTTTTTTTTAATGTCGTTATTTTTGATTTTACTATATTTAGTTCTTCTTGTAATTCTGAAATAGTTATTGGTTCTGCTTATCAATGGAATCAAATCCAAAATACTGTAAATCCAAAACGCGGTCCTAGTTAATGCCGACCAAGATCATGTTTTCAATACAGGGCTATATATACGAAATAGCTGTAAAACACTTACGAGTATACTTTCCGTTAATATAAATTGTACGTGTTGACTTTTATTAAAAGAAAGTATGGTATTACATGCACGTGTTAAATGTTTTTGACTTGCTACACAAATGTGTCGTATGCCTTGTAAATAAAGTTACATTATGCAACACATATACACTTGCACACACACACTAAAAAAATTCCTTTAGTGACACAAAAAAAAATGTCATTAAAAGTGAAGAAAATGTTAAAATATGTCAATGAAAGTTAGAAAAAGATGTCACTTGATTTTTTGGGTGTTTTTCCAACACTTATAAAAGTGTAGGTGGAAGTGAAGTAAGTAAAAGTCTATTTAATGTAAAGATACATTTTTATTTTTTATGACAAATATTTTTCACAAAAAGTGTCATTAAATCTCAAATTTCTGACCTTTTGCTCACAGTTTTTAAAAAGTGTCACCAAAAAGTTCGATTGTATGGCTCTTGTTGAAAGGCTTTAAAATCGGAATGCAGATTGGAAGAACAAGTTCTTGTCTTTTGCGGGTCGTCTTCAACTTGTTGCTTCTATTTTATCTTCCGTGCACATCTACTGGCCCTCGGTCTTTATTCTTCCTGCTTTTGTTATTCATGATCTTGAGCAGATAATGAGAGGTTTCCTTTGGTGCCAAGGTGATATGAAGAAAGGTAATGCGAAGGTGGCTTGGGAAAATGTATGTAAACCAAAATCTGAAAGGGGTCCAGGGCTTTTTCGTCTTAATGATAATGTTTCCCTTATGGCTTCTCATATTTAGAGCATCGTAACTCATAGGGGATCTTTATGGGTTAAATGGATCCATGCTTATAAGCTTAATGGTCGGAGTTTCTGGGATGTTCCTTTTATGGCAGATGTGAGTTAGGTATGGGCGTAAGCTTATGCAAATTTGTGATTCGATCCGTCCTTTTATATGGCACAAGATTCATAACGGTAAGTCTACCTTGATTTGGTTAGATAATTGGTGCGAATTAAGCCCTCTCAAAAGGATGTTAACTGCTCGGAATATATCACGTTCGGGTTTTTCCATACATGACTCGGTCTATGATCTGATTGGTAATGGTATTTGGAGGTGGCCTTCGGATTGGTTTGTTCGTTACCCGAAGTTATCTCAAGTGAATGTTCCTACCCTTTATGATGACACTTTGGATGTTATTATTTTGCGTGACCTTAATGGGCATATTAGACCTTTTTTGGTGTCTCTTTTGTGGGATTCTATCAGGCTTCGGGGTGATGAGGTTGATTGGTATCATATTGTGAGGTTTCCTCACTGCATCCCGAGACATGCGTTTCACATGTAGCTTGTTCTTAATCAAAAGTTGAAGACATAGGATATGTTGAGGCAATGGGATGTTGGTCTTGAGACTGACTTAAACCTGCTTCGATGTCCTCAGTGTGGATCTGTTCCAGACTCACATATACATTTGTCCTTTGAGTGTACCTTTTCTATGCAGGTTTGGTCTATGGCTCATACTCTCTCTGGATTGGATGTTTTCCTCCTCGATTGGCTGATGTTGTGGCATTTCTTATTTTTATTTCTAAGAGGCGATCTGTTGTGAGTGTTGTCTCACGGGTTCTGCTTTTTGCTACTACCTATAACATTTGGCAAGAACGCAATTCTAGATTGTTCAAGAAGAAGTGTATGTCTGCTTCTCACCTTTTTATGATGTTATTGTTTCAAATATTCGGCTCAAGCTTGTGACTATGCGGTTTCGAAAGGTCTCTCCTCCTGCTCGGTTATTACTTGATAAAAGGAAGATTCCAAGTCTGTGTATGATTCAAGATGGGAGAGACACTTGAGAGTTGTACTCTTTTTTCCTTCACCAAGGTTTTTCGCATTAGGTTTTACTTTGGAAGGTTTTTTAAGGAGGCAGTCTCATTTGGATCACTATGCTCCCTTGTTGTTGCTGGGTTGGCTTGGAGGTGTGTGTTTTGATGTTTGGAACACTCCAGGATGGTTTCATGTAGCATTTTGGTTGTTTCTAGCTGTTTTGTATCGGTTGATTATTTTGTAGCTAATATTGTTACCGTTCAGTGGCATGTCACAAATGATTTAGTGGTCATTCAAAAGTTTGCTTGAGGTTAATGTGGTACTTCAGTCACATTCCATTGTACTTAACTTTTTTGTGATTAATATACTTTACCGGGGTAACCCTTTACCTAAAAAAAGTTTGATTTTATGACACTTTTTTGTGTCATTATAACCACTATCGTTAAAAGTTAATTTTGTTGTAGTGACAGTTACATTTGTTGTAGGAATGTGTATACAAGTATGTGTGTACTTAAATGCTTACACAAAAGCCTAATGTATAAATATAAACAATCTTATTAATTAGATTTTTAAGTAATATACTTATATAAAATTTTATCCTAAAGCCTTGAGTGTGACCCCCACAAAGACCTCTATCGAACATGCAAACCCAAGAGAGCAGTACCGGAATCTTTCATTTTTCTATGCCCTCGAGTCGATGAGGAAAGAAGAAGAATGGAGAGAAAAAAATACGAAAGAGAAGAAAACTTATAGAAACTTAATAATTTTATTTTGTTCAATATCGTGTTAGAAAAAAAAAGACAATGAAAATCATAAGAAAATCATGTTTTAGCTTAGTTTCCTTTGAAAATAAATGCTCAAGAACATGGCGTTAACGAGTCAAGCTTTTAACAAGCTACTTGAGCTCGAGCTCGTTTAGCTCGAGTCGAACAAGATAGTTTTTGAGCTTGGGGCTTGAGTTCGAACAAAATTAGTGCTCAATTAAGAGTCGAGCTTTTAACTAAAGTTTAGCTTTGCTCATTCTAAAGCTCGTTAAATTACTTGAGCGGAACAAGCCGAACGAGCTAATAGAGCTAAACGAGCCGAACAGGTTAATCGAGCCAACAACTACTTTTAAAAGATTTTACTTCCTAAAATATATTATAATAAGGAATTAGGCTGTCGTGCGTTGCGGCGGAGCCAATATAAGTATGATATTTGCTCTAAATTATCTTCGAGTTTGATAAGGGATTAGGCGTTCGCATGTTGTGGTGGTGCTAATTTGTTGCAGTTGTTACATTTACTTTTTAGTTTTAGGTCTTTGTGAGTTATGAACATCATTTCATAAAATATGTTAAGACAACTAAAATAATTAAAAATAACAATCCTAGGAATTTATGTATGGTATTTGTTCTAAATGAGGATTTCAACCCACGCGTGCGGTGAAGTGCACTTGAGGGTTTAACAAGAGGTAGTGATTATAATACCAAGCTCGGGACTATAGTCCTTGGCGCGCTAGCGACGCGCCAAGCATCTGAGTTCCCAGGGTTTGGTCTATAAATACCCCATCTTGTCTTGAGCATTTCTCACCCCTTGCCATTCATTCTTTCCTCCTCACTTCTTTTCTCTCAACCCTCTAAGTTTACTATCTTGTGTTCTAATCTTCTCTCTTATCATTCTTGAAACAATACATCTCCACAAGGGAAAATTCACAAGAACCTAATCCACTCTTGTGAATTGTGTTGAGGATCTTCTTCTCCATACCCCTTCTATTAGAATTGAGTCTCTAGGTTAGGTTAAGCTTCATTCGAACTAATAACCATTATTCATTTGTTACGGGTGTATAAAGTCTTGTATCTCGGTGATCAAGCCTAGATCGGAGAAGATCTAGTTTGAGTTCTTAGTGGTCTTAATGTTAAGTCGAATCACGAGATTCTTGTGGGTGGTTTTTGTTTGGAATTATTGATTTGATGATAACAAAAGGACCAAGATCGACATATTGAAATTCTAGAAAAGATGGAGGATTCTAGAAAACTTGATGAAAAAGAAAAAGATAAGGATTAGGAAATATTTAGTTTCCTGATACAATTAGGTTTCCTTTGTAAGTCTAGATAGACTCTATATATAAAGAGATCCCTAGACATAGTTTTTGTGTGTGTTTAGTTATGTTTTAGAAACACAACCACGATCTCACCACTTGAGATCGTGTTCCACGCCTCAAGGTCAAGTCCTTGATCCTTGTTATTGTTAAGTAACACGTTCTATCTTGATCAAGTAGAATTGGGGTGTATATGATGTAAAACTTTGTTAATAACATTGATATTTATGTTTATTCCGCTGTGCAATATTTATTATCTATGTTATTATATCCTAGTTGAGTCTATAACGATCTTATCAATTGGTATCAGAGCCTGGGGGCTCTTGATCTACGATCTACAGGGTTTTATTAATCAAAGAAAGAAGAAAAAATCGACTTTGGTTTTTATTTTCGTAGTTTTCTGCAGTGTTGTGGCAAAATGGGCATATCTTATTCGTTAAACGTTGGATCTTAACAAAAAATTTATTGAAGGTTCTTTATAAATCAAGGTATATGCTCACCGGAGGGATCTTTAATCTGAGCTTTCAATTAAAATATATAAATTTTTTAAAAGTATGCTGCAGAAACATTGAAGTTGGTCGAATTTTTAGGGTTTCTTTCTTAGGGTATCGATTTTAAAGGATTTCCTTATTCTATTATTCTGATTCATCATGGAATTCGGTTTAAATTCATGCCTTAATCTCATATTAAAGCTCTTGGTTTGATTATATACGTGAATCTTTAAACTTTCTGCTATTGCGTTTGTTTCAATTAGGGTTTCATGGTCGGTTTTTTGTTGTTATTAATCATAACTGACTGAACATCATTAATTAATCATGGGATTAGTTATTGCATTTATCCGGATTAAAACCCTTGTTGTAAAATTAAGGTATTCTCATTTTGCTTAAAGAGTTGATCGTATTTACAAGATTTGGATGTGGAGGAGACGTTGTGGTTAACTGAGGTTACTGTTGCTTCAAGTAAGGTTACTTCTTTAATACCTCTACTCCTAATAACTCTACTACTTTTGAATATTTATTCTGCTGATGGGACGAGTGTTGATACTGCTACATCGACTGTGCTTACTGGTTTGAAGTAACACTACTGATGGTAAATAAAACTGAGGTTACTGCTACTCAATTAGGGTTTGTGTGGGAGTTTTAGTTCATGATCTATTGGTACAAGTGCAAACCCTAAATACTCATGATGGTGTTATCATTATCAATTTCTGTTTGAGTATAATTGATTAATCAAGTTAATGTTGCTCCGTATTGGTTTATGCTGCTACAAGTTTTTAGTGCTGCTCCATTACTGCTTGTTAATGCTGTTGTGAAAGTTCATGCTGCTCATTAACTTAAGACTGCCCGTTTAGTTTTTACTGCTGCCCATTGAAAGATGAAAGTTAATGCTGTTCGTTTTTAATGTTGCTTGATAAAGAACTTAATACTGCTTGTTTGATTTTAATGCTGCTAGTAGGTTTTTAATACTGCTCGTTGCTTTTTAGTACTGCTAGTAGTTAATGTTGTCGAGCTGGTAATGGGTTGCAAGATCATGTGGTACGACTTGGAAGGTGAGTATAAATCTAAATTTGAATGATAAGTTACTTGATAGGATTTTTATCCATGGGATTTGGATAGTAAGTTTGAAGCAGTTGCTGAGTTTTTGATTGAATGTTATGAAAGTGATGTCATGGTCAAGGATAGATGGTAATTGGTTTACAAGTTCTGGATTTGGGCTTCATGGTATGACCTAGTATTGGGTGATGATGATTATTATTCAGGTCTATTCGTATATTTATTGATTCTTTCAGGTTCGTGTGAAAATTATTGAAGTAGTTATCATATTGACGCTTGATGACATCAAATAATCCTGATAATTAAGTGTCAATTTCCCCCTAATATGCACATTATTTGTATCGTTTTATATGGATATATGCTTTGATTTGTTTATATTTCATTTCCAGGTTGTAAATGAGCATAGGAGCAAAAGAGACGCAGAATTAGAAAAGACTTATAAAGATACACAACTTAGTATGCTGAGAAGAAGTTACGGCGTAATTACACTCTCCATTTACGCCGTAGCTATGAATTCAAACACGAAGACCAAGTCAACGCTGATCAAGGATTACGGCGTAATTACCACAAAAGGTTACGCCATAATATTCTAAAGACTTATGTTAGTGCAAATATTACGATATTAAGTGTTAGGAATATAAATATTCATATGAAGGTTCGGTCACCCCGAGTATCTATTTAGCATATCACATAGCTCGTAGGCTTATTTATATAAGCTTAGTATTATTAGTATTATTAGTTTTATTAGATTAGTCGTATCTATATTTGTGGAGTGGGTCGGGGCTTTCCCCACTGTCAGCTCACTCCACAGCCCACTAGGGGCACAAATAGTAGTAAGTATATAAACCCCTTCCCACACATGGGAAGGGTGGAACTCTTGTAACTTTCACACACTTGAATCTAATAGATCCAGGTTTTCTCTCAAGGTTCCCTCTCTCTCTCTAGTTCATCTCATCTCTCAACCATGGATCTAATCTTCCATGAATCAAGACCACCCGAATCATCCACACAATCAAGATGGTTATTTCCTACAATTGGTATCAAGAGCCATGGTTAGATTCGATTGATTGTGTGCTTGGACTCAAGGTCGTGTATGTTGGTTCGAACACTGATTACATGAATGTTGGTTCTTATGTTGTTTGACTTTCTGTTGTACGAATTTTATTTCCAAACAACTACATGTGTTCTTTTGACTATGATTTGGGCCCACAACCTATTACATGATTATCTTGTGGTCAAAAGTTTTTTTGTTTTGCTTTGGCTGTCTTGTGGTTTATGGTTGATGGGAAAAGTATTCAAAAATTGTTCTTGTTGTCAAAAGCTTTTTAAGGTTTTGCTTTGACTGTTAAGAGTGGTGTTGCTTTGTTTTGGGCTTTCATGTATTGTTCTAATATACTTGTGTTGTTGCTTCGCTTGGACTGTCAAGACTGTCATGATTTGTGTTGTTCGAATATGTTTCTCAACTTTCAATTCGTTGACTCAAATATGATCTCAAGAACTTTTGTCATCTATTGTTGGTTTGAACAAATGCTTGTTGTTTACAAGTTCATTACTGTTGGTGGATTTGTGTTTGGTTTTCGTGGGTTCCTTGCATTAACTTTGGTGATGAAGTGTTCTTGGATGCGGTTTGTGTCCAATGGGATTGGTGTTTGGCTGTTTGCCAAAAATGGGGTAATGAAGACAAAAGGGTGATAGTGACAGCTTTGACTGGTCAAACGCGGTTTGTCTAAGACGCGGTTTGTCTACTTAGTCATGGACTCGGTTTGTCTGTTTAACCACGTACTCGGTTTGTCTGTATAATCACGAACTCGGTTTGTCTATATGCTCACGAACTCGGTTTGTGTATACAAGGTGTACGCGGTTTGACTGTATAATCACGAACTTGGTTTGTGTATATAAAGTAGACTCGGTTTGTCTGTTTAACCACGAACTCGGTTTGTGTATACAAGGTGTACGCGGTTTGACTGTATAATCACGAACTCGGTTTGTCTACAATTTCATTGATACGGTTTGTCTGTCACTAGGTAAAACGGTCAAACGGTTTAATTTGGTCAACAAGTTATCAAACATTAAATTGAAAGATTTGAAGAAGATAAAGAAGTGACAAAGACCATGACCCTTTGAACAACAATCATCAGTTAACAACAATTACAACAACAACAATGATAACTGCAATCTCATTCCACATCTTACAACAACGAATCATTCTCTATCCTAAAACCATCGACAAACCAGAACCAAACTTAACAGTAAATCCATCCTCAGTTCTGTAATCCCATCTCGACTACTACAAGATCTTATCCTAACCCCACAGCCAATAATCACAGCGTATATAACACATCGAGCCAAACAGAATTCTTTAACAAAAAATAGATCTCAGCCTTTACTTTCGAAAATATTCAAAGTAACATCAAGAAACTTGAAGGTAGCTCAATCGAAAGTAAAATCATCATCGATCTAAAGTTTTTTTTGAAGACTAAGCTTCAATTAAATATCCGAGTCAAAAAGAAAGTCTCATAACAATTCTCGTTAGAAACTTTCTTTGGTTCGTTCAAGATGTAAACGCATAAAGAAAACCTACCCGCGACCTCCTCTTGGAAATCATGAAGATGCGCCTTATTTGTGGAGTTATGGTGCTTCAGTTTGTGTTTGCTAGTCAGATTCGAGCTTAATGATTATCAAAGATGGGGGTGGATGAAGTTTATGATGAGATTGATGATATTGTGGTGGTGTGTGGCTGTGTGAAGTTAGTGATGAGAGGGGCGGATTAATTTTAGATAAGGGATTAGGGTTTGAGTTATGTTAAAAGTGGGTGTTAAATACCGGATTATTAGGGTTAAGAGAGAAATGGACTTGGGCCGAGAATGATTATGCAAGGACGAATTTGGTGTGGCTATGGTTTGGGCTCATATTCGGATCGGCTTATCATTTGAATGGTTGATATTGATTAGGCTTATGAGTGGCTCACGATAGATGTTTGTGAAATCATGTTGCTTAACCTATTTAGCTCGGCCAAATTATTGGACGTATGTGTGATAATTCGTGGGATTCTAAATTATTTTAAGTATTTGGCAAAATGTGTGGTATTTTGGTCACATAAAATTTCACACGGATATTCACACGTCAAGGCTAGTATTGGGGTTTATGAATGTCGATGTGATTTCAGAATTGTAGATCTGGCAGCATTGTTCTATTAGTACCTACGACTTGAGTGAGCCTGCCGTTTGATCTTTGCAATTTGAGTTATAGCTGATAAATAACAATTTGTTTAAATTGCGATTTGTCAAGTTGCGTTTTGACTTGTTGCGACTTGACTGATTGCAATTTGACCAGTTACGATTTGACGTTGCTAGTTGACACTTGCGATTTGACTAAGTGTGATTTGGTTAATTGCAATCAGACTTGTTGCAAGATTGACAACCTGTGACTTGACTTGTTGCGATCTGATCAAGTTGTGATTTGACTTCTTTGACTTGAATTTTGAAGATTAGTATTGCAATTCACTCTTAGTTGTTCTTGTTAATTTTACGGTTTCTCTTGTAGGTTTTAGAAAATCCCGCGAAAGATTCGATTTCTCGGTTTAAATCTCAAGAGCTGTAAAATCCCGTGAAATTAATTTTGGACAAGTAGGCGGGACTTGGATTTAGACAAAATAAAACTTACGGGGTTTGACTATTTTTTCGGGATAAGTTTGTGCTTCAAGATCAGCAGGAATTGGGAAATTATGGTAACTTGGTTGGTTTGTTAATTCACGGGTTGGTGTACTTAGTGTCACAAACATCTCGGGGTGGATGGATGCACGATGTTTGATGACCCTTGCTCAAGCGTATTTAAGGTGATTAGACCTGGATGTTCAAGAAGTGGATATATACAATAAAGGATGGAAGGTTGGGTATATATCACTACCTATATTTAAAGGAGTTACGTTGTTGTGCTCAATATAGGTTCTAAATCATAATTTAGTGCAAGTTTAAGTCGCGGACTGGTTCTTTATCAAGCTTCATCAAGTGATTGTTGTTTCTCAAGCTTCTAATGGGATTGTTGTTCAAGATCTTCTCAAGAGGTAGTCAGGCTTAAAGACAAGAGGTGATTTGTTTGGAGACATGTTTTAACCTTTTACTCACTTTAAAGTCATATGCATTTCATCAAGCGGTTTTGGCATATTACGAGCTTCAATGAATTGTTAATCTACTAAACCATTGATGATGAGGAAAGCAAGGGGTTACTACAAGAGAGTCTTAATCACCATCTTCGTTGCAGTAGTTTCATTTGTCTCTTTCCATGTTTTGTGCCTGACAAATTCACAAACATCACGGACTCTCAGCTTTGGCAAAAAGGTTATTTCATGTCCTTTTTGAGGGGGAGAATTATCGCAAGTTTCCTAGAAGTTTCGTCTCCAGCGATGTGAATTTTAGCGGTTCCGGTTACAGCGGGTCAGATCGTATCGGCTCAGTCTCCAGCGGTTTGAATCTTAGCAGTTTCGGTTACAGCGGGTCAGATCGTAGCGATTCAGGATTCAGAGGTTCAGTCTACAGCAGTTTGATACTTACTGTTGTACAGTTAGTTCTCGAATTTATTTCTCAGATAAATCTCAAGAACTGTAAAATCCTGTACACAGTACGACAACTATTCCACATCCAAGTAGCTGGATCAGACAGCTTTGTTTGATAGGACTAACTATGAGTCATGGGCACTTCTAAGAATTAGCGCATGTTTCTTCTCTTTTTGGCTAGTCAACAACACAAGATGATCACAAAGTTAATCCGGTATTCTTTATTTGTCATTGAAGTTGAATTTCACGAAGGCGTCTACTTATTTTATCTTGAAGTCGGGGTTGGTTGGATGCATGACCTTCAATGATAACTTGCTCGTGCTCAAAATTTAAGTTGAAGACTTGGGTTATCTAGTTACCAGCAGTTGGGTTAACTATCACTTAAGAGTTATTGGAGTACTCAGTGTCACACGTCATTGACGTTGTCGATAATCGCAAGAGATGTTAATGTCTCATACTTTGGTTGGGTATTGAGCACTTAGAGATTTTCTTGGAGCATTAATTCTCTACACCGTTCTTCCAACATTAGTGCAAGCTTAAGTAACAAATTTGGGGACTTCTACTTCAGTTTTCAGTATTGGTATATCGGGCTTCCTTCATCAAGTGGTCACTAATCTGTGTACAAGGTTGGTTAGTTGGACAAAGGTTTTAAAAGTTGTGATGTGAACTGTAATTCTCACAAGAAATTCTTAACCCAAACAGATGTTCTCCAATATCAAATCAGTCATGCCACATTCAATCTGTTGCTATCTCACGGTTCATTCTTGATTTTGTAAAATCCCGCGAAAGAACTTATTTCTCGGTTTAAATCATAGATTTGTAAAATCCCGTGATGATGGGCTATGCGCTCTTGACCATGATCGGGTTAAAACCATTATCAAAGATCAGCTAAAACATCACAAATGGCTGGATCGGGGCAGTTAATCGACAAGATGTGACTACGGCGTTAGATCAGTATTATTTATTTGAGGCTGAAGTGAAATTTCATGGGTGCGTGTACTTAGTATCTGAAGATATCGGGGAGGTTGGATGAAGATTCTTCGAGATCCTTGTTCGAGCTTTCAACATTTACAATGACGAGGACTTGGATATCTAGTTATTTCTTCTTTCTCTCTATTGCAAAATAACTATCACTTTAAGGAGTCACGTTGTAGTGCTCAGTGTCACACGAAGTTGAGGATATCCAAGAGGTGATGTACGTCTAATACTTGATGGTTGGTTGGTTGAAGAGTATAGAGTACTTAGGGATTCGATGTTGCACGAAGTCTCTACACCGCTCTTTGTCACGCATTAGTACAAGTTTAAGTCACAAGTTCGGGTTATATTACTTCAGTATCAAGTTCATCATATTGGGTTTTTCTCCATCAGTGGTCACGACATCAAGCCGACAGAATGATAATGGGGTTGGTAACGAGTTAGATGAGAGAAGAAGTAAAGAGAGAGAGATGACGTCTGTACAAGTCAGTGCAGGCCTCGCTCTTCATCGTAATGACGTCTGTACACTTCAGTGCAGGCCTCGTTCTTCAACATAATGACGTCTGAATACCTCAGTTCAGGCCTCATTCTTCAAAGAAAAGAAAAGTGTACGCTTGAGTGCACTTTATCTTCAAAAGAAGAGGAATCTTCTTATTTATGGCCATTATCATCAACAAGTTTCATGCTCTTTCCGTGCTTATTCAGTCTTCAAGTGGATCGGCGCACATTGGAGTATATTCTTATTCACTTGTTCAACCAAAAATTGCAGTTGACAGGCATATGCAATTTTTGAGGGGGGGAAAGGGTGAATAAACAACATGTCAGTTGTCAAGAACCGTCAAGTGGAGCTACTTACCGTTGATGGTATTCATATTCACTAGTTCAATCATCAAAAATTGCAGTTGGAAGGCATATGCAATTTTTGAGGGGGGGAAAGGGTGAATATTAATCTGCATGTTGGTTGATGATTGAGAAATGGTCATACGACTCCTGAATACGTCAGTTCAGGAGTCGTGCAAACCATGTTTCTCCAACACTACTTCTTCCGTCTATCAAGGTGTTGAAGAACATGGTCATGGAATGCTAATCGACATAGTCTCACGGGTTGGTATAATCAGCAACAATGGGTTTCTAGTCAATGCTTCATGTACACGTCATCAGGCTACATGTACACATCATGATGATGATTCTGATTAATCGTAACCATCATAGGGGAGAGAAATGTGTACACCAAGGATGCACAGCAGGTTCACGTGATCGGGCTTAATCATTAATTCCGGTGTTGATAACCGCAGAGATGATCAGTGGTTCAACTTGTTACCTTGGTATGTACGTTTCACTGTTACGTCATGGGCTGATTAATCGTAACCATCAGGGGAGAGAGAATGTGTACATCAAGGATGCACAACAGGTTCACGTGATCAGGGCTTAATATCCAAGGATGGATACATACTATAGATGATCAGTGGTTCAACTTGTTACTTTGGTGTTATACGTATGACTGAAGAAGGTCGAGTCGTCAGTCTATTCTACGTTCTCTGTTGGGAGTTATCATCTTATGTGTATGCTGCGGGCTGATGGGTTACATGTAAGGTTACTGGAAGGCATTGGGTGAGATGAAGATGATTGGTATTCTGTTCCTCCACATTGGGCAATCTTGAAGAAGGTCGAGTCTACAGTCTTCTCTACATTCAAAAATGTTGAGCTCTTTTCTTACAACTTGATATTTAACTTAATCCCATGACAGTTCTTGTTTGATGAGTTGTGGAGTTAAGTTAGGTTCAAGTTGTTCCGTAGTTTAAGGTTAGGTCCAACTTGATTTTAACCTAATCTCATGACAGTTCTTGTTTGATGAGTTGTGAGGTTAAGCTGAAATCAAGTTGTTACTGGGCTTAAATTTGTGGTTTAGTTTAACCTCATGACAGTTCTTGTTTGATGAGTTGTGGGGTTAAGCTAGATTTCAGTTGAGGCTCAACTTAAACTACCGAAAAGATGCCTAAGGTTTTTGACGGCGTTACTAAAGTACGGGTGTGTTAGAAGACTTAAGACGGCATGCATTTGGTTATCAAAAGACTTCTTCATATTATGGGCGTTCATCCAGAGTCTTCTTTCTATTATGGGTGTTCATCAGAAAGGTTGTCAGATTGGGGGAGAGCACTAATTAGGGGAGAGTGAATAGCCTGAATCAATCCCTGATTAAATGTGCTCACGTTACTCTTCAGCAAGTTAAATGATGGAAGCGAAAAAGATTCAGAATGCTGAGGAGTAATGGTTTCGGTTCGTATCCTTGTATATATTTTGCTTCTTACATTCTTTTTCATATCTTATACCATTTTTGTAAATAGATATATAGAAATCTTGCTAATTGTAAATAGAGAAACGTAAATCCAGAAAAACCATAAAAAATTGAAAAATAGAAAATACCAAAAATAGTTTCACCTAGGCATGTCTTTTGTTTATCGATAACATTTACGGACTTAGAAATGTCATTCAATAATGGCACGGGTCTTTAAATGAAGCTCGAGCAGAAGTTAAAATGGATTGTTAAAACATGTCTATATGGCTTGCTATTACTTTAGATAGCAACCCGCGCTTCATATTGGGGAAAGAACGTCGCCAAAAGGACGGTTGTTCCTCCAACTGGGTGATGTTCACCTGGGCATGGATTAATTCATATCCATGTTTCCTGATTTGATGTACGTTTCAGTGCATCATTTCTTGTAAAAGAAGAGAAATCTTCTTAGTATAACAAATAGTTTTCATTCTATGATTCTTCTGAAAATTATTTGTGAGACACTTGGTGAATATGTGTTGTATGAAATTTGTTTATACTTGGATTATGCATAAAATTTGTCACTCAATCAACGACTACAAAACCTCATGACAGTTCTTGTTTGATGAGTTGTGGGGTTAAGCTTGATTTTAGTTGAGGCTCAACTAGAATACGGGTCATTGATTGAGGGGGAGAGTGAATTCAAATTTTATATCATCAAACGGGTTTCTTGATTAATTCATGACTCTTAGAAAAGGTTTTGCAGTTAATGGGGTATTAGTTGAAGAGGATATTGCTTAAATATATCAAATGACCAAGTGTGTTAGTTGCTAGAAAGTTTAGGACATTATGTGCAATTTGCTTGTAGTATCCTAGCTTCATATAACTAGAAGGTTCATTTGTATCTCTTTGGAATCCTCGTTTAATCCCCTAGATACATTAAAACTCAAAATCTGAAAGAAGTTAGAAAACCCGATGTGTTTGATGTTCTTGAATGCTCCACTGACATTTGTATGAACTAAGTGAATGAGTTTCAAATGTTGTTTGTCTCTGCTGCTTAATTGTTGTTGATATTGTGCATATGTTCTCAGGATTCGCTTAGGTAGATTGCTATTATGTTAGAATCATGTTCCTAAGATCCTGAATTAAATATTGAAATCTGTGTGAATTGCCATGTTCATGATTGCTAATTGCTCTTCATGCTAGATAGTGGTTTGACGTAGTTCCTGATTGGGGTTTGATTATAAGATGAACTTGGTATTATAATGTGGCAAGCTGCTGAAGGGTAGCTATTAAGGAATAGTGTATCTGTATGTATGTATATCTGTGTTGATATTCTTATGCAGATTCCATAGCCAAAATGAATGTACCAGTTCCCATTCTAACCATTTGATCAGACGTTCAAAATCTATTGATTGGCAAGAAGTACTTACTCGGATCTCGCCAAGAGGGGATCGACAATACTTGAGAAGATTTGTTGGTGGATGGATGATTGATGTTGACCACTGACTCACTCAGAAAAGCGGGTGATTACATCGTCTGCGCAAAAAGGTCAAAATCATTTGTGTCATAATAATCAAATGTGCAAAATAAGCAGTGAATCTCCCTCTTAGATTAAGGGGGAGCATAGTATGTTTCATCATCAGAATATATTAAACCTGACCACATTTTCTCCCATGTTTTCTAAATTATTTAAATCAATTGGGATCACAAATCTCAAAAGGTTTGAAATTTTTGATCGGGGGAGAGAATGTGATTTAAATATGTAACCTGATGAAAATGTGATGTTTTGGATTTAAGTGTAAGCTCTCCCATATGTGCTAAACTCTTTTGTATACCAAGGCACATATTGAGGGGGAGCAAAATGTTTTGGATGTGAAAGTAAGCTCTCCAGTAAGTGCTAAACTCTTTTGTATACCAATGCACTTATTGAGGGGGAGCAAAGGATTTGGCATGCATCTTATGTGAGCAAGGCTCAGACTTCACCAATGAATTGACTAAACTTGAACTGTCATCAATCGAAAGGATACGTCTTGGCCGGGTAATAATTTCAAGCTGGTCTAACCAGTGATGTAAGCGTGTCTCGAAAAAGATGTATCTGAGTAGAGTGTACCACTTCGAGAAACTTTCTGTGGACTTGACCAGGCCGGGTAATAATTTCAAGCTAGTCTAACTAGTGATGTAAGCGTGTCTCGAATCGGTCATGTTCACTGAAAGTGGATCAATTCAAAAAGTGCGAGCTCTACCTAACATGTGCAAATTTATAAAACAATCAACTGAGCACATGTTGAGGGGGAGCATTTGAAAAATATAAAACTCTCAAGTGTTTGCAAAAATGTGTTTCAGAATCATGAACACTTTGAGAGATTTTTCAAAGATTTGGTTTGGCAATCGTGGATGAATACCAAAGACCGACCATTTTAATTAATGTATGGAGTTATAAGGATGGTTAGGTTAGGCTCAAGTTCCCACGATCCCGCCAGAGCCGGAGGGATCTACCCAGGGACAATCCACTAGTTAGTGTAGAAGTCCTTAGGTATGATTAAAAAGGAGAAAAGTGTGATTAAGGGAAGAGTGCCGACTGAGATGGAGCTAGTACTGGAACAAACCCAACAAGGTACTAGTAATGAAGTCTCGGTAAGCACTGAAGGGGTTGAAGAATGAAAAAGAATTGTAAAGATAAAGGGTGAAAAGAAATAGCCCTCCTTACAACTTAGGCAGAAACCGGGTCAATACATATGCTGTCAGAATCACATAGTTGATTGCTGGCATTGAAGACAAAGTATCATGGACCCAGTGATACGCTGCACAACCCTCCCTAGCCACTCAAGGTCCCTCAAAGGATTCTTGTTTCAATTGTCACGGAGTTCAATACATTCCTATCATCTCTCTCACTCCGAGTTAGATGATATTGAAAAGGTGGCAGTCCTCTCCAGCCTCCGATCACCAAATCAAAACGCACAATAGAGTCTAGAGCCACGAGATGCATAATAAGATCTCATAGGAACACGGATTATTTCTACACTGGTTGTTCATCATTAGGGACACCAGTTGTAAACTTATGAGTCCTACGCAGATCTTAGCAATCTGCCAGAACATTCATGAGAGACTTTACAAATGTAATTCTCAATGATTGAATGGAAATTCCTGCCAGGGTCAACATCAAGCAGCCCTGAAAGCAGGTCACTTCGGTAATTCCTCGTGGATTACGCTTAGTGGTCGCGGCGGTTTCAAACGGTCTACAGTCGTGGAGTGATCTCCAGCGACTCACCTAATCGTTGATGTGCTACGGTTCGATCTTAAAAAGCCCTCTGTGGGTTTTCGATTAGGAACGGTCTTGGTAAGGATTAGAGAGAGTTTTCACACTATGCTGTTAACAATCTCAAAGTCTGAACCTGTAAGTACCGGACGTTTTATTGCTAATTGTCGTATGCAGGAACTTCTGGCGATTGTAGCTGTGGAATGCTGTAGCTGGTTGCTGTTGTAGCTGGTTGCAGAAAAGATGCCAATCCTCTACTACATGTTCACACTACATCATCATTGTAACTCAACAAAGTCATGATCAACCTAAAAGACCTTTAACACGGCTTCTGCAAACTCTGATGCTAAAGATCATGACATCAGAATAGTGTGAGCATGTCGGCTCAAAGAATATCACATCACATGGAAACATACTGCTGAAAGATGACTTGGAAACAAATGTTGGATGATAAAGTCAAAGAATACTCAAAGATCATCCAAGACAATCAATCAGTCATCAAATCATTACTGCTGAAGGCACAAAGACTAAAGACATTGAAGAATCAAAGACTACGAGCTATAAAGACAAGTTCAGAAGAAAGAATGCTAGAATTCAAATTATTATTTCCGGGGTGACCTCCCTTAGGGGGAGATTGTTAGGAATATAAATATTCATATGAAGGTTCGGTCACCCCGAGTATCTATTTAGCATATCACATAGCTCGTAGGCTTATTTATATAAGCTTAGTATTATTAGTATTATTAGTTTTATTAGATTAGTCGTATCTATATTTGTGGAGTGGGTCGGGGCTTTCCCCACTGTCAGCTCACTCCACAGCCCACTTGGGGCACAAATAGTAGTAAGTATATAAACCCCTTCCCACACATGGGAAGGGTGGAACTCTTGTAACTTTCACACACTTGAATCTAATAGATCCAGGTTTTCTCTCAAGGTTCCCTCTCTCTCTCTAGTTCATCTCATCTCTCAACCATGGATCTAATCTTCCATGAATCAAGACCACCCGAATCAACCACACAATCAAGATGGTTATGTCCTACATTAAGACTAAACGATTTCTTCGGTTTTAATAATGACAAACATGTAACTTGTAATACATAACGTAAAATGTGCAAGTTACTTGTAAACACAAATCATCAATGCATACTTAAATCAACACCTCCCGACATCTCAAGTATGCTTCAACCAAGTCGTAGATTTCCATTCCGACATAAATCACTCAAGGTATGGACAAACGAATCTACTACTTGACAAATGATCAAAGGATTATATTTTTCTAAACTTCACATTTTTAATGTGACAAAACATTTTTTCAAAAATATATTTTACAAATTATTTTTGAATTAAAAAGAAATGTTTTATTTTGAAAAATAAGTTTAAAAATCCCAACAGCTATTTCCCCCCCCCTCCAAAATCAGCTCCAACCTTCTCCAAATAAGTTTTCACCAGAAAAGAAAAAATTTGGAGCGTCCTTGTCTGGGACGGCTCCACGGTTCCACTAAATTTAGTGGAGCCGTGGGACATTTAGTGGAGCCGTCCGTACAAAATTTTCTGTAACGTTCATATTTTTCTTGCCTATAAATAGTGGACCATTTCACACTTCCAACTTGATTTTTCCAGTCCTTTTTCTCTGGTCTAATCCCTCCTCACTTAAATGACTTTCTTTGATCATTTGGAGAGTCTTAGTTTGTTTAAGAGTGATCCAATCATCCATTCAAGTGATCCTCTTCATTCATCTTGATTAGCAAGAGAAGAACACAAAGTATCCAAGTAGATACAAAGTGTTGTCATCCCTCTTGATTAGCAAGAGAAGAACACAAAGTATCCAAGTATATAAAAAGTGTTGTCATCCCTCTTAATTAGCAAGAGAAGAACACAAAGTATCCAAGTAGATACAAAGTGTTATTATTCCTCTTCATTTGCAAGAGAAGAACTTAAAGTATCCAAGAAGATACAAGAGTTGTAGTGGTTAGGTCGTGTAACATTTGTTACACTCTTGATTGTATCATAGCATACATCAAGATTAATTTTATTTTGTGAGAGAGTGAGTCAAGATCATTGTGATCTTAAGAGATAGTGAAGATCTCTAGAAGCCATTGGGCTTGTTGATTGATCATGTGGATCAAAGGTAGATCGGGTTGATCGAGTCAAGTGGGAGTAGATCATTGTGATCGTGTCGAGATCTTGGAGATCTCTTGAAGCCATTGGGCTTGTGTGTATTGATCAAGTGGATCAAGGGTAGATCGGGTAGATCGTGGTAGATTGGTGCTAGCTAAGATTAGCACTCGACATCTAGCTTAGTGTCGGAAATAGGATAAGCGACGTGTATGGTGTAGATCGGGTAGATCGTGGTAGATTGGTGCTAGCTAAGATTAGCACTCAACATCTAGCTTAGTGTCGGTACACAAGTTAAACGACGTGTACGGTTTTCTCCGCCTGAAGGGAGTTTGTTGATTAGTGAATTGATTAGCGACGTGTTGGGTACTCGGGGAGTGGAGTAGGGCGAAGAGGAGCTTCGTTACCAAACCACTATAAATCACCGTGTCCGGTTTGCGCCTTCTTACTTATCTCTTTACTTTCATTTCATTCTTTATCATTTTATATTTGCATTGCGTTTTTGCTTGTGTGGCTAGTTGCTTATGTTATGTTGATTATCTATGTGTCGTGGTTTGATTGTGCATATGTTGTAGTTTACTATATTCATCTCTTGATGCTATATGATCATAGTTGACACTCTTCATATCACATCACACTTGATCGGGAGTTTGATACAAAAATTTTAAGATTTTAAATGGAAACGTATTCACCCCCCCCCCCTCTACGGTTTCCACAATTGGTACCAGAGCCACGTCGCTCAAATTTTTAAACAAATGGTTTTCAAAATTGAGTACGATTCATGTATCAAATTACCTATGAATGTGATGAAATATGATAAGTAATTAGTTTTCTAATACTTACAAGTTTTGTTGTTAAGTATACTTCGTCATACTAGCTTGAAGGTTTTCTTAAACCACTAAAAGAATAGTGTTTTTAAGTGTCCTGTCATGTTTTCAGAACGAGTCATTAAGTCATGCAGTTCTGAATCAGAAAACAGACCACGGTACCACTAAATATTGTACGGTACCGTTATATTGAATGGTACCGTGGGTCATTTAACGGTGCCGTGCATCTGATTGTCTATTTTTCTTTTTTGGTTCATTTTCAAAAATCCATATAAAATCAACCATGAGTCTGTACGAGTCGTGTCGCCCATCATTTTAAACGATGTTGAGTCTACTTTCATTTGAGAAACATTTTTATGAATTAGTTCTAAATGAAAGTGTTGGTCCCTTTACACTTATTAGAGTTAACTAGAAAGTTAATTTATTTCGTGTTATGACTAATACAATGTTTAAGATTAATTCTAACAGTTATAAAATGTAAATATAAAAATACACAATATTTTTCAACGTTTAAATTCTTATTAGAAATGAATCCAAGAATCTATTACCCAAGTGTTTTGCGGAACAAACACTTGGGATTGAATAGACAAGGGTATGGGGTGTCTCCTATCGAAACTCAAGTTTTGCTTGAGTGGTAACAATATACCCACTGAGCTATCTCAGTGAGTTGTATACTCTTTGTAGGAGAGAAGTTCCTTTGTAAAAGTTCTAAACTTTTAATATACAAAGCACACCTTAACTTCTCTCCCTTCTGATCTATTTATACACAAGTAATCTAAGTATAAGTGATTAAATATAATACAAGTTATTGAGGTTGCGTGTCTGACAATTACAAAAAGTAATTGTCATTTCCAAGAACCAATAGGAAAGGGGTAATAAGACTTTGGGAGTTGTTGGCTGACACTCCATGACTTTTAGCCGCAATAGGGAAGGTTGGATCTGACAAGAGAAGAGTGTTGGGCTGACACTTTTATCTTCTTAGATCTTTTTCCTATTGTTCCCACCTTTTCTTCAGGCGTTGGTTCCTTAGTCTTCAATCACTTTGTTGTTGAGGAGACTGGGGTTCAGTGAGTTCTTGTCCAACACTCACTGAACCATCATCTTCTTCTTTGGCTTACGTCCTACTCAGGGAGTACCGCCTTCCTGAGAAGTGAATCCTTCTTCTTGAATTCGCCTTAAGCATCTTGAAGATGACTCACTGAGAGGCTGTTCTCTCAGTGACTTGAATTATTCTCGGTTTAAGTTTAACACTTAGTTAATTTGTGTCCAAATCATGTTTTACGTATTCTTGGGTTTTTCATGACCCAACAATCTCCCCTTATTTGGATATAAGTTATTCCTAAGTGTTTTGATCAGTATGAGTGAGCTAAAGTCTTCTGCTCATACTGAATGTACTAGAAAATAGATTAGGATATTGATATAGCAAAACATTCATCAATTTATTCATATCATTACAAGTCCTATTATTCTAAGTACAAAATACTCAAGGTTCCTGAACAAGACCCATGAGTTCAAGTTTCGCCTTCTTTGACATCAACACCTCTTTATCAGGTCGATCCTTCATCATTTGATCCATCAGCCTGACAAACTCCTCATTTTCAGGTCTCTTGATATTAAGCGCCATTAGTTTGTAAGCAAGGAGTGTTGTCGTTTCCACTTTGTCGATGTCAGAGACTCTTTGAAAGGCTTCCTGACCAAATTCATCTACAAAGAAGATACCATACTCAGGTTCCTTGATGACCAGGTTGGGACGGAACTTGACTCCCTAAGGAGTAGTCCTGTTGCAATGATGTGCAGCTATGTATTGTTCAGGTTCAATATCCACAGCTTTTCTTTTCTTCCCAGTCTTCTGAGTAAGTTCAGGGATAGCCAGTCCCTGAGAAGCAAGTGCCTCATCATGGTTTATGCCAAGACTCTTTGCCACTCTTGCGAGTTCCTCATACTTAGCACTCAGTGACTTGATGATGATTAGGGTTTTCTTGCTTGCGGTTTTCTTCCTTAGGATAGGCATCATCATATCCCATTCTCTTAACCCATAGTCTGAAAATTTGACTGCTGGAAGATGTTCAGACTTTCTTGGACCTCTATGGATTGTCAAGCTCAGAGGTCTGGTGGGGTGAATGGTGATGTCAGTTATTTTGCCTTCACCTTTGGTTTTGGTCATGTGCCATACATACCTCTCATAAATCTTCTGCCTCTTTTCTTCCTTAAGTTTGGCTTGTTTGTTGTGTTCCTTAAGGATTTCAGCCTGAAGCTTGAGAAACTCATCCCCTTTGATGTCCCTCTTCTCAGACTCCTTGATCACTTCTTTGGCAACCTTAGAAATTTCAGACTTGTTGAGTTCCAGCTCTTTTTCTTGTTCCTTCCTGAGCTCTTCTTGGTGTAAAATTTCAGCAAGTTGTTCAGGAGTCCCATAGACCCTTCTCCCATCCTCTAAATCAACATAGAACGGTGCATCAGGATCTGCACGTCTTTCAGTTGAAGCCTTGACTAAGCATGCTTCAGGAGGAGGGTTTGTTTCAGTCACCATGATTTTCTTCCCTTTGTCAATGGGAGGAGGTTGACTGGTGGATGTCTCAGGGACAGTTACCAAAGCAGAATTGGGGTCAGGGATTGGAGGATCATCATTTATCTCCCCCTCAGCAAATGGTGGAGCTTCAGTGGAGACACCTGCTGACTGAGGAGGTGGAGGAGTATGAGAGGCCTGAAGAATGGATAGGATGTTTGAGACCATAGACTTTGTTTTAGAAGTCTCATTCTTCACAGCACTTAATTCGGCAGCCATTTCCTTCTGGTGGGTGGTGAGTTCAGTTACTTGGGTGGTGTAGTGGTTGACCAGCTCATTATGTGTTGTTGAGAGCTGCTCAAAGGCTGAGGAGATTCTGATCAGGTGCTCCTTGGATGCAGTAATAGCCTGATGAATGGACTCTTGCTGTGTCCTTAAACCTTAAAGATCTACCCCCTGAAGGAGTTTCAGAAGCTCAGTAATGCTGGTGGAGGTGTTAGCCTGAGAGGCCAAGTATGCATCCAATCTGGTGACAAAAGTAGGATCATCTGTAAGATGTTCTTGTATAGATTCGATAGCCTTGAGGATGTTGGACAATTCCTGATGCTGTCCAGTGGCTATGTCATCTACAGATTTGTTCAGGTCGCCAAGTTGTTTATCAGTGAGGGTGGCGGCCTGAAGAATCTTTGCCTGAGATTCTTCAACAGAAGCCCTGAAGTCAGCATAGGAGGCTGCCACTTCAGTGTGCTTATCCCATTGCTCATCCGTAAGAGAGTTGTAAAGACCTTCGTTGGCTTTGCGAAGGACTTTTGCCATTTGTCTTTCGGAGGCCGGATGAGCATTGTCATACTTTTGTAACCACTTAGGAGTGGTTGAAGCACCTGATGATGATGATGAGGTTGATTGAGAACTGGGTGGTTGATCCTCAGGATGAGGAGAGGAATGTTGTTTCTCAGAGGGCTGAGGAGGGCTTAATTGGGTTTCCATTTCCTCCTCAGCATCAGGGATATCATCATCACCAAAATCAATCTCCTCCTCTGACTCATCAGCCAACAAATTTTCATAGTCAGCCAGAGAAGGAGCCTTCAGGAAATCCGGCTCCCCTTCAGAAGAGGGCTCACCTTCGTTGTGGCCAGGTCCTGACTCTTTTGTCATAATAACTGGTGGGGTTTGACCAGCCTGACTAGTCATAATAACTGGGGGGGTTTGCCCAGCCTGACTTTTAGGGTCAGTTCCTGAGAGAACAAAAGTGCCTGAGGTGGGTTTGGGTTCCGTATCGGCGGGTGGTTTATATCCCTCCAAGTCTTTGCCCCCCTGAGCGCCTTCATCCACTGATGGGTGTTTTCCAGTGGAATCATGAGGCACTATTGGTGATTGTTGATGGCCTCCCTTCCCATCAGGATTGTGCTGTCCTTTTGGGGATTTAGAGGCCTGAACTCCCTGAGACTCTAAGAGTGATTGCTTAGAGACGTTAACGGGATGTGAATGGGTATGGGTCCCCTTCTCAGTGGAGTAGTACTACTCCACCGAGGATATAGAAACCTGAACTCCCTCAGGCTCTGATTGTGATTTATCAGTGCCTTCATTAGGATGTGAGTGGGTGGATGCTCCTGACCCTTCTGACTTGTTTTTGTCAGTAGGGACATTAGGAAAGGGTTTGCCCGAGGATACTGAGGATGATTGCTCATCACCCTCCAGTGGCGTTTGTTTTGTGGCCAATGTGGTCTCTGTTATGGGAGTCTGAGAGGTCAAGGTCACAACAACTTTCTTGGTACCTGAGGCAACAGTCTCAGTGACGAGTGGTTTAGGTCTAACCACCTTACTGGATTGTCCCCCTTTCCCTTTGGTCTTCTTCACCTTCTTGGTTTGTGAAGGAACTGGTGAGCATACATTTTCACCCTGAATCACCATTAACATGTAGGTGGTCAGGGCGACCGGTTGTACCTCAGTAATGTCACTACTAAAGTTGGTCTTATGCAAGACGTCAGGTTTTGTACTTTCATCGTCAGACCTTAAGTAGTCAGAACCAAGAAGATCCTGAAGCACACAGGAAATGAACCTAGGATAAGACATGTGTCTTTGCCTATGTTTCCCTGAGAGCTTTGACACGAGGTCTCGGAAGATTATTCCTCCGACATCAATTTTTCTACCCTCAAAGAGACTGAACATCATCAATTGTTGTGATGAGTTCAACTGCTCAGTGGAGGATTTGTTTCCTTCGAGTACCTGAATGACGAATGTCATCATCAGTCTCCAGACAGGGTGAAACCATGTCTTCACTATTGGAGCCTTTGCCAGCAAGGCTTCAGGGGACTCGGTAGGATGCCTAACATCATGAGGCCCTAGGAAAAGCATTTCAGCTTTTATTTCCTGATCAGTAGGGTTTGCCTCAAAGTTCTCAACAAAGTTAAGACCTGTAGCCAAGATGAAGGTCTTGTAGTTGAAGGAGAGAGTCCTAGTCCCATTCATCACAGTGAAAGTGATGATCGACTCTTTGGTGTCCTTAGGGCAAGTAGCCATTGCGGTACACCAAAACTCCCTGAGATAGTCATTATAAATGACTTCTGGGGTAGTTGTAAAAGCTGTGGTAAGGAAGCAGTTTTGTAAATACTTAACTACATCCTTGTAACCCCCATATTGCTGGGGATAGTTGAAATTTCCAACCACATTGTTTTTGGTCAGGTCCACGCCCTCCATTGTGAAGCTCACATTGGGGGCGATGGTTATAGCATTAGAGGAAGCCATTTTATGATCTGGTTATGGTCGAAAAAAATGGTCGAATGTTTCTAAATGCTAAGAACACACACACAATTTGTTTTGAGAGAGAAAAAGGGCAGAGTTTGCTTATAATTTTCAAAAAACGTGTGTGTGAATTCTTTTGGATGGGTATTTATAGGATAGTGGAGATGGGGGTATTTTTGGCATTTGAGTGATCTTATTTAATCAAAATATAATTTTTGGAAGTTATTTTGAATAAAATGTTTGAGATCCGCATTAAATGCCACCACTCCACTTTTCCTCTTTTTTCACAATTGGCAGAGTGAACAGTTGAGCAGTTTCTGCAAAAGGAGAAGTTGCAGAGTTTCCATCATCACACAGTGTATTGTGTGAGAGAGGGCATTGAATGCCAAGTTGGGAAGTGGGGGCCCATTAGGTGTATGCCAGAAAGACTAAAAGAACAAATATTCTTGAATTAAATATGAGTTCAGTTACCAACCTCGGACATTTACTAACTAGATACTTAGAGCATTTAAGTCAGTATTTAATGTCTCTTTTCAGGGCCCTGAATGACTTTTCATTCAGTGATGGTATTTCAGGGACTTGGGATTAGTCACTGATGAATCAGGAATATGGAATGATTCCTGAGAAACAATGATTCAGGAACTTGGGTTTAGTTCCTGAACCCTCAAGATTTCAGGAACTTGGGTTTAGTTCCTGAGGTTGAGGATTCAGTGAGATGTTTTTCACTGATATACACATTGAGTCAGGGACCTGAGGTTTTAAGAATTTACACTTCAGTTGGAAGGATTTCAATCAGTGGACTGATTTTCTATATCCAACATTCCTAATTCAGCTTTCAACCTTGTGAAAGTTGGTTCATCCAAAGGTTTGGTGAAGATATCATCTAACTGATATTCAGTAGGGATGAAGTGTAATTCAATGTCACCATTCATGACATGGTCCCTGATGAAATGATATCTGATATCAATGTGTTTTGTTCTCTGATGAAGAACAGGGTTGTTTGAGATTGCAATTGCACTTGTGTTATCACAAAAGATGGCACCATCTTATACTGAATTCCATAGTCACTGAGTTGACTTTTCATCCAGAGTACATTTGCACAACAACTAGCTGCTGCAACATATTCAGCCTCAGCTGAGGACAAGGCAACTGATTGTTGCTTCTTAGCACTCCAACAGACCAATTTCCCACCAAGTATTTGGCAAGACCCTAAGGTGCTTTTTCTGTCCATGTTGCATCTAGCATAGTCAGAGTCTGAGTATCCTTTGAGATCAAGTCCTGAGCACTTTGGATAGTATAATCCAAGGTTAGGAGTGCCTTTCAGGTACCTGAATATCCTTTTCACAGCAGTGATGTGTGATTCTCTTGGGTCAGATTGATATCTGGCACATAGACATACTGAGAATTGGATATCAGGCCTTGATGCAAGTAGATACATTAGTGATCCTATCATTCCTCTAAAGAGAGTTTGATTTACTGGTTTACCAGTTAGATCAGGACCAAGGTTGTTTGGGGGACCATGGGAGTTTTGACTGAGGCACAGTCACTGAGATCATACTTTATCAGTAGATTCTTTACATACTTCTCTTGACTGATAGTGGTTCCTCTATCAGTCTGCTTGATCTGAAGACCAAGGAAGTATGTCAGTTCTCCCATCATGCTCATTTCAAACTTCTTTGCCATTAGTTTTCTCAAATTGTTTGCAAAGTTTGAAACTTGTTGAGCCAAAGATGATGTCATCAACATACACTTGTACTAGTATGACATCATTATTTGTCTTATAGATAAACAATGTGTTGTCTATCTTGCCTCTGACAAATTTATTTTGGATTAAGAAGGCTGAGAGAGTCTCATACCATGCCCTGGGAGCTTGCTTCAGTCCATAAAGGGCTTTGTTAAGCTTACAGACATGATCAGGAGACTCATGGCTTTCAAATCCAGGAGGTTGCTCAACATAAACTTCTTCTTTCAGTGAACCATTTAAGAATGCACTTTTAACATCCATTTGGTACACCTTGAAGTTCATGTATGTAGCAAAAGCAAGGAAGATCCTGATGGCTTCCATCCTTGCTACTGGTGCAAATGTTTCCTCATAGTCAATGCCTTCTTGTTGATTATAGCCTTTGGCTACAAGTCTGGCTTTGTTTTTAATGACTATGCCATTTTCATCAGTTTTGTTTTTGAAAACCCATTTCATGCCAATGACTGAGACATTTTCAGGACGTTTGACCAAGGTCATTACCTTGTTTCTGTCAAATTGTTCCAGTTCATTATGCATGGCCTGAACCCAACTTGGATGTGTAAGAGCTTCTTTAACACTTTTGGGTTCAATTGTGGAAATGAAGTCCACAAATAGGCATTCATTGGATGAGACTGCTCTTAGACTAGCAGCCATGCTCCTGGTGAGCATGCCTTCAGTAGGCTCTCCAATAATATTGACAAGTTCAATGTCCTGAGACCTAGTCCAACTTTCTTGAGGTCCTGGATACTGATTTGAACTTGTGGAGGCCTGATTGGGTAGAGGGTTTGGTTCTGGAGTAGACACATGATCATTGATTGGATCTTGAGTGTCTACCAGCTCACTGAGATTGTTTGGTTCTTGAGTATTTTGAACAGACTGATTGATATCATCAGTGTGTGCATGTGCCTCAACAAACTCAGTGATGGTAGGGTTAGGTAGGTTATGAGGGATTATGTAATAGGAGAGATTAGCATCATCTTGATACTGAGTAGAAGGATTGTTTTCAGAAAGATATTCATCAGGAGGATATCTTGAAGAATTATCAATTCCTATCTCTTCTACTGAGGCAGTTGAGAACCTGATTACATCAGTGCTCTCATCAAAGGTAACATGAAATGTTTCCTCAGTCTGCTGTCTCCTTGTGTTGAACACTCTGAAGGCTTTTGAGACAAGTGAGTATCCCAGGAAGTATCCATCATCAGCTTTTGCATCAAATTTTCCTAAGTGATCCTTGTGATTATGAATAAACACAGGACACCCAAAGACATGAAAGTAGCTGATGTCAGGGATTCTTCCTTTGAATAGCTCATATGGGGTTTTCCCATGTCTCTTGACAATTATGGATCTGTTTTGTGTATAACAGGCAGTTTTGACTGCATCAGTCCAAAAATGGTTGGAAAGGACTGATCCACATAGCATTGTCCTAGCTGCTTCAATGAGTGTTCTGTTCTTCGTTTCAGCAACACCATTTTGTTCAGGTGTGTATGGAGAGGAAAAGTTTTGGGAAATACCTTTCTCATCACAGAAACATTCAAGTTCAGAATTTTTGAACTCAGTCCCATTGTCAGTTCTAATCTGTTTGACATTAATGTCATTTTGGTTTTCAATGTTCCTAACCAAGGACATGATTGTTTCAGCTTCCTGACTCTTTTTGATCAGGAAGAATACCCAGGTGAATCTAGAGTATTCATCCACAATGACCAGAGTATACTTCTCATGGTTGGTAGACCTTGGACTGATAGGTCCAAATAGATCCATATGGAGAAGATGTAGGCAGTTCCTGATGGAAAAGTTGGTTTTGGTTTTAAAGGATGCTCTGTGATGTTTACCTTTTTCACAAGCTGAGCATGGTTTATCCTTTGAAAACACAAGAGATGGTAAGCCAAGGACTTTGTTTTGTTTTACAAGATTGTTAATGTTCTTAAAGTTCAGGTGGGTGAGTCTCTTATGCCAAAGCCAGTTGAGTGTATCAGTGGCCTTAGCAAAGAGACAAGTTCCATCCTGAGTTAGACTTGACATGTCTAATACATAAACATCTTGTCTTCTTGGTGCAATGAGCACAATTTCCTTATTTGCATTGAAGATGGTTCCTTGCTTATCATCAAACTGAACTATGTATTTTGCATCACATAGTTGACTGACACTGATCAGATTATACTTAAGACCATTCACATATGCTATCCTAGTAAATACAATACCATTAAAGTTTACTGAACCATAACCTTCAGTGAGACATGATGAATTATCAGCAAATATCACTTTGGGTCCTGGTTCTACCACATATTTGTGCAGACACTCCTTAACACCAGTCATGCTCCTTGAACATCCACTGTCTAGATGCCAAATAGGATCCCTGGCATGCTTCTGCACAAATAGTAAACTGGGTCAGTTCTTTCTAGGACTCCATTTCATGGAGGGTTTGGTATTGTAGGTCTTTATGAAAGTATTAATTGATTCATGATCAGAGGTTGAGTGGACTGAGCTACCACATGTTTTGCATTTAGTTGCAGGGGTAGCCTCAGTAGTCTGAGAGGATTGTTTCATTACTCTTCTTGACTGAATGACATTCTCTTTTTCCTGAGGATTTCTACTTCCACTAGATTCACAGTGTTTGTCAAATTGACAATCCTCAGGAAGATGATCATTGAATCCACATAAAGGGCAAGGTGAAAAAGGCTTGGCCTTTTGCTTCTGTTTCTGCTTAGAATCAGAAGGATAGTTCAGGCACTGAGCGTTAAGTCCTGAAAAGTTTGACATGACTGAGCATTGTTTATGATCAGAGGTCCTGTGATCTTCCTTTTTGCAGATCATGCAATAAAGGACTCTATAGCAATCATCAGTGAGATGATTTGTATAGTTGCATAGTTCACATCTTTTCAGGGGTTTTGTGGGTTTGGGTTTGGTCTTTGAGGAAGTTGGTTTTTGTTCCTTCTTGGATTGAGAAGATTTCTCAGAAGATGCAATCTTCTCTCCTAGCTTCCTGACCATTTCAGCCAACTGATCAAATTTTGAGTCAGGGCTTTGGGTTGTTACTTCAGAAGGGACTGAAGTTGATGAGTCATCAGTATATACTGAGACATCAAGGTTTGCTCTCTTTGGGATGGTTGTTCCCATTCCTGATCTCTCCTTTGGAGAGTGTGGTGAGAAGACCATAGGTGGGAGGCCTAAGTTAGGTGCAGCACCCTGAAGGGTATTTAGTGGAGGAAGTGGAGGGTATGATTCTGATTCCGACTCATTCAAAGACTCAGTGAGTTGTTCAGTGAGTTCAAGCTTACTGAGTTGTTCAGTAAGTCCAAGCATATTTTTCAAAGCCTGACTTTCAGGAAGCAAGATCTTTCCAGTCTCAAAGTTTGGTAACTTACTGACTGGGTTGTCCCTGACAATCCAGTCATTTGACTTGGGAAGCAATTCTTGCTCAAAAGATATGCCAGCTGGAACAAAGTTTATTTCATTATGACACAGAATTGGATCAACCATAAGAGGGTCAATACCAATGGTTTTCTGAGAGATTAATCCCACAGTATCAAAAACCTTGGGGTTCTTCTTATCCAGCTTTGAATGATAGCCTTTTCTTTGTTAAGTTCAGTTTGAAGGACTTGGTTTTGTTTCAAAATCTCAGTGTTCTGAATTTGTAGAGTTATTGTTTCTAGTTTGGCTTGCTTTAGTACAAGAAGTTCATCTCTACATTTGTTCAATTCTGACACAATATTGTTATATTTTAAAACAGGTTAAGCCTTTGTTCCTCAACAAACTTTAAATCAACACAAATATAATTCATGTAAGACTGCCAATCAGAATCATCATCCATAGAAAGTAAAGTATTTACCTTCTTCATGGTGATGTTGACCCACTCTCCATTTCTAGCATGGCTTTTTCCCACAGCCACCTGATCCTCTTCAGAAAGTGCCATCAGTGCACTAACTCTTATTTCCTCATCTGAGGAAACCTCTTCATCATCCCAATCATATGCTTCAGCTACTAAAACCTTGTTCTTTGTCTGAATAGGTTTAGATGTTTGAGCAGCCTGAGGCAATATGGGGTTAGTTTCAAGAAGTGCAAGTTTAGCTTTGATATTCCTATATTTTGTTTCAAAATCCTTTTGACCCTTGTTTTGAAATTGTTGGGTGGACTGAAACATTTTAGGTTGAAACTTGCTAGTTCCTGAGAATTTGTAAGAGGGTTCTGAGATAGTTTTAGAATAGCAGTCCCTAGCAAAATGACCCTTTTTACCACATTTAAAGCATTCAGTGGTCTCATTTGCTTTTGGTTTTGTAAAGTTGGACTGATTTCTTTTGATGAAACGTCTTGAACTAGCAAGGAGTGCCCTTTCTTGGAATTCCAAGTTCAGGTCGTTCAGGTACTCCTCACCAATCCTTTCATCAATTTCTTCTTCAGAATCCTCTTGACTATCCTGCACAATACCATTAGAATAGAAAGCAGTTGATATGGGTGTGGAGGTTAAGGCCTTTTTGGACTCAAAAGTTTTTGAGTCAGGGTATCTCCTTGAGATCAAGTTGTCCTCATAGACAAACTTCCTATAAATTTCAGGGAGCTCAAGGTTCTGAATGTGGTTAGCATTCCTCAGGCCTTGTGAGAAGTTGAGCCACTTCTCAGGGAGACTGTTGACAAAGCCAACATTAGTCTCATGTTTGGTCAATACAACACCATCATTTGATAATTCATTTATCAAAGTCTTGTATCTGGTGTAGGTCTGTGAGAGACTTTCAGAGTCTTTTGCCCTGAAAGTATTATACTCAAGTTTAAGGTCCATGACCCTATTTTCCTTGGTATCTGAGGGACCCTCAAAGCTGTTTACCAAGTCATCCCAAGTTTGCTTGGCTGTTAGACAGTTGATGACTGATTCCATTACATCGTCAGGAAGACATGATATAGGGATGTTTTTCAGGCGTTGGTCTTAATTGACCACCCTCCTCTCATCAATGGTCCATTGGGCCTCAGGCTTGTTTAGCCCTGCGGCAGTCTTTGGGACAAATGGGCCATCCCTGATACAGGTGATGTAGTAGGGTTCCATACCAGTAAGATAGCAAATCATACGCTTCTTCCATTTTCTAAATTACCCAGCTTCAAGTCTGGGTGCAACAGCAGAGTAGCTGCCACCCTTTTTGTCGACTAGCTGGGGTACATTGATATCAGCCATAGTAGGATCTTGGTTTTAAAAACCTATAGCACTCTTGGTTAGTTTAAAATATTTTATAAACCAGAGGCTCTGATACCACTTGTTGGTCCCTTTAAACTTATTAGAGTTAACTAGAAAGTTAATCTATTTCGTGTTATGACTAATACAATGTTTAAGATTAATTCTAACAGTTATAAAACGTAAATATAAAAATACACAATATTTTTTAACGTTTAAATTCTTATTAGAAATGAATCCAAGAATCTATTACCCAAGTGTTTTGCGGAACAAACACTTGGGATTGAATAGACAAGGGTATGGGGTGTCTCCTATCGAAACTCAAGTTTTCCTTGAGTGGTAACAATATACCCACTGAGCTATCTCAGTGAGTTGTATACTCTTTGTAGGGGAGAAGTTCCTTTGTAAAAGTTCTAAACTTTCAATATACAAAGCACACCTTAACTTCTCTCCCTTCTTATCTATTTATATCAAAGTAATCTAAGTATAAGTGATTAAATATAATACAAGTTGTTGAGGTTGCGTGTCTGACAATTACAAAAAGTAATTGTCATTTCCAAGAACCAATAGGAAAGGGCTAATAAGACTTTGGGAGTTGTTGGCTGACACTCCATGACTTTTAGCCGCAATAGGGAAGGTTGGATCTGACAAGGGAAGAGTGTTGGGCTGACACTTTTATCTTCTCAGATCTTTTCCCTATTGTTCCCGCCTTTTCTTCAGGCGTTGGTTCCTTAGTCTTCAATTACTTTATTGTTGAGGAGACTGGGGTTCAGTGAGTTCTTGTCCAACACTCACTGAACCATCATCTTCTTCTTTAGCTTAAGTCCTACTCAGGGAGTACCGCCTTCCTGAGAAGTGAATCCTTCTTCTTGAATTCGCCTTAAGCATCTTGAAGATGACTCACTGAGAGGCTGTTCTCTCAGTGACTTGAATTGTTCTCGGTTTAAGTTTAACACTTAGTTAATTTGTGTCCAAATCATGTTTTACGTATTCTTGGGTTTTTCATGACCCAACAGAAAGTATGTTAAAGTCCTTGATTTTTAACTAAAGGTCTTCTGGTCATGCAGTTTGCGTAAATTTTTGGTCAAACTGAAAAAGGGCAATTCAACTTTTAAACCTTGACGTGTTTTCAAAGTGTCTTAGCAAAAATATTTGAAATGGGGAGGAAATCAATTCGTTTTCAAATAAAATCAAGCTTAGTATACATTGTTATTCCTAATACACAAAATCACGTTAAGTATTTCTGTGTGTTAAGCTAAATTGCTATTTGCTTATTATAGTTTTCCGGTTTATGCGTTTATAAGGCTCATGCTAAATCACTTGCACTATATTAAGTAATTAGTTTACATTGCATATAGGCATCAACCATTTGTCTTGCATTTGTTGCAAGTTCTTAAAATGGTTTAGTAACTTTCTTAGGAATATAAACTAAGTTGGTTTATCATGTGTGTCGAAAGATATTGTCTTACACAATTATTTTTGCAAAGGCTTAAGTGTAAAAAGTACATCAACACAAAACACTTAACACTTTCATAAAATCCGTAACATGATCTTTAAAACATTACATCATTCTGTCTTGCTTGACCATGGGTTGTCTAAACAAGATAAAATGTCATTTTAATACATTAGTATTTAAGTAAATGAAAATGTATTAAACTTGCATTGATCTAACACACATACAAAATGTTTTAAACATTTAGTATTTTACGTATGTTGTATAATAATAGTTAAGATAATTATTTTTATACCAATGAGGTGTCGAAAAACTAAGAATATTATACTTAATAATGTAAATAGTTTTTCTCAAATAAAAATAAATGACAATATCAAAGTAGTAACTTAATATGTCATTAACCTCACACCTACAACTAGTGTTGGAATAAATGGAACACACTCCTTAAATTTTTATTTTCTTTTTAAAAAGGAGTGATTGTGAGGGTCAAGAAAGATCTCGAGTACATATCAATTCATTATTCAAATTATGATTGATATCATTATCGAATCTAATTGACAAGTTTTTGAGGGTGGACATGAAATTGGAGTCATTATTTGTCTAGCTTCAAGATAACATCAAATTATGATGAAAAGTATTATCTTGAATCTACATACTCAATCACATTCGATTGTTGTGAAAATAATGACGTTCTATCAAGACGAAAATAATATGCATCGGATCATAACTCACACTTGTGTTGAAAATGCCATATTGAGTCTTCGTGTCCAATGGTTGTGTTCCAAACTTTAAACTAATATGTTTAAAAGATGCATAAAATACACAACTAAGTAGGGTTGACAACTTGGATGTTTCATCCGAAATATACAAGTAATTTACATTGCAATGCAATTAGTAAATGTGTCAATTCCGAAAAACCAAACACGAGCAAACAAACAACATATGTAAACTTTGCTCATGAACGACTCAACACTCAAAGTCACATGTCTAGTAAAAGTGTCACACATAATATGTTATTAACTATTATGTAAGTCTTCAATCTTTGAGAATTTCACATGTATTTCTCTTATCAAAAGATTGATAAAGGATAACTTATATCCTATGCGTCTTATTTTCTTTGTAACATGAATGGTTATGTTACAAGAGAATACATTGCATCCTGTTAACAAATGTAGGATATTAGAGTTGAATAATAACCTAATACGACATGTGTCATTGCATAAACAAGTAAAATTGGTCATACACAAAAATACTTGTTTCACAAAGCATTCGTAAGAGTGGTAAGTTTCCTCTTAGAAAAGCATACTTGTTGAAATAAACAGTATGTCTCATTTCAAATAAAATACTCACAAGATCTATTGAGGTAAGTAACCTTCACTAGATTCTTTCTCAAGATATGCAAAGGAGCATTCCTGAAACACACACGATGTAGTAGATTCTACATTGTATCACATTAGAGTGTCTCTTGGTTCTAGGAAACCAAATTATGATAAAATAACATGTAACAACTCAACAAACAAAGATGTTGTCCAAGAGATCATAAAATACACCATCTCCATCAAACAACCTTTAAATCTCAAGCACGAAATTAAAACATTTCACTTGCCTTTGTTAGGAGTTGTGTAAGACATGTCATTTTCTTAACCAACTTTCAAAGTATGGTTAATTGAGTCGTCTTAGTCCATGTATAAGCAAAACAAGATAACATCATCTTTGCTATACTTCGATAGGCAAATATAGGAATTTGAATTCTTCTAACATGAGAATGACTACTGGAGAACCTATCGCACTAGAAATTCAATTTGACCTAACGGTTGGATTGCTTCCAAGAGAGAAGTTGGGTTCGTGTATAACCCGTAAAAATGGTCGTGTTTAGCCTTAATTGAGCACCACTGGTGATAGTCTCATACTCATTCTCTAACTTGAAAAATTTTCATTCCTACATTTGACTAGAGATAGTTTACATCGGTGAACTTTATCTCCCATTAGGATGTCATCTTAAACAAGTAGTAATTAGGATCTGCCTTAGCAAACCTAGAGTGCTTGCATCATACATACATGTTTCAAAATGATAACATGTTCTCATAAGACATGATTAAATGTCTTCATGATCTTAAATGCTAAATGATTATCATGTTTTGCATGATGGTTGCATTTATTCCTTATGTGCATTTTACATGATTTGCTTGTAAAGTTTGCATCCACACTATGCTCTTTTGACACATTAAGAATTAGGTATGCCCATCACTATGAACCCTTAGAAGTCATAGAGTCATACACTAGTGTCAAAACCTATAAGTTAGAGTAGTCGCGAAGTTGTCCCAATTCCCCAGTCATCACTTCGCCTTCTTCCAAGTAATACACCTGTTTGTCATGGGAAGGTTAGATACAAACCTAGTAGAACTCGGAGTAGGATTGACAACTTAAATATTTCGTCCGAAATATTCAAGTAAGTTGAACTTGCGATCGCAATTGTTAAATGTCATATCCGAAACATCATACTCAAGCCTTTTAACAACGTATGTTAAAACGCTCATCCCAAAGATAAAAGCTAACTTCAACCCTCGGGTGACAAAGGAATCACGAGTTGCTATTTAAGTGATTAGTAGTTCCTTTCATCCTCGTGTGAATATACACGTCTTAAGATCCCAAACCCTGCTGCGAACCAGCACCATAGGCCTAGCTTTACATCTTTCAAAACCCCGCGAAACACTCACGTGCGAAGCATATAGAAATCCGTAAATCAACCAAACCTCTCAACCAAGAATCCCTTAACCATCTTCGTCTAGGTCTAGGAATGATGGAACATTTTCCATAAATCTTATGACTATTTAAATATTTCACTGGAAATATTAAAGTCATCCCTTGTACCCCTCTTATGACTACTTGAATATTTCACTGGAAATATTGTAGTCATCTCGTGCGTCTCGTCTCATGACTCTTTGAATATTTCACTGGAAATATTGAGATCATCTCTTCTATTTCGTGTCATGACTTTTAGATATTTCACTGGAAATATCAAGTCATTTTTCACATCGCTCTAATGACTACCTATGTATTTCCTCGGAAATATAAAAGTCATCTCTTCTCATCCTAAATATTTAAAGTATATTTAATTTGCGAAATGCAATTAAATGTCATTTCTAGTTCTCGATAAACGTTCATCGAATCCCGTTGGATTCACTCATAAAAGAATTTATTCGGTATAAATTCTTTTAATCTAAGGTCCAGAAAAATCACAACATATGTGAAATTTCTTTGTCAGAAATCTAATTCTGGGTCAAAACTGACCTCAGCAGGTCACGGTACCCTTAAATAGGGGACGGTACCGCTAAATTTAACGGTACCGTCGGACCGTTGTCTGCTGAGACAGTTTATTCTCACTGTTTCAGAACCACTATCGAAACCCACTCGATGTAGTCTTGAACCAGAACCGTATCCTATCAGAACATATTGTATCTATCCTCTGATTCCTAAGCCTTCTTCACTTTCACTTCCGCATGGTACTAAACACTACCAATGCTTCCGCATCCCACTCATCTCCCACACACTTCAAATGAAGAACCGCTAGGATACGTTGGAATAACCCTTCTTCATTAACATAGATAACCCCACTAGAACCTTATCACCAACCTCACAACCCTGAAGATTTTATCTTCTTAACCCTTAGGATATCTCCAAGTAATCACATACCTCATCATATAAATATTCTATGAATATTCACAATGATTGAGAAGAGCTATGTGACTTCAAAGGTGAAGTTTATCGTATGCTATCCACCACTTGTCATGACGTTACTAATCTCATCGCTTCCGTCAACGTTTGTTTTCCTATTTATCTTTTACATCTTGTCCGGATGGTCATAGTTTAAGGGGGAGCGAAAACACACTCATATAGTCTTTCACCAAACACTCTCAAGAGCACACATATGTGGTTCTTATTCCCTAGGAAACTTCCCTTTAGCTGCCCAGAACTAGGCTACACAGGAAAATTCGTGACTTCCAGGTCACAGTACCGTTAAATAGGCCACGGTACCATTAAATTTAACGGTACCGTGTGGTATTTAGTGGTACCATGTCTATGTTTGACGAATTTTTACTGTTCCCTCCTGATCCCTGCATCCCTAACCTCAAACCTGCAAAATTTTGCAAACTCACATACACCCTAAGATTTCCTCACTACATCATAGGACACCATCACCAACTTTAGTTTAAATCCCACAACCCTTGCCTATATAAGGCCTCACTACTGCAAGCTTATCTTGCATCTCATCTTCAAACCTCACATTAACATCTTTCATCATCATACTTAAACCTTTTAGCTACACTTCACTCTTGACAGTGATAGTTAGTCTAAGAACCTTCAACCCATAGATCATCACACTCAAACCTTATAACCTTCAACTCATCACACTCAAACCTTACAACTACTCCTCACTTTGGATAAGTGATAGTTAGTTCAACAACCTTCAATCCTCACAAATACACGAAACCCTTCATGCACCAAATTATCTCTAACACACAACTAGGATCATCCAACCTAGAAACCTAGAACTTCGTTACCTTAACCCCGTTAGAGATATCCACCAACAATCCTGTTAGGATCACATGCACCTTTCTTTTTTTTTCCTTTTTGAAATATATCATGCATCTCATTGTCAGTGCAAACGATATATTAACCTAAACCATCCTTTCCCACCTTTCCTCAAAGGGCAAAACGAACATCTTCAACCACATCATCATCATTCTCCACTTTTAGGATTCCTACACCCTTACCTCCACCAAGTCCACCACAACCTTTAGCTATCACACTAACCCTATCACCATCAAACATCTTTGGACTTGGCACCAACACATCATCCTTATCACCATCACCATCACCACAACCTTTAGCTCTCACACTAACCTAGTCACCTACGTCACCTTTTGAAGTTGGCACTAACACATCATCCTTATCACTATCACCATCACCACAACCACTAATGGGTCATCCCATTATTTATCCCCTACAACCACATAACCCAAGTTGTCCTTGTTGTCACCACAACCAACACTCTCCCACCTTATGGAATCATTTAGGTATAACCTCTACTGAGTCTACTTTATGGCACGACTTGTCATAATAGTAATCATTTAGAGTATGTCTTATCAACAAACTATCCTTAACATCAATCATCTTAGGTAGATGATTATGTTGTTCAAAAGGTTTGTTAGAACTTTCCTCCCAATGACAACTTGGAATAAGTCATTTAGTGCGTCAGTCAATGAACGAATCTCATTCTTGATTAGTGTGATTGAGTGAACAATTACACCTTAGGTTTTCGGTTGGGTTGTGACACTTATGTGTTAACATAGTTTAACCCATGCATGTCTTGCTATGTGTATTCTATCCCTATAATGTTGTTCCTATACTGTTATATATTATGTTGCACGAAGCTAACCCTTGATGTAGGAAAAACCTTTGTAAGAATTTGATCCATGGATCCGCTAGATACTAAGGTAAATAAAAAAGGGGATTAAGTCACCATAGGAGAGCATTGAGCTAGGGGGAGCTCGGGAGTATTTGAATACATAGCATGGAGTCATCTTCACAAGTGTTGATAGAAGGATTCACTAGGATGATGCAAGCTCGCCTTTCGGGGGAGAAAGGATAGTAGTGCAATAAGGGGGAGTAGGGAGTAAATTCAAGGGAGCGCTCGAGGAAACTACCTTTTTGATTTAACAAAAGGGGGAGAAGGGGAGTGTAAACAGGTAACTTTTACATTTTACTATGTGTTACGGTTTACATATTTGTCATCATCAAAAAGGGGGAGATTGTTAGTGCAAATATTACGATATTTAAACTAAACGATTTCTTTGGTTTTAATAATGACAAACATGTAACTTGTAATACATAACGTAAAATGTGAAAGTTACTTGTAAACACAAATCATCAATGCATACTTACATCAACACCTCCCGACATCTCAAGTATGCTGATGTGCGTGTGCGTAGTGCTCTAATTTATACCCACGGTATGTCGTTGTGGTTTTAGCAGTATTCAAGTTTTAAATTTATATTTAGCCGACTTATCAATAACACACACACTTTAACGAGCAGTGTACCCGGTCAGTATGAATATAATGGTAAGTAGAGTGTCGATCACTAAGAGTGGAACGTATTATCTAGTTATTCCAATCAGTATTTTAATATCTTAAGTTAGCTATACAACCTAATCTAACGCAAGGGGGTTCAGCCTGAGAGACTGGCACGGTTTGGTTATGATTAAATATAAACTAAACTAATAGGCACAAATCAGCGATTAGCACACACGTACACAGATAAATACTTGAGACAATAAGAAGACCTGTCCTGATAGTTAAGTAGCTTGTCACTTGTTTTATTGCTAGTTTTATATGAAGTGTATAGTTCGATGCAACGCACCGAGATTAATCCCTTTCTCATTGGCTCTAATCTTATCGGCGAGTAAACCCTTAATGATTACTTATGTCTATCCTACTTATCTTTCTTCCTACTTTTCTATAGACGATAGAATGCATATGCGATATAATAAATAGGCGAGGAAGGGGCATGGCGACCCAAGCAATGCTCAGCTAGACACAGAGGTTATCAATGCACTAATAAAAGTCACCAAAGACATCAACATATAAACTTTAATTAATGGGAAAGCAATTTTAAGGGGAGTTGAAGTGCATGATTAAATCAATGACACAAGCCCATCAATCCTGATAAATTAAAGTGTACTAATACAATAAAACAAAACTACTTAATGAATTGAATACATGCAGGACCTTCTTACAGCTCTTGTATCTTCGTTTAAGGTGTGTCTTGTGCTGCTACTTCGTCTGAATTTGGCTTAGGGTTTTGTGGTCTTCGGTCTTCTTCTAAAACTAGGCTCTCGAAATTCGTCTGACCTTGGGGTATTTATAGTTTCTGTCTGAGGGCTAGATGCGGCGCATAGGATAAGTAGATGCGGCGCATTGACTTAACTTTGCACGGGGTCCAAGATTAATATATTTAGGAATATTCGTACACCGCCAGAAGATGCGGCGTAACTCCATTCTTAGATGCGGCGCATGTCCTTGCTGTCTTGGATCGTAGCTTGTGAAATCTTGATAGTGATGCGCCGTATATAATAAGTAAGATGCGGCGTATCTGGAGCAGAATGATCTTGATCTTGTACATTTCAGTAGACTCTTAACTTCTTGCTTATTTTGCTCCATAATTAGTCCAAAATCGCCAAGTTTCACATAATACTTGTTTTTACCTGAGAATTACAAAAGTAAACATTAACGTATCGATTCTCACAGATAATATAATAAAACAAGTCAAATAAATAGGATAAATGATGATAATAAAATGTACTTATTTGAGTTCATCATATGCTTCAACGAAGTCGTAGATTTCCATCCTGACATAAATCACTCAAGGTATGGACAAACAAATCAACTACTTGACAAATGATCAAAGGATTATATTTTTCTAAACTTCACATTTTTAATGTGACAAAACATTTTTTCAAAAATATATTTTACAAATTATTTTTGAATTAAAAAGAAATGTTTTATTTTGAAAAATAAGTTTAAAAATCCCAACAGCTATTTTTCCCCCCAAAATCAGCTCCAACCTTCTCCAAATAAGTTTTCACCAGAAAAGAAAATATTTGGAGCGTCCTTGTCTGGGACGGCTCCACGGTTCCACTAAATTTAGTGGAGCCGTGGGACATTTAGTGGAGCCGTCCGTACAAAATTTTCTGTAACGTTCAGATTTTTCTTGCCTATAAATAGTGGACCATTTCACACTTCCAACTTGATTTTTCCAGTCCTTTTTCTCTGGTCTAATCCCTCCTCACTTAGATGACTTCTTTGATCATTTGGAGAGTCTTAGTTTGTTTAAGAGTGATCCAATCATCCATTCAAGTAATCCTCTTCATTCATCTTGATTAGCAAGAGAAGAACACAAAGTATCCAAGTAGATACAAAGTGTTGTCATCCCTCTTGATTAGCAAGAGAAGAACACAAAGTATCCAAGTAGATACAAAGTGTTGTCATCCCTCTTAATTAGCAAGAGAAGAACACAAAGTATCCAAGTAGATACAAAGTGTTGTCATCCCTCTTAATTAGCAAGAGAAGAACACAAAGTATCCAAGTAGATACAAAGTGTTATTATTCCTCTTCATTTGCAAGAGAAGAACTTAAAGTATCCAAGAAGATACAAGAGTTGTAGTGGTTAGGTCTTGTAACATTTGTTACACTCTTGATTGTATCATAACATACATCAAGATTAATTTTCTTTTTTGAGAGAGTGAGTCAAGATCATTGTGATCTTAAGAGATAGTGAAGATCTCTAGAAGCCATTGGGCTTGTTGATTGATCATGTGGATCAAAGGTAGATCGGGTAGATCGAGTCAAGTGGGAGTAGATCATTGTGATCGTGTCGAGATCTTGGAGATATCTTGAAGCCATTGGGCTTGTGTGTATTGATCAAGTGGATCAAGGGTAGATCGGGTAGATCGTGGTAGATTGGTGCTAGCTAAAATTAACACTCGACATCTAGCTTAGTGTCGGAAATAGGATAAGCGACGTGTATGGTGTAGATCGGGTAGATCGTGGTAGATTGATGCTAGCTAAGATTAGCACTCGACGTCTAGCTTAGTGTCGGAAAACAAGTTAAGCGACGTGTACAGTTTTATCTGCCTGAAGGGAGTTTGTTGATTAGTGAAGTAACTCTCGAGTTGGGTACTCGGGGAGTGGAGTAGGGCGAAGAGGAGCTTCGTGACCGAACCACTATAAATCACCGTGTCTGGTTTGTGCCTTCTTACTTATCTCTTTACTTTCATTTCATTCTTTATCGCTATAAATACAAACCCTATTTTCTGCATTTGACACATCTTTCACACCACCAAAAGTCAAAGAACGAAGTAGGGTTCCAAAAGGACGATCCACAACAACATACGGAGCATTTTCCAAGGGAGAAATCACACCATATCATTAATAAGTTTTAGCGATTTATATTTATTTTACATTTTCGAATTCATGCCTTTCATTATCATGCAAAACATTGATTCTGCTGTACTTTCTAATATGATCGGCTAAGCACCTTTGGTGCTAGCCAAGTTATGATTCCTTTCATGATTTGATTATGTTTTCATGCTTTTATTATTGCTTCTAGTGTGTGCATGCTTAGTTTTTCGTTAGATCCTCTAGTTTCGGTAGTTTTGAAGGATGGTTGTACTTGTTGCATTAGGAGAATTGACCAAAGGACCCTAATGTAGTAGGTTGCAAGGTGTTGGTAAGAATTGTTTAATAGGACGACCAACATTCTTGTGTGCGAATGGACCTAAGAATGCTCCATAGGATCACCCTCCGGGTTGGATGAACTTAAGAGGTTAGATGTGTGGTCTAAGATCCGAGAGGCCGGATCACACAAAGAATTAATCTAACATGTAGCGGCACTTAATGACTCGAACTAGTCTACCTATAAGCTTTGACGACCATAAGGATGCAGACCTTTGGCGTCCTAGTAGGATTCTAGGGAGATAGGCTAGGCGAATTGACCACAGGAGTCTAGTGATACTTATGCCCCACTTGAAGCGATAGAAAGCTTAATTAGAGAACATAGTCTTTGCATGATAGGATGAATAACTAGGCTAGTACACTTTCTCCTAGGGGTGAGCAGGAACCGCACCGCAAACCGCAGACCGCAAAACCCGCACCGCAAAAACCGAAATACCAACAAAAACCGCGGCGCGGTTCCTGAAAATTAAAAACCCGCATTTTGCGGTGCGGTTTCGGTTTCTACCGAAAAACCGCACCGCAATAACTGCACCGAACCGCAAAGTCATATTCAAATATATTTTTTATTTTTTTCTAAATAAACCAACTAAATTTCATAATATTTGTATGATAAAATGCTTTTGTCTATACTTTCATAATTAGTCATTTCAAACGCATTTTATAGGTTAATTATCGTCTGAGTTTTTAGGTTATATAATTTTATTTTTCAATCAATTTATCACCAAAAATTTTAAAATTCTTCACCTCATTTGACTTGTACTGTTGTATAGATTTATAATTTGATACTAATATACAATATTTTGTATATATGTTTCAACCCATCATGTAACCTTATGATATATTTCTTCTATAATAAATATATACGAAACATTATAATTTGGAAAAAAAAAATTAAAACCGCAAAAACCGCAAAACCAAACCCCCAAACCACAAAAACCGCAAATCCGCAAAACCGCGCTGTTGCGGATTCTAACTTTTTAAAAACCGTATTTGCGGATGCAGTTTGGTTTTTATCAAAACCCGCACCATGCTCACCCCTACTTTCTCCCTACTGTTTACATGTGACAAATGGTAATTTTCGCACTTTATTTTAATAATAAATATTGATTTATTATTTTAAACCGAGCATTTCTATACATAACTGAACATTTTTGAGCATTTCTGAGCATTTCGGGAAGCTATCCCGCGTACTGTAGCTTACAGTCACTGCTGAAACTGTCTATTTTGTCAGTAAACGTAAATTATTCTATTTCTGATAGTTACTGACAAGTTACGTATTTAATTGAGAAGCTTTCTTGCATTTATTGAAAAGCAACCCCACACGCGTACCGACACTACAGTATATATGGTAGCAGTCAAATAATTACATTTTTGAGCAAATAATAATATTTTATTATTATTCTGACAAAAACGTCGATAAAAACTTTATTTTACGTATACGTGACCAAAAAGTCAAACCGGGACTTTACGATAACATTTAAGCTTAAACCGACAAACGATACACCAACGAGGAGCAAAACCTTTTCCCTCCCCCCTCTTGGCTGTCGTTTACCGCCACGTCCCCCACAAAATGACAAGGATTTTTATACTAATTGATTTGGTTAAGTGGATGATGACTCTATATATTTTGTAACTTACCTAGTTAGTGACACACACCTTAACACACATACATTTTCCTCTCAAGGATTTACCTAGATCATTTTCTACTCTTCAAACCCACGATCAACAATAAAGTTCAAGATCCACAAAAATTCTTTGAGTTTCAAGATAATCGGGTTGTACTTTTGAGATTTTGGGAACGATCGGAACGTATCTTGGGTATATATATTTATGTTTTCACATCTTGTGGGTCTCGACTTTTTACAAGCATTGTAAGGAAACTCAAAAATTTGTTCAATCTTGTTCATTGCATGTTCTCTTGATGTTTAAAAGTGGTACAAAGTGCTAAATGTATACGTTTTGTTAAATTTGAAAAGCTAGGGTTTGGTATATATATTTATGTGCTCGACTTTTATGAAGTTTTCATACAAATTATGTTATTTCTTGCTTGTGTGGTAAATCTTGTTGCTTGTGATGCTAGTTTGATGGTACAAATGTGTTTAGTGTTAATTACTCGAGTTTAAAACGAATTATACACTTATTTGTGTATATATATGAATCGGCCACATTTTAACCAAAATAAAAATTGGGGTTTTGAAAAACATAAAATTTTGGCTCTAGTGGTGAAATGGTTAAATTAGTGCTTAAAAACTTATTTGGAATAGCTTATTGAATAAGCTATAGCTTATTGTGTTTCGACTTGTTTTGGGTCCAAATGGGTCGTACGGTTCAAAATGGGCCGAGCCCACTGAATTTTGACCAAGTTTGACTTTTTGACCACTTTGCTTATTAATAAGTATTTATTTGGTTAATTAAAACATTGTTACGAAAACTATTCGGACTAAAAGGGCTTAAAGGTTTAAACTTGTTTTTAAGCCTATAACTTGTAGGGTACGAATTGGGCCAAGCCCAATCAATATTCGGACTACTTTGACTATTTGACCCCGTGGCTTATTTAAAGAGCTTATTTGATTATTTAAAACTTAACGATATATATAACGTAACTTAAAAAGCTTATATTGGTTTTGGACTAAAATTAGACTATTGGGCTTATGATGGACTTTTCGGCCCAATAGTGGTTTCGGGTGACAAAAATGAGTTTTGGAATATTTTTAAACCTTTTATAAATGTTTCGACGTAATAAAACGTTATATATCGATTAAAAACATTTTTGAACTCGTTTTGACATTTTAATCAAATTTTGGTTACCAAATGGACTTTTCGACCCAATTTTACACGAATTGACTTTTTGTTGACTTTTGGAAGTATTTTGACTGAACGTTGACTTTTATAACGAAACTTATAATTAAAATGTAAACGTGTCGATATATATAGTTATAACCTAAAATATATACTTTTGGACTAGTTTTGCAAATATTGTTAACGTAAGGGACTATTTGAGTAAATTGCAACACTTAGGAAAAATGGAAAAGTTCGAATAAACAAACGGGTGATGCCCGATTTTTCTAAAATTCCAACACTTGAAATATTTTTGGAAAGAAACCGACTAAAGGACGAAATATATTATTTTCATATTAAAAATATTAATTTTCCTAAATTAATATTTTGGAATTCATAAAACATAGGAATATATTTTATTTATTCATATACTTACACTTTATTTAATTTTTCTAAATTAAATACTTATAATTTCCTTTTTATAATTATATTATAAATAATTATAATATTTATAATATAATAATACCCCACTATCACCATTATTATATTAATTTATACATATTTATTTAATTAATTACAAGACCTAATTAATTAAATATTTAAGTTATTAAACTTTTATATATATATATATATATATATATATATATATATATATATATATATATATATATATATATATATATATATATATATATACTAGACTTCAAAGCCCGCCCAATGGGCGGGCATGACTTGTAAGCCCTCCCGGGCATATAAGCCCGCCAACAGGGCGGGCATGACTTGTGATTATCGTTGAAAAAAGTAAGTTTACCAAAAATAAAGATACAGACATATTAAATTACATATGTTGCATACCAATAACTAATACCTTCGTCTAATACGTTGGGCGGGCTATTATTATTATTACACTTACAATCATATATATATAATATATATATATATATATATATATATATATATATATATATATATATATATATATATATATATATATATATATATATATATATTTGTTAGCATTAAAATTACATGTTAAAGTGATGGTCATTTATCTTTTATTTACTTTGTATTGTGTGTCGACTACATATGTTAGAATAGTATGTGAAGGCTTTTTGTTGGACTATGCTAGTTTGTATTAGACAAGTCCATGTAATCTTCAAGAGTCCAAGTCCAACACAAAGCCCACCAAGCCCAAGAGAAAGCCTCTTAGGGCATCCCATCTCAACTATAAATACACACTCTCACCATCAAAAATAGTGTGCCTCATAGTCTTGTGTAGGTGAGAGTGTGTATTGTGTATGTTCTCTTAAGGTTTATGTTTGTTTCTTTCTTTTCAAGTTATAAACATTCGACCAGTTATTATATCATACGATCCATACACATATTCTTCTCATTTATATTTCTCTAGTCTTTTGAGTGTCACGTTATTTATAGTCTTAGTTTGTGTGATAAGGTTCGATTTATATATATATATAGGGTATATATATATATATATATATATATATATATATATATATATATATATATATATATATAGGGAATATATTAGCTACAATTAATTGTAGCCAATTGGCTACAATTTTGTGCTATAAATATGGGCCCCTGATTTTTTTTTGTGGTCCTGATTCTTTTATGTGGGTCCCTGATTTATTGCTAGTGTGTTTTTTGTGAAGGAATTGTAGCCAATTGGCTACATATAATTGTAGCCAAGCTATCCCCATATATATATATATATATATATATATATATATATATATATATATATATATATATATATATATATATATATATCTCAGGTTCCCTAATGATCTGTCCATTTAATTTGTCTAAATTCACAAGCACATTATGAGCGAAAAAATGTAAACAATGATAATAGCTAGTGATTATAGACATTCACAATCATGGTAAAAACACAAATTTGGCTAGACCTGTAAAATTTTCATATACGGGCTGTTCATATTCACAAAAATTGCAACAAAAAAAAATACAAATGAACAATTAGTTATAAGTAAATTTTATTGGTCTGATTGTGCATTTCTTAATTAAGTAACGAAAGAAGGCCGCCCAAGTGTCCAAGGAATAAATTAAGTAACGGTTAATGAATTACAAACATCGTAAAACATTTATACAGTGAATAAAGAACAAAAAGAAATGAATGGTAATCCGATAAGAGTAAATAAAATTTAATAAATTGCCTACCATTACAAATTATATGCTTTTAGTTCAAGTACTTGCCTAGAAAGAAAATGTTATATGCTAGTCACTAACCCGTTTAACCCATTATAGACCAATGTGACATTTAACCTTTTAAGCTAATTTTAGTACTCATACATGTTTAACCCATTAATGATTGAGATAAGAAAACGTTATATGCAAGTCACTAACCATCTCTCCGGAGTTAGAAAGTAGGCCTTGCCATTTGGGGATTGTATTTTCACGCTCCACATATGGTGATGGAAAATAAATAAACGTTAACAATTATAGAACGATTAAAAGTTACAAAGTTATACATAATATGAAAAAAGAACAATTGATAATCATATGACCGCCAAATTGTCCACATTAAGACTAAAGACTCGACATTCCATTGTGAAACGGGGACTTGGGGGTTCGATTGCAAATTTTATTTACCTCTGAGTATGACTTGCAATTTCGAAATGCACGGAATCCATTTGGCTATTGTGCAACACGTTGTACAGTTCTTTATTTGATGGACTTGTATTGATATGCCAAATACTATATAAAATGTAACACAATAGCCGGAAAAAACTTAGACAAATAAATCAAACATTAAATAATGCACTTTAATCCTCTTAAAGCCCAATGCAAACCTTCATAAACAGACTAAATAATACAATTTTAACATGGAGCTTTTAGTGAATAAAATAAAAATATTGATGTATATGTGGGGATGTATGTAAATCCCCCCTAAAATAAAAGCAGCTAAGCGTTGACCTTCTAAAAAGAATTGTCAACCATTATCCCATTAAATACAATAGAAGTTTTCATGTGTCCTATGGTAGTCGAAGAACAGAACTAAAATGAAATCTTAGGGGGTATTCATAATCTAGGAGTTGTCCAAAAACTAAAGGCGCGTTCTCTGGGTTGACCTTTTGAACATAACATTCGATATATCGTAGCATGTTGTTGGTATAAAGGTAGTGAGTGAGGTCATGGACAAAGCTAAAGCAGTCACACACATTAATTAGAGGCCTTGCACAAGAAGCTTAGCTTCCATTAGAAGATTCTACCTGGCGCTCAAATATGATCCCAAGAAGAAGTAAATGCCTTCATAGGATTTGAAGGTTAGCATCAACACCGAGCTGCTCGCAATATTCTTTGGCAACCTAAAGTCACAAATTCAGCAAAGAGAATCATAAAGAATTATATGTGACCATTTCGACCCATTTTCTTACAATTGGGTTGATATGGGGCATGTTTGATCCTAGACGAGTCAAGCAGGCGAAATCAGAAAACTTAGCTAAAAATGAAAGGGCTTAAGAGACTCGCAGAGAGTTATTAATGCATACTGTGGGAAACTAGAAGCGGGGTTGAATAGTTTACCGGTTTAAAATTCTTTTAAAAATCTTGTTTTAAAAGTTGGCTATTGGAAACTTTGATTCGAACTCTATGTGTAATCAATCAACACCAATATGAACTACACACTAAACTAACAAATACAAAATAATGAAAGTAAAGAGTAGAGTTGGAAAGATCAAACCGAGACAAAGGATTTATAGTGGTTCGGCTACAAAGCTCTTCTTCGCCCTACTCCACTCCCCGAGTACCACACTCGAGAGTTTCAAGCACTATGTCAACAACCTCCCTTCAGGCGGAGAAAACCGTACACGTCGCTTATCCTATTACCGACACTAAGCTAAATGTCGAGTGCTAATCATAGCTAGCACCAATCTACCAAGGTCCACGTGACCAATCACACAAGCCCTAATGGCTACAAGAGATCACCACGATCTTAACACGATCACAAAGATCAACTCTCACTTCACTCTACTTAATCTAACTACTCTAGATCCTTTGATCACTCACACACAAGCCCGATGGCTTTAAGAGATCTTCACTATCTCTTAAGATCACAATGATCTTCACTCACACTCTCACAAAAGAAAGATAATCTTGATGTATGCTAAGATACAATCAAGGATGTAACAAGTGTTACAAAACCTAACAACTACAACTCTTGTATCTTCTTGAATACCTTGAGTTCTTCTCTTGCTAATGAAGAGGAATGATAACACCTTGTATCAACTTGGACACTTGTGTTCTTCTCTTGATAATGAAGAGGAGTGATAACACCTTGTATCAACTTGGATACTTGTGTTCTTCTCTTGCAAGTGAAGAGGAATGAAGAGGATCACTTGAAGGATGATTGGATCACTCTTGAACAAAAGAAAAACTAACCTAAATGATCTAAGAAAGAATGTGTGAAGAAAGTATTCAACTCAGAAAGTTTTGTGTGTGTAAGTGATGCGTGGTTTTGCGACCTTACAACAGGTTTTACCTCTCAAGGGATCTCGAGAGGCTTACAACCCCACCAGGCAGTGTACCTGACCGATGTAGTATAGTGTAGTGGTAAGTACGGGGGATTGATCGTTCTCCACAGGGAATAGTGTCGTTAGGATTGAAAAACTATTCTAATAGGTCTAAGGGTGAGGGAAGATTCTTTTTGTATTTTTATATTTTTATGGAAAGCAAGTAAAAATCTCGGGTTTGAAAGAGTGGGCGGAATTAGTTGCTAGTCAACTAACCCAAGTAACTACGAATGCAAATAAAATAAAATAATGAAAATGAAAAGGTTGTGAAACTTATGTGGAGAGAAATGTGTTTACTTAGATTTCCTTACTCCCTAACTATCTTTTACCGGTTGATTAGTGTGTATTAATCGCGTGGATGACGGGTGTATTCCTTAATACCAATCGTGGGGTGGCGTACGTACTTCCCCAACTCTACAAGCTCCTACTTCACTCCTATGTCGAGCCGGCTAAGAAGCTCCTAACATGGGATCACTAGAATTCGCTCATGCATTAAATACAACCATAAAAACCTTAGTACGCATTGGTTCATGTTTCTTAAGACGTTCAAGCAAGTTACCGTATAGGAAGTTAGCCAGTTTTCTTAAGCCTAACATCGATGAACAATCATCCAATACAATTAATAACACACTAATAACCAATAATCAATAGCTAGGTTTCATTAGATCTAAGCAAACACAAGATAAATCTAGCCTAGCATGTTAATCAAAAGACAAGAACAAGATGTAATCAAACAACACATAGACTTATTGAATGATTAAACGATTACTTATCTTCAATTAAACATGGGAGATCCAAGGGTATGAAAACCCTTAAAAATGGCAGAAATTCGTCTTAGGGTTTGTCCTCCAAAATTACACACAATAAGTTCCACCACAATGACAAAAAATTGCAAAACTATATATAGAGTTTAAGGGCTGACGGCGTCACGTTATAAAGCCTGACGCCGTCACCTCGCCACTTTTAGGGTTCCCGGATGGCCTTCCTGACGCCGTCCCTCTTTAGACCTCCAAAATCCGTTCTGGCTTATCAAAGCTTGACGCCGTCAGAAATGAGCTTGACGCCGTCCCTCTTTAAGTTAAGCCGTGACGACCTTGATCACTTCAAAGGGTGACGCCGTCAGATTTTTCATGCAAAATTCTCTGGCTTATCATGAGTAATTTTCATATCCACTTTTTTTTCCAAGCCGTGACGCCGTCTGGACCAATTCCTGACGCCGTCAAAGGTACTTTTCAGCATAATTTTGAGACTTTGTCGTTTTCTTCACTTTTATGCTCCAAAAACGTCCAAAATGCTTCCTTTTCCATATTTCTTCTCAAAAGTACCTAAAATGACAAAAGGAACGATTTAGGGCAATATTTGATCAAATAAATACGATTTAGGGCTTAAATGACCCCCTAAAAGCGGTACACTTTTCGCTTCATCAAATACCCTTACACTTGAGATTTGCTTGTCCTCAAGCAAATGCGCTTTTATTCTAGTCAAAATACAAGTTAGGGGTCATTTAACACTAATATAAAAGTAATTACAACAAATAGTCGTTCCACTTTAATCATAATAAGCACGGAGATTACAAACTAGCACCTCACAAGTAGTGTTTAGATACTCACATCTCTCAAGTGTCATCAAAATAAATCTCATAAATGAAAACGGATAATATCTCTCACTACCTGTCATAGCAAATAGATTACCATAGGCTTGGGAAAGGATCAAAAACCTCCTCCACTAGGCGTAAGCACCTAAGATAAACTATCAAAGAGGGCTTTTAAATGGGTTATAATGTTAGGTGTAGGGATATGATAAACACGGTTTTGTTGGATAAGGGATATTTTACTGGTGGCGAGTTAAAGATCTTGATTAATTACATGTACTATACAATGTTGCTAAGCCAAGACTAGACTCAATCTTAAGCTAAAAACAAAATAACAAAAACATAAAATGAAACGGGATGGTAGTCCGTATGTTTTTTCTACTTCTCTTTTTCTCATTTTTTTTGTATTTTTCTTGATTTTTTTTTTTTTTTTTTTATTTATTTTTTTTTTTTTTTGCATACACTCTTGCCCTACCATCCAAAATAATACATCATAGGGGCGTTGCATTCCCCTTACACTTGAACTTTTACATAACTTTACAAATAACTATTCTAATGACTCGAATTAAGATAATTGAAAAACTTGGAGTACTTTTAAAATATTTAGCACATATGGGGGTAATAATGTTGTTCTTCCCCATTACTCCATTACACTAGTACTTTACCCATGAGTCCCAATCGTCCCAAAACAATATGTACAAGGATATGACTCGACTTAGCAACCATGTAATCAATTAGATAATTAACTTGGGTTTTAACAAATGTTGTCACAATAATGCACTAAAAATGAGTGCATACAAGGTAGGCTAAGGCGATTTGGGTGTACATTTAGGTGGGGTGTAACAAATTCTTCCTTTAAGTAAAATGCTTAAAGGTCGAAACGAAAAGATAGGCTCTGAGGGGTGTACTAGGGGTATCGTGTACTAAAAATAAGTACAACGCAAAGGGTGTGGGAGAATTACTTGACCAATATAGCCAAAGTAATTATAACAAAAACACAGGTGTAAAACAATGGGTTAATCCTAATGCCTCTTATCATGTAGTAAATCTAACTACACGAATGTAGTCTCACTTGTGGCCTCGGAATGGTCCTAACGCAAGTTCTAGAATCTAAGTGCTACCGGTACACACATCATAGCATAAATGCTTTTCCTACCAATTCTAGGGGCGAACCTCACATATTTGGGGTGGAAAATTTTTTTAGTGGTACGGTTTTGTGCTAGTCATATAACTCCTATCCGTGAGACACTCATTAAGATCAAAGGTTCACTCCTAAATGTTGTAAAAAATTTTAAATTTGGCACTAAAATTGCCCTAACAAGTGTTTCTCTCAGTTTTATTACACATCTACTATTAAACAAACAAAAATCAAGCGTAAAAACATTCTCTAATCGTACTTTAACCCCCCCCCCTTACACTTAAGATGAACATTGTCCCCAATGTTCAAATAACAAGATGTAAAAGTAATAAGGTAAAAGAATGAAATCAAATACTCCCCTGATTCGTTCGGTGGATAATGTGGCAACACGGTTAGATCTTCTTCCAAGGTAATGTTGAAGCTTCTAGACTAATGCATCGCCATAAGCTTGATTCCAAATACATTTCCTTGTCCAAAATAACCTGTTAAACCTGAGAAAACAAACACGAAAACCTGCATAACATCGGCGGGATAAACTCTATATAAGGATATAATGCTTGTGGAATGATAATTTTGCAGATTCCTGGAGTTTATAAGTTAGAGATTTAATAAAAACTTTTTGTGAAAACAAAACTTTCAAAAATTTCAGAAAATTAAAACCTGACGCCGTCAGGTTGTAATGCCTGACGCCGTCAGAAATGATCTGACAAAATTCTCATGTTAAGTTTCTAGAAAATTCCTGGAAAAACCTATACCTTACTTCCTGGAAATCCTGCAAAACATCATTATGACTCGATACAAGCATTTGACTCAAACAAATACTAATATGTATGTTAATTTATTATTATTACGATTCATGTCCATTTGTGTTCTAATAAACCGATTTAGATTTCCCTTACACTTATCTTTTGCAAAATACCTTTATATGTAGTTAAGACGAAGTTAAAAACAAAATAAAGCATTTTCACAAATTTGTTTTGGACATGAATCAATAATAATAAAAATCAAACACACATACGGAAACAAATAAAATCAAACAAACAAATAAATAAACACACAAAGCAAATAAAGCTTGGGTTGCCTCCCAAGAAACGCTTTTCTTTATTAACGAGTCTTGTAGCTAGACTCAAAGTCCTTCTACCCTATGTAAGTGAGTTCGTCATCGAGGACGTCTTTAGGGTTAAGCTTGGATTGAAGTTTCCTATTGGTCCGCTTAGTACAATATATCCTTTCAAACTTCTCTCCATCCGGGTCATACAATGTCATCTTCATATGCCATGACCCATCTCCATCTTTGGGTGGTTTGTCCCAATCCCACTTGTGATCATCGTCCTCACAAGTCCACTTATTCATCCCTAGGTTAATTGGCAAAACTCCTAGGAAATCAATCATCTTCCTAAAAACTAGAGGGTCTTCAAATGGATCCAATTCAGTGTCCCTAGCCAAGAGATGCTCTACCGTATGTGTTCGGTTCACAAAGTCCTCTTCTAGGTAAAATGGGCGTTGGGGTCCTATGAAGTCTCTATCGATCCAAGGTCCATATCTAGATGGTCTCCTATTTAATTCTAACCAATGGGGTGTTGGTTCCTCACTAGTATCATAGGCATGTTTCTTCACATCATAGACTGACCAAGTATCACCTTCTCCTACCGCTATCTTAGATTCCTTACAATCAATCATAGCACTAGCGGTCGCCAAAAATCCTCTACCTATCAACAAGGGGCATGTAGGGTCGCTAACCATATCAAGGACGTGGAAATCGGCTAAAATGGTTAGTTTTCCTATGTGTACTAACATGTCCTTGACTACTCCAACCGGGTAAGCAACGCTCCCATCCGCTAAGCCTATTATCACCTCGGTTTCTTCAAGTTTTCCTAGTTTCAAAGAGGTATAGAGAGGTAACGGAAGTAGGTTAAGGCTTGATCCAAGATCGGCTAATGTGTCATAAGCCTCCGAATTACCGATCTTGCAAGGTAGAACAAATAAGCCCGGATCATCTAACTTCTTAGGTAGCTTGTTTTGAACGAAGGCGGTCCCTTTTTCGCCTAACTTGAGCTTCTTCTCATCCAACACATCAATAACCGGACTTTCAAGGTGGAGCTCCTTGAATTCATTGTCAAGGTTTTGAGTGGGCGGTGTTTCAACTATGTTGTTGACCAATTTGGATATCATAACTTTTTGGTCATTTTGAACGACTTGGGTTTGTTTGAAACACGTGCTCATGGAATTGACCGAATAATATTGTGGACAAGAACTAGGGGACGAAACCGACGAAATGGCGTTGACGTTTAGTTTCGGGTTCTTGACCGTGTTGCTAGGGAGTGCTCCCATTTCTCGGTCATTGAGGGCTTTCAACAAAGTGTCAATCTTATTGGTCGTCTCGCTTTGTTTTTGTTTGAAATCGGCTTCAAACTTGGCCAAACGAGCTTCTTGAGATGCCATAAATTGGGACATCTATCCTTCAAAGTTATTGGTACTACCATGATTGTTAGAAGGATTGTTATTGAAAGTACGGTTCGAGTTGGAACTGCATGATTGGAAACGATTAGGTGGGTTGGAAGAATTGGTTTGTTGTGCGTTTTGGTTTTGTTTCCACCTAAGGTTCGGGTGATTTTTCCATGAGGGGTTGTATGAATCACCATAGGGATTTGGCTCGGGTTTGAAAGTGTACCACTTATCTCCCGCTCCATCGGTACGCGAGGATGCGTAGTCCGCAAAAGCTTGTTCGGGGAGTTCCATGCAATCATGAGTGTCGTGGGGACCACTACATAATTCACACGAAGAAGTGATTTTGTTCACTTGGCTTGAAGGTTTAGGAGCCTCGTAGGATTTCATAAGAAACTTGACTTGGTCTTCAAGTTCTATGATCCTACGGTCGGAAGTGCTTGAATTGTTCGAAGGCAAAGATATTGCCTTGACCGTTTTATTCAAATCACGGGGATCACTCCAACTTTCGTTGTCATAAAGAGCAAGATCTTCCAGGAGTGCCCATGATTTTTCCGCACTTAGATCACGCAGCTTACCACCGGCCGCTTGGTCAATGGTTTGCCTCGTGGAGAGATTGATATGGTCATAGAAGATTTGGACTTGGAGCCAAAGTTCTAAGCCATGGTGAGGGACTTTTTGGAGTAAGTCCTTGAATCGAGTCCATGCCTCGTAGAGGGTTTCGCCTTGACGTTGTTAGAACATCAAGATATCATTCCTTAGCTTGGTAGTTCTTCCTGGTGGGAAAAACTGAGCAAGGAAACGAGTGGTGAGATCATCCCAAGAGGTGATGGATCCTGCGGGCAGACGCTCTAGCCACTGACTAGCTTGGTCCCGCAGAGAGAATTGAAAGAGACGCAGTCGGGTCGTCTCTCGAGTGGCAACATCAAGGTCTATAGAATCAACGATTTTGAGAAAGTCCTTGAGATGTTGATTAGGATCTTCGGAACGAAGTCCATGGAATGCGCATCCGCTTTGCACCAACCGGATGGTGTCGGATCGCAGGGGAGTGACATTGGCTCCTTGAGTGAGCTCAATGGTGTTTCGATAGCCATGGTGGCTAGGACGGGAGTAGTCTCCTAAGGTACGGGCTCTAGGAGGTGGTGGTGGTTGTTGTGGTGGGTTGTTGGGATCGAGGATATTACCACCTTCCATGATGTCGGATGGTAATGGTTACGAACAAAGAAACGAAGAAAAAAGATAGGCTAAAGAAAATCTAGAAAAATAAAATAAAAATCTCACTAGAAAGGAATCTAGTGAGTAGACCTATAAAAATAAAAATTCAACCTAAACAATAACTATTCCACGGCAGCGATGCCAAAAACTTGATGCGTTGTTTTGCGACCTTACAACAGGTTTTACCTCTCAAGGGATCTCGAGAGGCTTACAACCCCACCAGGCAGTGTACCTGACCGATGTAGTATAGTGTAGTGGTAAGTACGGGGGATTGATCGTTCTCCACAGGGAATAGTGTCATTAGGATTGAAAAACTATTCTAATAGGTCTAAGGGTGAGGGAAGATTCTTTTTGTATTTTTATATTTTTATGGAAAGCAAGTAAAAATCTCGGGTTTGAAAGAGTGGGCGGAATTAGTTGCTAGTCAACTAACCCAAGTAACTACGAATGCAAATAAAATAAAATAATGAAAATGAAAAGGTTGTGAAACTTATGTGGAGAGAAATGTGTTTACTTAGATTTCCTTACTCCCTAACTATCTTTTACCGGTTGATTAGTGTGTATTAATCGCGTGGATGACGGGTGTATTCCTTAATACCAATCGTGGGGTGGCGTACGTACTTCCCCAACTCTACAAGCTCCTACTTCACTCCTATGTCGAGCCGGCTAAGAAGCTCCTAACATGGGATCACTAGAATTCGCTCATGCATTAAATACAACCATAAAAACCTTAGTACGCATTGGTTCATGTTTCTTAAGACGTTCAAGCAAGTTACCGTATAGGAAGTTAGCCAGTTTTCTTAAGCCTAACATCGATGAACAATCATCCAATACAATTAATAACACACTAATAACCAATAATCAATAGCTAGGTTTCATTAGATCTAAGCAAACACAAGATAAATCTAGCCTAGCATGTTAATCAAAAGACAAGAACAAGATGTAATCAAACAACACATAGACATATTGAATGATTAAACGATTACTTATCTTCAATTAAACATGGGAGATCCAAGGGTATGAAAACCCTTAAAAATGGCAGAAATTCGTCTTAGGGTTTCTCCTCCAAAATTACACACAATAAGTTCCACCACAATGACAAAAAAATTGCAAAACTATATATAGAGTTTAAGGGCTGACGGCGTCACGTTATAGAGCCTGACGCTGTCACCTCGCCGCTTTTAGGGTTCCCGGATGGCCTTCCTGACGCCGTCCCTCTTTAGACCTCCAAAATCCGTTCTGGCTTATCAAAGCTTGACGCCGTCAGAAATGAGCTTGACGCCGTCCCTCTTTAAGTTAAGCCGTGACGACCTTGATCACTTCAAAGGGTGACGCCGTCAGATTTTTCATGCAAAATTCTCTGGCTTATCATGAGTAATTTTCATATCCACTTTTTTTGCCAAGCCGTGACGCCGTCTGGACCAATTCCTGACGCCGTCAAAGGTACTTTTCAGCCTAATTTTGAGACTTTGTCGTTTTCTTCACTTTTATGCTCCAAAAATGTCCAAAATGCTTCCTTTTCCAGATTTCTTCTCAAAAGTACCTAAAATGACAAAAGGAACGATTTAGGGCAATATTTGATCAAATAAATACGATTTAGGGCTTAAATGACCCCCTAAAAGCGGTACACTTTTCGCTTCATCAGTAAGGATGCCTAAAAACTATGAAAGGGGTTGGTATTTATAGGCAAAGAAAATCTGAACATTACAGAAAATTTTGTACGGACGGCTCCGTTAAATACCCCACGGCTCCATTAAATTTAACGGAACTGTGGAGCCGTCGTAGACTAGGACGCTCCAAATTTTGTCTTTTCTGGTGAAAACTTATTTGGGGAAGGTTGGAGCTGATTTTGGGGGGAAAAATAGCTGTTGTGATTTTCAAACTTATTTTTCCATTAAAACATTTCTTAATATTTCAAAAATAATTTGTCATGTGTATTTTTGAAAAAAAATGTTTTGTCCCATTTAAAATGTGAATTTTCAAAACATAAATTCACTTCTTTGATCACTAGTTCAAGTTGTAACTTTGTTCAAGAGTGATTTGCGTAGAAACGGGATCTTCCGATTAAAGACTTGTTTACGTTGATTTTAACGTATCGTGATTTCACATTTTGTCATCCTCAAAACGTGAAGTAATCGAAAGATATAAATAACATTTTTAGAACATTATTTGCATCAACAATCTCCCCCTTTTTGATGATGACAAAATATATACTCATGTTAGGTTAAAATTAGTTTTAACAAGTTTTTAATGAGTTTACTCCCATTTCTCCCCCTTTTTGTCTAATCAAAAAGGTGACAAAGGCTCCCCCTTGATGTGTACTCCCCCTCATTTGGAGAACACAAAGGAATCGAACAATGGTTCTTGCTACAAAACAAAGTTAGAAGATACATATATAATATGTAACAAGTAGCACATTATGACAAATATCCAACCACACAAGAAGAAAAGTAGCTAAGAGCTAAAAATGATAGCCAAAAACCCTCATAAGAGCCCATTCACTCATTAAAAGAAAATAAATGCCATACATGGATATGACTTCATGGAAACATAAAAAGAGACAATGATAAGCATAAATCCCTAATGACTAGAGGCATGTTTCATTTCCAAGAGGGCTCCTAAAGACCTATTGTGGGTTAGGAGGTGGTGGAGATTGGGGCCCCATTTGGGGTGGTGGTGGTGTCAAGAGATGTTCTATAAAGTAGAACATGAAATGAATCTCGTCTCTTAAGAAGTAGATGAGACTACGGTTATGGAGACAACATAGGCAATTAGCACTATGTAAATCAAAGGGATGTGGTTGATTGGGTTGTGCCATGATAGGAGATGGTGATTGTGGTAGGTTTGTTGGAGGTGAAATTAGCATGGCATTGTCCAATGGAGTTAAGGGGGATGGTGTGTACTCCATTGATGATGTAGTGTAGAAGGATGATGAAGATGTTGTGTAGGTAGAGGATGTTTTAGAGGGTGCATAAGGTGGTGATGGTGAGTATGGAGTGGTTTGGGAAGGTGGTGTCATAGCTTCATCATCTTTTGTGTGATCCACAAAGAGTGGTTTTGAGGGTGGTTTCACGGTTATCCTAGGTTTCTTGGAGATGTGAGAGGTGGAACCTTGTGTGGAAGACATGGTGTTTGTGTGATGGGAGGTTGAAGGTGAAGTGCAAGATAAGCTTGCAAGGGTGAGGCCTTAAATAGGCAAGTTGGGTGAAATTTGAATTAAATTTGATAGGAGTGTCCTATGGTGTAGTAAGAGAATCTTAGGGTGTGTGTGAGGTTGCAAAATTTGCAGGTTTGAGGTTAGGGTTGCAGGGATTCTAGGAGGAACAGTAAAAATCCGTAAAACAGAGACACGGTTCCTCTAAATGACCCACGGTACCGTTAAATTTAACGGTACCGTCCCTATTTAGTGGTACCATGACACTATTGTCACGAAAATTTCTGTTGAGGCTAGTTCTGGGCAGCTAGGGGGATGTTTTCTAGGGGAACTAGTTCCTGGAAATGATAGTGCCTCAACTCACTAAGTTTTTGTTTTCCTAATATGTCCCCTACAATGCTACATCTAGCACATAAAGATTATCAAGCAATTTTCCAAGATAATCATAAGCATGCAAGCATAAAGGACAAGATAAACTAACATCCAAATATCACAAAAATCATTCATGCATGGTGATAGATTTAGTACTAAGCATGCAAGATAATCAGAGTATTAATTCCTAATATAGTCTATTAAGAATAAGCCCTAGTAGGAGATATAAATCTCTTCATAACTACTAATGACTTGAGCTTTCTCCCATTCTTGTTATACTCCCGTCTTGAGCATTTATCTCATTCTCATGATTTGGATCATCAAAGGGTGCATAATGGGTGAAGGATTCAGAAATGAGAATGGTTGACACGTATGACACGGTTATGGGTTTCATGACTGGTGTGTAAAGTGAGTATTGAGGACCGTTAAGGTAAGGGTGTAGGTTCATGAAATGGTGATAGAGACGGGTCAGGAACATCCCATAGGGTATCAATTTATTCTTGTTACCCTTGAGATGGAAAATTCACTTAGCGAAGAAGTAAGCGAGGTTGTATGGTTGTTGGGTTAGGAGACAGTAAATCATATGAGCACAACACGCCAGGAGTTGCTCACGATTTCCTGTGAGACTTAGAACATTTTCTCGCAGGATGACTGCCCAAGAAAGTAGTTCATGACGAACCTTTTCCAAACGAATTTTCGTTGGATTAGGGTAAGAGGAGTACTTATGAGAACGGATGATTTTGGTTAGTTCGATGGGAGAGGGTATGTAGGAACAATATGGACTATTCTCTTCACGATAGTTGAAGAGTGACTCAAGACACCAATCCTCAGTATAGGCACATTGCCCATGATTGGGGATTTGAAGGATTTGAGCAAATTGCTCAAGGGTTAGGACAAATTTAAAATTTCTGACCCAAAACCAAAGAGACAATGATTGATCCTCGTTACGTACGAGTTCAACTTGTCGGAAGAATTCCAACATAAAGCGAGGACAAATGTGCTCGTTTATGTGGAGTAAGCAATCGAATCCTATAGCTCTAAAAGAAGTGTTGATGTCCCGATGGTCAACAAGGGATGGATCAACGACACGGCCTTCATGAAACCGACGGGTTTCAAGATTGACATAGGCACGAATGTGGTTACCGGGAGTTTTGGGTTCTTGTGATATTTGGGGTGTGTAGGTGTCGGTTAGGAGATGATCAAAATCATATTCATGAGACATTTTTGTTTCCTATAAAAATGTTTTTAGGAAAAATTAGTATGAAGAATAGTTGCATTGTATACACATGCCTAGTGTGTGCCTATATGCAAACTATGTGGAGGTGCGGCAATCTCAACTCAAAAGAAAATAATGAGATTACCCAAACACTCATAATTTTACTTTTGCTCAAGCAAATAAGTCGAAGACTACATATTGATTATGTAGTTCGATCATGATTTGTGAGATCTTGTATGCATGGGAAAGTGTTTTTAGTTTGCATCAACAATGCATGAAAAGAACAATTTCATGGTCCTAGTTTCGTGAGATTTTGAAAATGATGGAATTGGGGTGTTTTGGTAACCTCAATGTTTTGGTACCAAAGATTTTGAAATGTTTTGGTGTTGATGACTTCTAATTGAAAATTTACTAGAGAAAATTGAAGAACCCCAATTCAATTTTCATCAATGCATAAACCCTAGACCGAAAATTAAAAAATTGGAGTGAGATGACTTACATTTTTTGTTGAAAAAGGGTGAGAATGATTGAGGATCTTGAAACTCAATGTCTTAAATATGATCTTGAAGGGGTGTAATTAAGTGTTGGGTATGAGGTTAAGTTATGACAGCAGTTGCTGAGGTTATGAGGGTTTGGAATGAGTGGTGTGGAAAAGGGGAACTAAAATTCGGAATGTTCCAGATGCACGGTTCCACGGTACCGTTAAATTTAACGGTGCCGTGCCACATTTAGTGGAGCCGTGTATCTGCAGGGATGGTTTTCTGTCCCATTTTGATGTTTGACGAATAAGTCTCGCTATTTAAGAGAGACTCTATGACACGAGGAAGGAATTTATACCTAATAAATTCCTTTGACTAGGAAACCTAAACAAGACTTAACGAGACACACGAGATGACTTCAAGAGTCATGAGATTTATGGAACATGTTCCATCATTCCTAGACCTAGACGAAGGTAGTTGAAGGATTCTCGTTTGAGAGGTTTGGTAAGGATGTCAGCGATATTGTCCTGAGAAGGAACTTTCTCAATAGAAATATTTCCTTTCTGAACATTATCACGAAGGAAGTGGCGGCGAATTTCGATATGTTTAGTACGGGAGTGTTGAATGGGGTTCTTGCTCAAGTCAATAGCACCTTTATTATCACACATAATGGGGACGTCATCTAAATGAATGTCATAGTCTATAAGGGCTTGTTTCATCCATAGTGCTTGTTGACATGCCTTTCCAGCGCTTACGTACTCGGCTTCGGTTGTGGAGATAGCAAGAGCCGTTTGTTTCTTGGAGAACCAAGAAGTTAAGCAACAACCCATGAAGGTACAAACGCCACTCGTACTCTTTCGATCCACATAATCTCCCGCATGATCAGAGTCGGCATAGACAACAGTTTCTACACCGGTCCCCTTGGGATAGAATAATCCCAAGTGTATAGTGCCTTTAATGTATCGGAAGATACGCTTAACCGCTTCAAGGTGAGAGGTTTTGGGATCATCTTAGAAGCGAGCACAAAGGCAGACACTAAACATGATGTCGGGCCTACTTGCTGTGAGGTATAGTAAACTTCCTATCATACCTCTATACTTAGTGCTATCCACGGACTCACCTTCTTCATCTTTCGTGAGTTTTATTTCTGTAGACATGGGGGTTTTCATGGGCTTAGACTCTTCTAAACTAAACTTCTTAAGCATTTCTTTACTATATTTAGCTTGATTAAAGAAGATACCATCTTCCATTTGTTTGATTTGTAAACCAAGGAAGAAGTTCAATTCACCCATCATGCTCATCTCAAACTTGTTATGCATAATCTTAGAGAAATCATCGCACATCTCTGAACAAGTTGATCCGAATATAATGTCGTCGACATATATTTGAACAATGATGAGATGTGAATCTCTTTTCTTTGTGAAGAGTGTGTTATCAACCTTTCCCATGGTATATTCATGTTCAATCAAGAAAGCTTTCAGTCTATCATACCAAGCTTTAGGAGCTTGTTTAAGACCATAGAGTGCTTTCTTGAGCTTGTAAACATGATTCGGATATTCGAAATTAACGAATCCCGGAGGTTGTGCAACATACACCTCCTCGTTGATATAACCATTAAGGAACGCGCTCTTCACGTCCATTTGGTATAGTTTAAAGTCTAAGGCACAAGCATAGGCAAGGAGTATTCTAATTGATTCTAATCTAGCTACAGGTGCATAGGCTTCATCATAATCTATTCCCTCTTGTTGGTTATAGCCTTGTGCTACCAACCTTGCCTTATTCCTAACTACGACGCCATTTTCGTCAATTTTATTCCTAAACACCCACTTAGTTCCTATGATTGTTTGATTCTTAGGAAGAGGTACTAAATCCCAAACTTGGTTTGCGGTGAATTGATTAAGTTCTTCTTGCATGGCAAGTATCCAACTTTCATCCTTAATCGCTTCACCTACATTCTTAGGTTCTACGATTGATATGAAACAAAAGAAATTACTTTTGTTTTGTGTTTGTGACCTAAGGGTTCTTTGGTTTAAATTACCTATGACATTTTCAATAGGATGGTTTTTGGATTCCTTAATGTTGACAATTTCGTCAACTTTAACTATTTCATCCTCAATGTCATCTTCTAAGGTTTTCTTGCCATTGACCCTAATGGTTTCATCCTCATCTAAGTCATCATCCACCAAGGGTGATGTCTTAGTTTGTGGAGGACTTTCATCGAATGTCACGTTGAGTGATTCTTCGACTTTCATGGTTTCTCTATTTAGGACAACATAGGCTTTACTATTTTGGGAGTAACCTAGAAAGATACCTTTGTAAGACTTTGGGTCAAACTTGGTAAGGTAATCTTTAGTGTTTAGTATGAAGCACTTGCTTCCAAACACTCTAAAGTAATCAAGAGTAGGTTTTCTACCTTTCATGATTTCATATGGGGTTTTTCCTAGGATAGATCTAATTAGAATCCTACTAAGAATATAAGTTGAGGTATCCACCGCATTACACCAAAAATTTTGCGGAATTGATTGTTCATTCAACATCCTTTTACTCATCTCTTGTAGAGTACGATTTTTCCGCTCTACTACCCCATTTGATTGTGGAGTGCGTGGAGCCGAGAAATTGTGAGTAATACCATTAGCATCACAATATACTCTGTAAAACCCGAAAATTTAAAACATGCAAAAATTACCAAAATGCCCCTGAAACTTTAAAATTTAATTAAAGCTTAATTAAAGTTCCGAATCGATCCCAAACTTCTGGAAACGAACAAGATATGATACAAAATAATTTTGACGACTTCGATTAATATTTATACAAGTTGTGAGATAACCAAAATACCCTTGTGTATACCAAAAATTTAAATACATAATTATTTAAATTAAAAACCTTTTTAAATACAAAGTAATTAAGGAAAATAAAATTAATGATGGAAAATTGATCCTTGGGCCTTGAAGGCCGGTTCTTAGCCATAATTCCCTCCTCCTATTTCGGTCCATTCCATTTTATATTAATCCCCAAATTAATTCTCCTATTAAACCCTAAAAAACAAATAAGCCGCCTCTCTCAAAAATCACCCACATCACATCCGAATTTTCTGAGGCAAGGAGGTAATTTTATGGAGTTCTTCATAGTGCCAAGAAGGTGGGAAAAATAGCCACAAGGTTCTAGGGTCGATCGTTTGGCTGTGGTGATTTAATTGGGTCGAAAAAGTGCAACCGAGCAACAATAATCCATAGCGTGTAATCCTTTGATCTATAAATTTCCTGGTAATTTTCTAGCACTCCTTTAATCACATATAACATGGTAAAAATACTTAAATCGAACCATGCAATGTATTTTGGCCGAATAGAAAATAATGGGTTTATAAACCCTAAAATCGAATTAAATCTAAAAATCTTGTATGCGAATTTTCTGGGCCAGGTTATTATTTTTCATGGCTTATATGATGATCATATAACATGAGAAAAATGTTTTCTTGATTTGTTTGAGTCGAATTCGTGATTTATGGAATTGTTGTTAAATCGGATTTTAGAACAAAAAAGGGAAAAAACATGGAAAATAATAAAACCAATCGACCTAGGGTTTTTAGTGATGAAATATGGGAAATAAAAGTGATATAATGATGATTCAATGATTGCTTAATGATTGGGGTCACTAGGGTTTGATTTTGATAATTATTTTGCAAACCGATTGGGTAAATAAATAGTTAAGGGTGTGTTTTGTAATTATTAAAACTTGTGGGATATTTTTTTAATATTGTATGGAGCTGGGAGAATGTGTAAAAATTATAACATGAGGGTCTTATTTGTAATTTTGGCAAGATATGGATTTAATGGTAATATTTGTGTCGAATTTAAAATAAATAAAATGAGGGACTAAATATGTAATTTCTGGAAACTTGGTGCTGTTTTGAGTAATAAATTATATTCAGGGGGTTATGTGAAATTTTGGAAATTTAATGGCTTAATATGTAATTGTTAATAATTAAAGGTTGAAATTGTAAATTAAAGGACTAAATATGTAACTTTGATAACTAGAGGGACTTGAAGTGAAAATTGTGAATGTTTAAGGGTGTGTTCGTATAACATGCTAAAATAAGTACTCATGGTGTAAAATTGGTAAATTAAGGGTTTAATATGTAATTATAGTAAATTATATAATTCGAAATTGTAATTTAAAAAGTATAAGGACCAAATGTGTAAATTACCGAAAGTTTAAGGGCTGTTTGTAACATAATAATATTGAGGGTTATCTTCTGTAATTTGAAGGAATAAAAGGACTTGATGTGTAATATGAATCTTGTGAAGGTTAATTTGTAAATTATATAAGTATAAGGTTTAATTTGTAATTAATTAATTAAAAGGGTGTAAATCGTAAATTATGAAACTTGAAGGCTAAATGTGTAATTCTGGAAAGTATAAGTGTTTGAATGGTAAAATGATGATAACTTTAATGTGGACCTTTAACTTTGGTAAATTTACACTTATAACCCTGAACTATGAAAACTTGTCATAATTAACCCTGAACTTGTGTAACTTGTTAAAATGAATGTTACTTCCAGAATAAGCTAATTAAAGACTTGACTTGAATAATATTACTTGAATCTTGCTAAGTATGGAAACTTACTAATTATGGAAACCTGCTAAAAATAGAAAGTTACTAAAAATGGAAGTTACTTATAATGGGAAGATAACTGAACCCCTTTCGTATTTCTGTCTTCTACTCCTTTAGGTTCGAGGAGGGAGTGATCTTGATCCCTGTCAGCTACTCTTGTGTTTGTGCTTGCTATTTGAATAAGGTACAGATATTCTGCTCTTCTTGTAAAGAGCCTTCGTCTCATTTCTGATTCCTGATTCATTGTTATGTTTTCCCTTGTATTGTGAACCATAGATTTGAACCTTTGTCTTGAACCTTGTCATGAACCTGAACTTGAACCTTGATACTCTTGATATGAACCATTTGACTTGAACCTTTGACTTGAACCCTGCTATGACACTTGACATGACTTGTTCACCCCTGATAACCTGGATAATTAAGACCTTGGGCACTTGAAGGTTCATAGGATTTTATAACTACTTTTTAGTTAAATATGAAGAGGTTTTGAACATTTCCTTAAAAGACTTTTATTATGAAAACTGTTCTACCGATCATTTTTATTAAAACCATGTAAAAAGGATTTCTTTTAATAAACTATTATGAACCTTCTAGTATTGACTTTCTAATATTTGACCTCCCTGATATGGACCTCCTGATAATGAACCCCTGCATTTATCTCCTGTCTTGAACCCTGATATGAACCCTGATATGATTCTTGACATTTGATACCTGAGACTTGACACCTGATACCCGAGACTTGATACTTGACCTTGACCCACAGTTTGAGACTATGAGCCATCTACTAGGCATGAGGGTTTCATGTCCATGTCGGTGATGCACCACCGGCATGACTAGTGTGTAGCCCTAGTGATTTGGTTACGCCGTCCCCGATCTTGACTTGATTTATTACGTAGAGGAAGAACCCTGTGGCCTGCGGGGGCGTATGGATGCATCCTAGACTTGTCTTGTTCTTGTTACTTGTATTACTTGGTGACTGGCGAGTGTGTGCGATACACGCCTTTCACACCCCTGGGAGCTAGCTACTCCACCCCTGGAGGTATCCCCTCACCCTGTACTTGGTATGCTGAGGTCACCCCTCCATACACCCTGATATGTGACTTGATATGGTTTGACTTTGAGATTGAATTTGAGTTTTGGGCTCGTAGTGGATTTTTGTTTACCTGAAACCTTGTAACCTTATGACCTGTTACTTGACCTGGTATTTGACCTGACATTTGACCTGACTTGATTTGACTTGGGTTGTGGTGGATTACTGGTTATGTTACCCTATGACTTGATACTGGACTTAACTTGATTCGACTTGGGATTTTGGTGGGTTCTAGTTTCTTTCACTTTCACCATGGTAACCATTCTTAATTCCTGGTATGTCTGCATAACTCTTGTATTCCTTTCCTGACTCTTGTTACTCCTAGTATTATTTCGTTTACTTTATTATTCCGTTATTACTGCTTGTTTCCGTTATATCTGTTCACTGAGCTCTCGTAGCTCAGCCGCATTTCCTTTCCTGCGGCAGGTACAATTAAGCTAGGAGCTGGGTTTTAGCTTGGGATGAGAGCAACTTGTGTGAAGTTTAGACCTTGTCTTTCTAGTGTGACCATTTGGATATTATTTCTGTTATGCCATTGTTTGGGCATTTGGATTCTGTTTTGTACTTCGTTATTTCTGTCTTGCACTTGATATAAGTCGTGTTGACTTATTTTCCTTGGATTTTTAATGTTAAAGCTTCCGCTATTTTATTTCTTGAATACTTGTATCTGATATGAAACCATGTATTTGTGACACCTTTACCCTTGTCGGGTTGGGGTGTTAAATACTCCAAATTGCACTTCATTATCAAATTCCCGACCATGATCCGTCCTAATAGCGACTATTGTACATCCTAGTTGGTTTTGGACTTTCCTACTAAAGATTTCAAATTCCTCAAAAGCTTGAGTCTTATTCTTAAGAAATCTAGTCCAAGTATACCGTGAATAGTCATCAACTATTACTAAGGTGTAGTAATTTCCTCCGTAGCTCCGTACGACGGATGGACCGAATAAGTCCATGTGAAGGAGTTCTAGGCATCTAGAGGTCGAGACCATATTCTTAGCTTTGTGACTTGAATGAGCTTGTTTTCCAACTTTACAAGCGTCACAAAAGTGTTTGTCGAACTTAATCTTAGGTAGGTTTCTAACTAATTCCTTAGATGCCAATGATTGTATCAACCGTATATTGGCGTGACCTAACCTCCTATGCCATAGAGTTGAATTATCATCTATGGTTGCTAAGCATATCCTATCCTGAGGCTTATTTCCTATTTTCATAACAAATAAGCCATTTTTCCTAACTCCTTTGCCTATGGTTTTACCATCCTTAATTATCTCACTTCCCTCTTTAGAGAATATAACTCTACACTTATTATCTACCATTTGACTAATGCTAAGCAAATTAAATCCTAAGTTATCTACATGTTCAACATTTCTAATAGTGAGGGAGTTTTGAGTGATCGTACCTTTGCCTATAATGTTGCCCTTAAGTTTGCTACCGAAAGTGACATTACCTCCGTTGTATGCCTTGTATGATGAGAATAAACTTCGGTTGCCCGTCATATGGTTAGTGCATCCACTATCCTTGACCCATTCGTCAGGCTCCAAGTCAATTCCCAAGCATATCTCATTTGAAGTATGAGCCGTTAGACATGTTTCATCCGTGGGCTTCTTTTCTTCATCATCACCGCTATCACTCCAGGAGCCTCCTATGAGAGCTCGTTGGTTATTGAATTTCAGTGGTTTGGGACACTCTCCTATGAGGTGATTAGGATCTCCGCACCTAAAGCACTTCCTATCACTTGTCCATTTCTTTTCAACATGGTTCTTTTGTGATGTCTTCTTCTCATCACGAGGTTGCCTAACGAACCTACCTCTTCTCCTAAAGAACTTTTTAAAGTCCCTAACCGCTAATGCATATTCCTCATCTTCACTATCGGAACTTGACCATTCCTCATCACTAGACTCCTTCTTGGCTTTCAATGCTAGAGACCTAACTCTCTCGCTTTTGCCTTTGACTATGTCGGAGTCCTTCTTGATTATCATCTCGTGAACTTTCAAGTTTCCTATAAGTTCATCGAGTGTCAAAGTCGCCAAGTCCTTTGACTCTTCTATGGCGGTGACCTTTGCTCTCCATTTAGGATGTAGAGCCCTAAGAAACTTCCTAACATAATTCTTGCTAGAGTAACCTTCATCAAGAGCTTTAAGACTAGTGATAATAGTATTAAATCTAGCAAAAGCATTATCTATTGACTCATCTTCCGAAATGGAAAATTGTTCATATTGTTGAACAAGAAGATCTATCTTGTTCTCTTTGACTTGGTTATTACCTTGGTGAGTGACTAACAAAGTTTTCCAAATATCTTTTGCCGTATTACACATGAAAATTCTTTCAAATTCCTTTTTAGGCAAAGCATTATAAATCATCATTTTAGCCTCATTATTTTTGGCTAATTTCCTTTTAAGTTCATCACTTTGTTTATCATAAGAAACTATTTCATCCTTTTTAGTTTCCGGATTCATTTGAATAGGTTGAAAGTCACCCTCGCTAATAACATGCCAAAGATCAATGTCTTTTGACTTCACATACGTTTCAAATCTTGTTTTCCAATAAATAAAACAATCGGTTTCGAAAAGTGGTGGTCTTTGCATAGATTGCCCTTCTAGATATTTGTCAGAATCCATTGATCGATTCAAGTTTTAAAATACAATATACTTTAAAATCTTGACTGACGTGGCTTCTAATACCAATTGTGGGAAACTAGAAGGGGGGTTGAATAGTTTACCGGTTTAAAATTCTTTTAAAAATCTTGTTTTAAAAGTTGGCTATTGGAAACTTTGATTCGAACTCTATGTGTAATCAATCAACACCAATATGAACTACACACTAAACTAACAAATACAAAATAATGAAAGTAAAGAGTAGAGTTGGAAAGATCAAACCGAGACAAAGGATTTATAGTGGTTTGGCTACGAAGCTCTTCTTCACCCTACTCCACTCCCCGAGTACCACACTCGAGAGTTTCAAGCACTATTTCAACAACCTCCCTTCAGGCAGAGAAAACCGTACACGTCGCTTATCCTATTATCGACACTAAGCTAAATTTCGAGTGCTAATCTTAGCTAGCACCAATCTACCAAGGTCCACGTGACCAATCACACAAGCCCTAATGGCTACAAGAGATCACCACGATCTCAACACGATCCCAAAGATCAACTCTCAATTCACTCTACTTAATCTAACTACTCTAGATCCTTTGATCACTCACACACAAGCCCGATGGCTTTAAGAGATCTTCACTATATCTTAAGATCACAATGATCTTCACTCACACTCTCACAAAAGAAAGATAATCTTGATGTATGCTAAGATACAATCAAGGATGTAACAAGTGTTACAAAACCTAACAACTACAACTATTGTATCTTCTTGAATACCTTGAGTTCTTCTCTTGCTAATGAAGAGGAATGATAACACCTTGTATCAACTTGGACACTTGTGTTCTTCTCTTGATAATGAATAGGAATGATAACACCTTGTATCAACTTGGATACTTGTGTTCTTCTCTTGCAAGTGAAGAGGAATGAAGAGGATCACTTGAAGGATGATTGGATCACTCTTGAACAAAAGAAAAACTAACCTAAATGATCTAAGAAAGAAAGTGTGAAGAGATTATTCAACTCAGAAAGTTTTGTGAGTGTAAGGATGCCTAAAAACTGTGAAAAGGGTTGGTATTTATAGGCAAAGAAAATCTGAACGTTACAGAAAATTTTGTACGGACGGCTCCGTTAAATACCCCACGGCTGCATTAAATTTAACTGAACCGTGGAGCCGTCGTAGACTAGGATGCTCCAAATTTTGTCTTTTCTGGTGAAAACTTATTTGGGGAAGGTTGGAGCTGATTTTGGTGGGGAAAATAGCTGTTGTGATTTTCAAACTTATTTTTCCATTAAAACATTTCTTAATATTTTAAAAATAATTTGTCATGTGTATTTTTGAAAAAAAATGTTTTGTCCCATTTAAAATGTGAATTTTCAAAACATAAATTCACTTCTTTGATCACTAGTTCAAGTTGTAACTTTGTTCAAGAGTGATTGTCGTAGAAACGGGATCTTCCGATTAAAGACTTGTTTACGTTAATTTTAACGTATCGTGATTTCACATTTTGTCATCCTCAAAATGTGAAGTAATCGAAAGATATAAATAACGTTTTTAGAACATTATTTGCATCAACACATACAACCTCTATAATCGCTAAAATGAAACCGGAAGATAAATGTTCATATCGAATGAACTTTACCTACACTAGAATCTGAAGGTTTTCCTCTCACATTGACCATCAAAAGATCTCCCATGCACTCTCCAGTGCCCATTTCTGAGATAGTGTTCCAAAGAATTCTACCAGAGACTGAACACAAAAGATAATCAGCTACAAGTTATATATCATAACGTGAAGTGCACAAAGTCCAGTAATGCAAAGACTGAAAGATCATTTAATAACAACAATGTTGGGCAGTTATCATTTAATAACCGTACAAAGAGCCAAATTACCTGTATATTCCTTAACCAGCCCCCTTTTATCCCCAATTGATAGATGATAACATAAGCCCTCATATTAGGAAATCTTTTTATAGTGTTTATATTATGTCACAATATAATTTCAAATAAATTAAACATTGCTATAAAAAAAAGGAAAAAAGAGAGAGACTTTAAGGGATGAAGTATTCACTAACCTGCGGTTTAAGACTCTCTTAGCTTATCAGTAGGATTTGTTGAAGAAATCTTGTTTACTTATTGTTCAGTTATTAAACAAATGTAGCATGAAATAAATAGGGGATTTGACCAAGCTTGATAGAGCAGAGTTATCGGTTATTTCACAACTTTACTCACAAGGGAGACAAGATGCATTTTCTCATTGTCTTGTTGGAAATGGTGCGGTTGGTGGTATTTTGGTTCTATGTCAGATAACTGAGCCAAACATGGTTTATACTCTGCTTATCCCGTCACAGTAAGTTATCTTTTGGTCAAAACTGAGTTGAACATCATGCCCCTTATTTATGTCGTTAGCTCAAATAAACAACAGACCTTACAGGAGTATATGCTAATGAAGGATCACTTACCAAAAATCCTAAAAGGTTATAATTGTATGAAGGTTGCTTCTTTAGATTGAACTCGCTTTGTTGTGCAAGCTAAGATGCGACACTGTGATCAAAATAGTAGAGCACAACAATCATAAAATATGATTTTGCAATTTAAAAAATAACAAAATAATATTCTCATTAATGCAATTTATAAGGAAACCACCTTAGCAATGACCCAATTTGTATTCGCACCAGGAGACCATGGATTTGGACTATAAAGTCACCTTAATATCCCTTCCGGGACACTGTTAGATGGTATGTATGATACACCAGTCCAAACAACCACCAATAAAGGAACAACATAACCTGCAATAAGTCCCCTTGGTCCAAAGTCTATTTTCAATGGATAAAACTCCCAGCTTGTTTCATAAATCAACGATCTGGATTATTATTGAAATAAGTTTATGATCTAATTATCAAACTATTGTTTTTCCCAACAGTGTATTGCAAGTCAGTCATGACGAGCTTGTTTTGGCTCGTTACAGCTAGAGTCACTCTGAACTGTGACCTACCCACCCATATTGTCCTACTTTAATATGCCTTATTCATTAGAGTTGAATTCTTATGGGGCGTTTGTTTTACCTTATTGCAAGTCAGTCATGAACAGCTTCAAAGTTCTTCTACAGACGTCCAAGCAGACCCTGTTGACCCGTTATAGATAATAGATAACCTAAATCTACCCATTCAGAAGTAAATATGTGAAAACCGCACCTCGATATCTTCCATCACTCCTACTATAAATAACGTGGATATGTATACTAAGTTACAATCTTGAGTCATAAAATACCTTTGAGTCATAAAATACCTTGATTGTGCTCAAATAAAAGTAAAACTGTTAAGCCCAACTACTATAAGAATGTAATTACTTGTTATCGGTAGTTGGTGATGAAAAATCTGCAACCACAATTTCAATTGACTCGCTAGGCTCCTCGCAGTGACGCTTAATCACAGATGCTCCTTACACTCCATCTGCAATACGTATACATAACCAACATAATTAAACCATGATCTGTTAAAGGGGTAATCATCCAAACTTCTGCCTATATTGTTGTTTTCATTGTCATCTCTTGTGTGTTCTAGCTAAAGATTTGATGCATGTATCATGAGTTGTCTTATACCTTATTATTAATTTGTCCCGTTTTAGACTTGCACTTGTATACTGAAACTAATTACACCCTCCTACTCTGTTATCCCAATAAGCAATATATAATAAAGATAATGAAAGAGCAGATAGTACCTATATTTGTAGTTTTTCGCCTTCAATCGTTATAAGCGAACATAAGTTCCCAGAAAGAATCTCTAAAGCAACACCATACTTGGCTTGCTGTTACAATAGCGATATACTGATCCATTCCAAAGTCCATGGAATACCAGACCAAATGACCCTGAAATTGTTTGGAACCTATTAATATCTTGGATATGAATATACAGTTAGAGAGTAGAATTGATATGTTACCCTAAAATGAATGAATACACATAAAAGGAAAAAAGGACATTAAAACTCCTCATTAGCGCGCACACACACACTCTCTTAATACTCCGTATAAATTATAATCATACTTATATGGCTGCCTATAAATATACCATGACACTCAGCATATGAAGACATTACTTGATAAAAAGTCAGATTAGTACATATCATATTTCTGATATATGATCATTGGTTACTATACACAAGGAAATTAGATGGTAAGAAAGAATGAATAACTTACTCAGGTGCCAAATATCCAGTGGTTCCCAAAACATGGGTTGAGATCAAACCATTAAGCTTGTCTGATCCAATCTTAGCCAACCCAAAATCAGACACCTTTCCTCGAAAGTTATCATCCAACATGATATTGGTAGATTTAAAATCATGGTGTATGACATATGGGATGGTATGCTCATGTAGGAACTTAAGCGCTCTTGCGCAGTCTAGGGCGATTCTCAATCTAATGAACTAATTTAGTAATTGAGATAGACCTACGAAATAGTGTAGGTGGTCATAAAGAGTCCCATTGAACTTTGGAATTTTGCTTGGCCAGCTGTTATAAACATTGCTTCTTGTGCATATACCGCTGATCGAATGACAGGGAACATAATGATTACGAATCACACTTCGAGCAAAATCAAGCACCTTTACCTCACCCCGTAAGGCTGCAACGGCATCAAAAATATCCTCATGAATAACCAAATCACTAATACATAAAGATACACAAATTCACGATTCAGTTATCTGACGGTAACTAAAAATATACATTAACTTTCCTGTAACCGGCAATGTTCCATGATCATTATAAGCAGGTGAACTTCCACACACATTTTGTGGTGGTCTATTTATGCCTACAGAAACATGAAAACGTTAAAGATTAGGTTGAAATTGTCTGCTGCGGAACATAAATAGTAATTTGCAAACGCCAACAAAAAAAAAACACATTACTTTCTATAACATTACGCGCTGGGTGGTTGCTAAAATGACCATGCATTGCCGTTCCAGCATTATCAACAAAAGTTGAATTCCTAGTAACAGATTCAGATACACATACAGGAGGAGCATAACCATTATTAGAATATTGAAAGACGGAACAATCTACCGCTGCGATATATCCTTAACAGTTAGCACAAACATGTTTAAAGATATGTAATAAATGAAAAGCGAACAAAAAAGCAATTAACTAACACGTACGCATATTATTATGAATGGGAGGATCATGTATCACAAACGTAATTATTAGCCAAAATCTCCCAATGTGACCTTGCTAAAAGAGTAAGAATTGAAGATTTGGGTGTCATTAGTTAGATTCACATTTGTGGTGCTTCATGCTATATACATAAGATCAACCATGGAGGTAACATGGAGAAAGATATTACTTAGCAAGGTGGCTATAGATCAGTTTTATCACAAACTGGGTCCAAAATATTTTTTAGATCAATTCCACATGTGCACTGCAGTTCAAAATTTTAAATGGCTACATGATTTATATCCAAAATGCTACTATGAATAAGGAAAATTGACTCACCTCCTCATATATTTGAATGTCCAAATGGCTTGGCTCTTGGCTTAACAGCTTATTTGTGTCAAAATCAAATAAACTGTCGTTGAGAACGCAATGCAAAGTGGCTAAAAAAATAAATAAATAAATAAATAAAATAAAACAGTCATTAAGCTCTACTAAACTATATATCTTTTACCTGATAATTATAAGTTATGATTACTTTAGGGTTTTGTGGAGACTATTATATATATTACATATTATACGCAGCATTCATGTTCTTTAAATTCAATTAAACACACAAAACCAAAAACAATTTGAAACAAAAATCATAACCGACTTTAATCAACAATTTGAGAAAAAATCAAAATCATAAACGATTCCATAAACAACCAAAAGGTAATAAAAACTAAACGAACACACAAAATTATTCATACCTTTAGCAGCGAAATAAAAAAAAATATTCATACCTAACTGAAAAACCGTATATCGAGTTTCTTGGATCATATACAAATCTTGGATCGTATAACTGAGAAACCGATCGAGTTTCTTGGATCATATAACTGAAAAAAAATAATGCATCTCGGTTTTTAGAAGGGTTCAATGGTGGTGATTCGTTAATGATGACTGGTTAGGAAGGGTGGGTGAGAAATTGGTGCTGTAAAAAAAAGAAAAAACAAACACACTTGATCCAAGGATACCTCCTCACCCATAGCTGAAAAAAAAAAAAAAAAAAAAAAAAAAAAAAAAAAAAAAAAAAAAAAAAAAAAAAAACAATTGAATAATAGTTGTTGTGTATACATAAAAACCATTATAAACAACATACCTGTATACATGTTACCAACAAAGAAGACTAACAATCTGCACATCAAATCAGAAAAGAAAAAAAGATCGTGTGTTTGATAATGAGATGAATGAGTGATAGTAGAGTTTTGGGAAAAAAATACTCCGTATAATGAATGGACAAATATTATAAACAACATACCGAATGAGCCATTTAAAAATTGAGGGAAAAAACCTGGTTTTTGAGAAAAAGCATATATTATGAGTGAGGTGTGATTTTTTTTTACGTATATGTTTTGATTAGTGTTGAGGGTTACCTAACTTGTAGGGATTCTCCTGGTTATCTCATATAATTGTTTGCATAGGTTTATAGAATTGGGCTTGCAAGATATAATAAAAAAATGTGTTGGTCTAGTGGTAATCAACTTTGTTGATGTTAACAACACCCCAAGTTCGAATCCATTAGTGTACATTTTTTACACAAATAAATTTCGAATTTTATCTACATCAAAACACTGCTTAGGTGGAATTAAGGCATGCTTACTGGGCAATCCAGCCTGCTTATTCATCAATCAGGCTGCTTACTGGGCAATCAGGCATTTGATGACGTCATACGCATCCTGTTATATATATATATATATATATATATATATATATATATATATATATATATATATATATATATATATATATATATATATATATATATATTAGTTGTGTACTTTCCGACGACGAGTACTAAGCACGGATATTTCCGTCACACGAATTTTCACCGTACACTTTCACCATGAGCCATCACTAAAGAAACTTTTACGATAAACCACTTTTAAATCATACGTTACCACACAACAAGCAAGAAATACACGAGCACTTTGACACACGTAAACCTTTCAAATGAGTCAAAACGTTTAAAACACGAATAGTACGCTAAGACTTACCATACTGATCTAGGTCGCGTGTCGAAGCGGTTGCACTGTGTTATTTGTTTACTAGCAGATTGCTACTGTTAAGGTGAGTTTATAGGCCCATTTTTATATGAACTATTTTATAAACCTTGGGCTGAGAAACATGCAAAAACTGTTTTCATGGACCTAAAACCGAATTTTTGCTTTTACACACTAGTATGCGGATAACCTAAGTATGTATGATCCCACTATTGCCCAATATCATCAACCGTCAATTCCTACGGGAAGCGCGTATGATATAAATAGATCTATTGGGGGTGACTCCCCTATTCCGTTGGCCCGACAAGTCAACGCGAACGTATACCATATCGAATTTGCCAAGTGTCTGGGGATTAACACTCGCGGGCACCTTTGTTATGCTATGTCGTTTAGGCATATTGTTTTTCATAGCCTCGGTTGTATGAGCTTAGTGTTAGCATTCGGTTAGTGTGTGCCTGCTGATTTATTTGCTATGGTCCATATGTGCTTATTTACTATAAACCTATGAACTCACCAGCGTTAGCTGACTTTTAGCATGTTTTTCTCAAGTGTTTGAGTATGTATTTGATGAAGGCATGGCATGGCATCGGTCATAACTACCGGAAGTGTTTTAAACATGAATTAAACTCTGATTGGGACAGTCATGTTAAATGTGCCTTGTTTTATTTAAACTGAACTTGATGTATGACATTTTAAATTTGAAAATGTAAACTATTCTCAAAATGGATTTTCAAATCCGTTCTCTATATCTGTGTGTTGTGATTACCAATTTAGTAGCACCCAAACATGTATGCTTCCGCAAATCCAGATTTTTAGGGGTGTTACATTACAGCTTCATTTAATTTCCGCATTTCATTTTTGTTTATTTAGTTTCATTAATCAAATTATTCAAAACCCTTTAAAACGTGACATAAACTTAGGTTAAAATCCAGATACACATGGCTCTTGGGACAACCTCGGCTTTACCGAATACTACAATACACACGATCGGGTTCTCTGCCCATTAGTGTATAAGGTAGACCATAGGTAGACGAGTAAAATTATAAGTATTAAAACCTGGTCAAAAATCCTGCATCAAGTTTTTGGCGCCGCTGCCGAGGAGCTATATTAGGGTTTTTAATTTTACGTCGATTTTTATTTTTGTTTTTCTAATCTTTTTAAATGTCAGGTTACAAAACTCGAAGTTCTAGACCGTTCCTTGCCACGCCATACGACAATCCGGAAAGGCAATTTCGGGTTAAGAGAAACAACACCCCGATCTCCGTCCATAATATTTTCTCATTCTACGAATCCGAGAACTCAGATTCTGAACCAGAGTCAATTAGTCAAATGAAGAACCTCACATTGACGGACTTACCATGGAGCATTATTTGGGTAGGACAAACGTGAACTGCAAAAGAAATTTTGATATAGCACCTAACCCTGTGACTGATGGATTTTCGATTCCGAGCCAATTCATCCAGGAATTACATAACAAACAATTTTCTGGAGAAAAGGATGAAGATGTTCAGGAACATGTGGAGGAGATTTTGTACTTATGTTGCCTTTTTAATGTCCCCAACGTCTCAAGATATTCACTTATGCTCAAGGTATTTTCGATGACCCTAACTGGAACAGCAAGGAAATGGTTCAGTAAACTTCCTTCCGATTCAAAGGCATCATGGGATCGCCTCCGAAAAGCATTCTTTCAACAATTCTGTCCACCTTCTAGGATGGCTAGTTACTTGGGGATATCCGCCGGTTTGTGCAAGAAAGAGAAGAAACGTTATATCAAGCTTGGGAAAGATACAACGAACTTCTTTACCGATGCCCAACACACGACCTCAATAAACATCAAATGATTTACATATTTTATAGAGGTCTAGATGCTGAGACTCGCCAACTTCTTGACTCTCAAAGACCAATTCCAGGGATGACGCCAGACAAAGCCTGGGATTCTATTCAAAGGATGGCTGACCACTGTCACAAGTGGCATGTTGAAACTGGATATGGACCTAGGGATAATTTTAAACACAAGGTTATGATGACTATGGTCAAGAAAGGTGATGATTATGGGCTGGAATTTGAGAGAAGAAGACAGGAAAGAAATAGGGCAGAAGGGGCTCAAAGGAAGGAGGAAATGAAAAGCATGGTTGGTACATGATGAGTGTCTAAATACTCATCATTTTTGTCTTATCTGAACTGCCAAAACATTCAAAAACACTCAGAAATGCAGCAAAATACTGAAAATATCCCAGGGATTGTGTTTTATATGTTTCAAATGCAAAATGTTTAAAAACAGTTGAAAAACGAACAAAGTTTGCAAAATTGGCAGTTTCAGTCCCTCAAGTTTCAAAACTTGTCAAAATTAGTCCCTAAGCATTTGTTTTGTAAGAAAAGTCACCAAAGGTCCTTTTTAAATCATAAATTATCATATTTAGTCCTTTGGTAAAAAGTTTGAATAAATTACAAGTTTGGTCCCTGCACTTTCAGAATTTGCAAAAATGATCCCTGGGAAATATTATTTTTTGGAAACATCATGTATGGTCCCTGGATTATTGAAACATGGCAGGAATTACTCTTGGTGTATTTTGGAAGATGTGCAAGTGTGGTCCTCCAAATTTCAGAATGTACAAGTTTGGTCCTTGTGATTTAGCTACTATAACCAACCGGACCCAAAATAAATAAACAAACCAAACCCATCCTTAACATTAACCCAACCCATCCCACTTATCCCAGCCCAACATCCCAAGCCCAATGTATAACCCGATCCACCCCTTTCTTAGCTAAACCTTGGTCAGACTTCGGTCAAACAAATCCCTTCCCTCCCACAATTAAATAAAACACTTTCACCTTCCCCCACTCACACCTGCAAACTCAGACCACCCCCTTACCTCCAGCTCACTAATCTTGTCCTTGTTATCTAATCCCTCCACCAAACTCCAAAATGCATTAAATGCCTCTTCTAGGTTTTTAAGCTATCAGAAAAGTGGTTTATCAGTTTTGGCGCCAAAAAGGGATTCGAAGGCTAAGATCATTTTGACTCATCCAATGGTCAAGATTGTTGGTGGGATTTATTCAGAAGCACGTGGGGAGTACAAAGAGTCTATAAAGAAAGAGATTGAGGCAGTCTTAGAAAATATCTAGTGTAACTTAGTTTTAATTTAGTCGAATAGTAATTTTTATCCTTTCTGTTGTATTTTCAAGCTTTCCAGTATTCGTTCAAGTTATTTCAGTGTATTGTACGACTTTTCAAGTAATCAATTTAAGCATTCCAGTTTCATTTTCATTTTGTGCAAATTTTTACTCAAAAATCTCATGTTGGCTTAAAGTAGTTTGTAGTTGATGTTATGGACTGAAGTAGGACATATAAGCTCCCAGAAAGCTTGTAAAAGCTTTTAGTAACTTTAAAATTCAGAGTAAGTTAAAAAATCAAAAATACCAAAAAATTACAAAAAAATCAGTGAAGATGATGAAGAAGGCTGGAGCATGGTAGATTTTGGATGGCCATGGGTTAGTGGTTCTGTGGAGAACCTATAGGAGTGTTCTTGGATCCTTGTTCTTGGTTTTTAGCTGGAATGCATGTTGTAAGCTTAATCTCTTCAATATTGCATTTTACTGTATCAATAGATTATTGATTGAATCTTTGTGTTTTCTAGTCTCTGTGGTGTTATTAAGTTATAATATAGCTTAAATTAGGTAGCTTGTTCATTGATTTTGGTAGTTGCTAAAATCTCTTCATAACAGTCAATATAGCATTTGGTCCATTTCTGGGTTTTATGCTTAGATCATTGTTGTTTTATGCTTCCTTGATCTTGTGTAATGATGTTATAAGTTCTGAAATCAGTGTTGTAGTTTAATTCTCTGAGTTGCTTTGGAAATCACAAAATCAGTTAAGTTAAGGGGTGTTTGGATCTTACTGATTCAGTGGTGTTGCTGAGTATTTGTGTTGTTATTGGTTGTTGTTACATGTTACTTTAGTCAAAAACAACTCAGAGGAACCATAAAAACCTATGCTTGTTGGATAAATAGTCAAAATCATCTTTGATCTCATTAACTGATTCACTGTTAAGAGTTTAAGTTCCATGATCATGATTTTGTGTTCATAAGTTGTTAACATTGCTCAATCTAGTCTTAATACACCTTAATACATCATAATCAGTCATTAGAATGGATCCAAAGTTCATAAAAGTCAAACTAGTTCATAAATCAAAAAGTCAAATTCATCAGGGTTGAACCCAGTTCTGAGTTGCTGATCTAGGGCCAAATTAGGGTTCAATTGGGAAGTTTGTGATGGGGCTTTTAGGTTTTTAGAGTACTCAGTAGTATAGAGAAGCTTTTGCCCCCCTAAGATTGCATCTCAGTAGCTTATTAGACTGCTTAATTTGCCTTGCAAGTTTGCCTTTTTCTGCATTTTCTGTTTCAACTTTGCAACTGATTAGGTGTCCATTTGCTTAACCTGTGGAATAATCTGTTTGTATTAAGTTGATTTGTGCTTATTTAAGTTGGTTTAACCTGTTCTGAGCATTTGGTGAACTTTTGTGCTTATTTGCTTATTTTTGGGCTTATTGCAAACTGCTTATCTGCCCAAATCTGCTTATTTGGCTTAGTCAACTTTTCATTTTATTTTTCCTAGCTTTTTAATAATATTTTAGATTTATCTGTAAATTTTCATAATTTTCTGAATAGTTTTGATATTTTTAATCTTTTTAATTAGTTTAAAATAGTATTTAAATCATAATAAATAGAATATTAATCAGAAAAATATAATTTCAATTTTCATAATTTTCTTAGCTTCTATTTACTTAATAATATTTTTAGAAAAAGTTTTAGATTTTTCTTAGCTCATTTAGTATTTTTTATAATTTAAATTAGTTTAATTAGTAATTAAATAATAAATAATTAGTAATAATTAAATAAAAAGTGTAAAAAAATATAATTTAAGTTTTTAAATAAGTTTTTAGTAATTTTACATTTTTAGGTTTTAAATTTCATAAATTTTACTTTTTAGTCCTTTTTAGATTTTTCGTTGCGCGTTTTTAGGTTAATTAATTCGCGTTTAATTTTATTGTGCATATCTGTTTTAATTTGTTATTTAGAATTGTAAAAAAAGCAAAAATCAAAAGCAATCTAAATCATCAATCAATCTAATCCAAAGCTTTTCACAATAGCCCATTCACATCTCGTTGGGAAACGATCCGGGTAATCACTTACCTGGTTTCATACTACACACAAACGTGAGTTTGTACAAGTATCCTTTTTCACAAAAGGGTGATTTGTATTTATTCACGCGTATCCGTCATTGCATAATATTTATATATATACTTTCAAATGGATCAAATTTTGGCGCCGCTGCCGGGGAGGTGTGCTGCGACTTTTGTGTTAAGTTCAAGCGATTAGTGATTCGAGATCCTTCTTTCAAGAAGTTCCTATTTCCCAAAAACAATATAAAAAACAAAAATATTTTTCTTTTCTTTTCTATATATATTATCATATAAAAATTAAAAACCCAAAAACATTTTCCGTTTTCTTTGTTAATAATAAATAACAATAAAAAAATTACCATCGAGAACCAAGACAGAGTACTACCTAACTGGGGGTACGACCATAATAAGTTCCCAAACTAAAGATTAAAACTTGCCTTTGTATCCTTGTGAGTGGTGTACCTTTTTCAAAGAAGCCATTCATCTTGTGATTATTGGTTTAAGTTCACTTGTGTTTTCTCTCGATCTTGTTTTAATTGGATTTGTTTTCATCTTCACTTTTCAAAAATAAAAAGAATCTTCCTTCCTTTTTCATAATTCTCTCGACTCTGAGGCTTCTTAGAGTTGTGTTCTAGTGCATGCGCACGCGTTCTTCTAGGTCTACGAGCCCGTTACGTGAGCTTGGCAACATTCCTCGAAGACGAGGTCGTAGACGTAGACGTTCTTCTTCAATAGTCGAACCCGAGGTTCGTGCTATTCCTGTTCTCATGGCGGCTGAGCCGACTATGAATGAGCTTCTCCAAGCACCCATCGAGGGTTACGGAGATTCTATCGTTGTTCCGGCCATCGTGGCCGAGAATTTTGAGCTTAAGACGGGGTTAATAAATCTTGTAACCTCGCGTCAATTCTATGGTTTTGAAAGGGACGATCCTCAAGATCACATTCGATGGTTTAACAAAATCACGTCTACCATCAAATGCAAAAATGTCCCTGAAGAGGCAATCAAACTTCTTCTTTTCCCATTTTCCATCGATGGGGCTGCCCGGATTTGGCTTGATAAACAACCCCCTCGATCGATTGTAACATGGGAAGATTTGGTTAAGAAGTTCGTGAATGAATTTTTTCCTCCTTCCAAAACCACGAGTCTTAAAAACGAAATCATGAAATTTACACAGAAATTCGACGAATCATTTAGTGAGGCATGGGATCGTTATAAAGAAATGCTTCGCAAATGTCCGCATCATGGTTTCTCTGAGTTGATGCAACTCGACACTTTCTACAATGGTGTGAGCTCAGCTGATCAAGAATCTCTCAATTCCTCCGCTGGAGGAAATTTCTTGAATCGAACCACAAGGGATGCTTTAGCAATCATTGAGAACAAGTCTAAGGTCCGCACTCCACGAAGCAAACCGGTTGTTTCCCAAATGAGTGTTGGTCCTTCTACCTCTTCATCCGTGAGTCAGTCCAGCACCGATGCTAGACTTGACGAACTCACGAAGGTTATAAAATCCTTGGTTCTCACCACACAGAAAGTTTCCTCTCCCTCTTCTCCGCAAACTTCTCAACCTGCTGAAGTCAAAAAGGTAGAAGTTTGTGTCACTTGTGGTGGCCCACATGCATATTATAATTGTACTGCCACCGATGGTACATTTGAAATTAATGCAGTAGCCGGTAGTTCCAACCAAGGAGGTAACCAATACCGTCCTCAAGTGGAACCAAACTACCGTCCTCAAAATGGACCACCCGGATTTTCTCAACCCAACAATCCAAATAGGTTTAATCCTAATCAGCAAAGAGGGCAAAACATGCAAAATCAATTTCATGCCCCGATCAATCAATACCCACTCCCAAGGGGTAATCAAGGGTATTCAGCTCCTCATTACCAAGAACCGCCTTCAAGTGAACTCAATAACTATATCAAGGTTAATGATTCCAAACTGAAGGCAATGCAAAATCAAATCTTTACTTTGAGAAATGATTTACAATCTTCTATAACCAAGCAAGGTAATGAGCTGAAGAGTGAGCTTATGGCTACAAACAACAAAATGGAACATTCTCAAAACAACATCGAGAATATGCTTTCTAGTCTCATAAGCCATCTCACTCCACCCTCTACCTCGGGAGGTCTCCCTGGTAATACTGTGGTCAACCCCAAGGGTGAACTTAAAGCTATCACCACACGCAGTGGCAAAGCTTATGATGGACCCGAGATTCCTACTACCGCTTCTTCTCTTCCCAAGGTAGTAGAACGTGAACCTGAGGTGACCAAGGACAATGTACTTCCTACTAATAACGGAGGTACCAAAAAAGTCCAACCTCAGGATATTCCAAAAACCAAACTCAAACCTGGAGTTGTCTTTGAAACTGCTGAAACTCCCGTTGAGATCCCTAAATCCAAACCTTCAATACCTTATCCATCACGACTCAATGAGCAAAAGCTCCGTGAAAAGGCTAGTCACCAAATGGACAAGTTCTATCAAATCTTTCAAGATTTGCACTTTGACATAAGCCTTGCGGATGCTATCATCATGATGCCCAAATTTGCATCAATGATCAAGAACTTGTTAAGCAACAAGGAAAAATTGTACGAAATGGCAAAAACTCCTTTAAACGAGAATTGCTCTGCAGCAATTTTGAAGAAGCTTCCCGAGAAGCTTGGAGATCCTGTAAAATTTCTTATCCCGTGTGTTTTTCCAGGAATGGGTGAATGCTTCGCCTTGGCCGATCTTGGCGCTAGCATTAACCTGATGCCTAATTCAGTATGGAAGAAACTTTCTCTTCCTGGACTTACTCCTACCTGCATGACTCTTGAGCTTGCAGATCGTTCTATCACTCGTCCACTCGGCATTGCCGAAGATGTATTCGTGAAAGTAGGAAAGTTCCATTTTCCGGCTGACTTCGTTGTTGTTGAATTTGATGCTGATCCAAGGGTTCCTCTCATTCTTGGAAGAGGATTCCTAAGGACGGGCCGTGATCTAATTGATGTTTTCGAAGAAAAAATAACTCTTCGTGTGGATAATGAAGCAGTCACTTTTAACCTTGATCAAACTTCAAGGTACTCCTCAAATTATGACTCTGAATCGGTTAACCGAATAGATGTCATTGATGTTGCTTCAGAAGAGTACTCTCAAGAAGTTCTTGGTTATGTTCATAATTCTTCGAGTGGTGATCCCACTCCATCTTCTGAACCTATAATCGCCAATTCTTCTCCTTCTCTCACTCCGTTTGAGGGAAGTGACTTCATCTTAGAGGAAATCGAGGCCTTTCTCAAAAGTGATTCGGTTCCCGATGGAATTGATAACCAAGAGATTGACCTGGAGGGGGATATCCTTCTCATTGAGAAGATGTTAAATGAAGATCCCTCTCTTCCTCCTGTTCTTCCACAAAAACTTCATAAAGAGGAAATCAAATCGGTTGAGAAAAACGATGAATTTCCTGAGGTCGAACTCAAAGACTTACCACCTCATCTCGAGTATGCATTTTTGGAGGGTGATGATAAATTACCCGTCATAATTGCTAAGGATTTGAGTGAGGATGAAAAGACTGCTCTCATAAAAGTTTTGAAGTCACACAAGCAAGCAATTGCTTGGAAGCTCTCCGACATCAAGGGTATTAACCCTGAATTTTGTACTCACAAGATTTTAATGGAGGATGATTTTAAACCGGCAGTTCAACATCAAAGAAGGGTGAATCCAAAAATTCATGAGGTTATCAAACAAGAGGTTCTCAAACTTCTTGATGCCGGATTGATTTACCCTATCTCGGATAGTCCTTGGGTTAGTCCCATTCATTGCGTTCCTAAAAAGGGTGGCATTACTGTTGTCACAAATGAAGAAAATGAGTTGATTCCAACTCGATTGGTTACGGGGTGGCGTGTCTGCATTGACTATCGCAAGTTAAATGATGCCACCCGTAAAGACCATTTTCCTCTACCCTTCATGGACCAGATGCTTGAGAGATTAGCGGGAAATGAGTACTATTGTTTCCTTGATGGTTTCTCAGGTTACTTTCAAATTCCCATTGATCCGCAAGATCAAGAAAAGACTACCTTTACATGCCCTTATGGAACTTTTGCCTATAAACGTATGCCTTTTGGCTTATGTAATGCTCCAGGCACGTTCCAAAGGTGCATGATGGCCATATTTACCGACATGATCGGTAAAACGATGGAGGTCTTTATGGATGACTTCTCGGTTATTGGGGATTCGTTCCAAGCATGTCTCTCCAATTTAGAAAACATGTTGAAAAGGTGTAAAGACACCAATCTTAGTCTAAATTGGGAGAAGAGTCACTTTATGGTTAAAGAGGGTATTGTCCTCGGCCATAAGATTTCCAAGAGTGGGATTGAGGTTGACAGATCTAAAGTTGATGTCATCAGTAAATTACCTCATCCCACTACCGTAAAAGGTATTCGGAGTTTTTTGGGTCATGCCGGATTCTATCGTAGATTCATACAAGATTTTTCTAAAATCGTCCGGCCTATGACTCATCTCCTTGAAAAGGATGCTCCTTTTATCTTTTCTCCTGAGTGCGTTGAAGCTTTTCAAACTCTAAAGAAAAAGCTTACTGAAGCACCCATTTTAGTTGCCCCCGACTGGGACTTGCCGTTTGAGCTCATGTGCGATGCAAGTGATTTTGCTATCGGTGCAGTCCTGGGGCAACATAAAGCCAAACATTTTCAGCCTATCCACTACGCAAGTAAAACTATGACTGAAGCTCAAACTCATTACACCACTACAGAAAAAGAATTGTTGGCTGTGGTGTATGCCTTTGAGAAGTTTCGGCCATACTTAATCTTAACCAAATGCGTAGTGTATACGGATCACTCGGCTCTCAAATATCTCTTTGCAAAACAAGATGCAAAGCCGAGATTGCTCCGTTGGGTTCTCCTCCTGCAAGAATTTGATATCACCATACGTGATAAAAAAGGAGCTGAAAACCTAGCTGCTGATCATCTATCCCGATTAGAGAACCCTCACCAAGATGTGTTCGAGAAAAAGGAAATCAATGAAACATTTCCTCTCGAAACACTCAGTGCGGTTGCTTTTCGTGGAGATTCTACTACCCCATGGTTTGCCGACTTTGCAAACTACCATGCGGGTAACTTTGTTGTGAAAGGGATGTCGTCCCAACAGAAGAATAAGTTCTTCAAGGATGTCAAACATTATTTCTGGGACGACCCCTACTTGTTTAAAATCTGTGCGGATCAAGTCATCCGGCGGTGTGTTTATGGTCAGGAAGCCATCGATATTCTCAAGGCTTGCCATTCTGGACCTACTGGGGGACATCATAATCCTAACTACACCGCCAAAAAGGTGTTTGATTCCGGTTTCTATTGGCCCACAATTTACAAGGATGCCCAGGAAATAGTCAAAGCTTGTGACGATTGTCAACGTTACGGAAATATTTCACAAAGAAATGAAATGCCACAAAATGTCATTCAAGTTTGTGAAATCTTTGACATATGGGGCATTGACTTTATGGGGCCATTTCCATCATCTCGAGGAAACAAATACATACTCGTGGCTGTTGACTATTTGTCAAAATGGGTTGAAGCAAAAGCTTTACCCACAAATGATGCCCGAGTTGTTGTGAAATTTTTGAAATCTCTTTTTGCTCGTTTTGGAACTCCACGTGCTATAATCAGTGATCGTGGTACGCATTTCTGCAATGACAAGTTTGACAAAGTCATGCAAAAGTATGGTGTTACACACCATCTTTCTACCGCGTATCACCCCCAAACAAGTGGGCAAGTGGAAGTTACAAATCGAGGAATTAAAAGAATCTTGGAAAGGACCGTAGGAGACAACCGTGCCTCTTGGTCGGATAAGCTAGATGACGCACTCTGGGCCTTTCGTACAGCTTACAAAACACCCATCGAGTGTACTCCATACAAGCTTGTGTACGGAAAGGCGTGTCATCTGCCGATTGAGCTTGAGCACAAAGCCTACTGGGCCCTCAAGCATGCAAACTTTGACCTTCAGACAGCGGGTGATCACCGGAAAGTTCAAATAAATGAATTGAATGAACTTCGTGATCAAGCATACGAGAACTCTTTGATCTACAAAGAAAAGACAAAGAAGATTCATGACTCTAAAATCAAGAACCGCGTTTTTAACGTTGGTGATCGAGTCCTTCTTTTCAATTCAAGATTGAAGATTTTCTTGGGTAAACTCAAATCCCGTTGGTCTGGTCCATTCACTATCACAAAAGTTTATCCATATGGTACCATTGAGTTATCTCAAGCTGACGGACCTAACTTTAAAGTGAATGGCCATCGGTTGAAACATTAATTTGGAGAGGACATACCACCCATGGTTGTCCCGGATCTTCAAACTTTCCCCATGAACCAATGAATTCGGGGATCGAGTCAAGCTAGTGACTCGGTGATCAAAAACTCAAGCACCATATGGGTTTTCACCCATATTTCTGACTTCTTTCTATTTTCTACCACCTAAGTGTGGGGGAGATGCCCCACATGTTGTATATATGGAAATTTCAAAAAAAAAAAAAAAAAAAAAAAGTGTGTATATAAAACAAATGGCTATTAATATTTCCTTTTTACGTTCTAAGTGTTGGTTTAACAACCGGTACTTTGAATATTGAGGGCAATATTCAGTTCTAAGTGTGGGGGGGAATTCTAGCGAATTTAATCAAACGTACCATCTAGTACCCCCATTTTAGCCAAAATTTTAAAATTTTTTTCTCACTTAGCACTACAACAAAAGTGGCTTTTTAGGACCCTTTGTGTGGGACGCTATGATAATGGAGTCCTAAAAAACTGTTTAATAGGACATATGAGCATTTAGGGTCCTTTTTAAATATTTGCTACTTAGGCAATGTCCTAAAAAGTTATATAATAGGATGGTCGATGATTTGGGGTCCTATTATCATATACCTTAATAGGACGCTTAAAATATGGATCCTAATAAATTACTTTATAAGACATTTAGTTGTTGGTATCCCATTATGTGATAGTGTAATACGACACTTGATCACTAGATGTCCTATTATCATATACCTTAATAGGACGCTTAAAATATGGATCCTAATAAATTACTTTATAAGACATTTAGTTGTTGGTGTCCCATTATGTGATAGTGTAATACGACACTTGATCACTAGATGTCCTGTTATGACATAACCTTAATAGGACGCTTAAAATATGGATCCTAATAAATTACTTTATAAGACATTTAGTTGTTGGTGTCCCATTATGTGATAGTGTAATATGACACTTGATCACTAGATGTCCTATTATGACATAACCTAATAAGACATAATAGGACACTTGAGTTTTGAGTCATAAGACATCAGTTAGTTAAAACGCTTATTCACAAAAAGTTTTATTATAGCAAAATTTAATAGGACCTTTGACACGTGGGTATTATAACGTTAACCTTTATAGGACGCTTATGTACAATGGTTTTATTATTGTACACCATAATAGGACATTTCATTTTTGAGTCATATAACATCATTTTTTTAAAACGATTATTTGCAAAAGTTTTATTATAACAAAACTTAATAGGACCCTTAAAGGATGCATATTCATTATGGCTTTATTACAATACACCATAATAGGACACTTGATACATAAGTCATAAAACATTAATTATTTAGAACGCTTATTCGCAAATGTATTATTAAAACATAAGTTAATATGACAGTTGATACTTGGGTACCATAGATTGATACACCTGAGTTTTGAGTCCTAAGACATCAGTTAGTAAAAACAGACAAAAACATGTAAAAACGGACTAAAACGTGTAAATACTAACGAAAACTTGTAAAAACGGATGAAAAGGTGTAAAAACGGACGAAAACGTGTAAATACTAACAAAAACGTATAAAAACGGACGAAAACGTGTAAAAACGGACGAAAACGTGTAAAAACAGATGAAAAGGTGTAAAACGAACGAAAACGTGTAAATACGGATGATAACATGTAAAATCGGACGAAAATGTGTAAAAACGGCCGAAAACGTTTAAAAACGAACGAAAAAGTGTAAATACAGACGAAAACTTGTAAATACGGACAAAAACATGTAAATACGGATGAAAACGTGTAAAAACGGACGAAAAAAACGTGTAAAAACGGACTAAAACATGTGAATACTGACAAAAACGTGTAAAAACAGACGAAAACGTGTAAAAACAGATGAAAACGTGTAGAAACGGACAAAAACGTGTAAAACGGATGAAAACATGTAAAACCGGACGAAAATATGTAAAAACGGACGAAAATGTGTAAAAACGGACGAAAACGTGTAAATACAAACGAAAACGTGTAAATACGGACAAAAACGTGTAAATACGGACGAAACGTGTAAAAACGGACGAAAACGTGTAAAAACGGATGAAAACGTGTAGAAACGGACGAAAACGTGTAAAAACGGATGAAAACGTGTAAAATGGACGAAAATGTGTAAAAACAGAAGAAAGCGTGTAAAAACGGACAAAAACGTGTAAAAACGGACAAAAACGTGTAAATACTGACGAAAACGTGTAAAAACGGACGAAAACGTGTAAAAATGGACGAGATGATATGGTTGCACATGAGATGTTAAACGAATGAGCCGAGCAATCATGGAACTCGTGGTCAACAACAAAGTTCCAGCTTATCTTGTTCTAGTTTGAAAGATGCAATTTCTAACTATGGGCCAAGTGTAAAGCAATTTATTAACTCGCCTGTTTCGTTTGATGAATGAGCCGAGTTGTTTCGTTTGCTTGTCTAGTTGTTTCGTTTGATCTGTTTTGTTTGCTTGTCAAGTTGTTTCGTTTGAGTCTTTATGAAATTAGCCGAGATGTTAAACGAATGAGCCGAGATGATACGGTTGTACACGAGATATTAAACGAATGAGCCGAGATGATATGGTTGTACACGAGATGTTTAACGAATGAGCCGAGATTATATGGTTTTACACGAGATGTTAAACGAATGAGCCGAGATTATATGGTTTTACACGAGATGTTAAACAAATGAGCCGAGATGATATGGTTGTACACGAGATGTTAAACGAATGACCCGAGATGATACAAATGTACATGAGATGTTAAACGAATGAGCCGAGATGATATGGTTGTACACGAGATGTTAAACGAATGAGCCGAGATGATATGGTTGTACACGAGATGTTTAACGAATGAGCCGATATTATATGGTTTTACACGAGATGTTAAACGAATGAGCCGAGATGATACAAATGTACATGAGATGTTAAACGAATGAGCCGAGATGATATGGTTGTACACGAGATGTTAAACGAATGAGCCGAGATGATATGGTTATACATGAGATGTTTAACGAATGAGCCGAGATTATATGGTTTTACACGAGATGTTAAAGAAGATTTGCTTCATTCCTTAATTAGACAGGGGCATTGTTCGGCATTGACCAAAAGTTCAACATTTCACTTTTCCACTTTTCAACTTTCACATTCTTACATTATCCCTCTAAAAAAATAGAATTTCTCTATCTCATTTTCAGTTGTCCCTCTAAGTTTTCCCAAAAGTCAAATTATCCCTCCTTCCCATCTACTATATTCTTTTAACCTAAAAACCGCCCCCTTTATTTCAAAATCAAGAAACCACCTATTAAAATTGAAATATAGCCTAAGATGTGTTTTCTTACACAAATTAAAATTAAAAAGCTCGATTTATTTGTAAAGATGTGTTTTCTTACACATATTAAAATTGAAATATAGCCTAAGAATCGAATTCGGTTCGATTTCAGCTCGAAAAGCTTGATACATTCATAACTAAGAATCGAATTCGGTTCGATTTCAACTCATTAAACATTTCGAGTTCATTTGATAGGCTTGAGTTTGAGCTCAAAGCTCGATAAAAATCAGATCGAACGAACTCTAGTTACTCGACAAAAGCTCTAAATCATTTACGTCTAATCCTTACCTATTTTACTTAAAAAAAAAAAAAAAAAAAAAAAAAAAAAAAAAAAAAAAAAAAAAAAAAAAACTCTTATCTTTTCCCCAAAATTTCAATCTCCCGCTCATGATCCCGCCCCTCTTTTCCCCAAAATCAAAACCCTAACACTAGTCAGATCTATCTTCTCTCTATTCATCTCTTCTCCTTCTCTCTAGAACCGACTCACACCAACGCCACACTTCACCGCCTTATCTCGCCGTCGCTACACCAACCATCGCTCCTCCGCGCCATCACCATCATCAAGACAAGGGAGGCAAAGGGTGAGTTTGTTAGCTTCGGTTGTTTGGTTCGAGATAACCACCACATCCACCACCATCACAGTCGAGCCACCATCACCCTCATCTCACCTATCCTACTCTCATCATGGGTATGCTCAAACACATATTTAATTTATATTTTTCTTAAATCTATAATCGAATATAAAACGATTTATATTGATCTTCGTGGATTAAAACTAGCCTAAAACATGTTTATGATTGTAAATTCGTGTGGTGGTAATCGTTTATGTTGTTTGATATAATTATTTTGCGAACGTGTTGGGTCAAGGAACCCGTATGGGTTTGGGTCGAGCTCTTTTGGAACCGGTTTTGGATTGGATTTGCTTATTGTCTATGCATATGGCTCATTTGGTTCTTAATAAGCTGTAGTTGAGTCTGATTTTGGGATTGTGTTTGGTTTCGGTTTACAAGAGAAGTGGAGAGAGTGTTTGTTGTTTATTCTTTTTTTTTTTTGGTTCACGGTATAAACAACAAAGAGAGTGTATGTCTGTTCTCGGCTCTAACCACCCAAGGGGTGCGTCTGGCTTGTGTCTCCGCTCGGTACAGCCACCAACCCAAAGAGGGTGCTTATTTGGTTTGAGTTTGTACCGCGCAACAGCCCTGCTAAGGGTGCGCTTGTGTTTAGTTTGGTGCTCAGTTGCTAACAGCCCACCCCAAGAGGGTTTGGGATTGGTTTTGGTTTCAGCTCGCACCAACGACACCACAGGGGTGTTTGTTGCTCTCGGTTTAACACCAACGACACAACATTTAAGTTCTTTGTGCCCTATAGAATGCCATGTGACACAAGTTAATGCTACTCAAATTCAAGGATTGTGCATCTGAATTCTTTTACATCTCATGTTCTTCACTTACCAGTCTAGGCTTCTGTCTAATTCAATATTATAGAATAATACTTGGGTCTTATACTCTCATGTATGATGTAAATTCCTAAATTTGCTGGCATGACAAGGTTGTATGAGAATATGGAGAGTGCAGAAGATGATTCCGAAGTGGTGCCTTCAGCTCCTGGTCCTGGTGGTCTTTCAAGACTGATATCTGGATCTTTTCCACAACCAACCCGGCCCAAAAAGCAATCGTTTAGTGAGATATTACTTAGCAAGTTTGTGCGTCTTCTTCAAAAGTTTGTTTCTACTGCAGAGAAAGGTGGGAATGTGGACAAGTCATCATTCCGTGAAACTTGTTCTCAGGCAACTGCACTGCTCCTCTCAAATCCGGTAAAATTCAGTCTAAATACATAAATTTGAATATCTAATATTGTTGACTAATGTAAGTAAATCTTGTTGTAGAATGGTCATATCTAATATGTTTTGGTACTGACATTCTTGTTTTCTTTGTAATATCCACTAATAGTCATTGGATAATATTTTCAGGCTTCAGATAAAAAACCCAGCGTGGAGTGCTTTTCACAGCTCCTCAGACTTCTTTGCTGGTGCCCAGCTTATATTTCTACACCTGATGCGATGGAGACGGGTATATTTATCTGGACATGGTTAGTTTCGGCTGCTCCTCAATTGGGCTCTGTAGTCCTTGCAGAGCTTGTTGATGCATGGTTATGGACCATTGATACCAAACGCGGACTGTTTGCATCTGAAGTGAGATTCTTTGGACCAGCAGCTAAGTTAAGGCCCCAGCTCGCACCTGGTGAGCCAGAAGCACCACCCGAGAAGGACCCGGTTCAGGAGATTCTAGCACATAGGCTATGGCTTGGATTTTTCATTGATCGTTTTGAGGTGAGTTTATCTACACAACTTTGATGTTAAATACACTGTAGTAGGAATGTGGGGTACATTTCTTTTTGCTCATGTGCTCCTTCTAATTTTGATTATGTTCGTTGGCATTTATCTATGCTCATCATTGTAGCTCGTCCTAGGAAAAGTTAGAATTAGAAGTGAAAAGGGTTTTTGAGAAAGACGACTTGCTAATTAGAAAGTTTAGCTCTTAAATGCATGCTTATATGCATATAGCTTGGTCCTTATTTCTTTCTATCTAGAAAAGGTTATGTGGAATTGCCAAACTCGTTGCTCAAGTTTTAGAGTCTTTACTTATTGAAATAGACCGCATTATATCATCTATAGGATGAAAGCAAAACATGCTATATAATTCATGTCTTAATATTGGCCTCCAGGAGTCAAACTGGAAGTAATAGGCAGGTAGGGAAAAAGATGTGCATGTTGAAATGGACGGTTGGACGTCAAACACAATGATGTATGGGTAGAAATGGGAATATCTGAAAAAATATTGTTTATACCTAGGGTCGTTAAAATTGGAGATCTTTATTTGTAGAAGGGCACTGGGATTGGTAGAAGAAATAATTTAGTTAGAGTTGGATAATCAAACTTCATGTTTGACATAAAGATAACTCATGAGAGCACGGAACTGCTTCTTTTTATCGATTTTAAAAGATCTGTAGCATGCTTTGTTACTACGAATTTATCTTTGCAAGTCGTTGACATAAAGATAACTCAATAGTTGTAAATACAACATAATTGGTTAAGCTTGTGATTAGCCTTTTGTCCTTAGGTAGATTTTCTCAGAGATAATCAAGTCTAGAGGAAATAGGGGAAAAAGTATACATGGTCTTGTTCCTATGACTTTCTATAACTACCTTTTGGATATTATTTACTCAGTGGAAACACTGTGGACTATGGTCCTTAATAATAAATAAAAAGCATGCTGCTATTGGCCAAGGACTAAAAAGTTAACTAATTTCTCTGACTAGTACTGTTTTTACAGGTAGTGCGACACAATAGTGTGGAGCAACTCTTGCTTCTTGGCAGAATGTTGCAAGGGACTACAAAATTTCCATGGAGATTTTCACGACATCCAGCTGCCACTGGTACATTTTTCACTGTCATGCTGCTTGGACTAATGAACCTAGGCTACAAGCTTATGTATCAGTATTATGATTTAGAATGCTCATTTGCCTTTTAAATTTGTTAACTCAGTTATTAAGGGGTGTTTGGTTCTGTGTTGTTTCAACTGTGGTAGTTGCCTTTTCACTTGTTTATCTGCACACTCTGACCTCTTAGGTGATATTAGAACCAGTAAAACTATAAAACCAATGTTTGAACTACAGAAAGTCAAAATCAAATTACCTTCACTCTCACAGTCCACTGTTGGGACCTGTGAGGATCAAATCTCACCCACTTGGTCTAAATCTTGTTCATGTATCTTAAATTAGTGTTATCATAGCTTAAATAATCATAATTAGTGCATACGGATCAAACAAGTTTCATTAAAGTCAAAGTTTAAGTTCAAAATCAAAAAGTCAAAATGGTATGTTAGTCAGAAACTCCATACCTGCAGTATTACATCTGTTTAACCTAATACATGTGTGTTAACTATAAATTGATAAATGTTTGTTGAAAACTGAAATCTAGGTCGGGGATGAAGTTGTCCTTAAAAGCATTCTAAACTCAACCGAGACTGTAGCAAAAGGATGGCTGAGGAGCTTGAACCCAAATGATATTGTTGGTGGTGCAGAGCTTGGACGAGGATGGTGTGAGGTAAACGTTCAAGTACCAACAAAAAGAGATGAAATTTTGGTGAGACCCTATGGGTTATTTACCACAATTGAAGACTGTGTTGGTGCAACCATAGCATGGCCTTGTCCCTTTATCTCGGTATGTCTTTGTTAATCTTGTGATACCAATAATTTTACTAACATGGACCTTAATGCTTATACATGGGTGTTCATTTGTAGGTGGCCCGTGAGGATTGAGAGAGATGATGCATGATGACCACGGACTAAGCTTCTTGTTGCGTTAATGTATTGTTTAATGTTAACAGACTTTATGTTAGATTCTGTCTACCTTATTTATGTTTAGTGCTTTTGTTATGACAATTGGTAATTTGAAATACAATATCCTTTTATTCATTTAATATTTAGTTGATGTTTTATTCATATCGTAATAATATAGTGTGCATGGTGAAAATAGCGTACTATCATATGACTTGTCAGGACTTTTAAATTGTCCTATTAAACTTATTAACCGTCCTAACAATTAACTTAACATTGAAAAAGTGTCCTAATATGTTGTTATTAGGACGTTATTTAGGTTGTTAATAGACATTTTATACGACCAAAAAATTGGTTTCATAATCTTCTTTGAGATGTTAGAACCCTTTTCTTGGTCCTAAATTAGCTATAATGTTATATGATAAGCGTCCTAACAATTATCTTTTAAGTACGCTTGTATGTATATCAAAAGATTAAAATTAGGTAACAACGTTTTACAACATTGTAAAAGTGTCCTAATATGTTGTTATTAGGACGTTATTTGCTTGTTCATATACATATTATGCGACCATAAATTTGGTTTCATAATCGTATTTGGGATATTAGGACCCTTTTCTTGGTGTTAAAGTAACTATAATGGTATATGATAACCGTCCTAAGAATTAACATTAAAGGACGCTTGTATGTGTATCAAAAGATTAAAAGTAGGTTACCACATGTTAGAACATTGGAAAAGTGTCCTAATATGTTTTTATTAGGACGTTATTTGTGTTGTTTATAGACGTAAAATGCGACCATAAAATTGGTATCATAATCTTATTTGAGTTATTAGGACCCTTTTCTTGGTTGCTAAAATAGCTATGATGTTACATCGTAAGCGTCCTAACAATACTTTTAGGACGTTTTTATGTGTTTCAAAAGATTAAAAGTAGGTAATCACATGTTAAAACAATGTAAAAGTGTCCTAATATGGTTTTATTAGGACGCTATTTGTGTTGTTCATAGACATATATTACGACCATAAAATTGGTTTCATAAGGGTTAGGACGCTTTGGACCTATTACAACCGCTCGAGATGAAACGCTTTCATCCTTGGTCCTATTAAATGAAAGGTCCTAAAAAGTACCATTTTATGACGCTTATGGGGGTCCTAAAAAGCCATTTTTCTTGTAGTGTAGAATGAAATAAAATGGTTATCAGTCCGCCATGTCTAACCCACAAAAGGATTGGCTAATCCAGGAGCAAATGGCTCTTGGTAAAGATGTCTCAAATCCGTTGATGGCTTGCAATTTGCCGAAAATTGTATGGTTTTCGACTCGCCATATCTTTAAAAGTGAAGAGTTGGCTAGCCCGCAAGGTTGTGGCTTGTGGTAAAGGCAGTGAAAATCCATAATTGGTATTCAGCTCACCAAAGATAATATTGATAATTTATCTAAGAGTTGGCTAGTCCAGAAGCAAACGGCTTCTGGTAAAGACAAATCAAAACCGTTGACAGCTGATGGTTTGCTCAAAATCATTTGGTTATCATTGTACCAAGGTTCTTACTTGAACTAAAACAATTGGCTACTCCAGAAGTGATGGCTTTTGGTAAAGAGAAAAATCCATTAAAACTTCATAAAAGATTGCTAGGGACTAGCAATAGTTTAGTGTGGGGGATTGATGAGTGTCTAAATACTCATCATTTTTGTCTTATCTGAACTGCCAAAACATTCAAAAACACTCAGAAATGCAGCAAAATACTGAAAATATCCCAGGGATTGTGTTTTATATGTTTCAAATGCAAAATGTTTAAAAACAGTTGAAAAATGAACAAAGTTTGCAAAATTGGCAGTTTCAGTCCCTCAAGTTTTAAAACTTGTCAAAATTAGTCCCTAAGCATTTGTTTTGTAAGAAAAGTCACCAAAGGTCCTTTTGAAATCATAAATTATCATATTTAGTCCTTTGGTAAAAAGTTTGAATAAATTACAAGTTTGGTCCCTGCACTTTCAGAATTTGCAAAAATGATCCCTGGGAAATATTATTTTTTGGAAACATCATGTATGGTCCCTGGATTATTGAAACATGGCAGGAATTACTCTTGGTGTATTTTGGAAGATGTACAAGTGTGGTCCTCCAAATTTCAGAATGTACAAGTTTGGTCCTTGTGATTTAGCTACTATAACCAACCGGAACCCAAAATAACATAAACAAACCCAAACCCATCCTAACTTACCACCTCCACTTATCCCAGCCCAACATCCCAAGCCCAATGTATAACCCGATCCACCCCTTTCTTAGCTAAACCTTGGTCAGACTTCGGTCAAACAAATCCCTTCCCTCCCACAATTAAATAAAACACTTTCACCTTCCCCCACTCACACCTGCAAACTCAGACCACCCCCTCACCTCCAGCTCACTAATCTTGTCCTTGTTATCTAATCCCTCCACCAAACTCCAAAATGCATTAAATGCCTCTTCTAGGTTTTTAAGCTATTAGAAAAGTGGTTTATCAGTTATGGCGCCAAAAAGGGATTCGAAGGCTAAGATCATTTTGACTCATCCAATGGTCAAGATTGTTGGTGGGATTTATTCAGAAGCACGTGGGGAGTACAAAGAGTCTATAAGAAAGAGATTGAGGCAGTCTTAGAAAATATCTAGTGTAACTTAGTTTTAATTTAGTCGAATAGTAATTTTTATCCTTTCTGTTGTATTTTCAAGCTTTCCAGTATTCGTTCAAGTTATTTCAGTGTATTGTATGACTTTTCAAGTAATCAATTTAAGCATTCCAGTTTCATTTTCATTTTGTGCAAATTTTTACTCAAAAATCTCATGTTGGCTTAAAGTAGTTTGTAGTTGATGTTATGGACTGAAGTAGGACATATAAGCTCCCAGAAAGCTTGTAAAAGCTTTTAGTAACTTTAAAATTCAGAGTAAGTTAAAAAATCAAAAATACCAAAAAATTACAAAAAAATCAGTGAAGATGATGAAGAAGGCTGGAGCATGGTAGATTTTGGATGGCCATGGGTTAGTGGTTCTGTGGAGAACCTATAGGAGTGTTCTTGGATCCTTGTTCTTGGTTTTTAGCTGGAATGCATGTTGTAAGCTTAATCTCTTCAATCTTGCATTTTACTGTATCAATAGTTTATTGATTGAATCTTTGTGTTTTCTAGTCTCTGTGGTGTTATTAAGTTATAATATAGCTTAAAATAGGTAGCTTGTTCATTGATTTTGGTAGTTGCTAAAATCTCTTCATAACAGTCAATATAGCATTTGGTCCATTTCTGGGTTTTATGCTTAGATCATTGTTGTTTTATGCTTCCTTGATCTTGTGTAATGATGTTATAAGTTCTGAAATCAGTGTTGTAGTTTAATTCTCTGAGTTGCTTTGGAAATCACAAAATCAGTTAAGTTAAGGGGTGTTTGGATCTTACTGATTCAGTGGTGTTGCTGAGTATTTGTGTTGTTATTGGTTGTTGTTACATGTTACTTTAGTCAAAAACAACTCAGAGGAACCATAAAAACCTATGCTTGTTGGATAAATAGTCAAAATCATCTTTGATCTCATTAACTAATTCACTGTTAAGAGTTTAAGTTCCATGATCATGATTTTGTGTTCATAAGTTGTTAACATTGCTCAATCTAGTCTTAATACACCTTAATACATCATAATCAGTCATTAGAATGGATCCAAAGTTCATAAAAGTCAAACTAGTTCATAAATCAAAAAGTCAAATTCATCAGGGTTGAACCCAGTTCTGAGTTGCTGATCTAGGGCCAAATTAGGGTTCAATTGGGAAGTTTGTGATGGGGCTTTTAGGTTTTTAGAGTACTCAGTAGTATAGAGAAGCTTTTGCCCCCCTAAGATTGCATCTCAGTAGCTTATTAGACTGCTTAATTTGCCTTGCAAGTTTGCCTTTTTCTGCATTTTCTGTTTCAACTTTGCAACTGATTAGGTGTCCATTTGCTTAACCTGCGGAATAATCTGTTTGTATTAAGTTGATTTGTGCTTATTTAAGTTGGTTTAACATGTTCTGAGCATTGGGTGAACTTTTGTGCTTATTTGCTTATTTTTGGGCTTATTGCAAACTGCTTATCTGCCCATATCTGCTTATTTGGCTTAGTCAACTTTTCATTTTATTTTTCCTAGCTTTTTAATAATATTTTAGATTTATCTGTAAATTTTCATAATTTTCTGAATAGTTTTGGTATTTTTAATCTTTTTAATTAGTTTAAAATAGTATTTAAATCATAATAAATAGAATATTAATCAGAAAAATACAATTTTAATTTTCATAATTTTATTTTGTCATTTGTAATCTAGGAAAAATATAATTACATTTTTAGTCCTTAAGAAAATCAAAAATAGAAAAATAGTGATAGCTTCTATTTAATAGAATTTATCTTTTTAAATTTTAATTAAGTAAATTTCAATTTTATAATTTTCATAACTTCTATTTACTTAATAATATTTTTAGAAAAATTTTTAGATTTTTCTTGGCTCATTTAGTATTTTTTATAATTTAAATTAGTTTAATTAGTTATTAAATAATTAATAATTAGAAATAATTAAATAAAAAGTGTAAAAAAATATAATTTAAGTTTTAAAATAATTTTTTAGTAATTTTACATTTTTAGGTTTTAAATTTCATAAATTTTACTTTTTAGTCCTTTTTAGATTTTCCGTTGCGCGTTTTTAGGTTAATTAATTCGCGTTTAATTTTATTGTGCATATCTGTTTTAATTTGTTATTTAGAATTGTAAAAAAAGCAAAAATCAAAAGCAATCTAAATCATCAATCAATCTAATCCAAAGCTTTTCACAATAGCCCATTCACATCTCGTTGGGAAACGATCCGGGTAATCACTTACCTGGTTTCACACTACACACAAACGTGAGTTTGTACAATTATCCTTTTTCACAAAAGGGTGATTTGTATTTATTCACGCGTATCCGTCATTGCATAATATTTATATATATACTTTCAAACGGATCAGTACAAAAGAAAGAGTTAGCATTGAAGAGCTAGTCTCGAAGTACATTGAGGAATCCACCAAGAGGCAAGCACGGGAGGAGGAAATGATGAAAAAGTTTGTTGAAAGCTGTTATGAACAAAGATCACTACTTTATCACACACAAACTAACTATAGATCGAATGGTACTCAAACAAGAACAAGATGAGAAGAGTGGATCGTATGAAATATAACTGTGTATCGATTAGCTTAAAGAAAAAGATAACAAATACAAACCTAAAGCATACACACTCCCACATTGGCTGTCTTAAGAGGCACACTGGAAATAAGGTGGGAGTGTGTTATTTATGCTACAAATGTGATGCCCTAAAGGGCTTTGATGGGCTTTGAGTGGGCTTTTGAGTTGGACTAGACTTTTACATTAAATCTTACATATTAACTATCAAAATCCCACTTTGCTAGACTAGACATACACATGACACAAAGTTTAATTAATACAAATGACCGTCACTTTTAAATCAATGCTAACAAAAGAACTGGTTCATCCCTCAAGGCTCACGATATCAGGATTAAAAACCTCGAAAAGAAGGTGGAAGAATGCACCTAAGCCATAAAAGATTGTTTGAGCAGGTAAAATGAAAGAGTTGATGAAGAAATTGTCAATACGGTGACGATCGGAGAAACTAAGTTAGTAGCAACTGAGGAAACTGCAAGTGAACCAACTACTTTCTCTGAGAAAGTCAAGAGGAGACTTGTCAAAGAAAAGCTCCTACTCAATATTTTGGGAACTCTTCTGGTTAATTTACCTTTAATTGATTCAATTAAAAATAATTCTAACGAAGTTCAATTTTTGCAGGAATTAATCAATAAGAAAGGTAGCTTGGAAGAGATAGGATCGGTGAAGCTAAATGCTAGGTGCTCTGCTATTTTAAGGAATGAATTACCTCCTAAGGAAAACGACCTAGGAAGTTTAAGACCTATCAAAATAGACATTGAAATGGCAGACAAATCCATGAAATCCCCTAAGGGAATCGTGGAGAATGTTTTAGTAAAAATTGATAGGTTTGTTATTTTAGAAATTGCAGAAGATGACAAAATCCCTATTATTCTGGGAAGACCTATGCTTGCCACTGCCCATACTAAGGTTGATGTGTATGGCAATAAAATGACCCTTGAGGTTGATGGTGAAATTATAACTTTTAGGGCTAACGAGATTATTTCTATCCCCAAAAAGGTTTGTGTGTTAAATCAGGTTCAAGGAACAGGCGACTTTGAAGGCACCCTGGAGGCATTTTTGATAAGTGAAGCTCCAAGAAATTCTGTTGAGCACAACGACATTTCTTCGGGAGAAGATTTCGATGTTTTTGTTGAGTATGAAGAAAACAAAGATGGATTAGGAATTGGGCCAGAAGATTTCAACAATGAAGTCAATATGGTCCCTTGGCAAGATGATCACGGGAAAACGACTTCACCACCAGGCCAACCTGTGTTCTTTGGAATGGGTACAAGGATTAACCACAGAAATCCTTATAACCTTCAACTCTCATGCAAGATTGGTTTCATGGATTTCCATCCTTTTATTGACACAAGCTCACCATTGAATATTATGTCCAAGGAGTGCTATAACCAAATTATGATGAAGGAAGTCGAATATAAGGGGAATAACTTCCTTGGAGTTGCCACTAATATTCATGTATTCGTTCGGGTCTACACTTTTCTTGTAGACTTTATGATTCTTGATGACATGAGTGAATTTGAGGAAAATGGCTTGCCAGGTGTAATTCTTGGGAGTCCTTCCAAGATAATGTCCGGATTAGAGGGAGATGCCAATAAGGGAATTGTGTGGTTGAAAAACGGCAATGACAAGACAATCTTCAAAATGCCGAGAACCGTAACAAATTTTAAACAATTGACTAAGAGACAATTGAGCGTAGCCCGGCCACTCCTAGACATGAGCGATGAAGATAAAGCCAACGGTTACATATACCCATACCAAAAGATAAAGGAGTTCTATAAAGGGTGTTTAGAACTTGGTGATGAGTATAAAAGGGATGAAAAGCTTATTGAGTGGATACAATGTGGAGATTGTAGTGTCCACGAGATGACCAATAACCATTTCTGACCTTGGCTTTAAGTCTAACTTAAAGATTCATCAAATAAACAAAAGTGCTCATTCGGGAGACAACCCGAATTATCCTTTTTCTTTTCCATTTTATTAGTATAGTAGGGTTTGGTGTGTTTGTTTTCATATTTTGCAGGAAATGGAGCAAGGAGGATTGCGTAAAGACTCAGTGAAGATGGAGCCAGTCTGGAATTTCTATTCTGTGCAGCCTTTACGGCGTAACCTATTTCCATGGTTACGCCGTAACCAATCGTCAGATATCGGATGACTCCCAGGTTTATGCAATTACGGCGTAACTCAGTAATGAGATTACGCCGTAACCTGTCCTGTAACCAAATTTAATTTTTAATCTTACACACCATAACCTTGTATTAGTTTTAAATGAACTTTGTGGGTGTGTTCACTGTAAACCCTCACGAGACTTCACTCGTCCACTCGGGACACCGAGTGGTTTAAAAGGCTTGTTGCATACGCTAAATGCAACCGTGATTCCTACGAAAGTAAGTTAGGTTTTTGTTTGTTTTTGTTTTTCCTTTTTATTTTTAGATTTATGCTTGTTGGTAGTGTCGTAATTTCAAGGAATTGAAGTTTGTTCATGGAGGCAATATGAAGGCACGCATGTTCAACGTGATCCTTCTTTCATTTTGGAGCAAATTTCAGGGGAGTTCTCGTTCCAATTCTACTTTTACCTCATATTTATTTCATGTTTAGTACAAAAGGGACTTTGTACATTTCAAGTGGGGGGAGGGGAGTAGAATTATAACTTCAACTTGTTTGCCCTCATTTGTTCTAGTTTATTTTGAAAAATTATGCCATTTTTAAAATTTTGGCATGTTTTTCTTAGCCTAACTAGAATAGACCTTAGTCGAGTACATTACATTATAACTCTTAGCCGAGTACATTATAACCCTTGATTTCTATGGTGAGATTTAGCCTTTCAGTTTCCCCTTATTTACCCCAAATCCACCAAATATTGAGTGTACCTGTAGTATGTAAGCTTTAGAACTTGGCCTTTACATCATTTCAAGACCATAGACGAGTAGTGTATCGAGTTAGCTTGAAATATTTGGAAGAGACAATTCGAGAAGGCAATATTTTAGGATTAACACCCAAATAGCCCATATGTGTATATAATTGTGTATGTTTATCGATTAGTCACCTCGACTCTTCGACCCCCTTGTTAAAACCTTTTTGTTGCACTCACCTTTAGTGCAAGATACCCTAGATACACCCTTCCGATCCATTCTTTTGATTTCATACCCTTATCAATATTATTTTGATACACCTATTCGCCTTAGCCTACCGTGTAGTCTTAGTTTATGATTGGGAAGTCGCCGTTTGCTCAAGTTTGAGGTTCGAGTAGATAGATTCGGGAATCACGCCTACGTCGAAGACACATATTTGAAGATCATTGAAGATCCCCCATAGTTTCTCATATATGATTCATCTCAAGTGGGGGGATGATATTATTTTGTATAGTTACGATACAAAAAAAAAATAATAATAAAAAAAAAATAAAAAAAAATGTGTTTTTGTATGTATATAGTAGTTATTATTAGTGCATCATTATAAGCACTAAGTTACGAGCTTATCAGATTTAGTATCGAGGAGGCCATGTCGATCACATTTGAAGAATTGAGTTGATGACGTGTTTACACCAACATGAAGACCAAGTGGTGTGCCCATCATGACGTCCGCTAATGGCACACTTACTTGTTGCAATATGATCCAGTTTTTGCATCTTGAAGCTTTGATTTTGGATGGACGGCGGACGGTGACGACTTGGTTATAGGCTAAGACTATTTGCTTCTTATTTTTATTTTTCACCATTTATGTGCATCCCATGTCTTATCCTACCCTTTAGTCGTGAATCATGCTTAGGTGAGGGATTTGAGTAGTCATTGGTGTCTTGGCCAGCGTTCTGGTCAAGTATCGATGGTCTTTGTCACCTTCGTCGTAGTATGTTAGTAACGACATTACACCCTAGCCTTATAATTTGTTCACCCAATATTGCCTTCAAAGATTGTTTTGACCTTAGCTCTAGTGGTGGAGATACGTGTAACCGCCAAGCCTATGATAGAATACATGCTATGACTGTGCGTTGAGTGATCACCCCAAATTTGACACTTATATTAGAGAGAGTATGGGTGTTTGTTTCCTATTTCATGAGGTGTTTGGTTTTGAAAATTCTAGCATAGGAAATTTTTAATCTCATATTTCCTAAGTAACTTGGGGGATATCTTTTTAGAAATGATTCTAATAAGGTCTACTTGAGCGCAAGTAGAGTTCAAGTGGGGGAATATTTGATGACATCAAATAATCCTGATTTTTAAGTGTTAATTTCCCCCTAATATGCTCATTATTTGTATCATTTTATATGGATATATGCTTTGATTTGTTTATATTTCGTTTCCAGGTTGTAAATGAGCATAGGAGCAAAAGAGACGCGGAATTGGAAAAGAACTTATAAAGATACACAACTTAGTATGCTGAGAAGAAGTTACGGCGTAATTACACTCTCCATTTACGCTGTAGCTATGAATCCAAACACGAAGACCAATGTAGAATCGTTTATAGCTATAGCTCGAGGTTGTTTAGACCTCATATTATCTAGGAACAATAACATTGAATATACATGATACGCAGCGGAATAAACAATAAGAACATCAATGTTTTCAACAAGGTTTTTCATTCATATGATTCACATAATCACTACAATTCTAGATGATCAACTCTAGAACGGTTACAATCTAACAGGGATTCTAAGATCCTTGTAGTGACAAACAACTCAAACCTTCTAACCCTAGGCGTCCATTATAGGAACTTTGACGCCTAGACACACACACACCTTTAGACGTCTACATATTTGTGCACACCTAATGATATGTCCCATGTCCTCTTTATATACTAGAGGATTAGGGATTACAAAGGAATCATAATACAATTAGGAAACTACAACTTTCCTAATATTTATCTTTTAAATCTTTTATCTTTATAAGGAGATCTTCTAGAATCTTCAAAATCTTCCATCTTTTTGAACAATTCCAGCTTTGCGTTTAAGTCCTTTTGTTTCATTCTTTTATTTATTTTGTCTTCTCAAATCAAGAATCCCAACAATCTTCCCCTATTTGATGTTGACAAAGCAAACAAAGTCGTGTACGAACTTCTCTGGACGAAGTAGAGAAGTTGAGATGTAAATATCTCCCTGAATGAAACAAATACTTGTCTTCCCCTTAAGCTATGCCATGTCACCACAACATATCTTCCTCTTTTTGTTATAATCAAATAGGGAACGTATGGATCAAAAACTTCCCCTTGAGTGGTGCATGAACATTAAATGATTAAACACATCATCAAAATAAGCTTCCCTTGAAACCAATGTGTTAATCAACTTCATGATTCTTCAAATCTATAGGCTCTTTGTAATGATCACTAATGAAGAACACTTGATATACCAAACTTGAAACCAAAGTAAAATATCCCAAACTCATTACTTAAGCTTGCATTGTTGTTGATTGAAGAACAATATAGAGAATTTGGTGTTGCTGAAACAAATCTCTAAGTAATCTCTTGAATTTATCCATATTGACTTTCTTCGTGTGACACTGAGTACTACAATGTATCTCCTTTAAGTGATAGTTAACTAGGTCTTCGTCTATCCACCCTGATGGGAATTAAATGTTCTGGAGATTAGTATTGAAAATTACATGTTCACAAGATCGTTTCTGCTCAAAGAAATACTCTAAGTATCATTCTACTACTAGTGCATTTGATTCTACTGCTAGCATTAAACATTCTACTGCTGAATGATGTTGCTGCTGGTAAAGAAGATTCTACTTCTGAGTGGATAACTATTGAAGTATTCTACTGCTGGTTGGATAAGAATACAAAGATATTATGTGTATAATAGTCAACAATACACGGTTGATGTGCTGCGTGTGTCGTTGCGGTTTAGCAGTTTAAATGCCTACTCAAGTTTTAAATTTATATTTAGCCGACTTATCAATAACACACACACCTAACGAGCAGTGTACCCGGTCAGTATGAAGATAATGGTAAGTAGAGTGTCGATCACTAAGAGTGGAACGTATTATCTCGTTATTCTAATCAGTATTTTAATATCCTAACGCAAGGGGGTTTCAGCCTGAGAGACTGGCACGATTTGTTGCAATTAAATAATAAAATAAACCAATAGGCACGAATCAGCAAGTAGCACGCACGTACACAGATAAATACTCGAGACAATAAGAGGGCTGTCCTTATAATTAAGTAGTTTGTCACTTGTTTTATTGATAGCTTTATATGAAGTGTATATAGTTAACCCTTTCTCGTTGGTCCTATTCTTATCGGCGAGTAAACCCTTAATGATTACTTATGTCTAAAAGTTATTCCTAAGTGATCAATTTAGAAACAACCGTGGGAGCCACATTATGTCCCGCAGTCAAATGCCCGCAAGCCACTAATAAACACAGAGGTTATCAATGCACTAATAAGTAGTAACCAAAGACATCAACATATAAACTTTAATTAATGAGAAAGCAGTTTTAAGGGAGTGCAATCTTTCCGTTGCCACATTACACAAGCCACCAATCTTGATGAATTAAAGTTTGCTAACACAATAAAACAAAACTACTTAATGAATTAAACATATGCAGCACCTTCTTACAGCTCTTGTATCTTTGATTTGGGTGTGTCTTGTGCTGCCTCCTTGACTGAATTCGTCCTTTGTTCCTCCTGTTCGGTCTTCTGTTTTAGGGTTTTTTCGGCACTTGTAATTCGTCTGGTCTATGGGGTATTTATACTTTCTGTCTGAGGGAAGATGCGGCGCATCTACTAAGTAGATGCGGCGCATGTACTTAACTTCGCGTGGGGTCCAAGATTATAATATTCAGGAATATTCGTACACCGCCAGAAGATGCGGCGTAACTCCATGATCAGATGCGGCGCATGTCCTCTTGTATCTTGGATCGTATCTGGTGATATCATGATAGAGATGCGGCGCATGTCGAGAGTGAGATGCGGCGCATCTGGAGCAGAATTGACTTGATCTTGCCCATGTCAGTAGACTTTCACTTTATGCACGTTTTGCTCCATTATTAGTCCAAAATCATTAAGTTTCACCAAATGCTTGTTTTTACCTGAGAATTACAAAAGTAAACGATTAAGTATCAATCCTCATACATAATATAGTAAAACAAGTCAAATTAATGGGATAAATGATAGTAATAAAATGTACTTATTTGAGTTCATCAATAATAGTCAACAATACACGGTAGATAATATCTTTAGACAAAGTGTTCAGTAACAAGTTGTAAACACAGATACATGTTGTATCTTAATGACTGACACTCTCAAGCATGTGTTCGATTAGACTTGACAATATTGTAAAGATCTCTCTTGGACTATAAAAGAGAAATCATAGGCTTAGATATTGTACGCATTAATTAGATCATAACTGTTAAGAACATAGAACAAACACAACAATATCATAAGTCATAGAAACATAAGATTCAAGGTTTTGTAACCCTAGTGTTAGTGAAGATCACTCGTATTAACCTGAATAATATTGAATCATTTGGTGATACAACCTTCTTTATTCATTGTTCTATAACAAACATCACTGTTCCATTTCATAACCAAATAACCTTCTAAGTGTGATTAAGTAGATTCCGCATACTTAATCATATTATACTCAATATATCATATACACAAAGCAACAAAGGTCTAACAACCTTATAGTGTATCGTGAATCCTCTCAATTGGTATCAGAGCAAGGCTGATATAGTTGATTTAGAAGAAGAAGCAGAAATGGACGTACAAGATACTCAGGCTACAAATATTGCTGCAAAGTTGCCCATGATCAAACATAATGAGTTTGAGTTGTGGAGGTTAAGGATTGAGCAATATTTTATGGTTCAAGATTATGCTCTTTGGGATATCATTATGTATGGTGATTCTTTTACACTAGGTTATACAGATGTTATTCTTGAAGGCAAAACAGATAGGAAATGAAATACTGGACCAGTTACCGGTGAAGAAAGGATACAGAAGAGAAATGATCAAAAAGCAAGAAACTTGTTGCTCATGACCATTCCTGGTGAACAGATGCTATCTTTTAGCAAGTATCCTGATGCAAAAACTCTTTTTGAAGAGATTTGTGCATGGTTTGGTGGTAATGAAACTACCAAGAAAACACAGAAGACATTGCTGAAACAACAATTTGAAAATTTTAGTTCAAATAGCAATGAATCACTTGATAAGCTGTTCTCTAGATTACACAAGCTTGTCAGTCAATTAGCTGTGTTGGGAGTTGAGATAGCAAAGGAAGATCTCAACATGAAGTTTTTAAGAAGCCTATCTGCTGAATTCCATACTCATGTGGTTGTCTGGATGAATAAACCAGACATTGAAACCATGAAACTCAATGATTTGTACAACAACTTCAAAATTGTTGAACAAAGTCTAAAGAAGTCTGGAAACTATAGTATTAGTTCTGGGAATGTGGCACTTTTGTCATCTCCTTGTATTAGTAAGTCAGAAGAGGTAGATGAAAATGCAGGTGTTTCTACTGCTAACTATGGTAGTCCTACTACTAGTTCACAAAAGAATGCTGCTGGACTTGGAGATCCATCATTCTATGTATTCATGTCTAGTCAAACTAGTGGTTCTCCTCTAACTCATGAAGACCTTGATTAGTTGGATGATAATGATTTAGAAGAAATGGATATTAAGTGGCAGGTTTCTTTACTTAGCATGAGGGCTAAGAAGTTTTGGCAAAGAACTGGAAAGCAGATTACCATCAATGGTAATGAAACTGCTGGGTTTGATAAGAAGAAAGTAGAGTGTTTCAACTGTCACAGGCTGGGACATTTTGCTAAAGAGTGTAGAAACCCAAGGAAGCAGGATGATAGAAACACATGGTATAAGTAAGAGAAGAAGGAAGTCACAGTGGAAGAACCAAGGGCTATGCTAGCCATAGATGGTGTTAACTATGATTGGAGCTTTATGGCTGATGAGGAGGAAGCACCAAAAGAAGCTGCAATGGTGGCCACTGAGACCGCTCTAATGGCCTTTTCTGATTCAGAGGTAAATTCTATAATCAAATGTACTGAATCTTGCTGTGCTCTTAAACCTTATGAAGACCTTAAAAAGAAATTTGATGATCAGCTAGAAGAGCTATATAATACTATGGCCAACTTAGCTAATCATAAAAGAGGTCTAGCTGTTCTTGAAAAACAAATCTTACACTTTCAAGGAAATGAATCTAAGTTTACTGATGACATGAATGCCCTAAAAAGAAACTCAGAGTTCAAAGATGAAATAATTTGTTTGCAAAATGAATCTTTAGCTAAAGCCAAAAATAAAAGTGAAAATGTTAAGATAACAGTAGATGCTTTAGCTCATGCCTCAGAAGGAATTAATAAAATTTGGGAAGCTCAAGTAATCAATAAAGCTAGATCTGGTGTAGGATACAAGTCTGTTCCTCCACCATACAGAGGTGTTCCTTCACCTCCAGGAATTGACCTAGCACACACAGGATTTCCTGAGTTTCAAGAACCAATAATGGAATATGGTTCTAAGTCTACTGAGAGTCCTAAGGTAGCGAAAATAGGTTAAAGTATAAGTAATACTTCACTTCCTGAGGACAAGGTGTCCTCTGATAGAAGATCAGATAGAGTAGTCATTGAAGACTGGGTATCTGATAGTGAGGAAGATGATCAGGTTATGCCTAAACCTGAAGTGGTTAAGAAAGCAGGAACAAGTGTTCCTAAAATGGTCAAAATAGATGTTGTTAGGCCTAAATCAAACATTAAACATGTTAGGCAACCAGTTAGGTATTGTGAACAATACAAAACCAACAACAAGCCCAGAGGTAACCATAGAAATTGGAATAACCTCAAGTCTCACCAACTAGGTGATGACTTTGCTTTTTATAACAAAGCTTGTTACACATGTGGTAGTTTTGACCATCTTGCAGCTTTCTGCAACCAATGGGTATCTGGGTATGCAAACAATAGGGTGAATTACAAAAGGTAAACTCCTCAATTTCACTTTTACTCTAATTCTAAGAGAACAAAACCCAGAGCAGTTTCAAAAGCAGTTTCTACTGCTAGGCAAGCAGTTTCTACTGCTAGACCATTTATGACTGTTAACCCAAGACCAACAGTTAAAAATGCAAAATCAACTTACAAAAATGCATCAAAAACTGTTAAAAGACCCATTCAATCAAAAGCAGTGGTCCAAAAACAAGTTTGGAAACCAAAGGGTACAACTGCAAAGCTAGCAGTTTCTACTGCTAAGCATGTAGTTCATACTACTGCTAGGGAAAACAGGGCAAATGCTGTTAAGGCCTCTGCATGTTGGGTTCTTAAATCCAATGTTGCATCAACTGTTCTCAAGAGATTAAATTACATTGATGCAAGAGGCAGATCCAAGTCAGTAATGGCTTGGGTCCCCAAAGGAAACTAATACTCCTTATTACTGTGCAGGAACATTCATCTGATAAACTAGAGGATCAAGGATACTCAGATAGTGGATGTTCAAGGCACATGACAGGCAACAAGTCTTATCTCTCAGATTTTCAATCAATAGATGGAGGCTTTGTTACCTTTGGAGGAGGTATTTGTTGCAAAATTTCCGGTAAAGGTACAATTAAAACTAGAAATTTAGATTTTGAAGATGTGTTCTATGTGCAAGAGCTTAAGTATAATCTTTTTAGTATCTCACAAATGTGTGATAAAAGGAACAAAGTTCTTTTCTGTGACACTGAATGTTGGGAATTAAATATTCAAGAAGTTCAATATCGGATTCTATTCACAGAAAAACATTAAGTGTGATTCTGCTGCTAGTGCATTTGGTTCCTGCTGCTAATGTTTGTTCCTGCTGCTAGAAACATTTGATTCTGCTGCTAGCGATAAATGATTCTGCTGCTAGGCTTAACACTCTGCTGCTGAAGGATTCTGCTGCTAGTGTTCTCATTGCTGCTGCTAATGTACATTCTGCTGCTAAGTGGATAAGTATGAAAAGATATTATTTGTATTTTGGTCAACAATATACGGTAGATAATATCTTACCCCATGTGCTTAGTTAACAAGTTGTGTACACAGATACATGTTGTATCTTATGTACTGACGCACTCAAGATAAGTTAACAAGTAGGTCGGCTAGACTTTAAGCAATATGTAAAGATCTTCTTGGACTATAAAAGAAGATCTTAGACTCGATATTATGTGTGTCCAAGTGCATAAAATAGATAAGTTGATAAGTTCATAACTGTTAAGACATAGAACAAAACACAAGAATATCACAAGTTAGAAAAACTTAAGATTCAAGGTTGTAACCCTAGTGATATTTCAAGATCACTCGTATTATTATCATTAATAATATTGAATCGTTTGGTGTTAATCTTTCTTTGTTCATTGTCATAGAACAAACATAACCATTCCATTTCCTCAACACAAATAACCTTCTAAGTGTGGTTAAGTAAATTCCGCGTACTTAATCATATTCACTCAATATATCATACACACAAAGAACGTAAGGTTTAACCACCTTAACCGTGTGCACCAATCCTAACAAGTGGTATCAGAGCATCAGGCTGATATTATTGATTTAGAAGAAGAAGCTGAAGAAATGGATGTTGAATCTATTCAGACAAATGTTGCTGCAAAGATTCCCATGCTCAAACAGAATGAGTTTGAGATGTGGAGGCTGAGGATAGAGCAATATTTCCAAGTGCAAGATTATGCACTTTGGGAAATCATTGAAGATGGAAACTCTTACCAGCCTACCACCACTACATCAACAGTGGACGGCAAAGCTGTGTCAACTCTGCAGACAAAGCCATCATCTGCAGAAGATAGAATAAAGAAGAAAAATGATTTGAAGGCAAGAAGCATGCTGATGATGACCATTCCCAATGATCAACTGCTAAACTTCAGCAAGTTCAAAGATGCCAAGTCATTATTTGAAGCTATTATTGCCAGGTATGGTGGAAATGAAGCCACCAAGAAAACCCACAAGACATTGCTCAAGCAGCAGTTTGAAAACTTCTCCTCTACATACAATGAATCTCTTGACCACATGTTTAATAGGCTTCAGAATATTGTGAGCCAACTTGCTATTCTTGGGGTTGAAATGCCTCAAGAAGATTTGAACTCAAAATTTCTGAGAAGCTTACCAAAAGAGTGGGCTATGCATGTTGTTGTCTGGAAGAACAAGCCAGACCTAGACACCATGGAACTGATGGACTTGTATAGCAACTTCAAGATTGTGGAGCAAGATTTGAAGAAGAATGGAGGTACTAGTTCTAACACTAGGAACAAGGCATTTATGTTAACTCCTAGTACCTCAAAATCAAGTGAAAAGGTGAAAGTTGTTGATGATGTTGGTGCTGCCAGTTCATCAAGTAGTACCATAAGTATTTTGGACGAAAAGACTTGTTGTGCCTTTCTTACAAGTCAGAATAATGGGTCCATGCTCTCCTATGAAGACCTCCAAGAGATCCATGAAGATGATCTGGAGGAAATGGATCTGAAATGGCAAATTTCTCTTCTTAGCATGAGAGCCAAGAAGTTCTATCACAAGACGGGGAAGAAGCTCATAATCAGCAACACTGATGCTGCTGGTTTTGATAAGTCAAAGATAGAGTGCTATAACTGCCACATGATGGGTCATTTCTCAAGAGAGTGCAGAAGACCAAGGCAGCAAGATAGCAAGAATAGAGGTTTTGGAAGCAAATCCAAAACAGAGGAGGTTATTGAGCCAAAAGCTATGGTAGCTATTGATGGCTTAGGTTTTGATTGGAGCTTCATGGCAGATGAAGAAGAAACTCCTGCTCAGATGGCACTTATGGCTTTTTCTGCTACTGAGGTACAAAATCATAAAGCTTGTTAAAATACTTGCACTGCTCCTAATGCTCTACAGGTTTTAATGAAACAATTTGATGATCAAAAGATAGAGCTAAGCAAGACTTTTCAAAACTTTATAAACTATAAGTGTGGATTAGAAAAGGTAGAGAAACAAATCACACACTATAAGGAAAATGAATTAGCTTTTTCTGATGACAAAGCTCTCCTAAGACAGGACATATTCTTTAGAGATGTTGAAATTAAGCTTTTGAGAGAAGCTTTTGATAGGGTCAAAAAGGAAAATGAAAACATTCACTTCACTACTGAGGCACTAGAACATTCTTCTAAAAGTGTGCACAACATAGTAGAATGTCAGGTGATTAATAGATCTAAGTCAGGAATAGGATATAAGAGTGTCCCACCTCCTTATAGAGGCATCCCTAAACCCCCAGGGATTGACCTAGGAAATTCAGGTTTACCTGAGTTTCAAGAACCAATCATGGAATATGGTTCTAAGGCTAGCAAGAGACTTAAGGTAGAAAAAGTAAGTAAAAGTTTAGATAAAACTTTACTTTATCAGGACAAGGTGTCCTTTGCTAAGAACTTAGATGCTATAGTTGTTGAAGATTGTACAACTGATAGTGATGATGATGAAGAACAGGTTATGTCTAAACCTGAAGTGGTTAAGAAAGTAGGAACAAGTGTTCCTAAGATAGTCAAACACAATACTGATAGGCCTAAATCAAACATTAAGCATGTTAGGCAACCAGTTAGATATTGTGAGCAATATAGAACCACCAACAAGCCCAGAGGTAACCAAAGGAATTGGAACAACCTCAAGTCTAACCAATTAGGCTATGACTTTGCTTTTTATAACAAAGCTTGTTACACATGTGGTAGTTTTAACCATCTTGCACCTTTCTGCAACCAATGGGTATCTGGGTATGAAAACAATAGAGTGAACTTCAAAAGGCAAACTCCTAAGTCTCACTCTCACTCTAGTTCTAAGAGAACAAACCCCAGAGTAGTCAAAAACAAGTCTGGCTCAAACTCAGATCCTGCTGCTAGACCAAATGATCCTGCTGCTAGACTATTTGTTCCTGCTGCTCGACCATTTATGACTATTAACCCAAAATAAACAGCTAAGGGTGCAAAAACATTTTTCAAACATGCACCAAAAACTGTTCTAAGGCCCATTCAAACAAAAGCAGTGGTCCAAAAACAAGTTTGGAAACCAAAGGGTAGAACTGAAAAGTTAGCAGTTCCTGCTGCTAAGCAATCAGTTACTGCTGCAAAGGGAAACAGGGCAAATGCTGTTAAGGCCTCAGCATGTTGGATTCTTAAATCCAATGTTGCATCAACTATCCTTAAAAGATTGAATTACATTGATGCAAGAGGCAGATCCAAGTCAGTAATGGCTTGGGTCCCCAAAAGAAACTAACACTCTTATTTATGTGCAGGAACATTCAAATGATCAGGAAGAGGATCAATGATACTCAGATAGTGGATGTTCAAGGCACATGACAGGCAACAAGTCTTATCTCTCAGATTTCCAATCAATAGATGGAGGCTATGTTACCTTTGGAGGAGGTGTTGGTGGCAAAATTTCTGGTAAAGGTACAATCAAAACCGGAAATTTAGATTTTGAAGATGTGTTCTATGTAAAAGAGCTAAATTATAATCTTTTTAGTGTCTCACAAATGTGTGACAAAAAGAAAAATGTTCTTTTCTGTGAGACTGAATGTCTTGTACTTTCTCCTGATTTTAAGATGCCTAATGAGAGTCAAGTACTTCTTAGAATTCCTAGAAAGGGCAATATGTACAGTGTAGACATGAAGAACATTGTTCCTAAAAAGAATTTAACTTGTCTTGTTGCAAAGGTCACATTGGATGAATCAATGAAATGGCATAGAAGGCTTGGTCATATTAACTTCAAAACCATAAATAAAATTGTTAAGAATGGTTTGGTAAGAGGTTTACCTCATAAAAGAATTGAAAATGATCAAACATGCATTGCTTGTCTAAAAGGCAAACAACACAAAGCCACTTGTAAGCCCAAGATTTTAAACTCTATCAATCAATCATTGTTTATGCTGCATATGGACTTATTTGGACCTGTTTCAGTAAGTAGTATAATGCATAAGAGATATTGTCTTGTTGTAATTGATGACTATACTAGATTTACATGTGTTTTCTTTCTATCTACTAAGGATGAGTCTACAAGCATCCTTAAGACATTCATTACACAGATAGAAAACCAAGTAGACAAGAAAGTGAAGGTCATTAGATGTGATAATGGGACAGAGTTTAAGAATAGAGTTATGGATGATTTCTGCAAAGAAAAGGGTATTAGGAGAGAATTTAGTGTTGCTAGAACACCACAACAGAATGGTGTTGTTGAAAGAAAGAATAGAACACTAATTGAAGCTGCTAGAACAATGTTAGCTGATTCTAAGCTACCTATAACTTTTTGGGCTGAAGCAGTCAACACTGCTTGCTATGTTCAAAATAGAGTTTTAGTTATACAGCCTCACAATAAGACATCATATGAACTTTTTAGAGGTAGAACTCCTGCAATAGGATTTCTTAGACCTTTTGGATGTCATGTGACAATTCTCAATACCTTAGACCATTTAGGAAAATTCGATGGTAAAGCAGATGAAGGTTTCTTTGTTGGATATTCTCTCAATAGCAAAGCATTTAGAGTATACAACACAAGAACTAAGATTGTAGAAGAAAACCTACATGTGGAGTTTTTAGAAGATAAATCCAATGTAGAAGGTCAAGGACCAAAAAGGCTATTTGATCTTGAAGTTCTAACCAAATCAATGAAGTATGTGCCTGTTATTGTAGAAACTAATGATTTTTCAGGTTCACAAGCAACAGATGAGGCAAGGTTAGAAAAGGAGTCAAACCAAGATCATGTTTGGATGCCAATATGGTCAAGTACAAATGTGGAATCAACTTCAACAACTGATGAATCTTCTTCTAGCAAAGCTAAAGAAGGTGTTGAAGATGAAAGAAAAGAAGATGAGACTCAGGAACAACAAAATGTTTCTGCTGGTAGCATTTCTGTTGCTGCTGGTAGTGTATCTGTTTTTTGCTGGTGATTCTGCTGCTAAGCTTACTGATTCTGCTGTTCGGCCAAATGACTCTGCTGCTGGCCCTTCAGAAACAAAAGAAGCAGAATTTTCAGATAATGAGGTAGATTTCAACAATCTTCCAACAATTATCAAGTTCCTTCTACTCCACAAACAAGAATTCACAAAGTCCACTCCCTAGATAATGTGATTGGAGATGTACAGTCAGGTGTGAAGACAAGACAACAACTGATGTCTTCAGACCAACAAGGGCTTCTTGATGCCCTTTATGCTTCAAAACAGCATGAGCTTTCAAACTCTTGCTTGTTTGTATGTTTTCTCTCACAGGATGAACCAAAGAACATTCTTAAGGCCCTAGATGATTCAAGCTGGGTAGAAGCTATACAAGAAGAGCTTCTTTAGTTCAAGATTCAGAAAGTATGGGTGCTAGTTGATTTACCTAGGAATGCAAAGGTAATTGGCACTAGATGGGTTTTTAAGAACAAAAGGGATGAAAGAGGAATAGTGATTAAGAATAAGGCTAGATTAGTAGCCCAAGGGTACACACAAGAAGAAAGAATAGACTATGATGAGGTTTATGCTCCTGTAGCAAGGATTGAGGCAATTAGGCTTTTCTTAGCTTATGCTTCATTTTTAGGCTTCATAGTCTACCAAATGGATGTCAAGAGTGCATTCTTATATGGAACAATTGAAGAAGAGGTGTATGTTTCACAACCTCCAGGCTTCATTGACCCATTACATCCAAACAAAGTGTACAGAGTAGTGAAAGCTCTATATGGCCTTCATCAGGCACCAAGAGCTTGGTATGCAACACTAGCTTCCTACTTATTAGAAAATGGATTTCAAAGAGGAAAGATTGATCAGACACTGTTCATCAAACAGCACAAGAAGGATCTTCTGTTAGTGCAGGTGTATGTGTATGACATTATCTTTGGATCTACTAGGAAGGAAATATGTTTAGAATTTGAGAAGCTTATGAAAGATAAGTTTCAGATGAGTTCCATGGGGGAACTTACATTCTTTTTGGGTTTGCAAGTTAAGCAATCATCTGAAGGCATATTTATTAGTCAAGACAAATATGTTGCAGAGATACTTAGAAAATTTCAATTTGCTGATTCAAAAATAGCAAGCACACCAATGGACTCTGAGAAGCACCTTCTGAAAGATGAAGATGGAGAGAGTGTGGATGTACACACTTACAGATCTATGATAGGCTCTTTGATGTACCTTACATCATCTAGACCTGATATCATGTTCCCTGTTTGTGTTTGTGCAAGATTTCAAGTAACTCCAAAGGTTTCTCATTTAACTGCAGTCAAGAGAATTTTTAGATATCTTAAAGGTCAACCAAGGTTGGGTATATGGTATTCTAGAGAATCTCCTTTTGACTTGGTAGCATATTCGGATAGTGATTATGCTGGTGCTAGCTTGGACAGAAAGTCAACAACTGGAGGATGTCAATTCCTTGGGTGTAGACTTGTCTCATGGCAGTGTAAGAAGCAAACAAGTGTGGCAAATTCAACAACTGAAGCTGAATATATAGCTGCTGAAAGTTGCTCTAGTCAAGTTCTATGGCTTCAAAACCAACTTCTTGATTATGGGTACAATTTCTTAAACACTGTTATTTATATTTATAATAGCAGTACAATTTGTATTATTAAAAATCCAGTGCAACATTCTAAAACAAAACACATTGAAATTAGACATCACTTTATAAGAGACAGCAATGAGAAAAGGTTAATTCAAGTTCTTAAAATTGCTTCAGAACATAATTTTGCAGATCTGCTAACAAAAGCTTTTGATGTTTTAAGGTTTCAGTACTTGGTAGCAAGTATTGGAATGCTTAATCTTTGAATTTTCAATATGATGTGTTTTTGTAAATAAATTTTTGACTCTGCTGCTGGATTTACAAGATACTGCTGTTATTACAAAAGTTTGTGCTTCTAGTAACAAATTTAAAATGTGTTATTCATACAATTGGTCTTATGATTATTCTAATGCAAGACAAGTACTTTGTACTTTGTTCTTTTGGTTTTAGACTAACAATTTCAGGTATGAATATGTGAACACAAAAGGAAATTTCAAGTGAAATGGAAGCAACACAATGCTGATATTGGCTGCTGCCATAATAGGTTTATGATGGACTGAGTTTGGGAATTTAAAACTCCTTAAAACTACTTTCTTGAAACCTAGTTATGATATTTCACATTGAATTGATGACTTAGTTGATCAGATAGTAACTGATGCAACTCACTTTCTATCATTTTATACTTTCAAGTATAATGAGCAAGTCTAAGGACATCTGATAGAAAGAACAGCTAGTAAAAGTGAATCTAACACTTGTGTTAGAGACAACAATTACTATGAGCTGGAAACCCTGTCAGGAAAACTCTTTGAATGAGTTTATCTTTACACAGGCAGTTATTTATAACTGAAAACATTGGTTCTCACACAACCAGAGGTTGCTTTAAACCAAAATTTTGATTAAGTGTCTGTTATACACTTAATCCCTTCAAAATGGTTGAAAGCAGTATGATTTTTCAATTCTAAAATCATGGACATACTGCTAAGTCAAATAATTTCTTAAACAAGGATTTTCAAGGATTCACAAAAACCATCCATTGATGGACCATGAATCAAATGTCCAATGAATCACCTCTCATAGGAGTTAACACACCTAGAAGTGATGAGGGTAGTAACTTAAACTCTTAAGGAATTGATGGCTTCATGTACAATATTGTCTGAAATCAAGTTCACATTCGTAGATCAGATAATGATGGGATGATGGTGAGAGATCTTCCAAACAGGGGAGGATAAAATTTTATTTACTTCAGGGGAGGAAATAAAAGCCCAAGAAAGGAAGACAAACCCAATGTAAGGAAGGAGAAGACAAGAGCATATAAGATGATAACATAGAGGTTGAAAATGACAAGAACATTCCAAAGGAGAAAGTTCTATCTAGGTCAAACGAAGAAAAGTTTCAATTTCAGTTTACCACGTTTGTTCATCACTTGCAAAGGCATGTTGATAGATGATTTCACTTGTTGAAACAAGCATCCAAGATACACAGCATCATTGCCTCTTATAATTCCTCCATCCAAGGAAATTGCACCATCTTTTAGTCCAAGATTGGAGCAATGTGTTGATATTGTTAAAGTCAAAGAACAAAGCAGATGAATTACTGAGAAAGATATTCAATCTTGAAGAACAGAAGTGTTTGAAAGATCTTCACAATCCATAATTTAATTCGGAAATTTAATTCAGAAACATGTTGAAATGGATTCACATGTTTAGGGGAGGATTTTTGGGAATTAAATATTCAAGAAGTTCAATATCGGATTCTATTCAAAGAAAAACATTAAGTGTGATTCTGCTGCTAGTGCATTTGGTTCCTGCTGCTAATGTTTGTTCCTGCTGCTAGAAACATTTGATTCTGCTGCTAGCGATAAATGATTCTGCTGCTAGGCTTAACACTCTGCTGCTGAAGGATTCTGCTGCTAGTGTTCTCATTGCTGCTGCTAATGTACATTCTGCTGCTAAGTGGATAAGTATGAAAAGATATTATTTGTATTTTGGTCAACAATATACGGTAGATAATATCTTACCCCATGTGCTTAGTTAACAAGTTGTGTACACAGATACATGTTGTATCTTATGTACTGACACACTCAAGATAAGTTAACAAGTAGGTCGGCTAGACTTTAAGCAATATGTAAAGATCTTCTTGGACTATAAAAGAAGATCTTAGACTCGATATTATGTGTGTCCAAGTGCATAAAATAGATAAGTTGATAAGTTCATAACTGTTAAGACATAGAACAAAACACAAGAATATCACAAGTTAGAAAAACTTAAGATTCAAGGTTGTAACCCTAGTGATATTTCAAGATCACTCGTATTATTATCATTAATAATATTGAATCGTTTGGTGTTAATCTTTCTTTGTTCATGTCATAGAACAAGCATAACCATTCTATTTCCTCAACACAAATAACCTTCTAAGTGTGGTTATGTAAATTCCGCGTACTTAATCATATTCACTCAATATATCATACACACAAAGAACGTAAGGTTTAACCACCTTAACCGTGTGCACCAATCCTAACACTGAATGTCTTGTGATTTCTCCTGATTTTAAGATGCCTCATGAAAGTCAAGTACTTCTTAAAATTCCTAGAAAGGGCAATATGTACAGTGTTGATATGAAGAACATTGTTCCTAAAAAGGCTTTAACTTGTCTTGTAGCAAAGGCCACATTGGATGAATCAATGTTATGGCATAGGAGGCTTGGTCACATTAACTTCAAAACCATAAATAAGATTGTTAAGAATGGTTTGGTAAGAGGTTTACCTCAAAAACGATTTGAAAATGACCAAACATGCATTGCTTGTCTTAAAGGCAAACAACACAAAGCCACTTGTTAGCCTAAAATTTTTAACTCTATTGATCAATCATTGTTTATGCTTCATATGGATTTATTTGGAACTACTTCTATTAGTAGTATGATGCATAAAAGATATTGTCTAGTTAATACTGATGACTATAGTAGATTTACATGGGTTTTCTTTTTAGCTACTAAGGATGAGACTTCTAGCATCCTTAATACTTTCATTACAGAGATAGAAAACCTAGTAAGCAAAAAAGTAAAAGTCATTAGATGTGATAATGGGACAGAGTTTAAGAATAGAGTTATGGATGACTTCTGCCAGGAAAAAGGTATTAGGAGAGAATTTAGTGTAGCTAGAACTCCTCAGCAAAATGGAGTTGCTGAAAGGAGAAATAGAACACTCATAGAAGCTGCTAGAACCATGTTAGCTGACTCTAAGTTGCCTATCACTTTTGGGCTGAAGCAGTCAACACTGCTTGCTATGTTCAAAATAGGGTTTTGGTTGTCAAATCTCACAATAAGACATCATATGAGCTTTTTAGAGGTAGAACTCCTGCAATAGGATTTCTTAAACCTTTTAGATGTCATGTGACAATTCTAAATACCTTAGACTATCTTGAAAAGTTTGATGGTAAAGCAGATGAAGGATTCTTAGTTGGATATTCTCTCAATAGCAAAGCTTTTAGAGTATACAACTTGAGAACTAGAAGAGTAGATGAGAACCTGCATGTGGAATTTTTAGAGAACAAATCCAATGTAGCAGGTCAAGGTACTAATTGGCTATTTGATCTTGATACACTAACCCATTCTATGAATTATGTGCCTGTTGTTGCAGAAACTAATGATTTTTCAAGTTCACAAACAACAAATGAGGCAGGGTTAGACAAGGAGACAAATCAAGATCATGTATGGATGCCAATAAGTACCAGTGTGGCTTCAACTTCAACAAATGAAGAATCTTCTTCTGGTAAAGCTAAAGAAGATGTTGAAGAAGAACACAAGGAAGATGGAACAAAGGAACAACAAAATGTTTCTGCTGATGATAATACTGCTGAGACAGAGCATTCTACTGCTAGGCTTAATTTTTCTGCTACTAGGCCAAATGATTCTACTGCTGGCCCTTCAGACTCAAATGAAGCAGATTTCTCAGATAAAGAGGTGGATTTGAGCAATATCTCACCTAACTATCAAGTTCCTTCAACCCCACACACCAGGATTCACAAAGTCCACTCCCTAGAAAATGTGATAGGAGATGTACAATCAGGTGTGAAGACAAGGCAACAACTGATGTCTTCAGACCAACAAGGGCTTCTTGATGCCCTTTATGCTTCAAAGCAGCATGAGTTTTCAAACTCTTGCTTGTTTGTATGTTTTCTCTCTCAGGCAGAACCAAAGAACATTCTTAAAGCCCTAGATGATTCAAGCTGGGTGGAAGCTATGCAAGAGGAGCTTCTTCAGTTTAAGATTCAGAAGGTTTGGGTGCTAGTTGATTTACCTAAGGATGAAAAGGTAACTGGCACCAGATGGGTTTTCAAGAATAAAAGGGATGAAAGGGGCATAGTGATTAGGAATAAGGCTAGATTAGTAGCCCAAGGGTACACACAAGAAGAAGGTATAGACTATGATGAGGTTTTTGCTCCAGTAGCAAGACTTGAGGCAATTAGGATTTTCTTAGCTTATGCTTCATTTATGGGCTTCACAGTTTATCAAATGGATGTCAAGAGTGCATTTTTATATGGTACTATTGAAGAAGAGGTGTATGTATCACAACCTCCAGGGTTCACTGATCCTGACCATCCAGAAAAAGTGTACAGGGTAGTTAAGGCTCTTTATGGCCTTCATCAGGCACCAAGAGCATGGTATGAAACACTAGCTTCCTACTTAATTGAAAATGGATTTCAAAGAGGCAAGATTGATCAGACATTATTCATCAAGAAGCACAAGAGTGATATTTTGCTTGTTCAGGTGTATGTGGATGATATTATCTTTGGATCTACAAGGAAGGAGATGTGTTTGGAGTTTGAGAAGCTTATGCATGATAAGTTTCAGATGAGTTCCATGGGGGAACTTACATTCTTTTTGGGTCTGCAAGTTAAGCAATCTTGTGAAGGCATATTTATTAGTCAAGATAAATATGTTGCAGAGATACTTAGAAAATTTTAATTTGCTGATTCAAAAGTGGCAAGCACACCAATGGACTCTGAGAAGCCACTTCTTAAAGATTTAGATGGAGACAATGTAGATGTACACACTTACAGATCTATGATAGGCTCTTTGATGTATCTCACATGATCAAGACCTGACATCATGTTCTCTGTTTGCGCTTGTGCAAGATTTCAAGTAACTCCAAAGGTTTCTCATTTAACAGCAGTCAAGAGGATTTTTAGATATCTCAAGGGTCAACCAAGGTTGGGTCTATGGTATTCAAGGGAATCACCTTTTGACTTGGTAGCATTTTCGGATAGTGATTATGCTGGTGCTAGCTTGGACAGAAAGTCAACAACTGGAGGATGTCAATTCCTTGGGTGTAGACTTATCTCATGGCAGTGTAAGAAGCAAACAATTGTGGCTACTTCAACAACTGAAGCTGAATATGTAGCTGCTGCAAGTTGTTGTGGTCAAGTCCTATGGCTTCAAAACCAACTTCTTGACTATGGGTACAATTTTATGAACACTGTCATACATATTGATAATAGTAGTACTATTTGCATAATTAAAAATCCAGTGCAACATTCTAAAACAAAACACATTGAAATAAGACATCATTTTATTAGAGATTGTAATGAGAAAAAGTTGATTCAAGTTCTTAAAATTGATTCTGATCACAACTTTTCAGATCTTCTTACAAAAGCTTTTGATGTTGGAAGGTTTTAGTATTTGGTAGCAAGTATTGGGATGCTTAATCCTCAATGATTTAAAAACTATGTGTTTTTGTATATAAATTTTTGATTGTACTGCTGGCTTTATAAGATACTACTGTTAGTGAAAAGTTTGTGCTGCTGGTACAAATTTTTGTTTGTTAAGTTCATATTTGTTAGTCATATCTATGATACTGCTATAATACATATGCTTTGCATTTTGTTTCTTGGTTTTGGACTAACATTTTCAGGTTTGAACATTGAACAAAAGATGTTTCAAGTGAAATGGAAGCAGCAGAATGATTCTTAGTTGCTGACATAATAGGTTTATGATGAACTGAGTTTGGGAATTCATTAACAAAGGTTAAAACCTAAGTTAAATTGATTCTTTAAAATTTCTTTCTTGAAACCTAGTTATCATATTTCACATTGAATTGATGGTTCAGTTGATCAGATAGTAACTGATTCAACTCACTTTCTATCATTTTATACTTTTAAGTATAATGAGCAAGTCTAAGGACATCTGATAGAAAGAACAGCTAGTAAAAGTGAATCTAACACTTGTGTTAGAGGTAACAATTGCTATGAGCTGGAAACCCAGTCAAGAAAGCCTTTTGAATAGGTTTATCTTTACAAAGGCAGTTATTTATAACTGAAAAACATTGGTTCTCACACAACCAGAGGTTGCTTTAAACCGAATTCTAGATTAAGTGTCTGTTACACACTTAATCCCTTTAAAAATGGTTGAAAGCAGTATGATTTTTCTATAATAAAATCATGAACATACTTGATAACGCTCATTTTGTACATGTTTTAGTAGCGTTATTTCTATGTTTTTGCATTGTATTTGGTTGTATTTGTAAACATTTTATACTTAAAAGGTATAAAAGATGTATTCAGGTTCAGGTACAACTATGTCGAAGGAAATAAAGAAAAAGACAAAGAAAAGCTATGAAATCAAGTAAATAATCAAGAAAAGATCCTCTTCAAAGATATTGAATCGTGCTACGATTAATTCCGATGTTCAAGAGAAAGATTTGAAAATAGAGTCAAGATTAAGTGCCAAAAAGAGTGTTAAAGGATGAAGTTATATGCTAACTCAAGGGTGAAATACTGGTGCAAAATACTTCTCAACCCAAAGTTGAAGCTGAAATTCAAACCCAAGGTTCATATCTCAACCTTAGGTTGAGCAGTCATTTCCAAACCGAAGGTTCAAAGCTCAACCTGAGGTTCAGCAGACATCCCAGCCGCAGGTTCAAGATCCCAGCCGTAGGTTCAGGCACTTAAAGTCTTCCAAAGTTGCATTTAAGTGAAGAATTACGTACCATTACTCCCAAGTCCGATCATCTACTCCTAATAACTCATTTTTCCTGCATCTTTATGACCCTTTGTGCCCAAGAAACATGCTTGGTGACCAAGGATCATTCATCCATAAATAAGAGAGCTTGGCTATGCATCAAAAACACATAAAAAATAATCTTTCTCATACCATCTACAACCAATTCTCTCTACACTTGGAGGATTCTCTCCTACCACTCCCCACCCATTTCTAGAGGTGTTGGGGAGTTGGTTTGGACTACATTAGCAAGACATATGACTTGATCATCCTTACAACATAAGGCTTGATTATAGTTCACACCAATTAAACACCACATACATCACCAACAATCCTTATTACCAAACACCCCTAAGTCATATACTCACAACATGAGGTCGATTTTTAGGAAGGTTTAGGGATGGATGATTTGTATTTTGGTAGTTTCTTTTGGTTGGAATTGTAGCACTTGATGCCTTGACTCTAATGTTTGGTGTTGTTTCTATTTAAATTCAATCATATTAATGTCTTTGCTTATGTTGATCATGAGAATTCCTTTGTGTGTTGTGTTACTTGTTTGATTACTATTATCTCTTTATACTAGTTTGGGGATTATGTAGACTTTCGTGTGAATGATTAGTTGGTTAGAAAAAGTGATTGTTCTCATAAGTTTGTTTAAATATTGTTGGGAATTATGATACGATTCAAGAGAAGACAACTTAGGTCTGGTAATATATCAGAGTTAGGTCTGTCTTTGTAATTAGGTCTGGTAATGCAAAGTTAAGTCTGGTAGTATGTTTAAGTCTGGTTGACTTATAATGTTAAGTCTGGTCGTGAAGTTAGGAAAGTCTGTTAGAGATAAGTTAGGAAAAGATACAAAACGTGTAAGTATCTTTATAGAAGATTTGTGAATATCTTCTTAGTCGGTTAGCATTAGGGTTTCCTTGTGTTATAAAAGGATCCCTAAGGATTGTTAGTTTAGTGTGTGAGTTGTACAAGTTCACTATTGTGATCAAAATCAATATACGAAGTTAGTGATATCTCTGTGTGTTCTTCATTGTTCTTGTTAAGATTCCGCATTAACATTAACAATCGTCTAGGGTTTCTCACTTAGATTGGTTTGGATTTATCCCAACCATCTACTAGGTATTCAAGACTACTTAGAGATCCACATACAATTCGTGGACCAACAAATATAATTCGTGTTCTAAAACTTGTTGATTAAACATTGTTGGATTTAAAGGTTGAAAGGATTTCTAATATTGTTTAATTCCAAGAAGTTGGTGGCCAAAATGGATTGGTATTTGATAATTGACAACTATTAAGTATGCAAGTTTTTAAATGAATTCGGGAATATTTAATCACGAGATTGGGTTGAAAGGACTCGTAAGAACTAATGTAACAAATCATCTTTTTCATACATTTGATAACACAAAGAGCTAGTGTAATGGGATGAGGTATTGGCCGAAAGGACTCACCCGTGAAACTAGTAGAAACATGGATTTTCTTGATATTACCCATTGACTAGAAAACCTTGTGAAAATGGATATGTGCCTTCTATGTTTCACCCAAACATGTTCAACATTCCATCACGATTGGTTACTATTCCTAAACAAGTGTTAGTGTGCTTAAATCATGCTTTTATAATTGCTTTTCTTGTTGGTTTGATCCGTGACAATCATAACCATCAACTTGTTACTTGCATAAACAATCAAACAACATTTGAGTACAACCAAGTCTCGTGGGACGACCTTGACTTACCAACCTTCTTGCTACACACGGACGAGTGTACTTGCTCGTATGTGTTCCTAGTTAACCGGTAATTCTTGTATTATAAATTTAAAGCTTGTTGGAACGCATCAAGTTTTTGGCGCCGTTGCCGGGGACTTGTTTGTTGTGCTCTTTGTTTGTTTGTTTGTTTCTCTTGCGTGATCCTTTGATTGATTATTTGAATTGAATTCTTGTTCAATTGTTCGTTTGTTCATTTGCTTGATATATTGATTGATTGCTTGTTTACTAATTTGTTCGAATGCTATATTTCTCTTGCTCATGAATGATTGTTTCTTTGCTCTTGTTTGATTGCTCTTGCTTGCTTGTTTGCTCATGATAATTGCTTAATTGCCTCCCTTGCGTGTTGTTTCAAAAATCTCTCATTTCTCATCTTTTGCTTAATAATCTTGGAATCAAAATAAAGTTTTTGGTGTTGGGATTTTGTTTCATGTCTTCTAAAAATGCTCATTCAAATGTTTGCTTTCAAAGTTTGTGCTCGAATTGCTTGCGGAAAAAAAAAAACCACCAATTGTGTTTTTCTTAATTTTCTTTTGTGTTTAACTTTATTTTTTTTAAGTTTAATAAAAGTTTAAACATGTTTGTTTATAAATAAATAGAAAAAAAAAAAAAAAAAAAAAAAAAAAAAAAAAAAAAGAGTGATCAAGTTTTGTCTAATGAAAAGCTAATGAAGCCTAATAGATAAGTTGGTCACATACTCACTTACAATAAAATATACCTCAATCACCAAACTTATATGCACCCATTAAGCATGTAAAGTTCTTTGTTATTTCCTGCTGTCGTAATAGTAAAACAATAAAAATAAAAAAATAAAATAAAAAAAAAATTCTGCAAACCGACGGTTCAAAATTGAGCCGGACCGGTTCAACTTTTGGTAAATTAAAAAAAAAGGTCCGAACCGCCGGTTCAAAACTCAACCGAACCGGTTCAACTCTCGGTAAAAATTGAACCCACACCAACCGCCGGTTCAATATTGAACTGCGGCGGTTCAAACTATCGGTAAATTTTGAACCAGCCCAACCGCCCGGTTCACACTTGAACCGCCATTTACTGTAGCAAAAAATAAAAATAAATAAATAAAATAAAAATATAAAAATATAAAAAAAATTGTTTATTTGTTTTCCGTTTACTGTTCATTAAAAAAATAATAATAAAAAAAATAATAATAAAAATTAAAATAAAAAAATAAAATAATTAAAAAAAATAAAATAAATATATTTTTGTTTATTTGTTTTTATTGCTTAAGTTTTAATTAATCTAGTTTTTCTTTAATAAGTTTAAATGTTTTATGAAATAATTCCTAAAAATTGTTTGAACATCACTTTCTTTCAATTTAAATTTTGTTTTGCATTTTAAAATTTTTGTTAATTTTAGTACGTCGTAAATAAATAAGTACTTGTTTTTAAAAATAAAAATGTTTTCAAACTTTGTGGGTATGTTCACTGGAAACCCCACGAGACTTAACTCGTCCACTCGGGCCACCGAGGGGTTTAAAAAGCTTGTTGCATATGCTAAATGCAACCGTGATGCCTACGAAAGTGAGTTTTAGAATTTTACGTGTTTTTTATAGTTTAGTTTCATTTTGCAGATTTAATAAGCTCTTGGAGATTGGATTATTGTGGCATTACTCTCTTGATTGGACATGTTTGGTTGGAAGAGAAATCGATTGATCTCGCGTACTTAACATCTTATCATATGGAGTCGATCGCGATTTCTTAAGCCTGTGAAGTTTCGGTCTTTTCTTATCTTATTTTTCCCTATGTTTCATGCTTTGAAGTTTATTTTTCATATTGAGTATAATGCTTAACTTAAATGTGGGGGGAAACTAAAATAGTGAAAAACGAAACTAGTTTTAAATTTTCACATTTTTGGGCCAATTTTTAAAAGTTTTGTATACTTGTTTGCCCTTAACTTCTAGTGTTTTTGCGCATATAGGTTAATATATTAGAATAACTAGATCATCCCACTGGTGAAATCGGTAAATTTTTGAAAAATTCGAGATGTGTCCCGATTGACATTGCAATCCATTTTTAGGATCGATAACATTTGCTAGCGCATTTATAGCCTTTACCACTAAATATGTGAGGATTTGAGCCTATTTCATATAGCATATATCTTTTATGTTTTATCTTTTTGCTATGAGTGTGCCGGTGATTTTATTTATTCTAGAACTTGTACTTGTAAATCATTACCAGACCGCAGTGAGATCACCTCATGTGATATAAGTGTATTCGTGTGACAAAGAGGCACCCTTAGGAATTAAACCAAATGGCCTTCCATTTTACATATAATGATATAATAGCTAGCCACATCGGTTAGTTAACCACTTATATGGACCCATTTGTTAGCGCTCATTTTTAACGCTAGATACCCTTAGAACACCCTCCGAGCCAATCTTTTCACTTTTGTTACATCCAGAAAAATACAAAAATATTTTACACTTTAAACCTTAGCCTTCCCCTTGTCAAAGTCTAAACGGTTGGTTGCTAATTGCTTCGTTGTTGGATAGTTTTTGATGATTATTAGTTAACCACACTTTGTCATTTGTGTGTGCCATTCCGACAAAGATGAAGGTGCGCAACTTCTTATTTGTATTTTTGTGGTGTGCTTATGCAAAGTGTGGGGGAGATGTGATGTATGAAGGAGAAAGGTGTTGAAAAAAAAATTGTGAAAAAAAAATGAATAAGTCATCAAAAAAAAATGTGTGATGACAATTATAGCCAATGTGCTATATTATTATTATGAAGATGAAGGAAGATGAAGTATGTTTGAGATATCGATTAGCCAATGTGCTAAGACGTAATATACATATATATATTTAGTGATCGATATGTGAAGAGGAGAAGATTGTAACTATAATCATTTACGGGTTTGCGGTTTGTTCGGTAACTAGCAACAATGGGTATTGACTTGACTGTATTTTTCTTTTAAAACCAATTTCATGAAAATTCCCATGTCTTATCCTTACCCTTTTGAATTTGTGAAATTATCAAGTGTATTGACATGTAGTGACCATCCGATTTCTTGAGGAATTAGGTAACGTTGCTAGTGAGCTAGGGCGTGTTTTGGTGACCATCCGTTATGCAAGTAACGTTGTTAGCGAACCAAGGTACGATCTAGTGACCATCCGTTATTTGGTGATGCAAGAATTCGTTGTTAGCAAGCTATTATGTTTTGCACAAGATAGTTGCACATAAGTCTAATATAACCCTTAAGCCTAAATGTTACAACCCGAATAAAAGTCCTCTTTAGATTTTTACACTTGGTGCTTACGCCATATCGGTGGATTTTTGTTTCTTGTACAAGCCTATGGTAATAAACGGATCATGACTGAGCAATATGAGTGTGATTTTCTTATATACTCCACCACCAAAAATATATGAGTGTTGAGTGAATTATACTTTCATTCCTTTTCGTGAGGTGCTTAGCCATTTTATCAAGCAAGAGAATCCATAGGGTATTGTCAAACATCTCGGTTTTTCACCACTAAAGCTTAAAACGATGAATCGTATCTAGTACTTGTACTTGGTAGATTTGCATCATACTTTTGATAATCACTTTTCATACACCATGTGGGATATATTTTTCTTAATTGCTAGATTTGTTTGAGGGCAAGAAAACCCTTAAGTGTGGGGGAGTGTGCGCTCAATTTTCGCTTATTTATAAAAAAAACCAAAAAGATTTTTCGATATTTTCTAATTTTTCGTAAATTTTAAAAAAAATTTCTTTTCATTTTGTCATTTAGATATGCATTTTAAATTTTCTTTCCTTAGATTTACGTAAGGGCAAGCAAAGTTTAAGTGTGGGGGATTTGATAACGCTCATTTTGTACATGTTTTAGTAGCGTTATTTCTATGTTTTTGCATTGTATTTGGTTGTATTTGTAAACATTTTACGCTTAAAAGGTATAATAGATGTATTCAGGTTCAGGTACAACTATGTCGAAGGAAATAAAGAAAAAGACGAAGAAAAGCTATGAAATCAAGTAAATATTCAAGAAAAGATCATCTTCAAAGATATTGAATCGTGCTACGATTAATTCCGATGTTCAAGAGAAAGATGTGAAAATAGAGTCAAGATTAAGTGCCAAAAAGAGTGTTAAAGGATGAAGTTATATGCTAACTCAAGGGTGAAATACTTGTGCAAAATACTTCTCAACCAAAGGTTGAAGCTGAAATTCAAACCCAAGGTTCATATCTCAACCTGAGGTTGAGCAGTCATTTCCAAACCGAAGGTTCAAAGCTCAACATGAGGTTCAGCAGACATCCCAGCCGCAGGTTCAAGATCCCAGCCATGGGTTCAGGCACTTAAAGTCTTCCAAAGTTGCATTTAAGTGAAGAATTAAGTACCATTACTCCCAAGTCCGATCATCTACTCCTAATAACTCATTTTTCCTGCATCTTTATGACCCTTTGTGCCCAAGAAACATGCTTGGTGACCAAGGATCATTCATCCATAAATAAGAGAGCTTGGCTATGCATCAAAAACACATAAAAAATAATCTTTCTCATACCATCTACAACCAATTCTCTCTACACTTGGAGGATTCTCTCCTACCACTCCCCACCCATTTCTAGAGGTGTTGGGGAGTTGGTTTGGACTACATTAGCAAGACATATGACTTGATCATCCTTACAACATAAGGCTTGATTATAGTTCACACCAATTAAACACCACATACATCACCAACAATCCTTATTACCAAACACCCCTAAGTCATATACTCACAACATGAGGTCGATTTCCAGGAAGGTTTAGGGATGGATGATTTGTATTTTGGTAGTTTCTTTTGGTTGGAATCACATGGTTGGAATTGTAGCACTTGATGCCTTGACTCTAATGTTTGGTGTTGTTTCTATTTAAATTCAATCATATTAATGTCTTTACTTATGTTGATCATGAGAATTCCTTTGTGTGTTGTGTTACTTGTTTGATTACTATTATCTCTTTATACAAGTTTGGGGATTATGTAGACTTTCGTGTGAATGATTAGTTGGTTAAAAAAAGTGATTGTTCTCATAAGTTTGTTTAAATATAATTCGTGTTCTAAAACTTGTTGATTAAACATTGTTGGATTTAAAGGTTGAAAGGATTTCTAATATTGTTTAATTCCAAGAAGTTGGTGGCCAAAATGGATTGGTATTTGATAATTGACAACTATTAAGTATGCAAGTTTTTAAATGAATTCGGGAATATTTAATCACGAGATTGGGTTGAAAGGACTCGTAAGAACTAATGTAACAAATCATCTTTTTCATACATTTGATAACACAAAGAGCTAGTGTAATGGGATGAGGTATTGGCCGAAAGGACTCACCCGTGAAACTAGTAGAAACATGGATTTTCTTGATATTACCCATTGACTAGAAAACCTTGTGAAAATGGATATGTGCCTTCTATGTTTCACCCAAACATGTTCAACATTCCATCACGATTGGTTACTATTCCTAAACAAGTGTTTGTGTGCTTAAATCATGCTTTTATAATTGCTTTTCTTGTTGGTTTGATCCGTGACAATCATAACCATCAACTTGTTACTTGCTTAAACAATCAAACAACATTTGAGTACAACCAAGTCTCGTGGGACGACCTTGACTTACCAACCCTCTTGCTACACACGGACGAGTATACTTGCTCGTATGTGTTCCTGGTTAACCGGTAATTCTTGTATTATAAATTTAAAGCTTGTTGGAACACATCAATACTGCTAAGTCAAAAGTTTCTTAAAAAGAATTTTCAAAGGGACTCAGCAAAACCATCCATTGATGGATAATGAGTCAATGTCCCATGAATCACCTCTTATAGGAGTTAGCACACCTAGAAGTGATGAGGGCAGCACATAAACTCTTAAGGAATTGATGGCTACATGTACAACATTGTCTGAAAACAAGTTCATATTGGTAGATCAGATAATGATGGGATGATGGTGAGAGATCTTCCAAACAGGGGAGGATGAATTGTTATTTGCATCTCAGGGGAGGAAATAAAGCCCAAGGAAGATTAACCAAATGTAAGGGAGGAAAAGACAAGAGCATACAAGATGATGACATGGAGGTTGAAAATGACAAGAACAGAGCTGATTCTGGAGTATTATATATATTCAGAAGGGATGAAGCATTCCAAAGGAGAAAGTTCTATCTAGGTCAATTTCAGTTCACTACGTTTGTTCATCACTTGCAAAGGCATGCTGATAGATGATTTCACTTGTTGAAACAAGCATCAAAGATACACAGCACCATTGCCTCTTATAATTTCTTCATCCAAGGAAATTGCACCATCTTTTAGGCTTTGTTTGAAGCTTGAAGATAGGTACTAATATTGTCGAAGTCAAAAGAAAATGGCAGATGAGTTACTGAGAAAGATATTTAATCTTGAAGAACAGAAGATAGCTCAGATCAAGGGTCTGACTAAGAAGTGTTTAAAAGATCTTCACAATCCATAATTTAATTCAGAATCATGTTGAAAAGGATTCACATGTTTAGGGGGGGATTGTTGGGAATTAAATGTTCTGGAGATTAGTATTGAAAATTACATGTTCACAAGATCGTTTCTGCTCAAAGAAATACTCTAAGTATCATTCTACTGCTAGTGCATTTGATTCTACTGCTAGCGTTAAACATTCTACTGCTAAATGATGCTGCTGCTGGTAAAGAAGATTCTACTGCTGAGTGGATAACTATTGAAGTATTCTACTGCTGGTTGGATAAGAATACAAAGATATTATGTGTATAATAGTCAACAATACACGGTAGATAATATCTTTAGACAAAGTGTTCAATAACAATTTGTAAACACAGATACATGTTGTATCTTAATGACTGACACTCTCAAGCATGTGTTCGATTAGACTTGACAATATTGTAAAGATCTCTCTTGGACTATAAAAGAGAAATCATAGGCTTAGATATTGTAGGCATTAATTAGATCATAACTGTTAAGAGCATAGAACAAATACAACAATATCATAAGTTATAGAAACATAAGATTCAAGGTTTTGTAACGCTAGTGATAGTGAAGATCACTCATATTATCTTGAATAATATTGAATCGTTCGGTGATACAACCTTCTTTGTTCATTGTTCTATAACAAACATCACTGTTCCATTTCATAACCAAATAACCTTCTAAGTGTGATTAAGTAGATTCCGCATACTTAATCATATTATACTCAATATATCATATACACAAAGCAACAAATGTCTCACAACCTTATAGTGTATCGTGAATCCTCTCACACCCCTTGACCTATGAAAACTAGATAAATCTAAGTCTCAATCATAAACCATATATAAACAAGCTAGTCACCAATTGATAGCAAGAAATATCAATGATGAAATAAGTAAACGCCTTCGTGAAACTTCACTTCAATCTCAAATAAAAGATAAACACTTTTTCTTCGTAACCAATTTTTCACTAAATCCAAACACGAGCCCTTTTAAACGTTGAGAATCATTTAAAACTTAAAAAACAATCTTCTTGTGAGTGTCGGAAAACTCCATAAAACCAACCATCTTGTGTGTGTATCAATCCAAATCTCCAATAAATATCGATCAAAAACCAATATCAGAAACCACATGTATATCCTTTTAAAGTGTATTCACTGCCTTCCCCTTACTCTTGTAACCATGTCCACCAAACTTAAATAACTACCAGTAAGATAAAACAAATCGAACAACTGGCAGTATGAAGTACTTTGGCAGCAGTAATGAACTTTTTCGAATAGCAGTAAGTACCAAACAAGGAGGCAGCATTAACGAAGATACTAGCAGCAGTACTAACTCACCTTACAATTCAATAGTATTAAGTAAATAAGGTAGCAGCATTAATTTGTAAAAGCAGCTTTAACATAGCATGGCAGCATTAACAAGCAAATAAGCAGTAGTAAGTCACGTAGGGTTACTCTCCAACATCAGTAGCATTGGAAGACCAGTAACCTCTTTAAACATAGCCATACTTTCAAAAGATATAGTTTAACTTATTCACTAGTACCCTTACTTATTACCATGTAACTTCTTGACATCCAAGTCATGTTATTCACTAGTGTTCATCGAATTCATTTCTCCAGAATTAGCAGTTTCGACTTATCCAAATTCTCCTTGACCCATCAGTAAGCGACAACCTTAAAGTAATGATCCCTCCAACAAATATCATAAATCATGTCGCATAAATAATGATGGAATAAGATTCTATTTAGTAACAAAGTGACAAGGATTTTAAATACTGCTTTTCCAAGAAAAGATAACCGACCCATGATCAATAAAAGTACGAGGTAATATTTAATGAATCATACCACCGACCCATTAATATGAGGTTAATATGTAGTACGAGGTTAATAATCAACTAGTTGATTGAATAAAGAATGAATTATTGAATGGTCAAATATAGTAGGCCACAACCGACGTTAATGAATGCGTTATTCGTCACAGCTTACTTTGAATAAAAGATGTTCATTCTTCAATAAAAATTGATTTCTTTAAGAATAACCTAAAAGACCAATCGTACCTTCTTTAAACTGCTTTCTTCGACAAATAAAACCTTGTAAATCCTAGATATCACGAGCCCCTTGCTCTGATACCACCTGTAGAATCGTTTATAGCTCGAGGTTGTTTAGACCTCATATTATCTAGGAACAATAACATTGAATATGCATGATACGCAGCGGAATAAACAACAAGAACATCAATGTTTTCAACAAGGTTTTTCATTCATATGATTCACATAATCACTACAATTCTAGATGATCAACTCTAGAATGGTTACAATCTAACAGGGATTCTAAGATCCTTGTAGTGACAAACAACTCAAACCTTCTAACCCTAGGCGTCCATTGTAGGAACTTGACGCCTAGACACACACACACCTTTAGACGTCTACATATTTGTGCACACCTAATGATATGTATCATGTCCTCTTTATATACTAAAGAATTAGGGTTTACAAAGGAATCATAATACAATTAGGAAACTACAACTTTCCTAATATTTATCTTTTAAATCTTTTATCTTTATAAGGAGATCTTCTAGAATCTTCAAAATCTTCCAACTTTTTGAACAATTCCAGCTTTGCGTTTAAGTCATTTTGTTTCATTCTTTTATTTATTTTGTCTCATCAAATCAAGAATCCCAACAACCAAGTCAACGTTGATCAAGGATTACGGCGTAACTACCACAAAAGGTTACGCTATAATATTCTAATGACTTAGAAGAAATTTTGTGACTATGAAGGTTACGCCGTAACCAATGCAAGAGGTTACGGCGTAATAGGTACGCAGTATGGGGTTCAAGATATTGAAGAGATTATGACGCAACCATACAAGAAGATTACGACGTAAATGAAACCCTAAGAAGGTTACGGCGTAACTATCCATCACAGTTACGCCGTAAATATTACTAATGGATAAGATCGTTTGAAGATTACACTGGTTACAGCGTAACCACTACTCTAGGTAACGCCGTAACTATGTCAGGCCTATAAATACAAACCCTATTTTCTGCATTTGACACATCTTTCACACCACCAAAAGCCAGAGAATGAAGTAGGGTTCCAGAAGGACGATTCACAACAGCATACGGAGCATTTTCCAAGGGAGAAATCATGCCATAACATCAATAAGTTTTAGCGATTCATATTTATTTTACATTTTGGAATTCATGTCTTTCATTATCATGCAAAACATTGATTCTGCTGTACTTTTTAATATGATCGGCTAAGCACCTTTGGTGCTAGCCTAGTTATGATTCCTTTCATGATTTGATTATGTTTTCGTGCTTTTATTATTGCTTCTAGTGTGTGCATGCTTAGTTTTTCGTTAGATCCTCTAGTTTTGATAGTTTTAAAGGGCGGTTGTACTTGTTGCATTAGGAGAATTGACCAAACGACCCTAATGTAGTAGGTTGCAAGGTGTTGGTAAGAATTGTTTAATAGGACGACCAACATTCTTGTGTGCGAATGGACCTAAGAATGCTCCCTTCGGGTTGGATAAACTTAAGAAGTTAGATTTGTGGTCTAAGATCCAAGAGGCCGGATCACACAAAGAATTAATCTAGCATGTAGCGGCACTTAATGACTCGAACTAGTCTACCTGTAAGCTTTGACGACCATAAGGATGCAGACCTTTGGCGTCCTAGCAGGATTCTAGGGAGATAGGCTAGGCGAATTGACCACAGGAGTCTAGTGATACTTATGCCCCACTTGAAGTGATAGAAAGCTTAATTAGAGAACATAGTCTTTGCATGATAGGATGAACAACTAGGCTAGTACACTTTCTCCCTACTATTTACAACTTCATTTAATTTTCGCATTTCATTTCTGTTTATTTAGTTTAATTAATCAAATTATTCAAAACCCTTTAAAACGTGACATAGACTTAGGTTAAAATCCAGATACACATAGCTCTTGGGACGACCTTGGCTTTACCGAATACTACACTACACACGATCGGGTTCTCTGCCCGTTAGTGCATAAGGTAGACCATAGGTAGACGAGTAAAATTATAAGTATTAAAACCTGGTCAGAAATCCTACATCAACGCTAATTAGAAGTTACTACTATTTCATACTTGGTTTCTACTGCTCGACCATAGAACTGCTCTTCATTATTACTATTGCTTGGTATCGATTACTATTGTAGTCATTTTAATAAGCGTTTTTGGTGTTCTTCATGGATGGTACTACATGGTGTTCTTCATAGATGGTACTACATGGTGTTCATTACTATTGTTGGTTAGTTATTCGAAAAGTTCTTATGGTTGCTTCAAATGGTTAGCATATTGGTTTCAGGGGAAGAATATGATAGTGTTTAACCATTTGAAGGGAAGGTTTTTACTACTGCTAAGTCATTATTACTACTACTAGATGAAGCGAAAAGTGTACCGCTTTTAAGGGGTCATTTAAGCCCTAAATCGTATTTATTTGATCAAATATTGCCCTAAATCGTTCCTTTTGTCATTTTAGGTACTTTTGAGGAGAAATCTGGAAAAGGAGGCATTTTGGACGTTTTTGGAGCATAAAAGTGAAGAAAACGGCAAAGTCTCAAAAATCGGCTGAAAGTTACCTTTGACGGCGTCACAATTTACTCTGGACGGCGTCATGCCTTGGCAAGAAAAGGTGGACGTGAAATTTACTCATGATAAGCCAGTGAAAATAGCATGTGAATTCTGACGGCGTCACGCTTTAACCTGATCAAGAGCGTCACGGCTTAAAACAAAAGGGGACGGCGTCACGTTCAAGGTTCGACGGCGTCAAGCCTTGATAAGCCAGAATGGATTTTTGAAGAGCTAAAGAGGGACGGCGTCAAGAAGGTCATCCGGGAACCCTAGAATCGGCGAGGTGACGGCGTCACACTCCATAACGTGACGCCGTCAGATCCAAAAATCTATATATAGTTTTCTAATTTTTTGTCATTAAGAGAGAGCTTAGTGTGTGGAATTTTGGGAGAAAACCCTAAGACGAGTTTAGCTTCTTTTTCAAGGCTTTTTGCCTTGAGATCTTCCATGTTACATTGAAAGATAAGTTATCAATTAATCATTCAATATGTCTATGTGTTGTTTGATTCTATCTTATTCTTGTCTTTTGTTTAACATGTTAGGCTAGATTTATCTTGTGTTTGCTTAGATCTAATGAAACCTAGCTATTGATTATTGGTTATTAGTGTGTTATTAGTTGTATTGGATGATTGTTTATCTATGTTAGGCTTAAGAAAACTGGCTAACTTCCTATTCGGTAACTTGCTTGAACGTCTTAAGAAACATGAACCAAATGCGTACTAAAGGTTTTTATGGTTGTATTTAATGCACAAGCGAATTCTAGTGATCCCATGTTAGGAGCTTCCTAGCCGGCTCGACATAGGAGTGAAGTAGGAGCTTGTAGAGTTGGGGAAGTAAGTACGCCACCCCACGAATGGTATTAAGGAATACACCCGTCATCCACGCGACTAATACACACTAATTAACCGGTAAAAGATAGTTAGGGAGTAAGGAAATCTAAGTAAACACATTTCTCTACACATAAGTTTCTCACCAACATTTTATTTTCAGTTATTTTATTTTATTTGCATTCGTAGTAATTTGGGTTAGTTGACTAGCAACTAATTCCGCCCACTCTTTCAAACCCGAGATTTTACTTGCTTTCATAAAAAAATATAAAAACATAAAAAGAATCTTCCTCAACCTTTAGACCTATTAGAGTAGTTTTTTCATACCTAACGAACACTATTCCCTGTGGAGAACGATCAATCCCCCGTACTTACCACTACACTATACTACATCGGTCAGGTACACTGCCTGGTGGGGTTGTAAGCCTCTTGAGATCCCTCGAGAGGTAAAACCTGTTGTAAGGTTACAAAACCACGCATCAAGTTTTTGGCGCCGCTGCCGGGGAATAGTTATTGTTTAGGTTGAATTTTTATTTCTATTAGGTCTACTCACTAGATTCCTTTCTAGTGAGATTTTTATTTTCTTTTTCTAGATTTTCTTTAGTCTATCTATTTTCTTCGTGTCTTTGTTCGTAACCATACCATCCGACATCATGGAAGATGGTAATATCCTTAACCCCCACAACCCACCACCACAACAACCACCACCACCTCTTAGAGCCCGTACTTTAGGAGAGTATTCCCGTCCTAGCCACCATGGCTATCGAAACACCATTGAGCTCACTCAAGGAGCCAATATCACACCCTTGCGATCCGACACCATCCGGTTGGTGCAAAGCGGATGCGCATTCCATGGACTTCGTTCCGAAGATCCTAATCAACATCTCAAGGACTTTCTTAAAATCGTTGATTCTATAGACCTTGATGTTGCCACTCGAGAGACGACCCGATTGCGTCTCTTCCAATTCTCTCTGCGGGACCAAGCTAGTCAATGGCTAGAACGTCAACCCGCAGGATCCATCACCTCTTGGGATGATCTCACCACTCGTTTCCTTGCTCAGTTTTTCCCACCGGGAAGAACTACCAAGCTAAGGAATGATATCTTGATGTTCCAACAACGTCAAGGCGAAACTCTCTACGAGGCATGGACTCGATTCAAGGACTTACTCCAAAAAGTCCCTCACCATGGCATAGAACTTTGGCTCCAAGTCCAAATCTTCTATGACCATATCAATCTCTCCACGAGGCAAACCATTGACCAATCGGCCGGTGGCAAGCTACGTGATCTAAGTGCGGAACAATCATGGGCTCTCCTAGAGGATCTTGCTCTTTATGACAACGAAAGTTGGAGTGATCCCCGTGATTTGAATAAAACGGTCAAGGCAATATCTTTGCCTTCGAACAATTCAAGCACTTCTGACCGTAGGATCATAGAACTTGAAGACCAAGTCAAGTTTCTCATGAAATCCTACGAGGCTCCTAACCCTTCAAGCCAAGTGAACAAAATCACTTCTTCATGTGAATTATGTAGTGGTCCCCACGACACTCGTGATTGCATGGAACTCCCCGAACAAGCTTTTGTGGACTACGCATCCTCGCGTACCGACGGAGCGGGAGACAAGTGGTACACTTTCAAACCCGAGCCAAACCATTACGGTGATTCATACAACCCCGCATGGAAAAATCACCCGAACCTTAGGTGGAAACAAAACCAAAACACACAACAAACCAATTCTTCCAACTCACCTAATCGTTTCCAATCAAGCGGTTCCAACTCGAACCGTACTTTCAACAACAATCCTTCCGGCAATGGTAGTACCGATAACTTTGAAGGATTGATGTCTCAATTTATGGCATCTCGAGAAGCTCGTTTAGCCAAGTTTGAAGCCGATTTCAAACAAAAACAAAGCGAGATGACCGATAAGATTGACACCTTGTTGAAAGCCCTCAATGACCGAGAAATGGGAGCACTCCCTAGCAACACGGTCAAGAACTCGAAACTAAACGTCAACGCTATTTCATTGGTTTCGTCCCCTAGTTCTTGTCCACAATATTATTCGGTCAATTCCATGAGCACGTGTTTCAAACAAACCCAAGTCGTTCCAAATGACCAAGAAGTTATGACATCCAAATTGGTCAACAACATAGTTGAAACACCTCCCACTCAAAACCTTGACAAAGAATTCAAGGAGCTCCACCTTGAAAGTCCGGTTGTTGATGAGTTGGATGAGAAGAAGCTCAAGTTAGGCGAAAAAGGGACCGCCTTTGTTCAAAACAAGCTACCTAAAAAGTTAGATGATCCGGGCTTATTTGTTCTACCTTGCAAGATCGGTAATTCGGAGGCTTATGACACATTAGCCGATCTTGGATCAAGCCTTAACCTACTTCCGTTACCTCTCTACACCTCTCTAAAACTAGGAAAACTGGAAGAAACCGAGGTGATAATAGGTTTAGCGGATGGGAGTGTTGCTTACCCGGTTGGAGTAGTTAAGGACGTGTTAGTGCACATTGGAAAACTAACCATTTTAGCCGATTTCCACGTCCTTGATATGGTTAGCGACCCTACATGCCCCTTGTTGATAGGTAGAGGATTTTTGGCGACCGCTAGTGCTATGATTGATTGTAAGGAATCCAAGATAGCGGTAGGAGAAGGAGATACTTGGTCAGTCTATGATGTTAAGAAACATGCCTATGATACTAGTGAGGAACCAACACCACATTGGCTAGAATCAAATAGGAGACCATCTAGATATGGACCTTGGATTGATAGAGACTTCATAGGACCCCAACGCCCATTTTACCTAGAAGAGGACTTTGTTAACCGAACGCATACGGTAGAGCAACTCTTGGCTAGGGACACCGAATTGGATCCATTTGAAGATTCTCTAGTTTTTAGAAAGATGATTGATTTCCTAGGAGTTTTGCCAATTAACCTAGGAATGAATAAGTGGATTTGTGAGGAAAATGATCATAAGTGGAATTGGGATAAACCACCCAAAGATGGAGATGGGTCATGGCATATTAAGATGACATTGTATGACCCGGATGGAGAGAAGTTTGAAAAGATATATCGTACTAAGCGGACCAATAGGAAACTTCAATCCAAGCTTAACCCTAAAGACGTCCTCGATGACGAGCTTACTTACATAGGGTAGCGTGACTTTGAGTCTAGCTACAAGACTCGTTAATAAAGAAAAGCGCTTCTTGGGAGGCAACCCAAGCTTTATTTGTTTTATTTGCTTTGTGTGTTTGTTTAATTGATTGTTTGATTTTATTTGTTTCCGTATGTGTGTTTAATTTTTATTCTTATTGATTCATGTTCAAAAGTAAATTGTGAAAATGCTTTATTTTGTTTTTAACTTCGTCTTAACTACATATAAAGGTATTTTGCAAAAGATAAGTGTAAGGGAAATCTAAATCGGTTTATTAGAACACAAATGAACATGAATCGTAATAATAATAAATTAGCATACATATTCGTATTTGTTTGAGTCAAATGCTTGTATCGAGTCATAATGATGTTTTGCAGGATTTCCAGGAAGTAAGGTAAAGGTTTTTCCAGAAATTTTCCGGAAACTTAAAATGAAAATTTTTGTCAGGTCATTTCTGACGGCGTCAGGGTTTATAACCTGACGGCGTCAGATTTAATTTTCAGAAATTTTTGAAAGTTTTGTTTTTAAAAAAGTTTTTATTAAAATCTCCAACTTATAATCTCCAGGAATCTGCAAAATTATCATTCCACAAGCATTATATCCTTATATATAGATTTATCCCGCCGATGTTATGCAGGTTTTCGTGTTTGTTTTCTCAGGTTTAACAGGTTATTTTGGACAAGGAAATGTTTTGAATAAAGCTTGTGGTGATGCATTAGTCATGGAGCTTCAACATTCTCTTTGGAGGAAGATCTAACCGTGTAATTTCATTATCCACCGAGCGAATCAGGGGAGTATTTGATTTCATTCTTTTACTTTATACTTTTACATCTTGTTATTTGAACATTGGGGACAATGTTCATCTTAAGTGTAAGGGGGGGGGGGTAAAAGTACGATTTTAGAGAATGCCATTGCGCTTGATTTTTGTTTGTTTAATGGTAGATGTGTAATAAAACTGAGATAAATACCTGATAGGGTAATTTTAGTGCCAAATTTAAAATTTTTTACAACATATAGGAGTGAAACTTTGATCTTAATGAGCGTCTCACGGATAGGAGTTATATGACTAGCACAAAAAACCGTACCACTAAAAAATTTTCCACCCCCAAATATGTGAGGTTCGCCCCTAGAATTGGTAGGAAAAGCATTTATGCTATGATGTGTGTACCGGTAGCACTTAGATTCGAGAACTTGCGTTAGGACCATTCCGAGGCCACAAGTGAGACTACATTCGTGTAGTTAGATTTACTACATGATAAGAGGCATTAGGATTAACCCATTGTTTTACACCTGTGTTTTTGTTATAATTACATTGGCTACATTGGTCAAGTAATTCTCCCACACCCTTTGCGTTGTACTCATTTTTAGTACACGATACCCCTAGTACACCCCTCAGAGCCTATCTTTTCGTTTCGACCTTTAAGCATTTTACTTAAAGGAAGAATTTGTTACACCCCACTAAAATGTACACCCAAATCGCCTTAGCCTACCTTGTATGCACTCATCTTTAGTGCATTATTGTGACAACATTTGTTTAAACCCAAGTTAATTATCTAGTTGATTACATGGTTGCTAAGTCGAGTCATATCCTTGTACATATTGTTTTGGGACGATTGGGACTCATGGGTAAAGTACTAGTATAATGGAGTAATGGGGAAGAACATCATTTATTACCCCCATATGTGCTAAATATTTTAAAAGTACTCCAAGTTTTTCAATTATCTTAATTCGAGTCATTAGAATAGTTATTTGTAAAGTTATGTAAAAGTTCAAGTGTAAGGGGAATGCAACGCCCCTATGATGTATTATTTTGGATGGTAGGGCAAGAGTGTATGCAAAAAAAAAAAAAAAAAAAAAAAAAAAAAAAAAAAAAAAAAAAAAAATCAAGAAAAATACAAAAAAAAAATGAGAAAAAAAAAATAGAAAAAACATACGGACTACCATCCCGTTTCATTTTATGTTTATTTTTATGTTTTTGTTATTTTGTTATTTTCTTTCATTTGCTTAATTCGAGTCTAGTCTTGGCTTAGCAACATTGTATAGTACATGTAATTGATCAAGATCTTTAACTAGCCACCAGTAAAATATCCCGTATCCAACAAAACCGTGTTTTCCTTTTCCCTACACCTAACGTTATAACCCATTTAAAAGCCCTCTTTGATAGTTTATCTTTGGTGCTTACGCCTAGTGGAGGAGGTTTTCGATCCTTTCCCAAGCCTATGGTAATCTATTTGCTATGACAGGTAGTGAGAGATATTATCCGTTTTCATTTATGAGATTTATTTTGATGACACTTGAGAGATGTGAGTATCTAAACACTACTTGTGAGGTGCTAGTTTGTAATCTCCGTGCTTATTATGATTGAAGTGGAACGAATATTTGTTGTAATTACTTTTATGTTTGCGTTAAATGACCCCTAACTTGTATTTTGATTAGAATAAAAGCGCATTTGCTTGAGGACAAGCAAATCTCAAGTGTAAGGGTATTTGATGAAGCGAAAAGTGTACCGCTTTTAAGGGGTCATTTAAGCCCTAAATCGTATTTATTTGATCAAATATTGCCCTAAATCGTTCCTTTTGTCATTTTAGGTACTTTTGAGGAGAAATCTGGAAAAGGAGGCATTTTGGACGTTTTTGGAGCATAAAAGTGAAGAAAACGGCAAAGTCTCAAAAATCGGCTGAAAGTTACCTTTGACGGCGTCACAATTTACTCTGGACGGCGTCATGCCTTGGCAAGAAAAGGTGGACGTGAAATTTACTCATGATAAGCCAGTGAAAATAGCATGTGAATTCTGACGGCGTCACGCTTTAACCTGATCAAGGGCGTCACGGCTTAAAACAAAAGGGGACGGCGTCACGTTCAAGGTTCGACGGCGTCAAGCCTTGATAAGCCAGAATGGATTTTTGAAGAGCTAAAGAGGGACGGCGTCAAGAAGGTCATCCGGGAACCCTAGGAGCGGCGAGGTGACGGCGTCACACTCCATAACGTGATGCCGTCAGATCCAAAAATCTATATATAGTTTTCTAATTTTTTGTCATTAAGAGAGAGCTTAGTGTGTGGAATTTTGGGAGAAAACCCTAAGACGAGTTTAGCTTCTTTTTCAAGGCTTTTTGCCTTGAGATCTTCCATGTTACATTGAAAGATAAGTTATCAATTAATCATTCAATATGTCTATGTGTTGTTTGATTCTATCTTATTCTTGTCTTTTGTTTAACATGTTAGGCTAGATTTATCTTGTGTTTGCTTAGATCTAATGAAACCTAGCTATTGATTATTGGTTATTAGTGTGTTATTAGTTGTATTGGATGATTGTTTATCTATGTTAGGCTTAAGAAAACTGGCTAACTTCCTATTCGGTAACTTGCTTGAACGTCTTAAGAAACATGAACCAAATGCGTACTAAAGGTTTTTATGGTTGTATTTAATGCACAAGCGAATTCTAGTGATCCCATGTTAGGAGCTTCCTAGCCGGCTCGACATAGGAGTGAAGTAGGAGCTTGTAGAGTTGGGGAAGTAAGTACGCCACCCCACGAATGGTATTAAGGAATACACCCGTCATCCACGCGACTAATACACACTAATTAACCGGTAAAAGATAGTTAGGGAGTAAGGAAATCTAAGTAAACACATTTCTCTACACATAAGTTTCTCACCAACATTTTATTTTCAGTTATTTTTATTTTATTTGCATTCGTAGTAATTTGGGTTAGTTGACTAGCAACTAATTCCGCCCACTCTTTCAAACCCGAGATTTTACTTGCTTTCATAAAAAAATATAAAAACATAAAAAGAATCTTCCTCAACCTTTAGACCTATTAGAGTAGTTTTTTCATACCTAACGAACACTATTCCCTGTGGAGAACGATCAATCCCCCGTACTTACCACTACACTATACTACATCGGTCAGGTACACTGCCTGGTGGGGTTGTAAGCCTCTTGAGATCCCTCGAGAGGTAAAACCTGTTGTAAGGTTACAAAACCACGCATCATTATTACTACTACTAGTTTAAGTTTCTACTGACTTAAATTCATTTTTAGTGCGGAAATCTTCATGGAGGGTAATTTAAGACATTGGAAAGCTTGGATTAGAAGTTTAATATATGATTTGTAGTTGTAAAGATCAAGGTTGTTTGTGTTCACTGTCCCCTAATGGATAATGACAAAAAGGGGAAGAAGATGTTACAAAGGAAACAAGAAACAAGTTTATGGAGATCTTAAGTTAAGGGGAAGCTCAGATTTGAAGATGTACATCATCAAATAGGGGAAGATTGTTGGGATTTATTGATTTGATGATAACTGTTAGTGCAAATATTACGATATTTAAACTAAACGGTTTCTTCGGTTTTAATAATGACAAACATGTAACTTGTAATACATAACGTAAAATGTGCAAGTTACTTGTAAACACAAATCATCAATGCATACTTACATAAACACCTCCCGACGTCTCAAGTATACTTCAACAAAGTCGTAGATTTTCATCCCGACGTAAATCACTCAAGGTATGGACAAACAAATCTACTACTTGACAAATGATCAAAGAATTATATTTTTCTCTAAACTTCACATTTTTAATGTGACAAAATATTTTTTCAAAAATAAATTTTACAAATTATTTTTGAATTAAAAAGAAATGTTTTATTTTGAAAAATAAGTTTAAAAATCCCAACAGTCATTTTTCCCCCCAAAACAGCTCCAAACATTCCCAAATAAACCTTCCCCACTAAAAACAAACGGAGGAGCGTCCACGGTACCACTAAAGTACCGACGGTACCACTAAATTTAGTGGTGCCGTCTGACAATTAGTGGTGCCGTCCCTCTGTAACAGCTAGTTTTTCTTTGCCTATAAATAGTGGACCATTTTACACTTCCAACTTGATTTTTCCAGTCAGTTTTCTCTGGTCTAATCCCTCCTCACTTAGATCACTTTCTTTGATCATTTAGAGAGTCTTAGTTTGTTTAAGAGTGATCCTTTCATCCCACCAAGAGATCACCTTCATTCCTCTTCTAGTGCAAGAGAAGAACACATAGTATCACAAAGATACAAAGTGTTGTAGTTGTAGTTAGAGCACTTGTAACATTTGTTACACACTTGATTGTATCTTTGTATACATCAAGATCATTTTTCTTTTGAGAGTTTGTGAGGGAAGATCATTGTGATCTTATAGAGATATTGAATATCTCTTGTAGCTTGTGAGCTAGTGTGTTGATCAAGTTGATCAAGGGTAGATAGGGTAGATTGAGTCAAGTGAGGGTTGATCATTGTGATCTTGTCGAGATCTTGGAGATCTCTTGAAGCTTGTGGGCTTGTGTGATTGATCAAGTAGATCAAGGGTAGATCGGGTAGATCGAGTCAAGTGGGAGTAGATCATTGTGATCTTGTTGAGATCTTGGAGATCTCTTGTAGCTTGTGGGCTTGTGTATTGATCAAGTGGATCAAGGGTAGATCGTGAGTAGATCGTGTGGATCGTGGTAGATTGGTACTAGCTAAGATTAGTACTCGACATTTAGCTTAGTGTCGGAAATAAGGATAAGCGACGTTGTACGGTTTTCTCCGCCTGAAGGGAGCTTGTTGATTAGTGAAGTAACTCTCGAGTTGTGTACTCGGGGAGTGGAGTAAGGCGAAGAGGAGCTTCGTAACCGAACCACTATAAATCATCGTGTCCGGTTTGCGCCTTCTTACTTATCTCTTTACTTCTATTTTATTCTTTATCGCTTTATATTTATATTTGCATTGCATTTATGTTTGTGTGGCTTGTTGCTTATGTTATATTGATTATGTTTGTGTCATGGTTTGATTGTGTTTGTGTTGTAGTTTACTTTATACCATCTCTAGATGTTATATGATCATTGTTGACACTTTTCATATTACGTCACACTTGATCGGGTGTTTGATACAAAAAGTTTTTAAGTTTTTAAATGGAAACGTATTCACCCCCCCCCCTCTACGGTTTCCACAATTGGTACCGGAGCCACGTTGCTCAAATTTTTTAAACAAATGGTTTTTAAAATTGAGTACGATCCATGTATCAAATTACCCATGAAGGGGGATATAATATGAAAAGTATTTACTTGCTTAATACTTACAAGTTTTGTTGTTAAGTATACTTTGTCATAATAGCTTGAAGGTTTTCTTAAACAAATAAAAGAATAGAACTTGTAAGTGTCCGGTCATGTCTATAGAACGAGTCGTAAAGTGATGCGGTTGGTTTTGTTCAAAATTGTAATAACGGGTCACGGTACCGTTAAATATAACGGACGGTACCATTAAATATGGACGGTACCGCTAAATTTAATGGTACCTTCGTCTGTTTTTCAGAATTAGGTAATTTTCAAAAATTCGTATAAAATCAACCGTAAGTCCGTAGGAGTCGTGCTACCTATCGTTTTAAACGTAATTGAGTCTATTTTCATTTAAAAATACTTTTATAAAATGATTGTAAAGTAAACTTTACGAGAGTCTTTGATTCGTAACAGAAAGTCCTTTCCAGTCATGCCGATTGCACAAAGTTTTTGTCAAATTACAAAGAAAACATCACACATTGATGTATTCATATTTTCAAAGTGTTGAACTTGATCAAATTTTGAAATGGGGTGGAAAATAATTCATTTTCAAATAAAATAAAGCTAAGTGTACATTGTTATACTTAATACACAAAATGACGATAAGTATTTTTGTGTGTTATGCTAAATGACTATTTGTTTTTCTTTGTGCCTTAGTATTGTTAGTTAATATTTTTGTGTGCTTATTGTTATCTTTAGTTGAGCTAATTTTATCTATAAGCATAAGTGTCTTTCATGCCTTGTTGCTATTTGTTTATTATAGTCTTCCAGTTTATACGTTTATAAGGCTCATGCTAAATTTCTTGTACTATATTGAGTAATTAGTTTGCATTGCTTATAGGCATAGACCATTTTTCTTGCATACGTTGCAAGATTTTAAAATGGTTTAGTAACCTTCTTAGGAATAGAAACTAAGTTGGTTGATCAAGTCTGTTGAAAGATATTGTCTTACACAATTATTTTTCCAAAGGTTTAAGTGTAAAAAGTATATCACCCCAAAATACTTAATCCTTTCATAAAATCCGTAACATGATCTCTAAAACATTACATCATTTTGTCTTGCTTGACCATGGGTTGTCTAAACAAGATAAAAGTTCATATTAATACATTAGTATTTAAGTAAAAGAAAATGTATTAAACTTGCATTGATCTAACACACATACAAAATGTAAACATTTGGTATTTTACGTATGTTGTATAAAAATAATTAAGATAATTATTTTTATACTAATGAGGTGTCGAAAAACTAAGAATATTATATTTAATAATATAAATAGTTTTTCTCAAATAAAAATAAATGACAATATCGAAGTAGTAACTTAATATGTCATTAACCTCACACATACAACTAGTATTAGAATAAATGGAACAAATTCCTTAAAATTTTACTTTCTTTTTAAAAGGAGTGATCGTGAGGGTCAAGAAAGATTTCGAATACATATCAATTCATTATTCAAATTATGATTGATATCATTATCGAATCTAATTGACAAGTTTTTGAGTATGGACATGAAATTGGAGTCATTATTTGTCTAGCTTCAAGATAACATCAAAATATGATGAAATATATTGTCTTAAATCTACAAACTCAATCACACTCGATTGTTATGAAAATAATGACGTCCTCTCAAGACGAAAATAATATGCATCGGATCATAACTCACACTTGTGTTGAAGATGCCATATTGAGTCTCCTTGTCCAATGGTTGTGTTCCAAACATTAAACTAATATGTTTAAAAGGTGCATAAAATACACAACTAAGTAGGATTGACAACTTGGATGTTTCATCCGAAATATACAAGTAATTTACATTGCAATGCAATTAGTAAATGTGTCATTTCCGAAAAACCAAACACGAGCAAACAAACAACATATGTAAACTTTGCTCATCAATGACTCAACACTCAATATCACATGTCTAGTAAAAGTGTCACACATAATATGTAATTAACTAATATGTAAAGTCATCAATCTTTGAGAATATCACATGTATTTCTCTTATTAAAAGATTGACAAAGGATAACTTATATCATATGCATCTTATTTTCTTTGTAACATGAATGGTTATGTTACAAGAGAATACATTGCATCTTGTTAACAAATATAGGATATTAAAGTTGAATAATAACCCAATACAACATGTGTCATTGCATAAACAAGTAAAATTGGTCATACACTAAAATACTTGTTTTTCTAAGCATTCGTAAGAGTGATAAGTTTCCTCTTAGAAAAGCATATTTGTTGAAATATACAGTATGTCTCATTTTAAATATAATACTCACAAGATCTATTGAGGTAAGTAACCTTTACTAGATTCCTTTCTCAAGATATGCAAAGGAGCATTCTTAAAACACACACGATGTAGTAGATTCTACATTGTATCACATTAGAGTGTCTCTTGGTTCTAGAAAACCAAATCATGTTAAAATAACATGTAACAACTCAACAAACAAAGATGTTGTCCAAGAGATCATAAAATGCACCATCTCCATCAAATAACCTCTAAATCTCAAACACGAAATTAAAACATTTCGCTTGCCTTTATTAGGAGTTGTGTAAGACATGTCATTTTCTTAACCGACTTTCAAAGTATGGTTAGTTGAGTCATATTAGGCCATCTATTAGCGAAATAAGCTAATATCATCTTTGCTATACTTCGATAGGGAAATATAGGAATTTGAATTTTTCTAACATGAGAATGACTACTGGAGAACCTATGGCACTAGAAATTCAATTTGACCTAACGGTTGAATTGCTTCCAGGAGAGAAGTTGGGTTCGTGGTATAACCCGTAAAAATGGTCGTGTTTAGCCTGAATTGAGCACCACTAGTGATAGTCTCATACTCATTCTCTAACTTGAAAATTTTCCATTCCTACATTTGACTAGAGATAATTTACATCGGTGAACTTTATCTCCCATTAGGATTTCATTTTGAACAAGTAGTAATTAGGATATTCCTTAGCAAACCTAGATTGCTTGCATCCCACATATGTGTTTCAAAACGATAGCATGTTCTCGTAAGATATGATTAAATGTCTTCATGATCTTAAATGCTAAATGATTATCATGTTTTGCATGATGTTTGCATTTATTCCTTATGTGCATTTTACATGATTTGCTTGTAAATTTTGCACCCACACTATGTCCTTTTAACACATTAGGAATTAGGTATGCCTATCACTATGAACCCTTAGAAGTCATACAGTCATACACTAGTGTCAAAACCTATAAGTTAAAGTAGTCGCGAAGTTGTCCTAATTCCCTGTTCATCACTTCGCCTTCTTCCAAGTAATACACCCTTTTGTCATGGGAAGGTTAGATACAAACCTAGTAGAACTCGGAGTAGGATTGACAACTTAAATATTTCATCCGAAATATTCGAGTAAGTTTAACTTGCGATCGCAATTGTTAAATGTCATATCCGAAACATCATATTCAAGCCTTTTAACAACATATGTTAAAACGCTCATCCAAAAGCTAAAAGCTAACATCAACCTTCGGGTGACAAAGGACTCACGAGTTACTATATAAGTGATTAGTAGTTCCTTTCATCATCGTGTGAATATACACTTCTTAAGATCCCAAACCCTGCTGCAAATCAGCACCATAGGCCTTGCTTTACGTCTTTCAAAACCCTGTGAAACACTCGCGTGCGAAGCACATCGAAATCCGTAAATCAACCAAACCTCTCAAACGAGAATCCTCTAACCATCTTCGTCTAGGTCTAAGAATGATGGAACATATTCCATAAATCTTATGACTATTTAAATATTTCACTGGAAATATTAAAGTCGTCCCTCGTACCCCTCTTATGACTACTTGAATATTTCACTGTAAATATTGTAGTCATCTCGTGCGTCTCGTCTCATGACTCTTTAAATATTTCACTGGAAATATTGAGTCATTTTTTAAATCCCTCTCATGACTACTTAAATATTTCACTGGAAATATTGAAGTCATCCCTTACGTCTCATCTCTTGACTTTTTAAATATTTCACTGGAAATATTAAGTCATTCTTCACATCCCTCTTATGACTACTTGAATATTTCACTGGAAATATTGAAGTCATATCTTGTGTCTCGTCTCATGACTTTTTAAATATTTCACTGGAAATATTAAGTCATCCTTCACATCGCTCTAATGACTATCTATGTATTTCCTCAGAAATATAAAAGTCATTTATTCTCGTCTAGTACCATTCATCTCGTAAAAAGAATTTATTAGGTATAAATTCTCTCCTCGTGTCGAAAAGTCTCACTAAATCAGCGAGATTTATTCGTAAAATCCTCTTAAATTCCAATAACAACTTGGATATTTCATCCGAAATATTTAAAGTATATTTAATTTGCGAAATGCAATTAAATGTCATCTCTCGTTCTCGATCAACGTTCATCAAATCCCGTTGGATTCATTCATAAAAGAATTTATTTGGTATAAATTCTTTTAATCTAAAGTTCAGAAAAATCACAACATATGTGAAATTTCTCTAATTCTGGATCAAAACTGACCTCAGCAGGTCATGGTACCCTTAAATAGGGGACAGTACCGCTAAATTTAATGGTACCGTCAGACCGTTGTCTGCTGAGACAGTTTATTTTGTTTTCAATTCTCACTGTTTCAAAAACACTATCGAAACCCACTCGATGTAGTCTTGAACCAGAACCGTCTCCTATCAGAATAGATTCTGTCTATCTTCTGATTCCTTAGCTTTTTCCCTTTCACTTCCGCATGGTACTAAACACACCATATGTTTGGTTACTTCCGTATCCCTTATCTTCTCAACTTATCTACACTTTTCAACCTTCGTTCTACACTACCAATGCTTCCGCATCCCACTCATCTTCCACACACTTCAAGTGAAGAACCGCTAGGATAATTTGAGATAACCCTTCTTCATCAACATAGATAACCTCACTAGAACCTTATCACTAACCCCACAACCTTGAAGATTTTATCTTCTTAACCCTTAGCATATTTTCACGTAATCACATGCCTCATCATATGAATGTTCTATGAATATTCACAATGATTGAGAAGAGCTACGTGAGTTCAAAGGTGAAGTTTATTGTATACTATCCACCACTTTTCATGACGTTACTAAGCTCATCGCTTCCGTCAACGTTTGTTTTCCTCTTTATCTTTTACATCTTGTCCGGATGGTCATAGATTAAGGGAGCGAAAACACACTCATATAGTCTTTCACCAAACACTCTCAAGAACACACAAATGTGGTTCTTATTCCCTAGGAAACTTCCCTTTAGCTGCCCAGAACTAGGCTGCACAGGAAAATTCGTGACTTCCAGGTCACGGTACCGTTAAATAGGCCATGTTGTTTGACGAATTTTCACTGTTTCCTCTAGATCCCTGCATCCCTAACCTAAAACCTACAAAATTTTGCAAACTCACATACACCCTAAGATTCCCTCACTACACCATAGGACACTGCCACCAACTTTAATTCGAATCCCACAACTCTTGCCTATATAAGGCCTCACCATTGCAAGCTTATCTTGCATCTCATCTTCACACTCAACCCTTATAACTAAACTTCACTCTTGACAGTGATATTTAGTTTCAAAACCTTCAACCCTTATATCAATCCCACTCAAACCTTTTAGCTACACTTCACTCTTGACAGTGATAGTTAGTCTAAGAACCTTCAACCCATCGATTATCACACTCAAACCTTACAACTATTCCTCACTTTGGATAAGTGATAGTTAGTTCAACAACCTTCAATCCTCACAATCACACGAAACCCTTCATGCACCAAATTATCTCTAACACACAACTAGGATCATCCAAACTAGAAATCTAGAACTTAGTTACCTCAACCCCGTTAGAGATATCCACCCCTAATCCTGTTAGGATCACATGCACATTTCCTTTTTTTTTTCTCTTTTGAAATATATCATGCATCTCATTGTCAGTGCAAACGATATATTAATCTAAACCATCCTAACACCAATCATCTTAGGTAGATGATTATGTTGTTCAAAAGGTTTGTTAGAACTTGCCTTCCCAATGACAACTTGGAAGAAGTCATTTTGTGTGTCAGTCAACGAACGAATCTCGTTCTTGTTAGTGTGATTGATTGAACAATTGCATCTTAGGTTGTCGGTCGGGTTGTGACACTCAAGTGTCATTGAATAGCAATATGCATTCATCTTTTTGTGTCGCTCAACTTTTTTGGTCTTTATCATTTTGGCACACTTTCATCACGTGTGATGCGCGTGATGTGTCGTTGCGGTTTAGCAGTTTTAATGCCTACTCAAGTTTTAAATTTATATTTAGCCGACTTATCAATAACACACACACTTAACGAGCAGTGTACCCGGTCAGTATGAAGATAATGGTAAGTAGAGTGTCGATCACTAAGAGTGGAACGTATTATCTCGTTATCCTAATCAGTATTTTAATATCCTAACGCAAGGGGGTTTCAGCCTGAGAGACTGGCACGATTTGTTGCAATTAAATAATAAAATAAACCAATAGGCACGAATCAGCAAGTAGCACACACGTACACAGATAAATACTCGAGACAATAAGAGGGCTGTCCTTATGATTAAGTAGATTGTCACTTGTTTTATTGATAGCTTTATATGAAGTGTATGTAGTTAACCCTTTCTCGTTGGTCCTATTCTTATCGGCGAGTAAACCCTTAATGATTACTTATGTCTAAAAGTTATTCCTAAGTGATCAATTTAGAAACAACCGTGGGAGCCACATTATGTCCCGCAGTCAAATGCCCGCAAGCCACTAATAAACACAGAGGTTATCAATGCACTAATAAGTAGTAACCAAAGACATCATCATATAAACTTTAATTGATGGGAAAGCAAGTATTAAAGGGAGTGCAATCTTTCGTTGTCACATTACACAAGCCACCAATCCTGATGAATTAAAGTTTGCTAACACAATAAAACAAAACTACTTAATGAATTAAACACATGCAGCACCTTCTTACAGCTCTTGTATCTTTGATTTGGGTGTGTCTTGTGCTGCCTCCTTGACTGAATTCGTCCTTTGTTCCTCCTGTTCGGTCTTCGGTTTTAGGGTTTTTTTCGGAACTTGTAATTCGTCTGGTCTACGGGGTATTTATAGTTTCTGTCTGAGGGAAGATGCGGCGCATGTACTTAACTTCGCGTGGGGTCCAAGATTATAATATTCAGGAATATTCGTACACCGCCAGAAGATGCGGCGTAACTCCATGATTAGATGCGGCGCATGTCCTCTTGTATCTTGGATCGTATCTGGTGATATCTTGATAGAGATGCGGCGCATGTCGAGAGTGAGATGCGGCGCATCTGGAGCAGAATTGACTTGATCTTGTCCATGTCAGTAGACCTTCAACTTTATGCACGTTTTGCTCCATAATTAGTCCAAAATCGCTAAGTTTCACCAAATGCTTGTTTTTACCTGAGAATTACAAAAGTAAACGATTAAGTATCAATCCTCATACATAATATAGTAAAACAAGTCAAATTAATAGGATAAATGATAGCAATAAAATGTACTTATTTGAGTTCATCAAATATCCCCCCACTTGAACTTTACTTGTCCCCAAGTAAACCTTAGAATTTCATTTATGAAAATGTATCCTAAAAGATGTTAGGATTTATTTTTATATTTAAGCATGTATTCGTTCATTTCATAATCACACAACTAAACACTTAACGATTCAGAAGTAAAATAAAATAAGTCGATAAAAGCAAATCTAATCGTTTAACTGTCCAGTCGCGACGAATATTCTATCATAAGCTTGGCAAGTATACACATCTCCACCACTAAAGCTAAGGAATAACAAGTCTAAAGCGGTAAAAAGGGTTTTTAGGCTTAAGGGTTAATTATTCTTAATCACTATCGATCTCAAATTCCAGAAAAGGCGACAAAATCACAAATACATGATCGAATCCACGAACACGATACTTGCAATTGCTCAAATCCTTAACTCGAATAGGCTAAAGATAGGTCCAAACTTCACCAATAATAATATATCAAAAAGGGCGACAAAATCATAAATACATAGCCGAATCCACGACTACGATACTTAAGATTGCTCAAATCCCTAATCTCAATAAATCAAATGTTTGGTTGGATAAAGAATAATAAAGGGCATGGATAACATTTGGGATATAAATTGGTGCAAAAATAAAAATAAACAAAACAAATAAATTAAAATCCTAAGTGTGGTTAATCACTATCCCAACCATCCCATGAATAAGACTCATATCATCGAATAACTCACGCTTTAACACTTGAAACACACGCTTTAGGTAGACACGAATTATACTCAACAAGATCTTAATCAAAGAATAAACCTTAATTGGCGTTCCCATAACTGCCAATTTCCATTCAATCCATAGATATAGTACAACAAATAGTGGTGATATCGACCACTTACATAACTTTACATAAGTTGGTTAAAACTAACTTCCAACTTTTCTTTCTTTCTTTTTCTTTTCTTATTTTTTCGATTTTTTTTTTTTTTTTTTTTTTTTTTTTTTTTTTTTTTTTAAACATAAACATAGATGTGTAAAATTTCACCACATCATTATAACTTTCTTTCCGGATAATTTTTCCATACTTTTCATGACTTCAGAAATAATAGGTAATAGTGAAAGTAGTAAACACACGAAAAATAAACTCTAAAATATACAATATTTACTTTCACTCCAATTGCATTGTGCAATTTCCCGACCTAACCATAGATAATGAATTACGCACGCGAACACAGGTAATGTAAGGAAACACACTTTGCCTATAGCAATCAACCAACCACGGATTCTAATCTACAGGGTAGGCTAAGGTGTAAGGGTGTAACGAAACATTTTAAACATAGGTGTAAGAAACGAAAGGAATGGCTCTGAGGGTTTTTCTAGGGGTATCTTACTCTAAAAATGAGAGTAACAAAAGGGTTTATACGGGGGTTAACTAACCAGTGTAGTTAGTTAATAACACATAACATATAATAGGCTATTTGGGTGTAATCCTAGAAATTTACCAAGTTAGACAAGTCATTCCAATTATATAAATAATACTTATTATGGTGGTCTCGAATAGTATACAAGCCAAGTTCTAAAGTTTACAAGTCACGGCACACTCATAGATTTGTGAATTTTGAAAAATCACAATTTTTGAAAATAACGTCATGTGTGCAGTTATGCAACTTAGATCTTAAACAAAAACATGCTAAAAAAATTTTAAGTTTGATATATTAAGCACATTTTAAGCATAATTTTTGAAAAAGTTTAGGACAAGTAATTGTTAAGTGTTCTAATTCTCCAATCCCCCCACTTAAGTTAAACAACGTCCTTGTTGTTTGTATAAAAGATTAAAAACTGGAAATTAAAAGAATTAGAACAAAAAAAAAAACTCCCTTGAGATTTGCTCGGTATGATCCTCCATTAGTATAAGAGCAAAAATCAACTTCTTGTGGATTAGAACGTTAAAGCTTCATACTTGATGTATCCACAGGAAATCCAGGAAACTATAATACCACCAATACTTTAAAACACACCTAAGATAAGAAAGGTTCAAGCTTGCATAATACATTAGTAGTTAGGAAAAATAAAACTTAAAAATTAAAACTGAAAATCATCAGGTCAGTCGATGCGCCGTATCTTATGGAAGAAGATACGCCGTATCGAGCCTAGAATAAATACGGATCAGAATAAAGATGCGCCGCATCCTTAACCAGGGATGCGCCGCATTAAAATAAACTGATAAATAGTTTTAAAGTCGAAAATAAAAATGCAGAAAAATAAAATAAGATATGACCATTGCAGGAGATGCGTCGCATCTCAGAATTGAGATGCGCCGTATCCTCTTCGGCCTGACTGACTCAATACAAAATCAGAAAAAATAAAAATAAAATAAAAGATAAGCATGGGTTGCCTCCCACGAAGCGCTTATTTTTGTTCGAGTCACGAGCCTGACTCCACCCTTATTTACTGTGTAATAGGGTGTTGTTCCCCCCACTTGGGATCAAGTGCGGGTGATAGTAGCAATAAACACGAAAAGAGTGCAAATTTGCTAGTAAAGATGGAAGAAATAAATAAAGATCATACCTTGGCAATATATGTGCATCTTCCCTAATCTTACCCGGTTTGGTTGATAAATTGGATGACTTGACCATTCCATCAGAAAGAGTAGTATGTTGAGGAAAAATGAGTCTCCTTTCTTCTTGGTTAGTCTCTTTGGTAGTAAGGCGTCCCTTGACTTCCGCGGAAGATGAGAAAGGGTCTTTGGCAAGTAAAAGTTCGAGTTCCTCTACAACCTTCATGGGGTCTAAATCATCATCTTCATCAATCATAGCAATGTTTAAGAGCTCATCACCAAACTCTTCTTCGAGCTCCACCAAATACGGGTTGATCACAGGTGCTTCAATAGGTAGTGTAATAAATTTCACTTCATCATCTTTTTGTTTCGCAACCTGTTTAGGAAAACTAGCAAGATTATAAGTAACGGGATTAGTTATATTAAATAAATTTGTACCACTTTGTGTTGTAAGTGACTCCAATTTATCTTGTGAATCTCCATCTTCAACTAGTGGTCTTGCAACTTCAGCATCGTCCCGAATTTCATCCTTAAATAAGTAATCCCAGATTTCTTCAAAATCCCTCGTTGGGTCAAAATCTGGTTGAGGTATGTCATCATAAACTATGGCGTCAAATGGTTCGAAATCAAAATTAGAATACTTTTCATCTTCATCCGTTGGATTGTCTAATGGTGGTAATACGATTGCAGAATATTCTTCAACGTAAGGTTCCGTATACACATCATCATCTTGTGCAATCTCCGGAGAAAAAGTACTATCAATAACAATTGCCGGAATTGGTTTCAAGGTATATGAATCTTCCTCATCATCATTTGACATACACCAAGCGTGTTGAAACGGCAAGTTGTTTCTTTCTTTCCTTGTTTTTTCTCGTCCTAAAATTAAGTATTCTTCCATAGTGATTTCTTCCATCTCAATGACTTGTGCACCATATCTTGCTCTTTCCCAATCATAGATCCCATTATTGCTCAAGGCTCTTTCCTTTTCAAACCTAATATATTCTTCCATTGTAATATCCGGATCGTCCATCTTCCTGAAATAAAACTTACTCGTGCAAAAGAAGGGTGAAACGATCAAAGTAAAATAAAAGTTGCTGATGTCAGCTGACGATGCGCCGTATCCAAAAAGTTGGATACGCCGTATCTTAATACGTTAAAAATAAATCAAACTTTTATTCGGAAAATAGATACGCCGCTTAGAATTTATGAATGCGCCGTATCGAATTAATTAATCAAAAATCAGCTTATCTAATTAAAATTAAATACGTCGTATTAACGAAAGTTAATGCGCCGTATTTTCGTTACGTTTAAAAATAAAAGATTTTTGATTCAGTAAGATGCGCCGTATCGATAGAGATCGATACGCCGTATCTGTTTAATAATTCGCAAACTGTTTTTAATAAAAATAATAGATACGCCGTATCTGCGAAAGCAGATGCGTCGTATGGCGTTAACGTTTAGAAAAATAAATTTTTTTTTTATCGAAAACAGATACGCCGTATCTGCTAAAGCAGATGCGTCTATTACTTTATCGCTTAGAAAAATTTTCTTATTAAAAACAGATACGCCGTATCTTGGGGAAAAGATGCGTCGTATCGAATTAATTAAACGCGTTGTATTAAAAAAAATTAAACGCAATACGCCGTATCTGAGAGATCAGATGCGCCGTATCGTTTGATTTAGCACAGTACAACGATAGCAGAACAGAAAAATACGAAAAATAAAAACAAAAATTAAACACACAAACGAAAATAAACACACAAAAATAAAAGAAAACAATTAACACACAATACAACAAATATGCAAAATAGTACAATGATGCAATTAATCTAATGAAAAGAATAAAAAACTAATTAAAATACTAATTAAATTAACAGATAATAACAATTCACTCCCCGGCAGCGGTGCCAAAAACTTGATGCGCGTGATGTGTCGTTGCGGTTTAGCAGTTTTAATGCCTACTCAAGTTTTAAATTTATATTTAGCCGACTTATCAATAACACACACACTTAACGAGCAGTGTACCCGGTCAGTATGAAGATAATGGTAAGTAGAGTGTCGATCACTAAGAGTGGAACGTATTATCTCGTTATCCTAATCAGTATTTTAATATCCTAACGCAAGGGGGTTTCAGCCTGAGAGACTGGCACGATTTGTTGCAATTAAATAATAAAATAAACCAATAGGCACGAATCAGCAAGTAGCACACACGTACACAGATAAATACTCGAGACAATAAGAGGGCTGTCCTTATGATTAAGTAGATTGTCACTTGTTTTATTGATAGCTTTATATGAAGTGTATGTAGTTAACCCTTTCTCGTTGGTCCTATTCTTATCGGCGAGTAAACCCTTAATGATTACTTATGTCTAAAAGTTATTCCTAAGTGATCAATTTAGAAACAACCGTGGGAGCCACATTATGTCCCGCAGTCAAATGCCCGCAAGCCACTAATAAACACAGAGGTTATCAATGCACTAATAAGTAGTAACCAAAGACATCATCATATAAACTTTAATTGATGGGAAAGCAAGTATTAAAGGGAGTGCAATCTTTCGTTGTCACATTACACAAGCCACCAATCCTGATGAATTAAAGTTTGCTAACACAATAAAACAAAACTACTTAATGAATTAAACACATGCAGCACCTTCTTACAGCTCTTGTATCTTTGATTTGGGTGTGTCTTGTGCTGCCTCCTTGACTGAATTCGTCCTTTGTTTCTCCTGTTCGGACTTCGGTTTTAGGGTTTTTTTGGAACTTGTAATTCGTCTGGTCTACGGGGTATTTATAGTTTCTGTCTGAGGGGGTAGATGCGGCGCATCTACTAAGTAGATGCGGCGCATGTACTTAACTTCGCGTGGGGTCCAAGATTATAATATTCAGGAATATTCGTACACCGCCAGAAGATGCGGCGTAACTCCATGATTAGATGCGGCGCATGTCCTCTTGTATCTTGGATCGTATCTGGTGATATCTTGATAGAGATGCGGCGCATGTCGAGAGTGAGATGCGGCGCATCTGGAGCAGAATTGACTTGATCTTGTCCATGTCAGTAGACCTTCAACTTTATGCACGTTTTGCTCCATAATTAGTCCAAAATCGCTAAGTTTCACCAAATGCTTGTTTTTACCTGAGAATTACAAAAGTAAACGATTAAGTATCAATCCTCATACATAATATAGTAAAACAAGTCAAATTAATAGGATAAATGATAGCAATAAAATGTACTTATTTGAGTTCATCACGTGTCTAACTTCTTGCACACTTTGATATGCTCATCAAATTTTTTTGCTATGTTCTTAACATAGTTTAACCCTTGCATGTCTTGCTATGTGTATCCTATCCCTATAATGTTGCTCCTATTCTTTAATATATTATGTTGCACGAAGCTAACCCTTGTTGAGGAAAAGCATTTGTAAGAATTTGATCCATGGATCCGTTAGATACTAAGGTAAATAAATAAGGGGATTCAATCACCATAGGGGAGCATTGAGCTAGGGGGAGCTCGGGAGTTAATACATAGCATGGAGTCGTCTTCACAAGTGGTGATAGAAGACTTCACTGGGATGATGCAAGCTTGCCTTTCTGGGGAGAAAGGAAAGTAGTGCAATAAGGGGGAGTAGGGAGTAAATTCAAGGGAGAGCTCGAGGCAACTACCTTTTTGCTTCGACAAAAAGGGGAGAAGGGAGTGTAAACAGGTAACTTTAACATTTTACTGTGTGTTACAGTTTAATTATTTGTCAACATAAAAAAGGGGGAGATTGTTAGTGCAAATATTACGATATTTAAACTAAACGGTTTCTTCGGTTTTAATAATGAAAAACATGTAACTTGTAATACATAACGTAAAATGTGCAAGTTACTTGTAAACACAAATCATCAATGCATACTTACATCAACACCTCCCGACGTCTCAAGTATGCTTCAACAAAGTCGTAGATTTCCATCCCGACGTAAATCACTCAAGGTATGGACAAACAAATCTACTACTTGACAAATGATCAAAGGATTATATTTTTCTCTAAACTTCACATTTTTAATGTGACAAAACATTTTTTCAAAAATACATTTTACAAACTATTTTTGAATTAAAAAGAAATGTTTTATTTTGAAAAATAAGTTTAAAAATCCCAACAGTCATTTTCCCCCCCAAAACAGCTCCAAACATTCCCCACTAAAAACAAACGGAGGAGCGTCCACGGTACCACTAAATTTAGTGGTGCCGTCTGACAATTAGTGGTGCCGTCCCTCTGTAACGGCTAGTTTTTCTTTGCCTATAAATAGTGGACCATTTTACACTTCCAACTTGATTTTTTCAGTCAGTTTTCTCTGGTCTAATCCCTCCTCACTTAGATCACTTTCTTTGATCATTTAGAGAGTCTTAGTTTGTTTAAGAGTGATCCTTTCATCCCACCAAGAGATCAACTTCATTCCTCTTCTAGTGCAAGAGAAGAACACATAGTATCACAAATATACAAAGTGTTGTAGTTGTAGTTAGAGCACTTGTAACATTTGTTACACACTTGATTGTATCTTTGTATACATCAAGATCATTTTTCTTTTGAGAGTTTGTGAGGGAAGATCATTATGATCTTATAGAGATATTGAATATCTCTTGTAGCTTGTGAGCTAGTGTGTTGATCAAGTTGATCAAGGGTAGATAGGGTAGATTGAGTCAAGTGAGGGTTGATCATTGTGATCTTGTCGAGATCTTGGAGATCTCTTGAAGCTTGTGGGCTTGTGTGATTGATCAAGTAGATCAAGGGTAGATCGGGTAGATCGAGTCAAGTGGGAGTAGATCATTGTGATCTTGTTGAGATCTTGGAGATCTCTTGTAGCTTGTGGGCTCGTGTATTGATCAAGTGGATCAAGGGTAGATCGGGCAGATTGTGAGTAGATCGTGTGGATCATGGTAGATTGGTACTAGCTAAGATTAGTACTCGACATTTAGGTTAGTGTCGAAAATAAGGATAAGCGACGTTGTACGGTTTTCTCCGCCTGAAGGGAGCTTGTTGATTAGTGAAGTAACTCTCGAGTTGGGTACTCGGGGAGTGGAGTAGGGCGAAGAGGAGCTTCGTGACCGAACCACTATAAATCATCAGGTCCGGTTTGCGCCTTCTTACTTATCTCTTTACTACTATTTTATTCTTTATCGCTTTATATTTATATTTGCATTGCGTTTATGTTTGTGTGGCTTGTTGCGTATGTTATGTTGATTACGTTTGTGTCATGGTTTGATTGTGTTTGTGTTGTAGTTTACTTTATACCATCTCTAGATGTTATATGATCATTGTTGACACTTTTCATATTAAGTCACACTTGATCGGGTGTTTGATACAAAAAGTTTTAAAGTTTTTAAATGGAAACGTATTCACCCTCCCCCCCCCCCCCCCCTCTCTACGGTTTCCACAATAACAAAAGGACCAAGATCGACATATTGGAATTCTAGAAAAGATGGAGGATTCTAGAAGACTTGTTGAAAAAGAAAAAGATAAGGATTGGGAAAGATTTAGTTTCCTAATACAATTAGGTTTCCTTTGTAAGTATAGATGGACTCTATATATAAAGAGATCCCTAGACATAGTTTTTGTGTGTGTTTAGTTATGTTTTAGAAACACAACCACAATCTCACCACTTGAGATCGTGTTCCACGCCTCAAGGTCAAGTCCTTGATCCTTGTTATTGTTGAGTAACACATTCTACCTTGATCAAGTAGAATTGAGGTGTATATGATGTAAAACCTTGTTAATAACATTGATATTTATGTTTATTCCGCTGTGCAATCTTTATTATCTATGTTATTATATCCTAGTTGAGTCTATAACGATCTTATCAGTTTCAGAGGGCAGAATACCGTTGAGAGTAGCTCTTCTTAGTGAGCTCCGATCTTTGAAAACTGAAAGTTAATTTCTAATCATGTTTCTTAGAACATGTTCCGAAGATTAATTCCTAATTATGTTTGTTAAATAATGAAACACGTACAAGAGACACTAAAGATAAACCCTAATGGGTTTTGTCCTGTTTACACGATTGGACCCAGCCCGCTAAGAGCCCTCTGTACGGTGGTTGTTGGCTCAAGCCATGGGCTACGGCGCGAGTGTATGGTTAAACAATTTGGTTACTATGTTTGGTTAAACAGTTGTTTGGTTACTATGGTTAAACATAGGTACGAGTGTATTGTCACACCGGAGGTCGGCTGTTGGGTTGTGGCGCCGTAGCCACCACCCCATGCCAAAGATTTTTTTTTTTTTTTTTTTTTTTTTTTTTTTTTTTTTATGGGTTTGTTTCTTTTTTTGTGTGTTGTGTTCATTTATTTTTTTATTTTTTTTTGTGTTTTGTAGGTGTGATCGGAGGAAGAAGAAGACGACTTAAGGTGATTGTGTTTATTATATACGTGTGCTAAATGATATAACTAAGGGCTTTGCTATTGGGCTTAGGTATTCGGTTTGTTTGGGCTTACTTTTTATGATGTAATTTTTTTATTAACGAGTATTTAGTTTTATTTAAATAAATGAAAAAAAAATAAAAACTGTGGGGTCAAGGGTGTATTATGGCACTAGATTTTGGTGTGATTATGAGGGAAGGTATTTTTGGTTTGTGGTGGATTATGGTGTTATGAAAAAAGTGTTGAGGTGGCACCACTTTTTCCACGACACCAAACCGACTTACCTATTCTTTTATTTGAATACAATTAAAAACATACTCAAGTCTTCATCTTTCATTCTTAAAAAGGAACCAAAGGTACTGTAAAAATCAGAGTAAATAATATAACTTATATTCACCCATACTAAAATGAAACAATTTCAAATTTTACAGTAACTAACTAGTCAACATACTCGTATTACACATATCCACCTCCAAAAGGTGGATGCAAAACATTAACATTAAAAAAGAAAAATGAAAATAAAGAAAAATAATAATAAACATCATCCAAGAACACCCAAAAAGGATAAAATTTGAAGTGCATTGAAGTGATTGTTTACCATGGTTGTTTATGAGCTACGAGGACCTCGACCTCTGTTGCTACCATAATTGCCACTAAACCTACCCACACGGCTGCTGCTAAACCCATGACCACTATACCCACTTCCTACACCCCGGCCGCCACTGGAGCCAATTCCCCTACCCCAGCCACCACCAAATCCAAGACTTGCCCTAGTTGCAACATAACCAAAGGCATTTGCTCTACCCCAGCTGCCACCAAATCCACCCCTGCTAGACCCACTTTCCCTACTTCCACTAGTACCCCGGCAGCTACCACCATAACCTCTTTCACTATGCCAGCTAATGTTACCATAACCACTTCGTCCGCTACTACGCCAGTCATTACCAGACCCACTCTCTCTACCCGAACCGCTTTCAGTACGCCAGCCACTATTTTCTCTACCTGAGCCATATCCTCTACTGCTCCAACCACCAGAAAAGCCACTTTCTTTAACCCACCCGCCAGCACCATACCCATATTCAGATCCTTCACCTCTTTTCCTTATTTTCGCTTCCTCAACAATTAGCTTGCTGCCTCCAAGTTCAGATCCATTAAGTTGTAGAGCTTTACGAAATTCATTATTGCCCGCAAAGTCAATAAAAGCAACTCTACACACACACACAAAAAAACAATACTACCATTTTAATCAATATATATAAGCATACAAGTCAATTGTTGCCACTGATCTATCTAATTAAGTTTTGACAACATCATCCTATATAGCTTTCTTCATAAGATTATCCTAATATTAGTTTTTTCAATCATTTTATACGAATTTAAGAAAAATGACAACGTTTGTAGGTGAACCCAGCCCATTGTGGGTACCTATCAAAAATCAGTATCCCAAGGCATGAGGGACAAGCTTACAAACCCTTTAAGAGCCCCTGACTCGTGATCTTTGAGTATGGCCACACGTGTTATATCTCCACATTTCTCAAAATGCCTTACAAGTGCGATCTTAATCTGCAAAACAAAAACAAAAAAAACACTCAAATGGAGGATTGAAATGTTTATATGCCAAATTCAAGTATTGGAATGTACGATTTTCATGGTAAATGGAACATACATTGTCATAACCATCACTTGATTTAAACCCCCGTACATATATAGTTTTCACTTGACCCTCACCTCCCCTTTGGCTAAATGTGTCCATGCTACAGTCAGTCAGTATATATTATTAGTTTACAATAACTTGTCTGGCTGAAAAAATTAAAAGTATATTGCCAGGCATGATACCTGCTGCTACCCCGAGTATATACACCTCGTTGCCTCGCCAACTCAAGGTTCCGATTATATGTACCTCGATGCCTCGCCAACTCAAGTATCACGCGCCGATCAACTATCACCTTGTTGTTTAGTTTCAGAGCCTGGAAAGTAAGTAGCATACAGCCTATCACTCACCATTGTTATGTTTAGTAACTATAACTCAAGAAACAACATTACATGTTCTCTTCCTATCCCACTGTCTTCATCAATCTCAACGTAGCTTATTTATGGAAGAACATAAGCACCTCTGAACCGAGTAATAAATAAACACTATCATTTAAACTATCTTTGCAAGTTATTTTTTGGTAAGAAACAGATGTATCTACAAGAAAAGGAAGAGAAACCAAAAACACTCAAAAAATCTTATTTTGCATGTGAAGGGTGGATCTGTAAAACTGTCAATTTTTTATCTACTTTTTGCCTCCAGCTCAAGAACACAGGAACAAAACTAAACTTTCTTTTAAGTGTGAAACCTGAGAATACAATGTTAAACAAAACTATTGAGAGTCAAATGGTTATACCTCTTGAGCTGCTTCAGCAGTGGTGAACTCTACATGTCCCCAGCCCAAGAATCGGTCATCTCTAATTGCAAAGCGGAGTTCAGCGATTTCACCAACATCTTTGAAGAAATCCCTACTATAAATAACATGAAATTACATGTCAAAAGCAGACAAAACCATCCTAGCATAACTAGCAATAGGCTTAAGCAGAAAAGTCCTTACACGTCGTCTTCTTCAATGGAAAAACTTAAATTGCCAAGATACAAAGTTTTGGTCCCCAGTGGAGGAGAAGTCAGTTCTGCCTTTTCCCGTGACAAATCAAGTCTCACTGGATGATCAAGTAACAACTGATTGTTAAGTTTGAGAGCCTGTAATATTAAAGGGTGAGCAAAGATCAATTTAATCACTTGTCAAAACATTATCTAATTTGAAAAGTAATTATATGTTGATATCAAACATTAAGTGAAGAAACGAACAACAAACAAAACTATTAAAAGCAACAATGACCTATATTCACTCTATTATAGAATGAACTAAAGCATGCAAAACATATCTTAAAACCAGATGGTGCCAAATCTACCATTTACCTAAGTGTTTGTCGATTTGTTTTATTTGTTATATTTGGAAGTCCAAATGGGTGAAGTAAAAAACTATCTTAAAAATAAAAAAAGTCAAACCGTTTTAAAAGTCACCCAGAGTTTACACAAGTTAAAACATCCTAAATAACCTAAAATCACCAAAACTAGAATGATAAATTTTGGCCAGTGAACACGACCTGCACCATTTGACCTGCAATATATAATTGCCACCTCTACTTACAAAAGTTGGTTACCTTATTCAAGAATATTGATGAAGTTTGGAAACCATCATTTAAAATAAAATCCCCCTTGATCGATTACCAAAAGGGTACTGCGAGATTGTTCTAAACCATACAATTACAAGCTTATACCTCGTGAGCAGCTTCAGCGGTGATGAATTCAACGTGACCATGACCCGTAAAATGGTCATCTTTCATGTCAAAGTGGACTTGAGCAACTTCACCCACATTTTTGAAGAACAAAATCCTATAAATCACTACTTGTCAGAAATGCAGATAGCGGATAAACTTGCAAAAGGGAAAAGTAAAATAAGTTCATACACGTCATCTTCCGTGGTTGATAGATTTAAGTTGTCCATATGCACAATGGCTGATCCTGTGACCTGAGAATTTATTTGAGTTTGAGGCTGCAAAACTTATCATGTGTTATAAAGTTCCCTCGACGATAGATCAAGCTCAACAAAGTATGCTTACACTTTTCTTTGAGGTTTCTAAGTGTCGTGAACCATCATCTTCGGCTACTTTCTCATCCTCATTAGAGATGCTCTCTCTGTTTGCATCCAGTGAAGTTGCTGCTACGGACACCTCAACCTACAAAACATCAATCATTATCTAATTGTACTGAATAGAATGATAAACACCGAGATGGAAATCTCAGCTATTCTTACACTTTTCCTTAAATGTTGGTCATCCTCCTTGTTAAAACTGTCATCATTTCCATCTTCTTCCTTAAACTCGTTAGAGGTGCTAGAGTTTTTCCCATCTGATGCAGCTGCTGTCGCTGACTGAACAGATAGAGGAACTTCAACCTACATAAAAAGTTTAGCCATCATTCAATCACTGAAAGAATAAAATGGCACTGAAATAAAATGACAAATCTTCAGTCAAATCATATAGTTTAGCCTCAATATATGATTTAGAACATTTAAGTTATTTTAGCTCTTATAGGGATTTTATTTGTTAGGGAATCCATATCCCGTATAGATAATATAAGATATTTAAGTTTACAAACATGATATTAGAGCTGAAGATGGCAATTAAAGCTTAAAAATATTCCTAGTGGTTAAATACTTGAGACATCATATGTTGTATTCCTTGGTCAATGATTCATTAGTCTCTGGAGGGTGATGATCAGATAATCCGAAATATTGTAATGATCCAACTTTAAAGCGTGACAATTACTAGCACTCATGCTTGAACAACAAATCAATTTGTTTCCCTCGCCAATGGAACCAGACAACCAGTCATTAGTGACTAACAAATAAGGATCCACCTGAGCCTGTTCACCTGTTCTGCATTGAACTTATTTAACAGGGTGGTTATCATTCCTATCATAATCTATACAATAACTAATTTATTGCAATGTGATAGCTGCTGCCAAATGGATCTCTAAAGCCGCGGATGATCATATGTTTCATGATGATATGCAGCTCTTATATTATATTCATCTCTAAAATATCCTGCTTCCGGATCTTGCTTGTTGGGTGTTTTGAATAAAAATTGTTTTCTGTTGGCAAATTCTATGATCAACTTTTCAGGTACAAATTGGTTTCTAGAGGATTCTAGGTATGATAATGCATTGGACATGGGATCTAATCTAATCCAGCTATTCCTACTATTTGATGTTTGATACGAACCCATCCCATACTAGGCCTGCATCATGCCATAAGCTAGGTGTAGAACTCACTCCAAAAAGCTAGCTCAAAGGAGGGGACACCAAGACTTTATAAGCCACCAATCAATCTCATACTTGGCCGATTTAATAAAAATTTATGTTCGTAGGTGTTTAAATCATACCTACAATTTAGTTTAATTTCAGTATGTATTTCATGACTGAAGTGCACCCAGCCTTTCTTTTAATTTGAAAACATCATATGAAAGATGGTGCGTTTAGTTGGTGAAAAATATCCCATTTTTCTAAAAAAAATTTCATGTGAAAATGAAAAAATATAAAATCCGTTTAGTCACACTTTTTTCCAACAATTTTCAAAAAAAATAAAATTCTCATTTTCTAAATTTTAACTAAGAAATTGAAAGGCCCATTCTATCATTCACTTTTTTCTCTCATTTTTTTCTCAACTACAAAAAAAACACATACACCATTCAAACCCTAATCTATCATGTCATCCTCCACCGTGTACCGTCGCCGCCACCGCCCGCCGTCGCTGCCACCGTCGCAATTTGAGGTAATCTTCTTATCATTTTTAAAAAAGGAAAATAAACTCCAAATAAAGGGTTTTCAAAATTCTCAACTCTTCTCTAGAGAAGAAAAATCATTCCCTTCTCAAGGAATTTAGAAACGGAAAAAGAGGAAAAAATTTCTACAAATAAACGGCACCTAATGGTGCGTTTAGTTGGTGAAAAATATCCCATTTTTCTAGAAAATTTTTCATGTGAAAATGAAAAAATAGAAAATCCGTTTAGTCACTTTTTTCCTAACAATTTTCAAAAAAAATAAAATTCTCAATTTCTAAATTTTAACTAAGAAATTGAAAAGCCCATTCTACCATTCTCACTTTTTTCTCTCATTTTTTTCTCAACTCCAAAAAAAAACACATACACCATTCTACCCCTAATCTATCGTGTCATCCTCCACCGTGCACCGTCGCCGCCACCGCCCGCCGTAGCCGCCACCGTCGCAATTTGAGGTAATCTTCTTATCATTTTTAAAAAAGGAAAATAAACTCCAAATAAACGGGTTTTCAAAATTCTCAACTCTTCTCTAGAAAAGAAAAATCATTCCCTTCTCAAGGAATTTAGAAACAGAAAAGAGGAAAAATTTTCTACAAATAAACGGCACCTAATGGTGCGTTTAGTTGGTGAAAAATATCCCATTTTTCTAGAAAATTTTTCATGTGAAAATGAAAAAATAGAAAATCCGTTTAGTCACACTTTTTTCCTAACAATTTTCAAAAAAAATAAAATTCTCAATTTCTAAATTTTAACTAAGAAATTGAAAAGCCCATTCTACCATTCTCACTTTTTTCTCTCATTTTTTTCTCAACTCCAAAAAAATAACACATACACCATTCTACCCCTAATCTATCGTGTCATCCTCCACCGTGCACCGTCGCCGCCACCGTCGCAATTTGAGGTAATCTTCTTATCATTTTTAAAAAAGGAAAATAAACTCCAACTAAACGGGTTTTCAAAATTCTCAACTCTTCTCTAGAGAAGAAAAATCATTCCCTTCTCAAGGAATTTAGAAACGGAAAAAGAGGAAAAAATTTCTACAACTAAACGGCACCTAAATGTTTTGAAAACGTATACTTGACGGTGCAACAAATAATCTATAATATTTAGGCAGGAAACGAAATTCTCCATTTTATCAATGATTTGACTGCTATCATCAGGCTCTTGTTTGCAATATCGCCACGTGTAGTTAAAAAGAAAGCAAGGGTAGTAGATATGAACCTAAAATTAAATGGGAAATCATCCAGAGACATGTCTATCGAGGTACATATATAGAACTGTTCATTTCCAAATAGTAGATTTTCAGCTTTGGGATTTCGTTGTAAGCTTCAAATGATAAGTTTTCTTAGTAGGAATGGTGCCTAATGCATTGCAGACTCTACGCAACGATGTTAAAGCTGTTGCTACGACAATGTATGGACATGGAGATTCTCCACCACCAATTGTCCTTGTTAGCTAATATAAAGATCAATTCACGCCTAACTGACTGCTAATGTTTTATGTGTATGGGAATGAAGAGCAAGTTTCATTCTTTAAACAGTTGTTTGGTTACTATGTTTGGATTTCAAAATTAGTAATCAAACCCAAGAATTGTACTAATGTGAAATTCAATCGTCAAGACATTTAATTTATGCAAAAGTTTGATTGTTTGAGATAACTTGTTTTAGTTAATCAAGGATTGTACTAAAATAGAGGAGGAATGTTGGATATTTTAGTGTAATTGGATTAACTTGTTTGACCAATTTAGTCATAATAAGACATCATTTAGGCTTGGAGGTGCGGAGTGCACGCCTATTTGAATTTATTATGATCTTAGGGGTGAAGCCCCTAAGGGACGGGGGTCCGGGGGCAGCGCCCCTGGGAGCAGGGTCCAAGGGGCGGCAGCCCTGGCAGGGTCCAAGGGGCGGCTGGGGTCGAGCTGGCAAGTCAGCTTGGAAATTTTTTATTTCCACTAAGTTGTTATGTTAAAAGTTCCTCAGAAAATTAAATTTTCGGAAATTGAGGGACTAATTTTGACAACTTTGAAACTTGAAAACTGCCTAAACGGCAGTTACTGCCCTAATCCCTGTGTTTAGATATATACGTTTTTCTTGGTCATTATCATGTTGTCTGGTTCATTAATCTCAAACAAAAACATATAAAACATTCTTAATTTCTGAATTGTATCCGATTGAATAATTCGGGAGAACCACCGAATTGATTCGATCTGAAAGTGTTCACACGCCTTTCAGAGATTCAAACCATATCAAGTTGTTCGTTTATTCTGTATATCCCCTACACAACACGCCCCTTAAATTAACTATAGTTGAAGTGATTTACTTTACATTATCCATTGCGTGCAGTATGGGTGGATTTGTTGCCGTGCATGTGGCAACAAACAAAATGTTACCGGTATCTATATCGAAATCCATAAACAAGACCAAGATACTAGCCTCAAATTTAAGAATTTCAAAATTTCTTACCTCTTTTTTTACCCATTCCACACCAACCTAAATGCAGGGGCGGTTTTGGGCCGGCGCAGCATCAGCAGCCGAGCCGGGCCCAACCCACTAAGGGGCACCTGCAACAGCCAAGATCGGGACATTGATTTTGTGAATAATGATTCCTTGATTCATAGAAAAAGAAAAGATGAAAAACCCTCTTTGAATTCTAACAAAATGAGTGCTCTTTAATGTCCAATAAATGTTTTTCCCGGTTGTTTTGCTTAGTCGGAAAACATGGACATGAAAGGGATAAAGTGGAAGAGGGAGTGGGAGGTGGGAGGTTTGGGAATTGGGTAGTGGGTCATTGATAAACAAATAAAATAATTTATATTTTATGTGGGCCTCTCTAAGTACACGTTTTGTGTTTATAGAGTACAGGGGACTTGAGAAATATTTATTTCACTTCTTTTTGTTTGTAAACAAATACACCGGTATTATAGTTCTATAATAGATTCCGTTGACATTTTTTTATCGTGAATATTTGAGTTTTTAGCTTGATAATGTTAAAATTTTATTTTAGATATGTGAATATGACAACTTTATGTTTAAATTTCATAGCATGCCCATGGCTTTAATACATTTGGTATGAATAAATTTTCGCAAGGTTCTTTTATTTGACATACGGACATTATGCAAAGGCTAAGTCGGTTTATTCTATAATAATGTGGTTGAAATTACCAATCGGATTAGACCTTAAAAACTTAATAATTAAAAGGTTTTTTTGTCTCCTATTCTATGGATATTACTCGGCACCGCCCGTGCATACACTCTATTGAGTATAATATAGGGGCACTTTCTTTTTTTTTTCGTGCCGGGCCTAATTTTTTTTTTGACGTTCTCGGCACCGCCCGTGCCTAAATGCACACTCACATTCTAACTCTCCAAACCCTAAGACCAGTAAAAATTACCAAAAAAAAAAAAAAAAAAAAAAAAAAAAAAAAAAAAAAAAGGGAAGTGAACCTTGTTAGCGCTGTTGACAATCTTTTGCTTCTTGCTAACCACATTTTCCCCTTGAACAACAACATTATCCGCCTCTCTCTTCCCTACACAAAATATACAGCACAAACAATCAAAATAAATAATATAGCTTTAGATGAAATAAAGGAAATAAGGTACCTCCTGGTGCATTGGTGGATGGGGGATCTGGATGTGGGTCAACCTGGAAACCAAATTCCATTATACAAACGTTAATTCATTCATGAACGATATCATAAAAATACAAATTAAACTGTGAGGATTAAGAATTTACTTGGGAGGCGTTTGATTTGCTACCCATTTCGATTATTCGGTTTAATTTGAGTTTCAGAAACAAGCACTATCACTGGGTTCTTTCAACCACTCCCTACTTTTTGGTGCAATGTCAACTCTAACCTCCTAGTTTTACCGTAAGTTGACATCATTAAAGTGTCAACAAACAGTTATGCCAACCACATCAGCGTCACTTTAACTACACATCACCATCCCACTTTTTGGTTTTATAACATCATATTTTTTAGGACCATCATTTAATTTTGTACTCCATTTTCAAACAAACTAAATTTTCATTAATTTAAATAAAGGGTGAATTGCAAAAATAGTCCATAAAGTAGCTCAAATGCGCAAGGATGGCACTTAGAGAAATTTTATTGCAAAAACGACATTAATGTTTATTTTTTTTGCAAAATAGCCATCGAAAGCTACTTTTTGCTAACTTTTGTTATTTTCCTCGTTAAGTGCCTCGTCACTGAAGGTATTATTGTCATTTCACTGTTCATTTTGCCGCGACATGACCTCAATGGCTAAATTTGCTAAGGAAGTTTTCAGGTTTGCATATTAAATTGTCAAAGTCTTCTGTCATTACACACACACAAACAAAAACACACACACCCTTAACAAAAAAATTATCATTTCCTTAACCAGTAACATGTCTCGCTGTCTTGATCTTGTGATTGCCTATAACTCATTTGTCATATCGGAAATGATGTTATCCCATTACCAGCGAGAGGTTGAGGAAGACATTTATCATGCACAAGAATTGATGAATAGGTGCCGAAAGCTTTCTAATATGATCGGTATTAGGGGGACCTGATTGCTGAGCTCCAAAACTTAAAGGGTTCGAGAGTTGCATGGTCCAATGTGAACAAGCTTAAGAGGATTCATACTGATTTGCGAAAGATGAGGGGTTGATGAGGATGCTTAGGCAAACTAACGACAACATTATTTCCAAGATTGAGTTTGATGTGAGGCAAACGTACATGTGAAGGGGTTGGTTGGTGGAGGCTGGGATGGTTTCTTTTGTTGTTTATGATGAATATAGGTAATAGGGGGTTGGGGACTTGTGGTTTCTTTTGTTCTTCTTGCTTCCCCTGTTGAATGTATATGTAGTCATGTAGATGTAGATGTAGATAGGGGTTGTGGTTTCCCCTATCGTAAGCTTGTACATGTATGGTTGATGAATAGAAGGGGTCGTTTGATCCCGATTTTCTTTGTATACAGTGTTCGATTCGTATCACAAATACAAACATGAAAATGACAGTATTCTAACCATAAAACACAAACACAAACTTGTAAATGCTATTAATCGAACCATAAAGCACAAACACAAACATGAAAATGACAGTATTCTAACCATAAAACACAAGCACAAACTTGTAAATGCTATTAATCGAACCATAAAACACAAACACAAACATATTATGCATAAGAAATTGGATGCAATAACAGAGTATTGATAGGAGTGAACCATCACTAAAGATTAACCCATATGTAATACTTCAAGTTACATAATATCGTTCGGCATGTACCAAAAAGATGAACCCATCACAATACCTCCACACAGCCCTTGGTGTATCCGAAACAGAGGTAATATAGTTCAAGTTACATTAGTCAAATTACATACGTAATATACAACCAAATTAAAACTGTTTTTGTTTCTACACATTACATAATCCCAAAAGATGAACTCATTTGTCAAACTTCAAAAACTTCTACTGGATGAACCAACAAGTGATCAACTATACCTGCACAATCAAAATATGCAATGTAATGAGGTTAGTATAATATGCAATGCAATGTATCCAAAAAATTTGCTAAACAATTCATTAGACTCACCTAGTCAAAATAACACCACTTTGTTTCTCATTGATCTTGGTGCCCTTAGACCCAGTACGCAATTAGTGATTTTAACATCACTTCTTGATCTCAAAAAACCCGCACCCCTAGCTCCCACATTCACTGAACCAACACCTGTTGTCTTCTTCATAGAACCACCTTCTCTAATGACAATACCAGCTGGTTTGTTCCTGTTAAAAGCATCATCCTCATCAACCATTTTTCCTTTTCTCTTATCCACAAACGTCTTCACCATCTTTTTTTTCTTCCCGAATTCAGCATCAACATCACCCACAACCTTTCTTTTCAAGTGTATACTTCTCTCCCTAGTTGAAGTACTAGTCCTAAAAGGAGTTGAAGTACTAGATGTTGGAAACGCTCCCTAACACGTAAATGGAACATCATTTACGGGATTACATTAGCTGTCTTATTAAGCCGAAACACATGGACTAGTTATGTAATATTGTAATAGTTAAGCATGTGTGAGGCTATATAAACCCCTCCATACTTCCATTGAGAGGTGAGACTTGTGTGTGTAATTTACTATTTCATATTATCAATAAAACACATCTTTCCTTTCTCTCTCTACTCTCTATCTCTCTCTAACCATAGATAACTTATACTTCCATCATACCCGACCTCCCGAATCACAATAATCAACATTAAACATGATCCTATAAGTGGTATCAGAGCGGGGTTATTAGTTTTGGTTGATTTTTCGTGGTATTTATCTTGTCAAAAGTCGTCACTTTTAAAGCTGTTTTAGCCATGGTGTTAACTGTTTCTTACAAAAAATTTGGTTTGACAGTTTTATAAAAGTTTTGTTTGTATCAAATGGTCACAAAGTATTTAACTTTTATTTACAGTTTCATATTTCTGGTTCTTGTGTCTTTCATAGTATCAAGATTTCAGCCTTATGTAACTTACATCATATCTGTGACTGTTCTTATATCTAACCGTGAAATTTGTGGTTGATAAGTGGTCTAAATAGCCGAAAATGTCATTGGAATAGTGGTCGAAAAACGTGGCCGGAAAAGTTGGTCGGAAAAGACGCCGGAATAGATGGTCAACAAGTCAAAACCCTTAAGTTTTGAATTTCTTGTAAAGAAATTTTCGAGCAAGTCACAAACCCTAAACTTTCGAGCAAGCTTTTCGAGCAAACTTTCGAGCAAGTTTTCGAGCAAGCTTTTTGAGCAAGTTTTTTCGAGCAAACTTTTCGAGCAAACTTTCGAGCAAGTTTTTCAAGCAACTTTTCGAGCAAGTTTTTCGAGCAAGACTTTTGACGTGTTTTCGAGTAACTCTTGTGACCAAACAGAAATGGAAGATGAAGATGAAGACAGACATTGACCAAAACCAAATACCAAACACACTCGTTGACTTCAGTTGTATCGCATCATCAGTCAAGTAACTAAATGTATTAAAATAAAAAGAGAAGAAGATGAAGAAGAAGGGCAGATCGACTACATAACCACAATCAACTATCATAACCACCCTTAACAGCCAACTCCAAATCCAACAAATCCTATATCCCTTCGACAACACAAGCTACAACTTAACTCCTAACCTAAACCCATCCTCCATCTTTCACGACATCATAACCAAGACACGAACTAGAAAAATTAAAATAGATCTCAGTCTTTGTTGATGTCTGTAAATAATATTTACAGATCTATACAACATATTCCATCATCGATCGTTTTTTTGTTGAAGCTAAGCCTCATTCGTTCAATATCCGACACAAAAGAGAAGTAAGATAACAATTATGTTATCCACTTCTCTTCGTTCGTTCATAAACACAACAACAAACGAAAACAAGAATGGAAACCTACCCGAGACCCATCCTAAGATCTTGATGCGAGTTGTTTTCTGATGTAATCGATTTGAGTGCGTGGATTTAATCGACTGGATTGTAGATGATGTTGGAGATTAGATCGGTTATGATTGATGAGCTTTGATGAGATGGGAGATGTGGAAAAACTTTGGGAGTGTTTAGGTGAGAGAGAAGAGATGGTAGGCGGATGTATTATAAGATTAGGGTTAAAATGAGTGAATTTAGGGTTGTGTTGTGATAAGTAGGTACTTTATACACTACCGATTAGGGTTATTTGTGGTGGACCGGGTTATTGTATGAAGCGACCAAGTAATTGGTATTTGGGCTACTACTTGGATTTTGGGTTGGTCACAAGGTTATACGAATTATTGACTAAGTTGGGCCGAAATTCACTTTATGTTTGGGCTTCAATAACCAAATGTGATTTTGTATTGTTTGTAAAAACTAAAATTAGTATTAAAGCTAATTTTTGGTTTAAACTCTTGGACTATGGTTATAATTGGGCTCCGTAAAGACAAAGTAATTAACTTTTGGGGTTATGCATTTTTGACAAGATCGGGAAAAACCATTATCAAAGTTTACTTAACCAAGTAACAAAGGCTAGTTTTGGGCATTTAACCGCAAGATGTGACTACGACGTTTATTCATTATTACTTATTTGAGGTTGAAGTGGGATATCACGGATGCGTGTACTTAGTATTTGAAGATATCGGGGTTGGTTGGATGCATGATTTTTCGAGATCCTTGTTCGAGCTTTTAACCATTAGAATGATTAAGACTTGAGTTGTATAGTTATACCTGATGAAAGGAGTTACGTTGTTGTGCTCACATTGTATAACTATCACTTTAAAGGAGTTACGTTGTAGTACTCAAGTGTCACAAAAAGCTATGGATGATTCGAGAGAAGTTCATATACAGTTAAGGATGGTTAGATGGGTATATGCTTCTACCTTTATTGAAATTCTCAGCATTGGTTCTTAGTCAGACAATAGTGCAAGTTTAAGTCACAAGTTCGGGTTATTTTACTTCAGTCTCAAGTTCGTCATATTGGGTTTTCTCCATCAGTAGTCACTACAAAGAGCCGTCAGAATGATAATGGGGTCGGTAAAGAGTTAGCTGAGAGGAGTATCAAAGAGTAGAGATGTTATCAGCAGTTGATTCTCACAGGATCTTTTTAAGCTTAACAGAGATTTATGGTACTTCACACTTGTTCGGTTAATTAGACATATGGGGTTACGCTGCCTCCGTTTTCCATCGTAAGCATAGTGTGTATGCTTCCAATTCCGCGAAGACATCGTGGGGGAAGAGAGAGTGGATGTTCTTTGGCTTTCTTTGACTTCTTTGCGAAAACCCTTTTCCACCATGAGTTTCTGCAATCAGGGGGAAGAAATGAGATGGTCAGTGGTTCAAACGTCTTACTTTGGTGTTATTGTCTCAACTTTCACGGGTTGTTTTGTGTGAAGTTACCTACATATGATGTTTTAACCGCATTATGATGCCTCACACCCGGCCATATTATCGAGTATTCATATATACACAGGTGATTATTATTCCAATAGACCGCAACAATCAGGGGGAAGAAGTATTATTTCGTCTTTCGTGGTTTGTTTGGTGTGAAGCATCTACATACGTGAGAAAATCTTGTTGATTTCTTGCATGTTACCCCCGAACGGAGTTTCCGCATTGAGTATAATTGTGATTAAGTGACTAGTCAGATTTTCTTAGTGTGGTTTACTGTTTCATCTACAAATTCCGCTGTGTACTTAAAACTTCAAAAGTTAGAAGACATGTTAACTACATCAAAGTTTCGAATCTGCTGAAGACGGTTGTCAGTTTGGGGGGAAGCTAATTCATAAACTTCGCCAAAAAGAAGTGTATGAATAAGCCGCTAAAGACATGCAGCGTGAATTGGGGGGAAGTTAATCCAGTTCATGCATATTACATCTTTTGCCTACAAGTGAAGAAAAGTTCTCGAGCCGAGGTACAAGATGAAGACAAAGAGCGTAACCTGCAGTCATCCTCAGCATTTGAAGAGCTTATGAAGACTTTATTTTACTTATATTTGTACTTGTAGTAAATGTTGTAAGTAATCCCTTATGTCGTCTCATTGGAGGAAGATTGTTGGGAATGCTCCTAATACATAAATTTTATGACATTTACGGGATTACATTAGCTATCTTGTTAAGCCGAAACACATGGACTAGTTATGTAATATTGTAATAGTTAAGCATGTGTGAGGCTATATAAACCCCTCCATACTTCCATGGAGGGGTGAGACTTGTGTGTGTAATTTACTCTTTCGTATTATCAATAAAACGCATATTTCCTTTCTCTCTCTACTCTCTCTCTCTAACCATGGATAACTTATACTTCCATCATACCTGACCTCCTGAATCACAATAATCAACATTAAACACGATCCTACACCAGAACACCGTAAGCTAGCATCTTCTTCTACCCATCCGACAACCTCCCCGCCTTCACCCTCTAAATCAATGTTTTTTAAATAGCATTCAGATAACCTCTGTTTTTTGTGAACAACAAAAAAATCTACAAAACCATTCCGACAACCTAGTTTGAACATTGTATGCACATCATTGTCTGTGTGAATCAACTTAAAACCTTCTTCTAATGATTTGCCAGGCAAACAAAAGAACAATGCCCATGTTTCTCCCATAATACGTGATAACATATGATCCAGACCAATACTAAAGATATGTCTTTTAGAGACAAAGGCACAAAGTGTAGAAACATTACCTTGTACATACCCAATGGAGCAAATTCAAAGAATCCATTATTGTGCATGCTGAACACAATTTCATCCTGATAAGCAATTAAACCTGCCACCGTTTAAATTCAAGCGTCAATAGTCAATTAAAGTAACACACTACTACAACTGCTACAACAAAGTCCAAGCTTCTAACTCAACAACTCTCAATGTGAGAAGACACAGTCCATATAGACTTCAAACATCACCAAAAAACATAGCAGCACCTATGTAACTAATGGTATACATACTAAAGTCAATGCAGCAGCAGTCAATGAAACAATTATGCAGACAAGTGCAGACTAAAGTATGCAGGCTCAAGTGAAGCAGAGCAATGCAGTGTTCTATATCTCACCACATTGTACAAGACATCAATCCTACTTACTGAAGATGCATAGCTATTGATTATGTATCCTGTATAGTTGTAGTTTAGTTAATAAGTAAATGTGACAACTTAGTTAGTATAGCAGTACACCTGCTATGCCAAACACTCCTACATTCCCCCATTCTAATGGCCTACTTAGAACCTGTAAGATGTTCACTAACTATATAACACGTATGGATTTAGATTAGGCCGAATAGAATAGAGATTTTTAGAGAGAGAAAATGAGTTGGGAGCCTTTGTAGAGAGAGAAGTAGAAGTTGTATGATTAGAGAAGTGAAAGGTCCAACCCTTCCCTTGTGTGGGAATGGCTTTATATAGTACATAATATTGGTGCCCCGAGTGGGCTATGGAGTGAGCTGACAGAGGGTAAAGACCCGACCCACTCCACAAGTTCTATATTAACTAAACTATTGCTAATAATACTAATATTCCTACGAGCTATTAAGTACTAATGAGTACTCGGGGTGACCGAGTCTTCAGATGAATATTTATATTCCTAACAATCTCCCCCTAAGGGAGGTCACCCCGAAAATAAAAGTTTAGAATTATAGCACTCTATCCTCTGAATGTGTCTTCATAGCTCGTAGTCTTTGATTCTTCAACTTCATTGATATTTGTGCCTTTCAGCAGTGAACTTTTGATGACTGATCTTTTATCTTGGATGATCTTTGAGTATCTTTGAAGTTATCATCCATCATATGTCTTCACGTCATCTTGCAGCATCGTCTTTATGTAAGGTTGTGATCTTTGAGCCTTCTTTGAGATCATCAGCCACCGTAAATCTCTGAGCTCATCCATTGTAGTAATGCCTCCATGTGATTTGTTGTGACCGTTAGGCTCGCATGCTCACACTTTTCTGGATCATGATAACTATCATCAGAGTTGCGGAAGCTGTGTTGTAGGTCTTTCAGCTATCATGATTTCTTTGATAATGATTTGTAAGTGTGAGTATGGAGTGTGGATTGACACGTCTCTACTGGAATCAGGAACCACCATCACCATCTTTATATGAATCTGAAATAAAACAGTTAGCAATAAAGTTGGAGAACGAATATGGCTTTGACATTTGTTCGGTGTGGTCGGATTAACCTTCGGTTCTGTGAAGACCGACCTGTGATCAGGTAGAATCCCCTTTAAAGAAGATTCTCCTTGACAGGAATTTCCAGCTTGTAGTAATGAGTCTTCCAACAAATTAATGTCAGAATCATCATACAAAGCATGTTCTCATACCGGAACGTCTCAAAGCAGACAGCACGGTAGAGTGAATCAGTGAATTAAATACCCACTGATTGACGAGAAATTGATTTTAAAAATCACTTGCGTGTCACTGGATAAACATTTTGTGCAACACGACAAGGGTTTTATAAATTGAATCATATTTCTGTCAAAAATACTTTTGTTTGAAAATTTTCACAATCATTGTGCTCGAAACTTTGTTGGTGAGCACATTGAAAGGTTTTCCAAAAGTATCCGTCAATCCATTTCCTGTAACAAATTTGATTCAAATTTGAATCGCCTCATCGTTTCTTTCCAGTTGTCACAAGCTTGATCCATGAAGGATCTCACATGTCACCCACCAAGAGCTTGTTTGATGTTGGCTCTAGAAGGATTTCCATCTTCATTGTGAATACTTTACGTATCACTCGGATGTTCTGGCAATACCACGAGGATAATGCGTAGGACTCTTCATATATATTTTCTTGCTTTTCACGGTGTATGAAACAGCAAGCATATTGGAAGTGTGTCCTATTGAGATTTATTGATGATCTCTTGGCTCTAGACTCAATAGTGCGTTTTGATTTAGTGATCGGAGGCTGGAGAGGACTGCCACCTTTTCAATATCGTCTAACTCGGAGTGAGGGAGACGATAGACATGTATTGATCTCCGTGACAAATGAAACAAGAGTCCTTTGAGGGACCTTGAGTGGCTAGGGAGGGTTGTGCAGCATATCACTGGGTCCATGATACTTTGTCTTCAATGTCAGCAATCAACTTAGTGATTCTGACAGCATATGTATTGACCCGGTTTCTGCCTAAAGTGTAAGGAGGGCTTCTTTCTTTTCACCCTTTATCTTTACATTTCTTTTTCATTCTTCAACCCCTTCAGCGCTTACCGAGACTTCATTACTAGAACCTTGTTGGGTTTGTTCCAGTACTAGCTCCATCTCAGTTGGCACTCTTCCCTTATTCTCACTTATCTCCTTTTTAATCATACCTAAGGACTTCTACACTAACTAGTGGATTGTCCCTGGGTAGATCCCTCAGGTTCTGGCGGGATCGTGGGAACCAAATGTCTAGGTGTATTGGGAGGATACACCGTCGCAGCAGCAATTTTCCTAAGGGATGAGGTTTTGGCTTCAAGCTCATCAGCTTTTCTCTTTTCAATATCATACTTCCAAAATATTTGTTTAGGCGTTAACTTCTTTTGAGGTGCAAACACAGTCAATCGATTCTCCTTATTTTAATCATGGGGTTTGACTATTATTCGATTGGCTATGCGGATGGGATCCTTCATTTTCTCATTCACTCTTTCTCTTTTCCACACATCTATTTCATCATTCTCTTCTAAAGATGAAACATCAGGTGGGGCATGACCAGGCATAATCATCACGTGGGCATCATATAAGGCAGGTTGGGCTATTTTAGCATTCCTAAGGAGAGCTAATTTAGGTTCACCTACATTACTTTCACTATGCTTATCACACAACTTTTTGTGCTTCTGAATCATTTGGGCAGTCTGTCTGGTTTGGTCTTGTGTGTACAACTTATCCTCAAGCTTATTCTTTAAGGTTTTAAGTCTAGAGAAATCATTTAAGAGTTGTGTTTCTTTTTCTTTGAATTCTTGCTTTAGAGTATTTAAGTATTTTTGTGCCTCCTGTTTTTGTTTAACAGACTGATCTAGCTGATTTTTCAAAGAATTCAACTCTTGTTTTAATGTTTCTTCCCTTACATTACGCTCGGTTATAAGTGAACGCATTTGACATTCCATTTTCTGCTCACGTTCTGTAAGTTCAAATTTAGCACGCTGTTCATAAAGGGCCACCTGATCCTTATATATGTTTAATCTAGTGGTCAAGGTGTCATCAGGGACAAACACAGTGTTTTCATGCCACTCACCAGCATCATCTACAGGGCAATCATTATCTATGGCACATGCATTATTTTCATCACATGCAATCATTTCAACAGAAGATGCACCACCTTGTACATCAGGCACGTTGTTGTGATTCACATATTGTTCATATGGAAAAATATTACTATTTCCCATGTCAACATTATCTGAATCAACCACATCTGTCTGTTGTACTTCTTTAGGAATCTTCTGTTCATCAACCACTTTATATGTGTCATAAAGTTTTAGTACCTCAGAAATCACAGATGCATTGGAGGGACTGGCTTGATGAGGTGATGAGATCATGGAAGATAGATTGGCCATGAAGATTGTCTGAGCAGTCGGTTCATCATCCACATCAGAGTCAAACGCATCACAATCATTAGCCTTGAAGATGTTGGGATCATTAAGCGCAAGGTCCTGAACAGGCTGCTCATCCACATCGGCATCAAAAGTGTTTCCCCCATCGCCAGCAAGAAATAACAATTCTTCATCGTCCAATACAGCCCCATTTTCTTGAGCCTGCATCAATAACATCTTGTCCTTGAAATAGTCTGAGTTCTGAGGACGTTTAGGTTGATTGCAGTTTCTGGCAATGTGGCCGAGTCCCCCACAGTTGTAACATTTTGGCTGCTTCCCCTGCCCTTGATTTGCATTCCCTGCTCTATCTGCACATTACCTTTACCCAAGTTCCTTTGATTCAAGTTTTGTCTCCCTTGAACGTTCTGAACCACAATTCTACCTTCCTCCACTGTTGCCTGAGTGCGTGGGTTAGATGAGGTTCTGAGTTGATTGTTAGTTTGAGGGAGTGTAGCTCTGAATTGTTGAACGAGTGAGGACACTTGATTGGAGAGCTCATCAATCATCTGATCAGTGCGAGAATATCCAGAGTCTAGTTGAGAGCTCATAGTAGTTTGTGGGTGCATGGATGATTGAGCAAACAATGACTGATTCTTTGGTAGGATGGGATTAAGATAAGATTGATCAAGTTGTGGTTGATTGTATTGCTGAACATTTGCAACAAAGGCCAGTGGGTCATTTGGTGCAGCTGGATTGAGCTTTTCTCTCAACTGACGATCATATGCAACATGTTTCTCATGTTGTTGCAGATAAGCATACAGCTGTTCATAGTTTGTATCCTTCAATCCCTTGTTGAGTTTAACTGCAATCACAAATCTGTCCCATTCAGGGGTCATATTGTTCACGAACTTGAAGTTAAGTTGGATGTTTGGCATTGTCATTTTGATCATTCTCATGTCGTTCACCAACTTGTGGAATCTTACATAGTAGTCTATGACATTTTCACCCGGGTTCATTTTGAAATGTTCAAACTCATCATACATTTGTGACTTATGATCTTCCTTTGTGAGTTCTGACCCAGCCAATAGCATCTTTACATTGTCCCACACTGCTTTTGCTTCAGTATTAAAGTTGATGAGCTTGTAAACATCTTTTGGCAGACCTTGAATAATAATGTTCGAGGCTCTAATATCAGCATCATGCCTCTTCCTGTCCTCCTCAGTCAGATCATTGTATGTTCGAGGCCTGTCGATTCCCAAAGTTACAGTTCCGTCATCACCAGTGGTAACAATGTCACGAGTAGTGCCCATCTGGAATGGTCCTTCATCAATTGATTTGAGAATATTGAACCCATTTTCTTTACCCAAGCAGTAGAGACGAATTCTTTGGGCCCATGACTCGTAGTTAGTCCTATCTAGCATAGGAGGACGAGTATCGGACCCAGCAGCTTGTATGTCATTAGATGCAGTGCTTGTCATGATTAAGACGGGATTTTACAACTCTTGTGATTTAAACCGAGAAATCGCTTCTTTCGCGGGATTTTCTAAAATCAACAAGAGAAACCGTAATCCAAGAGTGAATTGCAAATTTGATTTTCAAAATTCAAGTTACAAAAGTCAAATCTTAATTTGATCAAATCGCAAGAAGTCAAGTTACAAATTGGCAAATCGCAACAAGTCAAATCGCAATCAACCAAATCACAATAAGTCAAATCGTAAGTGTCAACTCGCAACGTCAAATCGCAACTGGTCAAATCGTAATCAGTCAAATCACAATAAATCAAATCGCAACTTGTCAAATCACAAATACTCAAATCACAATTTGTCAATCGTAAGTCAAATCGCAAAGATCAAATCGCAATGACTCAAGTCACAAGTCACAGCCTTTAATCGCAATAGAGTGAGCTCAAATCGCAATAAGCAAATAGCAACCAGAAAACCCAAGTCGCAACTGTCAAATCACAACCGGAACAACTCAAATCGCTAGAGTCAAATCGTAACTCACAACCGGACAAACTATCACTATCTCGTCGAGTCAAATCGCAACTCACTACCGGACAAACTGTCACTATCTCGTCAAATCGCAACCCACAATATGCCAAAACAGTCGCTTTCTAGCGATTTGACTTCTTTTTCCCTTTAGAGTAATAAGTCAAATCGCAGACTCCAAGATATACCAAATCGCTACTACCAATTTCCCAACTGATCAAATCGCAGCGATGAACTTCTAGACGCAACTCAAATCGGAGCCAAGAACACTTTTGCAAACACCAAACGATTTGACCAAATACTCCACAAATCGACAGAAACAAACAACCCAGCAACAAAACAACGCTTATGTAACAATCTTGAACAAGAAAGTACAAGATTTTCACAGATTTAACCACAAACAAAATCGTACAAGTGATTTTCCCTAGAAAAACTATTCGAACCAAGAAACCTAAAAACAACCTATGAAATCCGTGAACATGAACTCATATGAACCTAACCATGGCTCTTGATACCAATTGTAAGATGTTCACTAACTATATAACACGTATGGATTTAGATTAGGCCGAATAGAATAGAGATTTTTAGAGAGAGAAAGTGAGTTGGGAGCCTTTGTAGAGAGAGAAGTAGAAGTTGTATGATTAGAGAAGTGAAAGGTCCAACCCTTCCCTTGTGTGGGAAGGGCTTTATATAGTACATAATATTAGTGCCCCGAGTGGGCTGTGGAGTGAGCTGACAGAGGGTAAAGACCCGACCCACTCCACAAGTTCTATATTAACTAAACTATTACTAATAATACTAATATTCCTACGAGCTATTAAGTGCTAATGAGTACTCGGGGTGACCGAGTCTTCAGATGAATATTTATATTCCTAACAGAACCATAATACTCTATTTATCCTAAACCTAGCAATCAGGGCACTCAATCATACCACCCAATATCAGCATATAACAGTCTATCAAAAAGATCATAGCATCCAACAAAAGCAAATTAAAAATGACACATAAATGAAGTACAATACATTAACATACCAAGATCCACATGCTCTTCCTTCCCATCCCTCTTTCTCCCACTCCCAACAGGCCTTCCCCTCTTCCTTTTTGGTGACATTGTACTCGGATTATGAATTGGTGCAGAAAAAGTTACCTTTTTTCTAGGCCTTCCCCTATCTCTTTTTTTCTCTGCAACTACCTTATTGTCGGTTCTGCTACCACTTCCAAGGGTAGGAAGAGATATCGCACCACTACCACCCATATTTGGTTCATTGTAAGTTTTGTTCCACAGCCATTGAAGAATAACTTCTATCATCTCCTTCGCTATGTTTGCATATGAACCATACTTGGCAATTACTTGATCACCAAATGTAGCCATAACTTCCTCAAAGACTTTATCATTTAATAAAACTTTCCCCCATGACTTTTCCGATGATTCCTCCCCCCAATCAACAAAGACTTTCCCTTATCATTATTTTCCATAGCTGGGTTTGATTGTGCCGATTTTTTGGTTTTCTTAAAGCTAAGGTGTGACTGTTGATTATCGCTTTTAAAGTATGTTAAATGGGGTTGCCCAAATGCACTTAATGTTTTCTGCAAAAGCCTACTCTAGTTGATTTAATGAAGTTAAGTTATGTTTGCAAATATTGTCCTTGAAGTATAATTGACGGGAGAGACTGAGATTATTGAAATGACAATAATACCCTCAGTGACGAGGCACTTAATGAGGAAAATAATTAAAGTTAGCAAAAAGTAGCTCTCGGTGGCTATTTTGAAAAAAAAAAAAAAAAAAACATTAATGTCGTTTTTGCAACAAAATTTCTCTCGGTATATTCCTTGCACATTTGGGCTACTTTAGGGACCATTTTTGCAATTTACCCTTAACTAAAATTACAATACTAAAAATAAAAATAACATACGAAACTAAAAAAACATACGCAAAAAAAACATACTAAAAGAATTAAAACATACGAAACTAAAAAATTAAAACATATGAAACTAAAAAATTAAAACAAATACTAAACTAAAAAAATACAATACGAAAGTAATTTTGTTGATTTTATTCTTGTTGTTGTCGATATTTCTTCATTATCTCGTCTTTTTGCACTGCGATAAGGAACTTTCGGTCCGGTGGTAAATTGGGGTCGGTTGGAGTATTGAGAAACCTCAATTCTTCGATTTTTAGTATGCCCTCTTCTTTCTTCCTCGTACGCTGTCATCACGGCTTCCCATTTAATTCGAAACACATTTTGCATAAAATCACCAAATTCAAACGCCCCACTTCCCGCGGTGCTCGACGAGGATTGGGATTTTTTTTCCCGGTACGTGGTTTACAGTTGGATGAGGTCTCATGTCATCTCCGAATAGCTCATCGCGTCTGGTTAGATCAACTGGATCAACGGGAATGGCCGCGTCCCATTTGGCGTGTTTTTTCAAAATATCTCACGCGTCTTCTTTAGCAAACAGTCTTCCGCTTTTAACCTCTTGCCAATACGCGTTCCTAACACGACTCATAAAATCCATCTCATTTTCCTAACTACGAGCACCCAAACGTTGGAAACGTTTGAAGATTGTGTTGAATTTTTGACAATTATGGTTCAACGTATGCCATTTACTCGTTATCATGTCCTTGTTACGTTTTTGGAAATTACTTCTGTTGAACTCGTGGAGAAGTTTGTACCAAAATGAATCGTTGTTTTGGTCGGCTCTGACTTTGGCATCCTCATAAACAGAAACGTAACACGAGGATAATAACGTTTCTTCTGATGCTATCCAACGAGGGGTGCAATTTAGAGTGTCGGGTTTGTTTTGGGTTGTGGGTTTCGTGTCTTTTCCTATTTTTGCCATTTGTTTTCCTTTTCTTTTGAACTTTTCGGTTAACTTATAAATACAACACTAACCGAGTTTTTATGCTGTAATTTTTGGGGCTGTAAAATTGGTGAATAAAGTAAATTTATGTTTTATGATGTGCTGTAAATTTTTGTAATTATACTTCATCTAGCTATTTATTTCTTTCAATTCATTGGGTTTTGATATGTTTTAACAGCTAAGTATTGCAATATGAAGTGGCAATACATATATTGTTTTGCAATCATTAGTATATTAAAAAACAACTAATTAAGGCATTTTTGTTAAGACCCTAATGCTCAGTTCTCGAGGTGAAATGGAAGAGGAAAGGAAAGGAAATGGATAGTTTTTTGTGTTCTTGAGGTTTTTGTAAGAGGGGGAAAGAGATGTGGAAAGGAAATAGGGAGGAATTTTTGTTATGTAAATCTTCCTCTCACTTTTGGGAGTAAATGGAAAGGAAAGGGAATCGTATGTTGTGTAAAGACTAATATACCCTTTTTAAAAGATTTGACATTAACAACTAAAGGGCATATATGTAATTTGACCAAGTTATTTGCTTTTTCCTCCTACTCAAGAACATGATTATGATTACTTTCCTTTTTCTTTCCCCTATCTCAAGAACATACCAACTAACACTTACTTTCCTTTTCTCTTTCTTTTCCCTTCCCTATTCTTTTCCATTTCCCTTCACTCAAAACTCGAGAACTGAGCGTAATTATGCAGCCATACTTCGTCTTTAAATCTTTAGCATAATTTCTATTGATATCTTCATTATAATTTCTACATCAAATGAACCAATGAGCCACTGGCTCAAATGAACACGTTACAAATTTGTTGCAGCTTCCATTAGACAAAGGGATAATAGTTTAAAGAAGGGTTAAGAATGGTAAAATCAAGCAGCAATAATTTAGTCATATCGCTTATACATTGAACATGTTTCTTTTATTCTTACAGGTACGGAGTATAACGAAGACAACAATGGCACTTTTATGGTTAAAGTGCCCATCTTCTCTTGATCGGAAGTCTCAAAGGTAGAGATATATGACATCATTTGTTTTCTAATAAACATTCCGGAGAATATTTATGCAGATTATGAGAGAAATTGATAATGGTTTGTAATGTTTCATGCATCATGCGTGTTTAATGCAATGAACTAGAAAGTCGATTTTGTGTTTTAACTACTTGTCAAGTTGAACAGACGCAATACAATCTTGCTTCTATGTATCCTCTTGTGTGCGACTTATGATTGTATATCTATTGAGGTAAAACCTTGTCAGTGGGTCCTACTTCTTTATGAGATCCTTCGGATGGTTTCCTACGGATGCTATAAGCTCCTACACACAAGAAACACGCACGTTAGACTCGCCTTGGGTTTTATCCCAAGGCCAACCTCCAGCGTGAGAGTAAGTATATTGTAGTACGAAGGGTAAGATAGTAAATGAGAGTAAATGCTATATGAGTGTATTAGTTGTCAATCATAAATGAGGTGGGGGTATTTATACTACCCACACCTCGTTACCTGTTTTGCCTAGGGACTAAGCAAGCCGAGCTATGCCTAGTCTTGTAGGTAGGTGTCAGATCACGTGGGAGACACAATCCTGGAAAATCTGGGATGGCGGCGTGGCGACGGTTGATGGGATTGTCCATTGGGTAAATGGCGGCGGTTAACCCTTCGGCTAGTATGTCCGGAAGTGGGCGGCTAGTCCAGACGAGACGTGACGTCTGGACACATACGCCAACAATATCCTATCTTTCGAAGGTGTTACTTCTATATAAAATCATTGTTTAGTGTGCAAAGCATAAAGTTTTATACTATAACAATAAGCAAGCCCCATATATAATAAATTAATTACCTACATAAAACTTAATACACTGTTATGGTTGAAACATAACAAGAGTCACGTACACAAGAAGCCTTAGCCAAACCCGTTTAAATCGATTCTATTAGTTGAACATTGTTCAAAAATGCCACACTCTTAGTAGCACATTTTTTGCTCTGTTAGTTTCATTCATTAGCATTTTTGATATATTAAAGACTTATAAGAGGTAAAATAGATTAAAATTTAAGACTAACACTTTCAACTCGGTTTGCAAGTATTTAGATATCAACTCATTTTGTCTCGAATAATTAGAAGAAAAACAATTTTGACACTTAAATATTCGTATATATTTTGACCCATACACATACGTCCGTCAACTTCTTTTCAATAAATCGATTGCATGCGAAGTTCAATAGTTTATCGCAAAAAAAAGCCGGTACAACGCACGGGTCTGGATGCCTCATAGATATTAATATTTAACAATTCATGTTTTATTTATAAAATGGGTGGTAAGATGTATAAATATTAGTGCGTTTTGATTTTTTGTTTAAGATTAAGTATGAAATTAAGTGAAAATTAAATTATATTTTGCTTATAGCTTAAATGATTACTTTACATGTGTAAGGGATATAAAGTGTTGAACTTTTACCTGATAAATTGGTAAAAGTTTAGGTCAAAACGCGGTTTAGTACCCCGAACTTGACTAAGTGGAATATCTACTACCCTGAATTATTAGAGGTGGAGAATGGTACCCTTAGTTTGTCTAAGTGGAATTTTTATTACCCTACACACACTTCACATGATCAACCATCATGTGAGCCCAGCCCGTTAAGATTCTAACGGAGGAAAACAGATACGTTTATTCAACTTTCAACAGAAGGTTTGACATTGAGTATATTAAAAAGGGGAGAATTTCATATATCACCCTAAAAACACAACTAATTTCATATATACCCAACTAAACTAGTAAATATCATATATACCCAAAAACACATTTCAAATTTCATATTTCCCCAATTTTACTTATTTAATTTAAATCAAATTTTATTAAGACCATTTTGCCCTTCATGGTTTCCACCAAATGAGTCTCATTTGTGAGGGAGTTTCTTTTTTATGATCCAACTACACATGACATAAAGTGGCAATTATACCTAACTAACATTCATTGGGCTACTTAGTTCTTTTTTTTTTTGCAATCCGGTCCAGCGAGAGTCCGATTAATAAATTGGTTGGTTATTGGGTAACCCGAACTGTTCATCCTCACTCACAGTGTTTGTTTTCCTTTGAGATCTGAAACATGCAACCCCGTGACATCGACCCGACGGCGATTCAAGTTTTTTCGAGCCGAACATATGGGTTTTGTGGCAACTACAGTTGCCTGTGAGGGGGTGTACAGTGCTATGAATAGTGATAATATTTTTTTATTGCTTTTGTGGTTGTTCTTATGCCATGTGTTATGTGTACAATATCCCCCTTAGTTATATCTACAACTTTAGATCTAATATAGGTTTACTGGCAATTTTTTGATCAAAAAAATTGGTGCCCTTATTCTCTGAAGAAACCCTGTGAAAGCATTCATTGTAGGTTCCAGTTTTTTATTATGTTTGTTTGTGTTTTGTTGTTGTTATTGCTAATTTTATGATGTCAGATTTACCCTGTTGCTGCATTTAATTGTCACTATTATTGTTGTCATAACTGCTATTATTTTTTCCTTCCAAGTATTGATAGTTATTGCTTCATGTACGAATTTGCTTCATTTAATTGTAGGTGTTGCTGATTTTATGATGTCACATTTAGGGTTGTGTTGTTGTTATTGTCTGCTTTAGGGTTTCCCTACATTTAATTCGACACTTCTTTTTTTATTACAGTTGTTGTTTTAGGATTATAAGATTAGAAGCTTTTTTACAATTCTTTATGTTACAATAATTTAAGGAGCCTTTTTTTTAGCCTGCCATGCTACGGAATGCTCAATTGTTGCTTTTCCTCTATTTTTTTTAGCTTATTTTATGAAGATGTCCTTTATTTTTTTACAGCAATTTCTAACTTTTGCTGCCTTTTTTTTTCTCGCATTGTTTTCCTCTGCCTGCAAATCATCATTTAAAAATGCATTTGTTGCTCATAATAACTAATTATAAACTCTTAGTGATTGTTCTTTGGTTAACTTTTTTTTTTTGGGTTCATCGGCCTTTGTCTTCCTCTTTGTAATTATGAAACCAAAATTTAAACTTGATACTAAAAATGTCAACAAACGAGTGCCTCAAAATCCAAAACTAAACAATGACACGACTATACATGGGTGTGCCAACTCCGAGATCCAAGGTCACATTAGAGACAACGTGTCTCATTGTTAGTCAGTTACCAGCCCTTTTTTAAATACTCCTGAGGGTACTCCCCTGACACTAAACATTGGTTCATCCAAAGGTTAGTTCATTCTACACTGTCCATACAGTTATGACTAGTCTTTTTTATCACATGCATAACTCACCTTACTCATTTTTTTACTCATTTTCTACAGATGCTTTTCAGCCACAAAATTCACGTATTATAGACCGTCAGCTTCGGACAAACCATACTGCTGCTGAAAGTGACCTGCCTGCACCATCGACCTGTTTTTTTAGTGGCTAGTGCCTGAAACGGAGTAATTTGAGCAGTAAATTTGGTTTGTATTTATTCAATCAACAACGCTTCTATTCTTATGGTCATAACACCAAATGTAGAACCTCATATTCATATACCTGTTTAAAAATAAAGAGACACGTACGCGCAAACGTATTAGGACCCAAAAAAATGGCAAACAGGATGTCACCACTAACAGTAGTTTACAAGCTCCTTCGGTAGGACGTGTAACTGTAACCAAAAATGACTTACTTCATAATGTCCCTCAAGGTAAACTAAGGCAGTCTATTATAAAGAAGTTTACCATTTAATGTAAGCACCAGCTTCTGCTGTAAATGTATTTGATACACTAAAGTAATAACCATTGTTGTTCTTTTCTCTTTTTCACAGCATCAACTCCAATATTTGTGCAGCAAAGTCAACATACTCATACACCAGAAAATCAAACTAACGGTCGTAGAATGCAACAAATTCTGCCAGGGGTACTTTCCAAAATAGTCCCAATCATCCTGTTTTTCCTATTGGTCAACCATCTATGTGTGGTACAAGTGAAAGTACGTCTCTAAATTGTCTTTAAACACGATTCCAACTTAAAATTACCAATCAATTTATTGTCTAATATTTTAACAATAAGTTTATTACACACAACATTTAATGACCTTCTCACAAACTTTGGCCCTCATAACAGGAATGGCTGCACATGATGCAGCTGAATAACTTTTTTTGGAAAAGGAATCACCCGGCAAAATACATTAATCACAGAACAAGTAAGTACATGGAATGTGCAGAAGTACACATAACTCAGCAAAAGCTGAATCAACTTCTCTAAATAATAACAGGCAAACTCAAGAAAAAACCAGGCCGAGAAGCGAGGCGCCCACACGCCGTGTGCGCCAACGTTCTTCAACAACCGATTTACAATGTCGTGCAAATAATGGGTTCCACCGTCCTCATGAACAATCATTTTCGCATACAAATGAAGGTAAATCTCGCCACTGACTTTCCCAATAGCTTATGTCTTATTAAGAGTTGCGTCTTAATTAATGCACTATTTTACCTTCACAACAGGAACGCCTACACATAATTCCCCTGAATCAACTGATATAAATAATGGCAGCTGTTTGCAGAAAACTAAAAAAAAAAAAAAAAAAAAAAAAAAAAAAAAGAACAAGAAGTGATCCGGCCACAAGGCATGTTCGCCAACATTCTTCCATAAGTAATTTACACTCTCATTTAGATAATGCTACTGATAATCCTGGCGAACAGTCAACTTCTCATGGAAATGAAGGTAAACCTCGCGGTTTCCTTTCCCAACACCTTACCTTTTAACTAAATAAGTTGCTTTCCATGTTTTAATTCAGAGTTCTGTTTCACTCAATGCAGATACATCAGCTATGTATGATGATTTAGGGGATTGTAATCAACGATGCCGTTACTGCAAAGCTGCATTCTGTCATGAGGAATGGCTTAAAGGGCATCATTCTTACAATGGTTAGCCTGAATATCTTTTATGTTGTGGAGGTGGTAAAGTTTTCATGGAACCTGAGGTAGATCCACCTGCATATATCAAGCAGCTTCTTGGAGACAGTAGTTTTATGCAAAATATAAGGGCTTACAATCAGATGTTTGCCATGACTTCATTTGGTGCCAAGATTGACAACACAATCAACCAAAGAAGAGGTCCATATGTGTTTAAAGTTTCTGGTCAGATATAACATTGGATTGGTTCCCTGTGTCCTACTGGTGATGATGCGCCATGCTTTTTAAAGCTATATATAAAAGACACACAATGAAGTACAAAACAGGATGAGCCATTTTCAAGATTTCGATAGACCTGCATTAGATCCAGAGGTGGTTGAAGGACTCATCCAGTTTTTAGATACTCACAATGAGCTGGTTCGTCTGTTCAGAATGGCACGAGATAAATGTACAGAAGCCAATGTGCCTGAATTTAAGGTTAGGCTTTAAAACGCTGTAGGTGCGCGCAGTTATGAGCTGCCTGCATGTCATACTCTAGGAGCCATAGTGTTTGACAATGGTCCAACAACCAAACCAGACTATGATGTTATCATCGAATCCAGAGGTGGACCACCAAAAAGGATAAACAAGCTTCATCAATCATACATGTCGTTGCAGTTTCCGCTGATTTTCATCTATGGTGAGCCCGGATTTCATCCAAAGTTAAAGCTAAGATCTGCAGATCCAAACGACAAGGCAAGACGAGTTTCGATGAACGCGTTTTACACATACCAGTTGCACCCAAGGCATGACCAGTATGATCTACTTTTCCTAACAGGACGCCTTTTTCAGCAATACGTTGTTGGTGTTTATTGTTGTATAGAACATAATAGAATGGATTTCTATAGAACGCACCAAAATGACATCCGGGGAGAATATTTGTTCAGGCCTCTATGATGCAATTTCAAGAGGCGATCGTGATGGCTCAGAAGTCGGTTCAAGAATTATTTTGCCTTCTTCATTTACTGGAGGTCCTAGATATATATATAGCCACTACTTGGATGCGCTAGCAATTTGTCGTATGCTTGGTAATCCACAATTCTTCATAACGTTCACATGTAATGTCAATTGGCCGAAATCCAACGATACATGGTAGCATTTCCTCATTTGAATGCGACGGACAGAGCAGATGTAATATGTAGAGTTTTTGAGCAAAAGATTAAAGCCTTTATCAGGTTTCTCAAACAAAGGCAAACTTTTGGATATATCACAGGAGGTATGCCTATGTTTTGCGATAAATGTTTTTTCAGTTTAAGTTTCATTAAAATTTATGGCGTCAATAGGTGGACCGTGTAATGTATCAACATATTCGCCTAATTTTTACTTCTCTATTCTTTACTATGAAGTATTATACACTGTTGAGTTCCAAAAGCGTGGGTTACCACATTGTCACACACTGGTCTGGGTGTCTTCATCAACCAAAATACAAAATACTGAAGATGTTGACCAGTATATTTATGCAGTGTTGCCTGACCCAGCTGTTGATCCACGCGGCTACAAAATGTTTCTGAAATGATGATGCATGGGCCCTGTGGAAAAGCCAATTTGGGTGCACCGTGTATGCAAGGCGAGGTTTGCACCAAAAAATTCCCAAAGAAATACAATAACGAGATATTTTTTGATAACGAGGGTCGTGTACATTATCGAAGAAGGCAAACAAAGATTTCTGCAGCTAAACACCAGATGAAGCTTGAAAACAGCTATGTCGTCCCATATAATCGGTCCTTGTACTTGGCATTCTCAGCACATATCAATGTAGAATTGGTATGTGTTAAATCACATACATTTTCTTTATCAAAATCGGACTTAAAAGACCAAAAACCGACCATAAATACCAAATATATGCTTGTTTTTGTGTTTGTGTATGTGCAAGTAAAGGATATTAGAAAATGACAAAAAGAAAGACAAAACGGATGGAAACGAGCACGAGAATGAAAAGAGTGAGAAAAACCGAGGCCGGGGATGTGATTTTATAATTTTTATCAGCTAAAATCCTACAATCTCAAAACCAAAAGCCTTAATGATAAATCATTCTCACCAAAAAAATCCAAAACTATTTTCAATCCAAGTCCCTAAATTTTGCAAAGTTGGTCCCTAAACTAACTAATGTTAAATCTATTATTGATAAAAATTCATATAACCTTATTCCATTAATCCAATCCAGTCCATAACTTAAAATCCCAATCCACCCTTCCTTTTATATCCGGATCTATAACCCAACCTGCCAAAACCCAAGTCAAACAATAATAAAAAAACAGGGTCAAACACTCAGAAAAAAGGCGGGTTAAAACAATTACTGTTCATCATCCCCAACCTCTTTTACCCTGCCCTTCTATTGTACTTACCCCTCAATTAAGTACAATTTATCCCTTCTAGAAGGCTGACAAGGCTGAGATGAGCTCACTCTTTATCCATGATGCGCGTGATGTGTCGTTGCGGTTTAGCAGTTTTAATGCCTACTCAAGTTTTAAATTTATATTTAGCCGACTTATCAATAACACACACACTTAACGAGCAGTGTACCCGGTCAGTATGAATATAATGGTAAGTAGAGTGTCGATCACTAAGAGTGGAACGTATTATCTAGTTATTCTAATCAGTATTTTAATATTCTAACGCAAGGGGGTTTCAGCCTGAGAGACTGGCATGATTTGGTTGCAATTAAATAATAAACTAAACCAATAGGCACGAATCAGCAAGTAGCACACACGTACACAGATAAATACTCGAGACAATAAGAGGGCTGTCCTTATGATTAAGTAGTTTGTCACTTGTTTTATTGATAGCTTTATATGAAGTGTATGTAGTTAACCCTTTCTCGTTGGTCCTATTCTTATCGGCGAGTAAACCCTTAATGATTACTTATGTCTAAAAGTTATTCCTAAGTGATCAATTTAGTAACAACCGTGGGAGTGCAACCTTTCAATTGCCACATTACACAAGCCACTAATAAACACAGAGGTTATCAATGCACTAATAAGTAGTAACCAAAGACATCAACATATAAACTTTAATTGATGAGAAAGCAGTTTTAAGGGAGTGCAACCTTTCCGTTGTCACGTTACACAAGCCACCAATCTTGATGAATTAAAGTTTACTAACACAATAAAACAAAACTACTTAATGAATTAAACACATGCAACACCTTCTTATAGCTCTTGTATCTTTGATTTGAGTGTGTCTTGTGCTGCTGCCTTGACTGAATTCGTCCTTGGTTTCTGTCCGGTCTTCGGTTCTTATATATGGTCCTCTGGTTCCACGAATTTCGTCTGGTCTTGGGGTATTTATAGTTTCTGTCTGAGGGTGAGATGCGGCGCATCTAAGGAGTAGATGCGGCGCATGTACTTAACTTCGCGTGGGGTCCAAGATTATAATATTCAGGAATATTCGTACACCGCCAGAAGATGCGGCGTAACTCATTTATAGATGCGGCGCATGTCCTCTTGAATCTTGGATCGTATCTGGTGAGATCTTGATAGTGATGCGGCGCATGTCGTGAGTGAGATGCGGCGCATCTGGAGCAGATTTGACTTGATCTTGTCCATTTCAGTAGACTCTTCACTTTATGCACGTTTTGCTCTATAATTAGTCCAAAATCGCCAAGTTTCACCAAATGCTTGTTTTCAACTGAGAATTATAAAAGTAAACGATTAAGTATCAATCCTCATACATAATATAATAAAACAAGTCAATTTAATAGGATAAATGATAGTAATAAAATGTACTTATTTGAGTTCATCAAATATCCCCCCACTTGAACTTTACTTGTCCCCAAGTAAACCTTAGATTAAATCTTATGAAAATGTATCCTAAAAGATGTTAGGATTTATTTTTACATTTAAGCATGTATTCGTTTTTGTCATAATCACACAACTAAACACTTAACGAATTAGAAGTAAAATAAAATAATCTGATAAAAGCAAATCTAATCGTTTAACTGTCCAGTCGCGACGAATATTCTATCATAAGCTTGGCAAGTATACACATCTCCACCACTAAAGCCAAGGAATAACAAGTCTAAAGCGGTAAAAAGGGTTTTTAGGCTTAAAGGGTTAATTATTCTTAATCACTATCGATCTCAAATTCCAGAAAAGGCGACAAAATCACAAATACATGATCGAATCCACGAACACGATACTTGCAATTGCTCAAATCCTTAACTCGAATAGGCTAAAGATAGGTCCAAACTTCACCAATAATAATATATCAAAAAGGGCGACAAAATCATAAATACATAGCCGAATCCACGACTACGATACTTAAGATTGCTCAAATCCCTAATCTCAATAAATCAAAGGTTTGGTTGGATAAAGAATAGGGTATGGATAACATTTGGGATATAAATTGGTGTAAAATGAAAAATAAACAAAACAAATAAATTAAAATCCTAAGTGTGGTTAATCACTATCCCAACCATCCCATGAATAAGACTCATATCATAGAATAACTCACGCTTTAACACTTGAAACACACGCTTTAGGTAGACACGAATTACACTCAACAAGATCTTAATCAAAGAATATCCTTAGTTGACGTTCCCATAACTGCCAACTCCCATTCAATCCATAAATATAATACAACAACTAGTGGTGATATCGACCACTTACATAACTTTACATCGTTGGTCAAAACAAACATCCAACTTTCTTTTTCTTTTTCTTTTCTATTTTTTCAATTTTTTTTTTTTTTTTTTTTTTTTTTTTTTTTTTTTTTTTCAACATATAGATAGATGTGTAAAATTTCACCACATCACTATAACGATAATTCTGGATAATTTTTCCATACTTTTCATAACTTCAGAAATAATGATAATAGTGAAAGTAGTAAACACACGAAAAATAAATTCAAAGATATACAATATTTACTTTCACTCCAATTGCATTGTGCAATTTCCCGACCTAACCAAAGATAATGAATTACGCACGCGAACACAGGTAATGTAAGGAAACACACTTTGCCTATAGCAATTAACCAACCACGGATTTTAATCTACAGGGTAGGCTAAGGTTTAAGGTGTAACGAAACATTTTAAACATAGGTGTAAGAAACGAAAGGAATGGCTCTGAGTGTTTTTCTAGGGGTATCTTACTCTAAAAATGAGAGTAACAAAAGGGTTTATACGGGGGTTAACTAACCAGTGTAGTTAGCTAATAACACATAACATAATAAAGGCCATTTGGGTGTAATCCTAGAAATTTACCAATTTAGACAAGTCATTCCAATTATATAAATAATACTCATTATGGTGGTCTCGAATAGTATACAAGCCAAGTTCTAAAGTTTACAAGTCACCGGCACACTCATAGATTTGTGAATTTTGAAAAAAATCACAATTTTTGAAAATAATGTCATGTGTGCAGCTATGCAACTTAGACCTTAAACAAAAACATGCTAAAATTTTAAATTTTGATATATTAAGCACATTTTAAGCATATTTTGAAAAGTTTAGGACAAGTAAATGTTAAGTGTTCTAATTCTCCAATCCCCCCACTTAAGTTAAACAACGCCCTCGTTGTTTGTATAAAAGGTTAAAAACTGGAAAATAAAAGAATTAGAACAGAAAAACTCCCCTGAGATTTGCTCGGTATGATCCTCCATTAGTGAAAGAGCAAAAATCATCTTTCTTGTGGATTAGAACGTTTAAGCTTCATATTAGATGTATCCACAGGAAATGCAGGATTCTATAATACCACCAATGCTTCAAAACACACCTAAGGTAAGAAAGGTTCAACTTGCATAATACATTAGTAGTTAGGTAAAATAAAACATAAAAATTAAAAATGAAAATCATCAGGTCAGTCGATGCGCCGTATCTTATGGAAGAAGATACGCCGTATCGAGCCTGGAATAAATACGGATCAGAATAAAAGATGCGCCGCATCCTTAACCAGGGATGCGCCGCATTAAAAATAAACTGATGAAAAGTTTTAAATTCGAAAATAAAAATGCAGAAAAATTAAAATAAGATATGACCATTGCAGGAGATGCGTCGCATCTCAGGATTGAGATGCGCCGTATCCTCGGCGGCCTGACTGACTCGACACAAAACAGTAAAATAAAAGATAAATCCGGGTTGTCTCCCGGTAAGCACTTGTCTTTATTCCAGAGTCTTCAAGTTAGACTCACGTTCAGCTCATTAGTATCGATCATTGAAGGAGTCGGAAACATCGCGCTCCCTCATAGCCAATTCGGTAATATTGAACACTCCTTGCTCGTCCTTGATTTCCACGCCGTTCTTCTTCAGTATCTGTATAAACAAAGTTCTGTCCCTTTCGGGCATAGATGACAAAATGATAGACGGGAAATTCTTATTATCATATAGGCATAAATAAGCAAGGTGGGGTGGTAGTTCAATAAACACATCATTATTCAAATTCATTTTCTCAACTATTCTCCTACGTTTGTTAATTACTACGCAATCATACCATTCATCATCAGAATCATTAACAACATCGCGCCTAAGTTCGGTCGGTACATTAAGGTCAATAAATTCCTCAAAGTTTTCATGATTAGGATTAGTTGAGTTGTTTTGAATTAATGTTTCTCCCATAAGTCTAGCTTCAAGATCGAGGTCCATACGCTCTCTTAATCCTAGCATGTAGACACCTCTAATTATGCTTTTAACAGGATCTTGGCACTTATAGACCAGTTTATTATTCCCTACCCTTAATGAGATTTTTCTTTTAAACACATCAATCTTAGCATGGGCAGTAGACAAGAAAGGTCGACCAAGGATTAAAGGAACCTTAACATCCTCGGGCATATCTAAAATAACAAAGTCTACAGGGAAAACAAATTTCTCAATCTTAACTAGCACATTATTAGCAATCCCTTCAGGTCGTTTTACCGTTTTATCAGCCAATTCAATAAGTAACTTAGTGGGTGCTAATTTTCTTAGTCCTAGGGTAGTGAATGTCTTAAGAGGCATAACACTAACACTAGCTCCTAAGTCAGCTAACACATTATTGAAATTTATATTATTAATTGAACAAGGCAAAGTAAAACTTCCTGGGTCTTTTTCTTTGTGAGGCAAGGCATTTAAGTCGGTTGCAGAGCTCTCTTCTTTCATTGTAGCCTTGATCTCCTCTTCAATCTTTGTCTTTTCTTTTAGTAATCTCCTTAAGCTGATTGAAGAATTAAAGAAAAATTCGGGTCTTGCCCCATCATTACGATTCATCGGTCTTCTAGGAAAAGGAATGTTAGGAGCGACTTCTTCAGTGGTGCTTATGGCCTTGACATGATCTCTTGGATTTGTTTCGGTTGAGCTAGGTAAACTTCCATATCCCCTTTCTTGAAGAACTTTGCTCATTTGACCAATTTGTTGTTCCAATGCTTTGATCGAAGCTCCTTGATTTCTTGTAGTAGTGTCCGTTGAAGCTCGGATTTCTTTGATCATAGCAGTATTCTCTTCATGTCTTTTAGCAGCATCGGCCATAATTTGCTTTAGAGTGTCATCTAAAGTCTGCCTCCTTTCTTGATAAGCGGGATTGAAGTTGTTCTTTTGATAGAATCCCGGGGTAGCTTCCCTAAATCTTCCTGAAGGTCAGAATGGTTGTCCAAATTGGGTGTAATATGCTTCTTCAAACGTCTCACTTTCATTCTTATTTGGGCAATCTTTAGTGTAGTGAGGTCCTTCGCACTTTTCACATCCAACTTGGGCAGCATACACTCTTTCATCACGCTTCTTCATCTCTCTACTAATTTCATCCAATTGAGCTTGAATAGCAGCAATCCCGTCAAAATTAGTGCTGCTCTTAGATCTAGTAGAGGTCCCATCGTGCCATTTCTGAGAATGATCAGCAGCTTCTTGGATAGCTTTCCTAGCATTAGTTGCACTCATTTGAGGTACAGCTCCCTTAGCATCCAAAATCTGTCTAGTAGGCACGTCCAGTCCTTGATAAAACAATATTATCTCCTGCATAGGGGTTAGATAGTGTTGAGGACATTTTATCAGTAAATCTTTAAATCGTTCCCAAGCTTGATAAAGAGTTTCATCAGGCTCTTGCTTGAAACTGTTGATAGCCTCCATTTTTTTAGCAGTCCTAGCAGGTGGACAATATCTCTTCAGGAATTTGCTCTTCAAACCTTCCCATGTAGTGATTGAACTAGCAGGTTCATTCCTTAGCCACTTGTTAGCAGCTCCTTTTAGCGAGATTGGAAAGATTCTTAGCATGAGTTGATCGTCAGTGACTCCTTCTGAAGTAAACAAATCTGCAATCTCCAGGACCTTTTCCACATGCTCATTAGCATCCTCATGTTCCGTCCCACTGAAAGCATTCTCTCTGAGCTCTTTGAGAAACTGACCCTTCAACTCAAATTTTGATTTATCATTAAACTTTGGTCTAGCAACTCCTGAAGTGTAATCAGCACGGGTACTGTTCATGTATTCCTCCATAGTAGTGTTTTCGCCCATTGTTTCTGTTTCAACTTCCTCTTTCTCTTCAGAAAAGTAATCAAGCTCGAGTGAGCTTGAAAGATCAAAGCTTCTTGTGTTGAAAAGCCTTTTAAGCGAATGTAGGGCTCGTTCAGGATCTTCGAAAGGTTGAATCAAGTTCTTCGTAGAACTCCTGGTCATGCACTTCCTGAAATCAACACAAAAATATCAGTAGGGCATGCTCGAGAAAGTAGTATATCAGAAAATTAACAACGAAAACGGAATACGAAAAATTAAAGTTACTGATATCTGCAGACGATGCGCCGTATCCAAAAAGTTGGATACGCCGTATCTTATAATCGTTAAAATTTTATCAGACTTTATTCAGAAAATAGATACGCCGCTTAGAAATTAGAATGCGCCGTATCAATTTTAATTATCAAAAATCGATATTTATTAAAAATTAAATGCGTCGTATTAACAATAGTTAATGCGCCGTATTTTCGTTACGTTTCAAAATACGAGATTTTTGATTCAGAAGGATGCGCCGTATCGATAAAAATCGATACGCCGTATCTGTTTAATAATTCGAAAACTGTTTTTAATTAAAATAATAGATACGCCGTATCTGCTAAAGCAGATGCGTCGTATGGCGTTAAAGTTTAGAAAAATTTTTCTTAAAAATAGATACGCCGTATCTTGGGGAAAAGATGCGTCGTATCGCTTTATCGCTTAGAAAAAATTTTCTTATTAAAAACAGATACGCCGTATCTTGGGGAAAAGATGCGTCGTATCGAATTAATTAAACGCGTTGTATTTATAAAAAAAATTGAACGCAATACGCCGTATCTGAGAAATCAGATGCGCCGTATCGTTCGATTTAGCTCAGTACAACGATAGCAGTATGCAAAAACAAATAAAACACACGAAAATAAAAACAAATAAAGCAAACAAATAACACACAAAAACAGAAAATATGCAAAATAGTACAATGAATGCAAATTAATCTAATACACAACAAAATTAGCGGTTAGATAAAAATAAATTAAAACCTAATTAAAATACTAATCAAATTAACAGATAATAACAATTCACTCCCCGGCAGCGGCGCCAAAAACTTGATGCGCGTGATGTGTCGTTGCGGTTTAGCAGTTTTAATGCCTACTCAAGTTTTAAATTTATATTTAGCCGACTTATCAATAACACACATACTTAACGAGCAGTGTACCCGGTCAGTATGAATATAATGGTAAGTAGAGTGTCGATCACTAAGAGTGGAACGTATTATCTAGTTATTCTAATCAGTATTTTAATATTCTAACGCAAGGGGGTTTCAGCCTGAGAGACTGGCACGATTTGGTTGCAATTAAATAATAAACTAAACCAATAGGCACGAATCAGCAAGTAGCACACACGTACACAGATAAATACTCGAGACAATAAGAGGGCTGTCCTTATGATTAAGTAGTTTGTCACTTGTTTTATTGATAGCTTTATATGAAGTGTATGTAGTTAACCCTTTCTCGTTGGTCCTATTCTTATCGGCGAGTAAACCCTTAATGATTACTTATGTCTAAAAGTTATTCCTAAGTGATCAATTTAGTAACAACCGTGGGAGTGCAACCTTTCAATTGCCACATTACACAAGCCACTAATAAACACAGAGGTTATCAATGCACTAATAAGTAGTAACCAAAGACATCAACATATAAACTTTAATTGATGAGAAAGCAGTTTTAAGGGAGTGCAACCTTTCCGTTGTCACGTTACACAAGCCACCAATCTTGATGAATTAAAGTTTACTAACACAATAAAACAAAACTACTTAATGAATTAAACACATGCATCACCTTCTTATAGCTCTTGTATCTTTGATTTGAGTGTGTCTTGTGCTGCTGCCTTGACTGAATTCGTCCTTGGTTTCTGTCCGGTCTTCGGTTCTTATATATGGTCCTCTGGTTCCACGAATTTCGTCTGGTCTTGGGGTATTTATAGTTTCTGTCTGAGGGTGAGATGCGGCGCATCTAAGGAGTAGATGCGGCGCATGTACTTAACTTCGCGTGGGGTCCAAGATTATAATATTCAAGAATATTCGTACACCGCCAGAAGATGCGGCGTAACTCATTTATAGATGCGGCGCATGTCCTCTTGAATCTTGGATCGTATCTGGTGAGATCTTGATAGTGATGCGGCGCATGTCGTGAGTGAGATGCGGCGCATCTGGAGCAGATTTGACTTGATCTTGTCCATTTCAGTAGACTCTTCACTTTATGCACGTTTTGCTCCATAATTAGTCCAAAATCGCCAAGTTTCACCAAATGCTTGTTTTCAACTGAGAATTACAAAAGTAAACGATTAAGTATCAATCCTCATACATAATATAATAAAACAAGTCAATTTAATAGGATAAATGATAGTAATAAAATGTACTTATTTGAGTTCATCAATCCACCATGGCAATTTCCAAGCATCCTATTGGAGGGGGCTATGTGGCACACGAATCAAGGGCTAAGATTAAGGATTGATGTCGACATCTTGGATTCAAAGGCTGGGATTGATTGATAGAAACCCTAGAAGCTTCCTAGAACTCCTATAAATAGAGGCTTCTTCACCTAGCTTATGAAGTTTTTAGTTTTTGCTTAATTTTCAGTCATTGTATCTTATTTACTACTTATTTCTTGCTTTTTAATTAAGCTTTGTAATAGTTTTTCATATATTAATAAAAGTTAAGTTTACATTATTGTTTTATCTCCTTTCCTTTTGTGTTAAAATGCTCTTTAATGGTTAAAATAAGCTAAAATAAGCTCTTAATAAGCACTTTACTTAATTTACTTATTAGATCTCAAATAAGCTGTTCCATAGCTTACTTTGAGCTTCTATAGCCATCATTTGAGTACTAGATTGTAACACCCCAACCCGACAAGGGTAAAGGTGTCACGCAAATGGTTTCATATCAGATATAACAAAGCATACATTCAAAAGTAATACAAAGATTCTTAAGGGTTACAAAGGGAAATACTGAAATATCAAGGTTACAAAAACGGATACAAATTCTAACAATAAAATATCTTCTAATCATCTCTAGGCCAAAATAACTGTCAAGCCTTCTAGGTCCAAAAGTCTCTTCACTCATACCCATCTTCCATCTAAAACCTGCCGCACACGAAAAGAAAACGTGCGGCTGAGCTTACAAAGCCCAGTGAACAGATATATAATAAACGGAAACGAAAGTAAACGGAAATAATCAGATGTAGCATAAAGAATGAGACATAAATAAGGTACAAGAGTAAAGGTTTAGGATAGTTATCCACCACGAGCCCAGAAACAGATCATATCATATCATAACAGTGTAACCATAAATCTTCATAATCATATAGAGGGGAGACCTCTCAGATAATCAGATAATATGAGGGGTGTCCTCATTCTTCAAATGGAGTAGCTAGCTCCCAGACATATGTGAAAGGCGTGTATTGCACACAAGCACCAGTCACCAGACAAATCATATCAAATCATGTTAAATCCACTAAACAGAACAGATCTAGGATGCATCCATACGCCCCCCAGAACATATCATATTGGCCATAATCATAGTAGTGTGCACATATCATAAACAGAATGGGGACGTGGCGGAACATCACTCCACCGCCCTAGAGTCATGCCATTGGTGCATCAATGACACGGACATGGAACCCCCATGCCTAGTGAAATGGCTCGGGTATCAAACTAAGAGTCAGATATCATATCATAATCAGAGTGTCATATATCAAAGGGCAAATCAGATGGTCCATAACAGACGGTTAATAACAGATATATCAGATGTAATGCCAAAGGTCCAACTCAGAGTTTACCAGATCAAGGTTCATATTAAGGAATCAAGTCAAGGTTCAGATCAAAAGTTCATTTCAAAAGTTTCTATCAAAAGTCCATTTTAATCAATCCTTTATTCATGATTTTCATAAAACGATCCTTTAAAGTGGTTTTTATAAAATAATCTTTCAAAACGGTTTTTCATAAAAATAGTCTTCCAAATATAGTATTCACAAAAGTTAGTAGTAGTTTCGCATCATTTATAAACATCTTTTAGAAGTGATTTTTTTCTCAAAACATTTCCATGGTATAATTAAAAAGGTTCTCATAACATAGGTTCATAACAGAGGTCGTATCAAATGGAATCAACAGAGAAGGTTCAAGCAAAGGGAAATCATAGCAATCGAATCAGAAACTAACGGATCAGAATACAAAAGAGATCATGAGAAACCTTAAAAGAAAGGTCAGAATATCTGTACCTTATTCTGAACGCAAACACAACCCGAAACGAAATAAGATGAAACGATCAGGTACTCTCCTTCTTCACACCTAAACGAGTAGAAGGGAATCAAAATAGTTCTTAACTTTATGTTTAACTTGCCTTTCAAATTGTAGGTAGCTTAAAGGTTCATTGGTTATCATTGTAGTTTTATTCCTTCAAAAGTTCATTACGTATGTAGGATGAATTGAATGACCATTTGTGTAATTATCATAAGGTTAGGGTATAAAGTGTAATTATTATAAAGTTACAGATTCTCACAAGTTTAGTCCTTTAGTATTACCAAAATGTCAATATAGACCCTTTAATGTATGGAATTAAACACTTACCCCTTTTTAATGTCATAATACACTTTTCTCAGCTTTTAAGGCACTTCTGTACCCGTTTTATTAAATATAAAAGTCATAGAAGAACTCAGTAATAAAATCCACAAAAATTCACAGAGGTACCTCAATGTCACTAGTATTTTAGTTAATTTTTCCAGATTTTATTGGTTAGTTTAAGTACAACATAAAAATCCACTTTTACAAGTTGTTCTGAAAACGTATCTGATGGAACACTAAAAAGTTACCACTTGTTAACCCCTTTAGAAACATTCACAAAAATCTGTAAAAATTCAAGCTACTAGAACACATTCCAAATATTACCCAGCTCAAAGGGCTCCTCTTAATTCAATATGGTTTGGAAATTAAAAATCAACAACCCGGACTCATTTTCCAGACTTTTTAGTACGACCAGACACATAATTTTATAAAAATCAAAAAGTGACCTTCCCGACCTCTAAAAATTACAAACTAAATTTCTCCGGATAGCCAATTCGATGAACGTAGTTTTAGAACCCAGAAACATGAAAATATACGTTCGTATGATTACTTTATGGTCGGTTAAAGTCGGATAAAAATTCACCTCAGAACCAGTTTTCATTTTCACATGTGATTTCTTAAAATTTTATGATCCAAATCATTAGTTCTTGATACAAATCATTATTGGTGAGTTTAATTCACACCTAGGCCAGATTATAATGGCTTATTACACAATCAAAATCGAATTACACTACACATAAACTCAGATCGATTCATAGTTCTTCACTTTTAGGGTTTTTGTGTTTTGTGATTTTATGTGAGATCATTTTGCTTTGCATTCATGATTTACAATTTAAAAGTGATTATAATTATTGAACATAGAATCAAATAAGCCATACCCTCGATGAACACAACGAAGAACACGATCACACAACGTCAAAAACACCACACGATAAAGTTTTTCCTCCTCCCTTTTTCTGTCTTGCGCCGATCAGCAGCAAACACACAACCAAACGCACCTTTTTGTTAGCTAACGATTCGTACGAGTATGAATTGATGTTAGGATAGTTAAATACCTTAATGTGGGATCAAGAGGGATCGTTTTTGGAGCTTAAAAGGGTCGTTTGGCAGCAACACAATAGGCGGCAGCAGCAAGTATGAAGGAATGCAGAATTTGAGTTTAGGGTTTCTCTCTTTTGATGTTTTAAAAATGGCGACAAGGCTTGAGCTGGTTAGGGCCCTTCATGGGCTGTCTTTGGCTCTATTTTAGTCGACATATGGGGTGGGAAAACAAGGTGGTTCGGCCCAAAACAAAACCCAAACAAACACGCTTCAACTAGACGCTTATTCCTTCTATTCGCGTACATAAATTCGGCTTTGTTTATTTTAATTAAAACGCATACGAATCATGAGATTTTTGATCTACTTGGACTCGTAGTGTATTTCAAATATTATTGGTAGCTTGAAAAATTATATCGTGATGCTTAAAAATTATTTCGCGTCATAATTCTTTCGTTCTCATAAGTTTTGTGATATAAGCGTAAGTTATATAACTTTTTGTTAAGTTTCAAAGTTATGAGGGTATTTTGGTCTTTTAAATATGTTTTAGATTTTCGGGTTTTACAACTCTTCCCCTCTAAACGAAAAATTTTCGTCCTCGAAAATTGAAGTCGCAAGGTTAAACGAAGTCGTAGCAAGTCACAAAAGCTCGTCACAAACGTTTCTCACGCCCAGAGAGTTTCTTTCAAAAGATCTTCAGACCAAAGTTTCACATGATTCAAATCAAACGGGGTGGGTTCAAATTTTCTCAGGAGAAGACAAAATAAGCTGATTCCTGATTTACAGGTCCATGCAACGTAAAATGAACGATAGGAGAATCTTCTAGAAGCTCATATGGAATACGAACAAGATTTCAAATCAAATTAATCGTTTCAACAGTAGAGAGCTCTACAAAGAGTTTAAGATTCATAACTGAGGTCAACAGAATGCAAAACGAGAGTTCAACTCAATCAGATATCTAATGAACGAAAACAGAGTATACGCATCGGTAGAATGAACCTAAAGTCTCACTAATCACCGATAATCCAACGAAACCAAATTCTAAACTTCTTAGGTACTCCTCAAGATATCCTATGCCCACAACAAGTGCACGTTATATGGTGTAAGTATTATCACGTTGGCCAGACGTCATAATACTAGCACCACATAAATATGCCTTCATGATGATCATACTTAATCTCGAGTCGTAAGCAAAACAACCTATCTTAATCCACCTAGTACTTCTACAGCCTCGGAGGTCAACAAAATCAAATGTCATAGTCAAGAGGGATGACAAAACTATTCGCAAGAGTATCGGAATCCCAGATTGCCTAGCAGAAATAAGGTACGCCGTCCACAAGCACGATTCGCCAAAATTCCTAAAACAAATCCGTCATCGAACATACTAAAAATACACACGGAACTGAAATGCTTCTAGGGAACTCAAATCATTAGAGGGTCTTATTACTTCATCACGAAACTTAAGAGATTCAACGGAAATAAAATTTTATCGTCAATAACTTCGGCCATTCATAAAGTCTAATCTTCCAAACACGAAGGGTCTATATCAAAATTCCGCTCATTCAACATCTCCAATCTCTTCAAGTCCGGTTAATCTGTCTTCGTCTGTCCATCAATCGGGAAGTGAAACTAAAATCGGGAACTTGTGTCTGGTTCATCGAGCCTCCTGCAGTTCGTCTTGGAATGTGATGGAGTAATGTGGATTTCCGGCACGATCTTTAAATCTCTCCATCATCCAGTCTGCTTCCGCTCTCAATTCTTCTTAGTACAACCAAGATGAATAGGGAAGTGAGACTGCATGTCTTCATCAGCTCCAGGTTCGCCATCTTGACTAGAATTTCTTCATCTGCATCGCCAACACTTCTGCCTTGTAAGGAATGTCTTCATTCTTCAGGGTAGTCTCCATTGTTGTCAACTCCCGGTCAGGCAAAGAACACCGTTGTTTCAACATATATCCATCTCCCAGAATGCACAAATGATCGTCAAGTTTCTAACAAGGTGCAAAAATGATTTTCATGCTCTTCCTCGTCTCCGAATGTACCATTAAGTCATACGATGACCATTTGCCCAAGTACTTACAAGAAAACATCATTTATCAAATTCACAAAATAGTAAAGGCTTTAGCTAATACTATTAGCGTCACTAACTGTCATAGCAGTTGCTTACGAATACGGAAGGAGCTTTCAAGAATAAAATTAATTCATCAGAAAGAAAACTTCGCGCTCCGAGATTAAACAAACACATACTCGTTTCGGGGTGGAGGAATATTGGCTTCAAACAGGAATATGGTTTAGCTCTCTCCAATCGCCATCCTTCTTCATCGCAAACGAAACTAAAACACGCCCAGAAATACCCATAAGCAAACTCACTTCTTGGTCTTCGGTTGCTGCTCTTCCCGGTTGCTCAAATCAAACTGGTATGATCTGAAAGACGTCTTCGCTTGCTGGCTAGACAATCCCCCAGTATCATGTCAAATCCTACTTCACACTTCGGTGGAAAACTTGGTGGTTCCAACAAGAATCATATTCCGAAAACTCGGGGTGCTAATTAACTCTCAAGACAAGGTTCATTCATTGGTGTACGAAAGGGTTTCTAAGAAAACTTATGATCGCGAAAATAACACACGAGTCTCCAGAGTAATAGCGAACGTTTAACAATCGGTGATCATGGTAGGGAGTTCAAAATTGTTGCAAACGTTAAAGGTGAGACATGGGAGGATAGTTGTCAATATTGAAATACTCAATCAACCAATTTTCTTATCAGAATAAAATCGAAGTGTAACTGACCAAGCAAAGTCGGGTCACAAGTCAAATCTTTATCATTCAACAATGAGGGGAAACATTCTTATACTCATGGTCACAACCACAAAGCTTCTCATATGGACGGAGACGGGTGAAACGAACTCAAATAGTGTCGGAAAAATTTATAGACGTTTATCAAAGCAGAAGACAAATATCAAAATGTGCCAAGTACGTCATCGCCATGGAGATTCTCAGAATGCTCGAAGAGGCGTCAAAATGATTAACGAAAGGATCAGAGATCAGAGTCAAAATCTGAAGATAAGGATCAAATAGTGTCAGGCAATTATTATGAAATTCTCAATGCCTTCAAGATTTAATCAGGTTCAAATCTTAGGTGGTGCAAATCATAAGCTTTCACTTTCCAAAAGTGGTATCAACAAGATCTAACCAAAAGCAAGGCACGAATCAGAGTGATGCGGAAGCAATGATACGGAAACAAATGCCTTATAGTCTACCCATTCCTCACCGGTCAAAACTTAGGTTCTTATGGGGAAATCCTAAAGCAAATTTCAAGGTTGTCTTACGAGTGCCTACAGGGAAAGCTTAATGGTCCTAACTTACACAGGCCAAGGGTAAATGTATTACGAAATCGCAGCCTGTTGCTCTGATACCATAATTGTAACACCCCAACCCGACAAGGGTAAAGGTGTCACGCAAATGGTTTCATATCAGATATAACAAAGCATACACTCAAAAGTAATACACAAAAATTCTTAAGGGTTACAAAGGGAAATACTGAAATATCAAGGTTACAAAAACGGATACAAATTCTAACAATAAAATATCATCTCTAGGCCAAAATAACTGTCAAGCCTTCTAGGTCCAAAAGTCTCTTCACTCATACCCATCTTCCATCTAAAACCTGCCGCACACGAAAAGAAAACGTGCGGCTGAGCTTACAAAGCCCAGTGAACAGATATATAATAAACGGAAACGAAAGTAAACGGAAATAATCAGATGTAGCATAAAGAATGAGACATAAATAAGGTACAAGAGTAAAGGTTTAGGATAGTTATCCACCACGAGCCCAGAAACAGATCATATCATATCATAACAGTGTAACCATAAATCTTCATAATCATATAGAGGGGAGACCTCTCAGATAATCAGATAATATGAGGGGTGTCCTCATTCTTCAAATGGAGTAGCTAGCTCCCAGACATATGTGAAAGGCGTGTATTGCACACAAGCACCAGTCACCAGACAAATCATATCAAATCATGTTAAATCCACTAAACAGAACAGATCTAGGATGCATCCATACGCCCCCCAGAACATATCATATTGGCCATAATCATAGTAGTGTGCACATATCATAAACAGAATGGGGACGTGGCGGAACATCACTCCACCGCCCTAGAGTCATGCCATTGGTGCATCAATGACACGGACATGGAACCCCCATGCCTAGTGAAATGGCTCGGGTATCAAACTAAGAGTCAGATATCATATCATAATCAGAGTGTCATATATCAAAGGGCAAATCAGATGGTCCATAACAGACGGTTAATAACAGATATATCAGATGTAATGCCAAAGGTCCAACTCAGAGTTTACCAGATCAAGGTTCATATTAAGGAATCAAGTCAAGGTTCAGATCAAAAGTTCATTTCAAAAGTTTCTATCAAAAGTCCATTTTAATCAATCCTTTATTCATGATTTTCATAAAACGATCCTTTAAAGTGGTTTTTATAAAATAATCTTTCAAAACGGTTTTTCATAAAAATAGTCTTCCAAATATAGTATTCACAAAAGTTAGTAGTAGTTTCGCATCATTTATAAACATCTTTTAGAAGTGATTTTTTTCTCAAAACATTTCCATGGTATAATTAAAAAGGTTCTCATAACATAGGTTCATAACAGAGGTCGTATCAAATGGAATCAACAGAGAAGGTTCAAGCAAAGGGAAATCATAGCAATCGAATCAGAAACTAACGGATCAGAATACAAAAGAGATCATGAGAAACCTTAAAAGAAAGGTCAGAATATCTGTACCTTATTCTGAACGCAAACACAACCCGAAACGAAATAAGATGAAACGATCAGGTACTCTCCTTCTTCACACCTAAACGAGTAGAAGGGAATCAAAATAGTTCTTAACTTTATGTTTAACTTGCCTTTCAAATTGTAGGTAGCTTAAAGGTTCATTGGTTATCATTGTAGTTTTATTCCTTCAAAAGTTCATTACGTATGTAGGATGAATTGAATGACCATTTGTGTAATTATCATAAGGTTAGGGTATAAAGTGTAATTATTATAAAGTTACAGATTCTCACAAGTTTAGTCCTTTAGTATTACCAAAATGTCAATATAGACCCTTTAATGTATGGAATTAAACACTTACCCCTTTTTAATGTCATAATACACTTTTCTCAGCTTTTAAGGCACTTCTGTACCCGTTTTATTAAATATAAAAGTCATAGAAGAACTCAGTAATAAAATCCACAAAAATTCACAGAGGTACCTCAATGTCACTAGTATTTTAGTTAATTTTTCCAGATTTTATTGGTTAGTTTAAGTACAACATAAAAATCCACTTTTACAAGTTGTTCTGAAAACGTATCTGATGGAACACTAAAAAGTTACCACTTGTTAACCCCTTTAGAAACATTCACAAAAATCTGTAAAAATTCAAGCTACTAGCACACATTCCAAATATTACCCAGCTCAAAGGGCTCCTCTTAATTCAATATGGTTTGGAAATTAAAAATCAACAACCCGGACTCATTTTCCAGACTTTTTAGTACGACCAGACACATAATTTTATAAAAATCAAAAAGTGACCTTCCCGACCTCTAAAAATTACAAACTAAATTTCTCCGGATAGCCAATTCGATGAACGTAGTTTTAGAACCCAGAAACATGAAAATATACGTTCGTATGATTACTTTATGGTCGGTTAAAGTCGGATAAAAATTCACCTCAGAACCAGTTTTCATTTTCACATGTGATTTCTTAAAATTTTATGATCCAAATCATTAGTTCTTGATACAAATCATTATTGGTGAGTTTAATTCACACCTAGGCCAGATTATAATGGCTTATTACACAATCAAAATCGAATTACACTACACATAAACTCAGATCGATTCATAGTTCTTCACTTTTAGGGTTTTTGTGTTTTGTGATTTTATGTGAGATCATTTTGCTTTGCATTCATGATTTACAATTTAAAAGTGATTATAATTATTGAACATAGAATCAAATAAGCCATACCCTCGATGAACACAACGAAGAACACGATCACACAACGTCAAAAACACCACACGATAAAGTTTTTCCTCCTCCCTTTTTCTGTCTTGCGCCGATCAGCAGCAAACACACAACCAAACGCACCTTTTTGTTAGCTAACGATTCGTACGAGTATGAATTGATGTTAGGATAGTTAAATACCTTAATGTGGGATCAAGAGGGATCGTTTTTGGAGCTTAAAAGGGTCGTTTGGCAGCAACACAATAGGCGGCAGCAGCAAGTATGAAGGAATGCAGAATTTGAGTTTAGGGTTTCTCTCTTTTGATGTTTTAAAAATGGCGACAAGGCTTGAGCTGGTTAGGGCCCTTCATGGGCTGTCTTTGGCTCTATTTTAGTCGACATATGGGGTGGGAAAACAAGGTGGTTCGGCCCAAAACAAAACCCAAACAAACACGCTTCAACTAGACGCTTATTCCTTCTATTCGCGTACATAAATTCGGCTTTGTTTATTTTAATTAAAACGCATACGAATCATGAGATTTTTGATCTACTTGGACTCGTAGTGTATTTCAAATATTATTGGTAGCTTGAAAAATTATATCGTGATGCTTAAAATTATTTCGCGTCATAATTCTTTCGTTCTCATAAGTTTTGTGATATAAGCGTAAGTTATATAACTTTTTGTTAAGTTTCAAAGTTATGAGGGTATTTTGGTCTTTTAAATATGTTTTAGATTTTCGGGTTTTACTGCTTACTTTGAGCTTCTATAGCCATCATTTGAGTACTAGATTGTGTTTCAAATTACCTTTACTTAAAGTGCAATAAGCACTTGGAAGATAAGCCGGATTGGGAAGGGCTTATAGGACCATACTAGCTTGTTTCTAACAAGCTGGAGCTTGTAGATCAGCTCTTGGAGCCTTTATGAGTCCTTGTTTTGAGCAAAGGACAATGTGAGTTCCATTTTTCTATATTTGCTTATTAAATTGCTTATTATTGATTTCTGCTTATTTTTATGCTTATTTGTGTTCATTTATCTTAGATATGCTTAATTGAAGTTGATTTGATAATTAGTTAGCTTATTTCATAGTGATATTGCATTTTGTGCTTTATAGTGAATTTGAGGTCAAAATATCTGTTGGGTCAAAAATTGACCCAATTACCCTGACAAGGATTTGAATATAAAATAGCCTAACTCACTAAATAAAATAGTGGGTTACTCACTGATAAAGAAATAAGTGAGTGTTGTATAAAGCTCGTTGTTGAAGAAACACTTTACTTACTGATACGGTGTCAGTAAGTAAAGTATACGAGCTACAAACAACTCTAGTATCACTGAGATTTGACAAATGTCTCAGTGACCCTGAAGACGCTATCTCTACAAGCAGACTGAAAAATATGGGCGGGAATTTCCAAAAAGGAAGTCAGACAAAGTACAAGAAAGATGTTGGTGCTTTTCCAAAAGAGGAAGATGAAGAGGGACCACTTAGTGGATGACAACTCACACCAACCCACATGTCTTTGTTTTATTTACCTATATATATGTATGCATTGTAATAGAGATTGTATGTGTCCTAAACAAACAAAAGAATACAAAATGTATTAGTTGATAGGATCATCCTCTCATTGAATCTCAAGCATAGCTTGGATCAATGAAAGTTTATTTGTCACCCAAAGGGGATGGTTTACCGGAATTATCCCCTTGAAGAAGCTGAGGATGTTATCATGTAGTCAATTTTATATTTGAGTAATCTTGTAACAATTGTTATCATTATCAATGAAACTGTTATTTATTTACTCAAATTTCATGGACCAATAAGTGGTATCAGAGCGGGTGGATTATTCTTATGATCCAGATCCGTTCATGACTGCTGATAACATTCTTCAATGTCAAAAAAATAAATGTAATCTTCAAAAACTGCTACTGCTATAGCAATTTTTGAGGGGGAGAGACATATTTATTGGTGACTGAAAAACAAATATCCCCTCCCTGAACCCTACAAAACACACACTCACCACACAAATCTTATCCCCACCAAGCAAAATCATCAAAATATGATAAAACCCACATCCACCACAAACAAAATCCATCACCACAAAAACCAACGCACCACAGGTTAATATATTCTGTCAAAAACTTATCACTCAAAGACACCATCACTCTCAACTCATAACAAAAATCATAGATCTCAAAAAGATAAGAAGATCAAACACTCAAAAACTAGATCGAAAAGCTTAGCAACACACAAACAAAAATCCCAGATCCACACTCTCAATCAAAACCACAAAAAATTACCATCACTCCCACATAACACCAAAATCACCAAACAACAAAACACATTTGATTTCGGAGTAAAGCTTTGAACCCAAATCCTAATCTAAACGCTCACTGAAGCACTGATATGGGTCTGTTCAATAAATGTGTTGTTAGGAGTATTGTAGTGTTGTGATGATGGAAATTTCAGGTGCTATGGAACCGGGTTAAGTTATATGGCTGCTGGTAAGTCTAAACGAGTCCCTACAACCAAGACGACTGAGAAAGAGTGTTAGGAAATGAATCTTTGAATTGGATCATCATGTGGGAATAGAAGTGTCAAAAGATTTAAGTTAATCTTGATGAATTATTTGTGGGTCCTGATAACTGATACCGAAACCTGTGAAATTAGGGAGTGTGTTGGTTAAGAAAAATCAGGGTGTAGTAAGCATCAGATAGGGATTAAAGATCAGAGGGTTACCTCAGGGAAGGCTGAAGTGTTTTTGAACTGAGCTTATGAGGGAGCGTTAAGGTGTGTGAAGGTGAGTCAATGAAGTTGTTGGGATGAGTTATTTTTGTAACACTAGAAGTGGTCATATCGGTCTTTAAGGGTGAGGCAGATCAAGACCATGAATCGAAACTGGTGTCAAAAGTGGGGCTAATCGGTGTCCCTGAGAAAATCAGGGATAGTAAGAATCTGATTGTCATTGTACTCAGGGAGTGATGAAGAAAGGTGGAGCAGTGTTGTGATGTAAAATGGGTTTGTTGTGTAAATGGTTTGAACCAAATACCCTGAAAAATCAGGGACTGAGAAAGTTGCGGACCAAGTCACTGATGAGAAAGTAGGTTGAAAAGGTGTGGACATCACAGTAGTGGGTAAAATAGAGTGGGCATCAGGACTCTAAACCTAAACCCAAGTCTCTGAAAAAATCAGAGAAGTTCCTGAGTGAAGGACTCAGGAAGGGTGTTGTATCTTGTGTGGTTTGAGATAACTAAATGTAAATTTCAGTGTACTTAAACAAAAACCTCAAGGTCCGATAAGAATCAGGCCTGAAGATTGCAACATCAGGGTGTTAAGGGTGTATCAGTGTTCAAAAGAAGAACACAAATGTGGTACAAGACTGAAGATATCAGTCTCAAATAAGATGGGACTGAACGAACCCAGGTCACTGAAAACTAACCTCAGTCACTGAACTTTCAATTATGACCTTGAATCCTTCAAAATGAACCCTCTCCTACTGAACCTTCAGTAGATAAAACCAGCCCTGAACCCCTGGTCACTGAACCCGGTCCCTGAACCCCTGAACCCCTTAACCTGAATCCTCTCAGTGAAACAAGTCACTGAACCCCTGAACCCCTCAGTGACTGAACCCCTGAACCATCAGGTCACTGAACCCCTGCACTCCTGAACCCCTGAACCATCAGGTCCCTGAACCTGAACCCAAGTCCCTGAACCCCTAAACCCACAGTCACTGAACCCCTTAACCCTCAGTCACTGAACCTCAGGAACTAAACCCAAGTCCCTGAAGAAGCAGGGTTGAACCTGAACAACCAAAAACCACGACCTCATTCACCTGGGCTATTTGTATATTCAAATAGGGGGAGATTGTTGGGTCAAAAACTGACCCAATTACCCTGACAAGGATTTGAACATAAAATAGCCTAACTCACTAAATAAAATAGTGGGTTACTCACTGATAAAGAAATCAGTGAGTGTTGTATAAAGCTCGTTGTTGAAAAAACACATTACTTACTGATACGGTGTCAGTAAGTAAAGTATACGAGCTAAAAACAACTCCAGTAGCACTGAGATTTGACAAAAAGGAAGTCAGACAAAGTACAAGAAAGATGTTGGTGCTTTTCCAAAAGAGGAAGATGAAGAGGGACCACTTAGTGGATGACAACTCACACTTAGTGGATAACAACTCACACCAACCCACATGTCTTTGTTTTATTTACCTATATATATGTATGCATTGTAATAGAGATTGTATGTGTCCTAAACAAACAAAAGAATACAAAATGTATTAGTTGATAGGATCATCCTCTCATTGAATCTCAAGCATAGCTTGGATCAATGAAAGTTTATTTGTCACCCAAAGGGGATGGTTTACCAGAATTATCCCCTTAAAGAAGCTGAAGATGTTATCATGTAGCCAATTGTATATTTGAGTAATCTTGTAACAATTGTTATCATTATCAATGAAACTGTTATTTATTTACTCAAATTTCATGGACCAACAATATCCAATAAGCTTAGCTTATTGGATAAGCACTCCTTTCATATAAATTTATGTTCAAAATCCCTTAAATGAACTTAACATTGATATGTTTTTAGGAAAATTTGAGTTTTACATTATAAATAAGCTTAAAAACCAGATTTAGTCACTTAAAGGGGTGTTTGGCATAAGGATTTAAAATAGCAAAAATGGATGTTTACATGAGTTTAAGCCATTTGTCCAATTTGAAAAAGCTATAATTCAGTCTAAATAGTGGAACTTAAGTTGATTTAAGCTTTTCTAAGTAGATTGGTAGGATTTAGATTGGTTTTCTAAATTTTGAGGTTTAAAACTATAAGATAGTGCTTATTTTGATAAATCAATGAAATATACTTTTTAGGGTAGTTTTTGAAGTTTAGATCAGTGTTAAGAGTTGGTTTTATAGTGTTGGTTAAGTTTCACTAGTTATTGAGTCTTATTGGTCATTTCTCATTTCTGATCTAATTTCTAAAAACCAAAAAAATTAGTGTACTGATAAGCAGTTTCATTAGGTAATTTTTAGTGTTTATTTGTAGTTAAAAGTGCCTGATAATCATTCTACTAGTTGTTCAGTTGATGTTCAATGCTGTTTTCAAATTTCAAGCTTAATTCTCAGCTTAATAATAGCTTATTAGTAGACTTAAAAGTAGTAGATCAGTCAATTGTTACTGGTTTATTAGTATGTGCATTTGTCTGATCAGCCCTTTATCAGCAGTCTTTTTAAGCTTTTAATAAGCTCATTTAAGCCTACATTTCATTTTATAAGCTCTTTAGTATACAAGCTAGATCTGTTTTGAGGATTTATGGCTTAGCTTATTGCTTAAGTGGCTTTTTCATAAGCTCAAAGTTGCCTAGTAGGCTGTTTGGTTATGCAGTCTGCCCCTTATTTGCTTATTTTGCAATCTTAGCTTATTGGTTGATTTGAACTGCTTATTTAGATTAGATTTGCTTTTTAGGTTTTCTTTTTGAGTTAGAAGCTTATTTTAGCACTCACAAGCTTTTAGAAGCTTGTGAGTCCATATTCAGTTTGTCCTTAGCTATTTTAGTTCTTATAAGCAGTATGCTATTTAAGCCCTTGTTCCAGCTTATTCTTTCAGTTTTAAAAATTTAGTTTTCACAAAAAGTTTTTATTATTAGCTTATAAATAAGTTCCAAAAGAAAATTTTCAAAAATAAAATAAAAAGGGAAGCTAGGAAGCCATAGGTGAGCCTGAGGCTCGAACTCTCAACCTCAACTAGCCTCGACCTTTATCACACACACACCATAACCATCTGCACCCTTGGGTCTTTTCTGCCCAAGGTTGCAGTGGTTATCCTTTTTTCCATTTTTTAAAAATTTTAGCTTATTTCCTTAATTGCTTTTTAACTGCTTATCCAAATAAGCTGTTTACTCACTTTTATTTTTCCTAGGATCTTCATAACTTTAAGTATTTTCCTGGAAATTTTCATAATTTTTCACTTTAATTTAGTATTTTTTATATATTTTTTATTCCAAAAGTGTTTTTAATTCATAAAAAATAAAATAAAAATCAAAAAAATATAAATCTTTTTTCTAAAATTATTTTTTTATCATTTAGGACTTTTAGGAGCCAAATTTGCACATCTAGAGTAGATTTTTGAGTTTTAGGTTTTCTTAGCCCGTTTTAAGACCCGTAAAAGCCCGTTTTTTAGTTTTAATTGCGTTTTTGATTATTTGTGTTTTGCTTATTCATCTTATATGCTTTTTAGTTACTTTTTAGTTTATGTTTTATAATTTTAGATATAATCCCAAAATTCCTCACTTAATCAAATCATTCGATCACAAACGAAATTCACCGTTCCATTCGCACTTCATTCGGAACCTCATGACCCGGGAAAAATCAATACTTTTGGATTTTTATTTTGTTTGAAATTCTTTGACCTCTAGGTTTATTCAATCTTGGTTAGAGATAGAATTCACCCTTTGGTCCGGTTTTTTCTACACTAATATATATATGTACTTGTGCACATACACCAAGAATACTGTGGATGGAGCATGCTTATAAAATACCTGTTTAAGTACATATCCAAAGGGACAGACCGAATATTTGCACAAGTAATCAGGTCTATAGGTGATGCATCTACTTCAGCAGTCCAGTCACATCCATGCATCGATGAAATCCAAAATTTTGTAGACGGACGTTTCATATGTCCTGAAGCCTGTTGGAGGATCCTAAAATTTGAAATATACAGTAGAGAACCAGCAGTCCAAATACTTTCAGTCCACCTCGAAGGCATGCAGCATATAACCTTTCAAGACCGCGAGAATTTGGAATCAGTTGTAAATCGGCCAGATAAGAAGCTGACGACACTAACAGAATGGTTTAATTACAACATTGAAAACACAGATGGACTGCATTTGACTTATCTAGAGTTTCCATCACAATTTGTTTGGTATACAGATAGGAAATCCTGGTCAAGAAGAAAAAATATCAGATATTCTGTTGGTCGTCTTGCATATGTACACGCAAGTTTAGGAGAACTTTTCTACGTTCGAATGTTGCTATGTCATCAACGAGGGTGTAGAGGGTTTGCAGATGTCCAAACAGTAAACCGAATAGTATATCCTACATATCGAGCTGCATGTGAGGCTCTTGGTTTACTTGGTGATGATAAATAATGGGATACAACCCTTCAAGAGGCATGTATGTCAGCATCATCACCAGAACTAAGGTTTCTTTTTGCTCTGGTTCTTACTCAATGCGAAGTAACGAACCCTTTACAGCTATGGAATAAATATTGGCAAGAAATGGGTCATGATATTCCACGCATTGTTTTAGAATATGTGCGGATTCCCAACTACTATGTCAATGATACTGAATTACAAGGTTACATATTATATGAGCTACAAATATTACTAACCAGTTGTGGTAAATCAGCCCAAGACTATGGTTTGCAACCACCTCCGAAACACCTACTTGATCAGTTAAACAATCGGTTGCTAATGGAAGAAAAGAATTACAATAGAGCAGTATTAACACAGGAAAGAGATGATTCAGTCCCTAAGCTAAATGCTGAACAAAGGAGAATTTACGAGCTTATTATAAATGCTTATACAACAGGTACGCATCAATTGGTATTTGTAAATGGCCATGGAGGAACTGGCAAAACTTTTTTGTGGAAAACTGTTATTAGCACTCTGCGTTCCTAAGGTAAGATCGTCCACGCAATTGCTTCTTTCGGCATTGCTTCCCTCCTTCTTCCATCAGGAAGAACTGCACATTCAAGATTTAAATTGCCACTTGAACTCACAGATGAGTCGCTCTGCAGAGTTAAAAAAAAATACTCATATAGGAAAGTTGTTGGCAGAAACAGATCTAATTATTTGGGATGAAGCGCCTATGAATGATCGGCGATGCTTCGAGGCATTAGGCAGAACTCTTAGAGACATACTAGATGCACCCGATGTTCTCTTTGGTGGGAAAACAGTAATTTTAGGCGGAGATTTTCGACAAACACTACTTGTCAAAAAAGGTGCTCCAAAAATGAAAATAATAGCCTCATCTATTGCAAGATCCCACCTCTGGCCACATTTTAGGCTGATGACACTGAAAGAAAACATGAGGCTTTTTCGATCGGGCCTCAACTTAGAAGAACAGAGCTTGGCACATTCCTTTGCGGCATGGCTTCTTGATATTGGTGATAGGAAACTTGGTGAACCCGACGAAGAAGATAGCAGAAATACTGTATGGGTTGAAATTCCAGATAGATACTGTATAGAAGATGACACAGAAGGTCTCTCCAACCTCATAGATTTCATCTATGACCAAAGCACGCTCCACACGCCTTCGACAATCACCCTCCAACAAAAAGCAATTGTCTGCCCAAAAAATGAAACTGCCGACATTATTAATACACAAGTTCTGTCAATGGTTGAAGGCGAAATAACAACTTATGCAAGCCATGATATAGCTGTCCCAGTTAATAATAGTGGCGCTGAAATAGAGATGTTGTATCCTGCTGAATATCTAAACATGTTTAAGCTACCAGGGTTTCCACTACATCAGCTTGAACTTAAACTTGGAGCACCGGTAATGCTTCTAAGAAATGTTAGCCTCGCAGGTGGTTTGTGCAATGGGACATGCATGATAGTCACACAACTAATGTCAAAACTTATTGAAGTGCAAATCATCACGGGCACAAGAGTCGGCGAAAAAGTTTTCATACACAGAATACCTTTAATCCATAAAGATCCAAATCTTCCATTCCTTTTCAAACGCAACCAATTTCTAATTAAACTTTGTTATGCCATGACAATCAACAAAAGCCAAGGGCAATCTCTCAACAAAATTGGTGTTTACCTTCCGCAACCAGTTTTGGTCATGGGCAGTTGTATGTCGCTCTTTCTATGGCTACATCTCCTCACGGGTTAAAAGTTCTCATCAAACAACAAGACAATCGGAGGCCGAATGAGACTAAAAATATAGTTTACAAAGACTTTTTAACAAAAATAGAGGATGCACATTCTTTTTCACAACGCAACTACATCCTTTAATATTTTCATTTTAAGGCTTTTTTTAGCTTATTTTTTCCCCTTTTTTCCCCTTTCAATTTTCTTTCTTTTGGTTTTGGGGTTTTCACCTTTTTTACGTATTTTTATATATCTTTTTTTATCATTAACAGGTATTTAGCATCTAACTTTTCTCATTTCTTTTCACAGCCCAAGCCTTTTTTTACGATAGATAGCCAATTGCATGTTATTATCATTTTAAAAAACAAAAATGCAAACACTTTTGATCCTCAGCATTCTTGAATATGCCATGACAACAGCATATGACCATCTTTTGCTTTCATAAAACTATCATAAAAATGATGACATGCAGGTACATTTTGTAGATAGCCGTCCTATTTAACATCTGCCATCGTATTATTACTTAAATGCTTTGTGTAAACATCATCTTCACTTACCATTTTTTTCTTATAACTCACTCTCATTTATTATGTCTTAACAGTTAAATGGAGGAGCGTACACTTGATGACATTCAACATCCATCTGCAGACAAAATGGTTGAAAGTAGCAATGATGCACTGGCTGAGGTCGAACATGTATCTCATGACACAATGGTTGAAAGTAGCAATGCAACGCAGATTGCAGCAATTGCTGAGTTACAACCGACCTCTTATGACAAAGTGCTTGAAGTTAGAGTATACAAAAGATGGATTTCAGTAAGCTACCCAAAGAAAGGTTGAAGTGAATTCTTACAAAAAAATATGAAACTGCGTTTTGCTGCATATTAATAGACCGAGAGGTATGTCAAACCTCATGTAGTATAAACAATACATGTTAACTGCTTCAATTTGTATAATGAGAAATTAATATCTACTGGGCAACGCTATACAAGCCAACATAAATGTCAAAGAGATCGACTACTTTGACCCAAAAATCAAACTTGGATCCGTCTACAGGATTTCGAATATCATGAGTGAGCCCACCAACCCTTACCAACAAACAATTAACAACAGAACAAGCCTTAGATTTGGAAAAATCACAAAGTTTGACACTATAACAGCACCAGAGATCCCATACCACTACTTTAGATTTGTTTCATACAACCAGCTTCAATCCAGACTCCCGACAGAAGATGCAACAAGAAGAATGCAATACCCAATGCTGACAGGTCATGTTTTAAATCTTAAATTTTTTAGAACCAACAAATTATAAAATTCTGATACTTATTTAGTTACAGATTACATTGGGTGTCTAAGGTCAGTTGGAGAGATAAAACTTAAACAAAACGCCAACCAAGATGAGACTGTGTACAGAAAGCTTGACATTGAAAATTTAAGGTATGTAACCTTGCAGTAAAAAATATTTGTTGAGAAATAAATACTCAACACATTTTTTCAGTTTTCTAACGGCTTGCTGATGTTGACAGTGGTAAGGTCATAGAGTTCACGATGTGGGATGCCATGGCCGAAAAGTTTGAGGAGGCCAAGCTTGAAACAATGGAGCAGCCCGTTATAATTGCAGTAAGCTCCTGCCGTGTGACACGATTTAGAGGTACTCCATCAATACTGTAACAGACATTTCTATATAAACAGCAAATTAGTAACGCATTCTTAAATAATGGCATGGTAGATTATCAATTGACAGGGACGTCGGCAATACACTTTTACATAAACCCAAAGATACCAGAGGCTAAAGAAGCAAGAGAACAGTAAGAGTCTTTGAACCCAAAATTCAAAATCGCTTTATATTGACATTAGAGTTTGGTAAAACAAATTCGTTCTAACTTTTCAAAATGAAACAGATACAAAGAACGGCACCAGACAACTCCACCACTACGCATTTGCAAAACCCCTATGAAGATCCTGAAAAAGAAAAGTTCCGAAACAGGTTCCCTTTGAAAACACTTTTAAAACATAATCCAGAAGCCTACAAGGTAATTTTCCTACAACATACAACAAACCTTGCTATAAAATTTTATCCATAGCTGACCATTTGCACAAACATTGGTAGGGAGTAAAGTTTACTGTTGAAGCAACAATAAGCAGCATCAACATCAAAAGTGATTGGTTCTACATATCTTGCAACAAATGCCTTTTAAAAGCAAAATAATTGTAACACCCCAACCCGACAAGGGTCGAAATGCCACATTATGGTGTCAATCAAAACATACAAACGCAAGCAGAAGACTTATAAACATATTGATTACAAAAGTGTTCTAATGAAAACAACAAAATACTAACTCTAAACATAATGAGTTCCAAAACTGAAATACAAATCCAAATCAAATCTAACTGAAGATAAGTCCAAGTCTAATCCAAAGGCAAATGGGTATCTATCGTCAGGGTGGTCCACTAAGAGCTCCTATGCACTCTTCACTCAATCCCAACTTCCAAACTAAAACTTGCCGCAGGAAAAGAAATGCGGCTGAGCTTAAAAAGCCTAGTGAACAGATATATATATAACAAAACGAATAATCAAAACATATATAAGTATAGGGAAAGGGAAACATGAGTTTATGCTGAAATGAATATCATCTGTCAAAAGAGTGAGAGATCAAAGATCCACTGAACAAATATCATAAGTCAAATGAGTCAACTGAAGTGGGATATCTAAAGATAATACGAATCAGATAATCATAAGGAATCAAACGAATCACATAGGAATAGCCACGAACCTGTCTAAACAAGACTCTCGAATAGACCACATAATCACATATACGGAAAAGCCATGAGCCTGTCTAAATGAGACACTCGAATAGACCACATAATCACATATACATATCCGTCAAATCATAAGTGCACGAAGAAGGGAGGCCTCTAAGTACCAAATAATGAGAGGGGTGTAAGGCACACACAAACCAATCACCAAATCATATCATAATCATATCCAAACATATACCTAGGATGTATCCACACGCCCCCTACAAAACAAATCATATATATACACCTGCTCATGACATGTATATACACATATCATAATGGCCAATGTGCACACATATCATATCATATCATATCAAATGTGGACGCCGTGGACTAATCACACCGCCATTGATAGTGTCAAGCCATTGGTGCCTCAATGACATGGCCATGGTACCTCCACGGCTAGTTAGCTCGGGCAACAGAACAGAACAAATCATATCAAGTCATCAAATCATATCCAAACAGAACGCATCAACTCAATTGAATCATATCATAGCAAATGGATAGCAACGAATATCATATCAAGGGAATCATAGCAAAGGCTCATATCAACGAAATCATAGCAAAGCAAACGAATCAAAGTCAAGGATCACAAAGGCTCATATCAACGGAATCATATATGTACCTTATGCAAAGCAAATCAAACAAAACAGGAAAGCACTCGGAAACAGGAACTACTCCTTCTTCATATAACCTATATAAATTAATGATCATGCATTAATTATAAGCTCATTTTATAAGTTTACTGCTTATAGTTATTCAAATTTCACATTTAGGGTTTCTTTCTATTTTTAGAAACTTTCCATTTTTAGAAACTTTCTATTTTTACGAACTTGTCATATTTAGTAAGTTTCCAAATTTAATAACTTCCTAGATAACTTTCCATCTTTAGTAACTTCCCGAATTAGTAAATTCCCATACTTAGTAAGTTTCCCGATTTAGTAAGTTTCCACAATTAGTAAGTTTTTTGATTTAGTAAGTTTCCATAATTGGTAAGTTTACCGATTTAGTAAGTTTCCATAATTAAGTAAGTTTTATAATTTAGATTTACAAACGACAATTTAAATACCTAAAGGTTTAATATGTTCAATATAATAGTTTAGGGTTTAATATGACAACTTATAATAGTTTAGGGTTTAAAGTGTCAATATAGCAAAGTTTAGGGTCCATTCTGCAAATAAATGACAAATTCTTAAGTTTATAGATTTCATGAACTTCCCTAACAACCCATGCAAACTAAACCCTACCTCGTTTATTTTAAACCAAACTTGACACCAAAACCACCCGAGACCCCTTTTGTGCACTTAACCCTATTCGATCCATATAACTCACACATAACCGAATACTCCACACATGAACACACCCCTAGTCTACCTCGACACTTCTTGAACCTCATACGTAAACTAGACATAACAAAATCCCATTCACACCAATTCATCACAACACACTTTCGAACACACACATGCATACCTCTCGTACACGCATTCACATGCTCACACTCGACACATACTTATTCATAAACATCACACAACCTTAACCACATAAATATGCATGCTCTATTTTCATTTCTCAAGTTTTACCCACACACAAACACATAATATTCAGCTCCTTTAACCCTTTCCATTCGTCATTCTATACGAGACCATAACCAAACAAAACCACCATTTTCGACCCAAAACAATAACCACAACGACCCATGTTTTCTTGTGTTTCAATCCTTAAACTCGACACTTATTAACACACATACAACACCCTTTTTCTAGCCCACCCGACAACCACAAACACACCATATTAACACCTGAAATAACAATTCCGAACAAACCCTAACCTTTCCCTTTTTCAACCTAAACATATACGACCCATCATGCATGCATCTTCCATGTTTTATGCACGTATAATGTGTCATTCTTATTCGTATAAAAGAGATCAAACAAACGTGCTTTTATCGTGAATAGAATAGCCAAAGAAAACCCTATGTCGACATATATATGTTCATCATTTCATGCGATAGTATTCATCATTTTATGTGATCAAGTGACCTTTCATTCGTATTCTTTTTAGGTCGAACACAACTTGGTTTTAGGTTATAAATTATAATGTGTTATGTGTACATGTCGAGAGAAACAAGAGCAGGTTATACCTTGGAACGATTTGAAGAATGAAACAAGAACCAAAGTTCCAAAACTAGAACCTGATTCGAACCAAAATAAAACCCTCAAACCCTAATATTAACACGATCGAACCACCTTTGTTTAGCCCTTTCACACCTCCAATGTACCACCTTTGCACCACTCGAATGGTATCAACAATAAGTAGCCGACTCTGTTTAGTTTTTAGGGTTTTTAATGTGTGTTTTTGAATGAGATAATAGGTTGTATATGGAGTAAATAAAAGAGGTGTTGGCTGGACTTTTTGGCCGAGCAAAAGGGGAAGTCAAGATGACCAAATCTCATTTTCAAATTGCCATGTATCTAGACATATTAACAACTACAAGTTGTGTACAATATTTTAATAATTTCGGCCTAAATATGGACTTTTAGTCGTGTGATGTTTTTTTAGAATATTATGTACATATCGACTTAAATACTTAGGTTATAGGGTTTTTTTTTTTTTTTTTTTTTTTTTTTTTTTTTTTTTTTTAATTTTATTTTGTAACTCTCAAGTTATAGATTCTAGTTATTTAAGTTGTATTCGTGTTTAAAGTTCAAGATAGCCACGGATTTAGAAACAATATTTTAGGTTGTTATAATTCTTCCCCTCTAAAAAGAAAAATTTCGTCCTCGAAATTTGAAGTCGCAAAAGTTAGACGGATACGTACCAAATCACAAAAGAAATGACCATAAATAGCCTCACGCTCAGAGAGGTTCTTTCAAAAGAATATTCACAAACGGAATAGTTTTATTTCTCATGACTCGATCCTGACAACTAGGATAGCCCCAGGCTCTCCACCAATCATAACCAATCTGATCCAACGAATACGAAACAAATACGTAGCAGATGACAGTTGTAATCTCACAAAGAGATACATGAAACACATATACACACGAGGCAAATACGGAGGCAGTGCTAAACGATAAGACTTCATCACCTCAATCCAGATTTATGAATGAACTAAGGAACTTGTTAATAACCAAAGGAGCACATACCGAATCATCAAACGTATCAAGAGTTTCATAGAGAGGGGTAACATATTCGTATCGACGATCAACTAAGCACATAACGGAATATCAAAACATATCAGAAACCTAATGGAATAGGTAGCATAATCATACGGATAAGAATGAATCTAAGGACTAACGTATTGCGAACTAAATCTTTCTTATATGCCAAAACGTCTAACTTTTCTGTATGGAAACGTCATACGGAACACACAAATACCCGGTCTAAAGTTTCAAAATTTCTCTTCCATAATGATAACTAATCCATTAGTCAATGTAATCGACTTCAGACCTTCAATAAGTAACTCTTCGACTTAAATCAACCAAAAGGTGCTCCACCTCTTAGTTCATACAAAACTCCTAAAGGAAAACTCTTGTCACTTGCATGCCATCTATCTTAGTGAGCAAACACAGCCAGAACTAACACTCGTCAAATTTCCTGCTCAACACGTCTTCCAAGCTCGAATAGTTGTTCTGCTGTCCATCCGTCTGAAGATGAGAAGTCATACTAAAATCCCGAGTCCAATCCCCATAGTCTTTTGTATCTCTTCTGGATGTGTGAAGCAAAACGCGATTCTCTGACACGATCACTGCAGGTGCGCCATGTAGCTTGAATGATCTTCTGCCAGAAGAAATCTCTGCCAATCTTCTAAAGTGAACTGACATAGTCGAACGATCCATTACAACTCAATTTGTGTTGTCCTTCCTAAATGTGCGCAGAAATCCCGTTACAAAGTTCCTAAAAGTTTAATCCCACTTCCACATACGAATATCCAAACTAAGGAGAACTACCTGTACGCTGATGCTGAATCTTGACCTGTTGACACTTTAAACACTTCGCCACCGATGTAGTCACAATCATCTTCATACCATTCCATCAAAATTCTGCTTCAAGTCTCTATGCATAATAGCACAACTAAGATGAATATAACTTTGTACTTCAATCAAAACCGCTTCCTATAGATCATATTCCACCTTCGTGCTCCTGAGCTTCTTCATGTTTGTCATAAATTACTCCCAAGTCATGCGCCGAATAGTTCACCTCCTACAGTTCTAGATGTACTGATGTATAACCAACAATCTTCCCGTGTTGCATAAGGACATAGCTAATTCTCCTTCTTGAGTAGAAACAAATCTCTTTTCAGCTTCTCAAAATTCTCCTCTCATTCTTCATACCAACCAAAATTTATTCTTCGAGAATATAACATATAACTTCTTCTGACGTAGAAATCTCAACACAAAATATGAAGATGATTTATGTGTTTCTCTTTTGTCTCTGAATATACCAATATGTTATACTATGACAAATTGTCTAAGTATTCATGAAAGACACGATTTAATCAAGTCCATAGGAACAGTCGGAGCAGTAGCCAATACAATTGACATCACTAATACTCATGAAGACTATAATGAATACGAAAGGCAATTCTAGTAACATCTATCTCCCTTAAACGTAACTGAGAATAATCGGATCCAAACTCAATCACTGAGAAAAACTTCACACCCTGAAGTTGATTAATCAAATCGTTGATTCGAGGTAACGGATAACGGTTCTAACCGTATGTAAAACCCTAAATTCCCGGTTTCACATTTTGATGACTAATTTGAACTTAACCTAAGATTAGTATTATTAGATAAAAGCCTAAAACAACCTAAGTGGTAAATGAATAAAAGTTTGTTACAAAAAAAATTGTCTCAATCCCTATCCTAAACACCAAAACCGGTTTTCCCCCTTCCTAATCCCTTTCACATGTTTTCTTAAACACAAGGATAAGACCAAATAAATTTGACCAATAAAAGATTGGAATGATCCCTAATTTGTAGCAAATACACGGCCTTTTCCCAACTTATACCTACACTCCATCATTATTTCCCTCACAAAAATATACGGCCTATCCTCTCCTCTCCATTCAAAACCCTAGCAGCCCCTATTAACATTTTGTTCAGCCTCAAGGTCAAGAAGAAGAAGGGTTTGAAGGTTGTTTTGATCGTGGTATTATTGGGTGTTTGTGGTATTGATTCGTGGGTCTCTTTGGTCCTCTCTTGGTCTCGTTATTTTCTGCATAAGGTAACACATCATCATCTGTTGTTCCTTAATCCATTCGACACCTTATATTCTGTAGTAAACATGTACTATGAACCGTACCATCATGCTTTTGTATCATTTCTTGGCCACATTAAAAACTGATTATGAATACCACATGAAAACGTCACATAAAATCATGATTGTAACATGCTAAAACCTTGTGAATATCGACCCATTAAATTCTGTTTTGATTGACCCACCTACATGTAACACTAAACTGATATGTAAGCCCTAAATTTAATCATTTAATGTACGTCTAATATGCTACATGAATCTGTAAACTCTAATTAATGGTTAACGAGGACTAGGGCTTGGTGCGTGATTTTATGTAGAAGTTATGTATGTCGTTGTTATTGTGTTTGTGTGTGTAGGTTTAGTGGAAACATGTAGGTGGTATATATGTGTGTTTTATGGACTAAATTACCCTATGAAACAAATGGCTAATGATCGGATTAAAAGGGGATAGAACTTAGGGTTGTTTCTGTCTCAACTGCATGCTGTCCAGGATTTTGGGTCATGATGCAAGGGTCATAAGTTAATGATACAAATGTGTTTTTGCAAGATTTTTGAGGCTAAAACTAAATTCAGGATGTGTACTCTCTCGATATCAAATTTCAAAGTTTTTGGAGGTAGGGAGAGTAGTCTTTTGATTTTTGGGAGTTCAAGTGTCAAAACTGTATTTTGGATGTCTGAAAATCAGTTGGTGTTTTTTATATTTATTTTAAAACCATAAGGAATTAAGAGGTCTCATTTGATAGGGATAATTTTTAAGATGTATATGGCTTACTGGAATTTTTGTGGATTTTTCTAAAGTGTCAGAACGGGTTCGTTGAAGGCAAACTTTATGGGTGTCTGTGCAGTTATCTTTCTGGGCAGGTTTGGGAAAACGATTTTTGAAAGGGTACTTTCACTTAGTAATAAAATCTACAAAAATTAGGAGAAGTACTAGTCATATGTAGGAGTCATAGATAAAAATTTTAGAGCCTAAGGAACTCATTTGATAGGTCTATAAATTCATAAGAAACTGAGTCAGATTTGCATTCTAAACCTAAAACCTGTTTTGACACACTTAAACCTTAACTAGATTAACTATTGATTTGAAACACATATAAAACCTATGTCTTGATTGTTAACTCAGTCTAACCGAATTCCATATTCGACTAAACCTATTTTGATATTACATTTATAACCTAATTAAGTTATGCCTTAATTATGAAACCTTAAACCTATGTATTAATCACTTAACTTAAGTAAACCCTAAATATGAAGATGTGATTGATAACAAGCATTAAAATCCCGTTATGATATTAAATGAGCGTGCAAGTAATATATGATTATAATTCATGTAGATCCGGTGAAGTAGGAGTGATCCTCTTTCTTGTGTTCTTTTGCCCTTTTGCTTGCGTTTCATAAGGTACAGATATTCCACCCTTTTTCAGTAAGGGTGTCTCATGACTTTTGATTCCTTGATATTTGCTATTCTTATTTATGATTCATTTGATTTTAGTTTAGTTATTCTGTCTGATATGGTTTGATTCATTTGTTTTCTCTTGTGACTTCAATCTTCGTATTAGAATCCTTTGAGACTTTGTAACCCATCTAATATTATGACTTCGTGTGAAAACCTTTTTGAATATATATCTTGATGATGGTTTTGAGAAATACTGTTTTTAAAATGATTTCTATGAATACGAGGTAATACCACTTTTTATATGAAGGTTTAATGACTCTTATGAAAACGGCTTTTAAAAGAATACATTCATGAAAACAACATTTAAATGATTTTCATAATTACATAATCTGGTTATACTCTAACCTTAAGGAGTTCTCATGACTCATTGTTTCCTGATATTTGTTATACTTTGATCCGTATTTGTTAGTTATTCGTTTGATTACTCGTTTCATGTTATATTCTATTCGTATAGCTATTATCTAAGTTGGATAATTTATAATTATCCCATATCATTAGATTGCATGTACTATGCCTATTATGTTACCCATATTTGTAGCCAGTCATGGGGAGTCCATGGCCTTGCCATTGATGCACCAATGGTATTGACACTATCTGTGGAGGTGGGTTTTTGTCCACAGCGTTCCCATTTGTTTATATAGCTGTATATATAGCGCACCTGGCCCGTGTTTATTATATGTATGTTTAGTCTAGAACTGGCATATGTATCTCTGTTTTGAAGGGAGCGTATGGATGCATCCTAGGTACTTAGTTCAGTTTTGATATATACTTGTGAATGGACTTGAGTGTGTCCAATACACCTCATTTCACTTTTGGTACATCGAGCTAGCTACTCCATGTACAATTTGCTATATGTTTTGTTGGGCATTTCCTTTGATATTGATATCTACTTTATGTTCTTTATTATGCTTGATCCCTTTTATATGTTCCATATTATGTTTGACATCTTGTTTAGCAGGTTCTCTCGGATTCATTCGCTTATTCATTTCGTATACGCTTATTACCTTTCATTTGTTTATATCTGTTCACTGAGCGTTAGCTCAGCCGCATTTTCTTTTCTCTGCGGCAGGTTATAAGCGGGATGCTGGGCATGAGTGTTGAGAGTAGAAGATAGAGGACCTACCCTTGATTAGATTCCATTATTGGAGTTATGATTGTAGACATTATGCTTTGGATATGTATTGTATTTAGATTATTGTTTGGATTAGATTTCGTAAGTCCTTGTAATTTTTGACTTAGTATTTAATAAGAAGTCTTTCGCTTGCGTTATTATGTTCTGATTGATACCATAATGTTACACTTAGACCCTTTTCGGGTTGGGGTGTTACACCGTAATTGTAACACCCCAACCCGACAAGGGTAAAGATATCACAAAAATGGATTCACATCAGAACAAAAACCAAGCATACATTCTCATTAATACAAAAATCTAAAAGGATAACAAATGAAATACTAAATCTATAGGGTTACAACTGAAAGACTTCCAAACATTATGTCTAAAGTATATTATCTTCGGTTCAATTCTAAATCCAGCATAGCTATCCACGCTTCTAAGTCCAAGGGTACACTCTTCTCTCATTCCCAGCTTCCTACTAAAAACCTGCCGCAAGAAAAGAAATGCGGCTGAGCTACGAGAGCTCAGTGAACAGATATAACGGTAACAAAACAATAATAGGTAATAGTACAAAAGAAATCAGGAATACAGGTCATACCGATAACTCAGGGTGTAGGAACGAGATGTCAGGAAATAATAAGAAATAAAACTAAGGAAAAGAAAAAGGGGACAAGTAATAAGGAAATTCATAAGATAAAGAAAACAGAATCTATCACGAGCCCAGAAACCAGCCATATCATATCATCACACATGTAACCAAATAGAGTAGCTAACTCTCAGATATGTGAAAGACGTGTATCGCACACACCATCAGTCACCAGATGAATATAACAATAACCATATAACATATAATATATACAGATAACAGGTCAAATCTAGGATGCACCCATACGCCCCACAGACAAATCAATAATCATAATTATAATGGCCATAGCAAATAATAACTAAGGGACGGAACAGGTCATCACTCTCCTGCCCTAGAGTCATGTCAGAGGTGCGTCAATGACATGGACATGAAACCCTCATGCCTAGTGATTGGCTCGTAATATCAAACTGTAGGTCAAAGGTCAAACGTAATATTAAATAATCAAAAGGTCATATCCTAAGGGTACATGGCAAGGTTCAAGTCAAATAGTTCAGAATTAAATATCAAATGTTCAAGTTAGAATTTAATCAGGTTAAGTTTTATGTCAAAGTGTAAGTTCAGATTAAAAGAACTATATCAAATGGTTCAAAAGAGTATGACAAGAGTCTATAATCAAAGTTTCATAGTAGCAGTTTACTTAAAATGTTTCTGTTTAAAAGTCCATTTAAACAATCCTTCCAAAAATGGTTTCCATAATAACTGATCTTACAAAATAGTTTCCATAAAAATAACCTCCCAAAACCTTTAGTAACTTCCATTAAAAGTGATATTACTTATTTTAAAGTAGCTCTTCTCAAAATGTTTCATATGTAGTTTTAAGAACGGTTCACAATCAATTAGGTTTAAATAAGGATTTAACAGATTAAGGTTTATATCAAAAATCAATTTAGTTTTATAACAAGTATACTAAATTAAGATTCAAAACAAGGTTCACAAATCAGGGTTCAGAACAAGAGATCAAACACAAGGTTCATGAAGGTTCACAAAACAAAAGATCACATGGAAGGTTCACAAACAAGAGATCACATGAAAGGTTCACAAACAGCAGGGAACATAGCAATGGTATAGGGAATCCTAATAAGGAAAACGAGAACTGAAGGAAAAAGGAAATGAACACCCTTACTGAAAGAGGGCAGAATATCTGTACCTTATTACGAATGCAAGAACACAAAGATGAAAGCTGACAAAGATGAGATTACTCCTTCCTCACACCTAAAGGAGTAGAAGACAGAGGTTCAAAAGGGTTTTCAGTTATCTTTCCATTTTATGTAAGTTTCTAGATTTAGTAACTTTCCAGATTTAGTAAGTTATTAATATTACAAATTAGGTTAAGTCCTTATTTCAAGATTATTTTGGGATTAAAATACATTTTATCAAGTTACAAAAGTTTAAGGGTAATTATGCCAGGTATACATAGTTTTAAGGTTTAAATTGTAATTTTATTAGATTCAAAGGTTTAAAATGAAAATACTTTAAGTTACTGATTTAAACACTCATTATTATTCAGAATGACATTTTAATCCCTTCAGTTTCACAATTTACAGTTTATACCCTTTAGTTATATAATTTACAAAACAAACCCTTCATTTACATAATTCATGTTTCAAACCCTATAACATTCATGTTTACCAAACAAACACCTTACTTTACCAAATTACAGAACCTACCCTCAAAATTATATGTATTACGATTCAGGTCCTTCAGATTTCATAAATTACACATTTAGTCCTTTAACTTTACAAAACTTATATTTCAAACCCTAATTTAGTAATAATTACATATCAAACCCATAATTACTCAAAATTACACATTACACCCTTTATAATATTATTTACTCAAAATAACTTCAAGTTTCCAAAATTTATACTCTTAGTCCTCTATTTAAATAATTACAATTCGTACCATTTAAATATGATTAATTTCTTTTCTTGCAATATTTACACTTAAGACCCTCAAGTTATATTTTTCCCACATTCCTACTGACTTATATGACATTACAAAAATATCCCAGAAGTTTCAAAGTTGGCAAAACACACCCTTCTAGTTTTATTTTCAAATCGCATAACCTTTTTAATATCCAAACCCTAACCCTAAAGTTACCAATCATCAAACCATCATCACCACATCATTAATGTGCATTAATCAGACCAGATTCATCACACAAAACCCTAACCCTAATCGTTCTAGGGTTTCTTCCTAATTTTTCCTTATTTTTCATATAATCCGATTTAAACATAATTCAAGATCAATTATTTTGAGCTTCTAAAAATCAAGTGGCTATTTTTCTAGGCTTATATTCTCAGTGTAGAACATGTAAAAATTATGGTTACACATCAGAAAGTTCATATGGCATGATTAACGAATTAGGTTTGTTTTATGCCCTTTTATTTTCGTACGCCTAAATAAACATGCATGATTCATGTTTATTATTTTTCTTAGGTCATATTCGACATGTAGATCATTAGAAAAATACTGGATAATTTTTAGAACATAAAGATTAGTCACAAGGATTTATACCTATCGTACGAATGAACCGAATAAAATAATGCACCACGATCCAACGAAGGCTTCAACACTCCAACTCCTATTTTTCGTAGCTTTTTTACAACTTGAACAACTCCAGAAAAATGCTAGATTAAGTCTAGAAAATCGTATGGGGTTTTGGTCGATTTTTGTTGGTGCGATTTAGGGTTTCGGCTCTTTTAGGGTTTTATAAAATATTGAGATTTGTTTTTATGTTTAATAAACCGACTAGGAGGGGCTTGGGTCCAGAATTTCGGCCTAGAAGATTATCACAGGAGTACAATTTGATTTTGTATATAATTCCCTTATTTAGTTTGTATTTATCTTAGTTAAATGATTTTACAAAATATAATATATATATATATACTTAATTATTATTTTCAGATTGTACATTATTGTATATGTGATTTTAATATTTTTTGATATTCAAGAAAATGAAATGTTGTTCCAGAAATTAATTTACTTGATATGTAGATTGTTTTCAGAAGTTTGGAATCGTTTCAGAATTTTATAGCTTATTTATTTTGGTTTTATAATTTCAGGGGTAATTTGGTCTTTTTACAAGTTATCTGAATTTCAAGTATTACAACTTCTTCCCCTCTAAAAGAAAAATTTTCGTCCTCAAAAATTGAGGTGAAACGAAATGGAAACACAACTGACTGTGAACAGGAATATGAAAACTTGGTTCTTATGACTCTATGTTGTAGGTCAAAACTTCTGTTTTCTCAAAAGGACAAAACATACTGAATCTAGATCGAAAGAATAATATAATAGCTGGTAATCGGATTCTCTTGAAAGAGACGCAGGAATTTCATAGGATTTTGACGGATAAGTTATCCACATAATTTGATTAGACAAACCGGAGTAGAATGTACAGGAATAGATCGTCGATAACATCAATTGGTAGAAGTTCTATTATAGGACCTAAGATTATTACAAAAAAAATTCGGAGGTCAGCAGAATGCCTGACGAGATTCCAGACGTGTCGATTTACCTAACGGTGGAAACGGGTTACGCGTACAGTTAGAATGAACTTAAAGTCTCGCTAATGCGGATAATCTCAAACAATTATCAGAATTTCTAGAGTTCTAAGGCACTTCTCGACATAACCGATGCCCACAACAAGTGCACATTATATGATGTAAGTATTATCACGTTGGCCAGACGTCATAATACTGGCATCATATAAATATGCCCTCATGATGGTCATACTTGATTTCACGTCGTGAACAACTAACTTATCTTATTCCACCTAGTCTTCCTACGGTCTCAGAGGTCATCAAAATTTAATACCCTAACTAAGGGGAGAACGAATCACTCGAAAGAGTTAACGGAAGTTCCCGAATATCTATCAGAGTTTGGCACATCGTAAAAAAAACATCAAATCATCCATCATTTGCAACATCTCTCAAATCAAAGTCATCACCGAACATACGAAAATGAACGCGAACAGGAATGCTTCTAGGAAACTTAATTCATCGGAGGATCTTATTACTTTATAACGAAATTTTAGAGAGTAAATGGAGTGAAAGTTAGTTGCCAGGAACTTCGGTCTTCACGGAGTCAATCCTTCCAACAACGAGGGTCTGTTTCAAAACCTGCTCACTCAACACATCCGATTTTCTTCAAGCCCGGTTAATCTGTCTTTATCAGCCCATCAATCAGAAAGTGAAACCAAAATCGGAACTTGTGTTTGGTCCTTCGATCTTTCTGCCGTTCTTCTTGCAATGTGATGGAGTAATGTGAATTCCTAGCATGCTCTTTGAGTTCATTCATCATCCAGTCTGCTTTCGCTCTCGACTCATCTTAGTACAACCAAGATGAATAGGAAAATTTGACTGTATGTCTTCATCAGCTCCAGGTTCGCCATCTTGACTAAATACCTTATTCTGTATCGCCAACACTTCTACCTTGTAAGGAATGTCTTCATCCTTCAGGGTAGTCTCTATTTTCTTCAACCCCAGGTCTGGCAAGGAACACTATTCTCTTAGCAAATCTCCATCTCCCAGAATACACAATTGATCGTCAATTTCCTAACAAGGTGCAAACTGATTCTTTCTGCTCTTCCTCATTTTCGAACGTACTATTTAGTCACACACTGACCAATTGTCCCCGTACTCACTAGAAAACATTAGTTATCAATCTTATAAGCAGTCAGAGCTGTAGCTAATACTATTAGCGTTATTAACCGTCATAACGGTCGTTTATGAATTCGGAAGGCGATTCCAAAATAAAATTAATCCCTCGTAAGGAACTTCACGCTCTAAAATTAAACACACATATAATCGTTTAAGGGTGGGGAAAAATTCGCTCCTAACGGTAATACGGTTCAGCTATCTCCAGTCACCATCCTTCTCTATCACGAATGAACTAAAACACGTCTAGTTAAAACATTTAGGTAAACTCGCTTCCTGATCTTCGGTTGTTGCTCTTCTTGGTCGTTCGGACGCATCTGAAAGATACCTTCGCTTGGTGACTAGGCAATCTCTCGGTAACTTGTCAATTCCTACTTCACGCTTCAGTGGACAACTTGGTAGTTCAACCAGGAATTATATTCGGAAACTCAGGGTGCCCAAAACTCTCAAGATAAGGTTCATTCCTCATTGTACGAAATGGGTTCTAGGAAAACTTCAGTACTCAAATTTCTAAGGAGGTATTTTTAATGGATGCCAGAAAACCAAAGCAACCATGGGAAATCAAGTTCTGGCTTTCATAGCCGAAATGAGCTCGACAGACTAGAAGGTTGAGAACCATGATAGACACATATCAACATAATTTATTCCAAAAATTGCTCAAGCCTTATTATTAAATATTCGGGAAAACCCACCATCCAATGGAATCCGTACAATATTAATGTCAAAAGAACCTAAGACAAAATTCTAACAGACTCGAGCTCTATTTCCATGACTAGATCGTGTTACTCGCAGTGGACTCCAAGTCTGAATCCACTTCATCTTCCTCGCTAAGCCATCCGTTTCGGTTCCCTTCAGGCTGTGGCAGTGGTTGTCTCGCAAAACCATCCTCAGGGTTCCTTCCTTCATCTCCTACGTCGTCCACGAATCCATACAAATTGTGAGGCTCTGCCCGCACTACTCCTCCTTCTTCTACGAACTTGGGACACCTTCCCGGGTACTTAGTCACTACTCCGTCTTTATCAGTCACTTTCGTCTCATGCACATGTACCTCCGTTCCATTTATATTAACCACGGTCAACTTTTCTTCAATCCGGCAGGGACACATGCTAGCAGGGATCAACATCCTTCTGTTAGTCCACCTCAACTTACCAATCCTTTTCCGGCCTGTAGCGAAAATGGTTGTCCAATGATACATGCTGCGTGCTGGAGGTGCCATGCTGAAAATGACACAAATGATACTAAGTACTAGAACTCGATAGTAGTCGAAAACTACTCATAACTCAAAATTTTTAAACACGTGGAATATCACCGTCTGAACGATTTCAAAGATGATTAACGAAATATGGAGAATAAGCACGAATGGAACGACAAAACAAAATCCTACTGTCTATCCAAATCCTCACCGGTCAGATTTTAAGTTCCTATAGGAAAAATCCTAAAGCAATTTCTCAAAGGTTGTCCTACGAGCACTTACAGTGGAAACTTAGTGGTCCAGAATTCACAGGTCAAGGGTAAGTGTATTACGAGTCGCAGCCTGTCGTCTCTGATACCATAAATTGTAACACCCTAACCCGACAAGGGTAAAGATATCACAAAAATGGATTCACATCAGAACAAAAACCAAGCATACATTCTCATTAATACAAAAATCTCAAAGGATAACAAATGAAATACTAAATCTATAGGGTTACAACTGAAAGACTTCCAAATATTATGTCTAAAGTATATTATCTTCGGTTCAATTCTAAATCCAGCATAGCTATCCACGCTTCTAAGTCCAAGGGTACACTCTTCTCTCATTCCCAGCTTCCTACTAAAAACCTGCCGCAGGAAAAGAAATGCGGCTGAGCTACGAGAGCTCAGTGAACAGATATAACGGTAACAAAATAATAATAGGTAATAGTACAAAAGAAATCAGGAATACAGGTCATACCGATAACTCAGGGTGTAGGAACGAGATGTCAGGAAATAATAAGAAATAAAACTAAGGAAAAGAAAAAGGGGACAAGTAATAAGGAAATTCATAAGATAAAGAAAACAGAATCTATCACGAGCCCAGAAACCAGCCATATCATATCATCGCACATGTAACCAAATAGAGTAGCTAACTCTCAGATATGTGAAAGACGTGTATCGCACACACCATCAGTCACCAGATGAATATAACAATAACCATATAAAATATAATATATACAGATAACAGGTTAAATCTAGGATGCACCCATACGCCCCACAGACAAATCAATAATCATAATTATAATGGCCATAGCAAATAATAACTAAGGGACGGAACAGGTCATCACTCTCCTGCCCTAGAGTCATGTCAGAGGTGCGTCAATGACATGGACATGAAACCCTCATGCCTAGTGATTGGCTCGTAATATCAAACTGTAGGTCAAAGGTCAAACGTACTATCAAATAATCAAAAGGTCATATCCTAAGGGTACATGGCAAGGTTCATGTCAAATAGTTCAGAATTAAATATCAAATGTTCAAGTTAGAATTTAATCAGGTTAAGTTTTATGTCAAAGTGTAAGTTCAGATTAAAAGAACTATATCAAATGGTTCAAAAGAGTATGACAAGAGTCTATAATCAAAGTTTCATAGTAGCAGTTTACTTAAAATGTTTCTGTTTAAAAGTCCATTTAAACAATCCTTCCAAAAATGGTTTCCATAATAACTGATCTTACAAAATAGTTTCCATAAAAATAACCTCCCAAAACCTTTAGTAACTTCCATTAAAAGTGATATTACTTATTTTAAAGTAGCTCTTCTCAAAACGTTTCATATGTAGTTTTAAGAACGGTTCACAATCAATTAGGTTTAAATAAGGATTTAACAGATTAAGGTTTATATCAAAAATCAATTTAGTTTTATAACGAGTATACTAAATTAAGATTCAAAACAAGGTTCACAAATCAGGGTTCAGAACAAGAGATCAAACACAAGGTTCATGAAGGTTCACAAAACAAAAGATCACATGAAAGGTTCACAAACAAGAGATCACATGAAAGGTTCACAAACAACAGGGAACATAGCAATGGTATAGGGAATCCTAATAAGGAAAATGAGAACTGAAGGAAAAAGGAAATGAACACCCTTACTGAAAGAGGGCAGAATATCTGTACCTTATTACGAATGCAAGAACACAAAGATGAAAGCTGACAAAGATGAGATTACTCCTTCCTCACACCTAAAGGAGTAGAAGACAGAGGTTCAAAAGGGTTTTCAGTTATCTTTCCATTTTAAGTAAGTTTCTAGATTTAGTAACTTTCCAGATTTAGTAAGTTATTAATATTACAAATTAGGTTAAGTCCTTATTTCAAGATTATTTTGGGATTAAAATACATTTTATCAAGTTACAAAAGTTTAAGGGTAATTATGCCAGGTATACATAGTTTTAGGGTTTAAATTGTAATTTTATTAGATTCAAAGGTTTAAAATGAAAATACTTTAAGTTACTGATTTAAACACTCATTATTATTCAGAATGACATTTTAATCCCTTCAGTTTCACAATTTACAGTTTATACCCTTTAGTTATATAATTTACAAAACAAACCCTTCATTTACATAATTCATGTTTCAAACCCTATAACATTCATGTTTACCAAACAAACACCTTACTTTACCAAATTACAGAACCTACCCTCAAAATTATATGTATTACGATTCAGGTCCTTCAGATTTCATAAATTACACATTTAGTCCTTTAACTTTACAAAACTTATATTTCAAACCCTAATTTAGTAATAATTACATATCAAACCCATAATTACTCAAAATTACACATTACACCCTTTATAATATTATTTACTCAAAATAACTTCAAGTTTCCAAAATTTACACTCTTAGTCCCTCTATTTTAAATAATTACAAATCGTACCATTTAAATATGATTAATTCCTTTTCTTGCAATATTTACACTTAAGACCCTCAAGTTATATTTTTCCCACATTCCTACTGACTTATATGACATTACAAAAATATCCCAGAAGTTTCAAAGTTGGCAAAACACACCCTTCTAGTTTTATTTTCAAATCGCATAACCTTTTTAATATCCAAACCCTAACCCTAAAGTTACCAATCATCAAACCATCATCACCACATAATTAATGTGCATTAATTAGACCAGATTCATCACACAAAACCCTAACCCTAATCGTTCTAGGGTTTCTTCCTAATTTTTCCTTATTTTTCATATAATCCGATTTAAACATATTTCAAGATCAATTATTTTGAGCTTCTAAAAATTAAGTGGCTATTCTTCTAGGCTTTTATTATCAGTGTAGAACATGTAAAAATTATGGTTACACATCAGAAAGTTCATATGGCATGATTAACGAATTAGGTTTGTTTTATGCCCTTTTATTTTCGTACGCCTAAATAAACATGCATGATTCGTTTTTATTATTTTTCTTAGGTCATATTCGACATGTAGATCATTAGAAAAATACTGGATAATTTTTAGAACGTAAAGATTAGTCGTAAGGATTTATACCTATCGTACGAATGAACCGAACAAAATAATGCACCACGATCCAACGAAGGCTTCAACACTCCAACTCCTATTTTTCGTAGCTTGTTTACAACTTGAACAGCTCCAGAAAAATGCTAGATTAAGTCTAGAAAATCGTATGGGGTTTTGGTCGATTTTTGTTGGTGCGATTTAGGGTTTCGGCTCTTTTAGGGTTTTATAAAATATTGAGATTTGTTTTTATGTTTAATAAACCGACTAGGAGGGGCTTGGGTCCATAATTTCGGCCTAGAAGATTATCACAGGAGTACAATTTGATTTTGTATATAATTCCCTTATTTAGTTTGTATTTATCTTAGTTAAATGATTTTACAAAATATAATATATATACTTAATTATTATTTTCGGATTGTACATTATTGTATATGTGATTTTAATATTTTTGGATATTCAAGAAAATGAAATGTTGTTCCAGAAATTAATTTACTTGATATGTAGATTATTTTCAGAAGTTTGGAATCGTTTCAGAATTTTATAGCTTATTTATTTTGGTTTTATAATTTCAGGGGTAATTTGGTCTTTTTACAAGTTATCTGAATTTCAGGTATTGCAGTAATACTATTCAGCTTCTAGAACTCAATACACAACCTCATACTATAATCATTCTTCTTTATGAATAAAACTGGAGTACACCACGGATACACACTTAGACGGATAAAACCACTTCTAAAAACTGGTCCTTCAATTCTTTCCATTCAACTAATGTTATAAGATACTGAGTTTCAGAATTAGGCAACACATTGCTCTTATACGGATAGAATTCTAAATCAACCAACTCACTGTTCTCAGGTACTTCTCAAGACATCATATGATTCCAATAATTTCAAGTTATATGATGTAACTATTATCACGTTGGTCAGGCGTCATAATACTTGCATCATATACACATGCCTTTATTGCAATCACATTCTATCTCGAGCCGTGACTAAACTAATTCTCATAACCAGATCAAAACAACTTCACATTCAGATGGTAATCTTGGTAGTTCATTAAGGAATACATCGCGAACATTTCAAACAACCGAATAACTCTCGAGGCAAGTTCATAAAATGAAGTATCTTCACAACCGCGAGGGATTAACGTACGAGTTTTCAAAGCAAAGGTAATCATAATTGTTTACACGGTTGGGAACCATGGTACAGAATTTTGAGTTTCTCAAATCGCCAAAGATGACAAATCTAATATGACTGTTGTTAGCATCCCGATGCTCAGTCAACAAATCCATATCCAGAATAATATCGAATCAAACTTTTCCAAAGGAGACAGATTAGCGAACGAAACTTATTTTCAAATATCATGAAAACGTACTGAACAATTCCGATACTCGTGACGGATAATCACAAGATTTCTCATAGAGATGGAACTAGGTATAGCAATTTCTAATAGTGCAGAGGGAACCTTAATTGCTTAGAGATAGCAAAAGAAACCACAGAATGTGTCAAACATATCAGATTCATACATATACGAATTCTCTGAATGAACGGAAGGGTATCTAAACGAATAACAAACGAATCAAAGATTGAAGTTCGAAAGAATGTGATAACCTCAGAAAGTGAAACCTATAAGGCATTACTACAAAATTCTCAAAGCATTCTAAACTTATTCGCTAAACTTATGTTGCGTATCCTCCTAAAATTTCTAAATCTCCGGAACAAATAATCTTATGGGGCTTAACTGTAAGCAGAGGCATAAATCAGAGTGATGCGGAAGACAGATAGCTAACCAAAGCTTTATCGTAAAATCTACACAATCCTCACCGGTCATAACTGAAGTTCCTACGGGGAGAAACCTAAAGTAAATCCTTCAAAGGTTATTCCATAAGTTCCTGCAGTGCAAACCTAAGGGTCCAATTCTTTACAGGCCATAAATTATGTGCTACAAGTCGAAGCCTGAGCTCTGATACCATAATTGTAACACCCCAACCCGACAAGGGTCGAAATGCCACATTATGGTGTCAATCAGAACATACAAACACAAGCGAAAGACTTATAAACATAATGATTACAAAAGTGTTATAATGATAATAACAAAATACTAACTCTAAACATAATGAGTTCCAAAACTGAAATACAAATCCAAATCAAATCTAACTGAAGATAAGTCCAAGTCTAATCCAAAGGCAAATGGGTATCAATCATCAGGGTGGTCCACTAAGAGCTCCTATGCATTCTTCACTCAATCCCAGCTTCCAAACTAAAACTTGTCGCAGGAAAAGAAATGCGGCTGAGCTTAAAAAGCCTAGTGAACAGATATATATAACAAAACGAATAATCAAAACATATATAAGTATAGGGAAAGGGAAACGTAAGTTTCTGCTGAAATGAATATCATCTGTCAAAAGAGTGAGAGATCAAAGATCCACTGAACAAATATCATAAGTCAAATGAGTCAACTAAAGTGGGATATCAAGAGATAATACGAATCAGATAATCATAAGGAATCAAACGAATCACATAGGAATAGCCACGAACCTGTCTAAACGAGACTCTCGAATAGACCACATAATCACATATACGGAAAAGCCACGAGCCTGTCTAAACGAGACACTCGAATAGACCACATAATCACATATACATATCCGTCAAATCATAAGTGCACGAAGAGGGGAGGCCTCTAAGTACCAAATAGTGAGAGGGGTGTAAGGCACACACAAACCAATCACCAAATCATATCATGATCATATCCAAACATATACCTAGAATGCATCCATACGCCCCGTACAAAACAAATAATATATATACACCTGCTCATGAAAGGTATATACACATATCATAATGGCCAATGAGCACACATATCATATCATATCATATCAAATGGGGACGCCGTGGACTAATCACAATGCCACATATAGTGTCATGCCATTGGTGCCTCAATGACATGGCCATGGTACCTCCATGGCTAGTTGGCTCGGGCAACAGAACAGAACAAATCATATCAAGTCATCAAATCATATCCAAACAGAACATAGCAACTGAATTGAATCATAACATAGCAAATGGATAACAACGAATATCATATCAAGGAAATCATAGCAAAGGCTCATATCAACGGAATCATAGCAAAGCAAACGAATCAAAGTCAAGGATCGGAAAGTCATGAGAGAAGACACCCTTACTGAGAAAGGGTAGAATATCTGTACCTTATGCAAAGCAAATCAAACAAAACAGGAAAGCACTCAGAAACAGGAACTACTCCTTTTTCACAGAACCTATACAAATTAATGATCATGCATTACTTATAAGCTCATTTTATAAGTTTACTGCTTATAGTTATTCAGAGTTCACATTTAGGGTTTCTTGCTATTTTTAGAAACTTTCCATTTTTAGAATCTTTCTTTTTTTAGTAACTTGCCATATTTAGTAAGTTTCCATATTTAATAACTTCCGAGATAACTTTCCATCTTTAGTAACTTTCCGAATTAGTAAATTCCCATACTTAGTAAGTTTCCCGATTTAGTAAGTTTCCATAATTAGTAAGTTTCCCGATTTTGTAAGTTTCCATAATTGGTAAGTTTCCCGATTTAGTAAGTTTCCATAATTATGTAAGTTTTATAATTTAGGTTTACAAATGACAATTTAAATAACTCAAGGTTTAATATGTTCAATATAATAGTTTAGGGTTTAATATGACAACTTATAATAGTTTAGGGTTTAAAGTGTCAATATAGCAAAGTTTAGGGTCCATTATGCAAATAAATGACAAATTCTTAAGTTTATAAATTTCATGAACTTCCCTAACAACCCATGCAAACTAAACCCTACCTCGTTTATTTTAAACCAAACTTGACACCAAAACCACCCGAGACCCCTTTTGTGCACTTAACCCTATTCGATCCATATAACTCACACATAACCGAATACTCCACACATGAACACACCCCTAGTCTACCTCGACACTTCTTAAACCTCATACGTAAACTAGACACAACAAAATCCCATTCACACCAATTCATCACAATACACTTTCGAACACACACATGCATACCTCTCGTACACACATTCACATGCTCACACTCGACACATACTTATTCATAAACATCACACAACCTTAACCACATAAATATGCATGCTCCATTTTCATTTCTCAAGTTTTACCCACACACAAACGCATAATATTCAACTCCTTTAACCCTTTCCATTCGTCATTCTATGCGAGACCACAACCAAACAAAACCACCATTTTCGACCCAAAACAATAACCACAACGACCCATGTTTTCTTGTGTTTCAATCCTTAAACTCGACACTTATTAACACACACACAACACCCTTTTTCTAGCCCACCCGACAACCACAAACACACCATATTAACACCTGAAATAACAATTCCGAACAAACCCTAACCTTTCCCTCTTTCGACCTAAACATATACGACCCATCATGCATGCATCTTCCATGTTTTATGTACGTATAATGTGACATTATTATTCGTATAAAAGAGATCAAACAAACGTGCATGTATCCTGATTCGAATAGCCAAAGAAAACCCTAAGTCGACATATATATGTTCATCATTTCATGCGATAGTATTCATCATTTTATGTGATCAAGTAACCTTTCATTCGTATTCTTTTTAGGTCGAACACAGCTTAGTTTTAGGTTATAAATTATAATGTGTTATGTGTACATGTCGAGAGAAACAAGAGCAGGTTATACCTTGGAACGATTTAAAGAATAAAACACGAACCAAAGATCCAAAACTAGAACCTGGCTCGAACCAAAATAAAACCCTCGAACCCCAATATTAACACAATCGAACCACCTTTGATTAGCCCTTTCACACCTCCAATGTACCACCTTTGCACCACTCGAATGGTATCAACAATAAGCAGCCGACTTTGTTTTGTTTTTAGGATTTTTAATGTGTGTTTTTGAATGAGATAATAGGTTGTATATTGAGTAAATAAAGGAGGTGTTGGCTGAACTTTTTGGCCGAGCAAAGGGGGAAGTCAAGATGACCAAATCTCATTTTCAAATTGCCATGTATCTAGACATATTCACAACTACAAGTTGTGTAAAATATTTTAATAATTTCGGCCTAAGTATGGACTTTTAGTCGTGTGATGTTTTCTTAGAATATCATGTACATATCGACTTAAATACTTAGGTTATAGTAATTTTTTTTTTTTTTTTTTTTTTTTTTTTTTGTAACTCTCAAGTTATAGCTTCTAGTTATTTAAGTTGTACTCGTGTTTAAAGTTCAAGATAGCCATAGATTTAGAAACAATATTTTAGGTTGTTATAATTCTTCCCCTCTAAAAAGAAAAATTTCGTCCTCGAAATTAGAAGTCGCAAAAGTTAGACGGATACGTACCAAATCACAAAAGAAATGACCATAAATAGCCTTACGCTCAAAGAGGTTCTTCCAAAAGAATCTTCACAAACGGAATAGTTTTTTTTCTCATGACTCGATCCTGACAACTAGGATAGCCCCAGGCTCTCCACAAATCATAACCAATCTGATCCAACGAATACGGAACAAATACGTAGCAGATGACAGTTGTAATCTCACAAAGAGATACATGAAACACATATACACACGAGGCAAATACGGAGGTAGTGCTAAACGATAAGACTTCATCAACTCAATCCAGATTTATGAATGAACTAAGGAACTTGTTAATAACCAAAGGAGCACATACCGAATCATCAAACGTATCAAGAGTTTCATAAAGAGGGGTAACATATTGTTATCGACGATCAACTAAACACATATCGGAATATCAAAATGTATCAGAAACCTAATGGAATAGGTAGGATAATCATACGGATAAGAGCCAATCTAAGGACTAACGTATCGCGAACTAAATCTTCCTTATATGCCAAAACGTCTAACTCTTCTGTGTGAAAACGTCATACGGAACACACAAATACCCGGTCTAGTTTTTAGGGTTTTTAATGTTGTTTTTGAATGAGATAATAGGTTGTACATAGAGTAAATAAAGGAGGTGTTGGCTGGACTTTTTGGCCGAGCGAAGGGGGAAGTCAAGATGACCAAATCTCATATTCAAATTGCCATGTATCTAGACATATTCACAACTACAAGTTGTGTACAAGATTCTAATAATTTCGGCCTAAGTATGGACTTTTAGTCGTGTGATGTTTTCTTAGAATATCATGTACATATCGACTTAAATACTTAGGTTATAGGTTTTTTTTTTATTTTTTTTTATTTTTTTATTTTTTTTTTTTTTAAATTTGTAACTCTCAAGTTATAGCTTCTAGTTATTTAAGTTGTATTCGTGTTTAAAGTTCAAGATAGCCATGGATTTAGAAACAATATTTTTGGTTGTTATAAGAAGAAGGTGGAATCTACCGTTGTTTGGATCATGGAAAACAAGAAAAACCATGCTATAGGTACCTGATATTGTAATTGAGATTTGTACAAATTTAAATAAAACAACAAAAAATTAAAGGATCCTTTCACTTGGTTCATGATATGCAGGTATAATTTCAAAGGTTTCATCACAGACCCATCTGCAACAGCTCCGATCACTTTCTTTACCCCTGCAGCAGATGATATCACAGGGTAATCATGTTCAGAGTTGATTGCAATGCACAAAGCAGCAGATCCGCAAGAAATACCATCGGAGATCTTTGCAATTGAAGGTCAAAAAAATATTTTCCAATTCCATTTCAATCAAACAGGCAGAACACCAGATTTTACTCTAGATCAGGTTTTCAAAAAAAAAAAAAAAAAAAAAAAAAAAAAAAAAAAAAAAAAAAAAAAAAAAAGACAACAAGGAACAACCACAGCAATAGAAGCAAACCCATGTGCCAACATTTAACTTAACAGTTTCTCTTATTTAAAGATAACATCTAGAAATGCAGATATTAACTATTTTGTTTATAAAATGTAGGAACACCACCAACACCTCTCGCCATAACAAACCAAGAAGATTCATACGAACAGAAAGATGAACAGAGCAAACCGAAGACAGTTAAGAGAGCATTGTTTCAAGATGAACCACCACATCCAAAAAACAAAAAGGTTAGTTAAGCAATTTTACTTAACATAAATGGTCCCTTTTATTCAATAAAATATCTTACAATCAAATCACATAGCCTTCATACAAACATTACAACAAGACTCATAATAAAATTAAACACACATGCATAATTGGAAATGCAAACACCAACATAAATCACACATCATAACCAAAAACAGTTTCCTTCGAGTGTAGGCACACACTTAGAAATCCATCACACCCTTAAGCTTCTGAATAAACAGATCCTTATCACGAGCATTTAGCTCCAACTCAGCTGTCATTATGCGCATCTGCATAACCTTTTGGTCATCTTTTGCCTACACCTCTCTTAAATACTCAGCCGTTTTCTGGGCATAAATATTCCCAACAATCTCTAGCTCTTGAATAAAACTAGCCCTTTCACGAATTACACCAATCACTCTTCTGCAAAGCGCATTCATCTGTTGTGCCATTTCAATGTCTTCAATTGCAGATTGACGGCAATATAGAACTAACATCTTAGACCAGTTGTTAGAATTGGCCTCGGCTCTAAGCTGATCGCACTTAGGACGACTTGACATTGTCTTTTGTTACTTCTTTATGAAAATTTGAAAAAGTAATTGTGAAAATAAATGTACACAAAAACTGTCTTAAATAGAGGAACCAAACCCAAAAAAGAATCCACATAGTTATCCTTTGCACACACAAAAACAAACTACCCACATGTATAAGACATAGTTTAATATTCACTAAACCATCGCCTTATTTGCATGAAAACAAAATACACAAGTGCAGTATTATTTTCTATATTTCCTTTGGACTAATTTTCAGTGTACCTGCATTTTTGACACAAGCCATAATTGGATTGTGCTATTTTTTGCCACCTGCCATTCATCATCACCACAAATGCTACAATTATATACACCAAGTACCACAACAATAAAGAACCTTTTAGTACAACATCTTTGTATCTATGCACAAGGGTGCTCTGTTATTGCCTTATCTCCTTTGACTTATTAGCATAATACAACCATTGAAAAAAACTTTTGGAATACAGCATATCTGCCAAAGATGCAAAAGCACCTTATTTACACCCATTATAGCCATTCAAAGTGGTGACAACTATTCTACTGTCACTTATTTCTGTTCAACCATACTAGCATCCAAAAGAACAAAAAATTATTAAGTTGCAGCCTTTAAAAGTTGGCAGAAATAATGGACTGTTAATTGTTTCTTTTAAATCATAGAACCATTAAAAAAATAAAAAAATAAAAAGGTTAATTCAAATGTCATCTACAACTTTTGTACCTGTGGTTATTAAAATACTTGATTATTACTTTTATTATGCCTAAATAACATCTTATTAGTCACTGATAACCTACTTTTTTGACTTATGCAGCAACAACAGAAACCTCAACAGAGCAGCAGTCAAAAACCAGGAATGTTCAGAAGAAGAAGTCCAAGTGAACGTCAAGTAGTCATGCCAGCCAGACGCACCAGTCTTTTGTAAATATTTGAACTGTTTACAACCGTTGTTAACCAACAATATGTTTTGGAACATATTCGTGCTCCACCTGCACAAATATGTCTCAAAACATCTATATACGGCAAAACACTAATCTTTTGTATGGCATTTAAACTATAGATGTACACACACCTTAACTGTGCACACATACTTTCTATAGAAGGTACACATTTGGGTCTGACCCTCATTTTTTGTATAACATTCATGCAGCAAATACCGCCCCTGTACAAACAACTTATGTGTCTAAAAATATCTTATGTTATGTAATATAATCAAAATTGCTTCTACGACAACTGTTTTGTTGTGAGGTTATGTAATTCTGCATATGATAAGTTGTTAATATACTCTTTCATAAGACTCTATTTATATATAAACTTATAACGGTTGGCTAATGGATTTTAAAATTTTAAAAATCTAACGGATGGATGTTTTGTGCCATATTTCTGCTCCAGATCTGCAACTGCACAAATATTTATAAAAACATATACAACTTCTTTCTAAAGCGTTTGTGGCACAGGTGCTAAAACCGATACATACTTGATGTCAGCCTCAAATGACCACAAATACACCAAAAACAACTTTAATAACAATCATCAGCAAACGAATAACACAAACTAAACCAACCTTTTATTCATAATAACCATTGGTTTACAAAAACAACATATAGATTAACACCATCATCATCATTACCTAAAAAAAATGATGGATCGTGTTTTGGTTAACTTATTGTGAATCGGGAGGTCTTGGGAGATGAAAGATCATCATCTTCATGGTAAAGTTTAGTGAGAGAAAGTGTAGAGAGATAAAGAGGAAACTTGGATGATTTTATTAATGATAGTGAAAATGAAAAACACACACAAGCTTCAACCCTCCTAGTGAAGTCTAGGAGGGGTATATATAGGGCCAAAACACATGACTTTACAATAATGACACTTTTAGTCCATGTGTTTGTGGCAAATAAGATAACTATTGTAATCACAAATATGTTGTCACATTTTGGTGCGAGAAGCATACCCAACAATCTTCCCCCAATGTGGCAACATATGAGATTACTTACATCATATCCTACAAGTAAAAATACAAATAAAGAAAGGTCTTCATAAGCTCTTCATGTGCTGAGGATGACTACAGTTGACGCTCTTTGTCTTCATCTTGTACCTCGGCTTGAGAACTTTTCTTTACTTGTAGCCAAATGATGTAATATACATGAATTGGATTAACTTCCCCCAATTCATGCTGCATGTCTTTAACAGCTTCTTCATATACTTCCTTTAGGCGAAGTTTCTGAATCAGCTTTCCCCTAAACTGTCAACCGTCTTTAGCAGATTCGAAACTTTGATGCAGTTAACATGTCTTCTATCTTTTGAAAGTTGTAAGTACGCAGCGGAATTTGTAGATGACATCGTAAACCACACCAAGGAAATCTGACTAGTACTTAGTAACGATTGTGCTCAATGCGGAAACTCAGTTTGGGGGTAACATGCAAGAAATTAGCAAGATCTTCTCACATACGTAGGCTACTTCGCACATCACACCCTGCGAAAGTTGAAATGATTACACCAAAATCACAAAAACTGAATCACTGATCATCTCTGCGGACGTCTTCCGGTAGTAATAAAATTGTAAGCTCGATCACATGAGTCTGTTATGCGTCCCTGATGTGCACATTTCTTCCCCCTGAATGCAGATCCATCTGGAAAAAGAGAATTTTCGCAAAGAATGCAAGAAAAGTCAAAGAACAACCAAGAACATACACTCTCTCTTCCCCCACGATGTCTGCGCGGAATCGGAAACATACACACTATGGTTACGATGGAAACGGAGGCAGCGTACACCCTGTATGTCCAATTAGTCGAAGATGTGTGAAGTACCAAAAATAGCCCGTGAGAATCAACTACCGATAGAATCTCTACTCTACTATACTCTTCTCATCTAACTCTTTACCGACCCCATTATCATTCCGACGGCTTTCTGTAGTGACCACTGATGGAGAAAACCCAATATTACGAACTTGAGATTGAAGTAAGATAACCCGAACTTGTGACTTAAACTTGCACTATTGTCTGACTAAGTACCTATACTGAGCACTACAACGTAACTCCTTAAAGCATAGGTCGATTCATATACCCATCCAACCATCCTTTACTGCATATGAATTCATCTTGAATAATCCACATCTTTGTGTGACACTTGAGCACTACAACGTAACTCCTTTAAAGTGATAGATATACTTTGTGAGCACAACAACGTAACTCCTTAAATCAGGTATTACTAGATAACTCAAGTCTTAATCATTTTGAAGATTATAAGCTCGAACAAGGATCTCGAAGAATCATGCATCCAACCAACCCCGATATCTTCAAGATACTAAGTACACGCACCCGTGATATTCCACTTCAACCTCAAATAAATAATAAAGAATTATCCCCGTAGTCACATCTTGCGGTTCAATACACAACACTAGCCTTTTGAAGGTTTAAGTGAACTATGATAATGGTTTTATCCCGATCTTGTCAAAAACGTATCTTTTGAAAATTTGTGATAACCCAAAATACCACTCATCTTGCAGAAAAAATTACACCAAAGATTAACTTAATGTATTGAAAAAATACATTTTGAATAATCACTTTGCAACTCAAATTTGATGTAATTTTCGTATGAAATAAATTTGTCCCAGCCCAATATAGATTTGAACATAACTCGGGCCCAATCATTCCGGGTCCAGTCATCCAACACAGCCAGTCCACTTATCACGCTGCCCTAATATTATGGGTATTTAAGTATCACTCAACTTATATCACTAACCCTAATGGCATATTAATCCGCCCCCATCTTCTTTATCATACATCACACACAGAAACTCAAAAATAACCAAACCCTAATCCCTTCCAACACAACCCCATCTCCTACTCTCGATTAGCAGTCACAATCATCACCACACGATCATCAAACTGACCTCCTCCAAAATCATAACAACAATCCCTAAACACCCAAATCATCTAATTATCCGTGTATAACATCCATCGAATAGATTATCACAAACATAATAAAACACAGCCGGACCTATCTTCACGTTTTCTTCATCATACCGAATCAAGAAACATCTTTGAAAGTGTCAAGATTCTTTGTAAGGCCAAGGTAGGTTCTATATTTAGTTTGATAATCTTGAACGAATGAAAGAAAGAAAATAACATTATTGTTATATTTCTTTCTTATTATATTCGGATATATAAAGAATTTATGGTTCGAAAGGATCAATGATGGATTGGTTATCTCGTGTTTGAGTGTCTTGAATGATTCAGTAGATCTCATAAGAGATACGAGTGAAACAACCAATCTGAGATCTTTATATGTTTGTTCTTTTACGGTTTAGTTTAAAGATCTATGAAGAGATATTATTTTCGTGTTTAAGATCTTTGAAGATCTTGGTATTTGTTGTACCACATGAAGTAAGTAAGTCTGAGATCTTGGATCTGTCGTTTAGTTGTAATCGAGAGGATGGTGATGATATTAGTTTGGTTGTGGGAAAAGGATATGTAATGTTGTCGTTGTGGGATTAGCAGTTGTGGGATAAGGATAAGCTGTCTAGTCTTTTTCATCTTCCTTTCTTATATTTCTTTTCAATTTGCGAAAGGTTAATCCGTTGACCAGATATGACCGTTGACTGGTTTGACCGATTGACTAGTTGACCTATAGACCGTTGACCCTTGACATTTGCGATAAGTGGTCTTGTCACAATAGCGATAAGGTGGTCTTGTCACAACTGCGATAAAACGGTCTTGTCACAACTGCGATAAAACGGTCTTGTCACAACTGCGATAAAATGGTCTTGTCACAACTGCGATAAAACGCAATAGCGATAAAATTATCGAATTTCTTGTACAAGAAATCGAACTCAGATAGAAGAGGGTTTATAGGGATTGCTTTACAAGCAATATCGATAAAAAAGGGTTTTGACTTTTTGACCATGAATTCCGGCGAGATTCTGGCCAAAATTTTCCGACTATTTTTTCCGTCCGCCTTTTTGCTAACCCAGATCTGACCACTTTATAAACTAACCAATATAACCATGAATCTTCACATAATGATATCAACTCAGTCGAAAGAAAAAAATGATGAAGATGAATATAGACTTAAAAATAGACCAGATACATTCAAAGGGAAAAATGATAAAAGTTGAATCCAACTGTTGAGAAACTGTAGATTATACTATTCGACAAGAAATTATTGACCAGTAACAGCAGTAATGCAACAGATTCAAAAACAGTTTAGATCCACACAAAAATACGAATTTGACAAGAAAAATTCACACAAATAAACCAAAACTAATACCATGGCTCTTGATACCAATTGATGGATCGTGTTTTGGTTAACTTATTGTGAATCGGGAGGTCTTGGGAGATGAAAGATCATCATCTTCATGGTAAAGTTTAGTGCGAGAAAGTGTAGAGAGATAAAGAGGAAACTTGGATGATTTTATTAATGATAGTGAAAATGAAAAACACACACAAGCTTCAACCCTCCTAGTGAAGTCTAGGAGGGGTATATATAGGGCCAAAACACATGACTTTACAATAATGACACTTTTAGTCCATGTGTTTGTGGCAAATAAGATAACTATTGTAATCACAAATATGTTGTCACATTTTGATACCACTTGTAGGTCACTAATATCTCAAACACACACACACGATATGAAAGCTAAAATACGTACAACTACTAAATAATAATCTACGATTTAGAAGATAAGTAAATAAGCAAATAAGCTAAAGAGAATAAGATGAGAATAAGAGAGAATGGGAGGCTTTCACTATTTGAATGATTAAGCAACAAGGCTTTCGCCACTTACATGAAAAACCAACATGAAATATGATGCCCCATGCCTTCTATTTATAGGCTTTGTGTTAGGGCAACATTTACTAAATAGATTCTAGAAGGATTAATGCTAAGATGGGCGGTCTATGGGCTTCTAATGGACCGCACCATTAATACAAATATAAAGCCCTATCATGCAACATTTTATCTAAATGAACAAGACTTGTAAATGTAACAAAACGTGTTCCTAACAATCTCCCCCTAAGTCTTGATCATCAATGTTGCTCGACGTCTTCTTTGCTTCTTAGGCTTCTGACGTCTTTATAATCTTTGTTTCTTTGTTCTTGTTCTAAGATGATATGATGTTGTCTCGATCTGCCAATCTCCAACGTCTTCTTCTCCATCATGTTCATATGTCTTTGACTTGTTTTCTGCAACATGTTCTCACTTTTCAATCTTAAAAACTTGAGAAAGGTTGAAGTGCTTGAACATTTGACTTTACTGTATCATATGTTGAACTTTTGATGTTACTGAGTCTTTGAGAGAACATTTCTTCAAGATATGAACATGATGGAGTCTTGATGGTCGAACTCCAGCTCCTCAGCAGCAGCAGCAGCAACAGCAGCATCAGCACGAACCAACCGGTACTTACAGGCTCAGACTTAAGATCGTCAACAGCATAGTGTGAAGACTTTCTCAAATCCTAACCCAGACCATTCTGAACCGGATTCCCCCGAAAGGGATAACACGGACACACCGAAGTGCACCCACGATTCAGTGAGTCGCTGGAGATCACCCCACGATTGTAGACCGTTTGGAGCAAATACTAAGCGTAACCCACAAGGAGTTACCGAAGTGACCTGCTGTCAGAGTTGTTTGATGTTGCTCTGGCAGGATTTCCATTCAATCATTGATAATCACAATTGTGACTTCTCTCATGAATGTTCTCAGCAGATTGCTAAGATCTGCGAAGGACACTTTCTTAATTTTACATCTGCTGCCCATGATGTAGAACAACAGAGTAATACTAAGTGTACCTAAGAGATCTTTTATGAATCTCATGGCTCTAGACTCAATTAGTGCATATTTGTTTGGTCGTCGGAGGCGTGGAGCAGATTGCCTCCTTTTCAATATCAACACTCTCGTAATGAGAGGTCAATAGATTATGAAGGGTTCTCCGTGTGAATGAAACAAATGTATTTTGAGAGACACTTGAGTGGCTTAGAAGGTTTATTAGTGCGTCACTGGGTCCAAGACGTCTTTAGTCTTCAATACCGGTGATGCTCATCAACCAGTAGATTATGAATTGAACCCGGTGTCTGCCCTAAGGTTGAACAGATGGAGGGCTATTTCTTTTCACCCTTTTCTTTGCTTTTCTTTTTAATTCTTCAACCCCTTCTTTCTCTGTTCATTCATTTTCTCCTTTTTTATATCATACCTAGGACTTTCTAGTTCTATACTATTGGTATTGTCCTTGGGTAGATCCCTCCGGCTCTGGCGGATCATAGGACGGTTTTCCCTAACCTTAGTCACCTTATAACTCCATGACTATCCTAATGATGCCATAAAACCAAAACCATTGAAAATCTCTCAAAGTTTCGATAATTTGTAAAGACATTTTCTTGACACCTTGAGAGTTTGATGATTTTCAGAAAGACTCCCCCTTAACATGTGCGCATAATTAATAAATTTGAAATTTGCACATGCCGGAAAGAGTTGGCACTTTTGAATTGATTGACTTTCAATGAACCTGATCGTCGCGAGACACGCTTACATCACCAGTTAAACTGGCTTGAAATTATTACCCGTCCAGATCAGATTCAAAGATTATCGCTCGAAATCGGTACATTCTACTCAGACACGTCCTTTGCGAGACACGCTTACATCACCAGATAAACTGGCTTGAAATTATTACCCGTCCGGGACATGTTCTTTCGACTACTGACTTTTCCTATCGTCAATTCGAGGGTCAATTCTGAGTTTGAGCACACGAGATTCCAGCAAATGAGACATCATATTTTAATCATCTTTTACTTCTCCCCTTCAAAAATAGCATACTCATGATGTTTTTGGAAAACGTTTATGATTAAAATATGTTGTTTTTGAGTTTTAGGGAAGAATTTCAAGAACATTTATACTTTTCTGAACAAAGATTATGTTTTCAAATACTCCCCCTTAACAAGGGAATACTTGTCCTTATGAGCAGAATGTTTGAAAAAACTTTAGAAAACATTCTGGTTTTAATTCTGCTCATAAGTAAGAAGCTTTCGCTCCTTTTTCCGGATTGAGGCACTGAAGCGTACCTCAGGGTCCTTTCTTTGAGGTCCGGGTTGTACACTGTTATGTGTGCACAAGCCGTAATGCATAGGCCAATATGGAAAGAATAATGATATAAGAATTATGTAATAAGAGAATATATTCTTACATCAACCGCCTCTGCCAAAAGTTGAGAATACTGGGTCTGTCCTCTGAAATAGTCTGATAGCGAATGGTGGACGACCCCCAACATAACTTTCTAACCTCCTTATCTGATCACGATGATATAACCTTTCTTCAATCTTCCGAACAAACTCCTTAACTTGTCGCACCTCCTTAGAATTCCATCTTCTTGATTTTCCTAACGCTGAATCTCGAACCCGATTAGCTAACCCATCACGTACACTCTTTAAGGTATCGTCACAGAACTTATGAATTTCATTGAACGCCATGAAACGGTGGAAATCCGTTGTACTTCTGTAAACGAACCCAAAGACCGGACTATGTAGCATGGTGTATTGAGGGTCCTTTTTGCTGTTGAGTAGGAATTGCGGTTCAACAAGGTTTAGCTTCGTCTGATAACTTTCGACACCTAGCTGGAGATCCTCTACTCGTTCTTTGATGATTGTTCTCCTGATGTAGTGACATAGAGAGGTACTGAGTGCATATCGAAGCTCGTTTGTCAGATGTTGCAGTTTGCCTTGGACTTTCATCAGGTACATGTCTTCGATATCATTCAGGTTCAAATCAGGAAGATCAGCCTTAGAGAATTTGTAGAGATTGTTGTCAATTCTTTTTACTGTGATCTCTTCGAGAAATATATAATCACATCTTCTGGATCCGCTCACACTGGTAACGGCCACTATTTTGAGATCACTGTAAACTGGTTCCCGTGATTTCTGGAGAGCAAGTTTGTACTTGTACCAGCTTTGTCGTTTAGAATACCAGTGATGAATCCCCAACTCTGCATTACGATCATATTTCACGAGCTCTTTAACAAACAGATGTCTGTTAATAGCTTCTTCTTCAATAGCTGACTGTGTATAGTGAGCAGCTGGTGTGAAAGTAATTGACGTAGCATACTTTGTCTTCCCTTGTGCTCCGTTCTTTAGAAGTTCCAGATCGTTGTTGAAGAAAACTTGGAAGGGAATTTCTGAGTGGTGAGATCTTCGTATCACGGGAAGCGGCTTAGTCCAATCAGTGATGTAAGGACGGTTCTTGCCAACTCCCCTAACTACGTCTGGATTAGCCCAGTCGAAGTCACTTGACATTGCGCGCGCAATGTTTTCAAGATGATATTCAAGTTCGGCTGCACTGTTGGATTTATCTTTCAGAAGAATGAAGGCATCGTTCTTGATCCGTCGAAGTTCCTGTTTGGTCATCTTCTTTACGTTAAGACTTCTTTTGATCTCTGGAGTAACAGCAAACGTGCTTTCTTCAACTCGGGAAGCTTCGTCAGTCGGAACCTGAGCACTTGCCAGATGATCAAACCATTCATTCCCTAGCTCATCCTTATCATTATCAAGCCAGGTGACAACAGCTGGTTCATTAGATGACTTCTTGCTGCGTGATGACTTGGATTTGGAGGGCTTTGGTTTTGGTGGTGACGGTGGTGAATGCGGTTGATCGTCTTGCGGCTGAAATTCCACATCTTCAGCCGTGAAATGCGCATATTGATGTTCGGTTTCAGTAGGACCAGATGATTGATGTTTTGGAGGTAGAGATGATGTTGTTTTTCCAGTTGGCTCCTGAATATGAATCCCAGAACCGCTTTTGTGTTTCTTATGTTCGAGGTTCGGGTCTTGATCTTCCTCGTCATCCTCTCGAATACGTTTCCCTTTGTCAGCAGCTACCTTGCATGGTTTCTTCTCAATGTGTGCTTGAAGAGCCGCGATCAGGTTGATTTCTTCTTGAGAAGGAGAGGTAATATCAAAGAGTCTGTCGAGAAGCACAAGCTCGATTTCTTCAGTGGTGAGATCTTGAAGCGGTTTGGTTTGGGAAGAAGATGAGACGACTTCTTTGATTTTGTCTTCAAGTTGTGAATCAATGTGCTCATTTATATTCTGCTGAAGATCAAGAAAATATTGCTTGACAAAATGCCTTGTCTTACGTGTGATATGATCTTTGATATTAAAACCAAGGAATTCATCTATCTTCTTCTTACTTTCCTGCATCTCCTCCACTTGCTGAGACAAGTTCTTGACTAAACTTTCCATTTCAGCCAATTTTGTTGTTGCTTGTTTGTCTCTTTGTGCTTGTGCTCTCTTTACTGCTTGTTTAAGTTTCTTAGCTGCAGGAGACACAACTTCAACTTTTGTGACATGGACAATTCTTCTTTTACTCTTTCCTTTGTAAGCCTTTTGAATACTCTTAGAAATAGTTGCTTTTGATTTGGGTGATGAAGATTTTGAAGATGATGGAGTTAGTGAAGGAATTGAATCATCAGATTTAGATGTGTCCTTTGGAGGGGAAGAAGGAGTGTTGGAGTGTGAGGAGGTGATTCAGGAGGTGTCTTAGGTGATGAAACAGGTGAGGGTTGAACTGGTGGTTGTTCCTGTTGCTGTTGCGGGTTACTAACAACCATAGCAAGTTCAGTTGGAGGGGAAGAAGGAGGTGTTGGAGTGTGAGAACGTATGTAGCTGTCTGCTTCCAAGTCAGCTTGAGCATCCTCCTTACGTTTCCTTTCTACTTCCTCTTGTCTTGCCTATTCCTCAAGATCCATGGCAGCTTTAGTTGTTTTATCTCCCAGAATGTCCCTTTCTTCTTCAATGTTCCAATCTTCTGTATCATCATTACGTGGTTGTTCCCCTTGTTTGTCGTCAAACATAGAATCAGAGATTTCCTTGTCAGATAAAACAATATTGCTTTCCAGATCCTTTTCCTTATCCTCCTGAGTCTGTGCTCCCAAGTCGGGTTGATTAACCGAGCTTGTTTGCTGAGAAGAGACCGATTCAGCCTTATCGAGTTGATTAATCGTATTGGGCTGAATCTTGGTTGTTGCAGCTCCAGATCCTCCGGGTTGATTAACCGGATTAACTTGGGTCGAAGCAGCTTCATGAACAGTTTCGGATCCTCCAACTCCATGTGTTCTCTCATACTCCATCTGTTGCTCCAATACTTTCCTTACCCTTCGCTCTTCATCTTCCTTTAATGACTTGAGACTCTGCTTTTGTGCATTTTCCTGAGAGATCTTATTATGAAGTTCTGCCTCTTCAACAGTCATAAAGACAGGTTCTTCTTCAGATTCAGATGATTCAGAAGCAGACTCAGTATCTTCATCAATGATTCCACTCAGTTCAGGTTTTGGTTGGGGTTTGCTTGGTACTCTCCTCTTGATAACAGTAGTTCGAGGATGTGGTTTCTTTGGTTTGGAGACACTTGATGCACTACCTGTCTTAGACTTGCTTCGAGAACGAGTCTTAGAAGATCCTGATTCTTCAACCAACTTGGCAAGACCCACACGACGTTCACGGAATGCTTTGTCGTAATCAAGATATGCTTTAGTTTCTTTTACCTCATTAGTCATCAGAAATTCTGGCAATCGTGCACCTTGTTTGTGCGTGCTTTCTTTTGGAAAGTAGACTTTGCTTAAGGTTTCATCCATTCTGTATTCATGAACCTCTTGATCAGTAGGACGCTTATCAAGGTCTTGATGTTGATCAAGTAGATAGCTAATGAGAACCTTGGTGTATCGTACAAATGGAATTTTCTTGAAAGTTTTTCGCATTAGGTACATTATGTCTTCCCAAATGAGAGCAGCAAAGTCAATTGGTTCCTGGTTCACAAATCCCCATAAGACTTGAAGATGAGAAAGTCTTAGATGCTCAAACCCACTATCTCTTCCTGATATGGAATGGGTTATAATGAAGAAGATAGTTCTCCAGGGTTAAGGAATGTGTCTAGCATTGACTTTGGAGATTGTGGTTAATGGTGTATCTGGTTGAACATCATAACCAATGTCTACCAGGAATTGCATGATTTCAGATTCTGAAGGTGTCGGGTGGAATTGGTTAGAAGTTTCAGGTGAATCTGGAAGTTTTAAGGCTTTACGGAGTGTGGCAGGTGTGACTCTGATCTTTTTACGATCCAGTGTACAAGTGAAATACTTGTCATCATTGCTTCTTGTGAAGGTATCCCAGAGTTGATGAATGTATAGTTCTGGAATAGTGTCCGAGCTATCAAGAAGATCCCTGCACTTATGAACTTTGAGAATCTCCACTACAATCTGGCAACTTGAGTCAGAACACTTGATCTTGTCCAGTTCAACACGTGAATTATTCTTTCCAATTTCCAGAGTATACCCGTGAGGAAAGACTTCATTTTTGGTGAGAGCAAGAAGAGGTTGTTGTTGTGAAGTCGCCATTGATGTGTTTCTGAATCAACAATCATATACAAATATACAGAATGCATGTTTGTTAGAAATTGTTAGCTTTAGAAGCAACACATGGCACCCTATTGCATTTATGATTGGTTGTGGTTGTTTCATGCTTGGTCAAAGAATTTATCAAGAGTTAGCCAAATTCTATAAAATTTGATTAATTTCAATAAGTATAAAAAGATATAACTAAGGAAATTGATCAAATTCTATATCATATCACAACTGCGATAATTATGTCAACTGCGATAATTATGTCAACTGCGATAATTATCATCAAGATAAGTATCCCAATCAAGATAAGTATCCCAACTGCGATATTTATCCAACTGCGATAATTATCCCAACTGCGATAATTATCCAACTGCGATAATCATCCCAACTGTGATAATTATGTCAATCAAGATAAGTATCCAACTGCGATAATTATCCCAACTGCGATAATTTTGGGCAACTTCGATAAACTCTTGTACAAGAGTTTACGATATTATTGACGATGAACAGTCACTCAGATCTTATCGTGATTCATTATAACTTATGATTTGTAACCACAGATTATCACAAACAACTTTTATGACTATTTTAAGCATTCTGGCAAAGTTATAACACAAATGAACCACAAAAACGCAAAAATCAAACTGCTCGAGTTCGTGTTCTTCATAAACCCTTTAAACTTAATAAATTCACTTAATGTGTTTCTGGGTACAATCCAAGCATGCCAACTTTCAATTAAACATCAAACAACAACATTCCAAGAAACAATTTACACAATAACACATAAACAAAGTTTTCCCCAAATTGACGCTTAAACCCTAAAATTCAATTAGAACAATTTGTAGTTACTGGGAGTAATTAAGCATGCAATATAGGTTCATAAACAATGTATAAGTATTATCGTACAATTATTTCCAACACAAACACTCTTAATCATAAATCCCCAATTTTACGCAAAACCCTAGAACTAGACATCACAATTCTGATCGTACTAGCCGTTGGATCATGATTCTGTTCAAAACCATCTTTAATAATGACATGATAAACATAAGAACACTCACAAAATTCAAAGATCTTGATCGGATTATGCAGAATGAATGTCGTCCGTCGATGATGGTGGGTGAAGTATTAATTACGTTAGGTGAAAAGAACAGTTGAAGTATTAACTGCGTTTGGATATTTTTGACTTTTTATATCTATTTAATCACTTATGCAATCTTGACAACTTTAGTCCCCTAACCTTGATTCTTTGTATGCTAAGTCCTAAACCACCATCATGTGACTAACTCTAAGTCTCAAATATTTCATTTAAGGCACATAACTTTTTCCATCTTTAAATCTTATCACCAAACTTTGTGAAGCAACAATTTCTGAAAGTATGCAAGTACAATTTAAAAAAAATTGTGGTAAAAAATTATCTCCCCCTCAACACGTGTTCAAAAATAATTTGAGACATTGGAAAATAAACACCGTGTTGGATAAGGGTTTTTTTTTTTTTTTTTTTTTTTTTTTTTTTTTTTTTTTTTTTATTTATATACAAAGATAGATTGGATGTTTGACTTGGTTAATTGTTTTTAAGAAACTTTTCCAAATCATTTGGCGTCAAACATCTCATACCAATCCGGTGAACCAGATCCACAAATCTTGCATGAGGCAAGGCTTTTGTGAACAGATCCGCCAGTTGGTGTTTAGTTCCCACAAAATATAATTCAACAGTACCCTTTTCCACGTGTTCCTTGATGAAATGGTACCGGAGATCAATATGCTTTGATTTGGAATGCTGCACGGTGTTGCATGAAATAGCGATGGCACTCTTGGAATCACAGTACATAGGAATCTTGTTGAATATGTATCCGTAGTCCATCAGTTGTGATCTCATTCAGATGACTTGAGCACAACAGGCAGACATGGCTACATATTCGGATTCTGTTGAAGACAGTGAGGTGCAGTCTTGTTTCTTTGATTGCCAAGAGACGAGCTTGTCACCCAAGAATTGAACTCCCCCTGATGTACTCTTGCGTGTGTCTAAGCATCCTGCATGGTCAGCGTCTGAAAATGCAACAAGTTCAAGCCCAGAATCCTTTGGATACCAGATTCCCAAATTAATGGTTCCATTTATGTATCTAAGGATTCTTTTAATGGCTGACAAATGCCGTTCAGTCGGTCTAGACTGATATCGGGAGCAAAGATATGTGGCAAATACAACATCCGGTCTTCTAGCCCTGAGATACATGATCGAGCCAATTATACTACGATACTTCATAGGATCAATGGGTGTCCCATGTATGTCAGCATCTAGCTTTGGGGATGAGGAGGACATTGGGGTATTATAGGTGTCACAGCTGGTCATACCATGCTTTTTCAGGATTTCCTGAGCATATTTTGACTGACTTAGAAATATACCACGAGGTGACTGATGAACTTGCAATCCTAGAAAGAATTTAAGTTCACCCATCATAGACATCTCAAAGTTTTGTTTCATCAGTTTAGAAAAAGCGTTTGAATATTTTTTATTGGTTGAACCAAAAATAATATCATCTACGTAAATTTGAACAATGAGAATGTCTTCCCCGTGTGTCTGTATAAATAAAGTTGGGTCAACAGTTCCAATGGTAAAATGATTAGCAAGGAGAAATGCAGACAGTTTATCGTACCACGCCCTCGGGGCTTGTTTAAGGCCGTATAGGGCTTTCTTAAGCCGATATACATGGTTAGGATGATCTGGGTCCACGAATCCTTCTGGTTGTGACACGTACACCTCTTCTCGGAGTTTTCCATTGAGAAATGCCGTTTTCACATCCATCTGATAGACTGTGATGTTCTTGTGGGCTGCATATGCCAGAAACATTCGAACTGCCTTAATCCGAGCCACTAGAGCAAACGATTCCTCGAAGTCAATACCCTCTTCTTGGCTATACCCTTTTGCTACCTGATGAACTCAAATAAGTACATTTTATTACCATCATTTATCCTATTTATTTGACTTGTTTTATTATATTATCTGTAAGAATTGATACTTAATCGTTTACTTTTGTAATTCTCAGGTAAAAACAAGCATTTGGTGAAACTTGGCGATTTTGGACTAATTATGGAGCAAAACATGCAAGAAGTTAAGAGTCTACTGAAATGTACAAGATCAAGACAAATCTACTCCAGATGCGCCGCATCTCACTTATTACATACGGCGCATCACTATCAAGATTTCACCAGATACGATCCAAGATACAAGAGGACATGCGCCGCATCCAAGAATGAAGATACGCCACATCTTCTGGCGGTGTACGAATATTCCTGAATATATTAATCTTGGACCCCACGCGAAGTTAAGTCAATGCGCCGCATCTACTTACTAGATGCGCCGCATCTTACCCTCAGACAGAAACTATAAATACCCCAAGACCAGACGAATTTTGAGAGATATATATTATATACGAGACCGAAGTACAGAAACCCTAGGACGAATTCAGTCAAGGTAGCAGCACAAGACACACCTTGAACGAAGATACAAGAGCTATAAGAAGGTCCTGCATGTATTTAATTCATTAAGTAGTTTTGTTTTATTGTGTTAGTAAACTTTAATTCATCAGGATTGGTGGCTTGTGTAATGTGACAACGGAAAGATTGCACTCCCTTAAAACTGCTTTCCCATTAATTAAAGTTTATATGTTGATGTCTTTGGTGACTTTTATTAGTGCATTGATAACCTCTGTGTCTAGCTGAGCGTTGATCGGGTCGCCATGCCTCTGCCCTCGCCTATTTATTAGATCGCCTATGCATTCTATCGTCTGTAGAAAAGTAGGAAGAAAGATAAATAGGATAGTCATAAGTAATCATTAAGGGTTTACTCGCCGATAAGATTAGAACCAACGAGAAAGGACTTAATCTCGGCGCGTTGCATCGAACTATACACTTCATATAAAACTAGCAAACAAACAAGTGACAAACTACTTATCTATCAGGACAGGTCTTCTTATTGTCTCGTGTATTTATCTGTGTACGTGTGTGCTACTTGCTGATTCGTGCCTATTGGTTTAGTTTATTATTTAAATGCAACCAATCGTGCCAGTCTCTCAGGCTGAAACCCCCTTGCGTTAGATTAGGTTGTATAGCTAACTTAATATATTAAAATACTGATTAGAATAACTAGATAATACGTTCCACTCTTAGTGATCGATACTCTACTTACCATTATATTCATACTGACCGGGTACACTGCTCGTTAAGTGTGTGTGTTATTGATAAGTCGGCTAAATATAAATTTAAAACTTGAGTAGGCATTAATACTGCTAAACCACAACGACACATCGCACCGCATCACTACCAGTCGGGACTTGTTACGAATCACTGTACCATCTGCATCCAGCTTGTTCTTCCAAATCCATTTCAATCCAACAACATAAACTCCATCTGGTCTTTCAACTAATTCCCAAACTTCCAAACGTTTGAATTGTTCCAGCTCTTCTTGCATGGATTCAATCCAGTTGTCATATGTAAGGGCTTCTTTGATGTTTTTAGGTTCAGATTGACAGACAGTGAGTGCATACATGCAGTGTTCACTATCTGAGTGAAGTTTTTGTCGTGTGATGACTGGATTATTAGGATTTCCAATTATATTTACCAAAGGATGATCTCTTGTCCATTTGTGGGTGGAAGGAAAATGTTGAATGTTGTTTTGGTGAGATGACGGGTCCATGTTGCTCGAGGATGATTCTCCTATTTCTGGAATGGTTGGTGGTGGAGCAAATGGATTGAAAAATGCATTCCCGTCATAATCAGAAGGTGTGGGAACTTGGTTAGAAGTGGGGGAAGAATCTTCAACTGCAGGTGGAGGTGTTTGAACCATGGGTGATGAGGGTTCAAGTTGCGGTGCATCGTTATCAACTGCTGTAGAAGTAGTTGCAGATTGATCAGGTGCTTGATTTGGGACTTGTTGCGCAGCAGAACTGGTGGAAGCATCTGATGCACTATTAACACGAACTTCATCAAACATTGGTGCAAACAAATCTTCCAGATCTTTCCTGTTAAAAGGTAAAGGTGCAGCCGAAGATTCAGGGAAGTTTAGACGGTTATGTTCGGGTTCTAAGCGGTCTTGCTCAGAAGCCATTTCCGTGAGTTCATCAAAATTGGCGTGTATAGTCTCTTGAATTTCCCCGGTCCGACGATTCCAAATACTATATCCCTTAGAATTCTCACAGTAGCCAACGAATATCCCAATATCTGCTTTAGCCTTAAGTTTACCAAGATCATCTCTATCATTCTTTGGGTAACACAGTGCTCCAAAGACATGAAAGTAGTTGATATTTGGTTTTCTTCCTTGAATAAGCTCATATGGAGTTTTGTTGTGTCGTCTGTTGATCATGCCGCGGTTCTGAGTATAACATGCAGTATTAACAGCTTCAGCCCAAAGGTAATCTGGTAATTGAGCATTGATCAACATTGTTCTAGCTGCTTCCACAAGCGTACGGTTTCGTCTTTCAACTACACCATTCTGTTCGGGAGTGCGAGCAATTGAATATTGATGAACAATCCCATGCTTCTCAGTGTATTCCCGAAGGGTTTGATTCTTAAATTCAGTACTGTTGTCTGTTCGAATAATTCTGACGGTGTTACGGACTTGAACTTGAATCTTTGTGAGAAACGTGATGACCATTGAAGGAACTTGATCTTTTGTCCGAAGAAAGTAGACCCATGTCCATCGTGAGTATTCATCAACTATTACCAAAATATACCTTTTCCCGTTTATAGTTTGAACCCGCATTGGACCACACAAATCCATATGTAGCAGCTGGAGGACATGATCTGTGCTGTGTTCTGTTTTGGGAGGAAAGTGAGTACGGTGACTTTTCCCTTGTTCACATGCAGAACACAAATGATCTTTGGCATATCTGAATTTGGGTAATCCGTCCACCAATTTATTCCTTGCAAGGTCAGTCATGGTTTTGAAATTGAGATGAGACAATCTTTTATGCCATAACCAAGCCTTTGTAAGATTAGCTTTGGAGAGTAAACAGATAGGAGATGAAGCTGTCATGCCTTCAAAGGATATGGTGTATAGACTGGTTCCGCGTCTTCCTTTCATCAAATCATTTCCTTGAAGATCATGAATGAAGCAAGTCTTCTCCCTAAATGCTACTTCTAAATCTCCGTCACAGAATTGTCCCACTGAGAATAAATTGTGACCAAGGCCTTCAACATAGTATACACGACTGATCTCGATGTTCCAATTAACATAATCTCCATAGCCCATTATTGTTGTGAAGTGATCATTCCCGAACCTGACCGTTCCGATGAACTTTGAGATAAAGTTTATGAGAAGCTTGAGGTTGCCAGTCATGTGTCGGGAACACCCGCTATCAACAATCCATAGGACAATTTGGATCACCTGCATCACAAACATTGGAAACAAGTGGAGAATTGGTAACGGTTGGATCCGTTGGGTTAGTAACACAAGATTTAATTATTTTAGGAACCCATTTAAAACTTGCAGTGTGTTGTAACCAACGTTGCCATGTCCAACTAATCTCAGCCTTTTTCCTAATGAATGCACTAGGTGATTTAGTTGTCTTGGGTTTGGCTATAGGTGTTTCAATGATTTGCTCAGAAACAACTAGTGGTGGTTTCCCTAAAATGGACATGGCAACAGTTTTGAGCCTACAGGAAGAGCCACTAGTTCGTTTCTTTTTACGTTTCAACAGAGTTTTAGCAATGCAGTTTTGATGATCACCAAATAATTGATGCGTGGTTTTGCGACCTTACAACAGGTTTTACCTCTCGAGGGATCTCAAGAGGCTTACAACCCCACCAGGCAGTGTACCTGACCGATGTAGTATAGTGTAGTGGTAAGTACGGGGGATTGATCATTCTCCACAGGGAATAGTGTCGTTAGAATTGAAAAACTACTCTAATAGGTCTAAGGGTGAGGGAAGATTCTTTTTTGTATTTTTATAATTTTTTATAAAAGCAAGTAAAATCTCGGGTTTTAAGGAGTGGGCGGAATTAGTTGCTAGTCAACTAACCCAAATAATTACAAATGCAAATAAAATAAAATAACTGAAAATGAAAAGAGTTGTGAAACTTACGTGGAGAGAAATGTGTTTACTTAGATTTCCTTACTCCCTAACTATCTCTTACCGGTTGATTAGTGTGTATTAATTGCGTGGATGACGGGTGTATTCCTTAATACCAATCGTGGGGTGGCGTACGTACTTCCCCAACTCTACAAGCTCCTACTTCACTCCTATGTCGAGCCGGCTAAGAAGCTCCTAACATGGGATCACTAGAATTCGCTCATGCATTAAATACAACCATAAAAACCTAGTACGCATTGGTTCATGTTTCTTAAGACGTTCAAGCAAGTTACCGTATAGGAAGTTAGCCAGTTTTCTTAAGCCTAACATCGATAAACAATCATCCAATACAACTAATAACACACTAATAACCAATAATCAATAGTTAGGTTTCATTAAATCTAAGCAAACACAAGATAAATCTAGCCTAGCATGTTAATTAAAAGACAAGAACAAGATATAATCAAACAACACATAGACATATTGATTGATTAAATGAATACTTATCTTCAATTAAACATGGGAGATCCAAGGGTATGAAAACCCTTAAAAATGGCAAAAATTCGTCTTAGGGTTTCTCCTCACAAAGTTGCACACTAATGACAAAAAATTGCAAAACTATATATAGAGTTTAAGGGCTGACGGCGTCACGTTGTAAATCTTGACGCCGTCACCTCACCGTGTCTAGGGTTCCCGGATGGCCTTCTTGACGCCGTCCCTCTTTGGTGCTCCAAAATCCGCTCTGGCCTATCAAGGCTTGACGCCGTCAGATAAGGGCTTGACGCCGTCTCGCTTTAACTTAAACCGTGATGGCCTTGATCACTTCAAATGGTGACGCCGTCAGATTTTCCATTGTAAAATTATCTGGCTTATCATGTGTATTTTTCATATCCACCTTTTTTGCCAAGCCATGACGCCGTCAGGAACAATCCCTGACGCCGTCAAAGGTACTTTTCTAGCCGATTTTGAGACTTTGTCGTTTTCTTCACTTTTATGCTCCAAAAACGTCCAAAATGCTTCCTTTCCCAGATTTCTTCTCCAAAGTACCTAAAATGACAAAAGGAACGATTTAGGGCAATATTTGATCAAATAAATACGATTTAGGGCTTAAATGACCCCTTAAAAGCGGTACACTTTTTGCTTCATCAAATACCCTTACACTTGAGATTTGCTTGTCCTCAAGCAAATGCGCTTTTATTCTAATCAAAATACATGTTAGGGGTCATTTAACACTAATATAAAAGTAATTACAACAAATAATCGTTCCACTTTAATCATAATAAGCACGGAGATTACAAACTAGCACCTCACAAGTAGTGTTTAGATACTCACATCTCTCAAGTGTCATCAAAATAAATCTCATAAATGAAAACAGATAATATCTCTCACTACCTGTCATAGCAAATAGATTACCATAGGCTTGGGAAAGGATCGAAAACCTCCTCCACTAGGCGTAAGCACCTAAGATAAACTATCAAAGAGGGCTTTTACATGGGTTATAACGTGAGGTGTAGGGATATGATAAACACGGTTTTGTTGGATAAGGGATATTTTGCTGGTGGCGAGTTAAAGATCTTGATTAATTACATGTACAATATGGCGTTGCTAAGCCAAGACTAGACTCGACTTAAGCTAAAAACAAAATAACAAAAACATAAAACAAACATAAAATGAAACGGGATGGTAGTCCGTATGTTTTTTCTACTTTTCTTTTTCTCATTTTTTTGTATTTTTTTCTTGATTTTTTCGATTTTTTTTTTCATACACTCTTGCCCTACCATCCAAAAATAATACATCATAGGGGCGTTGCATTCCCCTTACACTTGAACTTTTACATAACTTTACAAATAACTATTCTAATGACTCGAATTAAGATAATCGAAACACTTGGAGTACTTTTTTTTAAAAATATTTAGCACATATGGGGGTAATAATGTTGTTCTTCCCCATTACTCCATTACACTAGTACTTTACCCATGAGTCCCAATCGTCCCAAAACAATATGTACAAGGATATGACTCGACTTAGCAACCATGTAATCAATTAGATAATTAACTTGGGGATAAAACAAATGTTGTCACAATAATGCACTAAAAATGAGTGCATACAAGGTAGGCTAAGGCGATTTGGGTGTACATTTAAGTGGGGTGTAAACAAATTCTTCCTTTAAGTAAAATAAAATGCTTAAAGGTAGAAACGAAAAGATAGGCTCTGAGGGGTGTACTAGGGGTATCGTGTACTAAAAATGAGTACAACGCAAAGGGTGTGGGAGAATTACTTGACCAATGTAGCCAATGTAATTATAAAAAAAACACAGGTGTAAAACAATGGGTTAATCCTAATGCCTCTTATCATGTAGTAAATCTAACTACACGAATGTAGTCTCACTTGTGGCCTCGGAATGGTCCTAACGCAAGTTCTAGAATCTAAGTGCTACCGGTACACACATCATAGCATAAATGCTTTTCCTACCAATTCTAGGGCGAACCTCACATATTTGGGGGTGGAAATTTTTTTTAGTGGTACGGTTTTTGTGCTAGTCATATAACTCCTATCCATGAGACGCTCATTAAGATCAAAGTTTCACTCCTATATGTTGTAAAAAATTTTAAATTTGGCACTAAAATTGCCCTAACAGGTATTTATCTCAGTTTTATTACACATCTACCATCAAACAAACAAAAATCAAGCATAATAGCATTCTCTAAAGTATCGTACTTTTACCCCCCCCCCCTTACACTTAAGATGAACATTGTCCCCAATGTTCAAATAAAAAGATGTAAAAGTAAATAAGGTAAACGAATGAAATCAAATACTCCCCTGATTCGCTCGGTGGATAAAGAGGTAACATGGTTAGATCTTCTTCCAAGAGAATGTAGAAGCTCCAAAACTAATGCATCGCCAAAAGCTTGATTCCACATACATTTCCTTGTCCAAAATAACCTGTTAAACCTGAGAAAACAAACACGAAAACCTGCATAACATCGGCGGGATAAATCTATATATAAGGATATAATGCTTGTGGAATGATAATTTTGCAGATTCCTGGAGTTTATAAGTTAGAGATTTAATAAAAACTTTTTATGAAAACAAAACTTTCAAAAATTTCTGAAAATTAAAACCTGACGCCGTCAGGTTGTTAAGTCTGACGCCGTCAGAAATGATCTGACAGAATTCTCATGTTAAGTTTCCGGAAAATTTCTGGAAAAACCTATACCTTACTTCCTGGAAATCTTGCAAAATATCATTATGACTCGATACAAGCATTTGACTCAAACAAATACTAATATGTATGTTAATTTATTATTATTATGATTCATGTTCATTTGTTCTTGTAAACCGATTTGGATTTCCCTTACACTTAACTTTTGCAAAATACCTTTATATGTAGTTAAGACGAAGTTAAAAACAAGATAAAGCATTTTCACAATTTACTTTTGAGCATGAATCAATAATAATAAAAATTAAACACACATACGGAAACAAATAAAATCAAACAAACAAATAAATAAACACACAAAGCAAATAAAGCTTGGGTTGCCTCCCAAGAAGTGTTTTCTTTATTAACGAGTCTTGTAGCTAGACTCAAAGTCACGTACATTACGTGATTCCATCATTCATAATGACGTATCCCTGATAGATATAATCCTTGTTGTCAGGGTGGTGGTGTCTCAATCGCTCGACATTCGCAGTCACTTCACCTCCTCCCTTGCTGGTCAAGCTTACTACCCCATCTTGGTGTAGACTTTTAATTGTGAATGGTCCGTACCACCAGGGACTTGGTTCATCGGTAGGTGCTTTTGTTTCTGAATGCCTTAGGAGCACTGAGTCTCCTTTTGTAAATTCGACTGGGTTATGGGTCGGCCCATCAGCCTCAATATAGTCGTTATTTCCACCCTTACATTCTCTAACCTCCTTTTCATTGTAATTCTTAATCCTTGCCTCCCATGCAAGGATTTTCTCTTGAACATTACCACGGATTATATTGGGGTTCGCCTCCATCTTCTTTTGTAGAGCAACATCTCGTATATGTCGTGGGATCGTCGGGAAGTTTATTGTTTTCTTCCCCTTCTTCATTTGGATGGTACTATTTCCGTAATCGATGTGTGCCCTAGTGGTAACGAGAAAGGGTGCCCCAAGGATTATTGGCATATTCATATCATTTCTTTCAATAATCATGAAGTCGACCGGATACAGGAATCCGGCAACGTTGACCAACACATCTTCTGCAATTCCTAACGGGTACTCATAAGAATGTTTTGCAAAGGAGAGTTTAGTACGGGTGATGGATCCTGCGGGTAGACGCTCTAACCATTGACTAGCTTGGTCCCGCAGAGAGAATTGAAAGAGACGCAGTCGGGTCGTCTCTCGAGTGGCAACATCAAGGTCTATGGAATCAACGATTTTGAGAAAGTCCTTGAGATGTTGGTTAGGATCTTCTGAACGAAGTCCATGGAATGCGCATCCGCTTTGCACCAACCGGATGGTGTCGGATCGCAAGGGTGTGACATTGGCTCCTTGAGTGAGCTCAATGGTGTTTCGATAGCCTTGGTAGCTAGGACGAGAGTAGTCTCCTAAGGTACGGGCTCTAGGAGGTGGGTGTTGTTGTGGTGGTGGGTTGTTGGGATCGAGGATATTACCACCTTCCATGATGTCGGATAGTAATGGTTACGAACAAAGAAACGAAGAAAAAAGATAGACTAAAGAAAACCTAGAAAAAGAAAATAAAAATCTCACTAGAAAGGAATCTAGTGAGTAGACCTAATAAAATAAAAAAATTCAACCTAAACAATAACTATTCCCCGGCAGCGGCGCCAAAAACTTGATGCGTGGTTTTGCGACCTTACAACAGGTTTTACCTCTCGAGGGATCTCAAGAGGCTTACAACCCCACCAGGCAGTGTACCTGACCGATGTAATATAGTGTAGTGGTAAGTACGGGGGATTGATCGTTCTCCACAGGGAATAGTGTCGTTAGAATTGAAAAACTACTCTAATAGGTCTAAGGGTGAGGGAAGATTCTTTTTTGTATTTTTATAATTTTTTATAAAAGCAAGTAAAATCTCGGGTTTTAAGGAGTGGGCAGAATTAGTTGCTAGTCAACTAACCCAAATAATTACAAATGCAAATAAAATAAAATAACTGAAAATGAAAAGAGTTGTGAAACTTACGTGGAGAGAAATGTGTTTACTTAGATTTCCTTACTCCCTAACTATCTTTTACCGGTTGATTAGTGTGTATTAATTGCGTGGATGACGGGTGTATTCCTTAATACCAATCGTGGGGTGGCGTACGTACTTCCCCAACTCTACAAGCTCCTACTTCACTCCTATGTCGAGCCGGCTAAGAAGCTCCTAACATGGGATCACTAGAATTCGCTCATGCATTAAATACAACCATAAAAACCTAGTACGCATTGGTTCATGTTTCTTAAGACGTTCAAGCAAGTTACCGTATAGGAAGTTAGCCAGTTTTCTTAAGCCTAACATCGATAAACAATCATCCAATACAACTAATAACACACTAATAACCAATAATCAATAGTTAGGTTTCATTAGATCTAAGCAAACACAAGATATAGAGTTTAAGGGCTGACGGCGTCACGTTATAGGACTTGACGCCGTCACCTCGCCGTGTCTAGGGTTCCCGGATGGCCTTCTTGACGCCGTCCCTCTTTAGTGCTCCAAAATCCGCTCTGGCTTATCAAGGCTTGACGCCGTCAGAAATGGGCTTGACGCCAGTCCCTCTTTAACTTAAACCGTGATGGCCTTGATCACCTCAAAGGGTGACGCCGTCAGACTTTCCATTGTAAAATTCTCTGGCTTATCATGTGTATTTTTTATATCCACCTCTTTTGCCAAGCCATGACGCCGTCAGGAGCAATCCCTGACGCCGTCAAAGGTACTTTTCCAGCCGATTTTGAGACTTTGTCGTTTTCTTCACTTTTATGCTCCAAAAACGTCCAAAATGCTTCCTTTTCCAGATTTCTTCTCCAAAGTACCTAAAATGACAAAAGGAACGATTTAGGGCAATATTTGATCAAATAAATACGATTTAGGGCTTAAATGACCCCCTAAAAGTGGTACACTTTTCGCTTCATCAATAATATACTAGCACGACAAACAATACAACTAACATCAACCAAAAATAAACATTATCATTCATAGATTCAACATCTGTTACATCATTCCTAGAATTAGACTTAGCTAAGGTCGATTCTATTCCTGACATTACATCTGTGTTATTCAAACTACTTTCTTTAACTTCTGAAGACTTAGATGATCCATTCCTAGACTTCCTGACTCTACTCTTGTGTTGTTTCTTGGGAGTCTTGGAACTGCTAGCCTTAGAGATAGTATCTAGTCCTGTGGAAGTAGAAGTGTTTGCATTAGTGGTTGGGTCTGATGCTTGGGTAATTGCTTTGTCTACTACATACATCCCTGGGGCAATCTTATGAACATTTGCTTTGCCTTTGTCTAAAACTCTGATTTTCTTCTTCAGATCAACAATGATGTGTTGGAATTCTTGATTTTGTGAATCTAATTTTCTATTGAGGCGGACTGTGTCATTTCGATTTTGAAGAATTTCATCCAGTTCCTTTTCATTTTCAAACAGTTTAAGTCTTAAGAAAGCCTTTGTTTCCTTGTGATTTTCAGGAATATGACTGTTTTGAAATGATAAAGATCCTATGAGATTTTGAAATTTTAGTTCAAATTTAGTACTTTGATTTTGACACCAATCAAGCCTTTTTTGAAGATTAAAAATTTTGTTTTCCACATCATTGTTGATTTGTCGAAGATCCTCATTCTCTTTGACCAAATTTTCTATCTCCATTTGCAACATCTCAACATTTACAGCATGATCTTTCACAAGTAATTCATTGCATGACTCATAAAGCGAATTCATAATCACAGAAACAACGTCATAACACAGAACTTTTTCTAAGAGTCGATCATTCTCGTTTTTCAAAGTTTTCTTTTGATGTTTTTGTTTTTGAATTTTGTCATCCTGTTCTTTGAAAATGCTTTTCATAGATTCAACTTCCGCGAATAATTCTTGTTCCCATTGTGTTGCATATTTCTTTAGATGTTTGACATGAGGCAGAATTTTCTTTTGAAGAATGTCTCGCTTTTCTTTCGCGACGGGGGAAAGAAAAGTAGAGACTTCGATTTGAGAATTAAACTCAATTTCATTTTCCAAGAAAAATATGTCTTCCATAATTATATCAAAATATCGAAATAATTTATTTTCTGGTAATTTTGGATCAACATCATCGTCCTCAGTCAAATAATCCTTGAAATGTGCAACATTTTTGGAAACAGGAAGTATTGTAGGAGAAGCATGTATGTTTGTGTTAACAAACGTTTGTTCTGTTTCGTCCTTTGAGGGGACAAATTTGATTTGACGTCTTGCATTATAATCATGATGAACTCTGGAAAAATCTTTGTCAGTTTTTGGTCGACTCTCAAGTTCTTTTTGACGTTCAAGAATTTCAATTTCTTCATCATTACCAAGCACAACAACTCTTTGAAAGGTATCATCAAGTAATAATTCTGCATTGTATAACTTGGGATTTTTGTTGAGTACTTTAGAAAGAAAACGTGGTTGGTCACTGCCAATAGAAAATCCAACTCCTTTCGGAACTGGTTTTACCGATAGCCTTTGAATTTGAGTTATGGATTCACCATTTTTGTAGACAATAGTTTGAAACTCTTTAAGTTTGGATTCCAAAGTGACAATTTCTTCAAGATATGAGTCGACACGTTTACTTGAGGCTTGCTTTTCTTCAAGAAGATTATTTTGAGATGTTGAAAGCTCAGATTGAGTTTTTAACAACTCAGAATTTAAAGCATTAATTTGTAATTTGAATTCAAATTGATCCTTTTCTTGTTGAGAGAGAAGCTCAGCCTTAGAAATGGTTAACTCACGAACTTGATGTTCTAAATTTTGAACTTTGACGTACTCTTTTTGGAAAGCAATCTCAAAACCTTTTTCACGTTTTTCTTGTTTTTGATATCCTGAAAGTTGTAGTTTATAGCACTCATAGTCCTTCGTTAACAATGCAATCTTTTCTTTCAGATTTTTTTTGATTTCATTGTATTTTTCAATTTGTGATTGGGTGGTCATTAACAAGGCCTGAAGCTCTGAATCTTGATCAGTCAAAGGATCATTTTGTTCAAGATGATCCAAATTTTCATCGTCAATCGAATCATCAAATGAAACGACGGTTTTATCATCATCAAATGATACAACAGTGTTTATTTGATCATCTGATGGAGATGATAATGATGAATCATGTCGAACAGAATTGTCATTTGTAGATGAAGATGCAGAAGGTGAAGCAATTTCATGTATAAGACATTGTGGATCAGGTACCTGAGATAGACCATCGGTGTCATAAACCGGGCCTGTCTCGGACATGTTCATCTCTTGCATGTTTGCCATGAGCATTACTGCAGCATTTGCCTCAAGATCTTCCATCTCATCATCAGATGCAGCATTTGCCATGAAGCTTTGCTCATTCTGTGTCACCATTCCTGCTGCCTTTTCATCTTTAAGAGCCATCAAGAGAGCTTCCTTGTGATATGCACTGCCCATAGTACGAGGCTTTGGACATGCATTTGCCATGTGACCATTCCCACCACAGTTGTAGCATGTGATTGAAGTATTTGCAATGCCTTTCTGTGTATTCCCAGTCCCTCTGATTTCTGCTCTGTGTAGTTCCCACACTGTTCCTGTTACCCCCTGCAGAATTAAACCTGTTCCCTCCTGACTGAAACCTCTGAGACCCATAGTTTCCACTGTTTCCTGAACCATATCTTCCTGAAGACCGATTTTGAATTTCCACTCTGCCATCGTTAATAACAGCTTGATTCCTGGTGTTGGAAGATGAACGAAGACGATTGTTGGATTTAGTGAACTTGCCAAATGCCTTAGCAAATTAATCCAAATGCTTCATTAAGAGAGTTGAATGCATCCTCCTCTTCATCATAATCAGCGTTTGAGTACAACATGGAATCTGAGTTGTTATATGGAACCATTTGGTTGTCAGAGTATTGTGATGGTGCTTCATATGGGATGATTTGGTTAGAAGGTTGTGGTTGAAAACTTGGTTGAAAAGATGATTGTCCAAATTCCTGGTTTGGTAGTGGAAAGTTGGATTGAGCAACAAGAGCAAGTGAGTTAGGTGTTGGTGCTGGTATGAAACCGCCTCGTGCTGCAACTTCCTTATCTACCTCAGATTGATGTTGTTTTAGAAAGTCATACATTAGTCCATACTTGACTTCACCAATCTTTTTAGTTTGCCTGACAAATGTTGCATATTTCTGCCATTCTGGTCCAAGGCAACCCAGAAATTTTGAATTGATAGCAATCTTAGGTAACTTGATGTCATGACGATCGAGGTCATTTACAACATTTGTGAAACGGTGGTAGTATGATTCAATTGTCTCCCCTGGTTCCATGATGAAATTATTGTACTCCATGTAAAGCTTTGACTCAAGGTCCTCTTGATTTAACTCAGTTCCTTCCATTAGAAGATGCACATGTTCCCACATGTCTTTGGCAGTCTTTTGAGCATCAATACTCCGGTAAATAGGATTAGGAATCTCCTGAAGTATGTAAGACATTGCCAACTGATTTGCCTCTTGTTGTAGTGTTTGTTCATTTGTGTAGTTAGCGACAGCAATGAGAGTTGATGTTTCTTCTCTTTCTGTAGTTCCTGGAACAACATTTACTGGAAGTGGAAAGGGTCCTTCTTCAATAGCTTGCTTAAGATATTTCCCATGGGGTTTACGGAGTTCAATGAATCTGAGAAATCTACTAGCCCACTGCACATAGTTACCAGGTGTCAGCATAAGTGGAGTATCCTGATTTCCAGCTTCATGTCGGGATTGCTGACTGCTGATTGCCTCACACATCTTGTTAAACCAATGTGGCTCTCTGGAGTAGGATGGATTGTTCAGCATTTGATGCTGTTGCATGATTTGTTGTGGGGATACTTGTGATGGAGAGAGAAATTGATGCTGTTGCACGAATGCTTGTTGTTGTTGTTGTTGATACTGAGGATGAAATTGCTGTTGTTGAGGATATTGATGTAGCTGATAGTAGTAATTGAAGTGAGGTGGTTGAGACATGTCTGGATCTTAAAGATAATTAAGATATGTGTTGATGAGTTATGTTAAGTTGGTTTGGAAATCAGAAGATTTTGTTCAATTGCGATAAGTACTGTTTACTGAAGTACGATAAGGACAGTTCACCAAGTGCGATAAGTACAGTTCACCAAATGCGATAAGTACAGTTCACCAAGTACGATAAGCTTCAATAGCAATATCGATAGTAGAAAATGCGATAAAACTAGAAAGTGCGATAAACAATGACAATTTGGATATGTTATCTTAAAGTGCGATAAGTTATAGCGAAATGCGATAAAATATCAAACTGCGATAAGATAAGATAGCAAACTGCGATAATTTATGGCAATTGCGATAGTTTTATCTCAATTCAAAGTTCGATAATTCTCAACTCTTGTACAAGAGAAGAGAAGCAACCAAGTCGAAGTATTTTCACTTTCTAATACAAGAAAGTATAATACTGAGTCCCAATGCCGATAACTGAAGATCTGCCAAATGCGATGAAACCCTAACTTATCTTGATTCGAACTGCGATAAAACCCTAACTTATCTTGATTCGAACTGCGATAAACCCTTAGTTGTCGAAGTTCACTCAGAAACCAAAAATTTCACTTTTCATCAACTTTTCCAAATCGCTAATAACACGGATTACACCAAATCGTCCAAATAACCAAGAAACCCGATTGTTTTTGACGTTAAACGATTAGTAATCACAATATTTGATGAAGATTAAGCTCGTTAACGTATAAAATATGAAATTCGATGAAGATTTGTGAAATTTCAACGAGATCAAAGCTACTTTTGCAACACGAACAAGAGTTTAACGTTAAGATTTGAACAAAAACCTTGTGAAATCTATAAAACCAACGTAGTTAACTATACTAATGACTCAAAAACACGATCCTAACTATCCCTTGCCGTATGATACCACTTGTAGGTCACTAATATCTCAAACACACACACGATATGAAAGCTAAAATACGTACAACTACTAAATAATAAGCTACGATTTAGAAGATAAGTAAATAAGCAAATAAGCTAAAGAGAATAAGATGAGAATAAGAGAGAATGGGAGGCTTTCACTATTTGAATGATTAAGCAACAAGGCTTTTGCCACTTACATGAAAAACCAACATGAAATATGATGCCCCATGCCTTCTATTTATAGGCTTTGTGTTAGGGCAACATTTACTAAATAGATTCTAGAAGGATTAATGCTAAGATGGGCGGTCCATGGGCTTCTAATGGACCGCACCATTAATACAAATATAAAGCCCTATCGTGCAACATTTTATCTAAATGAACAAGACTTGTAAATGTAACAAAACGTGTTCCTAACAAAAAAACATAACAATACAACTAACATAATCACCATCAACAACCAAAAGAAAACAGCCTAATCCTTAAGGTCCATCAAACCGACATGATGTTGCTTTTCAAACCTGCCTTCACGAGTTAAATCCAAAACAACGCTCAACCTACCTAAAATATCTTGCTCTCTCAGTTGCGTCTGAACCATGCATTCTAACCCATCAGTAGCCACATCATGAAAAAGACCAAAATATTGCGCCTCTTCAATCAACTGTTCCCTCCTTTCGATATTTACTTGGAGATCAGCACATTTCTGTCCAAGATACGTAATAAGACCCTCATTTTCTTTCCATTCTTGCACAAAAAGAAATTTGAAACAATGATGAAGCCGATTGGAACCACACTCCTGTTTTAGTTCATCAAGCTTTGGTGTTGCAGCCATTCACCTTCAATATATCCTAGGGGGAAAAAACATGGACCCAAACCTTTGTTCTACCCAAAAAAATAAAGGAAACAAACAAAATGTAATAGTAGCATTGCATTAAAAAAATAATGAAAATATTAAAAAAAAAATGCAAATAAAAACTAAACAATAGTAAAACAGCAACCAACCTAACATTAGTATAGCCACTCAAAATTAAACAATACTAAAACACCAACGAAAATAGCACAACCTGTTTAGCACCCGTTATACTAACACTTTTATTTGACCTGTTTGGGATGTATCAACCTGTTACCGACTAATCCTACATGATCAGTTTCAAGACCAACGCTATTTAGAGAATTAGCACACCTGCTTGCAGGCCCAATTTCAAACCAAATAAGTTGCTTCATTGCTACATGAACCTCAGCTATAAAAATCCTATCAAATTAGCACAATAAATATCTATGCAAAGCTGAAACCATAAACCGGATAATAACACATCAAATATTGCTATAAAACTTTCACTCTCCAAAAGCCTTAAAACTTTCAAAACTGTAACTGGTGTACACCTACGAACAGTCTAATTATCACGTACATTCACACATGTTAACCGTGATAACTACTATATATAACTAACATTTTAATCCTTACAAATGTACATAGAAGCCAAACTCTACCTATGTGTTCTGCCATTTGAAATCCAGATCTAACCACTATTTGAAACACCCATAAAAGCTGCATATCTGCAACACACAAAAATGACAGATAAAACAATGTAAAAAACCACAGCTGCTAAAAAGGAATTAGTAACTTCACTTACCCTGCGTTTGCAACCGCATAACATTAACACCCATTTTCATAGCAGTTTAAACTTTTTTATTAACAATAGTTATTTTTATTCATAAAACTATAACCAGTTTATTCATACATAAACCTGAGACATATACACTGCCGACACAAAATTTGTCCACAGGCTTAGACCATACAAGAAAATACAGAGACCTAAACAACAGACACAACACTATACTACCAAACGCTTCGATACCTTCACTAGACCCTACGAGTTTAACAACAACTACACATACACAAACGCTATTGAGAACAGGCAACACAACAAACTACTAAAACTAAGTTCACCTGCACCATTGCAAACATACTTATCCATAAATTACTACAACATTACATCTTAACTGAAATCCTACATACCTAATTACAAACTATTTACTTAAGAAATGACATCATAACCTTGGTCTGTGCAGCCCGGCGTCGTTCACAAGCCCTTACCAGCAGGTTCAAATACCCAATCTCCTCAATGTCTTCTTCCTCTACCACCCTTAATCCTTCAATAGTACGAACAAACACATCCCTTTCCCCAAAACACTCAAACTCCTTCATAACCCTTCGCTTAAAAGCCATACGATTTTCAATCATAGAAAGTAGAGTGCACATAGGAAATCGAGATGCCATAATTGAAAAATCAGACTGTCTAACCTCCAATACAAATACGTCTTCACCAATAAGAGAATCCAAACACTGATTTGCCCTCAATTTTAACCACACGGTTTAGGCCGAAACCCTAATGTTGAGTACCTTTCAAAAATATGAGAGAAGAATAAAATTTAACCCCTTCAGACCCACCAAACTTTTAATATATATGTATATTTTCTTTTTAATACAAAGGATACCTTACTTCTTTTATTTATTGCCTAAAGAACAGCAATGGTATGCAAACGGTATATGATATACGACACATTTTGTTACTATCATGTAATCTTAATATCGTGTCCTATTTATGTTACTTATTCATTATTGAATGTACATAGATTTCCTAACACATAATAACACTCTAACGCAACATGGTCACTTTTTACCTCCTTTTTTAAGTTAACTTACGTATACAAACACCCCGCCGCAACGTATGGGTTACCAACCTCGTTTTCACAACACAATGGGTTAGCAAAACAATAGAATGAACATGTGAGAATAAATTACAAAATAAACCTACATGTGTGAGAAACAAAGTCATAAAAAGAGATGCTTGTATACATGTTAACATTGTATCTTAGACTTCAAAGTTCAGAAGCCAGTCAGATTCAAAATGACTAGTGTATGAGTCTTTTCCACAATTTCAAATGTTTTGTTACTCTGTCAAAAATGATTATGAAAGTTTACTTTCAGTGGGAATCTATTAAAAATACACTTCAAGGAGATGAGAATAGTTTATTAACAATAACTAACAAAAGTTTGCATCAGTTCATGGTTCTCTACCAAAAATAAAGTCTTCCAGAAACAATTTCAAATCCACAATCAACCACGAGAACTAAATGAAATCCAACAGTACCAATAGTTACAAAGGATGGCATGACCATTCTTATTCTAACAAATCCATCAGTTGACAAATTTCATAGTTGCATGACCATCAATGGTTCGTCTTCGATTTCTTACTTTGTCGAGCTTTTGTACTCTTTCCTCATCCTCTATAATAAAAAGAGACAAATATTACATTGAATAACTGTTGCAAATCTCTTATCAAAACAGGAAAAAAAGGTAAAGAGCTAGCCTTTTACTAGTTGAAGCTTGAGATACATGATTCTTTCATTTCTTTTCATGATGTCCCTTTTTACCACATCGCAGACATTTGTGCCTTTTTTAAGTTCATCATGTGGCTTGATTATAACCTTCCTTGGACGTCCAGTTGGGCGTTTGGTAACAGTCATGTAATTTTTTTCCTGCGCTTCCGTGTGCACCCATTCGTCCATAGCTAACATCAGAGCAATTTCCGTAGCATAGGCTTCTTTAACTTTCTCAATTGTAAAATACTTGTCAACATATTTTTCCTAATTATAATCCCTTAAGAATGCAATGAAAGCCGCGGTATGAACACATGGAAGTGCTTTAACCTATCAAACCTGACAAGTGCATTTTCTCTCATCTAGTATAACCTCCCAACATTTTCCCTTGCACTTTACTGCAACTCGATTTTCGTTGCTCCTACAAATTTCATATTCACCTAAGTTCTGCAATAAAAGGAAAAAATATTGTAGTTGAATACTGATAAATGTAACTCAAGTTTATAATAAGCATAATGGTTATCATATTATCTACATGCCTTTGATATTTCGTTGAGATAGTTTTTAGCAGTAGGAACTATATTGCCCTTCCATTTTTCCACAATCCTTTTTTTTATTATAAATTTGTACCATAAGCTTTTCGATTAATCACTGGTTGATAACGCAATTCACCTATCCAAGAATTGAAGGTTTCTGATATGTTATTAGTAATGTAATCACACTTAGATATAGTGCCAAACTTGGATCGACTCCATATCGTCTTATGGTTATCATTAAGATATCTAATTGCCTCTTTATTTACGGCAGCAATGTCATTTAATAACTTTTCATGCTCTTTATCACTGTAGGTACTTGCAGCACCCTACAATTTAAAGTTGAAGATGTCACCACGAAAATGTTTCTTAATGATGCTACACAAGTGACGTAGCATTCTTTGTGCTCCACATTAGGATAAAACTTCTGAGATGGCTACTTCTAACCCCTTTTGCATGTCCGAACAGATAACAAGACCATCTGGTATCCCAATTGCTTCTTTTAGTAACTTAAGAAGCCATGACCAGGATTTCGTATTCTCTAACTCAAGCACACCATAGGCCACTGGAAAAATAGAATTATTTCCGTCAATACTTGTGGCAGATATTGGAATTATAAAATCATGACATTCATATAAATATAATAAGCATCAAAGAACACATGCGAAAGTGTAGGAAACATAACACATAATTAATTAACCAAATTTAAATGTAAGCGTACCTTAATGATTCTAGCAAAACAAGAATCAAACCGAGCAATAGGAGTGATGAACCCTAATTAGGGTTTATACGGATTACACGAATTGCCCCTTACCGAGTTTGCAATTCAATCCAAGAATCAAACAATAATGTGTTTGATTCACGTTCTTGTACACATGAACTAATACCAAATTAACGTTATGCAAGTAATTAACACAAAACAAGATGTAGAAGATCGTTTAAGCCCATCTAGGATATGTTTTACAAACATCATTGATATGCACAGCAAAATTAACAAGAACAATAATGTTAAACAAGGTTGTAATTTATTAAGTGAAACGCGCTTCTTTATTCAACACTAAATAATAAACTACTACTACAAACTATCTAACGTGTACACACACACGTTTCTATTAGACTCTCATTGGAGAGATCTATGTTTTTCTATTGTTCTATTACTGCTGCCTATACCCTTTATAAATAGGGTTTACAAGAAAACCTATCTTCCCCTAGAAGCTAACTATTTATTACATTCAGTCCCTATTGTTTCACGTTTCTTCATTTAGGCATATATAGTTTTGTAATCATCAAATTATAATTCCCAACAATCTTCCCCTATTTGATATTACAAAACTATCTCCATGAAACAATCTTCAATGCTTCCTTGAGGTCTTCTTGAACATGTCACCACAAATAATAAGCTGTAAACCAATCATCTTCCCTTTTTTGTAATCATCGAATAGGGGTCTTCCATGCAACTTGAATCGAAACACTTCCCCTTAAGTGGTGCATGTAGATGGTTAAACATTTAATCAACAAGCTTCTCCTGAAGCCAATACGTTTACCATCTCTTGAATCACGAACACCGTAGGCTTTATGGAATGATTACTGATGAAGAAAACCGAGTATAACGAATTTGATGAAGAAGTTGAATTTCCCAAACTTGTGTCTTATATCTTGTACTATCCACGTGAATCCAAACTCATACTAGAAGTAGGTCGCAACCTCTTGACAAATCCTCAACTATATGAGACACTGAGCACTACAACGTAACTCCTTTAAGTGATAGCAAATGTGAGCATTAAGCACCCTAGTTTATAGATCACACACTTTTGCTAGATTCATCAAGTCTTTGTCACCGCATTAACGCACAAATAAGTTACCTCCTGCTAAAAGGTATGATAAGAACACGCACCTGTGAAACTCAACTACAACATCAAATAAGCAATATTCAATCGTCTTCTTCAAATAATCACCAAAACAAGCCATAAAAATAAAGTTCTGTCCGTGATCCATCTTGAGCCAGCAGTACAAACACGAAAGCCAAGTGCAGAAACAATCAGAAGCTCATGCACTTTTAAGTTTTGTCAAGAAGCAGCAAAGGAACAATCACAAAGATCAGCAACACTGCTTGTTTGCATGTTTCCTTTCTCAAAAGGAACCAACCAAGGGTTCTGAAGCTTTGGAAGATGAGAGTTGGGTGAAAGCAATGCAAGAAGAGCTCTGATACCACTTGTAGGTCCACACAAGTTAATGGATCTAAGTAGCCTGTGTTACTTAATAGACAACTTGAATAAATCCAAATTGATCTATGTGAGAAACTCTTAACTATTTGTTAATTGCTAATGCGGAATCTTAACAATAACAATGAAGAACACAATTAACTAACTTCGTAAATCTATTAATCTTTTCTAACTTCGTAATTCTTGTGTATGGTGTATACAAAACACAATGCCTTAGGGTTCCTTTTATACTCTAAGGAAAACCTTAGATACAAAACGTGTAAAAGGATAAACATATCTTCTAATAAGATAACTAATTCATACATATCCTTTCCTAACTTATAGCTAACTAACTTTACTATAAATCATAAACAGACTTAACTAAACATGTCGACCAGACTTAACTATGCAACTATGTCTACCAGACTTAACAATGTACTGGCAGACTTAACTATGACATGATCATAACTAACAGACTTAACTAAGTACTTCAGCAGACTTAAGTCTGTTCTTTATATATAAGTCTTCTCTTATGATAATTCCCAACAATCCTCCCCTAACTTGATCTTTATGCTCCATGAACTTCAAGTTCCTTTCTGATAAGCTTTCTGAGGATTGAACTCTAAACTCTTCATATCAGCATATCTGAACTTGTGCAGCAACTTTCACTTCAGCAATCTTTTCACCATCTGATCTTCAACTCATCTGATCTTTTCAGCAACAATGACCACATGTACATCAATTCTTAAAGTTTCATACTATTCTCATCACTTCCAGGTGTGTGAACTCCTGTGAGAGGTGAATCATTGAAAATTAATGGATTTGATGTCTCTTTACCAGATAGCCATTAACTACTGGAGTAGCCAATGTTTTGGTGTGTAAGACCATGGTACATTGATAACCATATGATTTTTAGCAAACCATCAGCTATCAACGGATTTGTATTGTCTTTACCAAAAGCCGTTTTCTTTGGTGGAATGCACCTCACCTTGGTGAATTAATAACCAGTTATGGATTTCCACAGCCTTTACCACAAGCCATATTCTTGTGGGCTAGCCAACTCTTCACAATCACAGATATGGTGAGTTGATTACCATACAATTTTTGGCAAATTGTCAGCCATAAACGGATTTGAGGTATCTTTACCAGAGCCGTTTGCTCATGGATTAGCCAGTCCTTATGTGGATTAGACATGGTGGACTGATGACCATTTGTTGTGTTAGTGCAAAGCACCTTCACCAAGTAGGAAGTTCCATTAATCCCACTTGTCATCTTGAAAATTCTTTCAAACACCCCAAATTGCTTCCTTTTGGGATTGTATCTCAATTAACTCCAACAGTTAATTACATACCTCATCATCCTTATATCCTAACAACTTCTTCTCAAGCATACCTTTACATATCCTTGGGTGTAGAGGATATTCAACTTCAGCTAGCATGTAAATGTGAGCACTCTGAAAAGTCAAACAATGAATCTGACAGCTCTCAAAATACCTCCATCTTACAATTTCTTGTTGATAAGGTAGCTTCCAAACCATGTCTGTTCTTGATGGTGGATCAAACATTATCTTCAAATCACCCCAAAGAACTCTTTCATACTCTTCATCAGGTCTGTTGTCCCCATACTTAATCATCATCAATTTGTAAAGCTCCCTAAGATCATTTCTGCTCAGATCATTCAACAACCCTGGAAAATTGACATGAACCACCTTTGTATAATCTTCCCTGATTATCTTATAGGCTGCTTTCTTACCTGTTTTGATGATCTGCCAATTTACAACCTTGGCAGGCTAAACTGAACTTTCTGGAATAGAACCCATGGTGAATTCCTCAGATGAGGATTCTTCTTCCTCTTGTTCATCCTTCTTAGAGCCTAACTTTCCCTTTTTAGCTGCTCTCTTCCTTCTAGTCCACTTAATAATAGGCTTTTTGACTTCTTTCTTTTCTTGCACAACATCAGATACTTTCTCAGCCTCAGATTCCTTTTCAATTTCACTCACCTTTTCTACCTTTTCTACTTCAAACACCTTTTACCTTTTAAAGCTCCTTCTGATTGAGTCCTCAAAATCAATAGGCTTGTAATTGTGATCTCTTTCATAAGCTCTGAGGTAAAACTTTTCAACTTCTTTATATGACATTCCTCTCATCTTTTCAACACTGGAATGCATCATATTCTTCAAGTAAATTTTCATATCTGACATCTTTTGTTGCTTAGTGAGCTTCTTGGTTGTACTCTTTCTTTTCTGTATCTTTTTGATCTTCTCCATTAAGCCTCCAAGAGTATCTGTCTCCATTCTTGCATTCATGAACTCAGCAAGTTTTGTTGCCCTTTCATCAACTATTAAACTTGTATCAGATTTGAGTTCTTCCATCTTAGCCCTGAGCTCATCATCATCTTTAATCAATGACATATATGGATCATCATTGAATTCTTCTTGCAACTTCTTAGCAAAAAGTTCATCTCTTTTCTTTAACTCTTCAAGTTTGTCTTTTTTAGCTGCTTCCTCAGCCTGAATCCTTGCAATCTCAGCTAAGCTTGCTTCTTTCTCAGCTTGTTGCTTCTTTGATTTCTTTGGTTGAGGAATTTCTTCAACTATCTACTTTCTTTCCCTTTGAGTTGCAGCAGACTTAACTTCTTGAGCAGACTTAACTTGTTCAGATTCATCACCACCAGACTTAACAACATCACTGGACTTATCCTTTTCACTAACAGACTTAACATCTGACTTAACCTTCTCAGACTTATCATTACCAGAATTAACAACCTCAGTAGACTTAACAATATCCTCATCAGAATTAACCTCTTCATCAATTACCAACTTTCTCTTTAGCCTTTTCTTCTTCCTTTGTTGAATTTTGCTAAGAGATTGTGCTAAGGTTTCAGCTACTTCCAATCCTTCTGGACTTATGTCTATATCTCCAGTTGGTTTTGCTTGAGTTGGAGTCTCAAAATTCTGTTCTTCATCCAAATTCCTCCCCTGTTTGGAAGAATTCTCCTCCTCAACCCCTTCTGTATCACTGAAAGTAACCCCTTTATCTTTCATAATCCTTTCCATCTTCTTGACCTTTCTGACCAAGGTCACAATAGCTTTTCCCATGGTCGCATTTGATTTCTCCAAAACAGATATCCTTTCAACTAAGGTAGGAACCAGCTGTAAGAGAGCTTCCACAGTCATTGGAGCTGATTCCTCCTCATGAGTTGGACTTGGAACATGGGTTTGTTGCTTAGGTGAAGGTGGTGGAGGTGTAGGTGATGGTGGTTGTGGTGTAGGTGATCTGGGTTGTGGTGTAGGTGATCTTGGTACCTCTGCATGCTCCTCAGTTTCATGATGTGCCTCAACTCCAGATGATGTTCCTGCAATGTTAGTACCACCAGGCAACATAGCAAGGAATAATGGTTTGTGTGTCCCTTGAAATCCCCTTTTCATGTTGCTAAAGATTTTATCTTTAAATGAAACACACAAGTAAGGCACTTTTTGTTCAGTTTCAACATTTAAAACTATTTGCAGAAAACGAGGGTACATTAAAAACTTATGCTTACTGGTTACATTCGCCACCATGCCATCAAAAATAAGTTTTGAAAAGTTAAAAGTCTTTCCAAGTGAAAGACAAATCAAAGCAGAAGTAATATTGCTTCCAAATTGATCCCATCCACCACTCTTGGGACTTAGGCAGTGTAGCAAATGGTGAATCAAAAACTTCCATTGTGGTGAAAAATGACTTTTCCAAAAGGTAAAACCACCACCATTAATGGGATATCCAATGTTACCCATACCCTCTAAGATCATATTATTTGATAACATAGTTTCTCCAGAAGCATCATCTAATTTAAGACTACTTCTAATGGATGCTTCTGAGATAGAAAACTCATGATTATCAATGGTTACCCTTAAATGCAGAGTCCCATCAGCAAGAGTTTCAGAGGTAGCAGTCCCCCAAAATTGTTTGACTAGGGAGTCATAGATAGTTGGATTATGTGTTAAGGCATACCTGAGATGTGAGCCTTTCAAAAAATCAACTATCTGTTCGAAACCTTCACTCTTGTTTGGTTTCTTCAGGAAACCCACTTGATTATGCTTGTCACAATACTTTAGCTGCGCCATGGATGATTGATAAGTGCTGGTTGACTGTTGACTTAGGGTTTATACTGGTGGTTAAAACAGAGTAATCTTGGCCGATAATAAAGATTTTAAACTTAGAAGTAAATAATGGATAAAGATGAAACAGTAGTTAAATATCATCCATTTATACTTCGTTTTCCCAAAAAAAATATCAACGGTATTATTTTAAATAGGAAAAACATTAAATGTACGACCAGACCTAACGGTAAAAAGATATTTACATTTTAACACTACCAGACTTAATATTGGTCAACCAGACTTAACCAAGAATCCACCAGATTTAACCGAAATATCAGACAAACTCAAACAGAATTCACTAGCAAGGCTTCCAATCACCACCAATCCAAGCTTTTCCTGGAAAAATTAGTCTAAAACTAAGAAAATATACATATTGCAAGCAGAACTAACAATTACTAACTACCAGAATTAACTCTAATACTCACTACCAGAATTAACTCTAAAGCTACCAGATTTAAATACTACCAGAATTAAATCTACTTAATACTTGTTCTACCAGAATTACAAACTATACATTTAACCTCCCCTTAAATGTAACCTCCCCTCAAATGTAGCTATGGGTTTACCATTCCAATATTAACCACTAAGTAATTGAACCTAGGTCCATCAAAAGCTTTGGTTAATAAGTCTGCCACATTAAAGTCTGTGTGTATCTTTTCCACCCTAATTAACTTCTTTTCAAAGCAATCCCTTATAAAGTGATGCCTTATTTCTATGTGTTTAGTCTTAGAGTGATACACTGGGTTCTTAACTATACAGATAGTACTTTCACTATCAATGTGAATTATAGTATTCATGAAATTCAAACCATAATCCAGCATCTGATTCTGAATCCACAAGACTTGTCCACAACAATTAGCAGCTGCTACATACTCTGCTTCAGTTGTAGATGTAGCCACAATGGTCTGCTTCTTGCATTGCCAAGAAATCAATCTTCTTCCAAGAAATTGACAACCTCCAGTTGTGGATTTCCTATCAAGACTTGCTCCAGCATAGTCACTATCTGAATAGGCTTCCAGGTCGAATGATGACTCTTTAGGATACCAAAGGCCCAAATTGGGTTTGCCCTTTAGATACCTAAAGATCCTCTTCACAGCATGAAGATGTGAAGTCTTGGGAGTAACCTGAAAACGTGAACAAGCACACACAGCATACATAATATCAGGCCTAGAGGCAGTTAGATACATTAGAGAACCTATCATGGATCTGTATAGGTGCACATCCACATCATCAGCATCCTCATCTTTTGTCAATGGCACCTTGTTCTCCATTAGTGTGACTGCTGACTTCACACTTGCAAGATCAAACTTCTTCAGCATCTCAGCAACATACTTGTCTTGAGAGATGAAAAGTCCATCTTCCTTCTGTTGCACTTGCAGTCCAAGAAAAAATGTGAGCTCACCCATAGAGCTCATCTGAAATCTGCCCTTCATCAAAGCCTCAAATTCTTCACACCAAGACCTTTTTGTTGAGCCAAAAATGATATCATCTACATAGACTTGCACTAGAATGATATCCTTCTTGTTCCTTTTAATGAACAAGGTCTTGTCAATCACACCCCTCTTGTATCCATGTTCTTCAAGAAAATTGGAGAGTGTAGCACACCAAGCTCTGGGAGCTTGATGTAATCCATACAAAGCTTTGATAACTTTGTACACTTTCTTGGGATGAGCAGGATCAACAAAACCAGGAGGTTGGTGAACATATACTTCTTCCGCAATAGTGCCATACAGAAAAGCACTTTTGACATCCATTTGATAGACAATGAACCCCATGTATGATGCAAAGGCCAAAAATAACCTGATAGCTTCAATCCTAGCTACAGGAGCAAAAACCTCATCATAATCTATTCCTTCCTCTTGTCTATACCCTTGGGCCACCAATCTGGCCTTGTTTCTAACTACCACCCCTCTTTCATCCTTTTTGTTCCTGAAGACCCACTTTGTGCCAATAACTTTTGCTCCACTTGGTAGATCTACAAGAACCCATACCTTTTGCAACTTAAACTGCAAGAGCTCTTCTTGCATTGCTTTCACCCAACTCTCATCTTCCAAAGCTTTAGAAACCTTGGTTGGTTCCTTTTGAGAAAGGAAACATGCAAACAAGCAGTGTTGCTGATCTTTGTAATTGTTCCTTTGCTGCTTCTTGACAAAACTTAAAAGTGTATGAGCTTCTGATTATTTCTGCACTTTGCTTCTTGTTTGAACAGCTGACTTAGGGTCACAAGGTATTTGACCTTTAGGATGAATATTGTGAATCCTAAGTGTAGGAGTTGGACTGACATTCACTTCTGTTGGTAAGTTGTTGAAATCAGTAATCACTCCTTCTTCATCATAAGAAGCTTCATCAAAGATCCCTTCACTTGGCTTATCAAAGATTTCAAGCTCAGGCATATCAGAATCATCAAAAACATCAACTTGAGTAGGATCAGACTCAGCAGAATTAACTGAATCACTACCAGAATTAACTAAGTTAGTACTGGTAGCCTTCTTGTCAACTGAATCACTACCAGAATTAACTGAGTTAGTGCTGGTAGCCTTCTTTCCAATATACTTATCAACCAATGCATTCAATTCATCTCTGAAAGATAGAACATCTTCTGAAACATTTGTAGGAGAAGCCTCTTTCCCTTGTTCTTGAGTGTTGGTAACAGACTCCTTCTTCTTTGAAAGTACAGAAGATTTCTTTGTGCCATCTTGAGCTACATCAGACTTGATTGCTGTTGTGGGAACAACAATGAGTTCCTCATTTTCCTCTTCTTGCTCAGAAGCTTTTGCATCAGAATCAACATGAGTACCTGCATTGTTAGTTACTTCTATTGAACCTGCATGAGGGTTAGCTTGATTCTCCTTAGAGACAGGAATATAGTTCATAGAATCAGTCGAATAATCAATATCAAACATCCATCTGTAACCTATTCCTTTCACATTAGGTTTCTCCTCAAGAAAGTCAACATGGAGAGTCTCTATCACCCTTTTTGTCACTAAGTTGTATACCTTAAAGGCCTTACTACTTAATGAATATCCTACTAAAAATCCCTCATCAGATTTTCCTTCAAACTTGCCAAGCACACTAAGAGTATCTAGAATGGTAACATGGCACCCAAAAGGTCTTATGTAACTAATGATTGGTTTATGGCCAAACAAAAGCTCATAAGGAGTTTTGTTTTGAGGTTTAGTCACTCTTACCCTATTAAATATGTAGCAAGCAGTATTGACTGCTTCAGCCCAAAAAGTGGTTGGTAAAAGTAAGTCTGCTAGCATAGTCCTAGCTGCCTCAATTAGGGTCCTGTTCATTCTTTCAGCAACTCCATTTTGTTGTGGAGTTCTAGCACTACTATATTCTTGTTTTATTCCCTTGTTCCCACAAAATTCAAGCATACTCCTATTCTTAAACTTTGTGCCATTGTCTGATCTAATAATCTTAACCCTATGATTAAGCTGGTTTTCTATTTGCTTAATGAACCTTTGAAGTAGATCAGTGGTTTCATCCTTGTTAGACATAAAGAAAACCCAACAAAACCTAGTGCAATCATCAGTAATGACAAGGCAATAACTAGCATGATTGATACTCCTCACAGATGTAGGGACAAACAGATCCATATGTAAGGTGTGTAAAGGCTTAGTGATGGTCCTTTCTAATTTAGCCTTACATGAAGCCCTATGCTGTTTACCCTTATGACATGCTAAACAAGTATGGTCATTTTTGAAAACCTTGGAAGGTAAACCTCTAACTAGATTATTCTTCACAAGTTTGTTCATATTCTTGAAATTTATATGACCTAACCTTCTGTGCCACAATTTAGATTCATCAATAGTGGCTTTAGCAAGCAAACAGGCAAAACCTTTTGCAGGATCAGGTGACTTCATATCAAAGCTGTACATATTGTGTTGTCTTGGGACTTTTAGGAGTATCTGATTTTCATCAAGCATTTTAAAGTCAGAAGTCAACACAAAACATTCAGTTTCAGTAAAAAGCACCTTATGCTGCTTATCACAAATTTGTGATATGGAGAAAAGGTTAAATTGCCCAAGTTCTTTTACAAAAGACACATTATCAAATTCTAAATTACCCACAACAATTCTACCTTTACCAGTGATATACCCTTTGCTATCTCCAAAGGTAACAGAACCTCCTTTGAATTCTTCAAAATCCTTCAGGTGATCCTTGTTACCAGACATGTGCCCAGAGCACCCACTATCAAATATTCCTCTATCTCCCATGTTCTTGAGTGGATGTTCCTACACATAAAGAAGAGAAATTAGTTTCTCTTAAGGACCCAGGCCTCTGCAGGCTTGGGTCTGCCTTGTGGATCAGCATATTTGTAAGTCTTATATGAACATGATCCACTGTTGTTTTGGGATTTATAGGTAAGTTCATTCTTAAATGGATCCCAAGACCAACATGCTGAGGCCTTAACAGCAGACCCCTCATTTCCCTTTACAGCATTAGAGTTTGAAATTTTTGCTGCATTCTGAACAATGGGTCTCCTCACAGGTGAATGTGATTTAGAAAAATTGTTTCTATGATTAGTTTGGTTCACCTGTGGTCTATTTACAACTGGTTTTCTGGGTCTAACAGCATTAACATTTTGCCCAGAATTAACATTTGGCCTACCAGTATTAATATTTGGCCTAACAGAATTAACAAATGACCAACCAGAATTAACATTAGATCTACCAGAATTAAATTGTGTTGGTATAGTAACAAATTGGTTAGCATGATTAATTCTGTTTGCATTATTCCAAACTGGTTTAGCATTCACATGACCAGTATTAACACTTCTTTGTCTCCTATGCTCAGCCTCTCTCATCATTCTTTTCTCATGAAAATCACAATCTTTAATTAGATGACTAAGGCTTCCACAAACAAAACATCTTTTAGGGACATAAGTGTGACTTTTCCCTAATTCTCTTTTCTTTCTATCAAACTTAGGTGACTCTCTACTTTAAACATGTTGCCTAGGAGTGTTTACGTGTGAGACACAACTAGGTTTAACTGTTTTAAGTTCAGTCACAACTGGTTCACTATCCTTAACAGATTTTGACTTAGACATCTCTTTAGTTTCACATTCTGGCTCAGATTCAGAGTGCTCAGAGACATCTCTAATGGATCCTTCACTGTCATTAGATTGACAGGTAGAATACTCACTTGATTTGTCATCTGATTTATTTGACTCAGGCATTTGAGGCCCCTTTTTACCATACACAAACAAAGACTCATCAAGCTCTTCCTTTTTGTTGAGGAGTGTAATCTCCATTTAATGGAGGTGGAACCCTTTAAAGTCATTAGTTTTTATGAATCTATTGTATGTAGGTTTACCAACAAAGTCATCATCTCTACCAACAAACACAGTTCTCTCCATTTCTTCCTCATAGCTTAGAATCTCCTTATCAGATTTTATCTCATATCCTAAGCCAATTTTACACGTAGAACTCATACCAGAATCTATAAGTCTAAACAGATTTTTAGATGAAGCTTTCCATGAGTCTAGTGTTTTCTGCAATGCATCCCTATCTTTTACAGCTTTCATGCCTATTCTCCTATATCTTTTCAACTTTTCATCTTTTTCATATATTTCATTAGCTTGAAAAGTAAGTTTTTCATTTAAGGCCGATTGCTGTTTTTTATAGATGACTATTTGTGCTTCTAGGGTCTTAACAGCATTGGTATAGGCAAGTATTTGAGCTTCTTGGTCACCTATTTGTTTCAATTGTTCATCACACAATGACTTAAGACTATTATATGATTTAATGCAAGTTTTGGAACACAAGGATACCTCCGAACTAGAACCAATGGCCATAAATGCGTGATTTGTGTCTTCTTCTTCCTCTGTGTGTTCACCCCAGTTGATAGCACCAGCTTCCAAAGTCATCATACCCATTTCATTTTCTCTTCCTTATCTGCTTCTTTAGGGAATGAATCTTTCTGCCTTTTCCCATAAGTAGTCACTTTAGCTGTGCACTCCCTGGCAAAGTGACCATTTTTGTGACATCTGTAGCACTCAACATTCTTCTTATTGAAGCCAATTGCTGTCTTTCTGTCAAATATTATATTCCTCCCAGACTGCTTATAGAACTTCTTCACCCTGAGAGCAATCATGGCTATTTGCCACTTTATATCCATCTCCTCAATATCAACATCATTAATCTGCTCAAGGTCATCACTAAGAAGATCTGGTTCTTCTGAATTCTTTGCAAAGAGAGAATAAACAACTTCATCAGCAAAGCCAGCTGGGACTTCTCTTTCTGTTGTATTACTTGAAGAAGCAGCATGAGCACCAAAAGAATAACCACCAGATTTAACTTCGTTAGTACTGCTCTTGCTTTGGGAGACAAAAGCAACATTAGGAGCACTTGAAGATGCCTTTGAGACCCCTTTGATCTCATGTTCAAACACCCGAAGATTGTTGTACAAGTCATCAATTGACAAAATGTCAACATCATCCTTCATTCTCATGGTCATTGCCACACTTGACCACTCTTTTGGCAATGATCTGAGAAATTTATGATTAGCATCTTCATTGGATACAGCAGCACCATGGGCGTCCAATTGAGAGAGGAGGTGTTGAAATCTATCATAGCCTTTCTCCAAACCTTCAGAACTAGTCACTGTGAAAGCTTCAAACTCTTGTTTAAGAACAGCTTTCTGCATCTTCTTGGAGTTAGCATTCCCTCCAAACCTTGTTCGGATAGCCTCCCAGATCTCCTAAGCATCGTCCATACCATGGAATCTTCTTAAGTGCTCCTTGGGAAGGGCCATCAATAGAATGGTTTTGGCCTTCCTCTCTTTCTCCACAGCCTGAATCTCTGCAGCAGAGACTGGTGGAAGCACCCTAACAACACCATCTTTGCCCACAGAGATCCTTTTCTTCGAATTTCCATTCTGGATTACCTTCCAGACTTCATTATCAATATACTCCAGATAATGTTCCATCTCCATTGCCTAGATGTCATACTCCTCCTTTTTCAAAAGTGGAAGTTTGATATTGGAGATAGTGGTTGTAGCAGGGATACTTTGTTGTTGTTGTTTAGTTGTATTGGTTTCTGATGCAGCATCTTCATGATTTGAAGTTTCATCATCACTGATGTGGTTAGAGTATTCATCACCATTCTTGACAGACATTATGCCGGATTGAGAGTGAATGAGTGTTTAAGGTTTTTGTGTTTCTTCGTACTCAGAGTCCCTCTATAGGCTCTGATACCACTTGTAGAAGATCGTTTAAGCCCATTTAGGATGTGTTTTACAAACATCATTGATATGCACAGCGGAATTAACAAGAACAATAATGTTAACAAGGTTGTAATTTATTAAGTGAAACACGCTTCTTTATTCAACACTAAATAATAAACTACTACTACAAACTATCTAACGTGTACACACACACGTTTCTATTAGACTCTCATTGGAGAGATCTATGTTTTTCTATTGTTCTATTACTGCCGCCTACACCCTTTATAAATAGGGTTTACAAGAAAACCTATCTTCCCCTAGAAGCTAACTATTTATTACATTCAGTCCCTATTGTTTCACGTTTCTTCATTTAGGCATATATAGTTTTGTAATCATCAAATTATAATTCCCAACACAAGAATTTTTTGACAATCAAAAAATTCGATCGACCCTATGAGGGTTTATTTCGATCGGTTTTAGACCAAGGAAAGAAAAACACAAAGTTTGGGGTATTAGTGTGTACAAGAGTACCCAATAATGAATCCTAGCCTTTGTATATATAGGTGGTAAACTTAGAGGTCAAGTTAGCCTAGGATTAGGAAACACAAACCCTAGGCCGATCAGTTTGCACACATTAGGGGCTTCCGGATCCTTCTCGACTTTCCTATTATTCACCCTTTAATTGTTTCCTTTTATCGGTTAACGGTCGTTAGTCATTGTCCGTTAAATACTAACATCCGTTAAATGTTTTGTGTATATAATAATTAAATATAACATTTTATAAATAATTATTAAAATTCTTCATTCGTAAAGTGTGCAATCCCATGATCTCGAGTTCGATCCTAACACACAACTATTATTTTATGTCTACAAAACTAACAGCTCCCACTTAGACGTATCTTAATAGTTATGATCACATAGGTTAGCGTCTTGCAACACGCCGATGCCTCTAGTACAACTCGAGTAGGTCTCCTGGAAAAACCTTTAATGATTCATCATTATTATTATCATTTTGTTACTAATACTACATTAAATAAAGATATGGATATTATCTTTATTCAAATATTCTGTTTCTCATTGTTTGTGATTGAGCAAGATTACCAAATCTTCTGAACATATTCAGGGGAGATCTTGGGCGTGGCCACGCGAACATCTTGTCAACCCTACGAGGGACCCAGCAGTATTAAACTCCAAAATAAATTTGAAGTAACAAATTCTATCTTGACTACAAGCAGAACTCATGAACTTTGCAACAATTCCGAAAACAATCCTTATGACTACCAATTACGTATAACGTTAAATTATTCCACAGAATGCACTATATTCATAACAATTATCTGGTATCTCAAGTCTAAGGATAACTAATCATGATTTACTTAATAACAACATCCATAAAGTAATATCATGTAGTTGGGATAAGTCCTATACTCAATTCATTGAATATCATGTGAATTTGGCATGTCAACGCATTAATATACTTTCAAGTATATTATACCAAAACTCAGATTTGTCTTAATTTAATGATATTCCCATATCATTAACTGACAACAGACATTTAGAATAACTAATTTATTCACGGATTAAACATGAAGATATATAGGACAACAATATTAAATAATGAATATAAACATAACCAATACTTTATTTCATTAAAACTAATAAATGTTTACAATATCCTTTATCCAAATACTAAACACAGTTATGCACGAAACTACTAGCTAATTTAAGTCCAATGCCGTTGGCAAGTTCAGTAAGCTTTTCTTTTGCTAAAGCCTTAGTGAATGGATCAGCTAAGTTATCATCTGTGTGAACTTTCAAGAGATTAATTTCACCTTCGCGGACTTGTTCCCGGACATAGTGATACTTTCGTAGAAAATGTCCGGTGTCCTTTATGACTCCAGGTTCCTTGGCAAATATGATTGCGGCAGAATTGTCAAAATGCATATTAATAGGCGATTTAATTAAAGGCATAACACCAAGCCCTGAAATGAATTTCATAATCCAAACAGCCTCCATTGCAGCTTCTGAAGCAGCTATGTATTCGGCCTCTGTCGCAGACATCGCAATTGTAATCTGTTTCTTGCTCCTCCAGTCTACTGCTCCTCCATTGATAACAAAGACATAACCAGTATGAGACTTCACATCATCTTTGTCACATTGCCAGGACGCATCACAGTAACCTGTAACATCAAGTTCTGTAGCTGGATTTCCACCATACACAAGAAACATATCTTTCGTATGCCTAAGATACTTAAGAATATGTTTAACAGCAATCCAATGTTTTTCACCTAGATTATGTTGAAATTGACTGGTGATATTTTGAGCGAATGCCACATCTGGTCTTGTGCATCTCACCACATACATAATAGATCCTACAGCCGAAGCATAAGGAACTTTGCTCATGCGTGCCACCTCTGCAGGTGTTGAAGCACATAACTCACTGCTCAAGCCATGCTTTACTTCCATTGGCAAATATCCTTTCTTGGAATTTTGCATATTGAATCTCTTCAATATTTTGTCAATGTAAGCACTTTGACTTAATCCAATTAACTGCCTTGATCTATCTCTATAGATCTTGATTCCCAGAATATATGCAGCTTCCCCTAAATCCTTCATAGAAAAGCACTTTCCAAGATATGCCTTAACCTTTTTCAAACTTGGAATGTCTTTTCCCATGATCAATATGTCATCAACATATAGGATAAGGAAAATTACATTACTCCCACTAGCTTTGTGATATACACATGGCTCATCAAGATTCTGAGTAAATCCAAACTTTTGATTTCTTCATCAAATCTTTTATTCCATTGCCTTGATGCTTGCTTCAATCCATAAATGGATCTTTAAAGTTTGCATACACGATTTGGAAATTTTGGATTCACAAACCCCTCAGGCTACGCCATATAGATGTCTTCATCTAGGCAACCATTTAAGAAAGCGGTTTTGACATCCATTTGCCAAATCTCATAGTCATAGTATGTTGCTATGGCTATGAGAATCCTAATAGCCCTAATGTCAGCTACAGGAGAAAAGGTCTCCTCGTAGTCAACACCAAATGTTTGAGTAAAGCCTTTAGCTACCAAACGGGCCTTATAGGTGTGTATCTTGCCATCCATGTCAGTTTTCTTTTTGAAGAGCCACTTACTTCCAACTACCTTGGCATTGGGAGGAAGGTCTACTTCAATCCAGACATTGTTATCTTTCATGGATTGCATTTCCATATTCATAGCAACTACCCATTTATCCTTTTCAGGACTCTCAATGGCAGCCCTATAATTAGTAGGTTCATTAAGATCCCCTAATATAGTTTCCTCAACTTCTACGTTAAGACATAGACGTTCAGGAGCTTTCACATGTCTTGAAGACTTGCGAATGAGAACAATTTCAACTTCAGGTGGAGGACCCAGACTTTCAAGTTCCACAGGAAGTACACTAGTGTTTTCAGAAGGTAATGTATCTACATGATCATCTTCCAGATCATAAACTCTCCCACTGAATTCTTGAGATATAAGTTTCTTTTCTAAAAAGTCTCCATATCTAGCAACAATTACTTTGTTTTCAGGTGGATAGGAAAAGTAGTAACCCATCGTTTCCTTTGGGTATCCTACAAAGATACACTTTACAGATCTCTGTTGGAGTTTATCTACTGAGTCACGTCTTATGTACGCCTCGCAACCCCAGACCTTTAAATAAGACAAGTTTGGAGCTTTTCCATTCCATATTTCATATGGTGTCTTATCAACCTTCTTGGTGGGAACCATATTCAAAATATGAACCGCATATTCTAAGGCATAATCCCAAAAAGATAAAGGAAGAGTTGTAAGATTAAACATTGATCGTACCATGTCTAACAATGTATGATTTCTTCTCTCAGATACACTATTTTGTTGTGGAATATATGGAGATGTGAGATTCTGGACAATTCCATTCTCAGCTAAGTAATCTTTAAACTCTTGGCTTAAGTATTCACCGCCTCTATCGGATCGAAAAGCTTTAATCTTCTTTCCTAGTTGCAATTCTACTTCTGCTTTAAAAACCTTAAATGTTTCAAACACTTCATGTTTATGTTTAAGCAAGTAACATAACCACATCTGCTGAAATCATCTGTAAAGGTTAAGAAGTAGCTAGCACCTTTCCTTGACACATGTCTAAGTGGTCTACACACATGAGTATGTATTAAACCAAGTAGATCAGAAGCCCTTTCCATATTACTATGAAAAGGTTTCTTAGTCATCTTCCCAGATATACAAGACTCACATTTATCATATGATTCATCATTGATACTTTTCAAAAGCACATCATGTTGTAGCTTTTTCATGCGAGTCTTGCCTATATGAGCAAGTCTACAGTGCCAAAGGTAAGAAGAATTCATGTCTGACTTGATTCTCTTAGTTATGCTATACATTGAATTATTATTATTGGATACATAATCATTCATGTCAATCTCAAACACAACATTAAGAGCAATAGCATTAAAATAAAAAATACTATTTAAAGAAATAGAAATTACATTACTATTGATAGTGTGATTAAAACCAAGATCCAATAAACAAGAAAAGGAAACAACACCCCTAACAATTGAAGGTGCATAATGACAATTGTTTAATAATAGTACTAAGCCCGAAGGCAAAACTAAATTAAACACTCCTATGGCTTCAATAGCTGCAGGTGCTCCATTTCCCACATGCAGATATTGCTCCCTATAGGCAAGCTTCCTTTCCACTCTAAACCCCTGCAGCGTATTACAAATGTGAATACCGCATCCAGTATCATATACCCAGGAATTAATTTTATGATTTAGAGTAAATAATTCAATCATAAGTAAGTTACCTGAAGTGCTGGCGCCCAAGTGCCCAGTGTTCTTGTTCTTACTTTCCCGCAACTCTTGGATATAAAGTGGACAGTTCCTCTTCTAGAGACCAACTACATGACAGTAGTTGCAAGCCTGATCCTTCTTTAGATTATCCTTCTTCTTAGGAGGGTTTTTCTTGGGTTGTGGTTGATAAGCCATAACTTGCTTACCCTTATCAGCCTTACCCTTTCCTTTACCCTTCTTGTTCGCATTTGGTTTGTTAATTCTACCCCCTTGAATAGCATGTACCTGGGGTGTAGAAGCCCTTGGTGGTAAACCTTTCTCGTAATTAATAAGCAGTGCGTGTAAATCAGAAACTGTCTTCCCCACGCAGTGCATATTGAAATTACGCACAAAACCACTAAATTCCTTAGTCAGGGATCTATTGATTAAGTTGATAGCAATGTCTTGTTCACAGACTTTTCCAAGTGCTTGTAGTTGATCCATGTAACCTTTCATTTTCAACACATGAGCACTTACCGGTTCATCATCTGCCTGCTTACAACCGTGTAGAGATTCCATCAAATCATAGACCTCAACGGTTTGTGGTTTTCAAACATTTTCCTAAGTTCGTTTAGCATTTCCATAGGGAAGTAATTCTTAAACTGCTTTTGAAGAGCAGGTGTCATCGCCCCCAACATCAAACAGGCCACATCATTATGTGTCTTAAACTCAACTTTCCACAATGCTTTTTCTTCATCAGTTGAAGTTGCAGCAGTAGGTTTAGCAGAACAAGGCTTGTATAAATATTCAAGTTGATCTGTCACTCGCAGGACAATCCTGAGTGAACAATACCAATCATTGAAATTCTGAGAGCCAGTTAATTTTTCCCGTTCAAAGAATGATTTGAACGCAGAACTTATAGTAGTGTTTTTGTTTTGAGCCATTTCTACAGATAAAGAAAGTTCAAAATTAGTATTTTCGATAATACAATTTTTCAAGAAAATAAAATACCCAAGGAAATATTCATATAACCATAGTATTTTCTTGAAAACTAGGATCCAAATTATCATAGTTTCATTACATCAGTTGATCTGCTAGTATCATAAGTTTTTCAAAACCTTTTTATTTACAAATTTTAAGCTAAGATTTAAATCAACAAAGTTTTAATTGAGGTATTGGGTTCACCAATCAAAGAATTACCTACAATTATCGCCCACTATATCCTACTACTGCATGAGTCAAAAGACCCAAGTTATTCGGATAATTACCACAAAGTGGCGCGTGGAATTGAGGTCAATTCACCCTTAAGGTGATTTTGTACATAAAATAGTTGTACTTGGTAGCTCCAATTTGACGCACAAAGGAGCGTAGAAACAAAGGTCAGAGCGAATCTTATTAAAAACCCGTTTCTACTTAAACCCCTCTTATAGTTTGTCACAATTGGGTGAGCCGTTCGTACTATTGGTATAAAACTCAACAATCAATTAAAAGATTATGACTTTAGTCTTAAAAACCATGTTATAAATTATAACCTTGCTAGTCTCGCCTGGGAGCAAATTACCATGCGAAGTGAACCACTATCGGCACATAAGACTTTGCAAGATTCATAATTTATTACATCAAGTTTCACCATTATTTAGTCCATTTATTTTCTATTCAAAATTACCCTTTTTGTTTAAAACATGTCATGCAATGAAACAAAAACAAGTAATAATAAAAAATAAACAACTAAATAACGCACATAACTTAACAATTAATTTATGTAAACAATTAGCCACATGCAAACCAATTCGATAAACCTATTAATAATCAATTATATGTTTAATTATGCAAATATTTAACTAAGACTATCACTTACAATGGTAAGTGAGCCACATGCATCTACGTATCGATTGCATTAGTCATAATTAAATATACACCACTTTGCACAAAAATTGATTACTTAATTAATTGGAGTCTTCCCCAATTCGACATCTATCAATTAAATTACATGTGAAAAACAATTTAAAACATCACAACAATGAATCCATGCCAAACATGCACGTTTGCATGGATTCTACCTAACAATTAGCAAGTTGCCACAAGATCACTTACAAACACATAAACATGTTAAACCTAGGGTTTCTAATCAAATTAAATTACAAAATCAAACCCTAAATAATTATAGGGCAATCGGCACTTTAAAAAAATTAGGGTTTCGATTTTGAATTAACCCTAAATCGACCTAATATGATCAAACACAATCAAGATTTATTTTTTATGTGTTTCGGTAATTAATTACATGTTATAACGGCTCATGATGCCACTATTGGAATTATAAAATCATGACATTCATATAAATATAATAAGCATCAAAGAACACATGCGAAAGCGTAGGAAACATAACGCATAATTAATTAACCGAATTTAAATGTAAGCGTACCTTAATGATTGTAGCAAAACAAGAATCAAACCGAGCAATTGGAGTGATGAACCCTAATTAGGGTTTATACGGATTACACGAATTGCCCCTTACCCATTTTGCAATTCAATCCAAGAATCAAACAATAATGTGTTTGATTCACGTTCTTGTACACACGAACTAATACCAAATTAACGTTATGCAAGTAATTAACACAAAACAAGAATTTTTTGACAATCAAAAAATTCGATCGACACTAAGAGGGTTTAGTTCGATCGGTTTTAGACCAAGGAAAGAAAAACACAAGGTTTAGGGTATTAGTGTGTACAAGAGTACCCAATAATGAATCCTATCCTTTGTATATATAGGTGAGTAAACTTAGAGGACAAGTTAGCCTAGGATTAGGAAACACAAACCCTAGGCCGATCGGTTTGCATCCATTAGGGGCTTTCGGAGCCTTCTCTACAATCCTATTATTCACCCTTTAATTGTTTCCTTTTATCGGTTAACGGTCGTTAGTCATTTTCCGTTAAATGTTTTGTGTATATAATAATTAAATATAACATTTTATAAATAATTATTAATCGTTAATTCTTCATTCGTAAAGTGTGCAATCCCGTGATCTCGAGTTCGATCCTAACACACAATTATTATTTTATGTCTACAAAACTAACAGCAGATACTAGCACACCTGTGAACTTCCCTTTCAAATGACAACCATCAAGAGAGATGTAAGGGCGACAACCTAAAATAAAACCTCTTGAACATGCTGCGAGTGAAATAAAAAACCTTGGGAAACATTTCTTGTCACCACTTATATATCTCAAAGTCAGTGTCAACAATACTTTCTGGATTCTTATTGCGTATTTCTTCTTTGAAAGCATCTATCATTATGAATGAGTCCTCCCACTTTCCATACATGTCAGTGTAAGCTTGTTCTTTGCCTCTAAAGTCTCTTAGGTAGGGTACCTCAACATTGTAATGCTTCACGATCCATTTCTTAAGCTTTGTAACAGATACATCTCCATCAGATTTCAACTTGTCCTTAATTACACTAGCAATCCATCCTTGAGTCACACACTTATTACCACCTTTGTTGCTCCGTATACAAGAATGTGAGTCTGAACATTTCTTAACCTACAATTTTGTTATATAAATAAAAAATTAACAATACAATCATGTCAATAAATCTAATTTTACTTAAAATGTATACTTACTTTAAAAGTAACTCCATCTTGTAATATAGCAGCATGAATTCTCCATCCGCACATTAATTGTACACACCTTGTCGTAAATTGATCGAGTCAGTTCACTTTTATCTACAAAGTACTCAAATTCATTCATCAATGCATAATGGTTTAAAGCTCTTTTAAAAACAACCGCGTTTGAAAATTTTGAGTTTACTTCTATGGTTGGAATCTTTTTGTTATCCGAATAAGTTTCACTTTCGTAATTCGTTATCACATATTCATTGTCACTACCAACATATCTATGATAACTTTCTTCCCTTGGACAACAATTTGAATCATCATCCTCACCTTGTGGTTGATAAATATCTTCATTTTGACCCCTGTACCAACATAACTTTTTTATTTAGTTCAAGTATACATCTTCGTACACAATAAAATATATAAACGTATTGTATATACCTCTTTATTCTTTCGCTAGTGACGAATTCTTTGTTTGTTGTCACATAAATCGTCACTTCTTTCTCCTGCTCGTACATGTTGAGCATCAACTCGAAGTTCTCATCAGAATCAAGCTCAATAAAAGATTGCTCTATGGCATACTTGTCAATAAACGTAATTGATAAAACTTGATCTATTTTTGGCAGATAACGATTCATCACTTCTTCAACTAGATCCGAGAAGTTGTATGTATATGTATCAATGTAGATACATTTTTGAAATCCCAAACAATATCTTTTCCTAAATGAGTTCTTGGCTAACCGAAAGTAACCTCCATATTTTAGTTTTAGTTTGTACTTATATGATACTTGCCTGAAACATAGAAACTCAAACTTTAGATGAGTTGCATAATTAAGTTCATAGTTTCTAACACCCAACTACTTGAGTGGAACACAATTAGAAAAACAAGATTATTAGCTAAAAGTGATACATAATTAGAAAAACAATATAAGCTTGCATGTTTTACTCTACGTTAATGGCCTAAACTTACATAGTATATCAGTATATGTGTATATATGCAAGAAACTTAGCCTTACGGAATATGGCACTATGAATAGTTGTATCACCCCCAAAATTGGGTCTAGCGGAAGCATACACATCACTGGGGTGCTACTCAATTGGTATCACAACACAAGTATAGGAAACAGATTTAACTTTTCCGTTTTATAATAAGTTTTCATTATACAAAGCATTAAGTTTACATCATTCCAAATATAGTACGTTAATAAGGCCCATAAAATAAATACAGCGGTCTCAAATATTTATCTGAGTCGTATATGACCATGCCCCTTGCCAAGCGCCTTCCAACAGTATGCTATCGCCTTAAACATGAGAATACATGCTAAAAGTGTCAACACGAGGTTGGTGAGTTCATAGGTTTCAGTTTAAAACAATATGGTTAAACCATAAGGTTTTCGTGTTCAATTAATTATTCTCAAATTTAACGTAGGCTCACGCTGCCCAATACAGAGTTCCAAAACAAATCCACAAATGCAATCATAACCAAATAATTCAAACCGCATGCAATCATACACATACTAAGCTCATATAGTGTTACACAAATTTATCCTATTACGCTGGCTAAGTCACATAAACCACGTCATGAGTTTCACTCAAGGAGTATCTCATATCATAACAATAATCCGCTATAGGTGCACCATATAGTAATACCCCGCACTAATGCGGCACGCATAATAATAATCTCGCACTATTGCAGCATGTATAACATTAATCTTAGCCAGCTCGCGTAACGGTTTCATAACCACAATCACAATTTCAGGTCTAATCAATAAACACGTATACAACAGGTAAACACACAACGCATTCAAATAACCAACTCAAATATTTCAACCAAAACAACCAAGTCTTAAGCAAACAATTCACGTGTCCAAATAAACACTCATTATTTTTAGTTAAAAACGAGCATGTATTCTCTCCTAAAACAGTTATAAACCGGTAAAAGTAGGGGCCATGAACTCACCTTAGCCACAACAATACAACTATCACATCTGACACAACTGGCATCTAGCTAATCACAACGGTATCCAGAGGACAGACACAAAAGTACGAAAACGGCACAACCTAATACATATATAATTATCTCAAAATATGGCTCGTACAATAATAAAGTCTATAAAAGACAACGTGTTGTAGTTTTCGTGGATTACTCTTTTTCAATACTTATAAAAAGTTTAGTATCAACGTTTCGTGTTGTGTGGTAAGAAGACATAGACTCAAAATACAACTCATGCCAAAGTATAATATATATCGCAATATAATTATAAGAGCAATAAACCAATTGGTAAGTTTCGGCATTTAGCCCATAATATTTGTAAACTGTCTATCAAGTCTAGGTAGGTAATTCAAGTTATAAAACTTAAATTAGTGTATCGCCAAATAATAGTTCACATGCTAGCAAAAACTATAAGTCTAGAAAGTTTTACAAATTTCAGCATAACGTGTCAATTTATACAACTTTCCCAAGTCGTCGTGACTTTAATTAACCAAATATGTAATTGCAATATTTTATAAGTTTTATGTCTCGTTATTATTCGCGTAATTATTAGTCCTGGGTTTATTGAATATTTTGTGTCCGGTCCGAGTCTAATATATTAAATTCTTTTCGAGTTTAATATAGTATGCCGTCTCACGTCCCAAAATGTCCAATAAGTCCATTATCTAATATCGTAAATCCGATAACGATCTATGATAAGGATTTATTTGGTACCTTTTTAAGGGGTCATTTATGCCAAAAATCGAGTAAATATGATCAAATATTGCCTCAAATCGTTTCTTTGCGTATTTTAGGTACTTGGGACGAGAATTATGGAAAACGGCACTTTTGGAGTATATTTGGACAATAAAGTGTAGAGAATGACGAAGTCGCGAAAAGTACGTCAGACTTGGAGGTCTGACGGCCTCACTAGACACAACGTGACGCCATCCCCTGTAAACTCATGGAAGATTTCTAGTGTTGAGCTAACAAGTGACGCCTCAGAAGATTTTAAAGGCTTTATAACCTGACGCCGTCAGGTGTAAAGTGGAGACGGGCGTCACACTTTATGCTAATAAGAGACGGCTCAGAAGGATTTTACAAGTGACGACCTCGGATCCCTTTCTGATGCCGTCAGAGAGGCGATTACACAAACGAAACCCTAAACCACGGCGAGTTGACGGCGTCAGAGGCTATAACCTGACGCCGTCAGAACTGTATTCCTATATATACTTTTGAAAGTTTTCATAGTTAAGTGTGACATCTTTGGAAAATAAACCCTAGTCGAATTTTAGCAGCTTTGTAAGGGTTTTTCAACCCGTGAGCCTTATGCTTTATTGAAGATAAGTTATTCATTTAATCATTCAATATGTCTATGTGATGTTTGATTAATTGTTTATCTTTTCTTCTATCTATCATGCTAGCTTAAGTTTGTTTGTGGTTGCTTAGATCTAATAAAACCTAGTTATTGAATATTGATTTGTTGTCTCTTGTTGAGTTGATTGTTATTGCGTTAGGTTAAGAAAACTGGCTGACCCCTTATCTGTAACTAGCTTGAACGTCTTAAAAACACAACCGTAGAGTGCACTATTGGTTTTGTTCGTTGTATTTATTGCGTGAATTGCGGCTTGTAGATCCTAGAAAACTTAATGGATGTTAAGGGATTTAGGGGAGATTAATATTCATAGAGTTGGGGACTTCGGCACCTCCCCACGACCAATAATAAGGAATACGACGCTTCAACTAAAACAAGGACGTGACAATTCAACGAATCAATAGGAGATAACTAGGGAGTAATTAAATCTAAGTAAACACGCTTTTGCTATCATAAGAAGTTCACCAATTTACTTTTTCTTGTTTTTAGTTTAATTTTAGTTTTATAATTAATTTTTGGTTTAGTTGATTAACAACTAATTCCGCCCACTCCTTCAAAACCGATATTTTAATTGCTTTCTAAAAAATATAAAAATTCAAAAAGAATCATCCCTCACCTCTAGACCTATCTCGTCATACATCTTGACCTAACGACACTATTCCCCTAGAGAACGATCAACCCCCGGACTTACCTATACTACACTACAACGATCAGGTACACTGCCTGGAGGATTGCAAGCTTCTCAAGATCCCTTGAGAAGTAAAACCTTTTGCGTGGACGCAATTCTCGCATCAAGTTTTTGGCGCCGTTGCTGAGGAATAGTTATTGTTTAGGTTCAAACTCTATCTCGTTTAGGTCTACTCACTAGATTCCTATCAAGTGAGATTTTTATTTTCTTTTTATTAGCTTTCTTTAGTCTATCTTTTCTTCGTTCCCTTTGTTCGTATCCCTTCATTCACCATCATGGTGGGTGAAACCATCTTTGAACCTATCAACCAACAACACCAAACTCCACCAAATCAACAACAATGACCACACCAAGACCCACCAACTAACCAAGACCTACCTCGAGCCCATACTCTCGGTGAGTACTCCCGACCTAGCCACAAAGGCTATCGAAACACCATTGAGCTCCCTCAACGAGCCAATGTATCTCCCTTGCGATCCGACACCATCCGGTTGGTGCAAAGCGGATTTGCATTCCATGGACTTCGTTCCGAAGATCTAAATCAACATCTCAAGGATTTCCTCAAAATTGTAGATTCCATAGAACTTGATGTTGCAACTCAAGAAACGACACGGTTGCGTCCCTTCCAATTCTCTCTACGTGACCAAGCTAGTCAATGGCTTGAGCGTTTACCCGTGGGATCCATCACATCTTGGGATAATCTAACCTCTCATTTCCTTGCTCAATTCTTCCCACCAGGGAGAGCTACCAAATTAAGGAACGACATCTTGATGTTCCAACAACGTCAAGGTGAAACTCTTTATGAGGCTTGGACTCGTTTCACGGACTTACTCCAAAAAGTCCCTCATCATGGCATTGATCTTTGGCTTCAAGTCCAAATTTTTTACGATCATGTCAATCAATCGACAAGGCAAACCATTGACCAAGCGGCCAGTGGTAAGCTACGTGACAAGAATGCGGAGGAATCATGGGGAATCATAGACGATCTTGCTCTCTATGACAACGAATGTTGGAATGACCCTCGCGAGTTGAGCAAAATGGTCAAGGCAATATCCTTACCTTCGAATAACTCAAGCATTCCCAACCGTACGTTCATGGAACTCGAAGACCAAGTCAAGTTTCTCATGAAGTCCTACGAAGCTCCTAAACCTTCAATTCAAGTGAACAAAATCACTTCTTCATGTGAGTTATTTAGTAGTCCCCATGACACTCGTGATTTCATGGAACTCCCCGAACAAGCTTTTGTGGATTATGCATCCTCGCGTACCGACATAGCAGGAGACAAGTGGTTCACTAAAAACCCCAGACCAAGGAGTTTTAATGAAGCCTATGAAGCGTGGAAGGACAAAGCGAACTTCGATTGGAGTTGAACTCAAACTGTTTCATTTAATGGCTCCTAACCACTCACTTGGTCACAACACTACAATTCGCCTCACAAAAGCCCTTATAATTCTTCTCTAACTCAATGTGGGTTGGAGGAAATGATGCACAATTTTATGTCATCTCAAGAAACTCAATTGTCTAAACTTGAAAATCAATTTACAAAACAACAAGTAGAGATGAATAATAAGATTGGCAACTTCTTGAAAGCTATAAACAATCAAGTTGTAAGTGCTTCAACTAATAGTATTACAAGAACTCAAGAAGTTGATATCATTTCGCCCGCTCCACCCGTTAATGAAACACCCTCTTTTGTGAAGATAAAAGACCCTAGTAAGCTTTTCAAACAAACATCATTAAAAGGGAAAGAAGTAAAAGATCCATCTTCCTCAACCCACATCCACTTCGTGAACACCATCACCCTAATGTGTAACCCTAAGCCTGAGAAAGACCACAACTCAGCTGCTAGGGATGATAAAGAAGATGAAAAGGAAGACATGAGAACAAAACCAAGTACGTTCAAAGATCCTTTAGGCTTACTTGAGCATTCTATTGTGGGTAAGTTAGATGATGGGAAAGATTTGAGGGAGGAATCTGGTACTTCCAAATGTTCTTTAGGCTTATTAGATGATTCCCTTATGGAAGAGCTAGAAAAAGGTACAACAAATCTTTTCATTGGATTTGGAGATAGAATAGAGGGAGGTGACCCGGACGCTTTTAAAATCGCTTGTACTATTGGGGAGGAATATATACCTAATACGTAAATTGACCTCGATTCCCCGATGAACGCAATCTCACTCTCGTTATTCAACAAGATCTGTGCTAAGAAATTCGATTACAAGGGATTCAATTTTGTTAGGGTAGCTAGAAATATACCGATTAGGGTTAAAGGATTTGTCTACAACGTTAATTTAACGGTGATGAATGAAATGGACTCCATCGTCACCCAAAGTTAACCGATTTAGTCCTAGGAAAACCTTTTGTTGAAATATCGGGATTGACGATTAATAAGACTGAAGGTAGTGTAATGTTGATGAACTCAAATAAGTACATTTTATTATCATCATTTGTCCTATTTATTTGACTTGTTTTATTATATTATATATGAGAATTGATACGTTAATGTTTACTTTTGTAATTCTCAGGTAAAAACAAGTATTATGTGAAACTTGGCGATTTTGGACTAATTATGGAGCAAAACAAGCAAGATGTTAAGAGTCTACTGAAATGTACAAGATCAAGATCATTCTGCTCCAGATACGCCGCAACATACTTCTTACATACGGCGTATCACTATCAAGATTTCACAAGTTGCAATCCAAGACAGCAAAGGGCATGCGCCGCATAGAGAAATGGAGTTACGCCGCATCTTAAGGCGGTGTACGAATATTCCTGAATATATTAATCTTGGACCCCACGCGAAGTTAAGTCAATGTGCCGCATCTACTTATCCTATGCACCGCATCTAACCCTCAGACAGAAACTATAAATACCCCAAAGTCAGACGAATTTTGTGTGAAAGATACCATACGTACGAGTACCAAACCAGAGACGAATTCAGACGTATTAGCAGCACAAGACACACCCTGAACGAAGATACAAGAGCTGTAAGAAGGTCCTGCATGTATTCAATTCATTAAGTAGTTTTGTTTTATTGTATTAGTACACTTTAATTCATCAGGATTGATGGGCTGATGTCATGTGACTACGGAATATCATGCGCACCACTTAAAATTGCTTTCCCATTAATTAAAGTTTATATGTTGATGTCTTTGGTGACTTTTATTAGTGCATTGATAACCTCTGTGTCTAGCTGAGCATTGCTTGGGTCGCCATGCCCCTTCCTCGCCTATCTATTCTAGCGTATACCAAACGTGGGCATCACAAATGCTCAATATTCTAGGATAGTGGGATAGACATAAGTGATCATTAAGGGTTTACTCGCCGATAAGATTAGAGCCAACGAGAAAGGGTTAATTATATACACTTCATATAAAACAAGCAATAAAACAAGTGACAAGCTACTTAATTATCAGGACAAGTCTTCTTATTGTCTCGAGTATCTATCTGTGTACGTGTGTGCTAATCGCTGATTCGTGCTCATTAGTTTAGTTTGCTATTTAATCATAATCAAACCGTGCCAGTCTCTCAGGCTGAACCCCCTTGCGTTAGATTAGGTTGTATAGCTAACTTAGGATATTAAAATACTGATTAGAATAACTAGATAATACGTTCCTCTCTTAGTGATCGACACTCTACTTACCATTATATTCATACTGACCGGGTACACTGCTCGTTAAGTGTGTGTGTTATTGATAAGTCAGCTAAATATAAATTTAAAACTTGAGTAGGCATTAATACTGCTAAACCGCAACGACACGCGCACGCATCAAGTTTTTGGCGCCGCTGCCGGGGAGTGAATTGTTATTATCTGTTAATTTGATTAGTATTTTAATTAGTTTTTTTTCTTTTTTCTTTTTTAGATTCTAACCACTAACCCTGGTATATATTAGATAAATTGCATTCATTGTATAGTTTGCATATTTTCTGTTTTTGTGTGTTTTTATTTTCTTTAATTTTTGTTTCTTTTTGTTTGTTTTTAATTTTTGTTTTTCTTTTCTATTTTTCTGCATTCTGCTGTCGTTGTATTGTGCTGATACAAACGATACGACGTATTGCGTTTGATTTTTATAAAATACAACGCGTTTAATAAATTCGAGTACGACGCATCTTTCCCAAGATACGGCGTATTCTGTTTTTAATAAGAAATTTTTCTAAACCCTAACGCCATACGACGCATCTGTTTTAACAGATACGGCGTATTTTCTATTTAAATTAAAAACAGTTTTCGAATTATTAAACAGATACGACGCATCGATCTTTATCGATACGGCGCATCTTCCGAATCAAAAATCTTGTATTTTGAAACGTAAAGAAAATACGGCGCATTAACTTTTGTTAATACGACGCATTTAATTTTAATAAATATAATCGATTTTTGATAATTTAACTAGATACGGCGCATTCTAATTCATAAGCGGCGTATCTGCTTTCTGAATAAAAGTCTGATCATATTTTAACGGTATAAGATACGGCGTATCCAGCTTTCTGGATACGGTGCATCGTTTGCAGATATCAGCAACTTTTATTTTTTGTATTCCGTTTTCGTTGTTAATTTTCTGATATCATACTTCCTTGAACATACCCTACTGATGCTTTTATGATGGTTTCAGGAAGTGCATGACCAGGAGTTCAACTAAGAACTTGATTAAACCTTTCGAAGATCCTGAACGAGCCTTACATTCGCTTAAAAGGCTTTTCAACACAAAAAGCTTTGAAATTTCAAGTTCGTTCGAACTTGATTACTTTTCTGAAGAGAAGGAGGAAGAAGAAACAGAAACAAGGGCGGAAAACACTACTATGGAGGAATACATGAACAAAACCCGTGCTGATTACAGTTCAGGAGTTGCTAGACCAAAGTTTGATGAAAAGTCAAAGTTTGAGTTGAAGGGTCAGTTTCTTAAGGAGCTAAGAGAAAATGCTTTCAGTGGAACAGAACATGAAGATGCTAATGAACATGTTGAAAAAGTCCTCGAGATTGCAGATTTGTTTACTACAGAAGGAGTCTCTGACGATCAACTTATGCTAAGAATCTTTCCAATTTCGCTTAAAGGAGCTGCTAATAAGTGGCTAAGGAATGAACCTGCTAGTTCGATCACAACATGGGAAGATTTGAAGAGCAAATTCCTGAAAAGATATTGTCCACCTGCTAAAACTGCTAAAAAAATGGAGGCTATCAACAGTTTCAAGCAAGAGCCTGATGAAACTCTTTATCAAGCTTGGGAACGATTTAAAGTCTTATTGATGAAATGCCCTCAACATTATCTAAGCCCAATGCAAGAGATAATATTGTTCTATCAAGGATTGGACGTGCCTACTAGACAAATCTTGGATGCTAAGGGAGCTGTGCCTCAAATGAGTGCAGCCGATGCTAGAAAAGCTATCCAAGAAGCTGCTGATCATTCTCAAAAATGGCACGACGGAACCTCTACTAGATCTAAGAGCAGCACTAATTTTGACGGTTTTGCTGCAATTCAAGCTCAATTGGATAAAATTAGTAGAGAGATGAAGAAGCGTGATGAAAAAGTTTATGCTGCCCAAGTTGGATGTGAAAAATGCGAAGGACCTCACTACACTAAAGATTGCCCTAATAAGAATGAAAGTGAGACTTTTGAAGAAGCATACTACACACAATTTAGACAACCATTCCGACCTTCAGGAAGATTTAGGGAAGCTACTCCGGGATACTATCAAAAGAACAACTATAATCCCACTTATCAAGAAAGGAGGCAAACTTTGGATGACACTCTAAAGCAAATTATGGCCGATGCTGCTAAAAGACATGAAGAGAACACTGCTATGATCAAAGAAATCCGAGCCTCAACGGATACTATAACAAGAAATCAAGGAGCTTCGATCAAAGCATTGGAACAACAAATCGGACAAATGAGCAAAGTTCTTCAAGAAAGGGGATACGGAAGTTTACCAAGCTCAACTGAAACTAACCCAAGAGATCATGTCAAGGCCATATGCACTACTGAAGAAGTCACGCCTAACATACCTTCTCCTAGAAGATTGATAAATGGTAATGATGCTGCAAAGCCCGAATTTTTCTTTAATTCTTCAATCAGTTTAAGGAGATTACTCAAAGAGAAGACAAAGATTAAAGAGGAGATCAAGGCTACAATGAAAGAAGAGAGCTCTGCAACCGACTTACGTGCCTTGCCTCATAAAGAAAAAGACCCAGGAAGTTTTACTTTACCTTGTTCAATTAATGACATATCTTTCAATAATGTATTAGCTGACTTAGGAGCTAGCGTTAGTGTTATGCCCCTTAAGACATTCACTACCCTAGGACTAGGAAAATTAGCACCAACTAAGCTGCTTATTGAATTAGCTGATAAAACAGTAAAACAACCTGAAGGGATTGCTGAAAATGTGCTAGTTAAGATTGAGAAGTTTGTTTTCCCCGTAGACTTTGTTATATTAGATATGCCCGAGGATGTTAAGATTCCTTTAATCCTTGGAAGACCTTTCTTGTCTACTGCCCATGCTAAGATTGATGTGTTTAAAAGAAAAATCTCATTAAAGGTAGGGAATAATAAACTAGTCTATAAGTGCCAAAATCCTGCTAAAAGCATAATTAGAGGCGTCTATGTGCTAGGATTAAGAGTACGTATCGACCTCAATCTAGAAGCTAGGCTTATGGGAGAAACCTTGGTAAATGATGAATCACTTGAGACCTATAGTGGAGACTACATTGAATTAAATGATCTTAATTTACCAATAGGAATCAATGATCGATTTATGGAGGATTTTGAACCCGAAATTGAAGAAGGAGAAATTATGGATATACCTAGAATCAATATGATCAACACTAAGAATTATGATGAATTTGAAGGATATCCTAGTTTCTGTGATTATGGTAGAAAGATCCATGTAGATTGTGCTTATAATTTACAATTTCCTTGCATGATAGGATTTAAATAGGTTAGTGCCAACTTTTTCCCTATTTTACCAATTAATGTAATGTCAAAAGATTTCTATAATTCTATAATGAAAAACAAAGTTGAGTATAGAGGGAAAAACGTAGTTGGAATGTTCATGAATGTACCTATATTTGTCGGGAATTTAACTATTGTTACAGATTTCACCGTGGTGGAAAACATGGATGCTTATCGTGATCTTGAGATGGGTGACGTGATCGTTGGGAAACCATTTTGTAAGGAGGTCGAAATTAACGCTAAAAGATTTGAAGGAAAGATCACCTTTAAAAGTGGAAGCAACGTCATCACTTACATGATGCCTCGTGCTCACCCAAGGTTTAAACATGCCCCTAACAAATTTTGTTACAAATTTACACCTTTTCTTTTTGTAGATGAAAATGACGCTGAGAAAGGGATCAAGTATCCGTACCAAAAGATGAAAGGATTCTACAAAGGTGTACTTGAATTGGGGCCGGAATATGTTCATGATGAAGTAATTCACAACTACATCGTGCACGGACATGTGGGGATCAATAGAACAAATTAAGGAGCTGAACGTGAGTCTAACTTGAAGACTCTGGAATAAAGACAAGTGCTGACCGGGAGACAACCCGGAGAATTTTTACATTCTGTTCTGTGTCGAGTCTGTCAGACCTGCGGAAGATACGGCGCATCTCAATCCTAAGATGCGACGCATCGCCTGCACTGGTCATATCTTATTTAATTTTCTGCATTTTTACTTTTGACTTTAAAACTTTCTGTCAGTTTATTTAATGCGGCACATCCCTAGTTAAGGATGCGACACATCTTTTATTCTGATTCGTATTTATTCCAGGCTCGATACGGCGTATCTTCTTTCATAAGATACGGCGTATCGACTGACCTGATGATTTACAGTTTAATTTTTTTTTTTTTTTTTTTTTTTACTAACTACTAATGTATTATGCAAGTTTGAACCTTCTTAACTCAGGTGTGTTGAAGTCTGAATGGTATTATAGATTCCTGCATTCTTGTGGATACATCATTTTTGAAGCTTAAACGTTCTCATCCACAAGAAAGTTGATTTTTGCTCTTATACGAATAATGGAGGATCATACCGAGCAAATCTCAAGGGAGTTTTTCTGTTCTAGTTCTTTTATTTTCCAGTTTTTAACCTTTGACACAAACAACGAGGACGTTGTTTAACTTAAGTGGGGGGATGGAGAATTAGAACACTTACTTGTCCTAAACTTTTTCAAAATATGCTTAAAATATACTTAATATGCTTAAATTTTAACATTTTTATAGCATGTTTTTGTTTAAAGTCTAAATTACATAGCTGCACACATAACATTATTTCCAAAAATTGTGAACTTATCAAAATTCACAAATCTATGAGTGTGCCGGTGACTTGTAAACTTTAGAACTTGGCTTATATACTATTCGAGACCACCATAATAAGTATTATCTATATAATTGGAATGACTTGTCTAAATTGGTAAATTTCTAGGATTACACCCAAATAGCCTTTATATGTTATGTGATATTAACTAACTACACTGGTTAGTTAACCCCCGTATAAACCCTTTGTTACTCTCACTTTTAGAGTAAGATACCCCTAGAAAAACACTCAGAGCCATTCCTTTCGTTTCTTACACCTTTGTTATAATGTTTCGTTACACCCTTACACCTTAGCCTACCCTGTAGATTAAAATCCGTGGTTAATTGCTTTAGGCAAAGTGTGTTTCCTTACATTACCTGTGTTCGCGTGCGTAATTCATTATCTTTGGTTGAGTCGGGAAATTGCACAATGCAATTGGTATGAAAGTAAATATTGTATAACTTTGAGTTTATTTTTCGTGTGTTTGCTACTTTCGCTATTACAGTTATTTCTGAAAGTATGAAGAGTATGGAAAAATTATCCGGAAAAATAGTGATAGAAAAGTTGTGAAATTTTACACATATATGAAGAAAAAAAATCGAAAAAAAATAGAAAAGAAAAAGAAAAAGGAAAAGTTGGAAGTTTGTTTTAACCAACTTATGTAAAGTTTTGTATTAAGTGGGCGATATCACCACTATTTGTTGTATATTATATTTATGGATTGAATGGGAGTTGGCCGTTATGGAACGCCAACTAAGGTTATTCTTTGATTGAGATCTTGTTGAGTATAATTCGTGTCTACCTAAAGCGTGTGTTTCAAGTGTTAAAGCGTGAGTTATTCAATGATATGAGTCTTATTCATGGGATGGTTGGGAAAGTGATTTACCACACTTAGGATTTTAATTTATCTGTTTTGTTTATTTTTCATTTTACACCAATTTGTATCCCAAATATTATCCATACCCTATATCATTCTTTATCCAAACCTTTGATTTATTGAGATTAGGGATTTGAGCAATCTTAAGTATCGTAGTCGTGGATTCGGCTATGTATTTATGATTTTGTCGCCCTTTTTGATATAATATTATTGGTAAAGATTACTTGGTCCTATCTTTAGCCTATTCGAGTTAAGGATTTGAGCAATTGCAAGTATCGTGGTCGTGGATTCGATCATGTATTTGTAATTTTGTCGCCTTTTCTGGAATATGAGATCGATAGAGATAAAAAAGGATGATCAACCCTTAACCAACAAACCCTTTTTACCGCTTTAGACTTGTTATTCCTTGGCTTTAGTGGGGGAGATGCGTATACTTGCCAAGCTTATGATAGAATATTCGTCACGACTGGACAGTTAAACGATTAGATTTGCTTTTATCAAAATATTTTATTTTATTTCTAATTCGTTAATTGTTTGGTTGTGCAATTATGACAAAACGAATACATGCTTAAATATAAAAATAAATCCTAATATCTTTTAGGATACATTTTCATAAGATTTATTCTAAGGTTTACTTGGGGACAAGTAAAGTTCAAGTGGGGGGATATTTGATGAACTCAAATAAGTACATTTTATTATCATCATTTGTCCTATTTATTTGACTTGTTTTATTATATTATATATGAGAATTGATACGTTAATGTTTACTTTTGTAATTCTCAGGTAAAAACAAGTATTATGTGAAACTTGGCAATTTTGGACTAATTATGGAGCAAAACAAGCAAGATGTTAAGAGTCTACTGAAATGTACAAGATCAAGATCATTCTGCTCCAGATACGCCGCAACATACTTCTTACATACGGCGTATCACTATCAAGATTTCACAAGTTGCAATCCAAGACAGCAAAGGACATGCGCCGCATAGAGAAATGGAGTTACGCCGCATCTTAAGGCAGTGTACGAATATTCCTGAATATATTAATCTTGGACCCCACGCGAAGTTAAGTCAATGCGCCGCATCTACTTATCCTATGCGCCGCATCTAACCCTCAGACAGAAACTATAAATACCCCAAAGTCAGACGAATTTTGTGTGAAAGATACCATACGTACGAGTACCAAACCAGAGACGAATTCAGACGTATTAGCAGCACAAGACACACCCTGAACGAAGATACAAGAGCTGTAAGAAGGTCCTGCATGTATTCAATTCATTAAGTAGTTTTGTTTTATTGTATTAGTACACTTTAATTCATCAGGATTGATGGGCTGATGTCATGTGACTACGGAATATCATGCGCACCCCTTAAAATTACTTTCCCATTAATTAAAGTTTATATGTTGATGTCTTTGGTGACTTTTATTAGTGCATTGATAACATCTGTGTCTAGCTGAGCATTGCTTGGGTCGTCATGCCCCTTCCTCGCCTATCTATTCTAGCGTATACGAAACGTGGGCATCACAAATGCTCAATATTCTAGGATAGTGGGATAGACATAAGTGATCATTAAGGGTTTACTCGTCGATAAGATTAGAGCCAACGAGAAAGGGTTAATTATATACACTTCATATAAAACTAGCAATAAAACAAGTGACAAGCTACTTAATTATCAGGACAGGTCTTCTTATTGTCTCGAGTATCTATCTGTGTACGTGTGTGCTAATCGCTGATTCATGCTCATTAGTTTAGTTTGCTATTTAATCATAACCAAACCGTGCCAGTCTCTCAGGCTGAACCCCCTTGCGTTAGATTAGGTTGTATAGCTAACTTAGGATATTAAAATACTGATTAGAATAACTAGATAATACGTTCCACTCTTAATGATCGACACTCTACTTACCATTATATTCATACTGACCGGGTACACTGCTCGTTAAGTGTGTGTGTTATTGATAAGTCGGCTAAATATAAATTTAAAACTTGAGTAGGCATTAATACTGCTAAACCGCAATGACAAGCGCACGCATCAAATGTTCACCGATAATGTTAGGAGGGTAATCTTTCAAATGGGTAGACAAAATGTGAAGTTAATTGATGTTGAGAAAAGGGAACCTCGTAAGAGTTAGGGAAAAGGGAACCTCGTAAGATACGACGGCATGATCCTAGTAAGCTCAAAATACCCTGTATGATTGGTCACAAATATTTTTATAACGTATATATAGACGTAGGTTTACCTATGAACGTTATGTCTTTTTTTCATTATAATAATATTTGTAGATGGGGGTTAATTTATAAAGGAAAGAATGTAGTCGGTCTAGACAATGAGGTACATGTATCCGTAGGTAATATGATGTTCGAGATGGAATTTACAATTGTTGATAATATTGAGGACTATATTGATCCTAGGTTGTCACAAGTTGTTTTTGTGAGACCTTTTTGTGAAGTCACAAATTTAATGTTGGATAAGGAAAATGGAATCATGACTATCACCGATGGGATTAAGGATGTCTCTTACCAAACGCCAAATAAGTCGAGGGATTTCATAGAATTAGACCGGGATGCACAAGATAAATTAGCATCACAAATTGTGCTTAGTGAAGATGATATTAGAAGAGGGTGTGAGAGTCCTTTTGATCTAGAATGTAGATTTTTCAAACATATTAGTAATCTTAGTTCCAAGTATTGTAAGAAGCGATTAACTCTTGAAGATCGAAAATACTTACACTATGGAAGTGACTTTGATGATGAGAATGATGACGTTGAGAACGTGACGGAGGATGGAGTCACTTAGTAGGGCATGACTTTGAGTCTAGCTAGAAGAATCGTTAATAAAGAAAAGCGATTCTTGGGAGGCAACCCAAGCTTTTTAATTGTTTGTGTATTTTTTTTATTTTGTTTGATTTCATATATATGCTCCATCTTTATTTGTTTATATTTCATGTTTCGAATATAATTTGTCAAAATGCTTTATTTTGTTTTTAACCTCGTCTTAAATACATATAAAGGTATTTTACAAAAAGATAAGTGTAGGGAAGATCATATTTGTTTATAAGAACGAATTCGAACATGAAAGATAACAAGTAATGATTAGCATATATTTATGTGATTGTTTAGAGTCAAATGCTTGTATCGAGTCACAATGAATGTTCTGTAGTTTTTCCAGGTTTTAATACTCAGACTTTTCCAGAAATTTTCCAGAAACACAACGTAAAAATACTGTCAGGTCATACCTGACGGCATCAGGCTTAACACCCGACGGCGTCAGGCACTGTAGCAGCACAGTTTTCCAGATTTTTGTTTTTCTGCTGGAATTTTAATTTTTGGAAAATTTTAAGAATTTTAAATTTTTAGGAATCTGTATACATTTATTTTGCAAGCATTATATCTTACTTTGCTTTCAAGTTTAGTTTTAGTATATATAGTGTTTACCGCCGATTTTATGCGAGGTTTTGTGTTTCGTTTTTTTAATGAATTACATGTTATATTGGACAAGAAGACAAAAGTATACATTGGAAGTGAAGCTTATCATGTTTGTTTTCTTGGAGGAAGATCTAACCATGTTTTCACATCGTCCATGCCGAGCAAATCAGGGGAGTATTAGTTTCTTTCTCTATTTTATTTTCCCGTTATCATAACTTTGATGCTTTGTAAGAACATTGGGGACAGTGTTCAATTTAAGTGTAAGGAGGGTAAAATGAGATACCTTAGAAACTATAACTTCGCTTGATATTTGTTTTGTCTTAGAATAAATGTGTAATAAAACTAAGAAAGATACTTGTTAGGGCAATTTTAGCACCAAATTTAAATTTTTTTACAACATATAGAAGTGAAACTTTAGTTTTAATAAGCGTCTCATGGATAGGAATTATATAGCTAGCACAAAAACCCTTCCACTCAATAATTTCCACCCCAAAAATGTGAGGTTCGCATTTAGATATATAGGAAAAAGCATTCACCTTTAATGCTTATAAGTGTATCAGTAGTATATAGATTCTAGAACTTGCGTTTGTGATGCATCCCGAGACCGCTAGTGAGACTACATTCGTGTAGTTAGGATTCATTAAATGATAAGAGGCATTAGGATAACCCTTGTTTTAAACCAGCATTATAATTATGTTGGCTTCATTGGTCAAGTAATTTTCTCACACCTTTGCGATGTACTCATCTTTAGTACACGATACCCCTAGTACACCCCTCAGAGCCTATCTTTTTCACGGTTCTCTTGATATTTCGGTGGATTCCGAAATGTTAATGAAGAACATTGTTTATAATCCACCCCCAAATGTACACCAAAATCGCCTTAGCCTACCTTGTATGCACTCATCTTTAGTGCAATATTGTTACAACATATATTTGTTAAACCTTTTGTTAATTGTCTAATCGATTACATGGTTGCTAAGTCGAGTCATATCTTGTAAATACAGTTTTGGGATGATTGGGACTCATGGGTAAAATTAGTAGTTGTTATGGAGTAATGGGGAAGAAAGTAATGTTATTACCCCCATATGTGTGTTAATGTTTAAAGTACTCCAAGTGTTTTAATTTTCTTAAATTGGTCTGTTTTAGTTAGTGTGTTAAAATTTTAAAATTCAAGTGTTAGATGAGGTTGCAAGATCCCTTTGTAATGATGTATTATTTTGGATGGTAGGGCAAGAGTGTATGGAAAAAAAAATAAAAAAAAAAAAAAAAAAAAAAAAAAAAAAAAAAAAAAAAGAAGTAGAAAAAGAAAAGCGAAAAAACATACGGACTACCATCCCGTTTCCTTTATTTATGTTTAAGTTAAGAAAGTGTCAAGAAAAATACAAAAAAAGAGTTAGTAGTTAGCGAGTCGAGTCGATTCTTGGCTTAGCAATGCCTCATTGTACATGTAATTGACCAAGATAATTGACTTGCCACCAGTAAAATTCCCTATATCCAACAAACCATGTTTTCCATACCCTTACACCTAACGTTACAACCCTTGAAAAGCCCTCTTTGATAGTTTATCCTAGGTGCTTATGCCAAAGTGGTGGAGGTTTGATCCGTTCTCAAGCCTATGGTAATCTATGTGCTATGACAGGTAGAGAGTGTTTTATTTTCCCGTTTCCATTCATGTTAGATAACTTTATACACCCGAGAGATGTGAGAATCAAAACACTTTATGTGAGGTGCTAGTATATAATTTCCATGCTTATTTTGACTAACGTGGAACGATTGTATATTGTAATTACTTTTATATTAATGTTAAATGACCCCTAACTTGTAAATTGATTAGAATAAAAACTCATTTGCTTGAGGAGAAGCAAATCCCAAGTGTAAGGATATTTGATAAGGATTTATTTGTTACAATTTTAAGGGGTCATTTAAGCCAAAAATCAAGTAAATATGATCAAATATTGTCTCAAATCGTTTCTTTTTGTATTTTAGGTACTTGGGACGAGAATTGTGGAAAACGGCACTTTTGGTGTATATTTAGATGATAAAGTGAAGAAAACGACGAAGTCACGAAAAGTAAGTCAGACTTGGAGGTCTGACGGCGTCACTAGACACAACGTGACGCCGTCCCTTGTAAACTCGTGGAAGATTTCTAGTGTTGAGCTAACAAGTGACGCCTCAGAAGATTTTGAAGGCTTTATAACCTGACGCCGCCAGCTGTAAAGTGGAGACGGGCGTCACACTTTATTCTAACAAGAGACGGCTCAGAAGGATTTTACAAGTGATGGACTCAGATCCCTTTCTGACGGCGTCAGAGCGGCGATGACACAGACGAAACCCTAAACCATGGAGAGTTTACGGTGTCAGAGGCTATAACCTGACACCGTCAGAACTGTATTCCTATATATATTTTTGAAAGTTTTCATAGTAATGTATGAAATCTTTGGAGGAAAAACCCTAGTCGAATTTTAGCAGCTTTGTAAGGGTTTTTCAACCCTTGAACCTTATGCTTTATTGAAGATAAGTTATTCGTTTAATCATTTAATATGTCTATGTGTTGTTTGATTAATTGTTTATCTTTTGTTCTATCTATCATGCTAGCTTAAGTTGGTTTGCGTTTGCTTAGATCTAATGAAACCTAGTTATTGAATATTGATTTGTTGTCTATTGTTTAGTTGATTGTTATCGCGTTAGGTTAAGAAAACTGGCTGACCCCTTATCTGTAACTAGCTTGAACGTCTTAAAAACACAACCGTAGAGTGCACTATTGGTTTTGTTCGTTGTATTTATTGCGTGAATTGCGGCTTGTAGGTCCTAGAAAACTTAATGGATGTTAAGGGATTTAGGGGAGATTAATATTCATAGAGTTGGGGACTTCGGCACCTCCCCACAACCAATAATAAGGAATACGACGCTTCAACTAAAACAAGGACGTGACAATTCAAAGAATCAATAGGAGATAACTAGGGAGTAATTAAATCTAAGTAAACACGTTTTTTTCTATCATAAGAAGTTCACCAATTTACTTTTTCTTGTTTTTTTAGTTTTATAATTAGTTTTTGGGTTAGTTGATTAACAACTAATTCCGCCCACTCCTTCAAAACCGATATTTTAATTGCTTTCTAAAAAATATAAAAATATAAAAAGAATCATCCCTCACCTCTAGACCTATCTCGTCATACATCTTGACCTAACAATACTATTCCCCTAGAGAACGATCAATCCCCCGGACTTACCTATACTACACTACAACAATCAAGTACACTGCCTGGAGGATCGCAAGCTTCTCAAGATCCCTTGAGAAGTAAAACCTTTTGCGTGGATGCAATCCTCGCATCAATCTACTAATTGTCCAATTGTCCAAATATAATAATCACAATTCAAGTATCTAATCCGTTAAGTATCCGTATCCCAATGTAATAATCCCAATATGTCCGAAACTTTCCAAGTGAGCTCATATGTCAAAACCATCCAATACGTTAGTTCGACAATGTAATATTCCGCAAAATAACAAACACGTCAAATACCATCAAACACACCCCAGTTTTATGTGTGGGCTTCATGGCCCAAATAAACAAGCAAACAAATACACTTTTATTATCGATGTTGGGCTTATGAGCCCAATTCACAACCAAACCCAACGCACCCATGTCGGCTCGGCCCATTAACCACTAATTTGACACAACCACAAGGCTTTACAAACTTTTCCAAACACCCCTTATGACTCGCTTGTTATCAAACTAACGCACCACAACCATTTTTCCAAAAATAATTAGACACTTATTTTGTTATCCCAAAACTGAATAAGCTTAACACAAATTTTAATATAAGGAATAAAACAGGTCATATTAATAATAAGCCGTAACTAATAAGCTCGAAATGATTAACCCTAACTTTAACATAACCACAACACCAAAAATAAGCTAGTATCTCACATCTTTTCAATAAGTCAATAACACAAGTTCAAAAATAAACACGCTGGTGTTCTCCCTTTTTCCCACCGAGACCAGATAACACACAATCCAACTCCATTTTGTGACAAAAACAAACACATAATTTACCCCATACGATTTTTGTAACTCGAGGTCAATAACCATACCCTCTCGGGTGATCCTTAACACGGTAGCAACAAACTCACCCTTTTGGGTTTGTTGTCGACTCGAAACAAAACAACCACGCAAGTCCTTAACCGAGTAATAAGTTAGACATCAAATTAACCAAATCCAATCCATACATGACTCAAAACGAGTTGACTCGGCTGAGTCGACTCGACTCGCCCTAGTTGAGTTGACTTAGTTAACAGATCAAGCAAACACCCTCTTTAAGTTATTTTCTTACCACACAAAACTTTTATTAACTCATTTTAATCCATATTTAATCCGTTATTATTCCACGAAAAGAATAACAATCCTTGTGTGTATATATATATATATATATATATATATATATATATATATATATATATATATATATATATATATATATATATATATATATATATATATACTCGGTTTGTATCAAAAATAACAAATAACTAATGGGTTTCTCGGCTACCGTATCAAGAAGAGAAGGGGGAGGGAGGCGCGAGTGGTGGTGACTTCTACGGTGGTGGTGGCGACGACGGTGGTGGTGGTGGCGTATTAACCAAACGGACCCAACAAAAACCCTACTCGATCTCTTCTTGCGTCTCATAGCAGCGGCTATTGGCTGAGGAGGCTGTGGTGATGATCGGATGTGGCGCCGGAGTGGCGGCCGGAGGTGGTGAAGGGGTGGTCGGCGGCTATCCCTAGAGAGAGGATAAGTGTGATGTGATGATGTAACTAATGAAACCCTAGTTGGTTTTATATAACCACGAGGGACCATTCATGTAATTTTTAAAACTCCAGGGGCAGCGGCGTAACTATAACCACAACGACCATATCCGTAATTTCTGTTATCTTTCTCAAAATGAGGCTCGGGGCTCGATAACGATCGTTTCAACACATGGAAATTATGCCATTGCATTCCAAATATTTTTTACAATCAAAGCGGGTATTCATACGCCCAGTATCTCGTAAATAATACCAAAATCAAAATAAATCGTCGGTTCTTCGTATAAAAACACATCGGGAAAATTATAGGGTATTATAATAGTTCTCAAACTTGTAAAAAAAGTTGCTAACTATATGTTCTACTTCTACCCCGCAAATTACAAGTATTGCATTTGTAATGTTACTAAAAGCAATAGCATCATGCTTTCGAATTCAGATACATGCAAGGGGTGGGTCAATGAGTGTATTTCTCTCCATATGCTCACGAGATTATGTTGTTCCCTTTTACACGATTAGTTTAACTAGAAATTTAATCTACTCGTGTTCCATGCTTAAGTGATGCAATTAAATACTTGTTAATAAAGATAAAAACTTAAAGTAAATAGACACAATTTTTTCAACGTTTAAATCCTTATTAGAAATAAATCAAAAGAATTTATACCCAAGTGTTTGCGGAACAACACTTGGGATTGAAATGACAAGTATGGCGTAATCTCCTCTCTAAACTTAAGCTAAGCTTAAGTACAACTATGCTAACCTCAGGGACTTAGTTGTCTTTGGAGGAGTAAAAGTGTTTGTGAATGTCTAAGCATTTAGTGCACAAACTTGACTTTTACTCCACCTTATGATCTTATTTATACACAAGTATAGTTGACAACCGTTACAATGAAGACAAAGATGATCTAAGCTAGTTTGGACAAAATACCCGCATATTTTGTCTTTGTTACAATATTCTACTTTTAGTAATGGACAACATTGCTTTCTGAATAATAGTGATGACACTGTTCTGATCATTAGCTATTCAGGGTAAGTTTGACCTTTGCTTGATAAAGACTCTCTCTTATGTGTGTCAAACTTTTCCCGCCTTGTCCCGCCATTCCTTCAGTCTCTAAGTCTTCAGTCTTCTTTATTGTTAAGGAGACTTGGGGTTCAATGAGCTGTTGTCATCACTCCCTGAACCTATCACCTTCTTCTTTGTCTCAGGTATCATTCACTGATTTCCGCCTCACTGAATGGAAAGTATTTCTACTTAGGCTTGTCCTGAGCTTACTGAAGATGACTCACTGAGTGACTGCTCACTCAGTGACTTGATTCATGTTCACAGTTATACATCACTTAGGGTATTTTCTATTCAAATCATAATTTACGGATACTTGGGTGCTGAATGGACCCAACATATTACTACACAAATCAAGCAATTCGGCTTCCATTCTGATGCAAGGTACCTTTTTATTTAGATCCATAACGTCCGGTGTATTTCCCATTTACATTAATACCAACATCGAGCAGATACTTAGTTACAAACATAATTGGTTGGTAAGAAGTACATGTATAGATATCCATGACCAGGTTAAACGAGACTATCTATGTCTGATAATAAGGTGAAAATCACACACCACTTCACATGTGAAGCAGACATACTTCTAGTAACCATATAAGTTTTTGCCCTAGCCACATGATTAAGTCCATAGTTTCTAACATACCAACTATTTTTTACAACGAAAAGGATAAAGATACCTACTCGAGTATCGGTGATTGAACCATGTTCTGCCATTTTCGAGTATCGGTGATTGAACCATGACAGCTATTGAGATGAGAAATTAATAATCATTCAAACTATAACATTATTGAAAAAAGCACTTACTTTTTACCACAAGGAGCAATTCGTAATGGCATACGATTCACAATAAGGGAGCTGTTATCAAATAAGGTTTTTTGATAAAAATGGCGCTACTATAATGTCTCAAATGAGTTTTGGCGCCCATTTACATAAGGGTAGAATGGTCTTAAGTTTGCTAATAGATGAGATTGGGTATTTATGATATTTAAAGAATAGATTTGGTATATATTAAATTAGTTGTGTTTTTAGGGTGATATATGAAATTCTCCCCAAAAAGAAATGAATTGTATAAGTCTCTGATGTGAGAATTGCGAAACTCTCAAAGGAAGTTTTACAATCCTCTAGGCAGTGTACCTAACCGTTGTAGTGTAGTATAGGTAAGTCCGGGGGATTGATCGTTCTCTATGGGAATAGTTTCGCAATAGTTGTGGAAAGGTCGAAGTGTATGTCGAGATAGGTCTAGAGGTGAGGGATGATTCTTTTTGTATTTTTATATTTTATGAAAGCAAGTAAAATATTGGGTTTTGGAAGAGTGGGTGGAATTAGTTGCTAGTCAACTAACCCAAAACTAATAATTAAACTAAAATAAATAAAAATAAAATGAAAAGTAAATTGGTGGTAACTCTTATGATAGGAAAAGCAGTGTTTACTTAGACATCTTAACTCCCTAGTTATCTCCTAATGATTTGTTGAATTGTCACATCCTTGTTTTAATTGAAGTGTTTTATTCCTTAATATTGGTCGTGGGGAGGTGCCGAAGTCCCCAACTCTAAGAACATTAGTCTCCCCTATAACCCTTAAAGTCTATTAAGTTTTCTAGGATCTAAAAGCCGCAATTCACGCAATAAATACAATAAGGAAAACCAATAGTGTAACACCCCCATTTTCGGATTACGCAGCGGAATATAAGCTTGGGGTGCTACTTCATGGTTCACAGTCATGGAAATAGAAAACGACTCGAAAAGAGACGTTTTTAAATAAAAATTGTTATCATTCATTTATTTAATATCAGAGTACATAAGATAGGTCCCAGAGGGAGGTTCAGAAATACATAATAAAAGTTACATTATCCTTTTGAATGATAACAAAGTGGACACCCTTTTATTTTAAGAGGAAAGTCCACCGCCACTCCGTGCCAATAGCCATACTTCTAATTACCTGAGATAAACATGCTTTAAAAAGTCAACACAAAGGTTGAGTGAATCTATAGTGTTTAAAATTATAATCAGTTTGAACACAAGCCAAAATATGAGAAATCAGTTATATCGTAATTCAAAAATATTGCACTAAACCTCATGACACGCAATGCGTTAACAGTTTCCAGGTTCCACAAACATGATTGAAATGAGAGTGGTCTTGCCCCCGAGTTAAAGATATCAAATATAATGCATCTGCCTAACCGACTACCACGAAGATATCCATCCGGTTAGAACAAATGGGTCGTCAGGCCAATAGATCTATTCACATATTCGCGCTCACCCAGCAGGTGACTAATGGTGCATGATATGAGGGTCTTTTAAATAAACAATTCAATCTCAATAATAACGAACAGTTAGCCTAGTGCAATAACAATCAGGAAAATACTTGTGTTCGGTTTAATAGCATGTATCTCCCCACATATTTGGAAAACACGTAAGTAAAAAGTGGGACTATAAACTCACCTGAACAATCTGGATGGAAAACAAAACGAAATACAGTTGATAAACGTCTCCGGCTTGCAACCTGAATTGGTTATGTCAAGTTTCTCAGTAATTGTCTCTTAATATATAAGTTTTATTATTCGTTTTGTTATTTGGTTTGTTGATTAAATATTTAAGTGAGCCAATATGTAGTTTCAAAAGTAATATTTTATTATATTTTCTTATTTGTAAGATTTGGTTTCGTCCGTTCGTTAAAAGGACACTTCGTTAATTAATTACGATTTAAAACATATATTAAGTTTAATCAAAACTTAATAATAATAATAGTATTTATTAATTATAATAATAATAATATTAAATAATGATTAGGGTTTATAATTTATTTTCATTTTAGATCCTCAAGTTCCTAAGTTGGCAAATTTTTACCCTTAAACTATATAGAAACGACAACTTTTACCCTTGACCTTTTATAAATTACACTTAATATATTTTAGTTTCAAAATATACACTTTTACCCCCTTAGGGATTCCACGATCGCATGACAAGTCCAAATCACAAAACTTTGGTGGAGTTTTGGCAGAAATGGTCCTTGTGTTTACTAGTCGATCCACCCGACATCCTTATACACAAAAATATTTTATTCTTAACGATTTAAGCCGAGATCTTTTGCAAAACCTTTTCTAAAATGTTTATAATTATTTTAAAAGTATTTTTGTAAAGTCTCGAGGTCAGATTCGAACTCACGAATTCAATATTCAAAACAAAAACTCGTATTTTGTTTCACTCGACACAGAAAATTACCCCAACTTCAAATGCCCCGTTCTCCCTCGTTTCTTAACGAAAAACATTGATTCTTTTTCCTACGCGTAGCCCTTTTTAATCTACTTTTACCATGTCGAAAACTAGAATTTTAGAGGCACGTTTACTAGGGTAAATCAGTGTCGAAAACAGCAGCTAGTCTGCTGTTCGACTGAATGAAAAAGAAAAGAAAAACCTTATGTTTTTGAAATCCGATTTTTAGACCTAAGGTTTTTATGATTCGTCTAGTTATTATAACATGTTTAAAGTGTTCCTAGACTATTTTTAATGTCCTAGGTCCTCTTGAACTTTTATTCCGAATTTATATATATTTATGGCTCGATATGAACTAGATTTAACAAAATAGATCTTTGCTTATTTCTGGGTTATAATACTTATTAAAACCTATCTTATACTTCTTTTAAACATAAAAGGACTATAAGAAATCAAAGAAAAGGAACTAGAACTTACTTTGCTTGGATTGGTCGACTAGGGTTTGATTTTGGTGTAAGGTTCGAATTGGGCTCCCCTATGATCCTAGCTTCCTTCTACTGCTTCCTTGGGGTTATATGAACTTAATCTAGTCTAGTGGGATTAGTGGTGAAGTGGTGTGAGGCTGTTTTGGTTTGGTTCGAAGGTTATGGCAAGATTAGGGTTTTATGGAGTGTTCTATTTATAGAGGAGTCTAGCTAGGGTTGTGAGGAGTTCCTGGAGGTTCTAATGACTGAAGAAGGTGAGGTGGGTGGTTATAGTGGTGCCACAAGGGAGGGGGAGGGAGAAGGTGATGTGTAAGTGCACATATCACACACATAAGCTATTTCTAGAAGGAGGGGCTATGTGTTTCACTTAGGGTTCACACATGTGTTCTCTTAGGGTGTAAGAATTCCAGGGATTTAGTTAGTTTAAGGTTAGGATTGAACTAAGTGGGTTAACTAAGTTTGTTTTAGGTCGACTAGTGCATTAGGGCATTGTACCTAGGCTTTGATGACTTGTAAACTAAGGTTTAGGGTAGAACTAAGATTCCTAGGTTTAAGACTTAGTTAAACATAAATTTTGAATCCATATGACATAATTTAGTATGTATCGAATTGTATATAAATAGGGAAAATAGATTTTGTGCTTTAGCAAGTTGTACTCTGGGCTTATAAGACTTGTACTAATGTAAGAAAAATAAGAAAAATATATTTTTAATTATTTCTTAATTTTCTATAATTTTTATGTAATTTTTATTAAGGTGTAAATACAAATAAATGAGTTTTTTTTTATGGTTTTATGCATTAGAGGGTTGTACATTTAGTTTAATAATTTGTACACTTATTTTATAAATAAATAAACTCATTTTAATAATTAGTATGTGAAATTATTACATATTATATCTTTATTAAGGTTTAAATATATATTATTGTGTTTTTATGATTTTATGCATTAGGGAGTTGTACCTTAAGTTTATGGAGTTGTACATATATTAAATAAGTAAATAAATTATTTTTATAATTTATGATGTGAAAATGTTACATGAAATGTCATTTAAATAAGTATTTCTAAATGTTTATAAGATTTTTTTTATTACTATTTATATGTCATGCTTAAAGAACTTGTACCTTGACTTAATTTAGTTGTACAATAATTTAGGAAGTGTGAAAAATATAATTTTAATAGTTTTGGTAATTTATAAAATTTATTGGTAGAGTTTTAGTAAGTTAAAAGGTACTTAAATGGAATTTATAGTTTATATGCATTAGATACTTGTACTTTAGGTTTAAAGACTTGTAAATATATTTAAGGAGTTTAGAAAATATATTTTATAAAAATTATGCATGATTGGTTTGTACTTTATGCTTGGAAATAATATAATTGGAATTTTTATAAAGATTTTGTAAATAAATGAATTTATGCATTAATGACTTGTACACTAGCTTAAGTAATTTGTAAACTTAATATTTTGTAAAAAAAAAATATTGTATAAATAAGTTAGGGTTTGTAAAATATATATATAATTTCATAGTTATGTGAGATTAGGGTTTTATCGGAAGTTATTATGGAATTAGGGTTTCTATGCTTTAGACACTTGTACATTAATCATATAATTTGTACTTTAGTATTTCTAAGGTTTTGTTGTTCATAAATGTTGTTATGGTAGTTTAGGGTTTTATAAAATTATCATTAGTTAAGGAATGTTCAGTTTTAAAATATATATTAACGAAATAACGTAAAGTGATAAGTGAAATCTTTTAACATTTTAGATTAAAGATATTTACTTATTTGAATACGAAATCAATTAAGGTTGCAAGCACGGTTATTCGAGATGTGATCTCCGTCACATAAGATAATAGCCACAATCAAAATAAAAAAAAAAAAAAAATTACACGTAGAAAAGGATAAATATTCTGAGAAATAGTTTATTTAAATGATGGATTTTTCACAGTGGTTACAGTCACCCACCGTTAAGGGAATCTCGTCCCGAGATTCAGTTTACGTTGGTTGAAGAAATTGTGAAAAGGAAATGTAGGAATAGTCAGGCCTAGATTTTTAACCTAGATAAGGAATATGAGAATAGAGTGCGATAGGAGTTTGATATGCTTAAAATGCCTCAAGTTAAAAATAAAATAATATGATATTATTTTATTCTTACGTCCTATGTTTTTAAAATATCATTTCACTGCTAAATCCTTAATTATCGTTTTGGCCTAATAGAGTCATTTAGGAATTTCCATGCGATACCTAAGGGAACGTAGTTTGGTCAGTCTTTTTCCTACTGGATGCATTAAATTTGAATGTTTTGCCACCTAAATTACCACTATGCAACGGTTAGATTCTAAGTGGGTGGATAATGATTTAAAGTTTGAATGTAACGTTCGAATAAAGGGTAAAATTCTTTCTATAAATATCTCATTCCTAATCCTCATTTTTCATCACAAAGTTTCCTTCCTAAAAACCTCAAATATGCCGCCTTTAGCTATCATCTTTGCAATTATGTACATGGTTGCGGTTGTTACCTACATGGCGTATAATCCGGAAGGGGATTATGGTCTCCAAGGTGCGGTCCTAGTGTTTATCATACTACTTACGATTGTTGCCTTTTTCATGGATTAGGTTTGGGGAAAGTAAGTCTCACGCTAAGGTTGCTAGGATGGTCTTTTGTTTGTGTAATCCTCAATGTAATAAAGCTTATGCAATCCTTGTAATATTAGCACTTTTGTTGTTAACCATGTTTCTATGTACTATCTTTCAAGATTCCTAATAAAATTTGGGTTTGTGAATTCCTATAGTTTTTCTATCCTCAATTTTTGTTGAATTCCTATTGAGTAGTAGTAGCGGACTTTATTATATTAAGTTAAAAGTGATAGGTTATGAAAAGATTTTTGTTTTTGATATTTTTGCATGTTTAAATAAAAATTAATAGAAAGTCTTGAGAAAATAACTGTCCAATTTCATTACATGATTCTTCCTAATTATACATAGTTGATCAGGCTATGTATAATCGAGGATCAAATGATGTGATGTTTTGACTCAGCCGTGTAATATTTATTTCTTTTCAAAAAGCTTTAGATGGTGTTCAACGTGATATTTTCAGGAAATAGTATCATAGTTTATTTTTCAAATGAATTGGAGAATTTTTAGTCCATACTACAGTAATGGGCTTTAAGGTTTTTCCTAGGGTAATAATGGAGTATCTTCAAATTTAAATCTTAGGGTTCTTCTAAAGTTCCTATGAGCTAGGGATAATCTATTGTTTCTTCAAATAATATTTTACCAATTTCCTAAAGGTATACTAGGTTCTAAGTAGGTAAAGTCTATGAATAGAGTAAGGAGGAATAGAGTAGATAATGAAGCTAAACGCAGATTTAGATTATTACGGAAAAGTTACAGGATAAAAGTAGAAAGATAATTTATTACATTAGGGTAAAGAGGTAAAAGGGAAATACAACTTAGCGAGTTCTAACCCTCAACTTATTTATCTTATTACAATCATTTATTTTCTCCATAGATTTCATACTTGGGTTCTCATTCCTGGGCATCAGTCTTGTCCTTCCAATTCGGGTTGAAGTTCGGGCACTGATTCTTGTAATGTCCCTTTCCACCACATCCATGGCAAGTTACGATTACTGACTGTAGTTTTGTTCTTGTCGTCTTGCAGTCTTTGGTCTGATGTCCAATCTTCTGACACTTTGTGCACCTAGCAATGCATGGACCGTAATGGTGCAACAAGCATTGTGTGCACAATGGTTTTCTTCCAATATAACCATTCCTAAGATTCTGTTGATGATGGTAGCAGGTAGGAATGATTGTTTTGAATTTTTGCTTTTGGTTATTTTGTTTGAATGCAACGGTTTTCTTTACTCCTAAGGCTTGGGAAATGGTGGGTTTGATTATTCTTTCTGGGCCTTTATGAAGAACTGATTTGCAACCCGTAAAACTTTTAGGGGTATGATTACAAAATACAGTCTTCATTTCTTCTCCAGTGGTTATCCGGTTGTTACTTAGATAAGACGCTGTTAGTCACTTCCAGTACTGCTGTAATGAGGTTGATTACCATCTTCTGGATATCTTCGGGAGTCATCGGCGATACGTTGGTATTTTTCATGTTGACTTTCCTCTAGCAACATCACAAGAAATAGGTAATTCAGAATTTCAGTAATGACCATGTTAGGATAATTACATATTATTACTAACAAGTGATCATGAAGTCATATTCCTTTTGAGAATCAATTATTTACGATATGTCTTATTTAATATCGTAGATAAATGGTTAACTCCTGCTAAGGAACAAACTAACTCTTCCGAAATTCAGCAACTCTCTCTTCATTCATCAGGTTTTTCTTCCGAAGTTTTCCTTAAGATTTTCTATATGAGTCTTAGTATGTCGGGTTACCACATGGTATTAATAACTTGATTGAGTGTTTTACAAAACAATTAATACAAGATCTTTTATTAATACTGCATGTAGTAGGTCATGGATTTTCTGTCTTTAGTATAAGGGTTTGGTTCCTAGTTTTTGTTTCCTATTACACTATTGGTGATCTGGGTTTGGAAAAATAGGGAAATATTGTTCATAGATTTTGAGTATGGTTTGGTGGAGTTATTTATTTGGTAGAGGAAATAGTGTTCTTTACATATATGCATAGCATTATAGTAAGACACAATAGGATGAATTTGGTTACAACAGTAAATATACAACAAAAGAGGATTGTCATAGATTTATTGATTGATTACAAACTCTGAAAGTTTCAGGCTTATTTAGGTAATACAGGAAATACTAACCAAATACTATTTGGTTTATAACAACGATACAAGTGACTTTCAAGATCAGTTACGTTCTTGACGTAAATGCTTAACTTCAGTCTCAAGTTTCAGTTGCGCAATTTCCATTTCCAAGAAGCGTTCCTGAAGTTCTTGGGATATCTTTAATTGATTATCCAGAACAGTTTCCAAAGCGAAAATCTTCTGATCCTGGTTTCTTGCTATTTCACTGGCTACCCAAAGAGTTCTTTCAATGTCTTCTACTCTACCGTACAATTGATCATGTTCTCTTCCTGAACAGCAGATCCTGGATTCTATGTTTCTAAATTTATGATTGTAGGTATTCTTCATTCTTTCAACTTTTGCTCCCAATCCAAACACCGTACGTCTCTCAGCATCAGTCTTTCTAAACAGAGTGTCGATATTACGGTCGTACCATTCAAAGTGAAATGGTCGTAGTTCTTCCAACTGTTTAGTATGTGCGTCGAGAGTGTTGGCTTGTTGGTAAAGGAGGTTCCATATCGACTCGATAGTGTCTAAACTAAGGTCGGGGGAATTAGATGAGAATATATCATCTGGGTTATCTGGTATTGGGGATTTTGGAATATTAGGTAGTGGAGAGTTTGGTTCTTCATTTTTCTGAATTGTTTCTGGGAGTAATTCATATCCAGCCTCAGATGCTGTTGGACAACCAATAAATTTTTCATGGGATTCAGTTTCTTCCTTAGGTGATAATGGGAATAGGTTTGGGGTAATTTCGTTGACTTTGGGTGTTTCGGGAGACATGATACTGTAATAATTTGCAAATAATAATGTATAAGAAATTATTACTAATATCATTTGGGAAGGAAACTAATGGTGAAATGTAGAAATATCAAGAGTACGAAGTTTTAGTATAAAGGATCCTAAAGGAATAAGGCTCTAAGTAGGGTTTCATCTTGATGTCCTAGCCTAGACACGAGTGGGATAAATTAGATAGGGGAATCAGGATTCTGTAACCACTTTATAATTATAATTATTCCATTTATATTGTTTAAAAGATTGCAGTAACTTACATACAAATAACGTTTCAGTAACGGCGTGGCACGGAGGACTCTGGTTAAGTTTTTGTGTAAACCGGTTATAGTCCAATGTTTGAAAACATTTGGTTCTCTATAACCACAAGCTCTGATACCAATCTGTAACACCCCCATTTTCGGATTACGCAGCGGAATATAAGCTTGGGGTGCTACTTCATGGTTCACAGTCATGGAAATAGAAAACGACTCGAAAAGAGACGTTTTTAAATAAAAATTGTTATCATTCATTTATTTAATATCAGAGTACATAAGATAGGTCCCAGAGGGAGGTTCAGAAATACATAATAAAAGTTACATTATCCTTTTGAATGATAACAAAGTGGACACCCTTTTATTTTAAGAGGAAAGTCCACCGCCACTCCGTGCCAATAGCCATACTTCTAATTACCTGAGATAAACATGCTTTAAAAAGTCAACACAAAGGTTGAGTGAATCTATAGTGTTTAAAATTATAATCAGTTTGAACACAAGCCAAAATATGAGAAATCAGTTATATCGTAATTCAAAAATATTGCACTAAACCTCATGACACGCAATGCGTTAACAGTTTCCAGGTTCCACAAACATGATTGAAATGAGAGTGGTCTTGCCCCCGAGTTAAAGATATCAAATATAATGCATCTGCCTAACCGACTACCACGAAGATATCCATCCGGTTAGAACAAATGGGTCGTCAGGCCAATAGATCTATTCACATATTCGCGCTCACCCAGCAGGTGACTAATGGTGCATGATATGAGGGTCTTTTAAATAAACAATTCAATCTCAATAATAACGAACAGTTAGCCTAGTGCAATAACAATCAGGAAAATACTTGTGTTCGGTTTAATAGCATGTATCTCCCCACATATTTGGAAAACACGTAAGTAAAAAGTGGGACTATAAACTCACCTGAACAATCTGGATGGAAAACAAAACGAAATACAGTTGATAAACGTCTCCGGCTTGCAACCTGAATTGGTTATGTCAAGTTTCTCAGTAATTGTCTCTTAATATATAAGTTTTATTATTCGTTTTGTTATTTGGTTTGTTGATTAAATATTTAAGTGAGCCAATATGTAGTTTCAAAAGTAATATTTTATTATATTTTCTTATTTGTAAGATTTGGTTTCGTCCGTTCGTTAAAAGGACACTTCGTTAATTAATTACGATTTAAAACATATATTAAGTTTAATCAAAACTTAATAATAATAATAGTATTTATTAATTATAATAATAATAATATTAAATAATGATTAGGGTTTATAATTTATTTTCATTTTAGATCCTCAAGTTCCTAAGTTGGCAAATTTTTACCCTTAAACTATATAGAAACGACAACTTTTACCCTTGACCTTTTATAAATTACACTTAATATATTTTAGTTTCAAAATATACACTTTTACCCCCTTAGGGATTCCACGATCGCATGACAAGTCCAAATCACAAAACTTTGGTGGAGTTTTGGCAGAAATGGTCCTTGTGTTTACTAGTCGATCCACCCGACATCCTTATACACAAAAATATTTTATTCTTAACGATTTAAGCCGAGATCTTTTGCAAAACCTTTTCTAAAATGTTTATAATTATTTTAAAAGTATTTTTGTAAAGTCTCGAGGTCAGATTCGAACTCACGAATTCAATATTCAAAACAAAAACTCGTATTTTGTTTCACTCGACACAGAAAATTACCCCAACTTCAAATGCCCCGTTCTCCCTCGTTTCTTAACGAAAAACATTGATTCTTTTTCCTACGCGTAGCCCTTTTTAATCTACTTTTACCATGTCGAAAACTAGAATTTTAGAGGCACGTTTACTAGGGTAAATCAGTGTCGAAAACAGCAGCTAGTCTGCTGTTCGACTGAATGAAAAAGAAAAGAAAAACCTTATGTTTTTGAAATCCGATTTTTAGACCTAAGGTTTTTATGATTCGTCTAGTTATTATAACATGTTTAAAGTGTTCCTAGACTATTTTTAATGTCCTAGGTCCTCTTGAACTTTTATTCCGAATTTATATATATTTATGGCTCGATATGAACTAGATTTAACAAAATAGATCTTTGCTTATTTCTGGGTTATAATACTTATTAAAACCTATCTTATACTTCTTTTAAACATAAAAGGACTATAAGAAATCAAAGAAAAGGAACTAGAACTTACTTTGCTTGGATTGGTCGACTAGGGTTTGATTTTGGTGTAAGGTTCGAATTGGGCTCCCCTATGATCCTAGCTTCCTTCTACTGCTTCCTTGGGGTTATATGAACTTAATCTAGTCTAGTGGGATTAGTGGTGAAGTGGTGTGAGGCTGTTTTGGTTTGGTTCGAAGGTTATGGCAAGATTAGGGTTTTATGGAGTGTTCTATTTATAGAGGAGTCTAGCTAGGGTTGTGAGGAGTTCCTGGAGGTTCTAATGACTGAAGAAGGTGAGGTGGGTGGTTATAGTGGTGCCACAAGGGAGGGGGAGGGAGAAGGTGATGTGTAAGTGCACATATCACACACATAAGCTATTTCTAGAAGGAGGGGCTATGTGTTTCACTTAGGGTTCACACATGTGTTCTCTTAGGGTGTAAGAATTCCAGGGATTTAGTTAGTTTAAGGTTAGGATTGAACTAAGTGGGTTAACTAAGTTTGTTTTAGGTCGACTAGTGCATTAGGGCATTGTACCTAGGCTTTGATGACTTGTAAACTAAGGTTTAGGGTAGAACTAAGATTCCTAGGTTTAAGACTTAGTTAAACATAAATTTTGAATCCATATGACATAATTTAGTATGTATCGAATTGTATATAAATAGGGAAAATAGATTTTGTGCTTTAGCAAGTTGTACTCTGGGCTTATAAGACTTGTACTAATGTAAGAAAAATAAGAAAAATATATTTTTAATTATTTCTTAATTTTCTATAATTTTTATGTAATTTTTATTAAGGTGTAAATACAAATAAATGAGTTTTTTTTTATGGTTTTATGCATTAGAGGGTTGTACATTTAGTTTAATAATTTGTACACTTATTTTATAAATAAATAAACTCATTTTAATAATTAGTATGTGAAATTATTACATATTATATCTTTATTAAGGTTTAAATATATATTATTGTGTTTTTATGATTTTATGCATTAGGGAGTTGTACCTTAAGTTTATGGAGTTGTACATATATTAAATAAGTAAATAAATTATTTTTATAATTTATGATGTGAAAATGTTACATGAAATGTCATTTAAATAAGTATTTCTAAATGTTTATAAGATTTTTTTTATTACTATTTATATGTCATGCTTAAAGAACTTGTACCTTGACTTAATTTAGTTGTACAATAATTTAGGAAGTGTGAAAAATATAATTTTAATAGTTTTGGTAATTTATAAAATTTATTGGTAGAGTTTTAGTAAGTTAAAAGGTACTTAAATGGAATTTATAGTTTATATGCATTAGATACTTGTACTTTAGGTTTAAAGACTTGTAAATATATTTAAGGAGTTTAGAAAATATATTTTATAAAAATTATGCATGATTGGTTTGTACTTTATGCTTGGAAATAATATAATTGGAATTTTTATAAAGATTTTGTAAATAAATGAATTTATGCATTAATGACTTGTACACTAGCTTAAGTAATTTGTAAACTTAATATTTTGTAAAAAAAAAATATTGTATAAATAAGTTAGGGTTTGTAAAATATATATATAATTTCATAGTTATGTGAGATTAGGGTTTTATCGGAAGTTATTATGGAATTAGGGTTTCTATGCTTTAGACACTTGTACATTAATCATATAATTTGTACTTTAGTATTTCTAAGGTTTTGTTGTTCATAAATGTTGTTATGGTAGTTTAGGGTTTTATAAAATTATCATTAGTTAAGGAATGTTCAGTTTTAAATATATATTAACGAAATAACGTAAAGTGATAAGTGAAATCTTTTAACATTTTAGATTAAAGATATTTACTTATTTGAATACGAAATCAATTAAGGTTGCAAGCACGGTTATTCGAGATGTGATCTCCGTCACATAAGATAATAGCCACAATCAAAATAAAAAAAAAAAAAAAATTACACGTAGAAAAGGATAAATATTCTGAGAAATAGTTTATTTAAATGATGGATTTTTCACAGTGGTTACAATAAGGAAAACCAATAGTGCACTCTATGGTTGCATTTTATAAGACGTTCAAGCTAATACATATAAGAACTAAGCCAGTTTTCTTATCCTAACGCAAGGCAATCAATTAAACAAGAGACAACAAATCAATTATCAATAACTAGGTTTCATTAGATCTAATCAAACACTTATAAACTTAAGCTAGCATGTTAAAGTAAAGAGAAGATAAACACATAATCAAACAATACATAGACATATCGAATGATCAAAGGAATAACTTATCTCTATTGAAACATGAAGTTCAAAGGCTGTAAAAGCCTTACAAAAGCAGTAAAAATCGCCTAGGGCTTGCCTCTCCAAAGTGTTACACGAATTAATGAAAACATGCGAAAGTATATATAGATTTACAATGTGACGGCGTCACATGCAAAGTGTAACGCCATCAGCTCACTTCCAATTAGGGTTTCGTATTCTCCAAATCGCTGTTATGACGGCGTCGCTTAGGATCTCTGACGCCATCATGTAATGTCTGAAGCCGTCACTTTGTATTTTCTCTGCGCGGTCACTTATTAACTTTGTACGAAATTTTGGTCTTCAAATACACCTGATGTCGACAGGTTATAAGGTCTTCAAATTTCTCTGAGGCGTCGCTTGTTAATTCTGAGCCAAAAATTATATTCAAAACATGAAAAATTAATCAATGATGATAAGACATATAGAATACAAAAAGATAAAAAAATCAAACAAACAAACAATTAAAAAGCTTGGGTTGCCTCCCAAGAAGCGCTTTTCTTTATTTACGAGTCTTGTAGCTAGACTCAAAGTCATGACCTACTACGTTTTCTTGCACAACTTATGTGCCCATTCAAACTTCTTAATCCAACCTTCATCACGCCTATATTCCGGGCCTAGACATAAGCAACCCGAATAATAAGTCCATTTTCTTCCATAATAAACATCATCATCAATTTTATCATCTTTAACTTCATAGGCTTGAATTACATCAAATTCTAAGTCCTCAATGTCCTTCAACTCTTCCCTCTTATGGGGCATCTTAAACGTGATCTTTTCTACTCCATCAGTAAACTGAACTATTCATTCATCATGATCACAAAGCATCTTGGACACTTCTACAAATGGTTTTCCTAGCACAATCTCACCCAGGTATTGGTCTATGATACCTCTAACATCTTCTAGGATTATGAAATCACAACGATAAGTGAAGTTTCCCACAAAGATATGTAACCCTTCAACTCTCCCAACAAAATTGCACAATCAATTAGGGTTATAATGATCTTTTCTAGGGTTCAACTTTTCATTCATGATCCAATTATAATAGAGTCTAGACATAATATTCATGGGTGCTTTTAAGTCAATGTATGTGTGTTCTCTATACATATAACCAACCATGAAAGGGATTTTGATATTCATATAATTGTGCTTCCTAATCCATGGTTTCTTCCTATATTTAAAGGGACAAGGGTACTTTAAAAGGAACTTATGGTAGGCCAATTCCTCATATGTTGGAAAAAAATTCTAATATCCCTATAGTCATCATCTAGTTCCTCTTCCAAGTCATTACTAGGGGTAGTGTTATCCGTACAAAGATTGGTTCTAAACTCGATTTCTCTCTTAATTAACTCATTAAGCTCCCTAAGTTCATTGATTTCCCTCTCAATTCGGTTACGTAATGAAGTAATTGCCTTGGGTGGGAAGAATTGAGCGAGGAAACGAGAAGTGAGATCATCCCAAGATGAGATAGATCCCACGGGTAAACGCCATAGCCAATGACTAGCTTGGTCACGTAGAGAGAATTGGAAGAGACGCTAATGCGTTGTCTATTGAGTGGCAACATCAAGGTCTATGGAATCTATGATTTTAAGGAAATCCTTGAGATGTTGGTTTGGATCTTCGGAACGAAGTCCATGAAATGCGCATCCGCTTTGCACCAACCGGATGGTGTCGGATCGCAAGGGAGACACATTAACTCTTTGGGGGAGCTCAATGGTGTTTCGATAGCCTTGGTGTCTTGGTTTTGAGTACTCACCTAGAGTACAGGCTCGAGGTTGTTCGGGTGGGTCTTGGTTAACTGGTGGGTCGAGGTTAATTGGTGGGTCTTGATGTTGGTGTGCGTGGTGTTGTTGGTCAATGGGGTCGAAGATGCCTTCATTCACCATGATGGCAAATGAAGAGAATTATGAAACAAAGGGCACGAAAAAAAGATAGACTACAAGAAAGCTAATAAAAAGAAAATAAAAATCTCACTTGATAGGTATCTAGTGAGTAGACCTAAACGAAATAGAAATCGAACCTAAACTATTAACTATTCCCCAGCAGCAGCGCCAAAAACTTGATGTGAGAATTGCGAAACTCTCAAAGGAAGTTTTACAATCCTCCAGGCAGTGTACCTAACCGTTGTAGTATAGTATAGGTAAGTCCGGTGGATTGATCGTTGTCTAGGGGAATAATCTAGCAATAGTTGTGGAAAGGTCGAAGTGTATGTCAAGATAGGTCTAGAGGTGAGGGATGATTCTTTTTGAATTTTTATATTTTATGAAAGCAGGTAAAATCTCGGGTTTCGGAAGAGTGGACTGTCACACCCCAAAAAATGGCGCAGCGGAATGGCATTCACGGGGTATGACTTCTTAGTAAAGAACACAAAGTTTCACAATAGAGAAATACTAAATGCACAACATAGGATAAATAACAGTCACAACTCCCATAGCTGGGTTAAATACAAAGATCCAAGATAAACATAAGTCTCAAAGTTAAACAACATGACTAGAGAACAACAAAATGCAACTTCATGAGTGTTGGGTCCATCAGTACCCAAGAATACTTAAAACAGGATTTGAACACAAATTAACTAAGTGTTAACTTAAACCGAGAACAATTCAAGTCACTAAGTGAACAGTCACTCAGTGAGTGTCACAACTCGTAATTTCAGGTCATTTTCCAAACCTCGACAATTTACTATTCATAGGTTACTATTCATAAATCACTATTCACCATTCACTATTCATCGTTTCACTATTCATCATTTTTGAAGCCAGTTTGAGACTTTAAGAAGTCGTCAAAAATTTTACTATTCACATGACACTATTCATTCCCGGAGGGAAATCACTATTCATGGGCATCATTCATCATGTCGTAAACTAGGTTTATGAGTATTCAAATGCGCGTAACCAGTTAGGTTTAGCTGCGTATTCATGCATCATTAGTAAGGACACATCATACAGACTAGAGTAGTCTGCATATCATCAGTAATATCAGTACCATATCAGTTCATGCATGTGTCTGTGTGATTTTCATTAACGTATGCTTAATTGTTTAGTTAACGTTACCACTCAATCATTTCTATCAACAGTAAACCAAATACTCCAGACAATGATCCTAATACATCTTCAAGATAATTATAATGATATAGAGATTATATTATTACTTTACCCGGTGTTTTTAAACCAATCGTTACATTTTTCATTTGACGCTTATAACTCCGTCGGTTTACGAAATTTCAATCCGATTATCATTCTAACACCCGATTCTTGCAAGGAACATGATTTTACAATTTTTACAACTTCGTCGTATCTCATTTCACCTCGTCACGAGTTATTTCTAGTTAACTCGGTACCCGATAACACTCAATGTATACACAAATTAGCTAAATCCTTACACTAATGGGACACTTGGCAAAGTTTCATCATACCCTTCCCATTTAACCCATGTGTGCCGCCCCCCCCCCCCCCCCTACCCCCCAAATTAGCTTAATACTTCCAATTTGCATTAAATGAATTTGCTTGCATTTTATTTACATCCTCCACTAACTTAACACATATTATAAACAACTAGCTAACCAAGAAAGATCAAACCTCTCCATCTTCATCACCCCAATCGGCCACAACCATGAACACCATCCAAATCCATAGATTTTTCAAGAACAAAGCATAAACATACTCCATTTACTATCCTAGTTAAAGTCTTGTGATCAAAACCTCAAGTTATTGCACCTTTCTCATCAAATCACTCCAAGATTGTAAGTAAACTTCAAGAACATCATTTTGATCTTTTCATTCTTTCATTTACTTCATATGATCATGTATTTTCAAGATTATACTAGTTACTTTTGCAAGTTACTTATGTTTTGATACCATTTTGTTTATAAACTATCACAAACACTAGATCTATAAGTTTTACTAATAACCACATGAAATCCACCAAGATTGGTGATGTTTAGGACTCCATGACACCCTAAGAAGGTGTATGGTAGGATTTGCGAACTTGTGGAGTTGATTTGAGGTGGTATGATCAAGATTAGAACCATAGAAATTAGTTTTTAAAACGTATATATACCTACTGTCCAAAATCGTGTAAACTGGAAAACTCAGTAATTTTTGGCATATTTTGGCCTTCATATTCAGAAATTTCTTTCAAAAACGAAACCGTGGCCGCAAGCATCACTAAAAACCGACTTATAACGAAGGAGATATGATCGTTCGAAGTTAGACGACGTAAACTAATTTTCTGAAAATAAGCGTGCTGTTAGCCGAACTTTAAAGGACCAAACGAGGCGTTAGACGTGATCTAGGAGAGCTGAGCTACTGAGATTATATTATTTCATGTTATGGCGAATCCGTGGATATAAAGAACGTATAAAACGAGCTTATAACGACCGAGATATACACGTTCGAAGCCGATGAACTCTATTCTATTTTGTTAGCCCTAATAGAAAGTATTTTTCTAAGTATATACGTTAACATTTTTACAAGCCATTACATTGATAGCCGGTTTTCTATCTATTCAAGATGCGTATGATCAAAAATCCAATAACACGACACGAAAAACTTGTAACAACGTTTTATTTTCAAGGACGTCAAATTCATTCACAACACTTAACGTGCACTAATTCGCGACTAGTTTTGCGAAGCCGTTTTGGATATATTTTCACAAGTATGAAAAGTATTGTTTTGCGACGAAAACATTATATTTGCCAATAGAATACCAAACAAGGATCATGGAGTGTAGTTTTAACATATTTACGCGAAATGTGGTTTATAACTTAACAAGACGTCAAAATGTATTTTTCGACGATAAACATTGTTTTCAAAACTTTCGAGTGGTATCGATAACATACGTGTTTGCATGAGTAACATCATTTCATTTGCTTACCTTAGATCATATCATTCATGATAGGTCGCGGTTAGGAACCGAGCCTCATCTCATCATATCCATTGTGATCATTGTTGCTATATCATATCAGGTGAGTTTTCATAGCCCCATTTTAAATTGTTTATTGATTTCTAAACTCTCGGGGGAGAATACATTGCACCATTTTTATATGCGGACCAAAGTATACAAACTCATTACATTGCTTAAGTTACATCATTGCCCAGATTAAAGTCCCCTTATATTATCATGAACCGTTAATTGTTAGTAAGCGAGAGTGAGTGGATAGATCTATTGAGGGTGACTCCTCTGTTCGGGTTGGTAGCACCAACTGGTCAAACGAACGCATTTCATTTCTGTCATATTTGAGTGATTGGAAAACACTCGGTTGGGGCATTTCATTTAGTCTAGCTTCGGGGTCATGAGCTTAGAGCTAATGTATCATTTTTATGTGGCATGGATTTGTCATACACTTTATACTTGTGGTTTCCGTACAATCATTCATTTACATAATTCTATGATCTCACCAACATTTTTGTTGACCATTTTTAGCAATGTATTTTCAGGTAATTAAGGTATCGCATGTTGGTTTGCATATGGACATCATGGAGTCGCGGAGTCGACGCGTCTCACTTTATATTTTATGCACTTATCCATCGTTTGAATTGTATGAACTTGTTTTCTGAAAACTTGTTTCACCTTTTGGGACCTAGCTTTATAACTTTGAATGTTTTTAAATAATCAAACGATGTATTTTATAAATGACACTTTAGGTCGTTCAATATAACTATAACTTTGGTGCTATGACCAGTCGTGCCCCTGAATGACTTATTCCGCTGTAAGTCACGAAATTTGGGGGTGTGACAGTGAGTCATCTTCAGGATGCTTAAGGCGAATTCAAGAAGAAGGATTCACTACTCAGGAAGGCGGTACTCTCTGAGTAGGACTTAAGCCAAAGAAGAAGATGATGGTTCAGTGAGTGTTGGACAAGAACTCACTGAACCCTAGTCTCCTCAACAACATTAAGTGATTGAAGACTGAGGAACTCAACGCCTGAAAGAAAGGCGGGAAGATCTGGGAAGAGTTATAAGATCAAATCTTATCTTGTCAGGAAGAAACTTTCCCTAAGACGGCTAAAAGTCATGGAGTGTCAGACCAACCACTCCTAAAGACTTTATAGTCCATTCCCATTGGTTCTTGGAAATGACAATTACTGTTGTAATTGTCAGACACGCTTGCTTCAACAAGTTGTAGTTTTTTAATCACTTTTACTCTTTTATACTTGTGTATAAATAGGTTCAAAAGGAGAGAAGTTGCTTTGTAAAAGTCTAAGCTTTCAATGTACAAAACACACTCAACTTTATAGTCCATTCCCATTGGTTCTTGGAAATGACAATTACTGTTGTAATTTTTCTCGGTTTAAGTTAACACTTAGTTAATTTGTGTCCAAATCTTGTTTTAAGTATTCTTGGGTACTAATGGACCCAACAATCTCCCCCTATTTGGATATAAATTATTCCTAAGTGTTTTGATCAGTTATGAGTGAGCTAATGACTTCTACTCATACTGAATGTACTAGAATGTAAATAAGGACACTGAAATAATAAAAACATCATCTTATTAATATCATTACAAGTCTTATCAAAACTAAGTACATAAAGGTAGTGGTGGTATTCAGGCAGATTCATCAGTTCAACTTAATACCAAGGGCTTCAAGCTTAGGCTTCTTTGACTGCAGCTCATGTTGGTCAGGGTGCTCTCGGATCTTTCTTTTCAGATCTTGACAAAACCTCACATTCTCAGGACTCTTGATTGGAGAGGCCATCATGAGGAAACCCATCATTGCCTTGATCCCTGATAGATCAATATTATTCCACCTCTGGAAGGTTGGGTCTCCGAACTCATCAGTGAAGAACAACCCTCTTTCAGGTTGTTCGATGACCACATTCCTCCTGAATGGAACACCTTCAGGGAGGGCTCTATTGCAGTCCAGACCAGGGACCTTGATCTCAGGCTCTGCTTCAATCCTCTTTCTCTTTCTTGAAGAAGACTGAGAAGGGGCAGGTTGTTCGGCTGATGCAGGAAGAAGAGAGGGAATGCCAAGTTCCTGAGGTGTTGCAGCCAACTTTTTATACCTCAGACTGAGGGATTTCATTAGGTTTGGCACAACAACATTTTTCTTCTTCTCAATTAGTGGACCCAGTTCATCCAGTTCTGAGATCCCAAAGTCTGCGAATCTGAAAGGGTCATGAACCTCAAAGACTCTCTTGTCATTACTTCTGTAGACAGTTAGAATTGCAGGCTTGGAGTTTTTATGAATCTTGACATCAGTGATTGGTTCTGGCTTTAACCTGTTTGTCATGACCCACTGATATCTTGCAATCCTGTTCTGCCTAATCTCTTCAGTCCTTTTCATTCTTTCTTCCCTTCTCTTCCTGAGGGCAGTCATTTCCGCATTCTGAGCTTCCACAAAGCTCTTACCACCTTCCCTTTTAGCAAGGTCTTTTGCCTCAATCCCAATCTTCTCAGCCTCTTCTCTTGTAACCTGAATGAGAGCAAGCTTGTTCTGCCTTTCATCTTCAGCAGCTTTCTTCACCGCCTCCTCTTTCTCCATATGTTCCTGAATTTCCTTTTCAATGAGAAGTTCCATCACCCCATTGATTTCATAAGGAACCCTGACTGGTTCATCAGGGTCTAGCCTTCTTTCCTTGGAGGCAGGTACCAAGATTGTGGGCTCAGGCTCAATAGTTGTGAGAATGCCCTTGCCTTTGTCTTGGTGGGATGAAGATGAGGTGGCTTCAGGATTCTCCCCCTCAGTGTGAGAAGGAGGTTGTTCTTGTTCAGGTTGTGGAGGTTCATCTTCAGTGACTTTCTCCCCCTCAACTATTGCTTGACCCATAGTGAGAGCAAGAGTTGGTTTGCTCACTAAAGTTGAGGGAGCTTAACCTTTGAAGGCCTGATAGATCTCAGTCATCATGGACTTGATGTCTGAGGTGTCCTTCTGAAGAGTTGAGACCTGAGTCTCAAGAGAAGCCTGAGAAGCCTCTAATGTTGTCATCCTTGGCCCAAGAGTCCAAGCCAAGGAGGAAGAAGAAGATGCCAAAGATGCCATGTGGGACTTCATAAGACTCAGGGAAGATCGGATGGAGTCCACTGAAGAGTTGAGTCCCTGATGATTGGAGGATTTCAGCACAGTTACCAGCTCAGCCAACTGAGAAGTTTGTTGCTGGTAAGTTTCTGAAGCCTGAAGAATTTTCCTGTTTAGCTCAGGGTCATCTTTCACTGACTCTTGAATAGTGTCAATGCTCTTTTGTAAGTTGGTGAGAGACTCGTTGAACATTTTAAAGTTGTAATCAAGATTTTTCAGGGAGAAGGAGATAGATGACTTGTGCTCATTTACATCATCATGATAGGATTCCACTAATTCCTTCAGATTGACATAATGAATAGCTACTTTAGTGTGCTGGTCAAACATTTCTTCAGTCAGACCTTGGAAGAGAGCCTTGTTGGTCTTTAGCAGGAACTTGACCAATTGTCTCTCAGTGAGAGGAAGAATGTTGTCATACTTGCTGAGGATGTTGTCAGTATCCGAAGAACCAGCAGCTTGAGATTCTGATTCTTCACTTGGATGTAGAGATGACTGATGTGATTGTTCAGGTTGTACATCAGTTTCCATATCCTCACCAGCCTCAAAGATTTCTTCCTCACTCTCTTCCTTGAGCTCATTATCAGAATCTTCAGAATCAAGAAGAGCCTGAACATCCCCCATAGACTCGAACTCAAAAAGGTTAACCGGCTCCTCCTTATAAAAGGACTTGCCTTGGTTTTGGCCAGGTCCTGGCCCCGCCATAATAACTGATTTTGTTTTATCAGCCTGGCCAGTCATAATAACATATTTCTCAGCCTGACTTTTGGGGGCAGTTCCTGAGAGAATGGATCCGCCTGAGGTGGTTGTGGGTTTCGTATCAGCGAGTGGTTTATATCCCTCTGAGTCTTTGTCCCCCTGAGCGCCTTCAACTACTGACGGGTGTTTTCCAATAGTATCACGAGGCACTTTTTGTGATGGTTGGTGGTCCCCCTTCCCATCAGGGTTGTACTGCCCTTTTGGGGATTTAGGATCCTTGACTCCCTTGGGTCCTGACTGTGATTTTTCAGTACCTTCATCGGGATGTGATTGGGTGTGGGTCCCCTTCTCAGTTGAGTAGTGCTGCCCAACCGAGGATATAGGACCCTTTCCTCCCTCAGGCTCTGATTGTGATTTATCAGTGCCTTCATCGGGATGTGAATGGGTTGAGGTTCCTGACTCCAATGACTTGTTTATGTCAGTGGAATCATGAGCAAGAGGAGGTTTGCCCGAGGACACTGAGGATGATTGCTCAGTGCCCTCCGTTGGCCTTTGTTTTGTGGTCAGGAGGGTCTCTGTAGTGGGTGTCTCAGAGGTCTGGCCCACATTCAACCCCTTTTTAAGGTTGAGTTGGTTCTGGGCATCAGTCTCAGTGGCGAGTGGTTTGGGTTTAACCACCTTACTGGACTGACCCTTCTTTGTCTTCTTCACCTTCTTTGTTGGTGAAGGTACTGGAGAAACAGCGTTCTCCCCCTGAATAACCACCATCATGTAGTTAGTCAGGGCAATGGGTGTGTACCTCAGTGATGCCACTAGTGAAATTGGTCTTATGTAAGACGTTAGGTAACATACCTACGACGTCAGGCCTCACATAGTCAGAACCAAGAAGGTCCTGAAGCACACAGGAAATAAACCTAGGATAAGACAAGTGTTTTTGCCTAGATTTTCCTGAGAGCTTAGCAACAAGGTCACGGAAGATAATACCTCCGATATCTATTTTTCTACCCTCCAAGAGACTGAGCAACATCAATTGTTGTGATGAGTTCAATTGCTCAGTGGAGGATTTATTCCTCCCAAGGACCTGAATGACGAATGTCATCAGGATCCTCCAGACTGGGTGGAACCAGGTTTTGACAATTGGAGCCTTTTCTAATAAGGCTCCAGCGGACTCCTTATGACGTTTAGGGTCATGAGGTCCTAAGAAGATCAACTCTCCCTTGACCTCTTGTTCAGTTGGATTGGGCTCAAAAGCCTCAGCAAAATCAAGACCAGTGGCCTTTATGAAGTCATTGTAACCCAGGGAGAGGGTCCGTCTCCCATTCATCACTGTGAAAGTGATGATGGATTCTTTGGTGTCTTTTAGGCTAGTAGCCACAGCAGTACACTAGAATTCCCTCAAGTAGTCATGGTAGATGAATGAGGGGGTCTTGGTAAATGCTTTAGCAAGAAAATAGTTTTGAAGATATTTCATCACATTCTTGTAAGCATGGAACTTTTGTGGATAGGAAAAGTTTCTCACCACATTGTTCTTTGTGAGGTCTACGTCCCCCAAGAGGAATTCCACATTGGGGGCGTATGTCACAGCTTTAGAGGAAGCCATATTTGTTGGTAAGTCTGGGTAACAAAGATGGTTAGGATTTCTTAAAGCTAAGAACACACACACTATTAGTTTTGAGAGAAAAATGGGCAGAATTTGCTTAAGATTTCTAATAGACGTGTGTGTTGTTATTTTGGTTGGGGTATTTATAGGGAAGTGAAGTGGAGGGTGTTTTAGGCATTAAGCGGATTTTATTTATTCAAAAAGAATTTTTTGGAAACTGTTTTGAATAAAATGTTTTGGGATCCACATTTAAAGCCACCACTCCACTTTCCTTGGTTTGGCGCAACAGTCAAGGTGAACAGTTGAGCAGTTCTGCAAAAGTGTAATTTGCAGAGATGAGTCATCACATATCTGTAATGTGATTGGAGAGGCATTTAATGCCAAGTGGGAATGTGGGGGCCCAGAGGTGGAAGCCAGAAAGGCAAAAGAACAAATATTCTTAAATTAAATATGAGTTCAGTTACCAACCTCGTACATTTACTAACTAGATACTTAGAGCATTTAAGTTAGTATTTAATGTCTCTTGAGGACCCTGAATGACTTTTCATTCAGTGAACCTGATTGTCAGGACTTGGGTTTAGTCACTGATGGTTCTAATGTTCAGGAATTTGGGTTTAATTCCTGAGGTTCAAGGGTTCAGGAACTTGGGTCTAGTTCCTGAGGACCAAGAATTCAGGAACTTGGGTTTAATTCCTGAGGATTAAGGGTTCAGGAACTTGGGTTTAGTTCCTGAAGTTCAGTGACCTTTCTCACTGAAGAACACATTGAGTCAGGGACTTGGGTTTATCAGAATTTACACATATTTGGATGGAGTCAATCAGTGAACTGATTCTCAATATCCAACATTCCTAGTTCAGCTTTCAGTCTGGTGAAAGTTGGTTCATCCAATGGCTTGGTGAATATATCAGCTAGCTGATATTCAGTAGGAATGAAGTGTAATTCTATGTCACCATTCATGACATGATCCCTGATGAAGTGATATCTAATATTAATGTGTTTTGTTCTCTGATGAAGAACTGGGTTATTTGAAATGGCAATTGCACTTGTGTTATCACAAAAGATGGGAACCATCTTGTACTGAATTCCATAGTCACTGAGTTGACTTTTCATCCAGAGTACATTTGCACAACAACTTGCTGCTGCAACATATTCAGCTTCAGCTGAGGACATGGAAACTGATTGTTGCTTCTTAGCACTCCAACAGACTAGTTTTCCACCAAGAATTTGGCAGGAGCCTAAGGTGCTTTTCCTGTCCATGTTGCATCCACATAGTCAGAATCTAAGTATCCTTTAAGATCAAGGCCTGAGCATTTTGGATAATATAATCCAAGGTTTGGAGTACCTTTCAGGTACCTGAATATCCTTTTTACAGCAGTGATATGAGTTTCTCTTGGGTCAGATTGATATCTGGCACATAAGCAGACTGAGAATTGGATATCAGGCCTTGATGCAAGTAAATACATCAGTGATCCTATCATTCCTCTAATAAGAGTTTGATTCACTAGTTTTCCAGTAAGATCAGGACCAAGGTTGTTTGGGGGTACCATGGGAGTCTTGACTGAGGCACAGTCACTGAGCTCATACTTCTTCAGTAGGCTTCTGACATACTTCTCTTGACTGATAGAGGTTCCTTTATCAGTCTGCTTGATTTGTAGACCAAGGAAGTAAGTCAGTTCTCCCATCATGCTCATTTCAAATTTCTTTTCCATTAGTTTTCAAACTGTTTTCAAAGTTTATAATTTGTTGAGCCAAAGATGATGTCATCAACATACACTTGTACAAGTATGACATCATTATTTTTCTTGTAGATAAATAATGTGTTGTCTATCTTGCCTCTGACAAATTTGTTTTGGATCAGGAAGGCAGAAAGAGTCTCATACCATGCCCTGGGAGCTTGTTTCAGTCCATAAAGGGCTTTGTTAAGCTTGCAGACATGGTCAGGAAACTCATGGCTTTCAAATCCAGAAGGTTGCTGAACATAAACTTCTTCTTTCTGTGAGCCATTTAAGAATGCACTTTTAACATCCATTTGGTGCACCTTGAAGTTCATGTATGTAGCAAAAGCAAGGAAGATCCTGATGGCTTCCATCCTTGCTACTGGTGCAAATGTTTCTTCATAGTCAATGCCTTCTTGTTGATTATAGCCTTTGGCTACAAGTCTGGCTTTGTTTTTAATGACTATGTCATTTTCATCAGATTTGTTTTTAAATACCAATTTCATGCCAGTGACTGAAACATCTTCAGGACATTTGACCAAGGTCATTACCTTGTTTCTGTTAAATTGTTCCAGTTCATCATTCATGGCTTGAACCCAACTTGGATGTTTTAGTGCTTCCTTAACACTTTTGGGTTCAATTGTGGAAATGAAGTCCACAAATAGGCATTCATTGGCTGAGGCTGCTCTTAGTTCAGCAGCCATGCTTCTTGTAAGCATGCCTTCAGTAGGCTCACCAATTATATTGACAAGTTCTATATCCTGAGACCTAGTCCAACTGTCATGAGGTCTTGGAAACTGATTAGAACTTGTAGAGGCCTGATGGGTAGGATCAGGATCAGACACATGATGTTCTTCAACATTATGAGTGTCTGAGTGGGTTGACTCATCACTGTGGTTGTTTAGTACCTGAGCACTTTGTACTGACTGAATGAATTCATCAGTATTTTGTGCTTCAATAAACTCAGTGATGGTTGGGTAAGGAAGGTTGTGGGGAATGATGTAATAGGAGATGTCAGCATTTGCATGGTACTGAGTGAAAGGACCATTATCAGTATGATGTTCATCAGGAGGGTATCTTGATGATTCATCAATACCTATCTCTTCCACTGAGTTGTTAGAGACACTGATTGCATCAGTGCTCTCATCAAAGGTAACATGAAATATTTCCTCAGTATGCTGTCTCCTAGTGTTGAACACCCTGAAGGCCTTTGAGACAAGGGAGTATCCTAGGAAGTATCCATCATGAGCTTTGGCATCAAATTTTCCTAAGTGATCCTTGTTATTATGAATAAACACAGGACACCCAAAGACATGAAAATAGCTGATGTCAGGGATTGTTCCCTTGAATAACTCATAAGGAGTTTTGTTATGTCTCTTGACAATGATGGATCTATTTTGTGTGTAACAGGCAGTCTTTACTGCTTTAGTCCAAAAGTGTTTGGAAAGGACTGATCCATTTAGCATTGTCCTAGCTGCTTCAATGAGTGTTCTATTTTTCCTTTCAGCCACCCCATTTTGTTCAGGTGTGTAGGGTGAGGAAAAATTTTGTAAAATGCCTTTCTCGTCACAGAAACATTCAAGTTCATAATTTTTGAACTCTGTTCCATTGTCAGTCCTAATCTGTTTGACTTTGATGTCATTCTGATTTTCAATGTTCCTGACAAAGGACATAATTGTTTCAGCTTCCTGACTCTTTTTGATCAAGAAGTACACCCAAGTGTATCTTGAGTATTCATCCACAATGACCAGAGTATACTTCTCATGGTTAATGGATCTAGGACTAATTGGTCCAAATAGATCCATATGGAGAAGATGAAGGCAGTTCCTGATGGAAAAGTTGGTTTTGGTTTTAAAGGATGCTCTGTGATGTTTACCTTTTTCACAAGCTGAGCATGGTTTGTCCTTTGAAAACACAAGAGATGGTAAGCCAAGGACCTTGTTTTGTTTTACAAGGTTGTTTATGTTTTTGAAGTTCAGGTGGGAGAGTCTCTTATGCCAAAGCCAGTTGAGAGTATCAGTGGCTTTGGTAAAGAGACAAGTTCCATTCTGAGTCAGACTGGACATGTCTAACACATAAACATCATGTCTTCTTGGTGCAATAAGGACAACTTCCTTATTAGCATTGAAGATGATTCCTTGTTTATTATCAAACTAAACTATGTATTTCGCATCACATAGTTGACTGACACTTATCAAATTGTATTTTAGACCATTTACATAAGCTATCCTAGTAAAGACTATACCATTGCAGTTTACTGAACCATAACCTTCAGTGAGACATGATGAGTTATCAACAAATATCACTTTGGGTCCTGATTCATCCACATACTTGTGCAGATACTCCTTCACACCAGTCATGCTCCTTGAACATCCACTATCAAGATGCCAAACAGGATCCCTAGCATGTTTCTGCACAAATGGTAAACTGGGTCAGTTCTTTCTAGGACTCCACTTCTTGGAGGGCTTAGCTTTGAGGGTCTTATTAACATTTTCAAGTGATTTATGGTCAGTGGTGGAGTGGACTGAGCTACCACATATTATGCATTTGATTGCTGATGTACACTCAGTGGACTGAGAGGCTGAGTTTGTCATACCTCTACTGGCCTGAATGACCTTACCACGTCCTGAGGTGTTATGAGTGGAACTTCCACTATTTTCACAACAATTGTCAATTTGACAATCCTTAGGATGGTGGTCATTGAACCCACAGTAAGGGCAAGGTTCAAAAGGCTTTGCCTTTTGTTTCTGTTTCTGTTTAGAATCAGAAGGATAGTTTAAAGACTGAGCTTTAAGACTTGCCATGTTTGATGTGACTGAATGTGTTTTGTGATCAGAGGTCCTGTGATCATCCTTTTTGCAAACCATACAATAAAGGATTCTATAGCAATCGTCAGTGACATGATTGGTATAGTTACACAGTTCACATCTTTTCAGGGGTTTTGAGGGTTTGGGTTTGGTTTTTGAGGAAGTTGGTTTTTGTTCCTTCTTGGATTGAGAAGATTTCTCTGAAGATGCAATCTTCTCACCAAGCTTCCTGACCATTTCAGCCAACTGATCAAATTTTGAGTCAGGGCTTTGGGTTGTTACTTCAGAAGGGACTGAAGTTGATGAGTCATCAGTATTTACTGAGACTTCAAGGGTTGGTCTCTTCAGGATGGTTGTTCCCATTCCTGACCTCTCCTTTGGAGAGTGTGGTAAGAAGACCATTGGTGGGAGGCCTGAGTTTGGTGCAGCACCCTGAAGGGTATTCAGTGGAGGAAGTGGTGGATATGATTCTGATTCAGACTCATTCACAGACTCAGTATTACTGACTTGTTCAGTGAGTTCAAGCTTACTGAGTTGTTCAGTAAGTCCAAGCATATTTTTCAAAGCCTGACTTTCAGGAAGCAAGATCTTTCCAGTCTCAAAGTTTGGTAACTTACTGACTGGGTTTTCCCTGACAATCCAGTCATTAGACTTGGGAAGCATTTCTTGCTCAAAAGATATGCCAGCTGGAACAAAGGTTAATTCACTGTGACTCACATTGGGATCAACCATAAGAGGGTCGATTCCAATGGTTTTCTTAGAGCTTAATCCCACAGTGTCAAAGACTTTGGGGTTCTTTTTGGTCCAGCCTTGGATGACAGCTTTTTCTTTGTTAAGTTCAGTTTGTAGGACTTGGTTTTGTTTCAAAATTTCAGTGTTCTGAATTTGTAGAGTTATTGTTTCTAATTTGGCTTGCTTCAGTACAAGCAATTCCATCTCTACATTTATTCAATTCTGACACCATGTTGTTATATTTTGAACACATGTTAAGCCTTTGTTCCTCAACAAATTTAAGATCTACACAAATATAATTCATGTAAGACTGCCAATCAGAATCATCATCCATAGAAAGTAAAGTGTTTACCTTCTTCATGGTGATGTTTACCCACTCTCCATTCCTTGCATGGCTTTTCCTAACAGCCACTTGATCACCTTGAGAGAGTGCCATTAGTGCACTCACTCTAATTTCCTTATCTGAAGAGACCTCTTCATCATTCCAGTCATAAGCTTCAGCTACTAAAACCTTATTCTTTGCCTGAACAGGTTTGGATGTTTGAGTAGCCTGAAACATAGAGGGATTAGTTTCAAGAATTGCAAGTTTAGCCTTGGCTTTCCTATATTTTGCTTCAAAGTCTTTTTGACCCTTGTTTTGAAATTGTTGGGTCGACTGAAACATTCTGGGTTGAAACTTGTTAGTTCCTGAGGAACTATTTCCTGAAAATTTGTAAGAAGGTTCTGAGGTAGTTTTAGAATAGCAGTCCCTAGCAAAATGACCCTTTTTACCACAGTTAAAACATACAGTGGTTTCATTTGCTTTTCCTTTAGAAAAGTTGGACTGGTTTCTTTTGATGAAACGTTTTGTACTAGCAAGGAGTGCCCTCTCTTGGAATTCCAAGTTTAAATCTTTTAGGTACTCATCACTAGTCCTTTCATCAATTTCATCCTCAAAATCTTCTTGGAAATCCTGCACAACACCATTAGTATAGAAAGCAGTTGAAATGGGTGTGGAGGTTAAGGCCTTTTTGGACTCAAGAGCTTTTGAGTCAGGATATCTGATGTGTCGTTGTATAGGTGATTATTCCTTATCAAGTTTTACATTTATATTTTGCCGACTTAACCTATAACAACACTAACGGGCAGTGTACCCGATCAATGTAGCCTAGTTGGTAAGTAAGGTGTCGATCACTAAGAGTGAGATTTCTAATATACTAATTCTAGAGGTATTCGACTCTCCTAAACTAACGTAAAGGGGGGTTCAGCCTAAGAGACTGGCACGGGTTTGGTTTTATTCTAACTAAACTAAGATAAACAAACAATAGAAAATACCAAAGATAAGAAGAGTGTGTTAACCAAGTTTCATATATGATTAAGTTTTAATAAGTTCTAAGACCTGCAGTGATTGGTGCTCAAGACTAGGCGCGGTCCATCCTACCTCTTGTATACCTAGAGTCTAGATTCCATTCTAATTGGAATCCGCATAAAGCTGCTTAATAATTGTGTTTATGTTTAAATAGCTTGTCACTTGTTTTATTGCTAGTTCTATATAAAGTATATATTGATTTAACCTTTCTCGTTGGATCTCATTATATCGGCCAGTAAACCCTTAATGATTACTTATGTCTAAAAGTTATTTATTAACCGATCAGGTTAGTTATAACCGTGGGAGATATATGATATTCCGTAGTCACATACACAAGCCACTAATACACACAGAGGTTATCAAAGCACTAATATAAGTCACCAAAGACATCATCATATAGACTTTAATTGATGGGAAAGCAATTTTAAGGCGGGCATATGATTTTCCGTAGTCACACACTACCGGCCATCTATCCTGATGAATTAAAGCTTACTATTACAATAAAACAAACTACTAACATAAGTAATTAAAACGAAGACTTAGCAACCAATCGAATTAGAAACACATCAAAATATCAAATAATCATAAACATGGCTAACACATAAGGGTGTTAGCCCATAATCTCTATAACAAAGTGCATAAACATAATCGTAATGAATAGAGTATTAAGCATAATGAATACGTTACAATGATTAGAGATGCTCTTCAAGGATAATTAGGTCTTCTAGGATGATCTTCTGCTGTTTTGAGGGGTTGTGATCGTCTGGGAATGACCCTAAGGGTTCCTAAAGATGCCCTAATTCGTTAATGAGTTCGGTATTTATAGATTCTGAAATCTGGGTCGATACGGCGCATCTAGAGAGTTAGATGCGCCGCATCTATAAGTAAACGTAGCCTCCAAGTCTGAAACTGACCCGATATGGCGCATCTATAAATCTGATATGGAGCATCTCCCAATACGGCGCATCTAAAGACCTGATGCGCCGCATCTTTTTCAGATACAGGTAGATCTCCCTTTTCTCTTTCCGTGGCCGCTTGAATCAACTAAAACGGAGTCCGGATGAAGATTTTATGGCCAAAATACGAAAGCATCTTCAAGTGTCGACTTGTAATCTTGACTTCTTCATTAAGCTTCTAATCTCCACTTGATTTCTTGGTAAGGATTGTGTATGGCCGATACGGTGCATCGGATTGGTCCGATGCGGCGTATCAAGGTAACTTCGCGTGGGGTCCAAGATTATTATATTCCAGAATATTCGTACACCGCCTTAAGATGTGGTGTATCTTCAATCTCTTATGCGGCGCATGTTCTCTTGTATCTTGGATCATCTTTTGGTGAAGTCTTGAGAGTGATACGTCGTAGGTATGAAATGTAATGCGGCGTATCTGGAGTAGAACAAGTTGGTTCTTCTTCGTTGACCAAAGTTTCATATGCGACGCATGATAAAATCAGATGCGGTGCATGCTTCAAAGTCTGGCAATGGTCTTTAATCTCTTCAATTCAGCAGACTTTTCCAATCTTGATCATTTTGCTCCATTTTATGTCCATAATAGCTAACTTTCACCAAATGCTTGTTTATAACTGAGAATTACAAAAGTAGGCGATTAAGTATCAATTCCCATATAAAGTAATACAAAACAAGCTATATACATAGGATACATGATGCTAATAAAATGTACTTATTTGATGTCATCAATATCTCCTTGAGATCAAGTTGTCCTCATAGACAAATTTTCCATAGATTTCAGGGAGCTCAAGGGTCTGAATGTGATTAGCATTCCTCAGGACTTGTGAGAAGTTTAGCCACTTCTCAGGGAGACTGTTGACAAAGCCAACATTTGTCTCATGCTTAGATAATACTACACCATCATTTGATAGTTCGTTTATCAAAGTCTTGTATCTGGTATAACTCTGAGAGAGACTTTCAGAGTCTTTTGCCCTGAAAGTATTATACTCAAGTTTCAGGTCCATGACCCTGTTTTCCTTGGTATCTGAGGGGCCCTCAAAGCTATTAACCAATTCATCCCAAGTTTGCTTGGCTGTTAAACAGTTGATGATTGATTCCATTATATCGTCAGGAAGACAAGATATAAGGATGCTTTTAAGGCGTTGGTCTTGATTGACCACCCTCCTCTCATCAATGGTCCATTGTGCCTCAGGCTTGTTTAGCCCTTCAGCAGTCTTAGGGACAAATGGGTCATCCCTGATACAGGTGATGTAGTAAGGTTCCATACCAGTTAAATAGCAAATCATACATTTTTTCCATTTGCTAAATTTTCCAGCTTCTAGTCTGGGTGCAACAGCAGAATAGCTGCCACCTTTTTTATCGACCAGCTGGGGTACATTAATATCAGCCATAGTAGGATCTTGGTTTTAAAAACCTTGAGCACTCTTGGTTAGTTTTGAAAGATTTTATAAACCAGAGGCTCTGATACCACTTGTTGTTCCCTTAACACGCTTAGAGTTAACTAGAAAGTTAATCTATTCGTATTTATGACTAATACAATGTTATGATTAATTCTAACAGATTAATGAAACGTAAAAGTAAAAAAACATAAGTATTTTTCAACGTTTAAATTCTTATTAGAAATGAATCAAAGAATCTATTACCCAAGTGTTTTGCGGAACAAACACTTGGGATTGAACAGACAAGGTATGGTGGTGTCTCCTATCTAAACTCAAGCTTTGCTTTGAGTGGTAACAATATGCCTCACTGAGCTATCTCAGGGACTGGTTACTCTTTGTAGGAGAGAAGTTGCTTTGTAAAAGTCTAAGCTTTCAATGTACAAAACACACTCAACTTCTCTCCTTTTGAACCTATTTATACACAAGTATAAAAGAGTAAAACTGATTAAAAAACTACAACTTGTTGAAGCAAGCGTGTCTGACAATTACAACAGTAATTGTCATTTCCAAGAACCAATGGGAATGGACTATAAAGTCTTTAGGAGTGGTTGTTCTGACACTTCATGGCTTTTAGCCGTCTTAGGGAAAGTTTCTTCCTGACAAGATAAGATTTGATCTTATCTTAAACTCTTCCTAGATCTTCCCGCCTTTCTTTCAGGCGTTGAGTTCTTCAGTTTTCAATCATTTAATGTTGTTGAGGAGACTGGAGTTCAGTGAGTTCTTGTCCAACACTCACTGAACCATCATCTTAAACAACATGACTAGAGAACAACAAAATGCACCTTCATGAGTTATAACCCTGAATGGTCTTGTCTTAAGTCTTGCTAAGCCTGGCCAGTACTCAACCTTCTATTGTAACTTCAGTCTTAGCACCTGAAAATGGTACTAGAAAATGTCAACATAAAGTTGGTGAGCTCGTAGGTTTAGATGTTAAACCACGAAGCTGTGAATAATAGCGTAGGACAATAGTGAGCAAGATATACAAATATGAGCACATAATAAAGATCATAAACTATCACAGACTGCAAAACACACATATTTGATCCACACATAGTCTGGGTGCCATTTCCCAAATGATATACTGGGTGCCATTTCCCAAATGATATACTGGGTGCCATTTCCCAAATGATATATTGGGTGGCACTTCCCAAAATTTTACCCACAATGCATCACAAAACAGTTTCGCACATTCAAGCTAAGTCACACAATTTGAATTCACACAGTAAGGCACATATTGCAATCAAAACACTCATATTGTCCAAACCACGAAAATAGTAGATCACAGCATGAAAACATTTGTAAACCATTTAGTACCATTTCCACCCCAAGGTAAAACACGTTAAAAATGGGGCTACGAGAACTCACCTTAGCAAAAGCGAATTCCGATTGATAAATTGGCACACTGTAAATTAAGCCCGATAACTCTAACTGTGACCTAAACAATATATATGTCTTAGGTTTGAAAACAAGGCCATGCACGCAAGTTCATACTTTACTTTATCACTTGTACATGTTGTTGTAATATTTATCGTAAAAATATAGTTGCGTCAATTTGATCCTTTATTTAGAAAAATTACCACTTTAGAAAACATAACTTGCAAATCTTACGATCAAGTTTTAGTCGTCAAGTTAATGGCTATTCCACAATTCTCTAACGCACCTAAAAAATATATATATGGTTCTACCATTTCCGTTCACGTTATTTTAGCCAAAATGTACTCCAAGAGGTTCAAAAATCCATTTTACACATTTTATCAGCTTTTCTAAAAGAGAGGAAATAAGCTGTCAACGCATATGTTGACGTAAATCTTTGTTAGGTCATAACTTTTGCGTCGTAGCTTCATTTCTTCAGTTTGATCTATCCCCGCGAAGGTATTTAAGTGTACTATCGGATTTTTAAGGTCTTGGCTAGTCTAGATATCATTTAACCTCAATTTTCATTAAGTGTACTATCGGATTTTTGAGTGTACTATCAGATTTTTCTGAAAATGTAGTTTTCGTCGTAAAAATTGAAACTAGTGTATTTTTTTCGTTACAAGCCCGTTTTAACTCATTCAAGCGGCTATGTTTTTGTTATTGAGTCTATTTTCTATATTTCTAGCCTAAAATGGTTACCAAGTTACTGAGTTTGCTGTATTTATCAAAACGGGACAGAATCTATTTTTAAGAATGCCAAACAATTTTTACAAATCTTCTAGTCATTTTAACCACTTAACCACAACTTCAATTCTAGTCCTAGTTCCTCCATCAACTTCTCAACATAATAATAATGATCTAACCATAAACTTAACAATATTCTAAGGTCCATGTAATAATCATCAAGAATGTTTAAATCTACAAGTTTACTAACATACAAGTATATATAATGTTTTCATCACTTTCTTGTGAAGATTTTCACTAGCTAGTTTTCTTGTAGTCAAAACTATTTCAAAACATAATCTTTTGTTGAAGGATCATTGTAAATGTAAAACTTATCAACATGTACCAAGTGATAACTAAGTATATATACTTGAACTTGCATTATAACATGAAAAACATGAAGTTTTAGCTATGTAAGATTACTTACAAAGACTAGTGAAATGAGAGTTGTAAAACACTTGATTAACCTCAAGATCAATGCTCTAAACCCTTACTAAAGAGCCCTAGTATACTTGATCTTAACCACAATAAGATTACTCCTTCTTTTGCTCCAAGAGTGTGTGTCGATTTGTAGTATACAATGGGAGGATATTTTCTTTTTTCTTGAACTAGTTAGCTAGTGCAAAAATTGGTGCAAGACACATGTATTTATACTTGAGATTTTCAAATCTACAATAGTTAGTCAAAAGATACCAAAGGTGACTTGGTTGGGTTGTTGGCCGAATGGGGGTCTAGGGGGGGACAAAAACTTGGTCAAGCCACCATTTGAGATTTATGGCTCCATGTTTAGTGGTAATTGTAGGCTAATAAATGTTGGTGTTATTTTTTGTCTAGCAAATAATTATAAGGAAAGAGGTGGGGGGGCGGCAATATGAATAAAACAAGGTTAGATGAGTTGTTTTGATACAAGAGTGTATATGTTGTATGTATTGGGTGTTAAAAATAGGTATTGATTGTTGATTCGGTGATAAACGAAAATTATACGCAATTAAACGTAAGCTGTAAAGAATTTACCTTAGGCGTAAGGAAATATTTTTGGAACTTTTGTAATCATTTAGGAAGTATAAAAATACGTTAGAAATAATCGTTGGGAGAATTGGATATATCAGGTGTTAAATTTTTAATTTACGAATTGCGTTTGTTGAATTGACAACCGTAAGTAATTTAAGAAAAGGAAATTGTTCTAGGGTTTAAAATTATGAACTGGAGTAGGAGCAAGGTACTGGAGCGTTGTGGACTAAATATAGCCTAAGTCCTAGTGATAACATATTTATTTTAAAACGAAATGCGGTAACTTAAAGGTTCCTGAAATTTACCAGTTGTCACAGTCTCCCAGCCTCAGAAGAAACCCGTCCCGGGTTTCAGTTCGAGTTACCCGATACGTTTGAAAATAGGTGAGGTACTTTCGCTTTATCTCGTCCTCACACTCCCATGTAAAACTCGGGTCCATGCTTTGAGTCCCAAAGGACCTTAACTATTGGTATCTTACTGCGCTTCAACTTCTTGATCTCACGTTCTAAAATTTCAACTGGTTTCTCTACAAAGTGTAACTTAGGATCTATCTGAATTTCTTCCAAGGGTATGTGTAAGGTCTGATCAGCAAGACATTTCTTAAGAATCGACACGTGAAACGTATCATGAACGCCACTCAGCTCTTGTGGTAGCTTTAGTCGGTAAGCCACTGGGCCGATTCTTTTAGTGATCTCAAAAGGTCCTACGTATCTAGGTGCTAACTTGCCCTTCTTTCCAAATCGTACAACACCTTTCCAAGGTGAACTTTGCAATAATTGCCAGAAATTTGGCATGAAGCGGCTGTCATGATCAAATATGATCGATATAGGCACACCATGTCTCGCCACTATCTCCTTGATGTAAAGTCTAGCCAATTTGTCCATCGTATAATCTTCTCGGATGGGTAAGAAATGTGCAGACTTAGTCAACCTATCTACGATGACCCAAATCGTATCGTATCCACTACTAGTTCTAGGCAACTTTGTAATGAAATCCATGGTTATCCTTTCCCACTTCCATTCGGGAATCTCCGGTTGTTGTAACAAACCAGATGGTCTCTGATGTTCAGCCTTCACTTTAGAGCAAGTCAGACACTTGCTAACATAGACAGCTATGTCCTTCTTCATCCCAGGCCACCAGTACAAGTCTCTAAGGTCGTAGTACATCTTATCTTCTCCTGGATGAACAGAGTACCTCATTGTATGTGCTTCGTTCATGACTAGAGTTCTCACGCCACTAGTTAACAGTACCCAAATTCGATCTACAAAGTACAGTCCACCGTCGTCCTTTTTCTCTAGTTGCTTATCTAAGCCTCGCATCTTCTCTATGGGTGCATCCATATTCACAGATGCCTCTCTCTGAGCTGCTAGTATCTTATCCTTGATGCCCGACTGTAACACCCCCAAAATCATAATATTGCGGAAGCATTCACTTTGGGGTGCTACGAAATCGATAAACACAACACAAGATATAGGGAACGGATTAAAAATCCGTTTTAAAATACATTGCATAAATCAAGTCAAGTTGTGTCACATAAAATCCATGTCAAATGAAAATGTAGCCCATTTAAACAAAAGGTCCAAATTCCAGAGTTAACGCATTATTAAAAACATTTCCATCATTTGTTACGACCATCGCCATGCTCTGCACTTGGCTAACGCACCTCAGTTTCCTAAGAAAAACATGCTAAAAGACAGCTAACGCTGGTGAGTTCATATGTTTAAAGTAAATAGCACATATGGACCAATAGCAATAATCAACAAACAATTCAGCAAATACACACTACTCAGCTATGCAAACACTAAGCCTCATCTAACCGATCTATGACATTGCAACGTGCCCAACTGGCATTAGCATAAAAAGGGTGCCCGCGAGTGTTAATCCCCAGACACTCGGCCTATTATTCGATTGGTATACGTTCGCCTTGGCTATGCCGAGCCAACCGAACGGGGGTGTCATCCCCAATAGATCTATTTATATCAAACGGCTTCCTAGCAAGGAATTAACGGTAGATGATAGTGGGCACAAAATGGGATTCAGCAAAACTTAGGTTTCTGCATACTAGTGTGTATAAAAACAAAATTCAATTCTGGTCCATGAAAACAGTTTTGCATGTTTCTCACCCCAAGCTTATAAAACAAAATCGTATAAAATATGGGGCTATAAACTCACCTTTCAACAACAGCAATCTGCTAATCAACAAAAATAGTGCAACCGCGCCGACACGCAACCTAAATCAGTACGGTAAGTCTTAGCGAAATATTCGTGTCTCATGTGACTTTATTTCATTTGAAAAGTTTACGTTTGACCAGTGCTCGTGCATTTCTTGCTTGTTGTGTGGTAAAATATATTTCGAAATAATTTATTGTTGTAACCCTTTATAGTGGTGGCTCATGGTGAAAGTGTACGGTGGGAATACGTAACGGAACATCCGTGCTAGTATTCGCCGATTAAAATGTGCAAGTGTTATATATATATAATCATACATATGTATATGCATATATATATTAGATTAATTACTTATGTATTTAATTAATTATGATTATAATTAATTAAATAGGTTTTTGAGAAATTAATAAAATAATGGAGTTAGTAGAGGATTATTATATTATAATATTAACTATTATTTATAATATAAGTTTAATTATAAAACATTGTTAACTAAACTTTTGCAAAGTTACTTAAGTTAACTATTTTCTCTAAAAATACTCTAAGTGTTGAATTTTTTTAGAAAATTTGGGCATGACCCATTCGTTTATACAACGTTTTCATTTTCCCTCAAATGTTGCAATTTTCCCAAATAACTCAACTAGTAAAGTATATGTGCAAAATACGTTAGTTATATATTCTGGTCGTCGCGAGTAACTTTTATCGTTATATTATTCGTTATTGTTACGATTAAGTTTTTAGCAATAGATTTCGACACCAAGTCAATAATTAGTCAAAAAGTCAACAAAAGTCAATTTCAATAGTAATTTGGTTAAAATGTCAATTTTTACCCTTTCGGAGACTAAACGTCTCAAAACAAGTCCAAAAATAGTTTTCGTTATATTTATCATTTCGTTAAGTATTAATAATCATAGCGAGTCGGAAAATATTAAAAAAATCATTCTCATCATTTTAGTTGTTAATTGGGCCGAAAATCATGAAATAAGCCCAATAACCATTTTTAGCCCAAAAACATTTTTAGTTAAAACGTATATATCGACGCGTTTCTAAAAATCATTTTACTCGCTTATTAGGTCCGTTTGGTCAAAGGTCAAAGCTACAAAAGTTTCACATGGGCTCGGCCCAACAGTCCCTTCGTGGGCTTTTAAGTCCAAAATTTTGTTTAGTCCATTATTTAGTAACTTAGTAAACATTAGTTACAAAATAAACTTTAGGCTTATCAAATAAGCTCTAATAAATAAGCTACTAAGCTAAATATTCAAAGATGACCATATTATGGTCTATTCGACCCATCTTAAACATGTCAACTCATTTTCCCATTTTTACTAGTTATTTTCAATAACATATGGCTTATTTAACAATCTATTCCAAATAAGCACTCAATTATATTTTTCCACCATTTCACCATTTGAGCCAAAATTTTATGTTTTTCAAAACCCCAATAATCATTTATTTTTAATATGGCCGATTAGTGTATATAGTCCCAAAAGTCCATATATTGCTTAATCTCGCGTAAAAATCGTAACTCATGTTTGTATCATCAAACTAACACTATATGTAACAAGATTTACCACACTAGCAAGAAATTTATAAACTAGTTCATATATCTCATAAAAGTCGAGCACTATACTTAACCATACAAGCCCTAGCTTTTTCCATATCAACAAAATATATACTTTTAACACTTTTAATCATCATTAGACATCAAATAAACAAGAGATTAACAAGATTTGAAAAAATTTATGAATCCTTACAAAGAGTTGAGATTAACGTGGCTAGGGAGGACCAAGAACACCCAATGCTTCACCAAATTTACCCAAACCAAGTTCCAAATAACCCGAAAAGCTTGATTATACACTTTAAGCTTGAACTTCAAAAGAAATTTGTGGATCTTGAAGATGAATGTGTGTCGTGAGTTTAGAGTGAGTAAAATGATCAAGGAAACTTTTAGATAGTGAAATGGATAAGAAAACTTGGCATGGTTATATTTAGGGTAATACATGCATTATATAAAAGATTAATATGAGTTAGTGGTAGGTTTTTGTCATTTTGTGGGGGAGATTTATCTAAGGGCCGGATTTTAGTGTACTACCTCCGTCCCATAATAAGTGTCCACTTTGACTTTTTTAAGTCTTTCTTATTAAAATTTGACTATAAATATTTTTATTTTTGTTTCATAATACTTGATGAAAAATATATGAATGGATTAGGCTTTAAATGTATTTTCATATGGTATAATTTTCATCAAGTATTATATAACACAAATAAAAATATTTATTGTCAAAGTTAGAACAAAAAAGACTCAAAAAAGTCAAAGTGCACACTTATTATGGGACGGAGGGAGTATTAGGGGAGGTAGAAATTTAATTTTTACTCCGTGTTGGTGTATCGTGTGTCGGTCTGAGCTAAAACGTGGCCGTAAAGTCCCGGTTTGACGTTTTTGGACACGTATACGTAAAATAAAGTTTTTATCCACGTTTTTGTCAGAAATGTAATAAAATGTTATTACTGGGTCAAAAATATATTTATTTGAGTGTTACCATGTGTACTGTGCTGTCGGTACGCGCGTGCGGTTGTTTTTCAGAAAAATGCGAGAAAGCTCTCAGTTAATTACGAGACTTGTTAGTAACAATCAGGAATAGGATAATTTAGGTTTACTAACAAAAATATACTTTTTCTGCAGTGACTGTAAGCTACAGTATGCGGGACATCTCCCAAAAATGCTCAAAAATACTCAGAAACATGCAAATACGCATAGAAATGCTCAGCTTAAGAATAATTAATACTCATATAATATTAATTAACAACGTGAAAATTACCATTTGTCACGCCGACTGTATGGTTATACTCATGGCTTTTACTTTCCTAGGCCTGAGTCTTTCCTTTCTGCTCAATGCATCAGCTACTACATTCGCCTTACCTGGGTGGTAGCGAATCTCGCAGTCATAATCGCTAAAGAGCTCGATCCACATCCTCTGGCGCATATTCAACTCTTTTTGATCGAAAATGTGTTGGAGGCTCTTGTGATCAATATAGATAATACTTTTCGTCCCATACAAGTAATGCCTCCATATCTTGAGAGTGAATACTATAGCACCCAACTCCAGATCTTGGGTGGTATAGTTCTTCTCATGAACCTTCAGTTGTCAAGAGACATAGGCAATCACCTTACCTCTTTGCATTAACACGCACCCAAGGCCTTGACATGACGCGTCACAGTACACTATGAAATCTTCGGGTCCATCGGGGAGGGCTAGTATTGGTGCATTACATAGGTTATCTTTCAACATCTGGAAGGCACTCTCCTGTGTTTCACCCCAATCGTATTTCTTGTTCTTTTGAGTCAGTGAGGTAAGTGTTTTGGCAATCTTGGAGAAGTTCGCGATGAAACGTCAGTAGTAACCTGCCAGGCCTAAAAATAATCGGACTTCTGTCGGGGAATTAGGGGCTTCCCAATTTTTCACTGCCTCAATCTTGCTAGGATCCACGTGAATACCATCTTTGTTAACCACGTGTCCAAGGAATTGGACTTCTTGTAGCCAGAACTCGCACTTCGAGAGTTTGGCATACAGTTTCTCCTTCTTGAGTAGCTCTAGGATTATCTTCAGGTGCGTTTCATGTTCCTCTTTGGTCTAGGAATAGATCAAGATGTCATCAACAAATACGATGACAAATTTATCTAGGTTTGGCCTGCAAACTCGATTCATCAAGTCCATGAAGACTGTAGGCGCATTTGTTAGTCCAAACGGCATAACCGTGAACTCAAAATGACCGTATCGAGTTCTGAACACGGTTTTTGGAATGTCATCTTTGTGTACTCGTAACTGATGGTAGCCAGAACGGAGATCTATCTTGGATAAGTACCGTGAACCTTGCAGCTGGTCAAATAAATCATCAATTCTCGGGAGAGGGTAGCGGTTCTTAATGGTTATGTAGGATATTCACTATGCAAGAAACACTAGTTTGAGGCTTGTTAATGGATCAAATGAACAAGAACTTAGAGAGAGAAAGTGAGAGGTTGGGAGCCTTTGTAGAGAGAGAAACAAGATGATATTAGATTAGTATGAAAGGTCCAACCCTTCCCATGGGTGGGAAGGGAGTATATATAGTCTTACATAATATGTCCCTAGTGGACTATGGAGCGAGCTGACAGAGGGTAAAGACCCGACCCACTCCACAATACTAATTAATAACTAAACTACTAATAATATTACTGATAATCCTACGAGCTATGATGATCTAATAAGTACTTGGGGTGACCGAGTCTTCAACTGAATATTCATATTTCTAACAATCTCCCCCTAAGGGAGGTCACCCCAGAAGTAATGCTCTGAAATTCAGTACTTTTTCCTTGGATCTTGACATCATAGCTAGTAACCCTTGATTCTTCAATATCATCGATTCTTGTGCAAACATCTGTGATCTTCAGATGACTTCTCTTTTGTTTTGGATGAACTTTGAGTAACTTGAAAGTGTCATCCCACTTGATTCTTCAAGTCATCCTTCAGTAGTAAAACTCCATGTGATGAAATATACTTAGAGCCGACATGCTCACACGATATAGTGTCATGATCTTCAGCATCAGAGTTAGCAGAAGTTGTGTTGAAGGTCTTTTAGGTTGATCATGACTTCTTTGATGATGATGTGGTGTGAGCATGTGGTGATGGATTGGCATCTTTTCTGCAACCAGCTACAGCATTCCACAGCTACAATCGCCAGAGGTTCCTGCATACGACAGTTAGCAATAATTTGACCGGTACTTACAAGTTTGGACTTCGAGATAGTCAACAGCATATTGTGAAAACTCTCTCTAATCCTTACCAAGACCGTTCCTAATCGAAAACCCACAGAGGGCTTTTTAAGATTTTACCGTAGTAAATCAACGATTAGGTGAGTCGCTGGAGATCACTCCACGACTGTAGACCGGTTGAAACCGCCGCGACCACTAAGCGTAATCCACGAGGAATTACCGAAGTGACCTGCTTTCAGGGCTGCTTGATGTTGACCCTGGCAGGAATTTCCATTCAATCATTGAGAATTACATTTGTAAATTCTCTCATAAATGTTCTGGCAGATTGCTAAGATCTGCGTAGGACTCTTAAGTTTACAACTGGTGTCCTTAATGATGAACAACCAGAGTAGAAATTATCCGTGTTCCTATGAGATCTTATTGTGAATCTCTTGGCTCTAGACTCAATTGTGCGTTTTGATTTAGTGAGCGGAGGCTGGAGAGGACTGCCACCTTTTCAATATCATCTAACTCGGAGTGAGAGAGACGATAGGAATGTATTGAACTCCGTGACAATTGAAACAAGAATCCTTTGAGGGACCTTGAGTGGCTAAGGAGGGTTGTGCAGCGTATCACTGGGTCCATGATACTTTGTCTTCAATGCCAGCAATCAACTAAGTGATTCTGACAGTATATGTATTGACCCGGTTTCTGCCTAAGTTGTAAGGAGGGCTATTTCTTTTCACCCTTTATCTTTACAATTCTTTTTCATTCTTCAACCCCTTCAGTGCTTACCGAGACTTCATAACTAACACCTTGTTGGGTTTGTTCCAGTGTTAGCTCCATCTCAGTCGGCACTATTCCCTTATTCACTTTTCTCCTTTTTAATCATACCTAAGGACTTCTACACTAACTAGTGGATTGTCCCTGGGTAGATCCCTCCGGCTCTGGCGGGATCGTGGGAACTTGTACCTAACCTTACCATCCTTATAACTCCATTATATGAAATACAATGGTCGGTCTTTGGTGTTCTTCCACAATTGCCAAACCAAATCTTTGAAAAATCTCTCAAAGTGTTCATGATTTCGAAACACATTTTTGCAAACACTTGAGAGTTTTATATTTTTCAAATGCTCCCCCTCAACATGTGCTCGAGTGATGGTTTTATAAATTTGCACATGTTAGGTAGAGCTCGCACTTTTTGAATTGATCCACTTTCAGTGAACATGACCGATTCGAGACACGCTTACATCACTAGTTAGACTAGCTTGAAATTATTACCCGGCCTGGTCAAGTCCACAGAAAGTTTCTCGAAATGGTACACTCTACTCAGATACATCTTTTTCGAGACACGCTTACATCACTGGTTAGACCAGCTTGAAATTATTACCCGGCCAAGGCGTATCCTTTCGATTGATGGCAATTCAGGTTTCGTCAATTCATTGGTGAAGACTGAGCCTTGCTCACGTGAGATGCCAAATCCTTTGTTTTGTTAAAACCATTTGCTCCCCCTCAATATGTGCATCGATATAAGAAAGATTTTAGCACATATGGAAGAGCTTGCTTATATGACCAAAACATTTTGCTCCCCCTCAATATGTGCCTTGATATGCAAAATGGTTTAGCACATACGGGAGAGCTTACCTTAACTTTCAAATCATCACATTTTATCAGAATTTCAAATTTAAATCACATTCTCTCCCCCGATCAAAAATTTCAAACCATTTGAGATTTGTGATCCCAATTGATTTAAATAAGTTTAGAAAATTTAGGAGAAAATGTGGTCAGGTTTAAATGTATTCTGATTTTGGAGCATACTATGCTCCCCCTGAAACAACGAGAGAGTGTCACTGCTGATGTTTGCACAAATTTGGAAGGTGTCGGAAATTTGAACAAATATGCTCCCCCTCAATTAATGACCCATTTTCCATTAAACGAGCTGTAGTCATTCAATTGAGCGACGGGTATTTGTGAAAATTTAGTTCAATTTACCACCTTGTGTAACATCAAGACTCTCTTGAAGGATCAAACAAGATAAAGAATCTTGATAAAAGGAAGACTTCTCTTCTTATATACGAAATGATGCACTGAAACGTACATCAAGTCGGGGGAACATGGATATAAAGTAATCCATGCCCAGGTGAACATCACCCGGTTGGAGGAACAGCTGTCTTTTTGGCGACATGCTTTCCCCATTGTACAGCGCGGGTTGCAGTATGAAGTAACTGCAAGCCATTAAGACATGTTTTAACTGATTAGTATAACTTCTGCTCGAGCTTCATTTAAGAATCCGTGCCATTGTTGAATGACATTTCTAGATCCGTAAATGTTATCGATAAACAGAAGACATGCCTAGGGAGGACTATTTTTTGGTATTTTCTGATTTTTCAAATTTTTTTTTTTTATGGTTTTTATAGGTTTTATATTTTTGTATTTTTCTTTTTGATTTAAGATATATACAAATATGTACAAGGATATAAGAAGACAATCCCTTACTCCTCCTTTTCTTCCTGAAGACACTTGAGGGTTTCAGGAGTCATGCTTTTCATACCAAGGCGTGGGAGAATAAACTGAAACCTTTCTCTTGGGAGGGCCTTGGTGAAGATGTCAGCTAATTAATACTCTGTCCTCACGAAGTATAGTTCCACAATTCCTTTTTCCACTTGTTCCCTGATGAAGTGATGCCTGATGTCGATGTGTTTTGACCTGGAGTGCTGAACATTGTTACAACAAAGAGCAATGGTGCTTTTGTTGTCGCAATATAGGGGAATTTTGTTGTATGAGAATCCATAGTCCGAAAGTTGTGATCGCATCCAAAGGATTTGTGCACAACAAGCCGACATGGCAATGTATTCAGCTTCAGTAGATGATATGGAAGTACTCATCTGCTTCTTAGAAGACCAACTAACCAACCTTTCCCCTAAAAACTGAGCTCCTCCTGAAGTACTTCGACGAGTGTCTTGACATCCCGCATGATCAGCATCCGCGTAAGCCGTTAACTCCATTGCAGTGTCCTTAGGATACCAGAGACCCATATGAACCGTGCCTTAAAGATATCGGAAGATCCTTTTCACTGCTTCAACATGCTTCTTTGTTGGTCTGGATTGATACCGAGCACACATACACACAGCAAACAGAAGATCTGGTCTGCTAGCCGTGATGTACATCAAAGATCCAATCATGCTTCGATACTTTGTTATATCTACTGGAATCCCTGAAGGATCTTCATCCAGCTTTGTTCTATCAACCATGGGAGTGTTAACAGGGTCACTTGAATAAAATCCAAACTTTTTCAAGATCTCGTTGGCGTATTTGGATTGATTAATGAATATGCCTCCGGGACTTTGAGAAACTTGTAATCCTAAAAAGAATGACATTTGTCCCATCATGGACATTTGGAACTTGGAATTCATCTCCTTTGAGAAAGTATCACATTCACTAGGATCTGTTGAAGCAAAGATGATATCATCTACATATATCTGAACCAGCAGTAGATGGTTTCTTGACTTCCTGGTGAATAGTGTGGGATCAACAACACCCTTGGAGAATCCGTTCACTAGGAGGAACTTGGACAATGTATCGTACCATGCCCTTGGCGCCTGTTTTAACCCATAGAGAGCCTTCTTCAAGCGGTAAACATGAGTAGGATGTTCCGTATCCACGAATCCTTCTGGTTGACTCGCATAAACTTCTTCCTTCAAGTCGCCATTCAAGAATGCCGTTTTGACATCCATTTGATAGACTATCATATTTCGACTAGCAGCATTTGCCAGGAAGATTCTTATAGCTTCAATTCTAGCAACCGGAGCAAACGATTCTTCAAAATCAATGCCCTCTTCTTGTCTGAACCCTTTAGCAACTAGCCGTGCCTTGTTCTTTAACACATCACCATACTCATCAAGCTTCACTTTGAAGATCCACTTTAAGGCAATGATCATTGCACGCTCAGGAGGAGGCACTAATTCCCATACTTCAAGTCGATCAAATTCATGGATTTCATCCTGCATAGCCTGGAACCAGCAATCTTTTGTCATTGCTTCTTTGGCATCTTTTGGTTCGACTTTGGACAGTACGGAATTGAAGAAGCACCACATTGCATCAGTGGCTAGTTGATTACGTGTGGATACTGGACGTGAGGGATTGCCTATGATGTTGTCGATTGGATGATCACTGGTCCATTTTCTGAGGTGGTCGTGAGGTTGAAGGTTATGAACAGATGTAGCAGTGCTGTGTTCTTCAAGTAAGGATGTGTCTGATGAATGTTCAGGAGCAAATATGTTTTCAAAAGGAACCTCTTCAACAGGAGCAAAAGGATTAACTTCCAAAGAATTATTATCTGAAGATTCTTGCATTACTGGAGAAGTTTGAGTGTTTGATGACGAAGGCGATTGATTGGCAGCAGGAGCATTGTGACTGACTGATACTGAAGCTGCAGGGCCTTCTGAACCTTGTGGGGCTTGAACCTCATCCATAGGAATTGTAGCTGGTTCACTCGGGATGGTTCCATTCGTTGGCTCAAAGTATTCATCAAACATAGGATCGAATAACTTCTTCAACTCCTCACATGTAGGTGGCACATAAGAATCTGCAGGCGTGGAATTCTGTACAAGTCCTGAACTAATGGGTCCAGGAGACAAAAGGTGAAGATCGGGTCCAGAACTGATTTGTCCTGAAACAGGTAGCTCACTCAGCTCATCGAACGTAACATGAATGGTTTCCATGATTTTACGGGTTCTTTTATTGTAGATTCGATACCCTTTACTGTCTGGTGCGTATCCAACGAAAATACCTATATCTGCTTTAGCTCTTAACTTTCCCAAGTCTTGACTATCTTTAGTTGGATAGCAAAGTGCACCAAACACACGCAGAAAGGAAAGATCTGGTTTCTTGTTATGAATTAACTCAAAGGGAGTCTTCTCATGAACCGGATGAATTAGGGATCGGTTTTGAGTGTAACATGCTGTTGCAATAGCTTCTGCCCATAGAAACATCGGTGTCTTTGAAAATATAAGCATAGTTCTTGCAGCCTCCACCAGAGTACGGTTCCTTCGTTCAACCACCCCGTTCTGTTGAGGTGTGCGAGGGATACTTTTCTGATGCGTGATGCCAATACTTTCATAGAAATTACGGAGTTGTTGGTTAACAAACTCAGTACCATTATCTGTGCGGATGATTCTGACAGTTTTATCGAGCCTTACTTGCAGCTGTTTTATCAGTTTAATGATAACCTCTGGAGTTTCGTCCTTGGTTCTCAAAAACTTTACCCATGTGAACCAAGAATAATCATCTACTATCACCAGAACGTACTTCTTTCCATTTATGGTTTGTATTCTCATTGGACCGCACAAGTCCATGTGGAGGGTATGAAGAACTTCCAAGTTGGTGTTGATGGTTTTAGGCTTGTGGGTTTGTTTCTTGCTTTTACCCAGTTGACATGCAGAGCAGAGATGATCTTTCTCATATTTCAGTCTGGGCATCCCTCTAACAAGATCTTTACGGGAAAGATTATTTATGGTACCGAAGTTCAAGTGGTTCAAACGACGATGCCACAGCCATGATTTTGTTTTAGAGGCTTTAGAAAGCAAGCATATGGGAGAGGACTTCAACATTTCTTCAATTGATATGGTGTATAGATTGGTGCCCCGACTGCCCTTGAGGAGATCTAAACCATCCAATTCTCTGACGAAACATGTATGCTTTCTGAAAGCCACTTCCAGATCTGAATCACAAAATTGACCCACAGAAAATAGATTGTGCCCTAGTCCTTCCACATAATATACCCTTGAGATTACACTGTTACCAAACACATAATCTCCATAACCCATAATAGCACCAAAGTGGTCGTTCCCAAATCTAACCGTCCCGATAAACTTTTTCACGAAGTTCTTGAGCTGCGAGCGATCCCCAGTCATATGTTTTGAGCAGCCTGAGTCCAAATACCACAGGACGATTTGTACGACCTGCATTTGAAACCAGACAACAATGGATAACTGGAAAATGTGGATCCCCAAGTGCAATTGGGGTCCATTTGGTCAGCACACACATATTCAGGAACCACAGATTTCACAGATGCTACTGTCTTTACTGAGGAGACAGAACTTGAGACAGGACAAGACCTAGATGGAAGGCATTGTGATTCTAAAGGCAGGATTCTACCAGTTGGTCTCCATTCCTTATTTTTCACAATTTTATGCGTATTCATTTTAGGTAATGGTCTCTGTTTTCCTAAATTGAATTTCCTTCCAGTGGGTCTCCATTCCTTAACTTTCACAATTTTATGCTTATTCATTTTAGGTAACGTGCACTGTTTTCCTAAATTGAATTTCCTTCCAGTGGGTCTCCATTGATAGCCTATGCTAGCAAATGTTTTTCCTGTAGCTTTCCAAGCTTTCTTGCATGTTTCAGTTATCCTACCATTCTTAACATGGGGTGACGCAAAAGACATCAAGAAGGACACAACACACTCATCATGATTAGCAGAAATTAAACAATTGTCGCATCTTTTACAGATAGCATTAGAATTCGAATTAATTACAGTACTTTTGATACTAGAATCAACACGATTCATCCTACTCATTGCAAACTTATTGTTCCTAGGTTGGGCTTCTACATTCTTCAAGTGATCATTCTTAGCTGGCGCAGTCCTATCCTTTCTTGTATTTTCTCTAGACCTTGACTCGCTAGCTTGGGTGTCACTTTTTACTCCTGTAGAAGCATCGAAGGAAACATTAGTTTGTTTTTCTGTCACATGCCTTCCTGATAAAGATGTGTTTGGTTCTGATGTCTTAGATGGTAGATCAAAGGCTACATGCTTGTTCTCAACAGTAGATGATGATCCAACAGATCTATCTCTATGGCTATTAAACTTAGGGATTGAGCCTATGGCATATTTTAAGTTTTCCTGAATCCTTTTCGTGAGTTTGCAGGCATAGACAACTGCCCTATCAAGTGGCTTATCAGTCCTATCCTCTTCAACCACCTCACGAAGTGTGTCAAGGCCCTCTCTAAGATGATCGAGATATGTTTGATGGGCAAGGCTGTTATTTCTAAGCTTAAATGGAATACGCCCAACATCAACATCATAATTTTTACTATAAATAGCCTTTGGTGCATCACAATTACAAGTGGTGCATGGCATTTTACCTTTCACCCGAGCCTTAAGATTCTCAATTTCATTTGTCAAGGAGGTTATTTGATCATTATGATTGCTTCTTGTAACTTTAATAGAATCATATAACTCTTTGAAATGTTGTTTAACCTTTGAATTTTCTTCTCGATAACACTCATTTTCATAATGTAACTTATTTATGGTGTTTTGATATTGAAAATTCTGAGAATCTGAAGACGAAGGTTTATTGGTGCCATATACTTCACACTTGTTGGATTTCAATTGGGCAATTTGGGCCCTCAGCAGTCGAATCGTGTTCGTGTGAGCTTGAATTGTCTCATCTCGTTTGCTTAATTCAAAATAAGTATCAAATTCAGGAGCATCCAAGGATGTCTTGTCATTCGATATTTTATGTTTTTCATTTAAATGTTGATATTTCAATTGCAAATTAAGGTATTCAACTTCCAATTTTGAAAAACGTTTAACCATATTATCATGGTCATCATTTTGAATTTTTTCAAGCAATTTTAAATTCTCCCCCTCAAGCTCAACAACACGATTCTGGGTGACATGTAACGCAATAGCATACTCATTAAATTGACAAGCAGACAATACAGAATCAGTAACAGTGTAAAATACATCTTGTGCAATACATTTAGCAATCAAGTTGTCGTTAGTAATGAGTATGTTTTTTCTTTCAATCTCTCGACTCTTAAGCTCTATTGCATATTCATTCACCTCATTTTCCATGTCTTTAAACACTACTTCCATTTCTTTTATTTCGACTTTAAGGGCAGTTTGCAACCCTTCAAAATGTTCTTTAAGTAGTTTAAAGAATGGCATGACCTCAGTTAAGTAACACCTTTTTGCATGTTCAAAACACCTTTCCCCCTCAGTAATGCCGGTTGGTGTGATTCTCTTCTTACATGTTTTATCAAAATCAGCAAATAATTGCCAAAGCACATATAAGCTAATAAAGGTTTTGCATTCAGTGGGAAGAGACAAAGGCACCAGATTCCTAGGTGTATTGGGAGGATACACCGTTATGGACGCAACTTTTCTAATGAGGGGGGTGTTGGCCTTAAGTTTATCTACCTTAAGTTTTTCACTATCTTGTTTCCAAAATATCTGTTCAGGTGTTAACTTCTTTTGAGGAGCAAACACAGTCAAACGATTTTCCTCATAATAATCATGGGGTTTGATTATTATTCGTCTGGCTATGCACTCGGGATCCCTCATTTTCTCATTCATTTTTTCCCTCGTTTTATCACTTATCTCATCCTCTTCATTAGTGTAGATATGCTCAGGTTGGTCATGAATAGGCATAAGCATCACATTACCATCATATAGGGCTGGTTGAAGTACTTTCATGTCCCTAAGGATGGTTGACTTAGGTTCACCTATCATGATTTTACTATGCTTATCACTCAACTTTCTGTGCTTATGAATCATTTGAGCAGTTTGTATGGTTTGATTTTGTGTGTACAACTTATCTTCAAGCTTATTTTTTAACGTCTTGAGTCTAGAGAAATCATTTAAAAGAGTTGTTTCTTTTTGTTTGAATTCTTGCTTAAGTGTAGTTACACACTTTTGTGCTTCCTGTTTCTGTTTGACAGACTGTTCTAGCTGACTTTTCAAAGAACTCAACTCTAATTTTAATGTTTCTTCTCGCACTCTAGACTCTTTAATAAGTGTACTCATTTGACCTTCTAATTTCTGCTCACGATCATTAAGCTCAAACTTAGCACGCTGTTCATACATAGCAACTTGTTCTTTATAGATGTTTAGTCTAGTGATCAAGTTATCATCAGGGACAGGCAATTTGTTCTCAGGGTACACACATGCATTATCTATATTACCCGCATTATCTAAGGCACATACATTACTCATAACACACACATCATTATTGATAGAAGATTCACCATTTTGTACATCAGGCGAGTTGTTGCTATTCAAATACTGTTCATATGAGACAATATTGCTATTTTCCATATCAACAATACTTGAGTCAGAAACAACTGCCTGATGTACTTCTTCGGGAATCTGTTTTCCCTCGACTATATTATATGTGTCATAAATTTTTAGTACCTCAGATATCACGGATGCATTAGACGGACCAGCTTGACGAGATGAGGCCAGGGAAGACAAGTTAGCCATGAAGATTGTTTGAGCAGTAGGTTCATCATCCACATCAGAGTCAAACGCATCACAGTCATCTGCCTTGAAGATGTTAGGATCATTAAGTGCTAGATCCTGAACAGGTTTCTCATCCACATCTTCATCAAAAGTATTTCCTCCATCTCCTGCCAAGAACAATAACTCTTCCTCATCCAGTACAGCTCCATTCTCTTGAGCTTGCATTAACAACATCTTGTCTTTGAAGTAATCTGAATTCTGAGGGCGTTTAGGTTGATTGCAGTTTCTAGCAATGTGTCCAAGCCCCCCACAATTATAACACTTGATCTGTTTCCCTTGCCCCTGATTGGCATTCCCTGCTCTATTCTGCACATACCCTCGACCCATGTTTCTACCAGCTCTCCCTTGCACTTTCTGAACCACAATTTTCCCATCCTCCACCATTGCTAGATTGCGTGGATTGGAAGAATTCCTTAACTGATTGTTGGTCTGAGGGAGTGATGCTTGAAACTGTTAAACCAGTAGAGATACTTGATTGGTGAGGTTGTCAATCATTTTGTCGGTCTGAGAATAGCCTGAGTCAAGTTGAGAACTCATAGCAGGTCCTTGTGAGTGAAGTTGGTGATAGCTTGGATTTGATGATGATTGGATTGTTGGTTGTACATTTGTCATGAACGCCAGTGGGTCATTTGTAGTTGAAGGATTAAACTTTTCTCTCAGCACCCGATCATAGGCAGCATGCTTCTCATGTTGCTGCAGGTAAGCATACAGCTGTTCATAGTTAGTATCCCTTAAACCTTTGTTGAGTTTGACGGCAGTAACAAATCTGTCCCATTCAGGAGTCATGTTGTTCACAAACTTTGAGTTAAGTTGGATATTTGGCATAGTCATTCTGATCATCCTCATATCATTCACCAACTTATGAAATCTCACGTAGTAATCTGTGATATTCTCTCCTGGGTTCATTTTGAAATGCTCGAATTCATCATACAGCTGTGACTCACGATCTTCCTTTGTGAGTTCTGACCCTGCCAACAACATTTTAACGTTGTCCCACACAGCCTTGGCTTCAGTGTTAAAATTGATGAGCTTGTATACATCCTTAGGAAGACCTTGAATGACTATGTTTGAGGCTCTAATATCAGCATCATGCCTCTTCTTTTCTTCTTTATTAAGATCATTATAGTTTCTAGGTCTATCAATGCCCCAAGTTACAGTCCCATCTTCACCAGTTGTAACAACGTCTCTGGTGGTACCCATCTGATATGGTCCTTCGTCAATTGACTTAAGAATGTTAACACCATTATCTTTTCCCAAGCAGTAAAGTCTTATTCGTTGTGCCCAAGACTCATAATCCGTCCTATCTAGCATAGGTGGACGAGTGTCAGATCCTGCTGCTTGAATATCATCTGATGATGTACTTGATGTGGTAGCCATAGTAATTACGGGATTTTACAGATCTTGTGATTTAACCGAGAAATTGAATCTTTCGCGGGAATTTCTAAAATCACCAAGACACAAACCGCATACAAGTCTGAGAGACAAACCGAGTAGATACAAACCGAGTTCAAGCTGCAGAGACAAATCGAGTCTACACAAACCGAGTACACACAGCTGGGACAAACCGAGTAGGTACAAACCGAGTAAATTCCTCAGAGACAAACCGAGTCTACACAAACCGAGTACACACAGCTGGGACAAACCGAGTAGATACAAACCAAGTAAATTCCTCAGAGACAAACCGAGTCTACACAAACCGAGTACGCGCTGGAGGGACAAATCGAGTAGGTACAAACCGAGTAAATTTCTCAGAGACAAACCGAGTCTACACAAACCGAGTACACGCAGCTGGGACAAACCGAGTCTACACAAACCGAGTACACGCAGCTGGGACAAACCGAGTAGGTACAAACTCCCAAGCACGTCGCTTTCACTGCCTTTTGTCTTTTTGCCTAAACGAGTAAAAAAGACAAACCGTATCTGAGAAATGACACAAACCGAGTCCAAGAATTCGTCCCAAGTACACAAACCGCTGCCAAGAACACCTCAACAAATACCCACGAATTGCCTCAAAATCACCACACCGTTCTTAGATCTGTGAATCCAAACACCAAATACCACTCTAATACTATTCTTAAGCTAGAAAGTACAAAGTAAAACAACTTCTAATCACTAAACAAAGTACAAAATGAAATCTATGCTACTAATCAAACCGAACCAAAAAAAAACTTAAAAACTACAAATCGAACCAAAAAAAAACTTCAAGAGCTACACAAATACAAGGTAAAACAACTTCTAATCACTAAACAAAGCACAAAATGAAATTTATGCTACTAATCAAACCGAACCAAAAAACTTAAAAACTACAAATCGAACCAAGAAGAAAACCTCAAAAACTACACAAATCCGTGAATACCAACTCTCATGGACCTAACCTGGCTCTGATACCAATTGTAGGATATTCACTATGCAAGAAACACTAGTTTGAGGCTTGTTAATGGATCAAATGAACAAGAACTTAGAGAGAGAAAGTGAGAGGTTGGGAGCCTTCGTAGAGAGAGAAACAAGATGATATTAGATTAGTATGAAAGGTCCAACCCTTCCCATGGGTGGGAAGGGAGTATATATAGTCTTACATAATATGTCCCTAGTGGACTGTGGAGCGAGCTGACAGAGGGTAAAGACCCGACCCACTCCACAATACTAATTAATAACTAAACTACTAATAATATTACTGATAATCCTACGAGCTATGATGATCTAATAAGTACTTGGGGTGACCGAGTCTTCAACTGAATATTCATATTTCTAACAGGTTAGTTTGTTCAGTTCTCGATAATCGATGCACATCCTGAGTGAGCCATCCTTCTTCTTAACGAACAATACTGGTGCTCCCCATGGCGAAGAACTAGGTCAGATGAAACCTTTGTCTTGGAGTTCCTTTAGTTGATTAGACAACTCCTCCATTTCAGTAGGTGCCAATCGGTAGGGAGACTTTGCAACCGGAATTGCTCCAGGAATTAGGTCTATCCGAAATTCAATCTCTCGCGTAGGGGGTAATCCGGATAGATCATCAGGAAACACTTCTGGGAAGTCTCGAACGACTGGGATATCTTCTAGTTTCTATTCGTCTACCTTCATGCTCACGAGATGTTTCACGTTTTCTTCAAGTCTCTCTCCATAGACTTTGAGTAACTCACCGTTAGGTAGTGGTATTCGGACCATCTTCTCATGACACACTATTTCAGCCTTATTCTTAGACAACCAGTCCATTCCCACAATCACGTCGAAACTTCCGTGCCCAAATGGTATTAAGTCGATGCTAAAGGTATGACCTTCTAATTCTAGTGTACACCTGCGAATGATCTCATTTGTTTCTACCTTTTGACCATTTGCTATTTTAATTTCGTAACTAAAACCTAGTCTACTAGGTTCCATATTCAACAGATGCATGAATTTAGTGGAGACAAAGCTATAATCAGCACCAGAATCAAACAGTATGGTAGCATAGTGGTCATTTAGAGAGAACGTACCCGTCACGATGTTCGGGTCCCGGCATCCTTCTTCAGCGTTCATCACAAATACCCGACCCCGAGCTGGGTTACTATTATTTCCACCATTCACATTGTTCTCACGGTTCACATTGCTCCCACGGTTTGCATTGTCTACACGGTTAGCATTGTTTCCGCTATTTGTTACAGCCTGATTCTGATTGTTATGCACTGGCGCTTGTGTCCTACCCAACCTAGGGCACATACTACGAAGGTGGTTCGGGCTTCCACACTCATAACAAGTCTTCGGGTTAACGACATTCACTGGTGTTACTGGGTTAGAGGTTGCCCTACAATCTTTCGCCATATGCCCAGGTCGCTTACAGTTGAAGCATACCACCTGGCATGGCCTAGTCTCTGGATGGTGGTAGTTGCATTTGGCACACATAGGGTAAAGACCCTGATACTCCTTCTTGACGGCACCAGTTACCACAAACCCCTTTCCCCACTTAGCTTTCTTATTGTTACCATTTGCTCCATCTTGCTTACTTGGCTCACTCACGGCTTTCCTCTTCTCACCACTCTTAGACAATGTCCCATTCCTGATCATCTCATCCGTCAGGGTTGCAGATTTTAGTATCGCGCTCTGGATAGTAGCAGGCTCAGTTGCTTTCACCATTCCACGAATTTCATGGGCCAACCCAAAGATGTACCTTTCAATTCTCTTAAATTCAGGAGTGACCATATGAGGTACTAGTCTAGCGAGCTCATGGAACCGATCCATATAAACCGCATGTCCAGTTCCTACCAGGGTGTGATGGTTGAACTCATGTTCCAGTTTCTGCATCTCATTATCTGGGCAATACTCCTCTCTTAACAATGCCCTAAATTCGTCCCAATTCATCCCTATGGCGGCTTCCCTGCCCTTAGCCTGAATTTGCGTATTACACCAAATTAATGCCTTTCCAATCAAAGAACAAGCAGCTTACTTCACCTTCTGATGACTCGCACACTCACTTATTTCAATCACTGACTCCATCTTTTCGATCCATCGAGTATAGGCTATCGCACCTCCACTGCCATCAAAGTCCACCGGTTTGCACGCAGTAAATTCCTTGTAAATACATCCTTTGTTGCCGTTGTTGTGGTTCCTGTCATTGACGTGATCACTTCCACCGTTGTTGTCCGCGTGATCATTCCCACTCACGTTGTTCCCTTGGTTGCTGATATGGTCGCCAACTTGGGTGACAATGGTGGGTAGCAGTTCTCGTAGTTGTTAGGCGATAATGGTAGCAACATCAGGAGTCTCATTGCTGGCATCGTCGTTTCCCGTGCCACGACCTCCTACCCAACATCCTCGTCCACCAGTCCTTCCTCCCCTTGGTGGTAGAACACCTCGGTTAACTCGAGTTGACCTTCTTGGGGGCATGATTCTACAAAGTAGGACATTGGTAAATGTTAGATAGGAGATATGTAAGATAGGTCGGTATACGTGTCGTGCCACTATACTTAACTTCCTATCTGACAATCCATGACTTTGATAAGTCCATGCCGCATCATGTTATCGTAAAAACGTTGGCCAGGCATTTTTAGGATAGCATCATGTTGCATTTACTTATCATCATCACTTCGTGTCACACTATACACATAATCGCACACGTAATTCCTATAATGCAAACTATATGAGGGTTCTTAGGTTATAGTCTAGGTTAAACCACCTAATTCTCTATAACCTTGGCTCTGGTACCAATATGTCACACCCCAAAAAATGACGCAGCGAAATGGCATTCACGGGGTATGACTTCTTAGTAAAGAACACAAAGTTTCACAATAGAGAAATACTAAAAGTGCAACATAGGATAAATAACAGTCACAACTCCCATAGCTGGGTTAAATACAAAGATCCAAGATAAACATAAGTCTCAAAGTTAAACAACATGACTAGAGAACAACAAAATGCAACTTCATGAGCTATAACCCTGAAAGGTCTTGTCTTAAGTCTTGCTAAGTCGGGCCAGTACTCAACCTTCTAGTGTAACTTCAGTCTTAGCACCTGAAAATGGTACTAGAAAACGTCAACATAAAGTTGGTGAGCTCGTAGGTTTAGATTTTAAACCACGAAGCTGTGAATAATAGCGTAGGACAATAGTGAGCAAGATATACAAATATGAGCACATAATAAAGATCACAAACTATCACAGACTGCAAAACACACATATTTGATCCACACATAGTCTGGGTGCCACTTCTCAAATGTTATACTGGGTGCCATTCCCCAAATGATATACTTGGTGCCATTTCCCAAATGATATACTGGGTGCCACTTCCCAAAATTTAACCCACAATGCATCACAAAACAGTTTCGCACGTTCAAGCTAAGTCACACAATCTGAATTCACACAGTAAGGCACATATTGCAATCAAAACACACATATTGTCCAAACCACGAAAATAGTAAATCACAACATGAAAACATTTGTAAAGCATTTAGTACCATTTTCACCCCAAGGTAAAACACGTTAAAAATGGGGCTACGAGAACTCACCTTAGCAAAAGCGAATTCTGATTGATAAATTAGCACACTGTAAATTAAGCCCGATAACTCTAACCGCGACCTAAACAATATATATGTCTTAGGTTCGAAAACAAGGCCATGTACGCAAGTTCATACTTTACTATATCACTTGTACATGTTTTTGTAATATTTATCGTCAAAATATAGTTGCGTCAATTTGATCCTTTATTTAGAAAAATTACCACTTTAGAAAATGTAACTTGCAAATCTTACGATCAAGTTTTAGTCGTCAAGTTAATGGCTATTCAACAATTCTCTAACGCGCTTAAAAAATATATATATTGTACTACCATTTCCGTTCACGTCATTTTAGCCAAAATGTACTCCAAGAGGTTCAAAAATCCATTTTACACATTTTATCAACTTTTCTAATAGAGAGGAAATAAGCTGTCAACGCATATGTTGACGTAAATCTTTGTTAGGTCATAACTTTTGCGTCGTGGCTTCATTTCTTAAGTTTGACCTATCCCCGCGAAGGTATTTAAGTGTACTATCGGATTTCTAAGGTCTCGGCTAGTCTAGATACCATTTAACCTCAGTTTTCATCACTCAAATTTCTGGACAGATTCACAATTTTTCTGGAAATTTAGTTTTTGTCATAAAAATTGAAACTAGTGTATCTTTTTCGTTACAAGCCCGTTTTAACTCATTCAAGCGGCTACGTTTTCGTTATTGAGTCTATTTTCTATATTTCTAGCCTAAAATGGTTACCAAGTTACTGAGATTGCTGTATTTATCAAAACGGGACAGAATCTATTTTTAAGAATGCCAAACTATTTTTACAAATCTTCTAGTCATTTTAACCACTTAACCACAACTTCAATTCTAGTCCTAGTTCCTCCATAAACTTCTCAACATAATAATAATGATCTAACCATAAGCTTAACAATATCCTAAGGTCCATGTAATAATCATCAGGAATGTTTAAATCTACAAGTTTACTAACGTACAAGTATATATAATGTTTTCATCACTTTCTTGTGAAGATTTTCACTAGCTAGTTTTCTTGTAGTCAAAACTTGTTCAAAACATAATCTTTTGTTAAAGGATCATTGTAAATGTAAAACTTATCAACATGTACCAAGTGATAACTAAGTATATATACTTGAACTTGCATTATAACATGAAAAACATGAAGTTTGAGCTATGTAAGATTACTTACAAAGACTAGTGAAATGAGAGTTGTAAAACACTTGATTAACCTCAAGATCAATGCTCTAAACCCTTACTAAAGAGCCCTAGTATACTTGATCTTAACCACAATAAGATTACTCCTTCTTTTGCTCCAAGAGTGTGTGTCGATTTGTAGTATACAATGGGAGGATATTTTCTTTTTCTTGAACTAGTTAGCTAGTGCAAAAATTGGTGCAAGACACGTGTATTTATACTTGAGATTTTCAAATTTACAATAGTTAGTCAAAAGATACCAAAGGTGACTTGGTTTTGTTGTTGGCCGAATGGGGGTCGGGGGGGGGGGGGACAAAAACTTAGTCAAGCCACCATTTGAGATTTGTAGCTCCATGTTTTGTGGTAATTGTAGGCTAATAAATGTTGGTGTTATTTTTTGTCTAGCATTTAATTATAAGGCAAGAGGAGGGGGCGGCAATATGAATAAAATGAGGTTAGATGACTTGTTTTGATACAAGAGTGTATATGTTGTATGTATTGGGTGTTAAAAATGGGTATTGATTGTTGATTCGGTGATTAACGAAAATTATACGTAATTAAACGTAAGTTGTAAAGAATTTACCTTAGGCGTAAGAAAATATTTTTAAAACTTTTGTAATCATTTAGGAAGTATAAAAATACGTTAGAAATAATCGTTGGGAGAATTGGATATATCGGGTGTTAAATTTTTAAATTACGAATTGCGTTTGTTGAATTGACAACCGTAAGTAATTTAAGAAATGGAAATTGTTCTAGGGTTTAAAATTATGAACTGGTGTATGAGCAAGGTACTGGAGCGTTGTGGACTAAATATTACCTAAGTCCTAGTGATAACATATTTATTTTAAAACAAAATGAGGTAACTTAAAGGTTCCTGAAATTTACCAGTTGTCACATTCTCCCAGCTTCAGAAGAAACCCGTCCCGGGTTTCAGTTCGAGTTACCCGATACGTTTGAAAATAGGTGAGGGTACTTTCGCTTTATCTCATCCTCATGCTCCCATGTAAAACTCGGGTCCACGCTTTGAGTCCCAACGTACCTTAACTATTGGTATCTTACTGCGCTTCAACTTCTTGATCTTACGTTCTAAAATTTCAACTGGTTTCTCTACGAAGTGTAACTTAGGATTTATCTGAATTTCTTCCAAGGGTATGTGTAAGGTCTGGTCAGCAAGACATTTCTTAAGGTTCGACACGTGAAACGTATCATGAACGCCACTTAGCTCTTGTGGTAGCTTTAGTCGGTAAGCCACTGGGCCGATTCTTTCAGTGATCTCAAAAGGTCCTACGTATCTAGGTGCTAACTTTCCCTTCTTTCCAAATCGTACAACACCTTTCCAAGGTGATACCTTGAGTAAAACATGATAACCAACGCTGAATTCTAAGGGTCTCCGTCGGTTGTCGGCGTAGCTCTTCTGACGGTCTCGAGCAGTCTTGAGCCTATCCTTAATTTGAATGATCTTCTCAGTGGTTTCTAGCACTATCTCAGGTCCTATCATTTGACTCTCTCCAGCTTCCGCCCAACCAATAGGTGAACGACACTTTCTTCCATAAAGTGCCTTGAATGGTGCCATATCTATGCTGGTATGATAACTGTTGTTATAGGAGAACTCGGCTAATGGAAGATGGGTATCCCAATTGCAACTGAAGTCTATGGCACACGCCCTGAGCATGTCCTCTAAAGTCTGTATGGTACGCTCGCTCTGACCATCGGTTTGTGGGTGATAAGCCATACTCATATCTAAGTGTGTCCCTAGGGAACATTGCAATAATTGCCAGAAATTTGGCGTGAAGCGGCTGTCACGATCAGATATGATCGATATAGGCACACCATGTCTCGCCACTATCTCCTTGATGTAAAGTCTAGCAAATTTGTCCATCGTATAATCTTCTTGGATGGGTAAGAAATGTGCAGACTTAATCAACCTATCTATGATGACCCAAATCGTATCGTATCCACTACTAGTTCTAGGCAACTTTGTAATGAAATCCATGGTTATCCTTTCCCACTTCCATTCGGGAATCTCCGATTGTTGTAACAAACCAGATGGTCTCTGATGTTCAGCCTTCACTTTAGAGCAAGTCAGACACTTGCTAACATAGACAGCTATGTCCTTCATCATCCCAAGCCACCAGTACAAGTCTCTAAGATCGTAGTACATCTTATCTGCTCCTGGATGAACAGAGTACCTCGTCGTATGTGCTTCGTTCATGACTAGAGTTCTCACGCCACTAGTTAACAGTACCCAAATTCGATCTACAAAGTACAGTCCACCATCGTCCTTTTTCTCTAGTTGCTTATCTAAGCCTCGCATCTTCTCTGTGGGTGCATCCATATTCATAAGTGCCTCTCTCTGAGCTGCTAGTATCTTATCCTTGATGCCCGACTGTATGGTTATACTCATGGCTTTTACTTTCCTAGGCCTGAGTCTTTCCTTTCTGCTCAATGCATCAGCTACTACATTCGCCTTACCTGGGTGGTAGCGAATCTCGCAGTCACAATCGCTAAAGAGCTCGATCCACCTCCTCTGGCGCATATTCAACTCTTTTTGATCGAAAATGTGTTGGAGGCTCTTGTGATCAATATAGATAATACTTTTCGTCCCATACAAGTAATGCCTCGATATCTTGAGAGTGAATACTACAGCAGCCAACTCCAGATCATGGGTAGTATAGTTCTTCTCATGAACCTTTAGTTATCGAGAGGCATAGGCAATCACCTTACCTCTTTGCATTAACACGCACCCAAGGCCTTGACATGACGCGTCACAGTACACTACAAAATCTTTGGGTCCATCGGGGAGGGCTAGTATTGGTGCATTACATAGGTTATCTTTCAACGTCTGGAAGGCACTCTCCTGTGCTTCGCCCCAATCGTATTTCTTTTTCTTTTGAGTCAGTGAGGTAAGTGGTTTGGCAATCTTGGAGAAGTTCGCGATGAAACGTCGGTAGTAACCTGCCAGGCCTAAAAATGATCGGACTTCTGTCGGGGACTTAGTGGCTTCCCAATTTTTCACTGCCTCAATCTTGCTGGGATCCACATGAATACCATCTTTGTTAACCACGTGTCCAAGGAATTGGACTTCTTGTAGCCAGAACTCGCACTTTGAGAGTTTGGCGTACAGTTTCTCCTTCTTGAGTAGCTCTAGGATTATCTTCAGGTGCGTTTCATGTTCCTATTTGGTCTTGGAATAGATCAAGATGTCATCAATAAATAACCAATTTATCTATGTATGGCCTGCAAACTCGATTCATCAAGTCCGTGAAGACTGCAGGCGCATTTGTTAGTCCAAACGGCATAACCGTGAACTCGAAATGACCGTATCGAGTTCTGAACGCGGTTTTTGGAATGTCATCTTCGTATACTCTTAACTGATGGTAGCCGGAATGGAGATCTATCTTGGAGAAGTACCGTGAACCTTGCAGCTAGTCAAATAAGTCATCAATTCTCGGGAGAGGGTAGCGGTTCTTAATGGTTAGTTTGTTCAGTTCCCGATAATCGATGCACATCCTGAGTGAACCATCCTTCTTCTTGACGAACAATACTGGTGCTCCCCATGGCGAAGAACTAGGTCGGATGAAACCTTTGTCTTGGAGTTCCTTTAGTTGATTAGACAACACCTCCATTTCAGTAGGTGCCAATCGGTAGGGAGACTTTGCAACCGGCATTGCTCCAGGAATTAGGTCTATCTGAAATTCAATTTCTTGCGTAGGGGGTAATCTGGATAGATCGTCAGGAAACACTTCTGGGAAGTATTGAACGACTGGGATATCTTCTAGTTTCTGTCCGTCTACCTTCATGCTCACGAGATGTTTCACATTTTCTTCAAGTCTCTCTCCATAGACTTTGAGTAACTCACCGTTAGGTAGTGGTATTCGGACCATCTTCTCATGACACACTATTTCAGCCTTATTCTTAGACAACCAGTCCATTCCCACAATCATGACGAAACTTCCGTGCCCAAATGGTATTAAATCGATGCTAAAGGTATGACCTTCTAATTCTAGTGTACACCTGCGAATGATCTCATTTGTTTCTACCTTTTGACCGTTTGCTATTTAAATTTTGTAACTAAAACCTAGTCTACTAGGTTCCATATTCAACAGATACATGAATTTAGTGGAGACAAAGCTATAATCAGCACCAGAATCAAACAGTATGGTAGCATAGTGGTCATTTAGAGAGAATGTACCCGTCAAGATGTTCGGATCCCGACGTCCTTCTTCAACGTTCATCACAAATACCCGACCCCGAGCTGGGTTACTATTATTTCCACCATTCACATTGTTCTCACGGTTCACATTGCTCCCACGGTTTGCATTGTCTACACGGCTAGCATTGTTTCCGCCATTTGTTACAGCCCGATTCTGATTGTTATGCATTGGCGCCTGTGTCCTACCCAACCTAGGGCACATACTACGAAGGTGGTTTGGGCTTCCACACTCATAACAAGTCTTCGGGTTAACGACATTCACTGGTGTCACTGGGTTAGATGTTGCCCTACAATCTTTCGCCATATGCCCAGGTCGCTTACAGTTGAAGCATACCACCTGGCATGGCCCAGTCTCTGGAAGGTGGTAGTTGCATTTGGCATGCATAGGGTAAAGAACCTGATACTCCTTCTTGACGGCACCAGTTGCCACAAATCCCTTTCCCCACTTAGCTTTCTTATTGTTACCATTTGCTCCATCTTGCTTACTTGGCTCACTCACGGCTTTCCTCTTCTCACCACTCTTAGACAATGTCCCATTCCTGATCATCTCATCCGTCAGGGTTGCAGATTTTAGTATCGCGCTCTGGATAGTAGCAGGCTCAGTTGCTTTCACCATTCCACGAATTTCAGGGGCCAACCCATAGATGTACCTTTCAATTCTCTTAGATTCAGGAGTGGCCATATGAGGTACTAGTCTAGCGAGCTCATGGAACCGATCCATATAAATCGCATGTCCAGTTCCTACCATGGTGTGATGGTAGAACTCATGTTCCAGTTTCTGCATCTCATTATCTGGGCAATACTCCTCTCTTAACAATGCCTTAAATTCGTCCCAACTCATCCCTATGGCGGCTTCCCTGCCCTTAGCCTGAATTTGCGTATTCCACCAAGTTAATGCCTTTCCAATCAAAGAACAAGCAGCGTACTTCACCTTCTGATGACTCGCACACTCACTTATTTCAATCACTGACTCCATCTTTTCGATCCATCGAGTATAGGATATCGCACCTCCACTGCCATCAAAGTCCACCGGTTTGCACGCAGTAAATTCCTTGTAAGTACATTGGTATGTGTGAGAACACATACCTTTTCTTGACCATAAAACAGACCAAAATAACCAAAAATTGATCTATAAATGCCAAATATATGTGTTTTTGTGTTTGTAATTGTGCAGGTACGGATATCTAGAAAAAATGGACAAAAATCAAGAGAAAACGACAAAACGAGCATGAGATTGGAGAGAGCACGAAATTATGAGTCTATCGGTAATTGTATTTGGAGCATTGAAGCAAAAGAAAAGTAATTTAAAGATTATTGAAGCCCGAGCCGAACCCACTTTGCTAGCCTCTTTAACTCCGATCAAAAGAAAACAAATTATGTTTACACATAACTTATCCCTCTTCCAAAAAAAGACTAGATCATCATCCCCATAGTCCACCACTCGGCCCAAAAAAAATATAATACCCGGCCCATCTACAAATGAAAGAAAAGGGCTGACGTCGTTGATATATACTTCTGAGGAGCCAAGGAAGAAAAGTGAGCCGACACTTTTCCCATCTTGGGGTCGGTGACACCATCAAGACCCACACACGTCACCTAGCATTAAATCATTATTTTTGTTACAATTTCATCTCAACTAATACAGTAACTAGTAGCTTGTACTATTAATTAATGTTTCTTATGTGGTTCGTATGAAAATTTTGATGTCATGTTTTCATTTACTTTTATTTCAACTTTCCTAAATAGTTTAGCTTTATCTATTTCGAACATTTTTACTCCGTATTAATCAATAGTTTCTTCTTAATGAATTTAAGGTTCTTTTCTTTTGCAAACGTAATTTTGTCTACCTGATGATCTAATCTAGTATTTTAGTTGTCATTTTATTTCACTCAATCTTTTACGAATGATGTTTTTATTTTAAGTTTGCTAATTCTTAACTAAAATTTTTTATTTCTTTCTTATATTTAAACTGTTCCATCAAAGCTTTGCTTTATTGATTCTAGTGATTATTGGTGATTAAGAGATAAATTTGGGGTAAAGATGGAGTTAATAATGGAGCTTATGGATGGGGTTTTGGAGCTTATAGAATGGGTCTCATCTCGCCGTATTTATGTTTTCATCTCATTTAGTTATCTCTATCCTTTTTATCTCTTTATTTTTAGTATTTTAATTGTTATTGTCATGTTTGTTAGTTTAAGGATTAATTTAGTTTTATTTTGCATTATGGAGTAGATTTTTATATGCTTGTTAAAGTGAGTTATGAATTGAGATTTAAATGTAAGAACCTAGAAATTGTTGATTAGTAATTTTTAAGTTACTTAGATTGAAATTTTGGTTGTTTGAGCGGGCAAAAGCCGCGAAAATAATTGGGTTTTAGTTTAGATATTGATATCTCTTTATGAAAAATTGTTTTCAAAAGAAACCAATGTTGTGAGAAAATAATTATTTGTAAAAGATATTAATTCATCAATAAAGGACTTAATTGAAATAATAAACCACACTTAATGATCTTGATAATTTGCTTAACAAGTATATATTTTTATCATATATTTCTTATTTGCTTGCTTAGTGTAATCTAATTTATTATTTTTAGTTGTTATCGTTAACTTTAGATTATTTACTTACTACTAGTTTTATTATTATCTTTGCTTAGCATAATTTAGTTGTTATCATACATTTCTAGGATTAGTTTTCTTCGTTTTGACTTTTTAGGCTCGGTTATTTCCCGTAATTGCGCATTTTTAGGTTTAAATTCGTTTTTGCTTATTTAAGCTTTATATATTTGTTTTATTTGCTTGTTAAATTATTTTTAGTTTATGATTTATAATTTTAGTTTTAAAATCCAAAAATTCCCTTTTTCCATTCAATTCATAAAATCGCGACTCGAACCCAAATTCCATTCATTCCTTCATTGAGAAAACGACTCGGGTTTACATATTTCCGTTGTAATCCTTTGGACTTTATATATATATATATATATATATATATTTAAAATATATATATATATATATATATATATATAATTGTTACAATCATACATCCTTTGTTACCGTTGTTGTGGTTCCTGTTATTGACGTGATCACTTCCACCGTTGTTGTCCGCGTGATCATTCCCACACACGTTGTTCCCTTGGTTGCTAATATGGTCGCCAACTTGGGTGACAATGGTGGGTAGCAGTTCTCGTAGTTGTTGGGCGATAATGGTAGCAACATCAGGAGTCTCATTGCTGGTATCGTCGCTTCCCGTGCCGAGACCTCCTGCCCTACCTCCTCGTCCACCAGTCCTTCCTCCCCTTGGTGGTAGAACACCTCAGTTAACTCGAGTTGACCTTCTTGGAGGCATGATTCTACAGAGTAGGACATTGGTAAACGTTAGATAGGAGATAGGTAAGATAGGTCGGTATACGTGTCGTGCTACTATACTTAACTTCCTATCTGACAATCCATGACTTTGATAAGTCCATGCCGCATCATGTTATCGTAAAAACGTTGGCCAGACGTTTTTAGGATAGCATCATGTTGCATTTACTTATCATCATCACTTCGTGTCATACTATACACATAATCGCACACGTAATTCCTATAATGCAAACTATATAAGGGTTCTTAGGTTATAGTCTAGGTTAAACCACCTAATTCTCTATAACCTTGGCTCTGGTACCAATCTGTCACACCCCAAAAAATGGCGCAGCGGAATGGCATTCACGGGGTATGACTTCTTAGAAAAGAACACAAAGTTTCACAATAGAGAAATACTAAATGTACAACATAGGATAAATAACAGTCACAACTCCCATAGCTGGGTTAAATACAAAGATCCAAGATAAACATAAGTCTCAAAGTTAAACAACATGACTAGAGAACAACAAAATGCAACTTCATGAGCTATAACCCTAAAAGGTCTTGTCTTAAGTCTTGCTAAGCCGGGCCAGTACTCAACCTTCTAGTGTAACTTCAGTCTTAGCACCTGAAAATGGTACTAGAAAACGTCAACATAAAGTTGGTGAGCTCGTAGGTTTAGATGTTAAACCAAGAAGCTGTGAATAATAGCTTAGGACAATAGTGAGCAAGATATACAAATATGAGCACATAATAAAGATCACAAACTATCACAGACTGCAAAACACACATATTTGATCCACACATAGTCTGGGTGCCACTTCCAAAATGTTATACTGGGTGCCATTTCCCAAATGATATACTGGGTGCCATTTCCCAAATGATATACTGGGTGCCACTTCCCAAAATTTTACCCACAATGCATCACAAAACAGTTTCGCACGTTCAAGCTAAGTCACACAATCTGAATTCACACAGTAAGGCACATATTGCAATCAAAACACACATATTGTCCAAACCACGAAAATAGTAAATCACAGCATGAAAACATTTGTAAAGCATTTAGTACCATTTCCACCCCAAGGTAAAACACGTTAAAAATGGGGCTACGAGAACTCACCTTAGCAAAAGCGAATTCCGATTGATAAATTAGCACACTGTAAATTAAGCCCGATAACTCTAACCATGACCTAAACAATATATATGTCTTAGGCTCGAAAACAAGGCCATGTACGCAAGTTCATACTTTACTTTATCACTTGTACATGTTGTTGTAATATTTATCATCAAAATATAGTTGCGTCAAATTTGATCCTTTATTTAGAAAAATTACCACTTTAGAAAATGTAACTTGCAAATCTTACGATCAAGTTTTAGTCGTCAAGTTAATGGCTATTCCACAATTCTCTAACGCGCCTAAAAATATATATATTGTTCTACCATTTCCGTTCACGTCATTTTAGCCAAATTATACTCCAAGAGGTTCAAAAATCCGTTTTACACATTTTATCAGCTTTTCTAATAGAGAGGAAATAAGCTGTCAACGTATATGTTGACGTAAATCTTTGTTAGGCGATAACTTTTGCGTCGTAGCTTCATTTCTTAACTTTGACCTATCCCCGCGAAGTTATTTAAGTTTACTATCGGATTTCTAAGGTCTCGGCTAGTCTAGATACCATTTAACCTCAGTTTTCATTACTCAAATTTCTGGACAGATTCACAATTTTTCTGAAAATGTAGTTTTCGTCGTAAAAATTGAAACTAGTGTATCTTTTTTGTTACAAGCCCGTTTTAACTCCTTCAAGCGGCTACGTTTTCGTTATTGAGTCTATTTTCTATATTTCTAGCCTAAAATGGTTTCCAAGTTACTGAGTTTGCTGTATTTATCAAAACGGGACAGAATCTATTTTTAAGAATGCCAAACTATTTTTACAAATCTTCTAGTCATTTTAACCACTTAACCACAACTTCAATTCTAGTCCTAGTTCCTCCATCAACTTCTCAACATAATAATAATGATCTAACCATAAGCTTAACAATATCCTAAGGTCCACGTAATAATCATCAAGAATGTTTAAATCTACAAGTTTACTAACATACAAGTATATATAATGTTTTCATCACTTTCTTGGTGAAGATTTTCACTAGCTAGTTTTCTTGTAGTCAAAACTTGTTCAAAACATAATCTTTTGTTTAAGGATCATTGTAAATGTAAAACTTATCAACATGTACCAAGTGATAACTAAATATATATACTTGAACTTGCATTATAACATGAAAAACAAGAAGTTTTAACTATGTAAGATTACTTACAAAGACTAGTGAAATGAGAGTTGTAAAACACTTGATTAACCTCAAGATCAATGCTCTAAACCCTTACTAAAGAGCCCTAGTATACTTGATCTTAACCAAAATAAGATTACTCCTTCTTTTGCTCCAAGAGTGTGTGTCGATTTGTAGTATACAATGGGAGGATATTTTCTTTTTCTTGAACTAGTTAACTAGTGCAAAAATTGGTGCAAGACACATGTATTTATACTTGAGATTTTCAAATCTACAATAGTTAGTCAAAAGATACCAAAGGTGACTTGGTTGTGTTGTTTGCTAAATGGGGGTCTAGGGGGGGACAAAAACTTGGTCAAGCCACCATTTGAGATTTGTGGCTCCATGTTTTGTGGTAATTGTAGGCTAATAAATGTTGCTTTATTTTTTGTCTAGCAAATAATTATAAGGCAAGAGGAGGGGGGCGGCAATATGAATAAAATAGGGTTAGATGAGTTGTTTTGATACAAGAGTGTATATGTTGTATGTATTGGGTGTTAAAAATAGGTATTGATTGTTGATTCGGTGATTAACGAAAATTATACGTAATTAAACGTAAGTTGTAAAGAATTTACCTTAGGCATAAGGAAATATTTTTGCAAATTTTGTAATCATTTAGGAAGTATAAAAATACGTTACAAATAATCGTTGGGAGAATTGGATATATCGGGTGTTAAATTTTTTAATTACGAATTGCGTTTGTTGAATTGACAACCGTAAGTAATTTAAGAAAAGAAAATTGTTCTAGGGTTTAAAATTATGAACTGGAGTAGGAGCAAGGTACTGGAGCGTTGTGGACTAAATATAGCCTAAGTCCCAGTGATAACATATTTATTTTAAAACGAAATGCGGTAACTTAAAGGTTCCTGAAATTTACCAGTTGTCACATGGACGGAATTAGTTGCTTGTCAACTAACCCAAAACTAAACTAAAATCAATAAAAATAAACGGAAAAGTAAGTTGGTGGTAACTCTTATGATAGGAAAAGAAATGTTTACTGTAGGCTCCCATTCTAATCAACAATCTACACATAAACATGGTGAGTTGATGGTGTTCATGGTGGTGGTGGTGGTGATGTAAGTGGCGGTTATGGATGTAGAGAGAGAGAGAGATGGAGAGAGTCTTTGTATTATCACACACTTGAAACATACATAAGCACACAAACAAGTGAGACTTGTTTGCTTACAAATAGCCTTCCAACGCCTATGTGGGTTTGGGATGGGCTTAGTTCTCTTGGGCTTTGACTATATGTAGGACTGAATCTATACATGATTTATGTGGTTCGGGAGGTCTAGGTTGATCAAAGTATAACAAATCCATGTTAGTTCTAGTGAGAGAAAGTGTAGAGAGAGGGTGAAGAAAAACACAAAGTATATTAGCTTGAAAGAATGAATATTACACTATGATTTTCCCACACCCCTCATGGAGAGTTATGAGGGGTATTTATAGGCTCATTACATTACAAGTTTGCCACTTAAACTATAGTAGTCCCTGCGGGCACTACTTGCTACAAATCTAGTCCAATTCACTTGTGTGACGTTATCTTTATAAATAAGCGAGGCTAACAATCTCTCTCCAAAATATCGTCACATGTGAATGGTTACAATGAGACCTATAAACAGAGAAAATTACAACTATAATAAACTATGTTGACGTTGTTGAAGCGCAGAGTCTCTGTAGTCTAGATACTGAGGCAGACTTGAAGTTCTCTCTTCCGAAGATCTCGGCATCGATCTTTGGCGCTGACGGAACTAATCCTTGTAGCTCTGAACTTCAACTGTAATGGTCTAGTTAGGTTATTACTCCCTCCTAACTAGTGAGCCTTTTCTTTTTATATGTTCCCTCCTGAATCGACAACTCTCTTTAGTCTTCAAACACGCAGCGGAGAATGTAGACACTAAAGTGTAGTACCATGGTTGTCGTTCGGGGAGCATCATAACAACATACTTCACATAAATTTGCATCCAAGTTGATAATAAGTCCTGATGTACTTCTCCCTCCTGATGGTTGCGAGTTATCGGAATCATCATAATGTTGTGTACACGCTTTATATTACCTTTTACTTGATGCAATATTAAAGCCATAACAGCCCGTGTAAGCATAATTTCATGAGAATATGTCGAAAAAATACTCTCAATACAATTCTCTCAGATCAACCTGTAAACGAACCTCCTTTTAATTCACTGGCTACTAGTAATGACCACATATGGAGAAAACCCGATATGACCAACTTGAAAAAGAAGTAAACACCCCTTAGATATGTGACTTAATCTTGTACGAAAGTGCGACTAAGAACCTATACTGAGCACTACAACGTAACTCCTTAAAGCATAGGTAGTGTCATATACCCAAACCAATCAAACAGTATATGAAATATCCACCTCTTGGACTATCCACAACTTCATGTGACACTGAGTACTACAACGTAACTCCTTAAAGTGATGGCCAATGTGAGCATTAAGAACCGACTTATGCGTTTATAGATCACACATTTAGCTAGATGTCCAAGTCTTAATCACTACCAGTGTATGCCCAAACAAGTATCTCTGAAAGTCATGCATCCATCCAACCTCTAGACTTTGAGATAAATAAGTACACATGCCCGTGAAATGTCACTTCAAAATCAAATCAATAATACCGTACAAAAACCCCATAGTCATTTTTGTTAAACATAACAATTATAGCCGTGAAATATGTATCCTCGTGAAATTTTTAATACCAAAATACCTTTCAGTCCATTTTCAGTCCAATATATAAACTAATCGAATGTCAGTTCACGAATTGTTTCAACAATGGACCAAACAATTGTAGAAAACAATCAGCAGCCCAAATCCAATCAGTGATAAAATCAAAATCCAAGTCCATGATAGGATCCAGTACAAAGAATAATACCAGGTGCAATTTTGATATAATCCATCCTAATCATATGGTATTATTCATTTCAACCCTAATCCACTCACACCTTTTGATAACGCCTGTCTCTCACCTCCTTTGTTATCACTGCCCCCATCATTCTTAAATCTGCTTCAACCCTCCTTCATCAAACCGATCTAATCACAAATACAACAAACAAAACTCGCATCTCATCTTCTTCCATCATCATCAAAAACTAATCAATCATCACAAATACACTTAGTACCATATCATTGGTCACAGGTAAGTTTAATTGTGTTGCTTAATGTTATTGTTGTTGTCTAGACGAACTGAAGTGAAAATGAAACAGTCTTGTTATTGTTTTCACTTTGAGATTTTTTGTATATATAACACGAAGTATATCTTCACAAGGATCTATGATGAGATTGGTTCAATACTAAAAAAATCTTTTAAAAGATTGAAATGCGATGAACTGTTATGAGATCTTATGTATCTGTTTATGCACGAGTCTTGTTTGATTAAGAGTCTTGAGGTTGTTTGGAGATGGGATTGAAGGTGAGGTGTTAGGATAGAGTTGGATTTTTAGTTGTTGGAGTTGGATTGATATCGACTAGGCTGTGAGATTTTTTCTTCTTCGATTTATTTTGTATTTCCTTAAAACCATATGGACTGATGATGTTTACTGAGGTCTTGGTATTTTGTTATTAGGTTAGTGGTCATTGTGGTCCTTCTTCATCTTGATTCTTTTTTTTTTCAATTCCGATGATTGGTTATAGAACCAATTCCGCCGACTTTGACTGTTTGACTTGTCGAATTGCGATAATTAAATCCAATTCCGACAGGTTCAATTTCGACGGGTCAATTCTGACAGGTCAATTTTGACAGATCAATTCCGACGGGTCAATTTCGACGGTTCCAATTCCGACGGGTATTATCGAATTTCTTTACAATAAATCGAATCCAATTCCGATGAACAAGGGTCTGTCAGAATTACTTTACAAGCAATTCCGATAAAAGAGGGTTTTGATTTTTGACCATTAATTTTGACGATTTTTCCGACCAAAAATTCTGACCACCTTTTCAGACCATGTATCCGACCAATTTTTACCACTTTTCACGGTATGGTACAAGAACAAGTCACAAAAATAATATACTACATCAACCTGTTAACGAGGTACATATATGACCACAAGAAACAAATAATGAAACTGATAGTGAAGTATTATGAATTTTCTGACCACTTTTGATACTTAGAAACTGTTACCACTAAAGACAGAAAAAAAATTTCCAGATCTAAAAAAATATGGGTAGAACAGCTTCAAAAACATAAACGAAAATCAATGACATAACACAACCATGGCTCTTATACCAATTGTAGGACCGAATCTATACATGATTTATGTGGTTCAGGAGGTCTAGGTTGATCAAAGTATAACAAATCCATGTTACTTCTAGTGAGAGAAAGTGTAAAGAGAGGGTGAAGAAAAACACAAAGTATATTAGCTTGAAAGAATGAATATTACACTATGATTTTCCCACACCCCTCATGGAGAGTCATGAGGGATATTTATAGGCTCATTACATTACAAGTTTGCAACTTAAACAATAGTAGTCCCTACGGGCACTACTTGCTACAAATCTAGTCCAATTCACTTGTGTGATGTTATCTTTATAAATAAGCTAGGCAAACACTATATAAGACTTAAACTATTTAGAATAAGCTATTAGCCTATTGGATTACTTCCTATAACCCGTTACTAGACTCTTACATATTACATACAAACGTTCATAGTTCCAAAATATAGAATGACCATCACTTCTATTACTTTCTACTAAAAGTAATGCTAACAATCTCCCCCTAAGGGATGTCATTCTGAAGTCATTCCTTAGTTGTCTTGGATGAGTTGTTGTGAATTGGTCTTCTTTACTCTTGCTCTTTGAACTTTTAACGTTGTGTAAGATGAGTCTTTATTCTTCGTTCTTTTCCATGCTTTGTGATCTCGTGATGTAGAGTTGTTGTCTTTTCTTGTCTTTTCTTGCCTTGATCGATAATCTTCATATTCGACTTTATCTTTGTCTTTTCATCATACTCATACGTCTTGTATAGCTTTGATCTTCATCCTTGAGCTTTCATCATTTGCTTGGATATGTTCTTGACTTTGTTTGATTAGATCTTCGACTTTGATGATTCATTGTCTTTATCTTGATGTCTTTGTCTTGAACTTTCCTGATTTGAGCTTTTGACGATGATGTTGTTTGTTGCGCATGTATAAGTTTATGTTGGTGAAAGATGTCGATGTCAGTGGTTGTTCACGTCATGTGATGTCATCTTTTGTACCTGCATACAAAGGTTAGTTCATAATCGTGTAACTCCAATTGATTATAGTGAGCTTCTTCTTTGAGAATTCACTTCAATTGTTAACCACTAAGCTTAATTCATGAAGAATTAACGAAGCGACCTGCTGTCAGCGCTGCTTAATGTTGACACTGGCAGGGTTTCCATTCGATCATTGTGGATTCACATAAGTAATAGCACTCATGAATGTTCTGGCAAGATTACTATGATCTGCGAAGGACTCTAAAGATATACATTTTGCGTTCTCAATGTTGAACAACAAATGTAGGTTTTGGAATGTGTCCTAAGAGATTTTATATATATTGAATCTCAATTGGCTCTAGACTCAATTTGTACGTTTTGATTTAGTGAGCAGAGGCTGGAGCAGAGTGCCACCTTTTCAATATTAACACATCTTGGAGTGAGAGGTCAATAGATTACGTGTTTATCTCCATGAGAAATGAAACAAGTATCTTTTAAGAGAAACTTGAGTGGCTGGGAAGGGTTGTGCATTGCATCACTGGGTCCATGATGTCTTGTCTTCAATATCTTAATCATCTTTGTGATTATAGATATATTATGTATTGACTCGGTTTCTGTCCTAAGTTTATGTAGGGCTATTTCTTTTCACCCTTTCATTAACTTTTTCTTTTTAATTCTTCAACCCCTTCTTTCCCTTTTTCTCAATTACTCATTTTTCTCAATTACTCCTTTTTTCTCATACCTAAGGACTTCTTCACTAACTACTGGATTGTCCCTGGGTAGATCCTTCCGGCTCTGGCTGGATCATGGGATAGAACCTAAACTTAACCTCCTTATATCTTCATAAGCATAAGAGTTGGTTTTGGTTTGTTGAAAGTTTCACAGCCATAAATTTATGAATTATTCAAATAAGACTAGACTTTGCGAGACACGTTTACGTAGACTAGTTAAAGAGATACATCATCAGCTTTTAGGTGATGACTGGCTCTAATAACTAACTTGAAATTATTACCCGTCACGGTGCAAGTCTATTCGAGATAATCACATTTGAGTCAAGCTAAATGAATTTTTAAGATTCATATCATATCACAAATTCATAAGATCACTTTTCAATCACGTTTTTCTCCCCCTAAAAAATAGCATATCATGATATTTTTTTTAATATCAATGATGTTTTTGAAAAGCATTTGGAGAGTCGAATGGATTTTTAAGCATGAAAATTTGTTTAAAAATTTTATACTCCCTTTTCTTCATAAAAGCATTTTGATATAACTAACGAAATGATTTTATCGAAAGTTTATCGTTTGAAAGTTTTGAAGAGAGTTATCTTTAAGCACAATAAGATTTTTGTTTCACACTTAGAGACTAAAAGAGTTCTTTGTGGTAAACGTTTGTTTAAGAGTAGGTGCTAAAGATGGTATTTTTGTTTTGAAATCTTTTCTTTTGTAAAATAATGTTTTTCAAATAGAAAAGAATTTCTTTTTTTAAAAGCTTGAGTTGTGTACCGATGTATACACAAGTCGTTGGATAAAAACGAGTTTTGGGTTCTAAAATCTTTTTATTTGTATATACTCGAACATATTTGAAAAAAATATTTTTTCTTGAAGTACGAGTTCTAAGCTGAAATACTTAGAAGTCATTTGAATTTTGAAAATTTTAAAAGATTTTGACAATCTAAAAAATTTGAGTAAAATTTCCAAAAATCAAGAATTTTCTTCGTTTTCTTTTTAGCAAAGAATGTACTAAATGAGTACAAAATTCGTTGTTTTGAAGTACGAGTTACAGTCTGTCATCTAAATGCAAGTCATTTTGAAGTCCTTGTTTTGAAATCTTTTTTTTGAGGTGATGTACCCGGACTTTCTTTAAAAATATTTCACGTTGAAGTGCGAGTCATACATTGTTATATGTGTATAAATCATAATGAAAAAAATAGAAAAAAAGTAAAAAATGAAAATACTTTTTATTTTTTGAGAATTTTTGATGTTTTTGTATTTTTGTCGTTTTCTATTGTTTTTGCATTTTTTCAAAATTTTATATTTTTGTATTTTGTTTTTATGGGTTTTTCAAATTTTGTATTTTGTTTTTCAAAAATATTTACTGATAAGCGAAGTCTTTTTTATTTTGAAAATCTTAAGATGATTCGAGAAGACTCTCTAACTTTTCTGGAGTTAGGCTTCGCATTCCAATTCGATGAACTAAATACTTGAACCTTTCTTTTGGAAGGGCTTTAGTAAATAGATCTGCAAGTTGGTATTCAGTCCTCACGAAATATAGTTCAATAGTCCCTTGTTCCACATGCTCCTTGATGAAATGGTAACGAACATTAATGTGTTTTGTACGCATCCAAAGTACTTGAGCACAACATGTCGATAGACATACATACTCAGCTTCTGCAGTGGAAAGTGCGGTACAGTCTTGTTTCTTTGAAGACCAACTTACTAGTTTTTCTCCCAAAAATTGAGCTCCCCCTGACGTACTTTTTGCTGTGTCTCTACAACCTGCATGGTCAGCATCTGAAAAGGCCATGAAATCGAATCCAAATCCTTTCGGATACCAAATACCCATGTCGACGGACATACGAAGGTATCGAAAGATTCTTTTTACCTCTTTAAGGTGATTCTCTGTAGGCTTTGCCTGAAATTGCGCTAATAAACATACAGCAAAATAAATGTCGGGTCGACTGGCTGTTAGATATATGAGAGAACCAATCATGCTCCGATATAATTTTGGATCAACTGGTTTCCCGTTTAAATCAAAATCCAGTTTCGTTGTAGTAGCCATTGGGGTACTAGAAGGATCACATTTGTCCATTCCATGTTTCTTAAGGATTTCTAAGGTATATTTGTGTTGATTTAGAAAGATACCAGTTGGGGTTTGATGAATTTGAAGTCCAAGAAAATATTTTAGTTCCCCCATCATTGACATCTCAAATCTGCTCTTCATTAGATTTAAGTTTTCTTTTGAAAGTTTTGGATTAGTGGAGCCAAAAATGATGTCATCCACATAAATTAGAACGATCAAGATGTCATTGTGGTATTTTTGTGTAAAAAGTTTTGGGTCAACAATACCTTTTGTGAAGTTGTTCTGAAGTACAAATGAAGATAGTTCATCATACCATGCTCGTGGAGCCTGTTTTAGACTGTAGATAGCCTTCTTTAGCTTGTATACGTGGTATGGATGTTCCATATCAACAAAGCCTTTGGATTGACTCACATAAACCTCTTCCTTAATAGTGCCATTCAAGAACGCTTTCTTGATATCCATTTGATAAACCGTGATGTTCTTGTGAGCTGCGTAGGCTAGAAATATCCGAACCGCTTCTAGTATTGCCACTGGCGCGTATGATTCTTTAAAATCTATCCCTTCTTCTTAAGAATATCCTTTAGCCACTAGACGATCTTTGTTGCGAATTACAGTCATTTCTTCATCTCTTTTGTTCTTCCATAACCACTTGAGAATGATAACCGGTTTGTCGATCGGTCGTTCAACTTTTTCCCAAGAGTCATGTATTTCGTATTGTAGAAGTTCTTCCTGCATCGCTTCAATCCAGCAGTCATTCGCCATAGCTTCACGAATGTTCTTTGGTTCTTTATCCATGCATATAGCAAGTGCAAAGATACAAAGTTCTGGATCTGTTGCTAGTCTGCTTCTCGTCATTACTGGTTGTTGTAAATCGCCAAGCACTTGGTGGATTGGATGGTCTCTTGTCCATTTTAGTTATGAAGGATACCTTGGAATTACCAAATCCGTATTGTTGGCCCATGAAGATGATTCTGCAGATCCCGTTACTTGATTAGCATATGGATTGTTGAATTCTTCTAACTCTTCATTGTTATGGATTGGTGTTTGTTCATCTTGAGATTTTTGGTTCTGCTCTTGTACAACATTTTGTGGTAGAATGATTTCAATGACTGGCATTTGTGTAGTTGATGTAGATGAGTTTGTTGTAGTTGGTGCTTCTTCTTCGACGGTTGTTGATGCATCTTGTGGTTGTGGTTGTCAATTTTGTTGAGTGGGTGCAGCGGAACGATGTCTTGATGCATTTGTCGAATTTCCACCTTGATATTTATCAAACATTAACTCAAAGAAATTTTCCAGTTCTTGATCTTTAGGCTTATCACAATTTGTTGTTTGAGCTTCTTTAGGTACGAGTCCTGAATTGATGTATCCAGAAGTCTTAGTGTTAAGCTCGGGTCCTAATCTGTTGTAATTAGAAGCCATCGGGTTAAGCACGGGTTCTAGAGCGAGTCTATCAGAAGCCATTGTCATGGTTGATATATCAGTTGAGAAGACCATATGCAAATCTGTTAAATCTGCAGATGAAGACATAGACGACGACGCATTTGATTTGGACTTGGATCCCCACATAAGAATGGGTTCTGAGTTGTTAGTTGTAAGAACATTATCATCTAATAGATCTTCAAATGATATCTCTTCATCCCAGACACATTGATGTTCATTTGATGTACAAGATGTGCAACAGTTATGATATTTCTGTTGTAATTCTCGTAGTGAAACCTTTTTTGGAACATATTTGTGTTTCAGTTTTTGAGATGTCTTAGACTTATGCCATTTAGGCCAAAAGTTGAGCTTGTTTATGTTATTGTCCGAAATTTTTTGTTTTTTGAGCACAGAGTTGCAATCATCTATCATCAATTCAGCAAGCTTAGCTCGAAGAATTGTGCTTTCATTTTGAAGCTCTTGTGATTTTCTTAAATTTGTTTTTTGTTCAAATTCAAGCTCTTCACGTTTTTGAAATAGACTAAAATTTAGATGATAGCACTCATTTTCTTTTCGTTCAAAGTAATTTTCAAATTCAGCATTTTGTTGTTCTAGCAAATTTTGATAGTACTCAACATGTGTAAGACCGTACAGATGTACAACTGTAAAACCCTAAATTTCCATCCATTCAAAATTCCCGTTTTGCCCCTCAAAAACTTTCGAATTTATAAGAGCATACAATTAATTACAAGAGCATTATACATTTTAACCTAAGTATAAAAATTTAACCACATGTCATTATCTCATAAATAAATTTCACCTTATAATTACTATATGTTATGATTGTAAATACAATATTTGTTACAAGTTACAAAAAAAAAAATCTTCCTAGCCCATCTAATTGTATACGCCCCATAGCCCAAAGAAATACAAGATTTGTACAAATTAAAGGGAGATCAAATTAGGCCCATAATTCTCTCAATCAAGGATCAGGAAATTATCACTAATTGATCCATTCCAATTAAAAGGTACGCTCCTTTTTTTTTCTCTCCCTAAAATTCGGTTCCTTCCTTCCCTCCCTCCTCATTGTACGACACAAGCAAAAATACACCAAGTTCCTGGTTAATTTTTCCTCTCAAGAACAAAAGGGGTTCAAGGGTTTTGCTATTGGTAGTTTGTGAGTATTTGATCATTGGAATTCTAGGGTTCTTGTTCTTTTCTTTTGTCTTGTTGAACACAAGGTATCTTCAATCTTTTTCTTGTTTTTCCTTCTTCCCAAGTCGGCACATCATATGCATATGAATCTGAAATTAATCAACACGAAAACCTAATTAGTATCATGTTTTAATACGCATATTAATTGGTTTATTTTGCTACTTGTTAACTCTAATAAACGCCACATGAAATCATAGATATTAACATGATAAAAACTTGTGCAATCGGCTTGTTAATTTTCTGTTTGTAAACGACCCAAATTGCTATGATTCGACCCATCACTTTTTCGAACCCTAGATTTGATCATTAACTCTTATTAGACCTATTAATGTCACGATTACTAAGCTTGTAAAACCTAAAAACCCTAGCACATTTAATGCTTAAGAATTAGGGGGTTTTGTGATTTTTGGTGTTGTTATTTTATGTGTTTCGTGTGGGGTTGTTGTTGTTGATCTTGAATGATTTATATGAAGTGTTTATATATATGGTTGTGATGAGTAAATTCTGGAAATAAAAGTTATATTGATCACGTGGTTGATTGGGTTAAAAAGGAATAGACGAATTAGGGCTTGTTTATGAATTATTTAAAACGGTTCTTGAATATTTAGATTACATGAACTGAAATTGGTGTTTAACTCCTTGGATTTGATTGCATAAGTATTTTAATATGATGCCTAAATGATTTGTGGGTGAATGGTGTGAGCTTATATGCAAATTGGATAATTAAAATGGTGCTAAATATGGCCTAAAATGGATTTTGTGTGCTTGATAACGTGACCTTATGAAGTTTCTAATACTGAAATTTTGCATGTAAACCTATTTTAGGGTTTTGGTTAAGTGTTCCAATTGGTTTGAACAAATTTGAGTTTGATTTGGTTGTTTTTCTGAATTTAATGTGATCATATGTTAAAATGTGTTAGCTGAGTTGTATTTCTGTCGGATTCTATGATTTTTCATTTCCAAACCATAGCTAATTAGAGGCTAAAAATTTACAAGAATCATATTTCATATGTTGACTACCTCCTGGAATTTTCGTAGAATTTTCTAAAGTAATATGGTTAGGTTTTTAAGTGCATACTTTTGAAGTGTATCTGCAGATCCGAATCTGAACATGTTAGCTTAGACGATTTTAAAAAGGGGTGTACACTTGATAATAAAATCTGTAAAAATTCCAGTAGACTCCTAAGACATTTGGACTTCTGTGAGAATTTTTTGGATTTTTAGTTTGGGATTCTGATATGTTTATAAAATTCATTTAGTGGGCTTAATTCTGTGATAAAATCAGTTAAATTTTATGCATGTATATCATATGTGTAAATGTGTTCTTTTGGTGTTTGGTGCCCTAATGTATGTTCTATTATATCGGGTGTGTCTTGTTGATGTCGTATTGACTTGTGTGTGAGTACGTTTAACCTACTTGATAATCCCGAACCCTAAACCAAATTTTACTATATTGGGAAGTCGTATTAAAAGTTGCTTAATCCGAAAAGTTACTAAATATGGAAACATACTAAATATGGAAAGTTACTAAATATAGAAAGTTATTAATTATGGAAAGTTACTTAATCTGGAAGGTTACTAAATATGGAAACTTACTAAATATAGAAAGTTACTAAAAATGGAAAGTTTCTAAAAATAGAAAGAAATCTAAATTATGAAATCTGATTAAAATGAGCTTGTAAGTAATATGTGATTATTAAATTGTATAGGTTCGGTGAAGAAGGAGTGACCTTCCATTTCTATGTGATCCACCTTTTATCTGTTTGTCTTTTGGCATAAGGTACAGATATTCTGACCTTTCTTTTAAGGTTTCTCATGATTCCTTTCACATCTTCTGATTTATTAACCCTGATTATGAACCTTTGCTATGTACCCATTGATTATGAACCTTTGCTATGTACCCATTGATTATGAACCTTTGCTATGTACCCTTTGATTTTGAACCTTTGCTATGTACCCTTTGATATGAGCCTTTGCTATGTACCCTTTGATATGAGCCTTTGCTATGCACCCTTTGATATGGACCTATGATATTTATGATGACCTTAGATTCTGTGTCATTACTATGACATTCTGTTTGACCCTTCAGTTTGATACCCGAGCTATCACTAGTCATGGGGGTTCCATGACCATGTCTTTGATGCACCAATGGCATGACTCTGGGGTAGTCGAGTGATGTTCCACCCCGTCCCTTTTGTTATGTAATATGTATGGCCATGATGATTATGATTTCTGCAGGGGCGTATGGATGCATCCTAGTTCTGATCTGTTATGTTATTATGATATGTTTCTGGTGACTGGTGCTGTGTGCCATACACGCCTTTCACAATTCTAGGAGCTGATCACTCCATTATGCTACTTATGTTACTTATGAAGATTATGATATGATGTTATGATATGATATATTTCTGGGCTCGTGGTATATTTCTGACAACCTTTACACCTTTGATACATTTTGTTATACCTTCTGTATTTCCCCAATGCACTATATTCTGTGTTTCTCATTTTCAGTTTTCAGTACTTTGTTATATATATCTGTTCACTGAGTTTTTTAAGCTCAGCCGCATTTCTTTTTCACCACGGCAGGTTGTAGAGGGAAGCTGGGATATGAGTGAAGAGTGCATAAGAGCCCTTAGAGGACTACACCTTTGATAGCTACCTTGGATTAGAGTTGACTTGGAGATTTTCATTACCAGACTTATTGTACCTTTGTTGTAATCCTTGTATTCCATTTACCTTAGATTTCATTTGTAACCTTTGAATTTAATTGTATTATTAAAGTCTTCCGCTTGTGTATGTTCTGTTTGACACCATGAATGTGATATCTTAACCCTTGTCGGGTTGGGGTGTTACAATTATGGTATCAGAGCCCAGGCTTCGACTTGTAGTACATAAAACCTTGACCTGTGAAGCTTGGACCCTTAGGCTTCCACTGTAAGAGCTTATAAGACAACCTTTGAGAACTTGCTTTAGAATCTCCCTATAGAAACTTAAAGTATGACCGGTGAGGATTGGGTAGACTAGGACATTGTCTAAGTAGTATTGCTTCCGCATCACTCTGAATCGTGCCTCTACTGTTAGTTAAGCCCAAGAAGATCATTCTTCCAGAGATTAGAATTTATGCACAACCTAAGTTAGTAACCAAGTAAGTTTAGAATACCTTGAGAAACATATGGATATACCTTACACTATTTAAGTTTCACTTTCTGATTCCGACCTTCATCTCCGATTCGTTTGATAATCAGTTTGGTACCTTTCCGACCATTCTGAGAATTCTTACAACTATAATGTGTTTGACACATTCTGTGAATTCTTTTGCTTATGCTGAGCATATAAAGTTTCCTGTAACACTTTTAGATTTCACATAAACCATTTCTATTCTTATGAGAAACCTGGTGGTTATTAACCACAAGTATAGGAATTTGACCATTCCATTCTGATCATAAGATTTAATCTGCTGAGTGTTTTCCTTTGGAAGTATATAATTTCAATATTATTCTGGTATGGATTTGTTAACTGAGAATGAAAATGCTAACGACTGTCATGCTATACATCTCAATTTTGACGACTCAAACAAATTGTTTCTATCAATTCTTTTACCATAAGTTTCGGCTGGCGAAACCGTTATTCATTACCCCAAATTGAGGATTTATCTGATCAACCGTAGGATGTGAAGTTTCCATGGAGATTGATTTAAGGTCCGATTATCATCTGTTACGTGTAAGAAGCAAGATATTCCTGAACTGCCTTTCGTACTCATTGTGATCACTATGAATTTTAATGATGTCAATTGTATTGGCAAATACTTCAACTATTCTTATGGATCTAATGAAATCATGTCTTTCACGAGTATTTGGACAAATTTGTTATAGTATGACATTGTGGTGTGTTCAGAGGCGAATGAGGAACATGAAGATCAATTCTTGTTAAGTCTGGATGACCCGTTGTTCTGGAAGAGTAAATTTTGATTGGTGTTCATAAGTTGCAACAGATAGTACTACTATGGATCCTGCGAAGACTGAGATTTCCACCAAAGGGCCAAGATCGACGACAGTTGCTGGAGTTAGAAACTTACAGAAGAGTAGAGGAAGGTGTACACGACTAGCGTTACCATCAATGAAGCATGTGAGAAGAGGAGAGAAACTTAAGAGGGACTCGATTATACTTTATTCAGCACGTGAAGATTACTGCTTGGGCATCAAGACAACCAAACCGTAGGAGATGAGCTATTTAACACATAACCTGGAGTTGACAACAGTGGTGGTTACCTTAAAGATTGAAATACATTTCTCGCAAGGTGAAAGTGGTGGCGAGCATAGAAGAAGAATCTAATCAAGATGACGAAGTTTGAGCTGTGTTAGAAGACCTGACTGAGACACGCAGTATCACCTCCCTATTCATATTAGTTGTACTAAGATGAATTGAGATCAGAAGTAGGCTTGCTGGTAGAAGGGTATTCAATGATCATGTCAGAGATTCACATTACTATATCTCAGTTCTAGGATGGACTACAGAAGGCTTGAGGAATCAGACTCAAGTTTAAGATTCCTTTTCACTGATGGACAAACAAAGACAGACTACTCGGACTTGGAGGAGGTTTTGAGATCATGTATTTTGAATGAACGGATTCTTGAAGTGAACATTCATGTCTGGTTGAGTTGATTCCTGTGAAAGATGGAGTAATTGATGCAATCGATGACGTACTTCACTTCTGCTAGACATACTTAGGTTTCCATTACCTTTAGGATGATAGGTTACTTTTCACAACTCGAGATAGAGTATGACCATTATGAGGGAATACTTATATGATGCTAGTATTATGACGCCTGATCAACGTGATAATACTTACATCATATAACGTGCACTTATTGTGATCATAGGATATCTCGAGGAGTGCCTGAGGAGCTTTAGATTTCTGACATTGAATGAAGATTGTCCGCGATTAGTAGACCATAGGTTCATTCTATCTGTCCGAACGTTCTACCTTCATCGTTAGACATCTTGATAAGTTTGAACTCTCGACATGCATTTTGTTGACCTTGGTAAATCCGTTAAGAATCTTAAGCTTCATTGTAGAGCTCTCTACCGTTTGATATTATCATCTAATCTGTCTTCTGTCCATATGTGTTCTATATGTCACTATTGAGAAGTTAAGCCTACCATCTGCTACATGTACGTTTCATTTCCGTTGAATCTGATTCATTATGATCTACACTGGATAAAGATCTGAGGCTATGAATTATGAGAAGCAAATCTGTCTATATGTAGAAATCCTTTGGAAGAATTATACTGAAGACGAGACTACTTGAGAAACTGAAGAGTTATGCATATTTATTATTCATGTGCTTTCTATGATTCGATACGTTTCCATTTGATCTGTCTACTCAAATTTTGAGGATAAAATTTTTCTTGTAGAGGGGAAGAGTTGTAAAACCCTAAATTTTCATCCATTTGAAATTCACGTTTTGCCCCTCAAAAACTTTCGAATTTATAAGAGCATACAATTAATTACAAGAGCATTATACATTTTAACCTAAGTATAAAAATTTAACCACATGGCATTATCTCATAAATAAATTTCACATTATAATTACTATATGTTATGAATGTAAATACAATATTTGTTACAAGTTACAAAAAAAAAATCTTCCTAGCCCATCTAATTGTATACGCCCCATAGCCCAAACAAGATTTGTACAAATTAAAGGGAGATCAAATTAGGCCCATAATTCTCTCAATCAAGGATCAGAAAATTATCACTAATTGATCCGTTCCAATTAAAAGGTACGCTCCTTTTTTTTCTCTCCCTAAAATTCGGTTCCTTTATTCCCTCCCTCCTCATTATACGACACAAGCAAAAATACACCAAGTTCCTGGTTAATTTTTCCTCTCAAGAACAAAAGGGGTTCAAGGGTTTTACTATTGGTAGTTCGTGAGTATTTGATCATTGGAATTCTAGGGTTCTTGTTCTTTTCTTTTGTCTCGTTGAACACAAGGTATCTTCAATCTTTTTCTTGTTTTTCCTTCTTCCCAAGTCGACACATCATATGCATATGAATCTGAAATTAATCAACACGAAAACCTAATTAGTATCATGTTTTAATACGCATATTAATCGGTTTATTTTGCTACTTGTTAACTCTAATAAACACCACATGAAATCATAGATATTAACATGATAAAAACTTGTGCAATCGGCTTGTTAATTTTCTGTTTGTAATCGACCCAAATTGCTATGATTCGACCCATCACTTTTTTGAACCCTAGATTTGATCATTAACTCTTATTAGACTTATTAATGTCACGATTACTAAGCTTGTAAAACCTAAAAACCCTAGCACATTTAATGCTTAAGAATTAGGGGGTTTTGTGATTTTTGGTGTTGTTATTTTATGTGTTTCGTGTGGGGTTGTTATTGTTGATCTTGAATGATTTATATGAAGTGTTTATATATATGGTTGTGATGAGTAAATTCTGGAAATAAAAGTTATATTGATCACGTGGTTGATTGGGTTAAAAAGGAATAGACGAATTAGGGCTTGTTTATGAATTATTTAAAACGGTTCTTGAATATTTAGATTACATGAACTGATGGTGTTTGACTCGTATTTGATTGCATAATTATGTTAATATGATGCTTGAATGAGTTGTGGGTGAATGGTGTGAGCTTATATGCAAATTGGATAATTAATATGGTGCTAAATATGGCCTAAAATGGATTTGTGTGATTGACTGTTCTGAATGTCGATTTTGTGTGCTTGATAACGTGAGCTTCTGAAGTTTCTAATACTAAAATTTTGCATGTAAACCTATTTTAGTGTCTTGGTAAAGTGTTCCAATTGGTTTGAATGAATTTGAGTTTGATTTTCTTGTTTTTCTGAATTTAATGTGATCATATGTTAAAATGTGTTAGCTGAGTTGTATTTCAGTTGGATTCTATGATTTTTCATTTCCAAACCATAGTAAATTAGAGGTTATAAATTTACAATAATCATATTTATTATGTGTAATACCTCCTGGAATTTTGGTAGAATTTTATGAAGTCATATGGTTAGGTTTTTAAGTGCATACTTTTGAAGTATATCTGCAGATCCGAATTTGAACATGTTAGCTTAGACGATTTTAAAAAGGGGTGTACACTTGATAATAAAATCTGTAAAACTTCCAGTAGACTCCTAAGACATATGGGCTTCAGTGAGGATTTTGTGGATTTTTAGTTTGGGCTTCTGATACGTTTTTAAAATTCATTTAATGGTCTTAATTCTGTGATAAAATCAATTAAATTGTATGCATGTATATCATATGTGTAAATGTGTTCTTTTGGTGTTTGGTGCCCTATGTATGTTCTATTATATCGGGTGTGTCTTGTTGATATCGTATTGACTTGTGTGTGAGTACGTTTAACCTACTTGATAATCCCGAACCCTAAACAAAATTTTACTAAATTGGGAAGTCGTATTAAAAGTTGCTTAATCCGGAAAGTTACTAAATATGGAAACTTACTAAATTTGGAAAGTTACTAAATATAGAAAGTTATTAATTATGGAAAGTTACTTAATCTGGAAGGTTACTAAATATGAAAACTTACTAAATATGGAAAGTTTCTAAAAATAGAAAGAAACCTAAATTATGAAATCTGATTAAAATGAGCTTGTAAGTAATATGTGATTATTAAATTGTATAGGTTCGGTGAAGAAGGAGTGACCTTCCATTTCTGTGTGATCCACCTTTTATCTGTTTGTCTTTTGGCATAAGGTACAGATATTCTGACCTTTCTTATAAGGTTTCTCATGATTCCTTTCACATCTTCTGATTTATTAACCCTGATTATGAACCTTTGCTATGTACCCATTGATTATGAACCTTTGCTATGTACCCATTGATTATGAACCTTTACTATGTACCCTTTGATTTTGAACCTTTGCTATGTACCCTTTGATATGAGCCTTGATTGTTTGCTATGTACCCTTTGATATGAGCCTTTGCTATGCACCCTTTGATATGGACCTATGATATTTCTGATGACCTTAGATTCTGTGTCATTACTATGACATTATGTTTGACCCTTCAGTTTGATACCCGAGCTATCACTAGTCATGGGGGTTCCATGACCATGTCTTTGATGCACCAATGGCATGACTCTAGGGTGGTCGAGTGATGTTCCACCTCGTCCCTTTTGTTATGTAATATGTATGGCCATGATGATTATGATTTCTGCAGGGGCGTATGGATGCATCCTAGTTCTGATCTGTTATGTTATTATGATATGTTTCTGGTGACTGGTGTTGTGTGCAATACACGCCTTTCACAATTCTGGGAGCTGATCACTCCATTATGCTACTTATGTTACTTATGAAGATTATGATATTATATATTTCTGGGCTCGTGGTAGATTTCTGACAACCTTTACACCTTTGATACATTTTGTTATACCTTCTGTATTTCCCCAATGCACTATATTCTATGTTTCTTCATTTTCAGTTTTCAGTACTTTGTTATATATATATCTGTTCACTGAGCTTTTTAAGCTCAGCCGCATTTCTTTTTCACCGCGGCAGGTTGTAGAGGGAAGCTGGGATATGAGTGATGAGTGCATAAGAGCCCTTAGAGGACTACACCTTTGATAGCTACCTTGGATTAGAGTTGACTTGGAGATTTTCATTACCAGACTTATTGTACCTTTGTTGTAATCCTTGTATTCCATTTGCCTTAGATTTCATTTGTAACCTTTGAATTTAATTGTATTATTAAAGTCTTCCGCTTGTGTATGTTCTGTTTGACACCATGAATGTGATATCTTAACCCTTGTCGGGTTGGGGTGTTACAACAACAGTCCATATAACATCATTAGATAGGATGTTTATCAGAAAATCATCAATGAGATTGTTGTTGTTCTGAGATTGACATGTGACACAAGTTTTTGAAGACTGTTTGAGTCTATCAGAAATCGACTTTTTGAATTCAGCAAAATCATTTCTTAATTTGACATTGTCCTTTTCAAAATTAATAGAGAGTAACGTCTGATTAGAGAGTTGATTATTAAGTTTAGAAATCTCTTCAATTTCCATTTGACGGTTCATTTGTGAAGATCTCTATTTTGAGAGAAATAGTCATTGTAAAAATTTTCAAATTCTTTCATGCTATCTTAATTTGACATTCGTGTTTGTTAACTCGCGATTGTTCAATTTAACTTTCTCAATCTCTAGTCTACATGTATGAATTAATGATTCAAAGTAAGCACGAGTTTGCTCATCATTCACTACATTCTGGGTTTCTGAGATTCCATTCGAATCCATATCTGGAGTGCTAGAATTAATATTGCTATCAATCTCCTCCTCCACATATGTGTTCATAACGGATTCTGTAGTCGCAGAATGCGGTGTCTCATGAGTATACATATCATATATATCATTATCATAACATGTGGTATAGTTACGTACCTCTGAAAGTCCATCTGAGTCATAGACGAGAGGTGTGACTTCCTCTTCACAGTCAGCTAGCGCCATATAATCATGTTCTTCAGCAGTGAGTTGTATCCCCGCTTATTCTTTCTGAGCCAATAGCAAAGCTTCCTGGAAGTATCTAGCATCCTTTCTGATTGTTCCAACAGTGCAATTCCTAGCATAATGTCCGATACCCTTACAGTTATAACACCGAATCTGATTTCCCTGATTAGCATTTCCCATATTCCCAACTACGTGAGCTGCAACATTCCCATTCTGATTTCCCATATTCTGATTCCTCTGATTCCCAACATACTGACCCGCATTTTGCCTCGGATTTCCCATCTGCATACCCTGAGCATATCCTTGTTGATTACCATTAACTGCAACCAAGTGTCCTTCTTGACTCATATTCATACCCGATTTTGCAATTTGCCTGTTACGAGTATTTGATGATATCCTTTGGTTGTTGTTAGTTGGTTTGTTGTAGCGAACGTTGAATGCTTTGGATAGCATGGCAAAAGCTTCTGTCAAGGCCTTTGTGCCTTCATCACAATCAAGTGTTGTGTTGTCTGCAATTTGGTAATGTTGTATCGGTTGTTGTGGAATGAGTTGTGGAATGTGGTTTTGGGGAATTGTTTGTTGCATGAAGTTGTTATTGGAAGATGACGGTTGATGTGTGTTATAAGTAGGTATGGGTGTTGGTGTATTAGAAATCAATGCTAGTGGATCGTGATTCTTCAACATCTTCTTTTTCTTTACTTCATCTACTTCAGCTTGGTTTTGCTTTAAGAAATCATAAAGTTGATCAAAGTTCACAGCATGCAAGTCCTTGGTTTGATTAACTATAGTGACATATCGTCCCCATTCTTCTTGAAGATTGTTAAGGAACTTGATGTTGCTAACTATCACTGAAGGAGTCAACTTGTTTCTTGTAAGCTCGTTCATAAGAGTACAATAGCAATGATAGTAAGATTCAATGGTCTCTCCCGGTGTAGATGTGAATTTCACAAACTCGGTCAACAGCTTATTCTCCATGTCCTGCTTACCAATTTCAGTTCAATGACATAATCTTCGAACTCTTTCCCACATTGAATTAGCAATTTCACAGCTATCTACTGCAACAAATATCTCTCATGACAATCCTAGTTGGATTAAGTGCATAGCAAGATCATCAGCTTCAATTTGAAGCTTGTCATCCTCATTGTATTCTGCTTCTGTTTGACCACGAAGGTGAGGTAAAACTGGTGGTGCAAGCTTAGGATCTCCTGGGTCTTGGATTTGTCGAGGCTTAAAAGGTCCTTCCATAATGGATTTGATCATAAGTTTTCCATTAGGCTTGGTTTTTAGATAGCGAAGCATTCGACTTTTCCATTAAAGATACCCACCTTTCTCAAGCATAGGAGAACGGTTTTCATTACCCGCTGCGTAAATATCTTGTTGAGTTGACAATGTGTAGGATGATTTTGGATTGATGATGTGTTATCGGTTTTACAAAAATTCCTCGAAGGATAACGGTTCTTGAAAACTTTTACTCAATTTTAAGTTGGTTAAAGTTTTTAGAATGTGTTTAAGTTTATTCGAATTTTGTTTTAGAAATCCCAATAGTTCTCGAAGTGAATAGTTCTCGAAGTGCAAAGTTCTCGAAGAGTGAATTTTTCGAAACGTTCTAAGTTAATAGAAAGGTATCTAATGATGGTGAAAAGTTCTCGAAACTCTAATTTTCAGGTTGAAAAGGTTCTTGCCTAAAAATAAGGGTTTTTTCTCGAAACTTCTCTATATTTTACTCGAAACCTCAATTTCTCGAAACTCTGAACTTTTACTCGAAATGCCACGTCACCTAAGTAGTGGAATCTCAACTAACTAAAGTACTCGAAACAGCCACGTAGGATTACTCGAAACCAAAATTACTCGAAAAGCCAAAAGTATTCGAAGCCAAAATTACTCGAAACCAAAAGTATTCGAAATGCCACGTCAGCCAGGTAGTGGAACTCCAACTAAAAAGTACTGCCACCTAGATTTCGAGAAAACTCGAATTTTTCGAAAACTTTTGAAGATTGCAATTTTTCGAAAACTTTCCTGCTACAGTAACTTTCAAATAAATCCTTAAAACAGCTTCTTTTGTGAATCTTTTTGGGTTTTTCTTAGATAAATAGCTAGGTAACTACTAAAACTACTCGAAAGTTCAAACCTTTAACTAATCTAACCACTAGTTCTAAGATTTAAGACTTAGATAGTTTTTTCGAAAACTTGCGTTGTACTACCTTTTCGAAAACTGCCAAATAGAAACTAACAAACCTATAAATCTAACTAATGACTATCATATGGCTCTGATGCCAATTGTAGGCTCCCATTCTAATCAACAATCTACACATAAACATGGTGACTTGATGGTGTTCATGGTGGTGGTGGTGATGTAAGTGACGGTGATGGATGTAGAGAGAGAGAGATGGAGAGAGTCTTTTTATTATCACACACTAGAAACACACACAAGCACACAAACAAGTGAGACTTGCTTGCTTACAAATAGCCTTCCAACGCCTATGTGGGCTTGGGATGGGCTTAGTTCTCTTAAGCTTTGACTATATAAGACTTAACCTATTTAGACTAAGCTATTAGCCTATTAGATTACTTCCTATAGCCTGTTACTAGACTCTTACATATTACATACTAGGTTATTGACCCGTGAAATTCACGGGATTAAATTTTAAACAATGAAATAGTAGTTTTGTATTTATTATGAAGAGAAATATGTTTATATAAGCGATCGATTTGTGATATCACGCAAATAAATAATATGTTAGATGTATTAATAGATAATAGTCATGTTACATAAGAATAAAATAAAGTTTAGAAATGATATAAAATGTATAAAGTATTTTTTGGTATGTACTTTTGACAAGATTTCCCGTAGAAAAAGAGAAAAATAATTTAACAACAAAATAAATAAAATCTGCATAACAAACACAGAAAACATTTTATGACATTTAACAAAACCTTGATAAAAAAACACCCTTTAATATTAATACTAATAAAATATGGGATATAATTTTGTAAGCTATAATATGTATGTATGAATATAAAAAAGGTTTTTCTAACTTGTGCCCTATGACACAAGTTAGAAAAGCCCATATAAAAAAGACATAATTAAAAATTAAAAAAATAAAAAATATAAACACAAATAACAAAAAATCAAAAATACACTCCCTAAATTGATGATGAAAAAAAAAAAGTTATATCATGTGCATGGTTATGAGTTTTATAATAACACGCACAAACCCATAAAAGTTTAAGTAACCACATAAGTAGATCATCACTATTTCTAAATACAAAAAACAAATCAAATTCAAACCATAAAACATCAAATCAGATCTAAGGAGAAATGGCGTAATCTTTCTCAATATCTAATTTGGGTTATGTTATACATACCCCCTTATTAGAGGAATGTACAACCAGCGAAGCAGACAGTACAACCGCCCGCTGTATCCAATCATTGCATTCCCCCCTATAGGGGGTCCAGATAACTTGTCCCATCTAATTTTTGTGATATCATTCAACATGGTTTATCTTATTATGCTAAAGGTTTTTAAGACGTATTATGAAATCCGCGGTTACTGTCGACTTACGCCAGGGTTACTGCTCCCAAAAAATCTTGTTATGCTGCTACTGCAGCCATTCAATCAATTTTTTTGGCAACCTGAACAATGTATATTCAGATCAGGAAGAGTCATTGAGATTACAACTTACTTTCAGTTCATACATTGAGATTTATCTTGCAACTAATCTTGCAAACAACACATTTGAAAAATCTACAAACTAACATAACAACCACTTGAACAAAAATGGAAGTGAAAGTTACACCATTGACATTTAATGTGAAGTCTCATTATTATGCATCGTCTTTGAATAAAATAACCAAAATAGATGGAGTTTGATGAAGTTGATGACGTCCCAAACCAGTTTTAAAGTTGAGTATCAAGCCAGATGAAGCATTAAAAAAAGCATACTTAACGTTTCTTGCGAAGTTGAGTATCAAACCACAATAGTAACCGGCAAAACACCACGTCAACCACCTGCAAATAATTAAAAAAAGCATACTTCACGTTTCTTGCAAAGTTCAAATGAAGGAGGGATATCAACAACATTGAGACGACCATTAAAAAAAATCTATGATTCAACCTTTAAGCCATCTCTTAAGTATAATCTTGGTGGTTTTCAAGGTTGGATGGGCGTTGAGTATCAAAAATGGCTTCACTGCTGCCATGACCTAATTGAACATCTATTCCATCACCTTTGGAAATTGACGTCTTTACACTCTGTAACCGGTAAGACGATTAGTAATGAGCAATAATAGGTATGGAATTTAGACATATATACACGTATTTTGGCCATGAAGAGTAGTAAATATTTTGTTTATTAGCTAATATAGAAAGAAGGAAAAAAGTATACTTACAGACAACTAAGAAAACAACCACTCGCCATTATGGGTGATGAAGGTAAAATAGGGACGACATTCATCGAAATAGCTATCGCATCTACACATGGCTGTTTAACAAAAAGTTTGAAGGAATTTTTTTTTTTTTTTTTTAATATTGGCAGACTGATTTTCTTTCTTTTTTCTAAGTGCCTGTTTTGGGTATTTTGGACAAAAAAAAGCCACTTTTTATTTGCGGAATAGGCTTTTTCAAAACCTTTTTTTCATTGCAGATTTTGACTTTTTTATCTTTTATTTTTTGGTGTTGAAAAGGAAAAGAGTTCCACAAAACAAAAAAGTTTAGTCGTCGAAAAAAACTTTGCTGAAGTGATGGAAATTCTGGTCAAGCCAAAAATTTTGATGACATATTGGTTACAAATGTACACTCATTTGTAATATGGCTATTTTGATGAACTTCCCCGTATGGACAAAAAATGAACATATGCAATGAAATAATATAACCAATGCATCGCTTCTAGTACACACCTTAAGCTTAAGAAAGCAAGAGAGTGCCTGACCAGCTACCAAGTTTTCTGAAGGAGATATGCCTTTCATGGATTCAATCAAAGAGATTTGTGTAACATCCCCAACAGATGACAACTGATGAAGCTTAATACTTCTTAAACTTGTTCTGTTAACAACATCTATCCGCACAATATACTCTTGCAACCTTGTGGACCCAATGTATCATACCCCAACAGCAACATACGAATAAGCACCATAGCTAAACGGGTCTCGTCCCGAATCTGTTACAACAGATGCAACCGGATCACATACCACACCCTTACCAAAAAGTGCTAGTTTACTAATTTAGTAGTACTGGCAACATTACAAATCTACTACAGGTCCTGATCTTGATTACTTGCAAATCGAGCTTTTCACCGAATTGTGTTTTCACGGGTACAGGGAAAAGTTGAATGTCGCCTGCACCAAAGAACACAAACCCTCACTGTTTCTTTTACACAGACATGTCGCAACAGCTTATGAGAGCTTTACGTGGATACTAAGCTTATGCCCACAAAATAAGCTTAAAGCCTTAGACAAACACCCCCAAGGTATAAATATAAATGGTTTACTGCAAATAATTAATCATTTCTCTATGTGAGCCAACTTAAAGCAAGTCTATGAAACAATACCATTCTAAACCTGAAATTGTCTTTCAAACTCTTTAAGAAAGGTTATTTTGCTCTGTACATGGTCCCTATCATAATTATTGACTTGGTACTTGCTTATAAAACATTTTTTAGAGCAAATGACTTGACCCGTTTAAAACACACTGACCAAAGCCTCTGAGAACACATGCAAATATAGAGAGAACTCTCGTTCAAGAGAAGGACTTACAAAAGCTTAAAACGGTTGCAGCGAGCAGCCATGTCATACATACAACAACCTAATTAACAAATAAGCACACATAAGTAAGCACAAAATAAAGGTTGTACAAACTGAACAAACTGGTTTGACTGGACTGCGGACAAAACCGAATAAACTGAACCATGTATATGCTTAATATACATGATTTTGACACAATATTAGATTTTGCAACAGCCTTTGTATAGCAAGTCGTTCTAAAACACGCCGGGTAGGAACAAATTCAGATTGTAGTGACCCTACCACAAAACATAACACTAAAGTAGAAGTCTTTTACGACCTGTAATTTTGGTGTATGTTTTCGCAAACCCATTGCATATTAAAAATGAAACTACAAAAGTATAACGATCGAAATACCATTAATCGTGTCTTAATCTTGTATCGAGGTCCGTTATACTCCTTAAGCACATCTTGCACTCGAAAACCATCCGTCTTCACCGACCTAAACACAAAAACCACAAAAGCATCACCAAACAATCCAAATATGCAGTTTTATATCGCTTATTTCGAATTATCAATGTCTAATTGCTTATTTATAAAACTTCACTTCACTCACAAATATGCAGATAAACGAATCATACCCCTATCTTGGTTTGTGCAGGTTGGCATACATATTTTTCGACCAGACCCACCATTAAAAGAGCATAGAATGGTTTGTACTTGATTCAAATTACAATTGTTGTGCTAACTTCACTCACAAATATGCAGATAAACGAATCATACCCCTATCTTGGTTTGTGCAGGTTGGCATACATATTTTTCGACCAGAACCACCATTAAAAGAGCATAGAATGGTTTGTACTTGATTCAAATTACAATTGTTGTGCTACTGGACCTCTAACTAACCAAAAAGAGCATAGAATGGCAACAGAAACACCTTGTCATCGTGTTAACAATACAATTGATTAAAATTTCAAAACTTCGATAATCGATGGATATGTGCTAATTCCTTCTTTATGATTTCATAAAACTGAACTAAGCTGTGTCTTACTAACCTTAAAATTCTAAATAGTGCTTATTTCTCTACTAATCTTTGCATGCCAAAATATCACCAAAATAAAACGCGTATTTAATTTCAATCAATCAAAAGAAAACACAAAGACCTACCTTGTTTCAAATATAATTCTTGTTACTGGGTTTGATTCAAGAAAGCCGCAATAGTAAATGAAAGATGTATGAAGCCGCAATAAATTAGTGAGGCAGTTTATCAAACACTTGATGTGCACATAGAAATTCACACTCCTAATGTGATCTCATCAACTACTATCCACACTCATGCTTGATGAACATAATTAAACGGACATACCACATTTAGAGGGTTTGGTAAATTGCTAAATACTTATTTTGATGAACAAAATATGAATCTGCTCGAATCATATTTGATCAAATTAAGCAACTCATATTTGATCAATTCTATAACAAAAATCAAATAAAAAAAGCACAGGTTAAATCAAATCATAACAAAACTAAGAAGATTGACAACCTGATTAGAAAAAAATACTTACTCGTTTGATGGCGATTATCTGATGATGACGATGACCGCTTAGGTTATTTTTCTGATGATGATGATGGCGCTTAGGTTATCTATAATAAATTTATTAATTATCAAATTTTGATTGTAAAACACTAAAAAAACTTAGTCATAAAAGAAACCTTGAATCAATTAAAATTAATACGTGATTGTTAATAAATTATAGGAATTGAACACAATGGTTTTTCAACCATTATGCCAAAGACAAAACAAAAACTCAAAATAAAAAAATGATCAAATTCTATATAATCGAATATCAAATGAAACCGCAGACATGAATAAATTTCAATGTTACCTTTGATAATTGACAGAGCTGTAATGGAAATATTAAACTACTGAAGAATCGAAGAAGCATATTTGTGTTGATTTTTGGGTGGTGATGGCGAGTTTTTGTGTGCGGGTTTTTTCTGATAATGATTTTGAGTTTTGATTATTGTGGTTGCGTTTGATTTAGGGTCGATTGGTGTATAAGATTTAGGTTGGTGAAAACTGATGGGGTGGTTTGGGTTAGAATATGTGTGGGGCGAAAAAAATGAGGCTTCTACCATAAGCTTTGCAATTTTGGTATATTATCTTTCCTCACAAGCTTTACATAATTTCCTTAATTAATGGTTTACTTAAAATTAGTGTGTAAAATGACTAATGTAGACATCCTCAAAATTCAGTATTCACTTTTTCAAAGGGCATTTAAAGTCTTTTTCAACTGCTGTATATTAGAATATATAGATAAACGTTACATAGTTCCTAAATATAGAATGACCATCACTTCTATTACTTTCTACTAAAAGTAATGCTAACATTTACTTAGACATCTTTACTCCCTAGTTATCTCCTACTGATTTGTCGAATTGTTACGTCCTTGTTTTAATTGAAGCATTGTATTCCTTAATATTATTTGTAGGGAGGTGCCGAAGTCGCCAACTCTATGAACATTAGTCTCCCCTAAAACCCTTAAAGTTTATTAAGTTTTCTAGGATCTACAAGCCGCAATTCATGCAATAAATACAACGAGGAAAACCAATAGTGCACTCTATGGTTGCGTTTTATAAGACGTTCAAGCTAATACATATAAGAACTTAGCCAGTTTTCTTATCCTAACGCGAGACAATCAATTAAACAAGAGACGAAAAATCAATTATCAATAACTAGGTTTCATTAGATCTAAGCAAACACTTATAAACTTAAGCTAGCATGTTAAAGTAAAGAGAAGATAAACACATATACAAACAATACATAGACAAATCAAATGATCAAAGGAATAACTTACCTCTATTGAAACATGAAGTTCAAAGGCTGTAAAAGCCTTACAAAAGCAGTAAAAATTGCCTAGGGTTTGCCTCTCCAAAGTGTTACACGAATTGATGAAAACATGCGAAAGTATATGTAGATTTACAATTGTGATGACGTCACTTGCAAAGTGTGACGCCGTCAGCTCGCCTCCAATTAGGGTTACGTATTCTCCAAATCACCGTTATGACGGCGTTGCTTAGAATCTCTGACGCCGTCATGTGATGTCTGAAGCCGTCAATTTGTATTTTCTCTGAGCCATCATTTGTTAACTTTGTACGAAATTTTGGTCTTCAAATACACCTGACGCCGTCAGGTTATAAGGTCTTCAAATTTCTCTGAGGCATCGCTTGTTAATTCTGAGCCAAAAATCCATCTTCATTTGCAAGTGACGGCGTCACGTTGTAACTTGTGACGTCGTCAAATCTCCTTATCGGACAGAATTTGTGACTTCGCCATTTTCTTCACTTTTTCATCGTTTCAAGCCCAAAACATGCCATTTTTCAGATTTCTCGTCCCAAGTACCTAAAATGCAAAAATAAACGATTTAGGGTAATATTTGATCATATAAATATGATTTCGGCCTTAAATGACCCCTTAAAAAGGTACCAAATAATTCATCATCAGTCTCATTTTACTTCATCTCTCTTTCCACTCACTAAATTGTAACCACCCATCTGTATTTATTAAAAACATATCAATTGCAATTTGTTTTTAATTCTGCACATACATATAAATTGCAAAATAATTATGCACCTAAAAGTAAGAATGGCATAACGATGGGAAAGAAGAAGTGAAACAATCTTAGAAATCATAAGGGTCTTCAGAGAACTCGACATCGAGTACAACTTACTTCCTCTCGATATACATGTCAAGAGCATCAGAGGACTTATTTCCAATATGTCTCCACTCAAATGACGAACTTGTTAGCATGTAACTATACCATTTAATAACGAAAGTGAAATACTTCTAAAAGCCGCGCCATGGTGGCCCAAAGGCTCCGCAAAGGCGCGAGGCGTAACCTCCACACTACGCAATAGACCAAGGTGTCGGCTTAAGGCGTGGCGTGAGATGAGGCGTGTAAATATGCGATAAGGCACGCTAATGTGTAACACCCCCAAAATCAGGTCCAGCAGAAGCATACATGTCGCTGGGGTGCTACTAAATTGGATCACAACACAAAGTAAAGAGAACGGATTTACCTTATACATTTAGAAAAATTAATTACATTATTATAGTAAACCAGTTTACAACATTTAATTTGATGCGGAAATAAGGCCCATATAAATAAACAATTGGTCCCAAATATATCAGAGTAGCCTATGACTGTGCCCTTGCCAAGCGCCTCCAACAATAGATTGTGCCGTAGTAAAGATCTACACCTGAGAATACACGCTAAAAGGGTCAGCATAAAGCTGGTGAGTTCATAGGTTTAAATAAACAAGTTATGCATGGACCACAAGATTTCAAAGACAATATATCAAAAACATGTTCATGAAAAAGATTACTGTTGCACTAAGCTCATGACACTGAAGCCTTAACAGTTAGTTCATATTATCACCCCAAACAGGTGCTTTGCCAAACACCTGTACGACATCAAATGAAATGCGTCCGTTTGACAAGTTGGAGCGACCAACCCGGACGGGGGAGTTTACCCCCAATAGATCTATTCACAACATTCGCGCTTACAAAGTAATTAACGGTTCATAATAGTGGGGAATTTATGGCAAACGACAACAACTTAGGCAATCAATAAATGTTTAATACACTTGTGTCCATATATAAAAACAAGCAATGTATTCCCACCCTAAGTATTTCAAATCGGATAGTAAAACAGTAAAAAGTTGGGCTATGAAACTCACCTCAATAAAGCAAATCTCGGATGGTAATTTGGTAAATGGTGAATAAAGTCCGATAATTCTAACCGCGACCTAAATAATTTATATGTCTTAGGCTCGAAAACAAGGTCATGCACGCAAGTTCATACACTACTTTATCACTTGTACATGTTTGTTGTAATATTTATCGTCAAAAATGTAGTTGCGTCAATGTGTTCTTTTATTAAGAAAATCACCCTTTTTAGAAATCGCAACTTGTTAATCACGTGATCAAACTATGTTCGTCTTGTTAATAAGTATTTTGAAAACCTCTAACGCGCCTAATAAGTATACATAATATTCTACCATTTTTGTTTACGTCATTTTAGCCAAAATACACCCTAAAGTGTCCAAAATCCCTTTTATATATTTCTAACAGCTTTTCTAATAGCCAAATAATAAGCTGTTAAAACTTATTTGTCGTCGTAACTTCTTTAGGCCATAACTTTCTCGTTGTAGCTCCGTTTCTTAAGTTTTATATATCCTCGGGTTCGTGTTTAAGTATACTATCGGATTTCTAAGGCCTCGGCTAGTCTAATTATCATTTAAAGTCCGGTTTTGTTCTTTGAAAAATTCTGACAGCAAGCAATGTTTTCAGAAAATTTAGTTTTCGTCGCATAACTTAAAACTATCGTATCTTTTTCGTTATAAGCTCGTTTTAACTCATTCAAGCGGCTACGTTTTCGTTATAAAGTCTATTTTCTATATTTCTAGCCTAAACTTGTCATCAAGCTACTGAGTTTTCTATGGAATGTCGAATGGGACAGATTCCTTTCTATATGTGTCAAAACATTTTTCCTAACTTTCTAGTTATCAAAAGCCACTTAACAACAACTCCAAAACTAATCCTAGCCCTTCCACCAATTTCTCAACATGTCAATAGTGATCTAACACTAAACTTAGCAATATTAAAGAATTCCATTTCTCATGAATGTAAATGATCATCAAGGATAGTTAAGATTACAAGTTCACTAGTTTATGTATATATGGTATTTTTATCTTTACTTTCTTATTGAAATCTATAACCATTTAGTTTGTTCATAATAAAATTTGTTTAAAGCTTAGCCATTAGTTACAAGATTATTGTGGTTATAAGGTTTTGGTTAACATGTACAAAGTGATAACCTAAGTGTATGCAACTTGAACAACAACATCATGACATAGAGAGTATGAAACTTAGCAAGATCAAGATTACTTACTTAGGGAGATTAGTGTGATGAGAAGACAATATACTTGATTAACCCAAGATTAGTGTTTACAAAACCCTTACTAGAATATCCTAATGATGCTTGAACTTAACCAACAAATTATTTTCTTCCCTTGCTCCCTTGAATGGTTCGAACTATATAAGAAGTGAGTGTGATGTATTATTATTTTTTTTCTCTTGAACTAACTAGTTACTTAATATATGACCATATATATACTAAAGGGTTTCAAAGGTGCAATAGTTGGGTCAAAATGTATCATTGGATAGGGGTTGAGGTTTAGGCTGATTGGGGGGCTAGGAGCGGGGGACATGGACTTGGTCAAGCCACCAAAATCTTGTCTTGACAACTCCATATTTCAAGGTCTTGATCTAACATTAATTGCTGTTGAATATTTGTCTAATAATTATTATGGAACAAGGGGGGGGGGGCATAAGAGTAGAAATAGGGTAAAAGAGTTGATTTGGTACAAAAGTGTATACATTGTATGTATTGGGTATTAGAAATAGGTATTGTTTATTGGTTTGGTGATTAACGTAAGTTATACATAATTAAACGTTATAATTAAGGAAATTTAATTAGGCGTAAGGAAATATTTTTGGAACTTTGGCAATAATTTAGGAAGTATAAAAATGCGTTAGAAATAATCGTTAGGAGTATTGGGTATATCATGTGTTTAATTTAAATTGCGAAAAGCGTTTGTTAAATTAATAAACGTAAATAAATGAAAAGGGGATTGTTTTAGGGATTACAATTTCGAACCGGAGTAGGAGCAAAGTACTGGAACATTGTGGACTAGATATAGCCTAAGTCTTAGTGTACAAGGGGGTTGTTCCTAGTTTTTTGTTTATTTAACTAAAAAGTTATACGTAAAAAGTATTCTTGTAAATTTCAAAGTAATGATTTAGAGTTTAGAATTTAAATGTTGACGAGGAAAATTTCGGGTTGTTATAGTCTACCACCCATAAAAGGAATCTCGTCCGCGAGATTCAGTCAGTGTTGGTCATTGGAGTGGTGTCGGTGAAGAGGTGCAGATACTTTTGACGGATATGGTCTTCTCGTTCCCAAGTGAACTCGGAACCTCGTTGAGAATTCCAGCGAACTTTGACGATTGGAATTCGACTTTGTTGGATTGGAACATGGTAAGAAATGGGGCTAGCTTTTCAAGACAAGGTTGAGTTAAAAGTTTCCTCGGTTACGGTGCTTTTTGAGGCGAGTGCCAATGAATGGCTTATAAGTTTTGCCCATCAAAAGTTTATTTTTTTTTAGGTAAGGTTTAGGGGTGACTATTCCAATCATAACATAATTCTTCCGGAATTAGACATAGGTGGCCAGGCTATGTATAATTGAGGACTAATGATGTAATGCTCGATTTAGTCAAAATAACATTATGTTTCTTAAAGTTTAATAGTATTAATCGTTTTGTTTATAAAATGACGGTCAAGATAGCTTTCAAAGGGGTAATACAGTTTGTGGGATGATAGCAAAATGTGTTTATAGGATAGTTGTAAAGTAGATTGTAAAATGGTAAAAAAACAGATTTATACGGTAATTAGCAAAACATTTTATAAGGTGGCAAGAGTCTATAGAATAAAGTTCAGACATTTTACAAGATGTAAATAAGTTAGTTTATAACAGAGTAGTATCGTATTCTTGTAAAACAATTAAGAAAAGGTAGCGAAATTAAGAGTGTAATGGACGAGAGTTGGCGTATTGCGGCGATAATAAAACATAGAACGTTCATTAGACAAAAATTCGTAATAATACATGAAACTTGTACGACGCAAACGCAAAAGAAATACAACCCTAGAGGGTTTTAGACTTCGGTTTTATTATACAAGCATAAACTTTTCCTTAAACATCATCCTCGCTCGTAACGTCGACAGGATCTTGGCAAGCTTCTCCTCCTATTAATGCGTATGCTCCCCCACGAATTCTTCCCCCATTTTGATTCCTCAGCTTTAGGCAATCACTCCTGAGGTATCCTTTTTCACCACATCCAAAGCAAGTTATCGGGGTAGGGACCCTACAATCTTTAGCTTGATGACCGACCCTTTTGCAATTCCAACATGTAGCGGGGCAAGGTCCCGTGTGGTGATACTTACATTCGTTGCACTCAGGTAGGGTTCCAGCATACCTTTTCTTATCACCTGACCCAGCAGCATAGGCTTTCACCACTTCTTGTTTCTTATCATGTTGCAGAGTAGGCTTGTCTCCCTGGTCATCATGCCTCTTCCTTTTGTTGCTATTGTTGTCGTTGACATCTCGAGCAGCCCTTGCTCGAACAACTTGGTCCATCAGATTGTGGGACATTCGGATTGTCTCCTCAAGAGTACTTGGCTTTGAAGATGTGACATTTCCTTGAATATTAGGCGGAAGTCCCCAGATGTACCTCTCAATCCTTTTTCGTGTAGTAGAAACCATCTCAGGACAGAGAGTAGCCAATTCATGGTATCGTTTAGTATAAGCTGCAATGTCGACTCCCTTCACTGTTAAATTCCAAAACTCGACTTCCATCTTTTGAACCTCATTTATTGGACAATACTCCGCTATTACCATTTCCTTGAAATCAGCCCATGGTGTTTCAAAAGCAGTATCAATTCCCACTGACTGAGCATAAGCATTCCACCATGATAAGGCACCATCCAGCAAGGTACCCGTAGCATACTTCACCTTACAGTCCTCCGCGCAGTTACACATGCAGAAAACCGATTCCAACTTCTCAAACCATCGTACCAAACCGACAGCTCCTTCTGCGCCACTGAAAGTCTGCGGCTTGCAACCCAAAAATTCCTTGTAAGTACACCCACGAGCCGCGGGTTCAACCCTGGTTGCCGTTCCACTAGCTTCCCCGCCGTTACCACTGTTGCGGTGGGTCTCGTATTCAGCCATAGCAGCAGCAACTTATGCAGTGACTTGTCGAGCAACAAGTCGATCGATAGCAGCTGCACTCATGCTTTGTTTCTTTGGTGGCATTTTCTTCAAAACAAGAAAAAAAAAGAGTGAGACGTAATAAAGATGTTTCCTAAAAGTAGGTGCTCTATGATGACATGTCATAAGATGAAAGCTTGAGATCGTGTTATGATTAGCTGGCGTACTTCTGGGCGGTGGTTTACGAGGTGATGTAGATGTTCTAAAGTATGGGACGAGCATTTAAACTAGTCTTCAGAAACGGTTAATAAGGTGATCAGGGAAATTGGCAGACTAAAACAGAAGATTTAGGGAAATTGGCAGACTATAACGGGTTTTAATGTTACGTAAAACGATGTCACATATGATTGTGAAAATTTTTAGAGACCATTTGTATTAATTATGATATCTCGGAAGGTTTAGAGGATCTTCAAAAAGTACTAGTGTCTATGTTATTTCAGTTATACCAGTAATACTTCTCTAGCTTTTAAAAGTTGTTTTGAAAGACCTAGATGGGTGTTCTAACTCGAAGTCAAATAGTGATATTACGTAGGGAAAAAGGCGTAACATTGTAATAGGTACAGTATATATGTATAAATATACAGAAAATACTTATAGTAGATAGTGGAAGTCAAATCAGTATAAGTGATCAAATAGTAACGTATAATGCATAGTTATGACAAACAAACAGTAGTGAGGCAGAAGGCTTGGCAGGCGAGCACGTGGCGGTCATAGGGTTTTGTTTTTGAAAAAAATGGTTATAGTCTAGGTTTTAAAAATATACCCAGTTCTCTATAACCTAGGCTCTGGTACCAATCTGTAACACCCCCAAAATCGGGTCCAGCGGAAGCATACATGTCGTTGGGGTGCTACTAAATTGGATCACAACACAAAGTAAAGAGAACGGATTTACCTTATACATTTAGAAAAATTAATTACATTATTATAGTAAACCAGTTTACAACATTTAATTTGATGCGGAAATAAGGCCCATATAAATAAACAATTGGTCCTAAATATATCAGAGTAGCCTATGACTGTGCCCTTGCCAAGTGCCTCCAACAATAGATTGTGCCGTAGTAAAGATCTACACCTGAGAATACACGCTAAAAGGGTCAGCATAAAGCTGGTGAGTTCATAGGTTTAAATAAACAAGTTATGCATGGACCACAAGATTTCAAAGACAATATATCAAAAACATGTTCATGAAAAAGATTACTGTTGCACTAAGCTCATGACACCGAAGCCTTAACAGTTAGTTCATATTATCACCCCAAACAGGTGCTTTGCCAAACACATGTACGACATCAAATGAAATGCGTCCGTTTGACAAGTTGGAGCGACCAACCCGGACGGGAGAGTTTACCCCCAATAGATCTATTCACAACATTCGCGCTTACAAAGTAATTAACGGTTCATGATAGTGGGGAATTTATGGCAAACGACAACAACTTAGGCAATCAATAAATGTTTAATACACTTGTGTCCATATATAAAAACAAGCAATGTATTCCCACCCTAAGTATTTCAAATCGGATAGTAAAACAGTAAAAAGTTGGGCTATGAAACTCACCTCAATAAAGCAAATCTCGGATGGTAATTTGGTAAATGGTGAATAAAGTCCGATAATTCTAACCGCGACCTAAATAATTTATATGTCTTAGGCTCGAAAACAAGGTCATGCACGCAAGTTCATACACTACTTTATCACTTGTACATGTTTGTTGTAATATTTATCGTCAAAAATGTAGTTGCGTCAATGTGTTCTTTTATTAAGAAAAACACCCTTTTTAGAAATCGTAACTTGTTAATCACGTGATCAAACTATGTTCGTCTTGTTAATAAGTATTTTGAAAACCTATAACGCGCCTAATAAGTATACATAATATTCTACCATTTTTGTTTACGTCATTTTAGCCAAAATACACCCTAAAGTGTCCAAAATCCCTTTTATATATTTCTAACAGCTTTTCTAATAGCCAAATAATAAGCTGTTAAAACTTACTTGTCGTCGTAACTTCTTTAGGCCATAACTTTCTCGTTGTAGCTCCGTTTCTTAAGTTTTATATATCCTCGGGTTCGTGTTTAAGTATACTATCGGATTTCTAAGGCCTCGGCTATTCTAATTATCATTTAAAGTCCGGTTTTGTTCTTTGAAAAATTCTGTCAGCAAGCAATGTTTACAGAAAATTTAGTTTTCGTCACATAACTTAAAACTATCGTATCTTTTTTGTTATAAGCCCGTTTTAACTCATTCAAGCGGCTACGTTTTCGTTATAAAGTCTATTTTCTATATTTCTAGCCTAAACTTGTCACCAAGCTACTGAGTTTTCTATGGAAGGTCGAATGGGACAGATTCCTTTCTATATGTGTCAAAACATTTTTCCTAACTTTCTAGTTATCAAAAACCACTTAACAACAACTCCAAAACTAATCCTAGCTCTTCCACCAATTTCTCAACATGTCAATAGTGATCTAACACTAAACTTAGCAATAATAAAGAGTTCCATTTCTCATGAATGTAAATGATCATCAAGGATAGTTAAGATTACAAGTTCACTAGTTTATGTATATATGGTATTTTTATCTTTACTTTCTTATTGAAATCTATAACCATTTAGTTTGTTCATAATAAAAATTGTTTAAAACTTAGCCATTAGTTACAAGATTATTGTGGTTATAAGGTTTTGGTTAACATGTACAAAGTGATAAACTAAGTGTATGCAACTTGAACAACAACATCATGACATAGAGAGTATGAAACTTAGCAAGATCAAGATTACTTACTTAGGGAGATTAGTGTGATGAGAAGACAATATACTTGATTAACCCAAGATTAGTGCTTACAAAACCCTTACTAGAATATCCTAATGATGCTTGAACTTAACCAACAAATTATTTTCTTCCCTTGCTCCCTTGAATGGTTCGAACTATATAAGAAGTGAGTGTGATGTATTATTATTTTTTTTTCTCTAGAACTAACTAGTTACTTAATATATGACCATATATATACTAAAGGGTTTCAAATGTTCAATAGTTGGGTCAAAATGTATCATTGGATAGGGGTTGAGGTTTAGGCTAATTGGGGGGCTAGGAGGGGGGGACATGGACTTGGTCAAGCCACCAAAATCTTGTCTTGACAACTCCATATTTAAAGGTCTTCATCTAACATTAATTGGTGTTGAATATTTGTCTAATAATTATTATGGAACAAGGGGGGGGGGCATAAGAGTAGAAATAGGGTAAAAGAGTTGATTTGGTACAAAAGTGTATACATTGTATGTATTGCGTATTAGAAATAGGTATTGTTTATTGGTTTGGTGATTAACGTAAGTTATACATAATTAAACATTATAATTAAGGAAATTACATTAGGCGTAAGAAAATATTTTTGGAACTTTGGTAATAATTTAGGAAGTATAAAAATGCGTTAGAAATAATCGTTAGGAGTATTGGGTATAGCATGTGTTTAATTTAAATAGCGAAAAGCGTTTGTTAAATTAATAAACGTAAATAAAGGAAAAGGGAATTGTTTTAGGGATTACAATTTCGAACCGGAGTAGGAGCAAGGTACAGGAAAACAAGGTCATGCACGCAAGTTCATACGCTACTTTATCACTTGTACATGTTTGTTGTAATATTTATCGTCAAAAATGTAGTTGTGTCAATGTGTTCTTTTATTAAGAAAATCACCCTTTTTAGAAATCGTAACTTGTTAATCACGTGATCAAACTATGGTCTTCTTGTTAATAAGTATTTTGAAAACCTATAACCCGCCTAATAAGTATACATAATGTTCTACCATTTTTGCTTACGTCATTTTAGCCAAAATACACCCTAAAGTGTCCAAAATCCCTTTTATATATTTCTAACAGCTTTTCTAATAGCCAAATAATAAGCTGTTAAAACTTATTTGTCGTCGTAACTTCTTTAGGCCATAACTTTCTCGTTGTAGCTCCGTTTCTTAAGTTTTATATATCCCCGGGTTCGTGTTTAAGTATACTATCGGATTTCTAAGGCCTCGGCTAGTCTAATTATCATTTAAAGTCCGGTTTTTTTCTTTGAAAAATTCTGACAGCAAGCAATGTTTTCAGAAAATTTAGTTTTCGTCGCATAACTTAAAACTATCGTATCTTTTTCGTTATAAGCCCGTTTTAACTCATTCAAGCGGCTACGTTTTCGTTATAAAGTCTATTTTCTATATTTCTAGCCTAAACTTGTCACCAAGCTACTGAGTTTTGTTGTTTAAATGTGTAGTTTGTGATGAATATATTGTAACCCGATAGAAATCCGAAGTCGTGTGAGTACACTTTCAGATCAATAAAATGGAGTGGCTACCAAGTTATGATCGGATAAAATCGAATTTGATTCAAGATTAGTATATATGTATGTTTGCAGAAAATCATGATCAAAAGATGTTTTGATCAATCCCACTTTTACGTTGTGTATATCTCTGTGTATATCTCAATTGAGAATATATCAGATAATTTATAGGTTCCCAAAACGGTTAATAAGAGGCCAAAATAACTGTAAAACAGTTATTATTAAAGTACAACAACTAGCAGCAGATTCTGCATATTAGCAGCAGGATCATGACCACTAGCAGCAGGATCCCAACACTAGCAGCATGAACCCAACTAGCAGCAGGATCCAACACTAACACATAAGCAACCGTACCATTGAACCGTACCTTTGAACCCTCGTTAGTCCCATTAATATGCAACTAAGTATCGACCCTTATTTGCAACTAAGTGTCGATCCTTATTTGCATATTAAACACAATTTAGTTTACACTAAAATACCAACAAACCTCCCCCATTTTAGTGTAATCATAAATTAACTAACTTATCACCGCAAACAATCAAACTAATGCTTAAATGAAATGTCGAGACGATTGAATTTCATTTTAGTATATTACACATTCCAAATATTCGAATACCAAGGTTTCCCGAAAGATTGAACCTTGTAGTATTGCTATTGAATACATGAAGATAATATACACATTAGCTTTTACATACTTAATTCTTACTTGACACTTTCTTTTACTAGCCTGTGTCCCTATCCTTCATAAGTATATCAAAGCCAAGTCCCAGCTTCTTGAAGCAGCTAAACTTCATACTTATATAGGTAGTTCTTTTATGAATTATAAATCTTGCACCTGCAAATGCAATTTTTCAAAAGAACTATTAAGAAGAACACTTCAACCTTCCTTAACTTGCAGATCCGAACACATACCTTGGGATAATTTAATATTGTGTTCCAAACTCTAGATGTTAAGCTTTCCACATTGAAAATTCAGCACCTAACGTCATATTAGGTGGTGAATTGGGTATCTTAACATGAGAATTTTCATATGGACTTTAACCCCAATCCCTCAGCTGATCCTTTCACGAGTACTCTACATAACCCTTTGGTTAAATGATCAGCTTAGTTCCGATGAGTTGCAACCCACTCAACGAATAAGACACCATGCATTATGAGCTCACGAACCATGCTGTGTCACACACCTAAGTGTCTTGACTTGCCATTATACACTTGACTATAAGCCTTAGCCAAAGTAACCTGACTATCACACCTGATAGAAATAGAAGAAATCTGCTTTGGCCACAATGGAATTTCATAAAGCAAATCCCTTAACTTCAGCCTCATTACCAGCTGCTGCCAAAGTAACAAACTCAGATTCCATAGTTGAGTTTGTTATGCAAGTCTGTTTCTTTGATGCCAAACTAACGGCACCTCCCCCAAGAAGGAACACCCATCCAAATGTAGAAGATTGATCTTCTTTATTGAACATCCAACTTGCATTGCAAACACCTTCAATGACCGAAGGAAACCCAATGTAAGTTAATTGATAATCAATCGTTCCTTTCAAGTATTTTAATACTCAACCCAAAACATGCCAATGAAATGTACTAGGATTGCTAGTAAACCTACTAAGCTTTCCAACTGCATATGCTATATCCGGCCTTGTACTTACCATGGCATACATTAACGATCCAATCCTTTTTGAGTATTCAAGTTGAGACACTGCTTTACCTTTATTTGGTCATAGCTTAAGATTTAGATCCATGGGAGTACCTATGGGAGAACAATCCTTGAAATTGAACTTATCCAAGATCTTCTCAATATAATGTGATTGAGATATTGAAATGCCCTTGTTCTCACGAATGATCTTAATACCTAAGATCACTTCCGCCTCTCCCATGTCTTTCATAGCAAATTTAGATGACAAGAATTCCTTTGTCTCATCAACTTGATCTTAGTTTGTACCAAAATCAACATGTCATCCACATATAAACATATCATGACTCCATTTCCAGAATAATCAAATTTACTATAAACACTTGTCAAAACATTTTTCCTAACTTTCTAGTTATCAAAAACATTTTTCCTAACTTTCTAGTTTTCTGTGGAAGGTCGAATGGGACAGATTCCTTTCTATATGTGTCAAAACATTTTTCCTAACTTTCTAGTTATCAAAAACCACTTAACAACAACTCCAAAACTAATCCTAGCTCTTCCACCAATTTCTCAGCATGTCAATAGTGATCTAACACTAAACTTAGCAATAAGAAAGAGTTCCATTTCTCATGAATGTAAATGATCATCAAGGATAGTTAAGATTACAAGTTCACTAGTTTATGTATATATGGTATTTTTATCTTTACTTTCTTGTTGAAATCTATAACCATTTAGTTTGTTCATAATAAAATTTGTTTAAAACATAGCCATTAGTTACAAGATTATTGTGGTTATAAGGTTTTGGTTAACATGTACAAAGTGATAAACTAAGTGTATGCAACTTGAACAACAACATCATGACATAGAGAGTATGAAATTTAGCAAGATCAAGATTACTTACATAGGGAGATTAGTGTGATGAGAAGACAATATACTTGATTAACCCAAGATTAGTGCTTACAAAACCCTTACTAGAATATCCTAATGATGCTTGAACTTAACCAACAAATTATTTTCTTCCCTTGCTCCCTTGAATGGTTCGAACTATATGAGAAGTAAGTGTGATGTATTATTATTTTATTTTCTCTTGAACTAGCTAGTTACTTAATATATGACCATATATATACTAAAGGGTTTTGATGAGTGTGTAAATACTCATCATTTTATGCCCATTTTAGACCATAAAAATACTGAAAACACCCAAATAGACCATATTATACTGCAAATATCTTTGGTTTGTATTTTTATGTGTTTTAGGTACAAAAGGATTGAAAACAAGGCAAAAGCGGATAAAACCGAGCTTGGATGGGAAAAAGATCAAAAATGAATATTGCCGGATCGACTCGACAACTTTTGACCATTTAATGAAGAAAAGAAAAGTCAAAGTCAAACCCGGGATGAGGCATTTGGATGAGCATAAAAAAAGGAACCCGAAACCAAAACCCACTTTTACCAATTATCCTAAACCTAATTACCTTAATTACCCTTTTACTCTAAACTTAATTACCAAACACTAAAAATAAACCAATCATCAAATCCCTTCAACTAAAATAACTAACCCAGCCAAATTCCAAGCTTTAAAAAAAAAAAAAAAAAAAAAAAAAAAAAAAAAAAAAAAAAAGCTCCAGCCCAACAAAACAAAGGCCCACGTAGCCCAGTTAACACTTGATACTCAATTCTATTTTGCTAGGGTTATTTACTTATAAAAAGGAAGATAGTGAAGGAGGAGAGGAGCCGACACCCCCTGGGTGTAATCCCTTTTACAAGCCATCATTTACATGTTCTATCCCCTGCACATTTTATTTTTAGCATTTTTAATTTGTTATTCAACTTTTATGTATTATATAGTGCTACGTTTCGATTTGTATGCTATGGTTTGGTTCCTTGTTCGAACATTTTCTTTTCCGCTAATGATTTCGAACATCACTTTAATGTTTACTTTTCTTTCAAGTATTCTTGTTTCATTTTTATTTTACTTGATTAATCATGCTCTTATTTTATAAATCGTTATTTAGTCTAGTTTTGAGAATGTCAATTACTTGTCTACAATTTAGCATTTTTGTTCAAAGCTTTCTACCGTCCAAACCTTAAAAGTATTTACATCTTTTTTTTAGTTCTGACCACTTGTGTTTTATTTCTTTAATATGTGTTAAGTCATTTCCATTGAAAAAATAAAATAAAAGAGTAGCAGTCAGTCACTTTAAGTAGGTAGCAAAAAAGAAGTTAGGTAGCAAAAAAATAGGAGAAGCAAAAGTAGCCACAGTTGTATGTTATTTTTCGAGAGGAGATAAAGCAGCAAAAGAAAAAAAGATGAGACAGCAGCGCGTATCCAGTTTGTAGATGGGCTTTTAAAGTTTAAGATGGAGTGGGTTTCATCTCATTATTTTCATCATCCTTATACTAAATTGGTTATCTCTAATCTTTTTATCTTTTTATATCTTTTTATCTTTTTTTTTTTAGTATGTTTATAATTATTGTCATGTTTAGCTTAATAGTTATTATTGTTGCTTTATTTATTGCGTGTAGCGTAGTTTTTATTATGCGCGAGTTATTTAGATATATGTTAGTTTAGAAATATGCTTTTTAATGTTGGCTTAATTGTTATTGTTAGTTTAGTAGTTATGATTAGTGAGTAGATTTCTTTTATGTTTGTTATCGTTGACTTTTTAGGCTCGGTTATTTCTCGTAATTGCGCGTTTTTAGGTTTAAATTCGATTTTGCTTATTTAAGTTTTACTTAATTGTTTTAATTGCGTATTTAGTTTATTTTAGTTTATGCTTTTCAATTTTAGTGTTAAAAATCCAAAATATCCCTTTTCACTATTCAAACACGTTGCATGATTCGAGATCACAAATTCCATTCAGCCTTCGTTGGGGATAACGACCCGGGAATACAACTTCCGTTGTACTCCTTGGTAAAATATATGTGTTGATCGCGACGGATCAATTTTTGGCGCCGCTGCCGGGGAGGGCTGACGCGAATTTTTTCTCGTTTATCGTTGCGTGTTTTGAATCTTCGTAAATATCTTCTTATTAAAAATCCAAAAAGATTTTCATTTCAAAATTTTATTTTTCCTTTTTCAAAATGTTGTTAAAAATCCAAAAAAATTCTTCTTTGCCCTCTTATCCGTTTAATTCTTTTTCTCACCCTCTAAACGTTCAATTCTATCTTTCTAAACCTCTTTTCTGATGGAATCATCGATTCCTTGTGTCGGTTGTGGAGAACCGCTTTTCGGTTTACCGTGTCGTTGGTGTACTTGCGAACGATGTGGTAATGATATTCAGAACGGAAGTTGTTTGTTTTGCGGTTCAAGTAATTCAATTACTTTTGATCAAAAACAAAATTCTTTCAATGAACCGACAAATTTTTCCGACTACTCTCCACAGCCCCGCATGTTTTCATCTTACAACTATGGTTGTGAACAGTGTGGGGGACCTCCAAATGGTGAAAATTGCCATGGTTGTAGCATTGTGAATTCGGGAAACGGGTTTGTCTATGACCAAAATCCCAACAATGAAACAACCGATTTCCTTAACCAACCCCCGCACCATGATATGAAGACATATTCTTGTGAATTTTGTGGAGGTTGTCTTCATCCGGGATATGATTGTCGAACGGGATACATGCTTGTCTATGAGCATGACCCTTATAACAATCAGACATCGTCCGGATTTGACACATCTCCATATTATCCACCACCACAACAGTTTTACTGTTGTGAATACTGTGGAGGTCCGCACTATAATTCCGATTGTCAAACGAGGACCCCGCTTGTCTATGAGCATGGTCCTTGTAACAATTATGATTATTCGCATCATGACCAACCTCCACAGTGCCAAATGAATCAAACAACTCCTCAAGTAACTTCGCAAGACCTTTGTCTAAAGGCTCTTGAAATATTAAAAGAATTTAAAGAGGAGTTGAACAATACAACACTTCATAATGCACCCAGTGTTTCTTGTGTATATTGTGGGGGTCCTCATGCTGATAATCAATGTGGTTTTCACACATCAGCCGAACTACGAGTAGCTAGAGCACGTGCCAATTTCCGCAATGCTGTTCTTTTCGATGACGATGACGATGATGACGAGGAGAGTACTATTCCTTTGAGTGATATTATTTCTCAACTCCCTCAGTCTATTGCAATCACATCCATCCCTCCCTCTCAGTCTAGACCCGAGGACTCTCTGATTATGGGGGATGAGCCTCTTAGCACTGTTCCTGAAAAGGAATCGGACGAATTCATAAAGTCTAGTGCTGAGAACCTTATCCCAATCCCAAGTGAGTCTAAGGATATTTCGGACAGTGAATGTGATTCGTCTATTTGTAGTGATCATCCTCTTGACACTACTGACGATATTTTCGGGACGTTTTCTAACCCTCTTTTCAATGATGATTTCTCCTCCAGTGATGACGAATCACTTTCTGATGAGGAAATTCAAAATGAAAGTCTCAAAGTTTATTCGAATTCTCTTTTTGAATTTGATGATGAGTACTTTTCTAGCAAAATAAATCCTCTCTTTGATGAAGAGTTAGAGAACGATGAGGTCAAGGACTCTATCACTCATAAACTTGATGATATGACCTCAGTTCTTAATCCCGATATTCTTCCTTCTCCGACATATGTGACGTTGCCCTTTGAGGATCGCCATTATATTGATTTCACATATGTCGTCCGAGTTTTTCTACCTTTCTTCTCCTGTAAGGTAGCTTGTCCTCTCATTCTCTCGTTCGGGAATGAGGACAAAGTTTTTGACCCCGGCATCTCCATTCTTTTGAGCCGGATGTATCTCATCGGAGTGGAACTTTCAAGTACTTCAATGTTTATCCAAACATTTTGAATGAAAGTCCGATGGAGATTTTCTCTTCCACTTGCTCCCCCAAGGACAAATGAATTCGGGGTCGAGTCAAGCTAGTGACTCGGTTAACAAAAACATTAGCATCACGTGGGTGACAACCCATGTTTCTGACTTCTTTCTATTTTCTGACACTAAGTGTGGGGGGATGCCTCTACTGTGCTTTGTTTTGTGTGTTGTTTGCCCTTGTTTGCAGGTTTCCCTTGGATAGTGTTGATTGACGCGCCTGTTTTCAATCCAGCCGCCCAATATCCTATCTTGTTGCTAATGTTTATCTAGGGATATCTTTTTAATCCTGTTTGTGAAAATGGAGATTTCTGTTCCACACTTGGCTATTAGTATTACCTTTTTACGTTCTAAGTGGCGGCATAATAGCCGGTACTTTGAATATTGAGGGCAATATTCAATTCTAAGTGTGGGGGGGAATTCTCCCGAATTTTGTCACATATGTACCTTCTAGTGCCCTAGTACCCCCGTTTTGGCCAAAATTTTAAATTTTTTTCGTTTTTAGATAAGAAATTGCAATAAAAAAAGAAGTGTTTAGTCTTGATTAGGTTAGAACAAAGGGAATCCCGACTCTGCCAGAGTGTTGATCTGGCTGCTTCCTTAACGATTAGACTAAGGTTTTACGATTTGTGCAAATGAAAATGCTAAGCGTAGAGTAGTTGGTTCTCTTTAGAGCTTATATAAGTAATCTATGGCTTTTCCTCCCAGTAGCTCCTAATCTGACTTAATTAGTGCTTATCTTCAAACTTTTGAACACACAAAATCATTTTTTCATACGATTTTGAAAAATACTAGTTCAAGGCTTTATTTAAACTTCGGAACAAGCATATGTCATAGTTGCAAAAGTTAAGTAATAAATAAATGTGCTAAAAAGCTAAGGTTCAAGATCGGCCCTTGGATCCTTATTTCCGGAAGGCGTTTAGGTCTTGGCTACCCTCTTACACCGGCCCTTGGACCCTTAATTCTGAAAGGCGTTAAGGTCTTGGAACTCTCCGTTGTAATGGCCCTTGGATCCTTTATTCCAGGAAGGTGTAAGGTCTTGGTTCCCGTGAAACTCCGTTAGTTTATATTGCACAAAGTTAAGTATTAAAAAAAAAAAAAAAAATGAAAATAAAAAAAAAATGAATGAAAAAAAAATTAAAAAAAAAAATGAAAAAAAAAATAAAAAGGAAATAAAATGGAATGATATTGCAAAATGCAATAAATTTTGAAGCTTGCTTGTTGTGAATTTTAAATCTATCTTTCAACTAGTATTAGTCAAAGTTTTATAAAAACGTCGATTTTTGTTATCAAGATTTTGAAAATCAAGCACTGTCACCTAAACTTGATAAATGTGGGAGTGAAAAGTTAAGTTTCGGCTTACATAGATTATTAGTATAAGTAGTGTTAGCATTTTACAAAAACGTTTGCACATTGAGTTTAAGCTTAGTTGGGAGTATAAAAAGAGGATGACGATATCAATTCCCTGGAGACACCCATTTTGTGTGAATCCCGTTCCATGATACCATTTTTGAAAATCAAGCATGTTATTAATTTTTGTTCTAGTTTAAATTTCTCGCATTAAATAAAAAGTCGAAACGGGGTATACTTGGTTCCTTTCATTACTTCATATGATCGGATTGCTAGGGACTAGCAATAGTTTAGTGTGGGGGATTGATGAGTGTGTAAATACTCATCATTTTATGCCCATTTTAGACCATAAAAATACTGAAAACACCCAAATAGACCATATTATACTGCAAATATCTTTGGTTTGTATTTTTATGTGTTTCAGGTACAAAAGGATTGAAAACAAGGCAAAAGCGGATAAAACCGAGCTTGGATGGGAAAAAGATCAAAAATGAATATTGCCGGATCGACTCGACAACTTTTGACCATTTAATGAAGAAAAGAAAAGTCAAAGTCAAACCCGGGATGAGGCATTTGGATGAGCATAAAAAAAGGAACCCGAAACCAAAACCCACTTTTACCAATTATCCTAAACCTAATTACCTTAATTACCCTTTTACTCTAAACTTAATTACCAAACACTAAAAATAAACCAATCATCAAATCCCTTCAACTAAAATAACTAACCCAGCCAAATTCCAAGCTTTACAAAAAACAAAAAAAAAAAAAAAAAAAAAAAAAAAAAAAAAAAAAAGAAGCTCCAGCCCAACAAAACAAAGGCCCACGTAGCCCAGTTGACACTTGATACTCAATTCTATTTTGCTAGGGTTATTTACTTATAAAAAGGAAGATAGTGAAGGAGGAGAGGAGCCGACACCCCCTGGGTGTAATCCCTTTTACAAGCCATCATTTACATGTTCTATCCCCTGCACATTTTATTTTTAGCATTTTTAATTTGTTATTCAACTTTTATGTATTATATAGTGCTACGTTTCGATTTGTATGCTATGGTTTGGTTCCTTGTTCGAACATTTTCTTTTCCGCTAATGATTTCGAACATCACTTTAATGTTTACTTTTCTTTCAAGTATTCTTGTTTCATTTTTATTTTACTTGATTAATCATGCTCTTATTTTATAAATCGTTATTTAGTCTAGTTTTGAGAATGTCAATTACTTGTCTACAATTTAGCATTTTTGTTCAAAGCTTTCTACCGTCCAAACCTTAAAAGTATTTACATCTTTTTTTTAGTTCTGACCACTTGTGTTTTATTTCTTTAATATGTGTTAAGTCATTTCCATTGAAAAAATAAAATAAAAGAGTAGCAGTCAGTCACTTTAAGTAGGTAGCAAAAAAGAAGTTAGGTAGCAAAAAAATAGGAGAAGCAAAAGTAGCCACAGTTGTATGTTATTTTTCGAGAGGAGATGAAGCAGCAAAAGAAAAAAAGATGAGACAGCAGCGCGTATCCAGTTTGTAGATGGGCTTTTAAAGTTTAAGATGGAGTGGGTTTCATCTCATTATTTTCATCATCCTTATACTAAATTGGTTATCTCTAATCTTTTTATCTTTTTATATCTTTTTATCTTCTTTTTTTTAGTATGTTTATAATTATTGTCATGTTTAGCTTAATAGTTATTATTGTTGCTTTATTTATTGCGTGTAGCGTAGTTTTTATTATGCGCGAGTTATTTAGATATATGTTAGTTTAGAAATATGCTTTTTAATGTTGGCTTAATTGTTATTGTTAGTTTAGTAGTTATGATTAGTGAGTAGATTTCTTTTATGTTTGTTATCGTTGACTTTTTAGGCTCGGTTATTTCTCGTAATTGCGCGTTTTTAGGTTTAAATTCGATTTTGCTTAATTAAGTTTTACTTAATTGTTTTAATTGCGTATTTAGTTTATTTTAGTTTATGCTTTTCAATTTTAGTGTTAAAAATCCAAAATATCCCTTTTCACTATTCAAACACGTTGCATGATTCGAGATCACAAATTCCATTCAGCCTTCGTTAGGGATAACGACTCGGGAATACAACTTCCGTTGTACTCCTTGGTAAAATATATGTGTTGATCGCGACGGATCAGGTTTCAAAAGTGATTTGGGTCAAAATGTATCATTGGCTAGGGGTTGAGGTTTGGGCAGATTGGGGGGCTAAGAGGGGAGGGGGGACATGGACTTGGTCAAGCCACCAAAATCTTGTCTTGACAACTCCATGTTTCAAGGTCTTGGTCTAACATTAATTGTTGTTTAATTGTTGTTGAATATTTGTCTAATAATTATTATGGAACAAGGGGGGGGGGGGGGCGGCATAAAAGTAGAAATAGGGGTAAAAGAGTTGATTTGGTACAAAAGTGTATACATTGTATGTATTGGGTATTAGAAATAGGTATTGGTTATTGGTTTGGTGATTAACGTAAGTTATACGTAATTAAACGTTATAATTAAGGAAATTACATTAGGCGTAAGGAAATATTTTTGGAACTTTGGTAATAATTTAGGAAGTATAAAAATGCGTTAGAAATAATCGTTAGGAGTATTGAGTATATCGGGTGTTTAATTTAAATAGCGATAAGCGTTTGTTAAATTAATAAACGTAAATAAATGAAAAGAGAATTGTTTTAGGGATTACAATTTCGAACCGGAGTAGGAGCAAGGTACTGGAATATTGTGAACTAGATATAGCCTAAGTCCTAGTGCACAAGGGGGTTGTTCCTAGTTTTTCGTTTATTTAACTAAAAAGTTATACATAAAATGTATTATTGTAAATTTCAAAGTAATGATTTAGAGTTTAGAATTTAAATGTTGACGTGGAAAATTTCGGGTTGTTGTATAATGCGGGAGCCGTGACGCCTTTTTTGATTTCAACTACGATGAAAAAAGTTTATTTTTAAAGAAATGAAGAAAATTACATGTAAGAATAGTCTAATGACTTAGTTCTTTATGTATAACACTTTTTTGTAAACTCGATACGTATGAAATATGATATATAATATATAAATTATAAATATTTTTATATTTTTTGCCGTTTTAAGTCACGCCTTAAAAACGCTAAGGCTTCGCCATAGCTCGTGTAAGGCGTGAGGCTTGACAATGCCGCCACGCCACACCTCACGCTATCTAGAACCTTGGAAAGCATACACGAATAAGTCCTAGAAGTGACTAAAGATGCCGAATTCAGTGTTATTAGAATAGTTACTACATATTTCTGAATATGAGTTATACAAATAGAGTTACAAATTATCGTTTATTGTTGTGTTGATGTCTTGTTGTAGTATTAGATTGAACAGGGTGCTCTCTTTTGCTTTAGCAAAGTTTCTAGACACGATAAAACATACAAGACTAAGGGGCTATTTCTTTTTATTTTAGAGTGTCTGTGTGGTAACGTGGGTGGGCCAATTGATATATATATATTAATGTTTTTTTCTTGTTGGGGTCCACACAAATGTGTTAGAACCTCTGTATCACAAAGTCATAAAAAAAGCTTGCTCCTCCCCAACTAGAGCCACTAATAGACATGGACCCACATATATTTATCAGGGCCTGAATCTAGAAATAAAGAACACTTACACCGTATTATATAGTATATATCAACAGATAATTTTTAAGTAGGATTAATTATTACGCTATGTAATAAACATTCATTTCATAATTACATTCTCTAAGGTGGAAAGCTAATGATATTTATTTGGTCTCCTCAAATCTCCTTCCTCTACATAAAACAATATACTAAACAAAGAAAAACAACCAATAAAACCCTACGTTGATTATTTTGTATACACTAAACAAAGAAAAGAATTACATAATTTGCTTACTTGTAGCACCTGTCACCATGACCCCACCTCAAAATCACAAGGACAAAGTCAGTATTTTTTCTTCAACATTATAGAAATTGGGTAGTTATGTGCGTGTATCTTCTTTTTTAATGCATGATTAACGTGTTATTTTTTCCTCCTTTAAATCTTAACGGTTTGGGCTCACATGATGGTCACGTGTGATCATGTCAACTGTGTGTAGGGTACTAAAAATTCCACTTAGACGAATTGAGGGTATGCTTCACCTCTAATAATTCAGGGTAGTAGAAATTCCACTTAGCCAAGTTCGAGGTACTAAACTGCGTTTTGGCCAAAAGTTTATGACATGGATGATTAGTGTGAAAATCAATAAACTAGGAGAAATGCTAGAACCACAAAAATTTTACAAAAAAAAAATATCCACATAATGACTTGTCATCTAATTAGTGTCATTCTCTCTCTTACTTAAATATCTCTCTAATTTTCATCCACAAATAACTATTCCATGTCATTACGTGATTTTTTTTTTTTTTTTTTTTTTTTTTTTTTTTTTTTTTTTTTTTTTTTTGTATAATTTTTGTGATCCTAGCATTTCTCATAAACTAGATGGGATGATTTTACTCATTTAAAATAGATGAAATGTAAAATTTAACGGGCGTCATAGATGAGGACTAGTGTGGTGTTACAAAGTTTGGGTAAAGAATGTCAAAGGAGACACATGGTACCCAAACTTTGTAACACCACAAGGTATCCCGGAAAGCTTTACCCAAACTTTGTAACACCACAAGGTATCCCGGAAAGCTGCCACTGGCGGCAGTCGCATGAGTTGGTCGCTAAGTTGACCTCACGATTGTATCGGCCATCGTACACCTGGAATCGATATTGGTTAATCCCGTATACATTCCAAGTTGCGCTTTTTATTTTTCTCTTTTCCACCTTATGGGCAGCCCAATCTGTTATATCATACTTCATTTTCGCTGCATAAACACATAGACATAAAACAGTGACTTTATATTACACAAAATCATCTAAAAAAATATATATTTTCTTTTGGAAGATAAATACCAGCAACTTCTCGCCGTTTAAAATACCAATCTTGCACCATTTTCCGGTATTGCTCTGTCAGCATTGTAATTGGCAGCTTCCTTGATTTGACAGTACAAGCGTTAATAGACTCAACACTGTTAGATGTACAATAATTGTAACGAGTTCGTGGGGAATATGCTCTGGACCATCTTCGTACATCCGCTTCAATTAGCTTGTTGTAAGCCTCAGGCTGAATAGCGTGTAGTATTTGCATCCTCCTTTCAAATTCTTCAGGTGTATACGCTTTGCATATGCTCCAATATAGCCCCTTTGTTTTTTTATTTTTCAAAGAAAGGTTCATCATTAGATGACGACAACAAATACCATGAAACGCCAACGGGTATTCATTGCGTACTGCTAACGCGATAGCAGGATGCCTATCAGATATGATAACCAAATCCTCGCGATCGGCTATGCATTCTTTGAGGACTGAAAACCACCATGACCAACAATCACCAGTCTCCCCTCTGCATATACCGTAAGCAACGGGCACAATTTGGTTGTTTCCATCCATGCCTACAACTAACAAGTTTGTCCCTTTATAGAGACCCTTCAAATGTGCCCCATCGACTATAAGCAGAGGGCGGAGATTTTGTACAAAACTTCGAATCTGAAAAAGAAAAAAAAATGAAAACGTAAACCCCTTTTAATAAGTAAAAGTATAATAACATATAACATTTATTTAATTAAAAAAAATTAGTATAACTTACTGAAACACCAATGGCAACGAATAACATCTCGAAAACTCCGTTTTTGTTTGTCTTGATACGGGCGATTGTGCCTGGGTTATTTTTTTCTAGGTTGTGACAATAATACGGTAACATTTCAAACGATTCTTTCGGTGAACCCCTAATCATTTCTAACCCATAATCCTTTCCTCTCCATGCTTGTTGGTAAGATATACTTGTTTTATACTGCGCCAACATGTCTTGTTGCATATCTTTTGGTTTTAAATCCCGTCGATTGTCTTTTAACTTCTCACTAAAAATGTGACCAATAACTTTTTTATTTGCATTTCGATGGTTAGGATATGTTTGAGTTCTGGGACACGTGTGAAAATCATTCAAACCTGTAACTACAAACACATCTGAACCTTTGATGCGTTTAGAGTTAATTCTCCATTGGCACTGTGTATAATGAAAGCATTTACAATCAAACCTGTCTGGTTCCGACTTTCGAACTAAAAACTGGTAACCTTCTTTTAAACATTTAAACCTAATTGCAACGTCTATTTTTTCTCTTGTTTCAAAAAACTTTCCGACAAAAAAATCAGAATCACAATTGTATTTGTTTGAACTTATTGGTTTGGACTGGTAAAGAGGTGTTTCTGGAACAGCAGGAGTTAATGAAAAAATATTTTTCCATTCATGGTGAATAGGTTTTGGGTTATTACCATCATTTTCTTCATCTTTGACATCCTCATCGGCCTCCTCGAATGCAAACGAGGATCCTGGGTTTGTGAAGTACGGCTCAACTTTGTATCCGGACCCATCATTTTCATATTCATTCGATTCAATTTTTTTGATGGGCCAACATCAAAAAAAGACTGACTATGGTTTTTATTATATAAATTATATGAGTTTTCTTGAAAAGCAGAGGACTCGATGTTTTGGTTAGTAGTTGTTGTTTCAAAAAAATTGTAAAACGTTTCCTTTTTTTGGGTGGACATAAAACATGTTGTTTCTTCAAATTCTTTCGCTTTAACCACATACAGATGTGGCATTCCTGCATTCGAGTAAGCGAAATCAGTAAAAAAATTTACCTCATCGTCGTCGGTAATATCCATTCGAACGTCAAACGAAGGGTGCGAAAATTTAATATGCAGCCGAATATTGGGATCCACATTGAATTTAGAACGCACATATTCAACTAACCACGAGTACGTGATATTAGTATACATAGCCACACCTCGTTCAGTGTCTTCAAAATGTAATATACATTTGAATTTATGTGTATCTGAAGTCATTGCTATTTGTGTCTAATTTTTTTTGAATTAGAGTAAATGTAGTTGCTACGTTTCGCTATATATCTTTCTTTATATACACATTGATGACAACCCCGCGTACGCGTATTCTTTTACGCGGGATATGACACAGAATAGACCTGGATGTGACAAGTCTATGACAATGATGTGACAGATACGTACATTGATGTGACTAGTCTATGACAACCCCGCGTACGCGTATTCTTTTACGCGGGATATGACACAGAATAGACCTGGATGTGACAAATCTATGACAATGATGTGACAGATACGTACATTGTTGTGACTAGTCTATGACACCTCCGCGTACGCGTATTCTTTTACGCGGGATATGACACAGAATAGACCTGGATGTGTGATGTGCTGCGTGTGTCGTTGCGGTTTAGCAGTTTTAATGCCTACTCAAGTTTTAAATTTATATTTAGCCGACTTATCAACAACACACACACCTAACGAGCAGTGTACCCGGTCAGTATGAAGATAATGGTAAGTAGAGTGTCGATCACTAAGAGTGGAACGTATTATCTCGTTATTCTAATCAGTATTTTAATATCCTAACGCAAGGGGGTTTCAGCCTGAGAGACTGGCACGATTTGTTGCAATTAAATAATAAAATAAACCAACAGGCACGAATCAGCAAGTAGCACACACGTACACAGATAAATACTCGAGACAATAAGAGGGCTGTCCTTATAATTAAGTAGATTGTCACTTGTTTTATTGATAGCTTTATATGAAGTGTATATAGTTAACCCTTTCTCGTTGGTCCTATTCTTATCGGCGAGTAAACCCTTAATGATTACTTATGTCTAAAAGTTATTCCTAAGTGATCAATTTAGAAACAACCGTGGGAGCCACATTATGTCCCGCAGTCAAATGCCCGCAAGCCACTAATAAACACAGAGGTTATCAATGCACTAATAAGTAGTAACCAAAGACATCAACATATAAACTTTAATTAATGAGAAAGCAGTTTTAAGGGAGTGCAATCTTTCCGTTGCCACATTACACAAGCCACCAATCTTGATGAATTAAAGTTTGCTAACACAATAAAACAAAACTACTTAATGAATTAAACATATGCAGCACCTTCTTACAGCTCTTGTATCTTTGATTTGGGTGTGTCTTGTGCTGCCTCCTTGACTGAATTCGTCCTTTGTTCCTCCTGTTCGGTCTTCTGTTTTAGGGTTTTTTGGAACTTGTAATTCGTCTGGTCTACGGGGTATTTATACTTTCTGTCTGAGGGAAGATGCGGCGCATCTACTAAGTAGATGCGGCGCATGTACTTAACTTCGCGTGGGGTCCAAGATTATAATATTCAGGAATATTCGTACATCGCCAGAAGATGCGGCGTAACTCCATGATCAGATGCGGCGCATGTCCTCTTGTATCTTGGATCGTATCTGGTGATATCATGATAGAGATGCGGCGCATGTCGAGAGTGAGATGCGGCGCATTTGGAGCAGAATTGACTTGATCTTGCCCATGTCAGTAGACTTTCACTTTATGCACGTTTTGCTCCATTATTAGTCCAAAATCATTAAGTTTCACCAAATGCTTGTTTTTACCTGAGAATTACAAAAGTAAACGATTAAGTATCAATCCTCATACATAATATAGTAAAACAAGTCAAATTAATGGGATAAATGATAGTAATAAAATGTACTTATTTGAGTTCATCAAATATCCCCCCACTTGAACTTTACTTGTCCCCAAGTAAACCTTAGAATTTCTTTTATGAAAATGTATCCTAAAAGATGTTAGGATTTATTTTTATATTTAAGCATGTATTCATTCATTTCATAATCACACAACTAAACACTTAACGAATTAGGAGTAAAATAAAATAAGTCGATAAAAGCAAATCTAATCGTTTAACTGTCCAGTCGCGACGAATATTCTATCATAAGCTTGGCAAGTATACACATCTCCACCACTAAAGCTAAGGAGTAACAAGTCTAAAGCGGTAAAAAGGGTTTTTAGGCTTAAGGGTTAATTATTCTCTTTCACTATCGATCTCAAATTCCAGAAAAGGCGACAAAATCACAAATACATGATCGAATCCACGAACACGATACTTGCAATTGCTCAAATCCTTAACTCGAATAGGCTAAAGATAGGTCCAAACTTCACCAATAATAATATATCAAAAAGGGCGACAAAATCATAAATACATAGCCGAATCCACGACTACGATACTTAAGATTGCTCAAATCCCTAATCTCAATAAATCAAAGGTTTGGTTGGATAAAGAATAATAAAGGGTATGGATAACATTTGGGATATAAATTGGTGTAAAAATAAAAATAAACAAAACAAATAAATTAAAATCCTAAGTGTGGTTAATCACTATCCCAACCATCCCATGAATAAGACTCATATCATCGAATAACTCACGCATTAACACTTGAAACACACGCTTTAGGTAGACACGAATTATACTCAACAAGATCTTAATCAAAGAATAAACCTTAATTGGCGTTCCCATAACTGCCAATTCCCATTCAATCCATAGATATAGTACAACAAATAGTGGTGATATCGACCACTTACATAACTTTACATAAGTTGGTTTAAAAACAAACATCCAACTTTTCTCTTTCTTTTCTTTTTCTTTTCTCATTTTTTTGATTTTTTTTTTTTTTTTTTTTTTTTTTTTTTTTTTTTTTTTTTAAAGCATAACAAAGATGTGTAAAATTTCACCACATCACTATAACTTTCTTTCCGGATAATTTTTCCATACTTTTCATGACTTCAGAAATAATGGTAATAGTGAAAGTAGTAAACACACGAAAAATAAACTCCAAAATATACAATATTTACTTTCACTCCAATTGCATTGTGCAATTTCCCGACCTAACCATAGATAATGAATTACGCACGCGAACACAGGTAATGTAAGGAAACACACTTTGCCTATAGCAATTAACCAACCACGGATTCTAATCTACAGGGTAGGCTAAGGTGTAAGGGTGTAACGAAACATTTTAACAAAGGTGTAAGAAACGAAAGGAATGGCTCTGAGTGTTTTTCTAGGGGTATCTTACTCTAAAAGTGAGAGTAACAAAAGGGTTTTATACGGGGGTTAACTAACCAGTGTAGTTAGCTAATATCACATAACATATAAAGGCTATTTGGGTGTAATCCTAGAATTTACCAAGTTAGACAAGTCACTCCAATTATATAAATAATACTCATTATGGTGGTCTCGAATAGTATACAAGCCAAGTTCTAAAGTTTACAAGTCACCGGCACACTCATAGATTTGTGAATTTTGAAAAATCACAATTTTTGAAAATAACGTCATGTGTGCAGCTATGCAACTTAGATCTTAAACAAAAACATGCTAAAAAAAAAATTTAAGTTTGATATATTAAGCACATTTTAAGCATAATTTTTGAAAAAGTTTAGGACAAGTAATTGTTAAGTGTTCTAATTCTCCAATCCCCCCACTTAAGTTAAACAACGTCCTCGTTGTTTGTATAAAAGGTTAAAAACTGGAAAATAAAAGAATTAGAACAGAAAAACTCCCCTGAGATTTGCTCAGTATGATCCTCCATTAGTATAAGAGCAAAAATCAACTTCTTGTGGATTAGAACGTTAAAGCTTCATACTTGATGTATCCACAGGAAATCCAAGAAACTATAATACCACCAACACTTTAAAACACACCTAAGATAAGAAAGGTTCAACTTGCATAACACATTAGTAGTTAGGAAAAATAAAACTTAAAAATTAAAACTGAAAATCATCAGGTCAGTCGATGCGCCGTATCTTATTGAAGAAGATACGCCGTATCGAGCCTGGAATTAATACGGATCAGAATAAAGATGCGCCGCATCCTTAACCAGGGATGCGCCGCATTAAAAATAAACTGATAAATAGTTTTAAAGTCGAAAATAAAAATGCAGAAAAATAAAATAAGATATGACCATTGCAGGAGATGCGTCGCATCTCAGAATTAAGATGCGCCGTATCCTCATGCGGCCTGGACTGACTCGACACAGAAAACAGAATAATAAAAGATAAATCCGGGTTGTCTCCCGGTAAGCACTTGTCTTTATTCCAGAGTCTTCAAGTTAGACTCACGTTCAGCTCTTTACTATCGATCATTGACTCCTACATTGCCGTGTAGGATCCACTTAGCAACTAATTCGTCACGTATATATTCAGGTCCCAAGTTCAAAACTCCTTTATAGAATCCTTCCATTATCCTTCTGAAACAATCACGAAAAGCATCAGTAGGATTTGTTCGCTAGAAGAGAAATTAATGAATATAGAAACGGATATATATGAATAAAAATAGCTGATATCGGCACACGATGCGCCGTATCCAAAAAGTTGGATACGCCGTATCTTATAATCATTAAAATTTAATCAGACTTTATTGAGAAAATAGATACGCCGCTTAGAATTTAAGAATGCGCCGTATCGAATTAATTAATCAAAAATCAACTTATCTAATTAAAATTAAATGCGTCGTATTAACGAAAGTTAATGCGCCGTATTTTCGTTACGTTTAAAAATAAAAGATTTTTGATTCAGAAAGATGCGCCGTATCGATAGAGATCGATACGCCGTATTTGTTTAATAATTCGCAAACTGTTTTTAATTAAAATAATAGATACGCCGTATCTGCTAAAGCAGATGCGTCGTATGGCGTTAACGTTTAGAAAATTTTTTTTTTTTTTTTTTTAAAAAACAGATACGCCGTATCTGCAAATGCAGATGCGTCGTATTACTTTATCGCTTAGAAAAATTTTCTTATTAAAAACAGATACGCCGTATCTTGGGGAAAAGATGCGTCGTATCGAATTAATTAAACGCGTTGTATTAAAAAAAGATTAAACGCAATACGCCGTATCTGAGAGATCAGATGCGCCGTATCGTTTGATTTAGCACAGTACAACGATAGCAGAACAGAAAAATACGAAAAATAAAAACAAAAATTAAACACACAAACAAAAACAAAAATAAACACACAAAAATAAAAAGAAAACAATTAACACACAATACAACAAATATGCAAAATAGTACAATGATGCAATTAATCTAATAAAAAAGAAAAACCTAATTAAAATACTAATCAAATTAACAGATAATAACAATTCACTCCCCGGCAACGGCGCCAAAAACTTGATGTGCTGCGTGTGTCGTTGCGGTTTAGCAGTTTTAATGCCTACTCAAGTTTTAAATTTATATTTAGCCGACTTATCAATAACACACACACCTAACGAGCAGTGTACCCGATCAGTATGAAGATAATGGTAAGTAGAGTGTCGATCACTAAGAGTGGAACGTATTATCTCGTTATTCTAATCAGTATTTTAATATCCTAACGCAAGGGGGTTTCAGCCTGAGAGACTGGCACGATTTGTTGCAATTAAATAATAAAATAAACCAACAGGCACGAATCAGCAAGTAGCACACACGTACACAGATAAATACTCGAGACAATAAGAGGGCTGTCCTTATAATTAAGTAGATTGTCACTTGTTTTATTGATAGCTTTATATGAAGTGTATATAGTTAACCCTTTCTCGTTGGTCCTATTCTTATCGGCGAGTAAACCCTTAATGATTACTTATGTCTAAAAGTTATTCCTAAGTGATCAATTTAGAAACAACCGTGGGAGCCACATTATGTCCCGCAGTCAAATGCCCGCAAGCCACTAATAAACACAGAGGTTATCAATGCACTAATAAGTAGTAACCAAAGACATCAACATATAAACTTTAATTAATGAGAAAGCAGTTTTAAGGGAGTGCAATCTTTCCGTTGCCACATTACACAAGCCACCAATCTTGATGAATTAAAGTTTGCTAACACAATAAAACAAAACTACTTAATGAATTAAACATATGCAGCACCTTCTTACAGCTCTTGTATCTTTGATTTGGGTGTGTCTTGTGCTGCCTCCTTGACTGAATTCGTCCTTTGTTCCTCCTGTTCGGTCTTCTGTTTTAGGGTTTTTTGGAACTTGTAATTCGTCTGGTCTACGGGGTATTTATACTTTCTGTCTGAGGGAAGATGCGGCGCATCTACTAAGTAGATGCGGCGCATGTACTTAACTTCGCGTGGGGTCCAAGATTATAATATTCAGGAATATTCGTACACCGCCAGAAGATGCGGCGTAACTCCATGATCAGATGCGGCGCATGTCCTCTTGTATCTTGGATCGTATCTGGTGATATCATGATAGAGATGCGGCGCATGTCGAGAGTGAGATGCGGCGCATTTGGAGCAGAATTGACTTGATCTTGCCCATGTCAGTAGACTTTCACTTTATGCACGTTTTGCTCCATTATTAGTCCAAAATCATTAAGTTTCACCAAATGCTTGTTTTTACCTGAGAATTACAAAAGTAAACGATTAAGTATCAATCCTCATACATAATATAGTAAAACAAGTCAAATTAATGGGATAAATGATAGTAATAAAATGTACTTATTTGAGTTCATCAATGTGACAAGTCTATGACAATGATGTGACAGATACGTACATTGATGTGACTAGTCTATGACAACCCCGCGTACGCGTATTCTTTTACGCGGGATATACTCTTATTTAAGTCTTACATTGTTAAGCCAATTACACACTTACTAAAAACAATTACACACCATCCTTTACACACCATCCTTTACACCACTTACTAAAAAACATGTCGGACAACATACCAATCGACCTTCAAGTTGATATCATGAAGAAGCTACCAGTTAAGTCTTTACTACAGTTTCGTACTGTGTCTAAGCGATGGAAGTCTTCTATAGATTTGCCGAACTTCATCCATAGTTACGGTTTTTGTGAAAGAGATATGTGTTGTTTCAATTTAACATATATGCAAGGTAATATTGGTTTTATGTTTTCCGTAAATGAAAATTTAGCCTTTACGAATCTAGAAACAACTTTGAATCTTCCAACTCTTAAGCCTATCGCTACTTCTGAAGGTGTCTGGTGCTTTTCGTATGGTTCAAATATGATGGTTGTTCTTTGGAACTCATCAATAAAAAGATCTGTAGGAATATTCGTCCCTACTTTCTCAGATCAACCTGATTCACCAAAAATGGTCATCGGTTTCGGTGTCCGTCCCGACAACTTAGACCCTACCCTTTTAAAGATTAATTACCCATATTACGGTCAAGGACCATGGTATGTGTTAGTTTATACATTGAGCTCCAGACGTTGGAACAATCTTGAAAATGGCCGTTTGCCCCGTGAATCAATTAGAATTAAACGGTCTGGACAAGCAGTAGTGGGTGGTAAAATTTTCTGGATTGGTTCAGAAAAATTTGTTCATAATGATGGTGTTTCGTACAAACGGTACATGATTGTTTCTTTTGATTTGGTTACTCACCAATTTACAGTGCAAAACATACCTGAATTGATAAGATTCACGGTTCAGCCTCCATTCTATATATCTCAGCTACGAAACTCTCTGGTAGTTTCAGGTAGTTACCTTGCAGAAGAGTGCAAAGTTTTGTGCGCATGGGAATTAGAATTTGATGGTGGTGTTGTATCATCGTGTCCAGTGCTATTCACCGTCCCATTCCCAATTGACAATGAGGTAAAACTACTTGGATTTACCAAGGCTGCAGAACCAATTGTTCAATCTAAGAGCAACCAACAAGTAGCTCACTCACTACAAGTGTACGAGCGAACATCTCAGGAGTTTCAAAACATGGGTATTGAAGCAAATGGTGGTTCGTTTTTCATTGGGCCATACAAAGAATCACTAATTCTTCTTGATCAACCAAATGATACCTATATGGTTTAGTTTGATGTGTTTAAGCTTATCAATGTATGTCTATTTTTGTTTCTAAAACTGTTCTAGGTTTTTTAATATAATGTTTTTTAATGCAATTTGTTTGTGCTTAATATTCAATGTTTTTTATTTATGTGTACAACAACACAATGTTGCTAATATAACTTATGCTTTATATATTAATACAATGACGTGACCAAAACATGACAGTTGCATGCCTAAGTAATTTTGTACCCGAAATATGACAATGATGTGACATATACATACATTGATGTGACTCATCTATGACAACCCCGCGTACGCGTAATTTTTTACACGGGATATGACACGGATTAGACAACTCTATGACAATGATGTGACAAGTCAATGACATTGATGTGACTAGTCTATGACAACCCCGCGTACGCGTATTCTTTTACGCGGGATATAACACAAACCTGTCTATAAAAACTCATTCACAATTCAATTTCTCTAAACACATATCACCATTATCAAATTATCTAAACTCTAAAAAAATTTAACAATTCGGAAAATGGCCCAACAAAACAATTCCGGATACACAAAACGATACCAACATAATGTTGGGGCTTCATCTACCTCTTCAAACTTCCCGGAAAGGTTAATACCCGGTCCAGCTGGTATTATTCAAGTGGCTATTCTTCGAAAAAATGCTGACATTAGGGAAGGTGGCCCTGATTATTGTCTAGTGCCAACACAAGAATATGTAAGGAAGATAAAAGAAGATGTCGTTGAAGATGATCATTTTTCACGTGGGCCATGGCTATGCGCTATTAATAAGCTGCGTAATAGCGAAGGTATCATCGTAACTGGTTGTCTTGGCAATATAAAAAACTGTATCATAAAAGGGAAACTTGAACTTGTTGTGGCTGTAATCAAGACTTGTACTCCCACCGCACTTGGGGAGCTAACAGTAACACTTAAAGATCCAACGGGGACATTCTCTGGTACAATTCATCACAAAGTCCTTACAGAAGAATCAGGTTACAAAGACTCTATCAAAGTCGGAGCTGTGTTGGTACTTCGTAATGTTTCAGTGTTTACCCCAAAATCAACACCCTTTGGTCTTAACATTACATTGAGGAACATTGTTCATGTTTACGAAAAGGATACAGTTTTTATTGGCTGAACCTTTTAATATTGTCTACGTAATGTTTATTTAAATAAAGTTCGTCTTTTTTTTCTTCGTAGTTGAATAAAAGTAAGTTTTATGCTATATTAATCCTTATTAGTGGTAACAACTAGTGTCATTTTTTTAAGACTTATTTTAACAAAACCCTAACTAGGGTTTCATATATGGTCACCGACAACAAATTATTATTTGTATCTTGCGTACCAACTCATATATATTTCAAGTAATGGTGACCGACAACCCTAATTTGATCTTGCGTAAATTAATACATCTTGCGTATGATCTTGCGCGGGATGTTATTATATGAATACTTTTGCATCCTGCGTAATTTTGAACATCTTGCGTATTATCTTGCGCGGGATGTTTTAAATGTTTTTTTTTTTTTTTTTTTTCGACGGCAAGGATCAAAACACGTAATCTTGAGTATCTTGCATAAAGATGAACGCAAGATGTATGGGCATTTCTGATAACTTGATAAAGTTCGTCAAATTGAGACATTTAAGAGTGTGCAGGTCTAACCCAGTAATTTTCTCTTTACTAAAGCCTTCAAGTTTTGTAAATCAGTCCTAAGATTTGCATTTGCGCGGTTGAATTAGGGCTTGATTTTCAAATTCCATTCATCTCGTAAGCCTTCATTCATTTTCTTACAACTTATCTCATTCTTTAATCAATTATTTATAGCTTTAGACTGTGATTGTGGTATATATATATATATATATATATATATATATATATATATATATATATATATAGTTATTCAAGATTATACTACATACGTTTTTTAATGATTTCAAGTAGTTTTACTGAATAAAATTCGCAAGAGTGTAGTGATCGGTCATTGTATTTATAGGTTTATAGCTTTAGACTGTATTTATAGCTTTAAAATGTCTCGTAAGCCTTCATTCATTTTCTTACAACTTATCTCATTCTTTAATCAATTATTTATAGCTTTAGACTGTGATTGTGGTATATATATATATATATATATATATATATATATATATATATATATATATATATATATATAATATATATATATATAGAGTCGAGTTATTTTAGAAACCAAACATTCCTCACATACCAAGGGACTCATCCCCACCATCCATCTAAAAAGAAATCAATGGTTGAGATTAAAAGCATTTAATATTTCACCCATTTTTTATAATTTAAATATCTCTTAAACCGTTAATCGTTAAGCGAAAATAATTACACCATCGCGACAAGCATTTAATTATCTTTCTATAGACGGGCATTTTGATATACTTTCGACAAAAAAAAAATTCATTTTTTTCACGTTTTTTTTCGTAGCCGAAAAAATCATATATGATATATCATATATAATATCATATATGATATATATGATATATCATATATGATATTACATATAATATCATATATGATATGGAATATCATATATGATATATCATATATATCATATATGATATGTAATATCATATATGATTTTTTCGGCCACGAAAAAAAACGTAAAAAAATGAAAAAAAAAAAAATTATCGAAAATATATCAAATTGCCTATCTATAGAAAGATAATTAAATGCTCGTCGTAACGGCATATTTTTTTTCGCTTAACGATTAACGGTTTGAAAGATATTAATATTTGAAAAAAAAGGATGAAAGTGGGTTTTTTAAATTGTTGGGATTAATCTCATCCATTAGATCAAATAAAGATGGGTATGTAAAAAAAGTTTGGTCCTCAAATGATCTAATGATCTTAAATCATATATATATATATATATATATATTGTTATTCAAGATTATACTACATACGTTTTTTAATGATTTCAAGTAGTTTTACTGAATAAAATTGGCAAGAGTGTAGTGATCGGTCATTGTATTTATAGGTTTTAATTGTTTTAGAATCAAAAAAATTAGAAAAAAAAAAAAAAAAAAAATTCATAACTTATGGTCTTTGGGATTGTGTATTGGCTTGTTGTGTTTTGTGCTTTTCAGGTGTTTGGCTTATTTGGTTAAATCTTATCACTTTTTGCCATACATTTACGGAGATGGTTATTTTAAATTGAATGCAGTTACTGTGTGGGCAATGGATGGGGGCAATTTAGATTCAGACCTAGTCATTGCGGAACTGCTAGGCATGGGATTTGAGATATCTCAGGCGACACAAGCCATCAAACAAGTGGGTCCTTTTTTAAACAATGCCATTGATTTTATATTAAACGATGCTCAAGGTGGAACATCAAAAGGCTCACTTGGATCCAGTATAGCTGCTAAAAAAACCAACACTGGAAAACAAATGCGACAATCAAGTATTATGCAATTTGCAAGGATGAACAAAACCGATACATCATGCTCTACAGAAGAAGATATTGGACCCGATTGGGAAAATAGAGCTAACACGTTGCTGCAGCAGCATTTCGGTTATCCATCATTGAAGAGATTCCAAATGGAAGCTTTGGCGGCTTGGGTATCTCATAAAGACTCTCTTGTTCTTGCTGCCACAGGATCAGGTAAACAAATACTATTTTGCCTTTTTTTTTTTCTTTTCTAAAAAGACCACTGTAGTTTCGATAACTTACTTGTGGAGAATTACTATCTCAGCTTTAGTTGTTTTGCAGGGAAATCATTATGTTTTCAAATTCCAGCGTTATTAACGGGGAAAGTTGTGGTCGTGATTTCGCCGTTGATTAGTTTGATGCATGATCAGTGCTTGAAATTAGCAAGGCATGGTGTATCAGCCTGTTTTCTCGGATCTGGACAAGTTGATCAAAGTGTTGAGCATAAAGCATTAAGAGGGATGTATGAAATCATATATGTATGTCCCGAGACGATCTTGAGGTTAATGTTTTTGTTTAATTACTGGTGTATATTCTAATATCAAATATTTCATTCAAATAATGGTCTTAAAAATCTGTCTGCAGGTTGATAAAACCACTTCAAAGCCTTGCTGAAAGTCGTGGAATTGCTTTATTTGCAATTGATGAAGTTCACTGTGTTTCCAAGTGGGGTCATGATTTTCGCCCTACCTACAGGTTTGCATTTTTGTCCAATTGTACTAGGTCGTTATGTTGGCTGATTTCCTGCTCCTAGAATTTGTATTGTTGCGACTTCAGATGCACTTTTATCCTTAAATGTGCTCGAGTGGATGTGCCCAACTTGCTAAGATATCCCTACTTCTAACATTTCATACCCATATAATTATCCGGGTTGGTAATATATTTATCGCTTCTATGCCAGTACATATTAAATTATTCATAGAAGCTTAAAGTATTTTGTTACATGAAAGCAGTACATCAATTTTGCATTAAAAACAGCAGGACGTCAGTTTTGACCATTTGCATTAATGAACTAGTTTCTACTAGCTGGGTACCCGCGTGTTGTGGCGATGGGTACCCGTGTAATTAAATATACCATTATACCGGCGAGCAAATGCATTTATGTTATATGTTTTTCTTGAGAATACTTATTGATGACATTGCTAAAATATTTCACGGTGATTGAATAGATGGAGACTTTGTATCTGTAATTGGTAATTGCATTATCTGTATTTGACTTTGTAACATTGGCCTCAAATAAATCCTATGTAGTATATATTCTGCTGTGTGCTGAAATTGGGAAACTACTGTTGTGTGCTGAAATTGGGAAACTATAGATAAATATGGTAGGTTAGGTGAAAAATATTAATGAAAATCAAAGGTAGTTTGGCAGGAAATATTGAATGATAATCAAGGGTAGTATAGTCATTTTGCTACGCTGAATTTTCAACTTTCAACAATGTGGTTCGCTCTTTATATGTAGTATATATACCCGTTAGTTTGTCCAATTTTATGGATAGTACTCAACTACTCATACACAGTCTATATACTTGCATGAAGTGTAAATCAAAATAAGCCGTTGACACATGACATATATATATAAATATGATATTTCAGGCGATTGTCTGCACTGAGAGAGAACTTCAATGCTGAAAAATTGGCATTCTTGAAGTTTGATATACCGATAATGGCATTGACTGCTACTGCCACCACTCGAGTTCGGGACGATATTCTCAAGTCATTGCAAATGTCAGAGGATCCAAAGATTGTTCTGACCTCCTTTTTCCGGCCAAATCTTCGGTTTTCAGTGAGTTCCTTATCCTTTCTTGGGCTTTGCATGATATGCTTATTTCTTTTAAAAGAGATCTGTTTACGGATAATCCTTATAGGAAATTTGTTAAGTGTTTCGTTTATGCAAGATACTTGTAAAAGTGTTTTACCCCTGTTAACCTCAGCTCGTTATGATTTTTAAAGGGTGGAACACATTCTACAAGTAGAATGACCAGGTGCACAAAAAAAAGTAATATCATAAGTCGATACGTTTGTGAAAGTATGCTGCCATTCTATCATTTGTTTTTATTATCCTACTAATTGTTTTGCCATCTATTGTACACCACAATAATATGACTATAACCTTAATCTTGTCTTCTTTATTTCATATTCGATATTGTAGGTGAAGCATAGTAGAACATCTTCATCATACTCGTATGAGAGGGACTTCCGTGAGCTGATTGAAACATACACTAGTAACCAAAAGAATAGTAATAAGGCTCATCTGCCACAGGAAAATGTTTCAGTTGGCACATGCAGTAAAGAAGAAAAAAATAAGAGCTGGTTGGATGGTGCAGAGGAAAGGGCTTCTTCTGAAAGTGATGATGATATAACTTTGCCAAACAAAAGTTTTGCACCAGCTTCAATGAAAAAAGAACTTTCAGTTGAATATCTCGAAGATGAGTGTGACCAATACCTGGATGTTGATGACTTGGATGGTACGTTTTAAAAAATTACGTCTTTATCCTTTAATTATCTATGACACTATGCAATTGTTATACAAGTGGAGATGCAATAAGAAAGTCATATTGCACTCGCATGAGTTATCAGATACTGTGCAAAGTTGATCAGAAGTTATAGCAACTATATGCCTGTTTTTTTAAGACTCAAATTCATAGACATAATTTTATGAAATATTATTTTCATTTGTCTTTGTATGAGGACATTCTCATGGAAATTGAAGGCTGCAGCTTATATATCATTTTTACTCAACATTATTCTTACTGTATGGCAGTCTCCTGACATTCCCCGTTTTCTAAAATGCTAAAAAAATAAAAATAATTTCAAATGTATATATCAAAAACAGAAACATAGTTACTTTAAAAAGGTTTTATTTTTCTAAAATGCTGGTGGTTTCATTCTATGTCAAAAGTATTTTTTTTCTTGTGATTACATCTATTCATTTCATAACCAGCATTACTGCAGTTACATGTGGAGGATTTGATGGACGGTCATACACAAAGGCAAGTATACCCAGTGTCGCAGTAGGGAAGACCGAAGTTGAGCTAGGGTCCACAATTATATATGTCCCAACCAGGAAAGAAACATTAAGCATAGCAAAGTATCTCTGTAGATGTGGTGTCAAAGCTGCTGCTTACAATGCAAAGGTATATTTTTGCTGTTCTTTGTCATAGCAGTTCTCAAAATATGCTGTTGTGAGTTAATTAAATAAAAAGGAGTACAAACTTTGTTCTATTTTTAATAGGGGTAGTCAACTATCTATATTCTATAAAAAAAACCTAAAACCCGAAACATTCAAAATATTTGATTTAGGGTAATCTTCAACTGAAAGCAGGTAACTGTTTTTGAGTGCCATGTCATAAAAGATTAAGTGTTTGAGGGTATTATTATTTATTGAAAAATTTGAAAATTGATTGGTAATTATTTGCTGAAAAGATGGTTACCTGAATTAGAAATTGAATCATAACTGTATAGTCCCTCTGTGCCAAAGTTATTGTCCACCTAACTACTTTTATATGTCCCCAAATAAGTGTCGACCTCTAAAAAGAATAGGTATAATTGATAAGTTCCTCTTATTACCCCTAATTTAAAAAAGTGTATTAGAAAACTTAAAGAATGCATTTAATTATTAGTCTGAGTGGTATTAAGCTGCAATGATTACAGTTTTCTCAAATGTGTTCTTGTCTAGTGGATAGTTATTTTTGGGATAAAGGAGTATTATTTAAGCAAAGCACTATTTCTATATTCATTATCTGAGGTGTTCTATGACTGTTGTTGGAAAGCCTGCTCACTTCTTGAGCATCCATGTCCAGTCTGATGGATGCTCCTACTTGTTTTGATTTGTTCTTTTCTACTTATTGTGACATAATTTTGTATGTTTTCCACACATCAGCTGCCAAAATCACAACTGAGGCAGGTGCACAGTGAATTTCATGAAAACATTGTACAGGTATGGATCATATACCTTAATGAACTAAATTGAGGTTTTGTGGGCTGGTGTTACTTTCATTTATTGTCTATATATGAATAGATGAAAATCTGTTGTGCTACATCTTACCAACATAAATATAAGATTTTTGTCTGTTACACTAAGGTCACCAGGACAATAGTTTAGAAATAGCAGAATAATGTGGTATTGATGTGGCCAAAACCATCCCAAAGTACATAACTTTTTAAAGTTACGTTGTTTTTCCATTGTAAACTCCAAAACTAACTTTTAATAATATTATCAGCATTTGTCTTCTCATGGCCAAGCATCTTTGAAGCTGATTTTTAGATGAATTTGGTTACATGTATAATATTTTGTTTTTTAATTTCAATTTCAGTAAGAACACTCGTTTACATGACATTGAAAAGACTTAACGCGATAGCATTTAAAATCGCAATTGGGATGTTAGTGTTGCTTTAAAAGTTAAAAAAAACCTTAACTCACATGTAATTTGGGATGAAGGGATTACTTATTGCATTCCTCTTTTTTACACACCCGTGACTTTAAGAAAAGGGGAATTATAGATCCTTGCAAGCTCACAACCAGAAGCTGTGTTATATTGTAAGAGAATAGAAAAAAGGGGCAATTCTACAAATAGCCCGGTAGCTTAAAGTGTTAGGCTTTTTTGGCCCCAAAAAAGTCGCTTTCCCAAAATAGCCCAAGCAAAAAGCGACTAAATGTGGGAGTGACATGTGGCGTGTACTTTTTGGCCCCTAGCGAAAAGTCGCTTAAAAAGTCAAAAAGTCGCTTAAAAACTAGCAAAAGTCGCTTAAAAAAGTTAAAAAGTCAAACTTTTTGGCTGCAAAAAGACACAAATAGTAGGTCGCTTAATTGACAAAAAAGTCGCTTTAAGCGACTTTTTGGAAGTAGCCTATTCCTTGGGCCATTTTGGGAAAGCGACTTTTTTGGGGCCAAAAAAGCCCAACACTTTAAGCTACCGGGCTATGTCTATATTTGCCCCTAGAAAAAATCATGCTCAAGCATACCAGCTTCAGATATACATTAAGAAAATAGACATGCAGGTCTTTTTAATAGCCTCTTTTGCCGAGCTTTCAGCACTGTTATAGTGCTTCAGATAGGTTGTATGTTTTGATTCAGCGTAACATCTTTTACCCGTATAGTTTGTATTGTCACATGCTTGAGGTAGCTTGTATCATTGTATGTTGTTAATAATCAAATTGTCTGGTCACTCAGATAGCATACAACTTATTATCTTATGCACACATCATATTTAATCTGCATCTCACCTGAAGGTTTGGATTCTCATTGTTTATGAAGTGCTTTCAAGGGATTTTAAAGTAGATCCCCTACCCATTATTTGTGATTCCAAATCTTACGGATGCTTTAGTTTTTATTATCACATGGTATGCTTCTTAGCGTTTCCTTCTTTCGAGTATCCTCAGATATCTGCTATGCTTTCTTAGTGTTTCATTGTCAAGGAAAATTATGGCATCCCCTTTTGTTCGACCAAATTAAAAGAGAAAACATTTCCTAAATTGTTCGCTTATGACAAATGAAAGAAGTTGCAACATTATAATGAATTCGATTAAAGTACAGTTGAGCCACACTCTAATGTCAATATTCATCTGGTCTGCCAAACAAAAGGTGAATACTTTGTTACTTACCATCAGTGTACTTATTCCTATTTTCAGGTTGTTGTTGCAACAATTGCTTTTGGTATGGGTATTGACAAATTAAATGTTCGAAGGATCATTCACTATGGTTGGCCACAATTAAGTTCTTACTTTTACTTATTTATCAGTATCATCAAATATTCCTATGCTATAATTGACATTCTATAGCTACTTTTTGTGCACAGAGTTTGGAAGCATATTACCAAGAAGCAGGTAGAGCAGGAAGGGATGGAAAACTGGCAGATTGCGGTGAGGGACTTTATCCTTTCATGTCACTTTCTTCTTTGTTACTTTAGGTCACAAAATTGGTTGGCTGGAAATGGGCCAAAACGGATTCAAGTTGGAACTAGTAATTTTGCACAGTTGAGACGGGTTGGGTTGACCTCGAAACCTTTTTCTTGCCAAAGTTCTATATTTTCTAAAGATTATTGTATTAAATATGATTAGAAGAACTTCTAGTTATACAATGGTATCAATTTTTTTCTATAGGACCATTTAAGAAGTGGAATCAATTCAACTTGACCCGATAGAGGAATAACATAATGGGTTGGCTGGAAATGGGCCAAAACGGATTCAAGTTGGAACTAGTAATTTTGCACAGTTGAGACGGGTTGGGTTGACCTCGAAACCTTTTTCTTGTCCAAAGTTCTATATTTTCTAAAGATTATTGTATTAAATATGATTAGAAGAACTTATAGTTATACAATGGTATCAAATTTTTTCTATAGGACCACTTAAGAAGTGGAATCAATTCAACTTGACCCGATAGAGGAATAACATAATCCAAAGTCGAAATTGTCCGCCTCTAATGGTTAACCACAGACACTGAATTCCCTGAAAATTTTGATTTGCATTTCAAATGTTTGCCAATCCACTTCTTAAGTGATGGCCACAATCTCCAGAAACACAACATTGTATACAGAATGGGTCTCGCTGCTTTATATCGCTCTATAGTGATACCGGTCATTTTACTCATTACTAGATAGCATTAGAAGTTGTAATTTTCTGTTTGGAGGGTATTCAAAATTGGCTTTTGTTTTGTAAGTATGTTATGTATTAGAACTTGTGCTTTTCTGTTTGGAGGGTATAAGTTTCTCTCCCTCATAAGCAACGGGCTGATCAATTTAGTGAAAGTTTCGGCCTAAAGAGTTGCTCTCAAGTTGAATTGATTCCACAAGATGTTCTTGTGAGAATTATTTGCTAATTTCAATCGATTTTTATCAAAGAGTGGGGAAGGGTGGCAACCACTAGAAACAATGCTTCAGTAACTTCAGAGACTGACAAATTACATAATCCAGATAGGCCTATACCCTCACACCCTGACACTGTAACCATCGGTTCTCTAAAACTAACATCTTCTGTCATCATCTTTGCACTTTTTTACTAATTATTTTTTTATTTATTTTTTATTTATTTATTTATTTTTTTATGCCAATTCTTTACGTTTTGTCATTGTTTTTATATATACAATCTCTAGTTCATCATTCCACTGGGCTTGAAATTACATATCAAGTTGGGATATGTTTGTGAGTTTGAATTCAACTAATTTAGATGTTTAGATTCTGGCTTTTTGAACCATTTCGTTTTTTTTTTTTTTTTTTTTTTTTTTGTTCTTCTGTAAATCAGCATATCATCTAACTTTCTGGTGCTTTATTGGATAGTTCTATATGTAAATTTATCAAGAATGCCATCACTACTTCCAAGCCGAAGAAGTGAAGAACAGACTAGACAAGCATATACGATGTTATCTGATTGTTTCAGGTTTGTATTTAGCTATATATTTTTAGATCTCCAACGTAAGCTCTTTTGTCATGATACCATCTTTTTGCTTTGCAGATACGCTATGCGTACTTCTAAATGTCGAGCCCAAACGCTAGTACAATATTTCGGGGAAGATTTTAGCCATGATAGTTGTCATTTGTAAGTCAACTTATTTCTTTCCAAGTTGTGTGGTTTGGGTTTTAATATGCATATTTGTTCTAAAAGTGCTTATACCTGGCACTGTGGCAAACATGATGTGGCTCAATTCATAAGGTATAATTCTTTGTTATTATCTCTTAAATACCTAAAAATTTTCAATCAATTAAGTGACATAGTTTTCATGTTCATTGTTTCCTATTTGTTTTTAGCCCTGCCAATACATGAATAGATCTAGATGAACCGAAATAGGGTATAAAACTATAAATAACATTAAACAAGAAATAGTGAAATGAAGTGGACCCTATTTGGTTGGTACTTGGAACCCTGAAGATAAAATAGACGAGAACGAATGCGAAGGTTATTGAGCCTGCTGCTAAATTTATGTTTGACTCAATGTATGCATACATTTTTGTAGATTATGTTTCTGCATAGTTCCTAGTACCAACCAAATATGGTACCAACTTTCTGCATCTGACTCATGCATATTGGAACTCAATATATCATACAATTTTGTCAAATGTGCCAAGTGGGGGTACTAATTTCACAATACCAACCATCTTGCATCCATTTAAAACATTTTCCAGGTTTCCATGATATTATATGCACATAATTCTTTGTCGTTTGCATTTACTGAGGAACTTTTGTTATTCCTAACTCATTAAATATGGTTGATATCTCTTAATTTTCGTGGCTTATATGCTCCAACATTTCCAAAAGAAGGGAAATTTTCATTTTTTAAGTATGTTATATTTCTAACGTACTAGTCGGTAATGCCAAATTACATTTGGTTGAGTTCATGCATGATCTGTATTGGTTGTTGAAAGTGAATCTTTGGATATGAGATAAGTAATTGGAACATCATGTTGTTATTTTTTCTATATGTGCGACCCACTTATGTTCATTTCATAAAAGTTTCTTAATGGTATTTCTCAGGTGTGATGTTTGTGTCAAGGGACCTCCTGAAAAAGAAGATCTGAAGGATGAAACTAGAATTCTCATGGAGATCATCACTGCTAATTATGTGAGTACTATTCTGTCACTTTTTTTTTTTTTTTTTTTTTTTTTTCTTTTTTTCTTTTCTTTTTCTGTAAATGTGTTTTCCTTATGTAATATAATGGTGGGAATTTGGGATGTGAGTCACAATAGAATGGCTGGGTGTGTTACCGGTGTTATGTTTTATGCATGTATATGTGAGTTTATATGTGCGGGGTAATTATATAAAACATAAAACCATTGTTTTTAATCAGTAATTTAAAAACATAAATGAGAAAAATGTTACCCTTTTATTATTCCCTTACACAGATCAGTTTACAGTCTGTGTAAGAAAAAAAATCATATTTACTACTAGTTCAATTTGCAATCCTAAAGTGAGGTAAAATATCACCAATGTAAACTATTTTTAGGCAAATATAGGAATAGACACTATTCAAGTGAGAGAATGAATATGGAACTATTACTAGCGGTGCTCAATTAAGGCTAAACGCGACCATTTTTACGGGTGAAACCACGTACCCAACTTCTATCCTAGAAGCAATTCAACTGTTAGGTCAAATTGAGTTTCTAGTGCAATACACCCACCAACAACCGATTAAGAACTTCTTCAAACTTGAGGAACACTGTTGGTAACAACCCTGCAAGGTTTACTCCACCTACACGTCAGAATGCTGGGAATACCGGGAATGTTGGTAACACAGGGATAGTTGGGAATGCTGGAGTTGTGGGAAATTTCTCTACACGGGCATGAAATGCTACTCCCTCAGGCTTTCAACACAATGATGCTTCAAGGTCCTGCCAATGCTAGTTGGAACATGGATCTGCTAAAAATCTTAGTACTACTGAAATTATTTCATTTCTTTTGTTTGGTAATTTGAGAATTGACAAACAAGGAGAATAGAAGTTTTTTCAGAGAAATCAGATTTGCTGTATTTTGATATCATTCTGACTTTTGGGGAATTTGATTTCTTCTTTTTTTTTATTTCTTTTTTTTTTTATATATTTTTCTTTTTTTAGGATAACTAAGGTTTCGGACCTTTTGGCCGACTAATCCACGGGGATTGATTCCACCACCACACACGCCACCACACAGACTCAAACCGGGTAAAGCCCTCCCCTTTTAGGGAAGGTTTGTGTGGCCACTTCAAAGCAGCACCTAGCAGAGCTTGAGACCTCTCACATTTTAATGATGATAGTCACAAGCTTTTTACCACTACGCCACCCTGAGTGGTTAATTTGCTTTCTTCAGAAAATATCTCTGCTCTTTTTTTTTGCTGAGAAATCGGTTGGGCCTAAATATGGAGGTTATAAAAACAATACTCGTTATTTCCACATGACCCAAACAAATTTAATTTTTTTCCAAACCCCAGCCCTCTTTCTTCCCTGGTAGTTGTGGTTATTTGACTTCCATTGCCGCTTCTATTTTTTCTTGTAACCAAAATCTGCTGTTGTTTTCTTTTGTCACCGCTCCTCCTCCGCCACTGTTCCTTACACTGCTTTTCTCTATTGTTGTCAAAGCATAGGTCTGGTTCTTGTTCATTCACCTGTTAATTGAGATCCTTATATGTCAATATCATTTTCTTGCACAACTCAATGAAATCAAGTGTTTGTCCCACAACATACTACGTTGTACATTTAATTTTCTTGCACAACTCACCGAGATCAAGTGTTTGTTTTACAACATACTTGATGTCTATTTAATTTGTTCTTAATAGCGCATGATATATTGAGTTTCTTATCCATTATTAGTAATGAGTGAATGGCCTCTTTCAATGTTGGTAATATCCAAAAATATTGTTTCATAAACAGGAGAATAAAATACACATTATTGATTAACCAAGTGTTGAAATATCTTTTATTGATGGTGGCAGAGGACTAGAACTGATACATTATTTTACTGCTGTTATAAATTGATCAAGTTTAAGCTTAGCAAATTGAGTTTGAGATGCCAAAAGGAAGTTCATACGTCATATTACTTGCATAAGGTTGCAGGCCTTTATAAATGCACATAATTAGGTGTGTTTAAAAATATTTGCTTTTGCTATTTACAAATGACAGCAGACACTCAATCTTTATGAATAAATATACGATTAGACTCAAATTTGAGTTAATGTCCACTATGGTTTCTTCACCATTTAATATGATTTAATTCCTACTACGGACTCGTTGCATACTTGTATTAAGTGTGTTTATAGTAGGACATAACGGATATAAAGTCATACGCAATCGGGAAAAATGATAGTTGTGATATATGCGGACTGGGCGCTTTCTGGATAAATTAAAGGTACCGCAGAAATTTTAGGAAGTTTTTGAAGTGCCAGCTATTATTGGAAACTCTCCTTTAAAGGCCAAAATGTTTTTATGTTAATATTTAACTTTGTTTCGTGAAAGCTATAATTATTTTGTTGGTTTAAATGTTTGATGTAGTTGGTCTGTTTTTGTTTAAACTGTTTTTTCAAATAAAAGTACTTGGGTCTATGATGTTTCATCACTTACTAGAATAAAAACATTGAAGTTTAAAAAACATAGGCCATTTGTTGGTCAATTGCGTCATACCATGTCCTTGTGTTAGTTTGGCGCAGGTCGAATTATATGCATACGTCTGAATTGGTTTGCTTATATAAAGTGTTTGAAATGACGGATCAAAAATAATAGCCCATTGATACTAGTTCTTATTATTTAACTCAGTTGCTACTAATGTTTCAACTCTTATACTAATATTAGGATTATGTCTTCTATGCATGATGCTAATAATGTCTAAAGCTCATTGAAAAGTATAGTTCCCCAAAGGTAATAAGATTAAGATCATTAACTAAAAGAATCAAATCAGCCTCAAGTCTGAAGGAATAGCTCTATTTGCTAACCATTTGCACAGGGGAGTACCCGAGGTATCAGAGGCAGTGAATAAACAAAAACAATCTATTAAATTGACCAGCAGCAGTTAAGTAGCAAGGGAAAACTAGATTGTCTCTCTTATAATAGTATGAAAGTATTTACAGATTATAATGATGGATAATTGGCCAATATAATACAACGCTACATAAATAGTATAACTGAAATAACCCCCATTTTACAGTTTCCATGCACCTTCTGCAGAGTGCAGACTGACGTATGGGGCTTGTTAATTTGGTATGGGTATCATGCTTTTATGAATATGGTGAGAATGGAGAATTGATTCCAAAAAGTTGTATAATAATAGCAATTACTCTCACATGCAAGTGATACAACTTGTCATCAACGATACCGTCATAGTTCTTCCCTTCTTTTTCCCCTCGCTCATAAGTAACAAGTTTCTACATATTATTCAAAATCTCTAAATTTGGTTGAAGCATAACAGAAGTAACCATTGTTCTTGTTAAGCATATTCTAGTCACATGCATTGCTAAGTCGTTTGTTGAATTGACCATGGAACGCAGAAGCAGTCTTTCATTTATGCACAAAGCTTTGCTAGAAAAGTAAAACCAATTCTAGGGTAGATTGCCCTAACCATAATTGTTGCTTGTTTATTTTCAACAATGTAAATTTGTTTTTTTACAAGTAATAATTTACACGTGTTAACATCCAGGAAACTGGAAGTTATGTGGAGGTGTCTTATGAAGATGATGATTATAATCATAACAGAAAGAATATATGCATGGAGAAGCCAAATGTCAAGACGCTTGTTAGTAGAATTCTGGAACTGGTAATTGTATTTCGTAACTTGATCTTGGTCATATCTGTTTTTTTTTTTCCCCTCAAGTGTCCCATATGGCTATATCAATTCTGAATGTTTTTATAGTATGTTGAGGTCATACTATTTGCACTTGCTCCTTTAGACATTTGCATCCCGAAGATTAGATGTTGCAAACAGATTTGAGGGAATATTTCGTGTTACATTATAGATAGATACTTGTAACAACTAACAAGGGATTTACTAAAATGGACATAGCATAAACCAGGAAAGTAGCTAAGACAATTAACAACTAATTACAGCATAGTTACAACTGTTATATATTTCTAACATGTGTAAAATGGATTTGAAGCAAGGCTTTTAGCTTATTAGTGAATTAAAATAAATAAATGCTGAAATGTAAGGATATGCTGATAAAGTGTCTTTTGGAGCAGGGTCAATATCTTGCATTTTTTTCTAAACAATGTCCATTTGTTTTTTATTTCACTTACCACAGACAATCTTTTAATCATAATATGAAATAGATTTGCATTGTACAAATCCCCTTCAATCTTGTCAAGTATTTAACCAGCTTTAATCTGTTGGTTTGCGAAATCCGTCATTGCTTTTGTAGCTTAGTCTTAGGTATTGCATTGCACTGGTAAAATGTTCTTTTCTATATGTCAGAGAGAACAGGATTCATAAAGCTGGTAAGGGATAGGTAGGGGCGGCAAAGTTCTTAGTTTAAGCAAGAGCAGGGTCTTCCAGATGACATTATACGCTACACATAATCTAAGTTGACATTGGTATTTACTATGTAGAATTAATTACTCAGCTTGCTTGTGGCTGATACTTTGCAATATGCAAAATTAGCTAAGAAAATGTAAGTTGACATTAGTATTTGCTTGAGCACCATATGTTGTTGGTTATAACAGTGGACTAAATGATACTAGCTTAAGCCTTGACAATGTGATTTAGCTTGCAAGATTTGGTATGAGCTTACATTGATTATTTTATTTTATTTATTTATTACCGTAAATCTACTATGATGTATGGTGGAAAATTGTCATCTCCACATAGAAGCTCATAAAGTGTCTCTTAATGTGGATCTTGTGACATCAACTTTACTGCTGTTAACCATAGTGTGTTGACTGTTCTTTTGTATATGGATCATGCACAGAATCAGCAACTTGCTACAGCTGATCTCTTGTGGTGGCGAGGCCTCGTACGCATTTTGGAAGAGAAGGGATTTCTTAAAGAAGGAGACGACAAGGTAATATAATGAATAATACACACAGGCACACACATAAGCACGGAGATTACAAGTTTTTCTTTTTGAATAAGCAAAGATGTAGATTACAAGTTACGTCTTTGCGATTTTATCTGTGCTGCTATTCTTATCATTAAGTTTCGATAATACTGTGTGCTCAAAGTATGTGTCTTCATCTCACTCTTACTGATTTGAAAGTTGTGAATTTTAACTTATTTGCCTAAAAATTGGTGGATTTAGGTTTTTTAAATCTCCAACTGGTTTAACATGTAAAAGTTGAAAACTTACCTAAAAGGGAAAAAATGTCAAAACAGGTCAAATTTAGAGGTTGTAAGAGTTTTAATACTGACCTTTGCACTTTTAACCAAGCTTGTAAGTTAATCCATTGATCTTTTAGAGATTAAATATAGCCTTGATATTTTGGTGTCTTTTTACTTTTTATGGTTGCTGGTCTCTTGGTAGTTTGTCACATTGGTTATTCCTTTTGATTGCGTCTACAGACTCATGTTCAGATGAAGTTTCCTGAACCAACAAAACTTGGCCTGGAATTTCTGAAGACAAAGTCTGAGGAATCATTTTATGTTTGTCCAGAAGCAGATATGTTGCTCTCCAAAAGTATGCCCAGATCTCATTCATCTTTTGCAGAATGGGGAAAAGGCTGGGCTGATCCTGAGATACGTAAGCAGAGGTTGGCAAGAAATCGACCCTTTAAGAAGCCACGCCAAAGAAAGAGACAAAAACGTCAAGTGGATATGAAAACTGTTAGGGGCAGGTTAGCTGCTAAGCTTTCCAAGTGAACTGAAATAGAAAAATGACGTGTACATATACTCTTGACCATTTTATTACTTTATGTTACTTCTTTGACGAGGCATTGAGGCTATTTGGTCAGAGTAATCCAATGTGAAAGACGAGAAAATACTTGTTTTTCCTAAGCTGCATTGGAGTAACAGATTATTTGAGTGAAAATGATTCACCTCAGTATGAGGATCTTTTCTCATGGAACAAGAGAGCAACGACTATTTTAAGCCTATGCATAGTTAATGTTAAGTCTTCAGTTCTATTTTTTTCCCCAGAACTGTTATAGCACACTTATTAACACGAGACTGTCAAAAATCTTACTGGCACAAAGTATGGTCTGATTACAACTTGCAAAGCGGGTAACTTTCTAGTATGGGTCAAAATGTATTGCAACTTAATTTTTTTTTTTTACTCAAAACATGTTTTAAAAGCATTGTACATTATGCACTAAAAGATTGTAATTTGGGTGTGTATGACCACTCGGGTCACATGAATAGATTATATGCATGTATTTGACCATTATAATCACATGGATATATAATGACCACACGGGGTCACGTGAATACATGATACACATGTATTTGGCCACTATAATCACATGAGTACATAATGTATGACCACGGGGGTCACGTGAATACATGATATACATGTATTTGGCCACTATAATCAACATGAATACATAATTTGTCTGTATGACCACTTGGGTCACATGAATACATGATATACATGTATTTGGCCACTATAATCACATGAAATCTGTCTCTATGATCACTCGAGTCACGTGAATACTGTATATGACCACACAGATTAACAACATTGAATATGACCTCGCGGGTCAATATGATACCGAATAGGACTTCACGGGTCAACATGATACATCACTTGCATAATACGACCACACATGTCAACATAGGCATCGATCACATAACTTGCATAATAGCTAATATGTAAACATATTCACAAACTTAAACTTGTACTTGCTTAACATAAACTCGTAACTTGAGTTATAAAATCAAGTATTCATCGTATAATATACATGAATAACACAAGGTATATAACATGACTTACGGGCGTATATGAACCCATATATATGCTTAAACTACATTACTCACCTTGATATGCTTATAAGGATTTCCGAGCTTCCGAAAAGGTACCCGGCTTACTTTTATCACCTAATATCATGACATACGCATGAAATTCACTCAGAACATGACTTAGCTTACTTAAGCTAGTATTTGGAACTAACTAGAACATAAGGGGGTGTTTGGTTTCACGAATAACCATGAACATCAACTTCTCTTGTATTAGCACCACAAAATGGTGTAAACGATTATAATAGATTACCCATGGCTTCCCATAACATAATGATATGCTTAACATCAATTCTTAGTGATTTTTAAAATCACAACTTCACATAATACATTAAAATTCACCAAAATCTCACTTATCACTTATAACTTTAACCCGCCGAGTTTCACGTGACCCGAGTCAAAACAGTGCACCAAAGTCGACAGTGTTTGATATTTTCCTTTTCTTTATATTTTAGAAAAGGGCTAATGACTTGGAAATATATCTAACTTGTCAATTTTTTTGTTCCGTGTAGTCATCTTATTTTTTTGCTTTTAAAATACGAACCTTTCAAATTTCGACATTTGTGTATTTTGCTCATGTAAAATGACCATTTTACCATTTAAAATTTGAAAAAAGTAAGGGCAGAATCGTCACAAAATACACACAAATGTCAAAATTTGAAAGATTTGTATTTAAAAAGCAAAAAAAAAAAAATAATAATAAAAAAAAAAAAATAAAAAATGAAAATGACTGCACCGGAACAACAAAAGTTGACATGTTAAATGCATTTTCCATTAGTCCTTTAGAAAATGCAATGATAAGTTTGAATTGAACGTGATGATGGATAATGTTTGTAACATTGTTGAATTGTACTTCATCCGTCTCAAAATATAAGTCCATTTTGACTTTTTAAATCGAACTTTGACCTTAAATATTTTTGTTTATATTATATAACACTTGATGAAAATTATTTTGGGACGGAGGTAGTATGTGTTTGGTATTGTAAATTATATGTTTTATAAAGATATAATGTGAATGATAGAACTTTTTAGCCTTTATTTATGTTTGGTATTAAAAATTATGGAGAATTACATATATACCCACTAAAACTCAAATACTTGCATATTTCTTCAAAATACAAGTTTTCAATGCATGATGTACAATGCAAGTTAAGCATGTTTTGGGTATATTTATGCAAATATGCAAGTTTTAGTGGGTATATATATGCAATTGTCCCAAAAAAAGTAAAGGTTTTATAGGTGTTTAATGAGCCGAAATATTACAATATACTTAAATAGAAAATCGGGTTGATCTGGCGGTTGAAGGTAACCCGATGACCTAGTAACTTGGTCGGGTCATTGATTTTTCTTTGATTTTAGAAATGGATAAGGAAAAAATTGGGTAAAATGTAGAAAAAAAGGGGCTTTTCAATAGTTATTTTAGTAAGAAAAAGACAAAAGCTTTGCAAGTGGGACACCAAATAAGCACACTGCCAACAAAACAATTACCTTCAAATATCTTTGTGAAATGGATGGGAGGTATAATCGATGTGAGAAAAGAACAAAATTAATAGCGGAATTCACGGGCGAAAAATACTTGCAATCGTAAATGAATTGAATTTGAACGAATAATTATCAACTATCCGTAGGTCCATATGTTCGTTTGTTGTATATGAATTAGAATTGAATTGCGATGGATGATTGCGTGCAAAGGTTTTATTTTAATAATATTGGTAATGGATGGGCAAATTTAATATTGATTGATGAATTCAATTGTACGAATGATTCGTTTAAAGTAGATGATTGATGATAAAGGTGGTGAATGATTTTGCTTTTGATAATGAATTGTAATGTATGATGGATGATAGATAGCGATCTGCTATTCAGAAACGAATATCGTTTCAACAGATAGAGAGAGATTTCAAATCTCACAATTAAACACAATGGTTTAAACTAAAAAATCGCATACTTCATTACTGAGGCTAGGCCTCTATTTATAAAGAGATAAAGTAGGTAGAATAGTTCACAACCTACATTATTGCACACTAGTAATTTACACCTACCACACTATTGGGTGGCCGACAGGCCTTACATTATTACTAAAATACAAACCACATCACACCACTCAAAAAGAAAAAGTTGAAAAAGTAAAAATAATTGACAAACAGCTGGCGCATTATTTTCATTACGCGGCTTCAATAATTATTGGTTTTTTGTCTTCATCTTTGTGTCTTCTCGTATTTTCAATAATTCTTCATTCATGCATTTGTGTCTCTGAACAGTATTCACAGACGTGTCTTGATACTTTTGATAAATGTTGACATAATGAAATCTTGAAGTCTTCTATAAGTGATGATAGCGCCCAGTGAAATTTTCAAAGGGTTCTTCAAAGTCTGATAAAACTTTTTGTTGTTCTTTACTGATTTTTCCTGAATAATTTGAATAAATTAACATATTGTTTCCAAAATAATTAATTTTAATGTCTGCTTTTTGTCCTCGCCCTGTGCCGAGTCTTAGCGATGCAAAAAAGACTCCTGCAAGTGCTGCTACAAAATTTTCAGTAGATGGAGTTTCTGGTCTTATTATCTCGTCCTTCGGCTGGTACCTGGTGCTGATTCCTAGCTCTGCTAGAGTTATTGATGGTACTAAAAGCTTGTGGTCTCTGTCAAAGATTGGATAACTTGAATGCATGCTGAAATACAAGGGTCTTCCTTTTGCGAAAAGATCATTGTATGTTCTGATATTTTTTGGATTCTTGCTGGAAATTCTTGAAATTCCCTGATGCTTTCTCCGTCAGTGTATATTGTATCTAATAATCCATGAATGAAATAATCATGAATATCCATTGGTGATGCTCCTTGTAGAAATACTGCTTTTGGTCCAATCTTTCGATCTTTTGGATAAAAAGACTTGGTGGCTTGTACTTCATCGTAGTGCATGAGACTATCCCAAAGTCTTTATAACTTTTCAACTGATGGCCTCTTCATTTCTTCTTTTTCTCTTGTGCTTGGGATGCTTCTTATTAAATCTACTGGCTTTAATTTTTCTATTTTGTTTTGTAGATTCTAATTGAGAGAAACAAATCTCTTAGATCTTTGAACTTCTTCTGTTGTAACTGTCTTGTACGATTCTTTGAGTGCTTGTTGTGCTTCTTCCTTTGATGTGTAACTTTTGTGGGTGACGCTTTGCCCTATTATGTGAGGACTTGCGAGTGCCCAATCGGAATAGATGCCTTTGAATGTTCCATTAAAAATAACGTACCATTTTTTCTTACCAATGCTTGAATTCTGAACTATTTCTTCAACGTTTTCTTCCATCTTTGTAAACTCATTTTTTTCTGGTGAAGGTGAATATGATGCTTGGGTTTTTGAAGTTGATTGTACTGGCTTTTTGGGTGTTGATGGTTTTGACGGTGTTGGTGTTTTGGTTGATTCTGAACTTGATGTTCGGGTCAAGTATTGTATAGTATTGGCTATTTCTTCTTCTTATTTTCTGATGGTGGCTAATTGTTTTTCTAAAGAGATGTGTTGCTCTCTTTTTTTGCTGAAATTGATGTTGAGCTTGTTTTATTATTCCTTCCATTCTCTGGTGAGGGTGTCTGCAAAGGTGTTGTTGTCACTTTTGATGTATGGATGGAACTGGTGTAGTTGTAGTTGCCAACGGATGAGTCGACCTCAACAATAGTCTTCTTGAAGCTTATATCTCCAAAAACCTGTTACATATTTTGAGTCTGTTCGTAACTCAAATCTTGTTTGTAACAGATCAATTTTCCATTTTTTGAGAGTTTTTAAACACGCGAGTGTTTCTTTTTCATGAGTACTATATTTTTGCTCCATTTCTGAAAATGTTCCAGAAATATATTTACATAGCTTAGACTTGTATTTTTCTGTTTTTAAAACAGATGTCTGCTCATTGCTTAAAAAAGCTAGTTCTGATGTTTGTAATACTGAGTTAAATAGTACTGGATCAGATTGAGGAAATTTCTTTCCAACAATACATAATGCTGATTTAGATAATACTGAGTCTGATTGAGGAATTTGACTTCCATCAATACATAATGTTAATTTAGATAGATTAGATAGAGGGACTGGAATTCCGTCAATGTCTAATCCTAATAATTCTTTTCCATTCTGAATAGCCTTCATACATCCTGCCCAAGTGTCGTCGGATGCATCTGTTTCAATGATAAAAAAATCTTTTGTTTCCGGGTTATATAACTCCGGTAAACATTGTACAGTTGTTTTAATGCGTTGTACAAGTTGGGTGTCGGATGGTGTCCATTCCCAACGAATTTTTTCAGAAATTTTCTTTTGTAAAACTTTTCTTTCTTTTGCTAGATTTTTCAAAAATCCTTGTTCAGCTATATAATTCAAACATCCTAAAAATCTTTGAATTTGTTTTCGATCTTCGAAATAACTCCATTTTTTGCAATTTTTAATCCCAAATATTCTACTTCATTCTGAAGCAGTTTAGACTTCTTTTGTGATAAAATCAAACCTTTTTCTTTTATTCTCTTTAAAACTGTTGATACTGTTTTTATGTGTTCTTGTTCTATTCATAATCAGAAGACGTATCACTAGAATAATCACTAGTATCTGTGTATGCATATATCTCAATTTCTGAGTCAATATCTGAATCTTCAAGGGGTTCATATCCTAGATTATATACTATTTTTAATACTTCTGTTCCTTTCTTCTCTCCTTGTTTTGGACATTTGTTTGCATAATGACCTTCTTCGTGACATAACCAACATTTACAATTATTTGGAATTATCTTGTTTTTTGTATTTTTGGCGATGTTGCCTTCGATTTCTAAAATAATTTTGTCTTGAATTCTTTTTATAAATTTTTTTTTTTAAATTTCGGGTTATATGTTTTTCTCTTCCATATTTTCTTTTGGTTTTTATATGGTTTTTGAGAGCATCCATAGTTGCCTATCTTGTCGGATTGTTTTTCACAACAAAGTTCAACTTGTGCTTCTTTTTTTAGCTATTTCTTGTAAAAAAATCTTTCCTAATCCATGCTCTTACTCTAGTAATTCTAGCTCCTAGAGTATCTTTGATATGTGTTAAATTACACATATCTTTTACCTAATAAAACGGATTTAAAAGACCAAAAACATATAAAAAATGCCATACATATGCTTGTTTTGGTGTTTGTACATATGCAGGTACGGATATTGAGAAAAAGGCAAAAAAAAAGAAAGACAAAATAGACAAAAACCGAGCACGGGATTTGGAAAGAGCAATAAATTTCGAGTCTATCGTTAATTTTATTTGGAGCATCGTGGCAAAAGAAGAGAAATTTCAAGATTATTTATTTCAAGGACAAATGAATTAAACATAAAGAACGATGAGGGACCAAAGGTGTTTAATTCATATGAAGTTTTATAAGACAAGGACTAGAATTGAAGAGGAGGGGTGTAAAGTGTCAAATTGAATCAAAGTTGAAATAAAATTAAAGTTCTAGAAGGTGGGGTCCACTTGAAGGAGATAGCAAAGAAAAAAAAAAGAATCAGCTGTGCTCTACTTCCAACATGCGACAAGAAAAGAAGAAAAAAAAATGAAAGAAGAAAAGATAGCAAAGTTGGTGCGTGATCTTCATTTCCCAAATTAATTCAAGCTTCCGCGTGAAGCATCCTAGCTCCTCCACTAGTCCACTATCTTTAGCTCCAACAAATTAACAAGCGCCACGTGGCATTGCTTGGAGCAAATCAACCGACTCAATTGCCTATAAATAGCAGATGATCCGAAATAGTTTTGTGGCAGTAGTTTTTTTAGTAGTAGTTTTTTAGACAGTTTTTTAGTAGTTAGTTTTTTTTTAGATACTCTGTAGCTTTTATTTTTTTTTTCTCTTCAGTATTTTTATTTTTCAGTAACAGTCTTTAGCTTATAATTCTCTTTTGACATTTATTTTACTCAGTTCAGTTCTTTATGTATTCAAGTATCTTTTAATTTTCTCTTTATTATTTTTCATTTGTACTTCTTTGAATTAAAATAACAGTAGTCACTCTTCAGTTTAATTTTCTGCAACAGTTATCTATACTACTTATAATACACAAATAAATCTCTTTCCTATGTGGTCTGAAAATTCAGACTTACAATAATCAAAGCATGATTTACAACTCTTTAATGCACCCAATTTTCAGACTTACAAGAAATAAAGCATAGTGTACAACAGAAATAAGCATGCTGTCATTTTCAGACTAATTTTCTATCAAACATTAATGCTATTATTAAAACACAGCTTTATGATCATAAATAAATGTATACGTTTTTACCATTTACTATGAAATCAATACACATCTTGTAACAGCTCGATTTAATACTTGGTCAATGACATCTCTACTACACACCAATTCAAAATCGTAACACTACTCACGACTACTTCACATTGTAACAGCACACATTCAATGAAGTTACTATAGTAAATGATTATTAACAATGTGTAACTGCATCCACCATATAAATACACACTACAAACGAAGAACAAATCCCATAAAAAAGCTACAACTATATCCTAATCCATCACAGTCAACCGCATTGATGTAAGTTTACAATAGTTAGTTGTGTCACACAATAAAGATGGACCTCTAACAATTGTGTTATAACCCTCTTTGGTTCGTTCAAAGATCCAACAAAACGAAAACACAAAAACAAGGCCTACCCGAGACCCATCCTAGGATCTTGAAGCCTAAACCTTCTTGATGCTTATGATTTCCTTCGTTAAAACTGAGGTATAGGTGGGTTTGATTTTTTTTTTCATTCGTCTTCATCACATGATTAAACAAGTAATGAAAAAGGAGATGGATGTTGTATTTCGTTTGAGGGTATGAAGATGATGAAATGAGATTGTGATATGGAGATGTGTAGCTGCGTTTGAGAAGTGAGAGGAGATGGGGGCGGATGTCAAAATGATATGTGTTTAGGGTTATGGTAAAATAATAAGTGTGTTACTTATTATACCCGAATGGTAAACGTGTTTGGATCGGGAATTTAAATGGTGATAGGACCAGGTCTTATGTTTGATTTGGGCTATACGATTTGTATTCAGATTGTCATTTACCCAATTGAATGATGGAATGGGCTGCTATTGGATTCATAATACGAATGCAAGTTGGGTTGCAAAGAATGAGGATATAAAGTGGGCTTGCGAAGTGTGTTTGATCTGAAATGGTTATGAAAATATTGGGCTAATGTGATATGAGTTAATAAATAGACGTAAGTTTGATAATCATATGGCAAAAAGAGTGGTATTTTGGTCGCACAAATTTTACGGGGATACATCATTTCACGGCTAGAATTTTGATATTTTATCAAAAATGCCTACGGGGTTTTTGTACGGTATTATTGATTTGATTTTGAAGTGTCATTTCACGGGTGTACTTATTTATCTTAGAGACGTTGGTTGGTTGGATGCATTTCTCAAGATAACTTGTCTTGGCATTTTTCATAGTGATTATATGATCTTTATATTTTGATCAAATTCATTTGTATTTTTTGTGAGCCTTTGTTAAACGTTGAAAGTTGGCATATGTAATGGAAGTAAATACAATATAGTTTGTGTTTTCTTTATTGTAGTGAATCACTATTATTCAAGAATTTTCATATAGTGTTTCGTTAAATTGCTAAATTTACACACACTCGGCTATCATTTAGTTTCTTCTCAAAAGAACCAAGATTGTAATGATTCTATTTCTATTATATGATTTTGTATATTTTTAAAATTTCTTTGTATATTTGTATATGATCCATATTAAACTTTAAATAATATGTATTATGTAACATATGTGAGTTAGAAAAGCAGTTGTTTAAACTTTGAATGGTTAAAAACCCAAAAAAAGTCTACTGGTATATATGGCAATCACAAGATGATGACCATTGAAACTTGAGACTTGCTTAAAATCCTAAATAAAGAGCTTGGTTAACTGATATACAAACTAACAAAAGGAGTTATTGTTTTTTTTATTGAACATACTTCTTTTACATAGATTTTGACATGAGAATATGAAGTAAGTTTACAATAGTTAGTTGTGTCACACAAGAAGCAAAAGATAGTTTATAATTAGTGGGAATTGCATATATACCCAATGAAACTTGTATATTTGCATATTTTTCTAAAATACAAATTTTTATATGCTAAGTAAAAGCTATGAACCTTGAAAAGAAAAATTAGACATAAAATTAGACACTTATGATGGATGAAATGGTATGGGTGGTGATGATGGTAATAAGGAGTAGACACAATCAGAGAATATGGTGATAGTACAAAAGAGTACCTTTAGACAAATGGAAGATGAAAGTTACTAGACTATAAATGTATGACTTTTAAGTGTGTAAATGTATAACTTTTAAGTAAGGAGAAAAAAATCATCTTTGATATTTGACTAATGGTAAGGCTTGGATCAAGTTGTTAACACTCTTGCCTCTGAAGACTATTGTTAACCACTTTGAGCTCCTACCTTAATAACATTACTGACTATCGTTTTTATATCGTTGCCACTTAAAGTTGTGCTCATATAAAATACACATCATTCTTAAATTTTTCTTGTTACAAATAATATACAATCGAAAAACATTTGCTCGTCGGGATTTTTTTATCTCAGGGTACCCGCCGCCGCAACGCGCGGGTACCCTGCTAGTTACTTTCAATTTATATTATGTTTTAACTTTATGTTTAGCATTTAATTTCTGTTTGTGATAAAAGAGCTCTTATGATGGTGTAGGTGTAAAATCTTGTTTTACACATTGGTCACACACACTCTTTTACACTTTTACTTTTTATAAAAGTTTATATATTTTTCTTGTTTTTTCTTGAACAATAAGCTATTTGATAGCTTGTTCATTTAGATTTAGTCCTTAAACATACCCGATTCGCGTCTATTCTTCGGAGTGGGCAACTTAGCTTCGGGTGGACTTAGATCTAATAGTTTTTAGTTATAAAGTTTTAATCTTTTTGCCTTTTAGACTACTTTTAGCTTATTTCATATAATAGTATTGCTTATTATTGTTTATTATTGCTAACCTTTAATAAAGTTCTTGTTTTTTCTTTGATCTCTTATCTTTCGCGACCTAAGGCGTGGAGCTTAAGGGTCTTATAAGCATAAAAATCATTAAAGTTTACAACTTTAATAACTTTTATTAAGCTATTTAGTTAACAAAGCTTTCAACTTTATTAACAAATTAGTAAAATTAAAGTTAATAAAGTTTACAACTTTAATCATTTATTTAGTTTATAAGATCGGGTGGTTATTCTCTCGTATAAATCACCGGGTCTTAATCTCATTCCTTTTTATCATTTTTTAGTTTAAATACTTAGTTCACGTTTTAAGATTTCCTTTACGTTTTTAATTACGCGTGCTTTAGAATTTCGTTTAACTTGCTTCATAACTCGCTTTTAATTTATGTTCACATATTTTAGCGTAAAAATCCAAAATATCCCTTTTCACTATTCATCACACAATCACGACTTGAATTCACGAAATTCCATTCAATCCTTCGTTGGGGATAACGACCCGGGTTACACATACTTCACTTGTGTTTCCTTGGAAATATTTATATGTTGATTTTCGCGAATCAATTTTTGGCGCCGCTGCCGGGGAAGGCTTGAAGCGAATTTTTAAATCTCGTTTGTCGATGCGTGTTTTGAAGACCCTTCTTCCAAGAAGTTATCGTTTTCTACTGTAAATATTTTCTTATAAAAAAACTCAAAAAGATTTTCTTTTCAAAATTTATTTTCCTTTTTCCCTTTGTGTTTTGCAAAATGTTTTTAAATTATGAAAACCCAAAAATAATCTTCTCATCCCACTTACACGTTTAATTCTTTTTATGTCTTCATCTTACAACTATGGTTGTGAATGGTGTGGGGGACCTCCAAATGGTGAAAATTGCCCCGGTTGTAGCATTGTAAATTCTGGAAACGGGTTTGTCTATGACCAAAATCCCTACAATGAAACAACTAATTTCTTTAACCAACCCCCATACCATGAGATGGAAACATATTATTGTGAAATTTGTGGAGGTCCACACCAAGGTTTTGATTGTCAAATAGGGAGCACGCTTGTCTATGAGCATGACCCTTGTAACAATTATGATTATTCTTATCATGACCAACCTCCACAGTATCAAACGATTTAAACTCAGCCTCAGCTATCTCTTCAAGAATCTTTCAAAGATGTATTCCAAAAACTTCAAGATATGAGGAATGAGCTTAAAATTTTAACTGTTAAACATACCCAAAAAGATCGTCATGGTAAATCTATGGAAGATTTACTTGCCATAGAACGAGCAGCACAAAAGCGTTTCTTGTTTAATAAGGTTGCCATGCTCGATGACGAAGATGAGGACGACGCGGAGAGTGCTATTCTTATGAATAATACTATTTTTCAACTCCCTCAGTCCATTGCAACCACATCCATCTTTCCAACTATAGAATCCGAGGACTCTCTCATTATGGGGGATGAGCATCTTAGCACTATTCCTGAAAAGGAATTGGATGAATTCATACAATCTAGTGTTGAGAACCTTATCCCAATCCGAAGTGAGTCTGAAGATATATCGGACAATGAATGTGATTTGGCTATTTGTGATGATCATCCTATTGACACTACTGATGATTTTTCCGGGATTTTCTCTAACTCTCTTTTCAATTCAAACGATGATTTTTCCTCTAGTGATGACGAATCACTTTCTGATGAGGACGTTCAAGATGAAAGTCTCAAAGTCTATTCGAATTCTCTTTTTGAATTTGATGATGAGTATTTTTCTAGCAAAATAAATCCTCTCTTTGATGAAGTGTTAGAGAATGATGAGGTCAATGACTCTATTATTCCTAAACTTGATGATATGACCTCAATTCTTAATCCCGAGATTCATAAGGACATTCTTTCTCCGACATATGTGACATTTCCCTCTGAGGATCGCCATTATATCGACTTCACATATGTCGTTCGAGTTTTTCTACTTCACCTATAAGGTAGATTGTCCTTTCCTTCACTCGTGTGGGAGTGAAGACAAAATTTTTGACCCCGGCCATCTCCATTCATCATCCTTTTGAGCCGGATGTATCTCATCGGAGTGGAACTTTCAAGAACTTCAATGTTTATCCAAACATTTTGAATGAAAGTCCGATGGAGATTTTCTCTTCCACATGCTTCCCCAAGAACAATTAAATTCGGGGCGAGTCAAGCTAACGACTTGATCATAAACAAGCGCTTCGTGGGTGGCAACCCATGCTTATCCGTGTGTTTTGTATTTGTGTACTAATAAGTGTGACGTGAGGAGTTTTATCTCTTCCATTCTTGTGTTTTGTCTCTGTTGTTGTGTGCATGAATGGGCCGATGTGTGAAGAATCTCGTGTTCATGGTTTTGTAAATAAGAAGTCCGGTATCCTTAATCTTATCGACTAACGTTATCTATTTGGCATAATTCATAAACGGCCTTAGATTTGCGTAGGATGACCCTTACCTTTAAAACATTGGGGACAATGTTTCATTTTAGTCTGGGGGGGGGGGTGATCTTTCGATTTGATTTTACCTTGCATTGTGTCGTTTACCCTCGCAACCCTGTTTTTTCCACCAAAAATCCAAAAAAATGAGAAAATTTTTTTTTAAAAAATTTTTGCAAAAATATCATAAGTGTTTTGACACATTGTTGATTTTCCGTTGGTTAGAGTAGGAATAATATTTTGACTTGACCGGGCGTGTTGAGCCCTAGCTTGTCTCCTTAACCATTTTGACTAAGCATTCGCGGATCTTTTTTATTAAAGATTTTAAATTTGCGAAGAACGAGAAATGATAGAGTTGATTATAAGTTGTGATGCTAAGCAAGGATTAGTTGGTTATCTTAAAAGTTAATTAGTGGAATTTGTAGTTTTTCCTCCCATAAGCTAAATTAGTGTTGTTTTCAAATTTTTAAACTTAGAAATCGTTTTATTACAAACTTTTATACAACTTTGATATAGAGTACGAGTTCAACTTTTTATTTAAATTTTCGAACAAGCATACTTTCTTAAAATTGGAATAATGTTGCAAAAGCAAGTGAGCAAAATCACAAGTATGATGCAAGTATATGTATGTGTTAAAAAAAATGAAAAAAATGAAAAATATGTGTTATGTGAATAAAAATATTGTTATGAATAAATGTATAAAGCTTGCTTTTTCTTAAATTTAAATCGGAAGTTGAATGTAACACCCCCAAAATCATAATATTCGCGGAAGCATACAGTTTGGGTGCTACTGGATTGAAATCACAACACAAGATATAGGGAACGGATTAAAAATCCGTTTTAAAATATATTACATAAGTCAAGTCATGTAACAATACATGAAATCCATTTCAGATGAAAATGAAGCCCATTAAAATAAAAATGTCCAGTTGTCAGAGTAAACACATTAAAAACATTTCCATCATTTATTGTGACCGACGCCATGCACTGCACCCGGCTAAACGCACCTCAATTTCCTGAGAAAAACATGCTAAAAGTCAGCTAACGCTGGTGAGTTCATAGGTTTAAATAAATAGCACATATGGACCAATAGCAATATCATAAAAACAATGCAGCAGATACACACTATCCGTTATGCAAACACTAAGCCTCATCCTACCGATGCTAAGACAATGCAGCACGACTAACGTTAGCAAAATAAATAAGGGTGCCCGCGAGTGTTAATCCCCAGACACTCGGCCAAAAACCCGACTTGGTATACGTTCGCCTTGGCTATGCCGAGCCAATCGAACGGGGACGTCACTCCCAATAGATCTATTTATAACAAACGGCTTCCTAAACAGGAATTAACGGCAGATGATAGTGGGCACAAAATGGGATTCAGCAAACTTAGGTTTCTGCATACTAGTGTGATCTCAAAAGCAAATTCATTTCTGGTCCATGAAAACAGTTTGCATGTTTCTCACCCAATGCTTATAAAGCAAAAATCGTATAAAATATGGGGCTATAAACTCACCTTTCAATAACAGCAAATCAGCAAATAAATCAAAATAATGCAACCGCGCCGATCAGCACCCTAAATCAGTACGGTAAGTCTTAGCAAAACGTTCGTGTCTCAAGTGTCTTTACTTTATTTGAAAAGTTTTACGTTTGACCTGTGCTCGTGTATTTCTTGCTTGCTGTGTGGTAAAATATATTTCGAAACGATTCATTATTGTAACTCTTAGGGGTAGCTCATGGTGAAAGTGCATGGTGGGAATACGTAACGGAACATCCGTGCTAGTATTCGCGATTTAAATGTACAAGTGTTATATATATATATATATATATATATATATATATATATATATATATATATATATATAATTTAATTTCTAATATATTTAATTAATGAAGATTAATTAAATGAGTTTTTAAGAATGGTTAATAGGATATAGTTAGTGAAAAATTATTATGTTTAGAAACATCGTTTATTATTTTTATTGCAACTTTTATTATAAGAAAACAAGTTTTGTTAAGTAATTCCATAAAGTTTACTTAAGTTAAGTATTTTCACAAAAATATTCTAAGTGTTGGATTTTTAGAAAATTTGGGCATGACCCATTCGTTTATACAACATTTCCATTTATCTCATGTGTTGCAAACTTTACTCAAATATTCCGCTAACTAGTTATAAGTGCAAAAATACTTTAGTGATATGGATTTCAAGTGTCGTGAATATTTTCGTAGTTATATTATTCGTTATCTTCACTTTTAAATATTAACATTAGGTTTTGACGTAAAGTCAACAATTTGTCAAAAAGTCAACGAAAGTCAATCTCAATATCAATTTAGTAAAAATGTCAATTTTTACCCTTTCGGAGACTAGACGTCTCAAAACAAGTCCAAAAATAGTTACCGTTATATTTATCGTTTCGTTAAACATTAATAACTACGGCGAGTCGGAAAATATTCCAAAAATCAAATTTATCATTTTTACGGCTCGTTGGGCATTGGGCCGAAAACTATTGAAAAAGCCAAATAACCAAATTTTAGCCCAAAACACGTTTTTAGTTATAACGTATATATCGTCGCGTTACTAAAAATCATTTTACTCGTTCATTACGTCCGTTTGGTCAAAAAGTCAAACTTTCAAAAATACATATGGGCTTCGGCCCAACAGTAACTTAGTGGGCTTTTTGGCCCAAAAATCCATTTGGTCCAATTTGTTATTATTAGTTACTTATTAGTGATTATTAGTTACCAAATACACTTTTTACTTATCAATAAGCTCTAATAATTAAGCTTCTTAGTCAAAAAGTCAAACTTGACTATTTTAAGGTCCATTCGACCCATATGAAGTGTCTCAACTTATTTTTACCTTTTTACTAGTTATTTTCAATAACTTAGTGCTTATTTTCAATCCATTCCAAATAAACACTCAATTATATTTTTTCACCATTTCCCCACTTGAGCCAAAATTTTATATTTTTCAAAACCCCAATAATCATATATTTTTAAATATGGTCGAACCATATATAACCTCTAAAAATCAATATAGTGCTTAAATTAGTGTAAAAACCATAACTAATGTTTGTATTATCAAATAAGCACTATATGTAACAATATTTACCACACAAGCAAGAAATCTACAAACTAACTCATAAACATCACAAAAAGTCGAGCACTGTATATAGATGATCAAACCCTAGCTTAATTCATATTATCAAAACATACACATTTAACACTTTTAAACATCATTATACACCAAATGAACAAGAGATTAACACGATTAGAAAAGTTTTATGGATTCTTACAAAATTTGATGTTTTAACGTGGCAAGGAAGGACCAAGAACACCCAAAGCTTCACTAATTTTACCCAAAACAAGCTCCAAATTACCCAAAAACCTTATTTAAACACTTGATGATCTTGATCTTTGAGAGAAAAATTTTGATGATAATGTTTAAGTGTGTGTATATTGGCGTACAATATGGGAGGAAATAAGGAGATGAGATGTGCTATTCTTAGTAGTATTAAAGGATAGAATGTTAGGAAATCTAAAAAGCATAACTATATTTAGCAAATTTGAGATTTCATTAAGATAGGTATAAAATTTGTCCCATGTGAGTGTGAAGTGTATAGGTGGCCGGTTGGGGTTTAATTGGGGAAGGGAAAAATAGTTTTTACTTCGCTTTGGTGTATCGTGTGTCGGTTTGAGTTTAAAAGTTACCGTAAGTCCCGGTTTGACCTTTTTGGACCCGATAACGTAAAATAAAGTTTTTAACCACGTTTTCGTCAGAAATATAATAAAATGTCATTACTGACTCAAAAATATATTTATTTGACTATTACCATATGTACTGTGCTGTCGGTACGCGCGTGCGGTTGTTTTTCAGAAAAATGCGAGAAAGCTCTCAATAAATTATAAGACTTGTCAGTAACTATCAGAAATGTGATAATTTAACTTTACTGACAAAAATATACTTTTTCTGCAGTGACTGTAAGCTACAGTATGCGAAACGGCTCTCAAAAATGCTTAAAATACTCAGAAACATGCAAATGCGCATAGAAATGCTTAGCTTAAAAGTAATTAATACTCATATAATATTAATTAACAACGTGAAAATTACCATTTGTCACAGTCTCCCCATCTAATCGGGAAATCTGTCCCGGATTTCAATTTACGTTACTCGTCGGCTTTGAAAAGAGATGAGGGTATTTTCGCTTTATTTCGTCCTCTCGTTCCCAAGTGTATTCGGGGCCTCTGCGAGAGTTCCATCAGACCTTCACAATTGGGATACGACTCTGCTTTAGCCGTTTCACTTCCCGGTCCATGATTTCAATCGGTTCTTCAATAAAATTTAACCTCTCATCAAGCTGGATTTCATCCAAAGGAATAACGGCGTTTTCATCCGATAAGCACTTTTTCAAATTACTGACATGAAAAACGTTATGCACAGCACTGAGCTCTGATGGCAGTTCGAGTCGGTAGGCTACCGGCCTGAACTTTTCAAGAATTTCGAAAGGTCCAATATAGCGAGGGTTCAATTTACCACGCTTGCAAAATCTGATCACGCCTTTCCATGGCGAGACCTTCAACATTATTTTATCTCCTACTTGAAACTCAAGGGGTTTCCGCCTCTTGTCGGCGTAACTCTTTTGACGGTCACGAGCCGCCTGCATTCGGATCTTGATCTGTACAATCTTTTCAGTAGTCTCATGGACTAGTTCTGGCCCAGTAGGCTGGCTTTCTCCAACTTCTGCCCAACAAATTGGCGATCTGCACTTACGTCTATAAAGTGCTTCATACGGTGCAGCCTTAATACTGGTGTGATAGCTGTTGTTATAGGAAAATTCGACTAAAGGCAAATGCCTATCCAATCCATTCCCGAAATCAATCACACAGGCTCTTAGCATGTCCTCTAATGTCTGAATGGTCCTTTCACTCTGACCATCCGTTTGAGGGTGATAAGCTGTACTCATATCGATTTTGGTTCCTAAAGCATCCTAAAGCGACTTCCAAAAATTAGACGTGAATCGACTGTCTCGATCAGAGATAATAGAAACAGGCACACCATGCCTTGCAACAATTTCCTTAACATATAAACGCGCGAGTTTATCCATGCTGATTTTCTCTTTTATAGGGAGGAAATGCGCTGATTTAGTGAGTCGGTCCACGATTACCCAAATCGTGTCGTAACCACTCGATGTCTTAGGCAACTTCGTTATAAAATCCATAGTGATACGTTCCCATTTCCATTCCGGAATCTCAGGTTGAACAAGCAGACCGGACGGTCTCTGGTGTTCAGCCTTGACCTTCAAAAGCACTTGCTGATGTATTCAGCTATATAGGCCTTCATGTTTGGCCACCAATACAACTTCTTCAGGTCTAAATACATCTTGTCAGATCCTGGGTGAATGGAGTACTTGGACTTATGGGATTCGTGCATAATAAAATCACGAATTCCTCCACACAGTGGAATCCAATACCTGTCTCCATAACGCAAAATCCCATCGGATCTTCTTACTAACCCGTTCTCAAGTTCTGGCATTCTGTGAATCCTCTCACTGGGTCGGTTTTCATCTTTGAGTGCCTCATCCTGAGCCTCAAGAATTTTTGCTGGAAGCGGCGAATTGATCGTCATCCCTAATGATCTGACCCTGAGGGGTTTGATCCGCTCCTTTCTGCTAAGGGCGTCGGCAACAACATTTGCCTGGGTGATAACGGATCTCACAATCATAGTCACTATATGCTGTAGACTCTTGTGATCGGTATACACTACGCACTTAGTTCCATAAAGGTAGTGTCTCCAAATCCTCAGTGCAAACACGACTGATCCTAATTCTAGGTCATGGGTTGTGTAGTTTTTCTCATGGGTTTTCAGCTGTCGAGAAGCGTATGCTATTACCTTCTCTCTTTGCATCAACACGGCTCCCAAACCTTTGTGTGATGCGTCACAATACACAACAAAATCTTCACTACCCTCGGGTAAAGCTAAAATAGGCGCACTACACAATCTTTCCTTAAGGAGTTGAAAGGCTTCTTCCTCCTTATCTCCCCAGTCATATTTCACATTCTTTTGAGTCAATTTCGTCAGCGGTTTAGCTATCTTAGAGAAACCTTCTATAAATCTTTTGTAATAGCCGGCAAGTCCTAAAAATTATCGGATTTCCGTCGGCGTTGTGGGCGTTGCCCAATCCTTAATGGCCTCAATCTTAGCAGGATCTACGTGAATCCCTTGCTTATCTATCACGTGACCAAGAAACTGAATGGTCGATATCCAGAATTCACACTTCGAAAACTTAGCATATAGTTCTTCCTTTTTTAATAGTTCCAGAATTAGCTTGAGATGTTCCTCATGCTCTTGCTCATTCTTGGAATATATCAGGATATCGTCAATGAACACTATCACGAATTTATCTAAATACGGCTTACACACACGATTTATGAGATCCATGAATACTGCTGGTGCATTTGTCAAGCCGAATGGCATAACTTGGAATTCATAATGGCCATATTGGGTTCGGAATGCGGTCTTCGGGATATCCTCTTCTCAGACCCTAAGTTGGTGATAACCCGATCTCAAATCTATCTTAGAATAAACCGATGATCCTTGCAACTGATCGAATAAATCGTCTATCCTCGGGAGTGGGTATCTATTCTTAATGGTTAGCTTATTCAGTTCCCAATAGTCAATACACATCCTGAAGGATCCATCCTTCTTTTTAACAAACAAAACATGAGCTCCCCAAGGCGATGAACTCGGTCTAATGAAACCTTTTCCAGATAATTCAGCTAATTGATCTGACAATTCTTGTAACTCCGTAGGTGCTAAACGATAGGGTGCTCGCGCTACAGGCGCGGCTCCTGGCACTAATTCGATGTGGAATTCGATTTGTCTGGCCGGTGGAAGTCCCGGTAAGTCTTCTGGAAAGACTTCTGGAAAATCCCTTACGATTGGCACATCTTCCAACCTTTTCTCTCCAGGTTCCTTTTCTTTCTTTTCAGTGACATGAGCTAAAAAGAGATAACATCCCTTCTCGATGTACTTCTGCACCTTCGTACACGAGATGATGCTCAATCTTGACGAACGCGCACGATCAGAGCGGTCGCCTTTAATGATCAGAACTTCATTCCTATAGGGTACTCTGACGATCTTCTCATCACAGATGATGACGGCATGATATTTTGATAGCCAATCCATCCCTATGATGATGTCGAAGCTACCCAATTCTACCGGCATTAAGTCGATATTGAATGGACGGTTCAACAAGTTTAGAGTGCAACCCCTTATGATGGTACCTACTCTTTCTAGGTTTCCGTTTGCTAATTCTACGTCAAAGGCATTATCTAAGGTGGTCGGGGCTATATCGAGCAAAGGACTAAAAGCGGTCGATACAAAGCTTCTATCTGCTCTCGTATCGAAAAGTACTGAAGCATAACGATTATTTAAAAGAAACGTACCCGTCACCACGTTCGGGTCGTCCTGTGCTTCCCTTCTGCCTACGGCATAAACTCTTCCACGAGCTCTTCCTTCATTGCCCTGATTTCCATTGTTAATCATTGCCACTTGGTTCCCTGGTCTACCACCGTTTCCTTGATTTCGGGGCTTATTGCACTCGTTCCGATAATGACCCTTCTCACCACACCCAAAGCAGGTGACATCCGCCTTACGATTGTAGGGTGGTGCTGCTTGTGCGGTGGCTAGTGGTCTTGCCCTACAGTTCTTTGCCAAGTGCCCTATCCTCTGGCAATTGTTACACTTCACAGTGCACTGTCCCCTGTGATGTAACTTACAACGGTTACAAAAAGGCGTATTCTTGTCATAACCCTTCTTGTCTCCTGAACCAACTGCATAAACCTTGCCTCCATTCTGCTTTTTGTTCTGAGAGCTGTTGTTGTTACCCTTGGAGTGATCTTCCCACTTCCTTTTGTGGTCAGTACTCTTCTCTGGAATATCCTCCAGTTCCTGATCCATTAACTTGTTTGCTGTCTCCATGGTCTCATGAAGATCTACAGCTCTCGAGGTAATCACATCACCTCTTATAGATTTCGGTAAACCACCGATATACCTCTCAATCAATCTGGCTTCAGTCCGAACCATTTTTGGACATAGCAAAGCCAACTCTTGAAATCTCTGGTTGTAAGCAGCGATGTTGTTGTTTTGCACCTTCAAATTCCAAAACTCAATTTCTAACTTCTTAATCTCATTTCGTGGGCAATACTTCCTAATCACTAGTTCCTTAAAATCTTCCCAAATCATAGCATAAGCAACATCCATATTAGCAGACTTCATGTAGTTGTTCCACCAGGTCAAAGCGGAATCCATGAAAGTGAATGATGCAAACTTGACTCTGTCATTCTCATGACATCCACTGATACAAAACACGGTTTCGAGCTTCTCAATCCATCTAGTCAAACCAACGGCTCCCTCTGTTCCTCCAAATCCTCCAACCATGATTTTTTGGAACTCAGAGTAAGTACAACCTCGGCTGTTGGTCACTGGCCTAGATGTTCCGGTGTTGGTGGTCGAATTGGTCACAGCTGCGAGAGCGGCTGCCACACGATCGCAACTAGTTGATCCAGTGTTGCTTGATTCAGCACTGGGGTAATAGCTGCGGCCCTGGTTGGTGCGACATCCTCAGCTGTCTGGTCTTGTGCGGCTCTGGTTGGGGCGACATCCTCAGCAGTTATTCCCCTCACTGACCTTGTCTGAACCGGTGTGTTAGCGGGTCGTCCTCGTGTGACTCTGGTCGGGGCAACAGGCTCAGTAGTTCTTCCCCTTACTGACCTTGTCTGAATAGGTGTGTTAACAGTTTGTCCTCGTGTGACTCTGGTTGACTTTCGTTTTGGTGCCATTTATTTGCATCACAAAAGATGGCGATAAATGAGATTTGTGGTTATAGGAATATAAATCATACCGATATGTGGATAGCGAAAACAAATACAAGAATGAAGTCAACCACAGAGGAAAACGAATAATCGGATAGGAAGACTAAGCTTGTTATATATATATCAAAAGATAAAGGTTCACAAAATTACAAGCTCGTCAATAGTTAGTTCTAAGATACTACCGAAATACTAATAGTCCTAGGAATACATCATCACTACTGCTACTCTAGGAATACATCATCACTACTACTACTCTAGGAATACATCATCACTACTACTACATCTAGTGGTCGATCCTAGCAATGCGTAGCTCCTCAAATGCTTGGGTCAATCCTCCAATAGTGGTCTCTAGCTGGGCTACCCGGTCTCTAAGCTCTTGGTTCTCCCTCATCGCTGATCCAATGGTATGCTCAGCAGTCGAAATCCTCTGCCACTGCATATGGTCAACGCCTCTGGCTCGTCTCATCATACCCAATATCCTACTCTGGCCTCTACCTAAACCAATGGCCCTAAAATCCAATCCTCTAAGCTCCATGCCATGTAACCTCTTTAGAGCATCCAATCTAGCTCTCAACCCAATCATCACTCTACGGTCAGAATACAACTCCTCAAATAAAACACAAGCTGCCTGATCAATAGTCCCAATCCGCCTCTCCACATTCTGTATACGCTCAGACTGCTCCAATCTCCCAAGCTAATCAGAATGAACATCAAGTAGGTTCGCCTGGTTCGTCAGCTGAATCCATATCTGATCCATCTCAGTAAGCTCCTCATGATCTGCTAATGGAGAAGCCACTGGCGATGGGAGTGGGGTAGGCATCGGAGATGGTGGTATAAAAGAAGGAGATGATGGTGTGTACTCTGGGCTAGCTGCACGTACACCCGTGCTAACATCACAAGCAATGTCCAACCACTGACTATCATCCAAACCCTGAATCTCAGCATCTCTGGAGCTCTGTCCAATCTCAAACAAACCCTGAAACTGTGCATCTCTCGAGCTCTGTCCAACCTCAAACAATCCCTGAACATCCTCCATGATGCCCTTGTCATCCCTCGGCATCATGCCCTGATCTACATCCATAGGAGTATCCCTATCCCTATCATCCTCTAAACCCATAAGAGTGTGCTCAACAGCAACATTAGAAGTAGGCTCATCCTGAACCTGCTCTGGATCCTCCACTGGATCCTCGTCCTCATCAGAATAGGTCTCCACTGATCTCCTACGTCTCTGACTAGGTGGGGAATATTCTGGAGATGGTACAGGTGACTGAGGTGGTGAGTCAGCAGGAGTACCCATATAACCATAACGAGTCCTACTAAGAGATGAAGTCAATACAGAAGATAACTGAAGACGGCGTCCACAGACTCACCTATATGATGCCCGACGTCTGACAGGTGGAGCATCAAGATCATGCTGAGTAAAGGTGTACAACTGAGCTGGTGATGAACGGTGTGCTGTGGTAGATCTGTGCAAATACGGTGAGGTGGATACCGAAGTGGTGTGTACAGGCTGAACTGGAATGGATGGCTGAGCAGCAGCACAAATAACCTCCATCAGTGGGTCATCCATGAACGGAACTGGCTGCTGTGTCTGAGAAGTGAATCCAGCAGTATCTACCTCAGAGTGTGTGCCGAATGGGAGAGACATGGTCTGTGACAAATATAGTGCGACACGTATAAGTATATAGAAATTACTTATATCATATATGCTTAGTATAACGCTCAAATAGCATGTCAAAACAGTAAATCAAATAGAGCAAATAACACTCAAATCAAATAAGCAACAAATGCTCAAATCATAGCAAGCTAAACTGGCAGGCATCCGGCGGTCATGATGGAAAGTTTTTCAAAATCGGTTATAGTTTAAGGTTTTTATAAACCACGTTCTCTATAACCTAGGCTCTGAATACCAATCTGTAACACCCCCAAAATCATAATATTCGCGGAAGCATACAGTTTGGGTGCTACTGGATTGAAATCACAACACAAGATATAGGGAACGGATTAAAAATCCGTTTTAAAATATATTACATAAGTCAAGTCGTGTAACAATACATGAAATCCATTTCAGATGAAAATGAAGCCCATTAAAATAAAAAGGTCCAGTTGTCAGAGTAAACGCATTAAAAACATTTCCATCATTTATTGTGACCGACGAAATGCACTGCACTCGGCTAAACGCACCTCAGTTTCCTGAGAAAAACATGCTAAAAGTCAGCTAACGCTGGTGAGTTCATAGGTTTAAATAAATAGCACATATGGACCAATAGCAATATCATAAAAACAATGCAGCAGATACACACTATCCGTTATGCAAACACTAAGCCTCATCCTACCGATGCTAAGACAATGCAGCACGACTAGCGTTAGCAAAATAAATAAGGGTGCCCGCGAGTGTTAATCCCCAGACACTCGGCCAAAAACCCGACTTGGTATACGTTCGCCTTGGCTATGCCGAGCCAATCGAACGGGGACGTCACTCCTAATAGATCTATTTATAACAAACGGCTTCCTAAACAGGAATTAACGGCAGATGATAGTGGGCACAAAATGGGATTCAGCAAACTTAGGTTTCTGCATACTAGTGTGATCTCAAAAGCAAATTCATTTCTAGTCCATGAAAACAGTTTTGCATGTTTCTCACCCAATGCTTATAAAGCAAAAATCGTATAAAATATGGGGCTATAAACTCACCTTTCAATAACAGCAAATCAGCAAATAAATCAAAATAATGCAACCGCGCCGATCAGCACCCTAAATCAGTACGGTAAGTCTTAGCATAACGTTCGTGTCTCAAGTGTCTTTACTTTATTTGAAAAGTTTTACGTTTGACCTGTGCTCGTGTATTTCTTGCTTGCTGTGTGGTAAAATATATTTCGAAACGATTCATTATTGTAACTTTTGGGGGTAGCTCATGGTGAAAGTGCATGGTGGGAATACGTAACGGAACATCCGTGCTAGTATTCGCGATTTAAATGTACAAGTGTTATATATATATATATATATATATATATATATATATATATATATATATATATATATATATATATATAATTTAATTTCTAATATATTTAATTAATGAAGATTAGTTAAATGAGTTTTTAAGAATGGTTAATAGGATATAGTTAGTGAAAAATTATTATATTTAGAAACATCGTTTATTATTTTTGTTGCAACTTTTATTACAAGAAAACAAGTTTTGTTAAGTAATTCCATAAAGTTTACTTAAGTTAAGTATGTTTCACAAAAATATTCTAAGTGTTGGATTTTTAGAAAATTTGGGCATGACCCATTCATTTATACAACGTTTTCATTTATCTCACGTGTTGCAAACTTTACTCAAATATTCCGGTAACTAGTTATAAGTGCAAAAATACTTAAGTGATATGTATTTCAAGTGTCGTGAATATTTTCGTAGTTATATTATTCGTTATCTTCACTTTTAATTATTAACATTAGGTTTCGACGTAAAGTCAACAATTTGTCAAAAAGTCAACGAAAGTCAATCTCAATATCAATTTAGTAAAAATGTCAATTTTTACCCTTTCGGAGACTAGACGTCTCAAAACAAGTCCAAAAATAGTTACCGTTATATTTATCGTTTCGTTAAACATTAATAACTACGGCGAGTCGGAAAATATTTCAAAAATCAAATTTATCATTTTTATGGCTCATTGGGCCGAAAACTATTGAAAAAGCCCAATAACAAAATTTTAGCCCAAAACACGTTTTTAGTTATAATGTATATATCGTCGCGTTACTAAAAATCATTTTACTCGTTCATTACGTCTGTTTGGTCAAAAAGTCAAACTTTCAAAAATACATATGGGCTTCGGCCTAACAGTAACTTAGTGGGCTTTTTGGCCCAAAAATCCATTTGGTCCAATTTGTTATTGTTAGTTACTTATTAGTGATTATTAGTTACCAAATACACTTTTTACTTATCGATAAGTTCTAATAATTAAGCTTCTTAGTCAAAAAGTCAAACTTGACTATTTTAAGGTCCATTCGACCCATATGAAGTGTCTCAACTTATTTTTACATTTTTACTAGTTATTTTCAATAACTTAGGGCTTATTTTCAATCCATTCCAAATAAACACTCAATTATATTTTTCCACCATTTCACCACTTGAGCCAAAATTTTATGTTTTTCAAAACCTCAATAATCTTATATTTTTAAATATGGCCGAACAATATATAACCTCTAAAAATCAATATAGTGCTTAAATTAGTGTAAAAACCATAACTAATGTTTGTATTATCAAATAAGCACTATATGTAACAATATTTACCACACAAGCAAGAAATCTACAAACTAACTCATAAACATCACAAAAAGTCGAGCACTATATATAGATGATCAAACCCTAGCTTAATTCATATTATCAAAACATACACATTTAACACTTTTAAACATCATTATACACCAAATGAGCACGGGATTTGGAAAGAGCAATAAATTGTGAGTCTATCGTTAATTTTATTTGGAGCATGGTGGCAAAAGAAGAGAAATTTCAAGATTATTTATTTCAAGGACTAATGAATTAAACATAAAGAACGATGAGGGAACAAAGGTGTTTAATTCATATGAAGTTTTATAAGACAAGGACTATAATTGAAGAGGAGGGGGTGTAAAGTGTCAAATTGAATCAAAGTTGAAATAAAATTAAAGTTCTAGAAGATGAGGTCCACTTGAAGGAGATAGAAAAGAAAAAGAAAAAAAGAATCGGCTGTGCTCTACTTCCAACATGCGACAAGAAAAGAAGAAAAAAAAAAGAAAGAAGAAAAGATAGCAAAGTTGGTGCGTGATCTTCATTTCCCAAATTAATTCAAGCTTCTGCGTGAAGCATCCTAGCTCCTCCACTAGTCCACTATCTTTAGCTCCAACAAATCAACAAGCGCCACGTGGCATTGCTTGGAGCAAATCAACCGACTCAATTGCCTATAAATAGCACATGATCCGAAATAGTTTTGTGGCAGTAGTTTTTTTAGTAGTAGTTTTTTAGTAGTTAGTTTTTTTTAGATACTCCATAGCCTTTTTTTTTTTTTTTTTTTTTTTTTTTCTCTTCAGTATTTTTATTTTTCAGTAACAGTCTTTAGCTTATAATTCTCTTTTGACGTTTATTTTACTCAGTTCAGTTCTTTATGTATTCAAGTATCTTTTAATTTTCTCTTTATTATTTTTCATTTGTACTTCTTTGAATTAGAATAACAGTAGTCACTCTTCAGTTTAATTTTCTGCAACAGTTATTACTTTCAATTTATATTATGTTTTAACTTTATGTTTAGCATTTAATTTCTGTTTGTGATAAAAGAGCTCTTATGATGGTGTAGGTGTAAAATCTTGTTTTACACATTGGTCACACACACTCTTTTACACTTTTACTTTTTATAAAAGTTTATATATTTTTCTTGTTTTTTCTTGAACAATAAGCTATTTAATAGCTTGTTCATTTAGATCTAGTCCTTAAACATACCCGATTCGCATCTATTCTTCGGAGTGGGCAACTTAGCTTCGGGTGGACTTAGATCTAATAGTTTTTAGTTATAAAGTTTTAATCTTTTTTCCTTTTAGACTACTTTTAGCTTATTTCATATAATAGTATTGCTTATTATTGTTTATTATTGCTAACCTTTAATAAAATTCTTGTTTTTTCTTTGATCTCTTATCTTTCGCGACCTAAGGCGTGGAGCTTAAGGGTCTTATAAGCATAAAAATCATTAAAGTTTACAACTTTAATAGCTTTTATTGAGCTATTTAGTTAACAAAGCTTTCAACTTTATTAACAAATTAGTAAAATTAAAGTTAATAAAGTTTACAACTTTAATCATTTATTTAGTTTATAAGATCGGGTGGTTATTCTCTCGTATAAATCACCGGGTCTTAATCTCATTCCTTTTTATCATTTTTTAGTTTAAATACTTAGTTCACGTTTTAAGATTTTCTTTACGTTTTTAATTACGCGTGCTTTAGAATTTCGTTTAACTTGCTTCATAACTCGCTTTTAATTTATGTTCACATATTTTAGCGTAAAAATTCAAAATATCCCTTTTCACTATTCATCACACAATCACGACTTGAATTCACGAAATTCCATTCAATCCTTCGTTGGGGATAACGACCCGGGTTACACATACTTCACTTGTGTTTCCTTGGAAATATTTATATGTTGATTTTCGCGAATCAATCTTCTATTATTCTATTATTGTCTTGTAATAATGTCGCATATGAATCTTTTAATTTTGTTGCTACAGATTCGAGAAGTTTATTGAAAAACATTTCCAAAGCTGATTTTTGCTTTGTAGGATCTAGTTTATAATATTGATCAGAGAATTCACATATGAAGGAATCTAGATAACACATTGTTGGGTATGCCTCTAACACTAAAATGTGACAACATATTTGGGATTACAATAGTTATCATGTATGACACAAACACAAGGACTAGAACCGTCATTTATGTAAAGTCTTGTGTAAGTTAGCCTTTATATACCCTCCTAGACTTCACTAGGAGGGTGAGCCTTGTTTTGTGTATTTTGCATTTTCACTTTTATCAATAACAAGTCCAGGTTCATTCTCTCTCACTCTACACTTTCTCTCTCTAACACACATGTTACATATTTTAAGATTAATTATTCTCCAATATGCATGTTCTCTAAAAGCTTCATTTGATGCTTCTTTTCCTTGGAATTCTTCTAGTGAATTCTTGTACTATACATGCTACAATATTTTTAAAAGTTATCATAGCATCAGTTGTTGCTATTCTTGATAATTCTAATTCATCTATAGATTCTAAAAATCTATAAATATTTCCTGATGTTTTGCGCATTATAAAATTAAGTAAGTCTCTTGGTTGTAATGCTCGTAATTCTTCAGTTAATTTTATTTGAGCACTTAACCTATTATTCTAATCTTGAATTTTATCATCTATTTCTGTTTTGCAATCGATGTTTAGAATTTCATCATTCATTCTAGTTATTGGTATTTGTCACACCCCCAAAATCTGTGTTTGCAGCGAAATGGAATTCCGAGGGCGTGATGCTCGTGGTCACAAAGTACAAGGAATAAAGAACGACCTCTAAGTGAGTCGTTTTAAAACAAGCGTTTGATTTAAACATAACGTTTTACAAAACATAGTTATCAGAGTTCACCATCAACATGTAAGATTTTAATACATGATCAAACGCTAAATAATGCAAGAAAATCTTCATCATGATGTGCTTCCAAAATGTGACTCAAAAGTGCTCCATACAAGAGGTGTATCACATCACCTAATTACCTGAGAATACACGCTAAAAGGGGTCAACAATAATGTTGGTGAGAATCATAGGTTTAAGTAAACAGTATTGCGGACCACAAGATTTCAATAGCAAGACAATACAACAAATATAATGTCACAGCCAAAAATAATAAATACAGTGCCAAAGCTCATGACCCCGAAGCTCGACGTAATGGTATGCTATCAAGCACAATAATAATGCCCCAAATAAGTGTTTGCCAGACACTCGGAAAAATAATCCGAATGATATGCGTCCGTTTACCCAGTTGGCGTGACCAACCCGGACGGGGTGTCAACCCAAATAAATCTATTCATAACATCCGCGCTTACAAGTAATTAACGATTCATGATTCGTAGGGGACTTTAATGGCAATGTGGTAACTTAGGCAAAGTAACAGTTTTAGTACTTGTGTCCGTATGTAAAAACAAGCATTGTATTCCCACCCCGAGGGTTTAGAAATCATGTATAAACAATGTAAAATCGGGGCTATGAAACTCACCTTATCAAAAGCAATTCCCAATTGGTAAATTTGAAAATGGCAAATCAAGTCCGATAACTCTAATCGCGACCTAAATGTTACATGTGTCTTAGATTCGAAAACAAGGCCATGCATGCAAGTTCATACTTCACTTTATCACTTGTACATGTTGTTGTAATATTTGTTGTCAAAATATAGTTGCGTCAACTTGATCATTTATTTAGAAAATTACCACTTTCGAAAAATGTAACTTGTAAATCTTGCGACCAAATTTTAGTCGTTATGTTAATGGCTATTTTAAAAATCTCTAACGCGCCTAATATGTATATATAATGTTCTACCATTTTCGTTTACGTCATTTTAGCCAAAATGTACTAAAAAAGGTCCAAAAATCCAATCCAAAAATCCTAACAGCTTTCTAATAGAGAAATAATAGGCTGTCAATGTATATGTTGACGTAAACATTCTTTTGGCCATAACTTTTGCGTCGTAACTTCGTTTCTTAAGTTTGACCTATCCCCGCGAAGGTTTTTAAGTATACTATTGGCTTTTCAAGGTCTCGGCTAGTCTAGATACCAATTAACCTCAGTTTTCATCCTTCAAAATTTTGGACAGATTCATTTATTTTCTGAAAATAATGTTTTCGTCGTCCAAATTGAAACTAGCGTATCTTTTTCGTTACAAGCCCGTTTTAACTCATTCAAGCGGCTACGTTTTCGTTATTAAGTCTATTTTCTATATTTCTAGCCAAAAATTACTCACAACCCACTGATTTTTCCAGTTTTTACAAAACGGGGCAGATTGTTTATTAAAAGTGTCAAAACTATATTTCTAATCTTCTAGCTAATATATCCACTTAACCACAACTTCAATTCTAGTCCTAGTTCCTTCATCAACTTCTCAACATGATAATAATGATCTAACCATAAGCTTAACAATATTCTAACGTCCATGTAATAATCATCAAGAATGCTTAAATATATACAAGTTTACTAACATACATGTTTATAAGGTTTATTACCACCTTCTTATGAAAAGTTTTACTAACTAGTTTTCTTGTAACCAAAACTTTTTAAAAACATAATCTTTGTTTAAGGATCTTTGTAAATGTGAAAACTTTATCAACATGTACCAAGTGATAACTAAGCATACACTTAACTAGCATATAACATAAAGAAAACATGAACTTTTGTTTGTTGGATTACTTACAAAAGTAACTAGTGAAATCTGAGTTATAAAACACTTGATCAACCTCAAGATCAATGCTCCAAATCCTTGCTAGAATACTCTAAGTATACTTGATCTTAGTCACAACAAAGCTTCTCCTCTCCTTGGCTCCAAGAGTGGGTCGAAATTTATGTATAGAATGGGTAGGATTATTTTTTTTTATGGGCTAATAGAAGTGAAATGGAAACTAGTTTAAGGCTATTTATACTTGAGATGGTTTAAACTTGCAATAGTGAGTCAAGATCATTAATTTAGCTAAGAGGAGGGAGGGGGGGTCAATGGGACAAATGGGAGGCTAAGTCTCCTAATGAAGATTTTGTCTTGCCATGTTTTAGGGAAAATTGTGGCTAATAAATGCCATGTGCTAGTTTTGTCTACCTAATTATTTACAAGGCAAGGGGGGGGGGGGCGGCAAAAGGGTAGAATTTAGGATTAGATGAGTAGTTTTGATGCAAAAGTGTATATATTGTAGGTATTGGGTGTTAAAAATATGTATTGGTTGTTGTTTCGGTGATTAACGAAAGTTATACGTAATTAAACTTAAGTTGTAAAGAATTTACCTTGGGTGTTAGGAAATATTTTTGGAACTTTCGTAATCTTTTTGGAAGTATAAAAATACATTAGCAATAATCGTTGAAAGAATTGGGTATATCGGGTGTTAAATTTTAAATAACGAATATAGTTTGTTGAATTAACAACCGTAAGTAATTTAAGAAAAGGAAATTGTTTTAGAGTTTAAAATTATGAACTAGAGCAAGAGTAAGGTACTGGAGCGTTGTGGACTAAATATTACCTGAGTCCTAGTGTACTTGGAATTTATTCTAGGCTTTTTACGTCGGTTCAAGTAAAAGATTATAGGTAAATTGTTTCCAAGTAAATGTCAAGAAAATAAATTTGAGTTTGTTGAGTAGTATTGACCTAAAATTTTGCGGGTTGTGATAGTATTTTTGGTATATATTGAGGAGGTATACGTTCCCATTTGCCTTTCTTGTTTTTAATAATTCCTTGTTGATATAAAAGTATTTCTATAGGTGTTGGAGGTTTATAATCAAATTGTATTTGTAAATCTTCGTCTATATAAGATTTTTTTCTTTTTCGTGCAAAATTATAGTTTGTATATGAACTCTCTCCTGGATATTTATATGGATTTTCGTATGGATTTTCGTTTGTACTATAATCTTGTACTATATCTACATCTTCTCTTGTTTCTTCGTTTGTTTCAGATGGTATATCTAATGATGACATTAATTTAGTGAGAGTTTCGATTTGGTCTTCAAGGTTTTCCATTATGTTATTCGTAATGGTGGGACAATTTTAAGAGCTGACTTTTTTAATAATGTTTCTTTTATTTTGGTAATGGTGATATCCTTATCTTGTTCTTGGGTATCGACTATATTTGATAGTTGTTCAATTATACTTATTTGACTTTGTTCAAAGTTTCCGAATTCTTTGTTGATCCCAGTTGAGCTTCACGATCTTATTAATTGCTTTAGATAAATCTAAGACAATTGGTATAGAAACTGATCTTTGAGTTGTATATCAAATATTATGCGGAAACTAATACTTGATCTTAAGAAGAATAAACACAAACGAATTATCAAACAACACTTCAATTATATTAATAACGATTGCTCAATAGCAATAGGGTTACAGAAACCTTGAAGTGTAAACAATAATACGTATGCTAAGATAATCGATATCTAACCCTAACCCTAGAACCTCCTTTTATAGCGTAAGGAGTCCTAGTCGGTTTACAAGACTTCCTATACAAGAAAAATATTCATACGTATCTTTTCTATAATTATCCTTAACATACTATACATATCTAATAAGCAGCAGAGTAATTCTTCTAGCAGCAGAGTCTTCGTGAGCTAGCAGCAGAGTTACACTATGCCTATTATCCCAAACCAGCAGAGTTATCAAAACAGCAGAGTTAAACTCTAATCAGCAGAGTTCTTTAACTGATCAGCAGAGTCACTTAGTGTATTTCTCAAACAGCAGTATCTTTAGACCCAACATTCTTCTATCTTTTTATTCAATAATATCTGTATATTATTTAATTTTTCCTGTGTTGTTTTTAACATTTCTGGTAATTGTCTAAGTATTAAAAAAATTAATGTTTCAATTATATTATTAAGTGTTGAAATTAGTGTATCTATTTTTTCTCCAATAATTTGATTTTTATCATCGTTATTTATTATATTAATATTATATGACGTTTCTTTTGGTAAATTCTGAGGTATTTTAAATAGGGTTTGATTATATGGTATAAATGGTTCGAATGATGTAATATTTTTATTATTCTCAATATTTATTTTTTGATCGGAAAAATTTTCGGAAATATGATTCATTTTCTTTTAACAAATTACCGGATTTCTTTTTTCTTTTAGTAATAGGTCTGTTGTATACTCTAATCTTTTTCTCTCATATACTAATGTTCTAGTCATTACCTTTAGACTTTCGTAAGGATTTCTTAATTTTATTCTAGTTAGTAAATGATCTATTGTAAGCGAAATTTCTCTTATATCTTCTTCTAAGTCTCCCAACCTTTTTTGTAATAGTCTTTTTTGTAATCTTGAGTCCATTATGTATTTGATTGTTCTTTCTTTGTTTTTCTAATTATTTTTATTTATAACTTTGAGTCGCTCATATTCTTAGACTCAATGATCATATCATTTCTTTTATTTCTTTTAATTTTTCATCTTTAGTATTAGAGGATTCTCCATTTGTTACTGAAATTGGTTTTTCAATTTGTGGTATCCATACTGATGGTATTTCACATGGTATATCAGATGTTGATTTCCTATTTCTTTCAATATATTTATGTTTTGAAAATAGATTTGGTGTTTCAAGGCTGAGTAGTGGTTCAAAAAGTTTATCAATATGAATTCTATCGTTTGTTTTAAAAGTGATACTATGATATGAGTTAGTGAGTGCATAGTTTATTTGGTATGTGACTGTGAAAGGGTGATTTCCTTTGTACATAAATGTTCTTCTTAATAGTTCATATCTAATAGTAATACTTTTATTTATATCTTTATCCTTTAAACTTAATCACATTTGTATGTTAACATCAAATTTTATTTTACCTTCGGCTAAGTTTCCTTTACCTCTAGCAATAATACTTTCTTCTTTATCGATAATTCTATCATCTCTTAATTCTAGTTCAATAGGTGTGTTACAACCCATAAACGTACTTTTTAATATTACTTGTATGGTTGATATATGAATATATGCTATTTTACTTCTATCTTTTTCATTCATTTGCTTTATTCGATTATTTATTTGTTGTTTATTAATTATAGGAATAATAATATTACCTTTTGTTTGTTCAATAGGAATTGGTTCTTCTCCAATAATTTTTCCAAAATATATTATATTTTTTCGTGAAAATAATTCTCTAAGCGACTTTGAATAATCAAAATTATGTTTTTCTGATAGTGTAAAATTTGATCTTCTAATAGCTGTTCTATTAATAATAATATCTAACATAAATCCTGATTCATCTTCATTTTCATGAATAATAGAAATATCTTCTTTATTAATAGTTGATGAATTTGACATATTAAATTATAGAAATATATTCTTTAATTTTTAAAGTTATTAAATTATACCTGCGTCCTAGCAAATTAATTCTTCTTGATGGCTGATTGTGATTGTTTTTTATCTTGATAACTGCTTCTGCTCCTTTTAAATTCTTGATTATTGACATTACTCTTGATCTTAATTCTTCGTTGAGCTAATTGGTTCTTGACATAGCTCTGATACCAGAATTAATAGCGGAATTCACGGGCGAAAAATACCTGCAATCGTAAATGAATTGAATTTGAACGAATAATTATCAATTATCCGTAGGTCCATATGTTTGTTTGTTGTATATGAATTGGAATTGAATTGTGATGAATGATTGCTTGCAAGGGTTTTATTTTAATAATATTGGTAATGGATGGGCAAATTTAATATTGATTGATGAATTCAATTGAACGAATGATTCGTTTAAAGTAGATGATTGATGATAAAGGTGGTGAATGATTTTGCTTTTGATAATGAATTGTAATGTATGATGGATGATAGATAGCGATCCGCTATTCAGAAACGAATATCGTTTCAACAGATAGAGAGTGATTTCAAATCTCACAATTAAACACAATGCTTTAAACTCAAAAATGCATACTTCCTTATTGAGTCTACGCCTCTATTTATAGATAAAGTAGGCCGAATGGTTGCACCCTACATTACAAAACAAAAGAGTAGGAGGGCAGTTCGACAGAAGACATCACCAACCAACAACAGTTGCCCGCTGTTCTTTTCTCACATCGATTATACCTCCCATCCATTTCACAAAGATATTTGAAGGTAATTGTGATTCTGTTGAAATAATGTTACATTCTGACTTTCTTTCTTGATATTTGTTATAAATTGGTGCAAAAGGTGATTGTTTAGTCGTAAACCTGAATATTTGTTACCCTCAAGTAGATGATTGTCCAATTTTTTTTTCTTTTTTTTATCTTCCATTTGGAATGGACATATAGCAGCCAAGATATGTTGCTAGGACCTGCTCAAGCCAAGCGGTCAATTGGCCTAGGCTGGAGGTTTTGGGACATTCTTTAGTACATACAACCTTATGGTAAATTCATCCTATCATCTCCCGACATGTCAATTTTAGTCTCAAAATGTTATTCTCAACGAATGATTTTTAAACCTCAAAATGTTTGTTGTTTAATGACTAGTTCTATCTTGTATTAGCAATATCATTTTACATAGAAAAAGACATGTCCATCCTGTTTACCTTGGCTGCAACTGCTACACCAATCAGGCATAGGGAGGAAGTTAATATTTGTTGGCAATTTAAGGTGTCTACCTAAAAATGCTCTATGTCTTATGATGAAAAGGAATGACAGATAGATTTTTTTCAGGAATTTGTTTCCATTTTGAAGTTCAACACCAAGTCATATACAAGTAACTGAAGGTCGTTTTTGGTTTCTTAACAACTTAGCTTATAACCTCATAATCATAAGCTAATCCAAACATCCATCAACAGCTTATGAGCTTATTTTTCATAACCTATAAGTTGCTTATTGAACTTAAGCATAAGCCCACAAAATAAGCTCACACAAACACCCCCTTAAAGCAATGTCATCAGATGAAACTTTTTTCCATTACTCCGTTATAACCTTCTTCATCATCAGCCCTCTAACCTTCATCTTATGCCGTTACATAACCGCCCCGTACGGCAAACACCACCGCAAAGGATGGGGACCCACACTTCCACCATCATTAGCATGGTTCTTTATGGAAAGCCCCACTCTTTGGTTCACCCTTATTCTCTATCCATTAGGTCAACATTATTCTAATCCAAAATCCATACTACTAATCTCAACTTTCCTTTTACATTACATACATCGTACTATCATATACCCTCTTCGCTTACGAAGAAAACCCACCAACGGATACCCCATCAGTGTCGCAGGTATCGCATTTGGGTATAATATATTTAATTCTTACTTACAGACGAGAGGGGTGTCACACTATGCTGATTACGCGAATGATTATTGCTTTTGGTGGCGGTTTTGTTGTGGGTTTGTGGTGTTTATTATTGGTATGTTCGTGAATGTGAAATCTGATATGATGTTGGTGAGACTAAAAGAGGAGGATTTTGGTGTTGGCTATAAGATTCCTTTTGGCGGGTTATTTAAGTATGTTAGTTGTGCTAATTATTTTGGGGAAATTGTGGAGTGGTTGGGTTGGAGTTTGATGACCGGGTCGTCAGTGGGGTTTGGGTTTTTGTTGTACACATGTGCTAATTTGGTTCCAAGGGCACATGCAAATCATATTTGGTATTTGGAAAAGTTTGGTGAAGATTATCCCAAGGAGAGGAAAATTGTGATTCCGTTTTTGTATTGATTTGTTTAGGGGTGTTTTAGATTTTGGTTTGTTTGGAATTGGTGATTTTTGAGATTTTGGTTTGTTGTGGATTTGAATAAATTTATAATGTGTTTGTTTTTGAGTCACCTTCTTTGCAGTTCTATATGATTGTCAAAGAATGTTGTGTTGCATTTTTAAGTTGCAAAGAAACGAACATAAGGTGTTATGTTTTTTATTGCATCTACATACTCATGTTCAGATAAAGTTTCCTGATCCAACAAAACTTGGGCTTGAATTTCTGGAAACCACATCTGCCCAGGCGCACATATGTTGTTCTCTCAAAGTAGGCCTGAATCTTATCCATCTTCTGCAGAATGGGGAAAAGGATAGGCTATACTGAGGTTCATATGTAGAGTTGACAAGAAATTCACCCTTTAGACAGCACGCCAAAGAAAGAGACAAAAACGTCAAACGGATATGAAAACAGGAGGCAGGTTAGCTGCTAAGCTTTCAAAATAAGGTAAAATGTTCTTAGTTTTAACTTGTGTCTTTTATGTTCAGCTGCAAGCAGAAATATGTCTGATAATATTATTACTTTTATTGTCAGATAAAATGTAGCACTAGGCTACTGAGTGACAGGTTTAATGAGACATTGAGCTATCTAGTTAGAGTAATTGAATGTGAAAGGCGTGAATAGACTTGTTTCTGTAAGCTGTCTCAAAGTAAACAAAATATTTTATGACTGAAAATGATTCACCATAAGATGAGGAAACAATCTGATGGAACACGAGAACAATGGCTACTGTTTTTGGTTATCACACCCTAATCGGTTACATGTTCTTTATTGACCATGGACGGATATCAAGTCCATTCTTTTTTAAACTATCATAATAAGCCATCACACATATCAACAAAAGATTGCCAAAAATCTTACTGGAACAAAGTATCTTCTGATCACACGTTGCAAAATGGGTAATATTTCAATGTGGGTCAAAACGGGTTAAAACGTTTGGTGGGCTAACCCATATGCCATAGCCAAGATACTGTATCAGCTACATTAAATTTAGAGTAAATTGATCGTCCCTGTGGTTTGGCTAAATTACATGTTCAATCCCTATCCTTTTAAAAATGCACTCATCATCCTTGTAAGAAACTTACAAGTGCACATCTGGTCCTTGGCTGAAGTTAAATTACTAAAATACCCTCTGTCTTCTCTTTTACTTTGGTCCCTGTGAGGGTAATTTTGTCAATTAGTTTTGGTCAAGGACCAAGAATGCACTTGCAAATTCCCTACAGGGACGAAGAGTGCACTTTCGAAAGGATGGAGAATGAACCTACAATTTGACCAAACCACAAGGACTATTTTTGCAATTTACTCTTAAATTTATAAATGATATATCTGTTAAATCTAATTAAAAACTAAATTATTATAATAACTAGGCATTTTGACCCGTGCGATCTTGTTTATGATTAAAAGATCAAACTCTTCTTTATGTCAATAACTTAGTTTATATTTCGAAAATATGTTCGCGGGTTAAAATATAAAAGTTCAAACTATAATTTGTATCAATGACATTTCAGACATATGTATACGGGACAAAATATATACAATTGGGTTAAGTCAAAATTATTCGGGTAAAGTTGACCGTTGATTTCTATAAAAATGTGTGACAAATGATTTCGTCTAAAAATATTAACAAATGAATTTGTGTCAAAAACACAACTTTACAGTTTTATTTATGCATATAATTCTCTTATGTGATAAACATTTACATTTTATCAATTTTATAAATATTATAACTAATTATTATTATTATTAATTTTTTATCATTAATACTTAGATTAGTATATACTCAATTTTTAAATATTATAGATAGATATAGATTTAAATTTTATTTATAACATATTACGGGTCAAAATATAAAAGGTTAAACACAATTTGTGTCAATAACATTTAAGACATATATTTACGGGGACATATGTTCGGATTATGTTGACCGGTTGATTTTCTATGAAAATGTGTGATAAATGAGTTCGTCTCAAAATATTAACAAATGAATTTGTGTAAAAAAACATATGCAGTTAATTCTTTTATATAATTCTAAATTCTTATATTATCACTTTTGTAAATATTAATACTAATATTATAATTTTTCTTATTAATAATAAACTTTATGACATGAAACTCAGTCTTTATATATTATAGAAACGCATAATATATACAAAGGCGGTCAATTCAAAATTGTTCGGATTATGTTGATTGGTTGATTTTTTATGAAAATGTGTCATAAATGAGTTCATCTCAAAATATTAACAAATGAATTTGTGTCAAAAACCTATACTTTAATTCTTTTATATAATTCTAAATTCTTACATTATCACTTTTGTAAATATTAATACTAATATTATAATTTTATAATTATTAATAGAGTAAATGCACCATTCGTCCTTTTATTTGTACCAATATACACGGGGAGTCTTAAAAAAAATACGCCCAAGGTCCCTATTGTACATATTTTGCATCTCCTGAGGTCCTTTTGACTAATGGACGTCAGTCAACATCTGTTAAGTGACCCATGTGCCTTGCACATGAGGGTATTTTGATCATTTTGTGGCTTTGTTTTAATGGCTCCCTCTTCTTGCTCATCTCTACTCACCACCACCAATCATTGCAATAATCCACTATCACCCACCACCATTACAACAATCCACCACCACCCACCACCATTATTATTTTTATTATTATTATTATTTTTTTTCATTTTTTTAAAATCATATTCATACCAAATGTAATATCGTAACCCCGATTAGGAATCACGTTTTTTATTCCGTTTTCAGTAATGAAACAAGTAAGTAAAAGCTTAAAGAGATGATGTTTTGGGGATATGTGCTTGGTTAGGAGGTTTTTTCCTATTGGTGTTATTGTTAGTGTATTTTGTATGATTTAGTTCGTTTTGTGGCATGTAACAAACGGCTTAGTGGTTGTTCAAGCGTGTGCTTGAGGTTTATATGGTAATTCTGTCACATACCATTGTACTTAACATTTTTCTGTGATTATATATTTTAGACAAAAATACACCGTTGGCCCTAAACTTTCTAGAAAGCATCGCCAGGGCCCTAAACTTGGGAAAATCGTCATCGTGAGTCCAAAACTTGGGTTTTTGAGGCCGATTGCGTCCCTTGACCCATTTTCCTAAAGTCAACGTCCATTTTACTTTTTGGCAAAAGGGCATAATAGACATTTTCACTTTTGTTAATTAATTTGGTTGTACAATCTTAGGGACGAACGGTGTATTTACTCTAAAAGCTAACACTATCACCTCACTCACCCACACTACCACCACCAACACCACCATCGTCATAGTCACCTCCACCGCCATCACCACCGCTGTCACAATTATCTTGTTTACGACAATTTTTTTTATTTAATTATTCCCACTATTAGAAAATGGAGACACTTATGAATCTTTTACTTTGATATACGAAGGATCATCGCATGGAATATGCTCATTAAATTCTATAAGGCATATGTTCATCCCAGTTTCTGGAATTGTAACTGGTGAGTGTCGATGAGTAACAGTAACTCTATTACTAAATGTGGGATCACCTGACAGCATAAAAGAATAAAATCAATCAATGCAAATAGACTTTGAATATTCTGATGATTAATTAAGGATCTTGATAACATGAATTTAACTAAATGAACTGAAGTTTCAACCATCAGCGTTTTTACGAAGCTCCTATATAAGTATGATCACTAATCTAATGTGTTACTCTAAACAAATATAGATATATGCAAAAAAAAAGTTTTGGGTAAAATGGTGAATGTATATATTAAATCTCAATCATACACAGAAAGACATTCAAAGCTACTATAAATGAATGGACATGCCCATAGCAGTTCAAGAGTAGCATTAAGAACCCATACAAACTGCTGCAACAACCAACATTTATTCACCTATTCATCTAGTCTAGCATTAATGTGCCTAGCACTAGGCAACCATGGAGAAAACTCTAACTTGGCTACATTTCCTGTCACTGAAAGGAAGCTTCTCAAAAGTCTATTTCAGACCCATGGTATAAGCCATCTGCTATCTACATCAATCCATACAGTGCCACATATATTTCTTGGAAAGGATCATTAGATTCACTCTTTTGGATCAAGCAGATAAGCAGCCCTCTATTCTTCATGACATTCATCAGAGGCTTCATTGCTTAAATCCATCAAATAGTTTCTGTCTTGCCTTACATTCATAGAGACATTCCAGCTTTTGCTAACTTCCTCCACCATACTTGTATGTTTCACAGATAAGCTTGCCAAACAGCCTCTTCAATCTTACATTGTTGATTATGGTACTCAGCAAATCTTTGTATCCTCTTTTATCACAGATAAGCTTGCCAAATAGCCTCTTATTTCTTTCATTCCATATGGAGTAAACACAAGCTGCAATAGCTACCCTTTTCACAATACTCATGATTGATTTGTTGCAGGGCAGACCACCCAACTTTACAATGATCTCACTCCATTTGTCAGGCCAATTGTCCAGTTTTATTTTTTTCTTCATAACAGTCCAAATCTTGTGTGAATATGGCCATTCAAAAAACAAATGCTCATGTGAATCAGGACATAGTTCACATAGTGGACACTGCATATGTCTTCCTGGGTACCATTTGAGCAATCTGTTACTAACAGAGAAATTGACCTTGTGACCTTTCTTAGTAATCCATGTGGTACTATCTTCATTGTCATTATTGAAGCTTATTTTGGGAATTGTTTGAAGAAATGGGTATTTAAGCTCCCATTCCACTGGCCATAACCACTCACCATCATGAAGCATCTCACTTATTTTAGCATTCCAACATAAATTGGCCTGTATGATTTCATCAGTTGGGATCATACTGCTAAGAACACCACCTTCCCACCATTTATCATGCCACATAAAGATGCTCTTTCTATTACCAACTCTGTACTGGATATGCCTTTTCACCTTGTCCCTTAAAGATAGTATTTGCTTCCATCCATTACTAGAATTACTGTCAGACTTTACATCCCAAATTTACAATGCTCTTGTGCCTAATAACCGATATTTACTGATTCCTAGATATGAGATATGATACTCATATGAATAAACATAATTAAAACATTGAATCTTCTAAAACAACTTGTCACATATTTCTTCAAACCTTATTACATTGCCCATACGGAAAAAACCAAAATCATAAACTTAATCTAGTATATTGGCCCTCCAAGACTACTCCTAGCACAAAATTGTGTACATTAATAAAGGAATAATTCACATCCACAACCGATAAATTTCATTGCTTTAAACTCCTACTGTAAATCCAAAACAAAGTTATATGATTCATATGACAATGACCAAATCTATGATTCACTTAAAACCTGTTGGTCCCATTAGATAAAGAGTCAAAGGGTCAACGGTTGCTGCAAGTGGATCCACGTCTCGGCAACCTCGACAGCACACCCTTCACAGGCCAAGATCCCGGTGAAGGTGACGTCACAGCCGCCGCTGATGACGTTATGGGTCTGGTTTTATTTGTGATTCATTCTTTTGTTGTTGTAGTAACAAATACCCTTTACTAAACATACTTTCAAAAGATTCTTACAAAATAAAGAGATAGGAAAATAAAAGTGTGTTTGAAGATATGTGAGAGAGAGATAGAAGATAGAAGTTGAGAGTATGGAGATGAAGCGTGTGAGAAATATGAGGAAAAGAAAGATGTATGACTTTATATATGGGCAAAATAGTCATTTAATAGGAATAACGGGTCAAAGGACGCAATGGGCCTCAAAAACTCAAGTTTTTGACTCACGGCGACGATTTTTCCAAGTTTGAGGCCCTGGCGATGCTTTCAGAAAAGTTTAGGGACCAACGGTGTATTTTTGTTTATATTTTACTGGGGTAATCCCCTTTACCCATTGTTCCTTGTGTATCCATGAGCATAATCATGGATTGCGGGCGGATTATTTTTGGAGTAATTAGCTTCTCTTCTTCATTGTGTGTGCTTTTGCCAATCTTGAAGAATTTGCGATAGGTGCAAATGAAAAGGGAGAAATTAGAGATGGTCAGTAGTGCATTGGAAGAACCTGAAGTAAAACTACAAAGGTATGAAGAAAACATGATTGTGTTCTTGGGCAGGTATGCTCGTTTTATATGCATAACCAAGAACTGGAAAACGCCTTGGCAAGGTATAGAGACGCCATGAATGAAGCTTCAGAGTTTATTTTACCCTCAGGAGATTGCAATTAGAGGTCATCACTACCTGTCTACCTTATGTCCAGTTCGAGCTGATGGTCGACATTCCTAAATCTTTTCGAGCTGATGGTCGACATTCCTAAATCCTAATGTTAAGCAGATCTAGATTTAGAATATTTGCTACAAACATAGTTTGATTGCTATGATTGTTGATCTCAAAGGTGATTAAGGAGAACATCTGCAAATTTGTTCTTATAATATTGTTCTATCCCCAGTTTTACATTATTTTTCTCTCTTGTTTGTTCATGATGTTATTTGGTTAAAAACATGATGTTTGTGTGAAAAATTGAAATGTTTCCTGATTTAATTTTATGCACAAAAGAGTGTCCAGTTATATGTCAATTCCTGTTAATGTTTCACATGACTAAAATGTTTGTTGATGTTATGATAAAAAAATAAATAAATTACTTTTTGGCAATAACTATATCATGTTAAAGTCTGGTACTTTTTTTTTTAAAGTAGTTCTTGGGTACTATTTTTGTATACCTTTAAATGTACCCACTTTTAAAATTGTACAACCATAGCATGTAAAATAAAACAAAATTATGATAACAGTATTAAATAATTTGGTTGTGTGATACCCTTCTGTGTAAGACCCTCTACTAAATGGTGGAACAAGCATGTTTTCTTATGTATCATATGTTCTCACAACCCTATATGAAAGCATGAAAGATGTAGTATTTTGTTCTGCAGTCTCTGTTCCTGCAGACATGTTCAAACGCTTCCCTTTTGGATTTTAACAAACATACTAGACCCTTTATATATTCAAGAAATCTTGAAGGGTTAATTATCAAAATAGTACTTTAATTTCAACTTTTTTAAAAAAAGGTATGAAAATAATCAACTTTCCCAAAAGAGTCATGTGCGATTGTGCGATCGTGCGAACCCACAAAAAACGTGACACGTGTCCAGACAAAGTGGTACAAGCCAATGATTAGCTACACCAAATACCCCACGTGCCCAGTTGACTTTTTAAAAAAGATCGTGCGAACGACATTGTGCGAATGTCAGCTAATGTGCGAAAAGTAACCTTGGAAACATGCAAAATCTTCCACTCCCTAAATCAAATCCTTTGATTTGATTTATCTTTTAAATTATTTAAATTTTAATTTTATTATCATTAACAATTAACAATGTATTTTATTCAAAAACAACAATCAGATTATATCATTTCACACACACAAATCCACACACATTATCAACAACCGGATTAATCAATTTTGTTCATACGAAATGGTTAGTTTTTTCTTTAATTGTTAGTCGTTATATGGTTAATTTTGTTCGCACATTTGTTCATACGAATGGTTAATTTTAGGGCTCGTAGCAATATATTTGCTTATTTGATTATTTGGCTTCTATGAAAATACACAGGGGCTTATTTTAAATTTGAAAAACATAATCAGTTTGGTCTTTTTGGGCTTATTAGATTATGGACTTAAATGGTCAGCTGTGGTATGTAGTTCAGGTTATGGACTTAAATGTGTTTGGATTAGCTTATGAGACTTAAATGTGTTTGGATTAGTTTATGAGACTTAAAGCGTCTTTTTGGATTAGCTTATGAGACTTAAAGAGTGGTATAATGTCATCCAAACCCCTTGTTGAATACCATATTTGATCACTATCATCAGCTGTGGTATGAAGTATAGGTTATGGACTTAAGTGTGTTTGGATTAGTTTATGAGATTATGAGATTATCACCCCTTTGGATTAGCTTATGAGACTTAAAGTAATTTAAATCCAACCATGCAAAATCTTCCACTCCCTAAATCAAATCCTTTGATATGATTTATCTTTTAAATTATGTTAGCTCAATAATGGTGACAATGCTTAGCAGTAGACCTCACCATGTTTCATGGTTGGCTGTTTCATTGTATTCAGAATATATATTTAGTATTGTAGTATGTGTGCTAATTTTAGGGTGTATCGATTAGTACATTTCAGTGTTCTCAGGAAGCCCACAAGTAGCCATGTAGTTTCATAGTTCATTGTTACATGTTGTTTGTATTTGTAGTATTTCTTGTTATAACAGTTTGTTTATTAATATAGGAATATGATGCCAAGGTTCACATTCGAAGCAAATTGCATTACTTTGAATTGATTAAAGGCAGGTTATCTGAAAACCGTCGTACGCTGTTTCGGTCAACATGCTTTGGTCCATGGTTGGATTTAAATTACTTTGTGAACGAGGAGAGTCTTATCCATTATATGCTTCAAAAACAATTTCCATCTGATGATGACCACTATGATTTGGCACTACTTTATTTTGTTAATGGACATCAACTTCATTTTGGACGCCGGGAATTTCACTTGATGACAGCTTTTAAATTTGGATTGCCTAGTTTTCGGAAGTTTAGAAGTGGTGATATAATATTTCGGGACCGCGTTTTTCCTAACAAGGTAGGGGAGAATTTGAAAGCCATTGATCTTCTAGGTTTGATTGAGGATGAAGAGCTTTTTGGAAAACTATCTGATGAAGACGCCGTCCGAGTTTGCCTTATCTTATCACTTATTGTCATATTTATGGGGCATGGCCTGTTAACCGTGGTTGGTGATGTATTTCTCAGATTGGTTGAGAACTTGGAAGCCTGGAATGACTTTCCTTGGGGGGAATACATTTGGAGACAGTTGTACGAAGCCCTTCGAAATAGGTGCACAAGAAAGAATGTGGAGTATACTTTGGATGGATTTGTTTTCTGTTTCATGGTTAGAATGATTACACGAATTCTTTCAATGAATTTTTTTGTTACCTGATATTCTTTTAATAAAAGTTGTTTTTTCAGATATGGATTTTAGAGTCTTCTACTCAGAGCTGTCTTTGGTGGAGCAAGGACGTTGATGTTATCCCTAGAGCACTTTCATGGTCCAGGAAGGTTCCTTTTCAAGCATGGGAGGATTTTGGAATGCTTTTTCCTCAGGTAAGTGTTTAATTTGTAATATCAGTCAATTTCTATTTACGATACAAATGTATATTAGTTTACTTTGACTATGGTTAACGGTTATCCCACTTTTGGTTTGTATTTTTGCTAGGGTAAAGATACAAACCATGATCTATATCCTACCAGGTCTGAGGCTGATTCAGAGTGGTACACAAAAGGCATTCGGTTTTTCAACTGGCATTCACCGAGACCAGCGCCTGTTGTCCATGGAGGGCTTTTTGAGGATTACATGCGTAAACGAGCAGAACTTCGTGCCAAAGCCCATGATATGGACAATGAAGCTCAATCGCCAAAATCTCGTGATACTCTTGAGGATCGTGTTAGGACCCTGCAGGGTATATGTAATGGTTTGTTGATGTTACCCACAGAGGTCAACAGTTTGAAAGCAATGGTCCACAAGCTTGAAACAATTAGCAAAATGACATGTAAAAAAGGTATTACATTAGCAAAATGACATATGAATAAGCAAAATATTCCATGTGAACGTAAGTACATTTTTTAAAAAGACAACATTCCAACGAATAAGAAAACAAGCCATTAAAGTCGATTTCCGAGATTCAGAAGAAAATTGATGATCGTAAGGAAAAGAATCATGAAGCAACAAATGAACAAGATGAAAAGGAGATTGCCGAGTATCAAAAGAAAATTGATGATCGTAATGAAAAGATTGCTGAGTTTCGCCAAGAAATATTGAAAATTTACAAACAAATTGAAGATGCTAAATTCTAAATTGAAGATCTTAATTTTATGTTTACTTATGTTATGTTTTTATCAAGTCTTTCTGGCATATCACAAGATGTTATGTAATGTTTTTACTTACAATATTTATGTTAAAATGTTATTTTACTTATAACATTATTGTTATTGGCATATCACAAGTCTATATGGCATATCACAAATCTAACAGCATTCAAATTTGCAAAATGTAGGGAACATCACTACATATTTTACAACTTGTCTAAATGTTAAGCATGATAATTATAACAACAACATTTAATCATAAACTTTTCTAAATATTAAATAAGTATTTAATTACGTACCGAATCAGAAAGCCATCCTTTTCTGTGCCCGTCCTTGGCCACTAAAGCAGCCCAAAATTTGCTATATAGGTCTCCTTCAAACCATGGAAGACTAAATATCATTGATGCGTGGTTTTGCGACCTTACAACAGGTTTTACCTCTCGAGGGATCTCAAGAGGCTTGCAATCCCCACCAGGCAGTGTACCTGACCGATGTAGTATAGTGTAGTGGCAAGTACCGGGGGATTGATCGTTCTCTAGGGGAATAGTGTCGTTAGGATTGAAAAACTACTCTAATAGGTCTAAGGGTGAGGGAAGATTCTTTTTGTATTTTTATATTTTTATGAAAGCAAGTAAAATCTCGGGTTTGAAGGAGTGGGCGGAATTAGTTGCTAGTCAACTAACCCAAATAACTACAAATGCAAATAAAATAAAATGACTGAAAATGAAAAGGTTGTGGAACTTATATGGGGAGAAATGTGTTTACTTAGACTTCCTTACTCCCTAACTATCTTTTACCGGTTGATTAGTGTGTATTAATTGCGTGGATGACGGGTGTATTCCTTAATACCAATCGTGGGGTGGCGTACGTACTTCCCCAACTCTACAAGCTTCTACTTCACTCCTATGTCGAGCCGGCTAAGAAGCTCCTAACATGGGATCACTAGAATTCGCTCATGCATTAAATACAACCATAAAAACCTTAGTACGCATTGGTTCATGTTTCTTAAGACGTTCAAGCAAGTTACCGTATAGGAGGTTAGCCAGTTTTCTTAAGCCTAACATCGATAAACAATCATCCAATACAATTAATAACACACCAACAACTAATAATCAATAGTTAGGTTTCATTAGATCTAAGCAAACACAAGATAAATCTAGCCTAGCATGTTAATTAAAAGACAAGAATAAGATATAATAAAACAACACATAGACATATTGATTGATTAAGTGATTACTTATCTTCAATTAAACATGGGAGATCCAAGGGTATAGAACCCTTAAAAATGGCAGAAAATTCGTCTTAGGGTTTCTCCTCACAAAGTTGCACACTAATGACTAAAAATTATGAAAGTATATATAGGAAAACAGATCTGACGGCGTCACGTTATAGATCTTGACGCCGTCACCTCGCCGCATTTAGGGTTTCTTGATGGCCTTCTTGACGCCGTCCCTCTTTAATCCTCCAAAATCCGCTCTGGCCTATCAAGGGTTGACGCCGTCAGGATTGTGCTTGACGCCGTCTCTCTTTAACTTAAACCGTGATGGCCTTGATCACCTTAAAGGGTGACGCCGCCAGACTTTCCATTGTAAAACTTTCTGGCGCGTCACGTGTATTTGTCATATCCACCTCTTTTGCCAAGCCGTGACGCCGTCAGGAGCAATCCTTGACGCCGTCATGTGTACTTTTCCAGCAGCTTTTGAGACTTTGTCGTTTTCTTCACTTTTATGCTCCAAAAACGTCCAAAATACTTCCTTTTCTAGATTTCTTCTCCAAAGTACCTAAAATGAAAAAAGGAACGATTTAGGGCAATATTTGATCAAATAAATACGATTTAGGGCTTAAATGACCCCCTAAAAGCGGTACACTTTTCGCTTCATCAAATACCCTTACACTTGAGATTTGCTTGTCCTCAAGCAAATGCGCTTTATTCTAATCAAAATACAAGTTAGGGGTCATTTAATGCTAATATAAAAGTAATTACAACAAATAGTCGTTCCAATTTAATCATAATAAGCACGGAGATTACAAACTAGCACCTCACAAGTAGTGTTTAGATACTCACATCTCTCAGGTGTCATAAAAGTATATCTCATAAATGAAAACGGATAATATCTCTCACTACCTGTCATAGCAAATAGATTACCATAGGCTTGGGAAAGGATCAAAAACCTCCTCCACTAGGCGTAAGCACCTAAGATAAACTATCAAAGAGGGCTTTTAAACGGGTTATAACGTTAGGTGTAGGGATATGATAAACACGGATTTGTTGGATAAGGGATATTTTACTGGTGGCGAGTTAAAGATCTTGATTAATTACATGTACAATATGGCGTTGCTAAGCCAAGACTAGACTCGACTTAAGCTAAAAACAAAATAACAAAAACATAAAATAAACATAAAATGAAACGGGATGGTAGTCCGTATGTTTTTTCTACTTTTCTTTTTCTCATTTTTTTTGTATTTTTCTTTATTTTTTCGATTTTTTTTTTCATACACTCTTGCCCTACCATTCAAAATAATACATCATAGGGGCGTTGCATTCCCCTTACACTTGAACTTTTACATAACTTTACAATTAACTATTCTAATGACTCGAATTAAGATAATCGAAACACTTGGAGTACTTTTAAAATATTTAGCACCTATGGGGGTAATAATGTTGTTCTTCCCCATTACTCCATTACACTAGTACTTTACCCATGAGTCCCAATCGTCCCAAAACAATATGTACAAGGATATGACTCGACTTAGCAACCATGTAATCAATTAGATAATTAACTTTGGGTTTAAACAAATGTTGTCACAATAATGCACTAAAAATGAGCGCATACAAGGTAGGTTAAGGCGATTTTTGTGTACATTTAAGTGGGGTGTAACAAATTCTTCCTTTAAGTAAAATGCTTAAAGTTAGAGACGAAAAGATAGGCTCTGAGGGGTGTACTAGGGGTATCGTGTACTAAAAATGAGTACAACGCAAAGGGTGTGGGAGAATTACTTGACCAATGTAGCCAACGTAATTATAACAAAAACACAGGTGTAAAACAATGGGTTAATCCTAATGCCTCTTATCATGTAGTAAATCTAACTACACGAATGTAGTCTCACTTGTGGCCTCGGAATGGTCCTAACGCAAGTTCTAGAATCTAAGTGCTACCGGTACACACATCATAGCATAAATGCTTTTCCTACCAATTCTAGGGGCGAACCTCACATATTTGGGGGTGGAAATTTTTTTAGTGGTACGGTTTTTTGTGCTAGTCATATAACTCCTATCCGTGAGACGCTCATTAAGATCAAAGTTTCACTCCTATATGTTGTAAAAAATTTTAAATTTGGCACTAAAATTACCTTAACAGGTATTTCTCTCAGTTTTATTACACATCTACCATCAAACAAACAAAAATCAAGTGCAATTGTATTCTCTAGAGTATCGTACTTTACCCCCCCCCCTTACACTTAAGATGAACATTGTCCCCAATGTTCAAATAACAAGATGTAAAAGTAAATAAGGTAAAATAATGAAATCAAATACTCCCCTGATTCGCTCGGTGGATTGATGAAGCGAAAAGTGTACCGCTTTTAGGGGGTCATTTAAGCCCTAAATCGTATTTATTTGATCAAATATTGCCCTAAATCGTTCCTTTTGTCATTTTAGGTACTTTGGAGATGAAATATGGAAAAGGAAGCATTTTGGACGTTTTTGGAGCATAAAAGTGAAGAAAACGACAAAGTCTCAAAAATATGCTGGAAAGTACATGTGACGGCGTCAAGCTCTATTGTGACGCCGTCAGCCCTTGATAAGCCAGAGAAATTTTGGAAGATTAAAGGGGGACGGCGTCAAGAAGGTCGTCAAGCCTTGATAAGCCAGGGATGATTTTGGAGGATTAAAGAGGGACGGCGTCAGGAAGACCATCCGGGAACCCTAGCCACGGCGAGGTGACGGCGTCAAGATCTATAACGTGACGCCGTCAGATACTAAGTTCTATATATAGTTTTGCAATTTTTTGTCATTAGTGTGCAACTTTGTGAGGAGAAACCCTAAGACGAATTTCTGCCATTTTTAAGGGTTTTTATACCCTTGGATCTCCCATGTTTAATTGAAGATAAGTAATCATTTAATCATTCAATATGTCTATGTGTTGTTTGATTATATCTTGTTCTTGTCTTTTAATTAACATGCTAGGCTAGATTTATCTTGTGTTTGCTTAGATCTAATGAAATCTAACTATTAATTATTGGTTATTAGTGTGTTATTAATTGTATTGGATGATTGTTTATCGATGTTAGGCTTAAGAAAACTGGCTAACCTCCTATACGGTAACTTGCTTGAACGTCTTAAGAAACATGAACCAATGCGTACTAAGGTTATTATGGTTGTATTTAATGCATGAGCGAATTCTAGTGATCCCATGTTAGGAGCTTCTTAGCCGGCTCGACATAGGAGTGAAGTAGGAGCTTGTAGAGTTGGGGAAGTACGTACGCCACCCCACGATTGGTATTAAGGAATACACCCGTCATCCACGCAATTAATACACACTAATCAACCGGTAAAAGATAGTTAGGGAGTAAGGAAATCTAAGAAAACACATTTATCTCCATATAAGTTTCACAACCTTTTCATTTTCAGTTATTTTATTTTATTTGCATTTGTAGTTATTTGGGTTAGTTGACTAGCAACTAATTCCACCCACTCCTTCAAACCCGAGATTTTACTTGCTTTCATAAAATTATAAAAAAATACAAAAAAATCTTCCCTCACCCTTAGACCTATTAGAGTAGTTTTTCAATCCTAACGACACTATTCCCCTAGAGAACGATCAATCCCCCGGTACTTGCCACTTCACTATACTACATCGGTCAGGTACACTGCCTGGTGGGGATTGCAAGCTTCTCGAGATCCCTCGAGAGGTAAAACCTGTTGTAAGGTCGCAAAACCATGCATCAAGTTTTTGGCGCCGCTGCCGGGGAATAGTTATTGTTTAGGTTGAATTTTTATTTTATTAGGTCTACTCACTAGATTCCTTTCTAGTGAGATTTTTATTTTATTTTTCTAGGTTTTCTTTAGTCTATCTTTTTTCTTCGTTTCTTTGTTCGTAACCATTACCATCCGACATCATGGAAGGTGGTAATATCCTTGATCCCAACAACCCACCACCACAACAACACCCACCTCCTAGAGCCCGTACATTAGGAGACTACTCTCGTCCTAGCCACCATGGCTATCGAAACACCATTGAACTCACTCAAGGAGCCAATGTCACTCCCTTGCGATCCGACACCATCCGGTTGGTGCAAAGCGGATGCGCATTCCATGGACTTCGTTCCGAAGATCCTAACCAACATCTTAAGGACTTTCTCAAAATCGTTGATTACATAGACCTTGATGTTGCCACTCGAGAGACGACCTGACTGCGTCTCTTTCAATTTTCTCTGCGGGACCAAGCTAGTTAATGGCTAGAACGTCTACCCGCAGGATCCATCACCTCTTGGGATGATCTCACCACTCGTTTCCTCGCTCAGTTTTTCCCATCAGGAAGAACTACCAAGCTAAGGAATGATATCTTGATGTTCCAACAACGTCAAGGCGAAACCCTCTACGAGGCATGGACTCGATTCAAGGACTTACTCCAAAAAGTCCCTCACCATGGCATAGAACTTTGGCTCCAAGTCCAAATCTTCTATGACCATATCAATCTCTCCACGAGGCAAACCATTGACCAATCGGCTGGTGGTAAGCTACGTGATCTAAGTGCGGAACAATCATGGGCTCTCCTAGAAGATCTTGCTCTTTATGACAACGAAAGTTGGAGTGATCCCCGTGATTTGAATAAAACGGTCAAGGCAATATCTTTGCCTTCGAACAATTCAAGCACTTCCGACCGTAGGATCATAGAACTTGAAGACCAAGTCAAGTTTCTTATGAAATCCTACGAGGCTCCTAAACCTTCAAGCCAAGTGAACAAAATCACTTCTTCATGTGAATTATGTAGTGGTCCCCACGACACTCGTGATTGCATGGAACTCCCCGAACAAGCTTTTGCGGACTACGCATCCTCGCGTACCGACGGAGCGGGAGACAAGTGGTACACTTTCAAACCCGAGCCAAACCCCTACGGTGATTCATACAACCCCTCATGGAAAAATCACCCAAACCTTAGGTGGAAACAAAACCAAAATGCACAACAAACCAATTCTTCCAACCCACCTAATCGTTTCCAATCAAGCGGTTCCAACTCGAACCGTACTTTCAACAACAATCCTTCCAGCAATGGTAGTACCAATAACTTTGAAGGATTGATGTCCCAATTTATGGCATCTCAAGAAGCTCATTTGGCCAAGTTTGAAGCCGATTTCAAACAAAAACAAAGCGAGATGACCAATAAGATTGACACTTTGTTGAAAGCCCTCAATGACCGAGAAATGGGAGCACTCCCTAGCAACACAGTCAAGAACCCGAAACTAAACGTCAACGCCATCTCGTCAGTTTCGTCTCCTAGTTCTTGTCCACAATATTATTCGGTCAATTCCATGAGCACGTGTTTCAAACAAACCCAAGTCGTTCAAAATGACCAAGAAGTTATGATATCCAAATTGGTCAACAACATAGTTGAAACACCTCCCACTCAAAACCTTGACAATGAATTCAAGGAGCTCCACCTTGAAAGTCCGGTTATTGATGTGTTGGATGAAAAGAAGCTCAAGTTAGGCGAAAAAGGGACCGCCTTCGTTCAAAACAAGCTACCTAAGAAGTTAGATGATCCGGGCTTATTTGTTCTACCTTGCAAGATCGGTAATTCGGAAGGCTTATGACACATTAGCCGATCTTGGATCAAGCCTTAACCTACTTCCGTTACCTCTCTACACCTCTCTAAAACTAGGAAAACTTGAAGAAACCGAGGTGATAATAGGCTTAGCGGATGGGAGTGTTGCTTACCCGATTGGAGTAGTCAAAGACGTGTTAGTACACATTGGAAAACTAACCATTTTAGCCGATTTCCACGTCCTTGATATAGTTAGCGACCCTACATGCCCCTTGTTGATAGGTAGAGGATTTTTGGCGACCGCTAGTGCTATGATTGATTGTAAGGAATCTAAGATAGCGGTAGGAGAAGGTGATACTTGGTCAGTCTATGATGTGAAGAAACATGCCTATGATACTAGTGATGAACCAACACCCCATTGGTTAGAATTAAATAGGAGACCATCTAGATATGGAACTTGGATCGATAGAGACTTCATAGGACCCCAACGCCCATTTTACCTAGAAGAGGACTTTGTGAACCGAACACATATGGTAGAGCAACTCTTGGCTAGGGACACCGAATTGGATCCATTTGAAGACCCTCTAGTTTTTAGGAAGATGATTGAGTTCCTAGGAGTTTTGCCAATTAACCTAGGGATGAATAAGTGGACTTGTGAGGACGATGATCATAAGTGGGATTGGGACAAACCACCCAAAGATGGAGATGGGTCATGGCATATTAAGATGACATTGTATGACCCGGATGGAGAGAAGTTTGAAAAGATATATTGTACTAAGCGGACCAATAGGAAACTTCAATCCAAGCTTAACCCTAAAGACGTCCTCGATGACGAACTCACTTACATAGGGTAGAAGGACTTTGAGTCTAGCTACAAGACTCGTTAATAAAGAAAAGCGCTTCTTGGGAGGCAACCCAAGCTTTATTTGCTTTGTGTGTTTATTTATTTGTTTGTTTGATTTTATTTGCTTCCGTATGTGTGTTTAATTTTTATTATTATTGATTCATGTTCAAAACTAAATTGTGAAAATGCTTTATCTTGTTTTTAACTTCGTCTTAACTACATATAAAGGTATTTTGCAAAAGTTAAGTGTAAGGGAAATCCAAATCGGTTTATTAGAACAAATGAACATGAATCATAACAATAATAAATTAACATACATATTAGTATTTGTTTGAGTTAAATGCTTGTATCGAGTCATAATGATGTTTTGCAGGAATTCCAGGAAGTAAGGTAGAGGTTTTTCCAGAAATTTTCCGGAAACTTAACATGAGAATTCTGTCAGATCATTTCTGACGGCGTCAGGCATTAACTGACGCTCAGGCATTACACCTGACGGCGTCAGGTTTTTAATTTTCTGAAATTTTTGAAAGTTTTGTTTTCATAAAAAGTTTTTATTAAATCTCTAACTTATAAACTCCAGGAATCTGCAAAATTATCATTCCACAAGCATTATATCCTTATATAGAATTTATCCCGTCGATGTTATGCAGGTTTTCGTGTTTGTTTTCTCAGGTTTAACAGGTTATTTTGGACAAGGAGATGTATGTGGAATCAAGCTTTTGGCGATGCTTTAGTCTTGAAGCTTCTACATTCTCTTGGAAGAAGATCTAACCATGTTACCTCTTTATCCACTAAACGAATCAGGGGAGTATTTGATTTCATTCTTTTACCTTATTTACTTTTGCATCTTGTTATTTGAACATTGGGGACAATGTTCATCTTAAGTGTAAGGGGGGGGTAAAGTACGATACTTTAGAGAATGCTATTACGCTTGATTTTTGTTTGTTTAATGGTAGATGTGTAATAAAACTGAGATAAATACCTGTTAGGGAAATTTTAGTGCCAAATTTAAAATTTTTTACAACATATAGGAGTGAAACTTTGATCTTAATGAGCGTCTCATGGATAGGAGTTATATGACTAGCACAAAACCGTACCACTAAAAAATTTTCTACCCCCAAATATGTGAGGTTCGCCCCTAGAATTGGTAGGAAAAGCATTTATGCTATGATGTGTGTACCGGTAGCACTTAGATTCTAGAACTTGCGTTAGGACCATTCCGAGGCCACAAGTGAGACTACATTCGTGTAGTTAGATTTACTACATGATAAGAGGCATTAGGATTAACCCATTGTTTTACACCTGTGTTTTTGTTATAATTACGTTGGCTACATTGGTCAAGTAATTCTCCCACACCCTTTGCGTTGTACTCATTTTTAGTACACGATACCCCTAGTACACCCCTCAGAGCCTATCTTTTCGTTTCGACCTTTAAGCATTTTACTTAAAGGAAGAATTTGTTACACCCCACTTAAATGTACACCCAAATCGCCTTAGCCTACCTTGTATGCACTCATTTTTAGTGCATTATTGTGACAACATTTGTTTAAACCCCAAGTTAATTATCTAATTGATTACATGGTTGCTAAGTCGAGTCATATCCTCGTACATATTGTTTTGGGACGATTGGGACTCATGGGTAAAGTACTAGTGTAATGGAGTAATGGGGAAGAAGAACATTATTACCCCCATATGTGCTAAATATTTTAAAAAGTACTCCAAGTGTTTCGATTATCTTAATTCGAGTCATTAGAATAGTTATTTGTAAAGTTATGTAAAAGTTCAAGTGTAAGGGGAATGCAACGCCCCTATGATGTATTATTTTGGATGGTAGGGCAAGAGTGTATGAAAAAAAAAAATCGAAAAATCAAGAAAAATACAAAAAAAATAAGAAAAAGAAAAGTAGAAAAAACATACGGACTACCATCCCGTTTCATTTTATGTTTATTTTATGTTTTTGTTATTTTGTTTTTAGCTTAAGTCGAGTCTAGTCTTGGCTTAGCAACGCCATATTGTACATGTAATTAATCAAGATCTTTAACTCGCCACCAGTAAAATATCCCTTATCCAACAAATCCGTGTTTATCATATCCCTACACCTAACGTTATAACCCGTTTAAAAGCCCTCTTTGATAGTTTATCTTAGGTGCTTACGCCTAGTGGAGGAGGTTTTTGATCCTTTCCCAAGCCTATGGTAATCTATTTGCTATGACAGGTAGTGAGAGATATTATCCATTTTCATTTATGAGATTTATTTTGATGACACCTGAGAGATGTGAGTATCTAAACACTACTTGTGAGGTGCTAGTTTGTAATCTCCGTGCTTATTATGATTAAAGTGGAACGACTATTTGTTGTAATTACTTTTATATTAGCATTAAATGACCCCTAACTTGTATTTTGATTAGAATAAAAGAGCATTTGCTTGAGGACAAGCAAATCTCAAGTGTAAGGGTATTTGATGAAGCGAAAAGTGTACCGCTTTTAGGGGGTCATTTAAGCCCTAAATCGTATTTATTTGATCAAATATTGCCCTAAATCGTTCCTTTTGTCATTTTAGGTACTTTGGAGATGAAATCTGGAAAAGGAAGCATTTTGGACGTTTTTGGAGCATAAAAGTGAAGAAAACGACAAAGTCTCAAAAATATGCTGGAAAGTACATGTGACGGCGTCAAGCTCTATTGTGACGCCGTCAGCCCTTGATAAGCCAGAGAAATTTTGGAAGATTAAAGGGGGACGGCGTCAAGAAGGTCGTCAAGCCTTGATAAGCCAGGGATGATTTTGGAGGATTAAAGAGGGACGGCGTCAGGAAGACCATCCGGGAACCCTAGCCACGGCGAGGTGACGGCGTCAAGATCTACAACGTGACGCCGTCAGCCACTAAGTTCTATATATAGTTTTGCAATTTTTAGTCATTAGTGTGCAACTTTGTGGGAGAAACCCTAAGAGAATTTCTGCCATTTTTAAGGGTTTTTATACCCTTGGATCTCCCATGTTTAATTGAAGATAAGTAATCATTTAATCATTCAATATGTCTATGTGTTGTTTGATTATATCTTGTTCTTGTCTTTTAATTAACATGCTAGGCTAGATTTATCTTGTGTTTGCTTAGATCTAATGAAATCTAACTATTGATTATTGGTTATTAGTGTGTTATTAATTGTATTGGATGATTGTTTATCGATGTTAGGCTTAAGAAAACTGGCTAACCTCCTATACGGTAACTTGCTTGAACGTCTTAAGAAACATGAACCAATGCGTACTAAGGTTATTATGGTTGTATTTAATGCATGAGCGAATTCTAGTGATCCCATGTTAGGAGCTTCTTAGCCGGCTCGACATAGGAGTGAAGTAGGAGCTTGTAGAGTTGGGGAAGTACGTACGCCACCCCACGATTGGTATTAAGGAATACACCCGTCATCCACACAATTAATACACACTAATCAACCGGTAAAAGATAGTTAGGGAGTAAGGAAATCTAAGTAAACACATTTCTCTCCATATAAGTTTCACAACCTTTTCATTTTTAGTTATTTTATTTTATTTTCATTTGTAGTTATTTGGGTTAGTTGACTAGCAACTAATTCCGCCCACTCCTTCAAACCCGAGATTTTACTTGCTTTCATAAAATTTTTAAAAAATACAAAAAGAATCTTCCCTCACCCTTAGACCTATTAGAGTAGTTTTTCAATCCTAACGACACTATTCCCCTAGAGAACGATCAATCCCCCGGTACTTACCACTTCACTATACTACATCGGTCAGGTACATTGCCTGGTGGGGATTGCAAGCTTCTCGAGATCCCTCGAGAGGTAAAGCCTGTTGTAAGGTCGCAAAACCACGCATCATGGATAAAGAGGTAACATGGTTAGATCTTCTTCCAAGAGAAAGTAGAAGCTTCAAGACTAAGGCATCGCCAAAAGCTAGATTCCACATACATCTCCTTGTCCAAAATAACCTGTTAAACCTGAGAAAACAAACACGAAAACCTGCATAACATCGGCGGGATAAATCTATATAAGGATATAATGCTTGTGGAATGATTATTTTGCAGATTCCTGGAGTTTATAATCTAGAGATTTAATAAAAACTTTTTATGATTCCGGTAGAAAAACAAAACTTTCTAAAATTTCAGAAAATTAAAACCTGATGCCGTCAGGTTGTAATGCCTGACGCCGTCAGAAATGATCTGACAGAATTCTCATGTTAAGTTTCCGGAAAATTTCTGGAAAAACCTATACCTTACTTCCTGGAATTCCTGCAAAACATCATTATGACTCGATACAAGCATTTGACTCAAACAATTACTAATATGTATGTTAATTTATTATTGTTATGATTCATGTTCATTTGTTCTAATAAACCGATTTGGATTTTCCTTACACTTATCTTTTGCAAAATACCTTTATATGTAGTTAAGACGAAGTTAAAAACAAGATAAAGCATTTTCACAATTTAGTTTTGAACATGAATCAATAATAATAAAAATTAAACATACATACGGAAGCAAATAAAATCAAACAAACAAATAAATAAACAAACAAAGCAAATAAAGCTTGGGTTGCCTCCCAAGAAGCGCTTGTTTTTGTTCGAGTCACGAGCCTGACTCTACCCTTATTTAACGGAAATAGGGGAGGTTTTCCCTACACTTAGGATTAAGTGTGGGTGAAAGTAGCGATACACACCCTTAGGGTGGAAATATGCCACGTGAGGAAAGAGTGACGGGTGAATTATATGCTCAAAGGTGCGGGATCCTATCATCATAACCTTACCTAATTCAATTGGGTTAGTGGGCGGATTAAGATTTTCTCCTAGAAAGGGATCATCTTCTATCAACTTCGAGAGACTCCAAGTTAAGAATCCACTTTGACCTAATAAACCCGGTTTAAACCCATAATGTTTCTTGTGATTAATCATGAATGGGTGATGTAAGTATGAAAGGTTATGGTTCACTCCTATGTCAGCTTCCTCTCTACAAGGCTTAGAGTCTACTACCTTCAACATAAAACTACCCGGACTATATGGTTTGATGGGTGGGTCGGGACCTAATTCAATTCCTAAGTTCACATCTAAGGATGGAAGATTAGGTAACGGTTTTGGTTGAGGCTCCGGTTCATCAAAACTAGGAACTTCCATAGAACTAAAAGAAAGGTTGTGACTACAAGTATTCAAACCTATTTCTTCTAGTTGTGTTTGGTCCAAGGGCTCTACCTCTATTGGGGTTCCTATAGTCTCTTCTACTTTTTCCGGGTAAGTTACGGGCGGTGTGTTAACCTCAAATGATGGTAGGATTTGTGGGGTATTTAGTGGTCTTGCATTTCTAACCTCATTCTCCATAGTATCTAAATCACCTATATGTTCATCATGTGTTTTGGTAGGATCTAACCCAAACACATTCCTAAGTATCTCAAATCCTTCTCTAGCCATTTGAAATTCTAAGTCCGATTCATAGTAATATTCAACTTGATTACTATGTTCCAATTGCCTAAAGGATTCCTCATGCGTGTCATATGTTTTGGTGAAATCTATCCCACTCATGCAACTAGGTAGTTCAACACTAACCATCTCACAATCTTGGTCCAATTCAAGGTCCATGTTCTTAAAAACTAGGTCTTCTTGCTCATGGTACCTATAGTCGGATAAATCCTCCTCATTTGATTCCTCAAGTTGTGATGTATATAAACCCATCAATTCATTCAACTTATGGTTCACGGTTAGGAAGCTTTCCTCAAATTTTTTCCAAAGGGTTTCACTAAAAGGAGTTGATCCTAACAATGATTGTTTAATAGAAGCCGCACATGCACATAATTCATCAAACCTATCAAACTTTACACCCATCTCCTCTTGTATATATCTAAGATCACTTAAAAATTCATTGGAACAACAGGAAGCAAATCTATCCGTGTAAAGTAATTGTTCCTCTATTGTTAATGATCTAAATGGAATTTCATCCGCCATGGTGACAAATGAAAATGGTTTTACAAACAAAGGGCACAAAGAAAAAGATAGACTAAAGAAATCTAATAAAAAGAAAATAAATATCTCACTCGATAGGAATCAAGTGAGTAGACCTAATAAAATAAAAATTCAACCTAAACAATAACTATTCCCCGGCAACGGCGCCAAAAGCTTGATGCGTGGTTTTGCGACCTTACAACAGGTTTTACCTCTCGAGGGATCTCAAGAGGCTTGCAATCCCCACCAGGCAGTGTACCTACCGATGTAGTATAGTGTAGTGGCAAGTACCGGGGGATTGATCGTTCTCTAGGGGAATAGTGTCGTTATGATTGAAAAACTACTCTAATAGGTCTAAGGGTGAGGGAAGATTCTTTTTGTATTTTTATATTTTTATGAAAGCAAGTAAAATCTCGGGTTTGAAGGAGTGGGCGGAATTAGTTGCTAGTCAACTAACCCAAATAACTACAAATGCAAATAAAATAAAATGACTGAAAATGAAAAGGTTGTGGAACTTATATGGGGAGAAATGTGTTTACTTAGACTTCCTTACTCCCTAACTATCTTTTACCGGTTGATTAGTGTGTATTAATTGCGTGGATGACGGGTGTATTCCTTAATACCAATCGTGGGGTGGCGTACGTACTTCCCCAACTCTACAAGCTCCTACTTCACTCCTATGTCGAGCCGGCTAAGAAGCTCCTAACATGGGATCACTAGAATTCGCTCATGCATTAAATACAACCATAAAAACCTTAGTACGCATTGGTTCATGTTTCTTAAGACGTTCAAGCAAGTTACCGTATAGGAGGTTAGCCAGTTTTCTTAAGCCTAACATCGATAAACAATCATCCAATAAAATTAATAACACACCAACAACTAATATCAATAGTTAGGTTTCATTAGATCTAAGCAAAAACAAGATAAATCTAGCCTAGCATGTTAATTAAAAGACAAGAATAAGATATAATCAAACAACACATAGACATATTGATTGATTAAGTGATTACTTATCTTCAATTAAACATGGGAGATCCAAGGGTATAAAACCCTTAAAAATGGCAGAAAATTCGTCTTAGGGTTTCTCCTCACAAAGTTGCACACTAATGACTAAAAATTATGAAAGTATATATAGGAAAACAGATCTGACGGCGTCACGTTATAGATCTTGACGCCGTCACCTCGCCGCGTTTAGGGTTTCTTGATGGCCTTCTTGACGCCGTCCCTCTTTAATCCTCCAAAATCCGCTCTGGCCTATCAAGGGTTGACGTCGTCAGGATTGTGCTTGACGCCGTCTCTTTTTAACTTAAACCGTGATGGCCTTGATCACCTTAAAGGGTGACGCTGTCAGACTTTCCATTGTAAAACTTTCTGGCGCGTCACGTGTATTTGTCATATCCACCTCTTTTGCCAAGCCGTGACGCCGTCAGGAGCAATCCTTGACGCCGTCATGTGTACTTTTCCAGCAGCTTTGGAGACTTTGTCGTTTTCTTCACTTTTATGCTCCAAAAACGTCCAAAATGCTTCCTTTTCCGGATTTCTTCTCCAAAGTACCTAAAATGACAAAAGGAACGATTTAGGTCAATATTTGATCAAATAAATACGATTTAGGGCTTAAATGACCCCCTAAAAGCGGTACACTTTTCGCTTCATCAATCATCTCCTTCCTTGTCCGCAAGAACGCGTTTATGTCTGGATGACTATTCACATAGTTGGTCGGGGAGTTTTCAGGACGGTTAAGCTGCTGTGAAAAATTTCGATGCGAAATAAATTGGTTACTAAGCTGAACTACAACATTTCAGTCGAATATATCTAAGCTAACCGTAGAAACGTATACGTACCTCTTTCCACTCTTCAAGAACAAGCTGAGATCCATCTTCTCCAACCCAAGACTCTATATGGGATTTATAGATCCTAGAGCTAGGACGAGCCTTTCTGGACCTTCTTGGTGTAGTAGCTGGAGGAGGTGTGTAAGGATCAGACAAATGTTTGCTCTTCTTCCTCTCCCGTTCGAATGGCACCCTTACGGTTTTAACAGTAACATCTTTGATCACTGAATCACATTCCGCACCAGCATTTGTCACACCAACATCCATCTGCTCACTATCCTGAAACTGAAAAGTAACAAATAATTTTTTCATATCTTATATCCACCTAAATAGTAGGCAATTATGTTCAGATTCTTTATTTTGATGATTTCTTTGATTTATACACTTTGTAAATAGTGGCAACACATTATTTTCTATTGTGTTAAGGTTCATAAAATTCTTTCTTGTATTCTATGGCAACACATTATTTTCTATAGAAAACAACGAAAATTAACAATCAGTTTATCTTGTTTTGGCTCTTCTGAATTCAAAAGTATAACTTGACCATTTGTCATAAATTTATGCATGTTTTAATACTTACAACCTGAGTTAAAACCTAATATGTGCATAACATGACCAAGCAAGTTACCTAGAGTTCTAAATTTTGCATAACTAAGCCGTAACATAAGCTCGCTTAATAATATTGCATAACTAATCCCTCTCATTGCAAATTAATACTCAGCGCCTAATATGTGCATCACATGACCAAAAAACTTTAAATGATGCAATATGAAACTTGTGTGATGTGCATACCAGATTATCAGGAAGAGAGGAAAAGTCAATCAATTCCATCAACTCATTTGTTGAATCCTGAAACAATAAATACAATCATTTCATCAAAAAACATGAATAATTCCACTCAATATCATTTATAGTAAATACATAAATAAACAAATCATATATGTTAACGACTATTTATTAAAACACAAACCTTTGATTCTTCAATAGGCTCATTTGCTTCAGCCTCAACAGGAGGATCTTCTTCTGTCGCTTCCTTAACGGATGACTTTAAAAAAGGAAAAAATTAGTAAATACATAAATAAACAAATCATATATGTTAAGGACTATTTATTAAAACACAAACCTTTGATTCTTCAATAGGATCCTTTGCTTCAGCTTCAACAGGATGATCTTCTTATGTCGCTTCCTTAACGGATGACTTTAAAAAGGAAAAAATTAGTAAATACATAAATAAAAAAATCATATATGTTAAACGACTGTTTATTAAAACACAAACCTTTGAGTCTTCAATAGGCTGCTCAACATCAACATCAGTAGCCTCTAAAACAGACTCTACAGTGGGTTCCTTAGCAGCAACATTTGGCTGCTCAACATCAACATCAGACTTAGCAGCAACACTGGCCTCCTTATCAACAACAACTGGCTGCTTTGCCATAGGCTCCTTAACACCAAACTTTGAATTCAAGGTAAATTAAAATTAACAAATAGATTATCATGTCCATAAACTAACCCGTTAGTGGAAAATTAAAGCTCACAAAATTTTGCAAAATAATTTACAAGATTGTGTGTATCGCCATGCACTAAGTCTTCGCAAGATCACAAGCTGTCAAAACAGTTGCCCGTGTAGTTCGAGCCTGATCGGGAGTACAGACTAACTCCACCGTGGCTTAATCACAAGCAGGATGAATAATCTGAGGCCCGATATCTGAGCCCAACTCTACAGGGTTAAGTAAACCGACTATCTATGGTTTAAGGTCGCCCGGAATCACCCTTTGATCCGTTTACCCTAGTTGTTTCCCATAGAATAGCCGATTACCACCGGTCTGATACAACACTTGGATCTTATGCAAAGACAAAAGCAAAAGGTTTCCAACACTCACACTTGAACATTTTTTTGTAAAATTATGTGAACTTTTATTCCCCAAAACAGCCATCTAACTATTCAGGTTTTAATTACCAAAACCTAAAAATAAAAAAAATAACACGTTTAATTGGTTTGTGAATTCACAACGATTATAATTTTTTTTTTTTAAATTTAAGACAGCATGCATGAGCCTTCCATAGGCTCCTTAAAAGTAGTAAAAACATACCTGTGAATCCTGAACATGCGTACCCTCACTGGACCCCTCAGCAGGAGCAGTGGGAATCTTACCTGATTAGAATAACTGCTCTAGAAAAACTACACGACCTTCCAAACCAACCATCTTCTTTATCAGCTGTTTCTTGCTCATCCTCTTGGTCTCTTCATCCAAATCCAGATCACTTGACTCACCTTCATCAGAAATCCATTCAACAACACTCGTATGCACCTCAGTACGTATACGTACCTCCGTGCGAACTTCTTTTCTTCGAGTCTTTCGAGAAACCCTAGCCTTGATCTTATCTCTTTTAGACGGTTTGAATGTACTCGAAGGGGAACCACCAGCTACGTCGAAATATTTTACACTTGAGTTGAACCAAGGAGATGCCTTCTCAAAATTTGTTGGAATCAAGGATTGCACGGGTGTTGTTACATAAAAAAGATTCTCGTAATCAGATTTGTTACACCCGGTAACATTAGCCCAAGCAACCCCCCTTGGAATAGCCCCGGCATCTTTGTCCCACCATAGTCTGCTTGAGGAAATGTTTCTAGAACAAAAATCTGTAATGTAAAAAACATTTCGGTTAGTTGGAACAAAGTACTTATCAAGTACAAAAATCTGTAATGAAAGAACAAAAGCGTTTAGATGCATTTCTGAATGAATTTTTATTTAATGGCTAACATATTTCAAGTTTCCAACCAATTCAAGTTTCCACTCATGCTCCATTGATAGAAATATATATTCAAGCACTTATACATTTATTCAACTCATACCAAAGGTATGTTGAGCAGCCAAGGACTTATACATTATAAGTTTATTCAAATTTAAACATATAAAGGCTAGAACCCTATATTAACAACCACACATGTAAAACCACACATGTAACAACCACACATGTAAAACCATTATTAAACTGTCAAATTGACACATTCATATAAGAAAGTATACTAACCTTCAAGGCGAAAGCAAAACCATATATGTTGTAGACAGCCTGGTATGAAGCCCCCTTTCTGGCATACCCATCCATATACTTGTTCCTCTTCTTAGTCACCAACATGTAAACCTGTTCGTGGAATTCTTGCCACATGTGCTCCCCCCAAGGAAAAGAATTCCAAGCCTCCAAATCATCGGCTAGCACGACAATCTCATTGACAATCACATGTCGCAACTCTTGCCCCATGAAAACAAAATCACCGGCCAGAAGAAGGCACACACGCACAGCATCCTCGTCCGATAGGTGCTGAAACTGTTCACTATCAAGCATGGATTTAAGGTAATCCCCCTTCAAAGACCTATACCCGGGGAACACCCTCTTCATAAAGCTAGACTCCATACCAGCCAAACTGTCTAACTCGATAGCTCCAAATCGAAAACCCGTAATCAGACAAAACTCTTGCCTGCCCAACTGTACAGTGTGTGGCCCAACATCAAAAATAAATGGGGTATCAAAAGTAGGGTGCTCAACATGCCTTTGGTGAAACAGAAGAAAGTTCAAAACATGGTTATCATGATCAAAAGTTCTAATGTCTAACCACGGACCAAAAACACTACGCCTGAACAGATTGTAACACCGTTGCCCCTTTGTTGATAGACGATCACTTATCGTTGTCAGTAGCTTTAAATTACTTCTAATATTTACTCTCGCATTAACAACCTACAAAAAAATAATAAACAAGTTAACATTAAAGAAGTAAAACATAAGTAATTCCAATACACTTTCTTTCTATGACAAAATATTCATCTAGTTTTGATGCTAGTATTCAACTAATCAACACTAATGACAACAACAGAATACACTAACAATCAAGATCGAATAACTCGAAAAACCCTAACCATCAATAATCAAACTATAACAATCCATTTCCATACAAACCCTAACATAAGTCTAAACCCTAAGTGGGCATCAACACAAAGGTCATCCTCTTTTAAAATCAACTTCAACGCACATCTAAAAAAATCAATGAAAATAGAACTTACATGAGGTCTGGCCATTCTTTCTATGAAAAAATATTCATCTAGCTTTGATGCTAGTATTCAGCTAATCAACACTAATGACAACAACAGAATACACTAACAATCAAGATCGAATAACTCGAAAAACCCTAACCATCAATAATCAAACTATAACAATCCATTTCCATACAAACCCTAACATAAGTCTAAACCCTAAGTGGGCATCAACACAAAGGTCATCCTCTTTTAAAATCAACTTCAACGCACATCTAAAAAAATCAATGAAAATAGAACTTACATAAAGGTCTGGCCATTCTTTCTATGAAAAAATATTCATCTAGCTTTGATGCTAGTATTCAGCTAATCAACACTAATGACAACAACAGAATACACTAACAATCAAGATCGAATAACTCGAAAAACCCTAACCATCAATAATCAAACTATAACAATCCATTTCCATACAAACCCTAACATAAGTCTAAACCCTAAGTGGGCATCAACACAAAGGTCATCCTCTTTTAAAATCAACTTCAACGCACATCTAAAAAAATCAATGAAAATAGAACTTACATGAGGTCTGGCCATTTTTCTATGGAAAAATTATTCATCTAGCTTTGATGTTGTATTCCCCTAATCAAACTATGACGAACAACGGGAATACACTAATATTAGATCGAAATAACTCGAAAAACCTAACCATCATTAATCAAACTTTAACAATCCATTGTCCCTACAAACCCTAACATAAGTCTAAACCTAAGTGGGCATCAACACAAAGGTCATCCTCTTTTAAAATCAACTTCAACGCACATCTAAAAAAAATCAATGAAAATAGAACTTACATGAGGTCTGGCCATTTTTTGATCGGTGTGATTTTGTATCGTCCCTTTTTTTTTTTTATCGGTGTGATTTTGTATCGTCCCCCTTTTTTTTTTGATCGGTGTTTCAAAGTCTGTGTTTTTGATCGGTGGTTGAAGTGTGTGATTTACACAGTAATTGTTTGAGTTAAATTATTGAAAGTGAAAATGTACCATTTTTAGTAATTTTAAAATGCCATTGGTCTTTCCCAAGAAAGAGTAAGTACAAAAATAAGATTTTGGAAAGATTTTGGAAAGATTTTGGAAGATTTTATGGCCGTCGTTCGCACATTCGCACAATGTCGTTCGCACGATCTTTTTTAAAAAGTCAACTGGGCACGTGGGATATTTGTTGTAGCTAATCATTGGCTTGTACCACTTTGTCTGGACACGTGTCACGTTTTTTGTGGGTTCGCACGATCGCACATGACTCTTTTGGGAAAGTTGATTATTTTCATACCTTTTTTTGAAAAAGTTGAAATTAAAGTACTATTTTGATAATTACCCCAATCTTGAAAGCTTATTGGACGTGCAGGCATCTATGTGGACTATCTTAATGGTTATGAAAAGGTTGCATGACATTCTTACGAGTTTGCAACTAATAGTTTGACTTCATTCGTGGGGCGGACTGAGGGGGTTCTCGGGTGCATTATGGATTTCTTCTCTGCAGTGTGAATTTGGGTAAAAATTGCATGCAACTTGTCCAAAGTTTTTGTGTTACAAGTCTTTTTTAAGTTTAATGCACCAAATGACATTAAATCATGGGACCGCCGCTGGCCGTTGCTTCATTCTCGAGAATGTACGAAATATGTAATACGAGTAGAAAAAAATAAACATCGATCCTTCTCTATTGTTTTCAATAATTTATGATTTAGGTTCTTTATCTTGCTTTTAATGCGCGTATTCTAAAAATTTTATTTGAGAGGGAAATGATATACCGTCAAATTAAGTTGAATGACTACAGATAACAGACATAATGTAGAAAATAACAATTTTTTTACAAAAATTATATATTAATAGTTAATATTTAATGCCGTTTAAAACGGCGCCGTGTCATGCGTTGCTACAGTAACCGGCAATACCACATTTAAGTTAGCCCACCTTCGGCCCAAAATCAAGTTTCGCAAAATGGCAAAAAATACCCCTGAAGTTGACAACTATTTGCAAAAGTGGTCCTTCTTCCAAAAAAATGTTTCGAAAATTGGCCAAAATTACCCCTAACATTGGCGACTCTTTGCAAAAATAGTCCTTTTTCCAAAAAAAATGTTTCGACAATTGGCAAAAAATACCCCTGCCATTGGTGACTCTTTGCAAAAGGAGTCCTTTTTCGGAAAAAAAAAAATTTTTTTTACCCCCGGCCTACTCTCTACTTAATAAAAATATCGTGCAATAATCAACGAAATAAAACAACGCCCCGCCGCAACGCGGCGGATCGTCGCCCAACTCGTTATAATGAATTATGGATAGGAACACATTAGCTATCATACCCACAAACATGGTATGAGCCAAAACATGAAACTCGAGGTTTTCGCTTTATACAGTCTACATATAAACGTATCAACAAATAAGACATATCGATCTAATCTATTGAAAGGGCGCAAGAGGATTAGGGTGGCCAAAACATTTTGATCTCCTTAGCTCTCTACACACAAGGTCTAACATCGCCAAAAAATCTCTAACGATCACAAAGATTCGAAGTGGATTAACCTCATCTTTACTCATATTCCCATGGAAGTATTCAGTAATCTCTTTAACGAGATCTAAACTTTTGCGTTCGTCTTCCTCCAACTCCTCCAAATGTTTTTGAGCAGTAGTCAAGAAAGACTTCATGGATTCCACAAAGCTACAACTTTTTTCTTCCATCAATAAATCTTTATCGACCAATCTTCGCAGTCTACTCATGCCTTGTGATAGATTGGAAACCGAGCTTGCAATGACTTCAAAATCAATGGTGGCTGTTTTCTTCACATTACATAATTCATTACTCAAGCCAGCAACAAGTTCCAACCCCATGTTTCTATAGTCTTCTTCTCTATCTTCAATGCTTCCACGCTTGCTTTTTTGGTTGATCTTTCCAATAATACTTTCGGACACTCTGACTCCTTCTGACCGAACAATTTCTTGAACTACAAAGTGAAGCAACGTGGTCTTTCCATCCGTTCCTTTCACATCCGAAAGCTTTAGCAATGTGTCAAGCTTGAATGCTTTTGCTCCTCCTCTTATGGTACCCACATTCATCCTGTTACCTGTTTTCAATACTGCTTCTAGTAGTTTTAAGAATAGCCGACTTGATCTCAGTTCTTTGCATGCCTCCTGATACAAAATATGTATGTTCTAGTCATGGAAACTACTAACTAGTGGTGCACCAGGCTTTGAAACAAAAGAAAATTAGATCGTACCTGAAGCATGGAAAAGGTCTTACGAAGATGAGTCACTTCATCTTCAAAAGTTTCTCGATATAGCAATGCTTCGATTCTTGGGAAAGCATAAGGTATTGCAAGGATTGATGTAACAAATGCTTCAGCCGAACCCAACTCCCCCTTGTAGCCTTTTAGTTTAGCCTCTTCTTCTTTTGTTGGCTCTATTTTTACGAGTACCTCTAGCTGTTGTAAATTCAAGCCATTTCCTAATTCCAAGACCAAATCAAGTCATTTATTACTCAGATTTAAGAGGATCTATGACTGGACATTTTCTATATATTATGCTGAGAATAATGGCATTTGTATAAATAGACAAGTAAACCACCACCAAATGGCCAAGTCATAAGTCACTTGACTTCCTCACAAGAGGTGAAGGGTTCAAACCTCACTAGATACATATTTGAGGCTGGTTAGGGATTGGTCAAAAAGGGTCACCAGGATACCTCGATAATGCCGCATACATCTGAGTCCAGGGCTGGTTTTGGGCCAGGGCGGGCTGGGCCGGCGCAGAGGACCCCAAAACCTAGAGGGTCACCATATTATATATGATTCTTAGAAGCCCAATACTAGGCCCAAGTTCGAAAATTAGATCAGTCATTCATCCATAGTATTCCCAGGAATCCCAGGCTGATGTGCAAATAACATATACACTCCTGATAACATTTTATCAATGGTTTTCTTTTTGATTTTAAGAGGTAACTTTTATAGTTTGTTTCTTCATTGAATAATTTATTTATAATGTTTCTCATTGATGTCATATGTCATTATTTACGGAGTATTTACCATATGTCGACATCATTAGTTTTATCTAACATGACAAAGTAGTTTATTATGAAAGGTTTGTTTTGCGCTATTTTAGTTGAGATATTGGTAATCAAAACCCCAAAATTTAGGTATTCTACTATTTGATATGCTTGATCATAAGTAGAAGACCAATCCATTTGCTTCCAAAGCTACTAGAACTCAAACAACAAATTACTCGTTTTATTATATTTTAACTTTTATACTAGTAACAATTTACCAATGAACCTTTTCAATATACATAAATGGGGCTTTTTATTGTTTTCGTCTAAGGCAACCGAAATTTACGGGACGACCCTGTCTGAGTCAAATACACGCCCTCCCTAAGTAACTTAACTCAGGGAAAACCTCATCCGCTTACCCGTTTGCATAAATAGACAAGTACTGAATGTTAAGAAAACTGATTGTAACTAATAAATGACAAAATTATCTAATTTGTTGAGTATCTGATAGCAATACTTGTGTGGCCACATCGAAACACATTTTAAGTGTACTATATGATGGATCTTTACCTTGTACAAGCGCGCGACAAACTTGTTCAGAGGTAGCATTGAGAGCCTTCAAGAGTATTGTCAAGTTCTGTAGTCTTTTCGGGTCCAGAACATGTTTACTAGGAGATGGGCTTTTGCTTTTTAAGTCTTCATTGGTATTGTGTAGATTGTAACCAAATAGCGACTCGATCATGTCCTCATCAAACCTGCTTAGCACTAATGTCATTAACTTAACGTAGACAAATAATTTAAAAACTAAGAAAGAGAATAAATTAAAGTAGCTTACTCGAATGAGCTAGTTCTAAGCTTGTCCCACACCATAGAACGGTCTGGGGCAGCTCGTACTTTATCCCAATGAAGCGGTTTTAATTTCGGAAGTGGACTTCCATCTTTACCCACGGGTGTAGATTGTGATGGCGGTGGTGGTGGTGGTGGATTTCCTTTCGTAAACGGTGGTGGTGGAGGTGGAGGTGGAATAGGAGTTTGGCTCGACCCTGTCGAAGAATCAGATTTGCATGGAGAAGTAACGGTTCTGGCCATGTTTTTGGTAGTGGAAGTCAAGGGACGACATAGTGGTGGTGGTGGTGGTGGTGGTGAGGGTGGTGCAGTTGTTGGCAGTGGTTGTATAATGTCACTAGTGATTGAAGCATTGGAGCTTCTATGTGAATTATAAAGCGAATGAAATGATTCGTCATCCGATGAATGATGTTGTTCTTCACCAATTGGAGAACCGAAAAATACTTGTTCATCTTCTTCATCAAATTTTAATGATTCTATAGAAGTGACAATGCCTGCAGAAGATTCTAAATTTTCGCTGTGTTTTTCTTCTTCCTCGTCTTGTCGTTCTTGATCTAGTGCATTCGTTTGGGAATTATGTGATATGAAGTTGTTGTCATCAGAATCGTGTTTTAATGTACTAATTGGCGGTCGGTCTAAAACAGTTCCTAATGATTCAAGGTAAAAATTGTTGGTAACTGAGTTAGAAATTACCCTTTTTACATTCTTTGATGATGATGATGTTTCTTTTCTTTTCCTCAGCTTTCTGCACCCCAAAAACAAACCAACAAGAAATATAAGAGAAGTAGCGCCACAAGCTGACAACAAAACCGCCACCAGAACTTTTCTCCTACTTCGACCATTATGGGGTGGTGAAATTGGTGGCAAATGGCGGGGTATTGGCCTATGGTAATGTGGGTGAGCATGATGATGTGGAACTGGACTTGGGGCTGGAGAAGGCGACGGTGATGGTGCTGGTGACGGTGAGAGATTAAAATGTGGTTTTTTCACGTACTTTAACCCAATAAGAGTTCTAAGTTTTCGCTCAGCCCCTGATGAAACTGAAACCCAAACCGAAAGATTTGGTAGGGTGGATAGTGTACAAACAATGAGTATGGTAAGAAAGACTGTGATAATGGGAATGAGGATCTTACAACCACACTTCATATTTCTTTTTATCTTTTTGTTAAATCATGAAACCTACAAATGTTGATCATGTAATGAATTCACCTTTCTGAAGCAATTATAACAATGAATGCTGATGACGTTGGTGCTGGTGCTGGTGGGGATGTAACATATACAGAGAAAATGTCTTTAATGCTACTCCAAGAAATCCCTGTGTTAGGTACAGCAGTTGAAGTTTGTAGGGGCCTTCTTTATTTCCTTACTACTACTGTTCTTTACACATTAATGATTCCATTTGTTACTATGTGTAGTATTTGCTACATTATTGTACATGCAAACAAGCTCTTCTTCACTTCCATTTATCTCAAACTCATACTCGTTTATAATAATAAAATGTAGAGTATGGGTTGACGTATGTGTCCGAACGGCCTGTCTCGACCGGCCGTCCAGACGACATCGATCCGTCCGGATATACCGGAAGGCACACGACTCATTCGGCCAATATCACTGTGAGTAATAGGACATGTGGCGTTTACCTTTTGACAGATGGCAGCTGCAGACACCGCCGCCGCCGCCCCAGGATTTACGGGATTATGTCGGGGACATGTCTCCTGAAAATCCGCGCCGCCATTCCAGGTATCGAGGTCGAGTACTATAAATACTCGACTCATTTACTGCTCTCAACCAACACTTTTGCCTACATTAATTACTCACTACAGTTGATAGCCCTTTCGGAATATAAGATACTTACTCTCACACCGGAGGTGGGTCCTGGGATAACACCCGGGGCGAGCCTAACGTGTGCTGTTGTGTGCAGATACTCGGAAGACCCCAGATAGTCGAGGGGATCAGCATCCAAGCCTACCGGAAGAATCCTAGTTGAGTTCGACCGGCAGGCCCTCTTTATTTGTCTGAAGTGATTGCAAGAAATTGCTTCAACAAATTGGCGCCATCCGTGGGACCTTTCGCTCGATCTACCTGTGATTTAGAATGACAGGTCCTCCACCAATGTTTGAAACATTCGAAACGACAAATACAACACCCTTCACCCCTGTCCGGAATACTAGTGAGCCCGGAGGATCCGGAAGAAACCAAGAGCCCCCAGATGCCCAAGCACTAATTGCAAGCCATCTTTCGGCGTTAAAAGAACTGTTCAAAGAACCGGCCAATCGCAATCTGATAAGCCCCAGAATGCTGAGGCTCGACGGTGAATCTGAAAATTCAGAGGAAGAAGATGTCGGAGGGTCGCCCTTCGAGAAAGGAAAAAAGGCGGATGATAATTCGAGCTACGGAAAAGGAAAAAAGGCAGATGACGATTTGAGTAAACCATTCAAGGAAACGATCAAGTGCCCGTTCACGAAAAGAATCATAGAATTCTCGTCTCCCAAACACAAGATCCCAACAACTTGAAACTACACCAAGGGACCACTGATCCGGACGACCACATCAATCGTTTCACTGGAGCAGGAAATCATGAAGAGTGGCCCATGCCAGTGTGGTGTCGAATGTTCCAACAGACGCTGGACGGAAAAGCCAGAGGATGGTTTGACAAACTCCCGACGGGGAGCATTGACAGCTGGGATGAACTTCAGAAGAGGTTTTTGAACAGATTCAGTATGTTAAGGATAAGCACCAAGGACCTAACAGAGATCAATAAAATCCACCGAAAGGCGAACGAAAGCCTTCAGGACTTTAAGGAAAGATGGATTTGCGAGGCCAACAACTTCCCGGACGCCCCGGAAATTATGCAAATCGGGTCGTTTTTGAATGGCCATCACTGCCCAGAACTGGCCAAGAAATTCTCAGATAAGATTCCTAAGACTGTTGATGAGATGTTGGAAAGGGTCGATGATTTTGTTCGGTCCGAGGAGGCTTTCCGGACGACAGAATTGCCGAAAGGAGAGAGAACGGAGTCTCGGCCTAACCCTTACCAAAGCAAGGGTGACTACCAGTCAAAACCCCCTACTGGAGATTACCGTCGGAACAGCCCTAAGGTCGGGTATAAAGGACGAAGGAACGATTACTATGCACCTTACATCGCCCCAAGGTACGGAAACGCTGGGAGGTTCGACCCTCGCCGAAATGATGTCCGCCGAAATGATACAAGGCCAATCGACTTGGACACCCTCACCAAAACACCGAAGGAAATATTGGCGACAGAGCACCAGCTGAGATTACCGCAGCCCCCTCCTACGAAGGGAAAGCCACAGAAGGATTGTGAGGACAGATACTGTGACTACCATGGGGAGAAAGGACATTTCACGGACGATTGCTGGGTACTCAGGGAGGAGTTAAAAACCGCATTGAATACAGGGAAGCTGGATCATTTGGTAAAAGACCTCAGGAGGGGAAAGAAAACTAATCAAGGAGGTAACCACCAAGGGAATAGAGGGAAAGTAATCAACATGATTCGAAGCCTTACAACCTCCCGGAAAACGGAAGAAGTGGGAAAGGAAAAATGGATGGACGCTCCAATAAGTTTTCCGTCCCTTCCTTTGGAAAGGATGTCGGACGAACCGCTGATAATCAAAGTTGAAATTGAAGGAAGAGAAATCCGCGAGATCTATGTTGACCCTGGTGCATCAATGGAAGTAATGTATGGGCATCAATTCGAGCGCCTGGATCATGCGGTTAAAGCACGGTTGAAGAAGGTTGACACAACCTTGACAGGATTCGCGGGAAAATCCGTTAGGCCAAGGGGGGTGATTGACTTAGAGATCCGCTTCGGAAATCGGGATCTGTCCCGAAAAATCAGTTTGGAATTCGCCGTGATCGACTCACCTTCCCCCTACAATGCCATACTGGGACGCACCGGTTTGAGGATGTTGCGGGCCGTACCCTCAACCATTCATTCAATGGTTAAGTTCCCGACACCGGGCGGCATAGCGACATTGGTCACTCAGCCAAAGACGCGAGGGCATCACAGTGCGAGGAAGGAGCCCATCGCAGGAACAAAAGAAGCCAAGGAGAGAAATCATCCGTTGGAAGGAAAAAGATGGGACAAGCCGTATGAACAAAAGAAAGAACCTAGGATAGGAAGAAAGGACGGGAGAAAGCTGAATCGGTATGATGACCAAGGAAGCCCCCACATACCAGCCAAAATACAAATAATGGCTCAGGTAATCGTCAATACGAAATAACCACTGAAATGTCTTGCTATTTTATTCTATTACTATAACAATGTGCGAACTAACGGAAGGAATGCAAATACCTTCGTAACTTAAGACAGGTAATTTTACATATCGGGAAAGCGAGGCCTAGGGGAAAGCGGTCCGACAGAAGTATCGGAGCCTTGCCGAATGAGAAAACACAAGCCGAGCAGGAGTAGACAGGAGGACGCCACAAGCATGACGAGCAATTGATTGTAAAAAGCGTCCGTGTAAATAGGGCCTAACATATCTTATGTAATACCCGAAAGGGTTGATATTAATGATTTAATGAAACATAGCTACCCTACCGTGGAAGGGAGCAATTTTCTCACAATATATCTTTGAAATGTTTGTGATGCCCCAGAAAAGGCTCGATATTGACTATTTTTAATGACAAATGCAGTTACCCCACCATTGGAGGGAGGCAATGTCCCTGCGGAACATCACTCGAATATTTATGTGAGGTCCCACATGTGTAGCGATTACAAAATAGCTCGAACATAAGTTTAAAGTGACTCGTTCGGGTGACTCGCGACATCCGGGCGTAGTCAGTGTTCGAGTTTCGAGTTGGGAACACAAGTTTAAAGTGACTTGTTCGGATGACTCGCGACATCCGGGCGTAGTCAATGTTCAAGGTTGATTTTCTGGACATAATTAGAAAATGGCCCCCCCGAGAGGTTCACGCCCTCCGGGGAGTGTGTGGTCAATGTCCAAAGATGGTTGATACCCAGAAAGGGGTTGCCATAATCCTGGCGGAAAGGCTGAACCACCTGTAATATCTCGAACATAAGTAGAAAGTGATCCCTCCGAGAGGTTCGTGCCCTCCGGAGATTAGTGATCAATGTTCATTGTTTTCTGGACATAATTAGAAAGTGGCCCCCCCGAGGTTCGCGCCCTCCGGGAGTTTGTGGTCAATGTCCAAAGATGGTTGATACCCAAAAAAGGAAGGGGTTGCCATAATCCTGGCGGAAAGGCTGAATCATTTGTCACATCTTAAACATAAGTGAAAAACGATCCCTCCGGGAGGCTGGCCCCCTCCGGAGACTTTGGTGGTCAAGGTTCATAAGGGTACCATACAACCATACAAAATGTATAAACTTGCACTATCGGAGCTATACAAACAGTAAAATAATAACAAGCGAATGTCACACGTTTGTAATCAAAGGAATGCAGCGCTGATGCAAGTGTACTTTCGGTGCCATACGAATGGCAGAGATAATAACGAACAAGCGATACGATTCATAACACCGATGAATACCGAAGAACAACTGTTCGACAACATCCCATTCGAGGACCCAAGTTGTCCCATTACACTCCACACATGCAGTTCCACGCAAAAAAAAAAAAAAAAAAAAAAAAAAAAAAAGTAATAGTAATATAAAATTTTTTAGGAGGAAGAAGGATAAGGCAAGCATTAATAAATCACAAGTTAATATAATCCGGCAGGATCGTTCAAGGGTCCAGCAGAACATCCCATCATATCAACCGAAAGGTCAATTCCGCTAAATCTAAATCACTCCGGAAGCAAGCAAGAACAATAACACGAAACATGAAACATGGAGCATGCGGAATACGGAACAATCACAAATATATACAAAGGAATAAGTCACACAAATTATTTATCATAAGATTATTACAGTCATCCGGATGTATATATGTAAAAAAAAAAAAAAAAAAAAAAAAAAAAAAGGGAAAGAAATTGTTCTTGGCTCAAAGGCCTTACAACACAAAGTAAACCAAACCATCCGAAAACTTAGGGGGCCGACTCGTCCCTTCCAGCAGTTGAACTCTCGACGTTAGTGGTCCCGGAAGTTGATCCCTCGCCGGCATTGGCAGTCTGAGCGCGGGGAGAAGAAGCCGGATCGGGATCAGGGAAGATTTTCAGGATTTCATCAAGAGACTTGAGATAGGAACCGCTGATCTTCTTGATATAAGGATACTCTGCGGTAAACAACCCATCAAATTCCGGGTCGAGTTTCTTCGCGGCATCCACATCCAGGTCCTCCGTCTTGGCCAAAATGGCGGCTACTTCTTCCGGCCCGCGGCCCTCAACCACACCCTCCATAAACCCAGACTGCGAGGACAAGCTGAAGGGCCCTGCTAAATGACTCTTATACTCATAGCTGCCCAACAGACGACGAACAACCTCCGGAAGGACCTCTTTAACAACCCTGAACCTTTTCCCTTCGGTGCGGCCCACCCGGGCAATCAGATCTTTCTTTTCTTCCCGAAGGCTCAAGTTGTCCTTCACCTCGTCACTCAGGTTAACTTTAGCTTTTTCCAAATCAGCTTCCAAGGCGCTGATTCGTTCCGCTGCGGCCAACCTCTCATCCTCCACCAACTTCTCCAACTCTTTCACTTGCCCCATCAACTCCGACTCTCGCACCAGGCAAGTGGAATGCTCAATCTTCAGTTGTTTGAGCTCTCACCCGTTCTTTCCGAGGTTTCCACAATGCTGGTGGGTTTCGTAAAGCTCGCTATGATCATGAAGGAGTTTCTCGAACCGAAGCAGCAAGTCCGACTGAGCAACGGACCCCATACCCAAAAGTCTCCAGGCTTTCTGAACGACCTCGGCATCCCCCAAACTCTCCAAAAATGACTCCTCTTTCGGAGTCGGTAGGTGCAGCAACAGTTCCCGACAGACCTTCCAGTTATCCAAACGGTCATCCTTGCTCACCTTCCACGTTGGCACATGCAAAGAGGCCGACTCGCTTTCACCGGCTACTTTACCCTTTCCGCGGTTAGGAGCAGTAGCAGAAGAAACCCCTACATTTTCGGAAAAAGAAGAAAAAAATTAACAAGTCAAGTAACAATTGCGGAGCAAATGCAAAGTTCGGGGATCAACGTCTCATAAAATAAAAGAAAGGAAAGACTTACCAGCACCAGCGGCCTCCGACGAAAAGCCCACGCCGATACCTCCTTGGGTATCCGGCTGTTTTCTTCCGGCCGAAGCATCGGGCCCCTCCGGCTGTTTTCTTGCGCCCGACGCGCTCTCGCTTTCATTTGGCCCTCGGAAAATACCCCCTCCGGATGCATCACGATGAAGACGGACTCTCGTCCCCTGTGTTTGAGTCTGAGATATGGGCCGGACAATATCCTGGTCCGGTTTCCTCTTTCTGGAGACCGAAACCTTTGGGTCAGACTTTTCGACTCCGGTCATTTCTACCGTCTGCTCAGGGATAACGGTTTGAGGAGCAGCGGCAACATGCGATCCCTGGGGTTGACTCTCTTGATGCTTATCCCCCTGGGCCACCGGCACATCCTTTTTAACTTTGGGCTTCCTCAGGTATTGAGACATTATGATAACTGCAAAAAACGAATGCATGTAATGGTCAAAACGTTGCACAGGCGACGGCCGAAACACAACTAAAGTAATAAAAGGAGACAGACAAAGGCTGTAAGGGCATAACCCTTCCCTCGATTCCCCTAGAAGCCGCCCACTAGTTGGGATACCCCCAATCGGATGAGAGTCCTATGACATGGGAAATTCAAGCGACGCGAGGTCTATCGCTTCTTAAGCCGTCCTTTCGGCGTCCTAAGTAAAAGAACTGCAGGATTTATATGCAAGCTACCAGGATGAACCTCGAAAAATGTAACATGGTGCCTTCCTAACGGCACTAGTTATGCTTCTCTACGGCATTTCGTAATCCATGATAACCCCACACACAGCCCTTTGGCCCCATCAAAAGGCGCATTTCTCTGCAACAAACTTTGGGAGGAATCATTGGACCCCTGGAAAGTTCCCATAAGTAGAAGTGGGCAAAACCGATGTGGTTTTGCCGGGGGAAAGAGGGATACAGCCAAACAACAAAATAAAGTTAAGACAGAGATGGTTCGGAACGTACCTTTGAAAGACGAAAGACTAGTATGAAAATGTAGGACAGATTTGCAAGAATCGTTCCGGAAGTAATAAATAATACGGTAAAGCACGTGTCATATTAGGAAGAATAGATGGCAATCTGACGTGGTAAGTAAAAAACACGCCATCAGTTTTCACTATTAATAATACGGAAGAGAACACACGATAGAATCACATGGGCGAGACTTGTAGATCGGTTGACAAGTCATGCACGGTCTAAACCGGCATGCGCTTCGAAGTTCAAATGAACCGTAGCTATGGATAAAGCATGTAAACATCGACAGCAATAAGATATACGCACAAAAGAGAAGGCCCTCCGATAGAATGAAAACAGGGCGACCTGGTAAATCGGGTGTACAAAGACATCAGAAGATTAAAGATATCCATTGAAAAGGTCGTGAACCCGATATTTGTCACGATGTCAAATCGGCACAAATCACACGCCTAAAGCACAACAGTGGAAAGTCCTCAAAACTTAGAAAAAGACCTGTACTTTGGTTACCAATAACTCACGCAAAGAAATAAAGATTACACATAATGTATCATAGAGGATCGAAACGACGCGATAATAGCTCCCATACGTCAAAGCCATAACACCATCGACCAACTAAAAAGCAAATGCAACATGATCTAAAGACTTAGACAAAAGACATAGGTATCTTTGATGTGTTACTCATACTTTTAGCAATGCATACGATGGTAATGTATGTATCGGAAAGCACAGGTTAAAAAAATGAAGCAGCTGTAAGCATTATCTCAGTCTTGGGTATATATGTTCGAAGGAATGTGCCGAAAGGCACCAAGGGTATTGCCTATATATTGCAGGTACCAAAAGGCGCACAGATGTTATATAAGTATTACATCATCGGCCTTCAACCGATAATGCAATACTGGGGGGGACATGTTGACGTATGTGTCCGAACGGCCTGTCTCGACCGGCCGTCCGGACGACATCGATCCGTCCGGATATACCGGAAGGCACACGACTCATTCGGCCAATATCACTGTGAGTAATAGGACAGGTGGCGTTTACCTTTTGACAGATGGCAGCTGCAGACACCGCCGCCGCCGCCCCAGGATTTACGGGATTATGTCGGGGACATGTCTCCTGAAAATCCGGCGCCGCCATTCCAGGTATCGAGGTCGAGTACTATAAATACTCGACTCATTTACTGCTCTCAACCAACACTTTTGCCTACATTAATTACTCACTACAGTTGATAGCCCTTTCGGAATATAAGATACTTACTCTCACACCGGAGGTGGGTCCTGGGATAACACCCGGGGCGAGCCTAACGTGTGCTGTTGTGTGCAGATACTCGGAAGACCCAGATAGTCGAAGGGATCAGCATCCAAGCCTACCGGAAGAATCCTAGTTGAGTTCGACCGGCAGGCCCTCTTTATTTGTCTGAAGTGATTGCAAGAAATTGCTTCAACATAATAAAATGTAGAGTATGGGTTGAGTGCAAATATGTTTCTTTAAAACAGGTAAATCTTAAATGAAATGTATGGAAATGAAAATGTATGTTAATACTATGTTATAACCCAATCACATTTTGTAGCATGTAGAAAACCGAATATTAGGAAAGTTGAACAAAATTAGGAAATTTGGAGATAAAAACAAAGGAGATCAAGAAAAAGTTTTAGCAACTTTTGATGAGACTTTTAGAGGTCAAAATCACTTTCATGGGGATGATTACATTTTTTAGTCATGCTTTTTGGAACCCAAATCTCAATTTCCTTTTCAATCTCTACATTAGTTTATGCGGTCCCAAGTGGTTGGTCTCACCTTTGCATATCTTTAGGTGTAGTGAACATATCAATAAGTTCTACTTTCATCCGTATTTAGTTGCAATAATTCGTTCGGTGAATTTACTAACTTACAGCAAGACTTAAATTTTTATAAACATTATCCATAGCTAGACAATAAAATATATGTGAAAGTAGCAATTGGACTCATTTATTTGTACCTACGTTACTACCATTATTAAGAAATACTCCGTATTGAATTGCAGAACATATATATTCAAAACATATTGAGTGTTCACATCAATCAGACTTAAATTGTTTATTTGCCAACATAAATTACCTAACAAGTCTATCTTATCACACATAGTTTCACCTCATTTGACTTTGTGTTTATTACCAAACCTAACAACTCTATCTTATTATCACACATAGTTTCACCTCATTTGACTATATGTGTTTATCAAATTGCTTGTAACCGAGTGATACCATGATATGTTGTGAGAAGCTCCAAAATTAAATAGTTGTGAGTTCAAGTCCCGTTAAAAGTAAGTGTGAATTGTGTGTAATGATATTGTAGTGAAATTGTAACATGTTGCCTTTCAGAAAAAAATAACAAAATTTGACTATATGTTTAGTTCTCGAAATGTTGGTAGCTTTATGCCTTTATGATGTAGTACTAGAACGAGACAAACACGAACCGAACATGTTGATTCACACGATTATTAGGAACAATTTTTTTAATAATCGTTGATTCAATCGAATACCGATTAAGAATAATTCTTAGCAAACTACCAAAAATAGACTTTTGGTATTTTTTTTTTTGAAACTGATTATTCAGGATTACAAAGGAGCTATTAAATAGACATACAAAATCGAAATGGGCCCTAAAAGAAAAATAGGCCGAAAACTATCACATAAACAAAGTCCAATAAACCGATAAAAAACATAAAAGTGCTAATAACTCATAAAATAAAGCCTTTCGGGTCAAAAGTTCCGTACATCGACGATGTCAATTTACCACAATGTTCTTCTCGTTCCAAGCTTTGAATCGACTGGTCATGGCCTGAAACAGAGCCCGATAGCCCAAGTTATGCTACTTTTAGTGAAACCCCTTTTCTCACACGATCTTGGGCCTCCATAAACAAAATGGCTCGTTCCTTAATGTTTGGGCTCGCATCACTTTATTAATTAGGGATGTTCATCGGTTCGGTTTTGGGTTTGTAGGTTGTATGTTTCGGGTTTATCGGTTTGAAAATTTTTAAAGTTAAAACTAAAACCAAACCAAACCATACACCAAATTAGAATTCGGTTTGGTTTCGGTTAAAACCAAGAAAACCAAATTCAAGTAAACATAAAAATATAATCTAGAAATCATAAATAAAAACCTAAAAGTATAGATAAAATTAGCAAATCAAAAGGTCTCATAAAGTGCTCAAGTAAACCAACAAAACACAAGTTTAAGAAATCAAAAGGTTTCACAACTTAAAGGAAGTAAATAAAAATGAAACACTACAACATTCGACCCTTTCGGAGGGGACATTTTTACCCTTTCGGCGGGGACATGTCCCCGCCAATAACTTTTGGCGGGGACATATCCCCACCGAAAGGTCCCCGCCGCAAGCTCGCCGCTGATACTTTTGGCGGGGACAAATGTCAACTTTGGGCGGGGACTTGTGGGTCCCACAACCTTTGAGCTGGTCAAACTTGGTCCAGCGTGGCATCACTTTTGGCGGGGACATGTCCCCGCCAAAAAGTTCGATAATTAACCAGAAAGTCACTTAATTAAAGGATTATGCTAATTAATTACGACTTTTGGCGGGGACGTATCCCCGCTAAAAGATCAATTCACTGTTGTATTAGCATCTTTTGGCGGGGACATATCCCCGCCAAAAAGAGTAATATACTGTTGCAGTAAATGCTTTTGGCGGGGACAAAGCTAGAAAATATTGGCGGGCTAAAGTAATCATTTAGGAGGGAAAATGGATAACACTTTCGGTGGCGACACGTCCCCGCTAAAAGTGAGGGCGGGAAAAAAACCCGGGAACAATTAAGAGTTACTATATGGAAAACACTTTCGGCGGGGACATGTCCCCGCCAAAAGGTCTCGTTGAAAATTTAGTAAACGATCAGCCAGACTATGTGACAGCCCAGCGCCGTTTTTGTCGTTTAGCGACTTTCGGCGGGGACATGGGCGTCCCCGCCAAAACCATCCTCGCCCGTCCTCTCTTTTGTTGTAGTGAAACAAGATAAAATTTTCTTCAACAAAACTCTTAAGAATTCTTATTAGATTAAATATTTCATCTTCAATCATCTAAACCTAGTTGAATATGAGGATTTTTATTAGGTTGATAAGATAGAAACTATGTATATTTATATTATTATTATTATTTATGTAGATTGAAATATTCGGTTTTTCGGTTCGGTTTGGTTATATTTTTGTCAAACCATAAACAAACCAGACACCAACTAAATACTTCGGTTCGGTTTCAAACCAAACTATACACCAATTAAAATTTTTGGTTTGGTTTTATGCGATTTCGGTCTGGTTTATTTTTTTTATTTGTTCGGTGTCAAACCTGAACACTCTATTATTAATGTCATTAAGCATATTTACAAGTTACATGATACCAAATCAATTTTATATCAAGCTTCATAATGATTCGTACAAGCTCATATGAATCCGACATGGTCAACCTTGAAACCCAAACGGTATTAAGGGTAGTTATTGATCTAAACCATGCTAACCCGGACAATACAATATCAAAGAGTAATAAAACACGAACGAATAGAAGGATGGTATCCTAAATTATTCTTTGTACCTAAAGAATTCGTGTTATATAATATACTTGTATTTTCTTACACGTAAAATACTAAAGTTGGTTTGGATTATTAGATGAAACGAAAGATGTAATGTTTGGTATATGTAGGTGAAGTTTTGTTGCAGTTTGTTCCTCTTCTAATCTTAGACCATGTGCAACAAATCTCACCGACAGTGCAAGACTAACAAAATAAAAAATGTAGAAATGGCTTGGCTTTGCCGTTACTTGGAATCCCATGCTGAGATTGTTAAGAAAATTCACTATCGAACATCCTTATTTGTGTTGTTATATGAAGGGACCACAAAACAAATAACAAACCCCACTCTCTATGGTAGAGTTATATATTCGGTGTTAATTTGTGGGGTTGAGTTGAGGGCATAGCTGGTAAATTGTGTAAATGGTGAATATCAAATATTGAACAGTTAACAAATCCTTGTCGTTTGAACTTGCAAACAGCAACACGACACAACTATGGAACAATAGCGATCAAACAGTAGCAATAATGATCATACAGAGTAATGGACTTAAACCTTGACGAGTGCAAACTTAGTCGACTGGTAATCCACAAATACCAACGATCGACTCTAACCTTGTCGACTGGTAACTAGCAACCAACGATCAATTTAAACACAGAAAATAAAGACCTTGATGGATCGATGAAAACTTAGGGTTTTAGGGTTTCGGAAGACTCGGTGGTAGGGTTTTTTGGAAGGATCGATATTTTAGGCTGATACCATGTAAATGGTGAATATTCTGTCTATCATTAATCATAAAGATTGGTACATATATAGTTATACAAAGAATAATCTAGAGCTCGGGCTTGAGCGCATTACAAAATATCGACTAACAAATTGTACCGGTTCGTTTGGGGATGATACCCGTGGTCGATGAACGTGTATACCCTTTTACCCGCCATTTAAGACCAATCGTAATAACAACTTAAAGACCGAGTCTTCAAGCTGGAAGACCGAGATCCTCATTGTTACGGAGCCCCACTTTGCAAGACTTGGTCGTGCAAAAGACCGATTCGTGGAAAGTTTGTTGTTTGTGTGTGTTTATTAAATTGTTTATGTGGGGTATATTTGTGTTTAAGTGAGATATGTTTTGGTGGTGAAGTTTATTGTTTTATTACACTAATTTGGTGCGGAAGCTGTTTGTAGAGAGAAAAAGCTGATGTGACGACTGACGTGGGTGAAAGCTGTTTTTGGGTCTCCTTATTACATCGAGCCTATTTTTCACTCGGAAACCTGTGAGTATTTGCATTGCATGTATAAATTGTTGTCCATCACTTAGCTTGTTGATACCCGTGCGTCACCCACGGTTAATATGTCACCCGTTATCCTGTTGGTTAAATTCTTTTAATCGTACATGCTCCTGTGAGTGAAACTTCATGGATTTACCCACCAATCAGTGACCCGCGGGATGCGAGTGTTTCCACGCCAGTTAACTTCGCTATGTTCAACGAGCTGAATTTCTTTACTACTACCTTGTAATGGCAAATTACCATTTTATTTATTTCTATTTACAAAACAGAAAGTTAAAGCTTTTAATTTCATGTGTGCAATATGCAATTAAATGAGATACAAGTGAAAAGTCAACTGTCTTGAAACATGCATATTCTGCTCATGCAAGCTAATAATAAATATAAGTTCAAACCAAATAGTAGTGATCCTAAAGAATATTGCTTTCAGTCAATTTGAGCGCGATGTAAAAGACCGATTAATGTCAAGAAGGATGTGATCAGAAATAAGGTTCCAAAATTCTGCATAAATTATCAATATAACGTCAATGCTATTACGTAGGACAAGAGAATATACGTAGTAATGTTGCACATACTTATCAAATTAAAAATGAAGAAGGTAAGTTTGATTAAGTTGATAATCAACAATGTTTTCATTCACTTCTAGAATTCCTAAGAAAATATTAGACATGAGTATAAAATGTATCTTATGTCATAGTTTATTATTTCTAAGTGTAAATCAATTTTAAGATGTTTTAGAACAATTGAATTATGTAGTAACATTCACGCCGTTTGATTTGTATGATTTTTAGCTAAAATATGATAGATTTATCAATAGAATAAAACTTTTGGGCATAAGTTAAGATGAAACTTCTAGCCGCGACTATGTAGAAGCAATTATTTTGTTTGTGGTTCTCGTTTAATGCCTATGAATGTGATCAGAAATAAAACTTTTAGACATAAGTTAAGGTGAGGTATGAGTTTTAAACAAGTGAAAATCGTGAAATTCTAATCTTTTTCTACTTTCTATTTTGTAATATTATATTTTATATTGGGAAATTACATATATAGACTATGTTTGGCAAAAGTAGCTGTGAACAGTAACAGTGAGCTGTGAGCTGTAGCCACAGCTCACTGCTCACCGCTCACAGCTTCTTAAAGAAGCATTGGAAAAACGAGCTTTCCTAAAAAATAGCAAAGCTCACCGCTCTTTTGTCAAACGAACACTAAAAATCAAAAAGCTCATTGCTCACCGCTCATCGCCTCAAAAAGCTCTAAAAAGCTGTGCGCCAAACATAGCCATACTCAATTTGAATATTAAAATACCATATATATCCAAAATACAAGTTTTAAATGCATGATTTATAATGTAGTTAATGCATCTTTTGAATAAATATGACATTACGGTGTTTTTTTGGATAACAATGGTTTTTGACTTTTTGGCCGACTAATCCACATGGTTTGAACCCATTACCACACGGAATCAAACCAAGTAAAATCCTCCTTTTCAGGTGGTTCACATGGCCACTTCAAGGTTGTTTGCACCTAGCAATAATTGAATTTGAGACCTCACACATTTTAAGAGTGATAATCACAAGCCCTTTTGCCACTAGGTCATCCTTGCGTGGTCGCATTGATGTTTAAGTTGGGTAAATATAGAACTGACTCTTTCATATTCATATAATTTCATTATATGATTACTTACAAGTTGAGAGTTACATAGGAAACGATATTCATTCATTTCATACACGAAACAATTGGGATTAAGATCGTCTAAATTTTGTGTCTAATGTTTTGTCATGTTAAACTATGGGACCCATTAATTTAAAATAGTGGATCCATAATTAGGTAAAATATGGGACCCATTAATTTAATCACTCTCACAACATATCAACTCTCAAGAACTTGAGTGAGTGAAAAATGAGAGGATCCCAATCCAAACAATTAACCATTATTTCACTACTATAATTATATGACGCTTTAGATTTTTACTGCTGTTCGCAGGACTCGTCTAGTCTATTCAATAAGGTGTTTGTTTCAGAATCGAACTAATCCACAAGGTTGGAAGCCATCACCACACGGACTCAAACCAGGTAAAGTTCTCCCTTTTCAGGAAGTTGTCGTGGCCACTTCAATGTTGTTTGCACCTAGCAGGAATTGAAATTGAGACCTAACACATTTTAGAGTGACAGTCACAAGCTCTTTTGCCACTAGGCCACCGTTAAGTGGTCGCATTATGATGTTTAAGAGTTATCATCACTATAATAAGAATAGTCGAAATGTACCTCATTAGATGCTTGATCCATGAGACATGTTTCCTCCTTGTTCTTTTCATCATCTTCTTCTTCTTCACTATCACTCCAAGAACCTCCGACGAATGCATTTTGATCTTTGTTCCTTGGTGGTTTAGGACCGCATCTATAGCACTTTCTTTCGCCTTTTGCCTTTTTATTTTATTTATTTTATTTTATTAATTTTTTTTTATCATCATGGTTTCTTCTAGACAATTTCTTTTCATCACGTGGTTGTCTTACAAACCCTCCTCTCCTCTTGAAGAACTTTTTGAAACCTCTAACGGCCATTGTAACACCCCCTAAATTTCAACTTAACAGCGGAAGACTAATTGGAGTATTACTGGAAGGATCACAGTCATAATCATAGAAAACGACTCAAAAGAGGCGTTTTGAAGGTTATTATCATTCATTTACAAACTCAGATACAAAAAGGAATTCCAATGTTTAATATCTCACAAAAGATATGATAGTTTGAAATGAATGATAGAATTTATTTGACACCAAAAACCATCACTTTATTTGCCCACTCTGTGCCTTGAATGCTCCATTAATTACCTGAGATAAACATGCTAAAAGTCAACAAAATTGTTGAGTGAATTCATAGTGTTTGTATATAGTAATCAGTTTGAACACAAGTCTCAATTTGTATAATTGTATATAAACACAATCATAGTAGAAATAGTAATATTGCAGTTCAATATATTGCCCTAAATCTCATGACACTCAAACCTTAACGAGTACCATCGAAATGGTATGAATACACCACCGAAATGATGTAAGTATGTGGCCCTCGAGTAGGAGATTGCCATCTTCCTATTTCCTTCAAATAAAGTGCATTTGACTAATCCGGCTAGCAACTAAGGCCATCTTCCGGCTAGTTCAAATAAGCAGTCAGCCTCCAATAGATCTATTCACTATATTCGCGTTCACTCGCAAGTGATTAATGGCTCATGATGGGAGGGGCTTTTAGTGGCAATAGAGGTAACTTAGGCAATATCAATCAGGTATAGCATACAGAAAATAATTGTGTTCTGTTTTGTAGCATGTATCTCCCCATGAGTTGAAAATATGTAAAAGATAAAAGTGGGACTATGAGCTCACATCGGATGTAGTTGACAAAGATAATGTGATGTCAAATGTAATATGGGAACGGATCCAACACACGACCTGAATAATAGGGAAGTATGAGATTTCGATAGTTTAAGCTTGGCTTAATGCGAATAATGATTGTGGAAATCGTATCGGATAACGAAATGATTTGTGATGAGGATGGATGGTATGCTTAAAATGTTAAAGTTCAAAATTAATATTATATATAATATTATCTTGTTTTTATGTTTATTAAATCCGTAGATATCGTCTCTTCAAAAGTTGGTGGATGATAAGTTATGTTATTCGTTAGAAACTCCGTTAATATATATATATATATATATATATATATATATATATATATATATATATATATATATATATATATACACGTATTGTTCTTTAATTATAAACCTTACGAAATGTACAAATGCCTTTTTAGGTTGAAAATGTATAAAACATTTAGTGTGAATATAAATGGAATAAAGTTACTGAATGGTCCTTCAAGTTATATGAAATTTACACTTTTAACCCTAACGGTGAAACTTTTACATCGTTAGTCCCTGGTTAGATTATATTTACATTTTTTGTCCAAAATACCCAAATATGACATTTTAACACTCCTGGTTACTGGATTTTCATTTCTTATCCTTAATTTATCAAAATGACAGTATGACACTAATTTATGTGAAAGTTTACACTTTTAACCCGATTTGCATAATATTTGCATTTATAGTCCAAAAATCACAAATATTAGATTTTAACATTTTCGAAAATTACATAAGTCTCAAACAGCTTATTTAAGTTTATAAAACAGCTTATTACATGAAAAGAGCTTATTTTTAAGTTATTGGGCCTTAAGGAAATTAAAACAGAACCGTTAACATTTTAAGGTCCAATGGGTTTCGAATTCATTTGGGCTTGATTATGGGCTTAAAATATGTTACTTTTAACTTATCCAAACTGCTTATGGACTGCTTATTAAGGGAGTGCTTATTTTGAGCTTAGTGGGCTTTAAGGCCCACTCGATAATATGTATAGTTTAGGAACTGATTCGAGGGCGATTTACTTATAGGTTCGAAAAGGTATTTAATGAGCTTATCAAAGGAGCTTATTGATACTGCTTATTAGTTTAGATTATGTGGAAAACTAGAAGGGGGGTTGAATAGTTTTACCGTTTTAAAATATTAATTTGCTTTGTGACTTATCGTGATTTCAAAGTAAATTTACACAAACAAGCAATATAAGTTAAGTAAGTAAAGAAAGGAATGATCAAACCACACAACACGGATATTTATAGTGGTTCGGCTACACGGACTCTCTTCCTTGCCCTACTCCACTCCTCGAGCCTCTAACTCGAGAGTTTTTCTTCACTAAGAAACAAAGTCCCTTCTAGGCGGAGAAAACCTTTACACGTCGCTTACTCTTTATCCGGTACTAAGCTAAACACCGGGTTCTTTACAAGGGTACAACCACTCCCGTTGGTTCTTTAACAAGGGTACAACCACTCCCGACACTCTTTGTGTTTTAAAGACTAAATGTTACACCCCGTGCCCGCTTAGACCAAAAATTTAAAACTTTTTACGCGGAAACGCTTGACTTTTACGGATATCTGTTTACTCTTTTAACAACTGACAAAAATCTATAAACTTTCAGACCATGAGACTAATTTTAAATAAACTAGACTCAATTACCTTCAAAACGACGGGTGGCACGACCCGTGACGACTTACGGATAAAAAGATATGATTTTTCAAAGTTTACCAAAATCTGTCCAAATCAAACCGAAATTTGGTACCTCCAAACCGAAATTTCACCCTTTTTCACAATAAACAACCCATGCTACCTTATTTCCACACCAAACTCACTCAAAACCATTAACATAACATACTAAATCATTTACATAATCAAACAACCCGTTTATTACCCAAAATGGGTAAAAACACTCTTAACCCAAACACCCCTTTTACTGCATAACTCTTTTATACATCTCTTTTGACCTATTTCTCGAAAAGACAACTTCTATGACCCGATGATTAACGAAACTTTCCAGATTTACTTCTTATATTATTAGGCTCATTTTCATATAAAAACATCTTCCGTTTGACTTCCCGAAATGGGACTTTACAAATTAGACAGGTTATGCATATAGCCCGTTTTGACCCATTTTCACTACATACAACCCATACGACTTCCGTTATGCACCAAACTTTACCAAAAGTATTATATTAACATAACAAACATGTTTCAAGGGCACTTGACCCGTTTACAACTCAAAATGGGTATTTTCATACATAAACCAAACGCCCCTTTATACTTGACTATAAACACTTCAAACTCACTTTGACATACCAAAAGACTACCAAATCGTTTGGACGACCTTAACATATAACTTGCCATACGGCTACATGTTACCAAACCATAAAAGACCAACGGGGGTACAAACTTACACATAAGCCCGATATTCTACCTAAGCTCCTACGCATACTACCTTAATCTCGCATATCCAATTCTTAATCCTTACCTCCAAGCCATCCATGTAAACATGCCAACCTACAAAACGGTTAGACAACTAAACCATAAGCACAAAGGCTTAGTAAGTAAAACGATCATAACATACAATTATACTTCAATCCACATAAGCATCATATACATAAACACTTACTTCATGGCTCACTACTCAATTCTCATCTAGCACATAACATCAACATATTCTATAGCATCATCTCATCACATAAGCCATAATCATGGCATCACATATGCATAATCCAAGATCATCTTCTCAACATGAACATATATAACACATAATGATAGAAATCCATATAACATATGCTATCATCATTTTACTTACCTTAATCCAAGCTAAATAATATCAAGCATCATCATCATCATCACAATCTTCCATCATCATCATCATCCTTTACAAATAACCAAACCTAACAACATAACAATCAAATACATAAACAAGGGTTAACATAACCCATAAAACATGCTCATCTTTCATTCTACATCATCATATGATCATATCTTGATCATATGATGAAAACCCACTTAATCCATAATCTATAACTTCAATAACCTCAATAACATACATACTTACTTGTGGAGGGTCATAGCTAGGAGAGTCCATAATCATGGAGCCTTCATTTTCTTCACCTTAAGTCTTCATCTAGATTTTCCCTCCCTTTCTCCTCTCACTAGAACCGGACTTCAACTCCATCTAAAATGATGGAGAAAAGTCTAGAATAAACTAGTTATAACTAGTTAGGTGGTATCTTTGGGCTATTGGCAAGAATGGCCCTTCTAGTCTCTTTCTTCTTATTTTAGCCACAACTAACTTAATCACATGTTTAATACTTGGCAACCTAGGCCCCTTTAGTTACACATCATATTTTACATAACCACTTTAGTCATATTTTGACTATCGGGTTTGACCACTACACAACAAATGTTGACTGGCCAATCACATAAGGTCTTTATCCATTTTCATCTAGGGTGGGGTCCCAACACCCGGGAAACGGGTCTAACACTAAAACACTAACCAAGCTCTACTGAATAAAAAGAATAACAATGATGTGTGAACACTAACAAATTACACAGTATCTAACACTTGCAACAGTATGTATGTTGAAGCTTGTATGCTTGATCTTCTTTGCTATAAAAGTAAGATCAAAATGAAATGAATGAATGATATGGGTTAGTGATGTACAAATGAATTAATATATGTTTTAAGCTATATGAGTGATAATTTGCCTGAATGATCAGCTTGCTATTTATAAGCAAAGCTGATCAACAGGTGGCGGATTTGGCGGATCCCTTAATTTGGATCCGCCCTTGTACTGGTTTGGATCCGCGGGTACAGGACAGCTAAGACTTCAACAAATCTTTCCTTATCTTGCTATATCTTCCCATATCTTCCAAAGTCAACTTTGTTGCTTAAGAATCTTTCCAAAATATTTCAAATCTTCCCAAGATTTTCTAATGAGGTATGCCATGATGTCATGTGTTAATATTTCTAATTTAAGAAATAAAAGTAAAACATGTAAATGTAAAATGTATGTAATGTGTAAAATGTGTTTATAAAAGACTTGTTACTATAAATTCAAAAGACTTAATCTTATATTTATGTCTTGCTTAAAGATATACTTTGTGATTGTCATTAACAAAATTAAGCAAAGATCGTAAAATATAAATAACGTTTTTAGGATGATATTTGTATTAACAATCTCCCCCTTTTTGTTGATGACAAAACATAAAGTGTATTTTTAAGTAAAGAGCTAAATAGAGTATGAGTCTTTTAAAAATATAGATTAAGTTTGTTTTATGCAAGTTTTAAAAACTATTTTAAGCATAAAAATATGTACTGTGATACATCACAGTGATGTAAAACTTAATCCTATCTCCCCCTTTTTGTCGAAACAAAAAGAAGATATGCGTAGCGGAATGTGATTTTGAGAACTTTAAAGCTTCCCCTTGGATTATACTCCCCCTAAATGGAGTGCCAAGGTTATGATGCATGAACCTACAAAACAAATGGTTAGAATATGATATGCTCCCCCTCGATGTATACTCCTCATTTCTAGAGTACCAACGTATACATTTCAAGGATGTGAAAGGCTACAAAATAAAGGTTTAGTTGTGAATAATTCCAACCAAGTTGAAGAATGCATATGAATAGGTCAACCAAGCAAGAAAGGTCAACCCATTTGACTTTAAAAAGTCAAAAAGTAAGTGTCTGATAAAAAATATGCACCTAAGAACAAGTGGTCAAATTATTATGAGAACTCAAAACAACCATACTATGATGTTAGTAAAACAAAACAAGATAATATGCCAAATATTGATCACCCACAAGCATAAAAATATAACATTCATTACTTGGAAAATATGATGTTACATTAAAGAAAATAAATCCTAAAAAGAAAAATCATAAAATAAAATCCTAAAAGTTCCTATAAAAGGAAACTAGGAAGAAATAAAAAGCTCCTATTGAGGAGGATGAGAGAGCGCATTGAGGCGCTTGAGAATGTGGTTTAAGATGAACCGCATCTCGTTTTGAAGCTCATGGACCAAGATGTTGGTCCTTTGAGTCAAATGAGCCATCCTTTCGCACATGGAGCAACCATGCCTTGGAAAGCCGGAAGGAAGAGTGGGCTCATTGTTTTGTGGTGGTGGTGGTGGTTGGTTGTTTGTTGGTGGAGGTGGTTGGTTGTTGGATGGTGGAGGTGGTGGAATGTATGCTGGAGACACAATGGAAGCTAACAAGGTGAATTGTAAATCCATAGCCTCGTTGAGGTGGGAGTCCACCATATTTGAGAAAGCATAGAGACGATCTAGCTCCTCATTGATTTCTTGTTGGGATTGGGGTTGATTTATCCACATTTCTTCATCAATGGCGTTGAGAGTGGATCTTGGTGAGAGTTGTTGAGTTTGCGGTTGTGGTGGTGGTGCATCACGGTATAAAGGACCGTGGATATCCGAATAAAAGGGATGAAAAAGCATGGGTTCTTGACCTTCAAAGGTCATAGGAGGAGGATTGGTTGACTTTGGTGGAAGATCCTCCAAATCCTCAAGGTAGGGATGAGGTGATGTGGGTGGAGTTCTAAATAATTCTAGAGGCTGAAGTTATGGTGAATGTGGTGGTGAAGGTGATTTGCTAGGTTGGGATGGAGCAGGAGGTGGTGTTGTAGCAACAGGAGTGATTGTTGGTGGTGGTATGGAGATAATGGTGTGAGGTGGTGTTGGAGTTGCAAGATTGAGAAAATTCTCATTGGCAATTGGTGAGGAGATGTTGAGAGGAGAAGACTCTTCTGATGATGAGTTAGCTAAGTTTACAAAGCAACAAGGACGGACACTCATACGAGCTGTCCTTTTTGCGGGCCTGCTTGTAGATGAGTTACTTGATTTTGTCATTTGAAAAGATGAGAAAATTTGTTCTAGAGTACAAGAATGATAGTTGGAGATGATGGTGAGTGAGTGAGTTGAAGTAATCTTGATCTTCCTAATTTATAGACAGTAAGAATATTGATATTAGTGTTTGGATTTGATGTTGATCCAATGAGGAATGTTGGTTCCTAATGATTTGGAGCAAGTAAATAAGCTTGTCAAATCCTAAGGTCAATCCATACAAATGGAGTTGAGTGAATTATGAAAGATTTGCAGTAAATGCAAGAAGTGAGTGGGAAATCAGTTGATGTGATGTTCCCACAGATTTCAAGGATCCAATTGAAGGGTTCCTTGCTTGTTACAGAAAGGTAACTCACATGGAAAATTTGAATTTTCAAATTTTGGTGGGAAAAGGATTTCTTATGATTCTAAGTGTTCCTAAACTATCCTTATGAGTCTAATGATCAGGAAAGGAATTCTAAATACTATAATCAATAATCTAAGTATCGGGATTAGTCAGGAATTTTTGAAAAAATTGCTGTTGAAGCTGGCGGATACAATCGACAACAAAGGTGGAACCAAATTTTTGGTTCCGTGGAATCCGCATGATCAGGATTGGCGGAGCCAAAGGATACAACAGGCGGATCCAAATTTTGGGATCCGCCAAATCCGCCAATCAAAGGTACTAATTTAAACAGGGAGTATGTCAAATTTTGCGTTTCTCGTTCAAATCCCGAAAATTCTCCTAAAACATATGTAACTACTAATATGTGATAGAATAAAACTAAAAACACGGGTTCTAACACACGTTTACACATAGATTAATCCGATGATAATATCTTACCATAAAAGGAGTTAAGCCAAACGGTGGCTTAATCTTTGAAAATCGATAACAACACGTGTTATCATCCTGCAATGTTAAGTTAGTTCACATACGAGTTACATACTACCATAATATCCTAAGAAACACATATGTTCAACACATCATTGTTTGAAAAAGTCTAATACCAAACACTCCTTAAACTTCAGTTCTTGCTAAGCTTCTTGTGGAGCTTCATTACCCATCGTCCAAGATTCTTCATCATACCCTTTGTTTGTCGAAATTCCGCTGATTCGTTCGGGATAGGAGGAAGTTGGCTTAAGTACTCGGGTGGAGAGATCCTCGAGTTTGGAAAACCATCCTCTTCGCTCATGGATGATGATGATGATGATGTAGGAGGATGAGGACGTTTTCCTTTTGCCACGACTACCCTATGATTACTTAGAGGAACAAAGGTGTGTGGAATTTCGAGGTAGTCGGGAACGAATCCTAAAGCATTTCGAGGAATGGGTGCAAAAGCTCTATAGAGACAGGTCAAAAGCATCCCGTAAGGCATTGCGGTGGTACCTTGAACTGGAATATCGGCCATTCTTTTGGCGATATAATAAGCGAGGTTGAAGGGTTGATGGTTTGACACGCAATACATCATGTAGCAAAGGCTTGCGATAACATGATCCCTATTCCCTATGGTGCTTATGACATTAGCCCTTAGAACTTCTTCTAGTTTCTTAAATTGGGGCCGAAGTTCATTTAGCTCCATGGCAAATGGATCCCTATCCACTTGACGACCTCGACTTAACCTAGTTTGGTTGTTCCTAGGCACAAAGAGATGCTCACGAATGGTTTCCTTTGTGGTTAATGGTGTGGCATATGGTGCCGAACAATCAAGGTTGGATTCTAGAATGGTCAACGACCACTTGTCCAAATAGAAACAAGTTCCTTGATTCGGAACTCCTAAGACTTCTCCAAATTGATCTAAAGGAATGTTGAATTGGGTTTCGTTGACTTTGAAATGGACATTCATGTAACCATAGTCATTTGAACTAAGTCCTACACTAGCATAGAACTCTAGTATGAACCTAGGGATGATGGGCTCATCGATGTCTAGAAGGCTATCGAAGTGGATCGCGGCTAGTTGTTCTCAGAGAATGGTACCTTCATAGAATGAGGGGTCTATGGTTCTACCCTCGTGGACATAGCATTTTTCTAACGCTTTAAAGATTTTGACTTGATCTTCGGAGAGACCTTTAGTTTTGTGGTGTTTGGGTAGGTATTTGGTGGTCTCTTTGTGATCATAATATTTCGCGGGAGGCATGATTTTCAGTGATGATTAGAGCACAAATTTGTTGTGGAAGATGAGCTAAATTGTGAGTTTAGTTAATTTTGAGTCGAGTTTCAGTAGGTGATATGTTTTTGGGAAGTGTGATGAATAGTATAGGGTGTTTATTTAATATACAGAAATTTTGCTTAGCAGTCCACGGATCTGGCGGATCCAAAACAAGGGATCTGCCCTTGTTGTCGTTTGGATCCGCAGGATCAGAACACAAAATTTGGTTATTGTCGTGTTTGGTTAATCTAAGGTTTGAGCTAATGTTTTATCTACTCACTAGGTTCCATTAATCCTAAACCTAGTCTAAGAAAGTTGAAAGGTTCTCTCTTAAGAGGTTTTGTGAGGATGTCGGCAATATTGTCCTCTGAGGATACTTTCTCAATTGAGATGTTTCCCTTCTGAACATTGTCGCGTAGGAAATGGTGACGTATTTCTATGTTTTTGGTTCTAGCGTGTTGGACTGGATTTTTGCTGAGGTCGATAGCTCCTTTGTTGTCGCAAAGAATGGGAATGTCGTTGAGTTCTATTCCATAGTCGACGAGAGCTTGTTTCATCCACAGTGCTTGTTGACACGCCTTTCCTGCAGACACATACTCTGCCTCGGTTGTTGAAATTGCGAGGGCCGTTTGTTTCTTAGCAAACCACGAGGTGAGACAATGTCCTAAAAAAGTACAAATACCACTTGTACTTTTCCTATCAACATAATCACCGGCATGGTCTGAGTCGGCATACACTATGGTTTCTACACCCGTTCCTTTGTGATACCATAATCCTAAATGTATAGTGCCTTTTATGTACCTAAAGATCCGTTTAACGGCTTCAAGATAGGATATTTTGGGATCTTCTTGAAAGCGTGCACATAGACAAACACTAAACATAATGTTTGGTCTACTAGCCGTGAGGTAGAGTAAACTACCAATCATTCCCCTATATTTAGTGCTATCTACAGATTCACTTTCGTCATCCTTGGTGAGTTTGGTTTCGGAGGACATGGGTGTTTTCATTGGTTTGGAATCTTCAAGACCAAATTTCTTAAGCATATCTTTGATATACTTGGATTGGTTGAAGAATATCCCATCTTCTAATTGTTTAATTTGGAGACCTAAGAAAAAGTTTAGTTCCCCCATCATACTCATTCCAAACTCGTCATGCATGATTTTTGAGAAATCGTCGCATAACTCTTGACAAGTTGAACCGAATATAATGTCATCCACATATATCTGGACTATGATAATATTTGATCCCTTTTTCTTGGTAAAGAGAGTATTGTCTACTAGGCCCATGGTGTACTTATGGTCAACTAGGAAAGTCTTAAGTCGATCATACCAAGCTTTTGGTGCTTGCTTAAGTCCGTATAATGCTTTCTTAAGTTTGTAGACATGATTTGGTTTTTCAAAATCGGCAAAGCCGGGAGGTTGTGAAACATACACTTCCTCATTTATAAAACCATTTAGAAATGCACTTTTAACATCCATTTGGAATAATTTAAAATCTTGTACACATGCATATGCAAGTAATATCCTAATTGACTCAAGTCTAGCTATGGGTGCAAATGTTTCATCGTAATCTATACCTTCTTGTTGATTGTAGCCTTGTGCTACTAGCCTAGCTTTGTTTCTGGATACTACGCCATTTTCATCCATTTTATTTCTAAAAACCCATTTTGTACCGATTATGGTTTGATTTTTGGGTTGTGGAACTAATGTCCAAACGTCATTTCTAACAAATTGATTTAATTCTTCTTGCATCGCTATGACCCAAGATTCATCTTTTATAGCCTCATTTATATTTTTAGGCTCAATTGTTGAAACAAAACAAAAGAAATTACTTTCATTTTGAGCTTTAGATCTTAAAGTTCTTTCATTGATTTTTCCTATGACGTTTTCTAATGGATGACTTTTGGTTTCTCTGATATTAACTATTTCTCTTTTTACCGGTTCATCTTCTTTGTTGCTTTCAATATTTTCTTGGTTTTCAACCATTTGACTTTCAACTAAGTCATCATCTACCAAAGGTGATGTCTTAGAGGGAGGTGGAATTTCGTCGAATGTTACGTTCAACGATTCCTCGACTCTTGAGGTTTCTTCGTTTAAAACTATGTAGGCTTTACTATTTTGTGAATACCCAAGAAACACACCTTCATACGACTTTGGGTCGAACTTGGTGAGATAATCCTTTGTGTTTAAAATAAAGCACTTGCTTCCAAAAACTCTAAAATATCCTAAAGTAGGCTTTTTGCCTCTATATAACTCATATGGAGTCTTTTTCAAGAATGGTCTAATTAGAACTCGATTTAGAATATATGTGGATGTATCTACGGCGTGACACCAAAACTTTTGAGGAATGTTTTGTTCATTTAACATTGTTCGACTCATTTCTTGAATTGTTCTATTTTTACGTTCTACTACACCGTTAGATTGAGGAGTTCGAGGAGCCGAGAAATTATGTGTTATGCCATTAGCGTCACAAAAAGCTCCGAATTGGATTTCGTTGTCAAATTCACGACCATGGTCGGTTCTAATTGATACAATGTTACTTCCTATTTGATTTTGAATTTTCTTACTTAGAATTTCAAATTTATCAAATGCCTCATTTTTAGTTTTCATAAACTTAGTCCATGTATACCTAGAGTAATCATCTACTATAACCAAAGTATAGAATTTTCCTCCATAACTTTGTATAGCAGATGGACCAAACAAATCCATATGCAACAATTCTAGACACCTAGATGTAGACACCATGTTTTTAGCCTTATGGCTATTATGAACTTGTTTCCCAATTTTGCAAGCATCACAAAAGTTTTGGTCATATTTCAACTTGGGTAGGTTCCTAACGAGTTCCTTAGATGATAAGGATTGAATTAACCTCATATTGGCGTGACCCAAGCGTCGATACTATAGAGTTGAGTTTTCGTCCAAAGAAGTGAGACATAGTTTGTCTTTAGGTGTTTTATCTAATTTCATAACGTATACGTTATTCTTTAAAACACCTTTTCCTACTGTTATACCGTCTTTAAGTATTTTACTTCCATTTTCACTGAAAAGGACGTTATACTTTTTGCGGCACAACTGACTAATGCTAAGTAAGTTAAAACCTAAGTTATCTACATGAGCAACATCATCAATAGTGAGAGAGTCATGAGAGATTGTACCTTTTCCGATGATTTTACTTTTAAGCTTGCTACCGAATGTGACATTACCTCCGTCGTACACTTGGTAGGTTGAGAAAAGGCTTTTGTTTCCCGTCATGTGTCTTGAACACCCACTATCTTTAATCCACTCATCTGGTTCTAACTCAACTTTCAAGCACACCTAAGTTCAAGAAAAATTCAAGCGTTTAGTCCCCAATATTGCATGGGTCCGTTTGGGTTAAACATAACATTATCATGGTTCATGTATGGAAATGGTGTACAAGTGTTCCATGGCATGTAGTTGGGACCTTGAAAGTTCCTAGACATGTTTTGGTTCCAATTTCTTTGATAATGATATTGTGAGTTAAAGTTACTCTTTGGAAAGGGCTGTTTGGGAAAACTAGTTTTAGGTCTCTGTTGAACCGTTTTAGTTCTAAACTCATTATTAACTTGACCTTTTCCTATAGAGACTGATGGTTTTTGTTTGTTAACAGTTGTGCTAGTGCTAGGTTTTCTAGTGACCTTAACGAATTCAGTACGATCCGAATTACGAGCTTTCTGTTCATCAACAGTACCTGCGGATCCCTTGGGTATAACTGGCGGATCCAAAATTTTGGATCCGTCGGATCCGTGGGTGTCTGACTCAGTTGGAACAGTTTCTTTTTCTTTCACTGTTTGTTTCTTAAAGTCACTTAAGCTTCCTAGTTTCATAAAACCTAGTCCGGTTTTATCATGAGGTAATTTTTGCATCTTCATTATCTCATCTATACAGCTTATGTTTTTATCAAGTTTTTTAAACTTAGAATTTTGCTTAATGAGATCTTCCTGTGTGGTTTTAAGAGTTTCTAATTCTAGTTTAAGTTCTTGACAAGAGACACAGGTTTCTTTACATTTTTACCCTTTTCCATTCGTATCTCTTTTTCTTTAAACCAATAAACTTCGTTTTCTAAAAGTGTCGTTTTGGTTTTTAAGAACTTATTTTTGTTTATGATTTTTAAAGTGATATCATACAGTTTGTTATATTCTACTTCTAAGCTTTCATCATCTATAGAAGAATATGACGAGTCAGAATGTACCTCTTCTGTGTCATGAGCCATGAGAGCAACTTCTTCGTTCTTAGGCTCGTCGTCATCACCTTCACTATCACTCCAAGCTCCACTAACAAATGCTCTTTGAGACTTGTTCTTTGGAGGCTTTGGACATTCTCCTATTAGGTGACTAGAATCCCCGCACCTATATCATTTCCTATCTACCTTTCCTTTCCTATCATCACGGTCTTTCCGGAAGGATTTCTTTTCTTCACGAGGTGGTCTTACGAACTTTCCTCGTCTCCTAAAGAATTTCTTGAAATCTCTTACGGCTATGGCATACTCTTCGTCTTCGCTACTAAAACAAGACTCTTCATTATCACTTGATTCTACCCTAGCTTTCAAGGCAATGGTCTTCATCTTCTCCTTTTTGCCTTTAACTATTTCTGAGTCTTTTTCCATCACCATCTCGTGAACTTTGAGATTTCCAATGAGCTCGTCCAGTGTCATGCTTGAAAGATCCTTAGATTCTTCAATAGCAGTCACCTTTGCTCTCCACTTCGGATGGAGTGCTCTTAGAAATTTCCTGACAAAATTCTTACTAGAAAAAGATTTATCAAGTGCTTTAAGAGATGTAATAATAGTATTAAACCTAGCAAACGCACTATCAATGGTCTCATCTTCAGAGATAACAAATTGTTCATATTGTTGAACAAGAAGATCAATTTTGTTATCTTTGACTTGTGAGTTCCCTTGATGAGTGATAATCAATGATTGCCAAATATCCTTAGCCATTTTACACATAAAAACTCTTTCATATTCTTTCTTAGGTAAAACATTATAAAGCATCATTTTGGCTTCGTTATTTTTGGAAATCAACTTCTTTTGCTCATCACTGTGACGAGTAAGAGAAGCACCTTCATCCCGACCACCTGAAAAATTATTACTTATGGGCTTGTAATCACCCTCTACAATTATATACCATAGATCTATGTCCTTTGACTTCACATATGTCTCAAAGCGGTTTTTCCAGTATATGAAACAATTTGGTTCAAATAGTGGTGGTCTTTGCATAGATTGCCCTTCTTTAAAGTTTTCAAAATCCATTGATCGTTTCAAGTTTTAAAATACAATATATTTGAAAATCTTGAGTAACGTAGCTCTGATACCAATTGTGGAAAACTAGAAGGGGGTTGAATAGTTTTACCGTTTTAAAATATTAATTTGCTTTGTGACTTATCGTGATTTCAAAGTAAATTTACACAAACAAGCAATATAAGTTAAGTAAGTAAAGAAAGGAATGATCAAACCACACAACACGGATATTTATAGTGGTTCAGCTACAAGGACTCTCTTCCTTGCCCTACTCCACTCCTCGAGCCTCTAACTCGAGTGTTTTTCTTCACTAAGAAACAAACTCCCTTCTAGGCGGAGAAAACCTTTACACGTCGCTTACTCTTTATCCGGTACTAAGCTAAACACCGGGTTCTTTACAAGGGTACAACCACTCCCGTTGGTTCTTTAACAAGGGTACAACCACTCCCGACACTCTTTGTGTTTTAAGGACTAAAACACTAACCAAACTCTACTGAATAAATAGAATAACAATGATGTGTGAACACTAACAAATCACACAATATCTAACACTTGCAACAGTATGTATGTTGAAGCTTGTATGCTTGATCTTCTTTGCTATAAAAGTAAGATCAAAATGAAATGAATGAATGATATGGGTTAGTGATGTACAAATGAATGAATATATGTTTTAAGCTATATGAGTGATAATTTGCCTGAATGATCAGCTTGCTATTTATAGGCAAAGCTGATCAACAGGTGACGGATTTGGCGGATCCCTTAATTTGGATCCGCCCTTGTACTAGTTTGGATCCGCGAGTACAGGACAACTAAGACTTCAACAAATCTTTCCTTATCTTGCTATATCTTCCCATATCTTCCAAAGTCAACTTTGTTGCTTAAGAATCTTTCCAAAATATTTCAAATCTTCCCAAGATTTTCTAATGAGGTATGCCATGATGTCATGTGTTAATATTTCTAATTTAAGAAATAAAAGTAAAACATGTAAATGTAAAATGTATGTAATGTGTAAAATGTGTTTATAAAAGACTTGTTACTATAAATTCAAAAGACTTAATCTTATATTTATGCCTTGCTTAAAGATATACTTTGTGATTGTCATTAACAAAATTAAGCAAAGATCGTAAAATATAAATAACGTTTTTAGGACGATATTTGTATTAACAGATTATGGAAAAATGAGTTGAGTAGTTAGTTCGATAGGTTACACGTTTAGAAATGATTTTATGGATCGTTTTCTAGTCGACAACATCGAATGGTCCGATATGATTTTATGACCTTATTATGTTCGATATTCATCATGGGTTCAAACTAGGTCTCGATAACTTTTTAAATGTTGATATATGCTATGAATGATTATTGTATTTCATGTCTAGCCATCCATAGAATTAGGAGGTCAAATATGTAGATAAAATGAAGAACGAGAGCTTGAAATATAAATAGAAAGCTAGAAATGATACGAATGAGATAATATATGTGCATGAACTAATGAAAAATCATATGTATGTACTGAAATGGTATCGAGTGACTTACTACACCAACAAGGGTGGTGAGAACGTTGAAATGGAACTAAGGACGATGGGTTTGCACGTAGCTCATTAGAACAACCACAAAAGAATCGAGATCAATGGTTTACGAGTTGGAAAGTGGAATGAACGCTTAGAAATGTGGCTCTTGCTTCTTGAAGGGACTCGGTAGAGAGGAAAGACACTTAGGAAATATTGTGGTGATATTATGTTCGTGAATGAATGAGAGTGTGAAGGTATACGTATATGTATAAGCATGGAACTAGTAATAGTCTATTTTAATCACAACTTGTGATTTGATGCCGTGGAGATTAGGATAGAAGGGGTATCAAATAGCTAGGCACTCGAGTGGTTTCTAATCAATTTAAGAGAAGTGTGTGTGAGTGAGCTTCGGTTATAGTCAAGTGGCATGATCAAAATTAGTTTTGACATATTACAAGTCCATACGACTTGTAGACGTGACCAAATGATTTAGGGAAGATGTGATAAGGCTTATAGAACTCTCTTGGCTTGGTCACAAGCAAAAGACTTAGGCAAATATAGGTTTTGGATGTGTTGGTTTACAATCAGGTGTGTTTGAACATGAGTCGAATTGAGTTAGCTTTGAGGTTCGTTTTAATAGTAAACATTCGAATCAAACAATATGGCTTGTCATTCATGAATCCTTGAAGTGTGGAGATTCGAACCATGTAAAATGTGGCATGTCTTGTGTGTCGAATAATCGAAATATCAAGGCCAAGTGAATGAGAGTTAGCTCGTATGGAATAAAAGAACAATGAATTATGGGCTCGAATAGTTGTGGGCTTGGTTAGCCTGTTGGGCTGAGAACTAAGTAATAAGGATCCATTTGGTTTTTATTCGTATGTTGGATTGTCGTGGTGCGTGTGTGAGCTCGTTCCAAAGTATTGTGAATCACGTAACAATGTTTTTTATTCATTGTAATATAGTAAACAAAATTTTAAATTTTGCTCGTAAAAATGATTAGATGAACTGTAATGATAGATAAATACTTGATTAACATTTACAAATTACTGGAGAATTTTACAGGTTGCTATAGTACCTACCCGTCAAACAGAATTCCGTCCCGGAATTTAAGTCTAAGATAGTTGTTAGGGTTGTCTATGGAAATAAATGTGGGTATTTGTCTCAAATTGGGTCCTCACGCTCCCAAGTATATTCTGGTCCTCGCTTAGAGTTCCATCGAACCTTGACAATTGGGATGCTGTTTTGCTTCAACCGTTTTACCTCTCTGTCCATTATTTCCACTGGTTCTTCTGTAAATACGAGTTTGCCATCAAGTCGGATTTCTTTCATTGGGATGACAGGAGATTCGTCTGACAGGCATTTCTTTAGGTTCGATACGTGAAATGTATTGTGTACTCTGCTAAGTTCCTCTGGGAGCTCAAGTTTATAAGCCACTGGACCAATCCTTTCCAGGATTTTGAATGGTCCAATGTACCTAGGGTTTAACTTTCGACGCTTTCCGAAGCGTATCATTCCTTTACAAGGAGAAACTTTTAACATAACTCTGTCTCCAACCTGGAATTCCATCGGTTTTCACCTCACATCGGCGTAACTCTTTTGTCGGTCTCTTACGGCATGCAGTCATTGCCTGATCTTAAATATCTTTTCCGTTGTCTCGTGAATAAATTATGGACCTGTGAGTTGTATATCTCCCACTTCAGCCCAACAAATAAGTGATCTGCACTTTCGGCCATAAAGTGCTTTAAACGGCGTCGCCTTGATACTGGCGTGATAGCTGTTGTTGTAGGAGAATTCTGCCAACGGCAAGTGTTTGTCCCAACCTTTTCTGAAGTCTATTACACATGCCCAAAGCATGTACTCTAAGGTTTGGATTGTTCTTTCACTCTGCCCATCAGTCTGAGGGTGATATGCGGTGCTCATATCTAAACGTGTACCAAGAGCTTTCTGCAGAGTCTGCCAAAATCTAGAAGTGAATCGGCTATCTCTATCAGAGATAAGGGAGATTGGCACTCCGTGTCGGGACACAATTTCCTTCAGATACAACTGTGCGAGAGTACTCATCTCGTCAGTTTCCTTGATTGGTAGGAAATGAACGGACTTGGTGAGACGATCAATGATGACCCAGATGGTGTCCAATCCAGTTGACGTCCTTGGTAATTTGGTGATGAAGTCCATAGTAATTCGTTCCCATTTCCATACTGGAAGTTCGGTTTATACAAGTAATCCTGACGGCTTTTGACATTTCGTCTTGACTCTTGAGCAGGTCAAACATTTCCCAACATACTTGGCGATGTTGGCCTTCATGTTTGGCCACCAATAGAGTTTCTTGAGATCCTGATACATCTTGTCGGAACCCGGGTGAATGGAGTACTTGGATTTGTGGGATTCATGCATAATTAGGTCACGTATACCTTCGCAGAGTGGAACCCAACTTCTTTCTTTGAAACAAAGCATTCCGTCTAATCTTTTCAGAAAACCATTCTCATTCTTTGGCATACCATGGATTCTTTCACTGGGTCTGTTCTATTCTCTGAGAGCTTCAAATTGAGCTTTGAGGATCTGTGATGGAAGGGGTGAACAAATGGTCATTCCCAGAGATCGGACTCTGAGAGGTTTAATTCATTCTTTTCTGCTCAAGGCATCAGCCACAACGTTTGCTTTCCCTGTGTGATAGCGAATTTCACAATCATAGTCATTGAGCAACTCCAACCATCGTCACTGTCTCATGTTCAACTCCTTTTGATCCAGGATGTGTTGAAGACTTTTGTTTTTTTTTGAAAGATTGTTGAAGACTTTTGTGATCGGTGAAAACCGTGCACTTGGTGCCATACAATTAATGTCTCCATATCTTAAGAGCAAAGACTACTGCTCCTAATTCTAGATCATGAGTTGTATAGTTTTCTTCGTTCTTTTTGAGTTGTCTAGAAGCATAGGCTATTACTTTGCTCCTTTGCATCAGTAATGCGCCTAAGCCGTGATGTGACGCATCACAATACACTACGAAGTCTTCACTTCCTTCGGGTAGCGCTAAGATTGGTGCTTCACATAGTTTTTGCTTCAAGAGTTGGAAAGCTTAGTCTTGTTTTTCTTCCCAGTTATATTTCTTGCTCGTCTGTGTCAGTTCTGTCAGAGGCTTGGCGATTTTTGAGAAATCTTATATGAATCTTCTATAGTAACCGGAGAGACCTAAAAATTGGCGTAACTCTGTTGGGTTTGTAGGAGATGCCCAATCTTTAACCGCCTTAATCTTGGCAGGGTCTACATGGATACCTTGACTGTTGATAACATGCCCAAGAAATTGTACGGTTGGAATCCAAAAGTCACATTTGGAGAACTTAACATACAACTTTTCCTCTTTGAGTAACTCTAAAATGGTTCTCAAACGTTCAACATGTTCTTCCTTGCTGCGGGAGTAGATTAGAATATCGTCTATGAACACGATCACGAATTTGTCCAAGTATGGTTTGCATACTCGGTTCATCAAGTCCATGAACACTGCGGGTGGATTGGTTAGACCAAATCGCATCACCTGAAATTCATAATGTTCGTACAACATTCTGAAAGCTGTTTTGGGAATGTCTTCTTCTCGGACTCTCAGCTGATGATATCCCAACCTCAGATCATTTTTCGAATAGACACTCGATCCTTGTAACTGATCAAACAAATCATTGATCATGGGTAATGGATATCGATTCTTCATGGTGAGTTTCTTCAACTCTCTATAATCAATACACATTCGGAACGTTCCGTCTTTCTTCTTGACGAATAAGACCGGAGCTCCCCAAGTTGATGAACTCGGACGGATGAATCCCTTATCTGATAGCTTTTTCAATTGCTCCGATAATTCTTTCATTTTAGAAGGTGCCAACCTATAGGGTGCTTTTGCAACTGGTGACGCCCCAGGCATTAAATCGATTTGAAATTCTACTTGACGGACGGGTGGAATACCGGGAAAATATTCCGGAAATACTTCAGAAAAATCTTTGACGACTGGCACATCTTCAAGTCGTTTCTCTTTCGATTCATTTTCCGTCACTTGAACCAAAAACACGTAACATCCCTTGTTCATATACTTCACCGTCTTGATATACGAGATAATGCTAAGTCGAGTTCTACTTTGATCGCCACGAACAATAAGAGTTTCACCATTGAGTGAAATTTGGACGACTTTCTCGTCACAGATGATTCTAGCATGGTGCTTAGATAACCAATCCATGCCAACGACGACGTCAAAACTACCAAGTTGAATAGGCATGAGATCGATGGGAAAAGGTTTGTTTAGTAAGGTCAAGGTGCAACCTCGGATTACCGTATTGGTGCCTATTAGGTTCCCATTAGCTATTTCAATTTCATACGTAGTGTCTAGTTCTATTGGGGAAATGTTAAGCAGAGAAGCAAATGAAGTAGACACAAAGCTCTTATCAGCTCCGGAATCAAATAATATTTTAGCACTTTGTTGGTTAAGTAAGAGTGTACCCGTGACTACACCAGGATCCTGCGGTGCATTTCCGTCACCTAGTACATATGCTCTCCCACGAGCAACGTTGTTCTGATTAGTATTCTGTCTTAGGCAGTGGGTCCTGTAGTGCCCCTTCTCGCCACACCCGTGGCACACCATTGCTATCGGTTGTAAATTTGCACCAGTGGCCCTGCAGTCACTAGTTCTGTGGCCTATTTTTCGGCACTTTCCGCATTTGGTAGGGCAAGGCCCGATGTAACACCCCATCCGAGAACGGGTCAAATGTCACATTTATGGCGTCGAACAGAACATACGCAAGCGGAAGACTTTAATAATACAATGTTTACGAAGGTATTCTAAGGAAAAGATAAAGTACTAAATCTGAACATTAAAACTTCCATACTAAAATACAAACTAAGTCCGAAAGGAAAACTCTAAATGTATCTCTAATCCATGGGAAGCTATCAAGGTGTTCCACTAAGAGCTCCTAAGCACTCAACACTCGAATCCCAGCCTCCCTCTTAGAACCTGCCGCAGGAAAAGAAAATGCGGCTGAGCTTAAAAAGCACAGTGAACAGATATATACAAATGGATAACTAAAGCAAAAGAATAACTGAATTGAAATCATAAGGATCTGCTGGATAAAATGATATAAGTCACGATAAGTAGTAAAATAAACGGATAAGTGAAACAGAACCATGAGAACCTGCTGAACAAGATATCAATGAAATATGGGATATATGATAATGGAATCAAAGCATAACAAGGAATATGAAACGGATAACAATCATAACAAGGAAATGCCCAAGTAACAAACATATATCATATCATAGCTAATTGTACATAGGAGCTGCAGACTCCAATAGTACTAGTGTGAAATGGGGTGTATGGCACACATACAATCCATTCACTAAATAACTGAACTAAACAAAGTACCTAGGATGCATCCATATGCTCCCTGCAAAACAGATATACATATACAAGTTCGAGACTGTGCATACGTACGTTAATATAATAATAAATATGGTGGCCATGGTTGCTATATAGCATAAGTGGGAACGCTGTGGACTAAAACCCACCTCCACAGATAGTGTCAATACCATTGGTGCATCAATGGCAAGGCCATGGACTCCCCATGACTAGCTACAAATATGGGCAACATAATAGGCAAAGAACATACAATATAATGATGAGGGACAATTATAAATTGTCCAACTAAGATAATAGCTATATGAAATGAATATAACATGAAACGGATAATCAAACGAATAACTAAACAAATATGAATCAAAGCATAACAAATATCAGGAAACAATGAGTCATGAGAAATCCTTAAGGATATAGTACAAATAGGTTAAGTAATTGTGAAAATCATTTAAACACTGTTTTCATAAACATATTCTTTTAAAAGCAGTTTTCATAAAAGTCATTAAACCTTCATATAAAAGTGGTATCGCCTCGGTCTTATAGCAATCATTTTAAAATAGTGTTTCTCAAAAACATCATTAAGATATATATATATATTCAAAAAGGTTTTTCATACAAGTCATAATATCTAATGGATTACAAAATATCAAAGGATTCGAACACTGAATTCACAGGAGGTAACGAACGAATCATATCAAACAAAACAACCAAACGAATATCAAATGGATCATAAACCAGAATATCAAACATCAAGGAATTAAGTCATGAGATACCCTTACTGAGAAAGGGCAGAATATATGTACCTTAGTAAATGAAATGAAAGCAAACGAGAGAGTGAACACAAGGAAACAATGTCACGCCTTCATCAACGAATCTACACGGATTAGGGTTCATATTATACTTATTAGCTCATTTAATGTCATAACAAATTCTTAATTACTCATTACCATTCATTAATGTGATTAGGGTTTCATATATGAAATTAGGTTAACATATGTTCAATAGTATCTGAATTGATGTTTCAAATGAAATTAGGGTCAAAACACATTAAATGAGGGTAGGTTAAACTAAAACCCTAACTTATAACATAGTTCAAATTTTATCATATTCTGGTCCCCTTATTTATGAATTTTATACCATACTTAAGTGTTTACTGAGGATCTAAAATATTTATCATGAATACTAATACATTTTGGGCACTTACAGTACTTTTCCTAGATTTTATTTCAAAGTGATAGTACCATTTCAAAAATCATTTTCCCAAACCTGCCCAGAAAGTGTACTGCAGGTATACCCCGAAAGTTTGTATTTTCTTAACCCATTTGAACCCTTCAGAAAAATCTACAAAAATTCCAGTAAGACCTATACATCTTAAATATTCTCCTTGTCAAATGAGACCTCCTAACTCCTCACATTTTGGAAATGAAAATTCAAAAACACCAGCTAAATTTCCAGACTCCTAAACTCAGGATTGACATCTAATGTTCTAAAAATCAGAAAGTCACCTATCTGACCTCCAAAATTTATAAATTTTTATATACAGATAGCACACATCCTGAACTTAGTTTTAGACTAAAAAATCTTGCAAAAACACGTTGACATCATCAAATTAGACCCCTTTAAACCCGACCCAAATTCTGGACAGCATGCAGTTGAGACAGAAACAACACAAACCTAACCCTCTTAAACTTTAATCGACCCATATTAATTTCCTAGGGTTTCCAGAATTCATTAGCCGTATTAATTGTCTTTAATGTTCATATTAGGGATTAAACACATAGACCTAGGGCTTGTATAAAATCTGATTCAAATTAAAGAAAAACAACATGAAGTCGAAACATGCATATTACAAGTTTTATGTAACACCCCGAAAATCGTAATGAAACAGCGGAAGACTTAAACGGGGTATTACCAATTTGATCACAGTCGTAAGCATAGATAATCGTTAAAAGTTGCATTTATATTATTCAAAGAAAACTCAATATTCAGAGATTACACATTAATTGCCAAAAGGATAGTTTTTCACAAAAGTGATGATGAGTTTGAAAAAAATGATATAGTTATTTGTGATGAAAAGGGGGTAGATTTCCAATGCCCATGCCAACTCCGTGCTTGAGATTTCCTTAGTTACCTGATATAAAACATGCTTAAAATGTCAACAAAAAGGTTGAGTGAATCCATAGTGTTTAATTTGTAATAGTTTAAATTAGTTTGAACACAAGTTGATTAGTAATACAACGGTGATATCGTTGAAATAAAACAAATAGATATAAGATGGGTAGTAGCACAGCGGTGATATCGCTGTGTATAATATAGATATATTGCCCTAAGCCTCATGACACGCAAACCTTAACATCGGGTGTAATAATAAATGATATAAATAGCCCACATCATAGCAATGATGTAGGTGATAATGCCCTCATCGTAGGAGTTTTCCAAACTCTTGATAATTCGAATAAAGTGCATTTGGTTACCATTTCAGGCTAACTTCAAATGGGTCGTCAACTTCCAATAGATCTATTCACTGAATTCGCGTTCACTCGCAAGTGATTAATGGTTCATGATATGAGGGACTTTTTGGCAGGGTGGTAACTTAGGCAATATTAACTTAGCAATATCAATCAGGGAAGCATACAGAAAAATACTTGTGTTCAGATTTATAGCATGTATCTCCCCACGGGATTTGAAAACATAGTAAAATGTGGGAATATGAACTCACCTCAGTGTAGTAGTAGTAGTCTGAAATGCAATAGAGTCAAATGGTAGGTGGTAGTTCCGACGCGTGACCTAGATTAGTATGGCATAATTTAGTTAACCGACTAAGTTCAAGACTCCACAAATTTAATTCAGAAGTTTTATGTTGTCGTTGCTGGTGTGGCAGCATTTAAGTTTAAAATCATATTTTTAATATTTGAAGTTATTGGCTCAACGGGTTGCACGAGCGTACAAACGAATAGGGATAATGATCGGAATAAACCTTGGTTTTACAATAACCGAGAGACAGAGTGTGAAAAGGTAGTGATAATTAGACGTTGACGGAATATAATAGCCGTGTTGTTGAGGGTACATATATATTTAGCCAAGTGTACTTATATAAAATGCTTGTTTAAAATGTTTTGTTTATTGTCCGTTTATTAGTTTTGATAAAGCACTTCGGGCGTAGGATTTTTATGAATGTTGGGCGTGACCCATATACACGTTTAGTGTAACCGAGATGATTAAAAGTTAAAATTTCCGCATTACAATAATGAATCGCGGTATAATATTTATTAAGATTTTAAATAAATAAATAAAAAAAAACAAATATGTAAGTTAGCTTAAATCAACCACGAGAAATTAATAAGTTACCATTTATATTTTTATTAAGTCGAGCACTCGAATTAATAGTTGTAAGTAAATGTTTACAAGTTTATGTTATTTTTGCAAGTAGTAGTATAAGAGCTTTGCATGCAAAAATATCATTTTATAGTTTGGGTAAACTCATTTTAATCAAATAGGTTTTCAAGTTTTGTCTATTGTTTACATTTCCTTTGTTTGTTTTCGTGACTTCTGTCTTTGATATAAGACGAGGCTTGTCGTGACGTGGGAGGCGGTCGAGTAAAAATTAACGAGTAATGTATGTCGAGAGGTGGCGTCCTTTGTGACGAGTCGAAACAAGAAGGAAAGAAGTTGAGGCATAACTCGAAAACCAAACGTATTCAGAATGGCAATCACAAACTAGACACACCCTGGTGGACTGACAGAACCAAACGGACCCTTGCTTAACTGGGCTTCGGCCCAGCTTAGGACAAATGAACCACAACAGAAAAAGAGGCAAGCAATACAAGTTACTTTTTGTGTTAACCTGCTTGTTCAAAACCAAAAGAGAACCAAAGTATGGGTGGCTCAAGCACTCTTTCTTGATATACTTTGACTACCGAAATGCAACACAAGATGAGTCAACTTCCTATGTTGAGCTCGAGTGGCTTCTATCCATAGCCTCTCGGTTCTATGTAAGTCAAGTAGAACACAAGACTCAAGTTCACATGAACTCGCCACATTTCAACAGATGGACTAAGCCACTAGATGGGCAAAACAGGCGGTTGTCTCGTTAAACCAAACGAGACACAACAGGTCTTACTCACCCTATGTGGGTCGTTGCCGAATCAAGAATAAAACCAAACAAGATGTACCACTGTGGTGCTACCACAGTGGGTTTCGACACTCGACCAACACCAAATACAACAAATAAATTAAACACCATGTATTCAAACCAAATGTACCACGAATGAAAACGAGCCGAGACTAAAACGTGACTAAGAACTTACCTATTCCACTGAATTACATAAGCAAACTCTTGGAGTCGAACATAAGTGACCTAAAATGACAAGGACCTAAGGCGTACGAACCTCACTATACTCGATCATAAATTCATTTTGAAGCTTATATTTCTTTTTAGGCATAATTTCAAACACTTTGTGTGTACATTTTCAACACCATGATTCGGCTAATCCAACTCTTAATCACAACCCCAAACGATACCACTTCGAGATTCGAGCCAATAACAAGTTTTATATTAGTGTTCATATAACTTTTATTAGTTCTAAAAGCCCTTTTTAATCCACACCATACTTAACATAACCTCAACTGAAAATCGAAGGCATAAAGAAAAATCACAAGAATAGCAAACTTGATATCTAAACTATAATCCAAACAATATTATAACAAATCCAATTAATTTCGTAGGTTCGAATGAAGAGATCAAACAATGAATTTAAAACCTTACAAATAATAGTGTCGCTTAACAAGGAGACCAAGAGTAAACCCGAATCCGTCTTCAAGCAAATCCACCACCCTCCGATGAGATTGAATCTTACTATGAATTTGTGTTGGTGGAGTTTTGAGAGGGTGTGGATTCACTTGTGGATCGATTGGCTTATAAAGAGTAATACAAGGAAGGCTTGCCCCTCCTCATCTTGATGATCAGTTGGAGGTGTAGCTCAAAAGAGTAAGGCCTCATCACAGCTTAGTCATCTCTTCTTGGATCTTGCGTTGTCCTTTGAATTGGCAGGGGTGGTAGTCGTCTCCTGGTGGACAGAAAGGAAAGGCATCATCATTTGTTTGTTATTGATCTGAGGATAAGGACATGGAGATGACGGTTTGGTTTTGGATGGGGAGCAGCGATTTCAGAAGAAGCAGTGAGATGAGAGGGAAAAGAGGAGATGGCGTGGGTGGGGATAGGTGAGAGAGGATGGATATAAAGTTTTTATATATATTATTTTCTTATTGTATTATGAGTATAATAAAAGAGGTAAGTAAAAAGGTAAATGTTAAGTAAGAAAATAAAAGGTGAGTGTGTATATAAATTAAAATGTGGAGGTTAAATAAAAAGCGAGACGTGGGAATGTTTTTGATTTTGTAACGCTCGAAGGAATTTAACGAACCTCGTGTTTTAATGACTCTCGATATTAAATTATTAGACCTATGCCATACTATCACGGTGTCGGGACGCGTGTGGTTCCAGTAAAAAAATGGAACGTGAGTTTTGCCATATATATATATATATATATATATATATATATATATATATATATATATATATATATATATATATATATATATATATATATGTAAAAAAAAATGTAGTCCGCGCAAAAGGTTATTTAACATAAATTGGTATCATTCGGTGATTAACATTATTAATGACATGGGATTTTTTTACGAGGTATTACAGTACCCACCCGTTAGACTGGATTCGTCCCGAATCCTAAGATGTGGTAGTAGTCGGAGTTGTGTTATCAAACAAGTGGGGGTATTTAGAACGGATTTGATCTTCGCGTTCCCATGTGTACTCTGGTCCTCTCTTAGAGTTCCATCTAACTTTGACAATAGGGATACGGATTTGTTTCAATCGTTTGACATCTCCATCCAAGATTTCTATTGGTTCTTCATCACAGGTTAGCTTATCGTTAAGTCGAATTTCTTTTAAGGGAACGACAGGGGTTTCATCCGATAAACACTTCTTCAGGTTCGATACGTGAAAGGTATTGTGTACCCTACTAAGCTCTTCAGGGAGTTCAAGCTTGTAACCGTTGTCTGATTTGTACTATTTTCTCAGTGGTTTAATGAATAAATTGAGGTCATGAGATCTGAACGTCTCAAATTTTTGCCCAACAACGGGTGGTCGGTACTTTCGACCATAAAGTACCTCAAATGAAACAACCCTTCTACTAGTGAGATATCTGGTGGTTGTAGGAGGATTTGATTAATGGTTATCCCAGCTATTTCAATCATTCGCTCATGCCATTGTTGTGTCTCCTAGAGCCTATTTTGTGTACTCATCCTTCGTGGGAGGTAGGTGTAGTTGTCGACATGAAAGGGTGGATTTCATTAGAACAATGAGGCTAGATATCGCTATTTTTCTCATGGCGGCTATAGAGAATCTAAGGGAAAAGTCCCTTGGTGTGAATGACAAGGAATAACATGTCAGTAGGCATATATGGCTAGTCGAGAGTGATGGCCCATGAGTCAGAACTAAGGGCAAATTCGGATGCCAATGATTGGGAACGCTCAAAAGTTATCTTCGAATAATGCTCTTGATGGCAGGTGCTTAACTTGTTGAGGCAAAACTATGATGTACTGTGACTCAAGATCGTGGCATAGTGGTCTAAGTCAGGTGGGTACTTTGTCGAGGGATGTTTGTCTCGTTACAGAAGGAAGTTAAAGGTCTTATAGCCAGATGTGACCTCTTATAATCCATGTGAAAGTGATGTCATGTGTCAAAGAGATTATGTTATCTAAAACTCTGAAAGGGCACATCGTCTCTTAAGTAATTGCTTATCCAATTTCACGTGCTTCTACCAGGTGAGAATCTTTACCTTACAGGATGAGTGGAAAGGTTGCACTTTGAAGGAATAGTGTTAAGGTATGGCATATCTGTAATTTCAATCTTAGGCAAGTCAGGTATTGTGCGTTTTCCTTGCTTAGAGGTATTGATAAAATTTTCGTTCGAAATTTTCATTTGAGTATGCGTTTACACGAATCTGACCAAATTAATAATTCAAAAGACACAAATTCCTTTGTTTGAGGTTAATAGTCGAGTAATTTAATGCGACCCTGGAAAATTTAAAGTTTAGTGAAACGATTTTTTTTTTTTTTTTTTTTAAAGGCGGTTTTGATAAGACAATTTCACATAGATCACTGTTTAGACATTTGTTAACATACGAAATCTTGATAAGGTTTGACTAAAATAGGTATATAATTCCGTAGTGTAGGTTTCTAAGCATGGTATAGATAAAATAACTTTACAAAAATTAACACTCAGTCGCACTATAATATGCAAAAGTTTGATATGGTTTGACCAGAGAAAACTTTTTAACTCACAAAATGAGCATCTCGGAGAAATACTTATGTAATTGAAACAAACGCGTTTTTAAAGAAAGATTCTTGAAAGTGAAATCATCAAAGTTGGAAGTATAGTTGAGCATGGCATTTATATATGTTTTCGAAAGTTTTAAGGACAAAGTCTAGTTTTCCATGTTTGATAGTGTTTGGTTGATGAATATTAGGTGAAGTTTATAGGTATGGTATTTAATTCGCTAGGACAGTATTGGGATGTATCATGACTTATGAGTGAGTCGGATATTGTGTCATAGGGCATTTTCCTTGGCTACGAGCGTAAGTTGTGTATCAATGGTCGTTTGGTACGTTGAGACCGCTTGGTATTTCAGCGTGTGAGTAAGGTCAACTCAAAACGGATTTTTGAGGCTGCATAATCTAGAACTCCTAGAGAAAACGTTGTAAGGGTGATTGTATATTGATTGTCCAATACAAGGTATCCATTACTTATAAGGGAATTCTCATTATACGATGTGGATAGGGTGAATTGTACATTGACCGCACAATGTCAATCATGGTATCTTGTTATTCCTCATCGCGGACAAAGATCCTTGATCTACCTCTAAGGTTTGATTTAGTGAACAGGGGTGTTTTGGATCACTCTTACGTCCTAGTCAAGCTAATTCTCTCAAAGAATTAGTGAAAGATTTGGCAATTTCCCAAAATAGTGGTTTGCTTTGATCTGTAAAGTCTTAAGACTTTCATCAGGTTATAAGTCATCCCGTTGTGTATTCACATTCCCTAGTCAAGAGTTTCATTTACTTCCCTCGAGGGGTCCTCATCGTATTGTTAAGATCCTATTATCATAAGGTATGCGGACGAGTTTCTCAAAGTGGGTAATAGACCAAAAATGTCTAGGCCTGGAGTTATGTGGACACTAAGTCGATGTCTTATGGGTGTCTAGTAGGTTTATGGTGCAACCTTAAGTGATGACGTTGGTTCTATTAGTAGTCAAATGGCTAGTTTGGTGGTGCGCTTAACACGAATGGTAAAGTCTTGAAGAATGGTGTTGATTGCTACCAGAAATCAGTTGGTTGATCCGTTAGTGTACTTAGTGTCTAACACAGAAAGCATGGTTTCGGTTTAGGGGCTAAATGTAATCATCATCATGATTGTTATCGAGTACAGAAAGGTAAGTCTCAGTCACCCTTGGGGTTATGAGTCATTTGGTAGTTATCGAATTTACAGGTTGTCTGCTTGACGGTGGGATCCTTCGAAATCGGATGATGTGAAGTAAAGTGAGATGTCATAAGGTTAAGTTTCGTACAAATTCTTATGGTAGTGGTCGTAGGTAATCCCGTTGATTGTGGCTATGTTCGTTGGAAGGTTGTTTCTATAATGGCTAATGATGTAACTGGTCCTTGTAGAATAGAATATACGGCGAGACTAGACTGATTTCATGTGATAAGATGGTGTCGAAGTCTATTTGTGTTTATTAGTACGGATGCCCATAACTTGCACGACTTTTTATGTAAGGTTATGATTTCTCAAAAGTAGTAGTAGAAATTCTAACTTTTTTCAAAAATTTTAGACAACTATCCCCAGCATAGCATGGTCCTACTTGAATTATGCATAGGTGATCAGGCTTTGCATAATTAAAGTTCAACGATGCAATGTTGGATTTAGTTTAAAGGGAGGTATCGGTAACTCTGTTCGTAAAGTGGTAGCTTAATATACTTTTCAAAGAGGATTTAGTTCATAGGGTGATTATATAATAGGTTGAAAAACGGTGTGTAGAAGAGTTTATAAAAATGGTGACGGAAAATTTGGACAAATGTACCTTAGTTTACAAAATGTTGGCGAAACCGTTTGTTGGTCTATGGAATAGTATTAAAGTAGCAAATCGATTTATTACAAAAAATAAGGTAGTTCATAATATGTGAAATAGTTTATAGAATAATAGGGATGACCCTTTATTATTATTGGCAGTAAGGCCGCAATTTTTGATTTTTTTGTAGTAAAACGTTTTGTAGGTAACGAAAAATTGGTTTGTGATGCATTGCGATATAGTTTGTTGTTTTATCAGCGGTTAATGTGGTGCTTAGAGGGGCAAAATAATTTATGAGTCAATAATAAAACTTGTATGGTGTTTGCAACATAGTCTGCAGGGTGTCAGTAAAAACATTTGTTGGTTTATAGATTTGTAGTAGGGTAGCAAATTTTGTTTATTGTGTTTATATCAAATAGTCTGTGGGATGATTCGTAAAATAGCTTGTATGTCGATAGCGACACCGTTTATTATTTTTATAAGAGGGTAGTAAGGTAGTCAAATAGTCGAAAAATGGAAGCAAAGTGGTGGTTTATTGGGTGGTAAAGTAGAGTAACGAAATGACTAATGGGATAGTGATAAACAATATATAAAGTTTTAGCGAAATGTTTTATAAAGTGATAGTAAATGATTTCACCAGATAGTAGCAAAACGGTCTGTAGGGTGTTTACAAAGTGGTTTACATGAAACTAACAAAACAACTCATAAGTTGATAGTGGTAGGGTATCAAGTTGGTATATTACATGGTAATAGTTTGTAAAATGGTATAGTTTATAGGATAAGTGGTAAAACATGGAGTGCAATGGGCGACTGTTGATATGAGATTGTGCACCAATTTCGTAGGAAAGTACTTATTAGAAGAGTGAGACATAGTAAGGATGTTCCTATTAATAGACATATGTAATACAACGAGATTAGCTCAACCATGATAAGGTCAGAATAAATCATGACCACCTTAATATGATATCATGTAGATACAATCACCACACATATGACGGAAAATCTCGGCTCTTTAGACCGATATCAATGCATAGCATAGTCGAACCACATGTCCAAATGATAACTTGTCTCAAATTTGTTATTCAACAAAGAGATACTACAAGCGTCACTAATTTGGCCATACGTCCCTTGGTTTGGATAGAAGCTATTGATGATAATAGTGCAGTCTAAGAACTACTTAGTGCTCTTCTGGGTGGGTCCTCGGTGGTGGTATGATGTGATGGTGGTGAAGGTGATGCTGATACAGGTGATGGTGATGAGGATGCTGGTGCTGGTGATGGTGGTATGATAGCTGGTGGTGGTACCAATGGGGCTGAAGGTGCACGTGCTCGTTTCCGGGCAGTGTACTTCCTAGGTGGGCCCCCTTGGCAAGGCACATAAAGTTGCCCGAATGGTGCGGGCCCATAAGGCTGTAGAAATCTAACTACCCTACGCCGGCGAACCGGTGCAGGTGGTGGTGGTATGGGTGAAGCCAAGTCGTAAGAGTCGGAGTCAGACGACTCGTCATCCGCCTCTGTCCTAGAGGAATGGTGAGTCAAAACTGGTGGTGGTGATGGAAGACAATCAGCAGGTAAAAACTGATGGGTCTCCATGTACTGATCCCATGTCAGGGGACCGTACACTGGTGAAGTCGGGTGACAAGGAGATGTAACAGCTGGGGTAGGAGAAACCTCACCCTCCTCAAAGGGCTCAGTCTCTCCGCACATGGTCTCGGATAAGGTGGTAGTATGGTCAACTAGCATGGTGGTATCGGTGTCAGTATCTGATAAAATCATAACAGTAGTGGGTGGAGTAGCTGATGGTACTGGTGTCACTTCGGTCTCAACATCAGACAAAATGATGACGGGGATCGGGGGAGACATGGTACTGTAATATCCCAATAATAATAAGTGTAAGTCATTAATAATATAAATATGCATTAGTCATAATAACATTCGTAGGTGATAAAACTAATTCGTTATGCATAATCTGCCAAGCAAATCTCAATGCATGTGTTAATAAAGTGTTAATATTCTTTCATTATGCATAATCTACCAAGCAAATCTCAATGCAAAAGTTCGTAAGTGATGGCACGGAGGGCATAGGGTGGTAAAGTTTTAAAAATGGTCCTTTTAGAAATCGCGGTTATAGTCCAATGTTTTAAAAATCAATTGGTTCTCTATAACCTAGGCTCTGATGCCAATCAGTAACACCCCGAAAATCGTAAGGAAACAGCGACAGACTTAAACGGGGTATTACCAATTTGATCACAGTCGTAAGCATAGATAATCGTTAAAAGTTGCATTTATATTATTCAAAGAAAACTCAATATTCAGAGATTACACATTAATTGCCCAAAGGATAGTTTTTCACAAAAGTGATGATGAGTTTGAAAAAAATGATATAGTTATTTGAAATGAAAATGGGATAGATTTCCAATGCCCATGCCAACTCCGTGCTTGAGATTTCCTTAGTTACCTGAGATAAAACATGTTTAAAATGTCAACACAAAGGTTGAGTGAATCCATAGTGTTTAATTTGTAATAGTTTGAATTAGTTTGAACATAAGTTGATTAGTAATACAACGGTGATATCGTTGAAATAAAACAAATAGATATAAGATGGGTAGTAGCACAACGGTGATATCGCTGTGTATAATATAGATATATTGCCCTAAGCCTCATGACACGCAAACCTTAACATCGGGTGTAATAATAAATGATATAAATAGCCCACATCGTAGCAATGATGTAGGTGATAATGCCCTCGTCGTAGGAGTTTGCCAAACTCTTGATAATTCGAATAAAGTGCATTTGGTTACCATTTCAGGCTAACTTCAAATGGGTCGTCAACTTCCAATAGATCTATTCACTGAATTCGCGTTCACTCGCAAGTGATTAATGGTTCATGATATGAGGGACTTTTTGGCAGGGTGGTAACTTAGGCAATATTAACTTAGCAATATCAATCAGGGAAGCATACAGAAAAATACTTGTGTTCAGATTTATAGCATGTATCACCCCCACGGGATTTGAAAACATAGTAAAATGTGGGACTATGAACTCACCTCAGTGTAGTAGTAGTAGTCTGAAATGCAATAGAGTCAAATGGTAGGTGGTAGTTCCGACGCGTGACCTAGATTAGTATGGCATAATTTAGTTAACCGACTAAGTTCAAGACTCCACGAATTTAATTCAGAAGTTTTATGTTGTCGTTGCTGGTGTGGCAGCATTTAAGTTTAAAATCATATTTTTAATATTTGAAGTTATTGGCTCAACGGGTTGCACGAGCGTACAAACGAATAGGGATAATGATCGGAATAAACCTTGGTTTTACAATAACCGAGAGACAAAGTGTGAAAAGGTAGTGATAATTAGACGTTGACGGAATATAATAGCCGTGTTGTTGAGGGTACATATATATTTAGCCAAGTGTACTTATATAAAATGCTTGTTTAAAATGTTTTGTTTATTGTCCGTTTATTAGTTTTGATAAAGCACTTCGGGCGTAGGATTTTTATGAATGTTGGGCGTGACCCATATACACGTTTAGTGTAACCGAGATGATTAAAAGTTAAAATTTCCGCATTACAATAATGAATCGCGGTATAATATTTATTAAGATTTTAAATAAACAAATAAAAAAAAACAAATATGTAAGTTAGCTTAAATCAACCACGAGAAATTAATAAGTTACCATTTATATTTTTATTAAGTCGAGCACTCGAATTAATAGTTGTAAGTAAATGTTTACAAGTTTATGTTATTTTTGCAAGTAGTAGTATAAGAGCTTTGCATGCAAAAATATCATTTTATAGTTTGGGTAAACTCATTTTAATCAAATAGGTTTTCAAGTTTTGTCTATTGTTTACATTTCCTTTGTTTGTTTTCGTGACTTCTGTCTTTGATATAAGACGAGGCTTGTCGTGACGTGGGAGGCGGTCGAGTAAAAATTAACGAGTAATGTATGTCGAGAGGTGGCGTCCTTTGTGACGAGTCGAAACAAGAAGGAAAGAAGTTGAGGCATAACACGAAAACCAAACGTACTCAGAATGGCAGTCACAAACTAGACACACCCTGGTGGACTGACAGAACCAAATGGACCCTTGCTTAAGTGGACTTAGGCCCAGCTTAGGACAAATGAACCACAACAGAAAAAGAGGTAAGCAATACAAGTTACTTTTTGTGTTAACCTGCTTGTTCAAAACCAAAAGAGAACCAAAGTATGGGTGGCTCAAGCATTCTTTCTTGATATACTTTGACTACCGAAATGCGACACAAGACGAGTCAACTTCCTATGTTGAGCTCGAGTGGCTTCTATCCATAGCCTCTCGGTTCTATGTAAGTCAAGTAGAACACAAGACTCAAGTTCACATGAACTCGCCACATTTCAATAGATGGACTAAGCCACTAGATGGGCAAAACAGGCGGTTGTCTCGTTAAACCGAACGAGACACAACAGGTCTTACTCACCCTATGTGGGTCGTTGCCGAATCAAGAATAAAACCAAACAAGATGTACCACTGTGGTGCTACCACAGTGGGTTTCGACACTCGACCAACACCAAATACAACAAATAAATTAAACACCATGTATTCAAACCAAATGTACCACGAATGAAAACGAGCCGAGACTAAAACGTGACTAAGAACTTACCTATTCCACTGAATTACATAAGAAAACTCTTGGAGTCGAACATAAGTGACCTAAAACGACAAGGACCTAAGGCGTACGAACCTCACTATACTCGATCATAAATTCATTTTGAAGCTTATATTTCTTTTTAGGCATAATTTCAAACACTTTGTGTGCACATTTTCAACACCATGATTCACCTAATCCAACTCTTAATCACAACCCCAAACGATACCACTTCGAGATTCGAGCCAATAACAAGTTTTATATTAGTGTTCATATAACTTTTATTAGTTCTAAAAGCCCTTTTTAATCCACACCATACTTAACATAACCTCAACTGAAAATCGAAGGCATAAAGAAAAATCACAAGAATAGCAAACTTGATATCTAAACTATAATCCAAACAATATTATAACAAATCCAATTAATTTCGTAGGTTCGAATGAAGAGATCAAACAATGAATTTAAAACCTTACAAATAATAGTGTCGCTTAACAAGGAGACCAAGAGTAAACCCGAATCCGTCTTCAAGCAAATCCACCACCCTCCGATGAGATTGAATCTTACTATGAATTTGTGTTGGTGGAGTTTTGAGAGGGTGTGGATTCATGATTTGTTTATTTTTATAGTATTATTTTTCCAAAGGAAAGAGGCAACGTATGCGTTTTCCCCGGGTCGTGTCCCAACGAAGGTCGAATATCGAGTTGTCGTAACGTGTCGAATACGTGTGGTGAATGTGAAAAAAGAGTGGTGATTTGTGAATTTATATTACGAACAATAAAATAATAAAAGTAAACAATTAATTAAGCTAATGAAACAATTAAACTAAGCATACGAACTTTAAGACGAAAATTTGAATTTAATAACGCTACGTGACGAATTATAAAACGTAAATAAAAGTGATTTTGTGAAATTTAAAACCTAAAAATAATTTTCCTATATTAAATCTGATAAAAGGAAATTTTTGGAAAAAGAAAAATATTTTTTTTTGATTTTTTAATAATTTTTATGAATTAAAACCATTTAAAACTAATTAGGTGATTTAACTAAAATGCAAAAGTAAAGAAAACGAATGGACTGAAAAAGTAGTTTAGAAAAAACTAAATTATAAAAGAAAATTTGGAAAAATAAAAGTTTTATAAAAGCTGAGGGACTAAAGTTGTAAAAACTGAAACTATTATAGATTTAATAAAAGACAGGGACTAAAATTGCCAAAAAAAACAAACTATTTAACACTAAAACTACCTAGGCACGATTTAAACTAAATCAGAAAATTAAGGGACCAAAAGTGATAAACTCCGAAACTTATTTTATTTATTTTCTTTTTGTATCAGTCCTAACAAGCTACTTTCAATAGCTTAAAACAAACTCAAAACTCAACCAAATTTTAAAATAAAAACTGTTTTGGAAAGCTTATCAAACAGAGATTATTAAAATCTAAAAAGCCCTATCACAAAAACTTAATTGCTAAGTTAAATTTGGCCTAGATCAGTAGTGAAAAACCACAAGTGGGCTGATGTAGCAGGCAATCAAGAGAATATGCCAAATTGCAGGCCTCTATAAGCAATCAAATAAGCTACAAAACTCAGATCCCAGATGCTCTGCTTATACCCTACTATGCTATCTCTTTGAAAAAAAAAAAAACAAGACCTCAAATTATCTGGTTAAGCCAGAAAAGCCAATAGTTCAGCAGCTCTAGAACCTGCACTATTTTTGACAGCAGAAAGATGAAAAGTGCAGTCCTAGTCTAAACTAATCCAAGTGTTGCAACCACTTTTTAATATCTTAGATGATCCTCAAAAATTGCCGCAATGAAATTCTCAGCTACTAACAAACAGTTCTAAAATAAAAGCAGCTTAAGAACTAATGCAATTCACTCTAAACTGATGCCTATCTTAAACTTTCTAAAACTATACTACTTTAAACTCATTAAGAACAATTAAACAAGAGCAGCTAAGGAATAATAAACAATACGCAGAACTAAAAGAACATATAACAAGCTACTAAATCAATGCTTACAAAATGGTCCTGCTGCAATAATAGATTAACTCAGAATATAATCAACCCAGGCTTAAGCCACAATCAATATACCCCATATCCAGCTTAATCCAGAATCTCATCCCACAGCTATTTCAAGTGACTTTTTTTTTTTTTTTTTACTTCTCTTTGACTTTTTCTCTTTTGAGAAACAAACAATATGAAATTCAACAAAAGCTTAACATAAGCTTATAAAATCAGACAAACAGCTTAATAATAAGCTTGGAAATATTTATATATATATATATATATATTTTTTTTAATACACTCAATAAAAATAATACTAATAAAATTTAATTCAAGAACAACTATATAAACTGAAATGAAAATTTCATTAACCAAAACAAATACAAAGTTAAATTCGGATATTAAAAAAATTATTAAAAACTAAAAATTACAATAAAAATTTAATCTAAAAATTAATAAAGAAAATTACAAGCCTCGTTCTGAGGAGTGATCCCGCTATTTATAGCACACGGCCGATTCTTCTGGAGTGTCCACGCTGGCGATCCGTGCCTTCCTCAGCTCCATATCTACCCTTAGATCATTCCTTTGCATCATTCCTTCAATCACAGCCGTATGATCAAAAGTGTGAGGTGTTCGGTCCAATCAGTAGCTGCCACGCGTCATTCTCCTTGTCAGAGTCTTCTAGAATATCCAATGATTGACATCTATACCCTTAATTGCTGTTAAACTTCGTACGGTAATTCTTAGGGTTTTGGTGAATAGTAACTAAGGTGAAAGGGGGAAGAACTGGGATGCGGGTGTAATTTGGGGCGTGTGTTTTGTTTGTGTGATAAGTGTGTGATTTAGTTTATTTCTTTTTGACTCTTTTGACCGAGTGGTTTGACCGGGTTTAAGATTGGATGGACCGGGTCTAGGGGGTTTGGATTGGGCTAGGGGTTTTAACACTTGGGCTTGTTTTATGTTTTGGAATTGGATTTAGTATTGTGCAATCTTAAATCCGGATAAAAGGTGAAATTTTAGGGACCAACTTTGTATTTTCTGATTTCTCAAGGACTGATCTTGCCAATTCTTCAAAATATTATCCAAGGGCTTTATTTGACAATCTCTGAAAATATGAAGGACCTCGGGTTGACTTTGACTTTATTGTGTCCCGGCATCGGCTAAAAATAACACTTCCATATCTCGTGCTCGTTTTTCCGGTTCTTTCTTGATTTTTGTCCTTTTCTTCGATATCCGTGCCTGCATATGTAAAAACACAAAAACACAATATCTTTTGGCATTATGGTCGGGTTTTTGGTCGTTTTGGTCCGGTTTTGGTCGGTAAATGGTATGTTTTTAAGCACATACCAAAATTCCCCCAGACTAAGCTATTGCAATGTCCTCATGCAATGTTATAGGAACACGTTTTTGAAACCGAAAATTTCCAATCTCTTTTTACTAACTTTGAAAAGTAGCAAAATTTTCAACAGAGATTAAGAAATCTTAAGTTCTAAAAACTCCCCGATTTTCCTTTTATTTTATTTTTGTATTTTTCTTATTATTCAAGTGACAGCTTTGTTGACAATCATTATCTTTCGATAACTTTTAGGATCACGGAGCAGGAAACACGACTCATAAAGAAGTGACCATACGGATAAAATTCGTAGTTCCTGATTTTTCACAAGTCCCCAAACTAAGCTTAAAAACGAAATCATTGTCATTTACAAGTTAGATTACCAACACTACTCAGAAAGCTAATTGTGGACTTCTTGTTCCCAAATTCCTATTTTCCTCTATTTATTTTATTTTTGGTGAGAAATGAATTTCTTCAAGTTCTCGTTTCGATAATTTCTTAGTCCGATAAAGATACCTAGTTTAGACGCTAAGTAGTTTCCAAATCTTCCCTCGAAAACCGTTGCATACAAAAATGAGGTCCACATCAAGGTCTCTGATTTAACACGATTTTGAGGATATCCTTTTTATTTGCGACCGAAACAACTCATCTACGAGTCCAGAGACGGAAGCCTTTATTAGGACACCCCCGGAGTCGAAATTTGGCATTTTTAACATTATTAAGCACATATTATTAATCCTTGGCCCTTTATAACAATCACAACATCGGCTGCGAACCGGCAAGATGTGATAGTCTATTATGACCTTGGAATTTTTTCCTCTGCCTTTATTAGAAGTCTACAACATCGGCTGCGAACCGGCAAGATGCAGAAAACTTTTTATGGCTTTGGATTATTATTATTATTCATTATTCATTAATATTTTGCCAAATTCCGAGTCCTACGGCTTTTATAACAATCCCAACATCGGTTGTGAGCCGGCAAGATGGAATAGTCTATTACACCGTAACACTGGCAGTACCTTGATGCGTACCCAACTTCCATAAGCAAGGATTCTCTAAGGAAGAAATAAAAACTAATTATCGCCAAAACTAAAATAGCTTTAATTATTCCTAGATATCTATTTTTGAGTGAAACAAGCTTATGGGAACAAAAAGCCACAAGTAACTTCGATGAGCTCTAAAGAGATCCAACTACTCCATGTTTAGCAATCTAACTTATAAACAACTCTATCATTTCTCGTTCTTCGCAAATTTAAAATCTTAAATAATAAGATCCGCGAATGCTTAGCCTTATAATCAAGCCATGCATATATAAAGTCAAATACGGGAACTTGCAAACTCTTAAAAAGAATTCGCGTTTTCTAGCTCCTTGTGTAAAAGACTAGCACGAGCTTATAGATTATAGATGGTTAAGGGAACAAGCTAGGGCTCAACACGCCCGGTCAAGTCAGAATTTTATTCCTACTCTCACCAGCGGAAAGTCAACAAAAATGTCAAAATTTATTATATTTTTGCAAAAAATTTTTAAATTTTTCTCATTTTTTTGGATTTTTTTCAATTTTGGAGGAAAAACGGGGTTGCATGAGAAAACGGCAAAATTTGCAAGGCAAAAATCAAATCGCAAGATTACCCCCCCAGACTAAAACGAGACATTGTCCTCAATGTCTTAAAGGTAAGGGTTCTCCTACATAAATCTAAGGCCGTTTATTAATTATGCCAAAAGATAGATGTAAAACGATAAGATTTTAGGATATCGGATAAGCAGCGAATGATGAAACTCGAGTAGCGTGAAGGAAACTACGAGCACGAGAGTCTTCATCATCGGGCATTCCTGGTCACATCATAAGAAAACCACGAAACACAAGATACGGAAGAGGTAGCCCTCCTCACTCATTTTATTAGAAATAAGATAAGAAGATAAAATGATAAGCATGGGGTGCCTCCCACGAAGCGCTTGTTTTTGGTAACCGAGTCACATGAGCTTGACTCGACCCCGAATTTATTTGTCCATGGGGGAGCAAGTGGAAAAGATAATCTCAATCGGACTTTCGTTCAAGATGTTTGGATAAACACTGAAGTACATGAAAGTTCCACTCCGATGAGATACCCGCGGCTCTAGATAGAAAAGAAAATGCCGGGGTCAAAGATGGTATCTTCACTCCCGAAGGAGTGAAAGAGAGAAGAAAGCACCGGATAGGTGATGAAGAGGAGAAAGATCTTTATCAGAATGGAAATCCATTCTTCATCAACAAAGACCTCGGGAGGGAGGGTTGGGTTGAAATTATTGATAATCAAACTCTTAGGATAGAGTACATCTCCCCCCGGGTCATGATCTTCCTCAAAATCTTAGAAATCATACTCTGAAGGAGATATGATATGATTCTTATGAAGTTCGTCTTTGAGCTTAATCTCTGAAAGGATATACGGAGGTGGGACATGTGCTGTACTTTGTGTGCTAGAAGTTTGCACCTCGTCCATTATTGTCTCCGTATCTGACTCAATATCAGAAAGAATTCCATCATCAGGTGGTTTAGCAGGAGGGCGAGGGGATGAAGGATAAACGTGAAATGACTCAGTTTCTGGAAGGGGATCACTGTTAAGCAATTTTTCAAGAAAAAGTACATCCCCTTCTGAGTCATGGGAATCGTCGGGGCGAGGTATTGGTAAAATCAGCTCATCAAATGTAGAGTCCTCGTCCTCGACGTTCTCTAACCCTTCATCGAAAAGAGGATTAACTTTGCAAGAAGTATACTCATCATTGAATTCAAAAAGAGGGTTAGAGAAAATCCCGGAGGTAGCTTTGGAAATGTCAAGAGAATATTCACAAGATTGCAGATCACTTTCACCGTCGGATATTTCCTCGGACTCACTTGGGATTGGGACAAGGTTCTCAACATTGTCTGATTCCGTTGCCGGAATAGTGTCGAGAAGCTCGTCCCCCATTTTTAGAGAGTCCTCGAGTACTTCGGTAGGAAAGACGGGTGCTATTTGAGGGAAGGTTACCGGAACAAATCTCTCCTCGTCATCATCGGAATCATCGTCATAGTAAATTAAGCTCTCTCGAAATTTAGCTGCTCTTTCCTCGGCAAGTAATTCTTCCATGGACTTCCCGGGAGTATTAAGACTAGCCGCTTGCTCTCGATATCGAACCACAAGTTTTTCAATTTCGCGCATTCCATCTTGATTTGGATGATTGACGGGATTTTGTGGGGGTTGGTAATTGTCAAAACCGTGAGTATTATAGCAAGGATTAGGTTCATAGTGATTTTGATTCCACGGTTGACATTGATAATCATTATGAGGTCCCCCACAATTTGTACAAGAAAAGTTCGGTGTATATGGTTCTTGCTCATAAAAGTTTTGAGGAGGGTGATTGAAATTGTTTTGAGGATAATCGGGAATGTTCGGATTAAAATCATAAGTATATGAATTTTCGGCTTCCGAAGCACAAAACGAACAAAATCCATTGATCAAATTACTACCACACCTCTCGCAAGTACACCGTTGACAATAAGACGATGTCGGATCAATTGAATCTCCACACCCATCGCAATAACGTTGATTGAACGAAGATATATCGGGCTGTGGTGGGTAGTCGGAGAAATTTGATGATTCATTGAAAGAGTTTGGATAAGCAAATACAGTTTCAGCTTTCGAATAAGAACACATACAAAGCCCTCGACTAAATTCACATTCGTTGCAAAAACATCGGTCACAAAGTGAATTGTCCCCCAACTGATCTCCACACTTAAAACAAATAGGATCCATAAGAATTAAACATAAGAGGGTGAAAGAGATAGAATTATACGGTGTAGAGGGTTAAAGAAGAAGAATCAAAAGGATGAGAGGATAAGAAGATTATTTTTGGATTTTTATAAAAGAAAAAGAAATAAAATATTTTTGGATTTTTATATTTATAAGAAAAATTAGAATTATTATCTTTTTGGTGATCGTTGATCAACCGTACTCGTTTCTTTCAAAACTACGCGCAGCGTGGCGGGAGAGAAGAATGGATCTCTCTTCGGTCTGCAATTTAATGTCAAGACCTCCTTAAACCCCGTAATTAGGTTGTAGTAAAGAAATAATCCAAGAAACGTTTAATTTTCCGATCTCTTTTGTTGTTATTTCGGAATGGTTTACAACCGCCCTCCTTCAACGGAAGACCGAGGATGTTTATTAATGGTGAAAACACTTTAGGAAAAGTGTTTTTTAATTATTTTCTTTTTGTATTTTTATTTTTTTATAAAAACGATAACTTCCGAGGAAGGGTCTTCAAAACACGATTCGACGAACGAAATCACGAACTCACTTCAACCTTCCCCGGCAGCGGCGCCATTTTTGATTTGTTTATTTTTATAGTATTATTTTTCCAAAGGAAAGAGGCAACGTATGCGTTTTCCCCGGGTCGTGTCCCAACGAAGGTCGAATATCGAGTTGTCGTAACGTGTCGAATACGTGTGGTGAATGTGAAAAAAGAGTGGTGATTTGTGAATTTATATTACGAACAATAAAATAATAAAAGTAAACAATTAATTAAGCTAATGAAACAATTAAACTAAGCATACGAACTTTAAGACGAAAATTTGAATTTAATAACGCTACGTGACGAATTATAAAACGTAAATAAAAGTGATTTTGTAAAATTTAAAACCTAAAAATAATTTTCCTATATTAAATCTGATAAAAGGAAATTTTTGGAAAAAGAAAAATATTTTTTTTTGATTTTTTAATAATTTTTATGAATTAAAACTATTTAAAACTAATTAGGTGATTTAACTAAAATGCAAAAGTAAAGAAAACGAATGGACTGAAAATGTAGTTTAGAAAAAACTAAATTATAAAAGAAAATTTGGAAAAATAAAAGTTTTATAAAAGCTGAGGGACTAAAGTTGTAAAAACTGAAACTATTATAGATTTAATAAAAGACAGGGACTAAAATTGCCAAAAAAAACAAACTATTTAACACTAAAACTCCCTAGGCACGATTTAAACTAAATCAGAAAATTAAGGGACCAAAAGTGATAAACTCCAAAACTTATTTTATTTATTTTCTTTTTGTATCAGTCCTAACAAGCTACTTTCAATAGCTTAAAACAAACTCAAAACTCAACCAAATTTTAAAATAAAAACTGTTTTGGAAAGCTTATCAAACAGAGATTATTAAAATCTAAAAAGCCCTATCACAAAAACTTAATTGCTAAGTTAAATTTGGCCTAGATCAGTAGTGAAAAACCACAAGTGGGCTGATGTAGCAGGCAATCAAGAGAATATGCCAAATTGCAGGCCTCTATAAGCAATCAAATAAGCTACAAAACTCAGATCCCAGATGCTCTGCTTATACCCTACTATGCTATCTCTTTGAAAACCAAAAAAAACAAGACCTCAAATTATCTGGTTAAGCCAGAAAAGCCAATAGTTCAGCAGCTCTAGAACCTGCACTATTTTTGACAGCAGAAAGATGAAAAGTGCAGTCCTAGTCTAAACTAATCCAAGTGTTGCAACCTCTTTTTAATATCTTAGATGATCCTCAAAAATTGCCGCAATGAAATTCTCAGCTACTAACAAACAGTTCTAAAATAAAAGCAGCTTAAGAACTAATGCAATTCACTCTAAACTGATGCCTATCTTAAACTTTCTAAAACTATACTACTTTAAACTCATTAAGAACAATTAAACAAGAGCAGCTAAGGAATAATAAACAATACGCAGAACTAAAAGAACATATAACAAGCTACTAAATCAATGCTTACAAAATGGTCCTGCTGCAATAATAGATTAACTCAGAATATAATCAACCCATGCTTAAGCCACAATCAATATACCCCATATCCAGCTTAATCCACAATCTCATCCCACAGCTATTTCAAGTGATTTTTTTTTTTTTTTTACTTCTCTTTGACTTTTTCTCTTTTGAGAAACAAACAATATGAAATTCAACAAAAGCTTAACATAAGCTTATAAAATCAGACAAACAGCTTAATAATAAGCTTGGAAATATATATATATATATATATATATATATATATATATATATATATATATTTTTCTGAAATACACTCAAATAAAAATAATACTAAATAAAATTTAATTCAAGAACAACTATTAAACTGAAAATGAAAATTTCATTAACCAAAACAAAATTACAAAGTTAAATTCGGATATTTAAAAAATGATTAAAAACTAAAAATTACAATAAAACATTTAATCTAAAACATTAATAAAGAAAATTACAAGCCTCGTTCTGAGGAGTGATCCCGCTATTTATAGCACACGGCCGATTCTTCTGGAGTGTCCACGCTGGCGATCCGTGCCTTCCTCAGCTCCATATCTACCCTTAGATCATTCCTTTGCATCACTCCTTCAATCACAGCCGTATGATCAAAAGTGTGAGGTGTTCGGTCCAATCAGTAGCTGCCACGCGTCATTCTCCTTGTCAGAGTCTTCTAGAATATCCAATGATTGACATCTATACCCTTAATTGCTGTTAAACTTCGTACGGTAATTCTTAGGGTTTTGGTGAATAGTAACTAAGGTGAAAGGGGGAAGAACTGGGATGCGGGTGTAATTTGGGGCGTGTGTTTTGTTTGTGTGATAAGTGTGTGATTTAGTTTATTTCTTTTTGACTCTTTTGACCGAGTGGTTTGACCGGGTTTAAGATTGGATGGACCGGGTCTAGGGGGTTTGGATTGGGCTAGGGGTTTTAACACTTGGGCTTGTTTTATGTTTTGGAATTGGATTTAGTATTGTGCAATCTTAAATCCGGATAAAAGGTGAAATTTTAGGGACCAACTTTGTATTTTCTGATTTCTCAAGGACTGATCTTGCCAATTCTTCAAAATATTATCCAAGGGCTTTATTTGACAATCTCTGAAAATATGAAGGACCTCGGGTTGACTTTGACTTTATTGTGTCCCGGCATCGGCTAAAAATAACACTTCCATATCTCGTGCTCGTTTTTCCGGTTCTTTCTTGATTTTTGTCCTTTTCTTCGATATCCGTGCCTGCATATGTAAAAACACAAAAACACAATATCTTTTGGCATTATGGTCGGGTTTTTGGTCGTTTTGGTCCGGTTTTGGTCGGTAAATGGTATGTGTTTAAGCACATACCAATTCACTTGTGGATCGATTGGCTTATAAAGAGTAATACAAGGAAGGCTTGCCCCTCCTCATCTTGATGATCAGTTGGAGGTGTAGCTCAAAAGAGTAAGGCCTCATCACAGCTTAGTCATCTCTTCTTGGATCTTGCGTTGTCTTTTGAATTGGCAGTGGTAGTAGTCGTCTCCTTGTGGACAGAAAGGAAAGGCATCATCATTTGTTTGTTATTGATCTGAGGATAAGGACATGGAGATGACGATTTGGTTTTGGATGGGGAGCAGCGATTTCAGAAGAAGCAGTGAGATGAGAGGGAAAAGAGGAGATGGCGTGGGTGGGGATAGGTGAGAGAGGATGGATATAAAGTTTTTATATATATTATTTTCTTATTGTATTATGAGTATAATAAAAGAGGTAAGTAAAAAGGTAAATGTTAAGTAAGAAAATAAAAGGTGAGTGTGTATATAAATTAAAAGGTGGAGGTTAAATAAAAAGCGAGACGTGGGAATGTTTTTGATTTTGTAATGCTCGAGGGAATTTAACGAACCTCGTGTTTTAATGATTCTTGATATTAAATTATTAGACCTATGTCATACTATCACGGTGTCGGGACGCGTGTGGTTCCAGTAAAAAAATGGAACGTGAGTTTTGCCATATATATATATATATATATATATATATATGTAAAAAAAATGTAGTCCGCACAAAAGGTTATTTAACATAAATTGGTATCATTCGGTGATTAACATTATTAATGACACGGGGTTTTTTTACGAGGTATTACATTTTATGATTCCATGAGGCGATTATCTTTTATATTTGTGATTAACTGTTAATGAAACGTACAACAAAATTTGTGACATGATCATAACTATTAGCAAGCATGTTTTAAATCTGATCATATGCACTCATTTGTGTCGAATAGATGAGAGAAAACAAAAGGAGGTCACAAGTACCTTTAGGCTGATTTCAAGGAGATCAAAAGAGAATAGGATGCTTGGATCGACCCGCAACTAACACCCCAAGGATGTCAAGAAAAAAAAAACCTACTCGATCACCAAACCTGCTACCCCTTCGTCCCCTTGTTTTATGCAGCAACAACGAATGTGTTTTGGTTTACTTGGTCTTGAATCGATTTGAGAGAGACAAAGAGGGTGAGAATGTTATACGGACTGAAAGAATGGATAAACAGGTTGTTATACGATTTGATAGAAGCGTGTGTATGAAAGAAAAGAATACCGTGTATCTATTTAGGTAATAGATATGATTGAGGTAATGGTGAATCTCCACAAAACGTGTGGAGGAACTAAGATAAGGAGAATGCAGCATTTTTAGGGGGAAAAATGTGATTCGTATCTTCTCATGATATGTACAAGCTATGCCACATCTGTTCAAAAAATAAAACGTATATATGTATAAGGAAGGTCGTGTCATATGTTTTAAGGAAAGTAGAGATTTGTCTAGTAAAACAAACGTGTATAATTTGTAAGGTTACATATGTGGAATCATATAGGATTAGAATAGGAACTTGTAATGTATATTTGATTTTCATAACTTAGGGAGTTTAGGATTAATATTGTGCATTAAATCATAACATATAGTTTTATATATATATATATATATATATATATATATATATATATATATATATATATATATATATATATATTTATATTTTTTTTTTACTTTTTATTATATAACTTAGGTAAAAAAATTTCAAATTAGATGTAAAAATGTGAAATCAGAATTTAGGGTTTTACTACTCTTCCCTTCTAAAAAGAAAAATTCTTCCTCGAAATTGAAGTGAAAGATTAAACGGAAACGTACCAGATTATGAACGGAAATGAAAACGATTTTAACAAACGGAAAGGTTGTTTCTCATGCCTCGATCCTGGTGATCCAGAATAGCCTCAGGCTCTCTCAACAGAACAAATCATAACAAATCTGATCCAACGGATTCGAAACCACATGTAACGGATGATAATTGAGACATATCAAATGAGATACATGAACTGAAGCATGATATGAACATGAGATAAATACGGAGGCAATGCTAAACGGTAGGAATTTTCACAATCCTATTCTAAAATTTCGACGAATCAAGGAAACGTACAAACGATCAACGAAGTAATTATCGAATTATCGAACGTATAAAATGCATAAGGATAAGGGTAGAATATCCGTAATGATAAGAGCAAACTTAAGGACTAACGAATCACTGAATAAATCTCTATATTATGTCAGAACGTCTAACCCTTCTGTACGGAGATACCCCAAGAACACACAACCCCCGGTCTAAAATTTCAAAGTTCCTCTACCACGGTAACTATTCTATCAGTCACTATAATCAACTCCGGATCTTCAATAAGCAGCTATTTAACCTCCTTCCAACAAAGGATGTTCTATACTTCCATCCCCACCAAAGTACAGGATCCTAGCATATCCTCTTAAGTCCGATTAGTTCATTCCTTCTGTCCATTTATCTGAGGGTGAAAAGAAGTCTTAACTTGAGTCTGATTCCTCAAGCCTTCTGTAGTTCCCCTTGAAACTGTGAAGTAAAACGCGCATCTCTGACACGATCACTGCTGCCAAATCCAAGTTATGTGTTGGATATTCCGCCTCCTACGGTTCTAGTTGTCTTGATGCATAAGCGATATCCTTCCCGTGCTGCACAAGTGTATAACCAAGTCTTTTCTTGAAATTATTCCCAGAATTGATACCCACCTAGAAGCCAATTCCTATTTCAGCTCTTCAAACTCAGTTCCCGTTCCTCATCCCAACTAAACTTCTCCTCTCTTCATATACGCTTCATCAACGATAACGCCAGTTGTGAACATCTTCCACAATCCTTCTGCAAGACTCAAAGGTTCTAACCCAGTAACTGTCGTCGGTCTTGACCATTTAGTGATAATCCCAATCTTCGCAGGGCCCAACATGGTACCATCTGCTAAGAACGTCTCTCGTCCTAACCACAATATCACCCTTTCGAGAATTTTGTTTAAAGCTTCTTCTAACGCAACATTTCTAACACAATACGAGAATGATCCTCATGTTTCTCCTTCGTCTCTGAATACACCAAGATGTCATACTATGATAAATTTGTCCCAGTACTCACGAAAGACATGATTCATCAAGTCTATAAACAGTTAGAGCATTAGCCAATACTGTTGGCATCACTAACACTCGCAGTAGCCGTTATGAATATGAAAGGCAGTTCTAGGAATATCTTCAAGCCATAAATCCATCTAAAGGAAAACTTCACGTCCTATAATTGATCAGATACATCGTCAATTCGAGGTAGTGGATAACGGTTTCTAACAGTAATACGGTTCAGCTTCCAAAAGTCAACACATAATCTCCTACTACTATCCTTCCTCTTTACGAATAAAACCGGGGTAGTCCACGGAGGTGTACTCGAACAATTAAAACCACTTACAAGCTGTTCCTTTAGTTCTTCCCATCTAAATGGTGTCATTCAATATGGAGTTTCAGATTCAGGCAACACGTCGTTCCATACGGATAGAGTTCTGTCTCATCAGACCTTACTGTTCTGGCACTTCTCAAGATATCCTATGCTCCCAATAAGTTCAAGTTAAATGATGTTTGTATTATCACGTTGATCAGGCGTCATAATACTTGCATCATATAATCATGCCTTTATTGGTATCATATTCCACCTCGAGTTCGTGACTAAACAATCTCTTAGTACCATGTTATATCAACTTCACATTCTGGTGAAACTCTTGGTGGTTCGTTCAGGAATTACATCGAGAAAATTCAGATTTCAAAATGACTCTCAAGGGAAGATCCATCCAACGGTGTATTAAATAGGTGCTAGAAAAACCTTCACAACCGCGAAGAATAATGTACGAGTTTTCAAGGTAGTAATGATAACAACAGTTAATGAGTCAGAAATCATGGTAAGGAATTCAGGATTGTTCAAAACACCAAAGGTGGGACGTAGTATGACAGTAGTTAGCATCTAAATGCTCAGTCCGCCGGTCCATACCAGAATGACATCGAAACCGTATACTTCCAAAGGAAACAATTTAGCAGAACGAACCCTATTGTCAAAACGAAATGGACAATTTCCTATACTCGTGGTTACTCACCACCAGATTTCTCATAGGAATGGAAAGGGTTAAGGCATAACTTAATAGTGTAGAGGGGACCTTAATAGGCTTAACAAAAGCAAGGGAAATCACCGAATGTGTTAAACACATCATGGTCATCAGAATCCTCAGAATGGTCGAAGAGGCATCTAAATGATTAACAAACGAATCAAAGGTTAAGGTCGGAATCAGAAAATAAAAATCATATAGTGTAAGGCATAACCATAAAATTCTCAAGGCATTCTAAACTTACTTGGTCACTAAACTCATGCTGAGCAATATGATAAGTTTCCTAAATCTCCAGAAAGAATGCTCTTAAAGGGCTTAACTAAAAAGTAGGGGCACGAATCAGAGTGATGCGGAAGCAATATATCTAACAAATGTCTTATCACATATTCTACCCAATCCTCACTGGTCATATCTTAAGTTCTTCCAGAGGGGAAATCCTAAGGCAAATTCTCAAAGGTTGTTTCATAAGATCCTATAGTGCAAACCTAAGGGCCTAAAATTTACACGTCATGATTTTATGTACTACAAGTCGAAGCCTTTTCTCTGATACCATAATTGTAACACCCCCATCCGAGAACGGGTCAAATGTCGCATTTATGGCGTCAAACAGAACATACGCAAACAGAACATACGCAAGAGGAAGACTTTAATAATACAATGTTTACAAAGGTATTCTAAGGAAAAGATAAAGTACTAAATCTGAACATTACAACTTCCATACTAAAATACAAACTAAGTCCAAAAGGAAAACTCTAAATGCATCTCTAATCCATGGGAAGCTATCAAGGTGTTCCACTAAGAGCTCCTAAGTACTCAACACTCGAATCCCAGACTCCCTCTTAGAACCTGCCGCAGGAAAAGAAAATGCGGCTGAGCTTAAAAAGCACAGTGAACAGATATATACAAATGGATAACTAAAGCAAAAGAATAACTGAATTGAAATCACAAGGATCTGCTGGATAAAATGATATAAGTCACGATAAGTAGTAAAATAAACGGATAAGTGAAACGGAACGACGAGAACCTGCTGAACAAGATATCAATGAAATATGGGATATATGATAATGGAATCAAAGCATAACAAGGAATATGAAACGCATAACAATCATAACAAGGAAATGCCCAAGTAACAAACATATATCATATCATAGCAAATTGTACATAGGAGCTGCAGACTCCAATAGTACTAGTGTGAAATGGGGTGTATGGCACACACACAATCCATTCACTAAATAACTGAACTAAACAAAGTACCTAGGATGCATCCATATGCTCCCTGCAAAACAAATATACATATACAAGTTCGAGACTGTGCATACGTACGTTAATATAATAATAAATATGGCGGCCATGGTTGCTATATAGCATAAGTGGGAACGCTATGGACTAAAACCCACCTCCACAGATAGTGTCAATACCATTGGTGCATAAATGGCAAGGCCATGGACTCCCCATGACTGGCTACAAACATGGGCAGCATAATAGGCAAAGAACATACAATATAATGATGAGGGACAATTATAAATTGTCCAACTAAGATAATAGCTATATGAAATGAATATAGCATGAAACAGATAATCAAACGAATAACTAAACAAATATGAATCAAAGCATAACAAATATCAGGAAACAATGAGTCATGAGAAATCCTTAAGGATATAGTACAAATAGGTTAAGTAATTGTGAAAATCATTTAAACACTGTTTTCATAAATGTATTCTTTTAAAAGCAGTTTTCATAAAAGTCATTAAACCTTCATATACAAGTGGTATCGCCTCGGTCTTATAGCAATCATTTTAAAATAGTATTTCTCAAAACCATCATTAAGATATATATATATATATAAAATATATATATATATATATATATATATATATATATATAATTCAAAAAGGTTTTTCATACAAGTCATAATATCTAATGGATTACAAAATATCAAAGGATTCGAACACTGAATTCACAGGAGGTAATGAATGAATCATATCAGACAAAACAACCAAACGAATATCAAATGGATCATAAACTAGAATGTCAAACATCAAGGAATTAAGTCATGAGATACCCTTACTGAGAAAGGGCGAAATATCTGTACCTTAGTAAATGAAATGAAAGCAAACGAGAGAGTGAACACAAGGAAACAACGTCACGCCTTCATCAATGAATCTACACGGATTAGGGTTCATATTATACTTATTAGCTCATTTAATGTCAAAACGGATTCTTAATTACTCATTACCATTCATTAATGTGATTAGGGTTTCATATATGAAATTAGGTTAACATATGTTCAATAGTATCCAGTTTATTGTTTCAAATGAAATTATGGTCAAAACACATTAAATGGGGTTAGGTTAAACTAAAACCCTAACTCATAACATAGTTCAAATTTTATCATATTCTGGTCCCTTTATTTATGAATTTTATACCATACTTAAGTGTTTACTGAGGAGCTAAAATATTTATCATGAATACTAATACATGTTGGGCACTTATAGTAATTTTCCTAGATTTTATTTCAAAGTGATAGTACCATTTCAAAAATCATTTTCCCAAACCTGCCCAAAAAGTGTATTGCAGGTATACCCCGAAAGTTTGTATTTGCTTAACCCATTTGAACCCTTCAGAAAAATCTACAAAAATTCCAGTAAGTCCTATACATCTTAAATATTCTCCCTGCAAATGAGACCTCCTAACTCCTCACTTTTTGGAAATTAAAATTCAAAAACTCCAGCCAAATTTCCAGACTCCTAAACTCAGGATTGACATCTAATGTTCTAAAAATCAGAAAGTCACCTATCCGACCTCCAAAATTTATGAAAATTTATATACAGATAGCACACATCCTGAGCATAGTTTTAGACTCAAAAATCTTGCAAAAACACGTTGGCATCATCAAATTAGACCCCTTTAAACCCGACCCAAATTCTGGACAGCATGCAGTTGAGACACAAACAACACAAACCTAACCCTCTTAAACTCTAATCGACCCATATTAATTTCCTAGGGTTTCCAGAATTCATTAGCCATATTAATTGTCTTTAATGTTCATATTAGGGCTTAAACACATAGACCTAGGGCTTGTATAAAATTTGATTCGAATTAAAGAAAAACAACATGAAGTCGACACATGTATATTACAAGTTTTATGATTCCATGAGGTGATTATCTTTTATATTTGTGATTAACTGTTAATGAAACGTACAACAAAATTTGTGACATGATCATAACTATTAGCAAGCATGTTTTAAATCTGATCATATGCACTCATTTGAGTCGAATAGATGAGAGAAAACAAAAGGAGGTCACAAGTACCTTTAGGCTGATTTCAAGGAGATCAAAAGAGAATAGGATGCTTGGATCGACCCACAACTAACACCCCAAGGCTGTCAAGAATAAAAAAACCTACTCGATCACCAAACCTGCTACCCCTTCGTCCCCTGGTTTTATGCAGCCACAACGAATGTGTTTTGGTTTACTTGGTCTTGAATCGATGTGAGAGAGACAAAGAGGGTGAGAATGTTATACGGACTGAAAGAATGGATAAACAGGTTGTTATACGATTTGATAGAAGCGTGTGTATGAAAGAAAGGAATACCGTGTATCTATTTAGGTAATAGATATGATTGAGGTAATGGTGAATCTCCACAAAACGTGTGGAGGAACTAAGATAAGGAGAATGCAGCGTTTTTTGGGAAAAAATGTGATTCGTATCTTCTCATGATATGTACAAGCTATGCCACATCTGTTCAAAAAAAACGTATACATGTATAAGGAAGGTCGTGTCATATGTTTTAAGGAAAGTAGAGGTTTGTCTAGTAAAACAAACGTGTATAATTGGTTAGGTTACATATGTGGAATCATTTAGTGTATAGGATTAGAATAGGAACTTGTAATGTATATTTTATTTTCATAACTTAGAGTTTAGGATTAATATTGTGCATTAAATCATAACATATAGTTTTTTTTTGTTTTATATATATATATATATATATATATATATATATATATATATATATATATATATATATATATATATATATATATATATATATATATATTTACTTATAATATACTACCTCCGTCTCAAAATAAATGTCAGGTTTGACTTTTTAAATTCTTTATTGTTCAACTTTGACCGTAAATATTTTTATTTGTGTTATATAATACATGATGCAAAATATATGAATGGATTGGATTTCAAATGTATTTTCTTTGGTATAATTTTCATAAAGTATTATATAATGCAAATAAAAATATTTAAAGTCAAAGTTGAACAAAAAAGACCTCCAAAAGTCAAACCTGACATTTATTTTGGGACGGAGGGAGTATAACTTAGGTAAAAAAATTTCAAATTAGATGTAAAAATGTGAAATCGGAATTTAGGGTTTTAAACCCGGTGTGATGCATTCTGCATTGGTTACACGGGGGTAGTGTTCCGGTATAACCCTTTCTGTCAGTTGGTGCAGCAACATAAGCCCTGTCAGCTTCCTGTCTGCGATTCTGTTGGTGGTGGTAGTTGTTGCGATTTGACTGATAATTACGGTTACGGTTGTTGTTGTTGTTGTTGTTGTACATGTTGTTGTTGTGAGTAGTGGTTCCTCGATCATCCAACTTTCGCTTATGATCATTGTTTCCGGATGTAGGACCCCATTTAATTTCCCGGTCTATTAATCGTTGTGCAATTGTGATGGCTTCTTCAAGAGTTGGTGGTTTTGATGAGGTGACATTTCCCTCAATGCTTCGAGGCAGTCCCTCGATGTACTTCTCCAACATCTTTTCAAGATCCGGCACCATGGTTGGGCACAGTGCAGCAAGTTCTTGAAACCTCCTACTGTAAGTTTTTATGTCGTTCCCCTTCATGATCAGCTGGTGGAATTCCTCTTCCAGTTTCCTAATTTCAGTTTGTGGGCAGTACTTCTTTAGCATTTTTTTGTTTCAATTCGGCCCAGGTAATCTGATACGCTTCCTCAATACCCATGGTTTGGGCGGTAGCATTCCACCATGATAGTGCATCTTCCAGAAGAGTCCCTGTGGCATAGGTGACTTTGCTGTTGTCAGGACAACTGCTTCTCATGAAGACCATTTCAGTACGCTCAAACCACTGAGCAAGTTCAGTCACTCCTTCTGAACCCTTAAACTAAGTTGGTTTGCAACTCATGAAATCTTTGTAGGTACACTTGCGAGATGCAGATGCCTCGCTTTCGGCCGTTGCCCTATTGTTGCTACTCGAACGAGCTATTGTAGCCGCTTGAGTTTCGAGAGCTGCAGCAACGCTATCGGCTACCAGTTTCTGGATAGCTGTTGGGGTCATGGCTGGTGTTGGTGTTGTAGTTTCTTTTCTTGTGCGAGCCATACTTCAATTAATACCACAAAAAAACATAGATTTAGAATCCACATGATGACCATGTTAGAATAATTCGAGTAACAAGGTAATTGCATACAAGTCATAACAATACTATTACAATGTGAAATCACAACTAACTGAGAATCATAAAATCACGACATGTCTGGGTACTATCGTAAATAAATGATCAACTCTTGGTATAGGATTGCTAAGGAACAAACTGATTCATCATCTACAAAAGCTGAAGTTCAGCAACTTTCTCTACATTCATCAAGTTCCTTCTAAAATTTTCCTAACTAAAAGTCTGTGATTATAGCCCAGTTATAACATACAAAGAACCATAACAATCATAAATAATATCACAACATGTCTGAATACAATCACAATACACATGAAAAACCACGGCAACATAAGTCTACATCAATATATAGTAAATCCATAACCAACAACATATATTAATAACTTGATCAGTTGTTTTACAAAACAGAAAGATACAAGGTCCTTTATTAATGCCACATGTGGCAGGCTAAGGTGCCTCAAAACTATAACTGATGTACAATATGTCTAACTACTGGATGTCTCGTCCATGTGTCCTATGAGCTCTGTGATCTGATCCAGGAGTCTCTGTATATCTGTCTGCTGCCTCACCTGCATGTCCTCGATGAGGCTCTCTAGTGTAGCGGCCCTGCGGCGAGCTTGCAGAACTTCTTCGATCTGTCTCTGTCTCTGTCTCTCTCACTAAAAGACTGTCATATGAGAGCACGTCTTAACCATCTCTGTTTGTATCCTAGTCAACCCATCCTGTAGGTCCATCCTCTCTGTCACGAAATCATGTATAGTGCCATCGACCATCTCGGGGCGGTCGAGAGATACCCTATCAACGAAGCTCAGTAGCGTGTCAATCTGCTCCTCATGACGCTCCAGTCGCGTCATGAGAGTGTAGGGAGTGGGTTTACGGGTAGCTGCTGCCCTGGAGCTCTCCTCAGTCTCGAAGACTCGAGCTGGAGGAGTAAAACCTGGAGGGAATAGTAATGATGAGGAAGACGAATCACTAGGATCTGTTATGCGGGCCCGGTTCTGAGGGGGTAAATCCTCCTCAGGTGTCAGCTCCCGATGATGAGGTGCGAACGGGTATGACTGGGTAAGTAGGTTAAAAAGGTAGTCTGGTCTGACTGAAGGTGGAGGGGGTGATGATAGTAGTGGTGGTAAGGTGTGCTCAGGAGATAATGTTGGTGTCAGCCTGATCATATCTAATGGTGATGTCAGGGATAGAGGTGGTGATGGTGGTATAATCGGAACTACCGATAATTGTCACACCCCCAAATTACATGACTTGCAGCGGAAAGAAGCATTCAAGGGCGCGACTGATCATAGCACCACAGTTACAGTTATATTGAACGACCTAAAGTGTCGTTTAGAAAACACATCGTTTGATCATTTAAAATATCCAGAGTTTACAAAACAAGGTCCCAAAAGGTGTTTCAAGTTTGCGGAAATCAAGTTCATACAAATCAAACGATAAGTAAGTGCATAAAAATAAAGTGAGACACGTCGTCACCGCGACTCCATGGTATGCCCATATGCAAGCCAACATGCGATACCTTATTTACCTTAAAATACATTGCTAAAAATGGTCAACAATAATGTTGGTGAGTTCATAGGTTTATGTAAATGAAATGCTTCTACGGTAACCACAAGTATAAAGTGTATGACAAAACAATGCCACATAAAAATGATACATTAGCTCTTAAGCTCATGACCCCGAAGCTAGACTGAAATGAAATGCCCCAACTGAGTGTTTTTCCAGACACTCTGATATGGATCAAATGAAATGCGTTCGTTTGACAAGTTGGCGCTACCAACCCGAACGGAGGAGTCACCCTCAATAGATCTATTCACTCACTCTCGCTTGCTCACAATTAACGGTTCATGATAATAAAGGGGACTTTAATCTGGGCAATGATGTAACTTAAGCAATGTAAATGAGTTGATACTTTGGTCCGCATGTAAAAATGGTGCAATGTATTCTCCCCCGAGAGTTTAGAACTTATGTAAACAATTGAAAACGGGGCTATGAAAACTCACCTGATGATATAGCAACAATGACAATTATGGGTGTGATGCAACGAAGCTCGGTCTCTAACCGCGACCTATTATGAATGATATGATCTAAGGTAAGCAATGATACAATGTAACACATGCAAATACGTATGTTATCGATACCACTCGTAACTTTTGAAAATAACGTTTATCGTCGAAAAATACATTTTTGACGTCTCGTTAAGTTATAAACTACTTTTCGTGTAATTATGTTGAAATGATACTTCACGATCCTCGTTTGGTGTTCTATCGGGAAATATAGTGTTTACGTCGCAATTTAATATTTTCCATAACTTGTGAAAATATAACCAAATGACTTTGCAAAACTAGTCATAGAAGTGTGCTCATTAAGTGTTAGTGATTAAACTCGACGTTTTTGAAAACCTTGTAACAATATCTTAATGTCGTTTTATTTAACTTTTGATCATACGCGTCTCGATTAGTTAGAAAATCGGCTATCAATGTTATGTCTTGTAAAAACACTAGTTTTTATACTTAGAATATATTTCTATTAGGGCTGTCAAAATAGGTAGTGTATCGTCGGGCTTCAAATGTGTGTATCTCGGTCGTTATAAGCTCGTTTTCTACGTTCTTTATATACACGGCTTCGTATAAACATGAAATAACATAATCTCAGTAGGTCGGCTCCTCTAGATCACATCTAACACCTCGTTTTGTCCTTTGAAGTTCGGAAAAAGAGCAAGCAATTTTCAGAAATTTAGTTTTCGTCGTCTAACTTTGAAAAATCATAACTTTCTCATCGTAAGTTGGTTTTTACTCATTCTTGCGGCCACGGTTTCGTTTTTGAAAGTATTTTCTGATTATGAAGGCCAAAATATCCCCTGAGTTACCGAGTTTTCCAGATTACACGATTTTGGACAGTAGCTTTTCTATAGTGCTAAAAACTCATTTTTCTAGTTCAAGTCTTGATCAAAACTTAATCAAACCACTTCCAATCAACACCACAATTAATCTAATCCTACCATACACCTTCTTAGGGTGTCATGGGGTCCTAAACATCACCAACCTTGGTGGATTTTATGAGATTACTAGTAAAACTTATGGATCTACTGTTAAAGATTATTTATGTGTAATGTGGTATATATAACATAAGTAAGTTGCATGTTTAACTACTAATACTTGAAAATACATCAACATATAAATCAAATGAAGGTATGAAAAGATCAAAAAGTGTTCTTGAAGCTTACTTGAGGATTTGAGATGATTTGGAGTGAAATGTATAAGAAACCTAGGGATTTCTATTTCAAAATCCTAGCTAGGAGTGTAAATGAGACTTGTTTATAACTTGATCTTCACAAAATTATGGATTCTTGTTGGTGTTCTTGTCTTGGCCGAACAAAGAGGAAGGAAAAGAGAAAATATGGTGAACTTTTTAGCTATTTGATTTGTGTAGTATGTGTTATGGAAAATAATTCAAGAAACATATAGCATCTTGCATTAATGATAGTCTTTGCAAATCAAGTGCTTATGGAAGATTAGGGGTGTTAGGGGGGGGGGGGGGCGGCACATGTGGAAGAAAAGAATAGATTTGATGGTTAATTAAAGCTTGTGTACCATTATGAAAGTATTAGTTAGTTTAGTGTATACATTAGGTGTTACCGGGTACCGAGTTAACTAGAAATAAATCGTGACAAGGTAAAATTAAATACGACGAATTTGTAAAAATTGTAAAATCATGTTCCTGGTAAGAATCGGGTGTTAGAGAAATTATCGGGTTGAAATATCGGAAACCGACGGAGTTATAAGCTCCTAACGGAAAATATAGCAATTGATTTAAAAACACCGGGTAAATTAATAATATAATCTTTATATCATTATAATTAGTATCAAAATATGTTAGGATCGTAGTTGGGAGTGTCGGGTATAACGTTAGTAGTAATAACTGAGTGGTAACGTTAATTAAATACTTGAACATACGTTAATGAAATTCACACAAACCCGTGCATGACCTAATATGATAATGATGCTACTGATGATATGTAGACTACTCTTGTCTATATGACGTGTCCTTACTGATGATGCATGAATACGCAGCTAAACCATACTGGTTACGCGAATCTGAATACCCGTAAACCTAGTTTACGAAATGATGAATAATACCTATGAATAGTGGTTTCCCTCCAGGAATGAATAGTGTCACATGAATAGTAAAATTTTTAAAAACTTCTCAAAGTCTCAAACTGACTTCAAAAATGATGAATAGTGATCGGTGAATAGTAAATGATGAATAGTAACTCGTGAATAGTAAATTGTCGAGTTTTGGAAAATGACCTAAAATTGTGATTTGTCACAGTCGCCCACCCAAAAAGGAATTCAGTCCCTGAATTCAGCTGGTGTTGGTCTCTGGAGTGGACTCGGTGAAAAGATGTGGGTACTTGAGTCGCATCTGGTCTTCCCGTTCCCAAGTAAACTCAGGACCTCTTCGAGAATTCCAGCGAACTTTGACGATAGGAATTCGACTTTTCTTCAACTGTTTGACCTCACGGTCCATGATTTCTGCTGGTTCCTCCACAAAGTTAAGCTTATCGTCGAGCTGAATTTCTTCCAATGGAATCACGAGCGTTTCGTATGAAAGACATTTCTTGAGGTTTGAGACATGAAACGTGTTATGTACACTGCTGAGCTCTGACGGAAGCTCCAGCCTGTATGCTACCGGACCAATCCTTTCCAGAATCTTAAATGGCCCAATGAATCTTGGATTCAGTTTCCCGTGTATTCCGAATCGTATCACGCCTTTCCAAGGCGAGACTTTCAACATGACTTTGTCTCCAACCTGGAATTCTAATTGTTTGCGTCGAACATCGGCGTAACTTTTCTGTCGGCTTCTGGCTGTTTGGAGTCTTTCTCGAATCTGAATTATCTTTTCTGTTGTTTCTCTGACCAACTCTGGACCAGTGAGTTGTACATCACCCACTTCGGCCCAACAAACTGGGGACCGGCACTTGCGACCATAGAGTGCCTCGAACGGTGTTGCCTTTATGCTCGTGTGATAGCTGTTATTGTAAGAGAACTCGATCAATGGCAAATGGTTAGCCCAACCATTTCCGAAATCAATCACACACGCCCTAAGCATGTCTTCCAATGTTTGAATTGTTCTCTCGCTCTGACCATCGATCTGAGGATGGTAGGCAGTGCTCATGTCTAATTTAGTCCTAAATGAATCTTGCAATGATTTCCAGAAGTTTGAAGTAAAACGACTGTCTCGGTCGGAAAGGATGGAAATTGGTGCTCCGTGCCTTGAGACTATCTCCTTGACGTAAAGTCTGGTGAGCTGATCCATGGAATAAGTCTCTTTGATTGGAATGAAATGGGCTTATTTTGTGAGACGATCAACGATTGCCCAAATAGCATCGTAACCGCCTGTTGTCTTGGGAAGTTTAGTGACGAAGTCCATTGTAATGCGTTCCCATTTCCACTGTAGAATTTCCGGTTGCTGAAGTAATCCTGATGGTTTCTGGTACTCGGCTTTTACTTTAGCACAAGTAAGGCATTTGTTGACATACGTAGCTATCTCTGCTTTCATATTCGGCCACCAATAAAGCTTCTTGAGATCCTGATACATCTTATCAGAACCTGGGTGAATAGAGTACTTCGACTTGTGCGACTCGTGCATAATCAACTCTCGTATTCCACCATAGAGAGGTATCCAGCTTCTATCCTTGAAGCATAATATTCCGTCTGATCTCCTTACTAAACCGTTTGCATTCTCTTGCATTCCTTTGAGTGTCTCACTTGGTAGGTTTTCTTCTTTGAGTGCCTCGACTTGAGCCTCGAGGATTTTTTATGGTAGTGGTGAAATGATCGTCATTCCCAATGATCTGACTCTCAAAGGCTTGAGTCTCTCTTTCCGGCTGAGTGCATCTCCCACTACATTGGCTTTTCCCGGGTGATATCGAATCTCAAAGTCGTAATCACTAAGCAGTTCCAACCAATGACGTTGCCTCATATTGAGTTCCTTCTGATCAAGTATATATTGTAAGCTCTTATTGTCTATAAATACTACACACTTAGTTCCATAAAGATAGTGCCTCCAAATCTTGAGTGCAAAAACCACTGCACCCAACTCTAAGTCGTGTGTGGTGTAATTCTTCTCATGTGTCTTAAGCTGTCGAGATGCATAAGCTATCACCTTCTCGTTCTGCATTAACATTACTCCAAGTCCTTTATGTGAAGCATCATAATATACCACGAAGTTTTCAATCCCTTCTGGTAGTGCCAATACTGGCGCGCTGCAAAGCTTCTGCTTCAATAACTGAAAAGCAATCTCTTGTTTCTTTCCCCATTCGTACTTCTGGTTCTTTTGAGTCAACTTGGTCAATGGCTTAGCTATCTTAGAAAACCCTTCAATGAATCTTCTGTAATATCCGGCAAGTCCTAAGAATTGACGAATTTCTGTGGGGGTCTTGGGCGTCGCCCAATCTTTAACAACCTCGATCTTTGTAGGATCAACCTGTAGTCCTTGACTATCAATGACATGACCAAGAAATTGTACTCTTCGGATCCAAAAATCACACTTCGAAAATTTGGCATACAACTTCTCCTGCCTGAGCAGTTCTAAGATCGTTCTGAGGTGTTCTCGGTGCTCTTCGAGTAGATCAAGATATCGTCAATGAATACAATCACGAACTTATCCAGATATGGCTTGCACACCCTGTTCATGAGATCCATGAACACAGCTGGTGCGTTGGTCAGTCCGAACGGCATTACCTGAAATTCATAATGACCATAACGAGTTCTAAATGCTGTCTTCGGGATATCATCCTCCCGAACTCTAAGCTGATGGTAACCTGATCTCAAATCGATCTTGGAGTAATAACTGGAACCTTGCAATTGATCAAACAAATCGTCGATCCTGGGAAGTGGATAACGATTCTTTACCGTTAACTTGTTTAACTCTTGATAGTCGATACACATTCTGAAAGATCCATCTTTCTTCTTCACAAACAAGACCGGTGCTCCCCAAGGCGAGGAAATCGGCCTAATGAATCCTTTGTCCAAGAGTTCTTGCAATTGGTTAGACAACTCTTGCATTTCTGAAGGTGCGAGTCGATAAGGTGCTCGCGCGACTGGTGCAGCTCCTGGCACTAAGTCAATCTGAAATTCTACTTCGCGAGTAGGTGGAAGTCCTGGTAAGTCTTCAGGAAAGACTTTTGGAAAATCTCTAACAGTTGGTACGTCTTCAAGTCGCTTCTCATCCGACTTCTTTTCTGTGATATGAGCCAAGAATGCATAACAACCTTTCTTTATGTATTTCTTTGTTTTAATGCATGAGATGATACTGAGTCTAGTCCCACTGCGTTCACCACGAACGATCAAGGTTTCGCCGTCATAAGGAAGATGAACAACTTTTTCATCACAAATGATCCTTGCATGATGTCTGGATAACCAATCCATACCGATAACGATGTCGAAACTTCCAAGTTCTACGGGCATGAGATCTATATTGAATGGGTGGCTTAGAAAGTTGAGAGTGCAACCACGGACGATGGTGTTGGTGCCAACTAAAGAACCATTAGCTAGTTCGATGTGATAAGGAGTGTCTAATGTGGTTGGTTCAATGTTGAGTAAAGGTGCAAATGCAGTAGAAACAAAACTTATATCAGCTCCTGAATCAAATAAAATGGATGCATAACGATTATTGACGAGGAACGTACCCGTAACGACATTTGGGTCCTCCCTGACATCTTCACCTCCAAGTACATAAGCTCTTCCTCTAGCTGTTCCACCTTGGTTACCGTTTACCTGATTCTTTCCTTTTGGACATTTATTCTTGAAGTGTCCTACTTCTCCATAACCAAAACATGTTACTGGGGGTTTCTGATTATCAACCACAAACGGAACCTTGAAATCTCTGGTCGAATGACCAACCTTCTTGCAGTTACCACACGGATTTGGACAATTTTCAGGGTTATGATGGGTTTGACATTTGTTGCACTTGGGTAAAGTACCATTGTAACCTCTTTTCTCAGCTGAACTTGCAGCATAGGCCTTTGCAGTTTCTTGTCTCTTGGGTGGTGGTTGAGTAGTGTTTCCACTTTGGTTGTTGTCCCAATGCCTTTTGTTGTTGTTGTTATTATTGGAATTGTTTCTGTTACTGTTATAGTTGTTGTTTCGGTAGTTGTTGGAATTGTTGTTGTAGTTACGGTTACTGTTGGTGTTGTTGTTGTTGTTGTTTGAAGTAGTTCCTTTCTTCACTATTTGAGCCATAAGTTTTTGAGACATTATGATTGCCTCGTCCAATGTTTGCGGGTCAAAAGAAATCACATCTCCACGGATGTTGTTGGGTAGTCCACCAATGAAATTTTCTAACAGCTTCTCATTGTCTGGAACCATAGTCGGACATAATGCGGCTAACTCCTGAAACCTCCTGATATATGTCTCGATATCATTTCCTGCTGTCACTAGCTCATAAAACTCTGTCTCCAATTTCTTTACTTCCGTGCGTGGACAAAACTTCTTAGTTAACAACTTCTTGAACTCATCCCATGTAAGCTTGTGAGCATTCTCCATTCCCATGGGCTTTGCATACGAATTCCACCACGACATAGCTTCCTCAACAAGTGTACTAGTAGCAAACTTTACTTTGCACTCCTCTGGACAGTTGCATAGGAGAAACACAGACTCTATCTTCTCGAACCAACGAATCATGGCAGTGGCCCCTTCAGCGCCTTTGAATTTTGGTGGATCTCCACTCTTGAAGTCCTTGTACGTACATTTACGTCCATTAGTACCATTGGTAGCTTCTTTGGTTTCTGCTCGAGAAGAGGCTTCAGTAGTGGCTGCAGCTATAGCAGCTCTTTCAGTTACTAATGCTGCCTCTATACTGTCGGCAACAAGCTTTCTGATCTCAGCGGGCGTCATAGCGGTAGTAGCTCTTTTGGGTGGCATGATTCTTCACAATCACAAAAGACAACACAATGAGAACTCACAATAGAAACGATCATCATACACAATATATACAACCACAGCATGTATATACATCCATAACATGTATAAATACAACCACAACATGTATAAATACAATGAAATCACAATGAGAAACAACCACAGCATGATATTTAGTGGTTATCATAAATATAATCACAACGCACATGAATATAATACATGAAAATTTTGGTCCACGTAGGCCGATATCATAAAATAGCACAATAAATCCTGCATAGTAGAGTCACACTTGATATATTTGTTTGTACTACAAGCAAAAGACAATAAGTTCTAAACTATGTCCCACACCCCGGGACTAGGAAAGTAATAGTACAAGCTACATGATAACAGTCTAACACTAGGCACCCCCTGGTGTTCCACCTAGTCGACGACTAATCCTATGAAGATCTCTAGTCATAGCAACAACAATCTCCTCTAAGTGCTGAACTCGAAGCTGAAGATCAGTCTCCCTACTCTCTGATGCAGAAATCCTAGCCTGAACTGAAGCTAACTCACCGGCCTGACGGTGATGCTCTTCCTGGGACATCTGTGCCCTATCGAATAACTCAGGCACCTCCTGCCTCAACTGGGTGATACGCTCAGAACCCTCTAGCTGTCGGGCCACCAATCCCTGATATGAAACATCTATGGAAACTCTACCTATTACCAGTCCCTCAATCTCCTCCTCTATAGCCTCAATCCGGCTCACTGGTATCTCCTCTATATGGCCCAATGCCCTGTCAATCTCTCCCTGCAGATGATCTAGTCGCGAGTCAAGTGCAGCAGCAGTAAGTAGTCTGGCAGTAGCATCTCTTGAACTTTCACCGACCTCAAATCTGCTGGGTGGTGCAGTCTCTGTCGTCCCTGTAGTGTCTGGTGATGGGATGTCAAGCCGTGCCCGCTTTTTGAGCGGTAGGTCGGACATAGGAGTAGGATCCCTGGGATGAACTGGTGCTGATGGTACCACAGATACTAGTAGGGATGGTAATGATGGAGACAATGATGATAGGGATGGTAATGGTGATGATGGTGACAATGGGGTATGAAAAGCAACTCTCTTTCGCGTTGTCGCACGACGTCTGAGTGAATGGGATCTAGTGGGCACAATGGAATGGCTACCTGAAGCAAATGATGATTGTGGTAAGGATACAAATGCAGCTGGTGATTTGACCATAGGACGACGAACTCGCTTAGCAGCGGTGCGCTTCATGCGCGGTCCATCTGGACGTACTCGGTAAATCTGACCATAGGGTATAAACTCTCCTGGTTGAATAACTGGAATAACTTTAGGCCCACGACGAATCGGTGGCGACACAGGTGGTGTAGGCGCGACTTCCCCCTCCTCGAAGGGTTCTGTCTCGGCCTCAGATAACACAGGTGATGATTGTGGAGTAGGCTCCACTGATGACAGAATGATAGTGGGTAGTGAGGATGATGTAACCGACTCTAGTATAATGGAAGGTAGTGAGGAAATCTCATCTGACTCAGAGCCCGAGGAAATAACAATAGGGTGCGAGTCTGAAGACATCTCTGTGACAATCGATGCGAAATAAAAGTAAATAAGCATTTACATAATGCAAGTTATGATGAAATGACAGATGTATGAAATCGCATGTATAATGAATATGCAATTATGCTACAATGATGAGATGCTATGATGGTGTAGTTATAGTCTAGGGTATTAAGGATAACCTAGTTCGCTATAACCTTTGCACTGGTACCAATCTGTCACACCCCCAAATTACATGACTTGCAGCGGAATGAAGCATTCGAGGGTGCGACTGATCATAGCACCACAATTACAGTTATATTGAACGACCTAAAGTGTCATTTAGAAAACACATCGTTTGATCATTTAAAATATTTAGAGTTTACAAAACAAGGTCCCAAAAGGTGTTTCAAGTTTGCGGAAATCAAGTTCATACAAATCAAACGATAAGTAAGTGCATAAAAATAAAGTGAGACGCATCGTCACCGCGACTCCATGGTATGCCCATATGCAAGCCAACATGCGATACCTTATTTACCTGAAAATACATTGCTAAAAATGGTCAACAATAATGTTGGTGAGTTCATAGGTTTATGTAAATGAAATGCTTCTACGGTAACCACAAGTATAAAGTGTATGACAAAACAATGCCACATAAAAATGATACATTAGCTCTTAAGCTCATTACCCCGAAGCTAGACTAAAATGAAATGCCCCAACTGAGTGTTTTTCCAGATACTCTGATATGGATCAAATGAAATGCGTTCGTTTGACAAGTTGGCGCTACCAACCAAAACGGAGGAGTCACCCTCAATAGATCTATTCACTCACTCTCGCTTGCTCACAATTAATGGTACATGATAATAAAGGGGACTTTAATCTAGGCAATGATGTAACTTAAGCAATGTAAATGAGTTGATACTTTGGTCCGCATGTAAAAATGGTGCAATGTATTCTCCCCCCGAGAGTTTAGAAATTATGTAAACAATTGAAAATGGGGCTATGAAAACTCACCTGATGATATAGCAACAATGAAAATTATGGGTGTGATGCAACGAAGCTCGGTCTCTAACCGCGACCTATTATGAATGATATGATCTAAGGTAAGCAATGATACAATGTAACACATGCAAATACGTATGTTATCGATACCACTCGTAACTTTTGAAAATAACATTTATCGTCGAAAAATACATTTTTGACGTCTCGTTAAGTTATAAACTACTTTTCGTGTAATTACGTTGAAATGATACTTCACGATCCTCGTTTGGTGTTCTATCGGGAAATATAGTGTTTACGTCGCAATTTAATATTTTCCATAACTTGTGAAAATATAACCAAATGACTTTGCAAAACTAGTCATAGAAGTGTGCTCATTAAGTGTTAGTGATTAAACTCGACGTTTTTGAAAACCTTGTAACAATATCTTAATGTCGTTTTATTTAACTTTTGATCATACGCGTCTCGATTAGTTAGAAAATCGGCTATCAATGTTATGTCTTGTAAAAACACTAGTTTTTATACATAGAATATATTTCTATTAGGGCTGTCAAAATAGGTCGTGTATCGTCGGGCTTCAAACGCGTGTATCTCGATCGTTATAAGCTCGTTTTCTACGTTCTTTATATCCACGGCTTCGTATAAATATGAACTAACATAATCTCAGTAGGTCGGCTCCTCTAGATCACGTCTAACACCTCGTTTAGTCCTTTGAAGTTCGGAAAAACAGCAAGCAATTTTTAGAAATTTAGTTTTCGTCGTCTAACTTTGAAAAATCATAACTTTCTCATCGTAAGTCGGTTTTTACTCATTCTTGCGGCCACGGTTTCGTTTTTGAAAGTATTTTCTGATTATGAAGGCCAAAATATCCCCTGAGTTACTGAGTTTTCCAGATTACACGATTTTGGATAGTAGCTTTTCTATAGTGCTAAAAACTCATTTTTCTAGTTCAAGTCTTGATCAAAACTTAATCAAACCACTTCCAATCAACACCACAATTAATCTAATCCTACCATACACCTTCTTAGGGTGTCATGGGGTTCTAAACATCACCAACCTTGGTGGATATCATGAGATTACTAGTAAAACTTATGGATCTAGTGTTAAAGATTATTTATGTGTAATGTGGTATATATAACATAAGTAAGTTGCATGTTTAACTACTAATACTTGAAAATACATCAACATATAAATCAAATGAAGGTATGAAAAGATCAAAAACTGTTCTTGAAGCTTACTTGAGGATTTGAGATGATTTGGAGTGAAATGTATAAGAAACCTTGGGATTTTTATTTCAAAATCCTAGCTAGGAGTGTAAATGAGACTTGTTTATAACTTGATCTTCAAAAAATTATGGATTCTTGTTGGTGTTCTTGTCTTGGCCGAACAAAGAGGAAGGAAAAGAGAGAATATGGTGAACTTTTTAGCTAGTTGATTTGTGTAGTATGTGTTATGGAAAATAATTCAAGAAACATATAGCATCTAGCATTAATGATAGTCTTTGTAAATCAAGTGCTTATGGAAGACTAGGGGTGCTAGGGGGGGGCACATGTGGAAGAAAAGAATAGATTTGATGGTTAATTAAAGCTTGTGTACCATTATGCAAGTATTAGTTAGTTTAGTGTATACATTAGGTGTTACCGGGTACTGAGTTAACTAGAAATAAATCGTGACGAGGTAAAATAAAATACGACGAAGTTGTAAAAATTGTAAAATCATGTTCCTGGTAAGAATCGTGCGTTAGAGAAATTATCGGGTTGAAATATCGCAAACCGGCGGAGTTATAAGCTCCTAACGGAAAATATAGCAATTGATTTAAAAACACCAGGTAAAGTAATAATATTATCTTTATATCATTATAATTAGTATGAAAATATGTTAGGATCGTAGTCGGGAGTGTCGGGTATAACGTTAGTAGTAATAACTGAGTGGTAACGTTAATTAAATAATTGAACATACGTTAATGAAATTCACACAAACCCGTGCATGACCTAATATGATAATGATACTACTGATGATATGTAGACTACTCTAGTCTATATGACGTGTCCTTACTGATGATGCATGAATACGTAGCTAAACCATACTGGTTACGCGAATCTGAATACCTGTAAACCTAGTTTATGAAATGATGAATAATACCCATGAATAGTGGTTTCCCTTCGAGAATGAATAGTGTCACATGAATAGTAAAATTTTTGAAAACTTCTCAATGTCTCAAACTTACTTTAAAAACGATGAATAGTGATTGGTGAATAGTAAATGGTGAATGGTAACTCGTGAATAGTAAATTGTCAAGGTTTGGAAAATGACCTGAAATTGTGATTTGTCACAATAATCGTACCCTCTTGCGAGGAGTCTGCATCCTGATGGACCATTTGGATGACTCCTGAATGGTCTCATAAAAGGCTCAGGCTCAAACGGCTGTAGGATTCTGACTCGTCTGCGCCGGAATATCGGTGCAGGTGGGGATAGTGGTGTAGGTAAAATTGTCTCTGCGTTAGATGCAGGTAGCCACTGCTGCGACTGCGTATACTAATCATATGATAGTAGAGTGTAAGTAGGAGAAGCTGGATGGTTCTCCGGGGGAGGTGGTGAAATATATGCCCATCTAGCTTGTACGTACGGGGGTCCTCTGATAGGGGTGAGTTTGGGTTGCCTAGTACAACAGGTGTCATAGGTGGTGTAGAAACAACTTCACCCTCCTCGAAGGGCTCTGTTTCATCCGATGCGACATTCGACACTGTAGCAGTCGAGGTACTAGGAAATACTGGTGAGGTGATGGACGATAGAGTATCCTCGGACTCCACGTCAGATGGTAAGGTGCTAAGGCGAGAAACTGAAGACATGGTACTGTAATAACCCCGGAAGTAGTAAATGTAAGTCATCAATATAGAATCAAGTATATAAAAGTTGATATGAAATAATCTGTTAAGTAACACTATATACATGGTGTTGTAAATATGTAGGCACGGAGGGCGTAAGGTGGTATGGTGTAAAATGGTCCATTTTGAAAGCATAGTTATAGTCCAGGGTTTAAAATATACTTAGTTCTCTATAACCATGGCTCCGATGCCAATCTTTAACACCTCCTAAATTTCTACTTAACAGCGGAAGACTAATTGGGGTATTACTAGAAGGATCACAGTCATAATCATAGAAAATGACTCAAAAGAGGCGTTTTGAAAGTTATTATCATTCATTTAATAATTCAGATACAAAAAGGAATTCCAATGTTTAATATCTCACAAAAGATATAATAGTTTGAAATGAATGATAGAATTTATTTGACACAAAAAACCATCAGTTTATTTGCCCACTCCGTGCCTTGAATGCTCCGTTAATTACCTGAGATAAACATGCTAAAAGTCAACAAAATTGTTGAGTGAATTCATAGTGTTTGTATATAGTAATCAGTTTGAACACAAGTCTCAATTTGTATAATTGTATATAAACACAATCATAGTAGAAATAATAATATTGCAGTTCGATATATTGCCCTAAGTCTCATGACACTCAAACCTTAACGAGTACCATCAAAATGGTATGAATACACCACCAAAATGGTGTAGGTATGTGGCCCTCGAGTAGGTGTAGCAACCTGTAGAATTCCCCAGTAATTAGTCAACGTTGATATAGTATTAACCCATCATTACAGTTCACTTAACCATTTTTACGAGCAAAATTTGAAAATTTTGTTTATTACATTTCTATTCAAAAATGTTGTTACGTGATTCACGATACTTTGGAACGAGCTCACACACGCACCACGACAATCCATTTCACAAATAAACACCAAACAGATCACTAGTTCATACTTCTCGGCCCAACATTTTCCTAAGCCTGTTACTATTCATGTCCATATCTAATTCAAGCCCACTTTTCATTTTCTTTCCTCGACCCAACTTGCATTTACTTGGCCACTTTTATTCCATATTTCGACACACAAGTCGCACCTTATTTTACATGATTCGAATCCTTATACATCAAAGATTCAGGATTGACCAACCTTACCTTTTAGTTCGAACATTTGGTACTTAAACGAGCCCCAAAGCTAACTCGACTTAACACAAGTGCTAACTCACTCAAGTGTGACCAATTCGACACAACTTATATTTTTACCTAAGTCATTTTGTGTTTTCTAGTCGAAAATGGTTCTATAAGTATCACACCATCTCTAAATCTTTTTGGTCACGTTTAAACTAGTCATGTGAACTTGTATGTGTCGAACACAACTTAGAACATACCACTTGACCCCTTGCTTGCTCTAAACCGAAACACACTCATATCCACGTGAGTATCTAGCATTATGGAATCTCCAAAATCCTTATCCAAATCCTTCGGTATCTAATCTATCCCAACTTGTACATTAAAATACTACAAACTCTTGTGTTCATGCATACATATACGTATGATCAAACACATACTCATTTCACACTTAGACATATTTTCCTAAGTTCTTTTCCCCTAGTCGAGTCCTTCGAAGGAAATCAAGAACAATTTCTAGGCGTTTACACTATTTTTCCACTTGAAAGCTTTTTAGCTCGATTCTTTGGTGGCCATTCATACGAGTTACATACATAGCCTTCGATTCCTAGTCCATTTCTACGCTTTCTCACCACCATTCTTGGTGTTGTAAGTCATTCGAACTTATATCTATACATACTCATGTTTATTTTATTCGAGCATTCGTTATTTATTTTGCATATGCATATGACCTCCTATATCAAAGGATGGCTAGAAATCAATTACAACATTCATTCGTATCTTTTTTCATCATTTTACTACTTAATGAGACCCATTTTAAATCCATATTGCTTATCGAACGTTAAATAAGTCATTTATTTATTTTTAGGCCTTTGTATTATCGACTAGAAAGCCCTCCATTAAATCAAATCTAGTCGAGTAACCTATCAATTAAATTATACCACTCGATTGTCCATAAGTCACTCTAATAAGCAGTATTAATCATCTCTTTGAATAAGCTCATATGACACCTTTTAAAACGTACAACCTAATCACTCTCGCAACAGCTTTTAAAAAACATATATGTGTCGAGTGGGCTTTTTAGCCCATTAAGCTAAAAATAAGCCAAACCGAATAAGCTGACCTATAAGCAGTTTGAGGATGTTTTTAGGACCATAAGATAAGCCTAAGACCAAGCCCAAACTCTCTTGAAACCTTTTGGATCGAAATGTCTTATTGGGCCTGTCTTTAATTCGCTAAAAGCCCAATAAGCTATAAATAAGCACTTTTCAGATTATAAACAGTTTTATAAATTTTAATAAGCTACATGAGACTCAAGGAACTCTCGAAAATTTTATTATATAAGTTTTGTGAATTTTGGACTTAAAATGCAAAATATATTACTATTCGAGTTAAAAGTGTAACTTTTACATAATTGTGTACCAAACTGCCATTTTCATAACTTGAGGGTAGAAATGGATTATACAGTAACCATAAGCCATAAAATGTCATATTAGATCATTTTGGACCAAAATTGTAACTATTTTCTAACAAAGGACTAACGGTGCAAATGTTTCACCGTTAGGGTTAAAAGTGAAAATTTCATATAACTTCAAGGATCATTCAGAAACTTTATTCTATATTTATAATCCACTAATGTTTTATGCACATTCATTCCTTAACAGTCCTTTTTACAATTCGTAATGGTTATTTAAACAAACGTTACGTATATAGTATTATAACGTGATTTTTAACAAATAAACATAACTCATCATCCACCAACTTTCAAAGAGACGATAATTATGAATTCAATAAACATAAAAACATGATAATATTATATATAATATTATTTTTGAACTTTAAGCATTTTAAGCATATCATCCATTCTCATCACGAACAAATTCGTTATCCGATACTTTTCTACAATTATTATTCACATCAAGTCAATCTTAAACCATTGAAATCTCAGACTTCCCTATTATTCAGGTCGTGTGTTGGAGCCTATCCCGTGTTACATTTGACATAACACTACCTTGACTTTTACAGCTAAGGTGAGTCATAGCCCCACTCTTACTCTTTAATACTCATTTTAAACTACTTGGGGGAGATACATGCTTAGAAATACTTTACTCGCTTGATTTACATACACGATTTGCATTTACACAAATACTTGCATACATACTTGATTTCGTTAAACATGATTGCACTATTCTTGATTTCATTGGCAACTGTGACTAGACTTGATACAAACGTACATCCTAATACTACGGTATTGGAAGGCCATTAATTTGGATACATCCTAACATTGTGATGTTGGAATACCATTAATTTGGGTACAGCCTAACATTGAGATGTTGGAAGACCATTCACTTGGACACATCCTAATACTGCGGTATTGGAAGGCCATTTATTTGGATGATACATGAAACATTTATGATACGCTACGCTTTTATACTTTTTGGACATGATGTGTAGTCTTATTACGATATATACCTTAATGTGTTAAAATATTCATATACACACTATTCGTAGCAACTGTTTAACTCCTTTGGGAAGGAGCCGTAGGAGAGGTATTGATAGTACTGTATGGGAAGATGCCCCTACCCTTGTGTCCAAGATGTGTGACCTTGGGTGACGCAGTACTATTTGGGAAGATGCCCCCACCCTTGTGTCCAAAATGACGAGACCTTGGGTGAATATAATCCGGAGTACACATGATACATATATACACAGTCAAGAGGTTCAGTTTGCTGCTATTCATTACATTAAGTGCTCTTGTATATCGTATACACATCTGTCCTACTCATACTTTAGCAATGGGTTGTAAACACACAGGTTGCAAGTCTTGTATGGGTGGGGCTTGGGACTGAGTGGATTTACAATGCCTTTGCTATGAATCTTTATTCAAATGCTTTACAACTAAATAAACGCTATGAACTCACCAACCTTTGGTTGACACTTTTTAGCATGTTTATCTCAAGTTATTAAGGCGATAGTGGATGCATGGATCTTAGAATCATTGCATACTTTGGAGCCTAATACCTTTATCTTTTACCATTCGATACATATTGAAAACATTTATGTAACCTTATACTTTGGATCTCTTGTTTTAACTCTGATTTAAATAATTCGAATGGTAACATTTCAAAACATCTCATTTAGAGGTCGTTTTCTATACCTTGATCTATATTACGAAGTAATACCCCATTGACACTATCATTCCGCGCGGTAATTTGGGGGTGTTACAGTAGGAGATTGCCATCTTCCTATTTCCTTCAAATAATGTGCATTTCACTAATCCGGCTAGCAACTAAGGCCATCTTCCGGCTAGTTCAAATAGGCAGTCAGCCTCCGATAGATCTATTCACTATATTCGCATTCACTCGCAAGTGATTAATGGCTCATTATGGGAGGGGCTTTTAGTGGCAATAGAGGTAACTTAGGCAATATCAATCAGGTATAGCATATAGAAAATACTTGTGTTCTGTTTTGTCGCATGTATCTCCCCACAAGTTGAAAATATGTAAAATATAAAGTGGGACTATGAGCTCACCACGGATGTAGTTGACAAATATAATGTGATGTCAAATGTAATATGGGAACGGCTCCAACACACGACCTGAATGATAGGGAAGTCTGAGATTTCAATAGTTTAAGCTTGGCTTAATGCGAATAATGATTGTGGAAATCGTATCGGATAACGAAATGATTTGTGATGAGGATGGATGATATGCTTAAAATGCTTAAAGTTCAAAAGTAATATTATATATAATATTATCTTGTTTATATGTTTATTGAATCAGTAGATATCGTCTCTTTAAAAGTTGGTGGATGATAAGTTATGTTATTCGTTAGAAACTCCGTTATATAAATATATATATATATATATATATATATATATATATATATATATATATATATATATATATATACACGTATTGTTCTTTAATTATAAACCTTACGAAACGTACAAATGCCTTTTTAGGTTGAAAATGTATAAAACATTTAGTGTGAATATAAATGGAATAAAGTTACTGAATGGTCCTTCAAATTATATGAAATTTACACTTTTAACCCTAACGGTGAAACTTTTACATCGTTAGTCCCTAGTTAGATTATATTTACATTTTTGGTCCAAAATACCCAAATATGACATTTTAACACTCCTGGTTACTGGATTTTCATTTCTTATCCTTAATTTATCAAAATGACAGTTTGACACTAATTTATGTGAAAGTTTACACTTTTAACCCGATTTGCATAATATTTGCATTTATAGTCCAAAAATCACAAATATTAGATTTTAACATTTCTGAAAATTAGATAAGTCTCAAACAGCTTATTTAAGTTTATTAAACAGCTTATTACATGAAAAGAGCTTATTTTTAAGTTATTGGGCCTTAAGGAAATTAAAACAGGCCCGTTAACATTTTAAGGTCCAATGGGTTTCGAATTCATTTGGGCTTGATTATGGGCTTAAAATATGTTACTTTTAACTTATCCAAACTGCTTATGGACTGCTTATTAAGGGAGTGCTTATTTTGAGCTTAGTGGGCTTTAAGGCCCACTAGATAATATGTATAGTTTAGGAACTGATTCGAGGGCGATTTACTTATAGGTTCGAAAAGGTATTTAATGAGCTTATCAAAGGAGCTTATTGATACTGCTTATTAGTTTAGATTATGGAAAAATGAGTTGAGTAGTTAGTTCGATAGGTTACACGTTTATAAATGATTTTATGGATCGTTTTTTAGTCGACAACATCGAATGGTCCGATATGATTTTATGACCTTATTATGTTCGATATTCATCATGGGTTCAAAATAGGTCTCGATAACTTTTTAAATGTTGATATATGTTGTGAATGATTATTGTATTTCATGTCTAACCATCCATAGAATTAGGAGGTCAAATATGTAGATAAAATGAATAACAAGAGCTCGAAATATAAATAGAAAGCTAGAAATGATACGAATGAGATAATATATGTGCATGAACTAATGAAAAATCATATGTATGTATTGAAATGGTGTCGAGTGACTTACAACACCAACAAGGGTGGTGAGAACGTTGAAATGGAACTAAGGATGATGGGTTTGCACGTAGCTCGTTAGAACAACCACAAAAGAATCAAGATCAATGGTTTACGAGTTGGAAAGTGGAATGAACGCATAGAAATGTAGCTCTTGCTTCTTGAAGGGACTCGGTAGAAAGGAAAGACACTTAGGAAATATTGTGGTGATATTATGTTCGTGAATGAATGAGAGTGTGAAGGTATACGTTTATGTATATGCATGGAACTAGTAATAGTTTATTTTAATCACAACTTGTGATTTGATGCCGAGGAGATTTGGATAGAAGGGGAATCAAATAGCTAGACACTCAAGTGGTTTCTAATCAATTTAAGAGAGGTGTGTGTGAGTGAGCTTCGGTTATAGTCAAGTGGCATGATCAAAATTAGTTTCGACATATTACAAGTCCATACGACTTGTAGACGTGACCAAATGATTTAGGGAAGATGTGATAAGGCTTATAGAACTCTCTTGGCTCGGTCACAAGCAAAAGACTTAGGCAAATATAGGTTTTGGATGTGTTGGTTGACAATTGGGTGTGTTTGTACATGAGTCGAATTGAGTTAGCTTTGAGGTTCATTTTAATAGTAAACATTCGAATCAAACAATATGGCTTGTCATTCATGAATTCTTGAAGTGTGGAGATTCGAACCATGTAAAATGTGGCATGTCTTGTGTGTCAAATAATCGAAATATCGAGGCCAAGTGAATGAGAGTTGGCTCGAATGGAATGAAAGAAAAATAAATTATGGGCTTGAATAGTTGTGGGCTTGGTTAGCCTGTTAGACTGAGAACTAAGTAATAAGGATCTGTTTGGTTTTTATTCGTATGTTGGATTGTCGTGGTGCGTGTGTGAGCTCGTTCCAAAGTATTGTGAATCACGTAACAACGTTTTTGATTCATTGTAATATAGTAAAAAAAGTTTTAAATTTTGCTCGTAAAAATTGATAATACAAATATCGTCCTAAAAACTTTATTTATATTTCACGATCTTTGCTTAAGTTTGTTAATGACAAATACAAAGTTTATCTTTAAGCAAAAGCATAAGCCTTTTACATTTATAGTGATAAGTCTTTTAAAAACACATTTACACATTACAAGTCTACTAGGGATAACATTACATACATTTACAAGTTTATTCTTTAAAATAGAAACTTTATTTTTTAAATATTAGGATGACATCATGGCATACATCATGAACACAATCTTGGAAAGATTTTGAGATATCTTGTTTAGATCTTCAAGCTAAAGAGTTGACATTTGAAGATATATGGAAAGATTGTGCAAGATATGGAAAGATATGAGAATATCTTAGCTGGCCTGACACGGCGGATCCAAAGCCATACAAAGGCGGATCCAATTTTTGGGATCCGCCAGATCAACCAACTGTTGTTCAACTTTGCCTATAAATAGCAAGCTGATCATTTGGACATTTTCATCACTCATATAGCTTAAATACATACTCATTCATTTACATATCACTAACTCATATCATTCTTTCATTTCATTGATCTTTCCTTTTGTAGCAAAGAAGATCACAGCATATAAGGATCAACCTTCTGTTGTTATCCTTTTAGTATAGAGTCTGTGTGATTTTGTTTTAGTTCACACATCAGTGTTTGTATCATTTATTCAGTAGAGTTTGGTTAGTGTTTTAGTCCTTAAAACACAAAGAGTGTCGGGAGTGGTTGTACCCTTGTGAAAGAACCAACGGGAGTGGTTGTACCCTTGTAAAGAACCAACGGGAGTGGTTGTACCCTTGTAAAGAACCAACGGGAGTGGTTGTACCCTTGTAAAGAACCCGGTGTTTAGCTTAGTACCGGATAAAGAGTAAGCGACGTGTAAAGGTTTTCTCCGCCTAGAAGGGAGCTTGTTTCTTAGTGAAGAAAAACTCTCGAGTTAGAGGCTCGAGGAGTGGAGTAGGGCAAGGAAGAGAGTCCTTGTAGCTGAACCACTATAAACATCTGTGTTGTGTGGTTTGATCTTTCCTCTCTTTACTTCTTTACTTATATTACTTGTTTGTGTGCTTGATTGTTTACTTTGGAATCACATTAAGTATACAAAGCGAATTAATTTCAAAACGGTAAAAACTATTCAACCCCCCTTCTAGTTTTCCACAATTGGTACCAGAGCAGTGTTACTCAAGATTTTCAAAATATATTGTATTTTAAAAACTTGAAACGATCAATGGATTTTGAAAACTTTAAAGAATGGAAATCTATGCAAAGACCACCACTATTTGAACCAAATTGTTTCATATATTGGAAAAATCGCTTTGAGACGTATGTGAAGTCAAAGGACATATATCTATGGTATATAATTGTAGAGGGTGATTACAAGCCCATAAGTAATGATATTGCAGGTGGTCGGGATGTAGGTACTTCTCTTACTCGTCACAATGATGAGCAGAAGAAGTTGATTGCCAAAAATAACGAAGCCAAAATGATGCTTTACAATGCTCTACCTAAGAAAGAATATGAAAGAGTTTTTATGTGTAAAACGGCTAAGGATATTTGGCAATCATTAATCATCACTCATCAAGGGAACTCACAAGTCAAAGATAACAAAATTGATCTTCTTGTTCAATAATATGAACAATTTGTTATCTCTGAAGATGAGACCATTGATAGTGCGTTTCTAGGTTTAATACTATTATTACATCTCTTAAAGCACTTGACGAATCTTTTTCTAGTAAGAATTTTGTCGGGAAATTTCTAAGAGCACTCCACCCGAAGTGGAGAGCAAAGGTGACAGCTATTGAAGAATCCAAGGATCTTTCAAGCATGACACTGGATGAGCTCATAGGAAATCTCAAAGTTCACGAAATGGTGATGGAAAAAGACTCAGAAATTGTTAAAGGCAAGAAGGAGAAAATGAAGTCCATTGCCTTAAAAGCTAGAGTTGAGTCAAGTGATGATGAAGAGTCTTGTTCTAGTAGCGAAGACGAAGAATATGCCATGGCCGTAAGAGATTTCAAGAAATTCTTCAGGAGACGAGGAAAGTTCGTTAGACCACCTCGTGAAGAAAAGAAATCCTTCCGAAAAGACCGTGATGATAGGAAAGGAAAGGTAGACAGGAAGTGTTAAAGGTGTGGTAATTCTAGTCACTTAATAGGAGAATGTCCAAAGCCTCCAAAGAACAAGTCTCAAAAAGCCTTTGTCAGTGGAGCTTGGAGTGATAGTGAAGGAGATGACGACGAGCCTAAGAACGACGAAGTTGCTCTTATGGCTCATAACACAGAAGAGGTACATTCTGACTCGTCATACTCTTCTATAGATGATGAAACCTTAGAAGTAGAATATAACAAATTGTGTGAAATTACCCTTAAAATCATAAACAAGAATAAATTCTTAAAAACCAAAACAACACTTTTAGAAAACGAAGTTCATTGGTTAAAAGAAAAGGAGATAGGAATAGAAAAGGGTAAAAGTGTTAAAGAAACATGTGTGTCGTGTCAGGAACTTAAGTTAGAACTGGAAACACTTAAGTCAACACAGGAAGAACTTATTAAACAAAATTCTAAGTTTAAAAAGTTTGATAAAAATATAAACTGTATAGATGAGATAACGAAGATGCAAAAATTACCTCATGATAAAACCGGACTAGGTTTTATGAAACTAGGAAGCTTAAGTGAGTTTAAGAAACAAACAGTGAAAGAAAAAGAAATTGTTCCAACTGAGTCAGATACCCACGGATCCGACGGATCCAAAATTTTGGATCCGCCAGTTGTACCCAAGGGATCCGTCGGTACTGTTGATGAACAGAAGGTTCTTAAAACGAATCGTACTGAATTTGTTAAGGTCACTAGAAAACCTAGCGCTAATACAACTGTTAACAAACAAAAACCATCAGTCTCTATAGGAAAATGGCAAGTTAGAAATGAGTATAGAGTTAACACGATTCAACAAACACCTAAAACCTGTTTTCCCAAACACCCCTTTCCAAAGAGTAACTTTAACTCACAACATCATTATCAAAATAATTGGAACCAAAACATGTCTAGAAACTTTCAAGGTCCCAACTTCATGCCATGGAACACTTGTCCACCATTTCCATGCATGAATCATGATAATGTTATGTTTAACCCAAACGGACCCATGAGATATTGGGGACCAAACGCTTGAGTTTTTCTTGAACTTAGGTGTGCTTGAAAGTTGAATTAGAACCTGATGAGTGGATTAAAGATAGTGGGTGTTCAAGACACATGACGGGAAACAAAAGCCTTTTCTCAAACTACCAAGTGTACGACGGAGGTAATGTCACATTCGGTAGCAAGCTTAAAAGTAAAATCATCGGAAAAGGTACGATTTCTCATGACTCTCTCACTATTGATGATGTTGCTCATGTAGATAACTTAGGATTTAACTTGCTTAGTATTAGTCAATTATGCCGCAAAAAGTATAACGTCCTTTTCAGTGAAAATAGAAGTAAAATACTTAAGGATGGCATAACCGTAGGAAAAGGTGTTTTGAAGAATAACGTTTACGTTATGAAACTAGACAAAACACCTAAATACAAACTTTGTCTCACTTCCTTGGACGATAACTCAACTCTATGGCATCGACGCTTAGGTCATGCCAATATGAGGTTAATTCAATCCTTATCATCTAAGGAACTCGTTAGGAACTTGCCTAAGTTGAAATATGACCAACACTTTTGTGATGCTTGCAAAATAGGAAAACAAGTTCATAATAGCCATAAGGCTAAAAACATGGTGTCTACATCTAGGTGTCTAGAATTATTGCATATGGATTTGTTTGGTCCATCCGCTATAAAAAGTTACGGGGGAAACTTCTATACTTTGGTAATAGTAGATGATTACTCTAGGTATACATGGACTAAGTTTTTGAAAACTAAAAACGAAGCGTTTGATAAATTTGAAATCTTAAGTAAGAAAATTCAAAATCAAATAGGAAGTAACATAGTGTCAATAAGAACCGACCATGGTCGTGAATTTGACAATGAAATCCAATTTGGAGCTTTTTGTGATGCCAATGGCATAACTCATAATTTCTCGGCTCCTCGAACCCCTCAATTTAACGGTGTGGTAGAACGCAAAAATAGGACAATTCAAGAAATGACTAGAACCATGTTAAATGAACAAAACATACCTCAAAAGTTTTGGTGTCACGCTGTAGATACATCCACATATATCCTAAATCGAGTCCTAATTAGACCATTCTTGAAAAAGACTCCATATGAGTTATATAGAGGCAAAAAGCCTACTTTAGGATATTTTAGAGTGTTTGGAAGCAAGTGCTTCATTTTAAACACAAAGGATTATCTCACCAAGTTCGACCCAAAGTCGTATGAAGGTGTATTTCTAGGATATTCACAAACTAGTAAAGCATATATAATTTTGAACAAAGAAACCTCAAAAGCCGAGGAATCATTGAACGTAACATTCGATGAAAGTCCACCTCCCTCTAAGACATCACCTTTGGTAGATGATGACCTAGTTGAAAGTCAAATGGTTGATAATCAGGAAAATATTGAAGGTGAGAAAGAAGATGAACTGGTAAAAAGAGAAATAGTTAATATCAAAAAAACCAAAAGTCATTCATTAGAAAACGTCATAGGAAAAATCAATGAAAGAACATTAAGGTCTAAAGCTCAAAATGAAAGTAACTTCTTTTGTTTTGTTTCAAAAATTGAACCTAAAAATGTTAATGAAGCCATAAAAGATGAATCTTGGGTCATTGCGATGCAAGAGGAATTAAATCAATTTGTTAGGAATGACGTTTGGACATTAGTTCCACAACCTAAAAATCAAACCATAATCGGTACAAAATGGGTTTTTAGAAATAAAATGGATGAAAATGGCATAGTGTCTAGAAACAAAGCTAGGCTAGTAGCACAAGGCTACAATCAACAAGAAGGTATAGATTATGATGAGACTTTTGCACCCGTAGCTAGACTTGAGTCTATTAGGACATTAATTGCATATGCATGTGCACATGACTTTAAACTATTTCAAATGGATGTCAAAATTGCATTTCTAAATGGTTTCATAAATGAGGAAGTGTATGTAGCACAACCTCCCGACTTTGCCAGTTTTGAAAAACCTAATCATGTCTACAAACTTAAGAAAGCATTATATGGACTTAAGCAAGCACCAAAAGCTTGGTATGATCGACTTAAGACCTTCCTAGTTGAACATAAGTATACCATGGGTCTAGTAGACAACACTCACTTCACCAAGAAAAAGGGATCACATATTATCATAGTCCAGATATATGTGGATGACATTATATTTGGTTCAACTTGTCAAGAGTTATGCGATGAATTCTTGAAAATCATGCATGATGAGTTTGAAATGAGTATGATGGGGGAACTAAACTTTTTCTTAGGTCTCCAAATAAAACAATTAGAAGATGGGATATTCTTCAACCAATCCAAGTATATCAAGGATATGCTTAAGAAATTTGGTCTTGAAGATTCTAAACCTATGAAAACACCAATGTCTTCTGAAACCAAACTCACCAAGTATGACGAAAGTGAATCCGTAGATAGCACTAAATATAGAGGGATGATTGGTAGTTTACTCTACCTAACGGCTAGTAGACCGGACATTATGTTTAGTGTTTGTCTATGCGCACGCTTTCAAGAAGATCCCAAAACATCCCATCTTGAATCCGTTAAACGGATATTTAGGTACATAAAAGGCACTACACATCTAGGATTATGGTATCCCAAAGGGACGGGAATAGAAACCATAGTGTATGCCGACTCAGACCATACTGGTGATTATGTTGATAGGAAAAGTACAAACGGTATTTGTACTTTTGTAGGACATTGTCTCACCTCATGGTTTGCTTAAAAACAAACAGCCCTCGCCATATCAACAACTGAAGCTGAGTACGTATCAGCAGGAAAAGCTTGCCAACAAGCACTGTGGATGAAACAAGCTCTCGTCGACTATGGAATTGTACTCAACGACATTCCCATTCTTTGTGACAACAAAGGAGCTATCGACCTTATCAAAAATCCAGTCCAACATGCTAAAACCAAACACATAGAAATACGTCACCACTTCCTACGTGACAATGTTCAGAAGGGAAACATCTCAATTGAGAAAGTTTCCTCAGAGGACAACATTGCCGATATCCTCACAAAACCTCTCAAGAGAGAACCTTTCAACTATCTTAGACTTGGTTTAGGATTAATGGAACCTAGTGAGTAGATTAAACTTTAACTCAAACCTTAGATTAACCAAACACGGCAGTACCAAACCTGTGTTCTGATCCTGCGGATCCAAACGACAACAAGGGCGGATCCCTTGTCTTGGATCCGCCGGATCCGTCACTTAGTGAACAGGTTTTTATATATTTAATAAACTTCCTTTACTATTCATCACACTTCCCAACACTCAAACACCTCCTGGAACTCGACCCATAATTCACCACACTCACAATTTAGGCCATCTTTCTCAACCAAATTGAGCTCTAAACATCACTGTAAGTATCCTTATCATGTATACATTCCTGATCAGCGTCTAGGATTTCTATTTCATGCACAAAACCAAAACTTGGGGTTTATGCATAATTCTTGAAAAATCATGAAGCATATTTACTAAATTGCATAACAAATCATGTTTTTCATAGTTAGGAATTGCATCTTGTAGTACATTATCATTATTCATCAAAAACCCCATGAGAAATTTTTGCTAAAATCTTCTCACGACTAGGATAAACGGTTTTTGAACAATTGTTCATACAAATACAAAAACGTTATGTTTTAAGCATCACTTGCATAATGTCTCTTGAATGCTAAAGGAAATACATAACTAATATGTATTTTCGGGTACATTCAAATGAAGCTACATTAAAGTAGGAGCGTTTGGGTTATCTCTCATTTTATCATAAAACTTGCATAAACAAATTTTCATGCATTAAAAAGAGTCGAGATAACTGTACCTCCACATTGTCCCCATGTAGGCACACACTAGACATTTATACGTATTTTTGATAATTTCAACTAAACTATATATTTTTCGTGTCTAGGATAACTATGCCTCCCGCAACCAATTATGATCACAAAAAGACCATCGATTACCTTCCCAAACACCACAAAACCAAGGGTCTCACCGAAGCTCAAGTTAATATTTTTAAAGCACTAGAAAAATGATATGTCCATGAGGGTAGGGTTGTAGACCCCTCATTCTATGAAGGTACCATTCTTCGCGAGCAACTAGCCGCGATTCATTTCGATAGTCTTCTAGACATTGATGAGCCCATCATCCCTAGGTTCATTCTCGAGTTCTATGCTTCTGTAGGACTTAGTTCTAATGATTATGGATACATGAATATCTCTTTCAGAGTCAACGGGTTTCAATTCAATATTCCTTTAGATCAATTTGGAGATGTCTTAGGAGTTCCAAATCAAGGAACGTGTTTCTATTCTGACAAGTGGTCGTTAACCATTCTAGAGTCTAACCTTGATCGTACGGCACCATATGCCACACCATTGATTGCAAAAGAAACCATTCGTGAGCATCTCTTTTTACCTAGGAATAACCAAACTAGGATGTATCGAGGTCGTCAAGTAGATAGAGACCCATTTGCCATGGAACTTAATGAACTTAAGCCTCAATTTAAGAAGATTGAGGAAGTTTTAAGGGCAAATGTCATAAGCACAATAGGAAATAGAGACCACATCAATGCTAGCCTTTGCTACATGATGTATTGTGTGTCAAACCATCAACCGTTAAACCTTGCATACTATATCGCCAAGCGAATGGCCGATATTCCGGTTCAAGGTACCACCACAATGCCCTACAGGATGCTTTTGACCCGTCTCTACAAAGCTTTTGCACCCATTCCTAGAAATGATTTAGGATTTGTTCCCGACTACACCGAGATTCCACACACCTTTGTTCCTTTAAGTGATCATAGGGTAGCGGTTGCAAAAGGCAAACATCCTCATCCTTCTACATCATCATCATTATCATCAATGAGCGAAGATGATGGTTTGCCCAACTCTAGGATCTCTCCACCGGAGTACTTAAGTCAACTTCCACCAATCCCAAATGAATCGGCGGAATTTCAGCAAACCAAAGGAATGGTGAAGAACTTGGGGCGTTGGATCATGAAACTTCACAAGGGTTACAAGAAATTGAGCAAGAAGTTAAAGTAAAGGGAGTGTTTGGTTTTAGACTTTATTAGACAATGATGTGTTGAACATGTATGTTTCTTAAAACATTATCTTAGTACTTGACATATGTGTAAACTAACTTGACATTGCAGGCCGATAACACATGGTGTTATCAATTTTCCGAGATTAAGCCACCGTTTGGCTTAACTCCTGTTATGGTAAGATATGATGATCGGATTAATTTATGTGTATACGTGTGTTAGAATCTATATATTTAGTATATTTGTATCACATATTAGCTATTACATATATTTTAGGAGAATTTTTGAATTTTGACCGAGAAACGAAAAATGTGACATATGTTCAGTTAAGAAACTAACTTTCTATATGGCGGATTTGGCGGATCCCAAATTTTGGATCCGCCTAGTGTTTCCTTTGGCTCCGCCAATCCTGAACCTGCGGATTCGACGGCTCCCAAATTTTGTGTCCGTCTTTGTTGTCGATTGGATCCGCAGGTGCCAACAGTAACATTTTTCAAAATTTCCCGACTAATCCCGATAGTTAGATTTTGGATTATAGTTTTTAGGAATTCTTTACTGATCATTAGACTCTTTAGAATGTTTTAGGAAACCCTTAGAACCTTAAGAAATCAATTTTCCCACCAAAATTTGAATTTTCAAATTTTCCATGTGAGTTACCTTTCCAGTACAAGCAAGGAACCCTTTTCTGTTATCCGTCAAATCCGTGGGAACATCATATCAACAGATTTTCCACTTACTCTTTGCATTAACTGCAAATCTTCTACAATTCACTCAACTTGAGCTCTATGGTTTGACTTAAATGATGTGACTAGCACAAATTTCTGTTCCAAATCATTAGGAACCAACATTCTCCATTGGATTTACATCAAATCCAAACACAACTTTCAAAAATCTTACTGTCTATAAATTAGGATGATCAGGATAATCAAAACTCACTCACTCACCATCCTCTCTACATATTTCCTGTACTTTCTTAGCTACACTATTAATCTTAACCATGACAAAATCAAGTAACTCATCCACTAGCAGACCCCCAAAAAGAACTGCTCGTATTAGTGTTAAGCCTTGTTGCTTCATAAACTTAGCTAACTCATCAGAGGAGGATTCATCCCCTCTTAACATCTCTTCACCAATCGCAAATGAGAATTTTCTCAATCTTGCTACTCCAACACCATCTCACACCACTATCTCCACACCACCAACAACAATTACACATGTTGCTACAACTCCACCTCCCGCTCCAACTCAACCTAGCAAATCACCTTCACCACCAAAGTCACTACAACTTCAGCCTCTAGAATTATTTAGGACTCCACCTACATCACCACATCCATATCTTGATGACTTGGAAGACCTTCCACCAAGGTCAACCAATCCTCCACCCATGACCTTTGAAGGTCAAGAACCAATGCTTTTTCATCCGCTTTATCAAGATATCCACGGTCCTTTATACCGTGATGCACCACCTCCTCAACCTCAAACACAACCTCTCTCACCCACATCCACACTAATTGCCATTGATGAGGCAATGTGGATAAATGAGCCACAAACCCAAGAAGAGATCAACGAGGAACTCGCCCGCCTCCATGCTCTCTCTAATATGGTGGATTCCCGCCTTGATGAAGCAATGGATCTCCAAACCATCTTGATGAACTCCATCCCAACTCCACCATCATCTCACCAACAACCACCACCACCACAAAACAATGAGCCTACCCTTCCTCCCGGTTTTCCAAGACATGATTGCTCTCATTGCGAGAGGACCGCTCATTTGGCCCAAAGGACCAACATTTTGGTCCATGAGCTCCAAAATGAAATGAGGTTCATCTTGAACCACATTCTCGAGTGTCTCAATGCAATCTCTCATCCTCCTCAATAGGAGCTTTTTAGTTTCCTCTTATAGGAACTTTTAGGATGTTGTTTTAGAATTTTTCTTTTTTAGGATTTATTTTCTTTGTTTAAATGTAACATCATTTTTTCCAAGTAATGAATGTTATGTTTTTTGCTTGTGGGTGATCAACATTAAGCATATTATCTTATTTTAGATTACTAACATCATAGTATAGTTGTTTTTAACTTCACATAATGCTTTGATCAAATGTACATTAGGTACCAAATTTTGATCAGACACTTCATTTTGACTTTTTAAAGTCAAATGGGTTGACCTTCTTGTTTGGTTGACCATTGCATATGGATTTTGCTTCTTGATTGAAGTTGTTCATTACTAACTTTTCTTTTATAGCATCTCATACTCTTGAAATGTATACGTTGGTACTCTAGCAATGGGGAGTATACATCAAGGGGGAGCATATCATATTCTAACCATTTGTTTTGTAGGATCATACATCATATCCTTGGTACTCCATTTAGGGGGAGTATAAATCAAGGGGAGCTTTAAAGTTCTCAAAATCGCATTCCGCTACGCATATCTTCTTTTTGTTTCGACAAAAAGGGGGAGAAAGGATTAAGTTCTCATCACTGTGAAACATCACAGTACATACTTTTTGCTTAAAATAGATTTAAAACTTGCATAAACTAACTTAATCTATATTTTTAAAAGACTCATCCTTTATTTAAGTTCTTTACTTAAAAATACACTTTATGTTTTGTCATCAACAAAAAGGGGGAGATTGTTAATACAAATATCGTCCTAAAAACGTTATTTATATTTTACGATCTTTGCTTAATTTTGTTAATGACAAATACAAAGTTTATCTTTAAGCAAAAGCATAAGCCTTTTACATTTATAGTGATAAGTCTTTTAAAAACACATTTACACATTACAAGTCTACTAGGGATAACATTACATACATTTACAAGTTTATTCCTTAAAATAGAAACTTTATTTTTTAAATATTAGGATGACATCATGGCATGCATCATGAACACAATCTTGGAAAGATTTTGAGATATCTTGTTTAGATCTTCAAGCTAAAGAGTTGACATTTGAAGATATGGAAAGATTGTGCAAGATATGAAAAGATATGAGAATATCTTAGCTGGCCTGACACGGCGGATCCAAAGCCATACAAAGGCGGATCCAATTTTTGGGATCCGCCGGATCCGCCAACTGTTGTTCAACTTTGCCTATAAATAGCAAGCTGGTCATTTGGACATTTTCATCACTCATATAGCTTAAATACATACTCATTCATTTACATATCACTAACTCATATCATTCTTTCATTTCATTGATCTTTCCTTTTGTAGCAAAGAAGATCACAGCATATAAGGATCAACCTTCTGTTGTTATCCTTTTAGTATAGAGTCTGTGTGATTTTGTTTTAGTTCACACATCAGTGTTTGTATCATTTATTCAGTAGAGTTTGGTTAGTGTTTTAGTCCTTAAAACACAAAGAGTGTCGGGAGTGGTTGTACCCTTGTGAAAGAACCAACGGGAGTGGTTGTACCCTTGTAAAGAACCAACGGGAGTGGTTGTACCCTTGTAAAGAACTCGGTGTTTAGCTTAGTACCGGATAAAGAGTAAGCGACGTGTAAATTTTTCTCCACCTAGAAGGGAGCTTGTTTCTTAGTGAAGAAAAACTCTCGAGTTAGAGGCTCGAGGAGTGGAGTAGGGCAAGGAAGAGAGTCCTTGTAGCCGAACCACTATAAACATCTGTGTTGTGTGGTTTGATCTTTCCTCTCTTTACTTCTTTACTTATATTACTTGTTTGTGTGCTTGATTGTTTACTTTGGAATCACATTAAGTATACAAAGCGAATTAATTTTAAAACGGTAAAAACTATTCAACCCCCCTTCTAGTTTTCCACAAAATGATTAGATGAACTGTAATGATAGATAAATACTTGATTAACATTTACAAATTACTGGGGAATTTTACAGGTTGCTACAGCCATGGCATATTCTTCATCTTCACTTCCAGTGGTGGAACTTTCATCATCACTTGACTCTTTCTTAGTATGTTTTGCTTTAAGTGTGAGTGACTTTACTTTCTCTTTTTTGTTCTTGATGATTTTTAAATCTTGTTCCATCACCACTTAGTAAATTTTGAGATTCCCGATGAGTTCGTCTAGTTGAAGTGATGACAAGTCCTTTGATTCTTCAATAGCCGTTACTTTCAGCATACACTTAGGATGAAGAGCCTTAAGAAATTTCCTAACATAGTTCTTGCTAGAATAGCTTCATCAAGTACTTTTAGAATGGTAATAATAGTGTTAAATCAAGCAAAACCACTATCAATGCTTTCATCTTCAATGATAGAAAAGAGTTCATATTGTTGAACAAGAAGATCAATTTTGTTATCCTTAGACTTGGGAATTTCCTTGGTGGGTGATTATTAATGAGTCCCAAATTTCTTTAGCCGTTTTACGCATAAAAATTCTTTCATATTCCTTTGTAGGCAAAGCATTATAAAGAACCATTTTAGCCTCCTTATTTATAGCAATGCCTTGACGTTCATAAGGAACTACATCTCTTTGAGTAGTAATGTTTCTAACAATAGGTTTGAAATTACCCACAAGGATAATATGCCAAAGATCGATTGATTTCACATAAGTTTCAAATCTACTTTGCCAATAAATAAAACCATCACTTTTAAATAGTGGTGGACTTTTCATAGATTGCACTTCTTTATAGTTTTCTAAAGACATAGATCGATTCAAGTTTTAGAATACAATTTATTTTAAAAACTTTGGTAACCTTGCTCTTGATGTCATTTGTGGAAAACTAGAAGGGGGTGTTGAATAGTTTTACCATTTTAAAATCTTAGTTTCGAAACTTATAGATGAGATCAAACAATGATAGTGAATTTAATGAATACAAGCAATGAAAAAGAATACAAGATAACAAATAAAAGAAAGATCAAACCACAGCACGAGGATTTATAGTGGTTCGGTAACGAAGCTTTTTTCCTTGCCTTATTCAACTCCCCGAGTTTCCAACTCGATAGTTTACTTCACTATGTTAACAAGCTCCCTTACTTGGTGGAGAAAACCATACACGTCGCTTAAACATTTATCGATACAAAGCTATATATCAAGTCCTAATATAGGTAGAACCAACCTTTCTCTCTATGTATTTTGAGGACTAAAATACTAACCTAATATTTTATATTTGATGTATTGTGGTGATTATGAACTTTGAAGTATAGTAGTATGTAATGGTAATATAACAAGATTGTAAACAAACACTAGTAACTATAACACATGAAACTTAAGAATTCTTCAAGTGTTCTTCCTTTGCTAGAAATATGGTAAGTAGTATGGATCACTTGGATAGATATTAAACAAGATAATGATAAAATAATGAATGCATGAAAGTGTGAAAGTATGTAAGAAATATGTTTGCAAGGGGTGAGTGAAATGGTATGCAAAGTGCTTGCATAAATAGGCAAGCTTGGGTGTTACAGTACCCCGACAGCTCCCACCACGGCTCCTGAAGAGTGAGCCGTTTGAGGGAGTCGTCCCTCTAAAAACATCTCAAAATCTACCCCTTTTTTAGTGGTTAATCCTACTTTGTTCGGAACATTACCTCTTTTGTGATGCATAAAAAGTGTTGAGATTAAAGGGGTAAGATACTTACCATATTTGATGAATATTCAATACTTGAATGTGGTTTTTGTGTCTTTCATGCAAAAGCACTAATGATTCTTACCTCTTAATTTCTTGGATTATTGATTAGCAATAAGCACTCAAATAGCTAAAAAGGTATTAATTAAGCTTCAAAACAAGGACTTATGATTGCTCTTAGAGCTGATCTACAAGCTCCAACTTGTTAAAAACAAGCTAGTATTGTCTTATAAGCCCTTCCAAATCCGGCTTATCATTCGAGTGCTTATTGCACTTTAAGCAAAGGTAATTTTAAGTATGATGTAGAACAATTCAAATGATGACTATAGAAGCTCAAAGTAAGCTATGAGACAGCTTATTTGAGATCTCAACAGTATATTAAGTAAAGTGCTTATTAATAGCTTATTTTAGCTTATTTTTACCATATTAGAGCATTTGGACATGAATGTAAAAGAGACAAGGTAATGAAACAATCTAAATTTTATTAATACACTTAAACTATTACAAAGCTTGTAAATAAGACAGAAATTAAGACATTAAGCAGTAAATAATCAAATACATAAAAAAATGACTTAAAAAAAAGAGAGATCCTAATGTGTGTGAAGAGCCTTGTATTTATAGCCTCAAAATGAACCTCCTAGGGTTTGTATGATCCAATCCCAGCCATCCAATCATTATGTCGACATTAATCCATCAATCTCAGCCATCAAATCGAATGCCACATATCATCAACCAATGGGAAGGCTCTAAATTGCCATGTTGGACACCATATGAGGTCATTGTTGCTTACTCAGCCTTCTAGAAGGGTGAAAGTACATTAAGTGAGGTAATTTTGGCGGAGAAGATGATGAACAGTAACTCTCTGTTTTAACCCGCCTTATTTTGTCGTTTGACCTGGGTTTTATATTCTTTGACCTGGGTTTTTAATACGGGATGGGTGGATCGGGTTATTTGAATGGGATCCGGGTTTTTTTTAAAGGTGTGGGCTGGGTTATGAGTGGGCCAGATATGGATTGGATTTGGGATTGGATATTTTTATTAGTAGTAGATTTAACAAAAGTTAGTTTTGGACTAACTTTGCAAAATCTAGGGACTAATGGTGTAAAAGGTTTTGGACCATTTATGCAAATGATTTATCATTAAGGCTTTGGTTTTGAGGTTTTGGGTTTTGTGACTGATAGAAACTTGTAAAATCATATCCCCGGCCTCGGCTTTTCTCACTCTTTCATTCTCGTGCTCGTTTTCGTCTGTTTTGTCTTTCTTTTCGTCATTTTCTTATATCCTTTACCTGCACCTACACAAACACAAAAACAAGCATATATTTGGAATTTATGGTCGGTTTTTGGTCTTTTAAGTCCGTATTTGACAAAGAAAAGGTATGTGATTTAACACATACCAATTATTATCAAAGAGGTTAATCCTCTTATCAAGGAAAGATTGTGTTTGAGTCAATTCCCAAATAGGAAGATTCTAAACTAGTGTAGGTATCTGGATTATTCTCAAAATGGTCATCCCTTAATCCCATGCAAGATTTTTTTCCCATATGAGAAAATCTTGGCTAGTTGGTCTAATAAAGATTAAAACAATTTCTTATAATAAAAGTAATGTGATAATTAAAATGGAAGTCAATTAGATGAAAGTTTATAAAATATGTGAGTTTATTCAAGTGCAAAATGTTTCTTTGATCATTATGCAAGTCGTAATAAACCATTCATTCCTTAAGTGATTTTCATCAACGGAAAACTTAAGTCTAAAACTTGTTTACTTAAACTTGCTATTAATACGGTTTATATTTGTCATTATCAAAACTTACAAAATCATTAAATAGAAATAACGTTTTTAAGCGATTACTTGTATTAACAATGTAAATGAATACACGAGATTGTAAATATACAAACAACTCATGTTATTCCACTTTATGAGATTAAGCAAAGAGATCCACAAAGTTTTTTTTTTTTTTTTTTTTACTCGTGGCGAGCAATAACAACTCATGTTATTCCACTTTATAAGTTTAATCCACGCGTACACAGATTTAAAAACTAAATACGACTAAAATTGTTATTAACATGCAACTAAATATCAAAATGAAGACACAGTTGTAACACCCCCAAAATCTGATTTAGCGGAAGCATACATGTTTGGGTGCTACAAAATTGGTATCTCAACTCAAGGTACAAAGAACGGTTTCACTTCAACCGTTTAAAATAGATTTCATGTTCAAAAGTGTTTTGTTTACAGCATTCCAAAATAGTGCGGAAATATAAGCCCATAAAAGAAATCAAGCGGTCCCAAATACATCAGAGTCTTCTATGACCATGTCATGCCATGCCAAAAGCCTCCAATAGTGTGCTATTGCTTTACACCTGAAAATACATGCTAAAGTGTCAACACGAGGTTGGTGAGTTTATAGGTTTGTAATTAAGCAGTAAAAATATTGTGAGTTCCATAAGAGTTTTGTGACCATTGTGTCGCTCACAATGTCACGAAAATAGTGTTTACCTTAAAGTAAAAATTTATGATGTGGACCAAGCGTAGGGTATGTAACCAAAAATAAAATAGTTTATTACGCTAGCTCTAAGTTCATGCAACCGAAGCTATAACTTGTGTGCATGCTCTAGAAGCATGTTAAATATCAGGGACCGGAAAGTGTTTATCCCAGACACTTGTAGTTTTCGACATGGTATACGTTCGTTTGCCTATCCGGTCAACCCGAACGAGGACGTTACTCCCAATAGATCTATTTATAACATTCGTGCTTCCCAGTAGGAATTGACGGTTCATGAGGTTTGGGCAAATTGGGACAAACTAGTGCTTAGGCTAATCCACGTAATAGTTTGCTAACAACAGTGTTGGTCCATAAAATAGTTTTGCATATTTCTTACCCCGCTTGTAAAAAAGTTTAAATAGAGTGGGGTTACATATCAGTCAATCACATAATGCCTTCAAATGATCAAATCAAATATTTCAGCCAATCAGTCAAATATTGAGTAAACAGTTCGCAGATTCCAAATAAACAGTCATTGAGTTTAGTTAAAATGAGCATGTATTCTCCCCCAGAAACAGTTTAAAAACCAGTAAAAGTAGGGGCCATGGACTCACCTTGGGTTGCAGCAACACAAAATATCACAATGGTCACAACTGGCATCAAGGGCTAAATACAACGATATCGAGGGTACAGGCACAACGGTGCCGGACCGGCACAACCTAATATGTATATACTTATCTCAGAATACGTCTCGTAAAGTAAAAGAGTTTTCAAAAGACAAGCGTCTTAGTTTTCGTGGATTACTCGAATCAAAGTTTGTAAAAAAAAAAAGTTTAGTATTAACGTTTCGTGTGGTGGTAAGACAGCATAGACTCAAGAATACTCACGCCAAATAGGAATAGAAAAATTGACACAGTCGAGAAAAGTACGAAAGTCAATGACCATCGCATGTCAAGCGTTGACGACATATGGAAACGTTGTTGTTTGGTGAGTATATTTGGTATGTGTTAAATTACACATACCTTTTACCTAATAAATCAGACAAAATAGACCAAAAACTAACAAAAATGCCAAAGATATTTGTGTTTTTATGTTTGTGTATGTGCAGGTAACGGATATGAGAAAAAGACAAAAAGAAAGGCAAAATGGACAAAAACCGAGCACGAGATTGGAAAGAGCACGAAAGTACGGGTCTATCGTTAATTTTATTTGGAGCATCGAAGCAAAAGAACGAAAAATCAAAAGACTAAACGAAGCCCAAGTCCTGACGCAGCCCACATATTAAAATGAAGGCAACCGGCCCAACGTAGATCAAAGCCCAAGTCCAGCTAAAAAAATCACGTGGCAATCTTATTTTGCATGCAACAATGAAGAGGAAACAAATATTGATGCAATTTCCTTGTTTGGTCCACGTGAAGACAAAAAAAAGAAATAAAAGAAAAGATGTAAACAATGAGCAGTTGAAGGGCACGTGACTTCAATCTTCAAAATTAATTCAAGAAAGGCACGTGGGCCTCATCTTTTCTCACGTGACTTCAATCTTCAAAATTAATTCAAGAAAGGCACGTGGGCCTCATCTTTTCTCCCAATCGCAGCGCACTAGCAAATCTTCATCCATTCACAAGATGCCACATGTCCCTGTTTAGCAAAGAAAGTGTCCAGATTCAATGAATGGGAGCGTTTGATTGCCAATAAAAATCACCTGATCGGACAAAAAAGGGGAGCATTAATTCAGTCATTCATTTTTTCTTCACAACGAGACACACAGTTTTTTTTAGTTTTTAGTGCTCATTTATTTTAAGTCCTTTTTTAGTTGTAGTTTATTAAAGATTAATTTCTTCTAGCTTATTCAAAGTGCTCATTGTATTCAACTCTTTTAGCTTATCAATGAAAGTTATGTTTATTACTTAGTGCTTATTCTCTTCTTCTCATCTTTTTCTTTATTTTCTTTTTTTTTCTTATCTATTAAGTTATAATAGCTTATTAGCTTATTGCAGCTTATTAGATCGGCTTATTTGTGATAAACTCTCTCATAGTTTATTCACTTTAAGCTTTATTCTTCTTCTTTTCTTCACCCTCTAGCTCGATTGAAACACCAAAAGAGATGCATGAGCTTATCAAGCTCGGCTTATTTTTCAAATAAGCTTTGATATCTCTTAAGTTTGAAAGCACTTTTCTTTATTTAGTAGCTTTTATTACTTAGATCTAGTTAGTTTCATTAATTTTTTATATAAAGTTTGCAAATTTTTTTTTATTATTTCTTGAACAATAAGCTATTTAATAGCTTGTTCATTTAGATCTAGTCCTTAAACATACCCGATTCGCGTCTATTCTTCGTAGTAGGCAACTTAGCTTCGGGTGGACTTAGATCTAATAGTTTTTAGTTATAAAGTTTAAATCTTTTAAATTTTTAGATCACTTTTAGCTTATTTACAAATAATAGTAGTGCTTGTTATTGCTTATTGTTCACTAATCCTTGTTAAAGTTTGTATCTTTCTTTGTCTCTCATCATCTCTACCGCTAAGGCCGGAGCTTAAGGGTCTTTAAGCATTTTTTATACCTAAAGTTTGAAACTTTAGTAATTTTTAAGCTTTTTAGTAAATAAAGTTTTAAACTTTACTTACTAATTAGTGGATAAGATTAATAAAGTTGTAGACTTTTTTGTTAATTTGTGCTTATTAGATCGGGTGGTTTTATTCCTCTCGTTTCTTCATCCGGGTTCTACTTTCTTTGCTTTTTAAATCTTTAGTAGTTATTAATTTTAGTATAATAATTATGTGTATGGAAATAATTGCTATGTGTTTGTTTGCTTTGCTTAACAAGTATATACTTTTATCATATATTTTTTATTTGCTTGCTTAGTATAATCTAGTTTATTATTTTTAGTTCTTATCGTTAACTTTAGATTATTTACTTACTACTAGTTTCATTATTATTGCTTAGCAAAATTTAGTTGTTATCATAATATTTATAGGATTAGTTTTCTTAGTTTTCACCTTTTAGGCTCAGGATTAGAGGTTCGTTTTTTATTTTCTTTGCGTTTTTGCTCGTTTATGCTTTGTGGACTTGTTTCTTATGCTAGTTAAGTTGTATTTAGCTTATGTATGCTTCCCTTAGTTGTAAATTGCATAATTTCCGTTTTCCATTTTCATTTTTAAATTCCCGGTTAATGTTTTTAGTTTAATTTAGTTCGTGCTTAATTTTGTTTTGTTTCTTTACTTTTCATCACTTAATTAGAATTAAAAACACAAAAATCCAAATTCCATCCTTTAAGCACTTTAATTCCAAACCTTACACGAAATCCTCGATTCACACCTCGCTGGGACACGACCCGGGTGACACTTGCCCGGTATCTCATATCGTATTCACGGGTTTTGCAAGTTGGCCTTTTTCCTAGAGGGTTGGCTTGTCATTTCCCGCGTATCACGCGTATCCGATATTATTTTATATATATACTTTCTAACGGATCAGTTTTTGGCGCCGCTGTCGGGGAGATTGTGTTGTGACAATATCGTTAAGGTTTAAATGATTAGTGACTTGAGATCCTTCGTCGTGAAGTTATCGCTTTCACAAAAATATAAAAAACAAAAATATTTTTCTTTTTCTTTATATATATTATATTTATATATATATCAGGAAAAAAAATACAAAAACATTTTCCGTTTTGTTGTGTTAAATAAAGATAAAAGACAATCTCAATATAATACTCATCAACTTTGAGCATTATCATAATAAGTTCCCAAACAAAAGATTAAAACTTGCCTTTGTATCACTTGCGAAAATCGGCTCACCTTTGATTGATAAATAAACTATAAGAGGGGTATAAGGAGGGGCGATCCAACGAACTTCGCCTCGAAAAGAGATCCATTCTTCTCTTCCGTTCCTTTGTGCGTTTATCTTTTAAAGAGCTACCGTACGCTTGTTGATTATTGGTTTAAGTTCACTTGTGTTTTTTGATTCGGTCTCGTTTTAATTGAATTGTTTTTTTAGTGCATGCGCACTCGTTCTTCTACGTCGTCAAGTCCTTTACTTGAACTCGTAAATACTCCAAGAAGACGTAATCGAAGGCGTTCCGCCCCAATAGCCGAACCCGAGATTTGTGCTATTCCCGATCCTCCCATTGTCATAATGGCGGATGAACGCACCATGTCTGAGCTTCTCCAAGCACCCACCGAGGGTTACGGAGATGCTATCATTGTTCCGGCAATCGTTGCCGATATCTTTGAGCTTAAAACCGGGTTGCTATCCTTAGTAACTTCAAGTCAATATTTCGGATTTGAGAGGGACGATCCTCATTCCCACATTCGATGGTTTAACAAGATCACCTCTACCATCAAATACCGAAATGTTCCTCAAGAAGCTATCAAACTACTTCTTTTTCCTTTTTCTCTTGAGGGGGCCGCCCGAATTTGGCTCGAAAAACAACCCCCTCGTTCTATCGAAACATGGGAAGATTTAGTGTCGAAATTTGTGAACGAATTCTTTCCTCCATCTAAAACCACAAGCCTTAAAAATGAAATCACCAAATTCACTCAAAAATTTGATGAATCCTTTAGTGAAGCGTGGGATCGTTTTAAAGAATTACTTCGCAAATGTCCTCATCATGGTTTCTCTGAGTTGCATCAACTCGATACTTTTTACAATGGTTTGAACCAAACCGATCAAGATTCTCTTAATGCCGCCGCCGGTGGTAATCTTTTGAATCGGACTCCGAAAGATGCTTTAGCTATCATCGAAAACAAGTCTAAGGTTCGCACTACACGAAGCAAGCCGGTTGTTTCCCAAGTGAGTGCTTCTCCTTCTACTTCATCTCACGTGAGTAATTCTAGCACCGATGCTAAGATTGACAAAATCACGGATGCTATCCAAGCTTTGGTTCTTTCCAAATAAAATAAACTTTCTTCCCCACAAACTACTTCTCCCACTCAAGTCAAAGTTGTGGAAGAAACTTGTGGTGGTCCTCATGCATACTACAATTGTACTACCACCGATGGTAGTCGATTTGAAGTAAATGCGGTAGCCGGGGCTTACAACCAAGGAGGTAACCAATACCGTCCTCAAGTTGACCCGAACTATCGAGCTAGCAATCAAAGTGGACCACCCGGATTTTCTCAACCCAACAATCCAAACAGATTCAATCAAAATCAACCCAGGGGGCAAAATGTTCAAAGCCAATTTCAAGCCCCGATCAATCAATACCCAACCCAAGGTGGTAATTTCAATCAAGGCATTCAAGCTTCTAATTACCAAGCCCCAAATGTTCCCTCCAATGAACTTGCTAACTACATCAAGTCAAATGAGGCCAATATGAGGGCTATGCAAAGCCAAATCACCACTTTGAAAAATGATTTTCAAACTTCAATGACAAAACAAGGTCATGAGCTCAAAAGTGAACTTAGAACAACAAATCATAAAACTGAGCAATCTCAAAGTAAAATTGAGAACATGTTTGCTAGTCTCATGAACCAAATGAATCAAGCTTCAACTTTTGGAACTCTCCCGGGAAATACCATTCCCAACCCAAAGGGTGAGTTGAAAGCTATTACCACTCGTAGTGGTAAGGCATATGATGGACCCTCGATTCCTACTCCTTCTCCGGTGAGGGAAGTGGAACAAGAGACCAAGGTGACAAAGGACAAAGTGCACTCTTCAAGCTCACAAAGTACCGCACCCGTCCAACCTCCGGTCGTCCAATCTCCAATTCCAGAACCCGATGTTCCGAAGACCAATACTAAGCCTTCAATTCCATATCCTTCGAGGCTTAATGATCAAAAGCTCCGTGACAAAACTAATTGCCAAATGATGAAGTTTCTTGAAATCTTTCAAAAGTTACACTTCGACATTAATTTCGCGGATGCTCTTCTCTATATGCCAAAGTTTGCTTCTACATTCAAGAGTCTCCTTAGCAATAAGGAAAAATTGTTTGAATTAACCAAGACTCCATTGAATGAGAATTGTTCGGCGGTGCTCCTTAAAAAGTTGCTCGAAAAACTAGGAGACCCCAGCAAATTTCTCATTCCTTGTGATTTTCAAAAGCTAGATGAATGCTTAGCCTTGGCCGATCTCGGCGCAAGCATCAATCTAATGCCTCTTTCCGTTTGGGGAAAGCTTTCTCTTCCAAAACTTACTCCTACACGAATGACTCTCGAACTTGCAAACCGATCGGTTACTATTCCGAAAGGTATTCCCGAAGATGTCTTCGTTAAGGTAGGCAAGTTCCATTTTCCTGCTGACTTCGTAGTGGTCGATTTGATGCCGATCCCCATGTCCCCCTTATCTTGGGAAGACCATTCTTGAAAACGGCTCGTGCATTAATCGATGTCTACGAAGGTGAAATGACTCTTAGAGTAGGAGATGAAAAATTGGTCATAAATATTGAGAGCACTTCAAAAGATCCTCTCGAGCATGAAAGCGAGTCAATTAACCAAATTGATATCATTGATACTACATGCACGGAATACTTTCATGAAGTGCTAAGTGGCAATCCCACTTCATTAGATCCTACCGTTGCTCTCTCTTCCACCTCTCTCACTCCGTTTGAGGGAGGTGACTTCATCTTGGAAGAGATTGAAGCTTGCTTATCTTGTGATTCAATTCCATCTGGAATTGATGATGGTTTATTTGACCCGGCGGGAGACATTCTTCTCCTTGAGAAGATGCTTAATGATGATCCATCATCTCTCCCTCTAAAAGAACTTCATAATGAGGAAATCAAATCTGTTGAAAATTCTGATGATCCTCCGGAGGTCGAACTTAAGGACTTACCGCCTCATCTCGAATATGCATTTTTGGAGGGTACCGATAAATTACCCGTCATAATTGCTAAAGATTTGAATGATTAGGAGAAAGCCGCTCTCATAAAGGTTTTAAAGTCACACAAGCGAGCCATCGCTTGGAAACTTTCCGACATTAAAGGTGTTAACCCGGAATTTTGTACACACAAGATTTTAATCGACGATGACTTTAAACCAGCGGTTCAACATCAAAGAAGGGTTAATCCCAAAATCCATGAGGTTATCAAAAAGGAGGTTCTCAAACTTCTTGATTTCGGATTGATTTACCCTATCTCGAATAGTCCTTGGGTGAGCCCCGTTCATTGTGTGCCTAAAAAGGGTGGCATTACCGTTATTGAAAATGATGAAAACGAGTTGATTCCTACTCGATTGGTAACAGGATGGCGTGTATGCATTGACTACCGAAAGTTAAATGATGCCACCCGTAAAGACCACTTCCCTCTTCCATTCATGGACCAAATGCTCGAAAGACTAGCGGGAAATGAATACAATTGTTTTCTCGACGGTTTCTCGGGTTACTTCCAAATTTCCATTGATCCGCAATATCAAGAAAAGACCACCTTCACGTGCCCTTACGGAATGTTTGCCTGTCGACGCATGCCTTTTGGCTTATGTAATGGTCCGGGCACGTTCCAAAGGTGCATGATGGCCATTTTTCACGACATGATCGAGAAAACTATGGAGGTCTTTATGGATGATTTCCCGGTCTTTGGGGATTCTTTCAAAACATGTCCCTCCCATTTGGACAATATGATTAAACGTTGTGAAGACACTAATCTTTATCTAAATTGGGAGAAAAGTCATTTCATGGTCAAAGAGTGCATTGTCCTCGGCCATAAGATTTCTAAGAACGGGATTGAGGTCGATAAGCCTAAAGTTGATGTTATTGCTAAGCTACCTCATCCCACAACCGTCAAAGGCATTCGGAGTTTTCTTGGTCACGCCGGTTTCTATCGTAGATTCATTCAAGATTTTTCAAAAATTGCCCAGCCGATGACTCGTCTCCTTGAAAAAGAAACTCCATTCATCTTTTCCAAAGAGTGCATTGAATCTTTTCAAACTCTTAAGAAAAAGCTAACAGAAGCACCAATCTTAGTTTCCAATGATTGGGACCTACCTTTTGAGCTAATGTGTGGTGCTAGTGATTTTGCCATAGGTGCAGTCTTGGGGCAACGAAAAACAAAAAATTTTCAGCCTATACACTATGTGATGATGTACCCTCCGAACGGGTCGAAGGACTCCCCTTCGAGCCTGTAGAAAGCCCTCCCTTCAGAGGCCCAGGTTAATCTCCTAACACGTTTCATTGGCGTAAAACCATTCGTCTACGAAATGGTTACCATGTAGGAACCCGCCAATAGAAGCCCTAAGCCCTTCGAGGTATCCCTCTCGAAGGGACTACAAAAGAGAACCCATGACCTGGTCATACCCACGTCTCCTCTTCCTTTAGGCTTCCCGCCAAAACAGAGATCGTGGGATACAAAGCTCTAGCAGTTACCACAAATCATGTGACGCCCCCATGATCTCCGAAACATGTGCAAACCGCCCACTAAGTCCTATTTCTCTCCTATAAATAGCTTATTCGGGCCAAAACAATGTAAGTTAACTTCATTCTCGTCATTTACAACCTACATTACCCTTACACATACTTACTCGCACGCCGGAGGCGGTTCGCAGGGTCCAACCCCTGCGCAATCACTTAACGTAGTGTCTTCGTATTTCTTATTTCAGGTTAAGAACAAGCTTGGCGCAATCCCAACACCCCATAAATCCTTTGATCATCATCGAAGGCCTGGTAGTGCAATTATTTGTACAATCAGTGGCGCCATCCGTGGGACCGCTACAATTGGTCTCGTTTTTTCCAAGCTTATAACCAACCAAATACTTTCACTATTATTCCGGCATGGATCAAGGGAGAGAAGATACTCCCCCACCGGGTTTCTCGACCTTGGCGCCAATACCAGTCAATGACTCTAACAACCTTCCCCCAATAACCGCCTCCACGTTCACAACACGTTCTCACCCAGAAACAACACCCAACCATCATGCTTCGACATCAGCCAATCCGGAGCCCATTATTAGCCCAGCCTTTGTCGAAGCCAACCACGAAGTGTTGGAATCCCTCCTAAGGGCTCGTAAGAGGCAAGTCAGGAATGCTGAGATGCGAAGGGAGTTGGAATACTAAAGTGATGAGTATAATGAAGAAATGGAGATGGAACCTAGGCCTCCGACCCAAGGAGCAACTCTATCGGCCTTAAGGATTGGGTCTCCAGTCAGTCGAAGGCTAAGCAGAAGGTCCGTTGGTTTCGAAGGAGTTCCCGAGAGGGCTCCGACAAGGAGAGAAGGGGCGGTTACCGAAGGCTCTAACGGTAAGAGCCAACGAAGGGAAGAAGTGGAGGTGACTTTGCCTCCATTGCTAGCAGCTCATCTTGGAAGGACTGAAGCTGGGGTTCCGTTGCAGCCTTCTCACGCATCAGGCGTAGAAGGTAATCCGCCTACAATTAATATGGGAGGAAATCTTCCTCCCAATGGTATGTACCCCTCGTTCCAAACTCAGTCTTATCCTCAAAATTTATATCCTCCAGTAAATAGACAGCCTAATAACCCAAGCCTCCCTCAAACTTATGGGAGCATACCCTTCGGGAATCCTATGGCGTACCCTCCGTATGCCATGGGAAATGGTTATCCATTTTCCATGAATACACCTTATCAGTCCTACCCAAGTCAAACTCCTATGGGAATGCCCCCAAACAACGATCCCTATAATACTGTTCCCATGTATGCACCAGCTTAAAATTGTCTATACTCAGACCCTATGGGTTCAGCTACACCCTTCGTTAGGTGGATAGAAGATTACCCATTGCCTGATGGGTTGAAAATGCCTTCGCACATTGAGACTTATGATGGGAAGGGGGATCCGGACAATTTCTTACACTTGTTTGAAGGGGCGATCAAAATGCAAAAATGGGTTATGCCGGTGGCCTGTCATATGTTTACATACACCCTACGGGATTCTGCTCGTATTTGGTGGAATGGGCAAAAGCCCGGTAGCATCGTCAATCTTGATGATCTTAAGGCTAAGTTCCGGTCACACTTCAGTCAGCAAAAGAAGTTCACAAGGAATCATTTAACGGTGCACAACATCAAACAAAAGGAAAATGAAAGCACAAGTGCCTTCGTTACTAGGTACACCGATGACACTTTGCAGATTTTGGGTCTTCATGAAGATCAGCGTATTTCAGGTTTCGTACATGGTCTTCGAAATCGGAGTTTGCTGGAATTCTTGTGCACTGACCTTCCTACAACTTACAAAGGGTTAATGGAAAAGACGTATACTTGGATCGAAGCGAAAGAGGTATCCACTAATGGGGCTCCGATAGACAGAGACAGCAACAACAAGTTTTCGAAGCATTCTTCGTGGGAAGGGTCAAAGAACAAGAACAGGAACAGAGACAGGTTTTCTCCGTACAACAAAGGTCCCAACCACGGTTTGTTAAGCAGTCTAACCAAGTCTCCAAAGGAAATACTTGCTACGGAGAGGGCTACTAAGGCCTTCGAAGCACCCCCTCGTATGACAAGTAAGGGCAAAAATAGGGATACCAGCAAGTATTGTCACTTTCACGAAGATTATGGTAATGATACGAACAGTTGTAGAGAGTTAAAGAAACAGATAGAAGAAGCTGTGAAGTCCGGACAATTGGCACACTTGGTGATGGGTATAAAGAAGGGAAAGAAAAAGATGACCGATACTCAATTGGCTAAAGATACTACTCCTCTCAAAGCCCCAATACTCATGGTTCGTTGGGGCGAAGCCAGCTTGAAAAGAAAGGTAACGGAGCAGGAGGGTAATGCAATAGGGGAAGTAACTTTTCCTCCTCTCACGGGCCAAGTCCCTTCAAATGATCCAGTAGTCATCAAAGTCCTCATTTCCAACCGAGAAGTGAATAGAGCCTATATGGATTGTGGAAGCTCCTGCGAAATCATTTATGAGCATTATTTTCTCAAGCTCAGGCCTTCGATCAGGTCGCAGCGGGTTGATTCGAAGATACCTTTGGTGGGATTTTCTGGTGAGCATTCGTGGCCTCTGGGAGAAGTTCCGTTGGAAATAACAATTGGAAAAGGCAAGCTCGCAAGGACAGAAACCCTCATGTTTGCTATTGTAAGGTCCAACTCTCCTTACAACTTGCTGATAGGAAGGACCGCCATGCAAAAGATGGGTATCGTAGTTTCCACTATACATGCAGCGGTAAAGTTCGATACACCTTATGGGATAGGAACCGTGTTCTCTAGTTACAGTCAAGGGCAAGTGGGAGACAGTGGCAAAAAGATTAGAGAAAGTCCGGAAGAGCCTCCGAAGGCTATCCTTAGTTGTACGGATGCCGAAGAACGTATTGTGATAAATGAGCTCTATCCAGAGCAAACGGTGGTAATCGGAAAGCAACTCCCTGCTAACTTCAAAGCAGACCTGGAGAAGCTACTCAAAGCCAACAAAGATGTGTTCGCATGGACATATTCAGACATGACAGGAGTTCCCAGGACTCTTATGATCGATGGCAAGCCCTTCGGCACAGAACATAAGCTTAACGGGTTCAAACACATTGAACCAATTAAGCAGAAGCGACGAAGCCTGGCACAAGAAAGAAATGCAGCTGCTTGCAAAGAGGTGGATGAGCTTGTGCGAGCAGGAATTCTCAGGGAAGTGAAATACCAAACTTGGGTTGCCAACCCAGTCATGGTAAAGAAAAGTGACGGAGGGTAGCGTATGTGCGTTGACTTCACCGACATCAATAAAGCTTGCCCGAAGGACTGCTACCCTCTACCAGAAATCGATTGGAAGGTCGAATCTCTCTCAGGGTTCTGTCTGAAATGTTTTCTGGACGCCTACAAAGGGTATCACCAAATACAAATGGCGGAGGAAGATGAAGAAAAGACAGCCTTCTACACAGGAAAGGGTGTCTATTGCTACAAGAAAATGCCCTTCGGTCTGAAGAACGCAGGGGCAACTTACCAACGGTTAGTAGACAAAGCCTTCCACAAGAAAATCGGGAGGAACTTGGAGGCCTACGTTGATGACATGGTAATAAAAAGCAGAACCGAAGAGGACCTCCTCTCCGACATCCAAGAGACCTTCGATCAATTACAGGCAATCAATATGAAGCTTAACCCTAAGAAGTGTTCCTTCGGCATGGAGGAAGGACAATTCTTGGGGCACCTGATCACTAAACAAGGGATTAAAGCCAACCCTTCGAAAGTAAAAGCCATCACTGACCTTCAAGCTCCAAAGTCACTAAAAGAAGTTCAAAGCCTCAATGGGAAGCTTGCGGCACTTAGCAGGTTCCTGTCGAAAGGGGTAGATCGGTCTCTACCATTCTTCAAAACACTCAAGGGGTGTATAGATAAAAAGACTTTCCAATGGAGTTGTGAGGCGGAAACAGCCTTAGAAAAGCTAAAGGAATTTATGGAAATCTTACCAACACTTACGGCCCCAATCAAAGGCGAAGTGTTGTTCATGTACATTGCGGCATCATTCGAAAGCATCAGTGCGGTGCTCCTAGCCGAAAGGGAGAAGAAACAAGTCCCTATATACTTCGTTAGCAGGGTCCTGCAATGAGCTGAATTAAACTATTCTGAGTTGGAAAAGCTAATCCTAGCCTTGGTTTATGCTGCAAGACGCCTTCAAAGATACTTTCAAGCTCATCCCATCTCGGTATTGACTAACAAGCCTATTAGGCAGATACTGTCGAAGTCGGAGAAATCAGGAAGGGTAGCTAAATGGGCTATCAAATTTGGAGGACATGAGATAGAGTACAAGGGTCGAAACTCCGTCAAAGGTCAGATACTTGCAGACTTTCTTGCTGAAACACCCTCCGGACCTAGCCAAGATAAAGAAATTCCTAAGGAGAAGCCCCAAAAGACGAAGGAGGGGTGGAAATTGTACACAGACAGAGCATCAAGTTCTGATGGTTCAGGAGCAGGTTTAATGCTAGTTAGTCTGGAAGGAAAGGAATACACTTACGCATTGCGTTTTCAGTTTGAAGCTACCAACAAGGAAGCCGAGTATGAAGCTTTGTTAGCCGGTCTTCGACTTGCAAAGGACATGGAGGTTCGTAACCTCTCTGTTTTTGTAGACTCGCAGTTAGTCGCCAACCAAATTAAAGGCTCCTACGAAGCAAGGCAGCCCACCATCAAGCAATATTTGGAAAAAGCTAAAGAACTCCTTCAAGGCTTCGAAACATATGATATAGCACATGTTCGCAGAAATCAAAACAAGAAAGCAGATGCCTTAAGCAAGTTGGCTTCAATGGCATTTGCTCATTTAACAAAGGAAGTTTTGGTAGAAGTATTGACTGATAGGTCAATTAAATGAGGCGAAGTTAATGACATCATACTCGAGGAAGGCACCAATTGGATGACTCCGATTAGGGAGTATTTGATCAGTGGTATTCTGCCAGAAGATCCTAAGCTTGCTCGAAAGGTGAGGATCAAAGCTCCCCAATATAGGCTCATGGGGGATAACCTTTATAGGAGATCCTTCCTATCTCCATGGCTTCGTTGTGTGGGACTGAAGTAGGCTTCAAGCATCCTCTATAATATTCATAAAGAATCTTGTGGAAGGTACGTAAGCCCTAGATCCATCGCCTCAAAAGTAGCAAGATGGGGGTACTATTGGCCATCTATATTGGAAGATGTAACAGAAGTAATCAAAGCATGCGCGACATGTCAGACATACTCAAGAGCTCGGAACCCATTAAAGTATGACACATCTTCTATCGCATCAGCAAGGCCTTTCGGCCAATGGGGAGTCAGCATAATCGGACCCCTAGCAGCAGCCCCCGGAGGGGTACAATTCTTGGTCATAGCCATAGACCACTTCACCAAATGGGTGGAGACTCAGCCTTTGGCATCAATAACAGGAAATCATGTGGAAAAATTTGTGTGGGAACACATAATCTGCAGGTTTGGAGTCCCACAAGTCATCACATCTTATAAAGGGAAACACTTTGCCGAAGGGGTATTTCCTCCTTTCTGCAAAAGCCTGAATGTGAAGCAAATATTCACTTGTGTCGACAAGGACATTGTCATTGAAATCGAGACAAAGTTGGGGCAGTATCAGCATGAGTGGGTAGATAAGTTACCCAAAGTTCTGAGGGCATATAAGAATATGTCCTTCAAATAAACGCAAGCAAAGCCAAGTCGAAGGGTCCAGTGGCAAAGAGAGATGCTGCGAAAACAAAGCATACGAGCCCGAAGAACTGGATACTAGCTTTCGTAAGTTTTTACATATAAGACTTATTTAAAAAAAAAGAAAAAAAAAGCACTTAGTTTTTTCTCAATTTCATGTAACGCATTCTTCTCACATGGGAAAGAAGCATTAATGGTAGGTGATTGAACAAATATTCGTCAACCAAGCCTTCGATGGTGATCAAAGGAATAATGGGGTGTTGAGATTGCGCCAAGCTTGTTCTTAACCTGAGAATAAGAAATACAAAGACACTACGTTAAGTGATTGCGCAGGGGTTGGGCCCTGCGAACCACCTCCGGCGTGCGAGTAAGTATGTGTAATGGTAATGTAGGTCGTAAATTTAGAGAGTGAAGTTAACTTTAGATTACATTCAGTTAACATCAGATAACATTGAGTAACCTACCTTGGTTATGGCCCATCTAAGCTATTTATAGGGGAGAAATAGGCCTTAGAGGGCGGTTGCACTTAATTCGGAGATCATGGGGGCGTCCCATGATTTGTGGTAACCGCTAGGGCTTTGTGACCCACGATCTCTACCTTGGCGGGAAAGCCTAAGGGAAGAGGAGACGTGGGTATGACCAGGTCAAGATAGTTCTTCATTCTTGCTCCTTCGTAGGAGATACCCCGAAGGGCTTAAGGCTCGGAACGTTGACGGAGGCCAGGCTCCGTTGACGGAGGCCCCGCGAACCGCCTCTGGTGTGAGAATCAGTCATGGTGATTATGTCATGAAAGTATTGAGGTGGAGAAGATGATTTCTCCTGGGTTAAGTTAGGTTACATACCTATATGATGACTTCCTTATTTATAGGCATAATAATCTGACGGAGCAGTTACAGAGGGTGTGTGGAGGCAGTTACGGAGGTCATGGCAGTTACAGAGGTCGTGGCTGAAATCATGGCTATTGACCAGATCTTCTTTGACCAGTTCTGTTTGACCAGTGACCTTTAGGCTTCGCACCTTGTCGAAGGTGAGGCTCCGAACAGTGACGGAGGCCAAACTCCGAACCGTGACGGAGGCCAGGCTCTGAACGTTGACGGAGGCCAGGCTTCGAACGTTGACGGAGGCTAGGCTCCGAACGTTGAAGGAGGCAAGGCTCCGAACGTTAACAGAGACCAGGCTCCAAACAATAACGGAGGCCAGGCTCCGAACCGTGACGGAGGCCAGGTTCTGAACCTCGACAGAGGTTAGACACTATGAGCGCTTTGGGTGAAGATTGACCTGGGCCTTCGAAGAGAAGGCTTCGTATAGGTTCGAAGGGGAGTCCTTCAACCCGTTCAGAGGGTACATCATCAGTAGGTGTCCTAGTGTTCATTTCTACAAATGATGTAATCCTCCCTACCCACTTAATGATATAACGCATTTCCCTCAAAATCTCTTGTTTCGTTTTATACAACAAAGATTTGTTCAGCCAAGTACTTTACAAGTTTCAATGTCGAAGGATGAAGCAAGACACATGTCTTGTATACAAATAGCATCCATTACAATTCACATTAACTTTCCTATAAAGTCTTAGGGTAATAAAAGCCCTCTGCAACTTAAGGATGAAGACGGAGTGGGTCGCGACCCTCTGTCGCAGTCAAATTATACGATTGCCAAAATCTTGGTCAAAAATACACACAATGAGGATATAATCTCAGGATGTATGTTTACGTTTCTAAAAAAAACGTAAGAGAAGATAAGCATGATATCAAAAATGGGATGCAATCCCTACGATTGGCATTTATAAGGCCATATCCAACATAAACATGAGAATAATTGTCTAAGTTCCGGGTCGAAGCCCAGACATACGAAAGATAAATTGTTCAAACAGGCACACGCCTGACAAAAGCACCATAAATTGTTAAACACAAAGGCACATGCCTTCAACCATGGTAAATTGTTTAAAAAGGGGTACATGCCACCCCCAGAGACTGAATTAATGCCAACATGGCAACCTTCAAGCATTCTTAGAAGAGTTTGGATCCTCTTGGTGAGCTGGAGACATAGGCTTCACAGATAAGGTTCTCTTGGTTTGAGACGGAGGCTGTATCTTCTTTGGTTTTTTGGAGAGGAGATCTTCGATGGAGGCTGAAGGATCTTTGGTTGCTTCGGCAAGGAAGGGGTACTCTGCTGTTGTGAATGCATTGCCAGCTTCATCATATTCTCGCACAGAATTCGGACGGTAGTATGGTACCTCCGACATCACAACTGGTTTTTTGGTCTCAGCGATCTCCTCCAAAGTTGTGCACTTGCCATGGAATATAGCCGCATTCACTAGCTTCCCCACAACCTCTCCCACCTCATCGCTATGGTACAACTCCATAGCAATGTAGGGGACAACCTTCGATACAACTTCAGCCCTATCTCTCCTCAAACTTTGGCATTCAAACTTCAACTTATCCAACTCTTGACAGCGCTCGACATCCTGCTCCACCAGTCTGATCCTCTCAGTCTCCAAACCAGTACATTTAGACTCCAGGGCACTCACCTGGGTCTTATAACCAACAACCTTAGCCTCCTCCACCTTTAGCCTACCACACTTAGCCTGCGACTTCTTCAACCGCTCTTTAAGATCTTCCATCTTTGCTCGAAGGGCCTCATATCTGGGATGCTTCTCAAAATCTGCCATTGCTTCATCACATCTGGACTCCAACTTAGCATAGTTCTTCTCCCTTTCTTTCTCCCTAGCTACGATGACAGCAACCTCCTCTTTAGCCTCCTTAACCTTGTTAATCAACTCCCTTGTACGAAAACTAAAATGGTTATCCAACATGGCCTGCCTGGTGTAACTCTTGTCATAGAGATCACACAGCTTCTCAATAGACATCTCATTCATCGTTTTCCTCCAAGAAGCAGGAGTGACATTTTCAACAAGCAAGCGGCAGGAAAGGGCATCAGGCAGCTCCTTGGTGTTGGGCAGCCCTAAATAAAGAACAAAAACAAGAAAAACATTAGATACGGAGAATTTTAAGAAAAGAAACGTGAAGAATGGCTTGCTCACCATGGATGTCATCATCACCAATTTCTTCAGTCGAGTACATCAGGGTTTTCCCACGAGCTTTCTCTACTTTTTGTTTGATATTCCTCGATGTGGGGGTAGGAGCATTGGATTTCCTCTTTGGGGCAGCCTTGATAGCTTTGGCACTAGTACCTTTCCTAGTCCTCACCCTGTCTGCAATACCAGAGGAACCCATGATCTTCAGTTGATCAGAATCAGAAGGTGGGTCATCGGAATCAGCAATGTCCTCCACAAAAAGAGGGGTTTCCTAAGTACTCACTGGCTTAGTAGGAGGAAGTATAGAAAGAGGTTTCGCTGTAGAGGCATCGACATCATTATTGTTAACAGATCTAGATGGAGATCCCACTCCATAGCTTGCATCTTGAGGGTCCCTTGGAATGAAACTAACTTCTTTGGCACCTCCGGCAACAACAAATTTCTAAAAGCCATCTCTGCAAAAACAAACGAAAAGGAGATGAATATCAGCAGATAAGTTATTTAAATTATTTAAATAAGATATATACATACTTTTTCCTTCACAAATTATTTCAGGATGCAACGGAGAGCCTTCCCAACTCTCAGCAATATCAGCCATGAACAAGATAGGTTCGGGGAATGTCTGGACATTAGCAGGATGTCGTGCAAGCCGCTAATACAAGGGCTCGCTCCTTACCTCGTAGGGCAAAGGGTCATTATATTTCTTCTCATCATACATAAACGCTTCGTCAAGCAAAGCTAGGTACTCGGATGGTATAATTGTACTTTCAACATAAAAGAATTGACCTTTCCAATTCCTTATGTTTGAAAAGGGTTTCGGAGGACTACCATGACCTGGTCATACCCACGTCTCCTCTACCTTTAGGCTTCCCGCCAAAACAAAGATCGTGGGCTACAAAGCCCTAGCGATTACCATAAATCATAGGACGCCCCCATGATCTCCGAACCATGTGCAAACCGCCCACTAAGTCCTATTTCTCTCCTATAAATAGCTTAGTTGGGCCAAAACAATGTAAGTGAACTTCATTCTCGTCATTTACAACCTACATTACCCTTACACATACTTTCTCGCACGCCAGAGGTGGTTCGCAGGGTCCAACCCCTGCGCAATCACTTAACGTAGTGTCTTCGTATTTCTTATTTCAGGTTAAGAACAAGCTTGGCGCACTCTCAACACCCCATTATTCCTTTGATCACCATCGAAGGCCTGGTAGTGCAATTTATTGTACAATCAGTGGCGCCATCCGTGGGACCGCTACAATTGGTCTGGTTATTTCCAAGCTTATAACCAACCAACTACTTTCACTATTATTCCGGCATGGATCAAGGGAGAGAAGATACTCCCCCACCGGGTTTCTCGACCTTGGCGCCAATACCAGTCAATGACTCTAACAACCTTCCCCCAATAATCGCCTCCACGTTCACAACACATTCTCGCCCAGAAACAACACCCAATCATCATGCTTCGACATAGCCATCGGAGCCCATTTAGCCAGCCTTTGTCGAAGCCAACCACGAGTGTGGACCCTTAAAGGCTCGTAAGAAGCAAGTCAGGAATGCTGAGATGCGAAGGGAGTTGGAATACTCAAGTGATGAGTATGACGAAGAAATGGAGATGGAACTTAGGCCTCCGACCCAAGGAGCAACTCTATCGGCCTTAAGGATTGGGTCTCCAGTCAGTCGAAGGCTAAGCAGAAGGTCCGTTAGTTTCGAGGGAGTCCCTGAGAGGGCTCCGACAAGGAGAGAAGGGGCGGTTACCGAAGGCTCTAACGGTAGGAGCCAACGAAGGGAAGAAGTGGGGGTGACTTTGCCTCCATTGCTAGCAGCTCATCTTGAAAGGAGTGAAGTTGGGGTTCCGTTGCAGCCTTCTCATGCATCAGGCATAGAAGACAATCCGTCTACGATCAATATGGGAGGAAATCTTCCTCCCAGTGGTATGTACCCCTCGTTCCAAACTCAATCATATCCACAAAATTTATATCCTCCAGTAAATGGACAGCCTAATAACCCAAGCATCCCTCAAACTTTTGGGAGCATACCCTTCGGGCATCCTATGGCGTACCCTCCGTATGCCATGGGAAACTGTTATCCGTTTGCCATGAATATACCTTATCAGTCCTACCCAAGTCAAACTCCTATGGGAATGCCCCCAAACAACAATCCCTATAATATTGTTCCCATGTTTGCACCACCTTACAATTGTCTATACTCAGACCCTATGGGTTCAGCTACACCCTTCGTTAGGTGGATAGAAGATTACCCATTGCTTGATGGGTTGAAAATGCCTTCGCACATTGGGACTTATGATGGGAAGGGGGATCCGGACAACTTTTTACACTTGTTCGAAGGGGCTATCAAAATGCAGAAATGGGTTATGCCGGTGGCCTGTCATACGTTTACATACACCCTACGGGATTCTGCTCGTATTTGGTGGAATGGGAAAAAGCCCGGTAGCATCGTCAATCTTGATGATCTCAAGGCCAAGTTCCGGTCACACTTCAGTCAGCAAAAGAAGTTCACCAGGACCCATTTAACGGTGCACAACATCAAACAAAAGGAAAACGAAAGCACAAGGGCCTTCGTTACTAGGTACACCGATGAGACTTTGCAGATTTAGGGTCTTCATGAGGATCAACGTATTTCGGGTTTCGTACATGGTCTTCGAAATCGGAGTTTGGTGGAATTCTAGTCCACTGACCTTCCGACAACTTACAAAAGGGTTAATAGAAAAGAAGTATACTTGGATCGAAGCGAAAGAGGTATCCACTAATGGGGCTCCGATAGACAGAGACAGCAACAACAAGTTTTCGAAACATTCTTCGTGGGAAGGGTCAAAGAACAAGAATAGAGACAGGTTTTCTCCGTACAACAAAGGCCCCAACCACGGTTTGTTGAACAGTCTAACCAAGTCTCCAAAGGAAATACTTGCTACGGAGAGGGCTGCTAAGGCTTTCGAAGCACCCCCTCGTATGACGAGTAAGGGCAAAAACAGGGATACCAGCAAGTATTGTCACTTTCACGAAGATTATGGTCATGGTACGAACAGTTGTAGAGAGTTAAAGAAACAGATAGAAGAAGCTGTGAAGTCTGGGCAATTGGCGCACTTGGTGAGGGGTATAAAGAAAGGAAAGGAAAAAATGGGTGATGCTCAATTGGCTAAAAATACTACTCCTCTTGAAGCCCCGATACTCATGGTTCGTTGGGGCGGAGCCAGCTCGAAAAGAAAGGTGACGGAGCAGGAGGGCAATGCAGTAGGTGAGGTAACTTTTCCTCCTCTTGTGGGCCAAGTCCCTTCAAATGATCCGGTAGTCATCAAAGTTCTCATTTCCAACCGAGAAGTAAATAGAGCCTATATGGACAGTGGAAGCTCCTGCGAAATCATATATGAGCATTGTTTTCTTAAGCTCAAGCCTTCGATCAGGTCGCAGCGGATTGATTCGAAGATACCTTTGGTAGGATTTTCTGGTGAGCATTCGTGGCCCCTGGGAGAAGTTCTGTTGGAAATAACAATTGGAGAAGGCAAGCTCGCAAGGACAGAAACCCTCATGTTCGCTATCGTAAGGTCCAACTCTCCTTACAACTTGCTGATAGGAAGGACCGCCATGCAAAAGATGGGTGTTGTAGTCTCCACTATACATGCAGCGGTGAAGTTCCACACACCTTATGGGATAGGAACCGTGTTCTCCAGTTACAGTCAAGGACAAGTGGGAGACAGTGGCAAAAAGATTAAGGAAAGTCCGGAGGAGTCTCCGAAGGCTATTCTAAGTTGTACGGATGCCGAAGAGCGTATTGTGATAAATGAGCTCTATCCAGAACAAACGGTGGTAATCGGAAAGCAACTCCCTGCTAACTTCAAAGCAGACCTGGAGAAGCTACTCAAAGCCAACAAAGACGTGTTCGCATGGACATATTCAGACATGACAGGAGTTCCCAGGACTCTTATGATCGATGGCAAGCCCTTCGGCACAGAACATAAGCTTAACGAGTTCAAGCACATTGAACCAATTAAGTAGAAGCGACGAAGCCTGGCACCGGAAAGAAATGCAGCTGCTTGCAAAGAGGTGGATGAGCTTGTGCGAACAGGAATTCTCGGGGAAGTAAAATACCAAACTTGGGTGGCTAACCCAGTCATGGTAAAGAAAAGTGACGGAGGGTGGCGTATGTGCATTGACTTCCTCGACATCAATAAAGCTTGCCCAAAGGACTGCTACCCTCTACCAGAAATTGATTGGAAGGTCGAATCTCTTTCGGGGTTCCGTCTGAAATGTTTTTTTTTTTTGGGTAAAGGGTTTTATACCCGGTGAATAGAATAAATGAAAAAAACGTTTAGTTACATCGGAGAGTGGTGTTGAGTCACTCTATAACTCTTGCATAAGCAAGACTATATATTCGAACATGCTCGAATATAACAGCCCCTAACCAAACATGGAATAACAAGACATGAACTTGGACAAAAAACCATGCAACCAAGCACATGCCTTCCCTATTCACGTTAAACCTAAATTGATCTTCCACTTCAGCAACGTTTGCACCACTTTAGGAGTCTTCTTAAACTGAATAGTTGTCAACTTTAGGCGTACGACTTCCAAGATCACGTCACACAATTGCTCTTCTAGATTAGACTCCTTGGAATAAATGCGATTATTCCTCTCTTGCCATACGAAGTACGTTGAAGCAGCAAAAACCAATCGACTAACAATGCTCTCTATGGAATTCTTCGATGAAAGAGGCACTAACCAAGCAATAATATCATCAAGCCTTGTCGGACCAACCTGTAAACCAGCTTTAAGGGAAATCAAGTTCCAAACTTTAGCTGAAAAAGAGCATTCGAAGAATAAATGCTCATGAGAGTCGGGAACAAGCTTGCATAAAGGACATCGAAGCAAAGTTAAATCAACTGAGTCACCCACATCCCATTGTTTCAACCTATCTTGCGTTTTAAGTTTGCGACACATGACTAACCATAAATTAAATGCATGTCTTGGGATGGCTGAGGCAAACCACACAACACGAACCCATGGAACTTCTTGTCGACGAGGGCGTATTGTATCCCAGACAAGACTCACAGCAAACTTTTCAAACTTTCCCTCCCTTGTTTTCCACACAACCTGATCCTCTTTGTCATCTAATATCAGTGGGGGAGTAACATGGTTTAAGATAGGAAATCTTGTGTTCCATTCGATTGGCCATGACCAAGTACCACTATGAACCACGTCAGCCACATTTTCAAGGAGATTAAACCCTTCGCGAGTTATACTTCGAACAGATAAATGATCTATAATGGGGCAATGTTGGCACCATAAATCAAACCAAACCATCATTTTCTTACCATTCCCAATTTGATGCCAAAAATGTGGACGAACAATATTTCTTATTTGAAGTAATTTCCGCCAACCCCAACTCACATTGGACATCATAGGCACCTCCCAGAAACTACGGCCCTTTAGTTTATAAGCGTGGATCCAACGAACCCACAATGATTCCTTGTGAGCAATAATGTTCCAAATGTGTTTAGACATCAATGCGACATTGAACCTATCAAGATGACGGATTCCCAGCCCACCTTCATGTTTCGAAACACAAAGGTCATCCCAAGCGACCTTAGCTTTCCCCCGTTTCATATCACCTTGGCACCATAAAAAACCCCTCATAAGTTGTTCAATATCTTGTATAATTCGAGTAGGGAGAATAAAGATCGATGCCCAATAACCATGCATTGACGAAATGACCGATAAAACAAGTTGAAGCCTACCCGCGAAAGATAGACTTTTGTTCTTCCAATCACTTATACGATTATGCACCCTTTCCACAAGGATTTTACAATCCTTGTAGAGGAGACGAGAAGATATCAAAGGGACTCCAAGGTATTTAATAGGTAAGGTACCTGCTTCGAATGGCATAATTTGGAGAATGGCGGCCCTAACATGATTTACCGTGTTGCAAAAGAAAGCCGTGCTCTTAGGAATACTTGGAACAAGCCCCGACACTTCTTTAAACTCCTGTAAAGAATCCATAATCACTCTAGCAGAATTAAGATCACCCCGAGCAAACAAAATTAAATCATCTGCAAAGCATACGTTAATAATCTTTTGTTTGTGGCAATAATTATGGTATTGGAACTCTTCTACACTCCGCACCTTACGTTTAAGAATAAGAGTTAGTATTTCCATTACCAACGTAAATAAATAAGGGGACATCGGATCCCCTTGCCGCAACCCTCTCTTACCCTTAAAATAACCATGCATGTCACCATTGATACACAACGAAAATGATGTTGAGGATACACAGGCCATAATCCAAGACACCATCTTAGTATGAAACCCAAACCCTACTAGGATGCATTTTAAGAATTGCCAATCCACCGTGTCATAAGCCTTTTGGATATCAACTTTAAATGCACATCTCGGAGGGCCTCTATTTAGATGATAATTGTGCATTAATTCCTGTGTGAGTAAGATGTTATCTGATATGCTTCTTCCTGGAACGAATGCCGATTGGTTATTACTCACGACATCGTCCAAACCTTCTTTCAGCCTATTAGTAATAATTTTACTAATGCACTTATAAATAACGTTACAACAAGAAATTGGTCTATAATCATTGATCCGACACGGAGTAGATACCTTTGGGATAAGAGACAATATCGTATGATTAATTTCTTGAAGAAGCTTACCATTTGAGAAAAAATCCCGAACTGCATTACACACATCATTCCCAACTATATCCCACGCTTTCTTGAAGAAAACCGAGGTATATCCATCGGGACCAGGAGCTTTGTCGTTCCCAATAGCAAACATGGCCGCCTTAATCTCTATGTTAGTCACCTGTCGAACCATATAATCTGCCTTCTCCACCAATAACTTCTTTGTGAACAAATTTGTGGTATCTAAAGAAGTAGTAATACCTTCCACGCCAAGAAAATTGACATAATGTTCCACAAAGACCTTAGGCACATTTAATCCTTCATGTAATACATCATTCATGTCATGCACAGCTTCTATTCTACTCCTACAAACTCGAGCTTTTACCATCTTGTGGAAATAAGACGAATTTGTATCTCCAACATGAAGCCACTCTATTTTTGCTTTCTGCTTCAAAAACCGCTCCTCGTCAATTACAGCTTCATTGAAAGACTTTAAGTAGATGGCCTCCTCTTCTCTCAAGACCATTGATGAGGGGTCTTTGTCAAGCGCCTTTTGAACTTCATCCAGTTCGTGCCTAAGCGAAACAACACGTTCATGGAGGTTGCCTTGTCTCATAACAAGCTTTCGAAGGGGTTTCTTTAAGAACTTCATTTTCTTGACAACTTGGAACATGTTATAACCACCAACATCTCGCTGCCATCCCTCCAAAACCAACGGTTTGAAGTCATCTTTATGCACAATAAAGTTCGCAAACTTAAATGGTTTAGGCTTGCCTTTCGAGATTTGTTGAATCTTGAGAACTGCTGGAGCATGGTCCGATATCCTGTATGGTTGGAAAATAACATACGAACCTGGGAATTCATTAGAAAAGAACATGTTACTCATTACTCGATCGATCTTTTTCAGCATACCCGTCTCTCCTTTTGGTTTTTGGTTCCATGTATAATGTAATCCCGTGCAGTTAACATCACCAACTTCAATCGCCTCAACACACTCTCTAAACTCTCGCATAGCTATGTTAATATCTGAAGAGCCAAAAAACGTATCTTCAATGTTCAAGGCAGCATTGAAATCACCCATAAGAACCCATGGCTTGCCACTCACAGAATGTTTGTGTCTACATAAATTCCTCCAAAGCTCACGCCTATGCGTGTACGCATTTCCTGCATAAACAAATGAGCAAAATATGGCTTTTTGGTCAGATTTCATCACAAGTAATGTGTGCATAACTTGATCCGATTGAGCAATAATCATTATGTCCACCACATCTGAGTTCCAGCCAAGAATAATACGAGAGCCCTTGAGACAATGGCTTCCATTTGATGTCCACTTCCAGTTCATACATACTTTGGCGCACACCTTATCAAACTTAGTAATATCCACATGGGATTCCAAAATAGCACACACTTGCAAATGATTCTCATGAATCACTTGTCGAACCTCTTTTTGCTTAGGGGTACGGTTCAAACCCCTAATATTCCACGACGCGATGCTATACATTGAGAACCTCATCACCGAGAGTGCTTGCCCCCTTAGTTATCTCTTGCTTATCATTCGCTATAAAGGTACCCGTTTCATTATAAACATGCTCTACATCCTCATCATCAGAATTCTCATTATCCACAGTTAGAGCAGAATACATGTTCGAAGTATTTAAAACATCCTTACCCCGATTATTGGATGAAGTAGCCACATTTTGCTTACTGGTGGATGCCTTATCAGAATCCTTCCCTTTGGTCTTCATATTACCTGTATTCTTGATGTTGGAAACTGGTCTATAGACAAAGTTCTTAGGCTTGTATCCCGTACTACGATCCTGTTGTCTTTTACTCGTACCTCGACTCTTCACAGCCTGAAAACCTTCACTATCCATATCTGTACTCTTTTTAGGCTCTTCTTTCGGCACATGGGGACAAGTATCTATAGTATGTCCAAATATTTTACATTTCGTGCAACATGGAGGGTACCATTCGTACTCAAATGTAATAGTTTTGCGCGTATATCCAGTGTCTTCCAAGTTCGGTATAGCAATCACCATTGTTTCTTTCCTTTCCATATCCGCATGAACTTCAACCATGGCCCTCGCGTAACTATTCCTACCCCATGACTCATTGCACATAGTACTTGTATATGTGTCGAGCATGATAGGTGTACCTATTTTAGTGGCAATAGCACTTAAGCCATCGGCTGTAAAAGCCGCCATTGGTACGTTGTGGATCTTAACCCACACAGGAATAGATGTCACATGTTCCTTGGTAAGACATACCGATGGTGACCATTTATTCAAGATTATAGGTATGGTACGGACCATCCATGGCCCATTTTGTAATACATCATCAACCCCCTTCTTAGTCGAGAACTTAAAGAAATAAAAGCCTTTACCGTTCATCATGATCTTTTGAATTCCATACTTGCCCCAAGCGTTAAAAAATATTTTTCAACCACAGGAAATGCAACCCTTTTCCCTATGAAATATCCATACACCGTGTTACTCATTCTATCATTGACTTCCCTAACCGACGATACCGGAATCTTCAGTTCAAAATCATTGGCTTCTGGATTCTCTAGGTCCAGCTTCCGAAAATTAACTTTGGTATGAGTCGTTTCAGCAGAAACAACATTCACGAAAGTTTTCTAGGGAGAACTTACTGTCGATTCTTTAACAATATCCAACGCAGCCATCACTTGATCATCAACCGTAACACTACCCGAATCAGCTCCAGTAGTGTTGCTAAACGTGACACTCCTTCGTGGCTTATTCATTTTACCATCTTTACTTTCCATGTTCTTCATCTTATCCGCAAAATTAGTCAATAGCGAACTTATATCCTCCACTCCCGGACTCCCCTCCATCAACACACAATTGAGCAAAACCTAATCTGAAATGGGTTTTTGAGGAAGGATAAGGGGTTTTTGGGGGTGTCTGAATTTCGGGGGTTTAATTTTGTTGGGGTGTTTGAATTTGGGGGTTTAATTTTGTGGTGGGGGAGTTTAATTTGAGGGTGTTGGTAGCAGATTTGCTGTAACAGATTTGGGGGTGGGGTAGAGATTAGGTACGAGTGGTGAGGGAGAGGTTAGGGGTGAGAGGAAAAGTCAACTTCCAGTCAACCCATTATATGTCGTCTGAAATGTTTTTTGGATGCCTACAAAGGGTATCACCAAATACAAATGGCGGAGGAAGATGAAGAAAAGACAGCCTTCTACACAGGAAAGGGTGTCTATTGCTACAAGAAAATGCCCTTCGGCTTGAAGAACGCAGGGACAACTTACCAACGGCTAGTAGATAAAGCCTTCCACAAGCAAATAGGGAGGAACTTGGAAGCCTACGTTGATTACATGGTAGTAAAAAGCAGAACTGAAGAGGACCTCCTCTCCGACATCCAAGAGACTTTCGATCAATTACGGGCAATCAATATGAAGCTTAACCCTAAGAAGTGTTCCTTTGGCATGGAAGAAGGACAATTCTTGGGGCATTTGATCACTAAGAATGGGATTAAAGCTAACCCTTCGAAGGTAAAAGCCATCACTGACCTTCAAGCTCCGAAGTCACTAAAAGAAGTTCAAAGCCTCAATGGGAAGCTTGCGGCACTAAGCAGGTTCTTGTCGAAAGGGGCAGATCGGTCTCTACCATTATTCAAAACATTCAAGGGGTGTACATATAAAAAGACTTTCCAATAGAGTTGTGAGGCGGAAGCAGCCTTCGAAAAGCTAAAGGAATTCATGGAAATCTTACCAACACTTACGGCCCCAATCAAAGGCGAAGTGTTGTTTATGTATATTGCGGCATCATTCGAAAGCATCAGTGCGGTGCTCTTTATCCGAAAGGGAGAAGAAACAAGTCCCTATATACTTCGTTAGCAGGGTTCTGCAAGGAGCTGAATTAAACTATCCAGAGTTGGAAAAGCTAATCCTAGCCTTGGTTTATGCTGCAAGGCGCCTTCGAAGGTACTTTCAAGCTCATCCCATCACGGTATTGACTGACAAGCCTATTAGGCAGATACTGTCGAAGCCTGAGAAATCAGGAAGGGTAGCTAAATGGGCTATCGAATTAGGAGAACATGAGATAGAGTATAAGGGTCGAAACTCTGTCAAAGGTCAGATACTTGCAGATTTTCTCGCTGAAACACCTTCCGGACCTAGCCAAGATAAAGAAATTCCTAAGGAGAAGCCCCCAAAGACGAAGGAGGGGTGGAAATTGTACACAGACGGAGCCTCAAGTTCTGATGGTTCAGGAGCAGGTTTAATGCTAGTTAGTCCGGAAGGAAAGGAATACACTTACGCATTACGTTTTGAATTTGAAGCCACCAACAATGAAGCTGAGTACGAAGCCCTGTTAGCTGGTCTTCGATTGGCAAAGGAAATGGAAGTTCGTAATCTGTCCATTTTCGTAGACTCCCAGCTAGTTGCTAATCAAATCAAGGGCTCCTATGAAGCAAGGCAGCCCACTATCAAACAATATTTGGATAAAGCCAAAGAACTCCTTCAAGGCTTCGAAACCTATGATATAGCACATGTTCGCAGAAATCAAAACAAGAAAGCAGATGCCTTGAGTAAATTGGCTTCAATGGCATTTGCTCATTTAACGAAGGAAGTTTTGGAAGAAGTGTTGGTTGATAGGTTAATTAAACGGGGCGAAGTTTCTGACATCATACCTGAGGAAGGCACCAATTGGATGACTCCAATTAGGGAGTATTTGATCAGCAGTATTCTGCCAGAAGACCCTAAGCTCGCTCGAAAAATCCGGGTCAAAGCTCCCCAATATAGACTTATTGGGGACAACCTATACAGGAGATCCTTTTTATCCCCATGGCTTCGTTGTGTGGGACCAAAACAGGCTTCGAATATCATCTATGAGATCCACGAAGGATCTTGCGGGTTGCATGCAGGCCCTCGCTCCGTTGTTTAAAAAGTAATGAAGCTTGGTAGTGCAATTATTTGTACCATCACTATGCAAGCAAAACTATGACCGAAGCTCAAGCTCATTACACCACAACGGAGAAAGAATTATTAGCCGTGGTGTATGCTTTCGAAAAATTCCGGCCATACTTAATCTTGTCAAAAAGCATAGTGTATACGGATCACTCGGCTCTCAAATATCTCTTTGCAAAACAAGATGCAAAGCCGAGATTGCTCCGATGGGTTCTCCTCCTCCAAGAATTTGATATCATCATCCGTGATAAAAAAAAAAAGGAGCCGAGAACCTCGCAGCTGATCATCTGTCCCGATTAGAGAATCCTCATCAAAGTGTGCTCAAGAGAAAGGAAATAAGTGAAACATTTCCTCTCGAGACACTTAACGTGGTATCTTTTCGTGGTGATTCTAGTACCCCATGGTTTGCCGATTTTGCAAACTACCATGCGGGGAACTTTGTTGTTAAAGGGATGTCGTCCCAACAAAAGAACAAATTCTTCAAAGATGTGAAGCATTACTTTTGGGACGACCCCTACTTGTTTAAAGTATGTGCGGATCAAGTCATCCGGCGGTGTGTTCACGGCCCAGAAGCCGTTGATATTCTTAAGGCTTGCCACAATGGACCCACCGGGGGACATCATGGCCCGAACTACACCGCCAAAAAGGTGTTTGACTCCGGGTTCTATTGGCCCACAATTTATCGTGATGCCCATGACTTAGTCAAATCTTGTGACTCTTGTCAACGTCACGGGAAAATCTCGCAAAAAGATGAAATGCCACAAAATGTCATTCAAGTTTGCGAAATCTTTGACGTTTGGGGCATCGACTTTATGGGGCCGTTCCCGTCTTTACGAGGGAACAAGTACATACTCGTGGCTGTTGATTACTTGTCTAAATGGATTGAAGCGAAAGCACTCCCCACCAACGACGCCCGAGTAGTTTGTAAATTTTGGAAATCTCTCTTTGCTCGGTTTGGAACTCCCCGTGCTATCATTAGTGATCGCGGTACGCACTTTTGCAATGACCAATTTGCAAAGGTCATGCTTAAGTACGGTATCACTCATCGTCTTGCTACCGCGTATCACCCACAAACTAGTGGACAAGTGGAAGTTTCCAACCGTGGTTTAAAAAGAATTCTAGAAAGGACCGTAGGTGAAAACCGTGCATCTTGGTCAGATAAATTAGATGATGCACTTTGGGCCTTCCGTACAGCTTACAAAACACCCATCGGGTGTACTCCTTACAAGCTTGTGTACGGAAAGGCATGTCATCTCCCGATCGAGCTCGAGCACAAAGCCTATTGGGCTTTGAAACATGCAAACTTTGACCTTAAGTCCGCGGGCGATCACCGGAAGGTTCAACTCAATGAATTAAATGAACTTCGTGATCAAGCCTACGAGAACTCTTTGATCTACAAAGAGAAGACAAAGAAGATCCACGACTCCATAATCAAAAACCGTGTTTTCAACGTTGGTGATCGAGTCCTTCTTTTTAACTCTAGATTAAAGATGTTCTCGGGAAAACTTAAAACCCGTTGGAACAGACCATTCACAGTTGCCAAAGTTTTTCCTTATGGTACCGTTGAGTTATCTCAAACCGACGGACCAAACTTCAAGGTGAACGGTCATAGGCTCAAGCATTATTTTGGAGGGGACATGCCATCCATGATTGTCCAGGATCTCCAAACTTTCCCCATGGACAATTAAATTCGGGGCGAGTCAAGCTATACGACTCGATAAAAAACAAGCGCTTCGTGGGCGGCACCCCATGCTTATCCTTCTATCTTCTTTCTATTTTCTTTCTAATAAGTGTGACGTGAGGAGGGCTACCTCTTCCATTTGTCGTGTTTCGTGGTTGTTTGTGTTGTGTCCAGGATTTGCCCGAATTATGAAGACTCTCGTGCTCGTGGTTTTGTCTTTCTCCACTTGAGTTTCATCAGTCGTTGCTCATCTGATATCCTAATCTTATCGACTAACGTTTATCTTTTGGCATAATTAATAAACGGACTTAGATTTATGTAGGAGAACCCTTACCTTTAAGACATTAGGGACAATGTCTCTTTTTAGTCTGGGGGGTAATCTTTCGATTTGATTTTTGCCTTGCATTTTTTTTGCCGTGAATCTCGCAACCCCGTTTTTCCTCCCAAAAAAAATTTGAAAAAAAAGAGGAAATTTAAAAAATTTTGCAAAAATATCATAAGTGTTTTGACACAATGTTGACTTTCCGTTGGTTAGAGTAGGAATAAAATTTTGACTTGACCGAACGCGTTGAGCTCTAGCTTGTCCCCTTAACCTTTTTAAATGAAAGTTGTGCTAGTCTTTTATACCAGAAGCTATAAAACGCGAATTCTTTTAAAAATTTGCAAGTTTCCATAATTGACTTTAAATATGCGCCTCTTGATTTTATTTGACTAAGCATTCGCGGATCTTATTATTTAAGATTTTAAATTTGCGAAGAACGAGAAATGAAAGAGTTGATTACAAGTTGTGATGATAAGCAAGGATTAGTTGGTTATCCTAAAGGCTCATTAGTGTAATTTGTGGTTTTTCCTCCCATAAGCTAAAAAAAGTGTTGTTTTCAAACTTTTGAACATTAGAAATCGTTTTATTATAAACTTTTATACAACTTTGATATAAAGTACGAGTTCAACTTTTTATTTAAATTTTTGAACAAGCATACTTTCTTGAAATCGGAATAATATTGCAAAAGAAAGTGAGTAAAATCACAAGTATGATGCAAGTATATATTTATGTTGTCTAAAAAAATAAAAAATAAATAAAATAAAATAAAAAATAAATAAAAAATAAATAAAAAATAAAAATTAATAAATAAAAAATGAAAAATGAAAAATATGTGTTGCGTGAATAAAAATGTTGCTTATGAACAAATGTACGAAGCTTTCTTTTTCTTAAATTTAAATCGGAAGTTGAACTAGTATTCGTCAATTTTGTGTTAAAGTTTAACGGGAATTTGGTAGATTGTTGATTTCAAAGACCCCGAAAGCTCCGATACTATTCTCGAGGGTGTAAAAAACCTAGCCTCCTAAGCTTTGCTAAAAGGACAAGCTGAGAAGAAAGTCGCTACATGAAATGATCTCACATTTGAGTCTCTAATCTCCAAATGATCGTCGGTTGTTGCATGTTTAAGTATTTAATACTAACTTAGTGGGAATATCTAAAATCTTTGAAATCAAAATCCCGCTGATTCTGGTACTATTCTCTGTGAGGTGTCAAAAGCCTGGTCACCTAAAGCCAACTGGTTTGGGATGTGCCGAGAAGAAAGCCGCTACATGGAAAAGGCCTTTTTGATCCTTAGATTTTGAGGTTCCCGGTAAAATAGTATTTGACTTAAATAAATAACAACCATAATAATCTCTTTTGAATATTTTGCTACTTTTCAAGGTTAGTAAAAAGTGGTTGGAAATTGTTGGTTTCAAAAGCGTGAGTTGATAACATTGCGTGAGGACACGACAATACCTTAGTCTGGGGGATTTTGGTATGTGTTAAATTACACATACCTTTTACCTAATAAATCAGACAAAATAGACCAAAAACTAAGCAAAATGCCAAAGATATTTGTGTTTTTGTGTTTGTGTATGTGCAGGTAACGGATATGAGAAAAAGACAAAAAGAAAGGCAAAATGGATAAAAACCTAGCACGAGATTGGAAAGAGCACGGAACTACGGGTCTATCGTTAATTTTATTTAGAGCATCGAAGCAAAAGAACGAAAAATCAAAAGACTAAACGAAGCACAAGTCCTGACGCAGCCCACATATTAAAATGAAGGCAACCGGCCCAACGTGCATCAAAGCCCAAGTCCAGCTAAAAAAATCACGTGGCAATCTTATTTTGCATGCAACAATGAAGAGGAAACAAATATTGATGCAATTTCCTTGTTTGGTCCACGTGAAGACAGAAAAAAGAAATAAAAGAAAAGATGTAAACAATGAGCAGTTGAAGGGCACGTGACTTCAATCTTCAAAATTAATTCAAGAAAGGCGCGTGGGCCTCATCTTTTCTCCCAATCGCAGCGCACTAGCAAATCTTCATCCATTCACAAGATGCCACGTGTCCCTGTTTAGCAAAGAAAGTGTCCAGATTCAATGAATGGGAGCGTTTGATTGCCAATAAAAATCACCTGATCGGACAAAAATGGGGAGCATTAATTCAGTCATTCATTTTTTCTTCACAACGAGACACACAGTTTTTTTTAGTTTTTAGTGCTCATTTATTTTATGTCCTTTTTTAGTTGTAGTTTATTAAAGATTAATTTCTTCTAGCTTATTCAAAGTGCTCATTGTATTCAACTCTTTTAGCTTATCAATGAAAGTTATGTTTATTACTTAGTGCTTATTCTCTTCTTCTCATCTTTTTCTTTATTTTCTTTTTCTTTTTCTTATCTATTAAGTTATAATAGCTTATTAGCTTATTGTAGCTTATTAGATCGGCTTATTTGTGATAAACTCTCTCATAGTTTATTCACTTTAAGCTTTATTCTTCTTCTTTTCTTCACCCTCTAGCTCGATTCAAACACCAAAAGAGATGCATGAGCTTATTAAGCTCGGCTTATTTTTCAAATAAGCTTTGACATCTCTTAAGTTTGAAAGCACTTTTCTTTATTTAGTAGCTTTTATTACTTAGATCTAGTTAGTTTCATTAATTTTTTATATAAAGTTTGCAATTTTTTTTATTATTTCTTGAACAATAAGCTATTTAATAGCTTGTTCATCTAGATCTAGTCCTTAAACATACTGATGAGTGTCTAAATACTCATCATTTCTGTCACATTTAAACTGCAAAAACATTTAAAAAACATGCAGATATGCTTCAAAATACAGGAAATATCATTTGATTGTGTTTTTATGTGTTGCAAGTGCAAAAGGATTGAAAATAGGTGAAAACGAACAAAGTTTGCATAATTGGCAGTTTCAGTCCCTGAAGTTTCAAAAATGGCAAAACAAGTCCCTTGGTTTTCAAAAATGGAAAATTATCTTTTATGGTCCTTTTACTATTGAAACTTGTCAAGAATAACCCTTGGAGATGATTTTCAGAATATACATCAATGGTCCTTGGATTTTCAGCATTTACAACATGGGTCCCTAAGGTTTAAACCATTATCCAAATTAAACCCAAAATACCAAATCCTTAAACCTTACCCAAAAATAATAAAAACCCAACCCATTACCCAAGCCCATAACCCCAGCCCCGTTTTTATTAATAAAACCCAATGACCCAGTTTGACCCCAGTCAAACTTTTCTTCCCCAAACCACTTGCCCGCCATTACCATACCACCATTCCCACCTTATCTCTGCCATACCACCCTCCTCCTTCCCAATGCACCTTCCTAACAATCCAAAGAAGCATTTAATGCTTTCCCACTCCCCCCATCAGTTACCAGCACCAAGTGCACATTCCCACTTTTATCTTTTTGGCGCCAAAATGGCCATGGATGGCTAAGATGACTTAAACTCTATTTTAATGGTGGGATGAGCTCGGATTTGATCAAGGATGCTTTTGGGAATGCTATTTAAAGAAGAGAAGTCACCAGGAATTAGTTGTCACTAGTTTTTAGACCTTTCATAGTGTAAAATTTACTTACTGCTTAAGTCTTAGTTTAAATTTCAGTTGGATTCTCATTTCAAGTTTGTTGTCAAAGTTATTATCCTTATTTACTTCTGTTCTGTACCAATTTTACCAAGTTAATGAAATTCATGTTTTCAAAGTTTCCTATTAAATTCAAATTTAGTCAAGTGTTAATCAAAGAGCTTATTCTCTGTTTATATGAGTTCATATAAGCTTAACATAGCTTAGTGTGATCTTATTTTAGTTCTAACTGTTCTGCTCCAAGAAAAATCAAGAAAAGTCAACAAAAGTCAACAATTTAGTCAAATAAGCTAGCTGGTGGAATTAAGATGGAGTGGTGTTTAAGCTTGCTAAGTGACAAACCAAGTTTAGTTCATTATCAGTTTCATTTGTTAAGCATCTCAGTTGTAAGCCATTTTCTTATTTTTTGCATTAATTTATAGTCTACTGTTACATACCTTATTTTCAGCTTATTTCATAAGTTTTCTACTTATTAATAGTCTATAAGTATATTTCATCTATATTATCAGTTAAATTTAGCTTTCTTTTCATTTTGCTTAAAAAATCTATAAAAACCAAAAATAGCTTAAAACTAGTTAATGCTTATTTAGTGCTCATTTTCTGTTTATACTTGCTTTTTAGGACTTAATACAACTTAGTTCATATTTATCCTTCAAAGTTATAGCTTGAAATAGCCACTGCTAGTGTAAAAAATCAAATCAGTGTTTAAAGGGTTGTTTGGCAGTTGGGTCAAAGCCATAATCACTGTTCAATTGCATAATGCCCAGGTTTGATCTATCTTAATTAAGTGTATTTAAGTTGTTATTGATAGGATTTGAGTGTGTTTTATGCATTTTGAAGTTTTTTGCTAGTTAACTTTCTTTTAAGTAGTCTTTACTGTCATATAAGCTCCCATAAGCTTAAGCTCTTTTGAGGTCTTGTTTTTGGTATTTTTAGACCCCATTAGCTCAGTTAAGTTTATCCTAAGTGCCTTGTCTAATGTCTTTAACCCCAGCACAGGTCTGCACAATCCTAGCCATAGCAGTCCCCCATTTTTTATTTTTCACACTTTTGCAGATTTTGGATATTTTCTAGTGCCCTCAATTTAAGTTGGAATAATCTAAATTTTTGGATTATTAAGGTTCACCAGCTCACCTAGTTGCTAGTATTTTTTATAAGATTTTTCTAGTAGCTTATGATAGCTTTTTAGGAGCTTGAAAGTGCACCATTTTGCCCTGTACCCAAGAAGATCAGCAGCCCATTTGGCTCACATAGCCTTTTTCTTGAGTTCATATCTTGATCTCTAGTGCATGTTAGTTTGTGATCTTTGGTGTTTTGAATAGCCCTTGCAGCTAGCTTGTTGTATCAAGGCTTATTTTTGGCCTATGAGCTTTTGCCCCTAGCTTAATCTAGCTTTAAAAAAGCCCTGCAGGCCTGTGTGGTTGTTTAAGCTTGTTTTAATTTTAATACTTGATTTGGCTTGCGGCCAGGGCTTATCTGAGGTTTTTCAGTTGAATTGAGTTTGTTTTAGTATATTACACCTTCCCTAAGCTTTTGGTCTAATTTAGTGTACTTTAGCTTATTTTGTAGCTTATTACAAACTGCTTATTTGCCCAATTCAACTTATTAGTGGGCTTATCTAACTTTTTATATTTTTCCTAGATTTAGAATAATATTTTAGATTTACCTTAAATTTTTCAGAGTTTTCTTAACAGTTTTAGTATTTTTAAATAATTTAATTAGTTTAAAATAGTTTTTAATTCATAATAAAAAATATAAAAGTCGGAAAAATTTAAATCTTTTTTCTAAAATTTTCTTTTATTATTTAGGATTTAAAAAAAATAATTTTGCACTTGTAGGATTAGTTTTCTAATATTTCAGTTTTTATCCCGTTTTTAGATTTCCTAATTTCGCGCGTTTTTAAGTTTTAAACGTTCCCAAGTATTTTTCCTTCACATACTTGTTCTTATAGCTTATTTAAGCTATTTATTTTTATACTCCTTAGTGTAAATCAATCAAAAACCTTTCATGTTCAATATTCACCCGATCACATATTCGTTTTATTACAGATTTCACACCTCGTTGGGACTTAACGACCCGGGGAAACACTAAACTCCTTCGGTAAATTGTATTGTGTCCTTAAGCTGCTTGACTCTTGTTGACCATTTACTTGGTCAATATTAGTTGACCGTTTGGGGCCAATCAAATTTTGGCGCCGCTGCCGGGGAGGTGTGCTGCGTAGAACGAATTTGAAGAATCAGTGTTGTTGAATATACATCCATTGTATATTTACCATCTTTGTCCATATTCTCTTATATATATATATAAAACCAAATCAATCGTGAAGTTAATTCGTTTGACGGATCGATTACCAAAAATATTTTTCTTCTTAATCTATTTTTATCAAAAATACCAAAAATATTCATCTTTACCCTCCTACCTTTTTAATTCTTTATCCCTTTACCCTCTATCCGTTTGATTCTAAACTTCTCATACCTCTCTAATGGAATCGTTCAATCAACTTCATTGTTATGATTGTGGAAATCCATTAGATGGTTCACTTTGTAGGTGTTGTTGCAAGAAATGTGAATTTTATCTTGAATCTTGTATGTGTGATGCTTCGAGAGCTGAACCTTCATCCACCTCTGATCCTGATAATTCCTTTGGATCTAGGTCCTTGAAGGACAAAAGGGATCAACATGTTGAAGAAATTAGGCACATGTTAGAAACCTTCATACATCAAGTTTCAAATTTACACAATACCACTATAACCACTCAGGATGATGTTGTTTACAATGAACCCTCGACTTCCACTCCCTCTCCGGTGAGGGAAGTGGAATGTGAAACGTATCCCATCATTCATCACTCTCCTCCTGAAAAATCTTGGGGAGAATGGCAAGCCGAAGAGCGAACAGCTCACTACAAAGAATCTCTTGTAGAATTGTTGGTGGCTGAAAGGCGTTCCAAATTTCTCAAGGCTCCCAGTATCGATGATGATGATGATGATTCCATTCAAATGATGGAAATTGGAGAATTTCTCCAAATGAAGGAATATCCAGAGGGTTCATCAGTTGAAAACCCATCAGTCCAAAACTCGCAGGGAGAAAAGTCTAAAGAAGAACTGCTAGCAAAAGAACAAATGGAACTTGTAGAATCCATGACTGCTAGTACTTCTCAACTCCCTCAGTCTACTGTTATCACACCCGAGGTTCCCACTAACTCTCTTATTATGGGGGACGAGCATCTTGATACAATTCCTGCAAAGGAATCGGACGTATTCATAAAGTCTAGTGTTGAGAACCTTGTCCCAATCCCAAGTGAGTCACAGGGAATTCTTGATCATTTGTGTGATATCCCTCCTCCTCCTGAATTTTCAAAAGATCAATTTGAGACTTTCTCCGATTCTAACGATGAATATATATCTTATGGAGAAGTTGAGTATGTTGAGGCATCACTGCCCCATTCTGATGTTGACCCTCTTTTTGAGGAGTTCACTGATGAACTTACTCACATTGATCCACTTCCATCAGGAAGTGATGATGATCTTTTTGACTTCGAAGCCGATTTGGTAGAAATTGAAAATCTTTTAAATTCTAAACCCAACATCGAGCTTAGTGATGTACATACTGATGAGAATTCTTTATCTTGTGAAGACATCAGTTATGTGGAGGAATTACCTTCTGAGCCAGTCAGCTTAGAAGAAGAGAATGATGAAGCAATTGACACTGAAATCAAAGATGAAGCTCTTCGAGCAACATTATTGAATGTCAGTCTTCTCATTTCTAAAATCGAGGCTTTCAATGAAAAATCCATTTCATCTCCTATCCCCATTAAGGATAGTGACCTTTTTTCCGATGATTCTATTCCGGAAATGGAAGCCTTCTGTTTTGATCAGAAGGGAGAGAAAATTAGTGGCAATACCACTTCTCATTCTCATAATTCTCTCCCCGATTATGAATCATTTACATTTGAGGAGTTCAAAGGTGAACTCACTCACATCAAATCCGAATATGATTCATTTACCTTCAAGGAGTTCTCTGAAGAACTCACTCATATCATATCTCCGCCGAAGTATGATAACTTTTACTTTGATCTTGACAAAGAAAATATTTGTGTTCCGGAGGGAGATGTTCTCAATACTGAGAATTTGATTGATATCAAAATCCCATCCATCCCACCCAGAATATGTCTTGATCAAATGAGCTTAAATGATGAGATTCATGATCCTGAAATCATGAATTCTCCTTCTAATGATGATGAGTTAGTCATGATTTTTATCATGACTTTCTTTCTTTTCTTCACCTACACGGTGACTTATCCTGTTCTTCACTCCTTCGGGAATGAAGACACTATCTTTGACCCCGGCATTTTCATTTATCATTTGTGAGCCGGGTCTGTGTATATCTCATCGGAGTGGAACTTTCAAGAAATTCAATGTTGATCCAAACATCTTGAATGAAAGTCCGATGGAGATGGTTTCTTCCACTTGCTTCCCCAAGAACCAATGAATGCGGGGTCGAGTCAAGCTAGTGACTCGGTGAACAAAAATATTAGCACACCATATGGGTTTTCACCCATATTTCTGTCTTCTTTCTCTGTTCTACCACCTAAGTGTGGGGGAGTGCCCCTGCTGTTGTGTATATATATATATATATATATAAAGAAAAAAAATAATTGTTGTGTTACCACACTTGGCTCGTAGTATTACATTTTTATGTTCTAAGTGTCGGCATAATAGCCGGTGCTTTGAATATTGAGGGCAATATTCAACTCTAAGTGTGGGGGGGGGGGTGAAATTCTGGCGAATTTTGTCACATGAGTACCTTCTAGTGCCCTAATACCCCCGTTTTGGCCAAAATTTTAAAATTTTTTCATTTGGTGGAAGTGCTTTGCACTAACACAACAAATGGTTATCAGTCCACCATGTCTAACCTACATAAGGACTGGCTAATCCGAGAGCAAACGGCTCTTGGTAAAGATAAATCAAATCCGTTTATGGCTTACAATTTGCCAAAAATTGTATGGTATTCGACTCACCATATCTTTTATAGTGAAGAGTTGGCTAGCCCACAAGGTTATGGCTTATGGTTAAGGCAGTAGAAAACCATAATTGGTAATCAGCTCACCAAAGATAATAACCGTATTTTATCTAAGAGTTGGCTAGTCCAGAAGCAAACGGCTTTTGGTAAAGACAAGTCAAATCCGTTGACAGCTGATGATTTGCTCAAAATCATTTGGTTATCATTGTACCAAAGTATCACATACTAAAACATTGGCTACTCTAGAAGTAATGGATTTTGGTAAAGAGACGTAAAATCCATTAAATTTTCATAAAAGATTGCTAGGGACTAGCAATAGTTTAGTGTGGGGGATTGATGAGTATCTAAATACTCATCATTTCTGTCACATTTAAACTGCAAAAACATTTAAAAACATGCAGATATGCTTCAAAATACAGGAAATATCATTTGATTGTGTTTTTATGTGTTGCAAGTGCAAAAGGATTGAAAATAGGTGAAAACGAACAAAGTTTGCATAATTGGCAGTTTCAGTCCCTGAAGTTTCAAAAATGGCAAAACAAGTCCCTTGGTTTTCAAAAATGGAAAATTATCTTTTGTGGTCCTTGTACTATTGAAACTTGTCAAGAATAACCCTTGGAGTGATTTTAAGAATATACATCAATGGTCCTTGGATTTTCAACATTTACAACATGAGTCCCTAAGGTTTAAACCATTATCCAAATTAAACCCAAAATACCAAATCCTTAAACCTTACCCAAAAATAATAAAAACCCAACCCATCACCCAAGCCCATAACCCCAGCCCCGTTTTTATTAATAAAACCCAATGACCCAGTTTGACCCCAGTCAAACTTTTCTTCCCCAAACCACTTGCCCGACATTACCATACCACTATTCCCACCTTATCTCTGCCATACCACCCTCCTCCTTCCCAATGCACCTTCCTAACAATCCAAAGAAGCATTTAATGCTTTCCCACTCCCCCCATCAGTTACCAGTACCAAGTGCACATTCCCACTTTTATCTTTTTGGCGCCAAAATGGCCATGGATGGCTGAGATGACTTAAACTCTATTTTAATGGTGGGATGAGCTCGGATTTGATCAAGGATGCTTTTGGGAATGCTATTTAAAGAAGAGAAGTCACCAGGAATTAGTTGTCACTAGTTTTTAGACCTTTCATAGTGTAAAATTTACTTACTGCTTAAGTCTTAGTTTAAATTTCAGTTGGATTCTCATTTCAAGTTTGTTGTCAAAGTTATTATCCTTATTTACTTCTGTTCTGTACCAATTTTACCAAGTTAATGAAATTCATGTTTTCAAAGTTTCCTATTAAATTCAAATTTAGTCAAGCGTTAATCAAAGAGCTTATTCTCTGTTTATATGAGTTCATATAAGCTTAACATAGCTTAGTGTGATCTTATTTTAGTTCTATCTGTTCTGCTCCAAGAAAAATCAAGAAAAGTCAACAAAAGTCAACAATTTAGTCAAATAAGCTAGCTGGTGGAATTAAGCTGGAGTGGTGTTTAAGCTTGCTAAGTGACAAACCAAGTTTAGTTCATTATCAGTTTCATTTGTTAAGCATCTCAGTTGTAAGCCATTTTCTTATTTTTTGCATTAATTTATAGTCTACTGTTACATACCTTATTTTCAGCTTATTTCATAAGTTTTCTACTTATTAATAGTCTATAAGTATATTTCATCTATATTATCAGTTAAATTTAGCTTTCTTTTCATTTTGCTTAAAAAATCTATAAAAACCAAAAATAGCTTAAAACTAGTTAATGCTTATTTAGTGCTCATTTTCTGTTTATACTTGCTTTTTAGGACTTAATACAACTTAGTTCATATTTATCCTTCAAAGTTATAGCTTGAAATAGCCACTGCTAGTGTAAAAAATCAAATCAGTGTTTAAAGGGTTGTTTGGCAGTTGGGTCAAAGCCATAATCACTGTTCAATTGCATAATGCCCAGGTTTGATCTATCTTAATTAAGTGTATTTAAGTTGTTATTGATAGGATTTGAGTGTGTTTTCTGCATTTTGAAGTTTTTTGCTAGTTAACTTTCTTTTAAGTAGTCTTTACTGTCATATAAGCTCCCATAAGCTTAAGCTCTTTTGAGGTCTTGTTTTTGGTATTTTTAGACTCCATTAGGTCAGTTAAGTTTATCCTAAGTGCCTTGTCTAATGTCTTTAACCCCAGCACAGGTCTGCACAATCCTAGCCATAGCAGTCCCCCATTTTTTATTTTTCACACTTTTGCAGATTTTGGATATTTTCTAGTGCCCTCAATTTAAGTTGGAATAATCTAAATTTTTGGATTATTAAGGTTCACCAGCTCACCTAGTTGCTAGTATTTTTTATAAGATTTTTCTAGTAGCTTATGATAGCTTTTTAGGAGCTTGAAAGTGCACCATTTTGCCCTGCACCCAAGAAGATCAGCAGCCCATTTGGCTCACATAGCCTTTTTCTTGAGTTCATATCTTGATCTCTAGTGCATGTTAGTTTGTGATCTTTGGTTTTTTAAATAGCCCTTGCAGCTAGCTTGTTGTATCAAGGCTTATTTTTTGCCTATGAGCTTTTGCCCCTAGCTTAATCTAGCTTTAAAAAAGCCCTGCAGGCCTGTGTGGTTGTTTAAGCTTGTTTTAATTTTAATACTCGATTTGGCTTGCGGCCAGGGCTTATCTGAGGTTTTTCAGTTGAATTGAGTTTGTTTTAGTATATTACACCTTCCCTAAGCTTTTGGTCTCATTTAGTGTACTTTAACTTATTTTGTAGCTTATTACAAACTGCTTATTTGCCCAATTCAGCTTATTAATGGGCTTATCTAACTTTTTATATTTTTCCAAGATTTAGAATAATATTTTAGATTTACCTTAAATTTTTCAGAGTTTTCTTAACAGTTTTAGTATTTTTAAATAATTTAATTAGTTTAAAATAGTTTTTAATTCATAATAAAAAATATAAAAGTCAGAAAAATATAAATCTTTTTTCTAAAATTTTCTTTTATTATTTAGGATTTAAGAAAAATAATTTTGCACTTGTAGGATTAGTTTTCTAATATTTCAGTTTTTATCCCGTTTTTAGATTTCCTGATTTCGCGCGTTTTTAAGTTTTAAACGTTCCCAAGTATTTTTCCTTCACATACTTGTTCTTATAGCTTATTTATGTTATTTCTTTTTATATTCCTTAGTGTAAATCAATCAAAAACCTTTCCTGTTCAATATTCACCCGATCACAGATTCGTTTTATTACAGATTTCACACCTCGTTGGGACTTAACGACCCGGGGAAACACTAAACTCCTTTGGTAAATTGTATTGTGTCCTTAAGCTGTTTGACTCTTGTTGACCATTTACTTGGTCAATATTAGTTGACCGTTTGGGGCCAATCACATACCTGATTCGCGTCTATTCTTCGTAGTAGGCAACTTAGCTTCGGGTGGACTTAGATCTAATAGTTTTTAGTTATAAAGTTTAAATCTTTTAAATTTTTAGATCACTTTTAGCTTATTTACAAATAATAGTAGTGCTTGTTATTGCTTATTGTTCACTAATCCTTGTTAAAGTTTGTATCTTTCTTTGTCTCTCATCATCTCTACCGCTAAGGCCGGAGCTTAAGGGTCTTTAAGCATTTTTTATACCTAAAGTTTGAAACTTTTTTAAGTTTTTTAGTAAATAAAGTTTTAAACTTTACTTACTAATTAGTGGATAAGATTAATAAAGTTGTAGACTTTTTTGTTAATTTGTGCTTATTAGATCGGGTGGTTTTATTCCTCTCGTTTCTTCATCTGGGTTCTACTTTCTTTGCTTTTTAAATCTTTAGTAGTTATTTATTTTAGTATAATAATTATGTGTATGGAAATAATTTCTATGTGTTTGTTTGCTTTGCTTAACAAGTATATATTTTTATCATATATTTCTTATTTGCTTGCTTAGTATAATCTAGTTTATTATTTTTAGTTTTTATCGTTAACTTTAGATTATTTACTTACTACTAGTTTCATTATTATTGCTTAGCATAATTTAGTTGTTATCATATATTTATAGGATTAGTTTTCTTAGTTTTCACCTTTTAGGCTCAGGTTTAGAGGTTCGTTTTTTATTTTCTTTGCGTTTTTGCTCGTTTATGCTTTGTAGACTTGTTTCTTATGCTAGTTAAGTTGTATTTAGCTTATGTATGCTTCCCGTAGTTGTAAATTGCATAATTTCCGTTTTCCATTTTCGTTTTTAAATTCCCGGTTAACGTTTTTAGTTTAATTTAGTTCGTGCTTAATTTTGTTTTGTTTCTTTACTTTTCATCACTTAATTAGAATTAAAAACACAAAAATCCAAATTCCATCCTTCAAGCACTTTAATTCCAAACCTTACACGAAAACCTCGATTCACACCTCGCTGGGACACGACCCGGGTGACACTTGCCCGGTATCTCATATCGTATTCACGGGTTTTGCAAGTTGGCCTTTTTCCTAAAGGGTTGGCTTGTCATTTCCCGCGTATCACGCGTATCCGATATTATTTTATATATATACTTTATAACGGATCAATATCTTACCAAGCGCGTGTATGTACATTACAAGTGGAAGTGTGTGTATGAGAATGATGGTGTGTGTATATATATACTTGTACATACATATAGTTTTTGTGAAGGAATGTTACATTTGAAAACTTCTCATCATTGTTTATGTCACTTAATGATAAGTTAATAATTCGTGTATATGAGCTCTTGGGTAATAAGTACTCCTCGTGTTAACAAAAATTGTAAGACTTGTGTTTGAAAATAATCGTTTCATAATCTAACGATTTATATAAGTTTTGATAAAACACATCGAGTTGTATGCAAACAAATCAATGAACTAGTTTATGCTTACAAATTTAGTTTTTCACCTTGTTTATATATCGTTAGATATGTAAAAAAAATGTTTTTCATTGTATGTGCTACGACAACCAAAGTGGTTTATAAATTAAGGCGTTTTGTTATAAAACTCACGTTGAATTCTAATTATGTCGTATGATATAAATACATATATATATATCGAGCTATTTAGGTTTTGTGACGTGTATTGGAATGATAACTAGTCGAGTTGTTTAAAATATAAAGTTGTAATAATTGTGACGACCACTCGAACGATGGTGACCACAACTCGTGTATTCAGAACGGACCATTTCGAATTCGTTATTATATTGAGGTTTCAACGAGATGGGTTGTGGCCCATCAGTGGATTTAAACGAACTTAATGAATTTATTTTCTATGGTTTGTATTAAAGGCCAGCGAACTTGTATCTTTTTACTACATGGGCTTCGGCCCAAATTCTGCCATTTAAAACTTAAAGAGAAATTGTGGCCTGGTAACTTGCATGTTAGCCCACACCATGGGATTTGAGAATTTTCTCAGCCCACACATGTACCAGTATACATCATATCTTAGAAAAGAAAAACATATGGGTTTGCAAGTATTTGTTGAGTAGACATGCGAGGAAAAAGGGGTTTGAACTAAGACCTTGACTAGGCCACGACTTAAAAGACCAAAGAAAACATAAGAATAACGCACCCTTGTTCTTTTGAGCGAACCGAACCAAACCAACCCCCTGGTGTTGTTTGTTGAGCCGAGACACAAGACAAAGACCACACCCATGGTGTATAATCTAACTTTGTTTGTGGTCATACCGAGGTTAATAAGCATCAAACACCCTCGTGGGTGCTGTTGTGAATTGACCAGTCAAACCAGCGCACCCTATATGGGTGGCTTTACAACACGACTACAACCACAAGTATTAGTAACCAAAATTAACCAAGGAATGACAATATAAACCAACGCCTTGTGGCTGAACCGAGACCAAAATCATATACTCAACACCCTACGTGGGTGATGATGTACCCTCCGAACGGGTCGAAGGACTCCCCTTCGAGCCTGTAGAAAGCCCTCCCCTCGGAGGCCCAGGTTAATCTTCTAACACGTTTCATTGGCGTAAAACCATTCGCCTGCGAACTGGTTACCATGTGGGAATCTGCCAATCGAAGCCTTAAGCCCTTCGGGGTATCCCTGACGAAGGGACTAGCACGAAGGACCATCCTGACCTGGTCAAACCCACGTCTCCTCTTCCCCTTGGCTTTCCCGCCAAAACAGAGATCGTGGGCTACAAAGCCCTAGCGGTTACCACTTTCCATGGGACGCCCCCATGATCTCCGAACAATGTGCAACCGCCCACTATGTCCTATTTCTCCCCTATAAATAGCATATTCAGGCCAAAACTAAGTAAGTTAACTTCACTCTCTCAACTTACGACCTATATTATCATCACACATACTTACTCGCACGCCGGAGGTGGTTCGCAAGGTCCAACCCCTGCGCAATCACTTAACGTAGTGTCTTCGTATTTCTTATTTTCAGGTTAAGAACAAGCTTGGCGCAATCTCAACACCCCATTATTCCTTTGATCACCATCGAAGGCTTGGTTGGCAAATATTTGTTCAATCAGTGGCGCCATCCGTGGGACCGCTACAATTGGTCTCGTTAATTCCGAGCTTATAACCTACCAACTAATTTCACTATTATTCCGGCATGGATCAAGGGAGAGAAGATACTCCCCCACCGGGTTTCTCTACCTTGGCACCAATACCAATCGACGACTCTAACAACCTTCCCCCAATAACCGCTTCCACTTTCACAACACGTTCTCACCCAGAAATCACAACCAACAATCATGCTTCGACATCAGCCAACCCAGAACCTGTCATTAGCCCAGCCTTTGTCGAAGCCAACCACGAAGTGTTGGAAACCCTTTTAAGGGCTCGTAACAGGCAAGTCAGGAATGCTAAGGTGCGAAGGGAGTTGGAATACTCGAGTGATGAGTATGATGAAGAAATGGAGATGGAACCTAGGCCTCCGACCCAAGGACCAACCCTATCGGCCTTAAGAATTGGGTCTCCAATCGGTCGAAGGCTAAGCAAAAGGTCCGTTGGTTTCGAAGGAGTCCCCGAGAGGGCTCCGACAAGAAGAGAAGGGGCGGTTACCGAAGGCTCTAACGGTAGGAGCCAGCGAAGGGAAGAAATGGAGGTGACTTTGCCTCCATTACTAGCAGCTCATCTTGGAAGGACTGAAGCTGGGGTTCCGTTGCAGCCTTCTCACGCATCAGGCGTAGAAGGCAATCCGTCTACAATTAATATGGGAGGAAATCTTCCTCCCAATGGTATGTACCCCTCGTTCCAAACTCAGTCTTATCCTCAAAATTTATATCCTCCAGTAAATGGACAGCCTAATAACCCAAGCTTCCCCCAAAACTATAGGAGCATGCCCTTCGGCCATCCTATGGCGTACCCTCCGTACACCATGGGAAACGGTTACCCGTTTGCCATGAATACACCTTATCAGTCCTACCCAAGCCAAACTCCTATGGGAATGCCCCCAAACAGCAATCCATACAATATTGTCCCCATGTACGCACCACCTTATAATTGTCTATATTCAGACCCTATGGGTTCAGCTACACCTTTCGTTAGGTGGATAGAAGATTACCCATTGCCTGATGGGTTGAAAATGCCTTCACATGTCGGGACTTATGATGGGAAGGGGGATCCGGACAATTTCTTACACTTGTTCGAAGGGGCTATCAAAATGCAAAAATGGGTTATGCCGGTGGCCTGCCATATGTTTACATACACCCTACGGGATTCTGCTCGTATTTGGTGGAATGGACAAAAGCCCGGTAGCATCGTCAACCTCGATGATCTCAAAGCTAAGTTCCGGTCACACTTCAGTCAGCAAAAGAAGTTCACGAGAACTCATTTAACGGTGCACAACATTAAACAAAAAGAAAACGAAAGCACAAGGGCCTTCGTTACTAGGTACACCGATGAGACTTTGCAGATTTTGGGTCTCCATGAAGATCAGCGTATTTCGGGTTTCGTACATGGCCTTCGAAATCGGAGTTTGGTGGAATTCTTGTCCACTGACCTTCCGACAACTTACAAAGGGTTAACCGAAAAGACATATACTTGGATCGAAGCAAAAGAGGTGTCCACTAATGGGGCTCCGGTAGATAAAGATAGCAACAACAAGTTTTCAAAGCATTCTTCGTAGGAGGGGTCCAAGAACAAGAACAGAGATAGGTTTTCTCCGTACAACAAAGGCCCCAACCATGGTTTGTTAAGCAGTCTAACGAAGTCTCCAAAGGAAATACTTGCTACGGAGAGGGCTGCCAAAGCCTTCGAAGCACCTCCTCGTATGACAAGTAAGGGCAAAAACAGGGATACCAGCAAGTACTGTCACTTCCACGAAGACAATGGTCATGATACGAACAGTTGCAGGGAACTAAAGAAACAAATTGAAGAGGCTGTAAGATCTGGGCAGTTGGCACACCTAGTAAAAGGAATCAAGAAAGGCAAAGAAAAGATGACCGACACCCAAATGGCCAAGGATACTAACCCCACCGAAGCCCCCATACTAATGATACATCGGGGCGAAACCACTTCGAAAAGGAAAGTGCCGGAGCCGGAAGCAAACGAGGTAAGGGAAATAACGTTTTCCCCTATCACAGGCAGGATCCCTTCGAATGACCCGGTAGTTATCAAAGTCCTAATCTTTAGCCAAGAAATAAGTGGAGCTTACATGGACTGCGGAAGCCCTTGTGAAGTCATATATGAACATTGCTTTCGAAAGCTCAAGCCTACGGTCAGGTCTCAAAGGGTGGACTCAAAGATGCCTTTAGTAGGGTTTTCTGGCGAACGTTCGTGGCCTCTAGGAGAAGTTCCGTTGGAAATAACAATTGGAGAAGGCAAGGTCGCAAGGACAGAAACCCTCATGTTTACTATCGTAAGGTCCAACTCTCCTTACAACTTGTTGATAGGAAGGACCGCCATGCAAAGGATGGGTATAGTAGTCTCCACTATACATGCAGCGGTGAAATTCCACACACCCTACGGAATAGGGACGGTATTTTCTGAGCACAGCCCGAAGGCTAGCAGGAAAAAAAGGGAAGGTTCTAAAGAACTTCCGAAGGATGCTATCAGGAGTGCGGATGTTGAAAAAGATATCGTTACAAAAAAGCATCATGCAGAACGAAGGGTGGTAGGCGAAAAGCAACCTCCAGCTAGTTCCACAGCAAACTTGAAGAAGCCACACAAAGCTGAGGGGAAGGTCTTCGAAGGGACACATTCTAGGAATACCAGAACCCCTCAGGCACCAGTGATTGATGACAAGCTCTACGGCAAAGAATATCAACTCAAGGGGTTCAAACCTATTGAGCCAACCAAGCAAGGAGACAAAGCCAACCCTTCGAAGTTCAAAGCAGCTATTGATCTACCAGCTCTGAGGTCATTAACAAGACGTGATAGTCCAAGCTCCATCAAAAATCAGACATCCGCAGAAGTTCTCAACGAAACACCTTCCGGACACAGCCAAAATGGAGAAACTCTCCCGACAGCAACGGAGGGGTGGAAATTATACACTGACGGAGCCTCAAGCTCCGATGGTTTCGGAACAGGATTAATCCTGATTAATCCGGAGGGAAAGGAGTACAGTTATGCACTACGTTTTGAATTCAAGGCCACAAAGAATGAAGCAGAGTATGAAGCCTTGCTGGCTGGCCTTCGACTCGCAAAGGGCATGGAGGTTCATGACCTCTCCATCTTCGTAGGCTCACTTTCAGTCACTAGCCAAATCAAGGGTTCTTACAGAGCAAGGCAGCCAATAATTAAGGAATATTTGAACGAAGTTAAAAAGCTCCTTCAGGGTTTCGAACGACACAAAGTAACAAATGTCCACAGAAGCCAAAACAAAAAGGCGAAGGACCTAATCAGATTAGCATCAACTGCTTTTGCTCATCTACCCAGTGAGGTTTTAGTGGAAGCATTGGCCACCAGGTCAATTGCACGAAGTGAAACATCCGATGAAGGCTCCAGCTGGATAGCACCAATAAAAACATACTTGATAAGTGGCATTTTTCCTGATAATTCAAAGTCAGCGCGAAGAATCAAAGTCAAAAGTCCCCAATACAGGCTCATAGGCAATAATCTCTACAAAAGGCGTCTTTCATCTCCTTGGCTTCGTTGCGTCGAGTTAAAGCAGGCTTCGAGCATTCTCTACAATGCTCATGAAGAATTTTGTGGAAGACACACAAGCCCTAGAGCCATCGCCTCGAAGGTAACAAGGTGGGGTTATTACTGGCCATCCGTACTAGAAGATGCAAGGGAAGCAATCAAAGCATGCATGGTATGTCAGACACACTCCAAAGCCCGGAAACCATTAGAGCATGATGCGTCTTCTACCATGACAGTAAGGCCTTTCGGTCAATGGGGAGTCAGCATAATCGGACCCCTACCAGTAGCTCCCTGAGGGGCACAATTCTTGGTCATAGCCATCGACCATTTCACCAAATGGGTCGAGGCCAAGCCGTTGGCATCAACAAAAGGAAAAGATGTGGAAGAGTTTATGTGGGAACACATAATTTTCAGATTTGGAATCCCACAAATCATCACCTCTTATGAAGGGACACACTTTGTCGAAGGAGTATTCCCTTCTTTCTGCAAAAGCCTGAATGTGAAGCAAAGGTTCATTTGTGTTGACAAGGATATTGTCGTCGAAATCGAGATGAAGCTAGGGAAATATCAGCATAAATGGGCAGACAAACTTCCCAAAGTCTTGAGGGCATATAGGAATTTGTCCTTCGAATGAAAGCAAGCGAAACCAAGTGAAAGAGCCCAGCGTCAAAAAAGAAATGTTGTGGCAACAAGGCATACAAGCTCGAAGGGCAGAAAAAAAATGTCGTGAACAAGTTTGGATATGACACCAACTCTCGTAAGTTTTACATATAAGAACTTACCTTTCTTTAAAAGCACTTAGTTGTTTTTTCAATTTCATGTAACGCACTCTTCTCACATGGGAAAGAAGCATTAATGGTAGGTGTCTAGTGTTCATTTCTTCAAATGATGTAATCATCCCTACCCACTTAATGATATAACATGTTTCCCTCAAAATCTCTTGTTTCGTTTTATACAACATAGATTTGTTCAGCCAAGTACTTTACAAGTTTCAATGTCGAAGGATGAAGCAAGGCACATGTCTTGTGTAACAATAACATCCATTACAATTCACATTAACTTTCCTATGAAGTCTTAGGGTATTAAAAGCCCTCTGCAACTTAAGGATAAAAGACGGAGTGGGTCGCAACCCTCTGTCACAGTTAAATTATACGATTGCTTAAAATCTTGGTCCAAAATACACACAATAAGGTTATAACCTTAGGTTGTATGTGTACGTTCTTGAAATGAGCGTAAGAGAAGATAAACATGACAATAAAAGTGGGACATATCCCACTAAATTAGCATTAATAAAGACTACGAACAGTCTTTGCTATCATAAGCACAAAAAGGACAATTTTCTAAAGTTACGGGTCGAAACCCAGTAACATGAAAGATAAACTGTTCAAACAAGCATGAAGATCATAAATTGTCAAACACAAAGGCACCAGCCTTTAACCACGATAAATTGTTTTAAAAAGGGTACATGCCACCCTTATGGACCAAATTACTGCCAACATGGCAGCCTTCAATTGTTCTTGGAAGAGTTGGGATGCTCCTGGTGGGTTGCAGACTTAGGTTTCTCAGACAAGGTCCTTCTGGTTGGAGACGGAGGTTGTATGCTCTTTGGCTTTTTAGAAAGGAGATCTTCGATGGAGGCTGAAGGATCTTTGGTTGCTTCAGCAAGGAAGGGGTACACTGTCGTGGTGAATGCGTTACCAGCTTCATCATATTCCCGAATGGAATTCGGACGATAGTATGGTACCTCGGAAAGCACAACTGGTTTTTCGGTTTCAGCAATTTCCTCCAAAGTTGTGCATTTGCCATGGAATATGGCTGCATTCACTAGCCTACCCATAACCTCCCCCACCTCATCGCTATGGTATAATTCCATAGCGATGTAGGGAACAACCTTCAATACAACCTCAGCCCAATCTTTTCTCAAACTTTGGCATTCGAGCTTCAACTTATCAACCTCTTGACAACGCTTGGCATCCTGCTCCACTATTCTGGCCCTCTCAGTCTCCAACCCAGTACATTTAGACTCTAGGACACTCACCTGGTTTTCATAGCCAACAACCTTAGCTTCCTCCAACTTTAGCCTACCACACTCAGCCTGCGATTCCTTAAGCTGTTTCTCAAGACCATCAATCTTGTCTCGAAGAGCCCCGTACCTTGGGTGTTTCTCAAAGTTCTCCATGGCTTCGTCACACTTCTTCTCCAACTCAGCATAACTCTTCTCCCTTTCCTTCTCTCTGGCAACAACAGCAGCGACCTCCTCCTTCGCCTCCTTGACTTTGTTAAGCAATCCCTTGGTGTGAAAGCTAAGATGGCTGTCCAGCATTGCTTGCCTGATATAACTTTTGTCATTAAGATCGCAAAGTTTCTCAATGGACATCTCATTCATTTTACTCCTCCATGAGGCAGGAGTGACATTCTCAACAAGCAAGCGGCAGGAGAGAGCGTTGGGCAGTTCCTTCGTATCTGGCAAACCTTAAAAAAAATACAAAAAAAATAAAAAAAAATGCAATATAAGCCAAATACGCAATATTATGGAAAAGGAGGAGGACTTGAAGAACTTTCACTTACCCGGGATATCATCTTCATCAACCATTCTCTCTGGCGCATACATAATGGCTTTCCCACGAGCTTTTTCTGTTTTTTGTTTGACATTCCTCGATGAGGGAGTAGGAACATTGGGTTTTCTTTTTGGAGCAGTCTTTGCAGCTTTGGCACTGGTACCTTTCCTTGTTCTCACTCTATCAGCAATACCGGAGGACCCTACGATCCTGAGCTGATCACTTCCGGAAGGGGTATCATCAGAGTCACCAACATCCTCCACTAGCTGGGGGGCTTCCTCAGTACCAAGGGGTTTGATTGGGGGGAGCACAGCAAGAGGTTTGGGTGGAGAGACATCAACATCGTTATTATTGACAGAGATAGAAGGAGATCCCACTCCGTAACTTGTATCCTGAGGATCCCTCGGCATAAAGCTAACTTCCTTGGCACCTCCGGCCACAACAAAGTTTCGGAAAGCCATTCCTGCACAAACAAACGAAAAGGAGATGAATATCAGCAGATAAGTTACTTAAACTATTTAAATAAGATATATACATACTTTGTCCTTCACAAATTATTTCAGGATGCAACGGAGAGCCTTCCCAACTTTTAGCAATACCAGCCATGAACAGGATAGGTTCGGGGAATGTCTGGACATCAGCAGGATGTCGTGCAAGTCGCTGATACAAGGGCTCGCTCCTTACATCGTAGGGCAAGGGATCATTATATTTCTTCTCATCATACATAAAGGCTTCGTCAAGCAAAGCTGGGTACTCAGACGGTATAATGGTGCTTTCAATATAAAAGAACTGACCCTTCCAGTTTCTTATGTTCGAAAAAGGTTTCGTCAAAATGACAGAAAATTACCTTTTTTGTTCCATTGGAAGCACGATAACACAGAGTTGTGTGTGTATATTTTGGGCGGAGGTAAAAATATTCTAGGGTTTTACCGTATCAAGGTATAAGTACCTATCATATCTTAAATCATGACCGAACACGTGTCTGGTTTGTCATCTATGCGGATTTAAAATCGATTTTAAATTTTGAAAGGACTCTTACTTATACCGAGAAAGTAGCTGTGGCAGGACAAGTGGGATAATTGTGATTAATCCGCATTAAATGCGTGGTTAGTTGAGCATTTATCTTCCTTTTTGCATGATTAGTGTTATACAAAGAGTATAAGGCATATTTGATTTGTTGAGTCGAATGCAATTTATACTCGTACGTATATATCACTTTCGACTGGGGGGCTTGATGATGTACCCTCCGAACGGGTCGAAGGACTCCCCTTCGAACCTATAGAAAGCCCTCCCCTCGGAGGCCCAGGTTAATCTTCTAACACGTTTCATTGGCGTAAAACCATTCGCCTGCGAACTGGTTACCATGTGGGAATCCGCCAATCGAAGCCTTAAGCCCTTCGGGGTATCCCTGACGAAGGGACTAGCACGAAGGACCATCCTGACCTGGTCAAACCCACGTCTCCTCTTCCCCTTGGCTTTCCCGCCAAAACAGAGATCGTGGGCTACAAAGCCCTAGCGGTTACCACTTTCCATGGGACGCCCCCATGATCTCCGAACAATGTGCAACCGCCCACTATGTCCTATTTCTCCCCTATAAATAGCATAGTCGGGCCAAAACTAAGTAATTTAACTTCACTCTCTCAATTTACGACCTATATTACCATTACACATACTTACTCGCACGCCGGAGGTGGTTCGCAGGGTCCAACCCCTGCGCAATCACTTAACGTAGTGTCTTCGTATTTCTTATTTTCAGGTTAAGAACAAGCTTGGCGCAATCTCAACACCCCATTATTTCTTTGATCACCATCGAAGGCTTGGTTGGCAATTATTTGTTCAATCAGTGGGTATGTTGAACCATGACATACAAACAGAGCAACCACCACTCTTGTTGCTTGGGAACCAAGAGTGAAACGCAAATAACGAGCACCCCCTTGGGTCTCGTTATTTCCAGTGCACTACAAACAACACACCCTGTGTGGGTTCTAATCCTAAACCAAACACAACAACCAACAACAACTTCAATATTTCCAATAATTAAACCTAGATTGCAACTGATGAGAGGGGTCTGACACGACAAGACCGGATTTATTCCGACTCACTTATAAACCAAATCAACCAACACCCTTTTTCACTGATTAAACCACACGAAAAATGAAAATAAAAAACAAGTTCATTCGAGTTTTATATCCATGAATTATTCTAAGTTTAATCGGTTTCTTATGAGAACCAAACTTAAGATTATAAATAAAATTAATAACAATGAATCAAGAAGAACTCGAATAATCATTACAGTAGTATGGTTTAACCGACAAGGAGAGATCGAAAGGAATTGAGCATGAGTAATCCCAACCTGATTTAAGCAAGAAAACCACCACAGCTATCCCTTCAATTTTTGATAGCGAAAATTTAAGTTGTAGGGTTTCCTGTGAATCGAGGGGTAGTTTAAGAAGAAGAAGGAGAGGAAAAGTTTGACTCCCCTTTCCTGCTCTTGATTTTTGGGGAGGCCGTTTTGAGCAGTAGTCACCATTCTTAGGCAGACTCGTGGTCATCTTTTGGGGAAGAAGGGATGATAGACAAGAAAAAAGAAAAGGTGATGGTGATCTCTCATGTGGATCTGATAAAAAGATAAAGGGTAAAGTGATGGGGCGGCTGGGGTTAGAATAATAAGGGTGGGTTTTTGTTTTATTATTACCCCGTGTACCCCGTGTCCCGTTGAGCTAAAATATAATCGCGGCAACTCGGTTTGGTGCTTTCGAGCAACAATGCGAAAAATGAATTTTCGTGAACGTTCTTATAAAAACAATACCATTGACTTCGAAAAATAATTATCGGACTAAATCCATAAATAATGTGGTGTCGGTATGCGTGTGGTGTCGCGTTTTTCAGAAAAGCGAGATAACTTCTCGGTTTTGTAAATAAATTGCCAGTAAGTGTCAGGAAGTGATTACTTCACTTTTCTTGATAAAATTAAGTAGCTTGGAGGTTTACTGTAGGCTACAGTGTGCGAGATAACTTCCCGAATTAATCATGTAAGCTTAAAAATGCTCAAATAAATTGTCAAATAATAATAAGTAAACTTTCATTATTAAAATAATGTTTGGAAAATTACGGGTGGTTACAACAGCCTCATGAGTTACTGTGGGATGAAAATAAATACACAAGATTGTACATATAGCAACGTCGCATGTAACTCCTCTTTAAAGTTTCAATAAAGATATCCAGAAAACCATTTTTTTTTCAAAGGTCATTACGTGATAGTGGATAAAAAGAAAGTAGGTTAACAATAGTACTACACTAAAAAAGTGAACCAGGTTATTTAATATTTATACGTAGTATATTCTACCAAGTACCAAGTAAATGAAATAAACTTGCGAAATAAGTTACTAGCATATTGAAATTAGGCCAATAATTCATTTGTAAAATAAATAATTCAAAAGCAAAGCTTGACTTAAGACACTTAGCAAAACGCAAGATACTATATTTTCGTTATTGCGTTTGTTTTGTACGTCTTTTAACAAGTTCTATCTATAAAATCACATTTAAATACTTGGATCTCTTTTATACGGTTATTTTTTACAAAAGTGACCTAAATTCTAGATTGCGACAATTGCGACCATTGCTAGCATTACACAAGTGCTGTAAATTGCGGTCTAATGCGAACGCGATATGGGATGGCCTTGAATTAGGCCTCATAATGCGAAATTTCAAATACAATGCAATGATGCGTGCAATTTGCGCAATGATGCGCTCATTTTTAAACCAAGAACATCAATTTTAACATTATGTTAATTAAACAAAGTCAAATACTTCGTCCAACAAAAATATATACAAAATATCAATCGATATTGATACATAATAAAAATTTTATTTAAAACTCGTGCATGCAATGATATTGTAACCATATAAGTATAATAATAATAATAATAATAATAATAATAATAATAATAATAATAATATAATAATAATAATAATAATAATAATAATAATAATAATAATAATAATAATAAAATAAAATAAAATAAAATAAAATAAAATTACATAAAAAATAAAAGTTTAAGGGATTAAAAACTAGTACTTCGAGACAAAGAGTGGTGACAGTATAGGAAAACTTCATTCTAATGCACTCTGGCATTACATGTTATTTTCAAGAACATCAATTTTAACATTATGTTAATTAAACAAAGTCAAATACTTCGTCCATCAAAAATATATACAAAATATCAATCAATATTGATACATAATGAAAATTTTATATAAAACTCGTGCATGCAATGATATTGTAACCATATAAGTATAAAAAAAACAAAATTTTATAGAAAAAATAAAAGTTTAAGGGATTAAAAACTAGTACTTCGAGACAAAGAGTGGCGACAGTATAGGAAAACTTCATTCTAATGCACTCTGGCATTGCATGTTATTTTCTATTTGCCGGACCCGTTGATTTTGTTCTCTCGACAAAGTTAAAGAACCATGTTTATTTTACACATGTTAATTTTACACCTAGATTCGCCATTGGTATATTTTTTCTTGAACTAAGTATATCAAGAACTTGTGCAACCAATTTGTTGTTCTTTTACATCTTTTAAGGTCAACATAATATATTTGTAAGTCTCTGTGCAACTTGCTTTTAAACTAGGGTTAAAGACTTATATTACAAACGAATTTTTTCAGGTTTCCAAATACCACCAATTTACTTTTTTTAATATCATTATCACCAACAAAACTTGATGTTACCTATAAATACCACCAGTATGCCAATTTTATTTTCCACGTCATTAATTTTATCCTGCGTGGAAAATCCATTTGATAGTTGGGTTAAAGTGTCTAGTTTTTACCCATTTGAAAATGTTTTATCATTCTCTTAAACTCAAATCATAAATCATCATTCAAATCATTAACACAAATTTGCATGTCAATCTAAAACTCAAATTTCCACAAATCATTAAATCATAAAGCAAGATCATGAACAAAAATTTCCAGAAAAAAAGTAAAAATTGGAGAGAACATGTATACTTCAATTTTGCAGAAAACATGTAAAATACCAAGAACCTATAATTTGCAGAAATCAACAACACATGATTTGCTGTACAAAAACCCATCATATTGCATAAATCAAGAATCTATAAACTAACCTACAAAAGACAATATAAGCAAACTGCAAAACACAATATAACCAACCAAACTGGTACCATTTAAAGTTATAAACTAGATCCATTTAAACTACATTACCATGAAATGTTGCATCATTCCAAAACAGATTACCAGTTATTGTACCATCATTAATTATATTCATCAAAAGGTTAGAAATAATACTACCATATTAAACTACCCTAAACCATCTTCCTTTTGCCTTTCACATGTCTGTATTCAGGTGCACAAAAACTGTTAATACAAATATCGTCCTAAAAACGTTATTTATATTTTACGATCTTTACTTAGTTTTGTTAATGACAATTACAAAGTATATCCTTTAGCAAATTATAAATGCTAGCTAAAGTCTCTTTAAAACACATTTTACATTTCACAAGTTTACTTAGAATTACATTTTACACATCTACTAGTTTATTTCCTTAAAAGGAAACTTTATCTTTAAAATGATACAATGACATCATGGCATGCATCATACATAATATCTTGGCTAGATCTTCAAGCAAGATAGTTGACTTTGGAAGATCTTGATATGACATGAAAAAGGTGTGGAGGATATAGCTGGATTTGGAAAGATTTCCAAAACTATTAGCTGTCATATTGCTGTCAAGTCGGCGGATCCAATTGACATAAAGGACGGATCCCTTTTATGGGATCCGCCGGATCCGCCGGCTGTTCATCAGCTTGCCTATAAATAGCAAGCTGATCATTTGGACACACCATCACTCATAGAGCCTAACATTCATACTCATTCATTTACATATCATCTAACATTTATCATTCATTCATTTCATTGATCTTTCCTTTTGTAGCAAAGGAGATAAAGCATCAAGGTTCAACACAGAAGTGTAAACCTTTAGCATAGTTACTGTGTGATATAGTTGTAGTTCACACATCATTTGTATCATTTATCTCAGTGAGTGTGGTTAGTGTTTTAGTCCTCAAAACACAAAGAGTGTAGGGAGTGGTTGTACCCTTGTGAAAGAACCAAACGGGAGTGGTTGTACCCTTGTAAAGAACTCGACATCTAGCTTAGTGTCGGTAATCGTATAGGCAACGTAAGGCTGGTTCTACCTTATAATAGAACCCGGTGTTTAGCTTAGTACCGGAAAAGGAAGTAAGCGACGTGTAAAGGTTTTCTCCACCTAGAAGAGAGTTTGTTTCTTAGTGAAGGATAACTCTCGAGTTAGAGGCTCGAGGAGTGGAGTAGGGCAAGGAAGAGAGTCCTTGTAGCCGAACCACTATAAACATCCGTGTTGTGTGGTTTGATCTTTCCTTTCTTTACTTCTCATATATATATTGTGTGAATATTTGTTTGTGCTTGTTTCCTTTGAAATAACATAAAGTAACAAAGTGATTTAATTTTAAAACGGTAAAACTATTCAACCCCCCCCCCCTTCTAGTTTTCCACAATTGGCATCAAGAGCTACGTTACTTAAGATTTTTAAAATATATTGTATTTTAAAACTTAAAATGATCCATGGATTTTGAAAACTTTAAAGAAGGGCAATATATGCAAAGACCACCTCTATTCGAACCTAATTGTTTTATTTATTGGAAAAATCGCTTTGAGACTTATGTGAAGTCAAAGGATATTGATCTATGGTTTATAATTGTTGAGGGTGATTACAAGGCCATAAGTAATGATATTTCGGGTGGTCGGGATATAGAAGCTTCTCTTACTCGTCACAGTGATGAGCAAAAGAAGTTGATTGCCAAAAATAATGAAGCCAAAATGATGCTTTACAATGCTTTACCTAAGAAAGAATATGAAAGAGTTTTTATGTGTAAAACGGCTAAAGATATTTGGCAATCTCTAATTGTCACTCATCAAGGAAACTCACAAGTCAAAGATAACAAAATTGATCTTCTTGTTCAACAATATGAACAATTTGTTATCTCTGAAGATGAGATCATTGATAGTGCGTTTGCTAGGTTTAATACTATTATTACATCACTTAAAGCACTTGACGAATCTTTTTCTAGTAAGAATTTTGTCAGAAAATTTCTAAGAGCACTCCACCCAAAGTGGAGAGCAAAAGTGATAGCTATTGAAGAATCCAAGGATCTTTCAAGCATGACACTGGATGAGCTCATAGGAAATCTCAAAGTTCACGACATGGTGATGGAAAAAGATTCAGAAATAGTTAAAGGCAAGAAGGAGAAAATGAAGTCCATTGCCTTGAAAGCTAGAGCTGAGTCAAGTGATGATGAAGAATCTTGTTCTAGTAGTGAAGACGAAGAATATGCCATGGTCGTAAGAGATTTCAAGAAATTCTTCAGGAGACGAGGAAAGTTCGTAAGACCACCTCGTGAAGAAAGGAAATCCCTACGTAAAGACCGTGATGATAGAAAAGGCAAGTTAGAGAGGAAGTGCTATAGGTGTGGAGATTCTGGTCATTTTATAGGTGATTGTCCAAAGCCTCCAAAGAACAAGTCTCAAAAAGCATTTGTTAGTGGAGCTTGGAGTGATAGTGAAGGAGATGATGATGAGCATAAGAACAACGAAGTTGCCCTTATGGCTCATGACACAGAAGAGGTACATTCTGACTCTTACTCCTCTATAGATGATGAAACCTTAGAAGTAGAATATAACAAACTATGTGATATAACATTAAAAATCATCAATAAAAACAAATTCTTGAAAACTAAAACAACACTTTTAGAAAATGAAGTGTTTTGGCTTAAAGAAAAAGAGATACGAATAGAAAAAGGCAAAAATAGTAAAGATACATGTGTCTCTTGTCAAGAACTAAAATTAGAATTAGATGCACTAAAAACCACACAGGAAGATCTCATTAAGCAAAACTCTAAGTTTAAAAAGTTTGATAAAAACATAAGTTGTGCAGATGAGATAATGAAGATGCAAAAACTTCCTCATGATAAAACCGGACTAGGTTTTATGAAACAAGGAACTTTAGGTGACTTTAAGAAACAAACTGTGAATGAAAAAGAAATTGTTTCAACTATGTCAGAAGCCCACGGATCCGACGGATCCAAAGTTTTGGATCCGCCAGTTGTACCCAAGGGATCCGCGGGTACAGAAGTTGAACAGAAGGATCTCAAAATGAACCGTACTGAATTCGTTAAGGTCACTAGAAAACCTAGCACTAGTATAACTAACAACAAGCTAAAACCAGTTGTTTCTGTAGGAAGAGGTCAAGCTAGGAATGAGTATAGAGTTAAAACAACTCAACAGAGACCTCAGACTAGGTTTCCCAAACACCCCTTTCCTAAGAGTAATGTTAACTCACAACATAATTATCAAAATAATTGGAATCAAAATATGCCTAGAAACTTCCAAGGTCCCAATTACATGTCATGGAACAACTATCCTCCATTTGCTTACATAAACCATGATAATGTTATGTTTAACCCAAACGGACCCATGAGATATTGGGGACCAAACGTTTGAGTCTTTCTTGAACTTAGGTATGCTTAAAGGTTGATCTAGAACCTGATGAGTGGATCAAGGATAGTGGGTGTTCAAGACATATGACGGGAAACAAAAGCCTTTTCTCAACTTACCAAGTGTACGACGGAAGTAATGTCACATTCGGTAGCAAACTTAAAAGTAAAATCATTGGAAAAGGTACGATCTCTCATGACTCTCTCTCTATTGATAATGTTGCTCATGTAGATAATTTAGGATTTAACTTGCTTAGTATAAGTCAATTATGTCGCAAAAAGTATAACGTCCTTTTCAGTGAAAATGGAAGTAAAATACTTAAAGACGGCATAACCGTAGGAAGAGGTGTTTTAAAGAATAACGTATATGTTATGAAATTAGATAAAACACCTAAAGACAAGCTTTGTCTTACATCTCTGGACGAAAACTCTACTCTATGGCATCGACGTTTAGGTCATGCCAATATGAGGCTTATTCAATCCTTATCTTCTAAGGAACTCGTTAGGAACCTACCCAAGTTGAAATATGACCAACACTTTTGTGATGCTTGCAAAATTGGGAAACAAGTGCATAATAGCCATAAGGCTAAAAACATGGTATCTACATCTAGGTGTCTAGAATTATTGCATATGGATTTGTTTGGCCCGTCGGCTATACAAAGTTATGGAGGAAATTTTTACACTTTAGTTATAGTAGATGATTACTCTAGATATACGTGGACTAAATTTTTGAAAACCAAAAATGAGGCCTTTGATAAATTTGAAATTCTAAGCAAGAAAATTCAAAATCAAATAGGAAGTAACATAGTATCTATTAGAACTGATCATGGGCGAGAATTTGACAACGAAATCCAATTTGGAACTTTTTGTGATAATAATGGAATAACACATAATTTCTCGGCTCCCCGAACTCCACAATCTAATGGTGTAGTAGAACGGAAAAATAGGACAATTCAAGAAATGAGTAGAACTATGTTAAATGAACAAAACATACCTCAAAAGTTTTGGTGTCACGCTGTAGATACATCTACATATATTCTAAATCGAGTTCTAATTAGACCATTTTTAGGAAAAACTCCATATGAGTTATATAGAGGCAAAAAGCCTACTTTAGGGTATTTTAGAGTTTTTGGAAGCAAATGCTTCATTCTTAACACAAAAGATTATCTCAACAAGTTCGACCCAAATTCGTATGAAGGTGTGTTTCTCGGGTATTCGCAAAATAGTAAAGCATACATAGTGTTGAACAAAGAAACCTCAAGTGTCGAGGAATCATTGAACATAACATTCGATGAAAGTCCACCTCCCTCTAAGACATCACCTTTGGTAGATGATGACTTAGTTGAAGACCAAATGGTTGAAAATTTAGAGGATGAACCAGAAAATAAAGAAATTATCAACATTAAAGAATCTAAAAGTCATCCATTAGAAAACGTCATCGGAAAACTTAATGAAAGAACATTAAGATCTCAAGCTCAAAATGAAAGTAATTACTTTTGTTTTGTTTCAACAGTCGAGCCTAAAAATATAAATGAGGCTATAAAGGATGAATCATGGGTTATTGCTATGCAAGAGGAATTAAACCAATTTATTAGAAATGATGTCTGGACATTAGTCCCACAACCTAAAAATCAAACCATAATTGGTACAAAATGGGTATTTAGAAATAAAATGGATGAAAATGGCATAGTATCTAGAAACAAAGCTAGGCTAGTAGCTCAAGGCTACAATCAACAAGAAGGTATAGATTACGATGAGACATTTGCACCCGTAGCTAGACTAGAGTCTATTAGGATACTACTTGCATATGCATGTGCACATGATTTTAAATTATTTCAAATGGATGTCAAAAGTGCCTTTTTAAACGGATTTATAAATGAAGTATATGTTGCACAACCTCCCGGCTTTGCCGATTTTGAAAAACCAAATCATGTTTACAAACTTAAGAAAGCATTATACGGACTTAAGCAAGCACCAAAAGCTTGGTATGATCGACTTAAGACCTTCCTAGTTGACCATAAGTATACCATGGGCCTAGTAGACAATACTCTATTCACCAAGAAAAAGGGATCACATATCATCATCGTCCAGATATATGTGGATGACATTATATTCGGCTCAACTTGTCAAGAGCTATGCAACGATTTTTCAAAAATCATGCATGATGAGTTTGAAATGAGTATGATGGGGGAACTAAACTTTTTCTTAGGTCTCCAAATTAAACAATTTGAAGATGGGATATTCTTCAACCAATCAAAGTATATCAAAGATATGCTTAAGAAGTTTGGTCTTGAAGACTCAAAACCCATGAAAACACCCATGTCCTCCGAAACCAAACTCACAAAAGATGAAGAAAATGAATCCGTAGATAGCACTAAATATAGGGGAATGATTGGTAGTTTACTCTATCTTACGGCTAGTAGGCCGGACATTATGTTTAGTGTTTGTCTATGTGCACGGTTTCAAGAAGATCCCAAAATATCCCATCTTGAAGCCGTTAAAAGGATATTTAGGTACATTAAAGGCACTACACATTTAGGATTATGGTATCCCAAAGGAACAGGTATAGAAACCATAGTGTATGCCGACTCAGACCATGTCGGTGACTATGTTGATAGAAAAAGTACTAGCGGTATTTGTACTTTTGTAGGACATTGTCTCACCTCATGGTTCGCTAACAAACAAGCATCCCTCGCAATCTCAACAACAGAGGCAGAATATGTGTCTGCAGGAAAGGCGTGTCAACAAGCACTGTGGATGAAACAAGCTCTCGTTGACTATGGAATTGAACTTAATGACATCCCCATTCTTTGTGACAACAAAGGAGCAATCGACCTCAGCAAAAATATGGTCCAACACGCAAGAACCAAACACATTGAAATACGTCATCAGTTCATACGCGACAATGTTCAGAAGGGAAACATCTCAATTGAGAAAGTTTCCTCAGAGGACAACATTGTCGACATCCTCACAAAACCTCTCAAAAGAGAACCTTTCAACTACCTTAGACTTGGATTAGGATTAATGGAACATAGTGATTAGATAATACAGTAGCGTAAATCTTAGTTTAACCAAACTCGACACTAAACCAAAAATCGTGTTCTGATCCAGCGGATCCAAACGATAACAAAGGCGGATCCTTTGTTTTGGATCCGCCGGATCCGTCACATGCACAGGTTGTTTTATTATATAATAAACAACACCAAGTACTATTCATCACTCTCCTAAAACTTATCACCTACTGAATTCGTCCCATACTTCACCAAACTCACAAATTAAGCCATTGTTCTCAACCAAATTGTGCTCCAAACATCACTGTAAGTATCCTTATCATGTTTATACTCCTGATCTGCATCTAGGATTTCTATTTCATGCACAAAACCAAAACTTGGGGTTATGCATAATTCTTGAAAAATCATGAAGCATACTTTCTAAATTGCATAACAAATCATGTTTTTCATAGTTAGGAATTGCATCTTATAGTACATTGTCATCATTCATCAAAAACCCCACGATAAATTTTTGCTAAAATCTTCTCACGACTAGGAAAAACGGTTTTTGGACATTGTTCATACAAATACAAAAACGTTAGGTTTTAAGCATCACTTGCATCATGTCTCTTGAATGTTAAAGGGAATACATAATTAATATGTATTTTCGGGTACATTCAATCGTAGCTACATTGAAGTAGGAGCGTTTGGATTATCTCTTGTTTTATTATAAAACTTGCATAAACATAATTTTCATGCATCAAAATGAGTCGAGATAATCGCACCTCCACATTGTCCCCATGTAGGCACACACTAGACATATATATATATATATATATATATATATATATATATATATATATATATATATATATATATATATATATATATATATATATATATATATATATATATTTTGATAATTTCAACTAAACTATATATATTTTTCGTGTCTAGGATAATCATGCCTCCCGTCACCAACTATGATCACAAACACACCGTCAATTACCTACCTAAACACCATAAAACCAAAGGACTTAGTGAACAACAAGTTGAAATTTTCAAAGCTCTAGAAAAACACTACGTACATGAGGGTAGGTTTGTAGAGTCCTCATTCTATGAAGGAACCAATCTTAGGGAACAACTAGCGGCCATTCACTTTGATTCCCTCCTAGATATCGATGAACCATTAGTTCCACGATTCATTTTAGAATTCTATGCTAGTATCAATCTAGAGTCAAATGATCAAGGTTACATGAACATTCGCTTCAGTGTCAATGGAACACAATACAACATCCCTTTAAATCAATTCGGTGAGGTCCTAGGAGTTCCAAGTTATGGAACGAGTGTCTATACCGATAAATGGTCATTAACCATTCTTGATTCAAATCTTGAACGAACGGCACCATATGCCACTCCATTAGCCTCAAAAGAAGTCATTCGTGAGCACCTCTTCATTCCTAGGAACAACCCCACTAGGATGTATCGAGGTAAAGAAGTAGCTAGAGATCCGTTTGCTATGGAGCAAAATGAGCTTAAGCCCGAGTTTAGGAAAATGGAAGAAGTCTTAAGGGCCAATGTCATGTGCACGGTAGGAAACCGGGATCATATCAATGCTTGTCTTTCCCACATGATGTACAATGTGTCAACCCGTCAACCTTTCAACCTTGCTTACTATATCGCCAAGAGAATGGCCGATATTCCAATTCAAGGGAAAATGGCATTGCCGTATGGAATGCTCTTAACCCGTCTTTATCGAGCATTTGCACCCATCCCTAGAAATGCCTTAGTTTTTGTTCCCAACTATGATGAGATCCAACGCACCTTTGTTCCCTTGAACGACCATAGGGTAGCGATTGATAAAGGCAAACGTCCTCGTGCTCAAACTTCATCATCTTCATCATCCATGAGTGACGATGACGGATTGCCAAATTCTAGACTTCCTCCACCCGAGTACTTGAGACAACTTCCACCAATTCAGAATGAATCACCTGAGCATCGTCAAATGAGGGGAATGGTGAAGAATTTAGGACGATGGATCATGAAGCTTCACAAGGGTATGAAGAAGTTGAAGAAGAAGTTGAGTTGATAGGAGTGTTTGGAACTAATCATTACTAGACAATGTTATGTTGAATGGTTATGTTATCAACTTGTTATGATGCTACTTGAATTGTATGTCAACTAACTAATACTTGCAAGTCGATAACACTTAGTGTTATCAATTTTCCATGTTTAAGCCTATGATTGGCTTAACTCCTATTAAGGTAAGTTCACATGAATGGATTAATCTATGATTAAACATGTGTTAGTATCATCATATTTAGTTGTTTTACATTACATATTAGATGATAGATATACTCCAAGAAAATTTTTGGGTTTTCGTCGAAAAACGCAAAATATGACATACTCTCTGTGAAGTTTTAGTATTTTTGCCAGACGGATCTGGCGGATCCCATAATTTGGATCCGCCAAGTGTTAGAGTTGGCTCCGCCATTCTACAACCTGCGGATCAGGCGGATCCAAAATTTTGGATCTGCACGCCTTGTCGATTGGCTCCGCAGGTATATTAGTTAATTTCCTAAAACTTTTCGACTCATCCCGATTCATAAGTTCTAGTTTCTTATGTTCTTTAGAATAGGTTCACTTATCATTATACATCTTAGAATGATTAAGAAACTCTTAGAAACTTAAGAACAAAATTTCCCACCAAAATTTGAATTTTCAAATTTTAGGAGTGAGTTACCTTTCTGATACAAGCAAGGAACCCTTTTTAGGGATCCTTCAAATCCGTGGGAACATCACATCACAGGATTTTCCACTATCCCTTTGCATTTACTACATATCTTCCTCCTATTACTCAACATAAGTTCTATGGATTGACTTATGTGATATGATTTGCACAAATTTTTGTTCCAAATCATTAGGAACCAACATTCTCTATTGGATTCACATCAAATCCAAACACACAGACTCATAAACCTTCTGCCTATAAATTAGTACTTTAGGATCATCACTAAACTCACACAACAACCATTTCTTCTCCTGTACATCTTAGCTATCATACTTAACCATGACCAAATCAACCAACTCCTCCACCTCTAGACCTCCAAAACGCACTGCTCACATAAGTGTGAAACCCTGTTGCTTCATAAATCTTGCTAACTCATCATCAGAGGAATCATCTCCTCTTAATATCTCATCTCCTATAGCAAGTGAAAATTTCCTTACTTTATCCACACCTACACCATCCAATGTTGTCATACAAACTCCACCTCCATCCATAACTCCAATAGCAACCACACCACCACCCGCTCCATCACAGACTGTCAAATCTCAATCACAACCAAACTCACCCAAACTCCAACCCATGGAACTATTTAGGACTCCACCTACATCACCTCATCCATACCTTGATGACTTGGAGGATCTCCCACCAAGATCAAACAATCCTCCACCCATGACCTTTGAAGGTCAAGAGCCTAGGCTTTTTCATCCGATTTTCCCAGATATCCATGGTCCTTTATACCATGATGCACCATCATCCCAACCTCAAATACCACCTCTCTCACCCACATCAACTCTCATTTCCATAGACGAGGCAATGTGGATCAATCAACCTCAAACCCAAGAGGAGATTAGTGAAGAGCTCAACCGTCTCTACACTCTCTCGGGTATGGTAGATCACTGCCTCAATGAAGCCATGGACCTCCAAAACATCCTCATGAACTCCCTCTAAACACCACCACCAACCAATGAACAAGCACAATCACCACCACCTAACAACCAATCACAACCACCACCACCACAACCAAATGAGTCTACTCTTCCACCCGGTTTTGCCCGCCATGATTGCAACATGTGTGAAAGAACCGCTCACATAGCTCAAAGGACAAACATTTTGGTGCACGAGCTCCAAAATGAAATGAGGTTCATTTTGAACCACATTCTTGAGCGTCTAAACGCCATCTCTCATCCTCCTCAATAGGAGAATTTTAGTCTCATTATATAGGACCTTCTAGATGTTGTTGTGAGACTTTTTATTTTTTAGGATGTATTTTTCATTATTATGTAAACATCATATTATGTTTGTGACTTTTGTCACATAATTTTCCATGAATGAATGTGATGTTTTTATGCTTATGAGTGATCAACATAAAGCATATTATCATTAGTTAGGTAACTAACATCATTATATAGCTACTTGGAATCTACATTCTAGTTTGATCACTTGTACTTTAGGTACAAAATTTTGATCAGACACTACATTTTGACTTTTTAAAGTCAACTAGATTATCATTCTTATTTGAATGAACATATCATATGCATTATGCTTCTCCATTTGAGGCTATTCACAACTAACATTTCTTTTGCAGCATCTCATACCTTTTTAATGTATACGTTGGGACTCTTGTAATGGGGAGTATACATCGAGGGGGAGCATTTCATTTTTCTAATCATTTTTTTTTTTTGTAGGATCATGCATCATTACCTTGTTACTCCATTTAGGGGGAGTATCAAACAAGGGGGAGCTCTTAAAGTTCTCAAAATCGCTTTCCGCTACGCAACTCTTCTTTTTGTTTCGACAAAAAGGGAGAGAAAGGATTAAGTTTGCATAACTGTGAATCATCACAGTACATACACTTTTGCATAAAAAGAGTTTTCAAACTCAAATAAAACAAACTTAATCTATATTTTAAAGAACTCATGCTATATTTATTAATTTGCTCAAAAATATACTTTATGTTTTGTCATCAACAAAAAGGGGGAGATTGTTAATACAAATATCGTCCTAAAAACGTTATTTATATTTTACGATCTTTACTTAGTTTTGTTAATGACAATTACAAAGTATATCCTTTAGCAAATTATAAATGCTAGCTAAAGTCTCTTTAAAACACATTTTACATTTCACAAGTTTACTTAGAATTACATTTTACGCATCTACTAGTTTATTTCCTTAAAAGGAAACTTTATCTTTAAAATGATACAATGACATCATGGCATGCATCATACATAATATCTTGGCTAGATCTTCAAGCAAGATAGTTGACTTTGGAAGATCTTGATATGACATGACAAAGGTGTGGAGGATACAGCTGGATTTGGAAAGATTTCCAAAACTATTAGCTGTCATATTGCTGTCAAGTCGGCGGATCCAATCGACATAAAGGACGGATCCCTTTTATGGGATCCGCCGGATCCGCCGGCTGTTCATCAGCTTGCCTATAAATAGCAAGCTGATCATTTGGACACACCATCACTCATAGAGCCTAACATTCATACTCATTCATTTACATATCATCTAACATTTATCATTCATTCATTTCATTGATCTTTCCTTTTGTAGCAAAGGAGATTAAGCATCAAGGTTCAACACAGAAGTGTAAACCTTTAGCATAGTTACTGTGTGATATAGTTGTAGTTCACACATCATTTGTATCATTTATCTCAGTGAGTGTGGTTAGTGTTTTAGTCCTCAAAACACAAAGAGTGTAGGGAGTGGTTGTACCCTTGTGAAAGAACCAAACGGGAGTGGTTGTACCCTTGTAAAGAACTCGACATCTAGCTTAGTGTCAGTAATCGTATAGGCGACGTAAGGCTGGTTCTACCTTGTAATAGAACCCGGTGTTTAGCTTAGTACCAGAAAAGGAAGTAAGCGACGTGTAAAGGTTTTCTCCACCTAGAAGAGAGTTTGTTTCTTAGTGAAGGATAACTCTCGAGTTAGAGGCTCGAGGAGTGGAGTAGGGCAAGGAAGAGAGTCCTTGTAGCCGAACCACTATAAACATCCGTGTTGTGTGGTTTGATCTTTCCTTTCTTTACTTCTCATATATATATTGTGTGAATATTTGTTTGTGTTTGTTTCCTTTGAAATAACATAAAGTAACAAAGTGATTTAATTTTAAAACGGTAAAACTATTCAACCCCCCCCCCCTTCTAGTTTTCCACAAAAACCTTTAGGATTTTTAGTCCCAAAGGTCTTGTTCTCAATGGCAGTCCAAGTTTTCTTAGCTGCCAATCCCAAGACAATATCCTGGTTAAATTTCAGTTTGTGAGCCTTTTGAACTGGCACAGGAAGAGCTAGGATAGGAGCTTGAGTTGGGAGAGGCTCTAGAGGTTCAATGGCTTGGATAGGATCCATTTGCTCAGTATCGGTACTTGAATCTCCAATTAGGTATTCAGAGCTTGAAGAATCTTGCTGTGGATAATACCAAGCAAGGAGTTGAGGAGGGATTCCTGTACCAGCAGTGGATGATTCAGAACTGCTTGAATCAGAAGAAATTGGTATGACATCTGCAAATAACAAATGTTAGATCAGTTTGATTGATTCAAATGTTAAGGTATATCACAATCAAAGAAAAACCTTTTGAAGGTTTACCATTGTAGAAGAATCCAGTATGTTCTCATATTTGGTCCTCTTTTGTGTTATCCCAAACAAGGAAGCAAGGCTACAAGGTACTGTGATTGGTGGCCAATCACAAACATGTCTGCTAGGTACTCTCATTGTTGGCCAATCTCACACTAGGCTGCATTTGAACTATCATTGTTGGCCAATCTTACACTAGGCTGCATTTGAACTCTCAATGAAGCTCAATCACAAACAGGCTGCATTTGTAGTCTCGTTGGTGGCCAATCACAAACTAGGCACATTCCAATGCTCTCATTGATTTGGACCTCTCAATGTACTCACAAACAGGCAACACAAATACTCAAACACAAAACACTTAATTAGGCATGAAACAATGGTTCTAGGCATATTATAGGCAATGGTTCTAGGCACATTACTGGCAACACAAATAAGGTTCTAGGCATATTGCTAGGCACATTCCAACTACACAAATAAGGTTCTAGGCACATTGCTAGGCACAACACCAAATGCTCAATTCAGTCCAAGATTCATAAAGTCAACAATGTGCAGAAGTCAAACAAAAAGTCAACCATTAGCTCTCATTCCAATTACATCACAAGGCCAAAGTTGATAGACATAAGATGTACAGTTAGTTAGTTTAGCTTCTAGAAACATTTGATGTATATAAACAGCCTAGTTACAAAGAATCATCATATACACGAAATTAGAGCATGGAAAACAAAAAATAGAGCATACATTCCACATAACATAACGACCAATATAAACCGTAAAACAACCCCATTTTACCGAGAATCACTAACAACCCCAAACAACACCATTTATAGAACAAATAAATTATTAATGAATCTACGAAATCATCAACTGATATATGAAAACATAAATAAAAATACCTTTGTTGTTATCTGGATTCATTGTTTGTGTGTGTGTGTTTATTAGGGTTTGTGTGATTAATGATAAATGTTTACAAATGATAAGGGTAATTAAATGGGGGTGGGATTAATTAATACTTTGACTTTTGATTTTGTGTTTGGGTTTGACTTTTCTGACGTGGCGTCAGTTAAAAAAACGGCTAAATTAGATGACGTGGAGGTGAAAACCGGCTATAGCCGGTAACATATGAGGAAACTGGTGATGTTTGAAACAAATTTAAACTTTTGTTGGTGATAATAGTATTAAAAAAAGTAAATTAGTGATTTTTGAAAATTTGGGAAAAATTGTTGGTAATATAAGTCTTTTAACCCTTTAAACTATCGTACAAAATACTGTAATAGAAAGCATGCTTCCAAACGACAGCTAACATGTATTTTTATGGCAAGTCATGTCAAGGGGGAAGGAAATAGTATATGTTTTTGTATGGTATGGCAGGTTATTCTTTTTTTCTTGATAGCTACACATCACTAAAAATAATTATTCTTTCCTGGCATCGTCAAAAGTATTTTAACCATATCATAGTTTTTCAAAGAATTTAACTCGATGTCTTTTAGCTGACCAACATGCTCACAAGGGTTTTGCAAGGCAATTGCGTAGCCAATGGCAGAAACCAAGGCTGATAGCGCGATATGGATGAACCCAGCGACACCGCCAAAGTATGCTAGATCGCAAGAGTTGACGGAGCATGCCATTCACAGGCCCGACTTGGGTTTACATGACCCACAAACTTCCTACTTTAGGGGAGGGAGTGCCCTTCGGTGATGACTCGGTGATGGTCGGCGTTCTTCGGCAACACCGGCGCCACCACTCGGCAAAAATCGGCAAGTGGCTTTTTCGGTATCTTTTGCCGATTGGAATTGTGGACCAAGTTTGCATAAAACGGTCAAATTTTTAAAAATTGAACCGTTGGCCATGACCCAAAGGAATAACGGGTCGTGTATCAGATTTGTTAAGTTTTGATAAAAGCATCATTAAGATACCTCGTATGGTTATGTCTGATGTTGTGTTGAATACTGGGTTTGCTGTAAATCCCCATTTCTTATTGTTGTTACTGTTTTCCATTTTGGTTTTGTTGAAGATGAGTTTTGTGTGTGGTTGATCAAAGGTCTACTGTGTTTGTGTATGTGTGCGTGTCAATGTGTGTGTGGTTTTATAGTAAACGACACGTATGATTGATTGGGTTTAAAAAAATATATTTAAAAAAAATGATTTGGTAAACTTTGGTGACCGCCGCCACCATTTTGGTAAACTTTGGTAAAGTTTGACTTGAAAGGTTGTGATTGGTAGATGATGACGTGGCGAATTTGATAAACTTTGGCAAAGTCTAACCACTCCCTCCCCCTGCATCCCAAAACTCCTGAACGTAGACCATCGCCCTGAAAGATCCTTACATCATCTACTCTTACACTCTCGTGACTACAAATACATGTTCTCATTCTCACAGCTTGACTGTTTGAGGGTTGACTCGTGACTCCAGCCTCAAATCACCATCGAACATGTTAATTTGGTGTTACGAAGATGGTTAAAAGTTATCATGCATGTTTAATTGTAAACTGTCTACAAGCTGTTTATCTAAACCTTTCCGGGTTATCTTATATACAACCATGAACTCATTAGGTGCAAGCTTAACTGATGTTCTGACCATTTTACCTGTGATATGTACCAAAGACAACCTTTAGCAGATACTAACCTGTCATGAACAAATTGAACATGGACTTGCACATTGTTCAGACCCTTTTTAGGTTGTAAGCACCAAAAAACAAGCTTAAGCTTTAAAAAACTAATTTCAGTTCCAAGTAATCTATTTCCGAATCCAGAACACAATAAGAAAAAGAAAATGAGATACGAAGTCACCTTACTTTTATGTTCTCTCTTTTCCAACTCAATAACTATATATAGAAGTTGAGACAAAAAGACCACCAACGGGGAAAGTAACAAAAAGACTACAACGAGACAACAAAAAAATACTAGAACTCGTACCAACTCACCAAAATGATCATAATAAGCCAGGCGCATAAATCCAGTCTAAACAAATTTTAATTTTACATTCCTTAAGTCAAAAACCAATCACGAAATGAAAAACAGAAGTCCACTGGTAAAAACCTATTGATGGAACCGTCCCAGACAAAACGAATCTATTGATGTGTTTCAACTTTCTTCTTCTGCCATAGCCTGTCGAGGGCACTGTCCGCATCTCCCTGCCAAAAAAAAATTATACAATTATTAAAACAAATTCCTCGAGACTTTCATCACACACACTTCATATATCATTTTACATGTAATCACAACAAAGCACATAAACTAGATCAGTTAAGCCAGTGCTACTGAACAAAGAGAAAACCTTATCAATGAAAATATTTTATAAGACTAGACTACCTGTACAATACTACAATATGATCTCATGCTCAGGATATCAATACATAACGTGTTTTTCCTTCATTCCAGAATAGACAATCAAGTCATCAACAATGCTTACCGTTGTGCACTTATGAATGTATGTGCACCAATTTGGTAAAGAACTAAGATAGAGGCCAGAGGGGCAACTTCAACCCAGTCAGAGAGAAATGAATCGATTTGGTACTATGTATTTATAACAGGACATATGTAAAAAGTAGTAGCTAAAACAATGGTCAAATGAAAAAAAAGGGATCAACGTCGTCTATGTGTAAATAGACATGTATTCAAACGTATGTAATATTTTAAAATAATTTTACTGATAAGCAATCCTACCAAGTATTTTATTGTTTTAACACTAAATTTGGTAAGTCAACTAAATTCACATATATTACAAAAAAAAAATGTCCAGAGTGTTGGCAAGTCGACTCAATTAAAAAATCACTCATTTGACTAACCGATCCAACCAACCATTTTGCCACCTCTAAGTATAAAGTTTGTAACTCAAGTTGGATGAAACTCTCCAAGGACGCTAAAATAACACCAACTTAAATTCGTATCAACAAGAAATCGGATTCACGCAGTCATATAACATCGGCAACAAATTTAAACAAACATCAGGTCATTAGTATTTTTAACAACAAAACACACCTGAGCTCGCACAAAACCACAAAGAGCAAAAGTAGAGAACTGGCCAGTGTATCGGCCACTCTCATCCAAATGTCCAACGTTGATCTGAACAGATGCATGATCCTTTGAGGTGATCAATCTGTTAGTAGCAGAGCTGCAAGAAAATAATGACTTTCGTAAACCAAAACCAACAATTATTAAACTTCCTGGTAAGTAAAGCAGATGCTTTAAGAAATTACCACTTCCTGGGGATGTAGAGATCCATGTTCTGTCCTTCTTCATTCTGCATCTTGATAGTTTCTTTAAACAGCAACTAATCTACAGAGCACAAAAAATTAATAAGAATGCTTAAAACTAAATATGCTGATACCTTAGGATTACATCTGATTTAAAATTTCTCCTCATTTCTAACAACTAAAAGCTAAACGAATAAAGCAAGTTGAGTAATGTGTACAGCACATAGTGATAGTGTAAACTCTAGTACATCGTAAAAGAATCTCAAGAGTTTTTGTGTCAAACTGCTTCTGCTTATCTCAGCTTATTTTGATGTAAATAAGCAATTTCTAATAAGCAGGTTATTTCAAAGTGCTTATAAGATAGAATCAATATGGGTTTTTGATTATGGTATTTGACCATAAACTCTAACTAAAGTACTTGACTGAAATTTTTTTGTAACAAATTGTTATATAATTCCAAATTTTCTAAAATAAATGCAAATCCAAACACTACACTAATAGAATATCAATAGATCGGTGATAAGTAACAAGATGTAAATAAAAGAGAGATTCTATTATATATGAGAAAATGCAAACCTAAGATATGAAAGATGAGCGCGCCGCTGTTTTGCTTGGTAATGGGAAAATGAAACCCTAACTCGGATATATATCTGCTTCAACACAAAGGAATTACTATATCACAGGTTTACACCTTCCGTAGTCTTTGTTTTACATTTTCTCCACATAAGTAGTTATCCTTTCCACACTCTCATGTTTTCTTTGACGAATCGTGTTAACGAGCAAAATTGCCCGTGCGATGCTGCGGTGCGTATGTTTTATTGCTATTTAAATGTTAGAAATTTTATTATGTGAGGGTGTTAATTATTTTATTTATCCCAAATAAATAAATAAATAAATAAATAAAAAATAATAATAATAATAATAATAATAGTACATATAGTTGGAAAGCCTAAATGGGCTTAAGGTTGAAAATAAATAAAGTTGGGGGACCATTTTGTAAATTTCGGGTATAATAACCCTAACCCTAAACTAATTACTGATTTAATTTTTTCTTCCTCTTCACTAACTCTCTCTTCCTCCTCCTTTGAGCCGCCGGCAGCTGCAACCCTCAAACATCACTACACCGCCGCCCTGACCACCTCACCTCCACCATAAAAATAACCTCCATCATCTCCTCTCTCTTTTGGTGTACATCACGCGACACCCAAGTTATCCGATCTCATCAACATTGCAAAACAAAAGCAAAATTTAAGGTTTGACGCTTTGGAAGTGATCCTTGGGTAAATCTTGGAATAAATTAGGTTTGGAAAAGCTTGGGTCTTGATAATGTTGGGCTAAGGAAATTGGTTCTTTGTTTTCTTCCTGTTCGACACAAACAACTCACCCCACTGTAAGGATACAAATTCATTTAGGCTTGTGTTTTCTTGGTTTACTAAGTGCTAATATGTAAATACTTATTAATGTGTTACTAAAGGTAAGTTTTGGAAAACTAAAAATGTGTTCTTGTTTTACTTTATAATCGACATACATTTTTGTATACATATTGATTTGCTGATGTTCAAATTTTTCTTCTACTATCAAATATGATTACATTAATGGTAAAAAAAAATGTAGAAACCTCCATCTTTTTTCCCACGAATAAAAGGTTTCTTTGGAAGCAAGAGTTAGGCATAAAGGTAGGGGTAAATGGTGTAGGAAGTCTGCTTGTACACAGGCTGAAAGTCCAATAGATAGCGTCACATTTCCATCATTCTTTGAGTTTGCATTGAAGTTTATGGTTGTCATCTTCCTGTTATGAATAGAATTATTAAAGTATGAAATGAAAAAATACAGGTATTTATATAGCAAAAAGGCGAGAAATATGACTGAACATAACAACAAATATTGAAATAGGTAAATTAGGTTGATATATACCTGTAGATATTTCTTGAAGATGGTGATAACAAACATATATGTATAGATAAAGAATAGCAAAAAATGAGATCAAGGATTGCACCTGCAAATAAAGGGAAAATGGTCATCAGTTGTCTTTTGTATTAAGTGAAGGAGAATGGATTGTGTAAAGTGTTTGCTGAAAGTACCATTTTTTGAGCCATTTAACAGGAGGAGGTGTAGCTTTGGATTTAACATAACCCCTTCTTTCAAATAAGCTCTGATAAGGATGATGATGGTCCATTTGAAATCTATGGGTTTTGATTGATTAATTTAGCAATAGGTTTGGTTGTAATTCAGCACCTGCATTACAAAAGTTAGTATGTGTAATTATTAGTATGAATGTGACTCATATTGGTAAATGGTTGTCATATTATAATGAATTTGAATTATGAGGAAGCATACACGTCAAGCAAAAAGAAAAAGGTAATTAAATGAGTTCATACTTTTTTTGTAAAATTCATGGGTATTAAGTAACTAAAGTTTATTTTGTTTATAATTTCAAATAAGCAAATGTATAAATGTGCCTATAAGTAAGACTGCAATATTTACCTGAAAAAGCCGAAGGGCCTTCCATATCACTGATAGGTGCAGCATTGTTTGTCTCATTTTGTAATATGCATACATTATTTGAGGAACTTGTAGAAGTATATTCTGAAATGAAATTGGTCCAACTTAATGGCCATTAAGTTTTGTAAATGATAAGTGTTTTATTCAATAATGGAGCAAACAAAGCTGAATTATTACCGATGTCAGTTTGTGAATGGACTGACGGTCGTTGGATTTGAGAGTTATGACACAGATTCTGTTGGGCCGTTTCCATTTTTGCAACTGCAGAAGCGAAATATGTGTAAATCAAATGATAATTAACAAAGTTTTCATGAGCTTATACAATAATTTCATTACCTTTTGTTCGTCTCTTCTGTATATTAATACTGGTACTATTTTGCTGCAGGTTGTTTTCTGTCTGTATGGTGTGAATATCAGCGGCGCAAAGAAAAGTGGGTGTACGAAGGTTTGTATCTAAAGGGCTGTTACTCATATCTGAAATTCCTTTTTTATTTGCCAAATATGCATGGTGATAATCCTGAAAATGATATGTTGCGCTTGTATTTGTAGAAGCTGCACTCCAGGCAAAATATAATTTAGAAACAATCAATTGAGAATTTATAAGGATAAATATTAGAGCTACTATTTTCACCTGTGGCATAATTTAGTGTATCCCAACAATGATGTAAACTTGTATATGTTGCGACCTGTAATGAATGTAGCAATTTAGTTGTTAGTGTGCACTTTATTGTCATTGATTAGCTTTAAGATTTTACTATAATTTATTGTTAGAATTTAATAATAGAAATAAAAAAAAAGGAAAAAAAAAAGTACCTGATGATTCGGGTGTTTCTGTTTATTTGTTGCAGCAGTGTTGGAAAGTTGAATGGCTGTTGCATTTGAAGAAAAGGTTAGTTTATGATTTTATTGAGGTATACATTATGCATGAGTTGAAAAACATACCACCATAGTCTTTTACCAAGCACGAAGTAACTGCTATAACTGTTGGTTTTTCACTGCTTTCATATTCTTCCATGCTGAAACTATGTGGTTTGTCGCCCTATAAAGTAAATCGTACAGCAAGACCACTGTTGGCGAAAATTAGATATGAGTCTATACGAACATGTAAAGAAAAATGTAATAAAAAGACATGGCACTTACTCTAGATTCTGTATGCCTATGTCTCTCCATTCCACTACCTCAGTTGTAGGTTTAACCACTTGTTGTATGCCATTCACATACTGAACACAGCCAACGTAGTCTGTAAATTGGGAATGTATTTTAGAAATTTAGTGCGGAATAGTTAGCATAAGTATATATAGCTAATGTAGCTGTCAAGAGATCTTTTTTATCCACTTTTGAATAGAGGTCTTTGTATTGAGTAAACCTGAAATAATGGCTTGGAAACCCTATGTCTGGTATTTGTTGAATATCTGTATTATCTCCAGAAACCAATAGCTTCTCCCTGCAAAAGAAATTTGAATTTAGGAAGTGGATATTATTATTTTTCTATGTATTTTACAGAAATATGATCAAATGTAGTTATGTATTTTAATAGAGTACCCGATCGTACCTGTTGATCAATCAGGATGCAGCAAAACATAACTGGTTTCCCATTCTTGTTTGTTATTGTCCATTTGCGATATGCTTTTACCTTGAGAGTTTTGTCTGTGTCTGCTGGCTTTAGCATTGAGAGACTAATATTTTCAGCTTCTGCCATAACCTGTTTCCCTGTAGATCTAGGGTTCCTTTTTTTTTTCGGTCTCATATTTGTGTGACATGAAATGACTTTCCATCAACTTTACTTTGCCTTTTAGTTGGGCCAGAATTTTGGGTTGTACTTGGGCCAGGGTTTTTGGAACTTTGGGCATGGGTGTTTGATTTTGTCTTGCAAATGCATCAAGCATTCAAAAACATTCATTTGCAAAATATTTTTTTTATGATCCATTATGTTACAACTAATGTGCTAATGTTAAATTTTTTTTTTGATCTGGCAGGTACAATATGCATGAAGTATTAAAGTGTATAGAGACACAAATGGCATAATGTATAAAAAAGCATGATACATGCATACATGAAATCAAAATAGAAGGAAGGTTTTAGAAAACATACCTGCTGGAATCTTTGCTCCTCAGATGTATTTGTTCCTGAATTTTTTCTTCTTTTTTTTTTATTTTTATTTTTTTTTTCTGTGTCGTTTTTTCTTTGGTTGAAGAGGGTGATTTGTTCTAGCTGTAAAATGTGGCTAGTTCTAGTATTGTATATCTTTTCAGTCCTTCCAGAAAGTCACCAACATTCATGTGTGTGTTAAAAGTCAATAAGTGGCATGCTTAAGTACAACATTTGGTAACACATGGCATAATGTTACAATGGTTAGGTCTGATAGATTTTGTAAAATTATTATGGTGACTCACTGCTATGCATAATACACCATTAGTGAAAATAAAGAGTGAACAGGAAACTTCACAAAGTTTCATACCCAATGGGATTGCCGCACATTACCATCCGGTTACTGTTCCATTTCTAATACTTCTTTCACAGCCAATAGGGATGGCAATTACACATTGATAAACCATTTAAGCAAAAGATTTAATGTCACATCACAAATCTCTATTAGTATATATATTAATAAAGGGCAAATGGCACAAAAAAGTAACTTTTTTTTTTGAAACGTGAATTTTGTTTTGAAACTTCGTGTTGCGATTCGACAGCGGAAGGTCTAGCTTACATTGTTTTAACCGGGCTCGCGCTAGAGAGCTCCCTCGAAGTAGGAATGCCTATTCAAATACCCGATGGGGGGAAAACCCCCTACTAATCCACCCGAAGGCACGACGATTAATAGGGGTAAACCCTGCCCCCTCAGACTTGAACCTGGGTATACCCAAGCCAAGCCCTCATAGAGGGACTAACTTATTACTTTTTATTTTGTTGTGTAGTTACTTTTACGAAAAAGTAACTAACTTATTACTTTTTATTTTGTTGTGTAGTAATTTTTATTTTTCCTACTCTGTTTAAGGATGGTAAAAGCACCCAAAACCGAAGGGGAAAATCGAAACCCAAACCGGTTGGGTCGAGTTCGGAGGTGGGTTGGCACGTTTGGATGCAGGTTTGGGCATTGATAATTTTTATTTAATCGGGTACGGGTTTAGGACGGGTTCTAGAAATACCCGTCTGATTACCCGTACTTCTTCCATTATATTTTTTATATAAGTATCTCTATTATCTAACTGTTTACGTATGGTATATAAATCGGTTTAAAAGATGGGATGTGAATGGTTTTGTTGTTTTGTTTTCCTTGTTGAATGGTAAGGACCCGATGAATTGATTGAGATCAAGAAGCTCTGGTAACACTTAAACAAGAACCATACGAGACTGCTATAGAGGAGTATTTGCCCAAGAGTGTGAAAACTTGTTAAAGTTGTATGTGTTGCCTTCTATTTATAGAGAGGTAAAGTAGGGTTTAGAGATAAACCCTTGAAGAGTGATCAACGGCTGAGAGTGAGCCAAGTGTTGATCATCTAGAGAGCAGACAAAAATGACAGGTGGCCTTCCCTTCTTGGCTCGTATAGGAGAGTGCTCTGCTTCCTATAATGTTGGTCGTGTGTTCCCCACTGTGCTATGTCAGGCTCGTATGTCTTAATCGTTAGTGACAGTTGGGGACAGTTGTCTCATGCGCATGTACTATGCGGCCTGAGATATGTTACAAGGTATAGCTCGACCTTGGTTTACATGGTTCATGTCATGGCTAAGTCACGAACCTTGGATATGTGGGCTTGATTCGAGCATGTGGTTAGTGGGCTTGGGACACTAATATTGATACGCCATCAAGTCGTCTAGTATTATGTCATGTACAAGTGAGATGATGCTGGACTTTGAAATAACTGAGTCCCCTAGTCCTGTGCCAGGCTACTGGGGTCCGCGTATCAGGTTTGTTTTTCCAGGCTGACTCATGAGTTTTCTTGTAATGATGACTTAGGTTGTAAACTGCGTTCCCCAAGTGACGTTTGGGGTGTTTAGGGTAAGGTTGCATTAAATGTTTTGCATGGGAATCCATCTTTCTACTAAAGAGGATGTAAAAGGGATCTTTTCGAAACGATTTCAAATTTCGTCCTTATGACTTTTTCAGCGGACTCAGACATGTCGATTCGACTATGCTTGACGCCATCATGATACTGACTACACGTGCATCTTATCAGGTCGTGAATAGCACGCACGTGACTTAGGTGTGTTGTCCTAAATGGACTGTTACCACTTGTTTCCTACTAACATTATTTTTACCCTCTTACAAATAGGGCGTGAGAGGGGTAAGAAGTTACGTTTTTAACTTCTTACTTTTATCCACCCCTACAAACACTCTGTTTTCCTTGCTCCAAACCAACGCCGGTTTTCAACTTTTGAAGGCTTTTTTTTTACCAAGGTTTTTGAAAGGAAGATGGAGAAGCAAGGTTAGTTCGCTTTTGTTCCCTCCTCTTTAGAGAAAAGTCCTTTGTTGTGTCTTTTTGGTCTTTCCTCTTCTTGGGTTTTAGAATGTCTCGTGTTGAGAATAGTTATGCCGCTGACAACCCCACTTGGGTGAAACCTCCTAAGTTTAATAACTTTATGCACGATCATGGGTGGATTGAGCCATATTTGCCTCGATTGTCTGAACAGCATGAGAGGTCTGACTAACCACCGTCGCCCGATGTCACAACAAGTTATTTAGAGTACGCCCAAGATTGTAACGGTAGGCTTTCATTACATCCCTTTTATTTTGAAGTATATTGTCACTATAATGTTGGTTTTGCCCCAATGCATCTGCTGGTATACCAAAGGCTTAACGCTTTATCCTTGCGTGTGTTAGGTTGAACTCGCTTCCCAGTTTGCATGTTTTTCGTCATTTTTTTGTTTACGAAAGTGTGGGTCATAGTAGACACTAGAGAGGAGGTTTGGTTATGAGGATGGTCTTACTGTGACCGGGACCGCTAGGGGGCTATCGGGTTGGCATAAAAATTGGGTGTGGATCACTGTTAATGATGCCATTTTGCCCCATCGATACCTTAGGTGGAGTAATAGTGTAAACCTCGACCTAGATGATTTGCTTGGTATTCCTACGGGCGATCGAGAGCTGTTTACTCATTTAGGTGAGTTGCATATTTATGAGAGGCTAATGTTGGAGGGTGTTTTGGTGTTGGCCAACCTGAGCTAGTGGTGGGCACTTGGGGAAGTCCTTGTGATCCTTATGGATGGCAAGTGTGAGTTGTTGTTTCCACACGCTCATATGCCTTTCGTGTTAGCTTTCACGATTTGGTTTATCCGTAAGCTTCTTTCCCTTTTTTTTGTAGTGATAGGCATTAGCTTGTTGCTTGTTGCGTTTGATGATGAGGGCATGATCGTGAGTCTGAGCCAGTTATTCAAGTGAATCCTGATGCTGGTGTCAATCTTCCTCCTCCTCCTCCACTTATGCCAGCGGGCGAAGTGCCTGTTGCTGACCATGCAATGGAGGATGTAGATGACCAAGTTCCTTTGTATAAGCACTTGGTTCGGAAGAGGAGTCGTTAGGGTGCTGAGGCTAGTGGCATTGGGGTTGCTGCTGCTGGTGAGAAAACTAACCCCTCGCCTCCTGAGCATTTAAATGTTACCCCATTGATGACCATGTACCCTATTTCAGATGATAATGAAGCAGAAGCTGACAAAACTGCTAATGTTGAGGTTGTTGTTGCCTTGGGGTCGAGGATGTCTTCTTGAAAGAAGTCCAAATCGAGGAGAATCAATGATGATGTCTCTTTCCAGGCTGAAGCTGGTATGGTTGTTTTTTCTCCTTGTATTTTGTTATTGTTGCATGTGCATGTGCTGTACGATTTCTGACCAGGTTTTAATATTTATAAAGTCTCGTCTACTTAAGGTCTACCTAATGCACTAACGGGCAGTGTACCCGGTCGTGTGTAGTATAGTAATCGGTAAAGCCGAGGTCGTCCCAAGAGCTATATGTGTGGATCTAATTTAAGTTCTAATGTCACTGATTTTTAAAGGGGGTTTTAAGAATTGATTAATTATACTATGAAATGAAATAAAAACGAAAGCAATTAAAAGTAGAAGAGATAATCAATAGAGAGAAATGTGCTAGCCTAGTTACTAATTTTGTTATGCCATGATTACTTTTTTTGTAATTAGTGTTTTCTATCGCTCCATATGGGGATTAAAGTCACTAGACTCCTATGGTCAATTTGTCTAGCCTATTTTCCATAGCGTCCTATTCTGTAACCTAATGATTACAAGAGTTCGTGGGTTTACCCTACGGAAGAGTCATTAAGTGCCGCTAGGATCTAAGACTTATTTAATGAAACCCAGCCGGTCGGATCTTAGGTTCCCCCTAACTTCTTAAGCATTTCCATTTGGAAGGTGATCGTTGGGTAAAATTCTCACGCAAGATAGTGATAGTCCTATGGCCAATTCTTACCACTAATCGCAACCTGATTCACTAGGGTCCTATAGTCAATTCTCCTAGCTTCCTAGATACTACCCAAACTTCCATGCTACCAAAACGAGGGTGTCCCAAAATAAGCAAATAAAGCATACATATAAAGCGATATGAAAACGAGAAAACTACATCATAACAATAACAATTTCATAACTAGGCTAACACCAAAAGTGTTTAGCTGATTGATGATGTACCCTCCGAACAGATCGAAGGACACCCCTTCGAGCCTGTACGAAGCCTTCTCCTCGAAGGCCCAGGTCAACCTCCTAAAATCTTCACTGGCGTAAAACCATTCATCTATGACATGGTTACCAGTTGGGAACTCGCCAATCGAAGCCTTAAGCCCTTCGAGGTACACCCTTCGAGGATACAAGAGAGGAGAACACCTTGACTTGGTCATACCCACGTCCCTTTTTTCCTTGAGCTTTCCCGCCAAGAAGGAGATAGTGGGTCACTAAGCCCTAGCGGTTACCACAAATCATGGGACGCCCCCATGATCTCCGATATTTGTGCAAGAGCTCTCTAAGGCCTATTTCCTCCCCTATAAATAGCTTAGACAAGCTGAGAACAATGGTATGCAAACTTGATTCTCTCATTTCACAACAACTTATCATATCACATACTCATTCGCACGCCGGAGGTGATTCGCAGGGTCCAACCCCTGCTCAATCACTTAACGTAGTGTCTTCGTATTTCTTATTTCAGGTTGAAGACAAGCTTGGCGCAACCTCAACACCCCCTATATCCTTTGATCATCATCGAAGGCTGTTCGTGCAATTTATTGTACAATCAGTGGCGCCATCCGTTGGACCGCTACAATTGGTCTCGTTATTTCCAAGTTTATAACCAACCGACTACATTCACTACATATCCGGCATGAACCAAGGAAGAGAAGTTACTCCCCCGCCGGGTTTCTCGACCTTGGCGCCAATACCAGTTAATGACTCTAACAACCTCCCCCCAATTACCGCTTCCACGTTCACAACACGATCTCACCCAGAAGTAACACCTAACCATCATGCTTCGACATCAGCCAACCCGGAACTTGTTATTAGCCCAGCCTTTGTCGAAGCCAACCTTGAGGAGTTGGAATCTCTCTTAAGGGCTCGCAAGAGGCAAGTTTGGAATGCTGAGATGCGAAGGGAGTTGGAATATTCTAGTGATGATTGTGATGAAGAGATGGAAATGGAGCCTAGGCCTCCGGTACAGGGAACGACACACTTGGCCCTGAGGATAGGGTCACCTGTTGGTCGAAGGCTAAGCAGAAGGTCTATAGGGTTCGAAGGAGTCCCTGAGCGGGCTTCGACTAGGAGAGAAGGGGCGGTAACCGAAGGTTCGAATGGGAGAAGCCAACGAAGGGAAGAGACGGAGGTGAATCTGCCTCCGTTGTTAGCAGCTCATCTTGGAAAGACTGAAGCAGAGGTTCCGTTGCAGCCTTCTTACGCATCAGGCGTAGAAGGCAATCCGCCTCCGATTAACATGGGAGGAAATCTTCCTCCCAATGGTATGTACCCCTCGTTCCAAACTCAGTCTTACCCTCAGGGTTTGTATCCCCCGGTAACTGGACAGTCCAACAACCATAGCCTCCCTCAACATTATGGGAACATACCCTTCGGGCATCCTATGGTGTACCCTCCATACGCCATGGGAAATGGTTATCCTTTTGGCATGAACGCATCTTACCAATCTTACCCTAGTCAAACTCCTATGGGAGTACCCCCAAACCATAATCCATATAATGCCGTCCCTATGTATGCACCACCTTATAATTGCCTATATTCGGAGCCTATGGGTTCTGCTACACCCTTCGTAAGGTGGATAGAAGACTACCCTTTACCCGATGGGTTGAAAATGCCTACACACATTGGTACTTATGATGGGAAGGGGGATCCGAACAACTTTCTACATTTGTTCGAAGGGGCCATTAGGATGCAAAAGTGGGTCATGCCTGTAGTCTGTCACATGTTTACATACACCCTGCGAGATTCTGCTCGTATCTGGTGGAATGGACAAAAGCCTGGTAGCATTGTCAACCTTGATGATTTAAAGGCTAAGTTCTGATCGCACTTCAGCCAGCAAAAGAAGTTCACAAGGACCCATATAACGGTGCACAACATTAAACAAAAGGAGAACGAAAGCACAAGGGCTTTCGTCACAAGGTACACCGATGACACTCTATAGATCTTGGGTCTACATGAAGATCAGCGCATTTCTGGTTTCGTACATGGCCTACGAAATCGAAGCTTGGTGGAATTCTTGTCCACTGACCTTCCGGCAACTTACAAGGGGTTAATGGAAATGACGTATACTTGGATAGAAGCAAAAGAAGTATCTAGCAATGGTGCTCCAATCGATAGAGAAAACGACAGCAAGTTCTCGAAGCAGTTTGTGTGGGAAGGATCGAAGAACAAGAACAAAAACAGGGACAGGTTCACTCCGTACAACAAAAGTCCTAACCACGGGTTGCTAGGAAGCCTGACTAAATCTCTGAAGGAAATACTCGCAACGGAGAGGGCTGCTAAGGCTTTCGAACCACCCTCTCGCATGACAAGCAAGGGTAAAAACAGAGATACAACAAAGTATTGTCACTTTCACGAAGATTATGGCCATGAGACGAATAGTTGCAGAGAACTAAAGAGGCAGATAGAAGAAGCCGTAAAGTCCGGACAGTTGGCACATTTGGTGAAGGGCATAAAGAAGGGCAAGGAAAAAGTTTCTGACACTCAATTGGCTAAAGACACCACTCCTCCCGAAGCCCCAAAACTCATGATTCATTGAGGCTAAGCCAGCTTAAAAAGAAAAGTAATGGAGAAGGAAATAGACGAGGTAGGGGAGGTAACGTTTCCCTCCATTACAGGCCAAGTCCCTTCGAACGACCCAGTAGTCATCAAAGTCTTCATTTCCAACCGGGAAGTAAATAGGGCCTACATGGACTGCGGAAGCTCCTGCGAGATCATATATGAGCACTGTTTCCTAAAGCTCAAGCCTTCGATCAGGTCGCAGCGAGTTGATTCAAAGATACCTTTGGTAGGATTTTCAGGTGAGCATTCATGGCCCTTGGGAGAAGTACCGTTAGATATAACGATCGGAGAAGGAAAGCTCGCAAGAACAGAAACCCTTACTTTCGCAATCGTAAGGTCCGACTCTCCCTACAACTTGCTGATAGGAAGGACCACCATGCAGAAGATGGGTATCGTAGTCTCCACCATACACGCAACGGTAAAGTTCCATACACCATATGGAATAGGAACCGTACTTTCCAGCTACAACCAGGGAAAAGTAGGAGATGTTGGTAAAAAGATCAAAGAAAGTCCTAAGGAGCTTTTGAAAGTTATTCTAAGTTGTACAGATGCTGAAGAGCGCATTGTGGTAAATGAGCTCTATCCGGAGCAAACGGTGGTAATTGGGAAGCAACTCCCTGCTAACTTTAAGGCAGACTTGGAGAAACTGCTCAAATCCAACAAAGACATCTTTGCATGGACGTACTCAGACATGAAAGGGGTCCCTAAGATACTTATGATCGATGGCAAGCCCTTCGGCACAGAGCACAAGCTTAATGAGTTCAAACACATTGAACCAATCAAGCAAAAGCGACGGAGCCTAGCACCTGAAAGGAACGCAGCTGCTTGCAAAGAGGTGGATGAACTTGTACAAGCAGGAATACTTAGAGAAGTGAAATACCAAACCTGGGTAGCAAACCCAGTTATGGTAAAGAAGAGTGGTGGAGGGTAGCGTATGTGTGTCAACTTTACCTACATCAACAAAGCTTGCCCAAAGGACTGCTACCCTTTGCCAGAAATTGATTGGAAGGTCGAATCCCTTTCCGTTTGAAGTGCTTTTTGGATTCCTACAAAGGGTATCATCAGATACAAATAGCGGAGGAAGACGAAGAGAAGACAGCTTTCTATATAGGAAAGGGTGTCTATTGTTACAAGAAAATGCCCTTCGGATTAAAGAACGCAGGGGCCACCTATCAACGATTGGTAGACAAAGCTTTCAACAAACAGATAGGAAGAAACTTGGAGGCTTATGTTGATGATATGGTGATCAAAAGCAGGACCGAGGAAGACCTAATCTCCGACATCAAGGAAACCTTCGATCAATTAAGGGCAATCAACATGAAGCTCAACCCAAAGAAATGTTCTTTTGGTGTCGAAGAAGGACAAATTTTGGGACATTTGATTACAAAGCAAGGGATTAAAGCTAACCCTTCGAAGGTCAAAGCCATCACAGATCTACAGGCTCCAAAGTCACTGAAAGACGTACAAAGCCTAAATGGGAAGCTTGCAGCACTTAGCAGGTTCCTGTCGAAGGGTGTGGATCGATCTTTGCCATTTTTCAAGACACTCAAAGGGTGTGCAGATAAGAAGACTTTTCAATGGAGTTGTGAGGCAGAAGCTGCTTTGCAAAAGCTGAAAGAGTTTATGGAAATATTACCAACACTTACAGCCCCAATCAAAGGCGAAGTGTTATTCATGTACATTGCAGCATCCTTCGAAAGCATCAGTGTTGTGCTCTTGGCGGAAAGGGAATAGAAACAAATCCCAATTTACTTCGTTAGCAGAGTCCTGCAAGGAGCTGAATTGAACTACCCGGAGTTGAAAAAGTTAATTCTAGCCTTAGTTCATGCTGCAAGATGCCTTCGAAGGTACTTTCAAGCTCATCCCATCACGGTATTGACTGATAAGCCAATCAAACAGATACTGTCAAAGCCTGAGAAGTCAGGTAGAATAGCCAAATGGGCTATTAAACTGGGAGAGCACGACATAGAGTAAAAAGGCCGAAACTCCGTCAAGGGCCAGATACTTGCAGATTTCCTTGCCGAAACACCCTCCGGATCCAGTCAAGACAAAAAAGTTCCAAAGAAAAAACCCTCAATGACAAAGGAAGGGTGGAAATTGTACACTGACGGAGCCTCGAGCTCCGATGGTTCGGGAGCAGGGCTAATGTTGGTCAGTCCGGAAGGAAAGGAATACACTTATACATTAAGTTTTGAGTTCGAAGCTACGAATAATGAAGTTGAGTACGAAGCTTTGTTAGCTGGCCTTCGACTTGCAAAGGACATGGAGGTTCGTGATCTCTCCGTTTTTGTTGATTCACAATTAGTAGCAAACCAAATTAAAGGCTCTTACGAGACAAGGCAGCCTACCACCAAGCAATATTTGGAAAAAGCTAAAGAACTCCTTCACGGATTCGAGTCCTACAATATAGAGCATGTTCGTAGGAACCAAAACAAGAAAGCAAATGCATTAAGCAAGCTAGCTTCGATGGCATTTGCTCACCTAACAAAGGAGGTCTTGGTTGAAGTGTTGGCCGAAAGGTCAATCAAACGAAGTGAAGTGTCTGACGTCATACTTGAAGAAAGATCCAATTGGATGACCCCGATAAGAGAATACTTGATAAGTGGTATTTTGCCAGAAGATCCAAAGCTAGCACGAAAGGTTAGGATCAAGGCTCCCCAATATAGACTCATTGGGGATAATCTCTGCAGAAGGTCCTTCTTATCTCCATGGCTTCGTTGTGTGGGGCCAAAGCAAGCTTCGAACATCATCTACGAGGTTCATGAAGGATCATGCGGCTTACACGCAGGTCCTCGCTCCATTGTTTCAAAAATAACGAAGCTAGGATATTATTGGCCGTCAATGCACAGGGATGCGACAGAAATAATACAAAAGTGTGAAGCATGTCAGATTCACTCCAAAGTTCCACGACTGCCAAAGCAAGACATGACCTCCGTAACATCCGCGTGGCCTTTCTGTCAATGAGGAATTGATATAGTTGGACCCCTACCAGTAGCCCCAGGAGGAGTAAAGTTCTTGGTCGTAGCCATAGACTACTTTACTAAATGGGTCAAAGCCAAACCTTTGGCATCAGTAACAGGAAGGCATATGGAAAAGTTTGTGTGGGAACACATAATCTGCCGATTTGGAGCCCCTCACATTATCATTTCCAACAATGGAAAATAATTCGCCGAAGGGGTATTCCCAACTTTCTGCAAAGGCCTAAAGATCAAGCAATCGTTCACTTCCGCGTATCACCCTCAGGGTAATGGACAAGTAGAAGTAACAAACAGGGATGTTGTCAGGGAAATAGAAAGAAGGTTAGGTCAAAGCCACCATGGTTGGGTAGACGAACTACCACAAGTTCTATGGGCACATAGGACTCACCCCAAGTCAAGTCATGGGGAGACTCCTTTTAGCCTAACTTATGAAACAGAAGCTGTTATACCTTCGGAAATAAGCGTTGAAACAGAGCGTATCGTGAACTTCGAGACATCAGAGAATGAAGCAAGGCTTCATGAAAACCTTGACCTACTTGAAGAACGACGAGAAATAGCCTCAATCAGAGAAGCTATATCTATAAACAAAAGTTTGAAAAGTACTACAAGAACCGAGTTAGACCTTCAACATTTAAGTCGGGTGAATATGTCCTTCGGCTAAACAGCGCAAGCAAAGCTGAGTACGAAGGAAAGCTAGAGCCCACATGGGAAGGACCCTACGTCATATCTGAAGCCTACGGAAACGGAGCATACAAGCTCGAAACACTCTTCGGAGATGTCATGGATAGGACTTGGAATGGTACTAACCTCCGTAAGTTTTACATATAAAACTTACTACGTACAAAACATTCAGTTTGTTTTTAAATTAATGTATCGCATTCTTCTCATTTGAGGAAAGAAGCATTAATGGTAGGCGTCCTAGTTTTCATTTCTTAAAATGATGTAATCCTCCCTACCCAATTAATGATATAATGCATTTCCCTCATATCTCTTGTTTCGTTCTATACAACAAAGATTTTTTCAACCAAGTGATTTACAAGTTTCAATGTCGAAGGATGATTCAAGACACATATGTATTGTATAAAAATAACATCCATTACAATTCACAATAACTTTCCTAAAAGTATTAGGGTATTCTAAGCCCTTTGTATCTTAAGGACAAAGACAAAGTGGGTCGCGACCCTCTGTCAGCAATCAAATTATACGATTGCTAAAATCTTGGTTCAAAATACACACAATAAGGTTATCTATCTACTATAACCTTAGGTTGTATATTTACGTTTATAAATAACGTAAGAGAAGAAAAGCATGAAAATAAGGGTGGGACATTGTCCCCTACCTGCATTAAGTAGATAAACTATGGCCGAAGCCAACCAAAATATTCAAACATTGTCTAAAAGACGGGACAAAGCCCAACAAGCAAAGGAGTTAAATTGTTTGACAATAGGCACCAGCCTATCAAGCATTAATCGAAATTGTCTAAAGGGTACATACCACCCTTGGGGCCAAATAACTGCCAACATGGCAGCCTTCATGCATTTTTTGATGACATGGGGTCTTTTTGATGATGGGGAGATGATGGCTTCACAGATGGAGTTTTCTTGGTTGGAGAAGGAGGTTGAATCTTGCGGGGCTTCTTAGAGAGGAGATCTTCTATGGGTGCTGATGGGTTCTTGGTCGCTTCGGTGAGAAAGGGGTACTCTGTTGTAGTGTATGCATTGCCAGCTTCATTATATTCTTGCTCAGATGTTGGACGGTAGTAGGGCACTTCCGAAAAGACCACAGGCTTCGTGGTCTCCGCAATTTCCTCCAACGTTGTGCACTTTCCATAAAAAATAGCGGCATTCACTAGCTTTTCCACAATCTCTCCCACCTCATCACTGTGGTATAATTCCATGGCTATGTGTTGGGAATAAAATGTTCAAGTCAAAGAGCCTGCCAGATATGTCAAAGAGCCTGCTAGTTGATTTTGAAGAGTATGAAGATGTACTAACAGTACCTTCTGGGTAGAAGGTACTGCTAGTTGATAAAGGTCCTGCCAAGCTTTATGTCAAGTTGATAGATATTTTGTAATAGATATTTAGTTGAATTATTAGTCTTTGTACATTGTAATACGTTATGTAGAAGTAGTTTAGTCTTCTGTGGTTCACAGAAGAATATTACAGAGTTGTTACATTGGTAGTTGTATTTAATTGTAGGCTAGAATAGTCAAAGTATCTTATTATATTAAACCACTTGACAACTTGTAATAAGGGTACCTTATACTATAAAAGGTTCCCTTAGTCACACCGTCGTGCATGCATCTCTTCAACTAATAACCATAACCGAACAAACTCTCAAGTAACTTAGTTACTCAATTCACAAATCCTTTTACAATCTAAGATTCAAGATTACTTTGTAATCCCGGTGATAGTTAGATCATCCGTATTATTTCATCAATAATATTGAATCGTTTTGTGTTAACTAAAGTTGTGTTCCTTGTTCATTACATACTCACGTTTACATAACTCACCACCTTTGTGTTCTTTTAAGTGTGTTGTAGTAGATTCCGCATACTAAACACATTCATACATAAATATCTCAAACACGTTACTAAGATTCACATCCCAAGTGTTTGCGCAATCCTTTCCACACTATGTATGGAACAACCTTTGATACCACATCAGCTCTATCTTTCTTCAGGCTCTTGTAACGGAGGATCAAACCATCTACCTCCACACGAAGCTTGATCTCCTGCTCTCCTAGTCTGGCCCTCTCAGCTTCAAGGCCTGCACATTTAGATTCAAGAGTGGTAACCTGTGCTTTATAGCCAGCTACCTTTGCCTCCTCTATTCTCAGTCTCCCACACTCTACTTGAGCTTTCTTTAGCTGCCCTTCGAGATTGTCAACTTTGGCTCGAAGGTCTTGAACTAGTGGATTCTTCTCGAAATCCTCCATGCTTCATCACATTTGGCTTCTAGCTCAGCATATTGGAGTTCTCTATTCTTCTCTCTTACCACAATCACAGTAATCTCTTCTTTAGCATCCTTCACTGTTCGTATCAACTCCCTTGTTCGGGTGTTGAGATGGTTGTCCAGAATAGCTTGTCTTGTATAACTTTTATCATGCAAGTCACAGAGCCTCTCAATGGACATATTGTCCAGAGTTCTCCTCCAACTAGCAGGGGTAACATTCTCAGCCAATAGATGGCAGGTGAGGGAGTTCAGAAGCTCCTTGGTGTTAGGCAATCCTTCACAAAACACATTAATCAGATATGTGACATATTAAGGATGATTGAATTAAGAAGATCATTACTTACCATAGATTTCATCATCCTCTGCACTCTCTACAGCCGCATGCATGGTCGCCTTACCATGAGAAGTTTTTTGTCTTGTGGTTCTTGACGGAGGGGTTGGTAGGGTTAACTTCCTCTTGGGAGTAGCCTTCGCGGACCTCGCACTGGTTCGTTTCCTACTCCGCACTCTATCCGCAATATCAGAGGACCCTACGATCATCACCTGATCACCCTCGAAGGGGGGATCGTCATAATCCGCAACATTTTCCACCAATTGTGGAGCTTCCTCAGTGTTCACAGGTTTTGAAGGTTGGGCTATTGCTATGGGTTCCACTGTTTGAGCGTCCACATCATTGTTGTTGACTGACACATATGGCGAGCCTACACCATAGCTTGTCTCCTTGGGATCCTTCGGGATGAAGCTCACTTCCTTTGCACCACCAGATACTACAAAGTTTCGGAAGGCCATTGATGAGTGTGTAAATACTCATCATTTTTATACCCATTTAGACTAGAAAATGACCAAAAAACACCCAAATATTACTGCAGATATCCTTGTTTTGTGTTTTTATTTGTTTCAGGTACAAAGGATTGAAAACGGAGCGAAAACGGGCATCTTTGGATCGACTCGACAACAATTGTGCAATTTGATCAAAAGTCAAAGTCAAAAGTCAAGTCAACTCCCAAAAATACCAAAACAACACAAAAGGTCCTTGGAATCTATTTTCAGACATTGGCAGCCATGGTCCCTGGATTTTCAGTATTTACACAAATGGTCCCTCAAGGTTTAACCCAATTTCATCACTAATCCTAAATAAACCCAACAAACCTAACCCATCACTAAAACACTACCTTAACCAATCCAACCCTTTTAAAATAATAAACCCCCAGCCCAACAAAACAATAGCCCATCCAACCCAAACCCGGTTTCTTTTGTTTAGCTAAAACCCCGGTCAACCAAACCAGTCAACTTCACCCCTTTCCCTCTTCCCCAAATCACCATCACCCATCACCATCACCGTACTTCACCCAACATCTTTGTCCCTCTCCCATACCCCAACAACCCTAACCAGCCACCCTACACCTCTCTCACCTCCACCTCACCTATCCGAGGGACTAATTGGGCGCCAAAGATCAATTAAAGGCCAAGATGACTTCTCTTTTAATCCAAAGGTTGGGATTAACTCCCAAGAAGCACAAGGAGCTATTTGAAGTAGTTTTCCCTCACAGAAGAAACACAAGAGGAGAGACCTTTAGTTCGGATTTTTGAGTATAAATAGATTAGGTTTTTCTTTGTTGTACCTAGGTTTTAATTTAGCTTTAATTTAGGTATGTCTTTTTGTTATTTATCTTTCATTGTATTTCCAGTTATGTAATCTATTTTCCAGTTAATGAAAAATTTAAGTTTCTTGTTTTTTATTACTTGGTCAACAATAGTCAACTTTGCTTATTGCTTATCCTCAGTGCTTCTTTTCAGTTTATCTTCACTTACTTATGCTTAATACAGTGAGTTTTACATTTGACTTTAAATTTTCAGCTTTATTTGGTTTAGATCGTTTGAAAATCATAAAACAGCCCTGCAAAAGGACTGTTTGGCAATGGGTGAAAATGGGTCAAAAATAGGTGTTAACTGTTCATTTGTCATTTGTTCAGTTTTGGTTAGGTGGTTTTAAGCTATAGAAGCTTATGTTAAATTGATCTAAGCTGAATTAGTGAGTTTTGCAAGATTCATTTTTGCCCACCTAAGTTTTGATGTAAACTGATCAGGATAATTGCCCATCAAGGATTAATTAATTTGAGTTTGTTTTACAGTTTGTATGTTAATCGTAGTGATTTAATTTGATTGTTAGAAGTTGTTTTAATATCAGTAGGATTTATAGTGTTTTGAATTAATTTTGCTCAAAAAAATTGTCTGCACAGAAATCACCTAGTGCAGTCTGCTCCACTTATTCTAGGGTTCCCATAATCCTTGAATCAGCTCTTTGTTGCCTCATTTTCCTTTTTTTTAAGTAGCTTATAGTATTAACTTCGTTTCCCTTAAGTTTTTAGAATGATAGCTTTTAGCCTATTAGCTTTTATCCTAGATCAAAAACTGCCTCAGAAGCCTATTTCTCCCCTGCACAAGTCTGATTCAGTCCTGAGCACTCTTTTCTCAGCTTATTTATAAGCTGAGATTAAGCTTTTCTTGACCTGAATTTGTCCTTATTTGCTTAATGGTACATGAATTTTAAGGTTCTCATCTTTTTGTTGTTGTTAAGTACTGTCTATTAGCTTAAAATTAAGCTCAAAATCACCCCTTTGGAACTGTTTGAGCCTGTCTCAGCAGACCTAACTACTTTTTGGGCTTATCCAGTGCTTAATTTGCTTTTGCCTATTGCTTAAGTGGTTTTCCTAGTTTACTTAGAGTAATATTTAATTCCCTCAGCTTATTTCCTTTTCTAGTTAGCTTATAATAGTTTTTCTCCCCAATGCTTAATCCCCTTTTTTCTCATTTCCTTAAATAGCTTCTGTTCAGATTTCCAATGCTTATAGTGTGCTTATTTTAGCTTTTGAAAAATAGTTGTAGTTAGTGAATTTGCTTATTGTCATGTGCTTATTAGGTTTCTAAAAAGAAAAAAAATATATATATATATATAGTTTTCAAAAAAGTGAGGTCCAGGGGTCGAACCTGATACCTCACCTTCACAAAGCCACAACACAACCAGTCGCCCTAGGGTCTTTTTCAAGTTAAACATTGCACAATTTTTTATTTAACCACTCTTTTCCATTTTAGGCTTATTTCAACCCTTTGCTTAATAACTGCTTATCCAAATAAGCAGTTGGTTCAATTTTATTTTTCATAGGTCCATTTTATCACTTAGTAGTTTCCTGTAATTTTTGGTAATTTTCCATTTCCATTTAGTATTTTTAATCTATTTATCTTTTTAATTTAGTTTTTAATTCGAATTTAATTAATTATTAATCAGAAAAATACAATTCTTTTTTTTTAAATTTTCTTTTATCATTTAGGACGTAGGAAAATTAAATTTGCATCCGTAGGGTTAATTTTTCATAGATTGTTACGTTTTTACTCGTTATTAGTTTTCGTTTTACGTTATTTGATTTTCGTTTTATTAGATGTTAGTAACCAAGCAACCCTCGTTATTTCAAGCATTTTAATTCCGAACCTCATACGATATCCTCAATTTCACGCCTCGTTGGGACTACGACCCGGGTATTCACTTATCCGGTTTATTTCAATCAATTTTCGCGTCGAGCCGTCGCGAGTTGACTTTTCTTCGTGAGAGGTTTGACTTGTGACGCGTTTCGCGCGTTATCAAAATGGCGCCGCTGCCGGGGAGGTGTGTTGCGACAATATCGTTACGGTTTGACGATTAGTGACTTGGAGACCCTTCCTCGTGAAGTTATCGTTTTCTTCGTAAATATTTTCTTATGAAAACCCAAAAATATTTTCTTTTCAAAATTTATTTTTCCTTTTTCTTTAGTGTTTTTCAAAGTGTTTTTCAAAAATCCCAAAAAGATTCTTCTTATTCCTCTTATCCTTTTAATTCTTTCTCCCGTACCCTCTAAACGTTTAATTCTATCTTCTTAATCCTCTTTATGTTTAATTCTGATGGAATCATTAATTCCTTGCGTCGGTTGTGGAGAGCCGCTTGTCGGTTTACCGTGTCGTTGGTGTACGTGCGAACGATGTGGTAATGATATTCGGAACAGAAGTTGTTTGTTTTGCGGTTCGAGGAATTTATTTGCTTATGATCCAAATCTAAATTCTTTCAATGAACCGCCCAATTTTTCCGACTACCCTCCACAATCCCAGCCATCTCCAATCAATCAGCATAATTGCTTTAATTGTGGAGATCCGTTGGGGGATGATTCACTTTGTGAACGATGTTTTTGCAAAGGATGTGAGTTTACTCACGGACTTTGCATGTGTTCCACTTCTGAAATCGAAAATACATTCACTTATTCAAATTTTCAAAACGATTTCAGCTACCTTCCTCAGAATTCATTTGAGCAAGAACCGTGTTATCAAAACTTCAATGATACATCGTTCCAAAATGCTCTGAATATTCCTTGTGCGAAGTGTGGGGGTCTTCATGATGATTATCAATGTCAACCGTGGGATCAAGAACCAAATCCTTGGTATAATACTCCCGGCTTTGACAATGTCCAACCCCCACAGGATTCCATCAGTCATCCTCATGAAAAATCTATGGCAGAATTGCTAGCCGAAGAACGAGCAGCGGAAACGCGTGCCAAATTTCTTAGGGCTGCCATTCTCGATGAAGATGATGAGGATACTATTCAAATAAAGGAATATTATGAAAATTCTTCTCCTGCAATCACACCTGTCCAGAAAAGGCAGGAGGACAAAAGTATTGCAGAATTGCTAGCAGAAGAACAAATGGAACGTATAAAAGCCATTTATGCTAGCAATAATGATGAGGAGGACGACGAGGAGAGTGTCATTCCTTTTAGTGAAATTATTTCTCAACTCCCTCAGTCTATTGCAATCACATCATTCTTTCCAACTTTGGACTCCGAGGACTCTCTCATTATGGGGGATGAGCATTCTAGCACTATTCCTGAAAAGGAATCGGACGAATTCAATAAGTCTAGTGCTGAGGACCTTATCCCAATCCCAAGTGAGTCCAAGGATACATCTGACAGTGATAGTGATTGGTCTTTTTATAATGATTATCCTACTGACATTTCAGAGGATTTTCCTGAGATTTTCTCTAACCCTCTTTTCAAATCAAACGATGATTTTTCCTCTAGTGATGACGAATCACTTTCTGATGAGGACGTTCTAGATGAAAGTATCGAAGTCTATTCAAACTCTCTTTTTGAATTTGATGACGAGTACTTTTCAAGCAACGTAAATCCTCTCTTTGATGAAGAGTTAGAGAACGATGAGGTCAAGGACTCTAGTATTCATAAAATTGATGATATGACCTCAATTGTTAATCCCGAGGTTCAAAAGGACGTTCTTTCTCCGACATATGTGACGTTGCCCTTTGAGGACCGCCACTATATTGATTTCACATATGTCGTTCGAGTTTTTCTACCTTCCTTCTCTTATAAGGTAGATTGTCCTTTCATTCACTCGTTCGGGAGTGAAGACAAAGTTTTTGACCCCGGCATCTCCATTTATCATTCTTTTGAGCCGGGTGTATCTCATCGGAGTGGAACTTTCATGTACTTCAATGTTTATCCAAACATTTCGAATGAAAGTCCGATGGAGATTTTCTTTTCCACATGCTTCCCCAAGAACAAATGAATTCGGGGTCGAGTCAAGCTAGTGACTCGGTTAACAAAAACATTAGCATCACATGGATGACAACCCATGTTTCTGACTTCTTTCTATTTTCTGACACTAAGTGTGGGGGGATGCCTCTACTGTGCTTTGTTTTGTGTGTTGTTTGCTCTTGTTTGCAGGTTTCCCTTAGATCGTGATGATTGATGCGCCTGTTTTCAATCCAGCCGCCCAATATCCGATCTTTTTACTAACGTTTATCTAGGGATATCTTTTCAACCTTTTTTGTGAAAAATGGAGATTTCTGTTCCACACTTGGCTATTAGTATTACCTTTTTACGTTCTAAGTGTCGGCATAATAGCCGGTACTTTGAATATTGAGGGCAATATTCAATTCTAAGTGTGGGGGGGAATTCTCGCGAATTTTGTCACATATGTACCTTCTAGTGCCCTAGTACCCCCGTTTTGACCCAAATTTTGAAAAATTTTGTCGTTTTTTAAATAAAAAGTGTGTTATGTTTAGTCTTGATTAGGTTAGAACAAAGGGAATCCCGACTCTGCCAGAGTATTGATCTGGCTGCTTCCTTAACGGTTAGACTAAGGTTTTACGATTTGTATAAATGAAAATGCTAAGCGTAGAGTAGTTGGTTCTCTTTAGAGCTTATATAAGTAATCTATGGCTTTTCCTCCCAGAAGCTCTTAATTGGACTAAAATACGTGCTGTTTTCAAACGTTTGAACGTTAAAATCATGTTGGTATGCAAAACAAATTTTTATACAATTTTGATATAGAGCCCGAGTTAAACTTTTTATTTTAAATTTTGAGAAAGCATATGTATATATTAAAAAAAAATGATGAAAAATGAAAAAATGAAAAAATGAAAAAGAAAGAAAAAGAAAAAAAAATGAAAAAGAAAATGGAATGATATTGCAAAATGCAATAAGTTTTGATGTTGCAAAAATAAAGATGTATGTGTTATTTATATGAATAAATGTAGGAAAATTGCTTTCTTTTAAATTTGAATCGGAAGTTGAACTTGGATTCGTCAATTTTGTATAAAAGTTAAACGGTAATTTAGTAGATTGTTGATTTCAAGGACCCCGAAAGCTCCGGTATTATTCTCTGTGAGGTGTCAAAAGCCTGGTCACCTAAAACCAACTGGTTTGGGATGTGCCGAGAAGAAAGCCGTTACATGGAGTGATCTCACCTTTGAGTCTCTAATCTCTAAATGGTCGTTTGTCGTTATTTATTTAAGTATTTAATACTAGCTTAGTGGGAATATCCAAAATCTTTGAAATCGAAATTCCGCTGATTCCGGTACTATTCTTTGTGGGGTGTCAAAAGCCTGGTCACCTAAAACCAACTGGTTTGGGATGTGCCGAGAAGAAAGCCGCTACATGGAAAAGGCCCTTTTCGATCCTTAGATTTTCGAGGTTCCCGGTAAATTAGTATTTGACTTAAACAAATAACAACCATAATAAATGTCGATTTTTGCGGTCAAAATTTTGAAAATGAGCACAGTCACCTAACTTGAATAAATTGTGCGAGTGAAAAGTTAAGTTTCGGCTTACATAGATTATTAGTATAAGTAGTGTTAGCATTTTACAAAAACATTTGCACATTGAGTTTAAGCTTAGTTGGGAGTATAAAAAGAGGATGACGATTACAATTCCCTGGAGACACCCATTTTGTGTGAATCCCGTTCCATGATACCATTTTTGAAAATCAAGCATTTATATATTTTTGTTTTAGTTTAAATTTCTCGCATCAAATAAAAAGTCAAAATGGGATATACTTGGTATTCTTTTGATCCTTTCATTACTTCATATGATCGGATTGCTAGGGACTAGCAATAGTTTAGTGTGGGGGATTTGATGAGTGTGTAAATACTCATCATTTTTATACCCATTTAGACTAGAAAACGACCAAAAAACACCCAAATATTACTGCAGATATCCTTGTTTTGTGTTTTTATTTTTTTCAGGTACAAAGGATTGAAAACGGAGCGAAAACGGGCATCTTTGGATCGACTCGACAACAATTGTGCAATTTGATCTAAAGTCAAAGTCAAAAGTCAAGTCAACTCCCAAAAATACCAAAACAACACAAAAGGTCCTTGGAATCTATTTTCAGACATTGGCAGCCATGGTCCCTGGATTTTCAGTATTTACACAAATGGTCCCTCAAGGTTTAACCCAATTTCATCACTAATCCTAAATAAACCCAACAAACCTAACCCATCACTAAAACACTACCTTAACCAATCCAACCCTTTTAAAATAATAAACCCCCAGCCCAACAAAACAATAGCCCATCCAACCCAAACCCGGTTTCTTTTGTTTAGCTAAAACCCCGGTCAACCAAACCAGTCAACTTCACCCCTTTCCCTCTTCCCCAAATCACCTCACCATCACAATCACGTACTTCACCCAACATCTTTGTCCCTCTCCCATACCCCAACAACCCTAACCAGCCACCCTACACCTCTCTCACCTCCACCTCACCTATCCGAGGGACTAATTGGGTGCCAAAGATCAATTAAAGGCCAAGATGACTTCTCTTTTAATCCAAAGGTTGGGATTAACTCCCAAGAAGCACAAGGAGCTATTTGAAGTAGTTTTCCCTCACAGAAGAAACACAAGAGGAGAGACCTTTAGTTCGGATTTTTGAGTATAAATAGATTAGGTTTTTCTTTGTTGTACCTAGGTTTTAATTTAGCTTTAATTTAGGTATGTCTTTTTGTTATTTATCTTTCATTGTATTTCCAATTATGTAATCTATTTTCCAGTTAATGAAAAATTTAAGTTTCTTGTTTTTTATTACTTGGTCAACAATAGTCAACTTTGCTTATTGCTTATCCTTAGTGTTTCTTTTCAGTTTATCTTCACTTACTTATGCTTAATATAGTGAGTTTTACATTTGACTTTAAATTCTCAGCTTTATTTGGTTTAGATCGTTTGAAAATCATAAAACAGCCCTGCAAAAGGACTGTTTGGCAATGGGTGAAAATGGGTCAAAAATAGGTGTTAACTGTTCATTTGTCATTTGTTCAGTTTTGGTTAGGTGGTTTTAAGCTATAGAAGCTTATTTTAAATTGATCTAAGCTGAATTAGTGAGTTTTGCAAGATTCATTTTTGCCCACCTAAGTTTTGATGTAAACTGATCAGGATAATTGCCCATCAAGGATTAATTAATTTGAGTTTGTTTTACAGTTTGTATGTTAATTGTAGTGATTTAATTTGATTGTTAGAAGTTGTTTTAATATCAGTAGGATTTATAGTGTTTTGAATTAATTTTGCTCAAAAAAATTGTCTGCACAGAAATCACCTAGTGCAGTCTGCTCCACTTATTCTAGGGTTCCCATAATCCTTGAATCAGCTCTTTGTTGCCTCATTTTCCTTTTTTTTAAGTAGCTTATAGTATTAACTTCGTTTCCCTTAAGTTTTTAGAATGATAGCTTTTAGCCTATTAGCTTTTATCCTAGATCAAAAACTGCCTCAGAAGCCTATTTCTCCCCTGCACAAGTCTGATTCAGTCCTGAGCACTCTTTTCTCAGCTTATTTATAAGCTGAGATTAAGCTTTTCTTGACCTGAATTTGTCCTTATTTGCTTAATGGTACATGAATTTTAAGGTTCTCATCTTTTTGTTGTTGTTAAGTACTCTCTATTAGCTTAAAATTAAGCTCAAAATCACCCCTTTGGAACTGTTTGAGTCTGTCTCAGAAGACCTAACTGCTTTTTGGGCTTATCCAGTGCTTAATTTGCTTTTGCCTATTGCTTAAGTGGTTTTCCTAGTTTACTTAGAGTAATATTTAATTCCCTCAGCTTATTTCCTTTTCTAGTTAGCTTATAATAGTTTTTCTCCCCAATGCTTAATCCCCTTTTTTCTCATTTCCTTAAATAGCTTCTGTTCAGATTTCCAATGCTTATAGTGTTCTTATTTTAGCTTTTGAAAAATAGTTGTAGTTAGTGAATTTGCTTATTGTCATGTGCTTATTAGGTTTCTAAAAAGAAAAAAATATATATATATAGTTTTCAAAAAAGTGAAGTCCAGGGGTCGAACCTGAGACCTCACCTTCACAAAGCCACAACACAACCAGTCGCCCTAGGGTCTTTTTCAAGTTAAACATTGCACAATTTTTTATTTAACCACTCTTTTCCATTTTAGGCTTATTTCAACCCTTTGCTTAATAACTGCTTATCCAAATAAGCAGTTGGTTCAATTTTATTTTGCATAGGTCCATTTTATCACTTAGTAGTTTGCTGTAATTTTTGGTAATTTTCCATTTCCATTTAATATTTTTAATCTATTTATCTTTTTAATTAGTTTTTAATTCGAATTTAATTAATTATTAATCAGAAAAATACAATTCTTTTTTCTAAAATTTTCTTTTATCATTTAGGACGTAGGAAAATTAAATTTGCATCCGTAGGGTTAATTTTTCATAGATTGTTACGTTTTTACTCGTTATTAGTTTTCGTTTTACGTTATTTGATTTTCGGTTTATTAGATGTTAGTAACCAAGCAACCCTCGTTATTTCAAGCATTTTAATTCCGAACCTCATACAATATCCTCAATTTCACGCCTCGTTGGGACTACGACCCGGGTATTCACTTATCCGATTTATTTCAATCGATTTTCGCGTCGAGCCGTCGCGAGTTGACTTTTCTTCGTGAGAGGTTTGACTTGTGACGCGTTTCGCGCGATATCAGCCATCTCTGCAACAAAAAGAGAAAAAAGATAAATATCATCAGATAAGTTATTTATTTTAATTAAATGGGAATGTACATACTTTGTCCTTCACACACTATCTTAGGCTTCAAAGGCGACCCTTCCCAATGGTCAACTAAGCCCGCCATCAAGAGAATCAGTTCGGGGAATGTTTGGACATCGATGGGATGGCGAGCAAGACGCTGATAGGTTGGAATCCTTCTTATAGTGTACGACAATGGATCATTAAACCGTTTTTCATCAAATTGGAACGCTTCATTTAATAAAGTTGGATATTCTGGAGGTATTATCGTGTTTTGTACATAGAAAAATTGCCCTTTCCAATTCCTTATATTTGAAAAAGGTTTTGTAACCAAACAAGGCACATTATGTTCACACTTTTTTGCTAGGGTTATCCAATCTTCACCAGGGTACAGGTTAAGAAAGCCCCTGAGCACTGTCAGTGTGGGCTCATACCTATATGCCTTGCACATTACAATGTAGGTGCTGAGTTTGGCTAAGCCAAACGGGTTTAACCTAGATATGTGTACCTGATAGTACTGTAAGAACTCTAAAATTAATGGGTGGATTGGTATCCTCAAGTTTGACTGGGTAAAAGCATGCACATACAACCCCACATACCCTTCGGGTCATCGAAGATGTTTTGGTTTTTTCTCGGAAGCATCACCTTAAACTCTTTGGGTATAGGGTATTCACTAAGGAAATCGGATAACGCTTTCTTAGAAAGGGTGCATTTTTGTTGTCTGATTATGCGTTTAGCAGCCATGCTCATGCTGATTGTACTAAAGTAAAACTAAAAATTAAAGATCGAGGAAGGAGGATTACCTTTCGATCGGAATGTTGCACGAAGCACAGTGATATGTGTAAATTTTAGGTGGAAGATAAAAAGTGATCAAGGGTTCACGGTATAAACGTATTTATATACCTCTTGTCCTTTTTATCTCAGCCATCCACGTGTCCATCAAGTTTGACACATATCCGGACTTCAAATACTTTTAAAATCTGAAGGGAAGTTTTGTGATTACCGAAATCCTAGTCATTATGGCCTCTGCCGCAAGAGGTTGGATAATCATTAAGCGCATTTAATGCGTAATTAGTTAGAGTACTTCTTTCTTTTTGTATGAATTTGTGACGAAAGGGAATTAGTGTACATGTTCGATAGAGTCGTAAGCAATATATCCTCGTACGTATATATCACTTTCGACTGGGGGGCTTGATGATGTACCCTCCGAACGGGTCGAAGGACACCCCTTCGAGCCTGTACGAAGCCTTCTCCTCGAAGGCCCAGGTCAACCTTCTAAAATCTTCACTGGCGTAAAACCATTCATCTATGACATGGTTACCAGTTGGAAACTCGCCAATCGAAGCCTTAAGCCCTTCGGGGTACACCCTTCGAGGATACTAGAGAGGAGAACACCTTGACTTGGTCATACCCACGTCCCCTTTTTCCTTGAGCTTTCCCGCCAAGAAAGAGATAGTGGGTCACTAAGCCCTAGCGGTTACCACAAATCATGGGACGCCCCCATGATCTCCGATATTTGTGCAAGAGCTCTCTAAGGCCTATTTCCTCCCCTATAAATAGCTTAGATGGGCTGAGAACAATGGTATGCAAACTTGACTCTCTCATTTCACTACCAACTTATCATATCACATACTCATTCGCACGCCGGAGGTGGTTCGCAGTGTCCAACCCCTGCGCAATCACTTAACGTAGTGTCTTCGTATTTCTTATTTCAGGTTGAAGACAAGCTTGACGCAACCTCAACACCCCCTATATCCTTTGATCATCATCGAAGGCCTGGTCGTGCAATTTATTGTACAATCAACGATCATATTAAAAAATGCAGAAAAGTCAATGTTTAACATCATGAATGAAGACATGGAATTAAATACAAGAATGTAATACAAAATACTAAAACTTATGAAGTGTATTGCGTGAATTCTCCCTTGGAAATGACTTGTATACTGCTGAATATCGTCCTCCTTGAAGCCCTGAATCGTTCTCTAGTTTATGTGTGTTGAGAAGATATGTAAAAATGCAGAATTAAGGCTTGTATTTATCGCATCGACTAAGTTACGGCGTAACCTCTAGGGTTAGTTACGCCGTAACCTTTGAATTAAGGATGATCTTATCCTCAGTGATGACTCTATGGCGTAACCTAAAGATAGGTTACGAACGTAGAACTCTCGTTAACAGTTTTACGTCGTAACCATGCAAATGGTTACGTCGTAACTTCTTGGACCATGAAATTATTCTAAGTCTTGGAAATGTATATACGGCGTAACTAATGTTGGAGTTATGCCGTAACCTTGATTTGCGTTGACTTTGGTCTTCTAGTGTTAATCCTAGTTACGACATAAGTAGAGTAGGGATTTATGCCGTAACTCTTGTCTGGTCAGCATACTCTTGTGTGTTTGCATTAATAACCTTCCAAATCCGCGTCTCTTTGTTCCTGTGCTCATTAATAACTTGAAAACAAAATATTAACAAATACGATTGTATATTCAAGTAAAATGATACAAATGATGAGCGTTATAGGGGGAAATTGACACTAAAATATCAGGACAATTTGATGTTATTAAATATCCCCCCACTTGAACTCTACTTGCCCTCAAGTAGACCTTATTAGAATCATTCTCAAAAAGATATCTCCCAAAAGACTTGGAAAATATGAATTTAAAAACTTCCTATGCTAGAATTTATCAAAGCCGAGCACCTCACGAAATGGGAACAAAACACTCATACTCTCTCTATTCTAAGTGTCAATTTCAGGGTTGTCACTCATTGCACGGTCGTAGCATGTATTCTATCATAGGCTTGGCAGTTACACAAATCTCCACCATTGGAGCTAAGGTCAAGACAATCCTTAAAGGCAATGTTGGGTGAATAAATATATAAGGCTAGGGGTGATTTGTTATTACTAACATGCTATGGCGAAGGCGACAAAGACCATCGATACATGACCAAACCCATGGCCAAGACACCAATGACTGCTCACTCCCTCACCTAAGCATGATTCATAACTAAAGGGTAGGATAAGACATGGGATGCACATAAATGGTGAAAAATAAAAATAACAAGCAAATAGTCTTAGCCTATAACCAAGTTGTCACCGCCCACCGTTCATCCAAATTCCAAGCTTCAAGATGCAAAAATTGGATCATGATGTAATAAGTTAGTGTTCCAATCTAGATGTCATATGGCGAGGTGCATACTAACTTGGTCTTCAAGAACTAGCTGATGTAGATAAACCACCGACTTTGATCATCAATCAAATGTGATTGAGGTAGGTTCCTTGATTCTAGTCCAATAAGTTCCAATACTAGTGCTAACGATACTTTCACTATCCTTTACACAACATAAAAACTACTATTTTTTTTTGTTTTCTCTAAACTTTTTTTTTTCATAACTAATATATACAAATAAATCATCCCCCCACTTGAAATGAATCATATATGAGGAATATGGGGGGTCTTCAATGATCTTCAAATTTATGTCTTCAACGTAGGCGTAATTCCCGAGTCTCTCTACCCAAATCTCAAACTCGAGCAAACAGTGACTTCCCAATCATAAACTAAGACTACATGGTAGGCTAAGGCGAATGGGTGTAACGAAACAATACATTATATAGGTGAAGAAACGAAAAGAATGGCTCAAAAGGGTGTAACTAGGGGTATCTTGCACTAAAGGTGAGTGCAACAAAAGGGTTTATCACGGGGGTCGAAGAGTCGAGGTGACTAATCGATAAACGCACACAATTAAACACATATGGGCCAAAAGTGGAAGAGATAATCAATAGAGAGAAATGCGCTAGCCTAGTTACTAATTTTGTTATGCCATGATTATGTTTTCTAATTAGTGTTTTCTATCGCTCCATATGGGGATTAAAGTCACTAGACTCCTATGGCTAATATGTCTAGCCTATTTTCCATAGCGTCCTATTCCGTAACCTAATGATTACAAGAGTTCATGGGTTTATCCTACGGAAGAGTCATTAAGTGCCACTACGATCTAAGACTTATTTAATGAAACCCGGCCGGTCAGATCTTAGGTTCCCCCTAACTTCTAAAGCATTTCTGTTTGGAAGGTGATCGTTGGGTAAAATTCTCACGTAAGATAGTGATAGTCCTATAGTCAATTCTTACCACTACTCGCAACCTGATTCACTAGGGTCCTATGGTCAAATCTCCTAGCTTCCTAGATATTACCCAAACTTGCAGGCTACCAAAACGAGGGTGTCCCAAAATAAGCAAAGAAAGCATACATATAAAGCGATATGAAAACGAGAAAACTACATCATAACAATAACAATTTCATAACTAGGTTAACACGAAAGGTGTTTAGCCAATCATATTAAAAAATGCATAAAATTCAATGTTTAACATCATGAATAAAGACATGGAATTAAATACAAGAATGCAATACAAAATACTAAAATTTATGAAGTGTATGGCGTGAATTCTCCCTTAGAAATGACTTATACGCTGCTGAATATCATCCTCCTTGAAGCCCTGAATCATTCTCTGGTTTTTGTGTGTTAAGAAGATATGTAAAAATGCAGAATTAGGGCTTGTATTTAAAGCATCGACTAAGTTACGGCGTAACCTCTAGGGTTAGTTACATCGCAACCTTTGAATCAAGGACGATCTTTGTTATGTGTGAATTCACTTACCTTTTCTTAATCAAAGACAGACTCAAAAGACCAAAAACGTATCATAAATGCCATATATATGCTTGTTTTTGTGTTTGTGTATGTGCAGGTACCAGATATGAGAAAAGGACAAAAACAAAGACAAAACGGACAAAACCGAGCACAGGATTGGAAAGGGCGTGAAAAGACGGAGCCTGGGATAATTTCTACATTTTGGATCACCTTAAAACCCAAAACTATCAAACCTCATCCCTAATGTTAAAACCAATTTCACCATTTGTCCCTAAACAATTGCACCGTTAGTCCTAAAATTACAAAGTTAGTCCTAAAAACTAACTATTGTTAAATCCCTTATATATTGTGTCCAACCCAATCCTTAAAATAAAAGCCCAAAACTAATAAATCCATAACCCGACCCAGCCACCCTTTTACCCATAGTCAAACCTAAATAACCCGGTCAAAACTTTTTAACGGAAAGAAAAAGGGCGCGAAGGAGAATTACTATTCATCCTTCGTCCCAAATTTTACCCTGACTCCCCCACACCAATTAACCCCACTTAAACCTTAAATTACCCTTTCTAGAAACAACAGACGTCATCCCTGACGTTTTTGGTAGGCCACGTTGGCAATCCCAACGAATATGATTGGACGAGACAACAAAGCACATGATCTGAGGGCTGTGATGATTAAGGCAATCATTAAGGGTCAGGATTACAAGGTTAGGACGCTCCTTGAAGACCTAGAGACTTCCTCAGTAGCCTATAAATAGAGGCCTCCTCACCTCACACAAGCATCCTATTTTTATCTTTAGTCGTCTAAGTTTTTAGCTTATTGTTCAATTTACTTACTATTTTAATGTAATTTTCCTTTAAAGCTTTGTAAACGTTTTAAGTGATTAATAAAAATTCAGTTTGTTTAAATTCTTTGTTGTTTCATTTTAATACTTTATGCTTTAATCATGTTTTCATTTGGTTAAATAAGCTGTCAAATAAGCTCTTCTTACTTTCACTTATACTCAAACAATATGAAGGTCGAGCTTAGGAAAGAAATCGATACTACGTTAACTAGACAAACAAATGAGCTTAAGAACATGATGAGTAGTTTTATGCAAATGAACCAACCCTCGAGTTCGGGATCTCTTCCAAGCAATACCGTTGCTAACCCGAGAGGTGATTTGAAAGCTATCACCACCCGAAGTGGTGTTGCTTATGATGGACCTCCGCTTCCTCCTCCTACTTATTCTTCTCTTCCTAAAGTAGTGGAACGCGAAACCGAGGTGACAAAGGACACGGTGCCTCCTACTAATAAGGGAAGTACCGAAAATGTCCAACCTCCGGTTATCCAAGTTTCTGAGCCTAGAGTTGCTCCCGTTAATATTCTGAAGACTAATCCTAAACCGTCAATACCTTACCCGTCAAGACTTAATGATCAAAAGATCCGTGAAAAAGCTAACAATCAAATGGAAAAGTTCTTCCAAATCTTTCAAGATTTACACTTCGATATTAGCTTCGTAGATGCTCTTCTTCTCATGCCTAAATTTGCTTCGACAATTAAGAATTTGCTGAGTAATAAGGAAAAATTATTTGAATTAGCTAAAACCCCGTTAAATGAGCATTGTTCGATGGTTATCCTCAAAAAGTTACCTGAAAAACTTAGAGACTCCGGCAAGTTTCTCATTCCATGTGATTTTTTGGGAATGGTTGAATGCTTAGCTTTGGTCGATCTCGGTGCTAGCATTAACTTGATGCTACTTTCCGTATGGAAGAAGCTTTCCCTTCCCGAACTTACTCCTACTCGTATGACTCTCGAGCTTGCGGACCGATCAATTATTCGTTCAATCGGTGTCACCGAATATGTCTTCGTAAAAGTAGGAAAGTTCCATTTTCCGGCCGACTTTGTAGTCGTTGATTTTGATGCCGATCCTCGGGTTCCCCTCATTCTCGGGAGATCCTTCTTGAGGACGGGACGTGCTTTAATTGATGTTTATGGTGAAGAATTAACCCTTCATGTTAATGATGAAGCTGTAACTTTTAATCTCAATCAAACTTCGAGATACTCCTCTAATTACGATGCTATATCGGTTAACCGGATCGATGTTATAGATATTGCTTGTGAGGAGTATGCTCAAGATGGTCTTGCATTTTCGAATAATTCTCCGAGTGGCAATCCCACTCCATTTTCTGTTCCCGTTGTCGCGTCTCTCTCCCCATCTCTTACCCCCTTCGGGGGTGACTTTCTCTTGGAGGAGACCGACGCTTTTCTTGCTCTAGATGATTCAATTTCACCGAAAATTGATGATACCTACTTTGATCCGGAGGGAGAATCTCCTCGAGAAGTTACTTAATGAAGATCCGTCACCTTCTCTCCCTCCGAAGGAAATTAATATTGAAGAGATTAAGGAAATTAAGCCATCTAATCCCCATTACCCTTCTCTCACTCCGTTTGAGGGAAGTAACTTCATTTTGGAAGAGATCGAGGCTTGTCTTAAGAATGATCCAATCCCACCGGGGGATGAAGACGATGACTTTGATTTCGAATCAGATCTGAGAGAATTGGAATATTTGCTAAATCGTGATCCATCAATTAATTCTTCTTATGGGAAAACTAATTGTGTTTCATATCTCGAGGAGTTCGCCGATGAACTCACTCACATCGATCCATTTCCGCTAGGAAATGATGATGATCTCTTTGATTTTGAAGCCGATCTTAAAGAATTAGAATATCTTTTACATCGTAATCCATCACTTGATTCTTATCCTAAAACCGAAATTAGTGATTCACAAAGTGATGACGATCTCTTTGATTTTGGAGCTGATCGAAAAGAATGGGAATATCTATTATATGACAAACCTTCTGATGATAAATCCTTTGAAGATAAAGACCTAAAAATGAAAACTGTAACTTAGGAACCTACAATTGATCCATATAACTTATCTCCTCTGTCACCCGAGGGTGATTTCCTTTTCTCTGTTGAGTCTTCCATTAAGCATCCTGTTGAGTTTTCTTGTGAAGACAAAGTGTTCAATCCAGGCATACTCGATGGTATTGAAATTCATTATGAGATGAAATTGACTCCTGATAATAATTTAAAGTTGCAAACCTCATCTGAGGAACTTTAAATTCTTGAGAAAAGTAATTCCCCTCTGTTCTATTCTGATCATGAACTCCTATTCTGCATAGAGTTATCTTTTACTGAAACTTTGCTGCCATTTTCATCCGGAAATGAAGACAAATTTTTCGATCCCGGAATACTCATAGATGATTAAGTTCACTCTTTAATGAATTTCGGGGCGAGTCAAGCTAAACGACTCGATAATAAAAAAGCGCTTCTTGGGTGGCAACCCGTGTTTTCTATCTTCTTTCTATTTTCTAATAAGTGTAACGTGAGGAGGCCCACCTCTTCCATTTCTCGTGTTTTGTGCTTGTTGTTTTATGTCCAGAATTTGGCCGAATTATGAAGACTCTCGTGCTCGTGGTTTTGTCTTTCATCCACTCGAGTTTCATCCTTCAGTGCCTATTGGGAAATCCGATATCCAAAATCTTATCGATTAATGTTTATCTATTAGCATAATTAATAAACGGCTTTAGATTTGCGTAAGAGAACCCTTATTTCAAAACATTGAGGACAATGTTTCATTTTAGTCTGGGTGGGTGATCTTTCGATTTGATTTTACCTTGCATTTTGCCTTATACTCTCGCAACCGTTTTTCCTCCAAAATTCCAAAAAAAAATTAAAAAAAAAATTTAATTTTGCAAAAATATAATAAGTGTTTTGACACATTGTTGACTTTCCGTTGGTGAGAGTATGAATAAAATTTTGACTTGATCGAGCGTGATGAGCTCTAGCTTGTCCCCTTAACCTTTATAATTGAAAGCTTTTTTAGTCTTTTATAGAAGAAGCTTTAAAACGCGAATTCTAGCTTAGAATTTGCAAGTTTCCATAATTGACTTTAAAATATGCAAAGCTTGATTTTATTAGACTAAGCATTCGCGGATCCTTTTATTTAGGATTTTAAATTTGCGAAGAAAGAAAAATGATAGAGTTGAATATAAGTTAGATGCTAAGCGTGGAGTAGTTGGATCTCTTTAGAGCTCATAGAGGTTATTTGTGGCTTTTTGCTCCCATCAACTAAATAAACGCAAAAAAAAAAATTCAAATAATTAAAGGTGCACGGTTTTGCCGATAGTTAGTTTTTACTTCTTCTTTAGAGAATTCTTGTTTATGAGAGTTGGGTACACATCATGGTACTGCCAGTGTTACGGGGAAATAATACAACTGATTCCTGATAGTTCGCTGCTATTGTTTCCGATGTTGAAAGACCGTAGGACTCGGGATTTGGCGCCATATATGTAATAATAAACCGAAGCCATAATAGACTATTGTGCCCTGGTGGTTCGTTCCCGTTGACATGGTTGTTCAAAAGGTAGAAGTAATAAACTAAATAATCCAAAGCCATAAAAGTTTTCTGTTTCTTGACGGTTCGCTCCCGTTGACTCAGACTTCAAAAAGGCAGAGGAAATTCCCAAGGTCATAATAGGTTATTGTTTCTTGACGGTTCGCTCCCGTTGTTGCAGTTGTTATAAAGGACTGAGGGCTAATGTGCTTAATAATGTTAATAATGCCAAATTTCGACTCCGGGGATATCTAAATAAAGCTTCTGTCTCTTGACTCGTAGATGAGTTGTTTCGGTCGAAATAAAAAGGATTTACCCTAAATCGTGTTAAATTAGGACCTTGATGTGGACCTCATTTTTATGGGCAGCGGTTCTCAAAAGAAGGATTTTAAACTAGTTAGCGTCTAAACTGGGAGCCTTTATCGGACTAAAAATCTATCGAAATAAGAAAAACTCATCTTTTTCAAAATAAAATCCTTAGAGGAAATAGGAATAAGGGAGCAAGGAGTAGCTACGCGTACACAATTAGCATCTATGGGTAGTGTTAGCATCTAATTTTATATTTAGCTGTTATTTCGTTTTTAAGCTTGGTTTGGGGACTTATAAAAAATCAAGGACGACGAATTTTATCCATATGGACGCTTTTTCATAAAAAGTGCTTATTACTTCGTGATCCTAAAAGTTATTTATTAAATAATGAAAGTCAATATTCTGTCATAAAAAGAAAAATACAAAAAGATATTATACTTGATAAAATGGTCAAACGGGACGTTTTTAGAGCTATTGATTTCTTAATCTCTTTTAAGGAACACTTTTCTACTTTTCAACGTTTTTAGTAAAAAGAGGTTTGAAATTTTTGGTTTCAAAAGCGTGATGTGATGACATTGCGTGAGGGCACGGCAATACCTTAGTCTGGGAGATTTTGGAATGTGCGAATTCACATACCTTTTCTTTATCAAAAATAGACTCAAAAGACCAAAAACGTATCATAAATGCCATATATATGCTTGTTTTTGTGTTTGTGTATGTGCAGGTAACAAATATGAGAAAAGGACAAAAATAAAGACAAAACGGACAAAACCGAGCACGGGATTGGAAAAAGCGTGAAAAGACGGAGCTGGGGATAATTTCTACATTTTGGATCACCTTAAAACCCAAAACTATCAAACCACATCCCTAATGTTAAAACCAATTTCACCATTTGTCCCTAAACAATTGCACCGTTAGTCCTAAAATTATAAAGTTAGTCCTAAAAACTAACTATTGTTACATCCCTTATATATTGAGTCCAGCCCAATCCTTAAAACAAAAGCCCAAAACTAATAAATCCATAACCCGACCCAGCCACCCTTTTATCCATGGTCAAACCCAAATAACCCGGTCAAATTTTTTTAACGGAAAGAAAAAGGGCGCGAAGGAGAATTACTATTCATCCTTCGTCCCAAATTTTACCCTGACTCCCCCACATCAATTAAACCCACTTAAACCTTAAATTACCCTTTCTAGAAACAACAGACGTCATCCCTGACATTTTTGGCAGGCCACGTTGGCAATCCCAACAAATTTGATTGGACGAGACAACAAGGCACATGATCCGAGGGCTGTGATGATTAAGGCAATCATTAAGGGTCAGGATTACAAGCTTAGGACGCTCCTTGAAGACTTAGAGACTTCCTCAGCAGCCTACAAATAGAGGCCTCCTCACCTCACACAAGCATCCTGTTTTTATCTTCAGTCGTCTAAGTTTTTAGCTTATTGTTCAATTTACTTACTATTTTAATGTAATTTTCCTTTAAAGCTTTGTAAATGTTTTAAGTGATTAATAAAAGTTCAGTTTGTTTAAATTCTTTGTTGTTTCATTTTAATACTTTATGCTTTAATTATGTTTTCATTTGGTTAAATAAGCTGTCAAATAAGCTCTTCTTACTTTCACTTATACTCAAACAAGCTTCTCAATAGCTTGTTTTGAGTTTGTGTAGCTTGTGCTTTCATTTAAAATCAATTTAGTTTAGAAATTTGGATTTAAGGAAAAATAAGCTTAAGTTGGAAGATAAGCCAGAAATGGAAGGGCTTATAGGGTCTCACTAGCTTATCAGTTGATAAGCTGGAGCTTGTAGAGTAGCTCCTCGAGCTTATTTGATCCTTGTTTGAGCTAGGATCAAGGTAAAAGTCTTAAATCCTTATTTTTAGTTTTTAAACTGCTTATTGCTTATTTCTGCTTATTAGTGCTTATTATTGTTTCATTTGAGTTTTATATGCTTATTTGTGTTAGATCTTTCATTCTAATTGCTTATTTCATAGTTTAGAAATTATTTGTTCTTATTTGTTCTTAAACTGTCATAAATCCAATAAGCTTTAGCTTATTGGATAAGTGCTTATTATTTCTTGAATATTGCTTTTAGTTAGTCATTTAGTCATATTAATCAGTTTTTATCAAAATTCTCCAAGTTTTATGTCTTAATTCAGTTTTAAAAGTCATTTTAAGAAGTTAAAGGAGTGTTTGGATCTCAGTTTTAGCCAAGCGCTAAAACTGCTAGTGTTGGTTTTGGCTTTTAAGCCAAGATTTTCTAGCTTAAAATTGGTTTAAAAAGTAGTTTTTAAGTTTTTAAAAGCATTTCTACATAGATTTATAGCTTTTAGATTGGTTTTCAAAATTTCAAAGTTCAAAACTGCTTGTGATAGCTTATTTTGATAAGTTCATCAAAAGTTCTTTTGAGTTAATGTTTTTGAGTTCAAAACCAGTTTTATATGTTAGTTGAATAAATTGAGTCAAGTTTTATAGCCTAAAAGTGAGTCTGCAAGTTTTTTTTTCAACTTTTTTTTTTTTTTTTTTTTTTTTTTTTTTTTTTTTTTTTTTTTTTATCAAAAATCTGAAAAATAAAAAAATAGTGTAACTGTCCTGTCTTATCAGCTTATTTTTAAGCTCAATTTTTGTTCAAATCATCTGAAAGTTGTTTTATGTGCTCTTTAGCTGGTGTTCTTTGTTGTTTCAAAGTTTTAGCTTATTTCATTAGCTTTTAGTAGCTTAATTGTAGCTTAGAAAGTAGAGGTTCAACCTGATTTTAAGTTTTTTTTATTTTAAGTTTGATTGCCTCAACTGTCAGTTTTTATCAACTTATTTTTAAGCTCAAATTACGCTCAAATTGTCTGAAATTGATTTTGTGAGTTCATTGGTCTATGAGCTTGATCTGTTTTTAGGTTTGATAGATTAGCTTATTGATTTAGTAGCTTAATTAAGAGCTTAAAAGTGCCTTCTCAGGCTGTTTTTATAGCAGTTTTTGGCTTATAGCTTAGTTTAGTTCTTGACTTTTTATAAAACGTATAAAAATGGACGAAAACGTATAAAACAGACGAAAACATATAAAAACGTATGGAAACATAGAAAAACATATGAAAACGTATAAAAACGGATGAAAACGTATAAAAACGGATGAAAACGTATAAAAACGGATAAGAACGTAAGAAAATGGATAAAAACGTAAGAAAACGGACGAAAATGTATAAAAATGGATGAAAACGTATAAAAACGAACGGAAACGTATAAAAACGGATAAAAACGTATGACAACTTAAAAGAAAACATATAAAAACGAATAAAAACATATGACAACTTAAGAAAAATGGACGAAAACGTATAAAAACGTATGAAAATGTACGAAAACATATAAAAACGGATGAAAACGGATAAAAGGTATGAAAATGTAAGAAAACGGGTGAAAACGTATAACAACTTAAGAAAAACGGATGAAAACGTATAAAAACGTAAGAAAAACGGACGAAAACGTATTAAAACGGTAAAAAACGTATAAAAACGGAAGAAAGTGGATACAAACGTAAGAAAACGTATAAAAACAGACGAAAACGTATGAAAACGGATAAAAACATATGACAACTTAAGAAAAACGGACGAAAACGTATGAAAACGGATGAAAACATATAAAAACGGACGAAAGCGGATAAAAACGTAAGAAAAATGGACGAAAACGGATAAAAGGTATGAAAATGTAAGAAAACGGGTGAAAACATATAAAAACGTAAGAAAACGGACGAAAACGTATACAAACGTAAGAAAAACGGACGAAAACAGATAAAAACGTAAGAAATCGTATAAAAATAGACGAAAATGGATAAAAATATATGGAAACTTTAAATTATAAATAACCGTTATTATTAAGGATAAACGATGCAACGATCTTTAACTAAAGGGGCTAACATGTAAATTATAACGGAACTCATTTAACACCAGTTAGACTAAAGGACCGGTCGTGTTATTTGTTTACCAACTTAGGGACTACCAGTGCAACTTCAAAATTTGAGGGATGAAGTTTGTTACTTTTGAAAAACCACAGGGACCATCCATGTAATTTACTCAAAATGCAATAACCTCAAGTTATTGTTAAAATGTTCAGTTATGATTCCCTCAAGTGAATCACAATAACATAACCTCAAGTTATGATTATTTTGTTTAATAGTCTTATGTGCTTTGATGATTCCCTCAAGTGAATCACAATAACATAACCTGAAGTTATGATTATTTGTTTAATAGCCTTATGTGCCTTGATGATTCCCTAAAGTAAATAAAAATAACAAAAACTCATGTTATGTTAGAGAAGATTAAATTAGAACCTTAAGTTCTAATATGGTCCAATCAATTGAATCAATAACATAACCTTATGTTATGTTCGGAAAAAAAAATAGAACCTCAAGTTTTACTATGATCTCATCAAGAGAATAAAAAAGTATCAAGACCCCATGTTATTTTATAGAAAAAAAAAATAATTAGAACCTCAAGTTCTAATTGATTCAATTAATAATATCAATAATATAACCTCATGTTATGTTAGAAGAAAAAACATAAAACCTCAAGTTTTACTATGATTTTCGCAAGAGAACCAAATAACGTAGTTTCACGTTACTATTACGTAATTGTTATAGATGTAGAAACCGTAGGAGGGGGGGGGGATTGAATAGGTTTCCATTTAAAAAATTAAAAACTTTTGTATCAAACACCCGATCAAGTGTGACATAATATGAAAAGTGTCAACACTAGTCATACAAGAACTAGAGATAATATAAAGCAACAAGTAAGGCTTGTCACAATAACACAAACTTAGACATATTAGTAATAACATGCCATGACACAAACACAACTAACATAATATAAGCAACAAACCACACAAATATAAATGCAATGCAAAGTATAAATGTAAAGCGGTAAATGCAAGAATAAACGTAAAGAGATAAGTAAAGAAAGCGCAAACCGGACACGAAGATTTATAGTGTTGGTCCATGTAATCTGAGTAATACAAGAACATATTCATTGATAAGAATAAATTGTTACATTGATTACTCAAAACCTATTAGATTACATGATAACATCTTCAACTTCTTAAAGGGGATAATTCCGGTTTTATCATCCCCTTAGGTGAGGGTTTTTCCTCTTGACAAATAAACTCTCACTGATCCAAGCTATGCTTGTGATTCAGTGAGAGTGATGTTCCTATCAACTAATACACTATGTGTATATTTTTGCTTGTTTAGGAATCCATACTAAATCTATTACAATAGCAAACTATATATACTGGAAAGATAAACAAAGTCAAGATGGGTAGGTGAGATTTGACATCCACTTGCTGTGAGTTGACATCCACTTGCTGTGTGAGTTGTCATCCACTTGGTGTGAGTTGTCATCCACCAAGTGGTCTCTCTTGTACTTTGTCTGACTTCTTTGTTGGAAGTTCCCGCCCATTTATCAGTCTGCTTGTAGAGATAGTATCTTCAGGGTCACTGAGACATTTGTCAATTCTCAGTGATACTGGTGTTGTTTGTAGCTCGTATACTTTACTTACTGACACCGTCTCAGTAAGTAAATGTTTCTTCAACAACGGGCTTTTTACAACACTCACTGATTTCTTTATCAGTGAGTAACCCACTATTTTATCAGTGGGTTAGGCTATTTTATGTTCAAATCTTGTCAGGGAACTTGGGGCAAATTCTTGACCCAACAATCTCCCCCTATTTGAATATACAAATAGCCTTGGATCAAACCTGCTTGTTCAGAGACTTGGGTTTTAGTTCCTGAGGTACAAGGGTTCAGGGACTTGGGTTTAGTTCCTGAGGTTCAGGTTCAAGGGTTCAAGAAACTTGGGTTTAGTTCTTGATATTCAGGTGGCTGGGTTCGGGGTTCATGGGTTTTAAGGGATCAGTAACTTGGGTTGTAGTTACTAGGTTCAGGACCTGGATCATTTTTGATACATCAGTGTCACTTCCCTTTTTTTTTTTTTTAAGGTTTAGGGATATAGTGTTGGGGTTTATGGGTTCATGTTGTGAGTTCAGTGTTGTGTTGATCTTTACTCAGTTGATCAACACAACTGCCTCTCATCTTCCCACCCTTATCACACCCTAAAGGATCCTTCAAGGTTGTGATCCCTCCCCTTGATTCAAACACTTCCTGCTCCCTGCTCCCTTCTTCACTTTGATGGACACAATATTGTTCAGGTTGTAAGTTCAGTATTGTGTTGCAGTGAGCAAGAGTGACATCAGTTCAGTTTCGTTTGACTCAGTAACCCTTACAGCTTCCTGAGTCAAACACTTCCTGAGTACTCTTCACTCCCTGCACCCTTCCTGCTACTCTCTCCCCCTCAAAATTTTGCGACACCACGCAACTTTTTGACCTGTGTATTTCAGCCTGATATCATTGTTTTGTCTCACTGAAAAGTGCAGGTTCCTGGGGGTTTAGGGGTTTAGGTTCCTGAGTGACCAATTGTGGCTCAGTGACTGGGTCTGTCACTAAGGGGGTTAAGGGTTCTGAGAGGTTCAGGGGGGGGGGCTGATGGGGTCAGGGGGGGGAGGTAGGGGATGGGTGGGTGGGGTTTCACTGAGGGTTCAGGAGGGTATAGTTTTAGGTCTGGGTTTCAATGTTGTTTCAGTGACTTGGGTTTGCCACTGAGTTGAGGTGAGGTGAGGTGAGGTGTTTAAGGATCAGTTTCCTGATGGGTTCAGTAACATATGGTTCAGGAGAGTCAGTTACTGAAGGGGGTTCAGGCTTTGGGTTATACCCACTGATAGTCACTCACACTTATCAGTTCCTTGAGACCCACTGAAACACATTTATGTTTCAGTTCCCTGATGAGAGGTTTTTCTCATCACCTCCTGAGAAACAAATAACACCCCTTTATTATTCCTTCCCTGACACCATTCCCTGATTGCAATTTCTCATCCTGAGTTTAGCAATCTTACCGCACTGAGAATCTTTCAGTCACCTCTCAGCCTGAGAACTAACACACTGAACTGATTCCGTCACTATTATCAGTGACAATCAACTCCTGGTTATTTCATTCTCAGTACCTGATTGTTTTTCAGGTTGTCTGATTCTAACCCTATTCACACCACTCCTAGCTTCACCACACTACTGACACAGTCACACTTCCTGAGTTGTAATCTTCAGGCCTGATTATATCAGTCCTAGTTGCACATCTCAGCCAACAATAAACCACAACTTCGATTCAAACCCATTTCTTCATCACAATCACCACGAACAGCCTGAGTCAAAAAAAATTTCTAGCCGAATCAGACCCATTTTTCCATCCTACCACTCTCCAAATCCCACACTAACTCAGTTTCTAATAAAACTGAATAAACACAACAGTCTTCTTTTCAACCCTTCAATCATCGAACAGTTACAAAACCCACGCCTCGTTATTATCACTCATTTCAGTTCCTATTAAAACTGAACAAAAACCACAACCAGATTCTAAATTAGCAAAAAATAATTTTAACCAAGAAAAATTATTTTCCGCATAACCTGTTGGTCCTATCGATGCCAAGTTTCCGCATAGGGTCATGTAAAACCCAAGAATGCTTCGAACATGATTTGGACACAAATTAACTAAGTGTTAACTTAAACCGAGAACAATTCAAGTCACTGAGAGAACAGCCTCTCAGTGAGTCATCTTCAGGATGCTTAAGGCGAATTCAAGAAGAAGGATTCACTACTCAGGAAGGCGGTACTCCCTGAGTAGGACTTAAGCCAAAGAAGAAGATGATGGTTTCAGTGAGTATTGGATAAGAGCTCACTGAACCCCAGTCTCCTCAACCAACAAAGTGATTGAATGACTGAGGAACCAACGCCTGAAGAAAAGGCGGGAACAATAGGGAAAAGATCTGAGAAGATAAGAGTGTAAACCCAACACTCTTCTCTTGTCAGACTCTACCTTCCCTATTGCGGCTAAAAGTCATGGAGTGTCAGCCAACAACTCCCAAAGACTTATTTAGCCCTTTCCTATTGGTTCTTGGAAATGACAATTACTATTTGTAATTGTCAGACACGCAACCTCAACAACTTGTATTATATTTAATCACTTATACTTAGAATACTTGTGTATAAATAGATAAACTGTGAGAGAAGTTAAAGTGTGCTTTGTATAATTAAAGTCTTGAACTTTTACAAAGAAACTTCTCTCCTACAAAGAGTATACAACTCACTGAGATAGCTCAGTGGGTATATTGTTACCACTCAAGCAAAGCTTGAGTTTCGATAGGAGACACCCCATACCCTTGTCTATTCAATCCCAAGTGTTTGTTCCGCAAAACACTTGGGTATAGATTCTTGGAATTATTTCTAATAAGAATTTAAACGTTGAAAAATATTGTTGTTTTTACATTCACGTTTTATAACTGTTAGAATAATCCTTAAACATTGTATTAGTCATTAACACTAATAGATTAACTTTCTAGTTAATTCTAATCGTGTAAAGGGACCAACAAGTGGTATCAGAGCCTCTGGTTTATAAAATCTTTTAAAGTAACCAAGAGTGCTCTAGGTTTTTAAAACCAAGATCCTACTATGGCTGATATCAATGTACCCCAGCTAGTCGACAAAAAGGGTGGCAGCTACTCAGCTGTTGCACCCAGACTTGAAGCTGGGAAATTTAGCAAATGGAAGAAGCGTATGATTTGCTATCTTACTGGTATGGAACCCTACTACATCACCTGTATCAGGGATGGCCCATTTGTCCCAAAGACTGCCGCAGGGCTTAACAAGCCTGAGGCTCAATGGACCATTGATGAGAGGAGGGTGGTCAATCAAGACCAACGCCTGAAAAGCATCCTTATATCATGTCTTCCTGACGATATAATGGAATCAGTCATCAACTGTCTTACAGCCAAGCAAACTTGGGATGACTTGGTAAACAGCTTTGAGGGTCCCTCAGATACCAAGGAAAATAGGGTCATGGACCTTAAACTTGAGTATAATACTTTCAGGTCAAAAGACTCTGAAAGTCTCTCACAGACCTACACCAGATACAAAACTTTGATAAATGAATTATCAAATGATGGTGTTGTACTGACCAAACATGAGACAAATGTTGGCTTTGTCAACAGTCTCCCTGAGAAGTGGCTCAACTTCTCACAAGGCCTGAGGAATGCTAACCACATTCAGAACCTTGAGCTCCCTGAAATTTATGGGAAGTTTGTCTATGAAGACAACTTGATCTCAAGGAGATATCCTGACTCAAAAGCTTTTGAGTCCAAAAAGGCCTTAACCTCCACACCCATATCAACTGCTTTCTATTCTAATGGTGTTGTGCAGGATACTCAAGAGGATTCTGAAGAAGAAATTGATGAAAGAACTGATGAGGAATACCTGAATGATCTAAACTTGGAATTCCAAGAAAGGGCACTCCTTGCTAGTTCAAAACGTTTCATCAAAAGGAATCAGTCCAACTTTACAAAATCAAAAGCAAATGAGACCACTGAATGTTTTAAATGTGGTAAAAAGGGTCATTTTGCTAGGGACTGTTATTCTAAAAATATCTCAGAACCCTCTTACAAATTTTCAGGAATTAACAAGTTTCAACCTAAAATGTTTCAGTCCACCCAACAATTCCAAAACAAGGGTCAAAAGGATTTTGAAACAAAATATAGGAATATAAAAGCTAAACTTGCACTTCTTGAAACTAACCCCATATTGTCTCAGGCTCCTCAAACATCTAAACCTATTCAGACAAAGAACAAGGTTTTATTAGCTGAAGCATATGATTGGGATGATGAAGAGGTTTCCTCAGATGAGGAAATAAGAGTTAGTGCACTGATGGCACTTTCAGAAGAGGATCAGGTGGCTGTGGGAAAAAGTCATGCTAGAAATGGAGAGTGGGTCAACATCACCATGAAGAAGGTAACTACTTTACTTTCTATGGATAATGATTCTGATTGGCAATCTTACATGAATTATATTTGTGTTGATCTAAAGTTTGTTGAAGAACAAAGGCTTAACTTGCTTTCAAAATATAACAATATTGTGTCTGAATTAAACAAATGTAGAGATGAATTGCTTGTACTTAAGCAAGCCAAACTAGAAACAATAACTCTACAGATTCAGAACACTGAGATTTTGAAACAAAACCAAGTCCTTCAAACTGAACTCAACAAAGAAAAAGCCATCATTCAAAGCTGGACCAGGAAGAACCCCAAGGTTTTTGACACTGTGGGATTAATCTCTCAGAAAACCATTGGTATTAACCCTCTTATGGTTGATCCAACTGTGTGTCAAAATGAAATGAACTTTGTTCCAGCTGGCATATCTTTTGAGCAAGAATTACTTCCCAAGTCAAATGACTGGATTGTCAGGGACAACCCAGTCAGTAAGTTACCAAACTTTGAGACTGGAAAGATCTTGCTTCCTGAAAGTCAGGCCTTGAAAAATATGCTAGGACTCACTGATAAACTCAGTAAGCTTGAACTCACTGAACCACTCACTGAGTCCTTGGATGAGTCTGAATCAGAATCATATCCTCCACTTCCTCCACTGAATACCCTTCAGGGTGCTACACCTAACCTAGGCCTCCCACCTATGGTCTTCTCACCACACTCTCCTAAGGAGAGATCAGGAAGGGGAACAACCATCCTGAAGAGAGCAAACCTTGATGTCTCAGTAAATACTGATGACTCATCAACTTCAGTCCCTTCTGAAGAAACAACCCAAAGCCCTGACTCAAAAATTGATCAGTTGGCTGAAATGGTCAGGAAGCTAGGAGAGAAGATTGAATCTTCTGAGAAATCTTCTCAATCCAAGAAGGAACAAAAACCAACTTCCTCAAAGACCAAACCCAAATCCACCAAACCCCTGAAAAGATGTGAGCTATGCAACTATACAAATCACCTCACTGATGATTGCTATAGAGTCCTTTATTGCATGATTTGCAAAAAGGAAGATCACAGGACCTCTGATCATAAACAATGCTCAGTCATGTCAAACTTTTCAGGACTCAAGGCTCAGTGCCTGAACTACCCTTCTGATTCTAAGCAGAAACAGAAGCAAAAGGCCAAGCCTTTTCCTCCCTGCCCTTTGTGTGGATTTAATGACCACCATCCTGACGATTGTCAATATGACAAACATGGTGAATCTAGTGGAAGCTCCACTCAGAAATCCTCAGGAAAAGACAAGGTCATTCAGTCAAAAAGAGGAATAAAGCAATCCTCTCAGACTACTGAGGCTACCCCTACTACCATATGCAAAACATGTGGTAGCTCAGTCCACTCAACCACTGACCATGAATCAATTAATACTTTCATAAGGACCTACAATACCAAACCCTCCATGAAATGGAGTCCTAGAAAGAACTGACCTAGTTTACTATTTGTGCAGAAACATGCTAGGGATCCTGTTTGGCATCTAGATAGTGGATGTTCAAGGAGCATGACTGGTGTTAAGGAGTGTCTGCACAAATATGTAGAAGAACCAGGACCCAAAGTGATATTTGCTGACAATTCATCATGTCTCACTGAAGGTTATGGTTCAGTCAACTGCAATGGTATTGTCTTTACTAGGATAGCATATGTAAATGGTCTTAAGTATAATCTGATCAGTGTCAGTCAACTATGTGATGCAAAGTACATAGTTCAGTTTGATGATAAGCAAGGAACCATCTTTAATGCAAATAAGGAAATTGTCCTCATTGCACCTAGGAGACAAGATGTTTATGTACTAGACATGTCAAGTCTAACTCAGGATGGAACATGTCTCTTTGCTAAGGCCACTGATGCACTCAACTGGCTTTGGCACAAGAGACTAACCCACCTGAACTTCAAGAACATTAACAATCTTGTAAAACAAAACAAGGTCCTTGGCTTACCATCACTTGTGTTTTCTAAGGATAAACCATGCTCAGCTTGTGAAAAAGGAAAACATCACAGAGCATCCTTTAAAACCAAAACCAACTTTTCCATCAGGAACTGCCTACATCTTCTCCATATGGATCTATTTGGACCCGTCAGTCCAAGGTCTGTTAACCATGAGAAGTATACTCTGGTCATAGTGGATGAATACTCAAGATACACCTGGGTATTCTTCCTGATCAAAAAGAGTCAGGCAGCTGAAACAATCATGTCCTTTGTCAGGAACATTGAAAATCAAAATGACATTAAAGTCAAACAAATTAGAACTGACAATGGGACTGAGTTCAAAAATAATGAACTTGAAGGTTTCTGTGATGAGAAAGGTATCTCCCAAAACTTTTCCTCTCCATACACACCTGAACAAAATGGTGTTGCTGAGAGGAAAAACAGAACACTCATTGAAGCTGCCAGGACAATGCTATGTGGATCAGTCCTCTCCAACCATTTTTGGACTGATGCAGTCAAAACTGCCTGTTACACACAAAACAGATCCATAATTGTCAAGAGACATGGGAAAACCCCATATGAGTTATTCAAAGGAAGAATCCCTGACATCAGCTACTTCCATGTCTTTGGGTGTCCTGTGTTTATTCATAATCACAAGGATCACCTAGGGAAATTTGATGCAAAAGCTGATGATGGATACTTCCTGGGATACTCACTTGTCTCAAAAGCCTTCAAAGTGTTCAACACAAGGAGACAGCAGACTGAGGAAACATTTCATGTTACCTTTGATGAGAGTACTGATGCAATCAGGTTCTCAACTGCCTCAGTAGAAGAGATAGGAATTGACAATTCTCCAAGATATCCTCCTGATGAATATCTGTCTGAGAACAATCCTTCTACTCAGTATCAAGATGATGCTAACCTCTCCTACTACATTATCCCTCACAACCTACCAAACCCAACCATCACTGAGTTTGTTGAAGCACATACAAGTACTGATGATATCCTTCAGTCTGAACAAAATACTCAGGACCCAAACAATCTCAGTGATGACTCAACCCACTTGGACACACAAGGAAATAGTAATCCTGTGTCTAATCCTGACAATACCCATCAGGCTTCTACAAGTTCTAACCCACTCCCAAGACCTCAGGATAGTTGGACCAGATCTCAGGATATAGAACTTGTCAATATCATTGGTGAGCCTTCTGAAGGCATGCTTACAAGAAGCATGGCTGCTGAACTGAGAGCAGCCTCATCCAATGAATGCCTATTTGTGGACTTCATTTCCACAATTGAACCCAAAAGTGTTAAAGAAGTACTTAAACATCCAAGTTGGGTTCAGGCCATGCATGATGAACTAGAACAATTTGACAGAAACAAGGTAATGACCTTGGTCAAATGTCCTGAGAATGTCTCAGTCATTGGCATGAAATGGGTATTCAAAAACAAAACTGATGAGAATGGCATAGTCATTAAAAACAAAGCCAGACTTGTAGCCAAAGGCTATAATCAACTAGAAGGCATTGACTATGAAGAAACATTTGCACCAGTAGCAAGGATGGAAGCCATCAGGATCTTCCTTGCTTTTGCTACATACATGAACTTCAAGGTGTACCAAATGGATGTTAAAAGTGCATTCTTAAATGGTTCACTGAAAGAAGAAGTTTATGTTGAGCAACCTCCTGGATTTGAAAGCCATGAGTCCCCTAATCATGTCTATAAGCTTAACAAAGCCCTTTATGGACTGAAGCAAGCTCCTAGGGCATGGTATGAGACTCTCTCAGCCTTCTTAATCCAAAACAAATTTGTCAGAGGCAAGATAGACAACACATTGTTTATCTATAAGACAAATAATGATGTCATACTTGTACAAGTGTATGTTGATGACATCATCTTTGGCTCAACAAGCTTCAAACTTTGTAAACAATTTGAAAAACTAATGGCAAAGAAGTTTGAAATGAGCATGATGGGGGAACTGACATACTTTCTTGGTCTTCAGATCAAGCAGACTGATAGAGGAACCACTATCAGTCAAGAGAAGTATGTAAAGAATCTACTGAAGAAGTATGATCTCAGTGACTGTGCCTCAGTCAAAACTCCCATGGCTCCCCCAAACAACCTTGGTCCTGACCTAATTGGTAAACCAGTCAATCAAACTCTCTTTAGAGGAATGATAGGATCACTGATGTATCTACTTGCATCAAGGCCTGATATCCAATTCTCAGTATGTCTATGTGCCAGATATCAATCTGACCCAAGAGAATCTCATGTCACTGCTGTGAAAAGGATATTCAGGTACCTGAAGGGCACTCCTAACCTTGGATTATACTATCCAAAGTGCTCAGGACTTGATCTCAAAGGATACTCAGATTCTGACTATGCTGGATGCAACATGGATAGAAAAAGCACCTCAGGCTCTTGCCAAATTCTTGGTGGGAAATTAGTCTGTTGGAGTGCTAAGAAGCAACAATCCGTTGCCCTATCCTCAGCTGAGGCTGAATATGTTGCTGCAGCTAGTTGTTGTGCAAATGTACTCTGGATGAAAAGTCAACTCAGTGACTATGGAATTCAGTACAAGATGGTACCCATCTTTTGTGATAACACAAGTGCAATTGCAATCTCTAACAACCCTGTTCTTCATCAGAGAACAAAACATATTGATATCAGATATCACTTCATCAGGGACCATGTCATAAATGGTGACATTGAATTACACTTCATTCCTACTGAATATCAGTTAGCTGATATCTTCACCAAACCTTTGGATGAACCAACTTTCACAAGACTGAAAGCTGAATTAGGAATGTTGGATATAGAGAATCAGTCCACTGACTAATTATTTTCTCTTCCAACCAAAGTGTAAATTCTTAAACATCTCAGGTCCCTGACTCAATATGTATATCAGTGAAAACATCTCACTGAATCATCATCCTCAGGAACTAAACCCAAGTCCCTGAAAACCAATCACTGAATGAAAAGTCATTCAGGACCCTGAAAAGGACATTAAATACTAACTTAAATGCTCTAAGTATCTAGTTAGTAAATGTCCGAGGTTGGTAACTGAACACATATTTAATTCAAGAATATTTGTTCTTTTTAGCCTTTCTGGCTTCCACCTATGGGCCACCACATTCCCACTTGGCATTAAATGCCTCTCCAATCACATTTCAAATATGTGATGACTCATCTCTGCAAGTTGCACTTTTGCAGAACTGCTCAACTGTTCACCTCGACTGTTGCGCTAAACCTGGAAAGTGGAGTGTTGGCATTAAATGCGGATCCCAAAACTTATTATTCAAATCAATTTCCAAATAATTTTTTTGAATAAATAACGATTTGCTCAAATGACCAAAACACCCCCATCTCCTCTTTCCTATAAATACCCCAACCAAAAGAATTCACACACACGTTTTTATAGAATTTTTAAGCAAAACTCTGCCATTTTCTTTTCTCAAAAACAAATTGTGTGTGCATTCTTAAGCTTTAGAACCCCTTTAACCCTAGTCAAACCCAGACTTACCCATAAATGGCTTCTTCTAAAGCTGTGAAATATGCCCCCAACGTGGATTTCACAATGGAGGGTGTAGACCTAACCAAAAATAATGTGGTGGGAAATTTATCATATCCACAAATGTACCCAGCCTACAAGAACGTTATGAAATATCTTCGTAATTGTTTTCTTGCAAAGGCTTTCACCCATACCCCCTCAGTCATCTATCATGACTATTTGAGGGAATTCTGGTGTACGGCTGTGGCAACCAGCCCCAAAGACACCAAAGAGTCAATCATCACCTTCACGGTGATGAATGGGAGCAGAACCCTCTCCTTTGACTACTCAGCATTCATCAAAGCCACAGGCCTTGACTTTGCTGAAGCCTTTTCCCCCAACCCTACTGATCAGGAAATAAAGAATGAACTGATCTTTCTTGCACCCCATGACCCCAGACGCCCTGAAATGTCTGTGGGAGGCTTACTGGAAAAGGCTCCAGTAGTCAAAACATGGTTCCACCCTATTTGGAGGATACTGATGACATTTGTCATTCAGGTCCTGGGTGGAAATAAATCCTCTACGGAACAATTGAACTCATCACAACAATTGATGTTGTTCAGTCTCCTTGAGGGTACAAAAATAGACATCGGAGGAATAATCTTCCGAGACCTCGTTGCTAAGCTCTCAGGAAAACATAGGCAAAGGCACATGTCCTATCCTAGATTTGTTTCCTGTGTGCTTCAGGACCTACTCGGTTCTGACTATGTGAGGACTGATGCAGAAGGTACGAAGCCTGAGGTACTGCACAAGTCAAACTTCACTAGTAGCATAAGTGAGGTTACACAGATTGCCCTGACTGAATACATGCAATCAGTCATTCAGGGCAATGACGCTATCTCTCCTGTTCCTTCACCGACCAAAAAGGTGAAGAAGACAAAGAAGGGTCAGTCCAGCCAGGTGGTTAGACCCAAGCCACTCGCCACTGAGACTGATCCTCAAAACCAACTCAACCTCAAAAAGAGGTTGAAAAAGGCCGAGACCTCTGAGACACCCATTTCTGAGACCCTCTTGACCTCAAAACAAAGGCCAACGGAAGTCACTGAGCAATCATCCTCAGTGACCTCGGGCACTCCCATTCCACATGGTCCAACTGACAAAAACAAGTCAGACAGATCAGGAAGCATTCCCCCCTCACATCCCGATGAAGGTACTGATAAATCACAATCAGTGCCCAAGGGAGGAAAGGGTCCTGAACCCTCGGTAGGGCAGCACCACCCTACTGGGAAGAGGATCCACACCCCCTCACATCCCGATGAAGGAGCTGTCAAAAAACAATCAGTTCCCAAGGGAGGAAAGGGTTCTAAATCCTCGGTAAGGCAGCACTACCTTACTGAGAAGGGGACCCACAAACATTCACATCCCGTTAACGTTCCTGAGAAATCATCCTCAGGATCTCAGGGAGTAAAGGACCCTAAATCCCCTGAAGGACAGCACAATCCTGATGGGAAGGGGGTCCACAAATCTTCACAATCAGTACCTAGTGATACTACTGGAAAGCACCCATCAGTAGTTGAAGGTGCTAAGGGGGACAAAGACTCAGAGGGAAAGAAACAACCCGCTGATATGGAACCCATCAACCCCTCAGGCGGATCCAGTCCTTCAGGAACTGCCCCCAAAAGCCAGGCTGGTGTTACCCCAGTTGTTATGGCTAGTCAGGCTGAGAAAACCCACTCAGTTATTATGACAAAGGGGTCAGGACCTGACCAAACCGAAGGCAAATCTTTTTATAAAGAGGAGCCGGTTGATTTTTTGGGTATTGAGTCCATGGGGGACTATCAGGCTTTTATGGAGTCTGATGAAGAGCTCAGGGAAGAGAGCGAAGAAGAGATTTTTGAGGCAGGAGAGGATATGGAAACTGATGTACAACCTGAACAACCTGAACCATCACATCAGTCCTCTCCAAGCCAAAGTGCAAAGTCAGGTTCGAAGTCTCCTGAATCTTCTGATACTGGGGACATCCTCCAAAAGTATGATAACTCTCTTCCCCTCACTGAAAGAACATTGGTCAAATTCCTACTTAAGACCAACAGAGCTCTTTTCACTGGTCTCACTGAAGAGATGTTTGATCAACACACTGAAGCAGCTGTTCACTATGCCAACCTGAAGGCAGATGTTGAAAGTTTTCATGAAGATGTGATCGAAATCCAATCAGACACCAAACATTCCCTGACAGCTATTGATCTTCATTTCCAGAAGTTCAATCTTTCTCTTGAAGGCATCACCAAAAGCCTTGGTACTATTCAGACAGCTGTTAAAGATGACCCCATACTCACTGAAAAGATCCTTCAAGCTGCTGAGACTTATCAGAAGCAGTCAGCTGAAATCCATGATCTCTTCAGCTTACTGAAGGATTCTAAACTTCAGGGTCTTACTACCTCCTTGGACTCAATCAGGACTACCATGGGTCTTCAGGAAAAACATCTTGGTACTTGGGCACAATCTTCCACATCCTTGGCATGGTCTCTTGGCTCAAGGATGTCAGGCATCGAAGCTTCTCAGGCTTCTCTGGCAGATCAGATCTCGAGTCTTCAGAAAGACACCTCGGACATCAAATCAATGATGACTGAGATCTATCAGGCCTTCAAAGGTCCTACTACTCCAGTGACTCCAACTCTTGCTATCACCATGGCTCATGCAACAGTTGAGGGGGAGAAAGACACTGGAGTCTCAAGCCAACAACCTCCTTCTCACACTGAGGGGGAGATTCCTTCTCACACTGAGGAAGCCTCTTCCTCCCATCAAGATAAAGGCAAAGGCATTCTCACTGAGCCTGCGCCTCAACCAGCACCTATCACGGTTGCAAAGGATCCTGAATCACCGCTCAGGATCCCATATGAAATTGATGGAGTTCTTTACCACTTCTCAGCTGATGAACTCAGTACTTATCTTCAGGAAGAGGAGGCAAAGAAGAAGTTGAAGGAAGAGGAGGAGGCAAGCAAGTCTGCCTTAATCAAGGTTGTTCATGAGGAGGCTGAGAAAATTGGTCTTGAGGCTAAGGATCTCTCAGGAAGAAAAGGTGGTATGACCTTTGTGAAAGCTCAGTCTGAGGAGATGACCACTCTCAGGCAGAAAAGGGAGGAAAGAGCCAAACGGGCTGAAGAGATCAGGCAGAATAGGATTAAGAAATATCAGTGGTACATGAATGAAAGGTTAAAGCCAGAACCAATCACTGATGTTCATATTCAAAGAAACACCAATCCTGCCGTTGTCACTGTCTACAGAGGTGCTGACAAGAGAAACTTTGATGTTCATTCACCTTTCAGATTCGCTGACTTTGGGATCACTGAATTGGACGAGTTGGGTCCATTAATAGCAAAGAAATCAAATGTTGTGGTCCCTAATCTGATGAAGTCTTTGAGTCTGAGGTATGAAAGATTGGCAGCAGCACCTAAGGAACTTGGCATTCAATCTCCTCTACCTGAATCTGCACAACCTGCTACTTCTCAGTCTTCTTCAAGGAAAAGAAAGAAGATAGAAGCTGAGCCTGAGATCAAGATTCCTGGTCTTGACTGCAATAGGGCTCTCCCTGAAGGTGTTCCTTTCAGGAACAATATGGTCATTGAACAGCCTGAAAGAGGTTTGTTCTTCATTGATGAGTTTGGTGACAAAGCCTTCCAGAGGTGGATTGATATTGATCTATCAGGGATCAAAGCTATGCTAGGCTTTCTGATAATGGCCTCTCCACTCAAGAGTCCTGAGAATGTAAGGTTTTGTCATGACCTGAAAAGAAAAATCAATGAACATCCTGACCAACATGAGCTGCAGTCAAAGAAGCCCAAGCTTGAAGCCCTTGGAATCAAATTGAACTGATGACCTGCCTGAACACCCACCACTATCCCTTTTTGTACTTAGTTTTGTTAGGACTTGTAAATGATATTAATAAGATGATGTTTTTATTATTTCAGTGTCCTTATTTACATTCTAGTACATTCAGTATGAGTAGAAGTCTTTAGCTCACTCATATCTGATCAAAAACACTTAGGAATAATTTATATCCAAATAGGGGGAGATTGTTGGGTCATGTAAAACCCAAGAATGCTTCGAACATGATTTGGACACAAATTAACTAAGTGTTAACTTAAACCGAGAACAATTCAAGTCACTGAGAGAACAGCCTCTCAGTGAGTCATCTTCAGGATGCTTAAGGCGAATTCAAGAAGAAGGATTCACTACTCAGGAAGGCGGTACTCCCTGAGTAGGACTTAAGCCAAAGAAGAAGATGATGGTTTCAGTGAGTATTGGATAAGAGCTCACTGAACCCCAGTCTCCTCAACCAACAAAGTGATTGAATGACTGAGGAACCAACGCCTGAAGAAAAGGCGGGAACAATAGGGAAAAGATCTGAGAAGATAAGAGTGTAAACCCAACACTCTTCTCTTGTCAGACTCTACCTTCCCTATTGCGGCTAAAAGTCATGGAGTGTCAGCCAACAACTCCCAAAGACTTATTTAGCCCTTTCCTATTGGTTCTTGGAAATGACAATTACTATTTGTAATTGTCAGACACGCAACCTCAACAACTTGTATTATATTTAATCACTTATACTTAGAATACTTGTGTATAAATAGATAAACTGTGAGAGAAGTTAAAGTGTGCTTTGTATAATTAAAGTCTTGAACTTTTACAAAGAAACTTCTCTCCTACAAAGAGTATACAACTCACTGAGATAGCTCAGTGGGTATATTGTTACCACTCAAGCAAAGCTTGAGTTTCGATAGGAGACACCCCATACCCTTGTCTATTCAATCCCAAGTGTTTGTTCCGCAAAACACTTGGGTATAGATTCTTGGAATTATTTCTAATAAGAATTTAAACGTTGAAAAATATTGTTGTTTTTACATTCACGTTTTATAACTGTTAGAATAATCCTTAAACATTGTATTAGTCATTAACACTAATAGATTAACTTTCTAGTTAATTCTAATCGTGTAAAGGGACCAACACGAAGATTTATAGTGATTCGGTCACGAAGCTCCTCTTCGCCCTACTCCACTCCCCGAGTACCCAACTCGAGAGTTACTCCACTAATCAACAAGTTCCCTTCTCGGCGGAGAAAACCATACAACATTGCTTACAATATTTTCCGACACTAAGCTAGATGTCGAGTTCATCTTCGGGTACAACCAAACCCGTTATGTTTTATGGCCCAACATAACAAACCTTGTGTTTTAAGGCCTATACACATAAACCGCGTCGCTTACATTATTTTCCGACACTAAGCTAGATGTCGAGTACTAATCTAGCTAGTACCAATCTCACTCACGATCTACCCGATCCTCACAAATCACACAAGCTACAAGATCCACATGATCTACACTCGATCTACCCGATCTACTCACGATCTACCCGATCCTCACGATCTACACGATCAACCCTATCTTCACACGATCTACCTGATCTACTCACTATCAATACAAGCTTCACAAGATCTCCCCGATCTCTACAAGATCACAATGATCCACACAAGATGACTAAACAAGACAGTGACAACTTGATGTATGTTTAGATACAACAAGTAATGCAAGTGTACTACACAATGACTCTAACAACTTGTATCTTCTTGATACTTTATGTTCTTCTCTTGGACTAATAGAGGAATGAAGGTGATCTTTGGTTGGATGAAAGAATCACTCTTAAACAAAAGAAAAACTCTCTAAATGATCAAAGAAAGTGATCTAACTAAGAAGGGATTAGACCAGAGATAATTAACTAGAAAAATCAAGTTAGAAGTGTAAAATGGTCCACTATTTATAGGCAAAGAAAAACTAGCCGTTACAGACAGACGGTACCACTAATTGTCAGACGGTACCACAAAATTTAACGGTACCGTCGGGTATTTAGTGGTACCGTCGGGGACAAAAACGCCCCTCTTTTTGTTTTTAGTGGGGAAGGTTTATTTGGGGATGTTTGGAGCTGCTTTGGGGGGGAAAAGAGCTGTTGGGATTTTTGAAATAATTTTCCCAAATAAAACATTTCTTTATAATCCAAAAATAATTTGTAAAATGTATTTTTGAAAAAATGTTTTGTCACATTTCTAAAAATGTGAAGTTTAGAACAAAAAATTTATTTCTTTGATCATCCGTCAAGTTTTAAATTTGTTTGTTCATACCTTGAGTGATTTACGTCGGGATAGAAATCTACGACTCTGTTGAAGCATACTTGAGACATCGAGAGATGTTGGAGTAAGTATGTATTGATTGTATTTACAAGTAACTTGCGCACTTTACGTTATGCATTACAAGTTACATGTTTGTCATTATTAAAACCGAAGAAACCGTTTAGTTTAAATATCGTAATATTTGCACTCACAATCTCCCCCTTTTTGATGATGTCAAATATGTAAACCGTAACACATAGTAAAATGTAGAAGTTACCTGTTTACACTCCCTTCTCCCCCTTTTGTCGAAGCAAAAAGGTAATTGCCCCGAGCTCTCTACTTCTATCATTCAACTTCTCCCCCTTATTACAACACCTTCCTTTCTCCCTAGAAAGTCGAGCTTGCATCATCCCAATGAAGTCTTCTATCACCACTGTTAAAAAGACTCCATGTTATGTATTCAAATACTCCCGAGCTCCCCCTAGCTCAATGCTCCCCTATGTTAATTGTATTCCCTTCTATTTTTACCTTTTTTTCTAGCGAATCCATGGATCAAATTCTTACAAAGGCTTTTCCTACATCAAGGGTTAGCTTCGTGCAACATAATACATAAAAGAATAGGAACAACATTATAGGGATAGAATACACACAGTAAGACATGCAAGGGTTAAACTATGTTAAAACGTAGCTACAAAAAAAATGAGTTTGATGAGCATATCAAAGTATGCAAGAAGTTAGACACGTGATGAAAGTGTGCCAAAAGGATAAAAAAAAAAAAAAAGGAAAGCCCAAGAAAGTTGAGCGACACAAAGATGTGAATGTGTATTGCAATTCAAAGACACTTTAGTGTCACAACCCGACCGACAACCTAAGGTGTAATTGTTCAATCAATCACATTAACAAGAACGAGATTCGTTCGTTGACTGACACATAAAATGACTTCTTCCAAGTTGTCATTGGCAAGACAAGTTCTAACAAACCTTCTGAACAACATAATCATCTACCTAAGTTGATTGGTGTCAATGACCGTTTGTTGATAAGACATACTCTAAATGATTACTATTATGACAAGTCATGCCATAAAGTAGACTCGATAGAAGTTATACCAAAAAAATGAAAATGAGAACGATATACACCTAGATGCGAATGGAAATGATTCCATAAGATGGGAAGTGTTGGATTTGACCTTTGAGAAAAGGTGAGAAAAGATGGTTTAGATTAATATATCGTTTGCACTGACAATGAAATGCATGATATATTTCAAATGAGAAAAAGAAAATGTGCATGTGATCCTAACAGGATTGTGGGCGAATATCTCTAACAGGGTTGAGGTCACGAAGTTCTAGAATTCTAGTTTTGGATGATGCTAGTTGTGAGTTAGAGATGATTTGGTGTATGAAGGATTTTGTGTGATTGTGTAGTTATACACTTTGGGTATGATGATTGTGAGGATTGAAGGTTATTGAACTAACTATCACTATCAAAAGTGAAGAATAGTTGTAAGGTTTGAGTGTAGTGATCGATGGGTTGAAGATTCTTAAACTAAATATCACTGTCAATAGTGAAGTTTAGTTGTAAAGGTTAAGTGTTGTAGATAATTCTAGGGAATAAGAACCACATTTTTGTGTTCTTGAGAGTGTTTGGTGAAGGACTATATGAATGTGTTTTCGCTCCCCCTTAATCGATGACCATCCGGACAAGATGTGTTTGAAAGAGAATAAAAAAAATAAAGAGGAAAACAAACGTTGACGGAAGCGATGAGCTTAGTAACGTCATGACAAGTGGTGGATAGCATACAATAAACTTCACCTTTGAAGTCACGTAGCTCTTCTCAATCATTGTGAATATTCATAGAACATTCATATGATGAGGCATGTGATTACGTGGAAATGTGCTAAGGGTTAAGAAGATAGAATCTTCAAGGTTGTGGAGTTAGTGATAAGGTTCTAGTGGGGTTATCTTTGATAGAAGAAACTATGTTGATGAAGACGGGTTATCTCAACTTATCCTAGCGGTTCTTTGCTGGAAGTGTGTGGAAGATGAGTGGAATTCGGAAGCATTGGTAGTGTAGAACGAAGGTTGAGAATTGTAGATAAGTTGAGAAGATGATGGATAAGGAAGTAACCAAACATATGGTGTGTTTAGTACCATGCGGAAGTGAAAGGGGAAAAAGCTAAGGAATCAGAAGATAGGCAGAATCTATTCCAATAGGAGACGGTTCTAGTTCATGACTATAGCGACTGGGTTTTGATAGTGCTTTTGAAACTGTGATAATTGAAAACAAAATAAACTGTCTCAGCAGACAACGGTCCGACGATACCGTTAAATTTAGCGGTACCGTCCCCTATTTAAGGGTACCGTGACCTGCTGAGGTCAGTTTTGACCCTGGATTTGATTTTTGACAAATAAATTTCACATCTGTTGTGATTTTTCTGGACCTTATATTAAAGGAATTTATACCAAATAAATTCTTTTATTGATGAATCCAACGGGATTCGATGAACGTTGATCGAGAACGAGAGATGACATTTAATTGCATTTCGGAAATTAAATATACTATAAATATTTCGGATGAAATATTTAAGTTGTCATTGGAATTTAAGAGGATTTTACGAATAAATATCGCTGATTTAGTGAGAATTTTTGACACGAGGAGATAATTTATACCTAATAAATTCTTTTTACGAGATGAACGAGACTAGACGAGAAGAGATGACTTTAAAATTTCCAAGGAAATACATAAGTAGTCATTAGAGGGATATGAATGATGACTTTAATAGTTTAATTTTTCCAATGAAATATTTAGATAGTCATAAGACGAAATTCGAAAGATGTTCTTGAACACACGTAAATTATGAAATTCACGGAGTATGTTCCATCATTCCTAGACATAGACGTAGATAGTTGGATTGTTCGCGTTTGAGAGGTTCGGCAAATTTACAGATTTCGATGTGCTTCGTACGCGGGTGTTTCACGGGGTTTTGAAAGGCGTAAAGCAAGGCCTATGGTGTTGATTCGCAGCAGGGTTTGGGATCTAAAAGAATGATGTATTTAACTGACACAACGGTGGTAGATGTGTGGGTGAGACTCGATTTGGAACATAAGGATGGCTTAAAATTTATTGAGGTTTGGTGTTTTTAGGTTGATTGATGAGATTTTTGGGATGAACATCCATTGTAGTTGTAAGATCACTGCACGTTGGTAGGTGATCAAGATTGACAACGAAAAAGAAGAGACTCAAAAATATCAATCTTCGTATAGGCATATTGCCCTTTATTCAGAAGAAAGAGAGTATCAACGGACTCTTGCCTAGATAGGATGATACGTTGGTTTTCTACCCTAAAACCAATGGAAAAGTTCGATCCTCATTATCAATGAGGTGAGCTTGACACAAAGCACGATGACAAACCTATGGGGATAAAAGGAACTAACAGAAATGAATATACTTGGTCTTAAGAAGTGTATATTCACACGAGGATGAGTGGAACTACTAATCACTTATGGAGTAACTCGTGAGTCCTTTGTCACCCGAAGGTTGATGTTAGTTTTTAGCTTTTGGATGAGCGTTTTAACATATGTTGTTAAAAGGCTTGAATATGATGTTTCGGATATGACATTTAACAATTGCGATCGCAAGTTAAACTTACTTGAATATTTCGGATGAAATATTTAAATTGTCAAACCTACTCCGAGTTCTACTAGGTTTGTATCTAACCTCCCCATGACAAAAGGGTGTATTACTTGGAAGAAAGCGAAATGATGACCAAGGAATTAGGACAATTTCGCGACTACTCTAATTTTTAGATTTTGACACTAGTGTAAGACTAAATGACGTCTAAAAGTTTATAGTGATAGGCGTACCTAAATCATTATGTGTCAAAACAACATAGTGTAGGTGCACAATTAACACACAAATCATGTAAAATGCACATAAGGAACAAATGCAAACATCATACAAAACATGATAACATTTAGCATTTAAGAGCATGTATCAAAGATATACATATCAAGAGATATTATATCGGAATATCTAATCAAAAGCAAAATCTTTATAATAAACAGCATTCAATAATTAATCAAGTAATTACTAAGCATTAAGAAAGCATGGAGGCATTTAATCATATCTCACAAGAACATGTTATCACTTTGAAACACATATGTGGGATGCAATAAATATAGGTTTGCTAAGGAGGATCATAATTACTACTTGTTCAAAATGAAATCCTAATGGGAGATAAAGTTCACCGATGTAAGGTATCTTTAGTCAAATGTAGGAATGAAAATTTTTCAAGTTAGAGAATGAGTATGAGACTATCACTAGTGGTGCTCAATTCAGGCTAAACACGACCATTTTTACGGGTTATACCACGAACCCAACTTCTCTCCTGGAAGCAATTCAACCGTTAGGTCAAATTGAATTTCCAGTGCGATAGGTTCTCCAGTAGTCATTCTCATGTTAGAAAAATTCAAATTCCTATATTTTCCTATCGAAGTGTAGCAAAGATGATATTAGCTTATTCCGCTAATACATGGCCTAATATGACTCAACTAACCATATTTCAAAAGCCGGTTAAGAAGATGACATGTCTTACACAAACTCCTAACAAAGGCAAGCACAATGTTATAATTTCGTGTTTGAGATTTGGAGGCTATTTGGTGGAGATGGTGCACTTCAGGATCTCTTGGGCGACATTGTTATTTTAACATGATTTGGTTTTCTAGAACCAAGAGATGCCCTAATGTAAAACAATGTAGAATCAACTACATCGAGAGTGTTTCAATAATGCTCCTTTGCATATCTTGAGAAAAGAATCTAGTAAAGATTACTTACCTCAATAGATCTTGTGAGTATTATATGATGTATGATTGAAATGAGACATATTGTATCTTTCAATATATGCTTTTCTGAGAGGAAACTTATCACTCTTACGAATGCTTAGTAAAACAAGTATTTTAGTGTATGACCAATTTTACTTGTTTATACAATGACACATGTTGTATTGGGTTATTATTCAAATCTAATATCCTATATTTGTTAACAAGATGCAATATATTCTCTTGTAATATAACCATTCATGTTACAAAGAAAATGAGATGCATATGATATAAATTATCCTTTATCAATCTTTTGATAAGAAAAATACATGTGATTTTCTCGAAAATTGATAACGTACATAATAGTTAATAACATATTATGTGTGACACTTTTACTTGACATGTGATTTTGAGTGTTGAGTCGTTCATGAGCAAAGTTTACATATGTTGTTTGTTTGCTCGTGCTTGGTTTTTTTTCCGGAAATGACACATTTACTAATTGCATTGCAAAGTCAATTACTTGAATATTTCAGATGAAACATCCAAGTTGTCAATCCTACTTAGTTGTGTATTTTATGCATCTTTTAAACATATTAGTTTAATGTTTGGAACACAATCATTGGACAAGAAGACTCAATATGGCATCTTCAACACAAGTGTGAGTTATGATCCGATGCATATTATTTTCGTCTTGAGAGGACGTCATTATTTTCATAACAACCGAGTGTGATTGAGTATGTAAATTCAAGATAATATATTTTGTTATATTTTGATGTTATCTTGAAGCTAGACAAATAATGACTCCAATTTCATGTCCAAACTCGAAAACTTGTCAATTAGATTCGATGATGATATCAATCATAATTTGAATAATGAATTGATATGTACTCGAAATCTTTCTTGACCCTCACGATCGCTCATTTTAAAAAGAAAATAAAAACTTAAGGAATGTGTTCCATTTATTCTAATACTAGTTGTATATGTGAGGTTAATGTATAACAATGTATACCTAGCTTGACTTTATTTATTTTCTTTTAAATGAATTGATTTCCTCCCCATTTCAAAGATTTTTACCAAGTCACTTTGAAAATACATCAATGTTCAAAAGTTGAAACGCCCTTTTTTAGTTTAACAAAAAAATTTACGTAAACGGCATGACCAAAAAGACCTTTAGTTGAAAATAAAGGACTCTAATATACTTTCATTTAGAATTAATTCATAAAAGTATTTTTCAAATGAAAGTAGGCTCAACTTCGTTTAAAATGATGGGTGACACGACTCCTACGGACTTATGATTGATTTTATATGAGTTTCTGAAAATAACCCCGTTCTGAAAACATACAGACAGATACACGGTACCATTAAATACCCCACGGTACCGTTAAATATAACGGTACCATCCTATATTTAGTGGTACCGTCCACTGTTGTTACAGTTCTGTCTCAGATTGATTTTCTGTTTCGACGTAATGAAGAGATGTAAAACTTAGTAAACTAGATACCGAACATGTAGAATATGTTAAGTAACATTTCTACGTTTAGGACTAAGAAAAACATTTGTGAACATATATTTATGATAAAACAACGAGTTGTCCCAAATGCTCCTTTCAAAACCGCATCACTTTATGACACGTTGTATAAACATTACCGGACACTTACAAACTTTATTCTTTTATTGTTTTAAGAAAACATTTAAACTAGTATGACAAAGTATACTTAACAACAAAACTTGTAAGTATAAAGCAAATAAATACTTTTCATACTTTATCCCTCTCATGAGTAATTTGATACATGGATCGTACTCAATTTTGAAAACCTTTTGTTTTAAAATTTTGAGCGACCTGGCTCTGATACCAATTTTGAAAAATGTAGAGGGGGAGGGGGGCGGGGGTGAATACGTTTCCATTTAAAAACTTAAAAACTTTTGTATCAAACACCAGAGCAAGTGTGACATAATATGAAAAGTGTCAACACTAGTCTTACACGAACTAGAGATAATATAAAGCAACAAGTAAGGCTTGTCACAATAACACAAACTTAGGCATATTAGTAATAACATGCCATGACACAAACACAACTAACATGATGTAAGCAACAAACCACACAAATATAAATGCAATGCAAAGTATAAATGTAAAGCGGTAAATGCAAGAATAAACGTAAAAAGATAAGTAAAGAAAGCGCAAACCGGACATGAAGTGTTAGGAATTAAGCTTAAGCAGTTAAGACTGTTGGAGGTAACAGTTAGAACTATTGAAGGAAGAAGTTAAGACTGCTGAAGGAGTGTTGAAGACATGAGCAGTTAAGACTGTTGAGTGAAGAAGTTAAGACTGGTTATGATTTATGTAAAGTAGATAATTATGGAAAATATATTGTGTATATCGTATAAGAATAGATTGATAGTTATCTTGTATAGGAATCCTTAGTCTATAAAAGGATTGCCTAGGTTAACATACAGAGGTGTGAGTTCATACGTATTAGAAAGATTCAAGGTTGTAAACCCTAGTGATAGGAAGATCACTCGTATTATTATTCTAATAATATTGAATCGTTAAAGGTTATTATTTTGTGTTTCTTTGTTTATTCAATTCATACAAAACACAACAAGGTCTTCTAAGTGCTAGCTAGTAAATTCCGCGTGCTAGACTAAGTATAATTCTTCGTATCACATCTAACACAAGGAGTGTGTGTAGATCCGGTCAAGTGGTATCAGAGACAGGTTGCTGATACATCGATTTAGAAGATCCGAGAAGAACAAAGATGGACATGGAAACTACACCATCCACAACCAACATTGCTGCTAAGCTTCCTATGCTTAAACCTAATGAGTTCGACATGTGGAGACTTCGTATTGAGCAGTTTTTCCAAGTGCAAGACTATGCACTATGGGAAATCATTGAAGATGGAAACTCGTTTACCCCTGTTGAAACAACAACTGTTGTTGAAGGTAAATCTGAGACTACAGTGCAGACAAAGCCAATTTCTAATGAAGAGAAGGCAAGATACAAGAATGACCTTAAAGCTAGAAGTTTGCTTCTGATGACCATTCCTAATGATCAGTTGCTGAACTTTAGTAAGTTCAAGTGTGCTAAATCTCTTTTTGAAGCTATTGTTGCAAGATATGGTGGGAATGAAGCCACGAAGAAAACTCAGAAGACTCTTCTCAAGCATCAGTTGGAGAACTTTACTGCAACAAGTAATGAGTCGTTGGATCATATGTTCAATAGGCTTCAAAAGTTGGTGAGTCAACTGGCTATTTTAGGGATTGAGATGCCTCAGGAAGATCTCAACTCAAAGTTTCTAAGAAGTCTACCTTCTGAATGGGCTATGCATGTGGTAGTATGGAAAAACAAGCCTGATATAGATTCCATGAGCTTAATGGATCTATATAGCAACTTCAAGATAGTTGAACATGAGATTAAGAAGTCTGCTGGATCAAGTTCAAGCTCAAGCTCAGGGAATTTGGCCTTTGTATCAACTCCCAGTTCCTCAAATCCAGATGAAGAAGTGCAAGTTGCTGGAACAGTTGGAACAGCTAGTGCAAATATTGGTACTGCTAGCACCTCGAGCAGTACTAGTGGACTTTTGAATGATGATACTTATTGTGCTTTTCTGACTACTCAGCACAATGGAAGTATGTTGACTCATTCAGATCTTCAAGAGATTGATGAAGATGATATTGAAGAGATGGATATTAAGTGGCAGCTCTCTCTTCTCAGTTTGAGAGCTAGAAGATACTTGAAGAAGACTGGCAAGAAGATTGTCATAAACAGTAATGATGTTGCAGGGTATGACAAATCCAAGATTGAGTGCTACAATTACCACAAGAAAGGTCATTACTCAAGGGAGTGCAGATTGCCAAGTCAACAAGATGGAAAGAGTAGAGCATATGGAAACAAGTCAAGAGTTGTGGAGGTTACTGATTCAAGCTCGAAAGCCATGGTTGATATTGATGGCTTAGGATTTGACTGGAGCTATATTGCAGAGGAGGAAGCAGAAGCATCTACAGAGGTTGCTCTCATGGCATTTTCTGATTCTGAGGTACAAGTTTCAAAATGTTCTAAATCTTGTGAATCTTTAAAAGAATTAGAAACACTTAAAACTAAATATGAGAGTCAGTGGAAAGAATTAAGAGAAACTACTTTTAACTTAGCAAATCATAAGAGAGCTTTAGCTGTGTTAGAGGAGAAAATTATTCATTATCAAAACAATGAGTCTAAGTTTTCTGATGATATGATTATTGTTAAGAGAGACTTAATGTTTAGAGAGAATGAAATTACTGTTTTAAAACATGAGCTAGAACAGGTTAAGAAGGCTAAGGAGAACATTCAGATGAGTGTAGATACACTTGAATACACATCACAAGGTTTTAAAAAGATAATTGAGAGTCAGATTCAGAATAAAGCTAAGTCAGGTCTAGGATATAAGTCAGTTCCACCTCCTTATAGAGGAATTCCATCACCTAAAGGTATAGACTTATAACATACAGGACTCCCTGAATTTCAATTACCTGAACTTAACTATGGTCCTCAACCTAAGAAAGATGTAGTTGATAAACTTGTGTTTGTTAGTGCAAGTGATAAATCACTATCTGAGGACAAGGTGTCTTCTGATAGGTCCTCACCTAAGGACTCAGATGCTCCAACAATTGAGGAATGGACTTCTGATGATGAGGATGATCAGGATGTGGTTAAGCCTGTTAGTGCAAATGTGGAGGAACCAAAAGTTCCAAAGATGGTTAAACCTGAGACTGTTAGGCCTAGTTCAAATGCCAAACCTTTTAGACCAACAGTTAGGTATGCAGAGATGTATAGAACTAAAAACAAGCCAAGAGGTAACCAGAGGAATTGGAATGACCTCAAATCCCACCAATTAGGAAAGGATTTTGTTTGCTATAGGAAAGCTTGTTACTCTTGTGGTAGTTTTGATCATCTTGCAGATTATTGTGATAAATGGGTATCTGGATATACAAGTCATAGGTTGAGCATTGCAAGACCTCAATATTTTCCTAGGAATGATAGGATGATACCTAGATCAGTTCTTTTAAGGTCTGGACCTAGAGCAGTTCCAACTGCTAGACCAGCAGTTCCAACTGCTAGACCAACAGTTCCAACTGTCAGACCTATGAGACCAATTCACCCAAGGCCACCAGTTCAAAATCAAATAAATGTTTTTAAACCATCTTACACAACTGGTAAAAGAACTTTTTATGAGAAAGCAGTGGTGAAAAACCAAGTTTGGAAACCTAAGGTAACAACTGCCAAGCCAGCAGTTCCAACTGCTAGCAGGGTAATTGGTACTGGTGTGAATAAAAACACTACTAAGGGAAACATGGGAAATGGAGTGAATGCTACAGCATGTTGGGTATGGAGACCAATTCAACCCAATGGTGCTAAGACTGTTTTGAAAAGAATAAATTATATTGATGCTAGAGGAAAGCCTAAGTCTAATTTGGCTTGGGTTCCACAAGGAAATTAATTTTTTCTTGTTATATGCATTGTTAGTCATGTGCTTGTATTTGAAATTCTTTGTTTTTGGACTAACCATTGCAGGATTGGAGAATAAACACCAAGGGATTATGAATGCTTGATGTTTTGGACTAAATGGTGTTCTGGAGTTTAGTATGTGATTCTTGCATACAACAAATGGTAATTGGTTCACCATGTCTTATCCACATAAGAACCAACTAGTCCAGAGCAAACGGTTTCTGGTAAAGACTAATCAAATCCGTTTATGGTTGACAATTTACCAAAAATTGTATGGTTATCAGCTCACCATATCTAAATGTGAAGAGTTGGCTAGTCCAAAGCAAACGGCTATTGGTAAAGACATATCAAATCCGTTGATAGCTAATAGTTTGCTAAAAACTATGTATGAGCCATGTTATTTTAAAATTCTTATTTCAAAAGGTTGGGACGGCTCAAATAAATTTTTTCAACAGTTGAGACGGGTAGTACAAAATATTGGAACGGTTCAACTAGCCGTTATGACTGACGTGTCGGTAATTAATTTTGGAGTAAAACCTAGCCGTTGGCGGTTTGTTGAGATTTTTACTGGTTGAATTACGGATTTCAAGGGATCCTCTTATATATATTTTTAACTTTTATTTTATTATATTCTTATACTAAAATAAATAGTTACCATATTTCTTAAGTCGGTCAACTTTAAACCCTAACTCTCTCCATAAACTCTCAATTTTACTTTCATCTTCTATCTTTTCACTCACCATTATTACTATTCACGGTTGTTCACTAACATTTTCTACTAAGAATGGCAAGATTGGATTTTGCTAAGCGTCACAACCAGGTTGCGTTTTTAGAAAGAACATAGCAAGGAGATGGGCCAAAATTTTATGAGGTTGTGGATTTTCTCAACCAATCTCACATAAGGTATGCTCTAACTGTTTCTCCTACTCTTTTTGTTTCGCACATCACACAGTTCTGGCAGAATTCATCTATCTTGACACGTGATGATGGAAACTTAGAAATTCATACTAAAGTAGATGGCGTTAAATTTGTTGTTACCGAGTCTATACTTAGGAGACATCTTAAATTAAATGACTCAGATGGTATCGACACCATGCTAAATACTGAAATTTGGGAAGAACTTGAAAAAATGGGGTATAATACATCTGAACATAAATTGACTTTTCAAAAGGCATGTTTTTCACCCCAATGGAGATTTTTGATACATACTCTTCTATTATGTTTAAGTAATAAACAGACTGCTTGGGAACAATTCAGTAGCAATATTGCTATTGCTCTCATTTGCTTGTCTACAAACAGAGTTTTTAACTGGTCAAAATATATTTTTGAGGGTATGGCATCAAATGTTGATAGTAAAACAAAGTTTTTAATATATCCCAGGTTTGTTCAAACAATTTTGAATAAAAAGAAAAACCTGCTTACAGAACCAACTAAAAATTTTCCTACGCCTAGTCTTCAATCAAAGGTTTTTCAAAATATGACTATGGCTAGTAAACATTTTCAAGGGGAACCAGTTCCATTATTTCCTCAAATGATTCAAACTGAGTTGGGTGAAGGTTCAGCAGTTCCAACTGATCCCCATCACACATCTACTCAAGACTTTGAAACAACCCAACCACCACCCATCACTTATAAGAAAAGGTCTAAACCTAGTCTAACTAGGGTTGTGACTGAATCCTTGCCCAAAGATTCACCTCTCATAGCAGGTAATACAGCTAGAAGTGATGAGGGTAGTTCTTCACAAACTGAATTGACGGCTTTATGTACCAAGTTAGTAGCTCAGGTTGACACTTTGGAGAAGGAGCTAAAGCAAACCAAGGAGGAATTCAAAGCTCACAAGGAGACATTTGCCAGAGTTTACACAAAGCTAACAAAAAGGGTGAAGAAGCTTGAAGAACAGTTGCAAAAGAAAAGGGCAAGAGTGGTATTGGATGCTTCTTCTGATGATGATGATTCAGATGGCTCTGAAGGGGATGATGAAAATTCTTCCAAACAGGGGAGGAAGTTTGGTAAAGAAAGCAAATTTGGAGATAGATCAGGATCTCAGGGGAGGTATGAAGACAGTTCTGAACAAGAAAAAGGTTATGATAAAGGTTCAGGTTCTGGTAATATTCATGAAGATTCAGCTGAAGCAGTTCCATATGAAGAAGCAGTTCAAACTGCTGAGACAGAGCAAGTAACAGTTCAAACTGCTGAGTCAGAACAACAAGCAGTTCCAACTAAAGAAACTTCTGCTGAACAAGAATATGAAAGGAGAAGAGCAAATAAAGGAAAGAAACCTATGACATCTGAAGAAGAGGTTGCTGTTCAAGAACTTGAAAGACTTAAAAGGTTGAAGCCAAAAACTAAAGAACAGATTGATCATGATGCAGAGGTTGCAAGGCAAATGTTAGAAGAAGATTTGGCTGATAAGGAAGCTGAAAAGGAAGCTAAACAAGCCCAGATGGATCATGATGAAGAATTTGCAAGGAAATTAGCTGCTGATGATATAAGGAATATAGCTGAATTCATGGGAAGGAAAAGATCAAATGAAGTAGATGAAGAAGAATTCAATGATCAGTTGCAATATTTTCTAGATTCTGATGTGATGGTCGGAGCACAAGCTTTTATGGTTCTTAAAGATCAAGAGTTAAATGAAGATGAGAAGACAGAGGAGCTTAAGGAATTTATACTCAAGAAGAATGGAGTTACAAAGTGGGAAGATCTGATTCATAGAATAAGAGAAAGCCAGAAGTCAGGGTACAAGACTAAGTTACCTACAAGAAGAGAACTTGTTGAAGATATGAAGCATAATTTGAAGAACTCAGCAAATTACTCTATGAAAGATTTCAAGGGAAAGTCTTATGCTATTATTGAAAAAGAATTCTGTGAAACTTATGCAGTTTTGAATTCTCCAAAAAGAAGTGTCAAAACAGGTAGGAAGAGGGAAGCAGAATCTATGGAATCAGAAGTTGCTAAGAAACAAAAGTTTGATGAAGAAGGATTAACTGATGAAAAGATTAAAAGCATGATGGTAATTATTCCAGAGGATTCTTACATTAAACCTTTGCAGGTCAAACATCCAATTATTGACTGGGAAGTGTTTACTGATGGTAGAATGAAGGGTTGGAAGATTATCAGGTTAAGAGATATTTCTGAAAGATATAAGTTGTTTGAAGATTTGCTTAAAGGCTTTGACAGAGAAGATCTAAATCAGCTGTGGAGCTTAGTAAAAGAGAAGTTCAGAGATATTGATCCTGTTGAAGATAAAGACAAAGAACTATGGGTTCAATTGAAGAGATTGTATGAACCAGATGGTGGAGAATCGATTTGGAGATTTCAAGCTCAAGTCAAGGATATTTCTTGGAAGTTATTTGGTACATGTGGAGTACACAGAGTATCTACAAAGGAAGGATTAGAGATATATATGTTGGTTGAAAAATACTATCCACTCAGACCAGGTGTGTTGACTATGCTGGTATTTACTAAACTGGAAGCTAATGAAGAGTCTGAGATGGCTAATATGCTGGTAACGAAGATATTCAACCTTGCATAAGAAGTAAAAGCTGGATCTAAGAGATTTGCTTGATGGGTATTTGAAAGAATTTTCAGCATTAAGAAGAAGAAGCTTAATTTGAAGAAACTTAATGATTGGGAAGAAATCATAAGTTTAGGGGAGGATTGTTAGGAATTAAGCTTAAGCAGTTAAGACTGTTGGAGGTAACAGTTAGAACTGTTGAAGGAAGAAGTTAAGACTGCTGAAGGAGTGTTGAAGACATGAGCAGTTAAGACTGCTGAGTGAAGAAGTTAAGACTGGTTATGATTTATGTAAAGTAGATAATTATGGAAAATATATTGTGTATATCGTATAAGAATAGATTGATAGTTATCTTGTACAGGAATCCTTAGTCTATAAAAGGATTGCCTAGGTTAACATACAGAGGTGTGAGTTCATACGTATTAGAAAGATTCAAGGTTGTAAACCCTAGTGATAGGAAGATCACTCGTATTATTATTCTAATAATATTGAATCGTTAAAGGTTATTATTCTGTGTTTCTTTGTTTATTCAATTCATACAAAACACAACAAGGTCTTCTAAGTGCTAGCTAGTAAATTCCGCGTGCTAGACTAAGTATAATTCTTCGTATCACATCTAACATAAGGAGTGTGTGTAGATCCGGTCACGAAGATTTATAGTGGTTCGGTCACAAAGCTCCTCTTCGCCCTACTCCACTCCCTGAGTACCCAACTCGAGAGTTACTCCACTAATCAACAAGCTCCCTTCTCGGCGGAGAAAACCATACAACATTGCTTACAATATTTTCCGACACTAAGCTAGATGTCGAGTTCTTCTTCGGGTACAACCAAACCCGTTATGTTTTATGGCCCAACATAACAAACCTTGTGTTTTGAGACCTAAACACATAAATCGCGTCGCTTACATTATTTTCCGACATTAAGCTAAATGTCGAGTACTAATCTAGCTAGTACCAATCTCACTCACGATCTACCCGATCCTCACAAATCACACAAGCTATAAGATCCACATGATCTACACTCGATCTACTCACGATCTACCTGATCCTCACGATCTACACGATCAACCCTATCTTCACACGATCTACCCGATCTACTCACTATCAACACAAGCTACACAAGATCTCCCCGATCTCTACAAGATCACAATGATCCATACAAGATGACTAAACAAGACAGTGGCAACTTGATGTATGTCTAGACACAACAAGTAAACAACAAGTAATGCAAGTGCACTACACAATGACTCTAACACCTTGTATCTTCTTGATACTTTGTGTTCTTCTCTTGGAATAATAGAGGAATGAAAGTGATCTTTGGTTGGATGAAACAATCACTCTTAAACAAAAGAAAAACTCTCTAAATGATCAAAGAAAATGATCTAACTAAGAAGGGATTAGACCAGAGATAACTAACTGGAAAAATCAAGTTGGAAGTGTAAAATGGTCCACTATTTATAGGCAAAGAAAAACTACCGTTACAGACAGACGGTACCACTAATTGTCAGACGGTACCACTAAATTTAACGGTACCGTCGAGTATTTAGTGGTACCGTCGGGGACAAAAACGCTCCTCTTTTTATTTTTAGTGGGGAAGGTTTATTTAGGGATGTTTGTAGCTGTTTGGGTTGGGGGGGGGGGGGATAGTTTTTGGGATTTTTGAAATAATTTTCCCAAATAAAACATTTCTTTATAATCCAAAAATAATTTATAAAATGTATTTTTGAAAAAATATTTTGTCACATTTATAAAAATGTGAAGTTTAGAACAAAAAAATTATTTCTTTGATCATCCGTCAAGTTTTAAATTTGTTTGTTCATACCTTGAGTGATTTATTTCTTTGATCATCCGTCAAGTTTTAAATTTGTTTGTTCATACCTTGAGTGATTTATTTCTTTGATCATCCGTCAAGTTTTAATATTCTTTATTTCATTCGAGCATTTCCTACGTTACTAAATTAGTGGCTAAATTATATATTTAAAAGATCTCTATGTTTTTAGAACAGGGATGGCTGCGGCTGGCCGCGTTGCGGCCTGGCGGGTTTTTTTGTCGTTGTATATGGGTTTTGAGAAAATGGTATTAATTGTAAGTGAAGTAGAAACTGCTAAGGCATTGAGGTTAAGGGCAAGATACCGAAAGGAAATCATTTGTATAATAATGATACAATTCGATCAAATGAATTTGTGTTCCATTTATATGAGAATTTGTAATAAATAAACTACCTGATAGCAATAACCTCTTTAAAAACTTCAAAAAAAAATCATATTTGTGAAATGCGTCTAATGCAGGAACACCAACCTGTTTGGTTCGGCTGAGCCATTGTCATCTATCCTTTAAAACTATTTTAGAACAGGAAATGAAACGACATTGTCTTGGTATCTTAGCAGCTGGAAATGAAACCGACTAATGAGACTGGAAATGGGCAGAACAGCAGAACCTGAACAGACAATAACCAATTCAAAACTACATAAGAAAGATGCTCCAACTACCAATTTTATAACAAAACCTACATTTTCTAAAAATTGTGCGCTTACACATTTTATCTTCCCTATAGGTCGTATATCAATACCCGTCTCTTCTCTCTCATCCTTGTGTAACAAAACTACAAATGAGGATCAAACCTGTGACAGATGACAAAACAAGATACATTAGCACAACATAAATGACAATGCGTATAATCTGAAGCATGAACTTCTAAATGCAACAATCCATTTTCAGATACATAATTCATTCTTGGTAATTATAGAGAGATATGCATCCAAATACATCAGTTTGAATACCCATATGACGCACCCTGCATCAGCTTAGTTGTTGTTCTGAACGAATATTGTTTACCTTCTGGTACATTGTCATAACCACCTCCTCTACTTCGATCCACACCTTCAAATATATCATCCCTTATCACAGATTCAGAACCTGAAAAAGCCTTTTTAATTGTCAAAACCTAACAATGAATTTAGATGCAAACTTATACATCTTTGCGTAGCTTCAGTATCCCTATAGAAATGATTTTTAGATAGCTCTCATTGCAGCAACTTAACAAATCATGTTTTATACCTTTAAATGAAGAATATATCATGCCGGTTACGTACATATGTAAATTGGGTTTTAAATGATCTAGCTACGACTTAATATGCTCTACTTAACTTTGGATAACCTAGGCTACGCCATGAAATGACCCTCTTTGACTCGTTACCTGACCTGCTCGGTCTCACTCCATCATCTTTCAAAGCGATACTCTTCTTCCCACCTCACATGCGCGACATGGATAAACTTTCGCTGCTTTTCCACATTAAAAGAAGCCAATGTTAGTATGACACCTAATAGGAAAAATCAATAACATAGAGATTTTAGTGACGCTTATCAGAACTAAATAATAAAGAGCGACTCATTTACCTTGTAGCCATTGTCGACAAAAAGCTCCATCGCAGCCGACTGCAACAGGAATTAAAATGCAATTGTAAATTAAAAATCATGACTTTCGTCTAATGAAAATCAAAAAGTAAGTAACTAAATTACAATTTCATATCCAATAACCAAAAATCATGAGCTGGAGTAACCCAACACGAAGCAAGCTATTGGAAATTCCTATAATTTTCGGAAACAGGTGCTGAAACAGAAACCTGTAACTGTCAGCCCCATCAAGTACCAATATAGTACATGGAAAAAGCAGTGATGATAGTTATCTGCTTTTTGGTCTGATTTCGCGCATTAAAAATAGGGTATCATCGACATTTGACCCTTTTCCCCTTGTAATAAAGGTATTTAGTTTTAGATATTCACGATAAAAACACAACGCAAATTGACCCATCCAAAACTCAGGAATAAATGGTTCAAGATTACCAACTCTATGCAAGCACTCACGGGCACAACAACAGAAGGACTGATTAACGTACCTTCAATGCAATAATTCTTCAATCTCATTGTTTCTGAGTCCATCTTCACTTGTGCTTTTGCTTGATGAGCACAGATAACTATAGTTCCTTTCGTAATTGTCATTCCTGTTGTTACTCTTTTGTGACTCACTAATACTTCTACTATGTTTTTTGTCATACAATTATTTCTCCTTTTGATGTGCCGCTGACCATTCAGCACCACCACCACACCTCGAGAAAAAAAAATAACAAATGGCAAAACCATCAAAGGAAGGCATTAATATGGGTTAGGCTAACCCACTAAAAAAAGATGAAAAGTTAAAATAACCTACACCAAGAAGCTTTGAAGGCAATTTAATATTGCACCACTAACCTGCATCTCAAAGTTAAAGAGATAAAGCAACATTACATTGAGAAAGAAAGTAAGAAATGATTAGAATGGAAGTATGGTTATAGGAAAAGTAGAAAGAACATACTACTCAATATTTATGTTCTATCTTATTTCTTAACAAAATCACAATTCCACCATGTACATGTATAAATATAAAACAAATAATACAAAAAATAATGAAGACATCATACCTGTATTTAGACATTTTGCCTTTGAGAACTTTTGTGACTGTAAATTGTCAGGTAACTTGTCATTATTGTGGTTCGGCACCAATTTCTCACCGTTCAAGTTTTTAGCAGGGACTTTTTTTTACCCCTTCATTTGCCACCATGATCATTGCTTTTAGAGCTTCCTCTAATGACTTTAGCAAATATTGGCTGAGATCATGAGAGATAACATAAAATATTCAGGTTACAAATACAAATCTAAGGTAGCATAAACATAAGGGGTGTTTGGCTACACTTATTCGAGGTACTCAACCATGTGCCTATTTGCTTATTCAAGAGCTAAAAAAGTGTTTCTGTTACTTTTTAGCAACTGTTAAGAATGTAGCCAACATATATTATAAGTTGTGAGAGACATAAAGAAGAGATTTCTGAAACATTTATGCACTGACCTCGTAGTCTTGACAATTCAACCCGACCCATATCCAACTTGAACTGCCCATTGTTTTCAGTGCAGATGATCATGCCATCATCTTCTTACTCTGAAACCAAATGTTATTAATGAATACTCAAGGCCACAATCAACTAAAAAACTTATGCCACCGTTAAATACCAAACACGACTTAACAACAATACCAACTTAACTTTACCACATTATATACACAATTACTATCTTTCAACGTCCAGCTTTAATTTGAGCTAAAAAATATAGAATGCACATAATATATTGGGCAAAGTATAGACCTGGAATGGACGATGGCCGATGTTCCCCTTTCAGTAGCACGTTTTTATTGGCTTGCCAAATCCATGAATTGTTCATTTTATGAGATAATTAAAACTTTATGAATAACTTAAATCATATAAAACCTGCGGCAAATAAAGTATTACACAGAAGCAAACTCAGAAAAAAAAAATAAGTTACCAAACCACACCAAAGTATACAACCAAACATCATAACTAAACGATATACTGAGTCATAAAAGCAAACAGTTGGTATGCATTTATACTAAACAATATAAGTAACACCTTACTTCATCATATAAACTAACAAAATCAAAAACCCACATCACCGATGACAATTTACAACAAATCCTTATCATGGACTTCAGTAAAATGAAACACAAAATACGCAATGTACCTATAATAATCAAAAACCATAGTAGAAAAAGGTATACCTGAAATAATCAAAAACCATAAGATACCAAAAACATAATAAACAACAATACCTTATATCCCCGCCTTTGATATAACTACTATGTCCACCACCACCACTATCATTCTTCCCACTTGATCTCCTAACTTCCGTCGAGACCGTCGTCCACCACTTCACCGTCACCAATATTCTTTTATGCATTATGTTGTGTTTTTTCTTTCATAGCATAATGATTAATGTTTTTTTTTCTTTGAAAGCAGGCATGTGTAGTACAAAAGAGGTTTAGTTTTTAATACATAAAGATGTGGCAATCGTAGTATAACCATATGCTAGCTATTCCTCTTCCAGGTTACCATCATTTACCTTGTAAACAATATCTCTTGCAACATGTTGTGTACTTAAAGTGACCTTCTATCAACGTTTACATTGTTTTCTTTAACAATACCAGGCATTGTGAACAAATATGACCATGCTTCATAAGTGAAACACATTAATACTCTACACACGCAAAACAAACAAAATGCCTTTATTAGCAGTTTAAGTTTTTATTTTTATGGTAAAGACATGGCTTTTGAATTTTGATGCACCATTAGTTTTTGATTCAACAAGAGCAATATTTGGTACTTAAGATTGCTATCATTGATTATTGGTAGGTTCTGTCAAGTGTATGTTTAATAATTGAAGATAATTTCAAAGTGTTGGCGAACTATGAAAGGTTAGTAAATTTTCGCCATTTGGTTCCACGTTTGTAGGATACGCATTCTATTTTCAACTTTACTCTTACTACCTTTATTTGAAGTTCTTTTATAATTCACATCCTATTTTCGAAAACCTTAATTTTAATGCTGGTAAGAGTTAACTTAGGACTTGCCAAATTACAACTCGTATGTCATATTAAAGGACAATCGTCGTTTGTCACAATAACAAACATAAATGAAGTTTATTATTTATATGGATCTTTCTTGATTTTGAAGTGCACGGTGTTGCATGCTATGACGTCCACTACAACATGTAGGACTTGATGGGCAGACCTGCAGAGCTTTTGTTTCCTGGTAGAAAGAAGAATTTGGTTGGGGAGAAAGCTCTCATTAGGTTAAAAAAGCTCGCCTAATTAGCAACTGCTCCGAGTCACGTCTTGGATCCAGTTAATATCTCACACAAGTGAGCACAAGTCGTTGTCAAATTGAATTTTCAGTCTTCTTTTTCAACTAAAATTGAAGTTTCCTCCATCTTAATTCCTACGGTATCTTTCAACAATTTTTGATAAATTGTTTGTTTTAATTGATCCATTAAAGCGTGATTTCAAGTTATAAAACCTAAATTTTGATTGAGCCTCCCTTTTTATCTAAACTTAGGATTCTAATCTATAGGTTGTGTCCACCAGGTGTTCGATATAACGTTGATTTTTTCTTATACAAGATTGGTTTACTTTAAATGTGGGTTTTCAGGTATATTTGGGGTTACATATGAGTGGTTTCCCGTAGCCTCGCTCAACCCATCCTGTCCACACAAATCCAGGTGTTTTTTCAACTTTTAAGTTTTTGTGTTGAAGTACAGCTTATGTGACCAGTTAGTTTTAATCATATAGGTTGTAAAAAGGTGGTAGAAAGTTATTTTGTTGTTCATGTTTTAGTGCTTGGAAACTTTTGTAATTATTTGAGTGAGAAGCATTATGGTCATGTAGCTGCAAAGAAGTCAACAAACTGTTAGTGCTGAAATAATATTTTGATAAATTGTTAATTTAAAATTGATAGTATTAATTCAAATAGCTAATTTTGTATGCTTGATGTGGATCTTATGCTTAAATTATTCTAAAGTTAGTCTTCTACTTACATTTTTGTTAAATTAACATGCTCCTAAGTGTTTTTGCCATTAGTTGAAATATTGGGATGGAGTTTACTTCTATGTATTTGACTTGAGATTGTATGCCTAACTATATTTATCTAATCACGATGTTTCTTGTAGGATGTTGATCCTCTTGAGTAGGTTGCAATAATGGGGATCGAGTGGCCGGAGTTATGAATATAATGTGTAGACCATGCCTAAGAAGTGCGTTAATTTCGACCCCCTTACTATTAATTAGTCTAATGGGACAACTTGGATTATCAATTATCTGTAACTGGTCAAAAAAAAAAAAAAAAAAAAAGATAAAAAAAAAATTAAAAAAAAATAAAAAAAATTGGGCATGTTTAGAAATGTCAAAATTGATTTAAGGTTCAAAAAATTCTGAAAAACAAGCTATTTGGATAATGTTACAAGCTGATGGAAATGCACCTTGGTTGACTTATAGCCGATCCATTTAACCATTTGCTTTATACTTAATTTTTTACTCCGTATTTGACAATTTTGTTAATTTTACAACTGTTTTAAAATGCAATCCCAAACACCAACTAATTATGTTTTTAAGTTACTGTCCGAGTATACGAACACTAATAATTATAGTGTAGCTACTCTACTATTGTTTGGGATTGGGATGATATTTTGCTTATACTAAGCTACCGAGCTACCAATAGGCTATTCCGCGAGACAAGGATTGCTGCTATTCCATGAGACGGAGGCGGAAGTGGATCATGGGGATAACTAACTATGTACATCCTTTCACTAAACTGATTTATCCCCAAAATTTTAAATCTTCCAAAAACAAATTTTTGGCTATTACTGCATTTGTAATCACTATATTAGATGTTCTGGAAACTTTATGAAAAACAAGATCATCATTTTGCTTGCAAGATATGTAGAATTTGAGAAATTTTATCGCATATAAATTACCTTGCCACCAAGTTCCCCTAGCAAGAAAACCATCATATTTGAATTCTTTTAACATAATTAAACAGTGCCATGTTTATGAATCAAGGATACAAGAGTTTCAAATAATTCCCATACAAGAGGCACGAAAATAACAAGAATCGATGTGTGTAACACCACTATCATCTCGCGGTTGAAACTTAGTCCTCCCGACAAGAGGTTTCTATTGAAGTTTAACGAAAATAGTTTCTCGTAGCTGTTTATTTCTATCATCTAATGCAAACTTTTGTTTCATGTTATGATTTTTTATATGCAAAATTCTTTTCGCATTGAAGAGTTGTGAAAATTTTCGCTTATTGTTTGAGAATTAATATTTGTAACTTTTAAGTATTTGAACTTTTGTTTTCAAACTTTCTATAAGCCACCCGTGATTTATCACGAGTTTATAGGCTAGTATACTTATAATAGTTTTCCTATAGAACTTCAATAGTGATCCATCTAACCAATTTAATATTATAACAGTTCTTTGCATTGTACTCAATTGTGTAAACATGATACATAACTAAACTAAAGCAGGACATTAACAACTCAAATATTGATTTCATACATAATGAAAAAACGAAAAGACTAGTACCTTTACTTCAATCTCCAACAATTAAACAAACATAATGCAAAAACCAGTACCTTTATTTCAATCTCTAACAAATAAACAAGCTCAATATTTTAAAGCAAACACGGGATTTAAATCTTGATGTTCTAACATGATTTTCTTTTTCTTACTAGCACGGATAGTTGCCGCACCATTCATGGCATATTTTTCCTTATTGGGACATGTGCTAGCGTTATGACCAACCCCTTTACGTCTTTTTTCCGTTTCCATTCCACCTTTAACTTGTTTGTTTTTGGGACGTCCTTTTGGTTTTGACTTAGGAGGACACTGAACCACCTTTATCACATCAGTCACAAGCTCATCATTATTCATCAATGTAGAATTTATGGACGATTTGTTGTGTGTTGGAGAACCCACTTCGCGACTCCATCGGGAAGGCCAATAAGTTATAGGAATGTTAAAACAATCCTCGTGAATAAGAACACATAATATATGCCGACATAATATACCAACAAACTCATAATTCTTGCAACTACACTTACCAACATTACCGTCCCAAAAGACCTCATGCTTGTTACCCCTTCCAAACTCTAGTTGAAACTTTTTAAATGCATATGGAGTCCAAAAACGATGAGCTTGTTCTTCCAATGGTAACTCTGACCTCCTAAAAGAACCTCTGTATTTTTCTAGCATAGTATCATGTATTTGTGTTTGTTCGACATCTTCTATTGCAAGATCAACCTAAAAATAAATTGATTTAAAAATTTAAATACTATTAGTAGTGATAAATTTTATATGAAGCAAATAAAGCATATGATATTAAAACTAAAAACTTACTTGTCTAATAAATTGTGTTAGACATGTCTTTGAAGATATAAATCTTTTTATAAAGGCATTTATACTTTCAGATCTTCCGGTTGTTATCATGCCACCAAAAAAGAATCCACGAAGATAGGACGGCACCCAAAAACTTTTAATTTGATACAAACCGATCACGTGCTTATTTTCTTTAAAATTATACTTTGCGATGACAGATGGCCATTGTTGCTCAAATTCTTCAATAGTGTCCAATTTGTATAAACTATAAAATTCCGAGCACCAACTTGAGTAATCACTTCTCAAGATTGAATTGAACCAACCACTGAACTTAGAAGTGATGTGCCATATGCAAAATGCATGTTTTGTAGAAGGCATCTCTTTTACAATTGCTTCTGTAAGCCATGGATCTTGATCTGTTATTATTGTCTTCGATGGACGCGTCATAAGCGTAACAAAATTCTGCATTTTATTAACAAATAAATTAAATATATACATTATTAAAGTGTTGCAATATAATCGATACAGAATTTGCAATACCTTTAGAAGCCATCTAAAAGTATTTGTTGTCTCATTGCGTAAAAGTGCACATCCAAATAATATAGTCCTCCCATGATTGTCAACACCAACAAATATACCAAAAGGCATGTCATAAGAATTCACTTTGTATGTTGTATAGAATGACACAACATCTCCATATTTTTGGTACCAATCAAAACAATGAGCCGGAGACCAAAAAATATGCTCTAACTTGTTTTCCTCATCAAGTTTACACGCGTATTGAAAATTAGGATTTTCATACTTACTTTGCACGCAATATTACAATAGCTCTTTTGCATCATTTTGCGAGTGCATTTGACGTATTTTACTTAAAAAATTATGAACATCCTTACTTAGAAAATGAAGTTGTCCATGTGGTACATCTTTTTCAACTTCCATAACACGCATAATTTGTTTTACAGATAAACCACATTCTTTTAACATGATTATACGTTTCTCATCTTCTTTTGTAATAGTACGATATGATGGAAGAAAACATACCACTTTTGCGGACAACAATTCATGATTATGCTCTAAGGAGAAAGTAGCAACATGCCACTCTTCGGGAAAAATTTCATTCGTTCTTCTCAATGCTATTCGCATATGGGCCTTGCAACCACATCTCGAAGAACCTCGATTCCTTTGTTCTTTAGAGTGATCTACTTTTTTAGGGTCCGGCTTTCCTTGACGATGACAAAAGAAATCTCGCCTATTGATTTCCCCATCTTTGTCGTTTGTAAACCTGCCTTTTCGAATTGAAAATCCATTATGTTTTGCAAATTTTTGATAAAAGGCAAAAGCCTCTTCTTCACTAAGAAAACATTGACCAATGAAGGGTGTGTCAACAATTTCTTGTGAAATGTCAACATGAACAATTGCCGGTTCTTCAACAGTTTCGATATTATCATCGAAATAATTTTCATTCAAATCAAATAGAACTTTTTCTTGCATTTCTGCCAAATAAAAGAAGTAACTAGTGGTGCATATTTTTTATACAAAATAATAGAATGTGATGAATAATCAATTTTATACATAGAGATTTTGTGGGAAATGTTGAAGGGAAAACAATTCGATTATAATGAAATTTGGATTAACGAGGGAACTTAAAGTAGCAATTGTGTTCTTGAAGTAAGCATGGCTAAAATTTGGCACCAAATTGACTATGAGTCGAGTTATTTTAGAAACCAAACATTCCTCACATACCAAGGGACTCATCCCCACCATCCATCTAAAAAGAAATCAATGGTTGAGATTAAAAGCATTTAATATTTCACCCATTTTTTATAATTTAAATATCTCTTAAACCGTTAATCGTTAAGCGAAAATAATTACACCATCGCGACAAGCATTTAATTATCTTTCTATAGACGGGCATTTTGATATACTTTCGACAAAAAAAAAAAAATTCATTTTTTTCACGTTTTTTTTCGTAGCCGAAAAAATCATATATGATATATCATATATGATATTACATATCATATATGCTATATATGATATATCATATATGATATTACATATAATATCATATATGATATGTAATATCATATATGATATTACATATCATATATGATATATATGATATATCATATATGATATTACATATAATATCATATATGATATATCATATATGATATATCATATATATCATATATGATATATCATATATATCATATATGATATGTAATATCATATATGATTTTTTCGGCCACGAAAAAAAACGTAAAAAAATGAAAAAAAAAAATTGTCGAAAATATATCAAATTGCCTATCTATAGAAAGATAATTAAATGCTCGTCGTAACGGCATATTTTTTTTCGCTTAACGATTAACGGTTTGAAAGATATTAATATTTGAAAAAAAAGGATGAAAGTGGGTTTTTTAAATTGTTGGGATTAATCTCATCCATTAGATCAAATAAAGATGGAGGGTGGAGATTAGTCCCTTGGTGTGTAAAAAAAGTTTGGTCCTCAAATGATCTTAAATCTGGCACCAAATTGACTATTGTAGTATTTTTGCATCAAATAAAGAGATTTGAAGAATTTGAATAATTAGGAGAACCATTACAATATTGAATTGTTTCGATGGATCAGTATTGAAGTTTTATATGGAAGAATATTGTAAAAACATAGAGATTTCTTAAATCTATAATTTAGCCACTAGTTTAGTTACTTGATGTTATATCAGTAGGAACTTTAGGTGTGTTCGGTAAAAGTAGCAGTGAGCAGTAGCAGTGAGTTATGAGTAGTGATCAGTAGCTGTGAGCAGTAGCCACAGCTCACAGCCCACCGCTCACAGCTTCTTAAAGAAGCATTGGAAAAATGAGCATTCCTAAAAAATCACAAAGCTCACCGCTCATTTGCCAAACGAACAATAAAAATAAAAAAACTCATTGCTCACCGCTCACCGCTCATCGCCCCAAAAACTCTAAAAAGCTCCGCGCCAAACATAGCATTGTGTCTCCATTCTCCATAATTAAGTATAGAAAGGGCATAATTGGAATCTCCATTATACGAATATGATATCATAATGAAGACTAGTTTAACATGGAAACCAAATGACATTAAATGCTAGGTATCATGTGCGTTGAGGGCACATTTTAGCTATAATCTTAATAACCTATAAGGTATAAATATTTAATAGCCTATAAGTTTGGATTGCTCAATTCAATGATATTTAATAGCCAATAAATATTTAAACGTTTTATGTCCATGATTGGTAATTTGGTATCTATGCTTATGACATATAAACATTTTGGTTACAGCCTGCACTATGTTATTTTACATGTTTATATAAGCATCTAATCTTTTATTTTTGATAATTACTCAACAAATGATTATGATATCTTGGGCTTAATATTCGAAATTAAATTGATTTTGACATTCAGTCATATGATTTAACGTGATTGAGAAAATTCTCACAAGACATAAAGAAGGAAGGTAATATTCATGTTCTGTACATTAAGATAAATTAATGTTAATTAAATCACTTAGTTTAATATAGTGAATGTCACGGTACCTTTTCTCATTCCCTTAAACGAATATGACAACAATGATCATAATCAACCTAAATAATTTTGATTATGAAATGTGGTTAATTTAACCACCACAATAACATAGTTAGCAACCTCAAGTTGCAACTATATATACATTCCCTCAAGTGAATGTGATGAAATGATCAAAACACAAATCTCCATTCTTTCATGAGAATGTGATAATATAATGATCAACGTAGAGATCTCAATTCCCTCAAGCGAATGTGATCATATAACGATAAATGATTAACGATCATTTATTAAGGTCATAGATATGGTCACAGTAAAAATGAAAATGACCAACCACTAAAAGTGGCAAAATAAGTACGGAGTAAAAGAAAATGTAATGTATGAAAAATACGAGTGTGTCAAATATGTTACACACTATCTTCATAGATGTAAGAATCTATGCTAATATATTTTGAGATTTACATGAATTCTCCGTAAAAGAAAATATAAACTTGTTACGAGGAACGAAATTTCATATTAATGATGCATTATATTCTCTTGCATCTTCCTCGACTAGCCATAACATAAGTTTATGTGCCAAAATTATATTATTATGTGGCATGACCGGTTGGACCATCTCGATTCAATGATGATGCGAATATATAAAAGAACCATGAGTTTCTTCAATGATTTTTTCATTGTCTTTATTGCTCTTAATAGAAGTTAATACTTCACCTACCACCACCAAATTAGAATAAGGGCTCATTCCCTTATATTTTCTTTGAAAATATCCAAAAGAGATATTTATAGGCCTATACAAGTGTCATTTAGATCATTTTGATTTTAAAATCGATGCATCGTCAAAATGATCATGAAAGACGCAACATGAAGTTAGCGTGATTAGTGACTCCGCTTATAATGACGCGAGCACATTTTCCATATTATATTTTTGGAAATGGTGGTGAATACTTCGAAGTATTTGGTAATTATTATAATAAGTGTTGAACATCGTGTATTCCATGTTCGTAAGCAAATTGTTTTTGTTGAAACACTTATTTTTAATTGCTTACAAAGTCAATAATTATGAGAGAAAAATTAATGGTTTATGGGGCATGTTATTTATATGATAGAACACGAATTTGCATTATGCCAAAAGTTATAATGATTCTCCCCATTTTAATGGTTTTTCGGTCACGAACCATATATCTCCCATCTAAGAGTCATGTAGTCGTGCGGTTTATATTCTAGTGAATCCACCACAATGCACAAAGTGGGATATTAAGAATGATAATTCATTCAGGGGAAGAAAATGAGCAGCAAGAATTTGGAATGAATTACAATAACGTAAATGTTTATCTTCACAACACTAATGAATATGAACTTGAAGTTCGAATATAATTCATTTTTTTCTGATCTAGAAAATTCCAGACATATTTGGTGACCTAAAAAGAGTAACTAGATCTTTTATATGCTGTTAATGCTCCAACTTATATTTGTGTCCCAACTGGACAACCAATGATTGGTAATGATTTCTATGGCACGCCTATTGCGTGATAGAACAATTGATTCCAAATATAAATCCTCGAATGATATATAAATGGAGCAAGAAGTTAAGATGGTCATATCGAGGTAATAAGGACCCCATAATAGTCTCGTACTGAGACACTAGACAAAGAGGATTCTAAAAGAACCTCTTGTACATTTTGTGAAAGCTAAAATAATCATTAGATCGTTTAAGCTAAGGTTGTTTAGACCTTTATCTAGGATAATATCAATGTTCATAAGTTATAGAAACAAAGCGAAATAAGAACAAAGATATTCAACAAGGTTTTTCATTCATACGTTTTCCTCCACGCCCCAATTCTAGATGATCAATTCTAGAACGGTTACAATCTAACAGGGATCAAGGTAAACCTGGATTACCTTGGGGCTACAAATACCTAGTCGACTACATCTTAAAAACGTTTGACTACACACGTTTTCTTTTTATGTGCACACTTAAAAGAATATGTCTCGTCCTCCTTTTATAGCATCCAAGACTTACAAAGGAAGTAAACAATAAAGTAAATCTTTTAAACATTAAGGAATATCTTCAAAATCTTCCGTCTTTTGAACAATTCTAGCTTTTGCACTTAAGTCCTTTTGTTTCATTCTTTTATTTATTTTGTCTCATCAAATCAAGAATACCAACAATCTTCCCCTATTTGATGATGACAAAACAAACAAAGTCGTGTACGAACTTCCCTAGACGAAGTAGAGAAGTTGAGATGTAAACATCTCCCTAAATGAAACAAATCTTCCCCTTAATTCAGACTTCATCTATGCCCAAACAGTACGAACTTGTTGTCAAACCATGAGCAGCAGTAGTAAGTAATATTCAACCAACACAAAGTAGTTACTACTGTACTCTTTAATCTCTTGGCAGCACAAATAGTACTAGCAATATTAACCATATACGCATGGTAGTATTAATATTGTGATGAGCAGTACTAATTAGAACGAGCAGTATTAAGCTTCATCCTTTAGTAGTAATAAGATTCAATAGCAGCACAAAATATGACGAGCAGTATTAAAGGATTATACCAATTTAGAGTTTGAGCAAAACCCTATTCTCACCAAATTAGCCACGTCTTCATACAATTTAATCACCTGCTACTATACCTTCTTGGAAATGATCATGAACCTTGGTGTGCTCTTCATGCCTCATATATACATCCTGCTGAAACAAATCACAAAACGTACCTACTGCTTCTACTTCAAACAAGAGCTGATCAAACCCTAGACAAATTAGGGTTTTCATTCGGCTTCTTCTTGCATTTCCTTGTTGCTACCAATAAACCATCTTGATGTCGTCAATCTAATCTTCCTATTAACACAAGTAGGTTTTTTTATTTATTTATTTATTTAAGTGTTTGGACAACACTTTTTAGTGTCGCTAAAAACCCTAACTTCAAAAACATTCAATTCGACCACTTGTGCTTCATAGAATGACTTCAAAACCTTGAACAAACCATAGATCAAGAGCCACGAGGCTCTGATACCAATTGTGAAAGATAAAATAATCATTAGATCGTTTAAGCTAAGGTTGTTTAGACCTTTATCTAGGATAATATCAATGTTCATAAGTTATAGAAACAAAGTGGAAAAAGAACAAAGATATTCAACAAGGTTTTTCATTCATATGTTTTCCTCCAAGCCCCAATTCTAGATGATCAATTCTAGAACAGTTACAATCTAACAGGGATCAAGGTAAACCTTGATTACCTTGGGGCTACAAACTCCTAGTCGACTACATCTTGAAAACGTTTGACTTCACACGTTTTCTTTTTCTGTGCACACTTAAAACAATATGTCTCATCCTCCTTTTATAACATAAGGAGTCAAAGACTTACAAAGGAAGTAAACAATAAAGTAAATCTTTTAAACATTAAGGAATATCTTCAAAATCCTCCATCTTTTGAACAATTCCAGCTTTTGCACTTAAGTCCTTTTGTTTCATTCTTTTATTTATTTTGTCTCATCAAATCAAGAATCCCAACACATTTAAACTATGAGATCTCAATAAATATAATGTCTAGTAAAATGTGGAATCAAAAAAGAATTGAATCGACATCGATAGTACTATCGTATCTAATGATGCGCAAGATAACGAATTTATCACAAAATTGCGCTATAATAACAGTGAGGATCTTGGAAATAATCTTGCAAGAAGTGCAATTGTAAAATGATTGGCCATAATGTAAAGACGCAAGTAACTAGTGAAAGATTGAACTCTCTTATGATGAGACATATGGGACTTGAAATCCATACACATGAATGTGTAAACTTATTGGATTAATAAATGTCTTTATAAGAAAGCGAAATTAATGTACTAAATTTACATTTTCGCAAATACGTGAAAATAATAATGAGACATGATCTCATGTAGTGGATCCAATAAGTATTTTGATATTATATAAGTCTAGCAATATGAGAAATATTGATATGCGTCTAAAAGAATATAAGTAAGTGCTCATTTGATGTTGAGATTCCTAAAAGGATATAAAATGCATGAAGCATGTCTCGTGCTTTAAAATGCTTAGAGCATATAAGAAAAATTCTCGAGAATACTACTTGATCAAACCGAATAAATCATTGTATGAGATCAAGTAATATGAGCACAATTATTACAATCGCCTTAGTTAACATTTGCTATAAAATGGGACATGGAAATGATTATGCTTGCCCATGAAATTTATAAAAGATATCCGGATTTGACTATGGTATGTCAATAAAACTCCTTAAGAGTTTATAAAGGCGATTGAATGCTTAGAAACTAAATTTGAAATAAAAGACAAAGTTTGTCTTAGTTTACGAATTAAACATTTTAATGATAATATCTTTATTAATCATGAAAACTAAAGAAATATGATAAATATCTTTATATGGATATATGATGCTCATGTTTATGAGGTCACATGATACCCCTTTTGACTTATATAGATATGATCACAATATCTACTTAAAAATGTCATACATGATATAATATATCATTTACTTTGAACTTGTTGGTAATGTATAAAGTACAAGGATGTACTTGAATGATATGTATGACGTATATTTAATCCTTATGGATATGTGAATAACAAGTGTAGAACATCTATTCATGCTAGAACCAAGAATATTATTCTATCAAGACACTTGTTACTTTAATGTTAATGAAGTTGGTTTATGATATTGTGTTGCGCCAACTATGAAGCGCAAGTGATGTGATCATCAGGGGAAGGAAATACGCGTTGCACTCTTTTTTCCTTCACCATGGTTTTGTCCCCACTGGGTTTTCCTAAAGGTTTTTGACGAGGCAACATCCTTAAGCGTATGAAGGAATTATGTACTCTTTTTTCCTTCACTAGATTTTTGTCTTTTATCTAGTAAGGTTTTTAACGAGGCATAATCCTCACATAAACATTCAAGAAGAATGCGGACTTGATTCTATCAAAAAAATTCCAACCTTATTGTACGAAGACAATGCCGCGTGCATGGCTCAAATCATGGAAAGACTTATTTACAAAATCATTTTCGACAAAAGTGTTTGAGCAACTAATTCAGAAGATCGGCCTTCGACGCTTGAAAGATATACATTAATTTGAGGAGGAGTATTATGCGCACTGCACTCTTTTTCCATTCATCAAATTTTATCCCATTGGGTTTTTCTTGATAAGGTTTTTAATGAGGCAGATTATGGCATATAACAAACGGTGAATATCCAAGGAGGAGTATTGTAAATAAATAAATATGATATATATTCCCCTTATTCTAGAATGTACCTTAGCGGTTTACACTAATCCTTATAAATAAGGACCACCATTGTATTCATTGATTGACCACTTAATACAAAACATCTTTTCTCCTCAATCTCTCTACATCTTATAACATCTTTCACCAATTTAAATATATATAATTTCCGGAAAATTGTACTTTTCCCCAAAATTTATATAAGCAGACCCTGAGGTTTAACTTTTATTACAAAACATGTCCTTTAGGACTAAATTTGCAATAAAATCAGTACTTAGGGACCAAAAATGTAACAAATAACTTTTGTATTCTTTTGAAATGTATCCAAAAGTCCCTGCGGTTAAACTACCGCTGTAAAATAGGTCCCCGAAGACTAAAGTTGTAACAGAAATCAGTTTCCAGGGACCAAGCGTATAACATAAATTTACATAAATTGTCCCTTCAGTCAACCTTATATTGCGAAAATCATCTCTTATCTACATAAATAGTCCCTTCCGTTTAACGACCGTAACAAAATCCATCCCTAAGGACAACCATGTAACATAAATTTACATAATTGGTCCATGTAGTTTACTTTATCTTGCAAATTTATTTTTCGTGAAATAAATATTTGTCTAAACGCTTCCCACCTGGCTCGAATTATTTTTGTAACAGAAATTAAGAGTAAAAATTGTTTATGAAATATAAAATTTATTCGTAAGCTAAAATTTAAAAATAATAAAACATGTTAGGAGTAAAAATTAAAGCCAAATTTAAATGAGTTTTGCGACATAAAAATTTGCGCCGGATGAAAATCCTCTTTATTAACAGCATTTATGTAGAAGTAAATTAGGGAGTTATATGACTTGATTTCTAGAAGGCTATAATATAAAGTGTTCTACTATCAATACGTCATACCCTATTTTCTACATTCTTCACCCATGACCTTTTTTTTATTTTATTTATTTATTTATTTATTTATTTTACAGTACAACACAATTTTTTGTCAGTTTTTGTTTCGTATTTTCTGTCATTTTAATAATTATGACTTATTAAACTTTATATTTTATGTTCCGTGCTTTCAGTTTTATAATTTTTTAATATAAACAAAATTATAAAAATAAAAAATAAAATAAAAGAAAACCAAAAAAACCATTAAAGTATTATTGGTGTTTTAGGAGGAGTACAAATAAGCCATCCCTAACATAAATTACCCTCCCTCCCTCCCTCCATCCCCAAATCAAGAAAGGTAGAGTTGTTTTTGTTTCCTGCCAGAATCAAAGTTTTACAATCATTTATTCTTTATCACAAATGGTATCCATTAGCCACACCATAATTGGTTAAACATTCGTTGAGTTGTTATGGTGTTCAAACCTCAAACCTAATGTAGGTTTCATTTCATTCCATGGAAGGCTAGGATCATGTTATGGATAAAGTACCCCACACACAACTTTATACTTTTGGTTTACATTTTCAGCATCACTACCTATATCCTTAGGAGCTCTACCTTCACTAAATTCACTAGGATCAACAGACTTTTTGTGGTCAGTAATAAAGTTTCCATTGCATAACTTATTAAGAAATGAGTCTATAAGAGTCCTATTTGGTATCTCTACATCTTTTTCTCCTACAAAATCATCATGTCCATAGCCTTTAATGTCTTTCATTTCACCTATCTCATCATCTGAAACCTCATCAACATCTATCTCAGCTTGTAACCAATGACTTAAATCATACCCATGATGTTCCACATACAGATCTATTTCCTTTTCATTCTTAAAACCTAGGGCAATAAACTCAGCTAGGTCATCTGTGGAAACCGTAGAGGAGGGGGGGGGGGGTGAATACGTTTCCATTTAAAAACTTAAATAACTTTTATATCAAACAACCGATCAAGTGTGACATAATATGAAAAGCGTCAGCATTAGTCTTAAAAGAATTAGAGATAATATAAAGCAACATGTAAGGCATGTCACAATGACACAAACTTAGACATATAATAACTATCAAGCCATGACATAAACACAACTAACACAATATAAGCAACAAACCACACAAATATAAACGCAATGCAGAACATAAATGTAAAGCGGTAAATGCAAAAATAAAATGTAAAGAGATGAGTAAAGAAAGCGCAAACCGGACACAATGATTTATAGTTGTTCGGTCACGAAGCTCCTCTTCGCCCTACTCCACTCCCCGAGTACCCAACTAGAGAGTTACTTCACTAATCAACAAGCTCCATTCTTGGAAGAGAAAACCATACAACGTCGCTTACAATATTTTCTGACACTAAGCTAGATGTCGAGTTCTTCTTCGGGTACAACCAAACCCGTTATGTTTTATGGCCCAACATAACAAACCTTGTGTTTTGAGACCTAAACACATAAATCGCGTCGCTTACATTATTTTCCGACATTAAGCTAAATGTCGAGTACTAATCTAGCTAGTACCAATCTCACTCACGATCTACCCGATCCTCACAAATCACACAAGCTATAAGATCCACATGATCTACACTCGATCTACCCGATCTACTCACGATCTACCCGATCTACTCACGATCTACCCGATCTACCTTATCTTCACACGATCTACCCGATCTACTCACTATCAACACAAGCTACACAAGATCTCCCCGATCTCCACAAGATCACAATGATCCACACAAACTAACTAAACAAGGTGATAGACTACTTGATGTATATCAAGATACAACAAGTACGTAACGAATGTTACAAGTGCGCTACACTAACACTACAACACTTTGTATCTTCTTGATACGAAGTGTTCTTCTCTTGGACTAGTAGAGGAATGAAGGTAATCACTTGAATGGATGATTGGATCACTCTTAAACAAAGATAAACTAACTACATGATCAAAGGAGAGTATATGTGATAGGAGATTTGAACTCAGAAAATTGTGTGTGAAAAAGGATACCTAAAAACTGTGAAATTGACTGGTATTTATAGGCAATGAAGATTTAACCGTTACAGGAGGCACGATACCACTAAATGCCCGACGGTACCACTAAATTTAGTGGTACCGTCCCAGACAGAGACGCTCCAAAATTTGTTTTTAGTGGGGAAGTTTGGAGCTGATTTGGGGGGGGGGGGAGGGAATAGCTGTTGGTGATTTTAAACTTATTTTTCAAATTAAAACATTTCTTTTTAATTCAAAAATATTTTGTAAAATGTATTTTTGAAAAAATGTTTAGTCACATTAAAAATGTGAAGTTTAGAGAAAAATATAATCCTTTGATCATTAGTCAAGTTGTATATTTGTTTGTTCATACCTTGAGTAATTTACGTCGGGATGAAAATCTATGACTTTGTTGAAGCATACTTGAGATGTCGAGAGATGTTGATGTAAGTATGCATTGATGATTTGTGTTTACAAGTAACTTGTGCATTTTACGTTATGCATTATAAGTTACATGTTTGTCATTATTAAAACCGAAGAAACCTTTAGTTTAAATATCGTAATATTTGCACTAACATCATCATCATCCTTAATCTCTTTTAAACAATTACTTAGGGCCTGTTTGGTTTATAGAAGGGTTTAGGATTAGGACTGGGATTAGGATTAGGATTTAATATTAAATAATGAGAGAAAAATATACTCCGTAATTGTTTAAAATATCATTTGTTTTGTAAAAGAATATAAGTGTAAAAAAAAGTTATTATTATAAAACATAATATAAAGAAAGAAACAAAGATTGAGTAAAAATAGGCCAACTTTTTGTACTAAAAGACAAATTGCTTACAAATCTCAATTGTAATCATGTCTTCCCCACTAGGATTTGTGTATGCCCGATTTTCTTCCATCATCCCAATCATGGGATCACTAAAATTACACCAAACATCAATTTTTTTTTATTTTTTTTTTTTTTTATAAATACCATCAATCCAAAACCACTGTAGTTCTTTGCAAGTAAATACCTTTAACGGGGAACTGCATGCACATTTGATTGGTTTCGTCAACCCAATCACTGTCATACCAATGAAATCAATATTTGGTATTTTAGCTACATTACCTTCTTTATACATGAGAGGTGACGAGATTAACGTACCATCGTGATGGAAATTAACTGTTAACCGCATTTTATGAAGTGGAAATTGAGGGTTTAGATCATATGTTGGAAATTAGAAAATTAGGGTGAGGGTTAGAGTGAATTGGGGAAAATTTTGAGCAGGTAAGTGTGGGGTTAGTGGGGGAGTGAGTTGTAAGAATAAGTTATTAATTAGTAAAAGTAAATGCCATGTAGGATTTTTAGCCGGTTTTATAACTTATTACCCGGTAGCCAGTAAACTTGTGGTTAGATTGGTACAAAACATGAAAATACGTTACATTGTGACAAAAAATAGTACGCGTACTAGATCGGTACATTTGAAAAAGTATATTGCTATTATACGACCAAAACCCTTTTTTATATAATAGAGAGAGGAGAAAGATAGAGTGAAAAAGATCGATGGACCCACACAATAACTTAAAACCCTTCAAAACCCACAAAACTACCAAGGTTTTCAATTATATTTTTTTACTTGAACTACTATTTCAAAACCTTTCAATACGACTAAACAAAGTTTTCACCTTTAGATTTTCAAATCCCATTCTAAACCTTTAAACCAAACGGACCTCAAATGTAAATCCAAATCTAATTCTAACCCCTTTGTAAACCGAACACACCCTTAGTATACAAGGTAGAGGATCTATTAGAAAGTGGGGCAATTTTAAAAAGCCTAAAAAGTATTATCATCCGTCGGATCATCAAACAAATCAATCAATGACTCTAAATAAAAGTGTGGAAAAAGCAATCCATATCTCCTTCACACACTTCTCGTATCATACATTTTTCTCTCATCTCTTAATTGTATATAGATATTCTCCCTCTAACAACAATCACCACTACCATCTTCATTATCGAAAAATCAAACACTACCACAAGCACAACCATAGTCCCACGACCAAAACCACTATTGTCTGACCCCCATCGGAGTTGCCACGTGTCGTCACGCGTCGTGACTTTGTGTGGGTTTTTTTTTTTTTCTTTTCGGTTTCTTGTTATTTCCGACGACTTTCCGGCTACCTGGAACTACACCTCCGTCGAGTGAAGGTTCCCCTCACATTCCCGAATCAGATCCAAGTAGCGTCGCAACAACCACTGTAGGCCGCCGGAAGCCGCCATCTCTGTCGCCGTCTCTTCCACCATCATTAGTCAAATCAGTCACAACCACGAGAAATTATCTTGCACTGGAGAAATAAGAAAGAGAAAATCATACGGTGATGATTTCAGGTTTATGGTTTTGGTTTCATTTAGAAGCGTTAATTTTATTTTATTTTTTGATAAAATGTGTCTCATAATAATGATTTTAGAAGATAGAGATGGAAGGACTAATTTATCCGTAAGTTGTAAAGCATTAAAAAAAAACTTTGTAAAAAGAACCAGGTGGATGAAATGTAAAAAGTTGATAATTGTTTAGTAGGTGATCTATACACACTCAACAATAAGAGTGGTTGTTTATTTCAATGTTCATCTAAAATAATGGTTTAGATGGTAAAAATGATAAAGTAAAAGGAAGTAGGTGAGATGAAAGGTAAAAGATGGAGTAATTGTTTAGTTGAGTGGTTTAAGAATTCTTGGTGTATATAGTTTCATTTGTTAGAGATTATCTTCATCACTTCAAGTTAGCAATGTTCTATCCGTTTTCTTAAAAAATAAAAAATAAATAAAAAAAAAATAAAAAAAATACAATTTTCATCAGTTAATAAATTATTTTTTATAATGTTCATCAGATGAGGTTATTGGCAAGGTTTTCAAGATCGTGATCGTAAGATCGGATCAGGATCCTAAGATCCTACTATAATGCTATTTTTTAATGATCTTTGTAATATTATTCAAATATACAAATTATTATATATTATAAACATGAAATTATATGAATATTTCATGAAAATGTTGTCATAAATTATGAATATGGAATATTTAATAAGAATCACCTATTGTTTTTTAAATTATATAAAACCATAAACGCCAATGATGATCAACCCAACTAGTTAGAGGCACTCCCGGATTTATACAAGGTCTTGAGTTCGATCCTTAGGGATGGCAAGTCTTGGGTTTTTCCCTCCGAATACTTGTAACGGCCCATGGTCAACATCTCGTTGTCTAGGGTACGTGCAAGGCTTCACTATTATTTAGTGAGGTTTCCCAGATGTCGTATCCCGACTGAATGTTCAAAAAAAAAAAAAAAAAATTGTAGTTTTTTAGTTTGCGGTTTGAGAAAAGTAAGATCGGATCGCAGTAAATCTTAAGATCCTATGGTCAAGATCGGGATCCTATAAGATCTTAAGCTTGTTAAGATCCTACGTAGGATACAGATCGTTTTTGCTTCATAGAATCGTAAAATCATAAGATCCTAAGATCAGGATCGGGATCTTAACAACTATGGTTATTGGTGTTCATCAGTTATGTTTAATAATGTTCATCAGTTGAAGTTATTGTTGTTCATTAGTTTATCATTGTTTTAAATAAAAATCAATGTTCATCAGTTCATCAATTATTTTGATAATGTTAATCAGTTCATCAGTTATGTTTGATAATGTTCATCAGTTGAAGTTATTGTTGTTCATCAGTTCATCATTGTTTTTAAAAAAATTCAATGTTCATCAGTTCATCAATTATTTTGATAATGTTAATCAGTTCATTAGTTATTTTGATAATGTTCATCAGCTCAAGTTATTATTGTTGTCAGTTTTTATAAAAAAACAATGTTCATCAGTTCATCGGTTAATTTTGATAATGTTCATCAATTTAAGCTATTGTTGTTTATCAGTTCAGCAGTGTTCCCAAAAAATATAATGTTCATCAGTTCATCAGTTATTTTTGATAATGTTCATCAGTTATTTTTGATAATGTTCATCAGTTTAACAGTTATTTTTGATAAAAATAAATATTCATCAATTTTATTTAAAAAAATAAATAAATGTTCATGAGTTAAAAAAAAATAAACGTTCATCATTTTAAAGCAAAAATTGAATATCCAGCAATTTTTAAAAGACAAATTAAATGTTCATAAGCTAAGAAATAGCAAAAAGAAAGGGACACTTGTCACCATGTAGTGACTTTCTAGATTTTTTAATCTTTACCCGCTTTCTATAGGATTACAACTCTAGTATAAAGTTACAAACAAACAAATGAATTTAAACTTTTTAACTCAAAACCTATAGTAAAACCTACCAACCAGACCAAACCTAGGGTAAAGTTAACAACCAAACGTGCCTGAAACTTGATTTGTAGATGGCCATAACATAAATTACCCTCCCTCCCTCCCTCCATCCCCAAATAAAATCAAGAAGGGTAAAGTTGTTTTTTTTTTTCCCGCCAGAACCAAAGAGATGGAATGGAGTCTAAGCGGAAACGCTCTCAAGACATTCGCTCGATCAATCACTTGTCTCGCACGCATCGGCAACGAACTCACTCTCCAAGCCTCCCCTTCACAGGTACTCGCTTTCATTTTATCTCTTTAATTTAGTCTAAATAACTCTACCCTTTCATTTCATTTCTAACAATATAAAAGTTAGGGTTTACGGTTATACTATCACTTTTTGAGAAATCAACATTTTAGCTACTCCCAACTAATTGCTTCTCTTTGTAACAAATTTCACTATAAAAGTTAGGGTTTACAGTTATAAAGGGTGCGTTTAGTTGGGGGAAAACAAGGCAAAAGTTCTTTATAGATCCAACTTTTACCATAGAACCCATCAAGCAATCTTAGCCACTCATTTTTTTATCAAAATAAAAAAAATAAACTTCCACCTTTTTTTTTAAAACTTAAATATCTCGCAAACCGTAAATCGTCAAGCTACAAAAAAAATACCATCGCGACGAGAATTAAATGATCTTTCTATAGACATGCATTGTTATATACTTTCGACGAACTTTTTTTTTTTTTAATTTCCGCCCAGAAAGAATCATATATGATTCGTAAGAATCATTTTTAATTTCCGCCCAGAAAGAATCATATATGATTCGTAAGAATCATATATGATTCTTACGAATCATATATGATTCTTTCTAGGCGGAAATTAAAAAAAAAAAGTTCGTCGAAAGTATATAACAATGCATATCTATAGAAAGATCATTTAATTCTCGTCGCGATGTATTTTTTTTGTAGCTTAAAGATTTACCGTTTGCAAGATATGTTGTTTTTAAAAAAAAGATGAAAAATAAAAATGGGTGGCTATGATTGGTCCATTGGTTCTATGACAAATATGAGATCTATATTGATCTCATCTAAAGGGTGCGTTTAGTTGGGGGAAAACAAGGAAAATAGAGATCGCGTTCAAATCAACGCTCTCCAACAAAATGTTTTGCAAAACACAAAATACCCTGTTTCCTAACTTAACAAGGAAAGTTACAAAACAAAATTTAGTTGTTTTCCTTTGTAACCCACAACCCTCCCTCCCTTTCTTCAAAATAGAAAATACAAACATCAACTAAACGCGTTTTCTATATTTTCAAGTGTTTTATGGAGATAAATTTCCCTTCCAAATTTTTACAAAACTAGAAATAGAAAACAAGAGAATTTTTTCTCCAACTAAAGGCACCCAAACTATTCCCAGATCGATCCAAAATGAGCCTACCCCCACCGTACCAAAATTTAGACATCTAGCGTATCGCTAACCTGTATATCTTTTCCCCCCGTGAATTAGTCGGCCAAAAAGGTTGGAAACCGTAGGTTACATTATTGTTTGTATAATGCTAGGGATCAACAAACACTATGATGTCACATCTAGGTACTTACTACTTGAAAAGATGAAAGTTGCTTTTTATTTTAGTACACTTGTTGGCTGTTATCATAATGTGAATGTTATTTTGTTCGTCAGTTACCTTATTTTACTTTCGGTTTTGATTGTTATCTTGTCTTTGAGTTGAAATCTCAATAGCTCAATTTTTGTTTTGTTTAGAACAAACTCCACTATGTGTTTGTTCTTCTTGAAGAATTGAAATAATTGTCACTGTTAATTAGGCTTAACCCTTTTTTCATATGAAAAATTAGCTTCTTGGAACCAATCACTTCATCAGTATCCTTAGCTTTCTGGTTTTAATTCTGCCATTTTAGTTTCATTGAAAGATATTTCCTTGAAGAGATTTGTGGTGCTTACAATTCTGATTATCTATAGTCCAAATCTGGGAATGACACGTAAAAAGGGAGCGTTTTAATTTACTCATTTAGTGGCTGCAATGCTATGGTGGTGTTATTTTTAATTAATCTAAGCGGGTGTTTGTTATCATGTCCATCAGTTAGCTTTGCACACCCTGAACTCTTCAAGATCTGCGTATCAGTCTATTACACTTAAGCCGGCTTTTTTTGATACTTATACTATTACTGGAGCCCAAGTGCAATGCAGTGTGCTTTTGAAGGTATTGTTTTATGCCTATGTGATTTTCTTTTAATATAGGAGATTGAAATAGGAAGTTTGACACTTTGACTATACTAATATTCTATGTGCAGGCGGTTTGTTCTGTACTTAGGACTCCGTTAACAAGTATCGACCATTTAACTGTGATATTGACTGATCCTGATGCATCAAAAGTGCAGTGGACTTTGGACTGCTACAATGGTGAACTTTTCTCTCTGTTGTCTCTTGGTTTTAGGATGCTGTTATGTTATTAGTTCTAAAAAAAAATGAGATTAGGGGTGAAGCTACTATTCATTAGTGCCACAAGAGATCATGATCATGAAGTCATAAGTTAGTGGTAAAAGGGGTGGGCACAGGACTGCGCAGCGGGTCAAAACACTTTTTGCTTGAACTTAATAAACTCATAATCTAAAGGTTTAAGTAAATCTAGCTAGGAGGTTTTTTGCAGTGAAATACACTTTGGTTGATCTGTTTGACAAGTTTTTGTATAAGCTGTATTCTTATTTAACCCTTTTGACCTGGTAGGGATAAACATGACTTAAATTACCTTTTCATAAGTAAATGGGTCGACAATTTTACCTTTGCAATTCATTTCAATACCTAGTACATATATATGATTACATAATGTATAGTTCCTTTAAGCTTGCTTGAGTGGCATTTAATTAGGCAAAAACAATGTTGCCAGTTTATAATGGCTAAATGATATATATTGGAGTTTTGTTGGTCTGTACTGTCTGTACATTTTAAGAACTAGTAGAATTAAACTGCTTGTGGATTTGTGCTACACCTCTACTTAGAAAACAAGAAAAATAGTTACGGTCTATAGTTCTATGCATAATATGGCCCTCTGACTAAATTATGCTAAGTCCTCAAATTATAATTACAAGGATACTACCCAATGAAACATATACTGTAACCTAGACAATGGCCAATGTTGTTCCCTTTGCGTTACATACTTACATCTGCATATCCTGTCTTTCTGTTATGCATTCTGGTAGATAGTTTGTCTATTTACAATGATCTATAGCACCTTAAAATATAAGCATTATTAATCTTACTGGACATTCCATATGGTTTCTGGTAGTTAATATTCAGATTGCTAAGTTGCTACATGTTAGAGCATAGTTGCAGCATCTTAGTCGCGTAGTATTTTTATATTAGCATCCTGTAATAACTTTGTACACAAAGACACTGAAATGAGTTTGACTTCTTCAGGTATGAAAAAATCATATTGGATCACATGCAATGTTGAAGCAGATGTACAACAACTCTCTCTTGATAGAAGAAGGCTCCCAAGCAGCTTTGTAGTCCGACCTCGTGATCTCAACAGATTACTTGCTAATTTTCAGTCAACCCTTCAGGAAATAACTGTCATAGCAACGGACCCTACATTGTTACCACCTGATGCAGCTTCTGATGAAGTTGGAGGAAAAGCTGTTGAACTTAGAAGCTATATAGACCCCACCAAAGGTAGCTTCCTTCTTCCTGTTCTTAGCTATTCATCTTATGCCGAAACTCACTAAATTCTTTTTGTCGTAGAAAATGATTCATCATTACACACGCAGTTGTGGATAGATCCTTGTGAAGAGTTTGTGCAGTATACACACACTGGAGACCCTGTTGATGTAACATTTGGTGTGAAGGAATTGAAGGTACTATGATCCTTGTGAAGAGTTTCTGCAGCATAAGATTTTTTTTTTCTTTCTTGATTCATGTTTATAACAGTTTGTTTATAAAACATGTATGTCACTAGGGGGATTTGTTATTTAATCTTAATATCATACATTCTCTATCTGAGAAGCAGGTTATAAATCTTATATTGACTGTTTTGACAGGCGTTTCTATCATTCTGTGAGGGATGTGAAGTCGACATACACTTATATTTTGAGAAAGCTGGCGAGTAAGAAATCTTATCCTCATATGTACATGCTGTAGCTTGCTTTTGAATTATTCCGTTAATTTTCTTTATAGAGGGCTTTTGATAATAAATGTAACTAGAAGTTGACATTACTGGCACTGCGAGGCATTAGTTGACATGTGAACTTGCCTTGGTTTGGTGTTACCTCTGTCCTATAGAGTATAGTCTACTTTTACTTTCGAGTTCTAACAGATAAGTTTCTGACTTCAAAGTCAGTATTAATTGGGGTTGTAGAGGAATAACCGAATAACTAATAACCACATTCAATTCTAAAATGAATACTACCAACAAAACATAGTGTTTGCTTTCAAGTTTGAAATTTTAAGTATAAGTATTTTAGGAAACTCAATCATTGGGGCACTAATGGTTCTTACAAAACATATTTTTCCATTCTATGGTGTTTCTAGAAATAATGACAATTGTATAGTGCTCTTTTATACCTGAATTTTCATTTATAAATTTAGTTTTTTCTTCACCCAAAACCTTACACTCACATATATTATTAGCCGACAATTGATACGTCGATTTTATTTCAACGTTACTTTATTTTATATTGAACAAACTCCATAGATGTTAACAAAAAAACTATTAAAGCATACTTGTAAAATATTAGCAAATCATAGGACCATTTAAACAAAACAATAGGTTCATCCACATACGTACGAAATAACAAATGCATATTCCAAAAAGCGAAATATAACACGATTGATTCATCTGTCAACCGTAATCTTATGTGTTCCCGAAACTTGACACATGTGTACAATCACCCAATTAGATTTTATGAGTTCAACTAGAACTCACCCACAAATTATACATATCTTAAAGTAGCAAAAACAATACACAGAATATGAAATTGAACTTTTAGTGGAGACTTTTTGTTTTATAGATAAACGATTAAATCAAAAGAGTGAGTGTGGCAAGGAGCGGCCAAATTGCTAGGGCCATTTTCTTCTCTTTTTACTGTTTTTGTTCTTTACAATAGTAAAATCTGAGTAAAAAGTATATCATATGTTAAAAAAGAAAAGAAATACTATTGAGTAGTTAATATTTTTAAACGCACAATACTATGGTAATTGATAAATAATTTTTTCAAACACAACTAGTTGGTCAAAAACTCAGTACTTCTGTTATGTTATTAGTATTGTGCGCTTCTGTGATATAGACATGCGGGTATTTCATTATTGTTTGATGTACAATGCAACACGTTAGAGTATTTATCTTCCAGATTGTAACTAAAAGATAAGAGTATGGGGTATGGTAAAGCCAAAGGTCTGCCATTGTCCAAGCCATTGAACTGGCTTACACCATTGTGTACCTTTTTTTTTAATTTTTTTTTGAGTTTGTGTTTTAATTGGGTATGGTGGGTCCCATAAGGGGTGAAATGGCTTGAGTGATGTGTGAGGGAGTATTTTGGTGTGATGTGAAAAGGGGAATGCTGAGGTGGCAAAACGGCTTGAGCCATGATACCTGATGCTCTTAGAGGAATTATCCAGGCCCTGTATGTGATGGCATGTTCACTTTGTAAATATAAAACAACAAAAGGTAACTACACGCACCTGCTTTATATATTTAGTGGTCTAAAATCATAAGCCCAACAACTAGAGGTGGCAAAATGGGCGATACATTCTTAAGTAAATTTATCTCTATATAATATGTGTGTTAAATGTGATCACAAAAACTATTTGGCTGTTAAATCATTTCACTTTCACTAATCTAACTTTTGAATACAATGATTTAGGAGGTTTTGTGCATTTTAAATGTACATCGTGGGTGACCTATTTGATAAGTAAGTTTGATTCAACCCGTTTGACCTGTTAGAGATAACGTATATAACCTTTATAGACCTTTTTTTAAAGTAAATTTGATTTAAACGGCCACTTTGAAATATGTGTTTTCGTATACTAGAGTTGATGAACCATGGTTTTGGGATAAGCAGGCCTATTTTGATGGCACCAAAATTCGGTTTGGAGGATGTCTCTGTTTCAAACTTTGATGCCACGTTGGTACTTGCAACCATGTTGGTGTCTCAGCTACATGACAGAACAACTTCAACAGAACCGATTCATGCAGCTCATGGAACAGAGGACCAAGTCCAAGAGAGACCAAAAGGAAATGTTTCTGAGCATCCGTCTGATCACACTAGAATTTGGTCAGAACTTTCAGGTAAACTTTTTTCAATACTAAATTCTCACCGACCAGTATACCACAAAATATTCTAACTTGAAAAAATAAAAATAAATAACAGCCAGTGCTGCAAAAAGTGCAACCGGAACTAGTGGTCGTGCACGAAGGGAAAGAGATCTGAATACAAATGAACATGTGGATATTCAAAGGATTAGCACAATCAACATCTCTAATGCTGGGGAAGAAGGAAGAAATTTCCAGAACAACACGTATCCTATAATGTTATGTTTGTTTGTTTATTACTTATTATTGTTTATTACTTATTAGTTTAAGTGGCAATTTCGACTCAGTTACTTCTGAATGGGTCGATTTAGGCTGTTAGTTGTCTAAAACGGGTCAAATAATAATCTTTTTCACCTAAATGAGGAACAAGCCAAATGGGTCGCATGGCTTAATAATATGCATACGATACATGGATCATTGTGTAATCATAGTTAAGGCAATATTTATATATAAAGAGTAGATCTGGACAAAAAAGTGAGTGCAGGTTAGCCCATAATAACTGACCTGTTTCAACCTAAAACTTTGTTGACTTGTTAGTTGTAGCCTGTAAGGGTTACCTGACCATCTTCCCACAACTAAGGGTCTTACTAGGGCACTGGTTAACACTTGACCTGGGGATTGTAAGGCCTCTTTGGTTACTCATCATATATGTTTCCCAGATAGAAATATACTTTTATTTAAAATTGATCATAAAGTAACCAAGACATCCTATTTGAAACAAATTAATTTTTTTCAAAATCACTCATTTCTGCAAAATAAGTAGTGTTTACTTTTTCAAGAACGAAAGTCTGTTTCTAATTGCCATCCCCAGAACATATCTAAAGCAAATGTGAACTTCAACAATTCTCACGATTTTGATTTAGACATGTACTAGTAAATATGCTAGTTGAGAAAAAAAAGCTAATTAGAATGCATGTGACCAGTTTTCTATATCCTTGATTCTATTTTAGACACCAACCAATGCAAACGGAACATGTGGAAGAACCTCAAGGTTAGTCAGAGTCATGGTTTGATCTGTTCAACCCTTCTAATGCTATCATTCTGTGATGATGAGCTAATATTAGCATTTTTATGTTCAGATGGGGCTGAAATCAATGGTCAAGGTGTTGTCTCACAGCGACATCACAGTAATTGGGTTGACGATGAGGATGATGATGAAGGGGAGGATTCAGAACCTTATGTCCAGGCAACTCCTCCATATTGTGAGGAGTAATATTGATAATATATTGCCATTAGTAATATCGACTGTATGACCTCTCTTTTTGTAATTTTCACACTAATCTCTGGATTAAGTCAAACATAAACAGCTAACTATTATGGTATACATGTCTTCTAGTAGTTATATTCCAGATTTCCAGCATGTTATTGGCAAACAGTTTTTGACCCCTTTTCTCTGTCTTGATGACTAGAGTTGCTAGATAAGCGCGTTATCCAACAGGTGAAAATAGAGTGGGTCTGCTCGACCTGCAAACACTTTTGTTGTTGTTTTCTAATCTTATTAGTAAATAACTAATGCATTAGTCATGCTTAGAGTACAATATAACCACAATAATAATCCAATTTGTTGATTTAAAAGATTCCAATAGCCTTTTGTTTAGCTATTTCTATTTGATACTTTTAGGATAAATGAAGCTCAATCAGCCATTGATCGGCAACTTGGTCAAAATTGCCTTACTTT